>CM046723.1:42528934-45290389 GCA_025584915.1 Monochamus saltuarius
CCTATTGTTTTCCCATCATCATCTAAAATTTTAATGTTAAATTATCTCTAGAATTGCTTTGAAAAATCTCCAGTTAAAGAAACAAAGGCTTCTAAGTGTAATCTGACGGTATAATCAAAATATTAATTACAAAACAAAGATTCCGACAATCTCAGGTGGCCGTTGCAAATTAATGACTTATTAAAAGTATTCATCCAGCGTTTTTTCTAAGTAAAAGAGGAAATTGGACAGACGATTTAAGTTGTTAGAGATAAAAGATAACGCAACAGAAACGCTGTGCTTCCTCGTTACCAGGTAATTTAGTCTTTGTTAAAGTATTTAAAAGTTAATGTGGAATTATTGAAGGGATGAATAATTGTTTGTAATTGGTTGAAAGTCTCTTAGAATTAGATTAAAACTTATTGTTTAGGCTGAGTTTGTAGTACTCGATAACAAAAAGATTGGACAAACAAAATTATTCTAGAAACATTATTTAACATACTTTCGAATTATTACAGGTTAGTCAATTTAACAGCTTTTTTTTGAAAGTTGGTTGCTGCAGGCAGCACCTACAACAAAGCATAGGTTTTCCCAATACTAAAACAATTAACTTCAATGTAGAAAAAATAATTTATTCCCGCTTCGTGTGTATTGTACTTAGTTTCAGGTGCGGCAAAGTTGACCTTATGAAATTTACAGGTTTGCTGCAAATTGGACAATTTGATTGGTTGATAAATAGATTAAAGTATTTGACCATACTAAAACAGTTAATCTAACTATCAATGTAATTCTCTAACATGTAAATGCAACTGAATTGCATAAAAATATACAAAAGATTCCATTTAAAAAAATGTATGTTAGGGTCATATTTTTAAAAAAGTATTTTACGTTGTACAACCGTCGAGTGAGAAATTAGAAAGAGGCGCAACCTTAATGGCGAAATGCGTATTCGAATCTTCTATATTATATGCTGAGATCAGAGACCTAGGTGTGCTTTTTACGCGTGCTTGAGTCTGAGCTTTACAGAACATGTTAACAAATTAACAGCTGAATGTTCCAAAAGCTTGGGATTTGTTATTAGAAATTCACGTTCTTTTACCGACTGTCGTGTGTTACTTAGCTTAATCGGGCTTTTGTTCTTCCTGAGTTAGAATATGCTAGAACAGTTTGTAGTCCACATTATTTAAATGCTATCAATAAGGTGGAGAATATCAAGAGAAAATTTCTAAAGTATGTCTTTTAATCTCGATGGCTTACACCCGGAAATTGGCACTGATCACAATATGTTGCTAAGACGGCATGGCATACATAGTCTTGAAAATAGGTCTGTTATGCATTCTAGAATCTTCCTTTTTAAGTTGGTTAACAATTTAATTGATTGTCCTACTTTATTAGAAACTTTAAGTTTCCATGTTTCTAGAGTGGACACCAAGGACCAACATATTCTCAAATTCCCCAATGTATGTCATGTGTACCACAAAATTGACCTGTTTAACTCTTTAGTGGCTAATATTAGATCAGTATGTACACAGTTTTTGTAGCTAACTTAAATTAACTTATTCTTAATTTTTTGTGCAAATATTGTTTTTATTGTTTTAGTGTATTTTTATAGTATAAAATGTGACTTATTATCTGTTGCCCCGCCTGTAAGTGGTGTATTGTAGGTTGGTGTAATCTAAAATAAAAATAAATAAAATAAAATATGTATATTTATTGGGTTTGGCCAATATGAACAATTCGAACGTTTTAGATTTCTAAAACGTTCGTAATATCCAACTGAATCGTGGCAAACCAATTCCGCCATTGCAGAAAAACGGTGACAGGTCATTTTACTTTGCCCAGTGAACAGGACGGAAGTTTTTCAGACGAAATCATGGAGGCGAACGGAAATACTTCAGCTGGTTGTTAAAAAATATGGTTCCAGGAATTCTCTGTCTCGGGAAAGCCGCTTAGTCCACGTCGGATTATTGTTTTTCTTTCGGCTCGGCGAAAATTAAATATGAATTTTGTAAATTGCCGCGTGTTTTTAAGACGAGTGGATTTGCAGGGGGCCGCCAGGTTCATCTGGCTTCCGTGAAAGAGGCCAGAGTGCGAGAAACACGTCGGTTTAATTAAAAAGACGGTTTAAGAGGAATATTTATTATTCTACGCTGAAAAAATGTACTATTAAGTTTGAGGCTACTTTTACTTACGATCATTACAGTAAATAGTAAAAAACACACTACCAACCATATATTATTATGTAAATTGAATATTACGCACAGTAAACAAAACGCACGGAGCACGGCGAATAGATATTATAGAGGCGGCTGTGATCGCTGACAAGATGACAAAAAAGACAAATGCGCCTGCTTAACTGTCAAACAGTGTTGTTATTGTTATTGTAAGAACAACAATTAACTTAAATCACAATGTAGACATTGCATCTTATTCTAAATTATTAGCTCTACTAAAAAGAAAATCAGATAGTTTTAAAAGTAAGAAATCAAAGATTTTGACAATTGGAAACATCAATAATTTTCTTAAAAATGCATCTGATAAGCAATATTTGTTTATGAAGATAAGATATATTAAATTTTATACAGAAATGCCTAGAAATTCACATATATTTTTCATTTTTAGGTTGTTCTTATAATTGGTATAAGTGCGGCGCAGTTACGAAACATACAGTAAATGTGTGGGCCACAATTGTGATCATAGTATTTATTGACCCTTTCATTTTGGAAAATAAGCTAACTGGCGCTATTCATTTAGAATTTTTGAAATTAATCTCAACGTTGAACAACACATATGTGGTTTCTTCATGGTTGTGCTCCACCACATTTTGCGCGACTAGTGCGACAATATTTAGAACATGTGTTTCCTCAACGATGGATAGGCCGAGGCAGTCCAGTTGGTTGACTCCTTCGAGAGCCCGACCTAAATCCCCTTGACTTTTATTTTTGGAGTCACATAAAATCTATAGTCGTTGAGTGAGAAATTATAGATAGAGGTGCAACCATATGGCAAAATGCGTATACACTTTTGGGCCCGAGATAGTATTAGGTAATAGCAACTCTTTGGTTCTAAGATTCGTCAATTTATCTACAACTTATTGTTCACAGAAGTTTTCTTTGCTTATTAAACCATTGAATCACACAGAACACTCAAAACTGGCTGTCGTTAACAACAGTTGTCGACAAACGGACAAATCTCGGGCCCAAAAAACCCCTACTGTAAAATACGGTGTAACATAACGGAATGTCAAACATGAATGCCTTTTTCTTGTCCGACTTTAAAAACATTTTGTTCTATAGATATTTTCTATTAGGGCCTTTGTTTTCAAGATACAGGGTGTTAAACTTGCAGATCGTATACGCATTTCGCCATTAAGGTTGCGCCTCTACCTATAATTTCTCACTCAACGCTATAGAGCATGTTACCGAAGTTAGCATTAAAAAAGACCTGCAAAATTGATACATGCTGTGACTGAAGCAATTCGACTACAGCCTGGTTTGGGTTATGCGTGTGGGGACTCATGGATTCGTCGAGCTTAACTGTGTTCTGGAAATCACAGCGATAACTTCGAACAGTAACTATGACAAATTAAATGTCAATGTTTCTATGAAATTCACATTTTTTGTTCACTCCTCAGCTACCAAGTTAATGATTTGATGAATTGAAAGTTTTAGAGATCATAGAACTACATGTTGTTAAAAAATATATTTTAAAATTGAAAGTATCCATACACCTACGGACAACATTCATTTATTGGAAAGGAAACCATGTAACTACATTTTTCTTAGTGTATTATCCGGAAAAAATATTATTTTTTCTTCGTAGTTTAGTTAAAACATGGCACATGGTTAAAATGGCACGTCCTTGTGTCGGCTTATCCTGTCGACAAGTTATATAATAATCCTGGACATATCAACCACGCAAATCATGGAACTTTACAAGCGAGCAGCATAGCGGTGACTTGGCTTATTGCCTGGTTAAACCAATTACAACCAACACTAATTAAAGGTTACAAATGACACTCTGGGTCTCGGCGGACACACGCCATATGTACAGGTTCTCACTTACATTCAAAGCAACTACACTGAATAAGAAATATAGTTCGATAAATGCCATTTATACATGTATTGCTTAAATGTCCTTTATTATCGTAGTGTTTTATTTATTTATCTACAACTGCTTTGTAAGAGCATCATTACAGCATTTATTGGCACTGTTTCAGTTGAATAATGAATGTCTTTACCCCACTAGTGAAATATTAAAAAACGAGATCACTGCTTAATGGTTATTTTTATTAAGAACCGACAGGTTTAACATTTTGACAATTAATGGATAATTTAACTTAAATTAAACTGAATTACTTGTTATAAATATTAACAACACAACTTTGGAATTTCGAAAAATTAATACCAGATGATCGCAGCTGGTCTATATTTGTATTAATAATGTTTAAGTTTTATTTGTAAGCATTTGAGGTGGCTTAAATCATGGCAATCTTTCCTCCAAGAACTTTTGTGGCGATTTTTTTCTTGTTTTCAAGAGACGTATCAATATAGCCTTCACACACGGTGTTGGACTTCCAACTACCATGCCATTTCATAGTCTGCTCCTGTGTTGGCAAGAAGTGAAGTAGATGATCGTCGAAAATAGTGCCCTGTATATTGCTGCGGCTGTGATAAATTGAGAAAAAAAAAACAATCTTATTTGGCATTACACTAAAAGTATGTATACCAATACCGTCCACTCTACATGTACATCCAAGTCCAACAATTAAGGCAACCTTAAATTATGCATTTATGAATTTCAAATAGCAAAACATTTTCTTGTTCTTACGTTTGTTAGCATGAATTTTGTGGCATCGCAGTTGCAGCAGCATTTTCAATTTCAAGAGGAAAGTTTCCTGTTTCTGAATCACTCACTATTTCTATCAACACACAAGAAAAAACGAAATCTCAATTTTGTTTATAACAACATGTTACCGTAACAAAACCCTTGCTTCTTGATTTTGAATCGAAACTTACAAATTTGAACTGATTTTGGATTTTTCTCAATTGAAGGTAGTTGTAGATAACATTTTTTGCAGTTCTAGATACAATTTTATATAGTAAACGTGGGACCATGGAACTTCTTAGTACATAAGGACTATTTAAATTGTTTAAAATATGATTTAAGATTATTAATGCTATAAATACAATTAAATATCAATGTTATTGCAGTTGTTATTATAGGTTCTATACATAAAATGCGTAGGAGAAAGGGAGGTTTGATTCCTCTACTTTTAGGTGGAACGTTTTTATTTGTCGCAATTTTTCCCGAGGAACAGATAGGTTCAGGCAACGCATATTTTGCAGCATCCGGACAGAATTACATCCTATAATGTAGGTACATTTGAGTGTTTTATGTTAAAGTTGAGAAATTAGTTGATTTGATCCAATTCATGCATACTTCAGAGGCAAGTTCTTGTGAATATTTGAACCGCCCTCGTATACATTAAGTACACGCACGCCGGATCTCGATGATAATCCGTATTATAATAAGACGGCCATAATGAATCGTACTCGCTTTCTCCTCGCGAACACACACCGTAAAAGTTTAGTTAACTTTAGCAATTAAAACTTAAATCAGGATGTCACAGGTCTTAAAGAAGTTTGTAATTTATTCCCCATGTAAATTATTATGTTTGACACAACGGAATTTATGGTAGTTTTCATTATGGAGAGGCGCGCGGCACCCTCTCCAAGAAAATACGTGTATTATAATAAATTTAGCGACGAAGACGTTTCCCAGATAGGAATTGCCTGCAGGAGGGGTCGCTGGACCGCAGGGGATAGCTGGAAAAAATTTGCATGCCGCTTATAGCCTCTCTGTTTTGTCAGTTTACACCATAGAAATCATAAAGCATATAGAACGCCAGACGCCTTTACATTACGCACTGAAAAATAGTTGGACTATGTAAGAGCTTAGAAAACAAACATTTAGGGAAAACTCTGTAAGCTGTTGGTTATACTGCATTTTAATCCCAGCGTATTGGTAATTGAAACTAAAACGTATGTTTGTAATTGGACCATTGAACAGCATGAAATAACCTCTTTTTCTATATCATAAGTTCTCTCTTCTAAGTTCTCCCCATTCTGAGCAATGCAAAATTTGTAACATGTTATTAATTCTCGTATTTATTACATTTTTAGGACATTTCCATGAATAGTGGCACATCCTGCTATTCATGGTATCGGGAATCGTTATCTTACCATGACAAACAGACAGACAGATAAAAACCCTCCCGTATTGCAAATTTGAAATGGATGATAAGAACTTAACAGGAATAATCCGGAAACAATTAAAATAGTCTGAGAATTTGCCGCGTCATTTTAGTTTTAAATTCCATTATTCATGTGATAATTGAACAACTTAAAATGCTATTAGTATTTATCTAAAATACCTGGGACTTCGTAAGGTCGTTCAAAACTTTCGTTTTGGTGCACAGGACAAAGTAAGGACGAAATTGGCTTAAAATAGCGTTCTATTGTATATAATGAGGATTAGTCCAAAGAGGGAATTAACATTATGAAGTTTTAATTGCCAATTTTACGCTTATTGGATAATGGTACATGTAGGGTTAGCTGTTTTTACCTGCAGAGTAGATATTATCAGACAATTAGGTACCTGTACTTAGTTTTTAATCTTATACGAAGAGAAAAATATGTGAATGCACAGGATGAGTTGGGTTTCACATGCTGGTTACCAGTGGTAAAGATTACATGGGAAGAAATTCAATTCATTTAAGAAGTACTCTCAATTCAAGGAGCTATTTAAAATTTTAAAATTTCAAATTGTTGGTACTCCAATAATTTATTTTAAAACTATCAAAAATAAATATGAATACACAGGAAATATTTATTTAGAACAAATTCTATAACATCGTCAAAGGAAAGTGATATATCTTAACATGAAAATGTGTTGTCATGTTTGAATATAATAAATACATTTCTGTCGATGACTTGACAATTTTGACAGCACGTGAAACATAAAATTATTGAATTACTACGGCTGAGAAGACATACGAATTGTTATGTGATAGTTTCATAGCTGAGGTGGAGAATAATATTTGACATTTTGATTGACATAACATCAGAATTAAGTGTCGTTGACATTGTTGTGTTGATGGTTGCGTAGTTAAGATGAAGGATAACGTCTGACATTTAGATTGCCAGAATTTTTTATAGAATAAAGAAATTGCAAATATTAAGCTAATGCCAACAGCACAAATTTCAGATTACCAGAAGAAAACGCATTGTTTGTATTTTACGTAGGTATCTTATAGACCATGTTCTGTATATTTCTTGTCAAATAATAATCTAAATTTATGCAATTTATGCGAGTATGCGAAATTTTAATTTGCGTTGGTAAGCGACCATAGGCGTCCATAAATAGGGGTTTAATATAGTTAAGAAAAAGAAGTGAGAGTATTAATACAAATTTTGGGACACGTCAATAGTTGGTTTCGTCTAATCGTCATAATTTGAACAAAATATGATACTGATTCGGACTGGTACCATTTATAATGCGGCAAGTGTCGGAATAATTTCATTATCTAGGAAATTTCTCGAAAAAGTCAAGTTTTATTTTTAACTACACATCTTTGGAGATGATTTTATAATTATGACGTCATCGCTGTTTGGCGATGACGTAATTAAATTTTATTTAAATTTCACTTTTGAACTATTGAAAACTGATTTCAAATATATGTATATCTATAGTACTTAGGGCCTAGTATTCACAGATATTTGAAAATATTAACTGCGATTACGTCACTGTTAAAAAATTAACTCAAAAGGTGCAATTAAAAATAAAAATCGACCTATTCGGGATTTCTTATAAATATGATCACATTCTGTATGTAACTAAATTTACTCTATATATTAATGATATCAACTCGATTACTTCATCACTTACTTCTAGTGAGCCTCCTTGTGCAACTGATGTTCCCAGAATTCAAAATAAAACCACCCACATCCATACATAACCGCCGGTGATGCATTAAAAATGACCAGGTCCAAGTTCCATGATTAATGCGATGAGGAAGAAAATATTTGAACACATGGATCTTGTTATCCTAAGGATGCGCCGGGTAAATTTAACGACCTCGGTCGGTCCTCTGACTTGGCAAAAACATGTGTCATTTGCATACTTCGTCTCACGTGTATCCTCGTACTACACGACCCAGGAATCCACAAACGGATCCTTTTAATAAAAAAAGAACAAGCAGTTTACAGCGCAACCATATTGTCCCACTGTGGATGGCAATTTATCCCTTTAGTTTATCGTTAATGCACTAAACTTTCCAATGTCATGTCAGCTGGAAAACGCACTGATATCTACTGCTTACTTTTACTGAATTCAATACGAAATTTTACAGAATCTTTCATGTAATTTCTGTTGCATATGTCCAGAGACACGTCAGTCTAATTCTATTCTAATACGTTTTAGTTGTATTAAGGTGTGGTAGGCAAACATGTTCATTAATAAGGACTTTTTGTTTGATATTTGTTACGTATGCATTTGCAGCTTAATTTAAATATTATACAATTCATAAATATAATAGAAACTGTTTAGATGTTTACATCGCCATTAGCTGTGCCTTTAAACAACACAACATTAATTTCAACTAACATATACCTTTGTGACAGTAAAAATGGTAACAGTTTACACTTTACAGCACAAACTAACGTTAGTTGTAGTTACGTTAAATTGTAAACTTGCTGTAACTAAAATTCAGGCTGAAAATATTTATTTGTACACAAATGTACGCTTATCTACCAATATTTACAAAAACCAAGGAATATATATTAATGTTTCAGGAATAAGATATTATGTTCAATACACTTTTAGAGAAAAGGATTGATAATTCATATTTAGAGGATGGATGGACGGACATATTTCACTAAAAAAGTTTTCATATCAGAGCATATTTCTATAAATTATGTGATACCATCTAATAACTTTCTAATAATGACAGCTATCACATTACACAGTTTTTGTATTATTAGTTGCTTGAAAAAACAATCCATAAAACGCAGAAAATAAGTTAATTAGTTTATCGAGGCTCAGTCTAGTGTTGTTCTTTAATAAAATATTCCCCTTACGCGCAAAAACCTTGTTGAGGCAGATTTGGTTTCGCCATTTAAGAATGTTACAGCACTTGACCTAGAAGAGCGACAGTTTCATTTCGATGGTAAATTCGGCTTTTTAACGTTCCCCCACTGTCTCCGAATGTAAATACACACGTCGGCAAAATTTAGATAACTTTAAGAGCAAAGCATTTCAGAGTTCAAGCTGTTTTCCTGACGATAATTTGATAAACTTTAATTAAAGGCATTTTGGATGAATTTTTGATTTTTGACAGTTGTCAGAAAGCTGTAGCAGAATGATAGTTCTAGTATTACGAGTATATTTGATTTGATCTGAAAAAGAAACACCAAACCATCTTCTCTTGTAGACAAAAGCTGAACGACAGTGACAGAATGAAACTATCTTTCTTATGGCAAAAGTTACATTCTTTATATTACTTATCTAGTATTAAAAAGTGTCTATATTAGTACTATCATATGACATTAAATCTGGACCATGTTCTCTTGTATTTGGAAAAGCTGTGCTACTAACAACTGTCAGAATAATGATGTTAGTGTTTCTTATGACAGAAAATCATATTCCCCATGACATCTAATCACATCTAATTTTACATGGTGCTTTTTTCATAATAATTTATTCAAAATCATCCAATAAAGTCATTTTGTTTTCTCTACGCATTTGTTACCTTTATCAACTATAGTAATATACTCTTTTTTAAGTTGACATTTTCAAAATCCTTCTATTTGCTCACAAGTTATGTTTTCAAGGAGTTAAACCAATTATATTTTGGAGCTAGTTCATTCTCGTCATTGTCATTTTGTCTGCATATGGGTTTGTCATTGTATAAACACATTGTGAAGGTGTTTCCTCATAGGTTGATTATACTAATCATTTTTCTCTGTGGTTCTTTTACTAAGAATGTGTTGTGTCTTAACGTTGGTATGCAGCTCCAATAAAATTCTGTTGAGGTCTTGTTAGGGTTCCTTCATCGTCTTACAAATGAACTGGCACCAATTTTAGTATTCACTGTGAAGTCGCAGTAATAAAACAGTGGGGATCAGTTTTGAGTGATCCTATACCCACCACAGCTTTATTGCGTTATTGTGCGTTTTCTTCCCTCTTCATGTTTCTTCGCACTCAAAAATCTCAATGCAATGTTTCTTGGAGTGCCCTTTATAGCAAATGACGATTGGCTAACCTTTAAACTTAATAACTTCAGTTTTATGATAGCTTTGACTTTGAATCCTATATTCTGTAGAACTGTATATAATCATACTGGATTTAACCACCATTAGATATTTTTTGTTCATATTCCAGGTTAATTTAGCATCTAGATGACTTAGAGAGATATTGTAACGCCTGATTTGCACTTCAATACCAACCCCAAACTTTCTCTTTGCTATGTAATACGTTTTTTGAGTTTAAGACTCTGTTTCTATACCACTTTTCCACAAATTTCCAAAACTTTTTGCGTAAGACCTGATATAGTCTCAGCAATATTTCCCTATGAGTATGTTGACATTCTGTTTGTCTAATAGGACTGAAATCTGGAGATAATGCCGGCCAGTGTAAGATCTCGATTCCCACCGCATCAAGAATAAATTGCTTGATTCTGTGGTTGTTTTAGCAGTTGACAATCCCGCTCTGTGCTTGTATCCTATCTTTCGAGTCCCTAAACTTTGTCGACGATTGTACGAAGCCCCCTGGCATACCAGCAGCATAATTAAATCCGCGGTGCCGTGGCAACTAAACGAAACAAACCGCCGCTTATTCCGTGATTTTTTACATTAAAAAGAAGTTTATGAATTCAAAGCGTATTCTATACAGGAAGGATAACAGGCGCCGGCTACGGGGTTGACGCTGTCAGAATAAAACCCGGCCAGCTCTATGAATACTAACACGATTCTTAAAGTTGGGAATATTCTACAGAATCCTTTGACTGGGCCCGACAATTAGTGCCTTTTCTTCCTTACTTCAATAAAACCGGAGTCGTTTATGTTCCACGTGACAAAGGCCGTCCTGGATGAAGACAAAACTCACAGAAAAAATTCTGTGGGTTTTCTATTATTGGATAACTTCAATATCTGATTTTAACATTGTAAATGTTTAAGGAATCGGTAGTATCAGGTTAGATATGCAGAGTGTCTGGAAATGAGTGCGTGCTTTTATATTGCTGTACGATAAATTGCACCAAACAAAACATATTTTGCTTAACAATTTCTTTTCTCTGACTAACGATAACATAATTATGACAACAAACAGGTCTTGAATATGTGACAACATCGCTCATATACCATGTCAAGATTGTCAGATATTTGTACATAATAATTACAAATACACCTAAACATACTTAAATACTGTGAATGGTTTTCTTAGAGCTCTTTTCACAGCACAGAATAAAATGCGAAATAGTTACATGTGTTCAAAATAAATTCCGTTACAAAACAAGATTTTAATAGTGTTTATTAGAAAATATCAAAACTCAGTAGACTTTGTCTTTAAAATTTGACAGTTAGTAATAAAACTATCATCATTAAATGGTGTCTATTTTCATCAGTTTTAATTAACAAAAGCTTGTTTCAGAATTGTATATTTAATACTCGCTTCCACGATCTACACAAATTTCAGCTGACTACCGTCAGATCACAGACATAACATCATAATAAATGAACTTTTATTGACTTCAGACTTCATAGGTGACATCTTATGTGAAATAATAATCTATCTAAATTGTGCTTGGTTCAATAAAACAATCTTGTATTTCTATACGTATAGTGTATTATAAAAATACACTTACATATTCCAAAAGTCTGCTCGACTATTTAAGATTTATAAAAATGAGAAATTTACTACAAAACTTATTAAAATTAAGTAGAGCCTCTTTTACGAGAGTCTCAGAGCTTAAAGAAGCACCACCCCACGTTATAATTACTCCTTATTTACTTTTTAATGGAATATCAGCTACATCTTGCCTTATGGCGGTACTAAGGAGGGTATTGCGCGATATTATTGAAATTTTATACAGATTTTGTTTCCAAAAACAAGTGGTTTTGGATTTATCAGTGCCTGGGGCGTTGTTTCCTTGGGATTATACGGCGGCTTCGTAAAGAACTGCAAAATTCTAGCAGAATTTTATTGACTTTAATGAATCTGGGAATTTTAATGAAAATTCACAAGCGTTGGTATCCCGTCGTGCTGTAGAATGTCTGGAAAAATCAATTGCTACAAGGATATTCATTGTAAACTTTACAATACATTACTTTAATCCCAATAAATTTGGTGGTTTACTAAGAGTAAGAAAACAGATAACCATTCACAAATGAAGATGTTTTACAATAATATGTCATATGGGGGTAACGAGTAATTAAGTAAAGCAATTACAGAGTATTTTGGTAATAAATGTACTGTCTTTGATTCTGTGTTTGTCTTATATTTTTTCCTCAGAAACTATATAGATTTTACAAAACATTTTTTTACAATATAGACTTCATTTTTCCAGACATATCGATTCCCAAATTCTTTTACATAAGTTCTGAATCGCCCTAAATAACGATCAACAATTTAAGGAATTTATATCAGTATCCGGTGTGAACCAAGGTTCTGAGTTAGGACCCCTTTTCTTTAACATCTTCATCAATGATATTGTAGCCGAAATTTATGTCAATTGCTTTTTATATGCCGGCCATATGAAAACTTATGACAAGATTAAAAACATTAATGAATGTTTGAAATTGCAATCAGCATCAGTATAAGATTTTTTGAAAAAATGTTAAAATAGCAATCAGCATCAGATTAAAAAAAATGTATTTGTTGTTTTAGTTTTCTTCTTATAATTTGTAATGACATTTCCGGACTCCCTTGTATACTGCTGAAACTTTTTCTTGTATAACGTAGTGTAATGTTTTTCAAATTATATTCTTTAATAAAAAAATATTTAAATTGCTGATTTCCAACGGTCATTATAAACTCGACATTCTTTCGTTATTTTTAAACAAATAAACACTGGGAAGTAACAAGGCTTCTAATGAAGAACATCTTTTTTCATAATTCTTTAGACAGTTCATCAATATCTTGCTTCCGATACATCTGAAACTCAATATTTACACCAAGAAACTTTACTTCAGAAGTACAATTAAGAAACTCATCCTCGTCATTCATATGGCGTAAAGTAAACAAAATAGACTGAGTTTTATCCTAATTGAGATACATTTTATTTGCCAAAAACTACTGCTTTACGTTATTTTGTGTTGTTTGTACTTTCTGCTGAAAGACACCGACCTTATCCGCACTGTTTAAAATTGTAGTATCATCCGTAAAGAGGATGAAAGTGGAAATGTCATCACTGTTTGGTAGATTATTAATGTAAATAAGAACCAGTACATGTCCAAGAACCGAATGCGGTACCCCATGATTCATGGTTAAACTAACATGATGATTTACTATCATTAAAAGCGACTGTGATCTGTCACTCAAATTTGATTAAATAAGTTATGTACTATTTGAATCAAAATTATAGCGCAGACGATTTTGTATCAAGATGTTGTGGCTCGCACAATCAAAAGCCTTAGTAAGATCATATAATGTACCAGAAACAATGTTTTTATTTTCAAATCCACTTAGAACTGAGTGTGTTAAATTGTTTATTGCTAGCCAAGTCGATTTTTTTATTACGAAAGCCAATTTGACAGGAGTGAAATAGATTGTTCTGTTCAAAATATTGATTTAATTGTTCCTTTAGAATATTTTCCAAAATAAAAATACACTATGGTTTTTGTACGGTAGTGATTTTTTATGCAAATTCCTTTGAGCTGCCTCTGTGTATCGAATATCTGCTATCCAATGGCTAAAATTCCACCTCAGCAACAAGAATAAAAATACCAAGTAAAATTATGAAACGTAAGCGAGATAAAATCGCGATGGCCGAGACGGCAGGAGCTCCAGGTGCCTTTCCGATACATTTCTTTGTGGTTTTGACGTGGAAGCCGATAAGGAGAAACGCGAGACATTGTTGCACAATAAACGTCTCCCCGTCAACCTGATCGTACGTATTGCGCCATTGTAGAAAGTCTTACTAACTGTTTGCGTGGTATGCTACGAACAGACACATCCAGATAGTAGTGAGGTTCATATGTCACACAATAATAACGTGCCACCCCTTTCCCCACACCGACTGTGCAGACCATCAGTGGCGTATCTAGTGGCATTGGAAGAGTGAAGTTTTCTAAAAATAGGACTAAATATTTACTCCGTCCTGATAGCCATAATCCACACCGAATTTACTTCCAAAACAGTGATGTATCTAGAAGATTTTCGAATTTTTTTTATTCCGATAGCCATAAATGAAGTTCGGTTCACTTCTTTTAATTTTTTTGAAGCAAAGTGTCCCAAATTTTTCGTTCAAATGTTTTGTAAATAATACAAGGAAAAACAGATTTTTTAATTCAATATACAGGGTGTCTCAAATTAGAAAAAGACACGTGTTTTAATGGCCATTAAGGTAAACCAAACAGAACTAAGATATCTTCTTGCTGGTGAGCCATGAAGGCGGACCACCCTGTATATGGTATAGGCTTTGGAATTAAATCTAAAATACTATCTATAAAGTTAGATGAGCTACTGAAATAAGGACCGAACTGACCTTTACCGTCTGACTCTGCTGTAGACCACAGTATACTAAGCAATCAGTACGGAATCTTAGACAAGTTATGAATGAAATACGTCTGGCAGTTTTTAAATACTCCCACTCTAGAAAAAGTCGCCAAGAATATGGCGGATTCCACAGAACATACGAAAAAATAGCTAATAATTTGGCGTAAATATAACCAAAGTTGTTTCGTAGTTATAATACTTTGCATTCATTCTTAATTAACTGTTATAATTCACTGTAGTTTCATGTAAATTGAGGTATTGATTGAGAAATTATAGTAATAACTGTCAGTCGCCAACAACATGGCGGATTTTGGAAGACACGGGAAAGCTGAGTTTCCCTACTGATTGCTTAGTATACTGTGCTGTGGACTAACAATGAAACGAATTTTGGAACTCTCGATAATTTCTAAACTTGAGCCGCTTAAAGATATGCAACAATTTCTTGCCAATTATATAGTAATTCACTGGATCCGGCTCGAAGGACCAGAACATGTTTGATTTCGTATCTGGAAGATCAGCAACCAGGCGAATATGCAACAGCTTCGTATCCGGGGATCGACGACCAGGCGAAGATTTAAATAATAAACTCGAAGGCCCGTATAGTTGATTTATTGTAACAATTTACAAAATAAAGTATTAAAAATTGACTGACATTACATATATTACAAAATTAAATTAACTGTTAGTATATTAATATGGACCCTTAGACCTGTTTTAAATATAACAATTAATAGGAGGCATGCTCCAACATACTCCCCCCTTGAAATGTTAATTACGTTTAAGTTTTAAAAGAAAAAATTTTAAAAATTAATCAACTCTGAGAATCACGAAACGGTAGACATAGCACAAATGCTCGCCACAAGCCGTTTGTAGATTCCTGTTGGTATTCTTAGTATTACGACACGAGTAATTCCATCGGGTCCTGGATGAAGCAGAATGATTTTTCCTATACTCCATTTTATTGGAGGTAGTTTTCCCTCCTTGGTTATGACAAGAACATCGATTTTAAACAGAGCAGAAGACTGAAATTTCCACTTGATTCTTGTTTGCAATTCTGACATCTATTCCTTTGTCCATCTTGACCAAATGTCTTCAGCCACCACTGTTCCAGACTAACCCTGGCAGCGAAGATGAAAGGTAAATACGTCACTGTTAATGTTCTGTTTGTCTGGAGACGATTATTAGAGAATTTACTTATTGTATCAATGACAAGAGAAAGTAAACTGAATTACAGTCGTCTAGGACGAGCTAATGAACGGGTAGGGGGTAAAACTTGGCATCTATTATCATTTTCAGTCGGCAGGCTGCTAAGTGGCGACCCGATGGGTTTTGGCGGCCCCCGAAGAAATACGCGTCTGCGAGAAAGTTCAGAACTTACAAATAAAGATGTAGATTTGGCCCGAGTTGAATTTTTACTTCTAACTTTAGAAATTCCATTTCGGGGATCTTAATTTAAGAATTTTATTAGGAAAGTTTGGCGGGAACGGTTTTTTGCGGTCACGCTTTATCTCGACCTATAAAACTCGGTTTCTATGAACGGCTGCTTTATTACATGCAATATCTTTCATATACTGAGAGTAAGTTTAACTGACCACCCAAAAAAATTCATTATTGGCCCCGGAAGCTTATTCAACAATTTGTATAGGTCTCTATACATTTTTGCTTCGCAACGTTTTATATCGTTTATATATTGAGAAAAAAAAATGTAACTGGACATTTCAACTTAGAATCAAATATTATTTTTTGTCATTTCTTTGTTTTCTGTGATAAAATTTTCATAATAAATCCTTAGATATCATTCTTACTTTGATTATTTGATCTTAGCAAGAAAATATAGAGTTGCGGCAAGAATTCAGGCCAATTACGTCGCGACTAATTTTCAATAGTTTGTCGCGTTAAAACAATACTTTTTTTTATAATTTAGTGTAATATATATTCTAAAGTTTCTTCTTTGTTGGCAGTTAATTGAAGTAGAACAATTGTTGGTTAGTTGGGTACACCAATCAAAATCATAAAATAAAACAACTCGGCAATTATCACATTGGAAAACGTTTCGGTTTTTTATTTATAAAACCATCTTCATAAAAATTGTTTTTAACCTTTAGTATAAATAGGGATCTCTTTCCTTTTTATTATACACAAAACGTAAAAACTCTTGGATCCCCTGTATATAAAATGATTCGATTAAACCTAGTACTTTTTCTTAATGTGGTAAAAAAGTACATGTACTTAGGGAACAAAAACACAATAAAACATTGCAAACCATGAACCTTTACTTTATTACCAATGTTTTTACAAATCTGGTCAGTTTGGCAGTGCATTCAGCCAAGTGTTCCTTTGAATTTTTGTACATTATAATGCCAGGACGTGAAATTTCTGCGTTTACCCGAGCAAGAATGACTGCTTTACATGATGCAGGATATTGTAATCATCAGATATCGAACATGTTGGGCATTCCTAGATCATCTGTTGTACAGATATGAAGAATACAGTGGAAGAGACCACGTAGTGGACGTCCTTGAGTATCTAATGAAAGGGAGGATCGGTATTTGGTGCAATATGCCCGTAGACACCGCACATCTTCAGCTTCAGCTCTCAACGCTCACTTTCAAGGTACGTTTCGCCCTGTTACATCGACACCTATTATTCGAACACGACTCAATAACGCAAATTTACTTGTTAGAAAACAATTACGGGTCTACACTCTACTTCCAAGGCATCGTGCTATCCGCCTCCAGTGGGCGCGAGAGCATAGTGGTTGACTTTTACGCCAGTGGCGGGTCTTATTTATAGACGAAACCAGAATTGGGCTGGTTACTGACGACAACCGACCAAGAGTCTGGAGAAAACCAGGTCAACAGCGACTTCATTTTCCCCGTTGAGTTGCTCCGTATGAAGGGGTACCGTAATGTTTTGGGGTGGAATAATGTTCAACCGCCGCACCCCTTTAATACGCATACAACAGAATATGACCAGTCAAATTTACATTGAACAAGTTATCACGCCCATTATATACTCCCTATGTAATTAATTAGGTGAAAATGTTGTGTTTATGGGCGATCACGCTCTAGCACATCGCGCGAGAAGGGTTCAAGAGACACTCGAAGCTGGATATATCAATAGATTGGATTGGCCAGCCAACTCTCCTGATATGAATCCTATTGAAAACATGTGGGATTTCGTTGCTAGAGCCATTCATAATCATATTCCTCGAGATCAGACTGCAGATGAGTTAGTCGTGACGGCAGAAAAGGAATGGAACAATATTCCACATAAGATCGTAAACCGCTTGATTATCTCAATGTACAGACGTGTCAATATACTATTGGAACGTGGTGGAACAAAAGATTCAGAACACAATAGACTCTTATATATGTATTTGGTTTATCTGACAAAACGATTTCTTTAACAAAAACGAGGGGGAAGTCCAAGACTTTTGACGCTGTGTGTAGTTCACGGAAGCCTGTACCGTTTGGTTATACGGGATGTCGAATAAAATGTCAACATGTGTTGGAAAAAGTTTTTAAAACATTAATATTCCACAAAACTTTCGTAATTAGATATTATTTTGTTTGAGGAGAATTTAAATAGTAAAAGTGGATAAACAAAACATCAAGAATTCTATTGTTGATATTAGTTTTGTCCTACGTCTTTTTGGAGATTTCTGGACCTAAAAAAATCACAGATTTGGTCATTTTACAGCGAGAAATACAGCGAACTTAAGTAAATGCTCAGTTGTGATCGCACACACACTGAGGTTATGTAGTTTTACATTCGAAATTAGCATTTTTCTCAGCGTGTAACCATTGCACTACCACTAGGCGCTCGAATTCGAGTACAAGCTCGGTAACGACGTATTTTTATACTTTCTAACGACCTGGGTACGACGGCTATTTCAGACGGTCGCTATGACGTGACCCCTGACCTGCCCACCTGAGCAGTCCGTCGCGCAGTCACTCTTTACGGCCGTGTTCGGTAAAGATTAGGTCGGAATGGCGGTGGTCGACGCGCTGCGACACGTTGATTTATTCGCTGTAAACGTATAGTTAATTCGTTTCTAGCATTAGTGTTTTCAATTTTTACGACGATTTATATCCCCTGGACGAGATTGGACGCGGTTAATTGTTTCCTTTTAATTAAAATTTTACGTTCCCATCTCCAGGTCCGGCATACGCCGCCGTAAAGATAGCTGTATCTCCGACGTATGATGATTTATATTAATTGAAGTCTCCTAGACGGTCGAACAGCGTGAGGAATGCCGCCAATTTCACGCCTGTTATTTCTAATTGCTTGATTGTGCGAATTCATTACTGAAAAATTGTTTTTTTATTAATTATACAAGGTGCTTTGGCTTAATACCAAAATCCTGAGATCAAAATAGAGTAATCCAACTACACTTATAAATTTTTTTCTTCTTCAATATATAATGTAAATGTAAATTTTCCAGTAAGTATTATGTGAAAAGAGCGTAACAAAATAAAGATTTTCACCCATTTTTATTAGTGTAACTCAATAAATTGCCATAAAATATTCCGTAGTGCTTTCTATCTATTCAAAATCACCATATATTTATTGATTTCATCAACGTAAAGCAAAACATCCGGTACACAAACCATTATTCTTATTTATCGCCGTCATCAAATTAGCATTATGTTCGAATATACCTTTAGCTGACTAATACAGCGTTATCTCTAGAATAATCATACATATTCACATAATGTGCTCGTAACTTATAAGAGCCTCATCTAAATGATCTTTAATATGTTCATCATGAATGCAAACAACCTCTAAATGGTATCTGACGTTTCGAACATCCCGTTCTAAGAACAGATTCCATGTGGCGATATGGTGAAGGTCCGTTGCTGGAGACAAGTGACATGTCGAACGCTATGGTGTGGTTTTACCTCCAGGTCTTTCACCCACTGGAGAAATATTCACTGCGAGATTAATGTAAAAGTAGATTTATTATTTATTAACATGAAATCCAACAGAATGCCACCATCTAAAGATATTCTTGTAAGTCGGATCACTTCCTTGATTGGTTGGATATGCTGGCTCCTTTCGTAGCAAGCCATAAATCTTGTTGGTAGGAGACGAATTATTTTTTACCAAAGTTACCTACTAAACAAATTGTACAAGTTTTACTGCTAGTTATTAAAATATTCTAATACTGGTACCTATATTTGTAACACGTTAGTATTTATAAAAATACAGAACTGTAATAACTGTGTAAATAAGGCTTTATATATCCGCTTGGCTATTTTAGTTATTATTATTAGGTATAAATATTTCGATAATTTTCAGACACATAAATGGAAACAAGTAATTAAAGTTGATTCGTATTTGTTAATTACCTTTTTTTAGTTTTTGATTTATTTTACAACTCTGAGATTGTATATCCCTACTAGCAACATATAAACGTATAATACATTATCTCTATAAAATTATTGTTAATACTAAAAGGCAATGAGTGAAATTGGGCACATGAACATTTTAAAGATCTGAATGTTCTAATATACAAGGTTTTAGAACTTATCCAAAATGTACAGGGGACTGTTACAAATACAATTTTGTAAAAAAATCAAAAAGGGTAGTTCGAAATTTTGTACGGCACTGGAAACGGTCCACAAATTGTAATAAAAAATGAACAGGCAAAAAAATTGAAAAACTTTCCCAAGGAAAGCAATAAATAAAATTATCTAACCCTATTTCATATCAGCAAATTCAACTAATTTTGTTATTATTAATTAATTTGTACTTTTAGTTAATAAAATAATTTGACATAGCTGATGTTTCAACAACTCCTCAAAATTTTGTCCATCGACGTGTAAATACATTTGGGCCCGTCTTATACAGTTTCTACGAACTAACAAAAATATTTCTGGTTCTTGCCCGCTTAGAACTCGTAAATTATTGGCAGCAGCTATGATACGTTCGTATAAATCATCACTACCTTATCCACTTCGGTGCAGTACACACCACTCTTTAAATATCCCCACAAATAGAAGTCCAAAGGGTTTATGTCAGGAGATCGTGGCGGCCATGGTACCGATGTTCCTCGTCCAATCCATTGTCCATTTAAGAAAAAGCGTTGTTGAAAATAATCCCGTTGAATCACGCGCGGATTTTAAAATCGCCAAACATGAGTATCATGAATGTTATACATCCCCTCCGTGTAGTAATAGCTTCATCTGTAACTAACAGATCAGCTGTAAATCTGATTATCCCTTGGTATTAATGCTTGGACACGCTGTATATGGTACGGATATAATTGAGCTTAGTGTATGATCCACCACATTGTTGATTTGGACATTCCTTATACTCGTTGAGCGACTTGCCTGGTACTTACTCTGGGATTTTTTTCAATAATCTGTAAAATGTGTTCCTTAGCTGCTGCAATACGTCGTGGATGGCCTGGACCTCCATGTATTCCACGATTCGGTTGCAAATTTTCCGCGTTGCATATTTTATGGCAAATGCGTAGCATACGTTCTCCTCCTCTGCTTACTTTACCGTACACATGTACATACAATGTTTGATACAAATGGTTATTATGAATGAGCAGTTCGGTATCTCTGCCTCTAAGTCTATAGGTATAACACAAGTTGGTAGATAAAAGGAAGTGCGTCGGCGGAAGAAGAAATTTTAGACGCGAAATGCTGAGTGAATCAAGAATTGGAATTACAGGGTAAAAAACGAAATTTATACATATTATTTAACTGAGAGTTTATATTTCAGAATAGTAAAGGTGCAATTTCACACCCCTTGCTTGCCATAAAGACCCAGACTCGGGTGACACTTAAGGCCTATTTACACTATCAAGTGTCAGCATGTTTACTTTTTTTATCTTGTGAAGCTACACCGCCTCCTACAAGCCGATGAATTTGTATGAGAAACATGTGTTCCACTGTTCCTGTCGCGACCAGACCGAACAGCTGGCCTATCCATTTCTACGACTAAATAAACACCGACGCACTAATAACCACCTTGTTTCCTCGTTCGAGGCGAGCCGACAAGCGAAGATGCGGTAGAAGAGTTGTTGCTCTCAAGGAATATAAGGATATACCCACAGAGAAAGCTCCATAGTGTCGTCTTGTCCACACAAATGGAATTTAACTTTCTGAAGTTAATATACAGCATGTTCTAAAGTGAATGCTTGGCTGCGTACATTAGTCCCCACATATCCTTTGAGTTTCCTTTTTGTCAATGTTTAAGACCGACGAAAAAGGCCAACAACTTTTTCTTCCACGTTAACATTGACTGAACCAAATCTCAGTGACGCGAGAGTCCACTATATACAGGGTGAGTCAGTTAGACACCAAAATGTTATGTTTGAGCTCATTATCCCTTATACGAATGTCACTGGTTTAAGAAAGACAGGGTGTTCAAGGTTTAAAAACTAAAAGCATGTTCAATTCTACATAAAGAATATTCTCTTGTTTAGTGTTTACCTTTATTTATTTTTAAGAAACCTGGCAGATTTGCGTAGAGATTAAGCTGAATGCCTTAAGTATGTGGTCATTGGATTTAATATACATTGAGTTATGGGGTTAAATGTGTTGTGGTTATGAAATTAATTGGGTTATGGAGTTATGTAGTTTAAGATCCTGAGTTTTCAGATTACAACTTAATTCATAGGGTTATATGTGTTTAATAACTTGAATTATGGGTTTTTTAGGTTGTGGCAAAATCCTGATGTGATGAGGTTAAACAGGATTCGGATTCAGCGACCCCAAAAACATATAGTAACCATAGTCAGACCCCGAGGTCAGAAAACATTTTTTGTGTGTGACTTTCTAATCATCATCTATAGAATTATGATAATATTATGCATATATCTACATATTCTAATGATTATTATGTCACTTGCTTGAAATTATATTGCACCACTCTATCCCACGACTTAGTTTGGGAGTCTTTAGAAATTTATTATATTCCCTTATATCGAAGAGATACTAAACACAGAATTTCGTTTCCGCTGTAACGGTTTTCCAATCATTTCACTCATGCGCTACTCATTAACTATGTAGGTACACTTTTAATTTCCCCAGTCACAGACGAACTAACGATCACATGTCAAAACCGATTATCACTCAAACTGCCTTCATGAATTTCTAAACGCACATCGTATCAGACGAACTTAGACGGTGTGAAAATCGTCCGTTCTCCTGAAATAATTACCGATGTTGCCCCGGCTAACGAGTCCATTATTCATTTTAATTTAATAAATTGAATTGATTAACATAACACACGAGGTTATTATACGCCTCTCACCTCCTGTTATTAGTGTCTAATTCACGGGAGAGCGTATGAAATTATTCATTTGCTTCCTTTGCATAACCACCGGCCCAAAACTAATCCGGAGTGGAAGGCGGAGCCATCAGCAGGCCTCCAAACACACAAAAACGGTCAATTTTTATTTGGATTACAATAATTGGCTATTTACAGAAGGTCCGGTATGTATGGGATAATGTTTAGGGTAAAGTCTAAAATCTGTTGTCTACTATTAGGATCAAATAAATTAATACAGTCCTAAATCACATTACAGCATACCATATATTTTATTCTATTCCCAAATTCTTTTAGATAAGTTCTGAATCATGTATTTTTTGTATAAAATCCGACTGATGCAAATTTTTTATTATTATTATTATAGTCAGTATCACAATTTCGATACACCTCTTTCCTGAACACCCTGTATATCCAGGATATGAAAAATTACGCATCTTCCCTATTCTGTACGTCGCTCCCACCCCTTCGTGACATGTCAATCTGGAGGTGACTGCGTCCGCGAAATCCGGACAAATATCTTACCGTGCCCGAATTGGCGTTATTTGCATAGGTCCGATTCCACTCATGTTTATCGGCGGTTTGGTGGCATGAGTTCGGACGGGCGTTACGAGTTCCTAACCTGCCGATCGTGCCTGTTGTGTCTAGTTTGCATACGTAGCCTACTACGTGTATGCTGTGCATTTCTACGATCGAGAAGCGTCCAAATGAATGAGACAATCTGACAGGTTTACAATCGAGGATAGAAAACCGGAAGATTGTGAACTTTCAATTTGGATGAGATAAATGAGGTAAATGTGATAGACTAGATAAATGATATACATAAGAAAGATAAATAGGATAAATAGAATAAATAGGACAAATAGGATAAATAGAATAAAAAAGATAAATTGGATCAGTAGGAAAAATAGGTAAGATATACAGAGTTAACTACCACTAAGTACAAATATTTTAACCATGTGGTCAGGTAGACCCAAAAAATAATAAAAAGGTATTTAATGTATTGAATTCTAGCTCGATGTCAAAAAGGGGGCAGAACACCGTTTTCTTTCGGAAAATCGGAGCCTATGATAACCATTGTCTGAGACGGCTTAGATCTGCAACTACCGTACGCTCGTTTTTTACAGCTTTTCCAAATATAGAAGCGACAAAAATGAACATTTTTATTAATAGTAATTCCCTGATTAGAGGGGTTAACAGGTATTTAGCGGTCTTCATTTCTCGAAAACCGATCGAGATATTGAGATGAGATTTGGTACACAACAGTGTATAGTGAAGGCCTACTTTTACGCTCTCCTAAAGACAAGTTATTGAAGAATGCATCTTTATAGAGACGCATGATTCGAGTTTACGTTTGATTTTCCATGCGTAAAAAGTGTGTCGACCAATTCTTCAAAGGAATAAGTCTCCATATTTAGTTATTTAAAAAAAATGTATTAAAAAGTAACTTAAACATATCAAAAACAAGACACTCGACACACTGCGTTATCTTATTGTTTAAATCTGGCATGGAATTTATGACAAACTGACATATGCTACCTAGATGATTTTTAATTAGCATTGCAAAGTTGGTCGACTGTAATAATTTATAAATGAATTTTTATCTCGAAAATAGTGCGTCAGAGGGAAAAAGTTGAACAGACACTTTTTAAACAGAATTAATTTGGCTTTAAGAGAACCAATTGTTCCAAAAATCAGTAATAAAGGAAGGTAACTATTTAGAAGTAAAGCCGAAATTGAATTATAATACAGATTTTAATTTTAAATAAGTAATTATGATTCCACATATTTTCTAAATCGGATGTTCAATTAAATTCTAATAATATTCCAAGTGAATTTCAGTTATATTCAAAGAGAAATCGAAAAAGACAAGATTGATACCAACTTTTTATTCAAGAGTTTCCGAAAGAAATGATTCCAATTGCCTAGAAAGACTAAAGACTCAATGTGTTTTTGTTTTTTAATTTTTCTCAGTTAAATAAAATATTCTACCACCGCTACCATTACAAAATGTTTGCCCCCTCTATAAAACATGAAAGTAAATAAATTATTAATGACTTCCTGTTCCGCTTTATCCTTACTAACCTGAAACATTTAAAATCCTTGCAGGTCGAAAAACCTTTCTCGTTGTGTGGAACAAAATATTTCCTGTACTTTTACACAAATATCTTACCTTATTTATCCTATTTATCTCATTTATTTCATATATCACTGTCCTCAATTAAATTATTTGTCTCGTTTTATATCTCATATATCTCATCTATCTCATCTATCTCATTTATCTTATTTATCTCATCTATCCTATTTCATCTCTCTTTTATGTAGGTATATCATTTATCTCATCTATCTCATATATCTAATTTATTTCGTCTTTCTCAACTATATCATCTGCTATCTTATCTATCTCATTTAAATCATTTGATTTTTTAAAATTAATTGTACGATTATAAACGTCCATTTGTTGTTGTTTCGCTTTATCTTTGCAATATTTAAAATCTTTGTAGGTCGAAAAACCTTTATCATTGAGTGAAACAAAAGTTCCCTGTACATTTAAACAAATACCTTACCTTTTTTATTTCATATATCACTTTCCTCAATTAAATTCTTTGTCACACTTATCTAATATATCTCATCTATCTCATTTATCTCATCTTTCTCATAGGTAATTGTTGCCTATAGGTTACTTCTACCCATTCTCAGTAATAACCGTAATACCAACCCAGATTTGACGGTGCAGACTTCTTGTCTCTGCAGCAGCTCGCTCTATTGGATCCAATTGTGAACTAGAATGGTTTTACGTTCTAAATCAATTCATTTCGAACGGTTAGTTTAATTAACAAATGATTTGTAATCCTCCATACATTAGCTTCCAGCCCATTAACTGTGCTATCGGACAATTCCTAATTCCTAGTGTAGTTTAGTTATTTCGCCCATTCCGATAAATCATTTCGGCTGCAATTCGGGTAAATTGATAAAATCTAATTGAGATTTACACCCTGCGGACGACGCAGGACGAATTCCTTTAAAATATTGCAAATTCATATCCATATTTTACGTATTTCAATGTGTTAGGTCACTATTAGAATTACGTTAACGCTCCTCATTGTGTCCGACGATTTTAATAAAAGATTTAAAAGATTAATTTCTTTAGAAACTAGTCACTCAGATACATCATGAGTTTTCATGTGGGTGACTTCATTCGTTTCATATTACCTTGACTTATGCGTCACTTATGACCTTACCTGAACGTTATTACACCTTGGCTTTAACCAAGGATAAAAATCGAATATCTCGCTTTTATTTTCGTTCTACATTCTGGCGAATCTAAGGATAGAGACAGTGAGAGGAGTGATATGGATATAACAGCAAATCGTGAAGAAACTAGAATGTGTGAGATATTCAAGTTGTATCAAATTTTTCTAGTACTAAGTTCCGGATTTTCCTCATTAGAATTTAAAACTGCTTCTTCAATTTGTGCATTTCTTGCAGTAGCATGGGCACCTTTTAATTGATTGTTTGGCTTAACAGTACCTATTTCACTCAACCTCCTATGTACGTTTGAAAATGTTTGTCTATCTGGTGTGACTATCCCGAAAGTGCTCTTGATACAATTGTCTAGCCTGTCGTGCGCTGCCATAAGCCAAACCATAAATTTAAATAAATGTCTGCCAGCTCCTTATTAGTAAAATTAACCATTTTCTTTAATAACACTACAGATTTCTCAACTATGAAATTATGTAGATCAAAGTTAAGTTTACAAGACTGAACTATCAAATTTAGTAAAACAAAAGAGTATTTGTGTCATTTCGAATTGAACAATCACAGCTCACTATTACTATTCTGCTTTTTCTACACACAGGGGCCTGAAATTTATTATTGTTCTTTATTTTGTTACTGCAAAACCGTTCAAGATACGAGAAAATGTCAAGAGATCTTTTTTATTGCAAAATGATGAGCCTTTCAGAAAGTGTTTTTTATTTTTGCAAAAGGTAGTGGCGTATCATTTTTTTCATGGAAAATAATGAAAGTGAAATTAATAGCGACGCCGCTGGTTAAAACTGAAAATTCATGTTTTTAACAAAACATGTGTCTTTGCGTCTAGTTTGCACCTACCAAGTTCCACAAAAATATCTAATGAAGTTTAGAAGCTATTAAAAAAAAATAATTTTAAAACATCTTTATCACCCTGTAAATCAAAAATAAAGCGGAAACGGGCCTATGTTTATATGAAACTATTACCTTAAAATCATGCGTAAATTAACCTCCTTCAGTATTGACATTCAATTATAAAATACCCGGTATATATCGGTTGCTGTAGATTTTGTTCTATATGGGTCATCGAAAAACTAAAGATATTACTACCCAGCTAGCAAAGTAGTTTTATAAATTTGGAGTAATAGGAGTTTTATATTGTGTTAATATTTTATAGTTACATTAATGTGGCACATGAGACTATTTTGCCTTCAGAAACTGAATTGTTTTTTAAATTTGTTGCAAGAACGTTCTTAGAGCATAATTTATAGAGCACTTATAAGGTAACTGCTAATGTAGGCCTATAAGTGTGTACAATAACACAATTTTACAGCAACGATGCTTATAGAATGAAATTACTGTAAAACCGATGTAAAATACGAGTACTGCTTTATACTCGTAGAGTTATACCATCTCCTGTGACACTGTTATACAATTGTTCCGTAATGTCGCTTATAGCTTAATTATAGAACTATTGTATAAGGCGTTGTTAAGTTACAATTCTGCTGCGGAAAACAAATTACAAATAAGGAAGCTGCTATCGAACTTAAGAGAAAAAGCTCTTTAAAGCAGTTGTAGAGAATTATTTTAGAGTAAATAAGTAACAAAAGCCTTTTTGTTTCATAAAGAAACGCTATAGAACTATCATTTCTATATGTAGGTTTTCCATACCCCCATCTGACGATACCTGCCTATAATACATATTTTGATCAAACTATAAGGGGAAAACTTGTATAACATAGTTCTGACTTGTAGAAATTATTATCTGCTTGCAGGAAGAAAATCTCATTACAATAGATAAGATTTGTTTGATTGCTAAGAGAAACTGATTTTCTTATAGAAATTTAGGAACATATTTAATTTAGACCATTCCAAACCTTAAACATTTGCACTTCTAGATGTTGAAGTTACAGAATTTTATTAGATTAAATAAGTGAAATTACCACAATAAAATATGACAACACTGTGAATATTAAGTAGTTGCTTACGAAGCATTTTTGCTCTATAATCATTGCAATCGACACAAAAATGTCATATTAGTGAGAATCCATTGGTAAGTATAAAGCTTTTATTTCTGTCGCCATATTGTGAAGAAAGAAAAAAAATCTTAATTAAAAATATGTACAATATAAATAGCTGAAATGATATCAATAATATGGATATACTTACTTTCTGACTATTTTATGTACAGTTGGTTGTTAAATTCATCAATTTAGAAAACATTTTCTTCTCTTAAATTTCCAGCATCATAAGAAATATAAGGTTAACTGAAGGCGCGTCAAAAAATTACCATTATGTACCACATATTTCACGATAAAACTTTTTCCGCATTAAAATGTACTGCTCCCTGATGGACAACAAACTAAGCAATTCGTAATGATGTAAGTAAGTACTCCTATGCAGGCTAATTAGACCCATGTTAGTGCGATACAGAAACATTTTGTGTTTAAAAGATACAATTAAACCGTTTTAAAGTTCTTTAAATATAACACCATGCAACACAAAAATTGTATAGCAAAGTGCTATAGAATTTTTATGAGATTGCTTTGTAACTGTGTTATACAATTTTTTTAAGACTTGTGAAAACGTTTATTCAACAATTCTATAAGTATTTCCTGCAAGCTTTACAGAACCGCTTAAAGAACTAAAAGGTTCTATAGAACGGTGCCCATTTTTATGGTAGTGTTGTAAGCACGTTTTGAAAATGTTCTTAGAACAAACATTGCTTTATAAAATTTGCTCTGGAAACGTTCTTACGATTGTTACAGAACAAGAAATTGTTAGCTGGGTAGTTCTTTGTCGATATTTTCTACAGCAGGTTAGCGCAGGGTATCAGTAAGCAGGAAACCGCCTCCATTGTGTTCGTTATAGTCTGTTTGAAACTGATGTTTTTATATCAATTTAAATATACAATTACAAATTTCCTATATCAAAAGTGCGTATTTGGAGCTGGTTACCCACTTGTTTTCACTCTGTCTATACCTCAAGGCTAGTACGGCTCTGTCTGCTCCAGCAACCTACAGTGGAGCTTATGCATTATGAAGCATCAAATTTATTAACGCCTCTTTAGATTTCCAGTGCAGGAACGGGGATTTTCTTCCTTTCCTGACAGGATGCGCTTACCCGTTGCAAGGTTCATAACTTATTAAAATCGCTCCAGTTTTCGGCCTGGCGCATAAACAACTCTTTCTCTACCATTTATAATTTATTAATAAAAAATAACTATAATATGGGGGTGTCCTAACCGCTCGTCGGCCGCATTTTGCTCCCTTGAATAATTTAAGGTTCGTGAGAGCGCACCACGGCAAATGCAATTATTTATTCATGCTTTAAAACATATTTTTTATTCCGTGTGATGTCGAGGATGTCCCCAATTATGAAAAAAAACGTGGATATACCAAAATATTCCGAACTTACGGCAAACCGGTTCTTATTCGCTTCAGAATGCGCGGCTTATTTTTGAAGGATAGAAAAATAGAGAGTTGAACGGATAATTTAGTATTTTTGTACTTCAATTAAACCTTTAGCATTGTTTATTCTAGTTATTATAGTTATTTTGTATTCTAAATTGCATAATATCGCACTTGTATCCGAAAGTGAAGAGTGTATTTACTATTTCATTTCATTTCGTTCAATGTTACTTGTCTTATTTATTTTATTTATTACATTTGTATAATTTTTTATTGGTTTTATTACCCTTACCGTAAACATCTTATTTATTTTATCTCATTTAAATAATCTTTCACATTTATATATTTACTCTTCTCGTAGGTACTTCATGTATCTCATCTATCTCCATCTTTATCTAAATTCTCAATTATCTAATCTTCCTCATTCATGTCATTTATCTCATCTTTCTCATTTTAAACACACATCTATCTCATTTATCATACCTATCATAATTATCCCAAGTATCTCATTTATCCCATTTATATTTTTGTTACGGAAGCTCACCTACCTTTTTAGTTTGTTAATTATGAGTTTTGTTCTGTTTGCGTTAGAATTTATCATTTTTGTAATACCTTTATTTTTACGTTTTCCGGAATATTCCAGGCTATATTCTATTTGTTTCTCGACACGTTTTCGAGATCGCAGAAGCTTCGAGACTTCTAAAAATCTATATAAGCGGATCAATTCCGCCGTCACAGTCAGTTTATACTGAGCAGCCAAACGCGAGTGACAGACGTTTTCTTATTTATATCATTTAAAGCATTTACCTCGTGTATCTCTATTATCGCATTTATCTCATTACATCTATATAAATTATCTCATTTAGCTATTATTTAACATTTATTCTTATTTTGCGTTTATTATAATTTATAGCATATATATCATTTATCCTAATTATCTCATGCATCTCATCTATCTCATTTGTTGCATTTAACTCATTTGTCTTCACATCTTATATCACTTAAACCATGACATGTATCGCATATATTTCATTTATATAGTTTCTGATTTATCTCATTTGTCTGATTATCTCATCACATCTACATACATTATCTCATTTATCTATTATTTCACATTTATCTCCTTTTGCATTTACCTCATTGTTTTATTTATCTAATTTAACACATCTACCTCGGTTATCTCTTATATTTCATTTGTTCATTTATCTTATTTATTTCATGTGTCATTTATCTCACGTATCTTATTTAGTTCTTAACTAGTTTTTCTCTTTAGCATTATGGATAGTTTAGATTCGTGCTATTTAAAAAATTTAAAAATTTTAAGTAAATGTTCAGATTATATGGAAGATTATTATTAAGTATATTCGTGATAAATGAACGAATTGATAAAATAACTTTTTGCATGCGAACATAAATATTGTTAGGCGTTAGAAAATCTCCTGTCCTATTCATCAACAGATACGTTTGAAGGTATATTATTGATGCAAGTACACACAAATTACCACTGATGTGGAGCTGTGCATTGCACAGAAAGTAATTACTTGTGAATTGCAGCCACGCTTCGTCCACGTCAATGGCTTGCTTCGCAACGGTCCAGCCCGACCTAGAATAGCTGTGCAAAATTGTTATTCTCAATTTATGAACGGAAATCAAAGATTACTACGAATGGCAGTTATTATTAACCGTTTAAAGACCATATGATAACCGGGGCATCACCAGTAGATGTAAATCAAAACATCTTTCATTACCGCGCGTAACAGAAGGCCTAATTATTCATATACATCATCGCCTGAGATGACTGATACGCCTGCTGTGTCATTAGAGAAAGATAAAACCGGCCCAGTTGTGTTCTAAACGAATAATAAATCATAACGAGCATCATCGCTTCCTAATAAACACGATAGTAAAAACGATTCGTAAACAGAGGAGTAATTAAGATGAATGGCGGCCTGCTGATAAATGTCATTAGACGGAAAAAATATCTTTAACGACCCAATGCTTGTGTTTCGCTCTTGCTTTCATTAAGCGGTCGGCTTGCGTTCTCGTATTCCGATTAAGTGGAAAACTTGGAGACAAAGGCTCGTGATTTATTTGTGGAACATAAACAGCTCGCAATTAGAACTCACCGAAGATATACAAATAATAATATTCTTCAACTTCTTTGTTATACAGGGTGATTCAGGACCTATTCTGAAAAGAACTTGGGAATGTTCAACATACATGTACGAATTTGGAATACAAAAAAAATAATGTGATTAAATCGACAACGGCGCAAAATTATTTGCAGTGTTTTTACTTTAAAATGAATTTAAAGATAGAATTGATCAAAGTGACGTGTCTTTAAAATGAATAAAATTTTGTTACATTAATTTTGAAGAAGAATTGCAGTAGTTGACATGAAACATGAAATTTAAAAATAATTAGCACATTGCGTTATTAGAAAAACTGTTCGAGATTTTGTTCTTCACCTTGTACATACATTTGGACATGCTTTATCCAATACTTTGCGGTACTAAAAAGAGTGTTCTTTTAAGCTGTTTTTTTTTGCGACAAACCGTATTCATTGTTTCAAAACATATTCAATGGTGACGTCACTAATGTATTGCATCAAGAAAATGTATATTTTCTGAAGCTATTTATTTGTGGCATAATTTTAGTTCAAAAATAACCCTTGACTGATCCGTTTGGCGCAAGGGCTTATTTAATTAATCTTTATTACTTTTCAGAACTGTGGCAAAAACCCAATAAAACTAAAGAAAAAGAAAATGTATAGTTTCAAAACGTAACGTCATCAAATATTTGTTTCTCTTTGATATCACCTTCACACTTTTTAATTATTGTCTCCACTATTGTCTACACTAGATTTGGATTAAAATAGAACGATTATTAGTGGTAGAAATTATTAACAATACCTATTTCCGCATGTTTTTGTACATATGTGTTTTTGTACATGGATCGGTCAGTGGTCGCGCGGTTTAAGGCGTTAGTACTTGAATCGAGGTGACTAGACGGAGTTGGTTCGAGTCCAGCTGCCGGTAGACCGTATATAAGCTATATTCATAGGGGGGATTGGCACCCTCTCTGTGGGTATGGTAGGGTGGAATAATGTTGGCTTGGGTCAATGTGAGAGATTGATGCCGGTTGATATTTGACTACCCCCCTAATTAATGAGGTTTTCCAGGTTTTCCTCATTCCTGCACTGAATAGTGGTTAGGGCCTACCAACGTAAGTCGTTCCTGGGCGCAAATGCGGCCTGCTTAATAATAATATGCCGCCCCCTCTCCCGCACAAGTCTCCGACTTCTGGGCTAATCCCTGTGATTAGAATGAGGGGTAGAGATATTATTATTATTATATTATATATTTTGAAAATGTGTGAATTTTGCAACAAAAACATAGAAGTTGATTCTAGCAACTACTAACCAAAAACAAATATCTAACATGTTTATATGAGTGACAGATTTATGAAATTTAGATAGAAAAGTAATTGGATTATGCTTTTGGATTATGTAATTCAGGATGTCTAAAAATACGTTTAAATTTGCAGAGGTACATACAATAATCCACAACCAACTCCTTTTTAAATAAACAAGATTAAAAAGTATCAAAATAACAACCATTTTAAATAGTAATGCTGCTGCATAGACCAATAGCAAAGCATCTAAAGAGTTCAAACCGGACTCAGTGGACGTTTTAAACACAGCTTAAACAGCGACGTGTGTGACGTCACTGTTTAAACCGTGTTTAATGTTTTTCAACAAAATTTTATGTATGCAATTGAATCAATCGTGTTTTTTTAGCTGCGGCTAGTAGATTTATTAAAAAAATTATAATATTCAATAGTAAATAAGTTTTATAGACAGAATTAAAATAGTTTTTTGGAATGGATTGATAAGGAAATAGCCAAACAGGAGAAGAATTACTAGTCAAATTTGAAGCAAACGTAAAAACTAGCATAAACAAAACCGTTTAAAAAAGACTCCAAATATCCTATATTCTCGTCGAAAATGCAATGTATAAAAATGCATATGAGAAAAGAATGATACCAAGGCAAATATTAGCTTCTACCCTATGATCAACTGGAACTGTTGTTTGAACAAACACGGCTAGTTCTCATCCCCACCAACTTAGAAAAACAATCGAAAATAGAATTAATACGTCATGGATCCCTAAACAAACATTGTTCCGCATTATAGGTATAAATAACTCACCCTGTGCCACCCTTACAACAACAGAATACGTCAAAACCAACATTACTCAGGTGTGATAACAAGAGGTTGACGTCTTAGGTGTCATCCTCTGACGACACGGATACCGAACAGGCAAGAGATTAAATAACACTTGAACACGTACAGGGGGTGGGGCGGCAAGGTTTGGGGTGGGTCATCTCCAAAAGGGGCGAGTTCCAATGACATTTACAAAAACTGACGATACATTTATATATTTGTTAAAAAGTATGTAACAAAGATATAACTATTTCTGGGAAAGTGTTATCAAAAATTGAATTGAAAATAAGAAGAAAAATAATTTAATTTTTTGATAGATTTGTCTTGTCTTCTTGCATACTACTGTATAAGATAGACGCGTTATTGCACTATTAATATTGAAATTATTAAAGAATACAATATAATATGAGAAAAGTTAGTGAAAGACAAATATGATCAAGTATATTAACAATATTTTCAAATAGAAATATTTATTGCATATAACAAATATATACAGGGTGTCTCATAATTAGCTGCCAACCCTGAATAGGCCGACTCTATGATCAATCATCAGGCTGTTGGCAGCTAATTATGAGACACCCTGTATATATACAGGGTGGTCCACTTTCGAAAGCGGAAACTTAAGAGGCGGACAGAGAACCACAAAATAATATCAGTTTGTATTATAAACTATATTCGAAAAATGTTTCGGTACAAAGATACAGGATGTCAAAATATGTTACATAATTGGATAATTGGATCGATCAGTGGTCGCGCGGTTTAAGGCGTCAGTACTTGAATCGAGGTGACTGGATCGCTGTGGGTTCGACCCCCGCAGCCGGTAGACCGTATATAAGCTATATTCGCGGAGAGATTGGCACCCTCTCTGCGGGTATGGTAGGGTGGAGGAATGTTGGCTTGGGTCAATGTGAGAGATTGACACCGGTTGACATTTGTCTACCCCCCTAATTAATGAGGTTTTCCAGGTTTCCCTCATTCCTGCACCGAATGGTGGTTAGGGCCTACCAACGTAAGTCGTTCCTGGGCGCAACTGCGGCCTGCTTAATAATAATATGCCGCCCCCTCTCCCGCACAAGTCTTCGACTTCTGGGCTAATCCTCGTGATTAGAATGAGGGGTAGAGAAATTATTATTATTATTAATTAAAAAAACAATTTACTAAATACAAAAATTAATTAATAACGTTTTTAAATTATTTAAGCTTATTGAAAAGTCCAGGTCAAGTAATAAAAACAATTTACTAAATCCATAAATGGTTTAATATCTTTGTTTTGCCGTAATTCAAACCTAATAAATAGCAGGTCAAGTAGGTGAATTCATTAATTATTTTTATAATAGCTAGCTACCAATAGCGTGGTATAAAGTACTAATGGTAAACTGAAAACAGGCATGAAACAGGTAAACCTAAGTGAATAGAAAGGTAAATACGATGGAAGTTTTATATAATCTACCAAATAATTTATAAGTTTGTAACAAAAAATCATAGCAGTGAGATTTCTTCTGTTATACAGACTATGAATGTTAAATAGAACATTGTGAGTACTAAAATATAGATAACGCATGTATCTTGTACCTTTTCTATAGTGATAATATGCATAAGTGGTTGCACAAACCATATTATAGAACCGTAGCCTAGTTTAGGTGTCACTAACGTAAAGTTTGTTTATGACTAACATTACTAAAATATTTACTTTGTCTAATAATAAAACCTAATATCCTATATGCATCTTGAACAATTGTATCAACATGTAATTTATAGTTCAATTTACTGTCGTATGATTCCAAGATCATTTACTTGTGTACTGTTTTTTAAAACTTCTCCATTAAAATCGATTTTACGTATATTCCTCGTTAAGATCATAACACAACATTTTTTTATACTTAAGGGTAGATTGTTACGATAAGTACAACTATATAGCCAATATCATTTTGCAATATGTCACAATCGTATTGTGTTATGATCGGCTTAAAAAATTTTAAGTCATCAGCGAAAACTTGGAAACTACTGATTAAATTATCTGGTAAATCATTTATAAATTGTCTAAATAAGAAAAGCCCCAAACTAGAACTTTGTGAGATACCTGAAACAGCCGTGAATTTATTAATAGTCTTATTCTCAATTGTACAATGTACATTGACAATTCCAAAGATATGAAGCAGAAAAACTGTAATGTATTCCTAGTGAAACCAAAACGATGCAGCTATTATATGTGACGGAGATTTTGTAGCTATAGAAATTTACCTCAATTTGCTAAGAAACTGAATTTACTGCCATTTCCGAAGTAAGGCAACGGGAACTAATTTATAGCATGCATTTTTTGCAGTAACTGAGTAGTTACTAACTAACATTCTGTACGAACAGCAGTGGCTTATATTTTTTTAAACAGGCTTCAAATAAAACTAAATTAACCAGGAACAAAGCTTTCAAAAGAATTGCTACATTAATTCCCACATAAATCTAAATCGCTGCAATGGGGGCAACCTGCAACACCTTTATTTTTCAGCAGTTTCAGTACAAATGAAGCCGTTCGGGGAACTACTCTTACCGCGCATCAACGCTCGTCTTATTTTACCCCATTAACATTACCTCAAGATCTAGATTTCCCGGGAAACGCCAAAACCGAGGAACCCGTGTAAAATTATCCGACCCGATACAAAAGTGCATCTATTAGGGACGAGGCAAAAAGGGAGGAGGCGGCGGATCGCCGGCACTTGCGTCTCATTCGGGCAACTTGTGCAGCTGTGCCCCGAAGATTAACTGGGGCATTATACGTGCTTAGACATATCATTCCGAGATCGATAGCAGAACACAGAAAAGGTCCCAAGAATAAGGCTCAAGCTGGCTGGGCCCACAAAAAATAACCTCCCTCTCCGGAGTCATATTTTAGCCCGGGTTGAGGCCATTAGAGAATTAAATATGTTATTTATATGGGATTCTCACAAATTACTTAAAAAAAAGGAACGGGAATAATCTTGACGGAATTTATGCCTCCGTTTCGGATTACTGAGCCTTATTGGATTTGGATCATGATTTTTCCAATCCTTATACTTTTTGTGAGGCATTACAGTCCACTTAAACTAAATATTATTCAGAAATAATTACAGATATGTATGCTGAACAAAATTTTTATATTTGTTAATTTATTTATAGTTCCACTATGCAACGGGGTTAACTTGGCGACTAATCCCAATTGCAGGACAGCAAATAGCTTACAATAAAAAGAAAAGAAAAAATACAGATAGCAAAATAACAAATAAATAAACATATGGAAGTTATTCAGTATAAAAGTGACAAAACAATGATGCAGGTATATACAGGGTGATTAATTAAAAATGGGACAGAGCTTAAGGGCAGATTGCTGACCTCAAAATAGAGCGATTAAATCAAATGTGCCTTATCCAAATGTTGCTCCTTTTTGATCTACAGGGTGTCAAAGTTGAAAAAATACATATTTTCTTTATTATTTTTCGATGGCATAGACCGTATTTTATGAAATTTGGTATAGCGGGGTTTCTTGGTACTGGAAATTCGAATATTTCGACGATTTTGTTGTATCTGCTAGAGGGCGCCACAAACGACGGTTTGAACCCCTTTAAATCACTACGACTTTTTTGTGCTACACTGTATTTCATTTTGTACAGGAAAAATTTTCTTCCCTATCTTTTCTAGTTAAAAAAGGTACACCTTGTTGATGTCGCTAGAAGCAATGGTTTCTGAGAAAAACGCATCTAAATCTCATGATGCATGCAATTTATCTAAAAGTAAAGTCAAATTGTTGCGTAAGTAATGGGCCATACTGTAACAGCATAATACTGTGATCAAAATAAGCGAAATTTCGTGAAATTTGCTTCAAGTGATCGAAAGATAAGAAAGAAAATGTGATGTATTTCTTCAATTTTGACACTCTATATCTTTGTTATTATTGATTTTGGTGGATTTTTTGGATTTTTTTAGGATAAGCTAAAGTAAATCGACTTATTTTGGTGAAATAAGCGTACTGAAAAGCAGATAAGTAACTAATAACAAAAATCACATCACTATCGCGCACTTCCGTATTATTGACGTTTCGAAAAGCTCTCTGTTTTCGTTCTCAAAATAGTAGTATAAAAATATTAAACGTATGTCAAGTTTGACAGTTTAAAATTTGTTTATCTGCTTCCATAGAGATGTTAAATGATTTTTATTTTATTGTTACTTACTTCTTGATACAACTGTAGCCAACAATGATCAATGTTTACTGAACAGCTTTTTTCAGTGTGAGATTTTTTGGTTAGGCAAACTTAGTTTCAAAAATAACCCTTAACTGATCCGTTTGGCGCAAGGGCTTTTTCAATGAATCTTTATTTTTTCAGAAGTGTGGCAAAAACCCAATAAAACTAAAGAAAAGCTAAAATTATGCCACAAATAAATAGCTTCAGACAATAAACCAAATGAATTCACTCACAAATGAGTTTGAACTTGTTCACTATTATTTTTTACTGTGTACCATTAGCCAAAACGTTGACTGGATAATAGAAACATAATTTTCTCTCCTTTTCCTTCCCTTCCATCATATCTCATATTTCCCCTGCTCGATAAAATATTTGATAATTTTGTTAACCAAAAATACAGTAATTCTGGCATTGGATATAATTTCATGACACTATAGGCATAAATGTTTTGCTGCTCCGGTGTAATAACAGACCTCCAATTCATTCATATTATCTGACTAACAAGTTGCACAATTGGACACCCAACTGTACTAAAATAAGCACGATTGATCCGTTTGTATACCTAACCATTTTTCATGTGTATATTACTAATAAAACCCTAATCCATCCATAGACAAATACGTGATGCATTTTTACCTATTTTGTCAGTCTTGACGCATTTGGTCGCTGTTCGAAAGGACGTAGACTGCAAAACATTTAATTAAATCGTGCCACTCCAAAATTATTAAACTGACACATAAAATGGCATATCGTTGCAGAAATATATTTAATTAAATCCCAAAACCAATAAAATGACTCGAATGTGACATAAAACATTAGTGTTTGAGCGGTTGTAATAAAATGAATATTTTTTGCACTTATCACATATCGGTTCAATTAATTCCACACGTCCGAGGGTCGTTTAAATGAAATTATTTTCATACTTTTCTCGGCTAGCATCGCACTGGCCTAATAGGTACACGTATGTAGAGGTTTTTAGTTAATATGGACTGAATTGTTAATTAATTTGCTGACGTTTTTTGTGACAAAGTGTCCGCAGGTGATTTAATTTAATTATTTTAACGGATATTCCCGAAGGATCACAAAATTGTATGAAATTTCAAGCGAGTGATCAAAAAACGGCGCAGAATACAACTTAATCATTTAGAGAGCAATGTTTTGAAACTGGCAAAACCAATTAATTAAAGTGTCAGACAGAATGACCAAATTGTAGATGATGCCATTTTGCAAAATGTGAGTATAAAACGTAAGAGATTTTAATAGTATATTACATACCGAGATGGAAAGTATTGCATTCTTGTCGAGTGAAAAGGATTGTGAACCATTTCTCGAGAAATGAATGAAACTTTTCACAAAGGTTTGTATACTACTCGTATTTGATTTACAACCATAGTGTTCAAATGCAAGTGACAGTTTTTCTAACATAAATAATTAAGTGAGAAATTCACAAAGTAAGATCCCTGTATAACCAGATTATAGATAAAAAAAAATTGGTCATTGACATTTTAACAATGGTTAATATGACACTAAAAAAGTCAAATATACAAACTTAAATTAGTTGCGTTTTTGATAGATTGCCATAAAAAAAATATTTTCAGACAATGAGCCATTCAGACAAGCTTCTGAAAGTTTAGAAAAAGATTTGTTACCTAGGAAGAGTCGTGTAAGGTACGATAAAGTTTATAATGTTTCCAACAGTAGATGCTCGGAAGAAGGTGTTCATGGATGAAGCTGTTTCTGAAACTATTGTGCTAGCATATTGTCAACAAAGAGGATCTTAAACGGTTGGACACATATTTTAATAAATTATTCTAAATTAAAAACCTTTTGGCATACACACGAATATTAAATTATTTTATTGAACCAAATTTAAAAACATTTGCAATCGATAGTGTGTCAATGTTACACAAGTGAAATTCAAAACAATTAAAAGTGCCCAGTTGTAAAGGTTACTACCAAACCAAACTATGTATATCCTTCTTGCTCTCTCTAAGAACTAAGCGATAGACTTGCCGGCTGTTCCCATTGTTTCAATAGGTGGTATAATTCTGATGTGTTCAGCATTTTCCGAATGTGTATAAATACTATTGAAACTGGACTAATAGCAGCCAGAGCCACTCCATGGCCAAAGGTCGGCGGTCAGCCGTTGGCTGCCTCTGACCTCTAGAAGAGATACTTCCCAGCACAAAGGTCTCCTTATTGAAAGTATGGTTATTGGTATAACTGTTTTAATAAATTTATATTTGTATTAAAAGGTTGAGTTTCTTTACCTCTTGCAGGAGCCAGACTAGTACCCCAAGAGTATAAGAGAGGTATTAGTTATGTTTAAAGGTTGGTGGAGGACTTTTGGTGAGATTTGGTGGAAGCTCCAGACTTCCCTAGTATAGGGTCACACAATTTCCGCGACAATATTTTAGCGAAATTGCCAAAATCAAAAAGCCATCAACCTTTTGATCCATTCAATGCTGCAAACTACTTTAATTATTATTAAAGATAAAGTAGATATCTCCAAATCTTCGAAGTTATTGATATTTTTGAAACAATAGGATATGTATCCAAAAAGTCAAGCACTTTCTCCAGTAAGAACATTGAGGTGTTTTTGAAGAATGCACTTGATAATATGCTACCTATAAAGGTTGCACGTAGAATTAGTGTATCAGATGCATGTCGAAGTGATGATCTGTATAAAATGAAATTGCCTTATATTAGTATCGTGAAAAATAAGTTCACATCAAAATTCCAACATCAAAAACCTACCAGGCAAGTGTTAATGTTGATTAAAACATACGTTACACTTCGCTTAGACGGTCTAAATGAAAACTTCTTTTTACAATTATTAAGGTTCGGTAAAATCACTCGCCAGTCATTTGGCTACAACTCGGAAGTCAATTTGCCAAAAAATGCAATGTTTCTAAAGCTTCCGCATTGTGAACGGGACACTGCTTCCGAAGAACCCACACTATTGGTAAATAGCGGTGGTCACATTCTTCAGTTGAAGATATTAGGGGGATGTAAATATTCCACAGTAGTGAAAAGGTTCGTCGACAAATCTACAGATTCTCAGGTTAAAATTGACACAAAAATATTTGGCGAAATGCCAAATTCCAGTAATAAAAATATTACCATTTCTACGCAGGATGTTCAGCATGGATTAACAATTTATAACGAATCGAATATTTTGAAATAAACATTTTGGTTATTCTATGAATGTTGACATTTACTTGGGTGGAAAATAACATTTGTCTGGACTCCGTATAAAACATGACCAAGCTCCAGCATTAAATAAAATAAAAATATATAGACATGTAAAGTATAAGATCTATAACGTGAAATAATGAAGGACCGAATTGTTGACTATTATATCTCACTAACATAGCTACCTAATATACAAACAATATTAAAGCTACAATTTGACCAATATGATCATTGTTTTGTGCTGTCTGGAGAAGTTTTATTGTCATATTTACAAATGAATATACGTCTACTATAAACATGATCCACATGATTCCAAATGTCTTCAACGAAACTCGATCGCTTTAAAAAATATGTCGACAATCCGGTAATTGGAGAGCAGCACCAACAAAAAAACGGAGCCTCACAGCCAAGACTGAGGGATCTGTGCCGTTCCTCTTGAATATTTCTGTGGCAATTCGCGGAACATTATCTCGGCTCGTTTTTCTGCTCGACAACGGGATCATTTCTTGCCAGCCCAGCCATTCCCGAAATCGCTGAAATATCAGACCAAATGTTTGACGAATTAGAGTTTTTCCACAATGCTGCGGCATGTCGCGTCGTGGTTTTCGAAGGATAAGTATTTTTATGGGTGATTACAGGTAGCTGAAGCGGTTGTGTTGGTCTGTTTCTTTTTTTAATTGCCTCGTTTTTTCCGGCGTGGGATAATAACACGATAATTCGTGACATTTTCAATCGCTGAGATCAAAGGGAAACAATTTTATATGTATCATAATAATAAAAACGCGGAAATCTGAACATAACTTTGTAATCAGAGTCTCCAGGTGGCGGAAGGTGAATTGAGTATACTATTGTTAGACTGACTTTTACTGAAGTGCCAAAATTTGATTGCAAATGTATGTGTAAAAGCAAAAGAAAATAAGACCCACGATCTACAAGAAAAAAATCATTTTTATTTTTATATATTTAAATTTATGAGAAAACATAGAGAAACCACAAAACCACAGATTCCAACCACAAAGTATAATTCCGACTAAGAACAACACTGTATACCGAAGCTTACCGTATATAATGGCGGGACGGATATATCAACAAATATTCTGCCATTCTTCGTCCACATTTTGGTAGTATGGAATGGCAAAGAGAAGTGTTACTGCAATTATTATATTTGAATTATAATTACAATATGCTGTCGTATGGAATTTACTACAATTCTACTATTAAGGAAATGTTTTATGTCTCACCGTCTAATCAGCATTATTTTACCCCGATCGAACCTACTGCTTGAATGTAAAGAGTTATATCGGAACGGCGGCTACAAGCTGTTATTTGAATGCAATGGGTCATTGTCTTTATAGAATTTAGTCTTTTAACAGGTATCAAATATGTATATATGTATGATATTTTGAATTATTAGCTAGGGTTCAGGGACATACTGTTCTACGATTGCATCCATACTACTGTGTTTTAAATTTTATTGAATTAATATGGAGTCAATTAAAAATAGACATTCAAATAAATAGTACCTTTCTAAAATTTTACAAAACAGTTATAGATGAAGGTGGATAAAATTACATCAGCTACCCAATCCTAATTCCACTTTCCTGGCTGTAAAATAATAATTTAAAATTACATAATAACATCCAACATTTAATCAAAATACGTAAATATTTTAAATTATTATTGGCAAACGTGAGTGAATACTGGTATCTAACCTTTGATGTTTTATGGCGGTTCCTTATGTTCGGTTTTATTCCCTTATATCAATGAAATAAACTGTACATCCCTTTACTAATGAATCTATGGCAATAAACGTTCTGTACAGATTCGTACTGGTGATTATTTTTCCATGCGGATTTTCAAGTTTAGCTTTCTTGAGGCAATATATGAATAACAGAGTTTCTCATATAAGTTTTTTTTATTACAAATATTGTTAGGAAATTGTTCTTAAACGTTTCTCCACTATAAACGACACACCCTGTAGATTTTAGAGAGATTGCAACATATATTAATATTTAATTAAATTAATTAATCAAGCTCATACAATGATTTAATATCAGACTTATCATTTTGACCGAAGAAGAGCCGGTTAGGGAACCAGTTCCTTACAGGGACTTCCTCCGGGTATGATACCTGATACTACGACAAGTCGAAGATAACTATCTCTCATGCATTAACATAACAAGTTCCCTTGCAAAAACGTTTTTTTCTCCAACATCCATACAAAATTGCCGATTTGGCGGAACGCTGGAACGATCCCCGCTCGTTTCATGCGAGTGTTAGTCGCTTTTCGTATTCCACGTAACGTGGAATTACTAAATACTGTTTAAGTACACTTCATGCATAATGTAGGCATGTTGTTCTAGCCTGATTCATACATCCGGTTCTCCTATCTGCGTTAACTGCGAACTACAACTTATTTGTCATATTCATGGAATTTTAAATGACCATTGTGAGGAGGAGTATTCTGTTAGCTTTAAACTTGCCCATTATTAGTTACCTTCTTGGCTCGGCCAGCTTTGTTTGGTTTGAATGCGGCGTAAACAATTGAGAATGGTTCGCCGTGATAAGGCCGTTTAAATATTTATTTCTAATAGATACGTTGTCTACACATTCATATTACGCGTAGGTGTGACATCTTTCGATTCATAGCGTTTCGACTTTGTTCTTGACTTAACGGCAACGATAACGTACAAGATAAAGAGATATTTATAGAAAAGTTTGCTGTCATAAAAGATGGTTTTTCTATGAGCGTATCTGAAGGTTTACTTTCCAGCAAGCAGCTGCAAGCTTTGTTTTCGAAAACTTCACTTTCAAATATTTGGAAAATGCGTATTTTAGTCATTCTAAGATATAGCTATTTAGTTAGGTTGATTGTAAATACACTTACAGTGTGTCCCATTTTTCAGGTGGAAATGGAAATGTACGAATACTGGAACTTCCGCAAGCTAATTATTTTACACTTAGTAGGCTGTCGAATTTCTGCAAGCCATTTATTTAGTGCCCTGAAGGGAGGTTATATTCTGCTAAACATTTTATTGATGTGACAGAAGCCTGGCTTACTATGACTTTTTAAAAGGGTCCTTTTTCCAGAAAGTGGTATTAGATATTTTCTTATCAAAAAGATAATATTACCAGGTTATTCAGCATCCATCGAAATACCCATATACCAAATTTGAACGACAAATGTATATTGACTGTTTTTTAATATACAGTGCTTTCGAAAAAATCTCCTAGTACGTCACTTTTGTTTTTAAAAAAGGCACTTTTTGACATACAACCCATATTTGTGACGTCATCGTTGTTAGAGGTATGACGTCATCGACAATCTTTTTAAATAGCAACCCCCAATTTTGACCATGCCATTTGAAAGAGCGTGTCATTCTACATACATCACGAAAAATTATGGTGTTACATAACAAAAATTTCAAGAAAATAATGTTTGAAGATTTTAAAATTTAATTTTTACAATACTGTGCACCTCCCCATTATGCAACACCTGTCCGTGCTTATTTAGATGAGCTGTTCCCGAATCGTTGGATAGGGAGAAGGGGGCCGATTGAGTGACCAGCCAGATCACCTGATTTAACATCCCTAGATTATTTCTTGTGGAGATACTTAAAAAGCAAATTATACGTTATTAGACCGGTTAATTTTGAAGATTTAAAAGCAAGAATTCGTCACGAGATACATCGTATATACCTCCTGAAGTTATTGATAATGTCCAAAAAGAATTTATTAATCGTCTTGGCTACCGTCAGGCAGCCAACGGTGCACAATTTGAACATTTAATTTAATCGATTTTTTACATAGTCATTATCATTTTCAGTATTGATGGGGGAAAATAAAAATATGTTCCCTCTTTTCCACTCTAACCGTGGATACTGTATATTAGGGAAATTAAACAAATTTTTTACATTAAGAAACCTTTATACCTACTGTAACATTCAAAATCAAATAATCATGTAGCCACATCTATCGAACATTTTACCTTTTTCTTTAATCATGTAGCCTTGATGTCTGATTTTGACGTTTCTCAGTCATATAGCAATTAATGAAAGTCAAGTCAAACAACAGATTTTTTTAAAGTAAAACCTAGTTTTTTAATTAAAAAACACATGCCGAAAGTTACCTGGAGGAATCTACTAAATACAAAAAGTACATATCAGATAAAATCTTGCCTGTTACCTCTGTTGGAGTCTCTCAAATATCTTGAGGAGTTTATGTTATTTATTTTTTATTTTCATCCTATCACTGACGGAAACTGCCTTTTCCAAACTAGACTGCTTGACCAGTTTCCACATTTGATTGGAGAAGAACTATTCTTTGTTAACTTTCCATAGCTAAATCTGGATCTCAACTAATCTAAATTTAGATAATAGTTGTAATAATACTTGAAATAAAATATTAACAATTTCCTTTTCTCTTAATAATTACCCTACTTTGTACAGAGTTGAAGGTGTCCTTGTTTATTAATTATATGCACCTCCTCTCAGGGCTATTGCTATTAGTCACAATGAGTTTGCAGATGACTGTCTTGTCGTAAAACGGCAATTAGTCAGTGGCGCCGTCTTGCTTGGAACGGGAGATAAGTAGTAAAAACGTAAAATGATAAAATAACACTAGAAGAGTCTCGTATAATTTTCTTGACAATCTACACATTGAACAGGTTTTTGACTTTATGATTTTTCAAGTATGCTAATAGTAGTACCACAATTTTAGAACAAAAATCGATAATAAAATTAAAAAAAAATAAATAGCATTTTGCCTGACTAGCACCGTCCATGGCACTTAGAAAAACTATTATATTAATAATGTTCAGAAAGACTACCAAGCCAAATTTTATTCAAATAGACTGTAACGATATGTAACGAAATTTTCTATTATGCATGATATGTATTTACATAATGTATTGTAAATTTGTAAACAATATATAATAACGTCCAATAAAAATGTTTGCACCATATCACGTGGTAACGCGAGTGTGAGGTTAGATACATTAGTATATATTATTCACAAAGAAGCATACATGTGATTGTTTTTTGTGTTATATATTACAGAATATGTCCAAATGGCCTAACATATATTATTTTATATACTTATTCTTGATTGTACTGTTAGAAAACAACAGCTTTAAGAAATACTTAAAAAAAAATAATGTCACAGCATGTTATAGTGTTTCATCTTTCAGAAATATTGCTTCACCTTTATTTTGTGCTGAATTTAAAATTTCCAAATGAGGTAGCAGTAACACTAGTAATACTACAATATTTCCATTCAAAATCCATCATTGCTGTATTAGTCATATATAGTTGAAGGTACGTTAGTTTAGGCAAAATAAAGAATATATGTATTTGTTTTCTGCAAATATATCTACGCATTATCAAACGTATCTAGAAGTTTTCTTTAGTTACTTTTTTTGTTAGTATTTATTTACTTATTTTATTAATAAATGAACGTTCAAAATTAAATACTTAGTGGATTTCTCATGTTTGTTGCACAAAATAATACCTAAAAATTTTTGTAAATGCCTTCGACTTCTTAACAAGACTAAAGATTCCAACGCAAATGACGGTGGTAACAAGTAAGCCAACGCAATTCATCAACAGTGTATTTACGTGCAACAACTCCTAAATTACCCGATAAAATGGGTATAATGAAGGAAACGCAGAATAATTGCTATTTTTGAAATGATGAGGCTATTCTAGAACGTGCCACCTGCTGCACTGGAGTAGCAGCAGTGCTATAAAAACGCACTATTCAAATCATTTCATTAGCAACACGCACTGTAAAGAAAACTGGAATAATTTAAGAGGCCTGTCAACCTTGACTAATTCATATGCTGCTGGAATAAATAGATGTACATACACATATAAACTGAAACCCTTATGCCAGTTGATAAAAGTTTGTTTAATTGAAAACAATACTAAGAAACTGAAATTTCGATTGATTTCTTGAATTATTCTGCTATTAACTGCCAATAAAAAATTCAAATTATCGTGTTCACTGATAAAAGAAATGTAAAAAATACTAACCAATTTATGCAGTCACATACTAAGTGTTTGTAGCTCGTAAATGTCAAACAGGTTCACTTTGAAGAAAAAAATAGTTTTTCTGAAACAGTACATATAAATTTCAAAAACTGCATACCATTGACATATGACTCCCCCTCTTCAAATTTTAGGGGTTGGTCACCCCACTGGACAAGGGTTGAAGTGACGATGTTAAAACTGAGAAGATCAGTTCCCTGTTTCCAAAATAAAATTGATCTATCCGACTGTTATTTCATATCTATCCTATTATCACCAAAACCTCTATATTAAGTTTTTGTTGGGCCACTCTGTACTGGGACTACTTGACAAAACCAAAAAAAAATAATTGCATTAAAGTATTGAGTATAATTATTTTAATTGTTTTAAGTATTTTCATCAAAACAATTGATTTGGAAGTGTATTTCACTAGATATTAGACCGTTTCCATAATTTTCCTAGAGTATCAGCTTAAATCGTTTTTTTCCGATTATAGCGCCATCTATCAACAATTCGAAAAAAATGTCCCGATTAAAAGTTACTTATTTTTCCATGAGGAATCCAAATCTGCAATAATAAATGGGGGTTTTCATTTAAGATTTCAAAGTGGAGTGAGAAGTGAGTCATGTTTGGTGTCATTCGATAGATTTTTTAAAAATATTGGAAACGTGTTTTTCAGTTTTTCGATTCAATGTAAATTTTGCGAAATATTCGACCGTCCCGCTTCTTTTGAGAAGCGGTATATACTCTATAAGTAATTTGCATAATAAAATGTATAGAAGTAATCAATGATATGATTTAAAGATTAAAACTGTTTATAAAGGTAATCAAATTTTATTTCATAATGTTGTGTGATATCAGCGAAAGAATTTCTCTGAGTAGCAAAAGTTTAAATTAAAAAGTTCGATATTTATATCTTTACATTGAAGAAGTTACCATTCTTAGCAAGTTTATATATATACAACCTAAGCTGACATCACAATTACCCTACCTGAAGTGCGGCTAATCTTATACCAGTTCAGTTGAATTTGACGATTTCTACCTTTATCGCCCGCACTATCAGATTGAGCCCCTATACGGGAGCACGTTCTTTGCAAAGTCGCTATTAATAATTTACTGTAATTGTAGACATTTTCAGAATTATTACGGCAACGGATGTACAGTAGAAATAAACGTTCCAATTTGCTATAAATGCAGCAGTTACCGTCCCACCCCGACCTATAAACTCCCGTAGACAAAGAATGGGCTTCTCCGAAGAAAATCAAGGGTTACAGACTAGAACTAGGACAGGAAGATTTAAGTATACGTCTGTCGCTCGGACTGGTAAATATATGGTTTGGAATTAAAACTGTTCAGTCAGACGGATCAGGGAGCATAGATTATTTCTTTTTATTTCAGACTGACATTCTCACGGCGCGATTCCTTTAATCCACCTAATTTATTGTATACAAGATATTTTAGTATATCCACAAAATTGCCAAGTCAAACAACGCAATGGCAGCAAAAGCAGTCGGTAAAAATAATGTTGTTAGCTGGTGTGAATGTTATTATATACGTGTATATATTTTTAATGAAATGGACGTAAACAAAATTTTAACACTTACATAAAAAAATTGTTGTTTAAGTATTAAAATATGAATCCCTGAGCCAACTAAAAGCAACGCGTAGGATCTTGTAGAGCTATATCCAGTAAGTATATTTTGCAGTATTTTAGGTAATCCAAGGAAGGATGCAATTACACTCGGAATTTGTGCAAAAGTATTTAACTCCAACTACCTGAACTTTACATTTTCACTTTTGTAATGAAGCCACTAGTATGAAAGTTTGACCATCATGGAAGAACTCGGCACATTTTGTGTACATCATTAGCTCAATGACAACCGATCTCCAGAACATATTGGTCAGTCTCGATATGGAGTCGCTTTTCACCAATATTCCTATCCAGAATAGCATGTTGGACAACCACTTTTTCTCTGAAGTTATCGTTTTATTTAAGCTGACGCAATGGCTGGCCCACTAAGTCCTGCAATGGCAAACTTCTTTATAGAGAACTTTAAATAGAAGCATCTCTATCAGAAGATACCTAAGTGCTGGCTCAGATACCTGGACGACGCTTTCATCGTTTGGCAGCGTGGAATAGACTCCCTACAATAATTATTGATGTATCATTGCAAGCAACATAGCAAGATCAACGCCTTACCATTAGCAGACATTATCCTGGTAAAGATATCTCCATGGAAATTGTAACCATCATCCGGCACAAAAACGCTAAGTCATGAAGACCATTAACGTTGGCTGATGATGACCATTGACAGGAAAAAATAGATTCGCTCCGATCTGTGTTCCTAGCAAGTGGATACTTTAAAAAAGACATCGATAGAGCCATTAGATCTCGGTGTGAGCAGACAGCAAAGGCCAAGGAACTACAACCACCACTTTATCATACATTCCCAATGTGACTGATAGAATCACGAAAATACTACGCAAAAAAGGCATGCGGGCTACTTTCACACCAATATGTAAAACATGTCAGCAATTCCGTAACCAGAAAGATCAATTGAGTTTGTTACAAACCCCGAGACTTGGTGCTATGCAGTGACTGTGGCAAAGTATACGTGGGAATGTCCAAATAAACTGTAGAAACCAGTAAAAAGAATACGAAACGTATGCTTGGAAAGAGGGACACACAATCTCACTAAAAAACCCTAGAGTGCAGGTTCCTACCAATAGGTACTACAACCTAGCATAAAGAGAAACGTTGGAGATTTTACAATACACGGAGGACATGAATAAGAACGAAAGATTGAACATCGTACTTGCATCAGCCACTTGAATTATGCCTGAATCACTCAATCTAAACACTAAACTAACTAATCTTGATGCACCGAGTAGTTATAAAAGCTCGGCTTAGATACAGCGGTAACCAGTACTGCGCTTAAGATACAAGACGCACTGAAAATGTTATCTGTTAAGTATGGCGAAACGTCTCCAGTTAAGCATCGACCACAGAAAACAGCCCAGAGAGTCATTATATAGATGTATTTAAGTGTTGCATTAAAACTCGAAATTAAATATCCTTTGATAAAAACATAGCAAATCAATTATAATATTTCGAATTAAGAAGCACCCCAATAATTGTTGTTTTCACTTTCGAATACAGTAGCTAAGACTGACACGCGCTGTCCCAACGTATCATTTTTGAGACCAAAGTGAAAGTTTTTCAAGTTGGATTTTCTAAATGAATAAAATAATACATATTGTGAGCTTGCGCTGCAACAGATTTATCATGTTGTAAAATTTGCCCTGCTTAACGTACTCAAAATTCACACATTTCAAAGTAATCAAATGAACCATATCTGTCCTGCTGGTAGAACGTTGTACCTACATTCTATCAATATAGTCCAGGGCATTTAGATCAAACTCGACCGAATAGCGGAAATTTTTAGGCACAGCAGATATCGAGATGCGGTTTTCTGCATTGTGTTCAGAAAGGTCCCAGGAAAAAAGTCTATATCGTCTGGTTTAGCCATTTTTTGAAAAATGCCTTCTGGGCCGGAAAATGCATTACACCATTATAGGAACGACTGAAAACTCGGAAAAATCGCTCGGAAATCGTTACTCGGGGATTTTCGGGGCTGCCGAACTCGATTCATTAGCATTACCCGGGGATGCACCGAGGTGGCTCTGTGGGGGTGCGCGGGGGGTGAATTGAGGGAGAAATGACAGCGTGCATGAAAATCGCTCCAAACTCGTGACTCGGGGGTTTCTGGTGATGCCGAATTCAATTCTGGCATTGGAATTACCCGGGGCCGCTCGGGGGTGGCTCTGCGGGGGTAACCTGGGGTTCATTCTAGGGGGGGGGCAATTGCATAGTCTATGGGAAGCGCTTCAAACTCGTTACTCGGGGGTTTTCGGGGATGCCAAATTCAATTCTAACATTAGATTTCCCTGGGGGCGCTCGGGGGCGGCTCTGTGGGAAATAGTAAAGGAGAAAGTGAAAAATCACAAATTATGAAAATAATACTTTATTCAAATAACAAATCCAGTTTAGAGGCACAAAAGACTTCCAAAGCAATTGTTTTTATAATATGTGTAATATTTATTTATTTAATATTCAATCAAAATTTTTATTATTCATACCCCCGGGTAATTCTAATGCCAGAATTGAATTCGGCATCCCCGAAAACCCCTGAGTATCGATTTTGGAGTGATTTTCATGGACGCTGCCATTTCCCCCCAATCACCCCCAGACAACCCCACAGAGGGACCCCCGAGCGCCCCCGGGGAAATCTAATGCTAGAATTGAATTCGGCATCCCCGAAAACCCCCGAGTAACGAGTTTGGAGCGATTTTCATGCACGCTGCCATTTCTCCCCCAATTCACCCCCCGCGCACCCCCACAGAGCCACCCCCGTGCATCCCCGGGTAATTCTAATGCCAGAAGCGATTTCGTCAGCCCCGAAAACTCCCGAGTAACAATTTCCGAGCGATTTTTCCGTGTTTCCAGTCGTTCCTATAATGGTGTAATGCATTTTCCGGCCCAGAAGGCATTTTTCAAAAAATGGCTAAACCAGACGATATAGACTTTTTTCCTGGGACCTTCCTGAACATAATGTAGAAAACCGCATCTCGATATCTGCCGCTGAAGCTTACGCGCTAGCAACAGTTACTATCTGTTCCTCATAAATCCCTTCTATTAAACTTTATTTACTAAGGTAGCGAAGGGTTCATAAATTAAAAGCAGCCTCGCATATCGTCGAACTGTTATCGAGTGAGCTTTGTTGTGCATTAAAGGTGAAAAATTGGAATTTGAAACGAGGTTTTATCCAGTCGGAATGCCGTCGATGGATCGAGAAAAGCCTCGCCGTCCTTTCTCATCATTTAAAACTGCCTAAATCAGTTAAAAAGCTTTTTCGGGTTCCCGCTCATGAACGCATAAACTTTTTATTTAAATGTAATCCGACTCATGGGGTATCATCGGTTAATTCTGGCTGTCATCCAGTTAGGAACGAGGCCCCGTGTGGTTATTTTTGTCTGTTTTTGCTGAAGGCGTATTACGTTACAAGGGTAATAATTTTTAGGGAAAGACTGGTTGAGGTGGGCGTATCACCTGCGGAAATGCAGGAATATCGATGTAATTTCAAAGGTATCAATTTTAAACTCCGGGAAAGTTATAAATAATAATGAATGAATGAATGATCGGGAAATAGAATGTTAAACCCCTTGGCTGTTCTTTATGACATAAGAGCTTTATTAATTAAACATTTATTGTGTTAGTGAATACATCTAATAATAATGGTTTGTATACTTACACTGAAAGAAATACTACTGAAATAGTTACTATAAATTTGTGCTTACAATTTTGTAGTAGAATTAACTACAAATGTAGTAAATCATATAAGTATTATAGTAATTGTCAATTTTAATATCTTTGAAAAACTTTTTACTGTATTTTGTAATAAATGTCATATTGTAAAATTTAAATTGTGGGTATAGTGCAAAATAACAATATTTATAGATTATATAAGTTATATTAAAGTAGTTTTTGTGTAGATACTTACATCTCGCGAATTCTTGACCTTCCGACGGATATGACAAAGATCGATCTGCTAGTCAGGATTATACATGTTTCATCACGTGTACTCAGGTTCACTTTTGTTGGGTGTGACAAACACGAACAGCTAAAGATCCATCGTGAGATATTTTTTCTGAGCCTATGGCATACCGATGAGAGCCAACAAGCTCGGATCCTGTATGTTGGATCTGCCACAGACGAATGATTTTGGCTGTTTGCTATAGATCTTTCAGGTGATAATGCTGATCGGGACATTACATTAGCCCGCAGAATAAGTAGTTGTTTCACGAAATTCCTCATTTGCAACAGAGGTACCAAAAATGTTTAACTACTAGTGTGTAATTTTTTAAATAATTTACAATTATTAATGTATTTAACAAACATTTTTATAAAACCTTGTGATAAGGGTTACAAAAATGCAGGTAAACTGTTGCAGTCTTTGTGTCAACATACTCATGAAACGTCCGTTATTTTTAGTGTATACTCGCGACAAGAATTCAGACGTCTTACGTTATACGAACAAATGAATAATTCATTATATTTTCATCAAACTATTTAAGACACTACAACTGATAGTACTAAAACTATATACTACACTAAAAGTTTGCATTATGTATTGCACTAAATTGCAAAAAACGGTTGTATTTAACGAGAACAAATGTCGAAAATTACGTTGACAATAAAAACAAATGTGTAACGTCAGCCGTAAGACGTCTGAATTCTTGACTCGAGTATATATTAGTTGTAATGTTTGTTGACTTAACTATATAAATATTTATTATATAAAAATATCATACTAGTTTAAGGACGGCACTTCAAACAATTATTGTAAATTTTTATTAGATAGGGGTCTAATATTTAATAATAATAAATTATATTGAAACAAGTTTTGATATTATCTGAGATGAAGTTTCCTTATAATAATTTTGATCATATGTATATTATATTAATTAAACAAAAAGGACAAATAATGTGTTAAGTACTACATACTTCTTCTTAAGATTATGGCAATAGGATACATAAATTATTACTGCGCCAGAAATGTTCAAAATTAAGCAAAATATCATATTACTTATTGTAGTTAATATGTTCAATAGCAGTTAACAATCGATTAGCACAATTTTGCTCCACATAAACATTTCAATTTGTGATAACTATGAGAAACACAAAAAAAAATGAAAGAGACCATTTTTATTAGAAATCAGTTGTAAAATTATGAAATTATCACTTTTTTTAATTTAACCAGTGGCGTCACATATTTATTTTGCCCAAAGTGACAGACTCACCCTGTATCTACGCCACTGCTTAATTTTAAAGAGCCATATTTTGGCAGCAAATGCAATATCCTCGGCTTACACAGTACCCCAAATTTGATAACAATATCTTAATCCGTTTAAAAGTTATGAAAGGAAATTTTAATTTATAGAAAAAATTCAACCCCCTGTATCCTCATAACGAAGGAAGTTAGAACAAAAGTTTACCAGACTTTTATTCTTATTTTTATTCCCAAAATATGCTCACGTGTTTGTGACATATCAAACTGAAACACCCTGTATATTCTGGTAATACATAATATTTCAGTGCCACGAACTGGATTCTCTACAGCATTATACTTAAAAAAATCGTATTTGTTCCGCAAAATAGCACAAAAATCCACAGGATTAAAACCATGAATAATGCCATCCGTATCGATATCAAGATCTTTCTATCGGCGCTCTTAAGCTCTTTGCCTGCAATTTCTGCCCGTTCGAGCGTCGAATATGTCCATACAATATTTTCATATCGCGTTGCGAAGCGAAACTAGACGTATTGTCAGGGGATAATCCTCTGGCCTGCCGACAATACGTTTCGGACTCATTGTGTTAAAATGAGCATCAGGGCCAGGGTCGCACATCTTGACGTCCGTAGGTAGGTGGCTTTGTTGTAGCTTTCGCTTGCGGGGTCGCATTTCAAAATAAATAGCACGCTGTATTTGTCTTAAATGAGTTTGAAATCCTCCTGGGATGGTACACAGAAAGCTTGTTTTTTAATCATTAAGTAGACTCTTGGAATTTCGGCAGCATACGCTGAAAAAAAAAACAATTTATTTATTTATTTAAACTTTAGGGACACAGACGAGATTAACCCATTAACAGTATCCACAACTAACATTAACAAACATATACACAAACACAATTACAATTACAAATTGAAGAAGCCATAACAAAAAAACCGAAAAAATCGCCTGGCACGTCGATTTTGTTTTTAAAAAACGTCATCGTTGTTCGAGATATAACGAATAGCAACCTCCAATTTTGACCATGCCATTTGAAAGAGCGTGTCATTATAGATACATACATCATGAGAAATTAAGGTGTTACATAACAAAAATTTCAAGAAGATAATAATGAAGAAAATAATGTTTGAAGATTTTAAAATTTAGTTTTCACAATACTGTGCACCTCCCCACTATGCAACACCTGTCCGTGCTTATTTAGATGAGCTGTTCCCGAATCGTTAGCTAGGGAGAAGGGGGCCGATTGAGTGGCCAGCCAGATCGCCTGATTTGACACCCCTAGATTATTTCTTGTGGGGATACTTAAAGAGCAAAGTATATGTTACTAGACCGGTTAATGTAGAAGATTTAAAAGCAAGAATTCGTCACGAGATACATCGTATACCTCCTGAAGTTAGTGATAATGTCCAAGAAGAATTTATTAATCGTCTTGGCTACTGTCATGCAGCCAACGGTGCACAATTTGAACATTTAATTTAGTCGATTTTTTACATAATCATTATCATTTTCAGTATTGTGAAAATTAAATTTTAAAATCTTCAAACATTATTTTCTTGAAATTTTGTTATGTAACACCATAATTTTTGACGTCATATCTCAAACAACGATGAGGTCACAAATATGGATCGTATGTCAAACAGTGCTTTTTTAAAATACAAAATCGACATGCCAGGGGATTTTTTCGAACACTTCTCAATTTCAAAAATAATGAATTTATTCGTTACTTTTCGAAAGCACTGTATAAAATTGGTATGTCATTCAAGATGCGACGTTTCTCCAATGATATAAGCCTAAATTGTTTCCTAGCTGCATTGTAATTACCTACTATGTTCAATTATGAAATGAGTTTTAAAAGATATGAATCTAATTTTATTCTGAACGGTTTCTAAGAGACTTACATAAATGTTGTATTGTGGATTCCATACCAAAGACGCAAAATTTATTTTACTAAACACAATCATAAGCATAATATAATTGTTTAATTGGCTCAATATTATGAAAATCTTTACACTTACGAAGAATAAAACCTAACATCATGGATGCATTTTGAATAACTGAATTAATGTGACCATTAAAAGTTAACTTGGAATCAAAAATTACTACAAGATCTTTTATCACGGATATTTTGTTTAAAATTGAATCAGAGACATGATACTGAAAAACAACTGGATTAATGCTACGACCAAATGTAATGGCAGAGCACTTAGACAAATTCAGATACAATAAATTATTTTCGGAAAAATCAACTAAATTATTTAAATCTGATTGCAACAGTAAACAGTCATTTAATGAATTTATTTTGGTAAAAATGTTTAAGTCGTCAGCGTACAGAAGAAACTTACAATGCTTAAAGCAATTTTTTATATCATTCACATATATTAAAAAAACAAAGGCCCTAGATGGGACCCTTGCGGTACACCTGATGTTGTTAAAAATGTGTTTGAATTATAACCGTTTACTGCAACAAACTGCGATATGTTTTTAATATAGGATATAAATATAATTTATAGTATTATTTTACATACTATGATGCTTCCAATTCTGTAGTAATAATCACCAAACACTATTTTATATATATTTTTTAATTTACAGTATTATTTTACATACTATGATCCTTCCAATTATGTGTCACCAAAATAAGTCGATTTGCTTTAGCTTATCCTAAAAAAATCAAAAATTCCACCGAAATCAATAATAACAAAGATATAGGGTCTCAAATTTTAAGAAATAACATTTTCTTTCTTATCTTTCGATCGCCTTCACGAAATTTCGCTTATTTTGATCACAGTATTATGATGTTGTAACATATATGGCCCATTACTTACGCAACAATTTGACTTTACTTTTAGATAAATTGCATGCAACATCAGATTTAGATGCGTTTTTCTCAGAAACCATTGCTTCTAGCGACATCAACAAGGTGTGCCTTTTTTAACTAGAAAAGATAGGGAAGAAAATGTTTCCGGTCCAAAATGAGATACAGAGTAGCACAAAAAAGTCGTAGCGATTTAAAAAGGTCCAAACCATCGTTGGTGGCGCCCTCTAGCAGATACACCAAAATCGTCGACATATTCGAATTTCTAGCCCCAAGCAACCCCCCTATATCAAATTTCATAAAATACGGTCGATGCGATCGAAGAATAATAAAAAAATGTGATCTATTTTTTCAACTTTGACACGCTATTGATCGAAAAGGCGCATCATTCGGATAAGGCATAATCGCTTAATCGCTCTATTTTGAGATCAGCAATATGCTCTTAAGCTCTGCCTCATTATTAATCAATCACCCTGTATATACCCTAGATATAAAAATGCACGAGATGTGAGATGTTGACATGAACTACATATTTTGACCACCACAACCAGCTACCACCTTTATGTGGCTGGAAAGTTGATGGGGTAGTTCCATTGGTCACTTATTTGATAAATGTGTAAATGCGTATTTGGCACACGCGTAAACAGGTATGTATTTTTACAATAACTATGATGAATGTAAACAGGTGTAGTACACATCTTTCATCAATAACTCCACCACTGGAGGATTTCTGTAAGTCACAGCCTACTCAATGCGTAGTGTCATAGTGGCAATACAAGAATCTTCCAACTGCTAGCATTTTTTACTTATACCACATATAAGTAAACAACATACAATAAAAATTAACATTGAATTGTCGCTATTAACTTTAAACAGTCTTAACCGCTTCCTGTGTAGCTAAGAACGGCATAACTCCTGCCTCGTATTCCTGCATACCTCACCGTCTAATAAGGAGATCGTAGTGAGCTTTGTACGTTCCACACGCGTTTCAAATTTTTACGCGCAGTTGGCCGTTGCTTAAACGATCAGGGAACTAATCGTTAGCCTTTTGTTTTAGCGTGAGGTGCAGCTATTCGTTCAATGAAGGAACAAGGAAATTTTACTAGCATGGGGAATATAAAATAGTGCTACTAGAAAGAGATCTGGACAAAATTCTACGATAAACCTGTGTATCGGAGTAGGTTGTATTCGATACTTGATTACGTAATAGTCATTTACCTAACAAGCGCGGAAAAGACATTTCTCGCACGTGTTGGGTACAATATTTTTCATACGATCATGACTAATCAGGCGAAAGAGGAGAGAGAGAAATCAAAAATAAATCAAACTCAACTTTCAAACTGAACTGACTGAAAATTTGAAAGCTTATGTCAAAAAATATTATCAATCAAACCTGCACGTAGTAATAGAAACGACAGGACTTTTTATCGGTGATTACTTATGTCTAGCGTAATTCAGCATCGCGGTAGCTTTACTGTTATTTTCTGTTAGACGGTAAGCTACATCGAGCGGTACTCATAAGCACCTTGAGAAAAATCTAACTCAAACTGTTTTGCTTAATGCTGCCCCGCATCCACTGAATTACGTTGGACACAATAATTGTCACAGCAATACGATAGGCCTACTGTATAACGTAACAAAAATCGTGCAGAAAAGTACTTTAACGCACTAGTGCGAAAAAGTGCACTTTACCGCATTAAGGCGAAATGCACTTTACCGCATTAATGCGAAAAACTGCACTTTACCGCATTAATGCGAAAAATTGCACTTTACCGCACTAGTGTAATACCCAACTCCGCTCTCATTCTAGAGACGCCCGGTATAGGATTTATGGATAAAGCGTCTAAAACTAACAGCAAAAGAGACAAAGGACAAGAAACGAACTGGACAAATCTTTCTATTAAAACCGCTGACTTATTCTTATTAAATTTCGGACCATCGACAGTGGAAGAGTTCCTATAGCGTAACTGATCTGCGACAGGCTCGGTCGTATATCTAGCGCGCCTTGTTGACGTTACAAATTACCGGACGACCAGCCAGACATTCGAACTCCGCCTTGCGTGAAAATTAAACCGTCCAAACTAAGTGAAATGAAGTGTCCACTGGCCGAGTCCTTCGCCGACGTGTCCTCTCGCGTTACGCCACGCTCCAAGGAATTGCGGAGTGCCCTGGAATCTTTTTCAGCCCGAGAGGGCATATCTGGATATAAATGAGCTGTACTTAATGCCGCCTTTGATTCCGTACGCGTCATGTGATGCGGTGGATTAATTCTGAAGCAGCTTTTTGCCGAAGTTCTTGCTGGCTGTCATTTGCTTCGGGTAACAAATGACTGTGACGTCGCACACTTCATTTCTGCCGTTCAGAGTTTTCGATAGAGAAAATAGCTGATTTTTACAACGTAGGCTCCTCTTGTTCGTGCAGTTTTTCAATATACAGAGTGATTTAGTCATAATGTAATTCATTTCAGGGAATATAAAACAAATAATCTCCCAAATCCTTAATCTGTGCAATACAACACCATGTAATATATAGTAAAAAATATAGGACATCTTTCATTGTAAATTACATGTCAGCACATTTCAAAGTATTAATTTATTTGACACCAAAACTGAATCTTTAACAGGGTGTAATATCATTTAGAAATAGATTAAAAAGAAGGGGGCCCAGTATAGATCCTTGTGGCACACCTTACTTTTGTGAAAATTCAGCAGAATATATTGTGATAGTTCTATTTCACTTTGACATTTTACAGCAAGTCATGTAAAATTTTGTAAATTTAATAAAAATTCCCATATGGTAAACACACTCCAACGCATGCACTCACAACGTCCCTATCCAGTAATGGTCGGCTTATCTATACAATCACATGGGTTATAGATACTGTGGTGCAGTTCAAATTAAAGTGGTACGAGACATTTCATGTCTGTGTACGGTTTAGTTGTGCTGTAAAATAGTGTATGAGGGATTTAAATAATACAATTTGTTTAAATGCACATTGTGCGGTTATAACTGAAAATACAACATGTCACAGAAATTCTCAAAAAATATGTACCTGCGTTTTATGTTTTATGCAACTTTCTACATGTTACATATATATAAAAGAATTAGCAAATTGTAGTACCAACGTAAGTCTTAAACAGAAAGCAAGTGATACCCATTGCTAGGTTATACCGACCCATCTTTAATAACAACAATTTGAGATTTGGCGCATTTCTTTCTGTCCCATTTATATTTTTTGGCGGTAGGTACTATTAAAAAAAGTTATGGTCATATGCAGCATTTAACTGGGAAATAAATCAATTTTCCCATTTTATCCTTTTGGAAAGTGAATAAATCAACCGGCCACGTCAATGTTGTTTGACCCACATGGAACGGCCGCCCTAGTTTCATACAATTCCCCAAATCTGATCCTGATAACATTGAAAAAAAAATTAATACATCATACGTGCTATCTTTGACGTTGGTCCACGCGAATATACCGTAATATACTGGACATAATGCAGGAAATAACGTTAATCCCTTGCAGTATGGATAAAAACTACCCCATTTCCCATATACCGGTTTTAAAAATTGAATTATTAGGGAAATATAGCGATATGTGGTATCGCGATCATTATATAGAAAAATGAGCCAACTATTTCCACGCAGCGGTTTTTTTAAACTGAATTTTTATGGAAATATATTGATATATGGTATAGGGACTATTATTCAGAAAAATTAATGCAATGTCAGCTGTACTAATGTATTCGAACCAATCCAAAATATTTGTAATGGTCACGTCCTTTAATTTGCTTTCATTTAAAAGAATATTTGAATAAACCTTTATCTACTTATGTCAGAAAATTAAAACTATATTAACTCGATAACAACTGTAACAAATAATATTTTAATCCCATTACTGCAATTTGGTTATGAAGCTTTTACTATCAAAATACATAATTGATCTTTATAACTAACTGATATTGCAATGTTTGTTTGTAACGATTTCAATTTCAGTAGAGAAAACTTGTAACATATCTTCTGGTATTTGATTAATTCTGTTAGCTATTACCACCTCAGGACGCCCTAATGTATCAAATGCAGCCTCTTCACCTAATACTTTTTTTTTAAATTTGACTGCTTTATATAGCTTTCCGCAACAGAATCAGAGCGCCATCCACCATGTCTTTTTGATACTGATAAATCAGCACCTGATTCAGGATTCAGCAACCGTATCTAAGAATTTTTTGAGGTCTCCTCTGGTAAACACGTGACTTTTTGTGGCTTATAACCCATTGATGTATGCTTTAAAAAGGCCTTCATCTAGTGAATCTACAGAATGTAAAACTATATAAGTACCTAAGCCACGAAAATAAATTTTTTGGTTTATAGAGATAAAATGTGAACCTAGTTGCTTATGTCCACGTTTTCTTTAACAGGCCACTTTTTCTTAAACTGTGAATAATAAGACCATAATGATGAAGTTTTCACACTTTTTGATTTTTCAAAGTCATGATTATTTGGCATTTACACCCTTCGCCGGTTTGTTGTTGCACCATTCGTAGAAATTAATGTACTCTTTCTCATAAAGCAACTTGGACTTCTCCGGAATTACTTTGCATAAAGCCGCTTTTGCTTCTAATAATACATCGTCCGGTACACAATCTGATAATACTGAATCTTGTTCCTTTGCTTTCAGACACTTTTACTTTCAAACACCTCAAGACAATAATATTGAATATTGACATGAATCACACCCGAATTCAGCTAATAAATTAGTTTTTATAGTATATCCAAGCATCATCTAAGACAGTCTCACAGATCACTCAGTTAGCTCATTTGTTCTAAACTAGTTCGTGAATATAAAAGTAGGTTAAATATCAATAATCTGTCACAATTGGAGAATCGTGGGATAACCTTTATGACACGGAAAATATCGATGAAGCCTTTAATTTATTTAACCAACTTTTTCAGTTCCATTTTCAAAATCACTTTCCGATGCGAAAAGTTCCAGTTAAACCGAATGGGAAAAAATGGATTGATCAAGATATTCGAAAATCTAGTAATAATTTAAAAGATCTATTTATCTTAAAAAGGAAATTTCCTCATCTTGCTAATTTTTATAACGACGCGAAAAAACAACATTTTATTCTTCTAAAGAACAAGAAAAGAACGTTTTATCAAAACACCATAACTAACTCTAAAAACCCTGGTAAATCAACTTGGAAAGTGATTTCTGAGCTTAATAATAAACACAATATACAACACCAAAATATTTCTTTACAATATAACAATGAAGAAGATGATTCAAATATTATTTCTAATCTTTTAATAACTTTTTCAAAGATGTTCCCATAGAATTGCAAAATAGGACGTCCAATCGGTCTCGAAGTTTATATAATTGTGATTCTGAAAATAATTATACTACTCATAACTTGTCAATGTTCTTGCTCCCTTTTACCACTAGTGAGTTAAGTGATTTGTTAACTGCAAAACTTAAAAATAAAAATTCTTCGGGGCCCGATGAGGTACCTATGTTCTTAATGAAAAAAATTGTTATGATCATAATCAAACCTTTGGTCTTTTTGATAAACCTCTCTTTTACTAGTGGAAAATTCCCAAATATGCTGAAAGTAGGAAAGTTGTCCCAGTTTATAAAAAAGGCTGCAAGAAATCTTTAGAGAACTACAGACCGACAACTATTAAATCAAATTCAGGCTTTTCCAAAGTTTTTGAATACTGTTTCCTGGATAGGTTGTTAAAGTTTCTGGAAAAAGTTAGTGTACTATCAAATAGCCAACATGGTTTTAGATCTGGTAAATCCACTAGTACTGCTTTGTTTGAATTTTATAACAATTTAATCAACTACATTGATGATGGGGAGTGCCCTGTGGGCATATTTGGTGACCTGAGTCGTGCTTTCGACTGTGTCGACCACAATATTTTGATCTCGCAATTATATGATTATGGTATCAGGGGTGTGTGTTTGGAATGGCTAGAGTCTTTTTTAAAAACTAGAACTCAATATGTCCAATTAAAACACAAAGAAGGCAATTCATTGTGTTCCGTCAACTCGGAAAGAATTCAAATAGATTTGGGAGTCCCACAGGGCTCAATTTTGGGTCCGGTGCTTTTATTGTATATGTCAATGAAATTAGTAACATTCTGCCTGACATAAAACTAACCATGTATGCTGATGATACATCGTTAATAGTATCTAATAAAAATTTTAATAGGTTAAAAGAAAACTGTGAAAACACTCTAAATAAATTAAGCAAGTGGTTCCTAGGTCATTCTTTGTTCTTTAACACTGAAAAAACTAAAATGTTGCATTTTCATTCAATTCGGAGAACCCCAGAAAACATGGAGATTATTTTGAACGATAATATCTTGAATTTTCATGAAGACGAAAAATTTTTAGGTCTTAATATAGATATTAATTTAAACTGGAGAAGTCATTGTACTTCCCTCATCTCTAGACTCACATCCTTGTCCTATATGTTTAGAAATATAAAATTAATCCTTAACAAACTACAATTAATCAATTTGTACTATGCTGAGGTAGAGAGCAGGCTGAGGTATGGTCTGTGTCTTTGGGGCGACTCTACATTATCTTCCAATGTGTTTATTCTGCAAAAAAAATTATAAGATGCATAACTGGACTTAGGCAGGATGAATCATGTCGTGATGCCTTCCAAGATTTAAGAATTCTCACTTTATGTGCTCTTTACATCTTTGAAATAGCAATTTATGTTAGAAAAAACAAAAATCTTTTTTCTCAAAATAAGGAGATACACGATTATAAAACACGAAACAATAACAACATACATCTCCCTCTCAGCAGGCTAAATATTACATATAAAGCGCCTAGCAGAATTGGTGCCAAAATATATAACCACCTCCCACTAGCGGTGAGGAGTGTTGAGGATGAGAGGGCATTTAAAAGATGCCTGAAACTGTATTTGGTTAACAAATGCCCATACAACCTAACTGAATACTTTTCTTTAAAAAAAAAATAAATAAAAAAAACGACTTTGTTATATAACTGTGTTCATGTTGTGTCTCTTTTTTTATATTTCATTTGTTATGTAGTGTAACTGTAAGCCCTACATTGTAGCAGAATTGTTTTGTATACAAGTTCTGATATGATGTTTTTTTTGACGACTTCTTATACAATTGTTTTTTTGTCCAAGAGAAATAAATATATTTGATTTGATACGCCACGTGAGTTAAATGGATTTATTCACTGGAAGAAACTCCTTCTTCTCTTCTGGTGAATAAATATTCATTTAATTCACTTAAGTCTAAATACCTAATATCCCACTTTAATAGTTAAATCAGGACACGTTCCAATTATATGCTTAGCTTTTCCTCCAGATCTCTTACACTAAAAGCACCGAATTAAAAAATTGGCTTAAAATCCAATCAGCTCGTGCTTGTACCCTGTCATATCAATCTATTTCCTGAAAATTAGACGGAATCGTCCTGTCTGGAACTCCTGCACGGCCCTTCTCTATGACAACAGCCTCTCTGATTGGATTAAACTCTATTGAAATAAACGATCGAGCTCGCTGATTGGATTCCCTCCTATTTTTCTTATACGATGGAAATCAAGGACGCGACGCTTTTGTAAATTTAAGGAATTGTCAATGTTCTTATTCTACTTTTTTTGAATGTTATGTTAACAATACACTCTACAGGGTGTCGTAATTTTGCTGTAATTCGCGAGAGTTTCTCGCAAATTACAAGAAATAGAAGAATGCGGTTTTCTCAATACTGGACTTTTTTGAGAAAATTATCATGCAGTAATCGGAGCTTTTATGGACCTCTTTGTTTTCGAGATACAGGGTGAAATTTAAAAAGAAACTACTATTAAGGGATTCTTTGGAATTCATTGGCCACGGTGTATGTCATTTTGGAATACAAAAACATTTTTTCCTGCCTTTTCTACTTAAGAAATGTATACCTTAAGTTTCTAGGAGCAGCCGTTCCCGTTAAAAACTCATCTAAAGATGATGATGCATGCAAATTATGTATTAGAGTGCTAATTATGTATTAACTTCGTACACAATTTTCAGCAAAGACATCATGCCAGAAGATTGGAAATTTGTGAATGAGATCAACGCTAATCATCAACTAGTTCCAAATATTGTTTTTGCTGATATAATTAGCACTCATATACAGGGTGTCCGGAAAAGACGTGTACAACGGAAGACCACAGACTCCTGAGTTCAAAATAAGCCGATTTAGCCCAATTTACTTATTTCCAAAATTGCTTCGTTTAGCCGCTAGGGAGCGCCAAAGTTCGCGAAAAATTTTTGTTTATTCGAATATCTCGAAAACGACTTGATCGATTTTAACCATTTTTCGGCTACGCAGTTATAAGTCTAACCGACACTTTTTGACATTATTTAAAATCTTTTGCAGTAATTAGAAATATAAGAAAAATCATGTATCATGCAAATATAACCACATATTTTTTTAACCCACTGTATAATAACTCTCAGCTTGTTTCTATTAGTAGCTGACTTTATTTAGAAACTTTTTTTATACTTTCAGAATTTTGAATAGATGAGTCGTTTAGGCAGAAAAAATATGTTTCGTGTGTCAACATTCGTTCTGTAACAAATAATGAAAATTTCAAAACTCCCATTTATATTTTATTTAATAAATACAAGATAATAAGATATTAATATAACAAATAAAAAAGAGTTATGATATCTTTACATTAAATGCTCAGTGACCACCGAGGTGACCACCGTATTCTCGTACGCAACAAATAATCTGTTTTACGAAGTTCTAGTGCAGCCTCTCCATGATTTCTGGATTACTTCGTAAAATGTTAACTGCGTCTTGGATTCGCCGAAAATTCCTCTTCATTATTAACTGCATAGGCATATACTTTGGTTTTTACTGCATCCCACAAAAAATAATCGCAAGGGGTTAAGTCTGGTGCTCGAGGTGGCCATTTCATAGGGGCGTCGTTTCCTCTTCCAATCCGCCTGTTAGGATACAGATTATTTAAATACTGACGAACGAGTATTATAAAATGGGGGGTGCTCCATCGTGCATAAACCACATGTTACGACGAAATAGTAACGGCAAATCGTCTAATAAATTAGGTAATATTTGCTGTAAAAAATGCCTCTTCATTATTAACTGCATAGGCATATACTTTGGTTTTTACTGCACCCCACAAAAAATAATCGCAAGAGGTTAAGTCTGGTGCTCGAGGTGGTCATTTCATAGGGGCGTCGTTTCCTCTTCCAACCCGCCTGTTAGGATACAGATTATGTAAATACTGACAAACGGGTATTCTAAAATGGGGGGTGCACCATTGTGCATAAACCACATGTTACGACGAAGTAGAAACGGTAAATCGTCCAATAAATTAGGTAATATTTGTTGTAAAAAATTTAAATAGTTGACCCCATTTAATCGATGTGGAAGCACAACCGAGCCAATAATAAAGTTGTCGATAATTCCCGTCCACACGTTTACTCTGAATTCATATTGAAAATGTCTTATTTCAGTACAGTGTGGATTTTCATCAGTATAAACGTGTTTGTTATGGTTATTAATAATTCCTGACCTAGCATAATTGTAAATAAAATGTTTTTGCTGAAATTGATATCATGGTCCTTTTGATCTTGGATAAAATTACAAAATACTAAAGGTTGTTCAGGGTTTTCATGTCATGTCCAATGCGTCTGGCACTAATTTTTGGGTTCTTCCTATCTTATCTAGCATTTGTTCCTCCACCTATAGTTTTCGTGGTACGTTGACGCTCTTGAACCGCATTCATTTGGTGGAAAGAACCAAATTCGCAAAGACGCCTTTCACTTTTGCGGCCGTTACCATGACAAAATCCATAAACCAAAAGCACTTGTTCGGAATATGTATACAAATCCATGATGAAATATTGAAAAATGACGAGCAGAAGCAAACACAACAATAACAACAACAAATAAAGTAAGAGTAAGTAAGAGAGTAACTAAGTAATTGAGCAAGAAGAATAAACCGAGAGACTAATTTCAGTAGCTGATTAGATTTGACACACAACTGATACTTAAAATATCAGAGCCAGCTTCTGGTACTTCGTTATTTGTTGCAGAACGAATGCTGATATTGTTGACATACGAAAAATATTTTTTCTGCCTAAACTGCTCATCTGTTCAAAATTTTGAAAGTATAAAAAAAGTTTCCAAATAAAGTCATCTACTAATAGAAAAAAACTGAGAGTAATTGTACAGGGGGTTAAAAAAATATGTGCTTATATTTGCATGATACATGATTTTTCTTATATTTCTAATTACTGCAAAAGATTTTAAATAATGTCAAAAAGTGTCGGTTAGACTTATAATTGCGCAGCCCAAAAATGGTTAAAATCGATCAAGTCGTTTTCGAGATATTCGGAATAAACAAAAATTTTTTGCGAACTTTGGTGCTCCCTAGCGGCTAAATGAAGCAATTTTGGAAATAAGTAAGTTGGGCTAAATCGGCTTATTTTGAACCCAGGAGTCTGTGGTCTTCCGTTGTACACGTCTTTTCCGGACACCCTGTATAATTTGCATGCATCATCATCTTTAAACGAGTTTTTAACGGAAATGGCTGCTCCTAGAGACTTCAGGTATACATTTCTTAAGTAGAAAAGGTAGGAGAAAATGTTTTTCTATTCCAAAATGACATACACCGTGGCATAAAAAAGTTCAAACGATTTAAAAGATCCTAATGGTCGCTTGTGGCGAATTTCTCGTGCCAAGCAGCCTCCTCATACAACATTTCATGAATTTAACTCAAAATAGTCGAGAGTTAATAAGAAAATGTATATTTTTTTCTAATTTGACATCCTGTAGGTATATCCTAAACAACGCGTTTACAGACCTAAGTTCATAGTATTTTTTTGCTTAAAATTGAACTTATGAAGTATGTACAATCGTTTGCAATAATAATGACACTCTCTTAAAACAGTTTTTGAAGTTCTGGAAGTTCTGAGTAAAAATTTCATTAAATCTCTATTGGTGAGTGACATAACTAATAACTAATGTTAAAAATGTAAAGTAGATTTCATTACAAATACGTCAGAAGTTCAAAAGGAATTGCAAAATTAATTTTAATGAGTGTCATTATTATTGCAAACGATTGTACACCTCCTCCTGAAACATCCTGTATAAGAGTTGCTGCTTTATATTTTGGAAATTACCCTGCAACTGGGACACCCTGTATAAAATATTTCACTAAGAAAAGATGAGACTAGTTTTCTGACATCTGTAGATAAATAACTAAACACAAAGAAGTTTTCATTGCTCATATTGACAGAGGAGAGTTCATTCAAAACCAGACATGTCACATTTAACACAAATTCGAGAAACACAGCAAAAACTGTTTTTTCGAAAATCACTCAATGTTGAAAAAATCGGTTCAGAGAGATGGATTTAAAAAGGTTCGACAAATATGTTTTCAAAAAACTACTAAAAAAAAATTATATTTGTACTAGATATTAGATGAAAAAAAATGGATATGTCTACTTTTACATGAACTCGGCGGATATGTGTGGTTTTGTTTGAACCTATGGTGGAGATGTCTGGATTTGTTTGGATTTAGTAAGTTGAACAACGTTTTATTTCAAAAACTCCAGAACAAAATACAAAAAAATGTAAAAATCAAAATGTGAAATACATTTAAATATGCAACTCATTGTCGTCTCTCAGGCAGTCACAGGTCTCATGTTCTTGCGTTCCATCTTGCTTCTGCAACTGTTCTTGATCCTCTTCTAAAATATTCCTATAAAACTCTAGTGTTGAAAGATTTTTGCACTGAATTTCTCCACTATTAAACTGTTTTTCCTGAAGCGTTACAATATTTTTTCTGTTGGAATTGGGTTTCTTATTGGTAACGTCTCTAAAAGGTTACTTTCTCTACGACCTCGTTTTAAGAAAGGTAAATATTTTTTTTGGCTTACATTTTCGAAGCGAAAAAATGGACTACCCTTATGTTTTATAGTAATAATTTTACCGGACATAAATTTTCTTAAATAAATTTTTTTTTAATTCCTCTATGCCTGTTAATTTATTGTAGGTTTCTGAAAGCTTTTTGACATTGTAAAGATTCCAGTCTTTGCCTAATTCGCGAACTATTCCAACTTGGGAATAAAAACTGTTATATTCCTCAGGATTTAGAATTACGACTTGCTTTTTGATTTAGAATTACGACGTACTTTTTGAGCACGGCCAAAAACGCGTTCTGCCGGTAGGTATGAATGAGCTCTGAAATGAAACCGTAAACTCAATTAATATATGTAATTGGGATTTGTCTTGTTCTGTGTAGTTTTAGATTTCCTTCGGATATGTCTTGTTTTGATCGAACTCTGTATTTATAGATGGCAAATAATGTGTGATCTGTCTGGTTTTGAGCGATTCTGAATAGGGCAAACCATAGAAAGCGTACCAAAGAGTACATTTCTGCAAAAAAAACACATGTGGGCAAAAAGTGGACATGTCTGCTTTTGAGAGGACCCTCCTCCATTAGGAATAATGATTCCAGTTGATTTTTACTATCACCTTATTTTTAAACGCTCTCTATATTCCAGCGGCTTTTAACTTCGAATGCCTTCATTGGATTTGTTAATTCAGGCCGTTTACTGCATTGTCACATGCATTCCGTGTCTACCTTCAAATAATAACGCCTTATAATTAGAAACAATGGCTTGTGCTGCATTTGGAATATCTATTTATTTACCCAGAAGCATATAAACGACGTTTAAACTGTGGGAAATGAAACGAAACGAAAGCGTCGTGTACAATTATAGAAATGAGCGCATTATCTGTTTTTTTTTTCTACTATTAGGCACGCGATAGATCAAGCGATTGACATGTAGAGGCATCGAAAATCTGCTAGAAATGTTTTGGTCTGGTATTGAAAGCACGCAAAGTGAAAACTGTCATTACTGAGTGAGTGACAAAGAGATGCAGGGTGATGCACCGATTATCCAATTAAATTTGGGAATGGATGCGTCATGAAAACTGGCCAATATCATAAACAATTTTTTTGTAAAATCCTTATAGTTTAGGAGAAAAATAAAATATGAAAATAAATGAATGAATGTGAAAAGTACAGTTGGAACGGTTTAAATATTAATACTTTTTTTACATCGAAGGAAATACTGTTCAAATTAATACTGCTGACATTCTCGGAGGTCAATGAGGTTGCACTTCCATTAATGTCACTCCCAATAATTTTTGAAACATTCTTCTTATCGCTAATCCTCTCTTCAACGTAACCAGTCACCACAGCTGCCCATTACCATCCTACTTGTCGTTAGATTTGATCTACTGTCAGGCCATTATTTGCCATAATGGTAGCGGACGTACATCTAAACGCATGTCTAGTGTATTTTTCAGAATCGTCCAATTTAAGATAACGTGCATTTTGAAAGGAACATGATCCAAATGTATTAACCAATCACTTGATTGGTGCACTTCCTATTATCATACCGTAAGAAAACTCAGTCTGTACTTACATTTTGGGAACGCAATGATAAATACTGCTTCACCAAATGCACATAACTAATTCCATCACTGTCAGCAACAGTAAATCGTCGCCTTTACTGTCTTAGAGACTCGGATAGTAATAAGTAGTAGCTTCCTTGATGTCATGTAAACATTAGTCGCACAATTCACATCTTCTGCAAGAGCCTAAGATACCACAAATGGCTACCACCTTAAAAAATAAATCCGTAATGTCTGGTGCACCTGTGAAAAACTTTCACAAATCGTTTTTTTTTAAATACATGCTTTCTTGGCTACATCATTCTTGCTAATTGCCTTCATGAATGCATGCACTCACAGATGATTTTAAATCAACCCCTTTGTTTATCCTCAACATACTTTGCAGTTTCGAATGGATAGATAGCCCACATAGTCGACGTATTATGGTTATCTGTATCTGTTACCTTTTGCTCTTCCATCCATTTGATGAACTTGTCGCATTCTTTTTTATAAGGGTTTTTCGATTTTTGGGGTATTACTCGCGATTCTGCTTTACGGTTTAAGTAATCAATGTTATAACTCATTTTTAAACAATATACAACCAGTAACAACTGACAAGAATTAATCTAATGTGACAGATTACAAATTAATTTTTGTTTTTCTCATTTTCATGACAGCAGGTATATTGATCTCACATCACGAATTGAGACATTTCACATTATTAGTTCTTATTTCTATTTTCTGTAGTGTATTTATGATTTCAAAGTGTACCATTAAGATAATATCGTAAAGCATTCGTGGACAACTAGTCTTTAAAACACTTGCTCTATTTCGAGCACTTAATATCCATTTATACTTTAATATACTATTTAGATAAGTTCTAAATCACCCTGTATATTACAACTAAGACAGTGTTTTCCCTTCAAAGGTAAGGAATAAACGAGGCATTTAAAATTTTCGAGCGTTCTCTGCACAGTGTACTTCGACTATATTTTCTAAAATTATCCGCTAACCGTAATAGCCTATAAATTCCGTGAAGCACCAATTGAATTTTGATCTTACAATGGGGATAGAATGAAACTAACCTCAATAACTATTACCATTTCGCTGCAACTCGGTTAAATTGTTAAAGTCCTTTCGTTGGAAACCGACTGCTGTTCCAGGTATCAATTCGTTGAGATTTATGTATTTGAAGCAGTTTTGATATATCCATGAAAATAATGTGGAAATAATTAACGAAAGTTTAAAAATATTACAAATTCATACAAAAACTTAGGATATATACCTTTGCCAAATAAATACTTTTTGATTTTCTTGATCGATCTTTGTTTTTTTTTAATAGCAGTATCTTGAATATAGAAGTATGCTCGTTCTTGACTCACAAGTAAAGGCGCATTCACACGTTTCGATTTTAGTTGATCCATTTTTGTGGATCGACGAAAATTGAAAGAAAAATGCTGTGAGAACATATATTTTAATTTGTATCGACCTAGTTAAGCTGATTCCATAAGAGATTGACCCAAACTTTATCGTTCAAGTTAAGAATCAATGGCTTTCAGACGAGTTGAAACAAGTTTGAAACATGTGATCATTTGACAGTCGACTTGAATCACTCGATTTTGGTGGTTATAGTCCGCGTATTAATTGTACAAGACATACATATAGGACAACAAAATGGCATTAAAATGATCTGTCAGTACTGTCTTATCAGAAAACCGCGTTGTTTTTCAATGTCTATCCCATTGCAAGATCATTTTTCAGTTATTTAATCAATAAACTGAAAATAATATTTACACCTGCACGAACCGCTGCAATTGTCGCCATTTTATATCAACTGTTGATTGAAGTTTTGCTTGAAATATGTGAACCAAAAACTTGATCCACAAAAATTGATCAACTAAAACCCATTCGTGAGAATGTGCCTTAAGGTTAATATTGAGTGAAGTTCCACAAGGCTTGGCCCTTGGACCAATTCTGTTCCTATTATATGTTTCTCACCTAACAAATACTTGTATTTCCTAAATATTGTCATATGCAGATAATCTATTTCTGTCACCATCTCTTCACCTACAAGATGATCTAGACATTATTAGCAATTGGTATTCCGAGTGGCGCATACTTCCAAATCCTTCCAAGTGTGTGTACCCATATGTCTAAAACTAATCCTAAGGTAATGTACAATGCAGGTGATACAAAATTTCCTAGCGTTTCACAATAAAATGATCTCGGAATTATTGTGAATGAAAATTTGTCAAGAGTGCACAAGTTGTCTAGGCTGTAAAGACGAATTCCGATTGATCTTATACATTTTCTGTATGAAGAACGTCTTCGACTTCAATCTTTAGAAATGAAGAGTATTCGAATTGACTTCATTACACTTTATAGGATTCTGCATGGCTTATTGTACTGCCCACAAATGATGTTTGACTTAAACACTGCTGTCCGTCTTCAATTTATTCAAAGTTTCGCACACGTAGCAGACATTTTCTACCCAATATGATATTCGATCTATGGAACGACTTACCAGATTATGTCGTTACAGACCATCTCAATTCTTTCAACAATAGATTTGACCATCATCTTAATCAATATCCAATGTGACTGATTTCTTATGAATTTGTCTCAAATGTTTTTATTGTATTCATGTGTACTGTACTTTGATTATAGCTTCTACTCTAATTATTTGGTAATAATAAATAATATTTGTAGTATCTTTGTCCAATTGGTTACTTAATATTGTGTGATAATTTCTTACAAATTATTACCTAAATTGAATTATGAGCAAACTAAAGAAATACTGTGAAAAGAGAAACCTGCTAGAAGGGATCAAACGAAAAATCAACAAAACAGTTACGTGATCTTGGAAAACTAGGCAAGATAGAGAAAAGGAAATGCAGCAATCCTAAAATTCGTGTTACTGGTGTTGTTGATATGATGCAGTCATTAATAATGCTAGGATTTTGATAGGATATTGAATTTTGGAAAGGAAATGAAGAATGGGCGAATTCATCTTATGCTACTTCAATTTTTACCATGTTTGGATCGTAACGAAGCATTATTAAAAATAAATATAGAACTCACTAATTCCTTGCAGTGATTCGCACGTTCCGACATTCTCTAACAAAGTGCAGCGCCGAGTTCCATGGCAAATTTATCAGTTCCATTTTAGAGAGGTTGAGTAAGAAAACCGGGGCAACTTTAGACTCGATTTATTAGTTTTATAAAATTAGTTTCTACGAGAAAATCAAAGTTGCCGGCAACTTTGCGAACTGCGCAAAAACTCAGGGTTTTTTTGCACTTTACTTGACTAGTATAACGTTGCCAATTATTTTCTGTGCTACTCCCGGTGAATATTGAACCAACTTCGCCGATGTTCGTGTATAGGGGTCTCGTTAGTGATATCAACGCGATTTCCACACGATTTGACACAATTGGAAGTATTATATTGTTACACAAACTGCGATAAAACGGTACATTGTTGAAAATATCTCGTCATTCCAAATTACAGTGTCTCACTTATCGCATTGCTATACAGGGTGTTGGGAATATGAGTGCTTTATTTTTTCATTTGATAAGTTACTAAACTGAACATAATTGACTTTAATATATTTTTTTACTCTGACTAACTGTAACATAATTATGACGGCAAACAGATGTGTAACATGTAGTAATATTGATCGGTCAGTGGTCGCGCGGTTTAAGGCGTCAGTACTTGAATCGAGGTGACTGGATCGCTGTGGGTTCGACCCCCGCAGCCGGTAGACCGTATATAAGCTATATTTGTGGAGAGATTGGCACCCTCTCTGCGAGTATGGTAGGGTGGAAGAATGTTGGCTTGGGTCAATGTGAGAGATTGATACCGGTTGACATTTGACTACCCCCTAATTAATGAGGTTTTCCAGGTTTCCCTCATTCCTGCACTGAATGGTGGTTAGGGCCTACCAACGTAAGTCGTTCCTGGGCGCAAATGCGGCCTGCTTAATAATAAAATGCCGCCCCTCTCCCGCACAAGTCTTCGACTTCTGGGCTAATCCTCGTGATTATAATGAGGGGTAGAGATATTATTATTATTATTACACTACTGTCACTCAGGAATTTCTATTTGCTCCTTTTTCTTGTGTAGTTTGTCTAATGTTGCTTGTGAGATGTTTCTCAATGACATTTAACATTTGCTCCTCAACAGGTAAGTTCTCTGGAGACCTATATATACCATGATTCAAGCGCTGTGGAACTGTATAAACGTCTCGCAGCCAAAGAATTTTACCCAGCTTCGCAGTAAATTATCAGCGTCATGTAGCTTATGGTTATTAAAATGGTCTATTTTTATTTACACACACAACATCAAACAAGCACTAGACAGTTACAAAAATAATAGTTCGTTATGATCCATGCGATGCATGAACCAAATAACATTTCGGTTGATAATATCAGGCACAACTTTTCTCCAGATTAACACTGAATGAAATTTATTGAAATTTCCACTATTTACTTGATATAATTAGCAAATTACAAACAAACTACGTTAATAGTACTTCTGTTTGGTCTTAATTGCATCTTAGTTTGTAATTCTGTAATGTAATTTTGTATTTATATTGCCTTTTTACTTATTAGTATACGCATTTTTCAAAATGCATTTGTAGCTATAGCACATCTTCTAACGTTTTAATTTCAGAGAATACTTTTAATTAGTCGGCATACAGTAGGTGGTAGGTAGATCAGATGCCTCAGTATAGATCCACGTGGCACGCCCAATTTTTGCGAAAATTGCGAGTTGAAAGTGTTGAAACCATGACATTCCACATATTGGTGTCTGTAGGACTGTACAAATTTAATAAGTTTTGAAAAAAAAATAAATATAGCTAACTTAGAAAGCATATATGACATCAACTTTATTGCTATTTTGAATAGTTACCAGATCACAATCATCAACATTTGTTGAATCAAAAGACTGAGAAAAGTAATCTGCAAAACTATTCACGATACTCTGAGAATAATCAAAAATGTCGTTATTGTATTGGATCATGGAAGGAATAGACGACGTATTACTTTTATGATTCACAAATATCCAGAATTTATTGAGATTGGCAGTTATCTCAACTCCAACAGACTGCAGATACAGCTTGTGAGTTAATTTGATGTTACGCTTAATTTGAGATCTTAAGGTCGAAAATTTTTTGTAGTCTGAGTAGGATCAGCTCTATGAAATGTTTTTAAAGCTTTATTTTTCTGTTTTAACTTATTAATGATATCACCGCTAAACCATGGGAGTATGATCTAGAGGTATTTTCACGAGGTACATAATTTTCAAAAGCACTAATCAAAATATTGTGAAGAGAGTCAAGCACACGGCAGTGAAGTTAGCTTTTTTAAAAATAAAGTTGCCAATTCCAATCCTATATGGAGAGGGCTTGTATTGAAGCTAATTAATATTAAGAGTTTTGACATTCTTCTCTTTGGACAGTTTTTAAGAATTGTGTTTTTAGTATGGTTTATGTATATTCAATATTCATTGATTTTAACCACTTCATCTGCTTCTCGTCATGCTAATGCCGTTCATAATATGTGTCATTATTAATATGTCTTTTTCCAGGAGACAGCTCTATTCTTGTAGAAAATTAATCTAAAAATGCTTCAGTATGGTCTTCGTTTACCCATGTTTTATCCATCTAATATATCCTTGCGTCACAAAGTTTTCTTAGTTTTCTCTTTGCCATGTTGCAGTTTTGTCTTTTTCAACAATTTTTTTTACGATTCGTTAGATGTCCTTACCTTCGCTATTACAACTGGAATTTTCATTGTCATCGGTATTTAATTTCTGAAAAAGAGTCGTGTTTACATCATCATCCACTTTCCATCCTAGTGTTTCTATCTTTTGGGATATACTAACACATACCGGTGACAGATGCTTTCGCTTCGTCGATACGACCAGCCACCTTGATGCTGCATAAAAGTAACTTTTGTTTGAGCTTTTCGCTGGCTTGCTGGCTGTACCATTATAGATTCGGATCGTGGAAATTAAGGCACAAGACGTTAATCGCCTCCCATCTCTTTTTCGCCAATTTAGTAGCGTAAATCGAAAATTAATCGACCGCGCGCCGCACCATTAATCATAATTCAGGAGAGACAAAAACTACTTTATCAATTTCAGCGTAACAAAGGCCGGCGGTATCCTGACTTGCGGATAAAAAGGGCGGCTATGTGTCCGAACGCCCGCGGGATGATTGAATCGAATTAATAATGAAGAGGCATCCAGGCCGCCTTTCCAGGCCGATCGGCCGCTGAAAAAGCCCCCGCCATTTTGACACTTTCAATGGAATTGAGTTTTCATTGTGAGGCGGCCTACTGGATCGTCCGCTTTCTATTTTCATCCCGTCGCTCTTCCGAGAATATTCGTGTCAGCGATTAAAACGATTTAATCATTTTTTTCGCCGATAACGATCAGGTTCCTTTAACTTTGTTGAAATATACTTAAAGCCCACCTAAAATGGCTGAGAGTTCAATGACCTATAATAAATCTATTAACTATTTTGGGTGACTTCAATGTGCCGAAATACTTCCTTCGCCTAGTTTCTGTTACTTTAACCTCTTCAATTTCTTTCCCTTAGATCAATTAAATTATGTAGTGAATATTAATAATATGATACTGAATATAATTTTGAGTAATAGATGTTGTACAATATCTAGAGTATCAGTTTCAACTTTGCAAGAAGATTTATCACCCATCACTATTTATTCAGGTGGATATTAATCAGTCTCAATACAAGTGTATGTATGTAGTGGATGAGATGACCAAAGCTCGACTTCATATACTCCGTTTAGCGCCGTACCACTGTGATTTTTACATTGCTGCTGACCTGGACGTGCACCGTTTGCTATTTGTAGATGATATGAAACTTTACTGGTGAGTAGAGTCAATAATAATTTGTAAATGATACTGCAGGAAACAACTACTACGTGGACTAATGCTCCGACCGGCATTGAATTACTCCTGCAGTATCTGTGTGAACAGCTAAGAACCCTTGTCGGACACACCACCAGACATAGACCGGTTTCGGGCTTGTTAGCCCTCATCAGTATGCCATAGATGAGATGACCGACAATTGAACTGGCTGCTCCTTCATATGTATGTTCACATATAAATTTATAAGCGGCTCGACGCGGCGCTAAGCTTAGGCCGAGCAGGAAGTAAGCAGACCATTTATATCCCATCAATAATAATTACTTAAAAATCTTAAATCAAGTATATGAATGCATGGTGTCTCAACAACAAACTTCCACTGAATACTGATCGTCCTCATCGAATGATCGAAATGATGCCCTTGAATTAGACCATATGCTAGATGGATCAAATCTTACTCGTCCCAAATATTTTTGCGGATTGAGTGTAACCTTAGATCACAAATTAATTCTCCGGAGCATGTTCGAAACATAATATCATTGGCTTCCAAAAATCTAGGTTTTAACATAAGTAACGCGCGAGACTTCTCTGATCAATATGTTTTGTTTTCTCTTTTTAACTCTTTTATAAAGTCTAAACTTGAATATGCTAGCTTAGTTCGGTATCCAGGATATAGCACCTACAACCAGCATATTGAACATGTACAGGAAAGGCTTTTTAAAGCATAAATTCAATGGGTCATAAGCCAAAAAAGTCATATGTATACAGGGTGTTAAAAGCAGAGGGTAAAATATTTAAGGAGGGAATAGTATGAACCAAAATAAGCAGAAAAGTCTCAATAAACATGGATCCGCAAAGTAACGGTTGCGGAGATATGGATTATTTTATGTTTTTTAGCCTCTTTTTTTATTTTGCAAAAACGTTGTATATTTTCTTATAATAATTGGTTGATGTTTAGTGAAATAAACAGTACGTATTTGACAGTTGTTCTCAGTGCACAAGCTTTCTTTCGCTATGGCTGGTTACTCTAACGCAGAATTAACAGACGTGCATTTCATGTATGGTCGTGCTAATGGGAACGCCACCGAAGCGCGATGTCTTTATGTTGACGCTTATCCAAATCGCCAAATTCCTTCACAACGCATGTTTGAAAGAATTCACCAAAGATTGCGTGATACCGGTTCCTTGAGCAAACAGTGCCATTTATCCGGAAGACCAAGGTCGGTATCCACTAAAGCAGAAGAAGAAATTCTAGCACTGGTAGAGCAGAATCCAGGTACAAGTGTGCGGAGAATATCAGCTGAGGTAGGAATTAGTGATCCTCTTGTTTGGAGAATCCTTCACAAGCAACTGCTTTATCCATACCATGTGCAACGAGTACAGGCCTTAAATCCAATAAATGATCATCAAACACGTTTGTTTTGTTGCCGCTGATTTCTACGTCATGATGCTGAAGACCCTCGTTTTCTTGCAAACATTCTTTTTACTGATGAGGCCGGGTTCACAAGAAATGGAGTGTTTAATTTTCACAATACGCATATTTGGGCCGACGAAAATCCTCATGCTCTAATAGAATCTGGACATCAGGCACGTTTTTCATTAAACATTTGGATGGGTATTGTAGGTGACAGGTTTCTAGGTCCTGTTGTTTTGCCAAACCGATTAACAGGCGCTGCTTACCTCAACTTTCTGCAGAACACACTGTATGAGTTTTTGGAAGACATTATTTTGAATCAGAGGCAACAAATGTGGTTCCAGCATGATGGTGCTCCAGCTCATTTTTCCATGGCCGTTAGAGAGCATTTACACAAAACTTTTCCACATGGATGGGTAGGAAGGGCCGGACCTGTTTTATGGCCTTCAAGACCTCCTGATCTGAACCCTCTAGATTTCGTTGTTTGGGGTATTTGAAGACATTAGTATATGGTACTCCTGTAAATATAAAGGGCTGCCGCTACGGATTAATCAAAAGTGTCAAGAAATCCAAGCCAAGGAGGGTGTTTTCGAAATAGTTCGAATATCGTTGAGACGAAGATGTCGTGCCTGCTTGGAAATGGACGGAGGGCACTTTGAACATCTTCTGTAACTTGGTTTTTTGTTTGTTAAAAGCTTCCTTTGTCGGTTTATTTCTAATAAAATAAAATGTTTGCAAAACGAATAGTGGTCCATATCTCCGCAACCGTTACTTTGCGGACCCATGTTTATTAAGACGTTTTTGCTTATTTTGGTTCATACTATTACCTCCTTAAATATTTTACACTCTTTTTTTAACACCCTGTATAGAGCAGTTTACTAGGCCATTCAACTATTTATAACTTTTAGATTTACTCTAAATAACTCACCCACTAACGCTAACAGCCACATTTCCCAGTATCCTCTAATTCTTTTCCTATTATTTTAAGCACTCTTGTAGCTCCGGGCCTCAGACCGTAAGTAGTATTTATATGCAAGGAGTGCAGTCGCTCTCGACCAGAATAAATTATCATTGTCGCCGCGGCCTCATCAGGGAAGTGCATGTGCAGGTGCAAGCGCCGTAAGGATACGCCCATATTTTGATGTGGCACTGTTGGAGGACAGAGCGCCCTCTGGAGTTGGGATTAAGCTGTTCGGATAATTAGATTGGCATCACTCGGCGGCTAAATGAAAAGTAACCCTCTGTTTTCCGAAAGGATTCAGGCAGCATTTCATTATTGTAGAGGGAGAGAGCCGGAGAGAAGAAGTCAGATGTCACACATTACGTACACAAAAAATTCAAAGTTAAAGATAAGAATTATATGAATGAATAAGTACGTTTAGGTATATAGATAAAAATAATTTAAATAGGGAGACTGGATAAATATATGAATTGATAGAGACAAAAGATAGCTAAATAAAAATATATTAAGTAAGGTAAATAGAGAGGTAAAGACACACAAATAAATAGTGAGATTGCTAGAGAGAGTAGTTAGATACGTAGATAGAGAGTCATAAAGAAGTATTTACCTCTTTATGACTCTCTTATGAGTCTTTGTTTTATTGTAATAGTTGTGACAAAAAGTGTTGTATATGTCAGTGTCAATAAAGTTTCTATTCTATTCTATAATTCATAATTATCACAGTATAGGGAGACCAGTAGAAACACTCGGGCCGAAATAATAAGTCGCGCATAGCAGCTCGCGCATCCATTTCAAGCTGCAGAGACCTCAGTTTACATCCAACTCTGGGAGTGCGAACATCTGTTACACAGAGCCGTATTAAAGCAATATTTTGAGTCTGATTGAGGAACAAGTCGCTGCGCAGCAGTTAGATGTTTAAACATATCAGCTATAAATAGTAATTTAAGTTTCTTTAAATTTCCTAAATACATAAATAAGTAATAAGTAATCTATAATATACTGTACAAACCATAAATGATATTTTACTGCAATTGCCTTACTTATTAACTTATTTCTTAAGTATAACATTGAAATATATATATTTCTCATGAAAGTGAAGTTTAAAATATACATATTTATATTTTTCACAAATACAAATTTTTATTTTAGAGCAAAGTTCTGTGCAGTGGCAATAATATGTTTTCTAACGATTCGCGCAATAGATTACGCAAAGAGGCCGTTCCAACGTTTCCTGCACATGACGACTCATCTTCAAATTATGTAGATGATCATATTTCTTGTAGTCACTATGATGAGTGTAAGTCTAAAAACAAAATAATAAAAAATAATTTTTTTCCAAATTTACATTTTACTGCACTTTTATCTCCAATTTATCAGTTTTCAAAGTTAAGTAAACATAATTTGTCTGTTCTGAAACATACTTGTCTTCTGGTTTACGTAGATCATTTAAGACAAAAAATCATAATAAATTATTTGTCCACTAAACTTCAAATTTTAAATTTAAAAATTCCCAAAAGATGTAATTGTCACTAATAACAAAGTAAGTAAATAAATAAAAATGTTTTGCAGTGCAATAATATATAATTTAAACTCTTTTTTTTAAAGAGTCCAAAGAAGTAAATCGAATTCTCACACTGTATGTTAGTAGCAGAAAATAATATTATATAATACATGTTGAATTGCCCATTTATAACTGTAGAATAAATTATTACATAATGGATAGATATAACGTAAACTTTCATGTGGAATAACTACGCTTACACGAGCAAATAAAAATTCTTATTCCGGTCCTGATCACCGATTCTGTAAATTCCATCGGATGCGCTATCGCACTCACATTTCGAGGTCACCGCAGAAAACTGAAGTAGAGGTGGGCAACTCGATTCTTTTTGATGAATCGATTCACACGATTGAATTTGATAAAATGAATCGACTCTTACGATTTGTTCATTTGAACGATGAAATTTAATCCCATTTGAAAATTAAATTAAATCGGTGACGGCGACATATTCACGCATGCAATATCTGTATTTATTCAATTTTATATCAAACTGTACGTAAAACTTAATATCTACATTTAAATGGAACGTTCTGTAAAGTATAAAATTCTATCCTTACTTAATAATTATTTTACTACAAAACATGGAGAAATGTGTAAAAAATCAGATAAATAAACTCGTATTCTCTTTTAAATACGATTAATCTTTAACGAATATTTGTTGTAAATTATAAATACGAGATGCGCGAAATTATTAAAAATTCAATAATTTATATCATGTGGCAAATGGCAATTCCTTTGAACGAATTGCTTCTCAAATATTAGACCGATAATACATACTACGATTCATTTCTCGGCTCAAGAATCTTCACAAGGCAAGTGGCGATTCATTTCAACGAGAGTTGCTTCTCAAATATTGGCCCGATGCCCTACGATTCATTTCGCGACTCGCGAATCGTCTGACAAGTGGCGATTCATTTGAACGGAGAGTCGCTGCTTAAATATTGACCCGATGTCATTACAATTCAGTTTGGGGCTCGCAAAACAGTGCATGGCGATTCATTTGAACGAATCGCTTGTCAAATACAGAGTCGATTCTCACGATTCTTTTTTAAGAGTCGTTCAAATGAACGACTTGTTCAATCTTTGCCCACCTCTAAACTGAAGGCAGTTCAAAGTGCCGACAACGGAGTGAAACTGCTGGTCTACCTATGCTGTGTAATTATTATGCAAATTTAAGTGTGAACTGTTACATAGCAATGCGACACATAATTAGGAAATGATTCAAAAAGCTAGTTACACTTCGATTTTGACCTTTTTGACAGGATCTGTCTGGCATCAGCGAACATGTGTAGAATGTATGACGCCTATCGAAAACAACTTTTTCTGTTATTAACGGATTACATTACACCATAACGAACAAAGCCTACTGCGCGCCAGCCGATAAAAAGTGTCCGGCTCTGCATACATAACAGATAGATAATCATCGAAGTGCATGTTGTGCAGTAATTAACACCAGCTTGCAGGTAATTACTGAAAAAACTCGATATGCAACTGAAAGCTTTCCAATAACACCCCATCCGATGTTAATTAGACCGCCCGAAAAAAAAAAGTAATTACTAATTTCGGAATGGTGAGACCTATTATGCTCACTGACAACGTCGAATGTGTGCAGACAGTTTAGAAAAACTATTAATAATGGTATATTTTAAGCCTGGACGATTAATTTCGCGTGACAGATAGGTGACCTTGAGACGAATGGCTAGTTTGTTTAGGTCAACGATGAACTGTGCTGGGTTCCCATATTCGGGAATTTTTTATGTATTTCAATCATCTTAAATATTACGCAATTTTTAACGAATTCAAAGCTGTTTTTACAGGAATCTAAAATATATTTAAGAAAATTAGAAGTAATATCCCTTTCCTGTACTAATTATACAGAGTGGCCCAATGAAAACTTGGCATGGAGGTTTTTTTGATAGTAGCATAGATATAAAATAAAACTCTAACTGGTCAATTTTATTTTGGAAATAGAAAACTGACTTTTTGAATTTCAATATCGTCAATTCAACCCTCAAGCAGTGGGGTGATCAAGCCCTAAATTTTGAATAAGGAAGGAGAGGCGAGTCGTATACCGTTGGAAAGTTGCTTGAATTCTCTAAATGGTGGTATAAAATTTTGGCGTTTACGTGTAGATAAATAGAAATAATGATTTATTACGGAACAATCATGCAACAATAAAGATTGTCTTGGAAACGTTCTCGCACATTATAAAGTGTTTCTGGGGTGATCCATGACCCCACAGAAAGAAGTCTAATGGAGAAAGATCTAGTGATCGTAGGGGCCGTTCTATGGAACACTTCCCAGATCATTTGATTAAGAGGAGAGCTCTTAATCCACTGATCTGGAAGTATTTATCCAAATACTGACAACCAGGCAGAGCATAGTGCGGAGAAGCATCATTTTGTTGAAATATCAACTGATCCTCCAAATAATTTCAGTCAACTTAGGATCAATTGTGCATTCCAGGAGTTCTAAATACATTTATCCTATTGGATTGCCTTCTAGGAAAACATACCATCGATATGATGGCCAAAACTGTCATCCTAAACATTTCATGTTTGGGTACTTTGAGTTTGAATTTCATTAAATATTTTCAAATTAAAATTAGATTAATAACGACAATTATTGTGGCGATTAAACGCATCACTAAAACGATGATCACTATGACCACTATGTTTTGGTGATTTTCAATAATTTCAGTCAACTTGGGGTCAATTGTGCCTTACAGAAGTTCCAGATACATTTTATCGTTGAATTACCTTCTAAGGAAACAGACCAACTATACGATCACCAAAAATTCCGTCACAAACATTTAATTTTTGGGGTCTTTGAGTATGCACTGGGATTATAATCAGACCAATAACGACAATTATGGCGATTAAATCCATCAGTAAAACAGATGTTGAAAAGAAATTGCTTTCCAACGATATATGACTCGCCCCTCCTTCCCTATTTAAATTTGTGGGGGTTGTTGCTCAAGGGTTGAAGTGAGGATGTTGAAATTTGGAAAATTATTTTACTCATCCAAAATAAAATTGACCTGTTCTAGCGACATTTCATATCTATGCTATAATCACCTAAAACCTACATGTCAAGTTTTAATAAAGCACTGTGTTGTCTAAAGTAAAGTTAAAGAAAATTATTCTAATTCAACGTTAGAGTTCGGTTTTATGCTGATAAAAGTAACCACCACTTTCTGGATGTATTTTCTTTGTACAAAATTACCTTATCTTCGTTCATAAAATACTAACCTAGAACTAGATTTCATCAAAACTCTTTTTTATAACATTAATGCTGATTCGTTTTGATCCATTGATTGTGATTGATGGATATTGAATTATGATTAACTCAAGAAGTATATAGCCTAGTATGAATCTCTGGATGAAACATAAATACAAATTCGCATTATGTGAATAACATATAATTGATGTTTTATGAACTGTAAAATTTATCCTAAAATCTGCGTTCAGGAGTACTAGACTTAAGAAGGAGTATTATACAAAAGAAAGACAACGGGCAAAACTATCTGAATCTACACAGACCGTAGACAGTCATCACTGATCTTGCATGTTCATAAGCTCTTTAAGTATCTAGCCATGTCTAGGACAAACCTTCTTCTGGTGCGGGTATTCAAACTGGATACGGAACACCTTTACTATATGAGTAAGTGTGAAACACCTCTTTGTAGAGAGACAGGAAGACGAGACAGTATTTCATGTACTATGTGAATGCACTGCCATCTCATCAACAAAAGAATCCATGTTGGGAGAACATGGTCTCCTATGATATTAGAGACAACCTCCTGAGCAACATTATCATCTCAGGAGAGTTCATCTCCTAATGGTTGGAAGTACAAGGGACCCAATGGGATTCTAAGTGCTGTAGTTCTTTAAGCTACCTTTCCCACAACTTCAGAATCCAGACTTAATAACGTTTAGAAATGAAGAAGGAAGCTTGATACTTTGATCAATACCTTTTTAGGTATTAATTTAATCAGTGTTTTTCCTTTTGGGTTCTAGTCGCTATTTTGAAATTGTTAAGTCAAGGTTAATACAATTTCTCGAGAAATTTCGTAAAAACTTGCATTAAACTTAAGTGATACATAAAAATGCAATTTGAAAAAAATTTTTATTTTCTATTTTGGGATAATCTCCAGAACCAGTGCTTTAAATTAATAATTACCATTTCGATGTAGTATATTTCTTCTCAACCATCTACACCAGTATTTCTCATTGAATGTGAAGATATTTAAGAAAGTAAATTCTAAATCACCTGACAAACACAATTCCAATCCAAACTTATTATCTGTACGTAAGCCCAGCTTGTCCGACACATGTAGACCTGTTCATAATTCCCGTCGTATCCGATTTCAGTTTTAAATGAACGAGAAGGAGAATTAATATCCACTCTCGGCGTGAGGCAACTTATAATGGATGTTTCTGTCACATTGTAGCTCTGGGAAAGATATAGGGGCCCGAGGAAACTCGACGTCCTGATAAGCACAAGGAATTCTGTTAATGATACATTATTCATAAGTCTAATGAAATCATGTTCAGCTTTATCTCAATTTGTTATATTAAAACTAGGATCTGTTTGGCTCTTAAACAGTTATACCTATTACCTGTAACACACAAGTTTTCCATGTAATTGTAACTTTATAACGTTATAATAATGCTCATCGAGAGTAGAATAGAATACAGGGTGTTATCAACTTGGAGGGCATTTTTTAATGTAAAGTAGAAAATATTAATAGTAAGGAGTGCCAAAACCAATAGAGCACAAACAATACACTGTACCTAAAGTTAATAATTAATGAAGTTACAATTTTGCAAACACGGAATTCCAGGAAACAACTACTCTGCGGGCTAATGCCCCGACCAGCATTGAATTACACCTGGAAAACCTATAGCAACAGCTAGAGTCATTCGTCAGACGCCCACCAGACATATACCGGTTTCGAGCTTATTAGCTCTCATCAGTATGCCATAGGTGAGGTATCCGACGAATAATCCTAGCTGCTTTCGTCTGTCTAACCCGACAGAAGAGACCATGAGTACGCGGTGTAGAACTAACTACATCTATCGGCCGTTCGCTACTCCATGCCGGACTGAAAATGTCACAGACACGAAGCGTTCTACATGCAGTAGACACCATTGAAAGCTGTCGACCTTTATCGCGATCGGCGAGAAACGATATTTTGCAAACATCTATGGCATACTGATGAGAGCTAATAAGCTCGAAACCGGTATATATCTGGTGGGCGTCTGACGAATGACTCTAGCTGTTGCTATAGGTTTTCCAGGTGTAATTCAATGCTGGTCGGGGCATTAGCCCGCAGAGTAGTTGTTTCCTGGAATTCCGTGTTTGCAAAATATCGTTTCTCGCCGATCGCGATAAAGGTCGACAGCTTTCAATGGTGTCTACTGCATGTCGAACGCTTCGTGCCTGTGACATTTTCAGTCCGGCATGGAGTAGCGAACGGCCGATAGATGTAGTTAGTTCTACACCGCGTACTCATGGTCCCTTCTGTCGGGTTAGACAGACGAAAGCAGCTAGGATTATTCGTCGGATACCTCACCTATGGCATACTGATGAGAGCTAATAAGCTCGAAACCGGTATATGTCTGGTGGGCGTCTGACGAATGACTCTAGCTGTTGCTATAGGTTTTCCAGGTGTAATTCAATGCTGGTCGGGGCATTAGCCCGCAGAGTAGTTGTTTCCTGGAATTCCGTGTTTGCAAAATATCGTTTCTCGCCGATCGCGATAAAGGTCGACAGCTTTCAATGGTGTCTACTGCATGTAGAACGCTTCGTGCCTGTGACATTTTCAGTCCGGCATGGAGTAGCGAACGGCCGATAGATGTAGTTAGTTCTACACCGCGTAGTTACAATTTATTGAGAATCTGTGGAATGCTTAACCTACATTGAAAAAGGTGAATACATTTCGACAACCCGGTTGTAATCCCTGCAGAAGAATTTCTTTTTTAAGTAAACGGAAAAAGTACTAATTCAAAATCAAATTTGCTTTAATCAGTTCTTATTGTAACAGCGACTGAGCTATTAATGTAGTTAGCAATACCTAAAAATTGTATCCGTAATTACTAATCAAACTAGGGTTTTTTGCTTGACAGTGGCAACGAAAAGTTGACGTTGATTGAGGAGTGTCACTTTATTGCTTGCCGAGAGATAAAATCACAAAAATACACCAGCGCGATTATTCTTAAAATTTAATAAAGGTGTTTTAATCAAGTGGTAAGAATAAATGTTATTGCTAAAATACGAAACGATATGGCTAATTATCTTAACCTACCAGAGTGTCATTTATATAGAGGGCATTGCTTTCGCTGTACATCGGGGATGGAAAAGTTCAGATGCAGAAGGGTACATAGATAATAAAATCAATAAAAAATTGACAAGTAACATAATTTTAAATAAACTACCAAATAATGTACAAGTAATTGAATGTAGCAATCGTAGTGATGGATATTTTACCATATAAGAATATAGCCCTAATATGCATTTTGGATCAGAAATTATTATTAAACATTGTAAAGACTGTTCTTTCAGCATCCAAATTATCAATTCTAACAAATGTGTTTCTCACTTTTGTTCTATTTGTGATAATGAATGTTCTCGTTTCTTATAACTTGATTACAAGTTTTATCTTATCTATCAGTATATATCGGTCAGTGGTCGCGCGGTTTAAGGTGTTAGTACTTGAATCGAGGTGACTAATCGGAGTTGGTTCGAGCCCAGCTGCCGGTAGACCGTATATAAGCTATATTCGTGGAGAGGATTGGCACCCTCTCTGCGGGTATGGTAGGGTGGAATAATGTTGGCTTGGGTCAATGTGAGAGATTGATACTGGTTGATATTTGACTACCCCCCTAATTAATGAGGTTTTCCAGGTTTTCCTCATTCCTGCACTGAATAGTGGTTAGGGCCTACCAACGTAAGTCGTTCCTGGGCGCAAATGCGGCCTGCTTAATAATAATATGCCGCCCCCCCTCGCACAAGTCTCCGACTTCTGGGCTAATCCTCGTGATTAGAATGAGGGGTAGAGATATTATTATTATTATTATTATTATTATTATTATTATTATTATTATTATTATTATTATTATTATTATTATTATTATTATTATTATTATTATTATTATTATTATTATTATTATTATTATTATTATTATTATTATTATTATTATATTATTTTCGTAAGATTTTCTTAGAATAATAATTAGCCATTTTATTTAACTGTATGCGTAAATTGTGTTTGGTTAGTCGTGGTTGTAATGAATAAAATTGCCTTTTTTGCAATTTGTAACGAAACAACTAAAAACAAATACAAAATACTGCAGCTAACCGGAATAACTGTTATTACTATCAGGTATAAATAAAAATGTTCATTTACCTATATCGTTTCTACATTTGGAAACGCCATAAAAAAATGATTGTATGGTAGTTAACAGATCTGAGAAATTTCAGACAATGGTTATCATAGGAGCAAACTTTTTGGTTTCGCTCCATTTTTTAAATATCAAAGTCCAATTCCGAAATAATTTTTTTATTGTATTAAGCCACGTGACCGCATTGCATGATATGTTGTACTTAGTGGTAGTTAAATTTGTATACTCTTCAAATATCATCTCCAAGTTCTTAGGTACCTTGTATATTCTAACTTACGACAAAGTAGATGGAGATATTTGAGGGACCGGTGAGAATGACAAACCAAATTCGACTCTAATACATAAACAGCTATCAAATAATTGAGTGTCACCGCTCCACCAAGACGCCAATCTATAGATTCAGCTTATTCAGCAATAACTGGGACTTCCGCAAGCGCAATTGGACACTTCCTTGTCGTTGCAAGGCAAACAAATAGCAACTATAACGGCTGTCATTGAGCACAGTGAACAAATCGCCTTGCATGCTGTCTCCTGTCGTTTGAGAACGGTCCAAGATTACTGGTGGTGATCTGGTCGTATCCTCTGTTCTAGTAATCTCTAGTCCCTGTACATTTGCAAAACTACAGTTGATAGAAGGGTAATTTTCTGAAATCGATACGTACTTCTAAAACTTTGACAGATATAGGGTGTTTCTTGAGTAGAGATCAAAAGTTCAGGGACATTTTGCGGCCAAAAATAAAGATTTTTTTGTTATATATGTGGAAGTGTATCACTCTGTATAATATTATAAATAAAATGGGTCATCATATGCACCATTGCCTCTTAGCACTTTTTTGTATTCCAAATCTATTAACAATAAAATTGATTTATTTGATCAAGCGCATTCTTACGATACTCATTACATTACTTAAAATAATACCAAAATAATTAATCAGCAATGGAATTACTTTACTATGATTTATTATAACAAATGTTGGAAATGACCACCTTTACCCAAAATACTTGCTTCAGATTTTCAAATTGCAGCTCTAACACGTGCAAAAATTCCAGGAGTATTTCTTATCACATCACAATCTATAATTTGTTGACGTAAGTGTTCCTCAGGTTCAATGTGAACCTTGTAAATTAATGTATTGAGATGTCCCCAAACAAAAAAATTAATAGGGTTCATATCGGGTGATCTGGGTGCCAAGGTTGACCTGGTTCTTGAGTCGCTCTACCAATCACGTTATTATTTCATTTAAAAACTCAGGAGCAGTCAAACTAAAATGTGGGGAAGCCCCATCGTGCATAAACCGCATTCTTTGTCGTAGCGTTCAGTTCAGGTAAAACGTTTTCAAGAAAATGTCTGTAGGAGGCACCTTATAGTTCTTAGTAAAAAGTAAGAGCCAATAACAAAATTTCCAATAATACCTTTCATATATTAAAAAAAATCTGATGGTGAAATCGATATTCCATCGTGGCATTAGGGTTTTCATCTGATTAAACGTGTTTATTGTGGAAGATCGTTATAGCATCTCTGGAAAAATTAGCTTCGTCGGTAAACAATATGCAAGTGGTCAACATTTTGTTTAATTGCGAGCAGGGTACTCTTGCGGCAGTAAGACTTGAACGCTTTGTATGTGATACAGGTATAAATCTACAATTAGCTGTCCTAGACTCCACATGTATATAACAAAAAACCCTTATTTTTGGTCAGAAACACCATGTCTCTTAGTACAAAATTGTTGATTTTTTCTACACGTATTGTATCCGACAAAGGTCCAAATCAAATCTGTACATTTTTTTCATATCCCATCGTGCAGAATTTTAAGCATTCTGTTCATATATGTATAATGTAGGTTACTTTTTTTACCGAGTTGTGTTCATAAACATCAAACAAATTAATATTTTTTGTACAATTTTATTAAACAAAACGCGTTGTTTTATGTAAAAATTACAGAACATACACATTACAGAATTGAATACACTGAAAAATATGAATAATTTTCACTATTTTATAAATAAATTTGCGTACGTTCTAGCAATTTCATGAAATATAAACCTGTGCAAATTTTGTACTTTTCTCTTAAAAAATATCGGAATAACTCAATTAGTATTTGAGTTCATGTATACGGTTTATATGGATTTCTTTATAAAACTGTTTTTTATAGTTAGAATTTCCGCATATGCCTGTTGGCTGTAAAAACGTTCATGCATCGATCTGTACACAAACCAGTAGAACATCAAGCATATCTTGATGATTTGTTATTTGAAACATAAGTGTATTGATTTTCAACTTAGTATCTCTGTGATTCGAGGCAAAATAATGTAGAGATATTATTATTATTATTTGTCTTAAATATCTATCTCCCGCCTGCCCAAAATTTTTAAAATATAAACAACTGGTACTATCTGTCAAAGGAAGAAAAAATATTGATGCGGTGACATCTACTCCAATTTAATCGATAGTTATTGAGAAACAAAAGTTAATAACGTTGATAGTTTGTCAGAATAACTTCCTCTGCTCAATCACAATGTATATCATGAATTTAAATATTTTACATTCATTTCTTGAAGGAAGTTCAGCAGGGACATAACTCATATCTATCCACCACCCATCCCCGTACGAATTTTATGGTTGTTCCACATAAACTCAACCGGAAATGGGTCGTAAGTGCCACCATATTCCCGTGTTTACAAGCCGAAGTTGTTAATGTTTATATTTATATTTTCCTGCTTCCCTACATGAAGGTGTTAATAACGAGCCATCACGTCATAGATTTTAATTATCGGGGAGATGTACGGGCGGGTGTGAATAGTTTTTTTATAAGAATATAGCGCGGGAATGACTTCTAGAAGCATGGGATCTGAATTTTGACTGGAGAAATGGAAGATGAGGAAATATTGTGTATTTTTCATTAGCTTTCCGTGGTTGTGAAGTAGATTTAAATTTTAAAACAAATTATCAACCTTGCTTTTGGAAAATTCCTTAAGGATCTTCTTCCTGTTGTTATATAAATGGCAATGCATTTTTCTTACAAACGGCAAAGTGAGTATAGCCAAAATATTCTTTGTTTGAGCTGACTGAGACTTGAAATTAAAGTAGATAATATAACCATCATTAAACGACGCTGAGCGTCGTGACGCTAATTTTAAATGCATATTTACACCGAATAAATATATTTTCAAACAACTATTTAAACCCCCTTTTCCAACTACCACTGACTCAGCGTCCAGTTCAACTCGGTGCGTGACGCAACGTTGCCGAATTTAAATATTTTCCTAGTACCTACCCACTTCTTGTAATGTTAAAATATGTAATGAATGTTACAAGTATACAATTAAGTTTTAGTTTAAAACATATTGGTAGAATTGATATTCATAACCAAATCTGCTTTGAATTATTTGGGAATATCAATGTACAGACATTTTAATTCCGCTTTCAAAAACATAATGAAGAGGTGACAATAGTAGGTATGTTTTCGCCAAACTCATTGATCTACTGTATACAATTTTGCGGTGCGTTCGTTTAGTCTGTATTGTACACACATAATTTCGTAACGCTTATTACATTTAGTCATCGAGAATATGCTGATATAATTTTCATTGATGGGTATCACAACGGTAGCTCTAATCGTGCCGTTGCTGAATATCGACATGGCTTCCCGAACAGAAAAGTGCCAGATAGAAATGTATTTCAGACAGTCTTCAACAATGCACGTGAAACCAGTGTGAGAATTACATCTGAGAGGCAAGCTGGTCCTGGTCTAGCAGTGGAAGAAGAAATTCTAAATATGGTAGAACGTAGACCGGGTATAAGAACAAGGAGCATTGCAACGCGTCTCCAAATTAATCAAACTACGGCATGGGAAGTCATTCACAAAAATGGTTTAAAACCTTTCCATATTCAGCGCGTCCAGAGTCTTCAGGACGGTGATCATGATTTGCAACTGGATAAACGCAAACCATACACTTTACAAATACATTTTGTTCACTGGTGAGGCTAAATTCTTTCGCGATGGAGTAAATAACTGCCACAATGAACACTTTTAGTCAGATAAAAATCCGCATGCCACTGTGGAAAGGAACTTTCAGCATCGGTTCAGCATTAACGTGTGGTGTGGTATTATTAATAATCAATTACTTGGCCCAGTTGTGCTAAATGGTCGTCTTGCTGGAGCCAGATATGTAGAATTTTTAGAAAATAAATTGACAGATCTACTGGACGATGTTCCTTTGGATGTTAAGCAAAACATGTACTTTCAGCATGATGGTGCCCTGCCCATTTTAGTCATATTATGATGATCAATCATAACAATCGTTTTCCACAACGCTGGATTGGTCACCAGATTTGAATCCTCTTGATTACTACCTTTGGTATGGTTTAAATAATTAGTGCATGCAACAAAAGTGAACATAAGAGAGGCGCTATTTGATCGGATTGTCAATTGTGCAGCACTCATAAGAGAAAATCACCGTGCACTTCAACGAGCTACCCGTGCAATCCACAAACAATGTGATGCATGCATCGAGGTGAACGGTGGTATATTTCAAAATTTAATTCATTAATTTTGGTGTATTAGATGATTTATCAATGTTATAATTTACAATACCTACAAAATAAACACTTTTCTCTACTGCTGCATTATGATATTCGACCATATGTTTATTAGGCTTTTTTGTTCTCTTTTTCCCCTTGAACATCCCTTTTGAATATTGGGGTGTATAAAGCAAGTGCCACGCCTCTTCTAAATCGCAGTTTCGCTCAACTGCAGAAACAAGTCTCGTCAAATCAGTAGGTTTACACCAGAAACTTAATATAACCGACAAGCACGAAATAGTTCCATCGAAGAAATTCCGTATAACGATGCCATAACTCCGAATAATGTCGCATTAATTTAGAAATTACAGCTCTCGTCTCCACTATCTAAATAAACGAATGGACGCGTGTTACTTTCTTTCACATATTCATTCCAAGTACGGGCACGCTGGGAGACCATTAATTAAAATAACTGCCTTTTTATTTCGGATCTGTCCACTCGGAACCGGCTAACTGTGTTCGTACTTGTGGTCGTTTTATTAATATTTTTAATTTAAACGACGCTTATGGTAAACGGATATTCTGTATGCTAGTACATGCATAATACCTCGGCTCATTTTTCTTATCTGCCCATCGCCAAGTATAACTGTGCTCTCAGGAGGCTGTGGGCAGAGGTAATTTATTTTTTCGGTGCTGGGTGACCCCAGGGCGCAGTCACGTGCATTCTGTACGTACAGTGCATTTACGTTAATGACTTTTCACGAAAAGCGCACGGGAAATTAAATGCAAACGCCATTAGTTGGCAACGGAAGTAGGAAACGCGTATGTAAAGCAAGAATGTTCAAAATACATGAAATATATAATTTTCTGGATATCTACTTTATACTAAACTGCCGAAAGTCTAGAGAGTGACTCATGTTATAAACCCGCTTATAATTTATAGCAGTCGACGCAAAGAAACATACATGCAGCCCGCATGCTCTACCTGCACGTGTTCCATCTTCAGCTCTATCATGGGCAGGTATATCTTTCGAGCGGGCAAAATTTCGGCTATATCTCTCCACTAATTTAATTATGAATGTAATGAATTTATTGTGATTTTATGTTCTTAAGAATGGAGAATAATTCAAGCTCTACAGCGTATTCTCAAAATCGTGAATGCCCTAAGCTAACAAGTGAGGAATATCGGATGATAACATGTATGAAGGATTTAGGGCGCGAGGTCAAAATATGATTGTAAGTCATGCTGTTGAAATATGTAGTTCATTGATGAGAATGTCTGTGAGTATTGCATATCTCGAGTGCAATCAAGAGTAGCAAAGATGTACAATTGTGAAACGAAAATTACTGGAAACTTGAGGAATGAGTTTTCAATAAAAAAAATAACTGGGTTGTTATATCTTACAAGATGAAACTTTGCGTAGAATATAAAAAAAATGCTTTTGCAAATTATGAGTGACATATGAATTATGGTATGTGAATTTCCATATAAATGAAATTGAAAAGAGTATACTGATAGATAAAGATGAAATAGTGATATGGCGAAGAAACAATTTAAAATAAATATTAAAAGGTTGGAATCGAAGAATATATTAAATGTTGATGAAACATGGATAAAAGAAGGTCATATGGAAAACGGTACTATAATAATAAATTTTAATATGTGGCCGTTATAGTGACAGTGCTAGTAACCAATAGTAAATAGTGTGTATGTATAGTGCAATGTCTTTTAAAGCTTTTTGTTCTTATGGATGCGACATTAGTGGGAAAATCTCTGTACTTTTAACCAATTAACTATAACCTGTTCAATCATTTTCATCATAAAACTATCATGGTAGATTGTCAAAAGCTCAAAACAAACATATTAACACCACATAATAATAAAAGTAGCAATAATATTTGTACTGTTTTCCTGTTCCGTAAAATTTGTCTTAAGTTGAGTTTTTCTCGCGATAAATAATTAATAGTTGCGAAATTCGTGTAGAAATCCGTGAATTTCACATCCATGGGGACAAAGCTTAATTGTTACAGTGTGATATCAGCGGAGTGCGCATCAAGTAGGTGTAAGTAGGGTAGGTCATCACCGTCCAAAAGGACGTTATTCTGATTTGTGAAGAGGATAGCATGGGAGGAGGGTTACATTTGCTATAAAATAGTCACTCTCTAGTATTTTCGACCTTGGGTAATTGATACTACAAGACAAAAACTTGAAATTTGAAAATATCTCTATCATTTATATTATCCAACGCCTCAAAATTGTCAAAAACTGTTACATCCCTGTTTCTAGTAAAAATAATGGATGTTATGTTATATTATCATTATTTTTGTATATATTTTATATCCGATCACCTTCGGATTTAGTACGTCTATGAAATGTTACTATTCCCACGCTTCGCCCGGCGCGCTACTCTACAATCTTGGATTGAGTCACTCTCTAGATTTTTTTGATTGGATATCATTTTACTCGTTATACTGTATGTATCTATTCTTTTATTACAGGCACGGGCGAACTAAACAGAGCCCAAACAGCATAATAAATATGCATTACCCCACTGTGTCGTCCGCTCATGTTCGATGATAACCATGATCCGGCGTTTTCACATGAATTTTACAAGTTTACATTAAAAGCCCCTTACAAATTTAACACTTTCTTTTTAATGTATTTCATAGAAATAATAGATGCATTTATCTAGATAACGCTGTAAACTCAATTTGAATATTAATGTGTTTATTTTGAAAATTTTCAGACGCCACACCCCAGAATTCTTATCTGTAGTTCTGTATTATACTTTTACATGTATTAACTTATTTTTGAAATTATTTACTTCATTTGTAGGTAATGCCTAAAGGCGTTACAAGTATTCATAACGTCCTAGAACGTTATTGCTCATATAGTGCTCCTCGAAAGCAAGATTGAGCAAGAACAAGACGTTAAAAAAACTCTTTTGCCTGTTCTGCAAGATAAGACAAGACTTGTTTAAATTTGCAAGGTGTCTTGTCAACATCACACTTTATATATATTTTTAATATTTCACTAGTAATTTGATTCTGAAGGCTAAAACTAACATTTGCTGAGAAAACGAGATTAATTCTACACTGCATGCTGGGTTACATAAGTCCGTGCCATCACTTATTAGCATTGTGAATGCTAGTAGTGCCACAAGCATAATTTAAAGTACCTGTAAGTGGTGAGGTTGAAGTGACTACAGAGAATAAGATGCGTACCATTACATGTGTAACATTCAAACATATACTTGAATAAAGCATTTGATTCTGAACATTTTTATAAGTAAGAAATCACGAACAGCACAGTCAGTTTCTTCAGTCAGGAACTCTGATATATCCGAGAATAAAAATATTCTTTCAGACCAACTTATTATTATTGTCATTTGTAACGGTAGCTACCACTCACCGTGACCGAATCTAAGACCGAGTTATTCATATAATCCCGATCCTATCTCGATAGGAAATCACTTAACACCGAGCGCAATGTCAATAAGGAATCCGGCCGAGTGGCACTTTTAAATCTACCCCCCTCACCCCTCCTGACCCGTTGCATAACGAGAACTTGGTGGTCGTCACTCTAACTATAGACTGTGACGCGTCCACAATGGTAGCAAGATATCTTGACCGATCGTTCCGAAGTGTCGCGGGTATCTCTATCTCGCAACGGCTGAGAAAACATCGACTGGACGGGAGAACGTGAGGGGACAGTGGCGGGCGAAAAAGTTTTAGTTAGTGCACTCCTGCTACTTTAACAAAAAATATATCTTGAATGGAAGGGGAGTCAGTGCAAAATAACTTTAATATTTAATTTCCTTATAATTTAGTTATAATACCTAATACAGGGTGAGTCAGTCATAATGTCATTAATTTTAAGAGAAGATAGAGAATAATGAGTATAATGCGAATACGTGATTAAAAAAAATCTAAATGCATATTTACGCCGAATAAAATTATTTTCAAATCATTATTTAAACCCCCTTTTCAGACTGTCACTGACCGCTGACAGCCTTGGTCGTTTACAGCTCACAGTTCAATTCGATGTCGACCTGATGCAATGTGGCCAAGTTGTAATATTTTTTATAGAGTACCTACCTACCTAGGTTTTAGACATCACAAGTAAACGGTTGTACTGACTATTTTAGAATATAATTTTTTCTTGCTCAGTTCAACTTCAGTCAATAATAATTTAAAATGTTAATATCCAATAAAATCAAATAACAATAATCAAATAATTCTATTAAAAATTGCAAGTAACGCGATCCTCTCAGGTTTTCCGGTAGAAAATACGGCCCAATCAAACGATACCCGTACACTCGCGTGTCGATTTTTCTCTGAGCAAATGTAGCTGTTATGACTGCAACAACACTCCAACATGTCTAATAATCTCTCTCCCGCACAAGTCTTAGACTTCTGGGCTAATCCTCGTGATTAGAATGAGGGGTAGAGATATTATTATTATTATTATTATTATTATTATTATTATTATTATTATTATTATTATTATTATTATTATTATTATTATTATTATTATTATTATTATTATTATTATTATTATTATTATTATTATTATTATTATTATTATTATTATTATTATTATTATTATTATTATTATAAAACGAGTAATAAACCATTTACGTACATTACATAAAAAACATAATGGGTAAATTATTAAGAGAAGCTGAAAAGTGTTTCGTGTTTAAATACTAAGTAATAAAAAACCATCGTGTTGTCGACAGAAAACTGTCCAAGACCGAAATGACACGCCGCTTATCTTGACCTACCGTATTATTAGGTCAATAACCTAGTTACCTAGTTTTTGTACTGTTATTTAACGACAAGGAGTAAAACAATTTTTTTAATCTAGATACATGAATGAATTTTCCTTAAATATTGATTTATTTGTTAATAAAAACAAATGTAGATAATAAATAAATGTTTTCGAATGTTAGGTTATTACAGTTTAATAATTTTGATATTACGTTTTCACTACGTTTTACAAATAAATATGAATTTTAGTATTACTCGTAAGTACAATTAATTATTCAGTTTGTAGTCCTATAAATTTATTGTTTTTAAGTAGTATGGCACTAACCTGTTTACAGCTCACAGTTCAAGTAAAACTGCATTTATCCGTCCATAGCACTTTATTAATAAAATTAGGGTCAGTCGCATTTCGTAAACATTCTCCGTATAACACTACCATTTCCACATATTCGGAATTCGTAAAATTATGCGTTGTGAATTTACGCCAAATACGTGAGGTGAGACCGAAATAAACAAACTACTGCTTACTGCTTGTATTCTCTCCATCCCCCTCCAAATGTGTGGCATGATCTACAAATTTTGGGAAAGAATTGCTGTAAATGCAGAGTGCTAAATGGAGGTAAATTTGAATAACACGCTGATGTGTTAGACGATATTATGTATGTAAACGTGGCATCGATGGTTTGATACGGTATTCGATTCTCGTATGGGTGCGTCATCAGAAAGTTCGTAGCGCACCAGGAGTGTTGTGTTACCGATTTTTATAGGGTGATTTGTATATTTTTTGAAAAGTCGAGAAAATAATTTTTTTTCAATTTTCTGCCTCCCAAATACGTGGTTAAACATTCTGACTGATTCACCCCTGATCTAAAAATTATGTTCAATGGGGAAATTACATGATTTTTCCGCGTGTCTTTGTTTACATTCTATGGCAATTTATTAATATTATTAATTATCTGATTATTGCCGCCAGACACATTTACTGACCGTTCAATATTTTGTAAAGTTAACCCTGTAATACACTTTAAATCAACATAAAATTCATTCAACTTCCCCATTACTCAAAATCGGTCCATAATAGATCTGTTTGCTGAAGTAAAGGAGTCCATTTATTAACATAAATGTCCATATTAATGGCAATTTTAATCAGTTCTACAGAACACTATATCTAATTAATGCGCAAAATGGATATTTTCACGCCCGTTGCCATGAGTACACCAAAATAATGACGCTTGGGTTGTTATGGATATGTTTGAAAATATCTATCATCAGTCATAAACACAAATCAAGAAACGTCAAAGCTATGACCTTTTATATATATTTTTTTCATATAAAGTGAAATATAAAACGTTGTATGAACCGCGGGAGATACTAGGATGATTATGCCCTTAGGCAACCTGTCGTCTGCAGGCATAATCATCTCTGTATCTCCCTTGGTACATAACTATTTATGTCCTACTAACTAGTTTGCTGTCTTGCAATAAATAGTCATCTTACGTTGAGGTGTATTAAATGATCAATTACAAATAACACAATGGCACCTTATGAATTGCTATAACGTCTGAGAGCACTACAAATAGTAGTATAATAGTAAGTATATGTTAAAGATACGTCTTGAAAGGGGAATGAGTGTAAAATAGCTTATTATGTCCTACTAGTGCGTTGTTCTATGATAGTTATTTTACTTTGAGCTGTTAAACAAACTGTAAAGTCTAGAACATTATGAATTGCTGTAAAGGCTTTTGGCACTACAAATGAAGTAAATAATTAAAAAAAAAACAGGAATGAAATATCAAAGAAATGTCATCCGATGAAACCTGAAAACCCAATTGATAGAAATTACATGGGAGAGAAAAGAAAGGAAGAAGGAAATGGACCCAAAACTTAAGTGAAATGAAAATATTTCCAAATAATGTAGTCTGATTCATGAAAATTTTAAAAGCTCTCTAGGTATGTACAATAAAACTGCAATATTTATTATTTCAGCCAATGTTGACTGAACTATTACCCCTCCTTATGTAAGACTCCTTACCGTAGCAATATTTCTTGTCTGTTGCTCAATACTTTTTTCATGGTCTTGTCTTGGTCTCGTCTTGGTTTTGTCTTGGTTTTGTCTTGGTATCGTCTTGGTCTTGTCTTGGTCTTGTCTTGGTCTCGTCTTGGTCTTGTCTTGGTCTCGTCTTGGTTTTGTCTTGGTATCGTCTTGGTGCTGTCTTGGTCTCGTCTTGGTCTCGTCTTGGTCTAGTCTTCGTCTTGTCTTGGTATTGCCTTGGTCTTGTCTTGGTCTTGTCTTGGTCTTGTCTTGGTCTTGTCTTGGTCTTGTTTTGGTCTTGTCTTGGTCTTGTCTTGGCCATGTTTTGGTCTTAGTCTTGTCTTGGTCTCGTCTTCGTCTTGTCTTGTGATATAAAGACAATATCAAGAACACATGTCATCGCTGGTCCTAAACCAACTCACATAGAAAACACTTGTAAGTGATGATTTTCAAAACATAACGCATTAGAATCCTGAGTGTTCAACAAAGTTGCCTAGATTGAATCCATATCCTGTCAAATGTATAAAGAGATGTACTAAAATTTGTTCCCTGATAAATCTATAGACAGATACTTTTAAATTTGTTGCCGTCGTCCAATAAGTAAGCAAAAAAGTAGTTGGAGTTTGGAGTAAATATATTTTTTAAATCTCGAACTTAATTACATCATGTCTGAATCTATTAAATGCATTAAAATGCATGTTGTGACATTTACTGAAGAAATTATTGTTTTGACATTTAAAGCTTAAATACAATTAAATTTTTACAGTGGGAACAGACAAACATTTCATTTAAGGCATTATTTCAAAAATGATAACACATTACGGTATAATGAAAAATGTTTCAGTCCCAGGTGACCTTAGAAAGAATTATTTAGCTTCACCCTGTATACAAATTATCTCTAGACGCCCAAAGAACTATTTTTCCCTGCGGAGTATTTATTTCCCGGGGCCGCTAGCTATAAAAATCTCTCCCATCAACCCTTTTAATAATTAACAGACATTTTTTACTCTCACCTTCCCATATCAGTCGGTATCGGAGCTTAACAAAGATAGATGGCGGGCAATTCTTAGGATTACTGTTATCTTTTTTCGAGATTTATCTTCCGCTATTGGTGGAGTATTAGTTTCGACGATTTCCATTAACTCGCTTTACCTCCCACTTGCCCGAAAGATTCATGACACCCCTCCATCTCCCCTCTTCCGGAGGCGTCAGATGTACTCGGCGATATCTGATGACGATAACTCTATATTGATATCCGATATCAGGCCAAGCTGATACCTGCATTTTAATAGTTATTGGGTACTTTAACACCCTGTTTGGTTCGTTAAGTGAAATCAACTCTGTTACGTGGTTCTGTTGGATCTGAATAATTGCCTATACGGAGTGGTAATAAGACAATTGTGTTATGTACAACAATTTAATTTAGGTTTGAATCGTATAATCGAATAATGAAATCGTTTGAATAGTGTTTGAATCAAGACGGTTTAGGCGTGGTGACTATCATAACGATAGCAACCTAATAAACAATAAAAATTAGTTCTTTGAAAAAGTAGTGTCAGAATCATATATTGTAAATTAATATTCATTCTAAGTGTTTAATTCAAAATGAGCTCAGTAAAGACGAGTGAGACGATTTACTAGAGAAAGCATTGGAAGCGGTACAAAGTACTGGTTTACAATTAAATCGACGGGACAGTACGAGAATCAAAAAGTGTCCGAAGCTGTATTACTGGCATATTTCGAACATAAAATTATACCTTCGAGATTATGGTCAATATTATGTTAAAAAGTACACTGAATTTCAAAGAAAATGAAAATTTTCAAAACTAATAGATCAGTTAGATACCGTCCAAAAAGGTCTAGAATTCTAACGAAAGAAGAAATTGAGAGGATTTTACAAGAATCATCTGATAACAAATTTCTGATAGAAAAATTATTCAAATTAATATTGTGGGAATCCACTTAGTTAAATATTATTATGTCATATGTGTACTGCTGAATGCATAAGACCCTGAATAGAATATTATACACGCATTAGCTAGAGAGGCGACTGGAGACAAAGCAATAATAAACACGGGAACGCGGGGCGAGATTCAACGAGTAGTTACTTGGGTTTTAAGACTTTGGCAGGTTGGCTGGAAAACAGTGAATGGTGTTCTGTTCTGAACTGGTGCATCTGTTCTGAACTGGTGCATCTGTTCTAATTTTACAGGTCAGTAACTTGTTTTTGTATATTGAATTTAAAGATTGAATGGCATTGTGTTCCTTTCGTTATTTTTTTATTTGTTTGATATTTTATTACAGTTTCATTATATTTTATTATAATTTTGAGGTAAGACAGTACTTGTTGATTTATTTTTGAAATTATATACATAACTTTAGTTTGCGTTAAAGTTATGCTGTTGTAAATGGTACTGTAAGTTATTATTAATCATCTACGACTACTACTTTATTACTTCAATTAGCGGTTTGCTTGTCAGATGTTTGTAAGAGCCTTGGTGATTCTATTAATATTTTCTCCCGTGACTGGACAAACATCCGATAAAACATATTATGATGCATAACATATGATTTGAGATTTTTGTTCAACCCCTCAACTACTAGTTCGGTAGCCTCCCGTATGGGACCTCAGTACCTTCTGACGCAAGTCGGCTAACCCACCAAAACACTCTTCAGTTTTGTATGTAGAATTATGATTATATTACCGTGTATTCAAGTACTGAAGTACAGATACATTTTTATTATTGTCATCATTATTATTACCATTGCAATAGCTACAGCGATTCTTTGAATTGTGATCGGGGTTTTCTCTGTCGTGCTCTATTCCCCCGTGAATTCAAAGCTGAGTACGGCACTGATAGGTGGTTAGGAAGGCTATCACACCATTGACAGAAAACTAATAAACGAGGAGTTATTTAGTAATTTGTTTTGTTTTATTTAAAACTACTCAAATATCCCTAATTTCGTAAATATGTGTAGGTCGATTATTGGCCAAATACTTCCTCTTTCAACAATGTTGACCGAACCCGGGCATGTTACACTACAATATAAACAGATCGATTCAACTAATTTTGGACAACTTTTCAGATCATTTTAATAATTGGTGTGGAGCTTTGACATGATCTACTAGATAACAGTTGATGATATGGAAGACAAATATTCAATTATTACAATAATATACCGCAAATGCTGTGCTTTATGTCCGGCAGTTACTACAAATCGAAGATTTTTTGCCTAGTATGTCAGGGAAAGTGTGTTAACACTGTTAATCAAGTAGTTGGCATCAACAAAATAGGGAATGTACCAAAACAAAAAAAAAATAGCAACTTATCTCAAATTGCATTATACAGGGCACTGCTCTAGATGTTCTTCAGTCACTCTGTTGGGTCGTGGCGTTCTAGTGGTAGCTCGGACATATATAGAAAATTCTACACAAAATAAAATTTCAATCGCAAATAAATTGTTACCATCTTCAGCAGAGCCTACGGAACTTGCCAATAATACAAAATGCGCACTAAACTTAAACATTTACAGCAGCAGCCTCAGTGAACACTTAGAACTAAAAGCTACAATAACTGACAGCACTGGATCTGGCATAAATTTAACTGCAATATCGGCACTTTCAATAATTTGTAAAGGTCCTGTTTATAGTAATTACTGTTTTGTATTTTAATGTTATATTACATAACATGTATATTGTTCGGTTAATAAAATCATAAATGACAAACTATATGACATTTGTCTTATGTTCTACAACGAAAAAGGATTTGGCATTCTAGAATATAAAAACTCACTTTGTCAACTGAAAATGTGGCCTTTTGATAACAGTTTTCGAAAAATGTCATTTTAAAGCACTGCTGTGCTGTTAAATGTAATTTATTTAAAGAGGAAAGGAAGAAGAAAAAGATGTAGCATTGTCGTTAATTTTCATCGGATATCCCATTAAATGTTATGATAACTTGCTGCAGTCGCGAAGTGGGTCAACGCCCTGTAGACTTAATTCCGCGCATTAGAGCCCTGTCGCGCTCCTTCATCATGCCCGCCAGTTTTTCCATGTCAAAGCCGTTTTATAGCCCGGCGCTAGAGGGTCTAAATCAAGTTTAAAGCTCGCTTGATCTTTGATATGAGGGCTCTGTTTACATCATTGGGCGGAACAAAAGAGTGCAAACAATAGACCGGTGCAGTATCCATTATGTCAAAGTAATGTTGATCCAATGTACTAAAAACAAACCCCCGAGGAGTTCGAGTCACGGAAAAAGTCAACAGCACTGCGCCTTTTATGTTATTCTTTTCATCTGGGGCGGCCGTGTTTCAAACGGATTTCTGCATGCGGGGGAGTCGCGGCAGCTACCTTCGTCAACGTCGAGATTCGAGGTAATGTCGATGTTGGCTGTTATTAAAAATATTTTATTATTATTAATTCCTTAGCAGTTGTAACAAATCATATTTTATTCACTTGTTTATTTTATTTTAAATCACTCAACTACTTTTGCCTCACTGCAATTTGGTTAGGAAAGTTTTGTTATCAAAATACACCAACAAAATACATAATTAATATTAATATTGTAATTCTTTGAACTAGTGAAGTTGGGACTGATACACTACCGACTGGAATCACTCGAAATTATTTCCACGACCTAATAAGCATGCTTATAAACGGCGGTGTAAAGATATCCTTTAGGCGTGTGTTTACTCTATTTAATTTGATTGGCTATAGCAACTGTTGAAAATCAACGGCTCCACTTTTAGACTATTAGTACACATTATGAGTGCTAATTATTGCTTTGAATAAAGCATTTTGGAATAAAACAACATAAATCAGTCGACGAGACACCCTGTACATTTGAAGAAATTTATCTCAAAAGGCCTTGTATATAATTTACGGTGTTGCAGACGGAATCTTCCCTGAATAATGCATAGGGAACCGTGAAAATTTGTCATATGACACAAACCGTCCATTACAAATATGTTTATTTTATTTAAGCGAAGTCTTAACTTCAGTGAGGATCTTATGACGATGAATTACTTGCCCGGATTTTGCAAGGACTCGAAGTTGAATGCAGGCGTGCAACTTCGAACATTACATCCTCCGGATATCTCGAGGTTCTCATCGTTCTTAAGGCACAACTGCATCTCAAACGGAACCCCTATGACAAACATTGAAAAATATGTGGGGTTTACTAGGAGGGAGTTCAAAGTATTGTCGATATCAGTATGATTTGCTACCAATGTGGGTAATTTTATTATTGCATTAACTAATGTGATCATTTGTTTTCTAGTACTCCTTAGTAAAAGATGACCATAATGATTGACGTTATAATGTTGAAGAGAAACACCGCGCTGTGATTACGTGTCTTACACAACAAGACGTCACTGTGGCTTTGAAAACTTTAACCATCAACCCTATAGTCCCGATTTAGCCCCCAATGACTATTAACAAATTTAAAAAATATCGTGGAAATCGATTTTTAGATGATCAAGAGGTCAAGGCAGCAATTATCACATAAACTCGAACATATATTGTAGATATTCAAAGCGCAACATATTTTATCAACATTTCGCACAGGTACATTTTAGTGGCATTAAACATACTGGTGTTATCAATTTTTCTGTAGACAGTAGAGAGCGCTAGTTAATAGCATCCATTCAATTATAAATTTCGTTTATGTACAACTTTGTTTTACTCAAATAAATGCTCTTAACAAAATTGCGAATAATGCACCATTTTCGAGAAAAATACAAAAAACTGTGGTATGTAAAGTCAACAAAGCGATTTCTCTAATAGTACTTATTCAGCAGCCAGCATCCTCTACTTTGCACAAAAATAAAACTTATAGCACTTTCAAAAACTACCTGTGTCAAAATTGTGACATCACACGACATTCAACGCGGTTTATGTTTCCTTAGATATAGATGTAAGTTACAGTATTGATGATATAAACAGGTGTTTGTGTCTTGAGTTTGTGTGGCATTTTTGAGCCATAGATACAATAAATACTGTGTAGACTGTAGATAATGTGCAAATTCACGGTAAAGGGTTTTGTGCAAACATATTCGCACAATTTGTCACAAGTGGATTCATTTAATTCTATGTTTATGAACTTTATTAATGTGAATCGCAATTTCAGTAGTGCAGAAATACAGAGAGTCAAAGCAAGCAGGTGTCTTTAACATTACCATAATTATTAGTGGTGATGTGGCGAACTTGCAATATTGTTAAAAATAACTTATTCCTTTGATTACAATATAGATTCGCGCAGTTACAACGACAACGCTGTTGGTTACGTCCGTTTTGCTTGAGGTATTTTTAAAGTTATGTCACCTGATTTACATTAACATTGACTGGTATCGAACCACTTGTTTTAATTTGAAAAAATAATAATAAAAGTCTTCCTCACCTCAAGAGAACTAATCATGGCGGCGTACACTGTACAGGAGGTCAAAGAAGCTGTAACCGTGGTGCTGAACGAGTTAAGTGTGGAGGATTACCAAGGGTGCTTTCAATCGTGGGAGCAACGTTGGAATCGTTGTGTAGAGTTAGAGGGAGATAATTGTGAAAGTTGATAATAAAATTTTGACGAAAACGCCTCGTATATATTTTGTTGAAATATCATTTGTATTCATTAAATCTGTAATAATATGTTACTCAACGCATCTGTTAAAAAAATCATTATTACCCAAGGTGTATTCGTAGCTAGTTTATTAATAATAATTTAAATTGACATAGTATTTATTCTAGGCTGTTCAACTCTTTGTTGATTGTTTTTCAACCCACAGCTATAACCATTAATATAAGCCACAAATCATCCAGAAACTAAATATTATGAAATTACAACAAACATAAATCGTCCCCTAGCTACCGAAACGGTTATTTATGTGCTTTTACCTACAGGGTGATCTCGTCGACTGGTTCACGCGATCTCATCGACTAAAAACAAGCGTTATAGGTAGCAGAGCGTTAATGAAATTCAATCACTTTGCTGAGCCGTCGACCGGAATCCGGAGCGGACTTATTTACACAATACCTCGGCCTACTGGACGTGAGGTAGGTAAATATCCACACGTTTTAGTCACCCGAATAGTTTTTAATCGTGAATCGATTTTGAACCCGATTTCCTCGTGCTAATTGACAAGCAGTGACCTCACACCTACAAGGTAATATGTAGTTTTAGCATTTGGTTGAAGAAATTTTAAATAATTTGTAAGATTAATATTTCTTACAAATTATTAAATTAGATTAGATACTAGATAGATTAGAAGCGGTCCAACAAACACAGAAATCTTTCAAAATACGTACTTTTAAAACTTAACTGCAGACGTAAATATTGTTATGACATAAACTTACATAGTTCTGCATATAATATTGTTCACTTATTTTGTTTATAAGAATGTGAAAATAATTGTTAATGCGTGGGGTTAGAATAGCAAATTAATTTGTGTCGTTTAACGTTTTTTAAAAGTTATTGCTTTACTCGAGGAGAATTTAAATAGTAAAAGTGGATAAACAAAACATCAAGAATTTCATTTTTGATATTACTTTTGTACTACGTGTTATATTTTTAGAAATTTCTGTACCTTAAGACACTTCAAATTTGATTATTCTACGGCAATCTTAACTTATACAAATGTAAGAAAAATGGGCAGGTATGTGTCCAAAATCTTTAGCTAACTCATCCATAACATACGAGGTGTGATCAAAAAGTAACGGAAATTTTGGAATATCTCGGATTGTATTAGTGCCATTCGCCCGATATTTTCGTTGTTGTGTTGGTAAAAGTGACTGAAACGTATCTATATGTTATTAGCCATATCCAACGTTTAGTTTGATAAATGGACCAGAGAATTTGCAGTTGCATTTTCCTATAAGAAAGGAATAAAGTGCAACAATGTTTTAGAAATATTAAATATTGATTTTGGTGGGTCTGCTATAAGTAAAACAAGAGTTTACGAGTGGTACAAGCGTTTTCAAAAAGGCTGTGGAAACATTGAGGATGAAAAACGCCGTAGACGCCCCAGCACATCAACAACTGACGAAAATTTAAAAATGGTGAAAGAAATAATTACGATTGATCGCCGAATCATGATCAGAGAAATATCTGATGATGTTGGCATATCGATTACTCATGCCACGGATTTTTTTCGGATGTGTTGGGTACAAAACGAATGATCACTAAGTTTTGTTTCAAAATTGTTAAATTTCGAACAAAAACAGCGGGGACTGGAGTTGCAGAACTATTAAAACGTTTATAACAGGTGCACAACCTGTCAACACGTTATTCTGTTCTTATTGTAAAATTTATTGCAAATTTTTTTTAACAAAACACGTCGATCGTACAAAAACTCAGGTAACTTCTATGACAGGTGACAGCAGACTAAACATTCCATATGACTAATAACGTATAGAAACTCTCCAGACATGTTTACTAACACAACAACGAAAATATTGGGTGAATCGGACTAAAACAACCCGAGATATTATAAAATTCCCGTTATTTTTTGATCACTCCTCGTATATGTCGAGAGAGAAGTGAATAATGCAATTATTAATATTTAAATAAATGTAATGTGCACTATCAGCATATTTTAAACGTATCTAAATAAATTAGTTTATTAAATTTAGCAATTATTCATTTAAGGAAGTTTTTTACATAAGGCAGCACACGAAACATTGCCGCTGAATAGAGACTCCGCCCACCTAGACTAAAGAAGAGAAATCTTTAAATTTAATATCTGAAAAGATATGCAATTATTAATTAATACCACTCTATTTCTCATTAATTTTGTATTCAATTTATCTGGATCAGTGTAGGTACTTGATAACTCTTATACCATATATATTCTACAGTCAAACGTTTTCTCAAAATTATGTATGTCAGTTTCTTGTGGTACAATTTTAACAGTTGATAGAGAATCATTTTTCTAATAAGAAAAGTTCCTGTAACCATAGGTCTTAGAACGCCTCATTTGTGAAATACAGAGTGTTAAAATCACAATTTTTTCCTTAACATTTCTAAAACAGCAATTTGGCATTAATATCACATTTGTTATGGTGAATAAAAAAATGCTATCAGTTATCTTACAATCTTTGAAAAAATAATTCTGTATAAATGTTCTAGTTAGTTTTTCACATGTTACATTATTGATATCAATTTAATATTTATTTAATAAAGAAAATTTGACTAGTTACTTCCTGTTTTATTATCATGTAATATATACCATGATTCAGTTTAATAGACGACAGTTTCTACTTTGACTAGGTATTATAATTTCAGTCCATGACGTTCATAATAAAAATGTTACCTATTACAGTTATTTAAGAACATAAGCTCAGTCGCTCAATTTACTTTAAAAACGTTTATTTTACAGAAAAATTAAAAGAGAGTTGTTTCGTTTACATTTACTGACATTTATCTCATTAAAAAAATGATTCCCTATCTATTGTTAAAATCCTACCACAAGAAATTGACTCACCCTGTAATATTAAAGTCCTTATACTTTTTGACACCCCATATTATTGTCCGACGAACCCACATGCGCACCGCAAACTTTAAATTCGGCCCGCCCCCCACTATAAACAGGTATATTTTCATGTTAAAATTACATCCTGCAACAATAATAATATATTATTTACACATTTGAGGCCGGACAATGTGCATGTAATGTTTATTTTAGTGCAATTGGAAATGCATTAAAATGGAGGCGGCGGACCGCCACAGCTGTCGCAATATTTATTATTTACGTTGCGGCTGGACAGAAATATTTGGCCATACAAGCGTGACCTCAAATGGATGCTGAAATCTACATAGATAGATTTATTTTCTGCAATCTTGCCATTATCTGTTTAAAGAAAGGTTGAAATCAATGACTATGAGACAGTATACAAACCGTATAGGCCCGAACCACAAGGCTCGCTGAAGTTTATCGTGCATTTTGACGTACATAAAAATGGAAGCAGTGATATATGTTATGATTTTACTCGAGGACACAAAATGTAAAATTAGCAATAAATATTAATCTGAAAGTGAAACACAAGTTGTCCTATATGTCCTGGCTAGTAAGTGAAGTAATTTGGTGGCTGTGGCTGTGATAATTTTGCCGTAATTGCGATATATTGGCGTAGTAACTGTGTGGCTAAAATTGAGGTATTTTAACATTTATTTTAATTATTCTTGTGATTTTATGAGCGTTGAAAAATATCTCACGCACTAGCGGGAACCTTTGTGAATACGTTGATATATAATAATAACCAATTATTTCAATTTCCTTGGAGTTCTGTGTCCTCGCTTGAAGCCCTGTTAGAAGGTTAAAATATGTATACAAAATCCTAGCCTTAACATTAAGGTTTATCAGGGAAGTGTTGTCATTTTTACGTATTATTTTAATATATATATATAGGTATTTTATCTTCGACTTAACTTTACTATTTGGTAATAGTACTATGTTGAGACATTTTCTGTGAATATATATTTATTCGTAAATTGACTACGGTCCTGTTAAACTCCACGCTGCACTATCTCTACTTATAATAAAAAAAATAAAAGGCAAATACTTGTATGCTGAATGTTATAAGGAATTATCTAAGTAGTTTCTTTCTTTGAATCATATGACGGTAAACTTAACAATAAGCGCTTCTAAACAACTTTGTAAATCAGAAAGATGACAAGCCAGAATAAGTTACAATCAGCGTTGCCAATTGTTGATGAAAGTAAAGAAGATCATCAAACAGTCCAGTTTGAAAATTGTAGAGAATGACTAATTTACATGACTGAGATGAGTAAGGGAGGTGAAGGTTGCAGGGTACAATATTCCATAGACGTACTAATTGAGAAGGGTTCAAAGAACACAAAATTACTAAAAATAAGTTGGCATTGAGTGAACTTAGCACTTCATTAGTTTATTTTAAAAAGTTTATAAACTCGTTCATGTTATTCTCTCCACAATTGTAAAATGCCTTTTGGACGGCGATAACCTGCCACCACTCACTTGCACCTGCCTGATACGCGTTCTTCTGATATCACACTTTAAAATACTTCACTATCCACATCCTCATGATAGTCTCCTATTCGTCGAGATTCAAAAACAGGTAAACCCTTTTTCAAAAATTCTCCTGTACTTCCAATATACGTTATTATTATACTGCGCCCCTTTTCAGAAGGTGACTTTAATAGTCAAAAATCGTCAAGAAATGGCTACCGTTTGCTTGGAATATTGCAATCGTGCCACACTTTTCACGCCGTATGACATTTATTTATTCATGTTTTGTCGGTGAATATATTTGATTCGGATTTCGACTTTTTAATATTTGATTTAAATAGTATCTTCGTCATCTCACTATTTCGTCTTTTTCTAACAGTATACTCTTTTGATTTCGTTGTGTCTTATAAAATGGAAGCTCATTTTTAAAGTATCCACCCACGAAGTGTTCTATGAATCGCGTATTTGTGTCGTCATCAATTTTTATCTCCTTCTTTCCGCAAGTTTCAACTATTTTCCGTTTCGCAGTCTTGCGTTCATCTTTGTTATTCTTTATTGTCCAAATGCATCACTTTCAGACACTCTTGTTAATAAACTACATATTTCAGCATCACATACACTTACATTTTAATCCCGCCCCTAATCCCTTTATACAAGTTTCTATCATCCGATATTCCTCACTTGTTAGATTAGGGCGTTTACGACTTTGAAAACAAGCTGTATACATTATGAGCTGTTCTATAAAACGGGTGCCTCTTTATTACTCTGAAGGCCGACTATAGAATCTAAATCTGAAATGGTATACAATTTCAAAGTCCTGATCGATGAAATCAGGACACTCTATAATCTATATAATCTAAATTGACAAGCTTACCACAGAATTAAGAATCTTTAAGCTTTGAATTATATTTTTAAAATTCCCTAGATCTAGGGAAAAACCGTTCGCATCGGCAACCGCGCGCCTTATGACCCAAATCAAGCCGTCGCCGTCATCCATCGTAATCCCATCGAAGCGCGCCTAACAGGTGACGCTTGTCAATGTCTGTCTTAATGCCACCTAGAGATATTATCTGCATAATCGACCCGGCGAGCTAAGAAATCAGTTGAGCGAAAATCGTTCTTAAATGTTTACGTCTTCCGAAGTAAAACACTCTTTTATGGAAAAAATAACGGTAGTACTAAGACGATTCGAAAAAGTGTCGGCTTAATCATGACCAAAATTCAGTCAAAATCGTGATAGAAACACTTTAAGAGCGTAGAGGAAACGTATTTTTGCCAAAGTGTAATCTAAAATTTCATTTATAAAAACAGTATAAAAATTTTACATAATAATGGCTTGGCGAGATGTCTACGTTAAGTACCTACTGCAATGTAGGTTGCTTCCTGTAAGTCGAGCCGCTTAGGCCGAGCAGGAAGTAAGCAGACCACTTATATCTCACCTGCACTCAGTTTATATGTGAACATACATATGAAGAAACAGCCAGTTCAATTGTCGGTCATCTCACCTATGGCATACTGATGAGGGCTTACAAGCCTGAAACCGGTCTATGCCTGGTGGTGTGTCCGACAAGGGTTCTTAGCTGTTCACATAGATACTGCAGGAGTAATTCAATGCCGGCCGGGGCATTAGTCCGCGGAGTAGTTGTTTCCTGCAGTATCATTTACAGATTTAATGGCTCGTCGCCCAGGGCGAGATGTCTGCGTTAAGTACCTACTGCAATGTAGGTCACTTCCTGTAAGTAGAGCCGCTTAGGCCGAGCAGGAAGTAAGCAGACCACTTATATCGCACCTGCACTCAGTTTATATGTGAACATACATATGAAGAAACAGCCAGTTCAATTGTCGGTCATCTCACCTATGGCATACTGATGAGGCTAACAAGCCTGAAACCGGTCTATGCCTGGTGGTGTGTCCAACAAAGGTTCTTAGCTGTTCACACAGATACTGCAGGAGTAATTCAATGCCGGTCGGGGCATTAGTCCGCGGAGTAGTTGTTTCCTGCAATATAATTTACAGATAACAATGATTGTCATTTCAGTATCGAAATGTCATTTAGGCACATTTATTATAAATATTAACAACACAGTCTTTTCAAATTGGATAATTGGACATTTTCTTCTTCACTTCGTATAACTTCAATATTGGAAGAAGATAACCTTTGCATCCCGAACCTACACTTAACATCTTTATGTTTAACAGTCCGTGAGATAACACGACTTATTGGAGAAACAAGAATAATATTAACATTGTAAAAACTGCAAAAATTGTAAAATAAACTTTATTTAACGTAACAGATTGTTAAAAGGTCTTGCCCATCAACTTACATACAGTGACTATATAACAAGTGGCTAAATTATAACAAGGACAATATTAATCATTCCCAAACGTAACAATATTAAATATGAAAGTGTGCCTAGAGGGACTCGATTATCTACATCTGGGTATTCGGCTTGTGACTTTGACAGACACTTCTGCAAATTTGGTCTGATAGGAAGCTTTGGAATTATATTTAATGATCCAAGGAGACGTCTTTCTCTTTTTAATTTCCATACAGTACGTACTCCAATCTACCAGAATCGAGAATTTAAAACATCTGCCGAAATGATTTTATAATGTAGAAATTTGATCCTGAAAATGGTTAAACACAGAAAGGATAAGGTTCAGGTTTTAAGAAGAAGTGTTTAACTGTATCTTTTGAACATATTTATAATAATAGTTAAATTGATTGTAAGTTATATATTAATTATAAAAATTAGTCTTGCTACTGAAAACAATTTAGAAAAGACATTTTAAATGCTGATCGATAAGCACCTTCGAACTTGTAAGTGGAGGAAAACAAAAAACGCAATAAGAACTGATGAAAGTACAATGCTAGCATATTTTTTGAGAAGATAAGCTATTTCTTATAAATATTTCAGTGTTTTTTCATACAATGTCTTTCGTTATTTTACACAAAATCTCATCCATCGTCTACATATTCCATGGCAAAAAGTACTATACAAATAAATGGAAATATGGATGTCGGTCGGTCAGTGGTCGCGCGGTTTAAGGCGTCAGTACTTGAATCGAGGTGACTAGATCGGAGTTGGTTCACGCCCAGCTGCCGGTAGACCGTATATAAGCTATATTCGTGGAGAGGATTGGCACCCTCTCTACGGGTATGGTAGGGTCGAATAATGTTAGCTTGGGTCAATGTGAGAGATTTATACCGGTTGATATTTGACTACCCCCCTAATTAATGAGGTTTTCCAAGTTTCCCTCATTCCTGCACTGAATAGTGGTGAGGGCCTACCAACGTAAGTCGTTCCTGGGCGCAAATGCAGCCTGCTTAATATAAATCACAATATAAAAGGCTACTTGCCTTTTTAAAACGTCAAAATGACACATATGAAGCAATTTTGCGACTATGGAAAACGTTACTATGTTTTTAAAAGAAGCTTTAGACATAAGTTCTTATTAAAAATGAAAGTGGTACTAATATTTGGTTTAAATGTGGCATGTCGGCGTGCAGAATTATGCAGTTTAACTGTAAAAGATATAAAGGACATGGGGAAAATTTTAGTTAACTTTACATGATATACTCGCGACAAGAATTCAGACGACTTACGTCATACGAACAAATAAATAATTCATTTATATTTCCATCAAAATATTTAAGAAACTGCAACTGATAGTAATAAAACTATATACTACACCAAAAGTTTGCATTATATACTGCAGTAAATTACAAAAAATGATGTTTTTAACGCAACCAAATATCGAAAATTACATTGACAACAAAAACAAATGTGTAACGTCAGCCGTGACGTAAGACGTCTGAATTCTTGACGCGGGTATACCAAAACCAAAAAGAAACGTGTACTTACCGTAGTCAGAATGCAACGGATATAAAATTTAACATTAGTATTTACAATGATTGAAACTCAAACAAGTAAAACATTTACAGTTGCAGAATTATTAAAACTTCCAAATACATCTAGTTACACTGGCTATTGTTTAAGGAGGACGTCTGCACCTTTCTCACTGACAGTGGAACGGAAATTAAAATACATGAGGATGGCAGTTAAGTAAGTTGAAAATTACAAAAAGTATATTTCATTAACAAGGTCATTCAGGAATGCAGATAGACAATCATAATAGTTTTCGGTAAGAACAAGTACAAGTGGAATAAATTTTGTGTTGTTTCCGTGAACTTTTGAAATTTGAATAATACTTTTAATATGCATAATAATATTTAAATAAACCATTTTCTGCCGAACTGTTTTTTATTAACAGTGACTTTACTATATAGTTAAGTGACATATCAATGTGGTACAGTGCCACTCTAGTAAACGATTTGGAATTTAGTACCATATCAGTGAAAATGCAAAAAAAATAATTTTCCATTGCAGTTACGCTCTCTGCCCCTTAAATGTAACTTAAAAGCCGAATTATAACAAGTCTATTAATTTGATTTAAAAATATCTTCAAACTGACATTTCTACCATTCACAATAAACCAATCTCTAAATTTAAGTTCGCTATACATTATCAATTGTTCCTTCATCATCGTTACACAACCGTGACTCTAATTAACTCTTGTACGACTGTCAGGCCAGATTTCCGTAATTTGTCAGCACCATTATCATACTTATATGCATAGCAAACAATGCCTCAAAGGACTGAGACCAGAAGTCCGCCGGTTATGATAATAATGGCGTAATAACACGACTTCTGTTTGAATAATCGCGATCTGGTTCTAACCGCGACATCGTCTTTACTACAGATCACTTATCCTAGCACTGCTACCAAAGAACTGGCTTGTAAAGGTTGTTAATAGAATGACGCGGTATAATGAACTTATTTATCTTCAAAGAGAATTATTTCTGGTTCTGTGAAAAAATTTGTCTGCCCTACTAGACCCCAGGCGAAGAAGCAGGCATAAGTAAAGGTGAGGAGATTGAAGTTAAGGCGTTTTTTTTATAACATTAGTACGAGCATGCACAGAAGCATAATTTTGAAGTACAAGGTGTCCTATCGTAATTAAGAAACAATTTAGGTACAGATAGAACTCAAAAAATTAATGGGACTTTAATATACAAGGTGATTCAGTCATAATGTCATTAATTTTAAAAGAAGATAGAAAAAAATCAGTATAATACGGTGATGCAATTAAAAAGAAATAAATGCTTATTAAAGCTGCAAAGAAATATTTTCAAATCATTATATAAACCTCTTTTCTGGCTGTCACTGACCGATTCATACAGCTACGAAATCAACTCGCTGACCTGGGTAGAACGTTGCCAAATTTAAAATTTTTGCTAGTATTAGACATCATAAATTAGCTTGACTACGTACTATCTATTGCATAATAATAACACTCATTATAACGAATTTGGTGACATTTACTTTCAACTTTTGGCATAAGCTCTCAGTTGTTCCACTCACCAATAGAGATCTAAAGAAAAGATCATCAAAATCATCAAGTACAAGATCATTGTTTTAAGGTGATATCGTGATAGCAATAACTTATACGTTTGTATCTCGATGAAGTCGATAGAAGTGTAAATATGCAACCAGCAGTACAATCACAATTCCAAAGTTAGAATAGCTATGTAAATATAAGTGCTCTAGACCTTGCTTTGGGATATCTACAATCGCCTTAAACTTGTTCTTGTGGAAGAATTGGGTTTCTAACTTTGTGTGTGTATATTTGAGGTTATTTCTTGAATATTCTGGCTTTGCTTAGTGTTCTGACCCTTTTATTAATAAATGCAATGATCAGATTTAATTATAAATATTCGAATGCAAATTCAAGCAGGTCAATATCTCTGCTTTATTTATTTCATTTCAATGAAAGTTCGGGTGGACTTCGGGAAGTTTGAAATTTGTACTTAGCCAGAACTTTTTGCAAGGTTAAGTAAATACTATTGTTAAAAAATTCAGCGTGCTCCTTTATTTTCTTTAATTTTATTAGTTTCGTATATATACGTATTGGCGGATATTAGTCTATGGAAGAATACAAACATTTAGCAGTGATGTGGCAACGCAGGTGTCAGGTTGTTCGTTTCACCGCTCGACACTGGGATATCGTGACTGGGTTGATTTGATTCATTTCAGTTTTTTTCGATGGAGATATTAATAAAAAAATTAAAAAATTCAACCCCCCATTAAAAAAAATAAAGTGGGACACCCTCTATATAAAAATTGAAAGTGACCACAAACAAAATATGTATCAAAGGGTGTAGAATAAGAGAAAAAATGATAAACGTACTCATTGACTTCATTAAACCTTCATGTACAGCTAAAATATTCTGCTTTTATAAACAAGTCACAAGGATACCACATCCCTCCCCATTAAAATCTCGACATTATGCAAAATTAATAACATTATCATATTTTTATAACAGCGCCTACTCATATCTACAGTCCGCGCCTTCGTGGCTGCAACCCCTTTTAGAAGGATTTTCAAATTAAATAGAGACCCGAAAATAAAACCGACCTAACGAGACCGCCTTATTGGCGACAGACTACATTTTTTCAAATCTTAATTCGAAAAATTCTCGCCGACGCACTCGAGCGTGCCGCTGAATTATCGGGGTCTTTTTCGCCCTTCGGAGACGGATAGGGTAGAAATTTTAATTCGGGGTTGGATCGCGGACAATATCGTCCTTGTGGACAACGATTGTCTGGGTTGGTTCGGTGCTGACAAAATAAGAAAAAATTTAATATAAAAATTTCTTATGAAAAAGAAGATTACCACACATTACACATCACAAAAAATATCTACAAATACTATAATAGCGTTAAAGAAATATAATATCTAAAACAAATATCATATCGTAATATATATATATATTTTTGCCGTTGGTTTGATAATTTTTACAGCACAAAAGACACAAAAATATTTCATGGCTACAACTGGCATTGTTGTGTGATGGTTGTATAGCTAAGATATAGGATAATGTAGATTGCCATAACACCTGAATTAAGTATTGTTGAAGTAAATTTCTTATATAACAACGAAGTACGATATTAAACCAATGTAAACAATACGTTAGCTCTTATTTTTCTCCAACCTCTCTTAAAATGTTTGTATTTAGTCATAGTTAACCCTACATACAAGCTGAACCTAAAAATAAGTACAAATATTTTAACTGTGGGTGTAGTTCATTATATATCTACATAGATAAGTCTAGTGAAAGTTATTTGTCAAATTTTCAAATATTTACGGAGACATTAGTTAAAAAAATTACCCACATTGTGAGGACCGCTGTCCAGATGTTGATCTAACCTAATAAACCATATGATCTGCTAAAGGCGAGGTTGCCATATCGCTTCGAAATTACTGGTTGTAAGCGATAAGTAAAGAAAAATTGGACATGTAGTAGGCCGCGCAATAATATTAAACCAAGTTTTCACTTCATATTTGACCTTAGAATAATTGATTAAAAAATGAATTTCCGCAAGTTCAATACTACCTATTAATATATTTAGGGGTTACTTACTAGTTGAATTATTCCAAAAATTATACGTAAACCTGCATAAAACCTTATCTACATACTTGCTGAAAACCCAAGTATTCACATTTCACAAAGATACCTAATTATTTCTTTATGAAGAATAATGAAAACTATAATTTTCACCACTTTTTCACTAAATATAGTTCAATAAAGTTTTGATTTTTGCAGGAACGTAGAAAAACACTATTAATTATGTGTTCTACACAGTGAACTACACTGCTGGTTAAAATGTACTTATAGATCAGTTTTTGTTTATTAGTAGCTTTCTTAATTCCTCTTTTAAGGAATGTTTAATAGCTACATCTGTGAGTACTTTATTGTACCCTTTTACTTCTCGAAGGACCAGGAACAGACCGTATCATCTGTTCCAATAAAACACTGTACTTTGTATAATGAAGTACATAATACAAAAAAAAGAATTTATACACAGAAATATAGCGCGTGTACACCCTTTGGTTATTGCGAAGGAACTCTTGTTACTCGACTGAGCAATTTCTTATATAGGGTTACAATATACCTCTTATACTCGCGTCAAGAATTCAGACGTCTTACGTCACGGCTGATGTTACAAAAACCATCATATTTTGCAATTTAGTGCAATATATAATTCAAACTTTTAGTGTAGTATATAGTTTTATTACTATCAGTTGCAGTTTCTTAAATACTTTGATGAAAATATAATGAATTATTCATTTGTTCGTATGACGTAAATCGTCTGAATTCTTGTCGCGAGTATACTTAATTCTTACCTTAATTCTATTTACAACTTCACTTAAGATTAAATATTTACAACCGTAAACAAAATAAGAAGTTTAAGATTAAATTATAACTTAGTATTTAGCCATACACACTGGTCACAAATACTATACGTAATCTACTTCCTCCGGATATAAAAACTGCAAAATCTGCTAATATATTCAAAAATAAATTGAAACATTTTCTGGCCGAGAACTGCTTTTATAACACAACAGAGTTTGAAGATTACTGTATATCACTTAGGCACTAATGACTTAACATTGACTACAATGGGGTTTACTTTTCCGCAGATATGTGATTGTAGTTCACTACGGGAAAATCCAAACTACTCTGCATGTCCAGGTAAATTCGAACAGTTTTGTAATAGAAATCTATTTCAAAATTTTTACAAAATCTCTACAGAAGCTAAAAGAAACGTTATTGCAAAATAAGCTACAATTAACAGTATATCTAAGAAACTGAGAAATACGAAATCGTTTGCTTTGTAGTAAAATTACGCAACTTCTAGTGTATGATATTGACGATATTACGACGGTTTTTAAGTCTTGCAGGGCCTGTCCTGTTCCTTGTAACAACTGTAATTCGCGTCGAACACAAATACACAGTCCTCCGTCCAGCTTGTCCAGTTTGTTTCCATATTTAATGATTGTCTTGAGAATGCAAGCGGCGGGGCCTGTTTCGAGAGGTGAAGGCCTGAGGGTGACCCAAGTACAAACCACTTAGGAACGACATTACACCACCGAGCAACTATGCCCGAAACTATTCGTCCCGTTAAATTCGAGTCATCCAGGCGCTGGGAATGTCTGGTTTTTTTTGTTAAGTGGCTGAATCAGGCGCTTAGTCGTTCCTACATTAAAAGTATGGCGATTATGTGGCATAGGCGTAACTAGGAGGTTGTAGGGGGTGCAAAACATTCCTCAACATTAACGCATCTATAAATTTAGTAATGTGAAATAACTGTATTTTTTAATTTTACAATATACACTGATAAAAAATTATTAGCGAAATTACACGGTGGATTATTGTTTTCAATAATCTACATATTTTATTTATTTAATAAATGTTTAATTTAATTTACAATGTCAATATGGCACCGAGTGCAATAATAGTCTGTTTTCCGTCAATAGAGGCCTTTTTCTAAGTTCATGCAAAAAACAAAACTTGACCACTATATATAGTGGAAAAAATGGTTCTTTATTGCACTAGTGCATTGATCTGTCATTCTACTACAGCGGTTTTTTATCATGACAAATATAAACGTTCAAATCGACGTCATATTCCATAGCCCATAGTAGTGAGATTGTATTACGTTTTAAGCAATTGCATATTCTACATTATTTTCAATTATATTATCTGGATTTCATAATTCTAATTTACGAAATTCCTAGAAAATGCAATTTGTTGACAATAAAATTAGTTTCCTTAAAATATCGACTGAATGACAAAATATATATGAACGTAGAAAATATATTGTATGAAATTCGTACAAGTATTTATAACACTCGACGTGTTGTCTAACTCGGCTTGACAACCTCGTGGGGCAATTTCACGTCGCGTGCAATAAACACTTACTTTTTGCACTTGTCGCATAAATAAAAATCTGAACATACTAGTGAATTAGAATTCATAATACCACGCTTGGATTTTATAGCATTTTATTTAGAATTATTATTATCAACATTAACATTAATATTTATCTCTAGAACGGTCTTGTCATTTTGACCGGGATTATTTAAATTCAGTCGATAAGGAGTTTCTGAAGGACTGGAGGGGCCCACACCTGTACCAGGTAAGACCTGGATTTTTTCAGCAATTGATATATTGCTGGGCAGTATGCTTCAATATAACATTCCGCGATTTCAAACCACCATGACGATCGGATTCACAGTGGCAATATCATCCCTAGCATACCTAGATGTTTGGTATCAGAGAACATACATATGACTTCATTGATAGGAATTGTAGGAGATTTGATTTATATTAGCTTAAAATACCATTGAAAAAGTAGGATAGTAGCACCTCTTCTGTAGTTGCTCCTTCTTCTATGCCCTTTTTCGCCAGTTATCGAATTCTACAAATTCCTTCTCGTACACACTTTTACGTTTCTTGTTGACAAAAACACAAAACAATGGACGCGTTTAGTACTGACGTCACATACGCCAAATAATAGGCAACCCCATAGTACACACAGTTTTGAGAATTTCTCAATTTTTACTACTCGATTTTCGACCTTGGATATAAGAGCCACAAAAATGTCTTCTTTGTTATACCCTTAAATATCACGATATTCTACACTGAGAAAAAGTCACTAGTGTTAGGTAAAAATACACTTGCCCCAGCAAAAAAATGTGTATATAATAGAAGACAGATAAATAATTCAGTTGTAGCAGCTAAATCAAGTTCTCTGAAAACCAGTCACTAGTCACAAGTGAACAGGTCATTTAACTGTGACTACCAGCAATGATGAATTTCTTGCTGGAGTAGCTGAACTGTGTTGCTGTAGTTATTAAAACTTTTGACTAAATGTTTTTCTGATACATTAAGGAGAAATCAACTGTACATTAAAGATTAGTTGACCATAATGCAGTAAAGATGAAATATGCTATATTGCTACAGTAGCACTCTTTTAACTAGTAAGTTAGCTGTATTTCAGGCAATACAAGTATACATTTTGTACTTACTAGTGCAAAGTCATTTAACATAAATGAAAACAACAATTAGGTCACAATTCCAAAGAGTAAGGATATTATGAAATGTATCAATATTTTTAGAATAAAAGAAATCATTCAAAAATGTATATACTTACTTGTATAAACAGACAGTTGAATAATATAAAATAAATCAAAACAGGCCATACCCGAACACGGAATAACAAACAAACTCACGCACTCAAACTAGCACGGTGACGATCATAACCATTTTTGAATGAATCAGCAAGAACAGAGTCAAGTAGATGGTTTCATTGTAAAATTATACTGAAATATCAAGTATTGAATATAGTATAGTATTTTCAATACTAAGTTAGATATTAAAATTACACAAGTCACACAAACTATAGCATCTCGAAAAACACATCATAATCAGTAGTAACATCGAACAGAACCAACACATCAGCTATAAATCTGGAATTTTGAGCATTCTGTTACAGCAACCACTCACAAAATTTAATTTGTAAGTGATAATTCCTTAGTATTACTGCTTGGTCACGTTGTATGTGGTACGGATATAATTGAGCCTCGTACATGATACACCACACTGTTGATTGGAACACTTTCCTTGTACTGGCTGAGCGATTTATCTGGAACTTATTTGGGGATTACAATGCATGTTTCAATTTCCCGATATCTCCCAAAATAACAAAGTCACAGTCGAATCTAACGTTTACATGATATATGTGTATATACACAAATTTTAAGCACGCACGGAACAACAAAACGCACTAGCCAAATACTACTATGACTAATAATACTTTTAGGTCAACAGCAGCAGGTGATAGTTTACAATGTTGTCGTACGTTACAGTTTCAAGGGAAACTTCAACTATATTGTAGTTTCGTAACACAGTTTTGTATTTTATTGCAGTTGTATTTTTATTTATGTAATGTATTTCTAGAAAAACTATTCGTTTTAGACGTTTGTTTGATGAGTTTTTTGTTGCTTTTGGTCAGACATACAATTCCCTTTAGTATCGGCATTTATTATCCGGACATCCTGTATTTTAATTACTTGTATTAATTTTTATACGGAGAGAGCGATTGCAGACGGCGTCCTTAATAGAACTCGAAGATTTACGGTCCTTCTTTAACAGATACACGTTACAATACAGGAGAATAAATCCTCAGATAATTGTTGTAATACAGCTTGTCTCATTATGCAAACAGATACTCGCCGTCAAGCAAAAAACAGATAATGAGTTGGAAGTGATATGACGTACAATTTGCATTTCTCTATATACGAGCCACATGCAACATTCGTTATTCTTGAGAGATAAATTCAATCAGCTATGCTGTTAGCAATATTATCTCGAAACGTTTTATCGGTCTATAAATTGCGTCACTTTCGATTCGTTTAGTGTGACGTTACATATTTAGGCAACTCGCAATAACTAATTTTTCACAAGGATTTCAATTTTTTATCAAAGAAACAGTTGAGCATCGTACTACTGATATATTGATATCAACTTGGTTTTTTGTTATAAAATACCCTGTATGTTATTATATTTTCGAATTCTCCACTTTTTTCTGATTGCATTTATATAAACATATAATGGAATATCTTTTACAAGTTTGCGAGATATTGATGATTAATTATTATATATTTCATAATTAAATTTTTATTAAAAAAATTGCAAAAGGACAATTGAAAGAATAAAGTTTACAAATATCGTTTCTTGCTTTTCTATGCAAAAACTATGTCGTTTTTCCAAATTATTAAATTATGCATCATTTTAAGGTGTTCAATTTCTAAATAGTGGTTGGTCTATTTTTATAAACACCATCCTTTAAATAGCACCACAAAAATGTATCAAGTGGTGTCAAGTTTGGGCTATTTACTTTCTTAACATCATAAGGTCCATGCATTAATTGTTGATTATCGAAATATGTTGCAGTTTACTTTGTTTTAAATAAAAACTAATTTGTAACGAATGCAAAATTATTCTAAGCCACAAAAAATATACTAGATCCCTAAGGGCTTCAGCATAGTGATGACTGTACATGTGAACAACTTTTTCCCTAGCTAGAATAAAAACAATTTACATTAATTACTAGTGTTTTGCGGCCTGCTTCCTGAGCCTAAGGCAGGGTCATCATGGCGCTCTAGAATGTATGAGGAAAAAACTGAATTAGCATTTTAAAGATGTGTCGGTTCGTGGGAAGACATGTTTTTGTTTATATTTTTAATTTACAATTAAACTTCTCAAGAATTCTATGTTGCAAGTTGGAGATTACTTTGGTAAGAATAATTTTACATTCAAAATATGAATTAGAATTCGCCCACACGTCGACCACACGAGTTAATACGGCCATTTGGCCAAACTTCAAATTACTATATAATTAAACTACTACTATTACTAAATATTTGAGCATTGTTATGAAGCATTTAGGATGTATGGTCAACTATGAACATTTGAAGTCGATGTAATAGGTAGTTTTCGAAATATACGAGGTCAAATTGGAACAAAACGCGTGACGTCACTGCCTCCTACAGCTTCTAGGTACCCGTCCGCCTCAGGTCGGGTCTTTCTATGTTAAATTAAAATAGATTAGCAAAAGATAATCACTTTTAAAATACACAGCATGCTATTTAAAAGCATATTCGTGTAATCTACCGATGGTAGATGATGGGCTATTTTAATATAAATCACCAATTTGTAAGTGCTGAAGTGATAGGTGTAAACTAGGTTTTTCAAATATGGTAGATAGGTACTTGTAACTAAACTAAAAAAATGGAATGGAATGTTTTGATTTCTAAAAAAAAAGAGTTATATGTAGGTACCCACAACAAAACATTTGCTTTGTTATACAGGGTTAACTATAATTAAGTACAAATGTTTTAAGAGAGGGATAGGGAAGAATAAGAATTTATGGAATTGTCCATCAAAAAATTTCTAAGCTTATTTGTAAAGATTTTTTTACGTGCTACCTTTCGTTTCTTGAGGACCTCTTCTTTTCTCGACCATACATACACAAATACATAGAAACAGTAGAAACACTGCCATACGTTTAGCGCCAAAGCATTATAGCAGTGGCTGATTGTGGTTCAAAAAGGATTCAGCATTTTTTCTACTCGGAAAACGTATTTGATATTACGCTACCACACGACAATATACACTTAAATGCGCAAAAATAAAATTTGCATTTGCAATTTGAAAAATTATTTGAAACTAATTACTATTTTAAAAATAATATTCTTTACTCAATGAACTGATGCAGTCTGCAGTCGCCATCTGTAGACCAATAGTGCAAAATGTACTTAATTAATTAAATTTGATAATACTAACAATAGCAACAATATTAACAATAATCGACAATGTTTGCATAAACTAATTAGTACTATTTTAAACTATAACATTCTGAGATGTTTACAGTTTTCTGTAAAAATCCCTTAGAATATTCCTTCTAAGCCTTAATCACTGTTCTTTGATGTTTGGAAAGTATGCAACTAGCAATGCAACAAAGAAATGTATGCCGAGTATAGATATTTCCCTATAACATGGTCCACCCTGTGATATGTGACGTTTGTTTTCCTGGAGTCAAGGACAAATCCAGCAGAGTTAGGCAATCGTACACTATTTTAGATTTTACACATTCCAATTTTGTTAGAAGAAAAGGGTATTTTATTTAACACGGTTTATGTATTTTATTAGTGGATAATTCTGACGGACTTAAATGAGTGAAAATAATGAAAATGTAGTTTTGGCAGTGTGCAACGAAAGAACGAATGCAAAATACTGCAGTTAACTGGATCAACTGTTATCTATGAGTTACTTACTATTATTAATAAAAACGGTAACGAGCTCAACTCGACATGTTATAGAGTGGTGTCACACGGCGGTTTATGCGAGTCCAGGTTCTCAAATTATTTTAAAGGGTTTACAGGCGTTGGAAAATTATAAGTTTTCCAGAAAATGTAATTAAAACATGCTAAATAATAATAATAATAATAGCTTTATTGCCCAACAGAGATCCATTTACAGGGAAAAACTTAAAAATACATTACATAATTATGTTTTGCGAGTGAAAAATTATGTTTTTAAAAACAATTTATTTCACAAGGAGTACAAGATACAAAGTATCAGTCAAACAACTGAACGATTACTAACTATGTACAGTACTGACTCTAGAAAAGCGTTATGGGCCTATTTATGTGCTCGTCATCTAATGTATATTTGTTTAGGGCTGCATATACCCTTGATAAGCAGTTTCTTTATTTGGTGTTAAAAGGGCCGTTCCTTAATTCCTCCCTCCTTACGTTTGAAGTTCCGTCTTCAAGCTTGGGTAAAGTGGTGCCTCGGGGACTTGTCGCAGTGGCACACTTTGTCCATTTGTTTCTTCCTGATTTTTATTACATTTTATGGTTCTTAATCTTGAAGTCATATGCCATACGCTTTTTCTATATTTATACATAATAAGGCTAATTACAATAAGTATAATAATACATGAGATATATACATTAGATACATTATGTTGGAATTTTAAATTCTTTAATTCTAATTGTATGTTATTTTTGTTAATTAGATTTTGAATGTTGTTGTAACGTTCTAATTCTTCAAAATATATTTTAGAATGGTGAATTTTAGGGTTATTAATCTGTGGTACTTTAACTGTAAAATTTTCATTTAGAGAGGAATAATATACATTGTTAAATTCTAATTTGCAAATTTTAGTTATGATAGAATTTGTAGGAATACACAGTTTGGTGTGATTACATTCATTAAATCCACATATTGGTTGGCGAGTACTTATAAACAAGTTGTTATTATTTAACTGGTACACAATGGAAGGTCGTGTGGTGAATACAATAGTACAATGTTCGAGAGACCTAAGATTGCATGGGCTTGCAAGTTCTTTTTCACATAAAGTTATAGCACTTAGAGTTATACACTTTTGCACGAACAGTAATTCTTTATGTTCGAAAACTTGGTTACTGGGTAAAATTAACACTGATTTATTGCCAAGTATAGAAGGGTAGATCTTTTGGTATTCATAAGATGTAGGATAAAGGATGGGGCTTTTCAATACAAAGATTATTTCATTTTCAGTTATAATTGTGTTTAACTTAAAGGTGTCAATTATCTCAAAGTAGTAAAGTGTGTCAAAAGGTAATAATTCTTGAGCTGGAAATAAATTTTGAAGGGTTTGTTTAATGTGCCAAAGGTCTGTTGAGTCAATAAGCAATAAATTTAGTTCCTCTTTTAGACTAAGTGTGATAGCTTTTAGCAAGTCTGACAGAAATTGTTCAAACATTTGAATATTGAATATCTCGTTTAAAATCAGTTGTTGAATGTTCATTGAGTTTGTTAGGTTTTGTAAACATTGGTTTATACGTTTGAAATTTTGATTTATTACATTAGAATTATTCTCAAATTTTTCGAGTAAATGTGACGCAATAGATAGAGTTTTAGAATTTTGTTCTTTTAACTTTCCTTGATTTTCTCGCAGTGTTTTCATGTTGTCTGTTATGTCTTTTAAATCGTTTTCGTCGAGATTTCCTGTAATGTATTTAATTGCAGTACCTAAACCGTTAAATAAAGATCTTTTTGATCGCTGATGAGATAAATATTTTAGTTTTTTCTGTGATTTTACTACAAGGGTTTCTAGTGATTGAAATAAATGATAATTTTGATCGTCTTTCGTTAGTTTCAACGATATTAAATAAGCGTTTGTAACTGCATTTTTGAGACTATTCCTAAGAGTACTAATATTAACGTAAAAATAAGACTTATGATAAAAATTAACTAGTTTTCCTATACCTAAGGGTTCTTGAATATATGGTATGTCTTCGTTAATCGGGTGCACTTGAGGGGCCTGGCTGTTCGCCATCGTTAGGGTCAGGAGCGTCATCACAGTCCTGTAAACAAATTTGTTTTCTAGGCCTTTTGATATGTCTAACGTTATATGATTTTATTACTTCAAGGGATTTTGCTTTACCTGTTAATTTCGTTTTGTCTTGTTCTAAAACTTTAAAGGGGACGTATTTTTCGCTAAGTTTTGGTGTTTTAGAAGAACTTCTGACTGCAGTGTTTACGTATACTCGTTGGTCTGTAAGGTCAGGTATATTGTCTGCGTCTTTGTTGCGTTTTTCTAGTACGTTTTGTTGTTTATTTAATACTTTATGGTATAAATTTTCGTAAAATGGTAAAAGTTCTTTCTTTCTTTGTTCGTTATACACTTGATAGATTGGTAATTGTAAATCCATTTCGTGTTCGTTGAGGTTATCGTAAGGACCGTAAAGTAATGTGAAAGGGTGTAGTTCGTTAGAGAATGTACGCTTTGATTGTAAATGAGAATAGCGGTTATCATTAATTCTTTTATTGATTCATCTTTATTTTCTAGTTTTAGAGCAATTAATTTTTCTTTTAATGTACTATGGAATCTTTCTATGGGCGATAAAGAGTTAGGGTTTCTGACAGTTATTATGTGAAGATTAATTTTAAATAAGTCGCAATATTCCTTAAGAAGGGAATTGTTGAATTCAGAACCAGAATCGGCGGTAATTTTCTTCGCGAATCCGTGGTGAGAGAAATAGTGGCGTAGTTTGCTTAGAACTTCTGTGGAACTTTTTGTATTTAACGCGTAGGCTTGTGCATATTTACTAAACAAATCTATTATAGTTAAAAATGTCTGACCGTCTATAATAAAAAGATCAATGAAAATATGGTCAAAGGGTCGTTTTGCAACAAGGGGGCCTAATAATGGAGGATTAAATGGGCGTCGTTCGTATTTTACTTGAAGGCATGTTTCGCAGGCGTTAATATAATTGGTGATTAAAGGTTTCATGCGATAAATGAAGCAAATTTTTCTCATGTGTTCGTAGGTTTCGTTTATGCCGTTGTGGTTTGTATCGTGGTATTCTTTTAATAATTTCATAAATCGTTCATTCGTTACTGTAGGGGGTGCGTAAGCAGCTTTTGCGAATTGAATGGTTTCTTTGAATAAGTCTTTTATTAGTCTAGTGAAGGTTATTTCTATACCGTCGTCGTAGAAATATACGCCGTATATACATCTAGGGCGGATGTGTTCAATTAAGAATTTCCGTAATTCTTCTTGTTCATTACCTTTTCTTAGTGTGACATCGAATCGTCTACGTTGCGAGGTTCTTTTCGCATTTTAATTTCAAATAAATCTCCGTAACGGAAAGTTATCGCGTTAGTAAAATACTGTATACTTTTATCTGAAATCTTTAGACAACAAATAGGATTTTCCGCGGAGGTATGAACTGTGTCTCCGTCATCTACGTCTTTTTCTTGTTCTAATTGTTTATTTAATTTTCCGTTTAAAATTTCGTCAGCGTCTTCGGGTGATAAATCGTCGTCAGAGTCTACTTGTGGTAGGATAGATAAAAGGTCGTCGTCGAGTTCCTCATAATTTACTCTATTTTGTTTTCGCGTTATTGCGTTAATTTCTATTCGGCTAAGAGCGTCGGCTATAACGTTATCTTTTCCTTTTTTATATTGAATTGTATAGTCATATTCTTCGAGTTTTAATTTCCACCGTATTAATTTTTGGTTAGGTTCTTTTAATGAAAAAAGCCATGTGAGGGGTTTATGGTCGGTTTCTATAATAAATTTTTGACCAAATAAATAAGGTCGGAAGTGTTTGCAGCTATCAACAATACTTAACAATTCTTTTTCGATCGTCGAATAATTTCTTTCAGCGGTATTGAGCGTTCTAGAAAAAAATGAAATAGGTCGTCCGTTTTGAGATAAGACTGAGCCAATGGCTACATTGCTAGCGTCTGTGGTTAAATGAAATGTTTTTGTAAAATCAGGGTATGCTAATACGGGTGCGTTACAAATTAGTTGTTTGCATTCTCGAAAACAATCTTGGTATGTTGGGTCATTAGGGTTTATTTTTTCATCTTTTCTTAAGCACTTTGTAAACGGTTTTGTAACATGCGCGAAATTTTTAATGAATTTTCTATAATATCCTAGAAGACCGAGAAATGATTTGATTTCCTTTTGTGTTTTGGGGAGCGGATATTTTTGAATGGCTTTAATTTTTTCTTCGTTAGGTTTTACTCCGTCGGGCGTTATTACATGACCGAGAAATGGGACATCTTTTCTTAAGAATTCCGATTTGTCCAACTGAACTTTTAAATTATATTTGGTGAATTTGGCAAATATTAATTTTAGGTGAAGTATATGTTCGTCTAAGCTTTTGGAAAAAATTACAACGTCATCCATGTAAACGAAGCAAAATTTATGTAAGTATTCCATTAGTACGTGGTCCATCATCCTCTGGAAAGTAGCGGGGGCATTTTTGAGACCAAATGGCATCCTGACATATTCCCAGTGTCCATTTTCTACTGTAAATGCTGTCTTCTCGATTGATTCCTTGTCCATAGGTATTTGGTGAAATCCTTGCGCTAGATCCAAGGTGGTGAAATATTGACTCTTTCCTAGGTTTTCTAAAATTTCTTCGATACGTGGCAGCGGGTATTTGTCTTCGATAGTTTGTTCGTTTAGTTTCCGGAAGTCGATTACCATTCGCCATTTCTTTTCTCCTGAAGAATCGAGTTTCTTGAGGACAATCTATACAGGGCTCGAATAGAGGGATTTTGAAGGACGTATTATACCATTTTCTAAAAGCTTTTTAACCTGGGTCTGTATTTCTGTTTTTAAGTGGTGTGGATACCTAAAGTTTTTTAAATAGATAGGCTCGTCGCTTTTCGTACGTATGTTGTGTGAAGTTACGTTACATGTAGTTAAAGCTTCTTTAGGGTTAAAAAATATTTTATAATTATCTTTACATAATTTTATAATTTTAGATCTTTCCTCATTGTTCATATGCGAGGTGCGTATTACTTTATCGATATCTAATTTCAGTGTATCTAATTCGGGATTTTGTTCACATTCTATAAATTCTTCTATAGGCGTTACATGCAAAGGTTCCTGTATATTGACGTTATTTAAAGCATAAGGCATTATTAGACAGTGATTTTTAACTTGACAGATTGATTCGGGAATTACTTCGTTATTTAGTTTTATTTCGGGGACTAAGACTGTACCGTCACGAATGTTAACTTTAATCGTATTATTTAAATCTTCTTGATAAGGGATAATTTTGGTTGGGAAATTTAATGTCTTCTTTTGTAAATCAATAGAACATTTTAAATTACTAAGGTCATTGAAACTTAAGAGACAATCATACTTTTTATGCCAAGGGAAAACTAAAAACATTATTTCATGCGAAATTCCGTGTTCTATAAAAATAGGTAGTTTAAGAGCATAATGTCCTCGGAACGTTTTATTGCAAGTTGTAATTTCGAATTCGTGTGAATAAATGCGGTCGGGAAATTTTTTAATGGCAATATCTGAGTTCATTATACTGGCAGATGCGCCTGTATCTAATAGTATATTTAAATTGAAATTTTGGGAATGTATGTAAGGTAATTTTGTTTGATTATTCAAGTTATTTAAGTCTAAGTTGTGTCTTCTGCTAAGGCTAGATTTTGAAAATTTGTGTTTTCGTCTGAATTTTCGTGTTCTATATTCGTAATTTCCTCTATGATTCGGTCTGGTCTACCGTTACCAATATTTTGAAAATGATTATAATTATTTTGGTTTTGCTGAGGGCGAGTATTTCGAGAAAGATTTGTATTTCGCGGATTAAATGTGTTTCGGGTCGAAATTGACATAGGCGTCGGGGTATAATTGTTTGATGGTTGATTTCTTGGAGCGAAAACATTTTGATTAGGGTAGAAGTGTTGATAATTATTCGATCTATTAAAATTTGGTCTGTCTTGTCGTTGATTTTGAATAAAAGGCATTCTATGTTGAAATTGTTGGTTTCTATCGTCACTTCTACGGGGATTATTATACCTATGATTATTAGTCTGTGGCGTCGTATGTCGGTTAGGTCTATGTCGCGAATTGTTGCGCATAAAATCAAGGTAGTTACTGTGCTGTTGCAGATTATCATAAACTCTGCATTGATTTATGCAATCATCCAAAGTGGATGGATTTAGATGTAGAATATAACTTCTGTGAGGTTCCTTCAAACCAGCAATGAACGTGCAACGACTTTGTTCGTCGAACATTTCGTTCTTTATTTTAATAGTTGATGCATCATTGTTATTAAGTTGAACATTTTCTTTTAACTTTTGTAACCGTAATTTAATTTCGGCAGCGTATCTTTCAAAGTCTTGATTAGGCAATTGATAGCAGGTAGTAAGTGAAGTTAATAAAATTTGTTCACTTCGCGGATCCCTATACTTATTTAATAATAAATTCTTTAATTCGTTAAAATTAGTAGGATTATTCAAAATAACTAAATCTCGTGCTTCTCCTCTAATTTGCGAAACAATAAATTGGAAGAAATGTTCGTTTAATGTTTCATCTGTGAATGTAAAACTATCCTTAAATTTTTCCGCTTGTGTGAGAAAGTAAAATAAATCCTTAGAGCCTCCGGAATATTCGGGGACGGTGTATTTTGCTAAATTAAACCTGATTTGAATATCTGAGTATGATAAAGAAGGTGCAGTAGTCATTTTTATTTTCGTTTCGATCGTTTCACTTATATACTTTGAGTTTTTCGTATTAATATCAGTGTGTCTCTTTAATGGAGATCTATCTCTAGTAAAATTCATAAAATAATCTCTGATTGAAATTAAGGATAAATGGGAAAAAGGACTTACGGCAATAACATTACTCGGTGTAGCACTTCAGGTAACTGGGTTGTCGGGAAGTTGACTCCGGGTTGCCTGTCGCTCGTCGAGGATGTCTACCAGGTGAAGATCTCGGATGCACAGCAAGGTCCAGGGATCTTCTACTACGTAGGTGGGTGGATCACTCCTTCAAACTTGATAGTTTTCTTGGTCACAAAGCTTCTCGATGAACCTCTAGAGTACCAAGGGAGCAAATCCTGTTCGCAGCGCCAATTATGTTTTGCGAGTGAAAAATTATGTTTTTAAAAACAATTTATTTCACAAGGAGTACAAGATACAAAGTATCAGTCAAACAACTGAACGATTACTAACTATGTACAGTACTGACTCTAGAAAAGCGTTATGGGCCTATTTATGTGCTCGTCATCTAATGTATATTTGTTTAGGGCTGCATATACCCTTGATAAGCAGTTTCTTTATTTGGTGTTAAAAGGGCCGTTCCTTAATTACATAACGTGCTCTAAATAATAATAGTAAATATAAAAAGAATAATAAAATAAAATCTACACTTGGTCTAGAATACACAAAAGGGAAAAATGGGTATGTGCTTAAAGATGTATAAAAATTATTATTTTATAATTCATTAGAATAGGTTCTTATTGCATTAACCAACAACGATTTCAATGTACAATTGTGTATATCACACGAACAGCAGTATTTATTGAAATTTGTACACATAACATGTATAGGTGACTTCAGTAAAATATTAGTTCTAGGTTTGTTACATCTGAATGTTATATTAGATCTGGAATTATAACTTGGTACCAAAAATTTAATATCTCCAAGTATATCAGAGCAATCAATTTGATTATGCATTATTTTATAGAGAAAACTTAATGATGTACAAATTCTTCTTAATTCTAAGCTACAGATGTTAAACCGGGAAAGTAAATGAGAATAATTTATTCCTCTTTCAGGATATACTCCATCAATTTTATATGACAAATACTTCAAAAATTTTCTCTGTACCTTTTCAATACCAAATTTCTGATTATTATAAAACGGATACCAAATTAAAGTAGCATATTCCAGCTTAGAACGAACATATGAAAAGAAAAGTGTTTTTAAAGCATGAACGTTGGTGAAATTATTGCAATTTCTAACAATAAATCCATACAATTGCATAGCCTCACCTGACTTCATTGCTATGTGATCATCAAAAGTAAGCTTTACATCAAAAACTACACCTAAATCTTTATGAGTGCTGCACCGAGATAATATATCACTGCCAATACTATAATCAAATTGAATTGGAGAAAGTTTCCTTGTATAACTGAGCACTTTACATTTTGATATATTTAGCAAAAGTTTATTTTCAACACACCAATCTCTAATGTTATCCAAATCATACTGCAAATTTAAACAATCATCTATGTCATTAACAGTCAGAAATATCTTTAAATCATCCGCATAGAAAAGCTTACAACAACTTATTACATCACTTAAATCATTGATAAACAGAACAAATAAAAGTGGTCCCAAGTTTGATCCCTGCGGAACTCCTGAAGTAGCAATATATTGAACAGAATTATAACCATTATATGACACATATTGTACTCTTTTCCTTAAATATGACCTAATAAAATTTAGCGTATTTGGATGAAAACCAAGACATTGCAATTTACTAATTAAAATTTGATGATCAATTTTATCGAAGGCCTTAGAAAAGTCTGTGTAAATTAAATCTGCCTGGCCACCATTATCCATGGTATTTAAAACATATTGCGTAAATACTGCTAAATTTGTAACTGTAGACCTGCTAGCAATGAAGCCATGTTGACTTTGTGAAATTTGATAGTGTACAGAAGAATAAATACGGTCATAAATTATGATTTCAAAGACTTTAGCAAAATTTGATAAAATCGATATTGGTCTATAATTTTCAATACAAGCTCTGTCACCATTTTTAAATATTGGACAAACCTTAGCTTCCTTCCATCGGTCGGGAAAAATACCATGCTTCAAAGAAAGATTAAATAATGTACATAACGGTACAGCCAAAACTCCAGCACAATCTCTGACAATGAAAGATGGTACATTATCAACCCCGAGGTCATTTTATTCTTCAGTCTTTTATTGCTTTGAAAACGTCTTCTTCTGTTATGTTTCCGATATCAATATTGGGAAAATTTTCAAAAGAATGAGTAAAGTTACCATTATCTGTCTGAGGTACTTGATAAACACTTTTAAAAAACATACTGAACATATTAACAATTTCTTGAGGTTTATCATAATTTATGGATTCATATGATACTCTGCCGGGAATCCTAGATGATCCCTTCTTGGAATGTAGATATGACCAAAAAAATTTAGGATTGCTAATAATTGATGACTGAACATTCTGTGTATAAACGTTGTAAGCATGACGGATTTGTTCTTTAATTAAAGACCGCAATCTTTTAAATTCATTCAAATAGCAGACATAATGTGTTCTTTTATATTTCTCAAGAACCTTGGCTTTATTTTTTATATTTTTTATTATAGTGGAATTAAACCTAAATGACCTTATTGCGATCAGAATGTTATTAGGCACACCGCACCGCCTATTTTTTCTAATTGCTCTGGGAAGGTATTTGTTTCTTCACTTCCTGGGGGTGTTAAATCGAGTGGGGCGCGAATTAGACGTTGGCGGCCCCCGTGGTTTTGGGCGGGACTTAGATCATCTCTATTCTTTTGAATTTGTAATGAAGATACCATCCACCGGAACAAATGCAAGCATGGTCGCAGCCATCACGTTTAAATGCCAAGATAATTACGTCCAAAGAATGCGTCGTCATTAATGTATGCAGGTAACTATATTAAGCGTTGTGTACAATGGAGAAGGGTGAATAAATTACCTACATTAGATATAATTATGTGCAAAGGCATCTATTATACAGGGTCTAAGCATTGCTGCTACCGAGATATAGGGTGTTTTACCAATTTTGGTTATTTCTAACTGTAGAAGGGGAAATACTTACTACCTATATTTTTTTTACTTAATTGAAAAGGTATTTAAGTTAAAATAGATCAATTTTCAAGTATTATAAAAGTCTTTGAAAATTTCATTTTGTGTTCTCTTTTCTACAAATATTATTAACGCATTTCTTACGTTATTAAATTTATAAATTATCATGTTGAAATTCAATTGTCCATGAAGTGTATTGTTGCTAAGGTAACGAAAACTCGAAAGTTTTTTTATATATTTTTAGGTATTAACAATATTGTGTGAAACTAACTAATCTGTGGATTAAAGCCCCGACCAGAGTTGAATTACACCCATAATATCTACCACATATTCTTTATTATTAGCTTTTGTAACATTTTTTACTGTATTAGAAAGGTATTTTAAGCTAATTGTAGGGGATTTGATTTATATTAGCTTAGAATACTTTCTAATACAGTAAAAAAAGCTCGATTGTTTGTTGATAAGTAATTTAAAATCTTGTGATATGGACAGCTCTTCGTCCAACGAACACTAATCGTTAAAGAATTTTCATTAAATGCGATTCCACTTGGAATCAATACATTAGGTAAGATGCCTGCCATTATTGCTGAATTTCTAAATTTGCCTGATTCTCATCTTTATTCTGGACATTGCTTCCGATGATTTTCGGCTAGTTTATTGGCAGACTGGTGTACTACAGACTACAGTTAAAAGCCACGATGGAAGAAAGTCCAGTACAGTAGCAGAGAGTTATATAGAACATTTGTTTCATAAAAAGAAGAGCATCGCGGGCCCAATTTTGTCCAAAACACCGACGGATAACATTGCTCCCTACCCTGGTACAAGTATCACAGAAATAATTAGTATTACAGCTATTGATGAAATTAATTAGCTTAAAATGTTGCTTTTTCTTTAGATTATTCGATGTTTTCTCTAGAATATTCAATACAACACCGTAAAGTCAAAACAAAAATTTGAGTTTAATAAACTGTCAAATTAATTCAAGTAAACAAACGTTTGTTTTCATGTAATCTTTTTCCATTACTTAGATTATGCAACAAAACTTTAAACTCGATTTTTCTTGAAAATGAAGCATTTTATCGAAGTAAATCAAGAGTACATTTTTTTATAAAAAAGTCATATCTATCATAGCTTGATGTTTAAACTTAAAAATATTGACGTGCAAAAAATTCGGGGCGCATTTTACCCGTGAGCGCACTTGCCTGAGACGTCTCTGACCAAAACTTTTAAACAGTTTTTATGAAGTTAGATCATTTAACGAGTGTCTTACATACCAAACCAAACCAAACCATGCCAAATTCATAAGTATGCGTTTTGGAAATATTCTGAAAAACATCGTCTCTTGAGGCCCCTTTTAGGGGGGGGGGGCAACCCTCTTAGAAAGCATTTTTTACCCCTATTTATAGAAAACAAAAATATTTTTGATTGTAGAATCTACTGCTAAAGTATTGCACAAAAATTATGGGACACTGACAACAGCTTCTAACATTTGGTAATTATATCATATAAACTTGTTTTCATCTGAAGTCTGCAAAATATCCCTGTCGATGAAACAATCTGTATTTAAATTTTAAAAAATGGGAATATAATCCCTATCGAACGATATCCGCTTGTCCATTTGAAATTCGTAATTTCAGAGAAAAACAATGTATACACCTGATTCATTAATATTTCATTCTGATTGGATTATAATGACGCCCTTTTTGTTCGGATGTGCTAATTGCTTTTCGAAAATGTTCGAATGCCATTATTTAATTCAATTTTTTTTACTCAACACGTGGAAGCTCTCCCATTCGAATTTTCAATGCCATTTAATTTTGCCACCCACAATCGCAGAAAAAAGTATTCTATTGTTTATCCTGCTAATTGGGAAACAATGAATATTATTGTGTTGATTTTATTTCGAATATTATTATATTAATGGAAAATACATTTGAATCAGTTTCCACGTTATTGTTTAATTTTATGTGTGCTACATGTTTTGCAATTATACATATAATACTCGCATTACATTTTAGTAAATTTTATTAAAAGGTACATACTCCATATAATTAGTTTTATGCTTCGAAATTGTGGAATATTTAGAACAGGTTGCTAGTTAGCAAAGCAAGCTTATTTTAATTTGCAAGATAAGGAAACTTTAGCATAGAAAATTGTTTATTTCTTAAATAAAACATATTCTCTGAAAGAAAGCCATGTGTCCGTATAAAATTACAAAATTATAGTTTTTTTATACACTCTCTTCAAAATAGTACTAACTTTAGCAACTAAATCAATCCCTAAAATGCTACTTTTATTATTTTTTCTACGTTCATGCAAAATACAATACTTTATTGAACTATATTTAGTGGAAAAAGTGGTTCTTTATTGCACTTATCTGTCATTCTACGACAGCGTTTTGTCATAATGACAAACAAAAACCTTCAAATCGACGTCAGAAAAAATATTGTATGCAACTCGTACAAAAAGTGCTTATTGCACTCGACGTGTTGTCCTACTCGGCCTACGGCCTTGTAGGATAAATAACTATTAATGTATTAAATACAGGGTGTTAAAAAAAGAGTATAAAATATTTCAGGAGGTAATAGTATGAACCAAACTACGCAGAAAAGTCTTAATAAATTTGGGTCCGCAAAGTAACGGTTGCGGAGATATGAACCACTATTAGTTTTTCACACATTTTATTTTATTAGGAATAAACCGACACAGGAAGCTTTTAACAAACAAAAAACAAAGTTACAGAAGATGTTCAAAGTGCCCTCCGCCCATTTCCAAGCATCACCACATCTTGGTCTCAACGATTTTCGAACTCTTTCGAAAACACCCTCCTTGGTTTGGATTTCTTGATACTTTTGACTAATCCGTAGCTGCAGCTCTTCCAGGCTACAAAGATATCTAGAGAGTTCAGATCAGACGATCTTGGAGGTCATAAAACAGATCCAGCTCTTCCTACCCATCTATGTGGAAAAGTTTGGTGTAAATGCTCTCTAACGGCCATGGAAAAATGAACTGGAGCACCATCATGCTGGAACCACATCTGTTGCCTCTGATTCAAGGGAATGTCTTCCAAAAACTCATACAGTGTGTTTTGCAGAAATTTGAGGTAAGGCAGCGCCTGTTAATTGGTTTGGTAAAACAACAGTACTTAGAAACCTGTCACCTACAATACCCATCCAAATGTTTAATGAAAAACGTGCCTGATGTCCAGATTCAATTAGAGCATGACGACTTTCGTCGGCCCAAATATGCGTATTGTGAAAATTAAACACTCCATTTCTTTTGAACCCGGCCTCATCAGTAAAAATAATGTTTGCAAGAAAACGAGGATCTTCAGTATCATGACGTAGAAACCAGCGGCAAAAACCAATTGTGCTTGATGATCACTTATTGAATTTAAAGCCTGTACTCGTTGTACATGGTATGGATAAAGCAGTTGCTCGTATTTGTGTGTATTTGATTGCGGAGTACGTTGGGATTCAATACTAAGTTAATACAATAAAAATGGTTATTTTTACAAATGCAGAAATAACTTCCACTTCCACAAAATTTTACTATTCCCGCGCTTTTCATTTCCGAGAAAACAATGAAAACATTCTTTTTTCGCCATGTTTGGAACGCGATATCTCCTTAATGGTTAAATTGTGACCCAACGTTTATATAACAAACTATCTTTTAATTTCAACAAGGAATCACCCCCTGAAATGTTTCGCCTTTGTATTGAGACACCCTGTATGTAAGTAACTTTGTAATATTTTTTTCTATTAGCGGATACATATAATTAGGTTTCTGTGTAACTTTTTTGTTTCTTGTGTATAAATAAATATTATTGTTAGCAGAGAAGTAGATCTGAATGTTCATCTATACCTCAAGTTGAAGTTTATAAGGTACCAATTTTTCTTCTCGGTATATTGAGCGCCATCGACGAATATGTTCCATAAATATGGAACAGATATAGCTCGGTTAAAATTTTCTAATTGCGTTCCAGGAATGACGCGTCGAGAGCATAACGAGCGTCTTCCAAATATCTGGATCGTTCCTGGAACGGTCGGGAATTAGAAATATCGCGAAATGGCTTGCGGACTTCTATAAATCTCATAGTAGGCGATCGTTCAACAAAGGCCTGCCGACAAAAGAACGTATCGTTAACAACAACAAATCTATTACTCTGTTTTTCTATAGGGGGAAACTTAAACTGTTAGGCGAGCGGCTCAGCCCGGCTTTCCTTCAAAATTCATCGCTTAAGCAATACAAGATGTTTAAGAAATAAGTTCCTTTAAAATTATAAAAGAGAACATGAAGATAAACAATTTTGATAAAATGGTCTAAAATATAATTTTTATATACAAAATAATTGTCAATACAAAGGAACGGAGAGTGTTGAGACTGACACCGAAATTATTTCTACAGCTACTAAACATGCTTCTAAAAGACGGTGAAGGTGAGTAAAATGTCGCAAACTGTTTAACCATGCTGGTGCAAATCATATATGACAATGGACTGGAACATGGACATCTTCAACGAGATAACTGACACAATTCTAGAGCAGTTAACCTTCTTCAATATTTTAGAAACCGTGAATAAAAGAGATAAAGGTCTATGGTATTCCACTTTAGTAGGCTCATTGTTTTTATTTCATCTTTCTTTATTGGATCTCATCAAATAATGTTGTGGCAATCAAATTATCGGTTTTCTGGGCTAAATTGCTGTAATCGTTTTTGTAGCAGGCTGCCAGACTACCGAAGCAGCCCTTCAAGTACTGTAGGACTTGCTGAGGGATGAAAAGATTCGCAAATGAACATGTTTTTAATAGATACGATTTTTTCGTAAGCATACGAGTATATTATATAAAAAAGATGACAGATCACATTGGTGCTCCGCTCCATCCGATTCAATGTATTTGCTTGTTAAGATATCACGAGCTGACCATAAATCCTCTGACCATCCTAATGATTCTCTTACAATGCTAATCTTCCCATTTGCATCAACCTTTCCTGTCGAAAAGCACATGATTTGCTCAACCACTCTTACATTGATCATTCTCTGATCCAATCATCAATGGATCATCAAATAATGTTATGGCAATCCAAATATCGGATCTTCTGGACTAAATCAAATACTATAAAGTCGCTGTAGTCGTCTTTGTAGCAGGCAACCAGACTACCGACAAAATAAACCAAAACGCCATCTGAATCAGCTCTTCAAGTACTATAGGACTTGCTGAGGGATGAAAAGATTCACAAATACACATGTTTTTAATAAATACGATTTTTTCGTAAGCATATATTATATAAAAAAGATGACATATCACATTGGTGCTCCACTCCATATGATTCCATGTATTTCCTTGTTGAGATGTCACGAGCTGTCTATAAATCCTACAACAATCTTAAAGACTATCTTACCATGCCAATCTTCCCATTTGCCTTATCTATCATATAGCAGATGATTCGCTCAACAAGTCTTTCATTGATCGTTCTCTGATTCAATAATCACTGGACCTTATAAAAAAACATTGTGGCAATCCAAATACCGGATCCTCTCGTCTAATCAAATACTCTAATGTCGCCGTAGCCGTCTTTGTGGCAGGCTGCCGGACTACCGGCAAAGAAACCAAAATGCCGTCTGGAGCAGCCCTTCCTGCAATTGTTCTTCTGGTTTCCAGACAATGCGTTATGTCACTGTCACACACAAAGCAGGAGAGACTGCGGCTCGCGAGCGTTTCATAACCGGGAAACCGTCAAGTTTCCCGAACCAATTCCATATTTTATGTCCCGCGTCGATTTCATTACGGATTTCTTTCCGCGCCGAAGTTATTGCTGATTTATAAGTTACTCGAGGCCCCATAATACATTCATGGGAGAGTTTTAGATATCTCCGCGGCGGAATGGAAAATTATGCTGAGCGAGGGGATGCTTGGTGGTGATTTGTTGTGGAGTATGTTGTGAATGAACTGAAATATATAAGAAACGTGGAAGGCAGCTAGTGGCTGCACGCTCGTAATAAATTGTCAAAATATTGCTGTACGTGATAACGAAATTTTTTAAAAGACTGAAGAATTTCAATATAGATTTAACAGCGTCTGAATGCTGGCTAAGCTGATCTTGTCATCTTTTATTACTTCTTATTCCATCATTGTTGAAAATAAACTGCATCAGAAGTCCCTTGGATATGACATCTCCAAAAACTATTGGATGACTATTGATAATAGTAAACAAGTAGATAACAACAAAATCGTAATGTACCATTAACTGATAGATAGAATAAGTAATTATTAATTTATTCATGATACCAGCCCAAACATGAAATCAAAATTATTTTTTTACAGTATTAGAAAAGTATTTTAAGCTAATATAAATCAAATCTTCTACAGTTCCTTACAAAAAAGTCACATGTATGCTCTCTGATACCAAACATCTAGGTATGCTAATGAACAATTCCACAGACAAAGCTCTATTCAATAATTATCTAAATAAATTAATCTATCTAAAACTAACCTGGTTTAATGAAAACATTCTATAAATATCTAACTTTCACTTTTGACAGTGGGAACTCGAAAATTCAACCACAATAGATGAGATCTGACCTAGTGTAGTATTTACGATTGAAACAAGTAAAACACAATATATTTTTTTATTTACTATAATTACAGCAAGTGCACAATACAACCAGTTGGCATTAATAGTTTTGCAAAAATTCCAGAGTTCCAGAATACTTAAAACTCCCAGATGTATTCAGTGAAGCGAATATTCAAACACTTAAAAGGCATGAAGGATAGCAGTCAATTAATGTGGCTGAAGATTATATCGAAAAATAATAGTAAGATATAAGTTGAACATTTTGAAAAGTATTTCTTCAGCAAAAACTAGTGTCACTCTAAAATTATGCAGGAATGCAGTTAGAGACTCAATAGTTTTCACAAAGAACAAGTAAAATTGAATACATTTCTTGTTTTAACTTTTTAAATTTGAGTAATTGTGTTTTAAATATATAAACAATGTTTCCAGTATTTAAATAAACAATATTCTTTCATAATGTTTTTCAATAACAGTAACATTACTATATATATTATATAGTAGTGATAGTTCAATGTGAAAAGAGCTATTTTTATGCAGGATATAACTGATTTCTTCTACTAAACACTCGGGACTTCTTTGGATGGTATCCAACTAATTTTCTCTTAAGAAACGGACACATTTTTGATACCTCCTTTCGTCAATATTTTTGTTAATACTGGTCATACGTTTCAGCAATGAATATGTACTCGATAAAAGTGAATAATTTAACATGTCAGATTTCTCTTGTAGGTAAAAAGGTCTATAAAATGTTTTCGGAAATACCTCCTGCTTTTTCCTTCTCGCACCACAACTTAAATACAACATATAGTATCTTCCCATACAGCTTTTTCGATTTTTGTGGAATTAAACTAGCTACAACACAACTTGCTGCTTCTTTTAACGCAGGCTTCTTCATCTGTTTCCATTCTTGTAAGCGTATGGCAAACATTCCTTTAATCTTTATTTTCGGGAGTGAGTTGCATATTGTTTAATCAAATTTAATGTCTGAATTGCATCCATGTGATCCCACCTTAAGTAATGTGTTTGAAACTTGTTGTAACTCTACCATTTGTAACGGTGCCTGCTGCCCTTTGGCTATACACCAAACAATATATATAGTTGTGGACTCATCCAATGAAGACTTCACAGAGGGCTCAGCAGGCTGCTTTCAAATCCACCACAAAGGAGTAGCCAAGTCGAACGGGAATAGTTCCAACAAGTTCAGGTAAATAGGAATATGCATTATTAATACTCCCTTTAACTAACTGGCGCTTAATAACAGCGCATTATGCAATTTGATAGAATTACATGCAAATTGCACTCTACATAAGTTAGGACTATTAAGAATTTAACTGTGTGCAGAAGTTTCTGTGTAACGGGGGAATTGAGTTGAATAGTAAATAAGCGTTGTTAATTATTGTTTTTAACTAGCGTGTAGAGAAGAAAATTACGGTATAATAGAGAGGAAAACATTTTAAATAATGAACAACAGTGTCTAAGTAAAACGGTAAATGGAGTACTAAAAAATTCAATCATTTTAACACGTTGTACAGCGCGAGGATTAATTTCGTGATTAATCCTTAGATGACACTTGTATTCTTTCAGCGTCGTGCTGATGTGCCTTCTCGTTTGTCCATTGTGCTATGACGCCAAATGTGAATGGGATGCTGCATACAGCATACACCAAGGCCTTAAAGTGTATAGGTCTTATGAAAAGCTGCCCCTATCTTTTTTGACGTGTTGCAATTGGTATTGATACTGTGTTCTTTTTAAGATGTGGATCTTGTTAGTACATCCTTGTATATAGTATAGATAGGTTATTATCAGATATCCCTTGTTTCCTTGGTCTTCATTATGACCCATAATGGTATCCACTTCCACTAAGAATAAATCACGGATGATGCAGTTCCATCCTCTCAAAGTGTTCTAATTTACAAATGATTAGTACTTCCTGTATACGCTGTGTCTTAATATACCATGCACCAGGTTTTTTTCATTGCAGAAGGCAAGGCTGAAGATTTAGTAGCTTTGGCTAAATGTACTTCAGATGGACATTCTTCTCCTTTGAAGGTCAGTTCTATAAACAAACTGAAGGAGTAGTTATGGGTTCATCATTGTCTCTACCTTTGGCAAACATCTGCATGGCAACCTTCTGGAAACACGCTTCACCAGTCACCAGTCTAAAAACAAAAGTTCTAAAACTTGTAGAAAAGTGTAGATTACAGAAATAATTGTTTAATGACTACAGAGGCGTGCCATCAACTTTGTTTGAATTATCGAAAGAAATGTAGTTAACCTGTGCAAATAATATGATGACACGCGTACTGTATACGTGAAATATAGCAAAGCCACATCTAGTGGCCATATTTTCAGTGTGAACATGGTGCATACACCAGAGGCTTGAACTGTATTGGTCTTATGAAAGGCTCCTATCTTTCTTGACGTGTTGTAATTGATATTTTTATGATGTGGTATATATCGTCGTACATACTTGTATATAGGATAGATATGTTATTGCCAGATATCCCTTGGTTCCTTGGTCTTAGGCGTCTTCCTGACGGCTCATGGTGGTACCCACTTCCTCTAATGGTAGATCATAGATGATGTAGTTTCACCTCTTCAAAGTCTTCTGACTTACAAATGACTCGTGCTTGTTGACGATACTTTATATCTGGACCGGGTGCTGACTCTACATTGAAATACATATCAGTATGGGTGAACTTCCTACATACGCTGTGTATTAATGCACGAGATTTTTGCATTGCAGAAGCCAAGGATGAAGATTTAGTAGCTTTGGCTAAATGTACATGTGAACCTTCTTCTCCTTCGTAATGTCAGTTCTGTAAACAAACTGAAGGAGTAGCTATGTGAACACTGTATCTACCTTTGGCAAACATATGCATGGCAGTCTTCTAGAAACACGCTTTGTAGTCATCACTCTTAAAGCCAAAGTTCTAAAACTCGTAGAACAGTGTAGATCAAATAAATAAATGTTTAATGACTTGAGGAAAGTGCCATCGATTTTGTTTGGGCTAACGACTACTAATACGCGTACGTGTACTGTGTACGTGAAATGTAGCAAAGCCACATCTAGTGGCCAAATTGTGAGTTTTGAGCATTTGACATCCACTTGATAACGAGGTTCACGGTGTATATTGGATCTCACCTAGGACGAAACAAACGACTGAATCTCGTTCCTGGGGTAGATTAATTCTCACAGCTCCATTTAAATCCGATAAAACCGCCCCCGTTACGCAACCCCTTCGCGGAAATAGTTTTCTGTGAACGTATAAAGTCCGGGCTGGCCCGATCAATCGCCTCTAACTGATGGCCGGTCATCAACTTAACAAATAGGGGTTAATCTAGCTCCATCGAAGTAGACCGAAAGTCTGATGGGGGAGCTCGAGAACTCGAGGACGACGACTGCCGCCTTCGAGTTCTCTTCCAATCAAAAGTTCTTAACGCTAAGAAACTTTCGCAATTTCAAGTATGCACTGCCGGGAGACTATTATTGGAGACCTAGATCGGATTACTCGGCCAGCAGGGTCATGCTTCGATTATTAGTGCTGGAAATAACAAATAAGCTGAAGCGGCGCATCGTTGAAGAAGGTTACAACTGCTAGAATCGAAGAGAACAGTTTTCAATGAATGTACAGTGTCTAACAATTCTTTTAAAGACCGGAATGCTGTCAATTTGTTTGGCCCTTGCTGAAAGATGATTAAATAGCCTTGGAGCCAAACCAATTGAACGATTTGCTAATTTAGTCTAATTATGTTTTTGTATCATACATAACTATTATACGTGATTTTTTTTATGACTGTGCGTGACCTGCCTCTGGTCTATTTTACCCATGGCTACATTACGGATCAAAGAGCAATTTTGTGTAAGACTGAGTGAAATAGTCCATCAAAGAGAACAACTCGTATGACTTCTTCAATAGTTCTTAATCCAAACTTCTTCCGAACGAAATCAGTTCCTTAATGCACACGTCGATTGCCAATCGAAGTTTTCCGAGTATAGTTATCCTGATGACCGCTCGTCGGCCTGTGACTTACCTCCGGGTCGAACGGTCCAATCCGGGAACACCGGAATAGTCCGGAGGTGTCGTTAAGCCGCCATCCGTCTAAGCGCTACAAGTTTGCGGCTTACTTATAAGTTCTAATTAAGTTTGGAAAAGTTCGGGTTATGTAGTAGGCCCGCAATATTAATGCTAATGCTGGGAAGGAGGGACACATCGCCTTTCGCAACCTTATGTAAAACCATGCAAATTCGGTCCCTTTCGTCCGACGTACTTGTTTGTATGGATCGTTACGGTTTACATGAAATTATCGTTTGCTTGATATCCTGAACTGTCCCAAATCAAAGTTTACTGTCAAGGTTGGGCGTAATATACTGCAAAAGCTGGTGCGTAAAGGAAATCTTCTAGTACGTAATTCAAGATAACTTTATGTACAATTGCTTATGATTTGACACTGTTTCGATTGTCATAATGACATTACAAATTAAATTAGACTCAACTTGAACGTTTATTTATATTTATTTTTGCAACAAGTACAAAAAGTAAGTGAAATTGTCCAACAAGGCCGTCAGGTCAGAGTCAGAAAACGGAATGGCCTACGGAACATATTGGAACGAGACATAAAATATTCGTTAAGCTAAGTTACACTTTGCTTCTATTATTTACTACTTGAAAAAACAAAATAGGCCAAAGGTAACATAGGTCCAAAGTACTTCATTGTATTTGAATTATGTTGCAGTCGGTCATATACTGAACGAGAAAAGGAAGAAGAAAAAAGTACAACATAGGCCCAACTTTATTAAACATTAAAATAGGTCTAAAGCGAATATAGGACTGTACAAATGGAGCACTTAAGCACTTTTTAGAATTAATTTTGTAGCTATCGGGTTGGCTGGTAGGACCTCTTTCATTGAAAGGAGCGCGTTTTATTTAGTACACGAGACCCATTATCCCAAGGTTTTTTAAATTTTCACTTAGGCCCTTTTTCGACCAAGCCACAGAATTACACTGAAAAATATCATTCACACAGCAACTTCTTTATAATGTAAGCATCAGCAATGATTCTCTTCAAGTAGAGAAATAACTTCGATGTAAAATAGATAGGATACAATTATGAGCACTTTACTAATAAAAGAATATCGTCCTGCTCTTATATTATTTGCAACTGATTTTTCACCAGTTGGACGTCAGTGTTATCAAATAATATTGAAATGAAATAGCTGATCCAGGAAATAGGCAACATTGCGGAGGTTCATTAGGCGTCTCGATCTTATAACTGGGGTGTCTAACGAATTGGTCTTTATAGCGACGCCGCGCAGAAGTGTAATAAAGTATCTGAAAGTAATAAAATTCCAATAGCGGTAAAATATGCAGTTTAGAGGAAAAGAACAAAACCGAGCTTTGCATCGATATTGTATTGTTGAACTACGGTACCCCGGACGGCCATTGATTTACATAAACCTAATACGGGGAGAACTGCTATAAACCAGGTAGGAATTCGTTGTGCTTTGTTTCTCCTGAAGGTATTGTATTGTTTTGTAGTTGAATAATCGATGGGATACTATTTTCGTCTACGGCAGTAACGGTCTTCTTCGATTGTGATTACAGTACAGCGCAAATATCACCGGAAAATGTTCTTTGTACTTACAATTCATCTAGATATTTTACACGGTAAAAACGGATTTGTTAATTCAAAATGTATATGTTTTTCTCAATTTGATAATTAAAATAAATACTGCAAGAAGTGTTTATTTCGTTTAAATTCACTAATTTTGTAATTAAATAGAAAATAAGTCACAAAAGAAGAATTTGCCCTCAGAACGTGCCCCATAGCAAATTCATCATCAACTATCTACAAAACAAATGCACTATTCAACTTATGCGAATAAACACACTTCTGAAAATTCCAGAGAACATCGCTGAGTTTTTAAAACTACCAAATCCAGAAAGCTTCTGCAGCTACGATGATTGCAAATTCTAGCGCAAACTTGATAACAATAAAGCGGTGGGGTGGTTGGCAATCTTTTACTGTAGCAGAGACATACATTGAGGAATAAATGACCAACAATATTGCTGTACCAGAATGCATACTTAACAGCGTGGAAAATCAGACCATTGGTGATAATACATCGGTATCCTGGTCGGAGCAAAAAAAGGATTCTTCCCTTCCTATGCATATTTCAGGGAATGTTAACGTAACACTGTTCAGAATATGATGATTCTGAACATTGTTAAGTTATGTATTACTGTGTCTTCCATAATAAGTTATATTTTGTTTCTACCTTTTATCAACGATCTGTCAGATGTGGTATCATGTCAAAATTGCAATTTGCAGATGATTTCAAACTGTATTCAACGATAAATTCTCCTTTAGATTGTGATCGACTACATTTAACTGAATACATTTATTAGCGCACCAGTTGTTCAGAATGTATAATTGGTTTTGCAATCTTTGGCAATCCCCAATATTTTACTAAAATGTTTTAAGTCATCAGGAAACAATACTTTCTTACACTCCAGCTCAGATGTTAGATCGTTAATAAAATATAAAAGTCAAGGGCTCCAAATTAGATCCTGAGGAACTCCGGAAGTTGCCGTAAAAATTTCAAAATTGTGCCTAAGATATGTAACGTATTGTTTTCTGTTAAAAAGATATGATTCAAAGAGATCACATAAATTGGAACTAATACCGAATGCCCTCAGTTTTCTTAAAAACATTTTATGATCGACACAATCAAACGCCTTAGCAATATCTGTGTAAATAATGAATGATAAATAAATTTCCACCTATTATTACTGTAATTATTTTTTACGATGTTCCTTTGCGGTTAAAGGACTTTAACTTTTTACTTTATCTACTATTTTTAGTAGACGAAATGCAACTTTAACATTAGCTATAGAAAAAATTAATTAGTAAGTATTGATAACAACAGGAAACAAAGCATTACCGTACACAAGCGTCTATCATTTCTATTCGGCAGTAAAAACGGTGTTTCGCCCCATTTGCCGTTTCCCTTTGTCGCAAACCTGCGCCCCTTCCGCAACCACCAAAAACTATTCGCCGTGAAACGCGGAACTCTCGTGAAAAAATTCCGCCCCATTGCAGTCGAGGGCTTGTTTACGCAACCACTTTAAATTATCCAGTCGAAAAGTTCGCCGACGCATTTTTTCGGGCCGAAAAAGTCAAAGCTCGTCGCTGAAAAGCAAAAACGCTTTGTTTACCGACCGCCGTTTTTGGGGATCACGTTTAGATGTAACAAATCCGACCGGACTAGATTTATGGGGCAAAAACTTATCAGCACGACACTATATATCGCTGCTGTATTATGTATATTAGTCTGTTCCGGGGATTTATGGGTCGAATTAGTTTAGGAAGAGTCTGGAGATATCATCTGGAACAAGTGGGACGTATGGGGTTGTTAATAAAACCCCTTTTGTTGTTTTTAAGGAAGTTGATCAAGATTATCGACAATAAGGTGGTGAACATTTGGGGCACTTTTGAATTTGCCCCTGTGTATCATAATTAAAGCCTGCCTTTGTTCGTAGATGACGTCAGTATCAGGAGCGTTAATGTTTATACAGGGTGATTCATTAATAATGGGACAGAGCTTAAGGGCATGTTGATGACCCCAAAATAGAGCGATTAAGGCGGGGATTTTGTAGAAAAGGAATTGCACAGCCTGAGTGAGCGAAACGACGAATCAATCAGACCTATGAGACAGTATACAACCCGTATAGGCCCGAGCCGCACGGTTCTCTGAAGTTTATCGTGCATTTTGGCGTACATAAAAATGGAAGCCGTGATATATGTTATGATTTTACTCGAGGACACAAAATATAAAATTACCAATAAATATTAATCTGAAAGTGAAACAAGTTGTCCGATATGTCCTGGCTAGTGAGTGAAGTCATTTGGTGTCTGTGATAATTTTGCCGTAATTGTGACATATTGTCGTAGTAACTGTGTGGCTAAAATTGAGGTACTTTAACATTTATTTTAATTATTCTGGTGATTTTATGATCAATAAAAATTATCTCACGCACTAGCGCACTTTGTTAATACGTTGATATAAAATAATAACCAATTATTTAAATTTTCTTGGAGTTCTGTATCCTCGCTTCAACCCTGTTCGACGGTAAAGATATGTATACAAAATCCCAGCCTTAAGCCAAATATGCCTTATCCGAATATTGCTTCTTTTCGATCTACAGGGTGTCAAAATAAATCACATTTTCTATATCATTTTTCGATCGCATCGACCGTATTTTATGAAATTTGGTTTAAGGGGGTTTCTTGGTACTAGAAATTCGAATATGTCGACGATTTTGGTGTATCTGGTAGAGGGCACCACCAACGATGGTTTGAACCCCTTTAAATCGCTACAACTTTTTTGTGCTACACTGTATCTCATTTTGGACTGGAAAAATTTTCTTCCCTATCTTTTCTAGTTAAAAAGGTACACTTTGTTGATGTCGCTAGAAGCAATGGTTTCTGAGAAAAACGCATCTAAATCTTATGATGCATGCAATTTATCTAAAAGTAAAGTCAAATTGTTGCGTAAGTAATGGGCCATACTGTAACAGCATAATATTGTGATCAAAATAAGTCGATTTAATTTAGCTTATCTTTAAAAAAATCCAAAAATCCACCAAAATCAATAATAACAAAGATATTGGTTGTCAAAGTCGAAGAAATAAATCACATTTTCTTTCTTATCTTTCGATAGCTTGAAGCAAATTTCACGAAATCAACATCTTATCTTGTAATGGTAATTTATAATATCCAACATTATTAAGTTTATTAGTTTACAAAACACTCTACATAAGGGTGTCGTTTGCAACTGTCCCCCCTTGCAAAAAAGCCTGTCTTATCAAAAAGAATAAAATTTTCAGACTTATAGCGTCTCTAGAGTCGAATACGTAATACTAATACGCATTATGAGCTCAAAAAATGCTAAATACCAGCTTGCAGATTGCAGGCATAAGCCTCATAAACTCGAGCCGTTCTCAATGTCGTATATTGCGCGCATGCGTTAGTATTCAAATTAACTCTAGAGCAGAAACAGAACTTTTGACATCATACCCTGCCAGGTATTTGATTTTTTTTTATAGTCCCTATAATATTTGGTTATGTTTTTGAAGATATGATGCTTAAGGATTATATGGTGTCCCATAACGATGAGTGCTCCGTTCTGCGTTCCTTGGATCCTTTTGGTTTTAATTTTTTTACTCAAAAACAGTTAAACGTTTAAGAACTATAAATCTGAAAATCGGTGAATACATTTAGCTAATTAAGTTGCATTGTTGAGTATGACTTTTATTTTTACCAAATGGCTAAAAGAATGGCAACCACCAACCTCTGTTGTTTTTTTAATTAGACAGGGAAGGCTCAAATCGAAAAATTTTCCCAACAAGGTTCCATTGCAACTGCTTTACGAATAATAATTTGCTGTAAGTCTAAACATGTCTAAATAAAATTAACATGGGCCTCGAGTCTCGAATGCTGTGAAATAAATTGGAGTGAGAATTCATTCCTCTTAAAGAATTTTTGAGTATATTATTATCTGTGTTTATTCACAATTCTTGAAGCTTTATATTCCTTTAGCAAAAACCATTTGAAAAAATTCCCAATTTTTTTATGGGGAATAACTACAATGAGAATGGTCAAAAATACAGATTTTCATTTTCTCATGAGAATTTACGTCAATTCCTGAGGAGATGTGTTCCACTAAACTCGAGAATCGAGTCCCTTCAGGTAAATAAATGGGATGTTTCTGTCGCATGAATGAAATTTAATTTGTTTTAATATATATTAAATATTGACCTAATGAAGTGAGGAGTTATGAAGTAACCAACAATTAGATTTGAATGACATAACATAAATATTTTAATAGTGAAAATTTTAATCTATTCCCCTTGTATCTCAAGAAAGGACTGTAGACGAATAGATTACATAAAACTCTTCTGAATCTTTAAAATGTACGGTAAAACATGCTGAAACCTTTAAATGCAACAATACAAAGGAAACATTATCAAGACCAAGAAAACAATTTGTAATATTTTAACTATAATTACGCTATATATTTGACAAGAACCCTTCAACAAATGTCTCCTCCTCGCAGATTATTCTATTACTGTTATTTAAGGTAATTATATCGTATTACATAATTTTCTCGTTCAGTTAATAATTAATAAGCTTCTATGGAGAACAGGTTGTTCATGAATTAATTGGAAGGGTATTAAAATTTCAATTAACGGCAATTTCACGACGTATAATTACTGCGAATACTTACGACTGCTACTGTTGCCGTTATATTTGTAGTGAAGGAGTATATATTTCTTGATGTTACTATGTTGTGAGTCATCAGGAGTACATCCTATTTAGAGATGAATGTACGTAACTGCTCAAAACTGCAACTTGAAGCACAAATACTTGAAATTAACTTTGTGTTAAAATTTGTGATTATTTTCTATAGTGTGCTATTTTAAATAAGTTTTCAACATGTCTACTCGAATATTGCTCCTTAATTTTCCTTAAGGCTGGGATTTTGTATACATATTTTTACCGTCTAACAGGGCTTCAAGCGAGGACACAGAACTCCAAGAAAATTTAAATAATTGGTTATTATTATATATCAACGTATTCACAAAGGTTCGCGCTAGTGCGTGAGATAATTTTCATTGATCATAAAATCACCAGAATAATTAAAATACATGTTAAAATACCTCAATTTTAGCCACACAGTTACTACGACAATATGTCACAATTCCGGCAAAATTATCACAGGCACAACCATCAAATTACTTCACTCACTAGCCAGGACATATAGGACAACTTGTGTTTCATTTTCAGATTAATATTTATTGGTAATTTTACATTTTGTGTCCTCGAGTAAAATCATAACATATATCACGGCTTCCATTTTTATGTACGTCAAAATGCACGATAAACTTCAGAGAACCGTGCGGTTCGGGCCTATACGGGTTGTATACTGTCTCATAGGTCTGATTGATTCGCCGCTTCGCTCACTCAGGCTGTGCAATTCTTTTTCTACAAAATCCTCTCCTTAACTCCTAAGTATAATCTGTTCGGTGTACCTAAGTAGTTAAGTGATAAGAAATAATATCTATTTTAGAAAACTAGCGAGATCCAACAGTATCAATCCAGCCGGAAACTTGATTGGATAACAGAATTTCCCTATTTTTTATCCCTTATTATGGTTTTCAAGATAGAAGCCGGCAGCATTGGCAAGTAAATAATATGGTCCACTTAAGAATTCTGATAGTTAATAATACCAAACCATCACACCTAAATTAAATAATGTTTAATTATCAATAAGCTAGCATGCTAGCAAACTTAAAAACAAAATAACCAACAAAATTATAAACGTTTTTATTGAATTCGGAGGATATAAAAATAATCATAGCAGGCCTTGGATCGCCATCTTAAACGCCGTGATAGGATTAGAAATAACGGTTTTCAATGACATTTGAATTACAAAAATATTTGTTGGGTTATTTTGAAAAATAAAACTTTTACGAATTTTTACAAAAGTCAAACTTTAAGAACGTGTAGAAGAAAACACTCTGTATAGTTTTTGTTCAAATTTCACACATAGGGGTTTTTTGATGGGTTCTGATTAACTCCACCTTATCAGATTTTAAATAAAAAAATTGCTAAACGTTTTTATTGAATTTCGGGGGTATAAAAAAATCATAGCAGGTCTTGGATCGCCATCTTAAAAGCCGTGATAGCGTCAGAGGAAGCGGATTTCGATGTCATTTAAAATTTAAAAAAATGTTTTGATTATCTTGAAGAATAAAGATTTTACGGATTTGTACACAAATAGAAGTAGACACCCTGCATACTATCGCCAGATTATGGCAGTTAAACTTATAACATAACAGCCTGTATAACAGCAGAAAAATACCAAACAAACAAATTACAAAGCATTTTTGGCACAGGTATTTGAACTTTAGAAACATTTGTATCTCTTTTTTTATTACCTGAGGCATAGATGTATGGATTTTACATTACAGTCCATTGAAACATAAAACAACAGATAAAATATAATTAGGAATACTCTGCACGCCCACAGGCTTCGCTACAAGCATTTTTCGATAATCAAAATCCCATTCCTCAGCGCGCTACAACGTACGGTTTTTAAAAGATCTCGTTTCAATTTACTCTTATCGAACGGCCCGAAAATTCCACACGAAACAAATGAAATCCTACCGATAACAAAATCTAAATCGCCCGCCGACGCGAAGAACCATAGCCCACCTCAATCCGACTATTAAGAACCCCATAAAAACAATGACGCCGTAAAAAACGTGTTTTATAATCTAATTTAGATACCGTGGAGAGTGAAATGACGTTACTGTCAAATTTCTTCGCTTAATTACGTGTCCGTTATCGGGAATAAACAGCTTTTCGATTGAGATTTGAACAATTAATGGCGTTGGCGCTGGACTAAATCAGCCGATAACCTTAACCTCGCCATCGCATTAAGGGTATTTATCGGGTTGAGATAAGGGGGCGAGTATACGCGAGTAATGCCCATAATGTTCCTTTTATGGCGTTATTTACAGTTTTTTGTACATCTGTTGGGTACATTAAAAATTTATACGGTTATAAATAGTGTCATAACGACACCATGAAATTGTTTATCTGTTTAGTTGTTGTTTGTTGTCTGAGGACAGTGTGGATTGACAGAAATAAATATCTGACCCAGCAATATTGGCTGTATAATATACAGATACAGGGCGTAACTTTAAATGGGGTCATATTTATACAGAGGGTGCGCTCAGAGGCATGTTTCAGTTGATATCTGAAAAACATTGTGCAGGGTGTGAGGATACAACAAATTGAAATAAAATTTAGGACACGTAATGTTGAAAGGGATGAGAAAAACTCCATTTTCAATGGAAAGTATTATCTTTGGGATTTGACAGAAACGACTAATGACGTCATTAATTATATTTTCCCTAGAAACATACCCCCATTGTTTTCCTGTTAAAAATCTCTCTTTTTTCTAATAAATTTTGTTGGAGGATTCTATTCTGTATTACTTTAAAATTTAAAAGCAATGTCCTCCTAAAGTGTATCAATAGAAATACCACCTAAAAATCACATTAGCGGTGGAGGCTAACAATTTCTTGTTCTGTAAACATTGTAAGAACGTTTCCGGAGCAAATTTTATAGAGCAATGTTTGTTCTAAGAACATTTTCAAAACGTTCTTACAACACTTATACCATAAAAATGGGCACCGTTCTATAGAACCTTTTAGTTCTTTAAGCGGTTCTGTAAAGCTTGCAGGAAATAATTATAGAAGTCTTAAAGAATTTTTATAACACAGTTACAAAGCAATCTCATAAAAATTCTATAGCACTTCGCTATACAATTTTGTGTTGCATGGTGTTATATTTAAAGAACTTTAAAATCGTTTAATTGTATCTTTTAAAAACAAAATGTTTCTGTATCGCACATGTTAGAAATAATATGGACGGGCCAATAAGAACCAATAAGATGGGCCTAATCAGCCTGCATAGGAGTACTTACTTACATTATTACGAATTGCTTAGTGATGTGATTTTTGTTATTTTTACTTATCTGTTTTTTCAGTGTGAGATTTTTTGGTTAGGCAAACATAGTTTCAAAAATAACCCTTGACTGTTCCGTTTGGCGCAAGGGCTTATTTAATTAATCTTTATTATTTTTTCAGAAGTGTGGCAAAAACCCAAAAAAACTAAAGAAAAAGAATTATCACTTTAAACAACAAACATTCAATTACTTTCCAACGACTACTTGATCTTTCCACCGCTAATGCCGACATCCTACATCAAGTAAATGGTATACTCGCGACAAGAATTCAGACGACTTACGTCATACGAACAAATGAATAATTCATTATATTTTCATCAAAATATTTAAGAAACTGCAACTGAGATTAATAAAACTATATACTACATTAAAAGTTTGCATTGTATATTGCACTAAATTGCAAAAAATGCTTGTTTTTAATGCGACCAAACATCGAAAATAACGTTGATAATAAAAACAAATGTGTCACGTGACGTAAGACGTCTGAATTATTGAGGCGAGTATAGGAGCAAACACAGAACACGTTATTTGGGATCGGAGTGATGCGCCGAGTACAATAAATGAGAAAAAATATAAGTTTGCTTTATCATTGATTTTCCAAACGGCTATATACATTGTGATAGCTTAATAGAAAAGTTAAATTAATTCTTTTGATAAGCATAAACCTACCTGTATTTCCCATTAAACTTACATTAAAATGGTCTTCACACACAAAAAATATTGCAATGCTTGAAAATATTTAGTTAGTAGCTTGTAAAAATAAACTGTCTTGATTAATACGGTGTTTTGATAAATTAACGGACGCTTACAAATGGATAATAAAAAAGTATAGTAAAAACACACCATAACGAAACCAGCAAACGGACTCGGGCAGATAGTTTCAGACGCGCAGGATATGACGCGCAGCTTTCTCAGGATGTGGAGCACCAAGTGAGTGTCAGTATAAGCGAACGTTCGTTGGGAGAGGAACTAAGATAGAGACGTATTCAGTATTGTTTTGTTGTTCGAGAAAATGTCTATTGTGACGCTGGCGTATTGCCCCAAAACAATTTTGAAACAGTCCTGTTTAATGCTTCTAGTTCAGAAAAATTGCATACCTTCATTTTTAGCTAATTTAATAAAACCTAATATTGTTATTTTCCAACCAGTAATACATTTTATTGTAGATGTTATATCTTTTGCTTTTGAATCAATTATTTGTGATTTCTGAAACATATCGATCGACATAGGTTCTAAAGAGATCGTTTTCGTCACTTTGAATATGTACGCATTTTTAAATTATGGTTTCCCAAATTGACTTGATAAATTTAAAGGGTCAAATAGGTTGCTGATGTTACTGACAAATTTCTCCGTTTCTTTTTACTTCTAAATGAAGCACTTTAAATCTAATATAAAGATTCATACACGATGCTGCCATTAAATAGAAAATTTGCATCCTGAAATCCACAAATTTTATCAATGTCTCTTGTATAAAATAAACTTGCTTTTGAACTAATTTCGTCTACACAGACCATATACAATTTATTTATATGATTAAAATTTTCAAATTTCTTTTCTAAACGTCATTAACTTTAGGGACAATTTTGATATACTTTATAAATGACTGTAAAGTTGACACACTAAGTAAACAAAATAATTTAACAAGTTTCCTTTTATACAATTTGGGACCGAGAATATATAGTGACAAACAAATATTGCTCCTTTGCTTTTCTACTATGTTCAGATATTTGCACATTAATTTTGGATTGGAAATCTATATATGCCTCATAATAATTTCTTTAAATTCATAACAACCATGGAGATTCTTTTCCAAGAAAACTTTGAAATACTTTCTGCTCAAAACAATGTTGTAAAAAAGTTTGTTACATTATCTAAATCTTTAAATTTTGTACATCCTTGTAAACATTTTAACTCTAAATATATATATTATTTATATGCTAGGTTTATATTATACAATAAAATGTGTAAGTAGAAATTTCAAAGTTATAATACAACCAGAAAACAATAATTTGGAGACTGAAAATAAAATAATTAATAGTAGGTAACTTGTTTTATTATTATTATAAATTATTTGTATTTGCATTCTAATGCATTTTATGTAAAGGAACGTAATTAAAATATGTTTAATTAAACCAAACAAGACTCACGGTCTTGTTTGTATTAAATATTTGTTAAATACGGCCCTGCTAAATGTGAGAGATAGGAACCGGCAAGCACCCGTGCCGCTAAAGGGGCCTGTCTGAAATAGATCAAAGTACCGACAGTCTTTTTGAGCTGCAATCTTGTAGCACGCACGATTCGATTTCTCTCAGTGTACAAATTTAATTGAACAACATGGTGTGAATATCAACTAAAGGATTTTTTTGAGTGTGGGCGGTGGTCTTTTTCATTCAGGAAACTCCACAGAACTCCTGAATGACGGAAAAATTCCCCCTCCAAGGCGGAAATCCCATTTTTTCGCAGATTGTCGTCCGACGCGCGACGCCAATCAACATTCCTGGAATTCCGCGGCCTGATTACTTCCACCGAGGCCGCCATTAGGCGCGAAGCAAATTGAGCGGAATCCGGTTAACTAACCAATTTATATTCAGCCTCCCACCCTGGCGACATAAATAATTTAGCGATACACACGGAAAACACAAAGAAGGAAATCATCCACTCCATATAGCACTGGTTTCGAACCGCGCGCCAGATCAAAAAGCTAATTTCCTAGTTGTCATTCGCAACCTTCGCCAAACATTTCATTAGAGTACAATTGCCGTTCGGGGGCGCTGGGGGCCGCCTTTGATGAGGTTATACTTCGTTAGTGAGCAGCGGGACCGGAGCAAAAAGGCCCCCACCAAGTCGATTTGGCAAATACCGTAAGCCCTTTACGTAATTTGCAAACGTTACCCGATCGTCCCCGGAGACTGTTTGATGCTCTTCGGATCTCATGAGGAGGGCTCTTTGCAGGTAATAGGCGCTGGAAAAATATCGGGAAATATACGGCAAATAAATAAGGGCTCGCTCTTAACATTCAGCGCGAAATAAGTTAACAATTGTTGGTTCTTTCTACACAAATTGGTTCGAAAATTATCTAATGGGGAAATTGCATCAGCGGATTTATACAGTGTGTCTTGCAAGTCGTTACAATAATTTTAGGTGATATAATACTTGATTTTGAGTCAATTGAAACAAACATACCTATACAAGGTTAACTATGACTAAGTACAAAAAATTTAACCACGTGCTCATGGAGGCCTTCTTGGAGGGATTCTGTCAACAATGTCAACTACCATGCGGTTGTCTTTTTGTAGCGCGTTTCTAAAACGACAAAAATTAACATTCTTATTAGTAATAATACCTAATAGATAGGTAACAGTTAATCCAGTTAGTATTTTGTATTCGTTTTTCATTATTCCGTTATAAACTGGTAAAACTACATATTCGCTCATTACAGCCACTCACTACCGATAAAACACACTTTCCGTAGGTACAATTAGATAAAATGCCTATTTATTAAGAAAATCGGACGAAAGGAATGGGTGGTACTAATAAGTAGGTAATAGAAAACTTTTAATGCACCCGTGGCAGTCTTGTCCCATAACCTAGAAAAACAAACCGGCGAACTATGTTATGGGAAAATATCTGTATCCGACACATATTCCTTTATTTAATATAAAACGTTTAAAATTAAAATAAGGCACTAAAAACTGAAGAAGAACACCAAATTACAACGTAAACACAGGAATTGATTTATGACATGACAGCGATACCGACTGAGCCACTGTTGCATGACTTGCTTGTTGGTTGCCTACTCTACATTGCCGGCGTTAAATAAGGATTTAAAACAATATCGAAACATTTTTTTGCCTTTATAAATAAATTTGGAATTTATTTGATGGGTGATTCCGATAATTCTAATTTTTCCCTATCCCCTCTTAAAACATTTGTGCTAAGTCATAGTTCACCCTGTATACCAAGTGTTACAGTATTATCGGTCAGTGGTCGCGTGGTTTAAGGCGTCAGTACTTGAATAGAGGTGACTGGATCGCTGTGGGACCCCTGCAGCCGGTAGACCGTATATACGCTATATTCGTGGAGAGATTGCGGGTATGGTAGGGTGGAAGAATGTTGACTAGGGTCAATTTGAGAGATTGATACCGGTTGGCATTTTAACTACCCCCCTAATTAATTAGGTTTTCCAGGTTTTCCTCATTCCTGCACTGAATAGTGGTTAGGGCCTACCAACGTAAGTCGTTCCTGGGCGCAAATGCGGCCTGCTAATAATAATATGCCGCCCCCTCTCCCGCATAAGTTTTCGACTTCTGGGCTAATCCTCGTGAATAGAATGAGGGGTAGAGATATTATTATTATTTGTGATAATTACTTTTTTAATATTTTTTAATTTAACCGTGCTTTTCTACAATTATTGAAGTGTAGTAGAAAAACAAACCTTTTTAGAACAAACATTTCTATACTTTTTTATTAGGAATGAATGGATTATTTAAATGATTTAATTAATAAAATCCAGTCGCTTCATTACTTACCTTACTTCTCAAACATGGTTTTTCTACTTTGTAAAAGCGAAGAGTCTAATTTAAACGTGCATTTTATTTAAACCTTTGTGTGTATGTTTATTCAGATATTATTAAAAACTTACCTAAGCAATGCTCTTTCAGTTCTTAGGAAAAATTTCTTGATAAACATTCTAAACATTAATATAATCATAATTCTACATATAAAACTGAAGAGTGTTTTGGTTAGTTAGTCGACTTGCATCAGAAGGTACTGAGGTCTCATACGGGAGGCTACCCAGCAAGTAATTGAGGGGTTGAACAAAAATCTCAAATCATATCTCATGCATCATATGTTTATCGGATGTTTGTCCAGTCACGGGAGAAAATAGAAATACCAAGGCTCTTACAAACATCTGACAAGCAAACCGCTAATTCAAGTAATAAAGTAGTAGTCGTAGATGATTAATAATAACTTACAATACCATTTACAACAGTATAACTTCGACGCAAACTAAAGTTATAGGGATAATTTCTACAATAAATCAACAAGTACTGTCTTACCTCAAAATTATAATAAGATATAATGAAACTGTAATAAAATACTGAGCAGACAAGAAAATAATAAAAGGAACACAATGACATTGAATCTTTAAATAAACAGATGGTGCACTTATCAATATTCAAAGTCTTTCAGCCAACCTGCCGAAGTCTTCAAACCCAACTAACTACCCGTTGAATCTCGCCCCGCGTTCCCGTGTTTATTATTGCTTCGTCTCCAATCTCCCCTCTAGCTAATGCGTATATAATATTCTATACGTGTGTTCTATATATGTGATAAAATAATATTTAACTAAGTGGATTCCCACAATACATCTTCTTCGATTTTTCTGGTAATAGGATACACTGTATTTTCTTTGCTTTAATATTATCTGTGTCACTCTCTAGAATGGGTGTACTTCAGTTAGCAGTATACGGCGCGATTAATCTTTCAAATACAGATTTTTCACAGCACTTTTCCGACGAGGAATGTACAAAAGCGAAACCGAAGACTCGCGTTGCATGCACATCTGAAAACATTTACAGTAGAGCGTTGGCGCCTCTATAATTGAAAAATAAATTCGTCATGCACCTCTAAATACCTGACAATTTCCCGGCGAATGGAAACCGCGATCTGAATGCGACTCGCAAAACACCGCGCTCCGGTCGGAGTTATTCAGGTGGCGTGCTTCTCTATTTCCATGGAACGCGAAATGATATTTCATAACTGAAATAGAAGTTTCTCTATTCAGAGCGCCGCGCTTTATGTGTTTTTAGTCGGCGGTGCGGCTAAAGAAAACGATCAAGTTGAGAGGTGCTCGTTCATGCCGCAATGTGCCGCGCGCCAGCGGCGTCCGTCGCCCCAGAGGCAAATTGTAAATTGTGAACGTAACGGAAGCTCTATAGAATACACTTTTAGACCGTTACGTACAACAATTTAATTTATATTTGAAATCGTTTGAACCGTGTTTAAATCAAGACGGTTTAGGTGTTATCATAGTGATAGCAACCTAATAAACGATAAAAAATAGTTCTTTGAAAAAGTATTGGAAGCGGCACAAAGTTCTTTCACAATAATTAATCCCAAAATAGGTAATCGTCGAAATTGTACGAAATTGCCTACAACGAATTGAGAGGGTTGTGTAGTCCGAACAAAATTCAATAATTGTCTGATGCTGGCATACTTCGAACATAAATCTAATAAAATCGACATTACAGTCAGTATATTCCATGTTAATAAGTACACAGAATGTCAAAGGCGTGAATATCAGGTAATTTCCTATTTCCAAATACCATATTTGAAAAGCCAATCAGTTGGATATCGTCCAAAAAAGTCCAGAATTCTTACGAAAGAGGAATGATAATAGATTTCTGTTAGAAAAGGTAATTCAAATTAAAATAAATTGATCAATTTAACTAATTTTTTACAATTTTTCAGGTTATTTTCATAATTTTTGTTTGTGGAGCTTTGGGAAGAGATAGCAACTAAAGATAAATATCGATAATATAGAAGATAAGGATTCAATTATTATTATAAGAATTCCCAATTCCAAAACTCATACTCCTAGAAGTTTTGTGAAGTATGCCAGGAAAAAATGTGTTAACCAAGTGATTGGCGTCAACAAAATAAGAAACTTATCTCAATTTGCCTCATCCGAAAACTTATACAGCGCACTGGTTTAGACATTCTTCCGCCACTCTATTATTCGACGTATGGGCCGATATTACCACCATTAAACACCATGGGGGGTGGCGTTATAGTGTGGTAGCGGAGACATATATAGAAGTTTCTGTAGAAAATACATATGTTGCAAACACATCATAGAATAATTATACGAATTTCAAATTATAGAACAATAACTATTATATAATTAATTATATATTAACATTGTCTGATATACTACTAAAATTGTTCAAATCTTGGATAGTAGATATCAACATGTTCAGTGTGGTGGTTACATGTCTAAGTCGGTGTTAGTTACATCGAAGGTACCTCAGGGGTCAATTGTATGGCCTTTATTGTTTGTTATTTTTATTAAAGATATGATATAGTTCAAAATCTTAACTGCAATTATCACTTGTATGCGGATGATACGAAATGGATGAAAGAATGATATGAAAAATGTATACAGATGTTACTACCGTTAATGATTGTGTCAAGTTGCAGCACTCCCTAAGGTGTATTCATGACTGGTGTATCATTAACTATATTTTTCTAAAGCTAGCAAGTGCACTATGATGGCTTTTTCTAGGAAACGCTATCCTATACTATATAATTATAATTTGAATGGCATTATCTTGAACCATCCTGAATCTGTCAAAGATTTATGTGTATATTTCAATAATAAACTAAATTTCAATATTCATATTGACAAAATCATTATAAAAGTCTCGGATTTCTAACTAGAATGTCCAATGGCTACACTACGCACTTAAATCACGAGTACGCAGTTTTTTACAATATTTATCAATTCTGATAAACTTGTATAAATTAATTAATATCTTTTCGCATTTCGGCTGTTCTTACTTTAATTATGCGACTCAATTATCAACAGACTGAAAGAAACCAAACGTAGTAGAGTTGAAGTCATTTCAGGAAAAAATAAATGTTAAAAAAATACGAGCAATAAGATATTACCTTTCTGATATCATTTTTGCCTCTCTAAGACAATTCCAGGGCAATTTTCGTGCCTCGGAGGGGTGCGGAGAGGGAATAAGAGGTTTATATATTAATAAAGATCTCAGTCTTGATTCAGACAAACGCCTCCTTATAAGCCCAGGAGAGCAAACAATGATGTAAATAACTCAGGGAGTAACCTCTCACATACGTCTTCCACGGCACGGAAATAGACAAATTCGTCTTAATAAACTACCAGTACATTACCCACTTGAGAGTAAACAATGAGGAAGAATAAAAAGTGTTACACGCGTTCATAAAGTGTCCTTTTCTGTATATTTTTGTCAAAACTTTTGTACAACGTGTAAAAACAATCTAAAAAATGATACACGCGTTCATAAATTGTACATTTCTGTATATCTTTGTCAAAACTTTTGTACAACGTGTAAAAATAATTTTATAAAGTCAAATTGTAACGGTTAAATTTTATTTCAGCATAATTAATGAAACTTGGAAACGCCCAGTACATCAAATTCATTTCAATATTGTTCTAGACCTAAACCATAGGCAACTTTAATTTAATTTCCTTAGTAAATATAAAATTAAACGCGTCAATTCATTAAAGGCCGGCAAAAGTATTAACTGTTTTTGTCAGGATTGAGATAGTGGGACGGTTTTTCTAGGATTAAAATTTCCGCGATCGGTAAGGTGTGTCTCGTATAGCAAATTTTTCCAAATTATTTAAATAACAATTGTGTTACCTCAAAAGACGATTTTGAGTTGGAAATTTTGTGGAAAGTTGTATTCTTTTAGGTGCATTTTGGTGGTACGCATCGTTTATTTTGGTGGAATACAATTTCAGCAGTAGCTGGATTTCAGTGCACTTAACAATTGTAATATCAGGCTGGAACATTTTTATTCCCTATAATTCTCCCTGGAATATTGAAAAGAAAGCCAACCACCATCTTGTAAGTAAAGGCCTCCTTTTTTTTCATATTCACTTATACAGGATGTCATTCCTTATAGGGCTTTGTACCGCGGGTTTTAGTGAACCCATACCATATACAGTGTACTTCGGTGCATATGTATCTCCATCTGCTAGAGTCCCATTCGCTGCTAGGTAGATTTACGGCTCTACATTGGATGTTATCCAGGCTCCAACCTAGATTTTGGTGAAATCTGTTCCTGATTGTCTTCGGGTTTTCATAGTTCCTACCACGTCTACAGCCAGGGATATCAGTGACATCATAAGCAGACATAACCAGATAAGCTCTTCCTATTTTCGTTATTTTCTCTGGTTATTACACAATTTTATCTATCTTCAGTTAATAGAGATTATCAATTATAGACTAATGGAAAAAAAAAGCGCAATTGATTATTATAATTAGGTTACATTTTTCTCTGAATAATTAGTAATATATTACTGGCATAGTAATTTCGTTTAGTCCTATAATCTAACCAACATATAGAAATATTTATATAATTGCCTAATTGATTATATACGGTCAAATTAATTAATTAGTGATTATTTCGTGAATATATATTATAGTTATTAACATCATTTACTTAGTAAGCCAATGCCTGTGCATACTGTACACCTATCGTGATCACGAACGGTTCCAGATTTCACAATTATTAATGTTTGTTATTTTCTCTTAATACGTTAATGTTTATTTGATGTGATGAAACATATTAGTGGTAAATAAATGTTGTGATTTCACTTTTTCTCTCAATTTATCTTTATGCTACTAGTTCGTAATTAGGCTATATTGATACTAGTTAGAATTGGACTTAACCTTTAGTAGCCGAAGGATAAGTAGCCTTAAACCTAGGGCAACATGGTTACTGGCGTCCATACAAAATAAAAACGGTCCTCCCTTTAAAAATAAGGTAGACCGCACGACCAGCTCCGGCTGTCGGCTAGCCTAGGGTTTTGCACCTCCATCTTTGGACCTTTTTAGACCAGAATATTTAAATCAGTCCTCTGCTAAAAGGAAGATAGCAAAATTTCTGCAAACGCGTTAGTTCTTTCAATTTTTGATACAGAAAAGTTCAAAGAAATGTTGAAGTTGAATTGCTATAGTCTATTTAGATAGTACATAACACTGCTGGCATGGTAAGAGGATTTTTACTGATGGACCTTGTGTGTCTATAAAAGATACTGCAGGAAACAACTACTCCGCGGGCTAATGCCCCGACCGGCATTGAATTACACCTGCAGTATATGTGTGAACATCCAAGAACCCTTGTCGGCCACTCCACCAGACATAGAGCGGTTTCGGGCTTGTTAGCCCTCATCAGTATGCCATAGGTGAGATGACCGACAATTGAACTGGCTGTTCCTTCATATGTAGGTTCACATATAAATCGAGTGCAGGTGAGATGTAACTGGTCTGCTACTTCCTGCTCGGCCTAAGTGGCTCGACTTGCAGGAAGCGACCTACATTGTCGTAGGTACTTAACGCAGACCTCTCGCCCTGGGCGATGCGCCATTAAATCTATAAATGATACTGCAGGAAACAACTACTCCGCGGGCTAATGCCCCGACCGGCATTGAATCACACAGATACTGCAGGTGTAATCTAATGCCGGTCAGTAGTTGTTTTCTGCAGTATCATTTATAAATTTAATGGCGCATCGCCCAGGGTGAGAGGTCTGCGTTATGTACCTACGACAATGTAAGTCGCTTCCTGCAAGTTGAGCCACTTAGGCCAAGCAGGAAGTAGCAGACCAGTTACATCACACCTTGTGTGTATTGTTATATATTTTACGCGCCGGTGACAGTTTAATTTCAGAACTTCGTAAGTTTTTTTCATGCTGTATTTGATATCGCTATTCTGTATTGTCACTCCATTACAGAAGACCAAATTCCAGAAGCGTACAATTAAATATTTTTAAATAATTTTCAGAATGTGTATATTTTTGTGCATTATTTATACATGTATGTTGAACATTCCCATTTTTTTATCGTGTAAACTTCTGAATCACACTGTATGAATATAACATTGAATATTTACAATGGGTAGATCAATATTTAAAAACTCTAGATGGAATGTGTTTCATTATTATTTGAGGAAGCCCTGTAGCATCAACGTACAGCTTCCACCGGGCGTTTTTTCACAGATTTAACTGTTGTTTTCCGTCGTGTTTCGCGTCTACAACCTTCCATATACAATCGCCATGAGGCAGAGCCAAGAATTACGTACAATTTCTTCTGCGGACTGGGCTCAATCCCTCAGCCAGTTTGATGTAATAATACAGTCGAGCGTGTGAAATACTTGACGCTTGTTCGATGTTACTGAGGCTATTGTCGGTGTAATCTAAAAAGAAGGTGGAATAATATTGTTATTAGACTCGGCTCATTGTGCTTTGCAATGGTAATAATAGAGAAGAACAGTTAAAACTTTTACACTGAGATATCATCCAAATACAAGATCGGTTGATTCTCCAATTCGTGTCTAAATTTGTCCTCCCATCTATGTAGCTCCGCTTACCTTACAATTTGACATCGATTGATGTGAAATTATAATTTTTTGTTCAAAAAGGGAAGTTATTTTGTGAGTTTACTAAGGCAAAATATCCATTCGAGAACGCAAACATTGAGAGAATTTTTATAAGAAGCACCTGATAATAGATTTTTGCTAGAAAAGATAATTCAATTAATATAAATCGATCGCTTTAACCAATTTTGTACAACTTTTCAGGTCATTTTAATAACTGGTGTTTGTAGAGCTTGGAGAAGAAATGAGTTGAACAAGAATTTGAAGTTGAAGGTGAAGGAGTTGAAGAATGAAATGATAATGTACCAAAATAGCAACTTATCTCACTGTGCCTCTTCCGGAAACATGTACAAGGCTTTGGACGTTCTTCGGCCTAGATGGCGTTCTGGTACGATAACAGACACATATATACAGATTCGGAAATTGCGGATCTTTACAGAGAAAGTAGAAATTGCCGCTTCATCCCAGGGAAGGTACGAAGTTTCAGAGGCGCGGCGACGTGCATTGGTCTAGCATTCCCCACTACTACGGTAATCGGTTCCGTATCGCCAACGCCAATTCGCCATTGCAAATCTAACTGTCCGGTCAACTGATACCAGTGTTGTCAGGTCTTATGCTTTTGCATGAGATCTCATGCATTCCGAGGAAATGTCATGCTCTCATATTTTAATTACAAAATCTCATGCTTTTTAATAGACACAAAAAGAAATAATAAAATTATTAAAATTACTCTTTGAAATCTACCAAAACAAACACCTAACGAGAAATAAAGACAAAATCGAGATCAAAATTGAATAGATAGAGGTAGGTATCTACAATATTTGGGTACTTGAAATGTCCTTTATTGTAGACTGCTCTCTTAATAATTAGCAATGAATACAAAAACGGGTATGACAGTCGACGGATATGCGGTGTGTGTGCTGTATTCACGCTGTATTGCAATGATTCTTAACTCTATTCCGTAAGGGTACCTACATTTTCTGGAAACAACAGATTTTACGACCCGTGAGTCACCCTGCGTCACGTTAACTGCGCCTCAACGTTTGCCCGGTCTAACAATCAATAAAATAAATTGGAAAAGTTACGTGGTTAATAACTTTTAGTAAGTACCTGTAAGTACCTACTTACAATGTAATATTATGATAAAATAGCAGAACATAATGCTTTTAATGAAATAAAAATGGCATTACAAAAGTAATTAAAAATTAAGCTGTGTCAAGAGGTGTTTTTGATAAATTAAGCCATCTCATGCTTTTTCTCCAAACGTCAAGCTTCTTTGAAATTATTCTCATGCACTGAAATTTTTCCACCTGGCAAATCTGCTTGATGTGAACACGCTGTGTTGTAATATATGTTGCATGACCCAAATACACGCAAGCGGCAAAACACAATTCACCATCAAGATCCTCACTTTCCAAATCTGTAGAAGATTCTATACAAAATAAAGAGCAGAGCAGAGCCTACAGGACTTGCCAATAATACAACGTTTGCTGTAAATGACAGCAGCAGCCTAATTAAACATCCAGAACTAAAATCTATCCTGTTTATAATAGTTACTGTTTTGTATTGAAATGATATATTACTTAAAATGTATAATGCTTAATTAAAATCATAAATGAGTTTAAAAAAAATCACAATTTAATTTACATTTGTTTTATGTTCTACAAAGAAAAATACTTTGGCGTTCTAGAACAAAATTGCTTATCAAAATTTAGCTGTGTATACCAAATTTCATTCATTTATCACAACGCGATTGAGAGATATTGCAAAAAAATGATTTCCATTCCCTCTTCAATGGGTCCCTGTGCCCTTAGGAAGCATTTCCGGACCCATGTTCATATGAACTTTTCTACTTAGTTTTGATCATAGAATGGGCCTGTTCAGGGTTGGCAGCTAATTATGAGACACCCTGTATAATTTTTTGTATAACTTTTGCAGCCAAATGAGTTAAACTGTTAATAAATTTATTATCAAGTATTCTTTGCCATTTTTCCATGACATTTAAGGATACCATCCCATTCGTGACAACATTCGCACTGTATAGTGTATATTCCGATCTGCTAATATTCGCTGTATCCAAAGAACTTTTTGCTCGGATCTGCCCCAGAATCAAACTCAAACGAAATAAAGCAATATCTCCTCCAATAACAGCCCCATTTAGCGAACCATTAAAAAAAAGTTATATAACGGATCTGACAGCGGAGCGGGAGAACCGAACCAAATATCCCTTCGAAAATGAAAGAAATAAAAGCTAACGATGAAGCCGTCGGCGAAGTTTGGACATTAAAGCAGATTAGGCCGGGCCCGTATCGTGTAATAAATTATGTCAATAGTTAATCTAGGCCGGTTTCGTCGATTAGGCCTTCGTAACTATTGTAATGCTAACTAGTTCATAAATCCTAGTAAATTGATAGTATTTAATTAGAGATAAAATGTTAGTGGACCTCCGAGTAGTCATATTTTTTCTGTGCGGCTCATAACTTTCGTAAAACTTTAGTCAAGGTCGGCCTTGGGGGTTTCTCCTTTGCATAATATACAGGGTCCCCCACCAGGACTGTATCTTCATTATTTAATATATCTTAGCGATCAAGTAGGTTTGTTAAAGGCCTTCAAAGCTAACCATTTAATTAAAAATATATATACAGGATGTTTTCAAAACAAGTAGGACAGCTACTTATAGACTAGTGATTCTACAGTTAAAAAGAACACGTTTTGCATAAAAATGTTGACACCCTTGGAGATACAATTCTTCAAAGTTTCCAAAAAATATGGAATAGCGGCTGTATTTTAAATAGCAGAAAAAGGTATAATATTCAAAGTTTCACATTAACTTTTTGCTAATGCATATGCAACTTCCACACCATTGCAAGTGCTCAAGAGTTTAGTACAATTCTGTAAAAAAAATAATAAACAAGTAGCTCCTGTAGTTTTCGAGATATTGTGATGTATATCTGAAAAAACACAAACCCCTGTATCCCGGGATATTTGTATGACTGGTGAGTAATTTCGTCTCAGTGAGTCAACAACTACATGGGTCTCAGCTTCTCACCTCAAAAGGACTTTGAACTAAACGGTGCTCACCCGAGATACCTCTACACAACTTAGCGAGCATAGGACCCAAACATCGTCCCCTGTGCGGCGTGGAGTATTATACCGAACGAAGCGCTAACAAAAAATTACTATATCGTGAATAGTTAACGATAGAATCCTCGTTCTTTCTGTAGTATTTTGTATGTTGATGCAAAAATTGAGCTCAATGGCGAAAATAGTTTCCCAGATATAGTAATGTATATCTTAAAAAACACAAATTATTAATCTGCCATTTTTTTAGAACAACCCTTATAAAAAAAACTCTCAGTACGATTTTGGTACGGCCGGTGGAAATTTATACTCCAATGGGTAAATAACAATTTGGGACAAGATTTTTTACCATAAAGTGTTTATATTCTTGCGTTTTTGTGGCATTTGTGGATAGATAGCTACATATAGTGGAAGTCTTGTGTAGGTAATGCTATAATTATTAGTAGTGATGTCGCGAACTCACGGTATTGTTAAACGTAACGTATTTCTTTGTTTACAATATAAATCCGCTCGTAACAATTACGCCAGCAATGCTGTTGTATAAATACCAAATAGTTGGTTTTACTCGAGGTATTTATAAAATTGTACCTACCTACCATCTGATTTCACATTAAACTACTTGTTTTAACAGAAGCGTTCTAAATTTAAACGAGCTTAGATATAGAAAATATACATAAAAGATAACAAAAATAATTATATTACATAACACCTATTATTCTTAGTAGATACAGTGATGTAACAGTTTTTACCAATTTCGAGGCGTTAGATAATAAAAATAATAAGAATTATTTCAAAATTTTTTTATGTTGTATTATTAATTACATAAGGTCGAATATAATAGAGAATGACTAAATCACAACACAGAGAAGAGTACGGAAGATACGGGTGGCATGATTATCTAAGCGTACAACTTGAGAAGAGTTAAAGCACACAAAATTATCAAAAATAATTTCATGTTGAATCAATCACATTAACAGTTTACTTTAAATATGCCACCTGTGTCATCCTCTCTACAAATTGGAATGCCGTCCTTTTGGACGAATATTGCCCACCACCACCCACTTATACGTACCTGATGCGCACTCCGCGGATATCACACTCAAGCCTTGTCCTCATGGAGGCGAAACTCACGGATCTTTTCACGAATTTTGCAACTTCTGTTTTAATTATTTATGGTGGGAAAATCTCAACTTTTGACAATTGCAATTTGCAAAACTGTCAAACACAGAAATATTATTACACCTTTCATTATTATGTGGTGTTAATAAATTTATTTTGAGCTTCTGATAATCTACCATTGCAGTTTCATGATGAAAATGACAGAAAATGTTATAGGTAGTTGACAAAATTTGTTATAAAGATTTTTCCACCATTAAATAAATCGCGCAAATATTTGAGAATTCCGCATTCAAAAGGACAAAAGGGTTTAGAATGCATACACACAATTTACTATTGGTTACTAGCACTGTCACAATAACGGTCACACATTAACACTATATTAATATCATATCGTACCGCTTTCCGTATGACCTTCATACGTCCATGTTTCGTCAAAATTTAATATATTCTTCGATCCAGATTCTTATTATTTAATATTTATTTTAAATAGTTTCTTCGCCATATTATTATTTGGTCCTTTCTATCAGTATATTCTTTTCGATTTCATTTATATGGACTAAGTTTCATCTTGTAAGATCTAGTAATCGATTTTTTTGTCGAAAACTCATTTTAAAAATACAATCTTTTTCCGCGAGTTTCCATCACTTTCCATTTCACAGTTGTATTTCTTTACCACTTTTTATTTGCACACATATTCTATTCGCGTACAATTCTGTTAATGAAATACATATTTCAACATCGCTCTCATCCGATATTCCTCACTAGTTAAATTAGGACGATTTTGAAAATACGTTTTAGAGCTTGAATTATTCTACATTCTTAAAAACACAAAATCACTAATAAAATTAATTACATTCATAATTAAATTAGCGAAAAGATATACCCGAAATTTTGCCCGCCCGAACGATATACCTGCCCATGATAGCGCTGGAAATGAAACAGTTGGATACGACTATTCGTCGCAGCCAATCAAAAGCCACAGCGCATGCGTACTTACTGTAGCAGAAGCTATGCGGGTATGCTCTCAGAGATATGCGGCACACGATTTTGTAGGAAAAATATACGGACTGCATGTATATTTCTTTGTGTTGACTGCTATTAATTGTGAGCAGGATTTATAACATGAATCACTCTCTACAATTTTGGACGTCGGCTATAACACTCTGTTATTCTATGTCAACTAACATTATCCTATAACGTTTGGTTGGGCCTTGTACAAAGTAGTACTCGAAGCAACACAATCTCCTCCTCCGAGGATAAGGCACGTACGCAGCGTCTCTCGGGTCATCGCGGGGTCGAGCCGGTCAGCTGACCGGCGGCGGTGCAACGGCGATGCTCGTTACTCCATCTCTTCCCGAAGAAAAAATCCACATCGCAACGGAGGTCGACGGTGCCCCAGAAACAGCCGAACGGCACGAACAGCCGTCCGTCCAATCCGCGGTCTACTTTCGGGCTCGTCGAGGTGTCGATCCGGATGAAATAGTAGATATCGAGATGAGAATAACCCACATTAAAAAGGAGGAAGTAATGGGAGGCTGTGGGAACCTAGCTGTGGGGTAACGTGAACATAGTTGTAGAGCGAGGTTGAAATTTATATGAAAGAATGTAATTATTGGAGTCGATAGATGGTATTAGAACGATCCTCGTGTAGCATCATTTAAAGTAATGCCGGTGATTTTGATTCTGTGCTGCGAGAATTATTATTAACTCGAAAGGTTTTATTTATAAAGCTTTTGTTGTCATGGTATAAAGGAAAAGACAAACAAAATGTGTAATTGCCGTGATTATAGTAAATGAAAAATATATTGTGTTTTACTTGTTTGGGTCCCAATTGTAAATACTTGAGAAATTTCATATCCGTTGCACTCTAATCCTACAGTAAATACATCTATATCTTTCATAGTTAAACTGCACAATTCTGCACTTCGGTATACTCCATTTAAACCAAATATCAGTACCACTTTCATTAATAAAAACTCATCACCTGGAGCATCTATTAAAAACAGAGTAACGTTTTCCATACTCAAAACTTTTGATTTTTCTTTACTTCGTATGTGTCATTTTGACGTTTTAAAAAGACAAGTAACTTTTTATATTGTAACTAGGTGACCCGGCAAACGTTGTTTTGCCATATGAATTATTTCTAGTGAATATTTTGGTAGTTGGCTTCGTTCTCATCCCTACTCCATGCTGTTTACTGGGTGAGAAGCATAAACATAGAAAAAATATAAACTGTGCCAGTGTCATATTGCTGGCGACCACTAATTCATGGCTGCCCTAAAAGGTCCAGAATCACTAAAACTTTTAAAATGACAGCACGTTACTTAATCTCATATTGTAATGCAGCCATCGTATTTGCCATTGAGGTAGTATCTAAGGAGACGCTGTCACGTCATCAAAAGGGGCTTCAGTACCGCCATATTCATACGACACTTGTGTCAAAGAGCTGTCATCGACTTAAGTAAAGTTGTTTTTAGTGTTTTTGTGTTTCGGAAGTATATTACATACATTATACACATAAAACATCGAAAGACATAATGGTTTCGTGTGCTAAACGTAGCTGTAGTAGCAGAGACAATGTTGATAAGAAGAAATCATCCGAATCCGGAATAACATTTCATAATTAATGAGGTTTTCCAGGTTTTCCTCATTCCTGCACTGAATAGTGGTTAGGGCCTAAGTCGTTCCTGGGCGCAAATGCGGCCTGCTTAATAATAATATGCCGCCCCCTCTCCCACACAAGTCTCCGACTTCTGGGCTAATCCCTGTGATTAGAATGAGGGGTAGAGATATTATTATTATTATTATTATTATTATTATTATTATTATTATTATTATTATTATTATTATTATTATTATTATTATTATTATTATTATTATTATTATTATTATTATTATTATTATTATTATTATTATTATTATTATTATTATTATTATTATTATTATTATTATTATTATTATTATTATTATTATTATTATTATTATTATTATTATTATTATTATTATTATTATTATTATTATTATTATTATTATTATTATTATTATTATTATTATTATTATTATTATTATTATTATTATTATTATTATTATTATTATTATTATTATTATTATTATTATTATTATTATTATTATTATTATTATTATTATTATTATTATTATTATTATTATTATTATTATTATTATTATTATTATTATTATTATTATTATTATTATTATTATTATTATTATTATTATTATTATTATTATTATTATTATTATTATTATTATTATTATTATTATTATTATTATTATTATTATTATTATTATTATTATTATTATTATTATTATTATTATTATTATTATTATTATTATTATTATATTATTATTATTATTATTATTATTATTATTATTATTATTATTATTATTATTATTATTATTATTATTATTATTATTATTATTATTATTATTATTATTATTATTATTATTATTATTATTATTATTATTATTATTATTATTATTATTATTATTATTATTATTATTATTATTATTATTTATTATTATTATTATTATTATTATTATTATTATTATTATTATTATTATTATTATTATTATTATTATTATTATTATTATTATTATTATTATTATTATTATTATTATTATTATTATTATTATTATTATTATTATTATTATTATTATTATTATTATTATTATTATTATTATTATTATTATTATTATTATTATTATTATTATTATTATTATTATTATTATTATTATTATTATTATTATTATTATTATTATTATTATTATTATTATTATTATTATTATTATTATTATTATATTATTATTATTATTATGACGTTAGGGAAGCGATCTTAAAACTAAAAAACTCTAGTTGTTTGGATTTTTACGAACTCAATAGTCATGTTATTAAGGCTTCCGTTGATCATCTTGCTATGCCCCTTTCAGTTCTTTTTAACAAATGTCTTATAGAAGGTTATTGGCCCAAAGACTTGAAAATAAGTAAAATCATTCCTATATTTAAGAAAGAGATGTAGATTTACCGGACAATTACAGACGATTGCAATTGTTCGATCTTCTCAAAAATTTTTGAAATTATAATCAATTGGAGAGACTTACTGTTTATTTGGATACCAGAAACATAATTTCTATGTCACAGTTTGGTTTTCGTAGAGGTGTCTCTACAGTCAAGGCATTATTAGAGTTATTGGACAATATAGTTGAGGGTTTAGAGGAAGGAGTACCTACTCACGCAGTACTCTGTGACTTGACAAAAGCGTTTGATTGCGTTAATACAGAGATTCTTCTTTGAAATTAGAACATTATGGCATACGTGGGATTGTCAACAAATTATTTCTGATCATACCTATTTAATCGGTCTCAGTTTGTTAGTTTCAATGGAAACGTGTCTGATTTGAAGGATATATCCTCTGGTGTCCCACAAGGATCTGTCTTGGGACCTTTACTGTTTTTGTTGTAGTATCATATTTCTTCCTTCATCATTAGGTAATATCAAGTGCGTACTTTTTGCAGATGATACAACGCTGTTCACCAAAAAGTGATCCGGCTTTGATTCAGGAAGGTCTTGATAGGGCTAAAATATGGTTTGATACAAATAAACTAAAACTTAATGAGTCGAAAACTAAAAATATAATGTTTAGTTCTGATCGCTGGGTGGATAAATCGGAGCCAGTGCGCTTGCTCGGCGTGTGTCTTGATACTGGTCTGAGTTGGAAGGCGCATATTAACACTCTCTCTGCAAAACTTTCTACACAGATTTTCGTTATGCGTCAGCTGAGAACATGCTTAGATAACAATGCCATGAGAATCATCTACTTTGCCTTGGTGCACAGCGTGCTGTCGTATGCCATTGTACTTTGGGGCAATGCATCGACAGCACTAAAAATTTTTCATTTGCAGAAGGCAGCAGTCAGAATTATAGACTCTGCTCCATATGGAACGCATTGCAGACCACTTTTTAAGAAGTACAAGATTTTACCCATGCCTTGTATATTTATATTGGAAAGCCTACTTATTATACATAAAATGTGAATAACCTATCTTCACATGAGGATAGGCATAATTATAATACCAGGCGGCGGTGGAATCTTGTACCTACATTTTCTAGACTTAGGATGACTCAACTTAATAAAATTGATCTCAATCTATACAATAAATTTATAAATTATCACAGCCATGTTGATGTGAAAGTAATGACTTACAACTCCTTTTATAGGTTGGCTAAACATTTTTTATTAATCACTGTTTTTATAGTATAGATGAATATTTTCAAGTCACATAAGTATTATTTATATGTTTGCTGTTTGTCATGACTTCTGTTGTTTGTGTTCTATTATACAAATTTATTTATTATTTTATTTCTTGACTGCCAGTTTTAAACTGGTGACTATATATATTTTTGTTTTTTAATGAATTATTGTATTGACATAAATATTATTATTTATATGTTTGTCGTGTCATAAATTCTGTTGTTTGTTTTATTTTACAAATTTATTTATTATTTTACTTTTTGATTGCCATATTTAAACTGGTAACTATATTTTTCTTTTCCAATGAATTATTGTATTATGACATAAATGTACTGAAGTATGTATTGTCAATAAAGGCTATATATTATTATTATTATTATTATTATTATTATTATTATTATTATTATTATTATTATTATTATTATTATTATTATTATTATTATTATTATTATTATTATTATTATTATTATTATTATTATTATTATTATTATTATTATTATTATTATTATTATTATTATTATTATTATTATTATTATTATTATTATTATTATTATTATTATTATTATTATTATTATTATTATTATTATTATTATTATTATTATTATTATTATTATTATTATTATTATTATTATTATTATTATTATTATTATTATTATTATTATTATTATTATTATTATTATTATTATTATTATTATTATTATTATTATTATTATTATTATTATTATTATTATTATTATTATTATTATTATTATTATTATTATTATTATTATTATTATTATTATTATTATTATTATTATTATTATTATTATTATTATTATTATTATTATTATTATTATTATTATTATTATTATTATTATTATTATTATTATTATTATTATTATTATTATTATTATTATTATTATTATTATTATTATTATTATTATTATTATTATTATTATTATTATTATTATTATTATTATTATTATTATTATTATTATTATTATTATTATTATTATTATTATTATTATTATTATTATTATTATTATTATTATTATTATTATTATTATTATTATTATTATTATTATTATTATTATTATTATTATTATTATTATTATTATTATTATTATTATTATTATTATTATTATTATTATTATTATTATTATTATTATTATTATTATTATTATTATTATTATTATTATTATTATTATTATTATTATTATTATTATTATTATTATTATTATTATTATTATTATTATTATTATTATTATTATTATTATTATTATTATTATTATTATTATTATTATTATTATTATTATTATTATTATTATTATTATTATTATTATTATTATTATTATTATTATTATTATTATTATTATTATTATTATTATTATTATTATTATTATTATTATTATTATTATTATTATTATTATTATTATTATTATTATTATTATTATTATTATTATTATTATTATTATTATTATTATTATTATTATTATTATTATTATTATTATTATTATTATTATTATTATTATTATTATTATTATTATTATTATTATTATTATTATTATTATTATTATTATTATTATTATTATTATTATTATTATTATTATTATTATTATTATTATTATTATTATTATTATTATTATTATTATTATTATTATTATTATTATTATTATTATTATTATTATTATTATTATTATTATTATTATTATAGGTTTGTATTACAAAACAGTAAACATTATGCAGGGCCGTATGCGGAAATTATAATATATTATTTTACGAAAGTGTCGAGCATTATTTACTTAAATAATAAGATTACAGGGTATCTTTCTTTTAGATTTCCTAAGGATCCAGCACGTCGGAAAATTTGGGTTCAGTTTACAAATAGAGTCTTATTAATAAAAGCTGTTGCAAGTAGGTACACGAATGTTAGGATGTACTATTTTAGCAAACATAAAACAAATAGGTCTGAGAGCATAAAGCATCACAACAATAAAATTGTTTTATTTAAGGGACAATAAATGTTTTTTTCACTTGTTCTGTTTATTTTCCTTTCAAAATGTACTTAGTTTATAATAAATTAGTATACAATATAATAAATAACAGTTACGTAGAAGCAGTGAGTTTAACCAATAATAGTAGGTATGTAAGTATTTCAATTTTATTTTATTTTTCAAAATTATATTTTGGTGGTACGGAGTTCCTAATTTGTAAGCTGTGACTTATAACCCTAAATAGTCCGGCCCTGGTGAGACAGCCATATTGTTACTACACTCCCAGTGCTACCGTTTTCTGCACGGGGAAATAATGCTTATAGCGTCTCCTAGGATATTACCTCAATGGTATTTGCACAACTGCCAACATGAAGCAAATAAAATATTAATTTTCTGGACCTTAGGTTCCTAGAAAACGCGGCACTTATCACGTGACCTATATCATAAACCGACGCTGTCTATATTTTTTCTAGGCTTGTGGTGAGAAGTGACACCGGTAGACGTCTGGCGGGGATAATTGATCTAGTGATTATCGATCAGTTATCTACCAGGGTTAAAAATGATTAAATTACTGAAATGGCTATTAAAAAATAGGGGTTTGTTCTAGAAGGGTGAAAATTAAGAGTTGTATGTATTTTTAATGCCGCATAATTAAAAAATAAAAATTAAAAATGTTGTCCAAAAAAATAAAAAAAATTTTTGGACTGGACCACCCTTATCACTTAGAAGTATAAAAATAGATTATGACCGATTCTCAGACCTACCGAATATACATATAAAATTTCATAAAAAGGGGTATGGTGACTAACACTGTGACACGAGAATTTTATATATATATATATAGAAGATAGGTATAAGCATATTTTTATTTATTTGTATAGTACTTTACACCATGGAATATGTAGGTAGACGATAAATTGGATGCCTTAAGAGATTTTGCCCGAAATAACGAGAGTCATTATATGAAAAACAGTGAAATATGTATAAAAAATAGCTTTCTTTCTCAAAAAATACGCTAGCATTATACTTTCATCAGTTCTTAGTGCGTATTTTTTTCATATACATTCTTGAATTTTTCTTTGGATTTTAAAGGAAGTAAGCTCGAGATGATTCTAGAGCGGCATTTAAAATGTTTTCAGAACAATTTTCTAAATTGTTAGATGGCCAGTCCGAAGTCCTAATAGTACTTTATTCATTGGAGTATCGTCAGTCGGAACGGACCTTCACTGAAATTCCTAATGAAGTACGTAATCGCTTAAACATGGAATACTCTGATAGATGGATAGGAAGCCCATTAGATGGACAGCCCCAAGTCCTGATTTAATACCAATAGACCATTCTGTGTAAACATACCTGAAATCAAGGGTCTATAAAATACCAATGGAGTTCCATGACAAGTTTATCAGTCGAATCTGACCCATGTATCTTCAGTTAACAGCTATTCCAAAGAATACGAGAGAATTTGGCTCGCGTCTTCATAGGTGGAATTAAGTTCAAAATCGTCATTTTGAGTCAGTCTTGAAGCTGATCATGCACTTGACAAATGGTAAATCTTCTATTGGCATTAAGATTCTGTAAGTGTTTTGCTAACATTAAATAACTTGTATAGACCCACGTCTATTATTTCAAGTTGTCAAGCCTTTTAAGGATAGATACGTAGCCGGCATTCAGAACAAAAAAATGTAAGCACACACACATGAATACGTATATTATATTTCCCATGCCTTAGCCTCCTTTGCTATGTCCCAAACATTATAATTTTATGACACCCTGTATACGGATAAAATAAATATACTAAGTAAAATCGCGTTAGGCTACCAGATCAACAAACTAAAACGCCTTCGCTCTCCTTCCTACCCCTCAAATAAAAATAATATAGTACTATTATTCATTCATCTATGCATTATTCTCTTCAAAATGTATTTCCTTATACGTGAATGGAATATTTTTAGATCAGTTTTAAGTAAACTGCCAACTAGATTTATTTGCTCGTGTCTTGGTTTAAAACTTACCCTTGTTCTCGGAAAATTTCTCCGTCGTGTATACTTAGCTGACCCTGCCCGCAATTATGTTGCTTTTGCAGTGAAATTCAACGTGACATTTTACATAATAACTAATCACGCCGAGACCGTTATCTGAAATTATATCAAACTTCTAAATTTGTTACAACGTGACGCTTTACCATTACATAATACGTAGAAGATTCCATGTAATTATTATAAACACGCATGTACAGTTTTAGAACGGCGAAGGTTTTATTAAAAATCACAGAACACTAGAAAAATTGCACTACCCAGACACTATACAGAATGGCGAAGCTATTTAAGATCATGAGTGTGGATGTGTGGTTTTTTGCTTTTTTATGGCAAGTATGATTAAATTAAATAAGCATTATTAAGTTTCCAACTTACTACGACGATTGTAGGTATTTTGGCTGAAATATCACATTAACACTACGTAAAAGCTATTTAGTATTGTTTGTTGGAAAATTTAGAAAAAATGTTTTGCAATAATGGCGACTTAAACCTTGCCTGTCAATGGCACATTTTCCAAATCTTACTTTGAAGTCTTTGTTCTAAGAAACCCACCTTCAAAGTAATTGATACTTTAGCATCCGTAACGAGAACTGCCAATTTGCAACTTTCAAGTGACAAAGTATCGAACAACGTTGTAGAGTTATTTTAAAGTAGCAGTAAAGTTGTGACTACCACACATTGTCTGTTCAATGCCACTTCTTAGTAACATTTTTCCTGTTGTTCATTCTGAACGAGGTATATCTGACGTTTACACAAGGACTGTATTAGTCCTTGATTTTCATCTTCTAGCAATAGTTGAATACTTAGCTCTGCATTATTATTATTACATTCCTTGGCTTTGCTTGTTATCCTTGTTGCATGTTTTGTCCTTTGTATTTTTTGTGTTATTTATAGTCTATTATAGTTTTTTTCATATTTGCATTAAGTTTATAGTTATAAAAATATGATAATATTATACAAAGACAAAAAGTACACTTTACACCTGACGTGATAGAACAGGTACAGACATTCCACAATGACGAACGGCATGAAGGTTTTCATTTTTAGGAAACTACATGGAAAAATTTACTTCATGGTGCATTTAAGAGGTGATATGCACTTTGTAGTTGTTGTGTGTGATGAAACTAAATAGCTTTACTTTAAGCATCGATAACGCTGTTTGGACTAATAAATATTGCTTACAAGTTCCATGACTTTAAACAAACAATTTAAGTTGAATATCGCGACAACTATGAAAACTACTTGAAAGCATTTGCAATTTTGAAGTCATATTTTAGTAACATGAGTTAGTCATCGCTATGATCACTTTTCAGTTCTGAAACGTTAAAGATGGTTCCACTGGTGAGCGGGTTTATAACATGAGTCACTCTATAGATTGTCAGCTAGGTATAGTGTAAATGATCTATCAACAAAATGCGAAGGAACTGACTTGGAATATCCGTAGACTTGCATTACTTAAAACTTTAATTTTTCTCCGCTAAAGGCGCTAGTATGCAATATTCCTCTCAATTCGTGTCGTGCGAAACCCATTCACTTAGCCGACGGCCTAATCCTCACCTCCGCGAAAAATTCCACGAAGGCAATTAGTTCTGGCCACAGCGGGACCAACTGACGTTTCCAAGTTTTCAGGCGAGCCTAGACGGCGTGCCATATGCCCAACATGGTAATTGTAACCTATATCTTGGGGGTATTCGGTGTTCGATGCAGATGCTTTATATTAATTGTTTCATCGAGGCCCCGGGGTCTGGTTTCGCTGAGAGAGAGAGAGGTGCGGGCGGGACCCAACTTCCAAGGGTAGCTGCGGGTCAAATTCAAAGTATACAGGGTGTCTTGAAATTAATGGCACACAGAGCGACAGTAGAAAACCACATACAACGTTTTATCCATAGTCACATCACAATCGTATTTGTGGAGTCAGAATTATTGGAACTTAAGAAAAAATATTCGCACTACTTCATATTTCTTTGTACTCAACGGAAACTGGTTTGCTATGGTACGTTGTTTATTATCCATTATTTAATAAACAGTTCTATCTGAATTTGGTAAAAATGCAAGAAAGTAGTTGTGTTCCTATGGCTGTTTTCGAAGAAGCTCAAGAAGTAGTTTTCCATTTATTGCCAGCGAAATTCAGGGAACATTATACCAAAAATTGTTCGCCAAAATTAACGAATGGAAGGAAAAACGGAGAGTAATGATAATAAATGAAGTAGTCATGATATCGTATTTTTAAATTTGAAGAAAAACAAGTAATTTCATCTATTTGGTCGAAATATTTGATGTTAAAAGCTAATATACAGAACTACAAAAATACATATATTGGAAAATAAACAAGATTACTGCTTATTTGAAAAGTTAATATAGGGGAAACAAAGCTACAGTATTGGAAAGTGCTTATATTGAAGATTTTTGACTTGGGCTTCCGACAGAGAATATTTAATGACTATAGTAATATCTCTTTGCCTTTTACATATTGTTAGCTATATATTGAACTGGATTATTTTAGGTAGTACTACTGTTTCAATACCTGACATCAAGACGGGTATTTCAAGAAAATTTACAATTATAGAAGAATGATTTTGCGTGAATGCTGTTCAAATATGCAGAAAATATATTTCTCTACGCCCCATCCGCTTAACACAACACAAATTCTTTAATACATCAGTCAAAAATGTACTTCTCAGCTTGTTGGAATCAACACATTGGCGAAGGTATTTTCAATAGCTGCTTCATTCCTGAATATCGCAAATCCAGAAGCATATACTGGCCAATATATGAGGCGTACTTCTTCAACTTTATTGGTTAATAGAGATGCTGATACAACCATTAAACGGCGTGGTGGATGGAAGAACTGCTCTGTAGTAGTTACGTTAAGGTGTCCATATGTAGCAAATTTGATATTGCAAGGAAAATCCAAGGAAAATATATCTATTCCTTACAACAAGAGGCATCCGTAACTTGTACAAATTCTTAACAAACTCCGCCAGATGCTATGCATTCCGAAAGTGATGGCAATAATGCTGCAAGGGTTGTTATTAACGGAGAGGCAGTTAAATGTGATAAAACAAAATATAATATTTTTGTAGGGTAGTTCTAGGAGAGTTGGCGTGTCAGGTGAGATGAGTCACTGACTGTTTTAAAGCTATTACCGGTAATATTCAAATTTTGGCGGCACTACACGATACGCCACATTGCAGCAGTGCATTGGTTTATGCAAGTCGTTGCAGAATTATCACTATTCTTTTACAATAATTTATTTCAATATTTTTAGAAATATGAAAAGAAATAAACAACTTGCAACTATTCTGACATATGATCATTATATAAATACATAGTAAGCAAAACAATTTCAAAAGGAAAAGAAAAAAGATAACATTTTGAAGAATAAAAATGTTATAACACATTAAAAAAATAAACAAAAGACATATAAAGCACAATTCGATTCTTCTGACGAAGAAGGTACACCGTATATGATGACTCCTCTGATACATTAGCATACAGCGACCAAAGTTAAACAAGTGTTGGATGTTGAGAGGAGTGGAAGAACATAAATAATAAATAATAATAATAATAATAATAATATGCGGCCACAGCGTATATCCAAAGACACGAATCAGTCTTACGGGTGTTGTATTATCATTTACGACACTCGTATGAGATAGACGAGACCCCAGTGCTCCCTTATGCTCCGGGGATATAGAATCCGTGGGGAATGAGAAGTGCCGAATTTATTGGAACTATTCATTCCCCACCCTCAGGCAAATTCAAGCCAATAAGCCTGATGTAGTCCTCCTCGACCACCAGCTTAGGACGATGTTTGTGATTGAGTTCTCTGCTCCCGCAGAGAACAACATCGTCCTAAAAGAGGAGGAAAAACGGAGGAAGTATCGAGATCTTCTCTCCGAGCTCCGCAGGCTGTATCCAGACCACTCTGTTAAGATTCTTCCACCCTGCTAATTATAGGCGTCCTGGGTGGAATGAGACATACGTTGCTTTCTGACTTAAAGATCATACCGGCTTGCCGAAATTCGGCAGAGATCTTAGCCGGCAGAATGCAGAAGGCAATCGTCCTTGGTTCGCTACGTCTGCTTAGAACACATGATTTACGGGCGCAATGATTACTGACTCCACGGAGTGGAGAGTGGTCATTGCTTGACTCTTCAGAACATCTCCGAATGTGTCGGAGCTTCGGAAGGTGTTTACTGAAAATAATAATAATAATAATAATACGTTTATTTAGCACTTGCTATTTAAGTTAAAATAGTCGTTTTAACATTGTTTACATAATTTGTATATTTGGTTGGTTTTTTGGTTTTTGCAAGAACGTAGAAAAAATATTGTATGCAACACGTACAAAAACACTTACTTTTTGTACTTTTTGCATAAATAACTATAATCCCACTAGTGGATAAAGTATCATTTTAGACGGTTCATATGTCTGGCAAAAAGTCAGATTATAAGGTGATGGATAAATAAATAAAAAAGTACATTCTCATGGATCAAGCTAAGATTTAAATCACATTATTTTTGTGACCCATTCTTTACTGAACACCTTGTATATTACTCTTATCCTGAACCTTTTTACAAGTATGGACGTGAGTCCAAAAATTGACTTATCTTCCTGAAGACGTCCGAATTAGTCGAAACGTAATTTCTCCAATTCATTATCAGGGACGAGGACCTTGCAGGAAGAATGGATGTTTCACTTTACCGGCACAATCGAGTTGCGCATTGTTCCGTCAGAGTAGAGGTACAATTTCCATTAAGACGAGTCGAATTTTCATTATCTAAAAGCCCGAACACATTAAATTAACAAAGACTCGAACATTTGATTAAGACACACAAACGTTACTTCCGTCGGAAAAAATCCCGCGTCGAGACGATCGTCGGCTCCACCCCCGCCCGGCGTCGCTTCTCTTAGCGGGCAATACAATAATAGCTTTATCATTTAGACAGCGTTTGCGTCAGCTGTTGGGCCGTAATTTATGGCAGGCGAATTGAAAAGATGTTGCTGAGGAATTCGCGTGTGCATATCTTGATTGCGAACGTACAGGGTGGCTTACGTAAGTTTGGGAAGCTCGATATGATTTTTATTTATTTATTTATTTATTTACAACAGCCCACGGGATGAGGAATCATAGAATGAAACACAAAGTGTGTACAATAAAATAATCTAAACACAAATACACAAAGCAACACCAATAAAGAAATTGTACATTATTAAAATAGATGCACACACATATATATAAACACACACACAGATACCTACGTATTACAAAGTTAGAAATTAAAAGAGTAATAATAAATAAATAGAGAATACAAAATATATAAAAATATGGAAAAAAAAATAAATAAAAACACCTAGACAGAATATATTCGCTTAATATGCTCAATAGAACAGACAAATATATCTATGTTTGTATAATGCGTGATCATTTGATACAATGGGGATGCAATCATAGAATTTGTCCATGCTTGAGGCAACTTAAAAACAGTACTGTTTCGTGAATTGGGTAGGTAGTACACCACGCAATAATATTAACTCACACTGTAACTTCTTAACTGACCTTACCCTTACCATAAACGATTAAAAAATGAATTTCTGCAAGTTTGATATTACCAGTTAAAGTATTTAGGAAGCTACTGTGTTTACTCAATAATTTGAAAAATTATGCTTAAGCGTGCATAAAGGCTTTCCTACTTGCTGAAAAAACAACTATTTAAACAGGTATCCGCATTTCATAAGTTAATACCATTGCGCAGTGTTAGAAAGATACACAAATTATGCCCTTAAATTATTTTATGAAGAATAACAAAAGACTATGATTTCTACACAACATAGAGTTCATTTTGCCACATAACCTCAAACAACATACTTCGTAGTTTCGTGGTGAGTGAAACAGATTTTAAAAATAAACACAAAACGTGTAATAACAAAATAACCAGCTTGTTGTTGTATACGTTCAATATCAAGAATCGCATGCAAAAAAGAAGCTGGTGTCTTAGGCACAGGTAACAGGTACGTGTCACGGGCAGTAGGCAAAATGTCCGGCACCAGTCCTATCATCTGGGATTGATAGTCACAGTCAGCGAGGTTGACAAAGAGGTTATATTGACATCAATGCATTGGTCAAGGGCAAAGGAATAAGCTGTTGCTGTGACAAAGGCAAGGTACAAGTGGAAACAAAACGTAATATTTATGAAACGATTTGATAATTTCAATGCACGTAAATTGAAAGTTAATATGATATACGTTTGCATCTTCTGAAATCGAAATAAGCCAATGGGTAAAGAGGAGGGTGTGGTCATTAGTATTTTCATAAATAAACATATTTCAATTATTCTTTGATATGTCTAAAAGTTCTAGTTAATTTATTTGAAGCTATTCCAAGACATCAGTGTAATACTGGCAACGCTATGGAATACACATCCACCATGACTCTTATAAATATAGTAGTATGGGAGTCGGATCAGCGGTCCTCAACAAGTTTTCGATTGAAAAACCAGAAAATTGATTTTGGCTCCTGATTTTTTTGTAAGAAAATTGTTAATTATGTGTTTTAGACAGCGAACTGTACCTTTGGTTAAAATATTTGTACTTATTTAAGGTTCACCCTGTATTTAGAATGACGAAATATCACACTTTGTGCATGTTAATGTTTTCGACATATTTTCATTTGAAAAATTCCATACAACTCGTTACTGTAAATTATTATGTTGAAATAATTAAGTGCACTAATTGAATGAAAGAGTAACAAATAATCTCTAATGCAAACTATTATTTCTTTTATTTAATTCCACATTTCCTTTGCCTCAATAAATAACTGCATAATTAAACAAGTCGCTGTCTAATATATATGTTGTTTTTTGTTTTATCAACGCAGTAGTCCGAAATACTGCGACTCAATACTACACTACTGACATAATGTTACCTTCTTCACATAACCTCAAATTAATAATCTCATTACGCTGACTGACTGTCATGTATATCAGAGATTAACTGCCGTATATGGATGAAATTAATTCACTACCAGTTGTATTTTTTAAATTTCTCACTCTAAAAAACTATCCATGGAATTTCCGTGCTTTGCTGTGCCACTCTATACAATATTATACAGTTAAGCAGTCTCTGTTCGGGGATTACGCTTGTACGGGAAATGTAATTATATTAAAATTTATGTACGTTATGCCGCTCATACAGGCTGATGCTAGGGAAAATTAAATACCGCCAAGAGATACGATTCGAGTGTGATTTGCATGAACAACGCGAAAATATCAACGTTTAGACGTCTTCTGACGGGATTATGGTCGGGCAAGTTATATAAATCACCTGGAAATCAAGTTAGGGGGATTAACATAATCAAGATGTTTTTATATTTTATTAAAAAATGACAAATAACGTGAAATTAATCATGTAAAATTATGTACGTCTGCAAAACAAATAGTAGAGATGATGTTATGCATTTGTTTACAATTTTACTATTCCAAATCCCACGCTGATACCGATTATTTGTAATATTTACGGTGGATTTGATTAGTTTAGAGATTGTTGAAGGAAATTCCCGAATATGTACCAGGCAAATCGTTCAACAAGGAATCCCAATCAACAGTGTGGCCTATTATAAACGAAGCTCAATTATTGCAATAACTTACTACTCGTAGTTCAAAACGGACAAGAACCAGAAACATTTGTTAATTCGTAGAAACTGGGCCCAAATGTCACACGGTCGGTAGTCAAAATTTTGAACTGTTGTTGTAACATCAGGTATGTCAAATTGTTTTAATAATTAAAACCCCAAATTAATGTATTTAATAACTAATAACAATAACGGTAAAAGCAGTTGAATTTGATGATAGAAAATAGGTGCTATATAATTTTATTTATTTCTTTCAATTTCTTGTCTGTTTAGTTTTATTACACTTTGCTGTCGTCACCAAAGCATGCAGTTGCTGACCGACCAACTGCATGCTTTTTCTCGCGCAAGGTAAAGTTTTACAGTGGACCAGGTTCTAGTAAATGTAGAATTTGTTGATCAGAACCTTTTTCTGCACGTTCTTTGGACGGACGAAAGTTGGTTTATCAGTAATGAATACTTTGCCAAATAGGCGCAACGAACACTACTGGTCCATTGAAAATCGTCACATTGTAAATTCATTCCAGAACCAAGGCTATTTTGGATTAAATATATGGTGTCGCATCATCGGTTGGCATTTAATTGATGTTTTTTGGCAGCAGTACATGGTATAAACAACGTGTAAATTTACTGTACTGTTTTACATATATCTTTTTTTCCATTTATTGGATGCACAATATCTTAATATACTAAAAACTCAATTTAATAAATTATTAAATTAATTTATCGCCACCTGGATTCCTACATCTGTCTGAAATTTAGCTTAAGTTATAATTTTGATATAACTTCAGCTGTTCGCTAAGTCGCATCATCTCATGTGTCCCGTTATATCGGGTTTAACACATCCCTATCCTGTACAACTCGGTCTGTTCGTTTCCGTGATAAGTTTAACCCTTGACTATATACACTAAGACTAGTCAATCTAATGGGAGAGCTTGTTGCCCTGAATGGGAAACCAACTCTCGCGTGATGGGAAACGATCTCAAAAAGTACGTTTACGCTTGGGCTATTTGCTAATAGATGGCGCAATATTAGGTACTAAAATGACATGAATTTGGATATATAATTTTGAAAGCTCCTCCCATCGAAGATGATTGGTTCATACATATTATGTTATGTACAATCGTTTGCAGTAATAATGACACCCTTTAAATTGAATTTTGCTATTTCTTTTGAACTGCTGACGTATTTATAATGAAATCTACTTTCAACTTGTAACATTAGTAATTAGTTGCTTCACTTACCAATATAGATTTAATGAAATTTCTACTCAGAACTTCGAGAAGTTCAAAAACTGTTTTGAGAGAGTCATTATTATTTCGAAAGCTTGTATGTACTTAGAATTTATAACTTTAATGACATTCAATAGGATTACTGTTTAATTTATTATTAGGTGAATGTGTTAGTCATGAAGAAGCAGGAAGGAAATAAATGTTATTTTTTAAAATGTAATAAAACTAGATTCCAGGAATAAAACTTTTCCGCAAGGCGAAAATCGACTATAATAATAGATTTAGAAAAGTGATAAGTAATTATAGTAATTCCATCACATGATTTAATAATAAAAATATTCTCATATTTACAGAAAACAAACAAATTACAGAAGTGCAGTTATCCAGTTTATATTCACTTTCACGTATCAATGAAAGTCAAAGCTTAAAATATATTAACCGCCAGATAACACTTTTATCATACTGCTCCATCTTTGGTAAATTCAAGTGAAGAAGTCATTCAATACCTACGTGTCGATAAAAATATACAGGGTGGGTCATTAATAAGGGAACATAGAGGAGGAGTAACATCATTGAGAGGAAATATGAAGATATAGCTAAATATATCTTAGTAAAATATTGCTGTGGAAAAAGATGCAAGGTGTCAAAGTTGAAATATTTTTATTTGTGTTTTCTTTTTTTGTAATAACGCGAGTATCTCTCAACTGATTGTCACCAAATTTGGTAGTGAAACATTTAAAAAAAAAATAAAAATAATTTATGTATTAAATCAGTTTTGCCAATAAAGGGCGTCGCACTAACAATGTCTAATGATGAATTTTTCTCTTATTTTTTGTTGACAAAACATTTTGATTCGGTCGACTACAAAATTGTATCCATCATTTCTACGTTTTGCTTACACGCGACTTGAAAAATGCTATTGAAATTTAATTCCAAAAAATTAGTAGGTATCAATGAGTCGTTTATTTTTTTTAAATATCCAGAGTGACTTTGGAAAAAAACGCATATTTGAAAAAAAATTACCCACATATTTACTTTTATTTACAAAAATAACAACAGAGCAACAGAGCACTAAAAACAACTTAGCCCTTGAGCAAACTCTCTCTACCTCTACTACATGTCTTAATTAATTAAACTAATTATTACAGCTGATTACAGTAAATTTTCAATATGGCCTTCCACTTCTATGCAATTTTCTAATGCTCCTAAGAGCTTTCCTCACGTCGAAAAATACATGTGGTTGTTTTAGATCAGTTTTCTGGAAAACGGTAGGAATTTCGTTAACAAATAATTAGAGAGAAATTGTCATCATCTGGCATTGTTAATGGTATATCTGTTTTAATAGGTACCTACTACATAAATTATGATTACTTTTCTTAAAATATGTTTCTCTACCAAATTTGATGACAATCGGTTGAGCAATCCTATATAGTTATTACAAAAAAAATGAACAAAATAATGTAAACCTGTATCTTTTTCCATAGCAACATTTTAGTAAGGCATATTTAGCTATATCTACATATTTTGCTCCAAAGATGTCATTCCTACTCTGGCACATTATTAATGGTTCACCCTATATAATACTTATAATAATAAATAAATTTTGAAACGCATTCTTTTCTGTGAGACCTGTAAAGTTCACAAATTATTTTTACTAAAAACATTAGCGCATGTAAATTTATTTAAATTTGCATGCGCAAATGTTAAATTATTTGAATTTTTAAATAAATTTAAATTTAATTTAAAAATTACTCTTCAAAGAGACTACAAAATAATATTTGTTTCACACCATCACAAAATTATACTTAGACCAAACATTGAAAAAAGATTTGTATACTTATTGTTTTATAATTTTTACTAATGAATTTTTCTTAAAAATATTTGATTTTTCGTAAAATAATAATGCATCTTATGCAATAAGAGAAAGCCACACGATAATCTGTAGTTGTATATGTCTCTTTATAGAAGTAGGTATATCAAATTCATTTGAATTATCTTAATATCTTTAAAGCAAATAAAATAGAAACTGTAAATTTTGGCATATCGCTGAAAACTCTTTTTTACAATCTTATTTTTCTTTTTTTTTTAAATTAATTAACAGTTCATATTTTTACTACTCTAACGCAATAACATAAACTGCTTATGTTTCAAATTTTATGATCTGTGCTGTGGATCTGTGGTTTGAATATAAATATATTGCCACAATCTTATTATTTAGGCAGGTATATGAAAAAGGGTCACGCGGCCACGCCCTCGAAACGCCTTCGCAGTTTTTTGCAGATTAAAATAGTAGCGCTTTATTTCCTTCGTTTGAATAAATGCGTATTGTTACACAGGACGACATCTAACAGGAATTATGATAACTATATCGGTTTTTATTAAGGACTGACTCTCTTGGTGTATATACTCAAGGGTTTAACATACCATAAAACTTTCATCCACCCATTTTTTCGCGTTTCGCACAACATGCAGATTTCTCTGCAAGCATGCGAAACAATATTAACACGGCGTCTACAAGATATTTGGTATGCGATGTTGTCGGTTGGGATAAGTACAGGATGCATCTATACCAAGTGGTACAGTGTGGTCTGCAGAAATTCAACATCAGTATACGTTAATAAGGAATAATGGTGTGCCTTATACAGAGTGTCCTGAAATTAATGCAGCGTAGAGTAAGAGTAGGTTCCTGATGACAAATTAATGCGGTGTAGAGAAATGTACTTCAGAAGTCGATGATTAAAGAGATAACTTCCTAATAAAGGTAAATGTTTGCATACATTTTGGAGATTCAGAGTTTTTGAGCGCAAGAAATATAAATTCAAATTTTGAACTAGTAGAAGGTACCACTTATGACAGATCATACTTCTTTTAAATGGCATAATTATTTTCCGGCTTAGTGTATACATCTGACTATAAACAATCGATTAACTTGCATTTTTTATTTGAAAAAAATACACCTTGTTGAAGTCGTTAGGAGTGACCTTTTTCAAAATAATCCTATTTGAAATATTCAATGCGCCGAGTAAAACCTGTTTTGGTTTCAGGTAAAGTGCCTCTTCCACTGAAAATAGAGCGAAATGTTACTTGAAATAGGTGAAATATAAGTGGTCTGCTTACTTCCTGCACAGGAAGCGACGTACATTCCAGCAGGTACTTAATGCAGACGTCTCGCCTTGGGCGACGCGCGGTGAATTCTATAAATTATACTGCAGGAACAACTACTCCGCGAACTAATGCCCCGACCGGCATTGAATTACACCTGCAGTATCTGTGTTAACAGCCAAGAACGTATGAAGGAACAACCAGTTCAATTGTCTGTCATCTCACCTATGGCATACTGATGAGGGAGAACAAACCCGAAACCGGTCTGTATCTCGTGGTGTGGCCTACAAGCGTTCTTGGTGGTTACAAGGTATAATTCTATTAGTATCATTTATAGGTTACTTAAAATAGTTATTCAGAACGCTAAATAATGGCGATATGAAAAATTTAAAAAAGATCATCCTGCTTTGATGAAATCTTTGAGCTTTGATGAAACTGTTGAAAATCTAAAGATAACAGTTTCATCGAACCTTGCTAATCTTCTGGAAATTTTGCACATTACCATAATTTACCATTTTGAGTAACTTTTTAAGTAACATATTGCAATATTTTCAGTGAAAACGGCACTGAAACCAAAACAGACTTCAAACGACTTCAACAAGGTATACCTTTTTCAGACAAAAAAGGTAGGATAATCGATTATTTCAATAGTGACTGAGCCGTAAAATGTTCTGCCATTTGAAAGAAGAAAGAAGCATCACGATGTCCTCTACTAGTGTCGTCAAAATTAGAAACAAATTTGAATTTCTCGCCTCCAAAAATCCCCGATTCCCAAATTGTATGCTAATATTTGGATTTTTTTAAAACGCTCTGTATCTTTTTATTCATCAACTTTTGACTAAAGTAAGTTTGTATTAAGTATGTTGCATTGAAGAAGGATTCTATGCTATTATCCCCTTCTACTTATTTTTAGATAGAATTGCTACTAAAATTAATTTTCCCATATTTGGTGGAATAGGTTGAATGTTGGCAACATTGGATAGAGGTAGGTGCCATGTAAGGCCGTTTTCTTTATCTCAGGTTAATGCAATTTTGCTGTATTCTGATTTCGTCTTGCTTTGGCCATTCGAGCCGTCCACGCTACTGCCCCAAACGGATCTTTATTAGCCCTACAATGCCGCCATTGTTGCATTGTTTAACAGACAAACTTACAAGCTAGGTCGACCGAGCCTTTGGGCAGTCGAATACACTGCTCGAACAAATTTAAGTTTGCTTGATTGTTTTTGTCGCTCAACTATTTTGCTACGAATGCAGTAGAAAAGTCAATATTAACAGAGCTACTTCAAATTTATTTTTTCTTAGTGTTTGGCTATAACTTTTAACGCACGTTACTTTTTTACCAGAAACTGCATGTTTCAGGTAAAATATTTCTAAATTGCAACGCTCTAAAGAATAGAAAAGACAAGGTGAAGAAATGATCATAACTTTCTTGTATTTAATTTTATTGAAATTGTGATGGCATGACTGATGATTTATCTAAAAATTTGATACTCTTGTGTCAAGTCAAAAAAACCAATCGTTTGCGAGGAAATCCACATTTAAATTTTTTGAAGGTACTGGTGAATCTCATTCCCTTTACGATGTAATTCAAAGTTTGAAAACAATTGAATGACAGCTGTCACAGTATTGCATTGACGGTAATTTCAAATTTAATGCTTCGTAAAGCATGTACTCAAGAAATTTATTGTAATTTATAAGGAATTCCTCTGAAATTGAAAGAAATTATTTAGAAATTTTTTCAAAATCAAGGGTTTCGAAAACAATTCACCACAAAATTTGAAAAATCATGTTTCTGCTTGTGTTTGGTCACGTGTCCACTTAGTTTTGAACAATGTATATAGAGAGCGATTCTTAACCTATAACCATAAACTTGGTAAATTATAACTGAGGACAAATAATGAAGAATAGTGGAACCATGTAGTAAAATATGTTTAGTAAGACAAAAATTTATCAGGTGATTTTTTTTTTAAACTAAGAGGTAAAGAGTTCTATACATATAAGTATTGAAAAATTTAGTGTCGTTTAGAATTTCTGCGGAATTATGCTGAATTATTTGGAAATCCTAAATATTTTTTTAAAATGATTCGGATTTATTGGTTTCTTTTTCACTTCAAAGGCAATGAGGAAATTGCATGATTTTTTCCAAATACGTACAGCAGAAAGAATGTATTTTAATCGAAATGACGTTTGTCTCAGAAAATTTCGTGAAAAAATAAGCCTAAAGCGGTATTTAAAAATTTAGTATGGCCACGCCCCCATAAAATAGTCATCGTCACAGCGTAGACCAGTGACGTCAAACGCCGTTCGATGCTCAACGGGCAAATGGAAATGGAAGAAGTATTGCATTATGCATAAGTACGACTGTAGTATACAACAATATTGTTTGTGCTCGCACTGACATTTTTGAGCAGTATATATACTCTGCGGAGCACATATCAGTTCTAGCAAGATACAGCTCGAGCTACTCCACACTTGCAAACTAAACGATATTGTTTACGTTAATTAAATCCTGTTGTAATTAATTTGGAAGAATATATATGCTCGCTTTCGGCTCTTTGTAGTTCCTAGAACACAGGTGTGTAAAGTATGCCGGGTAAAATATAGTTATGCAACAAATTATCTCGGAATTATGTGTGGGATCCGCCAGCGGTTGTTTATAAAACATATCGCTACCAGCAAGGATGCCTCCGGCAAAGTTTGGACCTGTTTCACTGCTTAGTTAGCATAGGAGCTGCTTAACTATTGTTCATACATGTCGTGAAACGTAAATATCTTACAAGTAGATATAAATAGAGTGACCGACATGATTACCAGATTTGACACCGCCCAAATTTTATTTGATAGTTGTCTTTTAAAACTTCTTTGTAAATATTTATCTTAATAGTAACACGATTCGTACGAAATTTAGTACTTAGAGATGTTTTAGGATGAGAAATTGAAATCTGATCACAGTTTCGCTGTACAGTGCGTTTCATTAACTTTGATAACATTTTGATCAGCTGTAACTTTTCTGTTTTTAAAGATATCGGAATGAAGCAAAAACCATATTGCATAGTGGATTAGCAAGTTTTTTCTTATTTGAAAAACAAAACAAAAGACCAACGATTTTGAGAGATCTTAACCTAACTTATATTTTTTTAAATGGAACGCCCTGTATATTATTGAATATTTGGATTCTACTCAAAATTCCAATCATATTTTAAAAAGCATATCCTATACCTATCTTCAACTGTTTCTGAGAAATAGCTTTACAAACATCTCAAATTATCATAAAAATTGCTCTACTTGTTCATGGCACACTTTGCACTGAGCTAAAGCTGAAGTTCAGCATTGCTTGAGTCGTGCTGGTAGCAATCGAGCCTTAGTGTTTTGTTCTGTTGAGGAAAATGGCAGACAAGTAGAGCGATTTTTATGATAATTTGAGATGTTTGTAAAACTATTTCTCAGAAACAGTTGAAGATAGGTATAGGATATGCTTATTAAAATATGCTTGGAATTTTGAGTAGAATCCAAATATCCAATAATATACAGGGCGTTCCATTTAAAAAAATATAAGTTAGGTTAAGATCTCTCAAAATCGTTGGTCTTTTGTTTTGTTTTTCAAATAAGAAAAAACTTGCTAGTCCACTATGCAATATGGTTTTTGCTTCATTCCGATATCTTTAAAAACAGAAAAGTTACAGCTGATCAAAATGTTATCAAAGTTAATGAAACGCACTGTACATGGCAGAGGGTTTGGCATATTTTGTCAAAAATCCATCTCCAACGTATGTACACGGTGTCTCAAACTTGATAGTATGCTACCCACTGTGAGGATAAATTTTTTTTTCCAGTATCCAGTATTATTATTGGGATTTGACAAAAACGACTTATGACGTAGTGAATTATATTTTATTTCAGAAACATATCTAATTTTATTTCCTGTTAAAAAGTTCTCTTTTTCCAATAAATTGCAAAAGTTATAAGCAATATCGTTCTAAAGTCCTAAAATAAATACCATCTAAAAATTACATTAGCGGTGGAAGGATCAAGGAGTCGTTGGGAAATAAGTAAATGTTCGTTGTTCGTTATTCGTTGTTTAAAGTGCATAAACGTCATCAAGAATAAATAAAAGGATTATAATCGATAATTTTTGAAGTTATACTTCTTTGCGCCCGTTAGACACATTGGGATGGGATGTTGGTCGAGAAACCGCGTCACGCTCAAAAGGAAGAACAAATTTGGAAGAACAAATTTTTAAGAACAAATTTTTAAGAACAAATTTTTAAGAACTAATATAATAATAATAATATATATATATATATATTTTTTAAGAATTTTTTTTTTAAGTTTTTTTTAAGAATTTTTTTTTGTACGTACGAGTGTTTTTTCAAGAATTTTTTTTTAAGAATTTTTTTTTTTTGTACGTACGAGTGGGTGTATGAGAATGGCCAAAGAAGTATAACTTCCACCGTCTGGTCCGACGCAGACAATTTTTTTAATACAGTTAAAACAAAAGGTGATGAGCAAACTATATTACAATCTATTCTCTATATGACCTCTCATTTCAAGACACATATCCAATCTTCGCCTGACTTCTTTGTGGGCTGCGTTTATTAACATTTCGCCGTTTAACTCATTACAAGCGTTTGTGATTTTTTCTTTCAAATGATTAATATCTCGCGAAGGTGTTTTGTAAACCTTATAATTTAAAACCCTCCATAAAAAATCGAGGGGTCTTAGATCTGGTGACTTTTCGGGCCACTGAATAGGTATTAATTCTAATCCATTTTTCTGGGAAAGTGTTATCGATCCTGGTCTTGTGGGGTCGAGCTCTGTCGTGCTGAAACCATAGGTTACTCCTTAGCTGCAAAGGCACTTTCTCCAGAAATGCAGGAAGTTGTTCTTGTGCTTGGATACTTCGGTAACTCATGCTATTCTATGTAGGTTCCTAAAAATAAGGCCCAATTAAATGCCTACCGATGATGCCGCACCATACATTCTCCACTGGATTTGCAACGTGGTGATTTTCAATGTACCAGTAGTTTTCGTTGCGCCTGTTTAGCAAACCATTACTGACAAACCGACTTTAGTCTGTTCAAAGAACGTGCCGCAAAAGGTTCTGATCAACAGTTTCAACATTGACTACAATTTGGGCTGTAAAATTATATCTGTTTTCAATGTGACGCTCAGGCAAATACTACAAACTGTGAGTTTTGTAGTCATGATACTCACCAGTATTTCAAATTCGTTGTACGGTTGATTTATCCAAATTCATTTCCCTGTATTACAATAACTATTATTTTGAATGAAGACCATTGGACTGTGGCGGCTCATATATTTCTATACACCCTGTATACCTAACTTATGTATTTTTGTATATATTAATTTCATATTTTCATTAGTCTCATCATTCTGCACTCACATATTTCTGTACACACTGTATGTTAATCTGTTCGTTAGTTCTGTGTTTAAATTTCAACATCTGTTTTTAAGTGCTAAATGTAGATATCATGTTTTGTAAGTATTATATAAGTAAGTACATGACCGGCGTTCCCATAAATTTTAAGGGTTCTGCATGGTGAAAACTAAGAAACACACTTTTCTAGCAGACCCTTTAGAAACTACCTAGATTACTGGAAACACGGGCAGTCACAAATTTGTAACCAGTCAGTCAATAATATCGACTCATCGTATGACATTGTGGGTGCTAAACAACCGCAAGCGATAATAAATATTAGTAGACAATACACTATCCTTATTGAAATCACACCACCCCACAGAACGATAAGCAAAATACTCAATATTTTATATAATAAACTAGTACCGTGATTTGCACCTTATAAGCGAGTACAAATAATTTAGCACTGCAAAATATATGCTTCCAAGAACCATACAGTAATTATCAAGCCAGTCAAAACTAATGAAAAATTCAACTGTTAATATATCAGTAGCGTCGTAATATATTAAACATTTACTTACTTTGACGCAGCAATCAACATCCTGTAATTTACTGCCATGTAAATTTGTTTCTACGTGCATACGATGTACTAGGATATTAAACAGGTTGTTTAAAGTAGATACTGACATTAATTAGATATAGTGTTCTGTAGAACTGATTGAAATTGCCATTAATATGGACATTTGTGTTAATAAATGGACTCCTTTACTTCAGGAAACAGATCTATTATGAACCGATTTTGAGTAATGGAGAAGTTGAATGAATTTTATGTTGATTTAAAGTGTATTACAGGGTTAACTTTAAAAAATATTGAACAGTCAGTAAATGTGTCTGGCGGCAATAATCAGATAATTAATAATATTAATAAATTGCCATAGAATGTAAACAAAGACACGCGGAAAAATCATGTAATTTCCCCATTGAACATAATATCTAAACAGGGTGAATCAGTCAGAATGTCATTAATTTTAACCACGTATTCGGGAGGCAGAAAATTGAAAAAAAATTATTTACTCGACCTTTAAAAAAATATACAAATCACCCTATAAAAATCGGTAACACAACACTCCTGGTGCGCTACGAACTTTCTGATGACGCACCCATACGACAATCGAATGCCGGATTAAACATCGTTGCCACATCATGTTTACATACATAATATCGTCTAACACTTCAGGGTGTCCCCCATTTAGCACTTTCTGCATTTCCCGCATTTCTTTCCCCCCAAATTTGTAGGTCATGCCACACATTTGGAGGGGCGTGGAGAGAATACAAGCAGTAAGCAGTAGTTTGTTTATTTCGGTCTCGCGATTCGTCATAAATTCGCAATGCATAATTTTACAAATTCCGAATATGCGGAAATGATAGTGTTATATGGAGAATGTGCGCGAACTGGCATTTTAAAAAGGTTAGTACCATACTACTTTAAAAACAATAAATTTCTAGTAGTAACTACAAACTGAATAATTAACTGTACTTACGAGTAATACTAAATATTCATATTTATTTGTAAAACATAGTGAAAACGTAAAATTAAAATTATTAAACTGTAACAACCTAACATTCGAAAATATTTATTTATTATCTACATTTGTTTTTATTAACAAATAAATCAATATTTAAGGAAAAATCATTCATATATCTAGATTTAAAGAAATAGTTTTACTTCTTGTCATTGAATAACAGTACAAAAACTAGGTAACTAGGTTATTGACCTAATAATACGGTAGGTCAAGATTCACTCTCGATAACTTATGAGCATCAGATCAGAGGCGTGCCATTTCGGTCTTGGACAGTTTTCTGTTGACAACACGATGGTTTTTTATTACTTAGTATTTAAACACGAAACACTTTTCAGGTTCTCTTAATAATTTACCCATTGGGTATAAGTTTTTTGTGAAATGTACGTATATGGTTTATTACTCGGTTTATTATTAGATACGTTGGAGTTTTGTGATTTCAATGTAACTAAGCTAATTTCTTTGCAGTCATAACAGCTACATTTGCTCAGAGGAAAATCCACACGCTTGTCGGTTTAGCTTTCAGAGGCGATTTGTTGTCAACGTATGGACAGGAGTGCACGGGTATCGTTTGATTGGACCGTATTTTCTACCGGAAAACCTGAGTGGACCACGTTACTTGCAATTTTTAATAGAATTATTTGATTATTATTATTATTATTTGATTTCATTGGATATTAACATTTTAAATTAGTATTGGCTGAAGTTAAACTGAGCAAGAAAAAATGATTTTCTAAAATAGTCAGAACAACCATTTATTTGCGATGTCTAAAACCTAGGTAGATAGGTAGGTACCTACTAGAAAAATATTTCAACTTGGCAACAATGCATCAGGTCGACATCGAGTTGAACTGTGAGCGGTCAGTGACAGTCTGAAAAGGTGATTTAAATAATGATTTGAAAATATTTTTATCGGCGTAAATATGCATTTAGATTTTTTTTAATCGCGTATTCGCATTATACTCATTATTCCCTATCTCCTCTTAAAATTAATGACATTATGACTGACTCACCTTGTAGAGATAAATTTGATATTTCATTTTCATTGTCAAATTTTCGTAAAACGAAAACAGAAACTATTATCAGCAGTAAGTAAATAAGACCAGTAATAAATTCCAACAAATTTCCAAAGAATGTCAAGTATTTCAAAATAATGTCACATATTTCCAAAGGAATTCAAAATACTTGAAAGCAATTTTTCTTAAATTCCAAACTTTGTAGCAGATTTAACGCGATTTCTCTTTAATTTAGTCTCGAGGAAGATCCAATCGATCTCCTTAGCATAAGATTTACAAGAAACTCATTACTTAGTCCGCGCCAAATGTAACGCCCAATGAATCCTACCGCTGCGAAAAAGACGCCAGCCCTAATGGTATTGCAAATAATACAATACCAGTCAATTTTTCAATTTGTTTAAGAGTAATTTATTCGCGGTACATCTGCAATTTCACACTTATTTTCATCTGCCCGATCGACTTCGTTCCTTCCAGACGACGATGAATCCCTTGTTCGAAATAATTACGCAAATGGGGTGGATATTTCGAAGGAGGCTTCGTCCAGGCGTCGCCTCCTACCAAGTGAATGATTAAAAGTTCAGCAATAAGAGATATATAAGGCGCTCAGTCTTATCAACGTTGTTACCACACAGACAAATATAAGTAGGGTGAACTTTAAATAAGCACAAATATTTTAACCAGCAGTACAGTTCATTGTGTAGAACACAATTTATAGTTAATTTACAAAATTTTCACAATTTTTCAACAGAAAACTCGTTGAGGATCGCTGATCGGATTCCGATATTAAAGTTTTTATGAATTATGTTATTGTAGATTGATGTGAACTCCACAGCTTTGCCAGTGTTACACTAATACCTTGAAATATTACTTGAGTTGAGCACTCCAACAGATTTATCACTGCACAATCATTATCACTGCTTAAAAAGTATGCTTTTAGCATGTCAAGCTTTTCACTGTTTGAATAATGCATCATATTTTACTTAGTTAAACTGTATTTCACCAAAAGTACTATTATATACACAAGATACTACTATTGAAGAACAGTGCCCGTGAGAATAATAAAAGGAATTGAATACGTTAGTGCCACAACTCTGAAAATAGATGCGTTACGAATTACATTACTTAATACCTACATCTTTCAAGTTAAAAACTATTAGTATAGTTGTGTCACAAGATGCAAAAGTATCTTATATTGAAATCATGAAATCCCACAATCAGTTTTCTTTCTACTTGTACCTTGCCTTCGTCCTGAATTACATCGTTATCAACATAACGTCTTCGTCGACCTTTCTTGCTGTCAATCTTAGAATATGGCTGGTGACTCTGCTGCCTTCGGAACATTGTGCCTACCGCCCGTGACACCACACTGCTGTTTCTAACATTAACGTTTCATCTTCTTCGTAAAATCTGTCTCGAACTGCACCTTTTGGAAAGCCCATAATAAATCGGTATCATTGTAATTCGTCCAGTATAATATCTGCTTTGAATTTGCACTGGCAATTCACAATAGTTTTCAGATAGGTCAACAAACATTTTACCTTGTCTTCTCTTGATATTAGACGCATACGTCAAATTGGTTATTTTGTTATTTCACATTTTGTGTACAAGTTTATTTTAAAATCTGTTTCAGCCACTACGAAGTACGTAATCGCTGGATGGCTAGATTTGAAATGGCACTGCACGTTGTTTGAGGTTATGTAAAAATTAACTTAATGTGTTGTGGGAAAATCTTAGGTATTCGTTATTCTTCATAAAATAAATTAAGGAATAGTTTGTGTATTTTTCTGACAGTATTCAAAAGTACTACTAACTTGTGAAAAATTGATAACTGTTTAAATATTTGTTTTTTTCAGCAAGTAAGTAAACTATTATCCACGTTTATGTATAATTTTGGAATAATTGAACAAAATAACTTTTTCTCGAACTTTAATTGGTAGTATCGAACTTTTACTATACTTATCGCTTAAAACAAATATATTTAAATTAGAATTAATCACAAAGATTTAATTTAGGTTAATGTAAAAGAATATTTTGGAGACGATATGGCAACCTCGCCAGCAGATCATAGGGTTTATTAGGTTATGTCAGTATCTGGTCAGCGATCCTCAAAATATGGTTATTTTTTCACAGAATTAATATTTCCAAAATTTTAAAAATTACTTTTATTTAACTCATCTAAGTATATAACTACACCTGCAGTTAAATTATTATTTGTACTTATTTAAGGTTCACCCTATATAGGTGAAATAACAACTCGAAAGATAAACTAAATAAATTTGCAATAATTAGATCCTGTAATTCATTGTGAATGCCGCTAAAACAGCATTAGCTCTAACAGAAGAGTACAAAATGGTATTAGAATATGTTTCTAAATTACTCGTATGTCTGGGAGATTCTAAGACAGAATCGATACGCCACTGTTAAAAAAATAAATTACGTTATTGTAACTTCTGCTTTGCTATAAATGCTTTTTCCAAGTTAACCGCTCATATTTGAAAATTAGTTTGCTTTTGCAAATCAAATTCTAAAGAATTTGATTCCGTAATTGCAGAGTAGACTGTATAGTCACGAGTTTAAAGCGTTTCTGGCTATGTCATTACAAATGCATTTACTAAATTAAAATTTCTCCGTATGCGAAATAAGTTGTTTCGTTGTAATACGAAATTTTAATTGGATTTATGCTGTGATTTACATATTTTCGTGTTTGTACGAGTCAATTTAGTAAGTGAAGATGTGCACGTCCATTAGAGATGAAATATAAAAAAGTAAATAATTTCGTTTAATGTTAAGGTCAATACAGCTCTATTACAGCTTAGGTTAGCTAATCGCATGCATTTAGCTAAAGAGATCACTGTTCGTCAGTTTGTTTGGTACGCTAGGGTGGCAAACCCTGTTTATACAAAGACATATTAATTCGAAATCGAGAATCGAGTCAGTGTGCACCTTTAAATATTAAAAATCTTGTAGTAGCAATTTAAGTTCCATAGACTTCCTAGTACATAATTAGGTATATCTATAAAGTATACTTTAATGAAATACAGGTATAATATAATTCCTAATCACATATAAATGCGTTTGGACGATTTTTAATAAGCATATCTAGCATGGTGTTTTATGTAGATGTAATATTGATTGTTTTTAAAATGTACAGTACATCTCATCGATATAAGGGAATAAAAATGCAAAAGACACCAAAACTAAGTCTTCGGACAGATTAGTGCAATATAGCTAGGATATAAATATATCAAAAAAATAATAATGTATGAGTATTTTCTGTTGTTATTTTTTAATTTTGTTTTCGTGATAGAGGTATATTTTACTTATTAGTTATTTTTCTCTCTGTTATGTACCCTTACCCTACCCGATCCTAATCCCACTCTCCTGGCAGAACACTCCTACCCCTTCGTGGTATTTGCTGGGAAATAATAATAATTTAAAATTACATAACATCCAACATTTAATCAAATATGCATGTAGCACTTGTTTTTTTCTTCCAAACTTCTTGGCAAAATTGGGCGAATACTGGAATCTACTGTAAATACGGTCCTGTCTACGACTCACTGGCTGCACAAGGAAACCTTTGATGTTTCTATGGCAGTTGCTTATGACGTTTTTTATTCCCTTATACCTATGAGATAAACTGTAGAGCCATCGCAGAGAACACAGATATTATAGCACAAAAAATAACTTTCTTACAGAACATTTGCAATATATTTATTTCAATTAATTCATGCAAATATCTAGCAGGCCATGAAAAAGGAAAAAGTATTATACTTATTCCTTAAACCTTTCCAATATATTTTCATTCCAACTTTCCTCCTTTATAGAATGAACCCTTTAAAGTCGCATAAAATAAAAATACTCTCCTAATTTTCAAATATCGCGTGTGCCGACAGCAAAGCTGCCATACCGAGTTGAAATGCAAGTAGGGATAAAAAGTGGCGCACCATTTACTCCGTCTCGCAGTTCACATACACACGCCGAGTCTGAAGTTTCACATTGGCAGTGGCAAGAAATAAATGGAAAAGTAACAATGAATGGCGATGGCATGATGTCAAATGGTCTTTGGAAGTCGCGCTGTTTTTCTACAGACCGATATGTTTGTTCCTATATAAATGCGGTAAAGATTGGAACAGAATCAGAAGTGGGATAAATTGATGTCATATTTCCTGCATCCAAACAGCGAGGTTTAGGTATACAAGGTGCAGTGCTTACAATGTATAAACATTAAAATACAAGTTATATCGTTCAAGGGCGATAAAATTAAATGGACCAACATATTATGCTGACTTTTTTGATAACTGCCTGAATTATTGGACGATGTAACATTACAAGTTTGGGCACGCATGTCGCTTCTTCAAGATGGGGCAGTTCTACAATTTTGAATGGAATGTTTCCACAGCGATGGATTCGACGCTTTGGTTATGGGCCATGGCCACGTATATCACCCGATTTATCTCCAATGAACTTTATTAGGGTGACTTGAAGTTATTGGGTTCCAATATGTCAATTGCTACAGCCAGACAGTAGACTTGAAGCTACTGACACAATTAGGCAATACCTCGAGTTTGGATGATTCTTGGTATGAAGTTACAGTTCATTATTTAGTGTTTGCAAACACATTTAAAAACCAACCCATTTAAGATAGTAATGGGGAAGTTCCATGAATTATATTAGTTTGAAATGTTTTACAGGATAATCTTTCAAATATATTGAAAGGCCAGACAGAAGGACTCAAAATCATAAAATAGTTACAAAACAAAAAAATACACTAACCTGTTATCTGGTATTAAAATTCTACAGGGACTTACACTAACACAAGAAAACATGCAGAAATAAATAATTATCAATACGGAGCATATACAAATATATATAAACAGAGTACACAGTCATAAGCTGTAGTTTAATTTTTATACATTACATATGCCGCACCCTGTATAATCCATTTAATTCTAACTGAAAATATAATACAATTTAACTTATGAACAATTCATTGCAATGAAACTAATTCTATTGCACGCGTCAGAGTTTACAATCTCTCACAACTTCAGTTCCCTCTAGATGTTTATTAAATATAGTTCTATTACAGAATCTGTGCTAGTACTCAAACTATTTCAACAATGTACTGACAAATACGCAATGCTGAATATGTAATATGTCAGCAATTTGAAATATATGTTGCTATTTGTGATTAGACGTATATTCGTCGACAGGTTAACATGGGATGTTATCAGTGAATGTACAAGTAGGACAGAACCTTTCTAAGAAGAAGAAACTACTTAGAGTTAACTGTATTCTATTAAATTTTCGATATATTTTAAAATTGTACGTTACTAACACACTAATTATTAGAAAGTAATCGATTCTTATCCAAAGATGATTCTGTCCTTGTTTTTTTTTGCTTTGTGACTGCTATAGCTAAGGCCTTGTCCGCGAACTGGTATCTTATGTTCAGTGTTACAATTCAACACGTCGTTTGAAGTTATTAATGCAGGTGTGGGTGGAAATGGACTTGTAAGTGTAGGTTGGCAAAGTACATTCAAGTTTTTAGACCGTTCTCTCACTTAATAGCCATTTGCTGGAATCGTAATCCTGTCTACGGTGTCTTTAGCAGTTGTAGAAGTTGAATTATATAGTCTTGGTCTTGTTTCCGCAGATTTATTGCGCGTGTACTATATGAGTGTTTTAGTTTGGAAGAGATAAAAAATGAGAACAAGTTATCAGCATTGTTTAAGTTCGACAGAGAGTTAAGGCGTGGGACAACGCCCTCGTGTGGTAAAATTGTAAATATGTTCAGAGAGTCGTCTGGCTTGTAATACAATTGTTATTGTTTATTTCTTATTTATTTTTTATGAAAGACTGATTATTATTTTATATTGAAGGTGTTCTACAAGCTGTATGACAAACTTTGGCAAATGGTAGATAGGTTAATGTGAAACGTTTTTTTATATAAACATAAGTCAGATTCGTTTTTGTTTGGTCGTTACAAGCATTTAAAAATATAATTTCACATTTCAATCAAAGTAGCCTGGTAAATAAAAATGAAGGTGGCTATAATAATTATTATCTGTGTTTAAAGGTTAGATAACCTTTACTAACAAATTCTATGACTATAAAATATTTCACCTCGGTTCGAATGCAAGCCTCACATCGATTAATTAAAGATTCCGTCACTCGACAGATGAGCTTTGGATAATTTCTGGACAAACTACTTCATATGGCCCCATAAATAATAGTCCAAAAGATGTGGCAAACGCAGTAACCATCATTTAACCAAGCACTTACTTTTCTGCTTGTATGTGGTGGAGCACCATCGTGCTGATAGCACACATTTCTCTGTTCAATACACGCCATACAAAATTTGGTGATGAAATGAAGATTACTTGCTATACGCAGAACACTAATTGATGAATTGTCAATCACAGCATTGAAAAATGTTTGATATTAACCCAGCTACCAACTGCCAAAGCTTGTCAAAAGAACTTGAGAATACCCTGTATATATTTTCTCCGAATTAAACATCGAAATTATGTCATCAAGTATCAAATTAATATTTAGTTAGTTTTTAAATTTTAACGTAATGCAAAGTTAGGTTAGAATTTCAATAGAATGAAATTTAAATATTTCGGTAGTATTCAGATAAATTCGAGTATTAGACAGAAAACCCTCAACCACAATAAAAATTTGCAAAGTATATTTCAAAATTACTATACAAGTAATAAGGATAAGAATAAGGTTTCAGCCAGTGACTATCTAAAAGCTGACTGGACAAGCGCAAGAAAATTAATTTGAATTACCAATGGAGAAGGTCTACGTTCAGGAAGACCATCTGAGTTTGATGCAGATCGTTTGTCAAAGGTTTTAACTTGGATGTAAAGGCAGCGCATGTCCTCAGCGAAAACAAAAATATCATCGTGTCAATATTTGCACATGCATGCACTCTGCTGGTTTTTGTGCAAATTTTTACTAGCGGTGTCTTTAGGTCAACACCAAGACCAGATAAGATATACTTAGTAGTAGCAGTAGAATGTATTAAATGCACCTTATGCCTGAAATAGTGTTCCCTAAGCCAAAATTCAATTGACACGTTCTGAAATACTTTACATTCTTATGCCGGGTCCAGACTAAGCAGACAAAACAACGACAAGAGAAAGACATTCATGTTTCGCGACAAAATGGCGACATATCCGATACATTTCTGCAACATTTTTGTCTAATTTTTGTTTTGTTTCCAAATTCGGAGACAGTTGCAAGTCCCGTCTCAAGTCGATAAAGATCAAAGGGTCTCTGTTTTGTCTGCATATTTTACGACAAGTTGTCGGCGCAGTGTGGACGGTGTGCGCTGACAAATGTAGGAGACCAATATATTAGTGGAAAATTACACATATTTAGTTCTGTTATGTTGTTAGTGGAGTACTTAGTATGTCTTTTGGCAACTGCAGAACCAACAAGGCGTATCAGATTCTCCAAATCTTCGGTGGACGTTCCTAAAATGTCTTAAAGATTGAACGAATCTCACCACTTAGTCCAATATCATCCTCACGTAACTGAACTAACAATTTATTTATGGAATAACTTTCTCGCTTTTTTAAGTTTGGTCTCATCCAAAAACGTTTGCGTTTCATTTTTCCAACATTGGATAAAGAGGAGCGAAAGATATAACAACTGGCGGCTAGCAATAAATCTTCATTTTTAAAAATCGTGTTCATTTTTTGTCTGCTTGGTCTGGACCCAGCATTACATTTAATAATTTTCTTACAAAACTAAATTTAATATGTCTGAATTGAAATAAAAACTTGCTCCAAATTCTTCTATAGAAATTTTAGGCCCGTATCTTCTTTCGACAGTTCCTTTTTCTCACATAGTTGGCGTTCGCGTATCAGCACTCCTCTGGAATCTGGCTTCGCCCGGCTTTATTCATATTTTCGCCCTTCCTGCGACATATCCCAAGGTAATGCCTCTCGGATGGCACAAAGACACGTTTACAAATACCGAAAAGAATGAATATCGTCGCTAAGTCGGTAACCCAGACCCGATGCCGCGTGTCTTGTTCCTTTTATCGCTCGTATCTCCTGGCTGTGTATTTAGCACATGCAGATTGAAACGCGATTCCCACCTTTTCCAACGCGACCGCCCACCAGGTCAGGAATAGTTAAAAATGCTCTTAACTAGACTGCAAATACGTGGTTTCTAACAGAGACGTATTCACTGTCGCAACTGTTTACCAAACGTTATTCTTCTATTATACAGGGTGGTGTTTTTTCGCGACTCACCATAGAAAAAAAAGCATTCATTTCCGTTATGCATCATTAAACTGTTTTTTTTTTTTCATATAGGAGCCATATTGGATCTTGACAGTAACAGACATAGAATAAAATTACGAACACTAGAAACTACCATTTTATTTGAAAAATAACCTATCAAATAAAAAAACAATAATTTAAATAAAAAATCTAGTTGTATTTGATATATTGTGATTTTCCGGGTTGTTATGCCGTAATCTCGGCAATTGGTCGCTGCCAGTAACAGAATTAAAGTGCTTTAGCTGGGATTCTTTGACCTGCCCTTGTTCTCGAGTTAGGCTCTGTGGGGGCAGACGCGTTGTCGCTATAAAAATTAATACAAATATCATTCTACTATCAAACATTACAATTAAGATAACATAACAATAATTAAGTTACTACTCTTAGTGGCATCAAAAAGCTCATTAAGAAAACAGTTGAGAATGTCATACATATCACAAATAGAGCGGTTTGACGTTCTAGGAACGGAAAAGTTAAGTTGGACAGTCGATCTGATTCTGTAAAAGAAAATGCAGAAATTTAAGAGAATAGTAGCATATTCTAAAATCTAACGAATTAATACCGAATCAAATTAGTAAATAGTTATGGTCATAACTATGTTGACGATATCTACCTTCAATGCGATAAACAAGATATTTAGAAATACTGTCTAATCGATCTAACATAAAAAAAGGGCTTCAAAGAGGCGAACAGTATCTGAGCTTGGATATTACATATGCAAAAACAAGGTTTTTCAAATTGTTTAGCTAAAGTTTAACAGAAGTCATCAGCAGAAAATAATTTTTCACAATCAGTTACGCTATTGAGATCGTTAACAAAGAGCGACAAAAGTAAAGGGCCTAAACTTGACCCTTGCGGAACGCTAGACGATACTAAATATGGAATGGAATTAAATTCGTTGTAAGTGACGTATTGAAAACAGTTAGACAAATAAGACCGAAACAAACTGACCAGATGATGGGAGAATCCATGACCGCTTAATTTAGATAATAGTAATATGTGATCACACGACCAAATATCTTGGATACATCCGTGTAAACCACATCCACTTGCCCTAACTTGTCCACTTTCAACAAACTGAGTGTAACAAACTAAATTAGTATTATTGGAGTGTGTTTCCATAAATTTACGTGTAAGTGTGTAGATGCGGTTATACCTATACGGATACCTCAAAGACTTTAGCGAAATTAGATAAGATAGTACTGTGCTTGTAGTTATAGTTAGTTAGACAAATAAAAATTATAGACAAAGGGAAGACAAATGCACTAGCACAATCTTTAACAAAAAAAAAAAAAAAATCGGTAACTTGTTCGGTCATTTATTTTTTGGTTTCCCAGCAGAGCAATTTATCTCCTCTCCTATTGTTACATGACTAATGTCCAATGAGAGACAAGTTAATGTCAATTTCAGTAGTCACATCTGCAGAGTTCACATCAGCTTTTGAAAATACACTACTACCCTGAGATTCTACTTTGACCCTTTTGATATTAACATAAGATCAATCAATTTTTTTTTGAGACAAATACTGCGTCGTAGTTCGGAACATTTACTTAGTTTGATTGATAGATGATAGATAGAGTTTTTATTAGTCCATATGTTAAAAATTACATCAAAATACCCAAACAAAAAAAAGTCACTTACAAAGACAATTAAAGAAATATAACTACGAAACTACAAAAAAGTAATAGTGTAAAAACAAGGAATAATATATACCTAAAAGAACAAATACAAACAATAAAACACACATTTAATGACATGAAAGGTGTGTCAAAGACTACATAAAGTTTCAGAAATTTTGTCATATTAAGAATTTTTTCACTGGTCGCAGTAGCAATATAAACTTACAATTCATCATTAAAAAATTCATCTAATGTATAGCATGCCTTCTGTTGCAGCAGGTCTCTAAAATATTGTTTAAAATGTTTTACATTCATGTCCCTTATACTTTGTGGATATATTTCGGAATATAAATATTAAAAGAGAATATATTGTAACAATTTGAAATATGCACATAGAAAATCAAATGAAAATAACACCTGACCGAACTTAAAGTTGAATAAAATTAATAATTATTAGTGTAAATTTATAAAAAATACAAAGATTTGTTAATATGGATATCCTGGATATAAAGTTACTAAGAATAAATAATATTACATAGCATAAAAATAATAATTTAATAATTTTATTATCAAGTATAAAATAAATTTCATAAATTTGCATGACGTTGACAATTGTTATCACTCAGTACATAAAGAAAAGGAATTTAAACTCAGAGCACCATATATTGAATGAAAGGTGAAAGTCTATAGATTAATCTGATATACATATTGTAGGCAGAAGAGTAACATTATGAAAGATATTTCCATTAAAAATAAATCATATCCTGAAAAATAAATTTAAATGTCAAATTATAAGAATTAATTCTAGAACTGTCAAAAGTAAAGGTGACTTTGCAAGAATCCCTTGTAAATGACCTAAAACACCAAATAAAGACTATTTTCATTAATAAAATAAGTAAAATTGTACAATAAAGATAAAAGGACATTTATAAAATGTATTAGTTATAAGCTGTGTTGTGATATTGTGCATAAAAAGACATCCAAAGACTGTGGAAAAATCATGTGAATGGACCTTTTAACATGGCAATCTACAGAAATGATAAAAAAAAAGAAGTTGTTGTTAGTGACGGCTTGGGTTTAGAACAAGGTAGAAGATCGCAAGAGAGCTTCTGAAAATCTACAAATTTTTTTAGAACCAACAAGTATAAATCAAGAAAATATCGACTCACCAGCTAAATTTACCAGTCTCCATCATCCAGTAAAGTTTTTTATTGCCACTACAGAAAATATCAACCGTATCCAGGGAAATTTGCAAGTCCATAGAATCCTACAGGATAGTTTCCAGTTTCTTTCAGTTTCCAGGAAGGAAAATAATACATTTCAAACTTCAGGTACCTTAAAAAAATAAAGTGCGCTCTAAATTTCTATAGCTATTTTAAATTAAATCAGATTTCAACTATTTCAATCTTTGCAAAGTATTAAGAATAAACTACAGGACTTACCTGTATAAAAGAAGTTTAATCCAAGCAATATAACGACCATATTCACTAATTTCACTGGAACTATTGCAAAATAAAGAATATTTTTAGCATACCTAATTTATAAAACTACAATTAAATGCAATAACAAAGTTTTAACTTATAGTGGTTTGGTAAAATTATCATCAGAGAAGTAAGATAAAAAGAAAATATTTTTATTGTTTTCAAATTGATTCTAGAACCAAAACTGTTAATCTTTCAAGTATGTTACTATGTTAGTTGTTATAAAATAGAAACCCTGCATATTTTGAACCGACTCCTGAGTTTATTTTCTTTTTCTCTTTTGATTTGTGAAACTGTGTCTAGCAAGGGATAAACAAACAAATTGTATAAATAAGGTAAGATAAAAAGATAAAGATAAAAAAAATTAAAATAAAAAGGTTTGTATTGAACAAAATATAGCTTAAACACAACATACACTCATAAAACATAATACATAAAAGGATCAAGGCGCCCAACAAAAATTAATATTCAAACTTTGACATTAAATACATAATAAAATTTTTAAAATTAAGATAAATAATAAAAATAAATTTAATTAAATAAAATATACATAAATAAATATTACAATAGTTTCTCATAGAACGCATCGCAAGTTAGATTGACATCAGTAAATTGCTCCACAAACAACCAATCCATTTCTAAACTGTTGTGTACAGCTGGAAAATCTAATGAAATCAAGTTAAATTATGACACTACGTGAGGATCAAATCTTTACTACCATCATCCACTATTTATTTAGCAGCTTACCATGAGTGAATATCCCCGATACTGTTCTGCACATTCGTGACTGCCTGCGAGAAAGAGGGCTCATCGGATCCCGACCTGATATATCCGGAGATAGGCCGACACGCCGTTCTGGGTTACTCGGTTAAAAGAACTGTTACGTAAGAAAATTAATTTTTGAACTGGATACGCCGTCTTCTGCATAAGGCGATGGTTATTGTTGACGAGTCTTAATTCCAAGACTGCTGTTAAATTGTAGGTGTTCCGTATACCTCATGTATTTATTAAGGAGAAACACTTAGGACTTCGAAAGATCGTTTCAGAGATCGTAAGATTGTTCTGGTATTAGCAATATTCGTTTATGCAATATTGTTGGCAAAGGGGCAAAGGCTTCAGCTGATCTTCATAATGATATAGATGGTATTTTTTTTATGATAATCGATATGAAAGTACGTCAGAATCATCATAAATCAACGCGCGGTGACGATAGCAACCTAATAATCAATAAAAATTAGTTGTTTGGAAAAGTAATGCTAGAATTATATACTGTAAGTATAGCTCGGAAAGTAAAGACGAGAATTCACCAGGAGAAGTATTTTGGACACAGTGCTGTTTCACAGTGAATCCCTAAAAAATCGTGGAGACAGTACGAGATTGCCTACAACAAATTCAAAGGGTGGTATAATTCGAAGAAAACTCAAAAAGTGCAAGAAGTGGTATTACTGGCATATTTCTAACACAACATTATACCTTTGACGTTATGGTCAGTAGATTACATGTTAAAAAATGCACTGAAGGCCAAAGAACATGTAAATATCAGAAAATTTCCAGAACTAATACCATATTTGAAGAGGAAATCAGTTAGATACCGATACCAAAAAAATCCAGAATTCTCACAAAAGAGGAAATTGAGAGATTTCTACAAGAAGCATCTGATAAAAGATTTCTTCTAGAAAAGATAATTGAAATTAATGTAAATCGATCGATTTAACTAATTTTGGACAACGGTTCGATTCTTCTATATCATCGATCGTTATCAAAGATTACTTATTATTATAATAACTCCGGTTCCAAAACTCACACTCCGAGATGTTTTGTGATTTCAAGTCCAGACCAAATGAAAATATACCGCAAATAATGTGCTTTACGTTCGGGAGTTCCTACAGGTCCAAGATTTTTTGGTGAAGTATGTCAGGGAGGAATATGTTAACCAAGTGGTTGACGTCAACAAAATAAGGAATGTGACCTTCTTCCACCACTCTTTTAGCCGATGTAGGCACCGATATTATCACCATTAAACATGGGGGATAGCGTTCTAGTAGGGTAACGGAGACATACAGAAGAATCTATACAAAATAAAATTTCTATCGTAAATAAACTGTTACGATCTTCAGCAGAGCCTATGGAACTTGCCAATAATACAACGTGCGCTGTAAACTTAAACAATTAGAACAGCAGCCTCATTGGACACCCATAACTAAAAGCTATTATAACTGACAGCACTGGATCTGGCATAAATTTAATTCACTGCAATATCAGCACTTTCAATGTATATATAGTCCTGTTTATAATAGTTAGGTACTGTTTTGTATTAAAATATTATAATAAAATGCATATTGTTTAATTAATAAAATCGTAAATGCCTTGCCGTGCAAAAGGGGGTTTTGCACACGGAAAACATGCTCTGAAAACGGTATTTTGCACACGCCGTGTGCTAAGGATTTTTCACACGGTTTTGTCATCTTTGCACACGCTGTGATTGTTGTTTGATGTTGTTTCAAGTTGGCTGAGTTTAAATTAAAATTTGATTTTTGTGGTCTCTGCAGTCGTATAAAAAGTATTGTAAACAACTCGTTTGAAAACCTCCTTAATATACTATTGGCGTTCTGGAACATAAAAGTGTTTCATAGCTAGTAGGTAACAAAAAAGACTCACTTTGACAATTGAGAATTTAACGAAAATATCAACTTTTGATGAGAGTTATGAAAAACGTTAATTTACAGATGACTGAAAAAGATTAATTCGATGAAACATTCGACGAGCGATTAAATCGCGAGTGAATTAATTTATGGAGATGATAATGGAATTTTATCTACCTACATGTGTAACACAATGGTTGTTTTCTATAAAATACGGAAGTGTTTAGTATGAAGAAAAATTTAAAAATTACTTGAAGCGACTTTAAATTAGGGAAATATAGTTCTCATTGTGAGGTCATTCTGGTGTATGTGGTGTCAACATTTATTTTTTCTATTTTTATATACTTTAAATGAATTATACTGTAAATGATACTGCAAGAAACAACTACTTCGCGGGTTAATGCCCCGACCAGCATTGAATTACTCCTGCAATATCTGTGTGAACAGCCAAGAACCCTTGTTGGACACACCACCAGACATAGACCGGTTTCGGGCCTGTTAGTCCTCATCAGTATGCCATAGGTGAGATGACTAAAAATTGAACTGGCTGTTCCTTCATATATATGTTCCTACATATAAATTGAGTGCAGGTGAGATATATATCAGGAGTAATTCAATGCCGGTCGGGGCATTAGCCCGCGGAGTAATTGTTTCCTGCAGTATCATTTACAGATTTAATGTCTCGTCGCCCAGGGCGAGAGGTCTGTGTTAAGTATCTGCTGCAATGTAGGTCGCTTCCTGTAAGTCGAGCCGCTTAGGCCGAGCAGGAAGTAAGCAGACCACTTATGTCTCACCTGCAGGAATAATTACAATTTTACAAAGAATTAGTAAATTTACATATGTACGGTTATACGTAATTGCTATGATAAAATGTTTAATTACATTGAAATTTTACCGATCATAAGTAAATTTATAATGATAGTTATGGGCATAAAAAAGTCAACGATCATATGGTAAATTTATATAAATCATTTTTTCACCGTAATAATACAAATCTCTATCCTCGTTGAGGTTGCGAATTTCGGTGTTTCCTATACTCCGCTATGCCGTCCGCATAATCTGAAAATTATCCGTCTCCACGATTCATTAACGGCCGTTTTTAACGTAAATGAAGTCTGATGGGGCGCTCATCGCCAGACAGAGTCTTCAAAAGGCGCACAGGCAATCCGGCTAAGTGAAACCATTTGTCGAAAGGATGAATCTGGTCTATTTGGGATTCGTATTCGTCATATCGCAATGTCAAATCACGGTTAAGAATAGACGCAGTCATTTACGAATGCTGCCTGAAATTATTTGCGCTCCATTGTGCAGACATTCGAGTCAGTTTTAAGAATATGTGCAAGCAATTAAAGAATGTCTGGAGTTGGTTTTTTGCACCTTTTTTGTGGAAGCAATTACGGCTTTTTGGAAGCGAAGCAATTATGGAAACGAGAACAATAACTGACAGATATAGATGCTGCTAAAGCTGAAAGAAACTTTATTACGAAATGTACAAACCACTTACAGATTATATATTTTAGTACATGAAAATGAAAATTGCAAATTGCAAATTTCAATTTCCGGCATACATACTTGAAGTTACTGTAGGAAACCGCTAATATTTCATTGTTCATAATAATATATTATTATATTAGGATTAAAAGTGTCACGAGCAAAAAAATCCCTTTTAATCCGAATAAAATATGCTATTTTTCTCCAAGCGAAATTTCTCATTTAATCATTAATTTGTGCTTTGAAATTATTCAAATCAAATTTGGATAATAAAGCAAAGTAGAGCTGGTTTTCTGCAACGAAATGTGTTCAACCCGGTTCAAAACATTATGTTTCTGCGTTGAAACAGTGACGTCACATACGTCGCTGTTTAAACCGTGTTGAAAACGTTCGGTTTGAACTCATTACATGCTTTGCTATTGGTCTATGCAGCCGTTGTCTAAAAAGTAGGGATTTGAAAAGCGGTGTGATTTAAATTGTTAGATTAATATTTAAAATGGTTGTTATTTTGATACTTCTTATTCTTGTTAGTTGTGGACTATTGTATGTACCTCTGCAAATTTAAACGTATTTTTAGACATCCTGAATTACATAATCCAAAAGCATAATCCAATTACTTTTCTATCTAAATTTCATAAACCTGTCACTCATATAAACATGTTAGATATTTGTTTTTGGTTTGCAGTTGCTAAAATCAATTTCTATATTTTTGCAAAATTCACACATTGTCAAAATATTTGTACAAAAACATGCGGAAATAGGTATTGTTAATAATTTCTACTAATAATAATTGTTCTATTTCAATCCAAATCTAGTGTAGACAGTAGTGTAAACAATAATTAAAAAGTGTGAGGGTGATATCAAAGAGAAACAAATATTTGATGACGTTACGTTTTGAAACTATACATTTTCTTGGTGCAATAGGTACATTAGTGACGTCACCATTGAATACATTTGGAAACAGTTGATGAATACAGTTCGTCGCAAAGAAACAGCTTAGGACGGTAGTATATATCGATGTAGTCATGGATTTTATGTCAAACATTAGTCCCCATATTGCTAATTGAGTTCATGTGTGATTGTTTGAGGTAGCGTAAAATGGAATATAATAAAGATTTAGGTGTACCTGAGGAGATACTGGAGTGTGCGCAAGAATACAGTGGACACGCATTACAACGAAGGTCTGTTATCCTTTTAATTATCGGCGGTGGTGACCTCACTTGTCTTAATAGACGCGGAGGATGGAGATCGAGCACTGTGGCGGAAGGCTACATTGACGACTCATTTTTGAATAAAAAAATATTGCGAGAAGAATACTCAGAGTTGATAATGGTAATGATAAACCAAGCACCGTTTTCACACCATCTGAAAATAATATAACTATTAGTGAAAACGTGATGGACTGCTTTGAGAACTGCTCCATAAATGAGGGTAGTGCCAGTTTCATTTAGTTTATGTAATTTTAATACTTGTTCAAATTCTTTAGTATCAATGTGAATAAACAAAAATGATTGTAAATATTGTTGATTAAACTTTGATAAAATATCATTTTTTCTCAGCAAGGAAAATGTCAACCATAGGCTCCTGAAATTAAAAATGTCAAAGTTTTGCGACAGTTGGAGAAGAAAGATTTATTTAGCTAACAAATACTGTGAACATTACTCAACAAATTATGTTATTAACTTAGGACAAGGTCACAGAAGATATTCTCAATTAAATCAAATTATGAATTATAAAACAAAAAACTGAAATAAACGAATTATTATACGGATCACTTTGTGATGCCTACATTCGAACCAACGAATCCAAGTGCCATTCGGTCATTCCACCTATCACATTACTTCCACTTTGGAGCACCACATAATTTGGCGCAACACCATACCACCCCAGACCCCTCGCCTGTAAAAATACCTGGCCCGGCAGGTGCGGCGACTTCTCTGAATGATTCAATTAGCGAAAATCGTCCGTCGGCGCAACCCGAGCGTGAATATCAAGAGCGACGCTCGGAAATCGCCGCGACCCGTAACTTTTTTTAATTAGACGGCCGGGGGTGTTTACATACGTCCGAGAGAGCGGCGGCGGGCGAAGACAAACATGGCGGACGTGACAAAAAGTAATTGGATGCATAAAGCCGGAGAACAGCGGAATTGGTTCCGGGGAACGTGTACAAGCACTACTTGCTTTAATTACGCCAAGATCTGGGTCAGGAGCACTGTCCCCTGGCCTTTGGGGCTCTGCCGGACTTTGATGAGCTGCACTGACCGCTGGAGCGTTTGAAGCGTACTTTTATCTCTTTTCGATATTTTAGTCGATTATTCTTTAAATTCTTTTTAGGTTGCGGTCCCACTAAACTTTTAAATATACTTAAAGGAGTTTTAATTTTTTTTTAAACTATAGTGAAAAAATGACTTATACAGGGTTAACTAAGACTAAGTACAAACATTTTAACCACGTGCTAAAAGACAATAAACAATTTATTTCGATGTTTAAAAATGGGCAAAACATAAATTATAGAATTGCACACGTCGACAAGCAATAAAAATAACAACTACCTAAAATTTTAATTTTGTGAATTTCTAAAAAAGGAAATAAAAGTATAACAAACCTTCATAAGTAGATATTTGTCATCTGAAGCATGTAGTAAGAAAATCGATCAACTGTTCCTTTAAAAATTCTGGACTTTTTGCCGGTAAATAACCAACCGAGCGGCACAATTGTACCGTACACAAACTTGAAATGATACCACTTTAACTTCAACTGCACTATAATATCTATAAAGCACGTGATTGTATAGAAAAGCCGACCATTACTGGATCGAGACGCTTAATGCGTATGTGTTGTGATGTGCTTACCATAACTATCTCTCTAAAAGTACACAATACTGATAGTTTTCATTAAACTTATAGAACTCGAACGCTTCACGTCGATTCCCCATTTTTCCAGTCACGTCTCGACACACGACATTTTGTTTATTTACCAGAATCGCGTAGGGGCCATCGGGGCAATCTAGCATTTGGCGATACCGCAGTCGTCGAATTGGGTGCGAGTGGGGCAAATTCCGTGACACTAATTTCTTTGAAATCTTACAAACATTTTTTAGAGTGTATAATAAACATTTGTACAACTTTAAGAACGTCAAGTTAGTATAACATTATATAGGCAAGTTATCTTATAAGTCTTTAGTAACGTTATATATACTCCCGTCAAGAATTCAGACGTCTTACGTCACGGCTGACGTTACACATTTGTTTTTATTGTCAACGTAATTTTCGATATTTGGTCGCATTAAAAACAATAATTTTTTGCAATTTAGTGCAATATATAATGCAAACTTTTAGTGTAGTATATAGTTTTATTACTATCAGTTGCAGTGTCTTAAATATTTTGATGAAAATATAATGAATTATTCATTTGTTCGTATGACGTAAGTCGTCTGAATTCTTGTCGCGAGTATAAGAGCATTGTCTATAGTATTTTATTAACGTTTCTAACACGTTCTTTATGAAAGTTATTCAGCAGTTTGAACTAAAGTTGTACTAATTATATGCAACGTTGAACATGACATTTATTGGCAAGTGTAACTGTAACATTATTAAACATTTTAGGATATAATAAATAATTTATTAGGTTGTAGTTTCACCTGGTACTGATTTTTTCCAGCTTATTCGCTGACATACACACACACAGTAGTTTTAAAAATTAATTTTATCCAAATAGAACACAATCTTGCATTTTTTACAACCATATTAAAAGTGTACAAGTTGTACCTATTGCTTGTTTTATTATTCGATTTACAAACTGTACTATATGTTTACAAATTACTAGATTTAAAATAGTCTCAATTCAGTTTTAAGAACTGTACTATAACTTAGAAATTTTAGTTATATTAGAGTTTCGTTATAGTTTTTGTGACTATTTTAATACTTTATGTTTGTCTTTTCTTAAAATTTGCAATATAATTTTATGAATCCTTTGAGAACTAAATTAAATATAACAAATACAAAATAGCGATTTGAAAAAATGCCATCTAGCGTCATAATTTCTCAACAGAAAGAGCTGGAATGTGGTACAGAGGGATAACCATTCTGCATTAAAATTTCAATAATAGTAATTCAATTTTAATAAAATGTTGTAACGTTTAGAAACTGTTAGGTGGCTAGTCTGTGCTGCTTGGCTATGTATATATTTAAGAGTTACGGTGTTTAATATTGATTCATCAACAACTTTATAACGTAGGCATTAAATATAATTTCCAACATTATACCAGATTATATTGACATAGCACTGAAAATGACTACTGCATTTCTTTTAACAAAGAAAAACCAAGGGCTCGCGATGCCAATTGAAAGCAAATGACTCTGGGCAAATTAGCATCAGCGTATCCATATTGGAAAGAGCCAGAAAATTAATCTGGCTGCAATTCAAGTCCGCAAACGAATGAAATTTCTTCTAACGGACTACGTAAGTGGGACTGTGATTGCTCATTCCGCCTCCCGAATCAAAATTCTTCGCCGGAATCAATTTAACATGTAATTGTTATCTGGCGGGGGGAACAACGCATAAGACTTTTATGGTATGAAACGCGGTTCGTAATTCGCGGACTTAACGAGTTTCGTGATGCGATCATCTGGGAAGATATATGCCTCCGGCTGGAATGATATTTGCGGCACAGAGCGAATTTTCGTTAAGGAATAGACTTGTTCTATCTTGATTGGTGAAATATAATCCATGAATCGCCTTATATGCGCAAATAGAAATGTATCTAAAATTTCACTTACATAACAGCATTGCAAAGTGGACCAGCATACACCTAAAGTAAACAGGCACACTTAGTCATTAGCAGTGCCACCAGACATACAGGGCGTTTCAGGAGGAGATGTACATACTTGAGTATGTTATTTTACGTTCAATTTTAAGGAAAAAAAATCCTATGAACCTAGCCCTGAAAACGCTTCGTTTAGGATATACAGGATGTCAAATTAAGAAAAAATAATTACATTTTCTTCTAACTCTCGACTTCTTAGAGTTAAATTTACTAAATTTTGTATGCGGGGGTTTCTTGGGACGGGAAATTCAATTGATATGCACAATTGACTCTATCTCCAAGAGGGCGCCACAAGCGGGCATTAGGATCCTTTTAAATCACTTCAACTTTTTTGTGCTACGGTGTACGTTATTTCGGAATAGAAAAACATTTTCTACTTGGGAAATGGACATCTTATTGAAAACTCACTAAAGATGATGATGCATGCAAATTATGTGTTTTATCATGTTTAACATCAAGTAATTTTTGTTGTATCTGAATTGACAGTTGTGACGGATGACTAGCAATAATATCAACAAATGCTTAGAGTATTAAACGTATTATAATGCACGAGATTTATATAAAGCCTTATGCGCGGCTGGTATTTACAACATTTATAGTTTGCTATATACAGGGTGAGTCACATGTTTTTAAGAAGAAAAGTTCCTATAAATATATGTCATAGAAGGCTTCGTTTCCGAGACACAGGGTGCTGAATACAATTTTTTGTTTTTGAAAGATTTAAATATTCAGCCAATAATTGATAATAAATAAATTACTTAATTTAGTACCACATCAAACACTAAAAGTCAAAATAACTCGGAAACGCACAGGAATTTCGAAACAGAAGAAGGGACATTATTTTTGGTACACTGTTTGTAGATAATGAAAATAACAGTTTTTTTAATAGTCATTGGCGTAGAAATTCTGTTTAAGAAAGGAGTTGAGCACCTCCTCCACTCAGCCACTGTGCAAGTTTTTGAACATTATTATAGCTTGTTTTATGTCCCTTAATTATCATTATCTCCCAAATATGAAAAAATCTAAGCATTCCTTTATAAGCTATAATGAAAATTCGAAACACCCTGTATCTCGGAGACAAAGCCTTTTCTTCTTATAAACATGTGTTCTATCTTCTGTTAAAGTTTGTCTACAAAAAACTAACTCACCCTGTATAATATTATGTATTTGTGGAAATAAGTGTCTCAATAACTCAAATCAAGTAACTTTTGTTAGAGCCGAATTGACAGTTGCCTAGCAATAATATCAATGAACGCAGTTTTCATGTACGCCATTTTAGTAGATACGCGGAAAGCCCCTAACAAAATGACAGATTTTTTCATATATAATTGGTAAAATATGGATTTCAATTGTGATAGTATTTGAATTTGACTAGGATTGTTTTACTCATGCAACAACTGTGACACGCGTATATCCTATCGTAGAGAACTAATAATTACCGTTCACCTTCCCGAAAAAACTCTTTGACGAGGATTAAGCGACACAGGAATTTAGGAATAGGGCCCAACTGTTTGCCCATTATTTTCGACCTGTTCGCTCATGAGGGACACAAAAGATAATTAAGTTTGTAATCCCTTGCCGGGTGATTAATCATGGGCCTTGGCTGCGCGGCAAAAACGAAATAATGAGCGCCTAAGTAGGTGCGTTTGTTACAGAAATTGCCTATTTCGATATTTGGGGGAGAAGTTCCGAGTACCGTTCGTTTCCTGCCAGTGAACTTCCAAATAATTGCCAAAACGAAATTCTTACAAACTTACGCACGTTTCGATTTTTATAGAAAGAAATGAAGTTCTACTCCATAAACACTTTTGTTGATGTAAGTACAGTTTTTGCCTACAACTCTCACATACTGATTGTATTTTGATATTGTTTCGAATATCATAGTGACTTTTTTCATATATTTTCAGGTATTAACAATATTGTGTGAAACTAACTACTCAGTGGACAAAAGCCCCAACCTGCGTTGAATTACACCCACAATATCTACCCATATATTCCTTATTATTAGCTTTTGTAACATTTGTTTTACTGTTTAAAAAAGGTATTTTAAGCTAATATGTATCAAATCTCCTACAATTCCTATCAATGAGATCTGATCTATTTCTGCATTTTTGGATTGCTTCATCAGGTGGCCTCCTTTAACTTGAGTCAAATATCTAACTATAAAAATTATTATACCAATAAATTAAAATTATTTGAAATGTCAAAATGAAATTAAATAATGTCGACAGCATCAAACTGATTAACTGTCAAGTATCATAACGACCTACTAAAATAAATAAAAATGTACCTTTATGTATAGTTTTTCATATATTTTCAGGTATTAACAATATTGTGTGAAACTAACTACTCAGTGGACAAAAGCCCCAACCTGCGTTGAATTACACCCACAATATCTACCCATATATTCCTTATTATTAGCTTTTGTAACATTTTTTTTTACTGTTTAAGAAAGGTATTTTAAGCTAATATGTATCAAATCTCCTACAATTCCTATCAATGAAGTCATATGCATCTATTGTGGTTGAATTTCGAGTTCCCACTTCATATATAGAGTATATCAGGTTAGTAAATAGAATACATTTTTTAGATAATTATTGAATAGAGTTTTGTCTGTGGGTGTTCATTAGCATACCTAGATTAGCTTTGTATCACTGTTTAGAGCATTTTAAGCATATGACTATCCTATCCATTCCTATCAATGAAGTCATATGCATCTATTGTGGTTGAATTTCGAGTTCCCACTCCATATATAGAGTATATCAGGTTAGTAAATAGAATACATTTTTTAGATAATTATTGAATAGAGTTTTGTCTGTGGGTGTTCATTAGCATACCTAGATGTTTGGTATCAGAGAGCATGCATATGACTATCCTATCCATTCCTATCAATGAAGTCATATGCATCTATTGTGGTTGAATTTCGAGTTCCCACTCCATATATAGAGTATATCAGGTTAGTAAATAGAATACATTTTTTAGATAATTATTGAATAGAGTTTTGTCTGTGGGTGTTCATTAGCATACCTAGATGTTTGGTATCAGAGAGCATGCATATGACTTCATTGATAGGAATTGTAGGAGATTTGATACATATTAACTTAAAATATCTTTCTTAAACAGTAAAAAAATCATAGTAACTTGCATTACTCCACATATGCTATAATGGAATTGTACAGGGAGTTTTTAAATGAAGTAGCAAAAATGATACCATATATTCCTTAGGTGAAAATAAGTCGAATTAACCTAACATAGTTATATTCCAAGTCGCATAATAAAAAAGATAGAGGATGTCAAAATTAAAATTTTATTTTCGGTATTTAGATAACTTCTTAAAAAATCCACATCATGTTTCTTTTAAGTGGCAGAACTTTTTTGCGGCTTAGTGTATCCATCTGACTATCGAAACAATCGATTCTCCTACTTGTTTTATTTGAAAAAGGTATACCTTGCTGAAGTCGGTAGGAGTAACCATTTTTGAAATAATCCTATTTGGAATGCTCAGTGCACCGAGTAAAAACTGTTTTGGTTTCAGGTAAAGTGCCTTTTCTACTGAAAATACAGCAAAATGTTACTTGCAAAAGTTGTTCAGAAATTATGGAGACGTGCAAAATGTCAAAAAGATCGGCTTACTTTGATAAAATCTTTGTGCATTGTTGAAGAATGGTTTCATCAAACCTCTCAATCTTCTTGAAATTTGCACGTATCCATAATTTACCATTCTGAACAGCTTTCTTAATTTTGCTGTATTTTCAGGCGAAAAGGCACTTTGTCTGAAACCAAAACAGTTTTTACTCGGTGCACTCAGCATTTCTGATAGAATTATTTAAAAAATGGTTACTCCTACCGACTTCCGCAAGGTACAAGTTTGACACTGTATATTTTTTATTATGTGGCTTGGGATGTTAGGTTAAATTCATTTATTTTACAAGCGTATCCGTGGCAACGGCAATAGCATATATATTAATATCAAGAACAGTAAGGAAAGTTTACCGATCGACGACAATATTGAAGAAGATTGGTAAACTCTTTACTGTTCGAGATGCTTATAGTATTTTTATACGACCATTATATGAATACAAAGATGTTAACTAACAAAATATTTAATTTTGTCTCATGTCCTTTATATCCACCAAACTAAGTAGGTTTCGTCATTATCATAGATACGCTTGTAAATTTATTTTTAAACGTCAATATATTTGGCAAACGAGTGAGTATGAACATGACTGAATAATAAAACAAAAATAATTTAGATATTGAAACAGCCTGTAGTATAGGCAACAATATTTTCACATTGTCGTGGATCGGTAAACTCCTTTACTGTTCTTAATATAGATACTATTTTTCTCTACATTTTTCTTAGCGACCAAATGCTTGTTCGTATTGCTTCCGTGATTTATCTAGTGTGAAATAATTGGAAACATCGCTTGGAATGATGGCTTGAACTCATATTTACACTCGACAATTGTAGATTAAACGTTGTACGCAATATGTGGAATACTGCACATGCGTAAACTTAAACTTCACAGGCGCCCACTTATTGCGTAAATAATTACTGTTCTATCTAGTGGCCTACGTCACACCTGCCTTTTTCCTTCATCTAGCTTCCAGACAAGTGAAGGTGCTCCCACGTTCGGTCATTAAATGAAAACAAATTTCCCAGCCTTTCGTATTTTTTCCTCAGGTGGGACGGGGTAAAAAAGCGCGCATCGCGGTCATTAGAGATCGACAGGGCCATGGATCTCCATTAGTACACCGAGAGGGGCAGTCGTTATAATTACGGTTCGCTTAAGATGGAACGACTTTATCTGTCACGGTTATCTAGAGTGCGAGCCACGGTAGCCGTTCCGGACGACTGACGGCCAGCTACCATTCACATCGAGAACACCTAAGAGTGCGTCGGGATTAGTGGGATCCGATTTAATTGCGTTTCAATCACGGCAAAGATAGATTGTCCGTCGTACGACGCCTCAATGTAGTAATCGTAGCTGAAGCTGCAATAAAACACATCATAAGTACTTATAATTTGCACTAATGTACAATAATTTTTACTATAATGTACATTAGTGTATTGTAATTTACACTTCTGTACTGTAATTGACACTAGTGTACTGTAATTGACACTAGTGTACTGTAATTTACACTAGTGTATTATAATTTAAATCAGCATGCTATAATTTACATTAGAGTACTGCAATTTACACTAATATATACAATTTACAAATGTACGATGATTTATGTACAATGTATCATTGTAAATTACCACAATATGAATGCGAATTGTTGCAGATTAATGTGAATTAGTGGTACATTAATGTACAATAATTCACACCAGTGTCACACTAATGTACAATAACTCACAGCAGTATGCAATAATTCTAGCTTGTGAAATTAAAATTAATACAATATGACAACAATTTGCACACAATTCACACTAATGTGATGTTAGTTTGCAATGTTAAGAAAACTTTCTCTAGTACCCTGATACTTTACATTATTGTGAGAGAATATAATCACTAGTACAATGATAATCCGCATCAGCATAAGCAAATTTAACCTAAAATTGCACTAGTGTGGCAACAATTCAGTTATAACGACAATTCTTACTTGAGCCATGTAAATGTTTATAACTGTGACGATCATTTGACCCAATGAAACAGATAGTAATTTGCATAAGCGTGAACATTTTCGGAAGTGTGACGATAATTGGCATAAATGCAACTGTGATACAGACTAGTGATATGGTAGTTTAGATTGTTGTGATTTTTTCACTAGTATCACAATAATTCAGATTACAGTGATAGTAATCCTCTTTAATTCTAAAAATACTTACATTCAAATAATTGTCACTAGTCCAACAATAATTCTCACTTGTACAATTAAAATCCGTCCATAATTTGAACCAATCGATTCATAATCCACACTAGTGTGATGGTAATTTGCATTACTATGATCGTTTTCACTAGTATCTTAATAGTTCACATTAGTGTGATGAAAATATCACTTGTTCAATGATATTCAATAGCTGTCTATGAGCGAATTTCCATTTAAGTAACGTTAATTAATACTAGTTCGATCATAAATCACATTCACTTGTGCAGTATATGCAATTTAAATATTACAGTTGTGCAGTCATTCGCATCAATGCAAACATTTACATTAGTATTATAGTAATTTGCATTAGTGAGGCAATTTTCAACAATGTAACGATAATTCCCACGAGTGTTAGAATAATTCACTTATACAATGAAAATTTCCATTATGATATAAATTGACAATTCCCGTTTGTGCGATTAAAATGTTCATTGATGTAACGATAATTGACACAAATGCAACTATAATACACAATGGTGATTTAATATTTTATATTAGTGTGACTGTTTGCACTAGTATCACACTAATTCACGTTAGAGTTAATTAACCTCTTTATTTTTAATAAACACTTATGCACTAGAGCCGCGTGTTTCGCTAATGTAATGGCAATTTTCACTAAGGTTATGTTAATTTTCCCGTTTGCAACGGTAATTAACACAATAATTTGCAATGGTGCTTTAAAATTCACACAAGTTCTGAAATAACTGGCACTAGTCGCTATACTGCAGTGTGAATAAAATTATACACTAATAGCTAGTTTATGTGATTCATACTAGTACTAGTGTGACGTCGTTTGCAGTGTGATAGTGTGCTCGTAATTATAATACGAAACAGCCCATTCTGTAGTCGCTACAGTATAATTAATAGAACACCTATAAAGTAAACATTCACTTTTTTGTAAGTCGGCAAACATCGGAGTGTGTAAGAGGCTATTACAAGGGAATTACCATCCCCTCGCCGTGCACAACAAATAGCCTAATCGGGTAAACGAAAGTGAATTGATATTCAGGGGGAGCGCCGACAAATACTGATAAATACGTAATGATCGGCCTCGGAGCCAAATGGCAACGGGTCCAGGTTTAGTGTCGGCTTTCAGACTTATTCACTCCTCTGCGATGAAGAAATTCGTAACGTGGAACGGCGCCGCGGTCATCATTTATTCACCGAGGATAAATCTGGGCGAATCTCTGAGCGACCAATCAATTTGGAGGGTTATGGAGCTCACAAATAGTATAGTTTATTAATTTCATTGATAGATTTTTTTAAACAAATTGTAGATATACATAAGATATTTATATCAAAATGACCCTGTATCCGATGCGGTCTAATAGATTTAGGGATTTTGTGTGACCAGTAATGGGTATTTTTTTGTTTGATATTTTGTGACTAATAAAATCATCATTCAGCTGTGCATAAAAAAGTAATTTAATAAATTATAATTGTCATTCAATGTTACCAAAAATTGGCAAATAAAATCTCCTTTTTATTATTGGTCTTCTTTGACTATAAGTTCTAGTAAATTGACAGTCTACAAGGTGTTCATTTAGGGTGAGTCATCCCTAAAATTATACTATTTTTTTTATTGATGAAATTTAAAAAGGATGATAATATCCCGTGTAGAATTTAATTTCAAACACTTGTTACTAAATTTCTATAAGAAAATCAGTTTCTATTAGGAATCAAATAAATCTTATCTATCGTAATGAAATTTTCTTTCTGCAAGCAGATAATTATCTACAAGTAATACGTTTCTACAAGTCACGACTATGTTAAACAAATTTCCCCATTATACTTTGATTAAAATATTTCGTACTTTTACAGGCAGGTCTCGTCAGTTGGGGGTATGGGAAACCTACATAGTATAAATGATAGTTCTATAGTGTTTCTTTATGGAACAAAAAGACTTTTGCTACTATAACGATTTTATAACAACTCTATTATTATTCTCTATAACTGCTTTAAAGAGCTTTCCCAGCTAGCAAAGTAGTTCTATAAATTTAGAGTAATAGGAGTTTTATATTCTGTTAATATTTTATAGTTGTATTTAGAATACTAAATTGTTGAATTAATGTGGCACATGAGACTATTTTGCCTTCAAAAATTGAATTGTTTTTTAAATTTATTGCAAGAACGTTCTTAGAGCATAATTTATAGATCATTTATAACAAAACTGCTAATGTAGCCCTATAAGTGTGTATAATAACACAATTTTACAGCAACGGTGCTTATAGAATCAAATTACTGTAAAACTGATGCAAAATACTGCTTTATAGGATTATACCATCTCCTGTGACACTCTTATTAAATTATTGCGTAATGTCGCTTATAGTATAATTATAGAACTATTGTATAAGGCGTTGTTAAGTTACAATTCTGCTGCGGAAAACAAATTACAAATAATATGGTAGCTGCTATCGAACTTAAGAGAAAAAGCTCTTTAAAGCAGTTATAGAGAATAATAATACAGTTGTTATAAAATCATTATAGAGTAAATAAGTAACAAAAGCCTTTTTGTTCCATAAAGAAACCCTATAGAACTATCATTATGTAGGTTATGTAGGGTAGGTATACCCCCATCTGACAAGACCTGCCTGTAATAGTATCTACGAAATATTTTGATCAAAGTATAATGGGGAAATTTGTATAACATAGTCGTGACTTTTAAAAATATTTATCTGCTTGCAGAAAGAAAATTTCATTACGATAGATAAGATTTATTTGATTGCTAATAGAAATTGATTTTCTTATAGAAATATAGTAACATATTTAATTTAGGCCATTCCAAACCTTCTCCATTTGCACTTCTAGATGTTGAAGTTAAAGAATTATTAATTATTAATTAATATATTAATTAATAATATTATATATTATAATAATATTATAATAATATTATAATAATTATAATTAATTATATAATTATTATTATTACATTTATTAAATAAGATAGATTTCCCACAATAAAATATGACAACACTGTGGATATTAAGTGGCATAGATCTGTTATAGTAGTTGCTTAAAAAGCATATTTGCTACATAATCATTGAAATCGACACAAAAATGTCATATTAGTGAGAATCCATTGGAAGTACAATATAATGCCTTTCTTTCTGTCGCCATATTATGAAGAAAGAGAAAAATCTTAATTAAAAAATAATACAATATAAATAGGTGAAATGATAACAATAATATGGATATACTTACTTTCTGACAATTTTATATACAGTTGATTGTTAAATTCATCAATATAGAAAACATTTTTTTTTATGAAATTTTCAGCAGCATAGGAAATATAAGGTTAACTCAGGGCGCGTCAAAAATGTATCTATAGGTTTGTTTTAGCAGCAGTTGAAAACTGTTTGGAAACTATCAGAAATGTCCGTCCAACTATTTATTGCGTCAAATTCAATGATAACGCGTTCTCGCCTTAACTGGTCGAATGTTTCTGACAGTTTCCAAACCGTTGTCAACTGCTGTAAAAACAAGCCAATTATGTACTACATATTTCACGACAAAACTTTCCGCATTAAAATGTACTGCTCCCTGATGAACAAACCAACTAAGCAAATCGTAATGTGAGTACTCCCATGCAGGCTGATTAGGTCCATCTTATTGGTTCTTATTGGCCTATCCATATTAATTGTAACATGTGCGATATAGAAAAATTTTGTTTTTAGAAGATACAATTAAACGATTTTAAAGTTCTCTAAATAGAACACCATGCAACACAAAAATTGTATAACGAAGATCTATAGAATTTGTATGCGATTGCTTTGTAACTGTGTTATAAAAATAATTTTTTAAGACCTGTGAAAACGTTTATTTGACAATTCTATAAGTATTTCCTGCAAACCTTACAGAACCCCTTAAAGAACTAAATGGTTCTATAGAATGGTGCCCATTTTTATGGTATAAGTGTTGTAAGAACGTTTTGAAAATGTTCTTCTATAAAATTTGCTCTGGAAACGTTCTTACGATTTTTATAGAACAGGAAATTGTTAGCTGGGTTTTCTCTTAAGTTCGATAGAGGCTTCCATATTTGTAATTTGTTTTCCGCAGCAGAATTGTAACTTAACAACCCCCTATACAATAGTTCTATAATTAAACTATAAGCGACATTACGGAATAATTTTATAAGAGTGTCACAGGAGATGGTATAATTCTATAAGGCACTATTTTGCATCGGTTTTACAGTAATTTGATTCTATAAGCACCGTTGCTGTAAAATTGTATTATTGTACACACTTATCGAACTACATTAGCAGTTATGTTATAAATGCTTTATAAATTATGCTCTAAGAACGTTCTTACAACTAATTTAAAAAACAATTCAGTTTCTGAACATGTGCCACGTTAATGTAACAATTTAGTATTCTAGATACTAGTATAAAATATTAACAGAATATAAAACTCCCATTACTCTAAATTTATAGAACTACTTTGCTAGCTGGGCAGAGGGGGAGAAAAAGCACTTGAACAGTCTTTAAAAAAAACCTGGGAAACTGATCATGTCCAGACGTCATTTTGCGTTTTAATTTCTTTAGAACCCTTGTTACATCTAACTCGGCTAATTATTCAGCGCCAATAAATGGCAAGTAACTCCCTACGCTATTGTTTTGAGGTACATCTGACGATTTTGGTGAATAGACACTACTTAAGAATGCAGTAAATCCGTTAACAATATCCTGTGGTTCATCTAGAAGTTTACTTATACTCTGTATAACCAGAAGACTCTTAAACTTTTGTTGTATTCAACGATGGAAATGGTTAATTAAAGTGGGGAATGAATGAATTTGGAGTGGTACGAACAATCTTGACAGGTAAGTTTACCTTCTTTTATGAATTTCCTACTCTTTCAGAAGCTCCGTAATTATATTAATAAAGTAATTAACTGTTAACCGAAAGTTATTTCCACGGGGCCCCCAGGATCGAGTGTGCTTTACCTGACAGGCAATTACAGGGTTCTGTTTTCCCGTGGCGTTGAATTTCTGTGAGCCGTGCAGGATTCAAAACACCCACTGACAGATCGAATACCTACTTTGTTCAGGTTATTAAAATTGGGAAAAGCCTCATCGACTGATGAGTATTATTGGCCTAACGAACTTTATATTTAGGATTTATGAATGTGGGGTATCGAATTAATCATTTTCTAAAGTTGCCCGATGAATTTAGCACCGAAAGGTTGGCTATGTGGCGTCAATAGATTTTGGCTTTAAATGTTTTTGACGTAGCCACAGATGAAAAGTTGGGAACTGATACGGTTTCATGAATTTCTAATAGATGTTTTGTCACATACACTGAGAAAAACCCTGCAAGTAGGCTGTTGCAAAAAAAAAATAATTGCCGTAAATATTTTATATTGTTATAATATACGCAAAGTTCTATCGATCATAAAGAAAAGTTTTTATCTAGGTACAACTATACAGGGTGATTCAGTTTTTAATGAACAAACTTCGAGTGTAAGCAGAACTTTGAACAATAGTGGCAGTTTATTATATAATAGTTATAATTTTGAGACATAGGGTATTAAAGTTTGAAGAAAAATTTTGGATTTTTTGGTATTATTATTAAAGTAATAGAGATATTTAAGCCAGTGTAGTTAGTTTAGGTGTCATAAAATGTGAACATACCAAGCATTTGGAACAACCGAAAGTCTCCGACAGTATGGTTCAATGACAGTCTACGACACATGCGAGAACACTTGCACTTTCTTCATGATTGTTACAGAAATCAGCTGGAAACAAATCCGCTTATGTATCTTATAGGTCCGTATATAGACAAGAAATAAAAAAATCTAAAATAAAATTAAATGGCGAATATATACGCAGACACAATAACTCTCAAAAGGCTATGTGGAATATAATTAACCATTTTAAAGTAACTGGAGATATAAAGTCATCTTCTGTATCATCTGATGAATTTAATAATTTCTTCGTTGGCGTTGTTGATTTGTTCAATAAACTACCTATATGTGATAATCAGTTTGAAGATTACCTAACAAATACGATGTCTACAAACAGTTTTACATTCTCTGAGGTATCTCCCTGGGAAATAGCGAACATAATAATAAATTTCAAGGATAAGCAAAGTATAGATGCATATAATATAAATATAACCATCTTAAAATATATAATAAACACTATACTTCTACATTTTACATATTTAATTAACAACTCAATACAAAGAAAGACATTTCCGGATTGTTTCAAGTTGTCTAAAGTTGTCCCTATATAAAAAAGATAATGCTAATGATCCGTCTAACTATAGACCGATTGCAATAATACCGTACTTTGCAAAAGTATTCGAAAATATTTTGAAAATTCAAGTAACAGAATACTTTGAAAGTCATAACTTATTCAGCAAACAACAATTTGGTTTTCGTGCAGGTCTATCAACAACGCTAGCAATTGACAACTTAACAACTTTCATTAATTCCGGATTTGAGGAAGGAAAATATGTTGGTTCCCAATTCCTCAACCTAAGCAAAGCATTTGATTGCGTGGCTCATGATATTCTGCTGAGGAAACTGTCATTCTACGGATTTTCATCTGATTCAATAATACAAATATCTTCCTATCTCTCAAATAGATATCAATTTGTCATTTGTAATGGGAATAAATCAGGTGTTCTTCGGCTAAATTTTGGAGTGCCTCAAGGTTCCGTTCTGGGTCCGTTGCTGTTTTTAATTTACATAAATGATTTTCCAATAATATTTAATAATAATACTTTGAGCATACTATTTGCTGATGATACGAATATATCAACCACTAATTTAAATGTATCTACACTATTTAATGATATGCATCTGATCCAGGACAATGCCAAGAATTGGTTCATCAGTAACGGGTTAACAGTTAATGTTGCTAAAACACAAAGGATGGTTGTCTCTCTCGTAGTCTAGAAAATTGTGGCAACCCTGAAAGTATTGCATTTCTCGGAGTGCAAATTGATCCCAGGTTAACTTGGAACTGTCATATTGATTATTTATTTAATAAGTTATCTAAACATCTATTTCTTCTTAGGAGTCTAAGTAAATTTGTATCGTTACCAACATTAAAAATTGCTTTTCATGGACTCATACAGTCAATTATATCATATGGCATATTAACAACTGAAAGCAATAAGGATTATCGCAGGTCTGGAGTTTCGGGACGATTGTAAAGTATACTACATTAAGTTTAACATCCTAACTGTTCCATGTATTTATATTTATCAATGTGTCTTATATGTTAAAACAAATTTACACCAACTTGGAAGCAGGAGTTGCATTCATGTGTACAACACCAGAAATAAAAATGAGTTAAACATTGAATTCCGGAGACTTAACAAAACCAGAAATGGTACAGGCTACTTGGCCTATTAGTTTTTTAACGCTCTTCCAAATAACCTCAAGGAACTACAACTAGCAGTATTTAAACGAAAAGTAAAAACATACTTACTTAACAAGGCTTTTTATACTTTCTGTGAGTATTTTAATAATAATAATTAATTTGTGAGAATAGTTGGTAAATATTTTATTGTATAATTTTAATCTGTAACTATATAATTTTGTGTTTTGTATGTTTTACATTTTTTATATTTTTTATTAGTTTGTATAGTGTATTATTGCTTTGTATGTTATTGGAATTACTTTTACATTACTTTGTTGACGTGTATTAGTGAAAATAAAATAAATAAATAAATAAACCAACGGCGGAGATATGGGCAGATCGTATCTTTAATTTAGGAAAAAAAGTTGTATCGCCCTGTATAATATTAAAGTTTATGACATTTTTACAAGTGTATTTAATTTATAACAGAAACCCTACCTTTTTTCGTGCGCTAGAGCTAAAGGAAAATTAATAATGTTCAGATAAGTAGTTATAAAAAACTAAAAATGTTCATTTAACAAGAACAATTCAACTAAAATACTGCAAATTACATTAACTAATATTATTAATTATTAATTTTCCTGTAACTCTAGCGCAGTTTTTTAACTAATAGAAAACGCAATATCATCATATAGGTACATCTACAACCACATTTCTTCTAAATTCTTGTACACACCTGAAAAGGTTGAAATATCAAGCATTATACTCAACAAAGAAGGTTTTTAGATTACAATACCAAAACAAAAGCAGTACCTGTTTTGCATAATATAATCGATTCACCAGAAAATCTTATTATCATCCCCTATGCAATTATTTGGCGATCTGTCTTTGAAGTATATCAGTATATCTTTGCCTTCCTAGGGCGAAAGAATATTTATACTTTACATCCCTCTGTGATTATATTAGCATAATTAAATGCAAATTAAAATTTCAGAAAGCTTTCAGCTCAAAGTTAATGATAGGACGTACAGGTCGTTGTCCGCTTCCAGATGTACTTTTGTACAGAGGAGCGTATTAATATTCGTAAATAAATATTTATTATTAAAATAACGATAATAATTATAATATTTCGGAATGAGAGACACTCCAAAAGTTGCCGCTTTTACTGTCCAATACATTAGTTCAGGCTAAAATGCTTTTCAACAAATTGTAACTTCTAAATGAATTGGGGTACAGTACATGATTAAAACATGTGCTGCAAGCTCATAACATTGTACATTCTGTTATAAAATTGTCCCAGTTGTTAAATATCGAGCTAGACTTGTGAAATATTTTTTTTATTATCTTTTATGCCTCCCTAAACACGTGGTTAAAATTTTTGTATTTAGTTATAGGTAACCTTGTATTTTAAGTAAAATATAAAAGAAAAATATCACATTTTTCATTTACTAGACGCTGCTACAATGGTATAAATGTAATCTAAACGTTTTGTAGCCTGATGTTTCGATTTGATTATAATAAAGTTACCTATAACTGTACATGACAGTTGCTGCATATCAAAGAATCACTAAATGCTACTCTTATATATTACAACCACCCCCTGCATCAACAGGGGTCGTCAGAACTTTCATATTTTTCATGATACTTACAAGAACATCGGTAAGGTCTCGCCACCCTCAAGCGAGCGATATTGACTGCTTCTGACAGTTTCAATTAACAACCCGACTCCGTTTGCCATTTGTCTTATTCCTTCCGTGGCAGGAGTACAATAATAATTATTATGTTATTGCTTTCTTAATGGAAAGACTAATGAAAATCTCAATATAACTCCATAAAGGAGCTGTCGACCAAGCAATCGTGCCAATTTAGTATCTCTAAATACACCTTTAGGGGAATTGTACATAAAAATCCAATATTAAAGACTTGGAACATAATTTCGCATAGTATAATCATAATTTGTACTAGTGTAAACTTATATTGACACTATTTTATAATTTTGATAACAGTTATTGCAGTAATTCGCACTAGTGCTACGATAACTCACACTAGAAAGACAATAATTCACTAGAGCAACGACAATTTTCACTAGTGTGATGCTAATACGCTCCCCTACAGGACAAATTTACACAAATCCATTGCTAACTTTAATTAGTGCTGTGCGACAATATTTGCACTAGTGTGATGACTGATATTCAATAATATTTAAAATAAAATGCACCACACTTTCTAATTTGCTTTAAAACAATGCACTAGTGCAATAGTGTCTGTGAATACACCTTTTGCGGAACTATGCATTAACGATACATTATTAATCAGAAAATAATTTGCTATGTGATTATTATTTGCGCTAGTTTAATAGTAATTCGCACTAAGACAATTGATACAATTTTATTACTAATAGTGCAACACTATTTACACTAATGTGATAGTGTTCCTGAATACACAATTCAGACACGTGTATTGCCAACTTTTTATACTAATGTGATGATTGTCGACAATGTTCGCTAGTGTGATACTAATTCGCCCTGCTTCCAGACAATCCTCATGTATTACCAATTTTTAATAAGCGCCAGTGTGACGCTATTTGTACTAATGTGATGATTGCTGTTGAATAATATTTAAAATAACCCATCACACTATCTAATCTGCTCTAAAACTACCGCAGTTCAACCTAGTATAATTATAATTTGCAATTTTTTACTGTATTATTAATTAGTAAACTAATTCAAATTAATTTACCTAAATTGCTGTTAATAATTTGAATTCGCTTACAAACTAACAATGAATAGTATAATATGGGTAAATATCTTGAGTGTAACTCAATTCACAATGTTAATTCAACGTAGTCTGATGATAATTAGTGTGATATTATCTGCACTGATGTGAAGCCTACCTTAGAAGTAATTTTTTGTATTTCCTGCTAGAATTTATTGTTGTGTCATCCAAACTGGATTCCGAAAGGGACTAGCGATTCCAAAATACAAATCAGGCGCCTACTTTGTTTTGGTCAGGTTCTGGTAAAACAAATCCGGATGAAACAACCCCTGAGATCCCTTAACCCCTTAGGACACAGACCGAAAAAGTTTCTGTTTAACGTCGGATTAATCAGAGGGACCTAATAAACTACGGAGAGAGAGAGAGGAGGTACTGCTGAGTTAAATTAAATTATAAAATAAGTTTGTTCGCCTTTGTTCCGTAATCTGGTCGGAACAAAAGCTGGTAATATCCGAGAGGGCCGTGTGGGGTGACGCAGGTGAGAGGTGGGTGGGTAAATTCTTTCTTTGTAGTCGCCGCGACAGGGGTGCCACATTCCTATACGTTGTCGCAATTAGAACTTTAAGTGGATCAGGTTGTCTTGACATAGTTTGTCTCTTTTGGCAATTATGCTTTTTAGATGTACATACAGCTTTAATTTAGCAGGCTTAATAGATTTTCATCTGAAAATTCAAGGAATGATGTCGGAATTCTGACACAAAATTGTCAAAAATGTCGGAAATCTAGGATTAACCTAAACGTTTCATAAATGATATCGGAATTTGATAAAACAAGGCTTAAAATTTAAAGCATACAATAATTTTTAATTTATTTAAGAATTTTTAGACTAACATAAAAATTTCAAAATGGTGATATTTAGAATTTACCAAACAATATCTTCGAGGTCGAGCAGTTTAAGTCATCAGTACTTGAATAGTGTTTGCCACAAGCCGCAGGTTCGAATCCTGCGACCGGTAGACTGTAAATCAGCTATGGCAGCCTCTCTGAGAGGGTAGGATCAATGTGAGAAGTTGATACCGGTTGACGTTTGCCCATTCTCCTAATGAATGATGTTTTCCAGGTTTCCTTCATTCCTGCACTGAATGGTGGTTAGGGTCTACCAACATAAGTCGTTCCTGGGCGCAAATGCGGCCTACAATAACAATATACCGCCTCCTCTTCCGCACAAGTCTCCTGACTTCTGAGTTAATCCTCGTGATTAGAATGAGGAGTAGAGATATTATATGTTTAAGATTAAAAATATGTGTGCCTTTTGCAATTTTAATTCAGCAAGTTAATATTTTAATGTGAAATATTGTAGAATTTTGATAATAACGAATTTTTTAGATATCTAGATCTATTACTATATTAATAAATAATTTTGAAAAATTTTGAATAAAAGTCTGATATATATATTATTATATTATTTAACAATTTCTACTGTGTAACTTCTCTGTAAGAATGAGAAGAGAGTTTCATGTAAAAATTCCAACTTTTCTGTAATAACTGCAAAAAACCAATATGAAAAAACGTATACAGAAATACCGACTTCTCATAAGAGGGAAAAAAATGTTGACCTCTCTATAAGATTTCAAGGAAAGGAGAGCAGGCTTACGAAAAAATTTAAACTTATCTGTAAGACGAGGAAGATTTTATATGAAAATTTCTTCTTTGTAAGAATTCTAAAAAATGAGAAGAGTTATATGTAAAAAATTTGACTTTTCTGTAATAATTTAAAAAGTCAAGAAGAAAAAAGCTTTATATAAAAATCTTCTAATAAAAGAGAAGAGATTTATGTAAAAATTAGAACTTCTCTGAAGAAGGTTTTATGTAAAAATGTCTTCTATGAAATAAGAAGAGAGTGTGATTTAAAAAAATCCTACTGCTTTGTAAAACTTCGAAATAAAGAGAAGAAGAGAGTTTTATTTCGGAAATAAATGTAAGAACGAGAATTTGAGATGAAGATTTAAATTTTATTAATAGGGTCAAAGTTTTGAAATAAAAATCCACCTGTTATTGTTAATATAATTGAATATTAAAGTCAAAATACGAGCCGTTAGAGCCCATCGAACGGTCCAGAATCCAGTTACGAGTCCAAGACGAGTTCAACTTCCTCCTCCTTATGAAATCCTCACCCCGGAACTGCGCGTTTTGATTTTTGGCGAGTCGACGACCCTCGCGAGGGCAAAAAGGGCCCTCGTCGCCGTAAAGCATGCCGTAACAATTTCGGGCCGCGGCGTAATTTACATCCTCAGACAAGAATTAATAACGCCAACCTTGTCCGTATTACAACGGTTAATTTAACTGTACACAGTATGTTATTGTCATAATGTTTAAGGGCTCTTTTACGACAAAGGGAGTTATGATTACATTAACTGAATAATACTCCGGCAGAAAACGGCCCCGTCAAACTTTGCCTTAATAAATTCTAAGCGGCGACGACAGTCTCGCGCTCTCTATTACCATATTACTTTACTTCTACAAACTGGCGGCCAGCACTGATGATTCATGATCTAGGTTGGATTGCAGTGAGGATGAAATTTCTATTATCGGTCCACAGTGCCTGTAGGTCGACTAATATACTATAATAAATTTCATTAAGCCACCTAAATTTGACCAAAAAGCCTGCTAGGAAAGTTACTACATTGCCACATTAAGAATTTCGATAAAAGCCATTGAAAAAATGTCGAAGTTCTGAGAAAAATGTTGAAATTAAGTTAACTGGAGTTGTTAGAATTTTGAGAAAAATGCCTCAATTAAGAAACATGATTTAAAGTAAAAACTGTTAAGAGAATGTCTAAATTGAGTATTTCTGAAGATGTGACAATTCCAAGCCTAAATCAGAATTCGTCAATACAGTTAAAACTGAAAACTATGTCGAAATTCTCAAACAAATATAGGAATTTTGAAATACCGTAAGTATGATAAAAATGTCGGAATTAAACAACAACAAGTCCCAATTCTGACACGAAATTCAAAATTCTTAAATTATAGTGGAATTTTGAGAAAATATCGGAATTAAAAACATGGATTTAAAATAAAACTGTTAAGAAAGTGTCGAAATTGAGTGTTCCGAAAGATGTCACAATATTATTGAAAATCGTCAGAATTCTGAACAAATATCGGAATTCAGAAATAGATACCGTAAGTATGATAAAATATCGGAATTAAACAAACAAGGATACGAAGAAAAAATGCCAAGGAAATTTTAATATTAACTGTTTGGAGAAAAGTCTCAATCCTGATTCCAAATTCACAATTCTTAAATAATGAAATTTTGAGTAAATGTCGGAATTAAGAAACGTGGATTTACAGTACAAACTTTTAAGAAAATTTCGAAATTGAGTCTAGCGAAAGATGGCACAATTCCAAGCCTAAATTCAGAATTCACCAATAATGTTAAAATTCTGAAAAACATGTCGGAATTCTGAAACGTATACCGTAAGCATGACAAAATGTCGGAATGAAACAGAGAAGGATTGGAAGAAAAAATGCTACAGAAATATCCAACTTTTGGCATTCAGAATTTCGAGAAGAGAAAGAAAATTCTTAAATAATAGTGGAATTCTGAGAAAAATTGACGAAATTCTGAAATTCCTGAAAAGAATTTGTCGGAATTTTGAGATTTAAGTATTTCGAGAAACCAAATTCAGAATTTTTAATTAATAATGGAAGTCTTAGAAAAATGTCCAAATTCTAAAAATCATGTTGAAATTCTGAGAAAACTATCAGAATCAAGCAAACATGGATTTGAAGGAAAACTGCTAGGAAAATGTTGACATTTTCACGTATTAAGTAGGTATTTCGAAAAATATGATGATCCATTTTCCAGTTCAGAATTCGGAGATAATGGTAAAGTTTTTGAAAAATGTCGAAATTCTGAGTAAAATGTCGGAACTGAGCTAAGATGAATTTAAAGGGAAAACTGCTAAGAACATTTTTACATTATATAAATAATAGCACAACCTTGAAAAGCTGTCTACTTACAGAAATGTCGGACTCCTGAAAAAAATGTCGAAATTCTACGTTTCACAATATCAAGTTTGTGTTATTGGTCTTATTTGCAAACGCGTGTAGTTAGATTTTTAATACTAAATTGAATATTCCATAATAACTATCGAAATTTATATAGAAATGACCAACACTGAATTCGGTTTTAAAATTTAACATTATCAGAAAATATTTAAATTTTCTCAATAATATAATATTGGAATTCTGAAAGATATGAGAATTTCAAATAAAGAATTTAAAATAAGGATTTAATTTTAAGACTTTGAAGATAATTAAGAACACTCTTTTAGGCAACTTTCCATTTATTTGCAGTAACAAGGCATTATACAAAACAAATTTGATAGCACAAAAAATATAAAAAGAATCTCAGGACAGATGTAGGTAGTTTTATCCACTTCCAACAATTTTCAACTTGTGAGGTCTTAATTAATAAGTTCATTAACTTTTTTTACTTGTAGCAAGGGCGTCAAAAAGGCAGCAGAACCGGGACTGTAGACCTCAACTTAATGACGATTATGAATTATATTCAGTTTATAATGTATAAAGTGCAAAGCAGGCACTTTAATTAATATTGTATAATACATTTTTATATAGTTTTAAATACAAATGTGTTACGTTGTATCAATTTTATAGATTTGAAAACCCTTTTCATCTAGTTTACAAGATTTAGGTACGCCTCATTTAATTCTTTTGCATGAATGTTAATGTTATTTCCGCTGGAAATATTTGTTTCTTAGTCATTCATATTTCAACTGTTTCTGTTGCAGATTTCCACGGCGCAATATAAACCATCTAATTCTGTAAAAGGTATTTTCGTCCTTTGCAATTTCATCCAAAAATTAAATATACTCTATAAAAGTGTTGAACTCGTCCAGAAAGGGGACTGACGATTGCTGTCACTAAAATTTTATTAGCAGTTTGTGCCTTGCATGCATAGAATCGCGAAATAAAAAATTATATTCTTTTTAAAGTGCCTGTCACAAGGCCAGATTGTTAGGATGCTACGAGCAACCATATAAAAGACAAATGTTGTAATTACTATAAAATATTTGCTTGAAATGTGATGCAAATTTTGCTTTTTTTAGAAATTCAAACGACGGTGAAAATAAGTGTGAATTTAGATATTTTGGAAGATTATGCATTGTATCTAATTTATGTATATTATCCAAAACTGACATTTTTTACTGTCGGGAGTCTTTAAGGTTGACATTTTCCTTACTGAGAAAAAAATTGGTATCTTAGCAACAAAAGTACTTTTAATAATAGGAGCTAAAATTGATACTTTTAATCCATACAATAAAAGTGTTAGTCAAGTTTTAATTTATAAAAGTTTATTCAACAATATTTACAATAACTTTTGTTTATCTACATTGATATTAAATACACAGTTTGCATAAGTATTAAAATTAAAAGGTAAAAAAGGTACTGAAGCTTAATGGTAATTAGGCCATATTTGGCCCTTTTTACCTACTAACTTACACTACCCTCCACCCCTACAATCACAAACATCCATGGGTAGGACAGAAAAATTCTTTTGCCTCGTGTTGGATTCGAACCAACTTCCGGCCGCTCGTGCTGCCCTGGCAGCGACTACTCGTCACCGCCTTGACCGCTCGGCTACCGTCGGCCCATAGTAGTAAAAGTAAATAAACCACTGAACCTGCACTACTCTCATTCTTGGAGATTTTTCAAAGCAGTCCAACACGTTTTTCTTAATAGCTATATTATTTTCAGGTGTGAAATCAGAAATGAGTGCTTGATTTATCATTACCACAATCAACTTTCAATATTCTTTTCGCAATATTTTCTTTATTCAAAAGTAGGTCTTCAATGTAGCCACAGTGCTCGATCTCTGTCCTCCGTGTCTTTTAAGACAAATGAGGTCACCACCGCCGTTAACCAAAAGAGTAGCAGATGTTTTTCGTAATGCGTATCCGACTGTACCCTTTTCAGTTGTCTAGCATCAAAAATTTTACCACTTCTTGTGAGACAGCACTGATTTTATGAGTACCGACCACCAATCGATGACACTTTTCACTAACATATCTGAAAAATAAACCACGTTCTACCAATCCTGGTGGACATAAAACAATATATTTTCAATAAAAACTTGTACAATTGTCTCCTATCACAATAAAAGAACGTAGTCTCTTGGTTTTGATATTAGGAATTTTTATAATAAAGATGGATTTCACACCTTCAACATTATCAATTGTTAAATTGACTAATTCACGTTAACTGTAATATTAGGACGACCTATAAAGAAGCTTTTTAAAAATGTTGTTCTTTTATTGTTAAAGCGTTTACCTTCATCGTCAAATATAAATTATTAGGTGCACTATTCAAGAAGCAATCAACTTGCTCCTTTGTAAATACTCCCGATTTTTTCGGTCATTTTATCTCTTGGAAAAAGCACGTAAGTTTGAATATTTGCCTTCTTTCTATCCAACGCTGAGGGCAACATTAATTATTGTGACCAAAACGTTGATGGCGTCACTTTATTTGCTAAATTTAAGAAATACACCATCAATACATCTTCTGAATACAACTTAATGTTTGTTTCTTTACACCAATCCGTAAAACGTTGGTAGACACATTCATAAACTTCTCGAGATTTCTTTGGAAGAAGATTCAAAGAAACCTTTTTTGCACCTTTCAGTATCAGTATTCGGTAACATGGCTAAAGAAGTTACAAAAAACCCTCTAGACACTTTTGTTTTGGTATTGAGTATCATAAATTGTAAAGTATAGTCCTTTATCTTTCGTATGTTCTTCAAGCAGATTTGTGAGTCCTTCTTGCCGACACCAAATGTAATTCATCCAGTTGCCTCTAAGATGCCATTAATCGGAGGATATTGCAGTGGGACTATTTACTTTACAATACTTTTTTGCGTTTTAGGATCCAATTTCTCCTCATTGTCGTAATAATAGCAGTCAAACCCTTTACACCCCGTACAAAACTTCTCCACAGGCATATTATAGGCAGAAATTATAGCCGGGATTATGTTAACCGTAACTTTGAGCCGTTCCGTGGAGTTGACGAACTTCAGACACAATGAGGAACGCAGACCTGCCTCGGACGTTGACAGGGGTCAGCGCTCCAACTCCTGCCAACATCCATAACTTCCACGCGTTATCAGCTAAGCGGCTTTAATTTGCTCGCGCATTGTCCTCCTCGACGAAAATAAACCAAGACGGTCTTCTTGTCGCAGTGACATGATAAACTCCACGGGAATATGAAAGGATCCAGCAAAATTTCACTACGGACGCGTTGTAATTATCTAGGGGCCCTCTTACTATCGACCAGTCGGTCGGGAACTTACAAGAGGCTGCAGGACAGGATTAGGCGCTTGCAGGACGGCGTCGCCTAAGTCCTGTTGATACTTGGCTCTAACTGCACGAACGTGAACGGTCTGGGGCTTATAGGTTGTGTTCGTAATGCTTGTATGACGGAACTTAATTGGGAAAGGTGTTTTCTGGCAGGAACTTGGGGATTCTGGGTGATGTTTTCGCGAAGGTGATGCAGGAAGGTTATTAGCAGGATAATGAAGGAGATAAACCTGATAGAAAGCGACAAAGGGTGAATATACGAAGCCGTAGAAGGTCCACATCTACATTTTTTTAGATTCAGACTTTAAACTCTGAATTCAAAGTTTAATCTCTGAATTCAGACTTTTAACTCTGAATTCAGACTTTAATGTCCGAGTAGGGCCTTCAATAGTATCAGCAGTGTAGTGGGTCGTTTTCTGCTTCTAGCTTTATTGAGGTCCAGCAATGAGTAATCAGTGAGTACCAAATGTAGACACTACATGCTACGCTTTGGATACTTATATCTTCCGTCGGTAATAACAGAACATGAACACCCAGGGTTGCTCGTCGTTGGCCTCACCTATGGCATACTGATGGGAGCAAACAAGCTCTAAACTGATATATGTCTGACGGCACCACTTATGACTAACCGTGGTTGTTTCTTGATTTATCATTACCACAATCAACTTTCAATATTCTTTTCGCAATATTTTCTTTATTCAAAAGTAGGTCTTCAATGTAGCCTTCCGCCACAGTGCTCGATCTCCATCATCCGTGTCTTTTAAGACAAGTGAGGTCACCACCGCCGTTAACCAAAAGAGTAGCAGATGTTTGTCGTAATGCGTATCGACTGTACCCTTTTCAGTTGTCCAGCATCAAAAATTTTACCACTTCTTGTGAGACGGCACTGATTTTATGAGTACCGACCACCAATCGATGACACTTTTCACTAACATATCTGAAAAATAAACCACGTTCTACCAATCCTGGTGGACATAAAACAATATATTTTCGATAAAAACTTGTACAATTGTCTCCTATCACAATAAAAGAACGTAGTCTCTTGGTTTTGATATTAGGAATTTTTATAATAAAGATGGATTTCACACCTTCAACATTATCAATTGTTAAATTGACTAATTCACGTTAACTGTAATATTAGGACGACCTATAAAGAAGCTTTTTAAAAATGTTGTTCTTTTATTGTTAAAGCGTTTACCTTGATCGTCAAATACAAATTATTCGGTTATTTTATCTCTTGGAAAAAGCACGTAAGTTTGAATATTTGCCTTCTTTCTATCCAACGCTGAGGGCAACATTAATTATTGTGACCAAAACGTTGATGGCGTCACTTTATTTGCTAAATTTAAGAAATACACCATCAATACATCTTCTGAATACAACTTAATGTTTGTTTCTTTACACCAATCCGTAAAACGTTGGTAGACACATTCATAAACTTCTCGAGATTTCTTTGGAAGAAGATTCAAAGAAACCTTTTTTGCACCTTTCAGTATCAGTATTCAGTAACATGGCTAAAGAAGTTACAAAGAACCCTCTAGACACTTTTGTTTTGGTATTGAGTATCATAAATTGGAAGTATAGTCCTTCATCTTTCGTACGTTCTTCAAGCCGATTTGTGAGTCCTTCTTGCCGACACCAAATGTAATTCATCCAGTTGCCTCCAAGATGTCATTAATCTGAGGATATTGCAGTGGGACTATTTACTTTACAATACTTTTTTTGCTTTTTAGGATCCAATTTCTCCTCATTGTCGTAATAATAGCAGTCAAACCCTTTACACCCCGTACAAAACTTCTCCACAGGCATATTATAGGCAGAAATTATAGCCGGGATTATGTTAACCGTAACTTTGAGCCGTTCCGTGGAGTTGACGAACTTCAGACACAATGAGGAACGCAGACCTGCCTCGGACGTTGACAGGGGTCAGCGCTCCAACTCCTGCCAACATCCATAACTTCCACGCGTTATCAGCTAAGCGGCTTTAATTTGCTCGCGTATTGTCCTCCTCGACGAAAATAAACCAAGACGGTCTTCTTGTCGCAGTGACATGATAAACTCCACGGGAATATGAAAGGATCCAGCAAAATTTCACTACGGACGCGTTGTAATTATCTAGGGGCCCTCTTACTATCGACCAGTCGGTCGGGAACTTGCAAGAGGCTGCAGGACAGGATTAGGCGCTTGCAGGACGGCGTCGCCTAAGTCCTGTTGATACTTGGCTCTAACTGCACGAACGTGAACGGTCTGGGGCTTATAGGTTGTGTTCGTAATGCTTGTATGACGGAACTTAATTGGGAAAGGTGTTTTCTGGCAGGAACTTGGGGATTCTTGGTGATGTTGTCGCGCAGGTGCTGCAGGAAGGTTATTAGCAGGATAATGAAGGAGATAAACCTGATAGAAAGCGACAAAGGGTGAATATACGAAGCCGTAGAAGGTCCACATCTACATTTTTTTAGATTCAGACTTTAAACTCTGAATTCAAAGTTTAATCTCTGAATTCAGACTTTTATCTCTGAATTCAGACTTTTATGTTTGAATTCAGACTTTAATGTCCGAATAGGGCCTTCAATAGTATCTTCAGTGTAGTGGGTCGCTTTCTGCTTCTAGCTTTATTGAGGCCAAGCATTGAGTAATCAGTGAATACCAAATGTAGACACTATATGCTACGTCCCACGTACTTATATATATTCCGTCGGTAATAACAGAATATGAATAGGCAGGGTTGCTCGTCGTTGGCCTCACCTGTGGCATACTGATGAGAGCTAACAAGCTCGAAACTTATATATGTCTGATGGCACCACTTATGACTAACCGTGGTTGTTTGCTAGTCATGGCATTAGTCCACAGAGTAGTTATTTCCTAAAATCCCGCTTTTAAAAATATGGCAATGGTTGGGGCTTTTAATAGTAGATACTCTCAGTACTAATGACTAATAAATGTGCACACACGTGCTACGGGTTGCGTACTCATGTTCTGTTAACTATTATGACAGAATTTGAACAGCTAAGGTTGCGAATTATTGGCTTCATTTGTGATATACTGATAAGAACTAACCAGTTCGAAACCAGTACATAGCTAGTGGCACCGCTGACGACTAACTGCGGTTGTTTGCTATTGGCATTTCAGGTGTAATTCAAAGGCGCAACGTTATTTAGACACCCAGTACTTAAATAATACTTCTCATGGCAATGGTACAATCAAATTTAATCAGAAAATTGGTGCTAGCACATCACGGCAATCTAGATCCAAAAATAAAAATAGGTCTAAGGATATTAAGTGGTCTAAATCATTTCCCAAAGAAGTACAGTCGCACCTTAAATCGTTTCTAGAATCAAAAACAGTAAAATTATACAAGGTGTTGTAAAATTTCATAGTTAATGACAAATATCGTTAAATTTCATTTCCCCCTGTATATTATGTCCTCTAAATCTCAATTTTCTATCTAGTAAGCTCTGAGTGCTAAGACCTGTCCCATAATTTTGTTAGCGGTGTAAGTTCAGATATTAAAGTCTGAATTCAGAGATTAAAGTCTGAATTCAGAGATTAAAGTCTGAATTCAGAAATAAAGTATGATTACAGAGATTAAAGTCTAAACTTAAAAACCTAACCTAACCTATTATTAATAAAAACGTTTATTTTCGTCGTTTCTACATTTGAAAACTCTGTAAAAAACGACCGCATGGTGGCGTCGATATAAAAGACGGTTTTGTCCCATTTTTTAAACATTTCGGTATACATTTGTTATTGTCTTTTAGACCTCCATAAGCATGTAGTTAAAAGTAAATGGTATAACTGCCAAATGACAATAATGTTATATAATTTAACAACAAAATAGGACCCAATACCGTGCCCTGAGGTACACCCATGGTAACCGGTTATGAGTTAGTGAATATTTGATTAATTTTCACTTTTTGATGATCTTACTAAATAATTTTTTAATATATCTAATGAGGCACCCCTAACTCCAGTAGTCAAACAAAATTTCTTGATGGACAGTGTCAAATTCTTTAGGGAAATTGGGAAGAACTTTGTTTTGGACAGGTATTGTTTATTAAATTGGAGATAATAGGAATAATGTCTAAATTACACCTGAAAAACCTGTAACAAACAGTTACTGTTAGTCGTTAGTGATGCCACTAGATATATACCGATTTTGGGCTGGTTAGCGTTCATCAGTTTGTCATAGGTGAGTCCACCAACGAATAACCCTGGCTGTTAGTCGTCACTTACTACCTCAAAATGGGCTTAAGCTATGGCCACAATGAAGAGAGAAAATAATAAATACATTCTTTGATAATACGTATTTTGCTTATCAAAGAAAATAAAATTTGAAATGAAAAAAATCGTTATGAACTTGAGGAATAACCCAGTAATGTATACGGAAACAGTTTGAAGTGATTTTTATCGACGATAGATACACATTACCGTCAAAGGCACACACCAGTCCCGGTAAAATATTTGTGCAGTATTACCTCCCCGAATAATCCAGATAGGTAAGGAGTGTGCCATGAAATGGAAACGAGGACCGAGCTGGAAATCCAATCTGAAAAATTCATAGTCAGCCATTCGCCTGAAAATGAATTTCAGCGGAAGTGCATCCGGGCCATCGAAAGGTGAGCTCCAGCTCTGGATTCGAAGCTTATGCGGCCTTTCAGGAGATATCATGAAGTAAATGTCGGCAGTAAGGGGTGTCTGTTAAAGACTGAGGGGTAGTTACAATGGCGGGTCTGCTACACGTTTATGACTTTTTTATGTTCTACTAGTCGCTCGAGTGCAGCAGGAAGGAACAATGTAGCAGGGACAGACGATGGGACGTCGTTGCAGGTGGGAAAAAACAGGAGAAGGAAATCTAATCAGCACACATGCACTGGAATTTATGCAGTTGTATAAGAACTTTCATTATAATAGGAACGTCACCGTAAATGAAACTGAATCCCATTCTTGTGAAGTGGCTTTACTTGCAGATATCATTTTAATTTCGAATTACACCTTGCTACAGTCAATGACCAATTACAGGATAGAAACTATAACATTACATAAGCACACCTCACAAATTACAAAAAAAAACCATAAGAATGTTGTAAAATCTACAAATCAACACAATGAAATAACAATAGAATTAGAATTGAATGTCAAATTCTATATTCTAAACAATTCTAATAGTTTTTATTTTATTTAAAGTTGTACAAAATAAATCAACCTTGTTTTGCAAATCATTACAGGTATGACAGCTGAAATAAACGGAGAAAACCTTAATATATTAGTTCCCGGAATAGCCAAATAGAACGTCTAGAGATCTAGAGAAAGTACGTGGCAAGACAAACATTAGCTTTTCTAATATTGGAGGATAGTATACAGGGTGTTTCAGTTCGAGTGAATCAAATTTTAACCACAGATAGAACTCGATAAGTAATTAAAAATTGCCTTATAAACCAAAGTTCTATGTCTCACCGTTTTAGATCTACAGGGCCGTATTTGTCGGTTTTATAAATCATATTATTTAAGAAATCTCTGGTATGGTTGTAACAAATTGATTAAAATCTGGTATGAAGTTAACACTTACGAATGTCTATAATATACTGAAAAATATACAAATTTTTGTAGGTCAGTGGCGTAGAAACGGGTAGAGTAGCGGGATTTTTTTGCCCCAACTTCTACGCCAATGACCTAATACTTATTTGGGGTAAATTTTTAGATTCCTTGGATAATTTGGCATAATACTTGTTTGAAATCGGTCAAGTGTCTCGTTCTGCCGAAAATCTCAATAATGTGGGAGGCCTTTCTTCTGATAAAGCAAAAAATTGTAAAAACTACAAACTATTACCTATTATTAGCATCTAAGATACAGCCATAATAAAAGAATATTTCATTGTTTGCTGTTAACATTTTTACATGAAACGTTCCATTTTAATTTAATACATAATATTAAAGTAATATTACTTTGAAATGTATTTGCTATCATTACGAAACTAAATGCTTTATCAGAAGAACGGCCTCCCACATTATTGAGATTTTCGGCAGAACGAGACACTTTACCGATTTCAAACCAGTATTATGCCAAATTGTCAAAGGAATCTAAAAATTTACCCCAAATAAGTATTAGGTCATTGGCGTAGAAGTTGGGGCAAAAATCCTGCTACCTACCTGTTTCTACGCGACTGACCTACAAAAATGTGTAAATTTTGCAGTAAATTATAGACATTCGTAAGTATTAACATCATACCAGATTTGAATCAAATTGTTACAACCATACCAGAGATATCATAAATAATATATGATGTAAAACCGACCAATACGGCCCTGTAGAGCGAAAACGGTGAGACATAGAACTTTGGTTTATAAGGCAATTCTTAATTACTTATCGAGTTATATTTGTGGTTAAAATTTGATTCACTCGAACTGAAACATCCTGTATATAGTTTTTCAAAATTTTAGAGATAAATAATATAGCCTGTTTTTGCCTACTCGCTACAGGACTTTCTGCAGAAAATCTGGAATTTAATATATTCTGAGAAATGCCGATAGAAGGATAAAATCCATCAATTATATAAGATACATATTTTAAAAAACGCCTATAAATATTTTGTAATGAATCTTTATATGTTTCATATCCAGGATTCTAGATCAACGAAGCATATTCTAATTTCGATCTTACGAAGGTGTTACAAAGTAAAAACAATATTAATATCGGTAAAGCCCTTGGAGTTTCTAATAACGAATTCCAAGTTTCTGTAGAATTCTTGAATAACTGATTCAACATGGAAATTAAAAGTTAATTTTCTGTCGAAAGTAAATTTCCAGGCCTTTGACATACCCATAACGATCTATTGTGATACCATCCATTTTTTGTCATTAAAGGGAAGCTTATTCCCATTCTACCATTCTTTAATTTTTGAAAAATTATTCTGGAATGTAAGACATGCAAGTTGTCAGATGTCAGAGATACAGGGTATTAAATGTAATTTTAGTTTTTTTTCTATTTGTTTCTTAATATATGTTACTATCCACTTAAAATTCTGTAATTTGGGCTTCTTTCCATCGACGAATGCAAATCTGTTCACAGTTTGGGTAAAGTTCATAGAGGGCATCAGTTGCGGTAGATTAAATATGTTGAACTGCAGAACATTTTATACTTTAAGGTATCTCATTTTGGTATCAAATTCATAATTTTCAACTTTTTCGAGTTTGACATATTTTTCAACACCCTGTATTTTAAAAGTTGAATCGAGCCGTCTTTATTTGATGTTGAAAGTTTCATCAAACATTTTTTTTAAATTCCATGAGTTTTTAGAGGTTGTCCGGTTTTTTAAACACCTTGTATTGTTTTCGTTAATTAGTGATCTACAAGACCTTTATTAGTTTTATCATAAAAAAATGAAGTTGCAAAATGCTCAATAATCCACATTCTCATCTTCGGCAATAAATCAGAAAATGTAAACATTATTTGATCCTGGTCCAATTTTACAAAACATTATGTGTAATTAGTTTTTTAATTTGATTTGATAGTTGATGTAACTGTTTTTGATCATGATATTCAGTAAATAACGTAAAGAAGATTAAACAAAAAAATGAATAAAATATGTTTTCATTTGCTATAATTTTTCAGCTGGTCTCAATTTTATATTCTATTTTATTACATATTACATTTTTCTCAGTCTATAATTTTTGTATTTCTTCCCTTGTGTTTAGCTAGCTACCAGAGAAGAGCTCACCTCACAACTGGTGCTGAGAGCTGTAAAAACATCAATTTCGCTCATCCTTCGCAAGCGGGCACGAGTCGAAAGGTAATGGGTTGGGAAAATGCGTGTCCCAACGTCTAGCGGCACCAAAACTCCCTGCTCGTCCCAAACAGATTGCTGTAGTCGCCTTCCACGCACTTTCGCATAGCTAGGGAAAACGCAACGTTTTGCAGATTCAGTCATATTCGTCATCGCCCTATAATTCCGCGTTATGATTATTGCCCCGCCGTAAGGACGGGTCAGGATCCCGAATTTGCATAATAACACGTCCATAATAAGGGCCAAAGACGGAAGTTTGCCTTCGAGTTGCCACCAGCCGTCGTAAATTTGGGTAAATTAAAATACCTTTTCTTTATTTCCCGCTTCAGGGGGCCTATTGGGCCGTTTTTCATCCCGAAAGTATGTCGTTGGGTGGGTCCCGAAGGTCTCCCGCGATATTGGTGCCAATAATTTTCTCCAAAGTAATATGAAAGCTCCCAACGTTGACTATTATACAGATGTAATATCTTAAATCAAGGTTGCATTTGTTTAGGTATTATAAAGGCATATAATCAGAATAGGCGTCTTCAAATTGTTTCTTCAACGTTTTTTTCTTATATTTATTAGTAAAGAGAGATAATGCCTCTACCAGCATTGAATTGCATTTGAAAAATCTACGACAAACAGTCATGGTTAGTCGTCAGCGATGCCATCAGACATTTACCGGTTTTGAGCTTGTTAACTCTCATCAGTATGCCATAGAAGAGGCCACCGACGAATAAGTCTATCGCTATTATTATCATATCTGGGTATTGATCTGCGTTAATTATTCTTAGCAGTTGGATCTATTCCTATGGATAAGGATAAGGGAAAAATATTTGCATTTGAATAAAATAGTTTATGCTCCATTCACATGGTGGGGTTGAATATACAGTTCTAGGTGGGAGTCTTCTTCTTGTCACCAAGTTCACTAACGACTGACTTACTTTCTTCCAATAGTTTCCTTCGTATCCTGTATATAATGTTTTACATTCATTCTACTGAAAGAAATGTGGTGGAAGATGTTTCTTCGTTTAATCATTAAGTCAAAGAGAGAGAGGTTGATGGTCAGTCTCAAATAATAAAACTGACTTGATTTGATGTTTTCTTTACTGCAAGTGCAAACTTGCATTGTATATCGATGGAAAATGATTTTTAACTGCGGCAAGGTCAAACAATGTTTTATTATTACATTATGTTTGCATTACTATATTCATTTGGTAATCATATTATCTTGGCAATATCATAGCACAGAAAGGGGCATGACTGGGTGAGATGTAAGTGTATAAAGTAAAACATAACAAGCACTAACTTGTCGATTACGTTTAAAAATATGTTTTTGTTTTGCTATTCTATGCCTACATTAATAATATTGAATCTGGTATTTCTTCCGACCCTAGTAAATTCTGGTCTTAAATTAATCACAAAAATGGGAATTCTTGTATACCTTTTAAAATGAAGCTAGTTGATGATACTTTTGAAAATTTGCAGGACGTGAATGCGTTCGACAAGTGTTTTTTTTTTTTGGTAATTATGTGAAACATACGGTGCACCCAAATCTTTGAAAGCTAAAACTAGGTCAATTTCATTACATGTTTCATCCTCCAAGATTGTGCGTCGGCGTTAAATAAGCCAGTGAATTTTCTTTTTAATTTAATTATTACTGCATGTATTTTTCCAAATACCTGAAAACTATAAGGATAGATGCGATATAAAAGATTCTCCTGTGTCTGGTAAATTATATCAACTCTTTAAGTCTTATCTTTACGACAGACTACAATTTGTTCAATTCCAAGAATTTAAGTAGACACAGTTTAGTGCATTATCTGGGGTTTCTCAAGGTTCAATTTTGGGTTCTTTGTTATTTAACATTAATGCTTATAATACATCTTCTTATCTTGATGTTAAATATATTATATGCGAATTATATGAAAATTTGCTAGTCAGTATCTACCGCTGAATATTGTGAATTATTACAGGATAATCTGTAAAGAATTAGTGACTGCTGCAATTCGAATCATCTTAATTTAAACATTAAAAAGTGCAATATGTTATCCTTTTTTCGTAACAAAATACATTAGCCTTTCCTTATAGCATTAATCACACTCCTCTTCTTGGACCCGAAAAGTTAGAGATCTAGAAGCTACTTTTGATCCTGGAGTGTCATTTAAGCATCATATTCACGCTACCGTTGCACATGCCAGCAAAAATATGGGCAATTTGAGACAGTTTTCAATCAATAATTAATGCATTACTTTGTCTTTCCTTTAATACTTTCAAATAGAATACTGTTCCTTAGTTTGGCATCCTAAGTATGGCAATGAAAAGTATGCGACTGAAAAGTTCAGTGATTTTTAGAGCAAGTTTATTTAAGGCTCATGAATTTTATCCACCTATATGGCATCCACATGACCTATTATTAGCAGAGTACAAAGTCGACAGTCTAAACACTCTTTGACCTTATTGTATAAAATTATAAATAATGTATTTGATTTAATGACCAGAAACCCTTGTCCTCTCGGAACTGTAAAGATCCTCGTATCGTACCATACTATGATTGTGAACGTTTGACTCACTAAAAATTCTGTCAACTTCTTTGGTCGACAAACATACACTATCATTTTGAAGGAGGTGTCAAAGTTATTTTGCAGGAACGACATTTGCCTTCTGTGTCAGCTGCTTTAAATGCATATACAACTTCTTTTGAAAGATTTTCTACTCTTAAATGTATGTGCATTAATTCTAGAAAGTCTGCAAAGATCATCTTCCCACCCCTTTGTTTTAAATAATCAGTCATTTCGGATATTGAGGACCTTTGAGGACTGTACGCATCACTAAGAAGAAAGCTCCATGGTTAACTGACAATATTAAATTATTAATGAGTCAACGAGATAAAGCATTGGCTGCTTTTAAAAAATCTCCCTGTCAGGCTAAATGGGTGTATTATAAACAGATAAGAAATGTAGTTAATCATGCCATATGTACAGAAAAACGGGGATACTTCAACTATCTTTCTAGGAATAAAAATTCTAAACTATTATGGGCTGAATTAAGAGATCTTGACGTTATAAATAAAAACCTACGCTGCCGTATTCCTTATCCAATCCGGATAATAATAATAATAATATCTCTACCCCTCATTCTAATCACAGGATTAGCCGGAGACTTGTGCGGGAGAGGGCGGCATATTATTATTAAGCAGGTTTGCACCCAGGAACGACTTACGTTGGTAGGCCCTAACCACTATTCAGTGCAGGAATGAGGGAAACCTGGAAAACCTCATTAATTAGGGGGGTGGTCAAATATCAACCGGCATCAATCTCTCACATTGACCCAAGCTAACATTATTCCACCCTACCATACCCACAGAGAGGGTGCCAATCCTCTCCACGAATATAGCTTATATACGGTCTACCGGCAGCTGGGCTCGAACCAACTCCGTCTAGTCACCTCGATTCAAGTACTAACGCCTTAAACCGCGCGACCACTGACCGGATGAAATAAATAATTTTTTCTTAGATAATATGCCCCATCAAAACGTCTCTCCTGATAATATAATACGATATTATAGTGAAAATAAAATATGTGATAATTCATTTAATTTTAGTCTAGCGTCCATGGAAGATAATCATAAAATTCTGGTTAATTTAAAAATCATCTCCTGGTGCTGATACCTAAGTATAAATTTAATTAAACTATGCTGTCCCTATATTTTAAAGTATTTGGTACACATAGTGAATAGTATGTTTTGGATTCTAAGTTTCCCAAATTATGGAAAAATGCTGTTGTGATTCCAATACCTAAAAATAATGATCCTAAACAATTATCGGATTCAAGACCTATTAGTATTTTACCTTGTTTGTCTAAAGTCGCTGAAAAAATAATGGAAAATCAAATTCGTAATTTTTTAGCAATTAATCATATTCTTCCATCCGTTCAGTCAGGATTTCGTTCAGGTTACAGTTGTGCTACAGCTTTAACTAATATCACTGATGACATTATTCAAGCAATGGATAAAAGAAAAAATACTGCACTGGTATTACTTGATTTTAGCAAAGCATTTGATACTATTGACTATCAAGTACTTTCATCCATTCTTAAATCATGTGGTTTCCAAAATGAAGCTACTTTACTCCTTCAGTCATATTTACAGGATCGTATGCAGGTTGTAAGGTTGTGGGACAAATTATCTAAACCTAGATCAATTTCTTCTGGAGTTCCACAAGGTTCCGTTTTAGGCCCTGTATTATTTAGTATTTATACCAGCCAGTTTGTTAAATTTATTAAATATTGTTCTACTCATAATTTATGCTGATGATATTCAGCTTTACTATTCATTTAATTCGTTAGATTATAAAGTGGCCAGTGTTGAGATTAATAGCGACCTACAGACTATTTATGATATTTCTAAAAATCATCAATTGGTTTTGAATCCCGCTAAGTCAGCTGCGATTTTATTTGGAAATAAGCATAATGTTTCTGAGTTGAAAAATTTATTAAAAATTGAGGTAATGGGTTCAACATTAACTATCTCTGAAAGTGTGAAAAATTTAGGATTAATTCTTGATAGGTCGTTAAGGTTTAGAGAACAAGTATAAGCAAACTTATACAGCGATCATATAATGCATTAAGACTTCTGTATCCTCACAAAGGTTATATTGATTACAGTACAAAGAAAATGCTCTGTGAAACTCTAGTGTTAAGTCACTTCAATTACTGTGCACCTGTCTACGGACCATGTTTGGACCAGACTTCTAAATGCCGTATTCAGCGTGTTCAAAATTCATGTATTCGTTTCGTGTATGGCATAAGAAAGTTTGAACATGTTTCTCATAAATTAATAGATTTGCAATGGTTAAATATGGCAAATCGTAGACAATTCATTTGTTGTGCTTTTATCATAAACTTGTGTTGACAAAAACTCCTCCGTACTTGTATAATAAAATTAACTTTCGAAATGATGTGCATACTCTTAATATTCGAACTAAAGGATTACTTACTCCACCCTGTCACAAAACTGCATTATTTGAAAGAGGTTTTAAATATAACATATATAAAACTTATAATAGATTTTCTTCTCAAGTAACATCGTTTAGCATAAACAAATTTAAAAGTTTTATTAGAGATATGTTATTTATGGAGCAGAATTTGATATAAAATATTCCTTTATTCTACCCCTGTTCACTGTTTAATTTTTGTAATGCTTTTCTTGGCATGAAATAAATGCCTCTGACCATTTTTTTTTATTTATTTTGTTTTTCCCTATTTCAAATAATTTTTACAATATCTATGAGTGTTTGTGTGTCCTTTTCATTTTTAATTTTTTAAAAATTTATTTTTCTCTTTTTTTTTTTTGTATTATTATTATTTTGCTTTGTATATTTTCTCAGTTTGACATGTAAATATTTATGTATACAAGGGTTAAGTGGCAGAGCACACTTAGTGTGAACTTCCCCTTGGGATTTCCAAATTAATTTTCTGTATTTGTATTGTATCTTGTTTTTTTCTAGTTGGAAATAAAGACATATTATTATTATTATATAGTTGGACACAGTCCCAAACTTGTCATTATTATTGCTATAAGTTCATCCAAAGATTTGATACGTCCAGAACGAACAAACAAGGAAAAGCATTCCCTGAATTCATCTCTTTCCTTAAGGTGCCCGTATTTCTCGCCGTAAAATGATCAAATTTGTGGTGTTTTTAGGTACTGAAATCTCGAAAATAAAACTCGTAGAGCAAAAGTAATATCAAAATAGAATTATTGATGTTTTGTTTATCCACTTTTACTATTTAAACTTTCCTCAAATAATGTAATAACTTTTAAAATGCATTTATATGACACACATAATTTCGCTATTCTAACCCCACATTTTAACAATTATTTTCACATACTTATAAACAAAAGTGAACAATCTTATATGCAGAACTATGTAAGTTTATGTTATAACAATGTTTACATCTATAGTTGAATTTAAAAAATACGTATTTTGAAAGATTTCAGTACCTAAAAATTCATTGGATAGATCGCTTTCTGATGTGAAATATTGATTTTACTTGGTACCTTTGAATATTTGCAGGTGGCATGAAATAACATCCTTGTTATTTGCTAAACTCTATATTATTCAGTTCTTAAATGTCTAAAATTATTTATATTTGTAGAAAACACTTTTTCAGGAATACGGCGCCCTTAAAATAGCGTGCCATCTTAAATATCAGGAATAGAACTTGGCAGCACAGAAAAAACGCATTTTTCGTTTGTGTGTATCTCTTGCAGACAGTCTACGTGTCACACAAATTGTATTCCTTTCAGTATACTTTCAAAGTGTTCTCGCCTCTTCTCTTTGCGTGTACCCAGATGGATCATATTTAATATAATTTAAACTTCCTCGCAGCAAACTTCTTTCCGTAATTCCCCAACTTGTCAGAACTATAATAAGTACCTGTGCTCTCCAACATCTATTGTGCGGCGTCGAGCCTTCCCCTGGGAATCTTCTAAACCGGACAGACGCGAAATCGTCGTGAGATACAAATGTTCTTAAAGCTGACGCGAATGGCTCGGACTTCCCGCTCCCGGAAAAGTTTCCCGCTGCTCCCGGAGCGTGCACAGAACGATAGTTTCACGGAGCACGTTACTTAGTAATAAGGGCGCGTTCCCTGGGAAATTCGAGTGGAAACGTATTGATGTATTATTCCGGTAGATAAAGCACGCGCTTTTTGACTACAAAGCGGAGACTTAAAGCCGCATGAGTGAAAGAACACAATGGAGATGAGTTTTCTCCGGTCGGTGTCTGTATAAAGCGACTATAAATACAATGTTCACCTTAACTAACTCGATAAATTGCTAGCGCCAGCGCTGAAACCGAATGGGTTTTATAGAACGAAGTTTTTACACATATGCACTCGTAGTTACGTTATCAATAATAAAAGATCGCGCACATCATGCCTCTTCGAACCAGCACAGACCTGTTCATGAAGCTTCCCATGTTATCTAATAGAGCTTCGCAAACTAGATCAACACTTACACGGACCGTCACCTGCAACAACCGTCACAGGTCGTGTCGGTGGCCTGCAATTTCTATTCTTGGCCGCCGTTGCTTTCAAAGTGTGAAATATTCGACCAGTTAAGTTGTGAACGTGTCGTAAACTGTCAGTCCCTCACTCATCAACAATCTCTATTTACTTACCTTACACGAACTGCATCTTTTTCGTCAGATGCAACTGCACTACAAAATATTGTGTTTTGGTGGCAAGACAAGGGCTCAAATTGTTTTTTGTGGCCTTCGGAAATAGTGAAAAAATGTTGTTGATCTTTCTCCAGTTCAGAAAATAAATTATAAAATTCACCATACATCTGCTTTTATTGATAGGGCGACCACAAAATTTTTCTCATTTTTCCTCGCGCCTCGCTTTTTCCCTCGTCCGCTTCATACAACATCGTTAAAATAAAATTTCTTTTTCGAGCTATACTAAACCACTGCTTAATTCAAAACGTCTGTCACATACATGATCTCCACAATAAGTTGTTGGTCCGTGCAGGTCCATGCAGGCGTAATGTGCGCTATCTTTTATAACTACAGCACCAAAGCACAAAATATTACAGAGGGAGAGTGCCCGACAGTTCAGCGGAACATTCACAACTTAACAGTTTGAAACCAATTCCTGACTTTTGCAGACACGTCGAACTAGCGCTCCTAAGCAATGATGGTCGTTTCAGGTGACGGTACATGATGGTGGCGGTCTAGTGTGAGATGTTCCATTAAATATTATGGAAACCTTCATGAGCAGACTGTGCAGGTCCATACTGGTCCGTGCAGGAAAATGTGCGCTATCTTTAACAATTCCTCTACTTCCCATTCTAATCACAATAATTAACTCACAAGTCGCAGACTTGTGTGGGAAAGGGGGTGACTTATTATTGACAGCTGCCAAATTTTAAAGTATTTGCGGCTAAATACGCAGTGAACACCAATGAAATTCATTTCGTAATTAATATTGCTTTTAGATATTATTTTCTTTTGACGATGTTATAGTATTTGATACAAGTAGATATTTTCCATGGTATGTACTCATATTTATTTTCAATACAAGTTTACTTATAATAAGCAACAATGATGAAGTTGAAAGGTCAGAACATACGTCTGGATGCAATTATAATTAAAATATTAACATTAATAAATTGCCATGGAATATAAACAAACTCACGTGTCCGAAAACGGAATATCCTTGGTGTGACGTCACACGACGGTCATCGCGGCTTATGTTTTTGTAGATACAGGTGACAGATGTAGTGTTACGGTATTGATAATGTAAATAGGTCTTTGTTTCTCGTGTTTTTGCGTTTTTGTGGTATGTTTGGGATATAGATAGTGTAAATACTATACTATTGATAAGCAATGCTGTGGAAATTCCACTATAAAGGAAAGGGGGTTTTGCGTAAGCATTATCGGGCGCTTATTATTAATTTGCAGTGAATCCATTTAACTTTATACTTATCAACTTCATTTGTGTGGATGTCAACTTCATGAGTGCAGCAAAACAGGCACATGTCTATTTTATGTTTTCAACATTACCATAATTATTAGAGGTGATCGTGAAAATTTCGGCGACAATGCTGTTAGCTACGTCAAGATAGAGGATTTTACTTAATTTATTTGAAAAATAACAAGTAAAAGTAATGATATTTGACATTTATTATTATTTCTATTTAAGAAAAATTCATATATATCACTTTTGTTTATATGTTTTAAAAATAAACCAGGTAATTTAATGTAATAATGCCAGAAAGCAAAATTTTATAAATGCCTCAAAAAATTTTACATTTCTAAATGGTAGGAGTAAATGTTTCTACACCCTGTATAGATTTTAGTAGCTTAAAAGAAAAGTACAATGCTGTGTTAGGTGCACACGTGCGAACGTCGTCTGACGTCACAGGTCTTCGTTGTAGCGATCACCGTTTTCTGAGGGCGACAAATATTGTTTCTAAACTTATTTTATAAATAAATATTGTGGAAATATCAAGACGAAACACTAAGTGTACTCGTTCACTCAACCTGTGTATATACAAAATATATTTATAGTCAAACTGAGAAAACATAAAAAGTAAAATACTAGTAATATATAAATAGGAGCACGAAAATATGACAACAAGAAAAAGAACAAATAAATTTTCATAGATATTGCAAAAAACTGTTCGAAAGAGAGAAAAACAAACTAAAAAAAAATAAAAAAAAATGAACTCAAGTATTTATCTTAGAGCAAGAAAAGCATCACGTGTATTTTTTAAATTTTGTTTGTATTTTATTTCCATTCTCTTTTTTATTATTATTTTCTTATATTTACATATAAGTTTTGGCAAATCCTATTTGACCGATTTAACGATCAAATTCAGACATTGCCACATATCAAGACAATATGCAGGGCGAAATAAAATACACTTGTCTTAACAGCAGCCAAAAAGCCATAGTCCGACTGCGAAAACATATCTCCCCAGGCACAACAAATCGCCGCGCCATTAGTTATATTTTCAATTGTCTGGCGCGACAAAGAACCAGTATTTCCTTAGTTTCCAACCCGATACAAAAACAATAAAACGATACATCTTGTTCCAGTCCGCAACCAGACGTCTCTGGAAGTGAAACAGATGAGCCATCACCAATTTATTTGCCCGGGTAAAAACAGCCGTCAGAAGTTCGCTGGAAATATTTGAACGTTTCAATGCTTAAGCGCAAAGAATAAGGGAATACCTTTGAGATTTGACTAAAATAACACGTCGCCGCAATTCCGCGGTAGAAGAAAAGCCAGAATTTGCTGGGAGGTGAATATTATCGCGCTCTGGTGTTTTGCTAGAAACAAGAGTAAACATTAAATGTAATGAATTTTACTTTGTTGCTGATAGGAGAATTCCAAGTCGGATTAAGGGATAATAACTTCTTCGCCGTTCTACAGCTTGTTTAACTATAAAATTGTAGTGGGTAGTGCGATTTTTGATTTTTTTGTAACTAAAATTCCTTCAGGTTAAGCTGCACAGCCTACCGCGACAGTTAGTTTACCACACCATAGCCTCCTGTGATTTTTTCCGGGTAATTTCCGAAATTCATATTAGCGATTTTTTTATCAATAATCTGACAACGATACCTTGTTTAGTGCGCTCTTCTATCCAAAATACACTGTTTTCTTAAATTATGTTAAAAAGTAATTCTTATATAACGCTTTCAATATTACGAGAATTGGGAAAGATATTTTTAGTGTCCATATTTTTAGTGTCCAGAAGGCGTTGGAAATAAAAAAAATTAGATGTCAAGTGTAAATACAAATCAAGAACCTTTTTTGTTTGTCAATATTATTTGTACCTCCTTGTGTTATAACTACGCCACAAATAAATAGCTTCAGAGAATATCTGTTTATGTTTTAAAATCTAATTTTTTAATTGCAGGGCAACAACAACCTTAAGAAGTTAAATATTGCATTCAAACTAAACATTAAATAACCATTTTGTAATAAAAATCCATGGCCAACCGAGCACGACACAACATCAGTTTTATAAATTTAACGATTTTTGACAATTTTCAAAATATAAAGTAGCAACTATTAGGTATATCATCATTATGAAGAGAAAAAATAATGCAGCTGAATGGCATTAAAAATACAGGCTGTTCCATTAAAAGAAATGTATGTTTGGATCACATTTTGAAAAAGATGCCCTCTAGAAAAATTACAAGTACACCACTGAACTCTACGTAAAAACACTGTCAGAGGCAATTAATGAATAAAATTAATCGTGATTTTAATTAATAAAATAATTTGACATACCTGAACTAACACAAGTGTCTTGTTTGTTTGTGTGGGTTCGAGCCCTGCAGCCGGTAGACCGTATATCAGCTATATTCGTGGAGAGGATTGGCACCCTCTCTGCGGGTATGGTAGGGTGGAAGAATGTTAGCTTGGGTCAATGTGAGATATTGATACCGGTCGACATTTGACTACCCCCTAATTAATGAGGTTTTCAGGTTTCCCTCATTCCTGCACTGAATGGTGGTCAGAACCTACCAACTTAACTCGTTCCTGGACGCAAATGCGGCTTGTTAAATAATAATATGCCGCCCCCTCTCCCGCACAAATCTTCGACTTCTAGAATGGAATGGATGGTAGAGGTATTATTATTAATCGCGTGCGGATTTTCAGAATCCCAAATGTAAGTATTATGAATGTTATACATCACATTCCGTGTAAAAATAGGTTCATCTGTAACTAACCATTCACAAAATCTAATTCGTAAGGAATAATTCCGTGGTATTAATGCTTAGACACGCTGTACATGATACGTATACAGGGTGTCCGGAAATGCTGAGCAAAAAATTCTAGACCGAAAATAACCTCTTTCTATAACATGTTTCCCAAAACTGATTATTAACGGAGTTACAGTCTGTATAATTGAGCCTCGTGTATGATAAGCCACACTGTTGATTGGGACATTAATTGTACTTCTTGAGCGATTTGTCTGGTATTTATACGGATATTGTTTTTAAAAATCTCTGTTCCTCAGCCGCTGTAATACCCCGTGGACATCCTGGACCTCCATCTCTTCCATGATTCGGTTGCAAATTTCCTGTGTCACGCCCGTATTACACTACCGAGGTAAAAGTAGCTGCATTTGGCACACGTTTACGAGAAAATTTTTCTGTGTACAGACAAGAACCTGCTGAACCATTTTGTCTTACTTTACCATAAATTAAAACGATATCCATCAAGTCCGAGCTCCTAAACACGTAAGTCATTTTTGACACTTAAAAAACTAATGTAAACACTATCGCCAAAATGTTTATACAAAAATTTCAGGATCGGATTTCAGATCGTATAATTGTATTATATCTGTCCGAATAGTGCATCCTTTAAAAATAAAAACATAGTTCAAATTATGTTTGGTTTAAAATCGAATTGTATTTATTGTATTAGTGTGGTGTGGTGTAGTACCCCTGCATTTGTTTGTTTATTTTTTAAATTTCAAATTATGTTTCGCTTATAGGTAGGGTAGTTCCGGGTGAGATGACCCTGCGGGTGAGATGACTCGTTCGTTCATTTTCTAAAGTGTTTAAACTTCCCGCTATTGTTGGCAGTCTACCGAAAGCTGTTACCAAGCCCCATCACTCATAACATTTCTGTAGCGTCAACTAAGAAATTAGGTAAGTTATGCATGGTAATAAAATTCTATACCCTCAGATATTTTCTGCTTATTGTTTAACTTGTCATTAAATTACATTTTATCAAATAAAAATTACTGTTCCTTAATATAATACGTTGATATAGTATTTAGAGGTTAGGAATACATCCGTGTCCTGACACATGATCGAGCTGTTATTTAGAAAAACAGGTAGGACATCTCTCCCATCTTTTTGGGTTAGATGGCTCTGTATTTTAAGGGATAGATGGCTCGCCATAAACATTCATTGTTTATTTTTTACAGTTATGTCGACTGAATATAAAAGAAAACATGATAAATCAAGAAGGTTATGGACACAAGAAACCCTTTCAAATGCGGTAGAAGCAGTTCAACGTGGCAGAATGGGTGTGATGCAATTCCAGATTATGCTTTTTTGAATGAAGATCGATCTAAAGAACGTCAACCCAAGGAACAACGTGCTTTAGAAGATGTGAATGAATATCCCATTGCTGGTTGTTTACATCAAGTAACTAATGAAGTAACTCCGATAAAAGACACACCAGGCACAATGCTTAACAAAATTAATCCTATTCCGAGTACGTCAAGTGCAGTTGAGCAAACTAGAAAACGTGGAAAACAAGTAGCAGCACTCTTGACCTCGTCTGACAACATTGAAAAAAGAAAAAATGTCGAAAAAAAACTTGATTTGGAAAAATCTAAAGCAGCCAAAGTAGAAAAACGTGCTAAAACAGCATGCAGACCCAAACCTAAAACAGTTGTGGATGTTTCATCGTCGGATGAATTCTATTTCTATTCTATTTTATTGTAATACTTCTCTACATCGAAACAAGACGATTGGGTTAAATGTTTAAACTGTGAAAAGTGGTTTCATGATGGATATTCAAAATTTGTTAACCTCTGTGATTCTTGCGGAAGAGTTTTAGCTCTGAGAATGAAATAATTACAACCCAATTTCTGACAAAATATATTTTTTTCATCTAGGTCATAACACCCTGAATGATGAGTCATCTCACCCGGACAGTCCGGGATAGATGGCTTTATGCATGAGTTGCATTTTATTTTTTTTGTGAAAAAATGTATTACTTTTTTGTATTTTACATTGGCATTTTGATTTACTATTATATTTACTTTTGCGAATAAATTTTTATTATGGATTATTGCTTAAATTCACAGTTTTGTGGTTTTTTTAAAAAAAGTGGGCCATCTGTCCTGGAATTACCCTAATGGAATTGTATTTATTTGAGCAGTGTATTCTTAAAAAATAAACTAATGTAAGCACTCACCTGAAAAATGTCCTTTAGGACACCGTCAAATCCCAAAACCCACCTGCAATAAATAATAATCCTTGGCGATATTCACTTAAGCAATCCTAATGAATCCTATTAACTAATCGTCAATTATCACGTTCAGTTTTACCCACACATAATTTCCTTAAGCGCTCACTTGTTCCCGGTAATGAGATCATTTTAATTGCCGCCTGAAAGTGCAGATCACGTCTGGCTAATGGATTTTTTGCTTAATCGGAACTCCTCCGATTCACTAATTGCTTCTTATGGACAATGAGGACGCCAACAGCCGTTACGGAACCGATAAGGCAGGATTCTTTTACTGTAAGTTGTGGATTATTACGGCATAACTGTACTCGTTAGAGAAGAATGCGAGATTGATCGCGCATTGTTTCTTGCAGGAAAAAACAATGGTTGCTTAGCGGATAATAATTTAAGCTTCTAAGTGAAGAGAATGCGTGAAGAGAATAACAGAAAATTAGAGAATAGTGCTTCAGTTTTGGTTCAAACATTGATGTCGAATACAGTACGCAGCTTTGTAAATCTTTTTTATCTACAATCCCTAATTAAAGTAGGGTTATTTGCTTAATAGTGAGAACGAAAAGTGGACGTTTATTGAGGAGTGTCACTTTATTGCTTGCCGAGCTAAAAAATCCAGCAAACGCTCGTCATCAATAGCAATCAAGTAAACAGCACACTTTTTAAGTAGTAAATTTAACCATTGTCAAATTTTTTAAAATTACGCAGTTTAGTTGAGACAATTTTAGTGAATGATGGGAATTAAAAATACTGACAGTTTTATCCCGAATACACCTACGGAAATTAAAAATGCTGCAGAAATAGTAACTTTACGCTTGTTGTCAGAAAAATCAAAGAAGTTGTACGAGAAGCAATTTAACATATTTGTAACATGGTGTAAGTCGAAGGAAATTTATAAATATTCAGAAAATGTACTGTACCTTTTGTGAGAAAGCAAAGGCACTAAAATCGTCATCATTATGGTCGATTTATTCGACGCTAAAATCCATATTATCTAATAACGAATGATATTGACTTAAACAAGTTCAAAAACTTGAGGGTATTTTTAAAGAAGCAACAAGTTGGATATAGGTTTAAGAAACTTATTTTTTAGGTAGTTCTAATTATTGAAATTTTGGGTGCATGCACACGTGACGAATTAGTAAAAATGAATGTATAAGATGTTGAGGACAAAGAATCCATTTTGATAGTTACTATTCCTGATTCAGACCAGAAGAACTCGAACCTTTACTGTCACAAATAACATTTCAGATAATTATATCAACTTTTTGTCATTCTATTTGACGTATGTAGCCTTGAGACCTAGATACGAAACCACAACAGCATGATTATTCTTAAATTTTAATGAAGGCAAGTGTTTTGTTCAAGTGGTAGGAAATCATGTTATTGCTAAAATATCAAACGATATTTCTAATTATCTTAACCTACCAGAGTGTCATTTATACACAGGGTATTGCGGCTACTTTATTAGTCCATGGTGGGTGTGTGATATACAATTGAAGCGATAAGGGGGATGGAAGAGTTCTACGGTTGCAGAAGGATGAATAGATAATAACATCAATGAAAAAATTGAAACAAGTAAGGACATTTTAGCTAGATCATGAAATAATGTACAAGTAATTGAATGTAGCAATCGCAGTGATGAAAATTTTACCATATCAGAATATAACTCTAATATGCCTTCTGGATCAAGAATTATTATTAAAGATTGTAAAGACTGTTCTTTCAGCATCCAAATTACGAATGCTAACAAATGAATTTCTTACCTTTGTCCTATTTGATATAATTAATTTTCTCTTGTAATAAAGTTAATAATTGAAAACTTTTATTTTGCTAAGTGATTGTAAATAAAATTCTGTATTATTAGGAGCAAAAAGTGACATTACTGCTCTCGAGTAGTCAATAATGAATCACAGTAGCTCTCAATAGATAAATAACTATTATTGTTGATTTCTCGAGAAAAAGTTATTCTTGATACAAACAACTTTGCGTAATCAAATATACAAAGCGTTCAAACAATTTGAAAATGTATTTTTTTTTTTGTTTTTATTAAAAGTTTTAGTTATCCTGAATAAAAAATGTTCATAAATATAATTAAAAGTTACGTTACTATGGCAAACATACAGGGTGTTTATTTGAAAACTTACCACTCCTAATGGAAAGCGCAAAAAAACAAATTTGTCGAGACAGGTCGATTTTTGTTTGAAGAGTGAATTTTTTGGCAATTCTGCCCTCTTCATCGGTTCATCCTTTTTCATTTTAAAGCTCTTGTAACTTCGAATCCAACGGTGTGACGCTTTAAAAGGAGTTATGTTAAAAAAAATAGAATCTTATACCGGGTGAGACCGGAAAGTGGGAACACGCTGTAACTTTTTTATGACTGCTGATAAAAATTTGAAAATGGGTGGGTTTATACTAGATGGTGCCATGAATTCTTTGAGGTCATTTCGGATTTCATGAAATTTCCGGTTTGACCGGAAATTTATATTTTTAAATGAGACACCCTTTATTTTTTGACATTTTTGGAATCAACGGATCATTTTACGTATGGTAGGACCAATTTTCTGACACATTTTCTGGACGTAAGTATTTTTTTTAATTTTTAAAAATAAAACTAGAAGGCCGCGACTGGCAGGAATTGTGCGGAGTTGAATTTAAACTATATTTTTTCAGATACAATTAGACGTCGCGATCTTAACCAGCTTCTTTTCAACACACATATACTATAAAAACAATGTAAATTTAAGGCAGGCTAGACTAGAATTGTGGAATGTACAATCTGTCTAAAATATTAGTTGTCTTCAGAACTCTTAATTATTATTAATATTTCCGCCAAACAACCATTTCTTTTGTTTTCCGTCAAAATTGCGTCTGTGCCATCTACGATGCAAACTAAATTCCTTCCAGAGATAGGACTGCGTGCGGTCACCGCTCGAAGTCATCTCCAGCGGGTAAAAATTATAAAGGTTTCATTATATTCAGAACAAAGTCTCCAGATATATAATTTAGATAATGACAGAGACATAGAAATTCATTTAGTGGCCACGTCGCGCTCGCGAAGCTTCTTTTCCTGGGGGGTACACGACCGGTACAGTTAAGTTAGACGGTGCTGCCATCTTGCTCCAGTTTTAGATGAAGATATTGTATAAACAGTGCTGGCAAACGTCAGTAAAATATTGTGTATAATTAAAATCCTTTATCTACAACTATTACATGACTATAATTTGACGCTGTTTCGAATGGCATAACAACTTACATTATTTTACATGTGCTTTTTATAATTATTGCAACAAGTACAAAAAGTAAGTGTTTATTGCACGCAACGTGAATTTGTCCAACGAGGCCGTCAGGCCGAGTAGGACAACACGTCGAGTGCAATAAGCACTTTTTGTACGAGTTGCATACAATATTTTTTTCTGCGTTCATGCAAAAACCAAAAAGTGTTATTTAGATGACACTAGTCTAGGAAAATGTGACGTCGATTTGAACGTTTATGTTTGTCAGATGAAGAATGACAGATGAATGCAATAAACATTTTATTGCACTAGTGCAATAAAGAACCAGTTTTTCCACTAAATATAGTTCAAGTTTTGTTTTTTGCATAAACGTAGAAAATAGTTATTTGTCATCATGACAAACATTAACGTTCAAATCGACGTCACATTTTCCTAGACTTAGTGTCATCTAAATATAATTTTTTGGGTTTTGCATGAACGTAGAAAAAATATTGTATGCAACTCGTACAAAAAGTAAGTGCTTATTGCACTCGACGTGTTGTCCTACTCGGCCTGACGGCCTCGTTGGACAATTTCACGTCGCGTGCAATAAACACTTACTTTTTGTACTTGTTGCATACAATATTTTTCTACGTTCATGCAAAAACCAAAAAATTATATTTAGATGACACTAAGTCTAGGAAAATGTGACGTCGATTTGAACGTTAATGTTTGTCATGATGACAAAACTCTGTAGTAGAATGACAGATGAATGCAATAAACACTTTATTGCACTTTTTCCACTAAATATAGTTCAAAAAAGTTTTGTTTTTTGCATGAACGTAGAAAAAATTTATTAACGCACTCAGTGCAATGGCATTATAAATAAATTAGACTCAAATTAGACATTTATTGCATAAACAAAATATGTAAGATCATATGAAAACTCAATATTAAATATATTGACAGAGTAAATTCTTTACAATTGTAGATAACTTACCAGATGCTGATATGTCTAATGATTTGTTTGAATAGGTAGAAATATTTCCAGTGTGAACATAATTCTTAGATGTTGATGAAATAACTTTAAATAAAAGCATGTATTTGCAAGATATTTTTTGAGTTTGGTTTTAAATTTATAAATGTTGAGATTTTTTAGTTCTGCAGGTAAGCGGTTATATATTAGAGCAAAAATGGGATGGACTTTTCTTAACATGCAAGATTAAAATGTTAAATAAAAATGTTATCAAAGGATATTTTTATATTATTTTTTTTTATATTGCAAGATGATCATGAACCAGGCGACTGACCTAATTTTATGAAAATTTCCCTTCACAAATAAGCAAGCTTCAAACAAAAGTTTACAGGAGTTCGTTTGAATAACATATAATCTTCTAATTATTCGCTTTTGAAGTATAAAAATGCGGTTAAGATTAACCGACTGCTCACAGTAGATAATCAAGTAATGCAAATGAGAGTAACCCATGACATACACATTCAGTAATTGCTACCGACTCAATATGTTCTGTAGATTTATGATGACATAGAATAATGACTTTAGTTTTTTTTAAGTCTCGTTAATGTGCACCTCCCAAGTCAATTTCTCATCAATATTTAATCCTAGAAATGTATAGTTATAGACTTTGACTAAAGTCTTGTCATTAAGACAATTGGAAATCTGGAACAATTCTTCTTCTATGAAATGGGTTTTGGAAAAGTTGATGAGTAATTTGTTGGAGTAGCACCATTGATTAAAGTTGTTGAGAACTTCATATGCTGTGATTTCGAGTAATTTTATTGTGGGAGAGGAAATAGTTACACTAGTGTCATCGGCATAAAGTAAAAGTTTCTTATTTACCAGCGGGCTGGTGTTAACAAAAAAATGAAATCATTCAGGTCATTGATGAAAAGCAGAAATAGTAGTGGCGATAGTACATTACCCTGTGGAACACCGCAGGATAGCTTTGACGCAGCAGAGATGGTATTTTTCAAGTTGACAATTTTTATACTTCCATCAGTAAGATAGGACAAAATCCAATGATTCATTTTACCTCTGACCGCAAATCAAAAGTCAGAATCAAAAGCACGAATAGGTTGTTTGATACATTTACCAGCTTTATATCGAAGAAACAAGCAAATATGATCACAGTTTTCAGTTCTTAATTTGACGTATTTGAACATAATTTTTAAATGCTGATGAAATAACTTTTGATGTTGAGGGAATATTTTCGCCTTCCAAGGAAATATTTTTGGTTTAGCCTAGAATTTTCATATCTGCTCGTGTCTTGTATTCAGTAGTAGAAGAAATTTCGATGCAGTCTTCAACGACATAATGGACTTCCAGCCACCATGTCTTTAATAATGTAATACATTCACTGTCGTATTTCTTGCATCAGTAAAAGTTATCTGCACATTTAAAGTTCACAACCGCATTTTTATCATACTTTTAAAACGTTGACTAAAATGCGTGCGATAAATTATCAAGTGAACTATTTATTTGAATATGGAGTAAAACAGACTCTACTATTCATAATTTCCATCAACATTTTCTCCAAAAACCGCGTAATTTCCTGAAATTCAAACTATTTTATATTTTATATTTTCAACCCGCATTTTCAGAATGTCTGCCAACTCATCACAAGCAAGTTATTTTTTTGTAAATAAAAACTGGCTCTCTCTCCATATTTAGCTAAAATAGCCGTAATTTTTGTAAAACATGTTAAACCAGACACATTAAAATACGAATGTTTTGGTTTCATTAATGCAAATTTAATACTATCAGTACACCCATTGTTCCACATGAAATATTGGCCTGCTGATTGGATGTTTCTATTTTAACAATAATAGACGCAGATGAATTTAGAAATTCGCTAAATATTATTATTTATAAAACAATGGGTTGTATAAATGCGGCTATGCCGTACGCTTTGTATCAAATTTTGTATTAATTAAATGTATTTCCAATGAAATTGTTACAACGGCAATATATTTCAACATATATTTAATGTTTTATAGAAAAATTCTGACTAGTCTGATTGAAGTTTCATTAAATTTAATGTCGAATTAGGACAATGTTGTTAATTTAATTTCCCTCCATTTCAGCGGTGCAAAAAAATATTGATATTGAATTCATTTCTAGTGTAATTATAGTAATATACGAGCGATCTTTCATAAAAATATTTCTTATTGTTAGGGTAAGAAAATAAAGAGCATTGTTGCGTTTTTAAAACTTGTAGCACCCATTCAAGTATTGTATGCAGGGTATCATCTAGCGAATGTTACATACTTGAAGAGTAAAATCTATAACTCAAACTTAAATTTTTACGCTCAACTATCAGAAATACGTGGAAATTTTATTCTACATAGAGAATATATATATATATAGTTGTAAAATTTCTTCGGGTTCCTTTCATGATAAATCTGCATGGTCCTCAAAAGAACCATTTGTTTGACAACGTTTCGGTAAAATCTCATTTATCATCTTCAGGTCTTCTTACTTCTGCTTCGCGTTACTGCGTTCGGCTTACTGGAAGATGTTTGCCTACTTGGTGAGTTATACAGGGTGTTAAAAAAGAGTGTAAAATATTTCAGGAGGTAATAGTATAAACCAAAATAAGCAGAAAAGTCTTAATAAACATGGGTCCGCAAAGTAACGGTTGCGGAGATATGGATCACTATTCGTTTTTCAAACATTTTATTTTATTAAGAATAAACCGACAAAGGAAGGTTTTAAAAAACAAAGTTACAGAAGATGTTCAAAGATCCAAGCAGGCACGACATCTTCGTCTCAAAGATATTCGAACTCTTTCGAAAACACCCTCCTTGGTTTGGATTTCTTGACACTTTTGATTAATCCATAGCTGCAGCTCTTCCAGGCTATTTACAGGAGTACCATACACTAATGTCTTCAAATATTCCCAAACAAAGAAATCTAGAGGGTTCAGATCAGGCGATCTTGGAGGCCATAAAACAGATCTGGCCCTTCCTACCCATGTATGTGGAAAAGTTTGGTGTAAATGCTCTCTAACGGCCGTGGAAAAATGATCTGGAGCACCATCATGATGGAACCACATTTGTTGTCTGTGATTCAAAGGAATGTCTTCCAAAACTCATACAGTGTGGTCTGCAGAAAGTTGAGGTAAGCAGCGCCTGTTAATCGGTTTGGTAAAACAACAGGACCTAGAAACCTGTCACCTACAATACCCATCCAAATGTTTAATAAAAGCGTGACTGATATCCAGATTCTATTAGAGCATGAGGATTTTCGTCGACCCAAATATGCGTATTGTGAAAATTAAACACTTCATTTCTTATGAACCCGGCCTCATCTTACAAAAATGTTTGCAATAAAACGAGGATCTTCAGCATCATGACGTAGAAACCAGCGGCAAAAAACCAAACGGGCTTGATGATCATTTATTGGATTTAAGGCCTGTACTCGTTGCACAAGGTATGGATAAAGCAGTTGCTCGTGAAGGATTCTCCAAACAAGAGGACCACTAATTCCTACCTCGGCTGATATTCTCCGCACACTCGTACCTGGATTCTGCTCTGCCAGTGCTACAATTTCTTCTTCTGCTCTAGGAGTGGATACCGACCTTGGTCTTCCGGATAAATGGCACTGTTTGCTCAAGGAACCGGTATCACGCAATCTTTGGTGAATTCATCCAAACATGCGTTGTGAAGGAATCTTGCGATTTGGATAAGCGTCAACATAAAGACGTCGCGCTTCGGTGGCGTTCCCATTAGCACGACCATACATGAAATGCATGTCTGTTAATTTTGCGTTAGAGTAACCAGCTATAGCAAAAGAAAACTTGTGCACTGAGAACAACTGTCTAATACGTACTGTTTTTTTGACTAAACATCAACCAACTATTATAATAAAATACACAATGTTTTTGCAAAATAAAAAAAGGGACTAAAAAACATAAAACATCTCCGCAACCGTTACTTTGCGGACCCATGTTTATTAAAACTTTTCTGCTTATTTTGGTTCATACTATTACCTCCTTAAATATTTTACACTCTTTTTTTAACACCCTGTATACTATGCTTTCGTTCCCCTGTGTGGTTTTATTCGCATGGTTGCGCGTCACGGGTCTTGCGTTTAACGGTGCTGTGAGTTCTTGTGTTCTGCTTGGCCTACTACCAGCGTTGCGTATAAGTGGTTTATTGATCTTCTTGGTTTCCAGGACAGGTTTCCAAGCTGTTGGTAATCTTTGGGTATCGTCACGTATATTGAGATTTTGAGGATGTTTTTCAATTTTGATGGCCTCTCTAATTATTATTTTTGCCTTATACTCCATTTTTGCTAGTACTTTAGTATTATCGAAATCAATCTGGTGGCCAGTGTCTTTTACATGTTGAGCTAATAACAAAGTTTTTTCATTTTTCTGGACAGCATTCCGATGTTCTTCTTTCCGGGTTTGAATTCTTCTGTTTGTTTGTCCAATGTACGTCTTCTCACAGTCTCCGTAAGCAACTTCATATACTCCTTGGCCTTCTAGAGAGGAATGTTTGTTTTGGCTGATGGTAACATATTACCAATCTTCCTGTCCGTGTTGAAGACGGTTTCTATTTTATATTTCTTTAAAGCCCTTCTTATTTTGTCGGTAGTTCCCTTGACACATGGCAGGAGAGCTTTGGCTATTGGTTTATCTTCTTCCTTCTGTTATTTGTTTCGCCTAGGTCTTAAAGCCCTCTTGATATTGTTACCAGAGAAACCTTTTCGTTGTAAGGCTAATTTAAAGTTTTTAATTTCCTCTTGTTTGTGGTCGTCGTCAGGCAGTCGTCTTGTATTATATCCCAAAGTTCTCCTGTATTAGGCGTTACAGAATAATTGTAAACAATTCCCTTCAAATGGAGTCATTTGAAAGTAAAGTCTAACGGATTAAAGTCGGGACAGCGAGAAGACCAAGGAATGTCACTACCTTGACCAATCTAACGGTTTGGGAATGCTTGGTTTAAATGATCTCTCACCAAATGGATGTTACGAGCAAAAGCACCATCGTACACGACGCATTTGTTGTCTAGTATTAATGAGTACTTCTTCAAGAGCCCCAGGAGGTTCTTCAAGATCGTTCAACTTCGCATAAGTTAACTGAAAAGTCGTGTTGGAAGTGATGTTCTTTTCTTACGTGTGGATTTTCTTCGCTCGACACGTTAGAGTGTTTCAATTAAAAACACCTCTATGAGTAAAAACAGCTTTATATGTAAAGGCAATTCTCCCGAGAAAAGTGTCATACCTGTTATGTAACTGGAGAAATCGTTTTATTGTAAGCGACTATTTAGACATATATCGGAAAGATAGTATAGTATAGTATAGTATAATATTCAAATGGTAAAGTAGGTACATAACCAATTAATAAGAATTCATACATTTGAGAAAATGTTAAAACAAGTTGCTAAATTTCTCAGATCTTTCTGCACTACACATAAAGATGAACTTAGGAAAGGTTTGTGTTCATATTTTTTACTTTGGCTTTTAAATGTGAAAAATTAGTTGTTGAAGTTTATGTAAAAACGCCGTAAAAAGAGTCACATTCAATAATCGTTATATTTTGGCAATATACATATTAACACTACCTAAGTTGAACCAATTCATTTTGGCAACTTTAACATTGTTTAAAATCCATCGACATTCCACTATTTTAGACCACAGATATGACTACCTTAAACTAAAAAACAAATTTTAATTTAGCGGTAGCAAAAATTATTTTAATGAAATCATTGAACAATTTTTAAAACTGAAATTCGTTAGGTTGGTTGCGATCACTATACCTACTCGTACATCCTTTCTTTAAAAACTAGCAGAATTTTTTATCACGAATAGCTTTTTCCATAAATGAAGAATAAAATAGTTTTACCTCTTCGTCACTTTAACCATGAACACACATATTATATGTGAATTTTATGTGAAAAATTAAAAGCTTCCATTTTTCTCCAAAATAACACTACAGCGTCGAACTTCACCCCGAGACAATTTACCGGGGCGGTAGGCTCATGCATATTTTTTGCCCCGCTTCCGCATTTTACACGCTAAATTATTATGTAAACGTCAGTCGCGATTCCTATCGACTCCCCGAAGAGCGAGAGAGACAATCCCACATCCTGAAAAAAGTTTAATATCACGGAAAATAAATTTTGCGCTGGCGGCGCATTCATTGCCTGTAAACAAAATTTTAATATTGTACAGACGCCCATTGTGAACCGCGAAGACGCGACAAGGATTATCCGGCCGCGAAGGACCAAATCTCGCGTTTATTGACGTGCTCTTTTTGCGGTGCCACCTGCCGACAAATGGAAGTAACGATTATTGTGGTTTTATGTCCTCTAGACAAAGGAAGCGGGTTCGGGATACCTTATACTCTAATTCAGACAATGGGACATACTTTAATGGGGCGCTATGAAAAGGTGAAGAAATGACGACGGAGGTGGGCGAAAATATTAACCGTTCTGATAAGAATTTTTTCCAGAACTTAAGAAAGAATGCACAGCTGTTAATCACAGTAGGCCCGAAAACAATTGCTAACAGACGCGTATGTCAATTTCCTAACACACACATTTTAGGAAAACAACGCACAGCTGTCACTGTCACATCTTAGCTGTACATAGTGATCACGTACTTAGGAAATATCGGAAAATTGAAACGTGTATTCATTGTTTAATTTTTCAAAGGTATTTAAATTTTTTACTAAAAAAAACCAATCGATGTTATTAATTTACAGATTTTTGGATTCCGTGGTGAATTTAATTGTGAATTAATTCGAACTATGGAATACACGTTTATTGAGTATTCAAATATGCATCTGATATATGCGTCTTGCAATGCTTTACTCTGCCAAACCAGAAGAGATTTCAAGTTGATCCACGTCTAATGGAGAATAGTGGATGATTACAGTTAATAAAATAATACATATTATTGATTTTCTTCATATTTGTAGGACAATTTAGAAGTACTGATGCTGGTCTTAGAAGAACCGTACGTAAGCCGCAATTAGAGAAATATATTTTATTTGCTGTAGAAAACACTAGTACATAAAGTTCTTTAAAAATAGCTGTTATAGCCATACCATTTGCAAAAAATAGATGAACTGATTCCTGAAGATTTTCGTCATAGAATGCAATTTGCAAACTGGTTATTGGATCAGCAACGAAATAATGTCACTTCATTAGCACTATTCTTTTCACGGATGAAGCAAGGTGTACCAAAAATGGTATCACCAATTTACACAACACACATGTATGGGCGGATGAAAATCCTCATGCCACTATTGTTTCGCAGCATCAACATCAGTTCCAATCAATTAATGTCTGGGCAGAAATCATTGATAATTTTTTTATTGGACCATTCGTAGTACCGGAACGATTTAATGGACAACTTTATTTGGAGTTCCTTCAGAATGCTTTTCAAGATTTAATAGAGCACTTACCACTTGAAACCCGCCGTAATTCATGCACGATGGGGCATCACCTCATTTCAGCGTTGGTGTGCGAGAGCGCATGAATAACGTATATCCACCGTTGAGTAAAGGTAGAGGAGGACCTATTGCCTGGCCTCTTCGATCTCCCGATCTAACGCCGTTGGATTTTTACCTGCGGGTACACCTCAAACAATTGTTGTATTCCATTCCAGCCAACAGTAGGGAGGAATTTCTAAAAAGAATCACACTTCATTGTGATGTGATAAGGAACAATAGTGGGTTATGGTGGCAGGTACAGCAGTCCTCAATTCGTCGTGCCCGCAATTGTATTACACTTCATGGAACCCATGTTGAACACTCTTAGAAGTTAAGGTGCCTCCTGGGACACCATTGCGGTTTTTTTTAAATTTTATATTTTTTCGGATAAAACATCTTAAAATGAAACTTTTCTTCACGAGAAAAAAATAGAAGTCATGGTCCTTTTTATTAAAAATATAACAGGAATTCGTTTATTATTCTTTTTCTCGTAGAAGGTTCATTTTATCGACAATAAACAAAAGCACCTTTTTTAGTCTAAGGTTGAAGGTCAGATTTAATTAAATTTAAAGTCTTTATCATACAGGTGCTAAAAATTTAAGCATTAAGTTGTAAAGCTTAGCCCACCTCTGGTAAACTAAAAATGGTAAATATGTTTTTCAAGCAATTATTTCAAAAGGTCCATCACATTAAATTTTTATTAAATTATATTAAGTACTTTAAAAGTTATACAAGAAAAACCGGTCTTCGTAAGGAAGGAAAAAATGTATAAGGACTTGTCATCTTATTTAGAGAGATTTCCCACATTTTCCCAGACATCCTGTATACACTAAATGTTTGCACTATATATTACACTAAATTACAAAAAATTATTGTCTGTGACGCGACAAAATTATGACATTAAAAATAATTGCGTAATGTCAGTCGTGAATTCTTGCTATACTATGAATGTGCTATCCCATTCCAAATTAGCTGCGATAAAATATCTTTGCAAGCATTTCGGAATCATCTTTAGACTTCTTGCCATCCGTAGAAAGTGATAACTAATTTCCAGTTAGTCGAGGTCAAGTTTGACCGCACAGCACTAAAGACCCAGTCAACAGGAGTTCCAGATCTAGTCAGCGGAGGCGAGTCGAGAACAATCGCCAGCGTCTCAACATTAGAGCATCGATGACAGTGCGGTTGCCTGGCGTTAATGGCAACAAACGGCCTTCTCGAGGCCAGTAGTGGCCTGCTACTGTACTACGCGTTGCTCTTCAACTGCATAAAGACCCAATCTATTTGTTTCATATCTTGACTGGACACGATCCTACGACCCCTTCAATTTGTTCTTGATTGTTTGCAGTTAGTGCTGGAGATAAGCATTTTAATGTTGATAAATTAACTCCCATATAAAAATTCTTCTCTTACATACAGGGTGTGGTAAAGAAAATTTCATTACGTACTGCTATTATTTTAATCCGTAGATTCCCCAAATATTCGGAATATGAAAAATTGTTTAAATGTTTACTACAAATTATCCAAACGGTTTTGACAAAAAGTTGGGAAAATTATCTTTATAGAGACGAACAATTTCTGTCATTTAATGTTTTAATTAATGGTTATAATAGTGAACAAAGATATTCATAATAAAAAAAACAATAAACGCGTCAAAGAATATTAATTACTTCAGGGAGTAACGTGGAAATTTATTTCCATTTATTATTTGGGCCTCACTTCTAGCAGCTACCACGAGCCGCCACTGAAACAAGAGTAGGAAAACCGAAATCAGTTTTCAAGACGAAATTTCAGAAAACAAACTTACGGCATGTGTATGAATTATGACATGTTGTTTCTAACGATTATTGATATTAAAAGGCTTTCTAATAACAACTATATTCATAATTTAACTCAAATGGACTTACGGTGATTCAACTTTTCTCGATTAAATTCCTAACATCAGATTTCGCAAAGCAAAACTCTCGACAGATCTTAAATCCGCGGTTTGGGAAATAACAACGGCTGGAAAATTGACACGTACCGAGTTCCCGAGTTTGTTCGCTTCAAGAGTAAATAAAGATTGGGAAAACAACGGAAAGCGTTTTATTTTATGCAGAAAATAAGTTGTCGTGACAGTTTCCTTCGTTGCAAGAAAATAAGATGCAAGGATATAAATCCAAATCGAGTCGATGAAAACTGGAATTACAGATCAACTAACTAGTTGAGACAACAAAGTAACGTCATGGCACTAGGCTTGTGAAGAAACGTTAGATGTATACCATAAGATTGTAGTTGAAATATTGCTTGAAATGTCTACACTTCGACACTTTTTAAAATAATTTATATTCTAATAAAGTTTTTAATTTTTGTAGATAATATTCCTATATTTATTTATCATTTAGTTGTAACGATCAATGTTGGTACGAGTAATTGTAATAATTATTGTTAAAATATTGGGTATAAACCTACTTATTTATATATTGTTACGAAGGCTCACCTACCTTTTTTGATTGTTAATTGTGTTCCTGTTTACGTTGGAATTTATAATTGAAGATCACCTACCTCGTTAGTTTGTAAATCACGTTTCTGTTTATGTTAGAATTTATAATTTTTGTGATGCCTTTATTTTGACGTTTTCCGGAATATTCCAGGCTATATTCTATTTGTTTCTCGACACGTTCTCGAGATCTCAGAAACTTCGAGAACTTTAAAAACCTATATAAGCAGACCATTTTCGGCCGCTGCAGTCAGTTTGTATTGAGCAGCCAAACGCGAGTGACAAACGTCAAAGTAAAGCATTGACAGTTGCGAAATTTGTTGAAGGATATTTCTTGTATTATCAAGAGTGATAATAAAGATTGTTTGTCTACGTGAAGTGTTTCAACGATAACCTAATTGCGAGGTTACATTGGTGTACCTCAATGCATTGGTGTCAGAAGTGTGACGTTCCGCAAAGAAGACGTTTGGAGTAGACAAGTGAATGCCAGTAACGAGATCAAGAGCGACGGAGATGGAGGAAACATTGAAACAATTAATGGGAATGATGCAAGACATGAAGAAGAGTCAAGACGAAATGGGAGAAAATTTAAAAAAAGGAAATAAAAAACAGCCAGGATGAAATGAAGACTAACCAAGATGAAATGATGAAAGAGATGAAGGAAGACTTAAAGAAAGAGATGAAGAACAGTCAAGATCAAATGAAAAGTAGCCAGGATGAAATGATGGAAGACTTAAAAAAAGGAAATGAAAACTAGTCAAGAGGAAGTGAAAAATAGTTTAGAAGAAATGAAAAATAATCAGGAAGAGTTAAGAAACGAAATGAAAACCAGTCTACAAGAAAACAATAAGAAGTTAGAAGAAGCAATTAAAGTTAAACTCAATGAATTTGAGGAAACTGTGGAGGAGGAAATTAATCAATTAAGAAATGAGGTACAAGATAAGGTCCAGGTCGTAAAAGACAATATGACTAAGTTACAAAGTGAAGTCTCAAATCTGAAATCTCAGTTGTCTGCAAAAGAGCCCATTAAGACTGAGAGCAGCGTTTTTCCGTCGTCAAGAGTGAAGGCACCAACATTTGATGGAAAGGTGTCATGGAGTACTTACCTTAAACAATTTGAAGCAGCTGCTTTGGCAAACAACTGGTCAGAAGAAGAAAAAGCCACATCACTTATAGTTGCCCTACGAGGTGAAGCTATGGAAATATTAAGAATACTAGCTGACGATAAATAAAAAGACTATCAAACTCTGAAGAGTGCTTTGGAAATGAGGTATGGCGACGCCCATCTGCAACACGTTTACCAAGCACAACTAAAAGGCCGAAGACAACGTTTCGAAGAAAATCTGCAGCAATTTGAGGCGGATATAGCACGTATGGTGAAGCTAGCTTACCCCACCGCACCGACAGAATTCCAAGAACAGTTAGCAATAAGTAGCTTCATTGATGGCCTGCGAGATTCCGAAATTAGTCAAGCATTAAGATTAGCCAGACACAAGAATATATCCGAAGCTCTAGCCCTTGCCTTGGAAATTGAAGCTGCACGGCAAGCTTCTAGAAGCAGTCAAGGCAGAACAAGACAACTAAGATTCAGGACGGAAAGGCAACAATGACGACGTGAAACTGAGAGGGACAACGAAGGACTGATAAATAACTTGAGAAATTTATTGGACAACTACCAGAAAGGACAAGTTCGGACCGATTCTACGGTATACAGTAGACGAAGACCCATTCTGTGTTGGAACTGTGGAGCAAAGGGACATCTCAGGAATCAGTGCTCTAGGAATATTTCCAGTCGAAATCGAGAAGAGTCTGACAACTGGAGAATAAGCAACAAACGAGTCCAGCCGCAACTGAGTTCTAATGTTGAGACACAGAAGAATCAATTATTTAAATTGAGACAGGACTTGGAGAAAAAGGAGAAAACCGTAACTGATCTGAACAACCAGAATAAAACTTTGGAAGCTACTAATGCCGAACTCGTCAAGCAGATAAAATTAATTCAAGATCAAATGAAACAAAAAGAAGCCCAGTGGATTAAAGAAAAAGAGGAACTGTTGACAAAATTAAAACATAAAGATCAGTTGTTGCGAAAGTTAAATAACAATAAAGGCAAGTTAGAAACTCAGTTGAAGGAAATAGAAAGGGCAAAACCATCAGTGGAAGAAGTACAAAGTAGCGTAGTAACTTTAACCAATGAACTGAGTGAAGCGAAATAAAAGGACCCATTTTTGTGCCAAAGAACTAAGTTGCAGAGCCCGAATGAATGGGATCATAAAACCCTTGCTAAAGAACAGAGCGAAGATTCAGACTTCGGAGATATATACCAATGGAAGATTAAAAACCTGGATAAACCTAACTGGAAAGACATTTCCAACAGATCTTCGCCTTTGAAAAATTACTGGACCCTATGGGATTCTTTAGTAATACAGAATGGCGTATGTATTACCCCGAAAAGAGTGCCAGAAGTTCTGGAAGCTCTTCATAGTGGTATAGGTGGCGTGCATTTAGGAAGAAATAAAACTTTGAATAAAGTCAGAGAACGATTTTATTGGCTTGGAAGTCGTACCGATGTAGATGTAGTACTTGCACGTTAAGTAAAGGAGGTTCTATAGTGGACTAACCTGATCGGGACGATCAGTTCTAAGAGGGGGGCAATGTTACGAAGGCTCACCTACCTTTTTGGATTGTTAATTGTGTTCCTGTTTACGTTGGAATTTATAATTGAAGATCACCTACCTCGTTAGTTTGTAAATCACGTTTCTGTTTATGTTAGAATTTATAATTTTTGTGATGCCTTTATTTTGACGTTTTCCGGAATATTCCAGGCTATATTCTATTTGTTTCTCGACACGTTCTCGAGATCTCAGAAACTTCGAAAACTTTAAAAAACCTATATAAGCAGACCATTTTCGGCCGCTGCAGTCAGTTTGTATTGAGCAGCCAAACGCGAGTGACAAACGTCAAAGTAAAGCATTGACAGTTGCGAAATTTGTTGAAGGATATTTCTTGTATTATCAAGAGTGATAATAAAGATTGTTTGTCTACGTGACGTGTTTCTACGATAACCTAATTTCGAGGTTACAATATTTAGAAGTACTGCCAGGCAGGAATCTAATTACAGGGCAGGAACAAACATAACATTTGAGAGAAAAAGACAAATAAGACAAACAATTAAAAATATAGTAAGTATCAATCACAAAAGTGTATTTACGCTAATTAAAAATCAATTACCGTAACTGTGAATAACATAGGTACCTATATTTGGTTTAAAAATAAAATAATCACAAATCAGAACCACTAAAAGTTCTATGATGATTTTTAATGTCTTTCGTGCTTATGTTTGAAGTGATGAACTATATGAAACAATTTTGCTATGGAGCTTCGTTAGTTTGTTTTTGTTTAGTTTATTGAACAGCATGCAGTAAAATAAAAGCTATTTTTAAGTACAACTGAAAGACTTATGGACTGCTGTTAAAGGAAGTTCGTAGACGTATTATTTATTCTTATTTCAAAAATGTATATGTAGGTATGCATAAATATATATATTTGTCACCTGCTGATTTGGCGAAGTACGTTCGATATTTGAGTACACTAGCGGCGGTGTAAGTTATTCACGGGTGCCAGTTAATTGGGAATCTGTCACAGATATTTAATCGAACAATTGTAAGGGCAAAAATTTCTATGTCACTAGACTTATCTTGATTAATTATCAATTAATTATTATTGTGATGTTAAATGTCAGAAAATGTAAACTAATATTAGTTATTGAAGTTTTTACTTTAGATGTCAGGAAATGTAAACAAAGCTTAGTTAATTACTATTATTAAATACCTAATATATTGATCTTAACTTAAACTCAACTACTGGGTGATAGATTACTCTCTGATGGAGTGAGACGACACACCTGCAATGAGAGAGAAAAATAGGTGAGCAATTGGTTCAGAAGTTTGTCAGTATTTATAGTATTATTATATAAACATTTTATTTTACTACATCATTCACTAACTCTGAACTTCTGGTATGTTGAGGATAAAAAGGGCAGAATCTCGCTTAGTATCCACCAAAAGTGTTTAAAGGAAAATACACACTAGTAGAGAGCAATGAAAGGCAATAGGGGCAGAAACACGCAAAGTATCGGGTCAAAAACTACTAGAAATTGCTATATACGAACGTGATAAGCACTAGGGGCAGAATCACGCAAAGTACTCTGTCGTCCACTAATAGCAAATACTGAGGGGCAGAACACGCAACAGTATTCAAATTGAAATGGCAGCCAAATCTGAGTTCAAAGTGTATTTAAAGCGAACCAGAAAATGATGAATTTTATATTCAATAAACAGTTAAAACAATGGCAAATAATATCAGGTAATAAATAATAATATACACAAAGTGAAACAGATTGCTCAGTGATTAAACACTCACCTTTTGTAATGATATTCAGTTAACTACAAACAAAAACACCTTCGCGCACAGGGATTCACTTCTTTAATAATTTTTACATACAAAAGTTTCAAAACGGTTCAACATAGTGGATTTGTTTATATTATCTTAAAAGAGTCAAGTGTTCCCCGCTCGTTATCTTAACCCAAACATTGGGCGCGGACCCAGCCAAAGACAGCTGTAGACCTCTGTGTGCGTAGGCATCTTTTAAAAGTTAAAACTATTTAATACGTCTAGCAAATACATAAAAAAATATATCTTACACAATCAAACATGTGAGACTTACATGCGCAAACCATAAACTCTACTATTTCTGCTCTACTGCATTATATGCCACTAGACCTGAATTTCTGTTTTGCTTCTAACTTTAGTGGATCGAATGCAGTATGTAGAATACCCATACCGAATTTCTGTCGATTATACAGAGCCGTTTACATTTTATGGCAAGTTAAGGAAATAACCAAAATCGGTAAAACACCCTGTATCTCGGTAATGACAACGGTTTGACCCGTCAACAACAGGTTTTTTGAACATACACATAATTTGAACCATCTAAAGCGATACTTTATCCATTAATGGAAAAATGAAAAAAGTAATAAATCTATAATACTATATCAAATTTAATTTATTTACTTATTATCATTTATAGTAATAAATATTTCGTTTTTATGACATTTAACTTCCTTTCCGTTAATAACAACCCTTGTGGCATTGTTGCCATAATTTTCGGAACGCATAACATCTGCCGAAATTTGTAGAACAGCTATATTTTCTTTGGATTTTCTTTGCTATATCAAGTTTCTTAGATATGGACTCCTCAACATAACTTTCTGCTACATCCACCATGTCGTATAGTGGTTGTAAGATCCCTACCTTTTTGACCTATAAGATTGTTGAAGTGCGCCTCATACAATGGCCAGTATAATATGCTTCTGGATTTGAGATATTCAGGAATGACGCAACTATTGAGAGTAACTTCGCCAATGTGTTGATTCCAACAGGCTGAGAAGTACAATTTTGATTTATATATATTCTTAAAAAGAATCTGTATTGCATTAAACGCATTGAGCACAAAGAAATATATTTTCTGCATATTCGATTTTTGTTCCATTCGTTAAATTCGGCAAACACTTTTTTATAATGTTCCCTGGATCTCGCTGGCAATAAATTGAAAATTGTTTCCTGAGCTTCTTCGAAAACAGCCACAGGAACACAATTATTTTCTTGCACTTTTACCAAATTCAAATAGAACTGTTTATTAAATAATTGATGATAAACAGCATACCATAGCAACCAGTAGGTATAGCAAAGCCTACCACGTTTCATTGATAACTAAGAAATATCAGTTCGTGCGAATATTTTTTTATTAAATTCCAATAATTCTGACTTCACAAGTATGATTCTAATGTGATTATAGATAAAACGTTGTATTGCATTCATGTTTTAATTCGACTGTGTAAATCATAATATTCTATTGGAAAAACTAGAAAGATACGGCATCCGAAATATAGCATTGCTCTGGATAAAAAGTTTAGTTTTGTTTCTAATAGAACCCAATATGTGTCGGTGGGTGGTGTTAACTCAGACACAAGAAGCGTATCACAAGGTGTTCCACAGGGCTCTATTTTGGGTCCTGTCCTTTTTTTGCTGTACATTAATGATCTAGCAAGCTTGTCTAATGAAGCATGTTTTACCTTATATGCAGATGACATTTCAATAATTCTGTCTGATAAGTTGGATACAAATTTGACTAATAAATGTAATGATGTACTGTCAGTTATGGGTGAGTGGTTTTCAGAGATTTTTTGTACTTGAATCCAGACAAAACCCAATTATTACGATTCAATAGCAGTCAGAAACATTGTGAATCACTTAATGTACCTGTTGTGTGAGATTTCTTGGTCTAAAAATGGATGTACGTCTAAATTGGCACTCACAGTGCGATAGTTTGATTCAAAGATTTAATTCAGTATCGTATCAACTTAAAACTTTGCGTAGCAGTTTAAACGTTGATCAATTAATATGTCTGTATTATGCACAAGTGGAGTTACGTCTGAGATATGGGATCTGCTTTTGGGCCCTCTCGTCTCATGCTGGGGCCGTTTTTATAGCTCAGAGAGCTGTTAGATGTATGTTTGGTCTCTCTTCCAAACAAACTTGTAAGTCCATTTTTACTTCATATAAAATTTTAACACTGCCAGCACTTTTTGTATTCGAAATGTGTTTGTATGTTTATTTAAGTAGAACAAGTGAATCAGTTACACGTGTCATTTAATAAACGACGGATTTCCTATAACTCTCCCAACTGTATGGGACGAATTTTATTTAAGAAATTAAACCCAGACATAAAAAATGTGATACATCAAATTCATTTAAAAAAGCATTAAAAGCATTTTTGATTGAGAAATGTCTATATACACTGGACGAGTACCTTGCCACTTAAGTCTGTGTACATATCTGTGTTTGTTTGTAATATTTGTTTGTATTAGTTTGTAATATTTACTTGTGACCATTCCTATACAGTTGTACTGTCTTTTGGATAATAAACATTATTATTATTATTATTATTATTATTATTATTATTATTATTATTATTATTATTATTATTATTATTATTATTATTATTATTATTATTATTATTATTATTATTATTATTATTATTATTATTATTATTATTATTATTATTATTATTATTATTATTATTATTATTATTATTATTATTATTATTATTATTATTATTATTATTATTATTATTATTATTATTATTATTATTATTATTATTATTATTATTATTATTATTATTATTATTATTATTATTATTATTATTATTATTATTATTATTATTATTATTATTATTATTATTATTATTATTATTATTATTATTATTATTATTATTATTATTATTATTATTATTATTATTATTATTATTATTATTATTATTATTATTATTATTATTATTATTATTATTATTATTATTATTATTATTATTATTATTATTATTATTATTATTATTATTATTATTATTATTATTATTATTATTATTATTATTATTATTATTATTATTATTATTATTATTATTATTATTATTATTATTATTATTATTATTATTATTATTATTATTATTATTATTATTATTATTATTATTATTATTATTATTATTATTATTATTATTATTATTATTATTATTATTATTATTATTATTATTATTATTATTATTATTATTATTATTATTATTATTATTATTATTATTATTATTATTATTATTATTATTATTATTATTATTATTATTATTATTATTATTATTATTATTATTATTATTATTATTATTATTATTATTATTATTATTATTATTATTATTATTATTATTATTATTATTATTATTATTATTATTATTATTATTATTATTATTATTATTATTATTATTATTATTATTATTATTATTATTATTATTATTATTATTATTATTATTATTATTATTATTATTATTATTATTATTATTATTATTATTATTATTATTATTATTATTATTATTATTATTATTATTATTATTATTATTATTATTATTATTATTATTATTATTATTATTATTATTATTATTATTATTATTATTATTATTATTATTATTATTATTATTATTATTATTATTATTATTATTATTATTATTATTATTATTATTATTATTATTATTATTATTATTATTATTATTATTATTATTATTATTATTATTATTATTATTATTATTATTATTATTATTATTATTATTATTATTATTATTATTATTATTATTATTATTATTATTATTATTATTATTTGCCATATTCGATAGTCTGAGGTGTTAATTTAGATACGCTTATTTCATATTCTCTATAGCTCAGGTAAGTACTTTGGACACTTGGCTTGTGATGCAAGTGCCTAAATATTAAATTGTTTTTTTCAGGTTTCCACATTCAAGACCTTACGAGCTATATGGCATGTTCCAAGAATGGCTAACTTTTGCAGTTCCAGGTATAATCTTGAAGGTAAATGTAGTTTCAATGCTCTTATGTAATTTTAATGGTACTTCCCCTGTTGCGCCTACGACCACCGGTATAATGACTACTCTTTCTTGATTCCAGATCGCTTTGATTTCGGTTGATTATTATTATTATTATTATTATTATTATTATTATTATTATTATTATTATTATTATTATTATTATTATTATTATTATTATTATTATTATTATTATTATTATAATTATTATTATTATTATTATTATTATTATTATTATTATTATTATTATTATTATTATTATTATTATTATTATTATTATTATTATTATTATTATTATTATTATTATTATTATTATTATTATTATTATTATTATTATTATTATTATTATTATTATTATTATTATTATTGTTATTATTATTATTATTATTATTATTATTATTATTATTATTATTATTATTATTATTATTATTATTATTATTATTATTATTATTATTATTATTATTATTATTATTATTATTATTATTATTATTATTATTATTATTATTATTATTATTATTATTATTATTATTATTATTATTATTATTATTATTATTATTATTATTATTATTATTATTATTATTATTATTATTATTATTATTATTATTATTATTATTATTATTATTATTATTATTATTATTATTATTATTATTATTATTATTATTATTATTATTATTATTATTATTATTCATTCGACCCATGGTGGTTGAGGTGTACACCTATAATCTGCCTGTGATCGAATGTTCTAAGCTATATCTGTGTAATTGTGCAGTTTAATTTGTGAAAAGTCGTGTACTGAAGAACAAACATCTTGTGTATTCGGGATAATGATTTCAGTGCATTTAATGAGAGTTCTTCTTTGTATTGTATGTATATGATATAGTACATCGTGGTCTCTTATCTTCTGTTTGCTTTTTGCCTTCTATTATTTTTCTATCTGGTGGGCGCAAGCCTGTACCACCAAGGTTGTTAATCTGGTAGTTGAAATGTCTAAGGCTAATTTTAATAATTCATCTTCTAACAAGTGCAAGAGATGCAAAAGTACGGTCACCAGTGGCTTGAAGTGCGTGGTTTGTGGAACGACCTCTCACAAGAGCTGCCTGAATGCCTTGAAGTCTGTCAAGTTTATAGACGATGCTACAGTTAATTGCTGTTTGGATATTGTGGATGCTGTAACTGTAGGTACCCAATCCTTATGTCAGCCTGTTGCCAGTCATCCTGTTGCCACCAGTGCTAAAGATTCTAGTATTGAAGAAATAAAAATTAAATATCTCGAAGAAATTATAAAACAAAAGACCTAGTTATTACAAATCAAGCAATTGCTATTAAGTCTCTTCAAGATCAGTTATGTATGATGCGTATGATGCCATCGAGCTTTAATCAGCAAAACGAGGCCATCTCTACGCCAGATAAGAATTCTAAAATTGGAACCTATGCTAGTGCTCTTTCTAAAAATAAAAATTCTTCAAAACCTCTTGGCAAGGTAAACCCAGTGGACCTCCTAATCAAATTAGCTCTGCTGCTGTGTCCCACGCAATTCATGTTGCTCAATCGTCTGAAATTTGTCGTGATATTATTCACCTTGATCAGTCTGATCCTGCTTCTGTGTTGTCAGTCTCGAAAGCAGGGCCATCGTCGGGCCCGAAGAAGAGGTCCAGAAATATCTTGGTTGGTGATTGCAAGGATTTAGCCAGCTCTACTTCCCTGAAGTCGGCCAATGAATCAGCTCGTAGGCATTTTCACACCACGAACTGGGAACCTAATACGAGTGAGGAGTTACTCCTAAATTATTTGAAGGATTTTCGCAACAAGTGTCTGTGGAGAAGCTAAATTCTCGTGATCCAGAGAGGTACGCATCCTTTAAGGTGTCTGTTCCGATGTCGGATGTTTCAAACATTACTAAGCCTGAAATTTGGCCTGACGGAGTGCGTGTGAATCAGTTTTTCAGGCCCGAAATCTTGTACCAGCCTCTTGAAAGTAACCTACTTAACTGTAATTTATCTATATTGCATGTCAATGTCCAAAGTATTACCAACAAAGTATGTGACTTGGATACGTCTTTGAGTACTCATCCGCATGACATATTATGTGTTTCTGAGCATTGGCTGCAGAATGAGTTCCTGGAGACTATATGTATACCTAATTTTCATTTAATAACAAGTTATTGCCGAAAAGGCTCAAACAAGCATGGTGGTGTCGCCATATTTTCTAGATCTAATGTTTGTCTAAAAGCTATTGATGTCTCTACATTCTGCAGTCAAGTTAACGCGGAATTTTGTGCGGCCGAAATTATTGGTATAAACTGTGTACTCATAACAGTTTATCGTTCGTCTTCTCATGGTGACCTCTCTATTTTTAAAACTTGTTTTAGTAATATTATACGCTATTGTTTTTGCAAATTTAAATATACCATAATTGTGGGCGACTTTAACTTGGACTTTGACATGCAATCAGAGTATGTTAGTGATATAAGAAATATTCTTACTATGTATGGTTTACGGTACTTCATTAGAGAACCTACAAGGATTACGATTGATAACAAATCATGTCTTGACAATATTATTACCAATCTAGGTCCTGACATTGTATCTACAAATGTTATTGAAATGCACATTGCCGATCATCTTGCACTATCTTTACATGTTAATGGTCAGTGCACTCGTAAAGATGAACCAGTTTCCTACTGTACACGTATAATTAACGATTCCACTTGTCATAAATTTGTACTGGATTTGCAGTTGGGTTGCCTCCATGATTTTTGCTGCGACTCTTTGAATTCAAATGACTCTGCTGACCTATTTTTAGGAACTTTTGTTAACATTGTGCAACTTCCTTGTTAAGTCAAAAATTCGGTCTAATTCTGGTATCAGATGGTTTAACGGTGAACTTAAGTCGATGCGACGCAGGCTCAGTCAAGCTAAAAGGAAATTTAATGCATCTAATCTTGAATCCGATTGGGTTTCCTATTGTGAGTTGCGCAAATCCTATAGGAAAGCATTAAAAACTACAAAGCGTATTTGCTACAATAATTTTATCTGCAACTCTAATAACAAGTCTAGAGCAGTTTGGCAAATTGTTAATACTGAGAAACCTTCCTGCAGTAAAAATAAGTCCTCTTTATCTCCGGAGGAATTTAATAACTTTTTCGTTAACGTAGCTGATGTCATCATAAAATCAATTGGCAACTCCGATAATTTGAATCCTGCTGTTTTTAAATAAAGTTCCTAAACCAATATCATCGTTTTTCCTTTCAGCGGTTGATGAGTCTGATGTTCGCGAGGCTATTTTAAGCTTGAAAAATTCTAGCTGTTTCGATTATTATGGCCTGAATAGTAAATTGCTAAAAGTCGCTATTGAGCCCATTGTTAAGCCCCTGTCAACTCTTTTCAATAAATGTATACAGGATTCTATTTGGCCGGACTGCTTTAAAGTTACGAGTGTTCTTCCTCTTCACAAAAAAGGGGACAATAATTTATTGGACAACTTTAGGCCAATTGCAATTGTACCTGTGATCTCAAAAGTTTTAGAAATTTTGCTAAAAAATAAGTTATTGCAATATTTTGAAAGCAAATCTATTTTGTCGCCCTGTCAATTTGGCTTTCGCAATGGTCGTTCCACAGTCGGAGCTCTGCTAGCAGTTCTAGAGAACATTGTAGAGGGTTTGGACTGTGGGATGAACATTCACGCCACATTATGCGATCTGTCTAAGGCATTCGATTGTGTCGATGTCAATGTCCTTTTATATAAGTTGGAATATTATGGTATTCGCTCCAAAGAGCTAAACCTTTTCCGCTCCTATCTATCAGATCGCAAGCAGTATGTTTCCGTTGGTGATTCTGACTCCGAAATTCTACCTGTATCGGCCGGTGTACCGCAGGATCAGTTCTTGGTCCGATTTTATTTTTAATCTACATTAATGATCTGCCTGTCAACATTCAACGTTCGACTTGTATTTTATTTGCGGATGATACCACTTTGTTAACTCGTGGTGGTATTGATGGGAGCAGAGGTGATCTGGACAATGCTAGTCTGTGGTTCTCCGCAAACAAGCTGAAACTAAATATGGATAAGACTCGCGACATTACCTTTACTGCTAGTAAAGTATCTTGCAATGTGGATAATGTTAAATTGTTGGGAATCTACTTGGATACGCGTTTAACTTGGGCTACTCATATAGATCGCCTCTGCTCTAAACTGGCACGGCAGGTTTTCTTTCTGAGGCAGCTTCGCTCATGTGTCCATACTTCTACTTTAAAAATGCTGTATTTTTCCTTGGTTCACTGTCATCTGTCTTATGGTGTAGCTCTTTGGGGCAATGCTACTAGTGCCTTTAGAGCATTTGTTATTCAGAAAGCAGCTATTCGCCTCATTGGTAATGCCACTAGCAGAGTTCATTGTCGAGAATTGTTTATTCACTACAAAATTTTGCCCTTACCCTGTTTATATGTATATGAGGCTTTATCATTGGTTCATAAGAGTGCAGCTCATCTGCAAACCCATTCTGATGTACATAGCTATAACACCAGACACGCTGGAAATCTGTTATTACCTTATTCTCGACTTAATGTCACCAAATCAAATAAGCCAGATATTAACCTGTACAATGGATTTGATAACTTCTGTAGAGTGAAACATATCACTCAATTATCATATGGAGCTTTTCGTAGATTTGTCAAATCCTTCCTATTACTGCATTGCTTTTACAGTGTTGACGAATTTACTGAATATTGTTCTACTAACACCTATTCATCTTAGATTTTGATTTTAAATATATTTACTTTACGCATATAAATTTGTTCTTTCTAATCAATGAGTGATATGTTTCATTCTACTTTTTCTGTGGTTAGTTTCATGTTTGTAGTGGTGTTTTATATATATTTTTGTTTGTTATTTTTTTTTATCTTTGACTAAGCATTACTATTGTGCCTTTTAGTATATATATATTTTTTGTTTCTTTGTTTTACTAAATTTCAACTATAATTAATATTTATTATGACATAAATGTACTGTTGTGTATATACTGTCAATAAAAGTCTATTCTATTCTATTCTATTCTATTATTATTATTATTATTATTATTATTATTATTATTATTATTATTATTATTATTATTATTATTATTATTATTATTATTATTATTATTATTATTATTATTATTATTATTATTATTATTATTATTATTATTATTATTATTATTATTATTATTATTATTATTATTATTATTATTATTATTATTATTATTATTATTATTATTATTATTATTATTATTATTATTATTATTATTATTATTATTATTATTATTATTATTATTATTATTATTATTATTATTATTATTATTATTATTATTATTATTATTATTATTATTATTATTATTATTATTATTATTATTATTATTATTATTATTATTATTATTATTATTATTATTATTATTATTATTATTATTATTATTATTATTATTATTATTATTATTATTATTATTATTATTATTATTATTATTATTATTATTATTATTATTATTATTATTATTATTATTATTATTATTATTATTATTATTATTATTATTATTATTATTATTATTATTATTATTATTATTATTATTATTATTATTATTATTATTATTATTATTATTATTATTATTATTATTATTATTATTATTATTATTATTATTATTATTATTATTATTATTATTATTATTATTATTATTATTATTATTATTATTATTATTATTATTATTATTATTATTATTATTATTATTATTATTATTATTATTATTATTATTATTATTATTATTATTATTATTATTATTATTATTATTATTATTATTATTATTATTATTATTATTATTATTATTATTATTATTATTATTATTATTATTATTATTATTATTATTATTATTATTATTATTATTATTATTATTATTATTATTATTATTATTATTATTATTATTATTATTATTATTATTATTATTATTATTATTATTATTATTATTATTATTATTATTATTATTATTATTATTATTATTATTATTATTATTATTATTATTATTATTATTATTATTATTATTATTATTATTATTATTATTATTATTATTATTATTATTATTATTATTATTATTATTATTATTATTATTATTATTATTATTATTATTATTATTATTATTATTATTATTATTATTATTATTATTATTATTATTATTATTATTATTATTATTATTATTATTATTATTATTATTATTATTATTATTATTATTATTATTATTATTATTATTATTATTATTATTATTATTATTATTATTATTATTATTATTATTATTATTATTATTATTATTATTATTATTATTATTATTATTATTATTATTATTATTATTATTATTATTATTATTATTATTATTATTATTATTATTATTATTATTATTATTATTATTATTATTATTATTATTATTATTATTATTATTATTATTATTATTATTATTATTATTATTATTATTATTATTATTATTATTATTATTATTATTATTATTATTATTATTATTATTATTATTATTATTATTATTATTATTATTATTATTATTATTATTATTATTATTATTATTATTATTATTATTATTATTATTATTATTATTATTATTATTATTATTATTATTATTATTATTATTATTATTATTATTATTATTATTATTATTATTATTATTATTATTATTATTATTATTATTATTATTATTATTATTATTATTATTATTATTATTATTATTATTATTATTATTATTATTATATTTGGTGCCTGTTTTGATTCAAATCTACGATTGCTTGAATATATTTTTGTTTTGTTACGGTGAAAAATCGCTCTTGTTATGAAGACTGCAGCTTTTCGAGATCATGGCTCTGATTTAATTCATCCGAACATTTAATATTCTTCCAATCCAGTTGCTGATTTCACAATAAACTTCGTGAGCCCTGCTGCTAATCCCCCACCTCCGTATTTTCGTTACTGCAGGAGAAACAATTAACAACTGTTCGGAATCGCAGATCCGACGAAAATGTCTTAAATGTGTATATTTATTATCCGCACCAGCTGTAATCTAGATTGAAATTTTAATAAAATCTAAAATTAATATCACAGCGTAGGAGATAAAGACTATTATGATGAATTTTAATATTGAATATCGAGGCCCCAGGCAGTTTAAACAAACAGAGAGGACGTGAAGAGGAAGTTTTACATTCTCCGGGTGTACAAAAGAGGTCCTTAATTAATTTTTTGCCAAGAGAAACACGCTTTTCCTCCATTGGAGCGTTATAGATAGATACGATTCACTTCTAAACGTTTTTATAATATGATTTAAACGCTAAGGTGAAACCGTTTTTCACTTTATTAAGCATTTTGTGTTAGCTGTGTCACCCGTAAGAAACTTACGACAGTTTCAAAATATTGCATTGCATTACATATGGTCTCAGCGATTTATGTCAAGAAATCTTGCGTAATACCAGCAACAGGAACCAAAATCGATATATATAGGCAGACTCGGGAGTAGTGATAGCAGGTCCGCCTCCACAGAACGTAGAGAACAACAAGGGAATAGGCAAGTGAAAGAATATTTAATGTGCTCATTAAGTATGTTACTGGCAGCAATCACTTATCAAAGTAACGGCATAACAACTTGTAAATATTCTTTCAGTTTTTAATAATAAATACCCTGAATCTTGATGTTGAAGATAATCAGTATAACCGTAAACAATGAAGTACTTTCAAATAAAGAACGTTGTAAATATTGTGCATCAGGGAAACCGTGAATTAAACGCGAATATATCGGTAAATGATGTTGTGGAAAGGTGCAGTTTCTTTTAAATTGGCTGTAGCAAATGTTTATAATGCATGAAATTAACTAATATTATTTAAAATTAAATGAGAAAGTCTTATAGAAAAGAACGATAATGGGTCATTCCATTTGAAATCGTCTAATTGGCAAAGCCGACCCATTTTAGAATTTGGTTTAACTTTGAAAATCTCTTCTCTAGGGTCCCAAACAACAAAATTTACACGAGTTTGATTTTTACAAGCGCTTGTTTCCGCCTATTTAAATAGATACTTAAAAATTGCTATTTTTAAGCTTTATTAATTTTTGCTGTCAAATTTTTCTGTTTGAAGATATTTGAATGATCAAGACGGAATTCAGAGTGGGAAAGATAGTAGTTTCAGTGTAAATGAAGATAATTGGCTCAGACGATTTCTTTGAATAATAGCAGCGTGCTGAAAATGAGTCATTTTTTGTGAATTTCAATCGACTCTAGCGTCTTAACTGTTGAGAGTTAAAAATTCATGCTCTACGGGAATTTAGTATACATATCATAGACAAAATTCAGCCACAAGTTGACCTGAGTAGCCCACTATTTATAGAAGGGACCTTTGCTTGAAGTTTTGAAATTTTTAAAAATCCCAATATTCAGGCTATGAAACGAGCGTGTTGACTGCGAGATAAAAATCTGATACTCACACAATCTACTGTTCTTACCTTCAACTTTAAATTACTACATCACTTGTTTTGTTATTTTCATTATTAGTGCATGTACATAATTTTCTCGTTGAAAAATTTTTTACAGTTGTCATTTTCGATGATAATTAATTACTTCCAGAAACAATTTTACAACCTAAATATCCATAACTTTATTAAAACTTGAAATATTTTTCATATTTATAATTATTTTTGATGGCAAGAAATTTTAATTAATTAGTAAAAACGTCCAGATTTTTGCTGTAAAAAAAACGGCTCGTACATAACTGTTTATGTCTGTCAAACCCAACAGAAGGATTAAAAAACAACCAGTCATTTCTAGCTTATTAGCTCTCAGCAGTATACCATACGTGAGGAGACCGACCAATAATTATGGCTTATTATGTCTGTTAAACCCGACAGAAGGGTTAAAAACCTATAGCAAACAGTCTAAGTCATTCGTCAGAGACGCACCAGATATATAGATATATCGGTTTCGAGCTTATTAAACAAGTAAAGTAATTTCGAGCTTATTAGCTTTTGTCAGTACGCCATAGATAAGATCATCGACGAATAACTGGCTGTCAAACCCGACAGAATTGTCAAAAAACCTATAGCAAACAGCGCGCATCAGATATATGCCGGTTTCGAGCTTATTAGCTCTCATCATTATGACTTAGGTGAAGTAACCAACGAATAACTCTGGCTGTTTGTCTCTGTCAAAATCAACAGAAGGGTTAGAAAACATACCTATAGTAAACAGCTGCAGTATATACCAGTATCGAGCTTATTAGCATTGCTACATTTCGCGAATATATAGGCAATCTTCAATACGCCCACAAGAGCAATAAGATAAATAAAAAGCAATTTGTGACATGTTTTATATCATTTAAATATGTAAGAAAGAGAGCCATAGAGTAATATTACTAATTGTAAACGATACTGCAGGAAATAACTCCTCCGCGGATTAATGACCCGACCGGCATTCAATTACTCCCGCAGTAACTGAAGGAACAGCCAGTTCAATTGTCGGTCATCTTACCTATGGCATACTGATGAGGGCTAACAAGCCCAAAACCGGTCTATGTCTAGTGGTGTGTCCGACAAGGATTTTTGGCTGTTCAAATTAATTTATTTTCCCAATAAAATAGAGCAATTTTTTAGGCAAAATTGGCTTGGAAAAATCTTCATTTCTTCTTTTGTCGTAGGCTAGAAAAACTGTCAAATTATTGGAAAAGCAGTATTAAAGAGAATGCAATAAAATATATTGTCTAATTCATGTATTTAAAAAAAAATGCATTTTGAATTCAATAAACACATTCTACGGACATATGCACTGGTCCAATATTTTCTGGCTTCGTTTACTAGAAATACACAGTTTTGTTTCACTTTCAAATTCAGATTATTCAGAGCAGAACGGCAGAACAAACATTTAATGCATTATCACTGTACGAGCGCTGCTTCCACAGAGGCGTTGTTGGGAATTTAAAAACTTTCCTCTCTCACATTCAAGTGTAACGTTTGAATGATTATTTTTAATTTTAAAGTTTGAGCCCTCGCACCCTTGGGAGGGGGGCGCCACTCGCCTGAATGCCCTGAAAAACTTGTAAGTGAAATTTCCTTTCAGCAATCGCCGCATCTGTTAAGATGAAAACTTCTTTTAATAAGTTGCGCTTTTTTGGTCTCCCGCTTCACCTCCACCAGACTTCGAAATACGCCCGTCGTAGTGGTTACACTGTAAAAAAATACACATTGTTAACAAAAAATACACATTGCAACAAAAAAAAAACCGAAATATTTAAGGTTCACACGGTACTTTTTATATTTTTACACACTTCTCCGTATGTAGCAGTGTATTAAAGATTTAACACAATTTGGTGTGTTAATATAGCAAATTGTGAAACTTTTACACATTTACGTGTTGACAAACTTTACAGATTCATTGTATTTTTTATCCACGACCACTGAAGAAGGTTTTATACGTCTGTTTTCCGTAGATTAAAAGCCTTTTTCGCACAATCGTTCTGAAATGTGCACTTACTGTCATTGTTGACACATTCTGTAAGTTTAATATACAACACTGTGGCTTGTTTCCATAGAAATCAAAAATATAATAGTGTTTGATTTCATAACAGCATTAATGCGGTAAGTAAAAATCAGTAATTCTTTTCACCAACAAATGCTGGGCTCATTTATTGAAAAAATTAAAGGTACAATTTGTACAATTCTCAAACGTAATAGTTTTTCCCTCGTTTTTATATTTTTACAGTAATTTAATTTTTCTGTATTACTTATTGAGTTAGATATGTAAGGATTACAATAAACTTCAGTAGTTATGTCTTCAAACACCGGAATGGAGTCAAATTCATTGTCACTGCCGCGGTTGGTATGTAAAATCTTTTCAGCAAACTCTATTTTCTTTGTTAAAGATTGCAACATATCCTTCAGCGACACCAGAAGACCTAAAATTACATTTTCTGTTAGTCAAATAATGCATTAATGTTATCACTAAAACCTCCAGCTCTCACGACGTTTGGGTGTCATAACATCAACTCCAGTATTTGCTAACAAAGTCGCTGACGTCCTTCTAAAAGCATGTCCAGTATAGGATTTTGGATCTCTGTTTTGTTTTAAATATTCGGCAATTTTTTGTGGTATTTGTCCCAATGTATTTATATGTACAAGTTGATTTACACATTTTCCCTGGCGAACTGAGTAGAAAAATCGACTAGAGTTAGTCTCCTTAGGTCTTAAGCCTGTATATTTTCGCAAAATCGTCAAAAAAGGGACTTTTTCATTGGCCTTGTCAATAATTGTGAAAATTCGACTAATATGTGTTTTGGTATCAGGCACTTTAACAATGGCAACTGAACCTTCATCCGTAAAGTAACCAACTGTCATCTTCATAAGTTCATCATGCCGAAGAGCCTCAGCGACTCGCATTATCATCACTGCTTTCATCATAATATAGGTTTCCAGGGGGATTCCAGCAGGAATTTGTTCATCTCTTCTCTGGTAAATACCTTCGATTTTTTCGCATTATGTCCAATATTTTTTCTTCTTCAGAAATGCTACTAACTTCTTAAATGCGACCATTATTTAAGTTGATCGTACTTTTAAGCATAGTGTACTCTGCCCATAAGCTTCCCAGAGACTTCAATCTTAAATTTCTCTGACCAAAATAAGCCAGCAAATTTTTTTCAGATATCTCCGCTTTCTTCTCATTCAACCATTTCCTAAAGGCTTTATAGATTTTTTCATACCTCACCTTAAGGATAAGGAGTTCCTGAAGGACTGGAGGGGCCCACAACTTCTCCAGGTAGGACTTGAATTTTTTCAGCAATTGCCATCTGGCTGGATAGTGAATCTTCAATAGAACTTTCCACTACCGTAGTCGATTTCCAACCACCATGACGCTTCACAGTGGTAATATCACGTCTCGTTCCATGTTCGGTAAACCTTTCTGGATCAGGAGCCCAAGAAAAGGTTACTTCCAATGATCGTTGCAATCTGTAAAGAGTTCAAAATCAATGTATAAGTAGAAATATTAAAATCGTGTATTTTTACCTAACTTGTAAATATTCCTCATCTGGTGCTTTTTCAAAAATTCTTCGATTTGGTTACTCTCAGTATCTTTCATTTTATAATTTCTTGATTCTACCTTTGTGCACTTTCAACATTGATTTTAGCATGAAATATTTCGTCCACATCGATGAAGCAGCAAATCGTTTCTCCACATTGAAAAAGTAGGATAGTAGCATCTCTTCTGTAATTGATCATTCTCCTATGCCTCTTTTTACCAGTTATCGAATCCCACTAATTCCTTCTCGTTCACACTTGCTTTTAACTGGTAACAAATGTAATGTTGCTATTTGAGCATCTTGCTGGATTTCAGCCGGAATGAAGAAATTCTCAGCATTCTCAATCATTATTCATTATCATTATCATTAATCATTATTATTCTCATTCTTTATATCGATTTTACAAATTTTTCACTCTTGTCGACAAATAAACACATGTCATAGAGACTTTCTAGTATCTAATCTATCTATCTAGTACCAAAGTCGCTAAATCCGAAGTATTTTAATTTAATACAAAGTGTTGCATGATCTAAAATCAGGAGGAATGAGACAGGCACATTTATTCATGTGATGTCTCTTATTATATCATCAGTAACTTTTAGCAGAGCAGTACTAGTACTATATTGAGCTCGAAAGTCATTCGAAGACTGAGTATCAGGCAGGATATTGACTTTATTACAATAGTCAATCCCTCACCTGTTCAGAAACAACAACCGAGATTTTTGACAAGGTAGGAATCATACTCATGGGACAAAAGTTTGAAGTAGTTATCGGGCTATTCATTTTTGCGACAGGTATAATGTTAGCATCTATCCATGCATAAGCAATATGATTACTTAGATACGGGGTTACAAGAGATATCAGTTTTAAATCAATTCCATTACAGCCCTTAGCATAATAGTTAAGTTTACCAATGATTTTATCAATATTATCCGCGGTAACATCAGTAATTATTATTTTATTCATAATAAAGCTTATTTATATAATCATCCGAAATAAAGGTACCGGTACGAGTGAGATAAAGAAGTAGTAAAAAAAGTAAGAAAACCGTCGATGTCTACATTTACAGAACTAGTTGTAAGTTTTGAATTAACATAACGTCCTCTTTCTAATTTAGAAAAATATTTCAAGAGATATGCTCGTAATATTCAGAATGAATTCCTATTACAAGTTAGAAAAGGATGGCACTAATAGGCGATTTAAGTGGAAAAATCCTGAAATGGCTTCCCAAATTTAGCCGCTATCTCAAAAGATTACTATCAACGACAGCAAGTTTAAGTTCAATTGGAAAGCAATTTTCCAGGACTACAATTACTGTTAGTATCCTGCAATGGATTAGGTGATAAATCTATCAAAAGTCTTATACACCTTCCCTCTGAATAAGGGTATTAACGCCTCCTTTTAAATTTACCCAATGTTGAGCTCAATATATTCAAAGAATTCATTGGAAAATACAGGGATAGAGACATCCTAGATATTTTGCTTCAAAATATTACTATTGGAGCCAACTTGCCTTAATAGAATATTGATAATAAAAAAAGATACATCGTGTGAAAGTTGGAATTTAGAAATTGTCGATTTATTTCTAGAAACTGAGTTGCTTGAAAACACCACGAGTTCGCAGGACGAGTGGTGTTCTTTTGGTTTGTGATTGGTCAGATTATGTGAAAATTTTAAGATGAGTGAAATAGTCGTAATAATTATAACGTTTTTGAACTTAAAAATTTGATGTTTTTGGATACAAGAAATCATAATCTGTTATCTATTTCGATGTATTTTTCAGGGGGCGCGACATACGCCATATTTATGACGTAAATACAAGCGTAAATTTTTTATCCGTAAGTAAACACTTTTTTCAACCTACAGTATTTTCGCGAAAAAAACGGTGTACCACTCCTAGCGTAATATTTTTCAGTAATACATTTAGTATGTCTCTATAAACCATTACTTACCGATCACCCTGTATACACATATTTATTATTATGTAGCGTATATAAAAATCAATTTACTTATTTAAATTCAAAACAGACAATGTTTTATGATATTTTTTTGGTTATTTTGATACTAATGGTGTGATGAAAATGTGGTACAATTAATTCCCCAATTTCCAATATTATATATTCAACAGTGCTTTTCATCGGCAGACAAACTCGGAATTTGATGTTTATATTAATTAGATGTATTGGATGAAACGCCATTATTGTATTTATAATTATTTTAAATAAATACACTTCCATACAATTATTGCGCTCGATGTGCTGTCGGATATTGTTAAAATTATTATTATGAATGCGGCATGTTAATTTGCGTTTGACCAAATGGCATATCGATATTATAAATTGCCATTATATAATTAACGAGACTGTATACTACTATCTACCTGTTATGGCTAAAATTGCATTCATTAATATATAACTATAGAAAACTAACCCCCAACTACAATAACACAATCTAGCTTTGTATTCAGTTTACCTCACTAAACATTTTTGAGTGACAAGAACTTTTCCTGAGGTGTTGTTTCTAAGTTTGTCAATTTTTGATTAATAAATAACGAAAGATTTTTAAGTTTAGTATAGTACAGCGAACCCTAAAAACGACAACGGGTATTTTCAACAGGACAGGATAATTTGTGTTCTTCTTCAGTTTCTAGTGACTTTTTAAATTTTTAAACGTTTTATAGTTATTAAATAAATAAATTTGTGTCGGGTGCAGATACTTTCCTACAATATAGTTCGCCGGTTTGGTTTTCTAGGTTATGGCACAAGACTGCCACGGGTACATTAAAAATTTTCTATTATCTATTCCTTTCGTTCAATTTTGTTATAATAAATAGGTATTTTATCTAGCTGTACCTACAGGAAGTGTGTTTTATCGGTAGTGAGTGGTTATAATGGTGGTGAATGAAAATGTAGTTTTGCAAGTTTATAACAAAATAATGAAAAACGAATGCAAAATAATGGAGCTAACTGGATTATCTGTTACATACCTATCTATCAGGTATTATTACTAATAAAAATGTTAATTTTTGTCTTTTCTGCATTTAGAAATGCTGCAAAAAAAGAACCGCATTGCAGTATATATTGTTGACAGATGTATGTTTTATCTATGGATCTAGAGGCGGGTATCCATTTGTTGCAAAATGACGTATCGTATCAACGTATCGTATCAGGCAATCGTTGCATAGTAACGTATTAAAGTAGGTAAAAAAAAACGCAACGGACTTGATCGCTCAATTGTCGGTTTTTCGCCGACACATCAAAGAAATGATACGATACGAGACAGGCACAGTGTGAACGGACGTTTTTTGTTTGTTGACACAACTGGTCGTTGCAGTCTTTTAATACTTCCACGATAGCCGCGCACACCTGTGGAACAAACCTACTGATGGTTTGCTTTGCGATTCTAAATAGATACTGAAGGCTGGAGTAGGAATCGCCAGTGGCCAAAAAGCGTAAAGTTAGAGCCAATCTTTCTTGAGCGGGAATTGCTTTTCGAAATGTAGTATCTTGTTTAGCAATTATTGGCTCAATCGATGACAAGAAAAATTCAAAATCAGTAGGATGCACTCTAGTGAAGTTCTTGTACATACCGCTAACAGCTTGGAACTTCAGGTCGGCCATTAAACATGTTCCACTATATTGCTCTCTGCTGGCGTACAACTTTGACATCCACCAACGCGGTGGTTTGCGTCTTTTTTTCTCTTGCTGCAGAGAATAGTGAATAAAAATATACGCGGCTGCCGCTTGCTGAGGTCCATTCATCGCAGAGATGCGGAAAGAACTAACGTCCGCACAACCCAAACCGTATCCCTCCCGTTCGCGCAATTGATACACAGATATGCAGTGAATCTGTGCTGAAAAAAAACTCGTTGCAGCGTATCGTACCAAAATGAAACGATGCGCTGAGACGATACGTTGATACGATGCGTGATTTTGCAACAAATGGATACCCGCCTTAAGCCATCTCAGTCGATGCGTATCATAGAGGCCGTCTTTCCGTAGGAAAAAAGAGTTTTACCCCATTTTTTTAAATATCGAGCTAAAACTCTGGAATAATTTTTTTATTGTTTTTTAGGCCTTCCTGAGCATGTGGTTAAAATGTTTGTGCTTAAGTCATAGTTAACCCTGTATATGTGGCAGGGTGTTGAAGATTTAACACAATCCACTGTGCTAATATAGCAAATGTTATGTGTAACTGTTACATATTTAAGTGTTATTTCATCATTAAAGGTGTAAAGCATAAATTAAAGTATTATTTTTTCTACAGCTAATATTTAAGTTGTCTTTCATCTATTAAAAATCGTAGATAAAGTAGGGTAGATATAATGATATGAAGTGTTTTAACACCAAGGATAGATAAAGAACTTTATTTTTTAAGTAAGTACTTATAACCACTAATTTCATTACCTACTATTCATGATACAAATATTAATTACAACATTCCCAGAAATATACATGAGAAGAAGGGAAGGGAGAATCAATTTTGCTGCGACCAGGATACCGATGTATTGTCGCCAATGGTCTGATTTTCCACGCAGTTAAGTATGCATTCTGATACAACAATCTTCTTGGCCACCGATTTCTCAATGTATGTCTCTACTACAGAATAAGACCATCCAACCGCTTTACTGTCACCAAGTCACCAGAACTTGCAGCCATCGTACCTGCAGAACGATGGAACTAATGCCCATGCATTTCTGGTTTTGGCATCTTTAGAAGCTTATCTTCTATGGAATTGTTTAGTGTTCTTTTGTTGATAGTTGATGAAGAGTTTGTTATGTTGTTCGTTTTTTGGGTGTAGGGTGTTTTCGCACAATCCTCAAGACACTGTCTCCAGATTTCTAATTTGTACAGATACAGATCGATCGGTCTTTCTTGGTTTGGTGTCGACCAACTTCTAATCAATGCAACTCATCCAAACGGCAAGCTCCATGTAAACCCATTATAGATAGCTATAACTATGTAAAGTAAACGAGTAATATACACATTTAGTTTTACCTTGGACAAGGAGATATTCATCTGCAACAGATTGTAGAAATTTAATCACATCTTCCGAGTTAAAAATTTTGGACTCATATTTACACTTTCACAATAAGTACGAGACAACATGGGGATGCCTTTTGTGCCAAAAACTCTACTACAATCAACGGGGAATAGGCTGGTGCGTTGTCGTGGTACAAGATCCAGCCGTTCTCGGCGAGTTCAGGTCGCACACGGAAAACGCGGGCCCGCAGCCGTTCCAGGACGCCAACTTAGAACTGTCCAGTCACTGTCTAGCCAGCAGAAACATATTCACGATGAATGATGCTGTGGATATCGAAAAAAACGATCAATATTGCCTTCAGTCGTGACTTGGACATCCTCGCTTTTGTTGGCCGTTCTCCACCCTCTGCTGACTTTGTTTACGGGTCTCGGGGTCATACTCAAATACGCAGATCCCATCTCCAGTGACTACTCGACTCATTCAGTCTCTACCGTCGCTCCGAATGCAAGACAACAAATCCTCGCAGATCGATTTTCGCATGTCTTGCTGTTCACGGGTGAGAACTTTTGACACCATCTTTGCGCAAATTTTTCGCATATTCAAATTTTCATGTAGCATCTTGCTAATGGTTTCTTTGTTGACCTTTAACTAGTCAGACAACGCACGAATGCTTAGGCGCCGGTCAGACGTGATCAGTGTACGCAAACGGTCAACATTCGCGTCAGTGCGAGAGGTGACGAGAGCTCTTTCACGTGGATCGTCTATCGATTCACGCCCCTCCTTAAACCGTTTTGCCCATTCAAACACGCGTGTTTTTGACATGCATTCGTCTCCTTATACCACCTGCAATTTTCGAAAGATTTCTTAGGGTTTCATTCATTTTCACGACGCCACTAAAAAAGTTACTTCCATAAAATACACATAAAATACAAACCAAACGTGCTATAAACTTCAATCTTAAAGTGAAACTAAAAGGTACCCCTTCTCTAGAAAAAAGTTGAAGAACGATGCAGTGCTTCCAGTTTCCGAGTTTTAACTAAATTCCCGGAACTTAATTGCCACACCTCGTATTACCGCACTTAAGTGATTATTATTATTTACAAATTTCACATGCATACTGTAATAAGGTCAATGTTTCACCTATTGCGTAAATAACAATTTTATCCACAATCATAATTGATGTATTATTCACTCTTTAGACCCGTAAAACCTTATAATTTATGCAGTAGAGACATAAAATTGACTTTATTATACTACTATATTAACCAGCGTATCTCGCTATGACACTCCGATTCTCAGTTTTTTAAGGAACATTCTTGTTGAAGTAAAAATGTCGTTGTATGTTAAATAGACATTTTAATTAAATTAGACAAACTTAAGCTTGTGATTGTGGATAATATGTTTTATATTCGTGTTTTAGTCGAGTTTTAACTACTCAAGCTCGAATTAAGTTGTTCTACTACTATTAAACATTCTTGAATAAAACGCTGTTTAACTCACTTTTACAATAAATAACTATAATTTTCTCGTTTCCTCGTTTCTTTTCTGTGATAGTAGCACAGAATAAGCTAATATGTCGCAGTAGCCAACTCATTGCTTCTCATCGTCTTGATCCTACAACTTATTAGAAGAAGCACATACACCGTCCGTCGTCTAGACCCCAATCCTCACACACAGCCAGTGAATATCGGTCGTCCCTTCAGGCCGAAGAATATGGGCTGTTATCCTGACGCGGGTTCGACGGCTCACCTCCCGGCAATATCGGCTAAAACCTCCGCCGTAAAATAAACTGACCGCCAGTGGCGCTCACTAGTTACTTGCCTTCTTTATGTGGGCCGGAGGATTTATTATTTCGCTTACCGGATTTTCGGCGCAGGATTGTAAAAACGTGGCCGGAATCGGTTGCGTAAATTTTGCCCATCGGGGTACAAATTTCGTAGGGGTCCGGAAATCGTTATACCGTTGTAAGTTAGGAAAACGGAGAAGTCAGAGTCGGACGGTAGAAGCTTGGAACTGGAGTGTCTGCGAATCTCACGTGATCGTTTTCATTATAAGACTGTCACGGTAGATTGTCAGAAGTTCAGGTTAGACTTACTAACCCCACATAATGATGAAAATAGCAATAATATTGCTATTTAGCGAAATTCACAAAAGTTGAGACTTTCACGCCACTAATAACTTAACTGAATCAAACCTCACCATCTTTAACAATCATTTTACTAATTCGTCACATCTGCAGGCACCCGCAATTCTAATAATTAGAACTACCTGTAATAAGATATATATCTTAAGTTACAGAAGTCCAAGAAGCAACATTATGTCTGTTACAAGCAAAAAAACAAACATGTGTACGAGAAGGAAATGGTGGAATTCAATAACAGGCGAAAAAAGGGACATAGGAGAATTCAATATGGAGAAACGGTTTGCTTCCTCTTCGATGTGGACAAAATATTCCATGCTAAAATCAATGTTTCGAGATATGGCAAATTTACTTTATATTTGAAAGTAGAATCAAGAAATGGTAAACCAAAGAAGCAAAGATACTGGAGAGAAACAAATTTAAAAGCGCTGAATGAGGAATAATTACAAGTTAAGGTGGAAAATATACGATTTATACATTGAGCGTTTTATTATGAACTCTTTACAGGTTATAACGATCATGGGAGTCGCAGGTGCTTGCCAATGCAATGAATTAATCTTTTTGGATATCACCCATGTCCAAGACAGAGACGGTTACCTATACGTACTCATTCCGTATATTAAAACAAGTATTTCAAGAAGTTTCACGATCATTGAAGAAGGTTTTTCTGTCAATGCTGGTGGGAGATTTTTCTTGCGATATGTGGCTGGAAAATGTACTACACAACATGTAGGTATCAACACAAAAACGTTTTCAAAATTGCCTGAATTTCTTGAGCTTCCTGATCTTTTCGGCAACATTACTAGCCAATGCTGGAGGTGCTATTATCACTGTGAAATGTCATGGTGGTTAGAAATAGACTACGGTACGAAGATTCATTGTCCAGAAAGATTGCAATTGCTGAAAAAACCCAGGTCTTACGTAGCGAAGTTGTGGGCCCCTCCAGTCCTTCAGAAACTCTTTATTAAGTGAATTTAAATACTCCTGGTGAAAATGACAAGATCGTTCTTGAGATAAATGTATGTGTGTTATGAAGCCTAATCCACTAGTGTGTCAAAAGGCCTTTAATCCACCAGAACAAACCTTCTTAATGTAGTAGTCGTGGATAAAGGTACTTAAGCCAATCAATTTCCCTTCATAAAAGCATAGTTTCTCAATGTTTAATGTTCTATGATTGCAGCTTGTATGTTTAAAACTGAAACACCCCGTATAAGTGCCATTTCGACTGCCTATTGTCCTAAGCCTTCTTGAGACTCGTAAGCATAGTTAACAGACGAGTAACAAAATTGAAGTGTGCAATAAATCTCGCATTGTTAAGTGGAAAATTGTCCATCATAAAATAAATCTAATGAACAAACCAGCACATCTTGAAGCGTTTTTATGTCAAAATCTCGTAAGTTACGACACAGGAAATCCCATAAAAACATATTTATGCGGCCAACCACCTGACATTTTAATTACGCCTTTATTTACGTTCACAATTTAAAAAGCCAAAGCGCGCGTAAATCAAAATTATTTAGTAACGAATCCCCCAATAACAATTTACACCCAATTTTCTCATAAATCACGGCCGTAATTTATTTCCGCGCTCATAATGGACTGAATTAAACGTCAATATCATCAATTAAGGTCGGGGGGGTCGTCCGTCTTGCCCAGGACCTGGTCCACCTTTGAGGTCGGGGCCCTTTGGCCACATATTTGTCTAGTGTTGCCTCCAAAAGACAATACCTGACCGATGTTTTGTCAGTCCGCTTGTTAATCAGCCGGATTGCCGGCGGCTAGGACGCGCGCCCACCAGTGGCGTAGGTGTAGGGTAGGTGCGCTGGTAAAAATGGGTGGAAAGTTCCGTGTTTTGTTATGTTCTTTATACATATTATTTATTGGAAAATTTTAATTTCTATTATACAAGGTTATTGAAGGGAACTCGGTTACTGCATGAAATTATTTTACTGCTATTTTTAGAAAATAATTTGACAGATCTACTAAGACGATTTCCATTGGACATTAGATAACACATGTACTTTCAGCATGATTGTGCCCTGCCCATTTTAGTCGCGTTGTGATCAATCCTCCAAACAATAGCTTTCCACAACGCTGGATTGGCGGAGGTGGTTTCCAAAATTGGCCACCAAGGTCACCAGATTTGAATCCCCTTGATTACTGAATTTGGGGATGGTTTAAATCATTAGTATATGCCACAAAATCTAACACAAAAGAGGCGACCGGATTGTCAATTGTGCAGCACTCATAAGCGAAAATCACCGTGCACTTCAACGAATTACTCATGCAATGCACAAACGAGCTGATGCATGCATTAAGGCGGACGGTGGTATATTTTAAAATTGAATTGATTAATTTCGCTTCATTAGATCTTTAATCAATGTTATAATTTATAATACATACAGAATAAACGGATGCATTACAATACCTAATTAACTCGGGTAAAGATATTTTCATTGCTGTCTCAGTAACCGTTGATATTCGACAATATGTTTATTCGGCTTTTTTGTTCATTTTTGCCCCTTAAACACCCCTTTCAAATATAAGGGTTCCCCCACAATCACCCTGTATATTAAAGAATAATCAAGTGTATGTACGTAATGAAATTAGAAAATTTCACTGCACTTGCAGCTTGTGTCAATTTAAATGTTATACAATTCATATATATCATTGAAACTGAAGCTTTACTGTGTGTCTATAAACCATACAACATTCATTTCAAGTAACATATTTATCTTTATGACAGTAAAAATGCTAATTGGTTACAACTGTAACATGTAGTTACGTTAATTATAAATGTACTGTAGCTAAAGCTAAAAATATTTATTTTCATACATATATACCTATATTTACAAATATTTACAAAAAGGCAAAGAATATATACTGATGTTTCAAGAATAATTATGTAATATTTTCAGCGCAAATATATCACATATTTTCTAATGCGAATAAAATACCTACTAATACATTTTTAGATGATGACTGAACAATACACTTTTACAGAGAAGGATGGATAATTCACACTTAGAGGACGGATGGACAAATTCAACTAAAAAGATCTTCCTATAGAAGTTATTTCTGCTTCTGACAATGCCTTCTTAACTATTTAGAAATACAAATGTGTATGTTGTCTCAACATAAATAGAGTAAAATAAATGTACACTGTCAAATGTCAAATTTTACAGAAGTAAATACTCTATGCCTCGGCGTTAAGTAATGAGAAATTGAATATTTCCATATTATATTTATTGAGATATTTGCCCTGCATACAATACAACAGCGTACGAATGTATGAATATTTAATGTTCATTCTCTGTTTGTAAGTTCCTTACAACCACAAATAATACATCAAAAAAGCAGGTACGCTGTAGGTAATTTGTCAAGTGTCGACACGGGTGTGTTACAAACCTATTTTGTTATTCATCGGCAAAGTTTTTCGGTGACTTATGACAGATTTCTCTAGTCGGACGATGATTGATTTCTCCCTCAACTTTTCGGGCTCCTTGTGGAATTCTCCGGGGATTAAGCTCGAGGCGTAAAGGCGAAAGGGGTGGAAACTCAAATTTAAACGTCTTTTTATGTAGATAGAATAGAGCATAAACCTAAAAAAAAAATAATTAAAAATATAGTAGGTAGATACCCATACATATATCTACCTTCAATTTTAAAGTTCTTTTACCCATGTATGAATCATTAGGTTTCGTTCAGGATGATTTTATTTTATTTAAAATAAAATTTGAATTTTTTTGCCCGCTTAAAGTAAGCAAAAATCGCGATATAATCTATTTATTTGTGAAATGTATTATTATACTTTATTAAACATAGTTTTTAACAAAAACAAAAAATAAAGGCCCTTTGCATAAATAAATTTTACATTTTCAACTTTTTTTAACGCCCTGTATGTTTACTACATATCTCATCAGTGCTCGTGACTTACCAAGACAAGCAAAACATCTTATGAAGAGTAACTTTTAGTCGAAAAGTCAACAATTAAAACGAAAACCAAAGATTGAGCGTTATATTCCAAAAGATCCATGTTTAACTAAAGAAGAGGTTGGGCCATATGGAAATTGCTACGAGTTATATGATGATTTCGTAATAACAAAATCGAAATGTGGAAAAAATTATTTCGTAGTAAGAGAAGGAAATTTACAAGTTAGTAGCTTGTAAAAATTCCGCTATAGTCTGTTTAGAGATGAAAGAGAGTAATAAAAGCTTATTATGTATGCAAATCATAAATAAATGTAGTACTGGTGCTTATATTCAATATTTTTGTATTATGTATTATCGGTGAGATGAAGTGTACTTTTAAAAAACTTTGTGTGATCGAACCGTACTAAATTTAAGCATAACCGGGTTAAGAGGGTTTTTAGTAATTCAAATAAAATTATTCAATATCATTATCAAAATATTTATTTAAATTTAATGAACAGACTTTTATTCCACACAAAAATATATGTATTTTGAAAATTCAAATTATGGTGAGTAAATGTAGTGTTGTATAAATGTACAATAAAGAAAATAAAAAAGTAGGTATATTAAAATTCATCCTCTCAATATTCTGATGAATTATCTTCGTCTCCTAGATTGATAACGATAGGTTCCACAGTAACGTCAATTAAATTATCGAGTTCCCACATTTTCTCCTCTTCTTTTTGTACATGATGTATACATCTTTGCCAGTTATCTGCAATTACTCGTTCCAAGGAATTTTTAACAACATTTTCACGTCACTTAATTTAAACGTCGTACTATTTCGCGCTACATCTCCTTTTACCTGCGCCCAGACTTATTCGATTGGGTTAAGTTCACAGTGATAAGGTGGTAACCGTAGCACCGTTAGTTGATGAATTGTTGCCATTTCATCTATAACATATTTTTGGCAAATCGTTGTCTTCTGACTCAAGTTCACTTAAAATTTTGTTTAGCGTTGGTATTTCTTTTTTAAAATATAATGAGTGTACAGCGCACATCTTTTCACGCGTTTAGCAGGTACGTGATCTGATAAGCTCGACATTTTACCCAAACAATATTATATCAACTGACACAATAGTCAAACATTTTATAAATTTTATTTATTTAAATTGCTAATATTTTAATTATATTTGCTTGACTCCTGTCGATATATGTATGATATTACTAAATGATCTTTTCTTTTTCATTCTATATACTTTGGTCTGGGTTTAACTCCTTTTTTGTTTATGAACTATTGATAATTATGAGATCATGTCCCAATATTTGATGAATTTTAACTATATTTTATTTTCAAAATTGTTAATTTATTTAATTTACACTATAATAACTACTTATATGCTCTGCATTGTCAATTTTTATATTATTTTGTTTAATTCTACTATATTTTAAATTTAATAACAATAATAATTTCAATTCTATTTTATGGTTTTTTAAAATAAACATGTAAATCCTCACAGGTATTGAAGCTGATATTTCATATTGTCTCAATATATACCTATATTTACAAATATTTACAAAAAGGCAAAGAATATATACCGATGTTTCAAAAATAATGATGTAATATTTTCAGCGCAAATATATCACATATTTTCTAATGCGAATAAAATACCTACTAATACATTTTTAGATGATGACTGAACAATACACTTTTACAGAGAAGGATGGATAATTCACACTTAGAGGACGGATGGACAAATTCAGCTAAAAAGATCTTCCTATAGAAGTTATTTCTGCTTCTGACAATGCCTTCTTTCTATTTAGAAATACAAATGTGTATGTTGTCTCAACATAAATAGAGTAAAATAAATGTACACTGTCAAATGTCAAATTTTACAGAAGTAAATAATCTATGCCTCGGCGTTAAGTAATGAGAAATTGAATATTTCCACATTATATTTATTGAGATATTTGCCCTGCATACAATACAACAGCGTACGAATGTATGAATATTTAATGTTCATTCTGTTTGTAAGTTCCTTACAACCACAAATAATACATCAAAAAAGCAGGTACGCTGTAGGTAATTTGTCAAGTGTCGACACGGGTGTGTTACAAACCTATTTTGTTATTCATCGGCAAAGTTTTTCGGTGACTTATGACAGATTTCTCTAGTCGGACGATGATTGATTTCTCCCTCAACTTTTCGGGCTCCTTGTGGAATTCTCCGGGATTAAGCTCGAGGCGTAAAGGCGAAAGGGGGTGAAACTCAAATTTAAACGTCTTTTTATGTAGATAGAATAGAGCATAAACCTAAAAAAAAAATAATTAAAAATATAGTAGGTAGATACCGATACATATATCTACCTTCAATTTTAAAGTTCTTTTACCCATGTATGAATCATTAGGTTTCGTTCAGGATGATTTTATTTTATTTAAAATAAAATTTGAATTTTTTTGCCCGCTTAAAGTAAGCAAAAATCGCGATATAATCTATTTATTTGTGAAATGTATTTTATACTTTATTAAACATAGTTTTTAACAAAAACAAAAAATAAAGGCCCTTTGCATAAATAAATTTTACATTTTCAACTTTTTTTAACGCCCTGTATGTTTACTACATATCTAATCAGTGCTCGTGGCTTACCAAGACAAGCAAAACATCTTATGAAGAGTAACTTTTAGTCGAAAAATCAACAATTAAAACGAAAACGAAAGATTGACCGTTATGTTCCAAAAAGATCAATGTTTAACTAAAGAAGAGGTTGGGCCATATGGAAATTGCTACGAGTTATATGATGATTTCGTAAATAACAAAATCGAAATGTGGAAAAAATTATTTCGTAGTAAGAGGAGGAAATTTACAAGTTTGTAGCTTGTAAAAAGCTAGTGGAATAAAGTAACATTATTTCACATTATAAAATTTAAAGTCTGTTGTAAAGAGAGTTGTAAGAGCTTTCAAAATAAATATTACTCAACCCCCAATGCCATTTAAATATTTTGAGGTGAAAGTGGCGGAGTCAAAAATACCAGCAAAAAATGTCCCCCTTTAATCTAAAATCGACGGATTTGAGCGTTTTTCTACAATCTTTGTTTTGTTTTAATCTGGCCATCCTGTATATTTTTATTATTATTATTCATTTCGTCTTCTTTTATGCGACACTAAATTATATAATACAGTTTTTTTCTTTTTAATTTTCCTCATTTTTAGTTGAAAATCATGACAGATAGTTAACAACGATAATAAACAGCCACAATGATCCTTCTGCAAAATTACTTTAATGGAACTGTGTGGGTGACAGCCGCTAAGATGACGCGGGTTGGGAACACGAATTTGCTCTCTCATATCGACTAGGGCTTGGAAGGTATGAATATGACGATTTCTTTGGTACAGGACCGGAGTTTAAACTGTTTGATCTATCATTTCGATTTTTCAGTGCCTTGAGATACGAGAAAAATATCTAGTGCTCAATAATCCCACATGTAAATGTCAATTGAGTTCAGATGAGGAAAACGTAGCGGACAATATATTAGACTTAATAAAATGGACTTTATACTCCGGTGTTGAAATAGTGACAACAATTCAACATGCGGGCTTAAGTGACAAGTAAAGCGTGCAGGGAATGCAATTCCATAGGCGTATCATTTTAGGGTATTCAAGCTATTAAATAAGAAACAACAAATAGATGTGTCGAAGTGTTGGTAAAAACTAGGTTGTTCTTACACTTTGTCATTGTTCAATGCACGACAAACATTAGTTACCGACATATTTATTAAGAAACTATACCTTTCCATAAAACATTGTCTACTAAACTGGTCGTTACTGCTGCTACAAAACATTACCAATGAGTTCGTCAATTATTGCTACATCAGTTCATAAATATGATACGAAAAGCATATTCGCAATTTTATTGCAAGTTTCGAGCTACATTCTTTATAGCGTTTCGATATCTTTCCGTGTATATACAGGTACACTTATTTATAACAATATTTCCGTTACGGCCCTGATTCACACACATTGGTCCGATAAATCCGTCTCATAAATCCACGTCTCGACAACAAAACTATTAAAATCCGTTTAGGTCTGTAATCCGTCTAACGACGTTTGTTTATACATTTTTTTCGTCTGGACACAAATATAAATAATAGAATATTCAATGAAACTGGCATTACAAAACAGATTTGTATTAAAATGTGGTGCTATTACAGGAGCTTGGACTAATAGACTGTAATTTTTCACTGACGTATATATAAATATGTCTCATTAAAATCGTATTTCGCTTGCCGAGGTGACTAACCAGATTATATTTAATTAGAAAATTATGTGGTACTTTAACGTATTATTAAAGCCATGTACCGTGTGTAACGAAAAATCAAACAAGTACATTCTCATACTCTCGTCGTTACGAATAAGAAATTAAATTACCTACATACAATTTTAAATCTTTATGTGTCAAAAATAATAAGTTTGAAGGTTTGTTTACACATCCTCTATAGGTAATTATTATTTAAGGCGGGGATTTTGTAGAAAAGGAATTGCTCAGCCTGAGTGAGCGAAACGACGAATCAATCAAACCTATGAGACAGTATACAACCCGTATAGGCCCGAACCGCACGGTTCTCTGAAGTTTATCGTGCATTTCGACGTACATAAAAATGGAAGCCGTGATATATGTTATGATTTTACTCGAGGACACAATAAAATTACCAATAAATATTAATCTGAAAGTGAAACACAAGTTGTCCTATATGTCCTGGCTAGTGAGTGAAGTAATTTGGTGGCTATGGCTGTGATAATTTTGCCGTAATTGTGACATATTGTCGTAGTAACTGTGTGGCTAAAATTGAGGTATTTTAACATTTATTTTAATTATTCTGGTGATTTTATGATCAATGAAAATTATCTCACGCACTAGCGGGAACCTTTGTGAATACGTTGATATATAATAGTAACCAATAAAGACCAATAATACCGGCCCAAGCATCTTAAACTGGCGTTGATCAAGAAGCAAAGGTATTGCTATGGTAACCTGTCAAACTTGATATAAACAAAATTGAGTTTTCGTTTTTACATTTTTTTGAGAATATAGTGGTGATGATTGAAATAATGAGTGATTCAGAAACAGAAAACTTGCCTCATGAAATTGAAAAAACTGCTGCAACTGCAGTAGCTTCAATTTCACCAGATAAATCGAGAACCAAGTACGAACAATGTTATAAACGATTCACTAATTGGTGTGCATCTAAGATTATAAAATATGAAGCAAATAAGGCATTATTAGCATTTTTTGAAGAATTATCCAAGAAGTACAAATCATCTAGTCTTTGGGCGTTCTATTCTACGCTGAGGTCTACAATATGTATACGGCAAATGTTACCATAAGTAACAATTTAATTGCTTTTCTGAAAAAGCAATCAGTGGGACACAAACCAAAAAGTCATGAATATTAACAAAAGATGATGTTCAAGTTTTTACAAGATGCCGATGACACAAAATTCTTGCTAACAAAGGTAAGAACAAGAAAATGTTTGCTATTTGAAATTCATAAATGCATAATTTAAGGTTGCCTTAATTATTGGACTTGGAGGTGCATGTAGAGTGAACGAGTTAACTAATTTGCTGTTACAAAATGTAAAAAAATGAAGAAAACATTTTCCATATCTTCATATCGGATACGATACTAAATTTTCCTGAGAATTTTTTATCACTCACACGACATAGTGGTTGGAAGTCCAACAACATGTGTGTAGGCTATTTTAATTGATACGTGTCTTGAAAACAAGAAAAATCGCCACGAAATTCTTGGAGGATAGATTGCCGTCAATGAAGCTACTTCAAGTGCTTACAAAGAAAATGTAAGCATTGTTAATACAAATACAGACCAGCTGCATCCATCTGGTATTAATCTTACAAATTGTCAAAGTTGTGTTGTTAATAATTTTAACAAGTAATTTAATTTAATTTGTTATGTATTAATTGTCAAATTGATAAACCTTGGTTGGTTTCTTAGTAAAAATAAGGGGAGTAATATGTCACATTACTCACTAGTGGTGTAATGACCTTCTTTGTTCAACTGAAACATTGCCAAATATATGCTATAATGAGGCTCTTATAAAGCAGCTGTAGATAAATAAATAAATACATATCATGGACTGTGCTAAAACTTCAACTGCTTCCCAAAGGCGCATCGGAATCATCAAATCCCTCCGCTCCAACAACGGCCCCACAATTTAGACCATTGCGTAATCCAGAACAAGGATAATACCCAAACAGGGCACTCGTGAGAGCAAAATGGCACTGGCAATTAATACAGGTACAAATTCCAAAGGATTAATCCCTGTAAAAAATCGCCAGCGACGCAACATCCACCGACAACGGGTCCCTCTGAGCCCCCTAACTGGAAATTTAATCACTATGGCCGGATTACTCACATTTTACGGTAGATATAACTCCAAGTGAGACCCGTTCGGACCGACACCTCCTGTGAAAGGCTCCTGGAACTTATTTTTGGTCCGGCCCATCAGGCCCCGCAGTTAGTTCACGCGTCCTGGTTCCGAAAAGGGGAGCCAATTTAAGGCCTAACGGCCTGCCCGGTCCCTACAATGGCCCGAGATTTTATACTGGCCTCGGCTCTGATACGTGAGTAATGCTAAGCGTTTCCTTTTTCTTTTAAACAAACGGCTCTCCGTGGAGAATGGATGGAGTCAGATATAGATTGTGCAAATATTTATAACGCGGAAATTGTCTTAGATAAATATTCTTTTATTAAACGGATCCTGAGTTTTCGTTACTCGAGCCCATTCTGGATGTTCGTAACGCTTTAGAGTAAATTTATGTAAATATTTTTTCTTACATTTTTTATTAGTTATTAATAATATTGTGTGAAATTAACTGCACTGAAAAAAGTAGTCGCTTATACAATGGTGGACCTGTGTACTACAATTTGTTGTGATTATAGCTCCAAACACAAATTGTAGTATAATTTCACATACCCTTATGCTTATAATTTTGTCGAGAATTTTGTAGTCATAATTCTCAGGCACTATTTTGCTACAATAGAAAAGTTACCACCAAATATACATATACATTTAGTGTCATTTACTAAAAGTTTTGTGCGTGTATTGCCACAAAGACTGCAAAAGGAAAAAGTTTACCAGTGAATATTAAAAAAAAAAACAGATTGGTAGTCATATTTTCTACTCTCTTACTGCGACTATTGGCACACAGCATTGTATTTTTTTGCTATATTCGCTATTTTAACTTGCTAAGAATACTATTTTGGTTTTAAATTTTACTAGAATTTGAATTTAAAATTATTCATTCTAAAGGGCGATTACATTATCAAAAGAAACAAATTTCATTTATTTAACTAGAAAGGTTGGCAAATCGGCATACGTCGACTTGGCGCTCCGTACTGGTTAGTATATAATATGAAATATTTTATCAAGATAAAGCATTTAATGATTTCGCCAGTTTTGTTTTGTAAACATTCTGTATATATACCTATAGTCTCAAAAACGTATCTGATAATAAGAGTAAACTTTTAATTTGAACCAAGCGTAGTTTTACAAAAATATCAAATATGTCAAGATATTCAATAAATTTTTCAAAAAAATATATATCATGTGCAGTCTCCATAACCTTCATCATTTTTGTTAATGTTTATCAAATTCAATTTCATCATCATCTTCAATCTGCATCATCATCTACAATCTTTAATCTTCAAACTTAATAGCCTACAATCTACATGATCATCTTCAATCTTCACCATCTTCAATATTCATAATTATATTTAATAACCTTTCCTCAACATTATTTTCAATTTTTTACAGTATTAGAAAGGTATTTTAAGCTAATATAAATCTAATATCCTACAATTCCTATCAATGAAGTCATATGTATGCTCTGTGATACGAAACATCTTGTTATGGTAATGAACAATTCCACAGACAAAGCTCTATTTAATAATTATCTAAAGAAATTAATCTATGTAAATTTACTAACCTGGTTTAATGAAAACAATCTATAAATTTATAACTTCACTTTTGACAGCGGGAACTCGAAAATTCAACCAGAATAGATGAGATCTGACCTATTTCTGCATTTTTTGGATTACTTCTACAGGTGGCCTCCGTTGAGTCAAATATCTAACTATAAAAATTATTATATAAATTAAAATTATTTGAAATTAAATATCGACAATGACAAAAGTAACATTAGCCTGTCAATGAATTAAATATGACAATACCTACTTGAATAATGTTTACCCATTATGTAAAAGTTTTTTATTTTATTTAAAGTTCAGTCATTTAAAACAAACATGATGTGCCACAAGTGACGCCCTCTACTAGTGATGTCATAATTAGAAACATACATATTTGAATTTCTCGTCCGCAAAAACCCCCGATTTACAAATTTTATGTAAATTTTTGGATTTCTTAAGAAGTTATTTACAAATATCGATAATAAAATTTTAAATTTAACACCCTGTATCTCCGTTAATATCGAGTTCTCGAAAAATTGTTATAGGACTTTGTGACCCTAATTTTATGTGAGGAATCACCTTCTGAAGTCTTGACGCATAATTTCCGGACACCCTGCATATCCACATTCTTATGTATGCAAAGCCAATAAACACCAGCGACTGTTTAGCCACATTTCACAAAAAAATCGCTTAGACTAAACCTTCACCGTACCAATCAACGTTTTGTTTTTGTGAACGACTAAAACATCGTTCCCTAATTCCAACCTAGATTCCGTGAGTACCCGAAATGGTTTTAATCTTTTAAAAGCACCCCTCCGTCAATAAAAAGCTATTATTTAGCTCTGCCTGCGATGTAGTACAACCAAGTTGCTGGTTTTCTCTGATTACGTATATACATTTTTAAAACCACTAATGTGAGGTGGTATTTTAATGCCCAGCCGGCGAACACTATCAGCCGCATGATAATTAGTTCTAATGGACCCCTAATCTCTAGATAATGACTTAAAAGTTCCTGGTGTTGGCGGAGAGTAGAAACATGCACAGTTCATTTCAGAGGTATAGGAATCGTTTGAATAATTTGAAATTTCTTTTAGGTACAAGAAATTTCTACGCCAATTAATTTTTTAACCATAAACTTGCATCTAACAGTGTATTTTAATGACCCTATTACATGATAAAAGAATCATAAAATATACACAGGGTGTACGTTTAAGCGGGCGTTTTAATATTTCTACTTGATTGAATGTTGTGTATACTTATGTAAAACAGCTTTTGCCAAGGGATCAGCATGGATATATTTCAGAAAGATCTAAAGTGAGTACAGCATGTATTAGTCAGAATATGGATCAGGCTAATGTCTTCTAAATCAATTTCTCTATATCCATTGACGGGAAAAAACACGGTGTTCTCTTACAAAAATTATCTTGTTTGGACCTTACTAAAAATTGTATTAACTCTTTAGCTCTTATCTAAACATGAAAAGTCAGTATGTGCCATATCTTAGTCTGCCACCGTTTCTGCTATATATGGTGTCCAGCAGGGCTCTGTTCTGTGACCATTGTTGTTTCTCATTGTTATTAATGACCTTACTTCTGAGCTACAGTGCAAAACTCTCCTATATACCGATGATCTAAAGTTATGTCTTTCTATAAATTCCATTCTGGATTGTCATTTACTTCAGGATGATTTAATACTTTTAAACAGGTGGTGCGTTTAAAATAAGCTATTCCAAAAATACAACATTGTCACATTTTCCCGTAAGGGAAATCAGTTACTATATTTATATACAAGGCGGTCCAAAAGTCTGGAAACGGTGAATTTACTAAGGACCTCAGTACCAGAATATCGATTTGTGCCCCCTGGTCTTGAACAAAAAACACTGCATGGGACCCAAAAATGGATGAAAAAATTTTGAGCACTTTGATATACAAGGGTAGCTATGACTAAGTACAAATATTTTAAGAGGGGATAGAGAAAAATAAGAATAAATTTATGAAAAATGTAGTTTTTTGGCAGTGGGCAAATAAGGAACGAAGAATGAAAGCAAAATACTGCAGCTAACGGGGTTAACTGTTATCTGTAAGGTACTATTTTTAATAAAAATGGTTATTTTCGTCTTTTCTACATTTGACGCTGTGAAAAACAACAGGTAGGTAGTTGACATTTCTAGGCCATCTCGGACGATTATTGTCATAGGCGCCGATTTTCCGCGGGAAAAAATGGTTTAGCTTCACTTATTAAACAGAACTAGAATTCCGAAATAATTTTTTTATTGTATTTTAAGACTCCCTCTGCATGTGGTTAATTGTTTTATACTTAGTTATAATTAACCCTGTATGGTAATTTTCCGGGTTGCTATGCTGTGACTTCGGTAACTTATCGCTGCCAATAACAGAATTAAAGTGCACATCCCTATATTGATCATCGTATTTTGATCTTAATAATTTAAGGTTGTTCGCTAGCATACGCATTTCAGAGATATCCTGTATACAACCATAGATTCATCGAAATGGAAGATTAATGAGAGTACCCCGAAACTTTACCTTGTTCTTCTAATAGTTCCGAGACTTTTTCAATTACCAAAACGAATAAAAATTTCAATTTAAATTCCTACGCAGGCAACATAATAAATATGAATCAAAAGTTGGCTGGTTTCACCGCCCTTTCACGAGAAAAATTAGACGTAATCTGAGATTCGCTGAAAGATTTTTTCAACGCGATCCAGACAAAGCCCTGTCGGTGAGTTTACGAACTACAAAAAAATATAATTTCGGTGAAAAGGTGTCTGGCTGGCATGGAACTAATTTGAAAGAGTTTTCTTTCATTGCCCTTTATCCTTTCGCCTCTGGCAGCAGCGAGGGTCAGAGATTTGCTGCCAGAATAAAGCCGGTACGGTTTGTTTGAGATTTAAAGTACATTAAATTGTAGGTACGAGTAAAAATGTTTCGTAAATTGTGTATTTAAGGTTCTGTTAGCCAAAACACACAAATTGTCCTAAGGCTACACTAAGCGATTAGTCGCGCGATAATTTGTACTGTGCAGTTTATGATATAAATCAATATTTGACAATAAAAAGTAAAAAGGAAGATTTAAAGTAATTATGAAATGTCAAATATATAATCTGTTTTAGTTAGTGTAGAAAGCCTTCGGTTAAAATGAATCCATAGTTAGTAGTTTCTTGAAATTCCGCTTTTGCAAATATTGTTATCGCCGATGGCAATAGAGTCGAGGATGGAGTAGCTAGTGTCCTAAATGCAGACATGTGTTATGTACTACATTTCGTGTGCTTTTAAAGTGTTACTTAATAATTAATTTTCAGTAAAAATTGCATAGTTATGTGTCTAGCAACAAGGAGTTAATGTACGTTGTGTTAACATAATGAGAAGCAAGACAAAACTCACAAGCGGCTTTTGTATAAATGAATTAAAAACGCAGTTTATTTTTAATTTGTTTTATGTGATGCAGAGTGAGTTATTTCCTATTCAATAAATCATTTGCAAATCAGCCCCACTATTTATTTTGCATCAGACCCCGCAAAAGCTAGAAACGGCCCTGGGCGTGGGAAAATTATAATGTTTTTCAAATCGCACTAAAATGGCAAAATCATTCAGAAAATGCCATAAAGAAATGACACCATAATAATAATAATAACATCTCTACCCCTCATTCTGATCACAGGGATTAGCCCAGAAGTCGGAGACTTGTGCGGGAGAGGGGGCGGCATATTATTATTAAGCAGGCCGCATTTGCGCCCAGGAACGACTTACGTTGGTAGGCCCTAACCACTATTCAGTGCAGGAATGAGGAAAACCTGGAAAACCTCATTAATTAGGGGGTGGTCAAATATCAACCGGCATCAATCTCTCACATTGGCCCAAGCTAACATTATTCCACCCTACCATACCCACAGAGAGGGTGCCAATCCTCTCCACGAATATAGCTTATATACGGTCTACCGGCAGCTGGGCTCGAACCAACTCCGTCTAGTCACCTCGATTCAAGTACTAACGCCTTAAACTGCGCGACCACTGACCGATCCAATAGATTCGCATAATAAAAAACATACAGGGTGTTAAAGTTAAAATTTTATTTTTGTTAATTGTCTGTTTTGTTTTGAGCGCGTGAAATTGAAATTTGTTTCTAATTTTGACATCACTAGTAGAGGGCGCCACTTATGGCGCATCTTGTTTCTTTTAAATGGCAGAACTGTTTTACTGCTTAGTGTATCGATATGACTATTGAAACAATCGATTCTCCTACCTGTTATATCTGAAAAAGGTATACCTTGTTGAAGTCGTTAGGAGTAACAGTTTTCGAAGTAATCTTGTTTGTAATATTCAGTGCACCGATTGAAAACTGTTATCGTTTCAGGTAAAGTGCCTTTTCTACGGAAGATACAGCAAAATGTTACTTGAAAATGTTGTTCAGAACGGTAAATTATGGAGACGTGCAAAATTTCAAAAAGATCGGTCTGCTTTGATAAAATCTTTGTGCTTTGTTGGAAAATGGTTTCATCACACTTCGCCAATCTTCTTGAAATTTTGCACGTCTCCATAATTTACGATTCTGAACAACTTTTTCAAGTAATATTTTGCTGTATTTTCAGCAGAAAAGGCACTTTACCTGAAACCAAAACAGTTTTTACTCGGTGCACTGAGCATTTCAAACAGGATTATTTCGAAAATGGTTACTCCTATCGACTTCAGCAAGGTATACCTTTTTCAAATAAAACAAGTAGGAGAATCTATTGTTTCGATAGTCAGATGAATACACTAAGCTGCAAATAATTTCTGCCATTCAAAAGAAACATGGTGTGCCACAAGTGGCGCCCTCTACTAGTGACGGCAAATATTTGGACACCCTGTATCTTGTTTATTATGCAACTTGGGATATATGTATGTTAGGTTAAATCGATTTATTTTCACCTCAGGAATCTGTGGTCTCATTTTTGCTACTTCATTTAAAAACACCCTGTATTTCTGAAATAACAAATATTATTGCGTTTTCGCTCTACTCTGCAGCGTATTGTTTCGATATATTAATAGAATATGTGTGCATTAAACAAAATTACCACCAGCGCTCTCTGTGTAATGGACATTCAGCAAATGCAGTTACCTGTGAATTGAATATTTCAGGAGAATCAAAATGTCACTGTTACCTGCCGATTAATAAACCATGATCGGACGGGCTGAATATTGTTTATTACAGTTAGATTAAATCCGATTTTACAGCACTACCATTGCATTACGTATCCCTTTGAGAGCGAGTCACGCAGGTCGGTTCTAAATAAATAATGCGAGCATATTGGCGTGCCGTATTTTACGCAGAATTGTGTTTTGATTGTGCGCTAAAGTAATTTTTATTTTGCGGTAACTGTTCCTGAAATATGGATTGTGTTTACTAAAGTGGTACGATATGGTTAACTGAAAATTGAATGTCAAAGTTCTGCTCCTTTGATGTATGTTCAACAATGCTGTAAAATGTTGAGTATAATAAATTACTTAGGTTTTTATAAAAACACAACCATACAACATTTCTCTGTATGTAGCAGTTTGTTAAAGGCTTAACACAATTCACTGTGTTAATATAACAAATGTTATGTGTAGATTTTACACATTAACATGTTAATTTTATTGTATGATAGGTACTAATACGGCCGCTCATCTAACTTTTTAGTTTGTTTATTATGTTCCTTTGCTTCCGAAATAATTTTTACAAATATCATTTTTGAAACCTTTATTTTGACGATTTCCATAAGTTTCCCAGTCGTCGAGAATGAATCGAATATACCCTGGAATGTTATAGATAACCTCAAAATAAACGTAAAAATTTCAAAAGTAAACAGGAACATAATTAACAAACTACAACTTACAAAGGTATCAATATATTGTATTTTATAATTTTATTAAAAATATATGATTTAGTTCAAATGAACAGCAGAGCAGCCAAATTTTCCAACAAAATATTTAACACAATTAGTAGTAATAATATTAGTAGTAGTAGTTCTGATAAATCATAAACAATGAAACGATAAACATTAAACAAAGGCACTACATAATAGGAGTTTATAAAATAAACTGGTATGAACATCATTCTCTTTCTCTAAATTACAAAATCAACAGAGTGAAGTCTTAATATTTGTAAACGTTATAATCCTGATTAGTTTTAGAATTATCACAATTACGAACAATATTTGTTATGGTTAGGAAAATGCTTACCATTTTCAAACCTCAATTTAAATTTAAATGTTCTATATTTGAACATAGTGAACGACATATAACTGAACAGAACAACGCTACACGACCAACATGGCGTAGTGACGTGTGTTGAAACTGTTGATATACTACAGCTGCGCAGTTGTGCTCAACCAGTCGGTAGCAGGGATATAAAACACAAAGTCGTGTTAAGTTTCCACAAAATGATAATAAAAAAAAACGGTTTTTATAGCCTTTGACCTTATATATCATGACTCGCATACATGATTCTATGATACTTTTGAGCCAACTTATAAAATGCTAACAAAGATTTGTACAAGCTCGTAGTTTATTACCTATCTTTCATTCTGAGGTTTATACCTTTTTTCATCTTATTTGTCTGCACTAACAAGAACATAAGTTTTTCTTTGTTTCAGGTCAGATGGAGAGGTACGAATAAAATTAAACCTAAACCGTAAAGCTGCTTTTCACTTTGAATCTCGTAGACTCGTGAGAGATTAACTTTAACGCGACGACTAAAAAAGCAAGAGATCTACACTCTAACTGCCCGCCATCGTGAAGATGTTTATACGACAAACATATCAATAACTGATGTTGCCTTTCTCTCAGTTCCTTTATCCGGATATTTCCGAATCTGACTAAAAGGCTTTTTGTTACTCCTACGCAGAGGGTGCGTTTAATATGTCTACGAAGCTATAAACGTGCGACGCTTCTTGCCTGAATCTTTCCGAGAACGTTAATATATTATATATCTAAAAATCTAGTACGAGTAGGTCTGGTGATAAATCTACAATTCATTTTTCATCTTATTACATGTTTTACAACATTAATGGACTTTGTTTTTACGAATTTGAATTCAAAACATTAAATTTATGCGTTATTTATCTTCTCATAGGGAAAATACATGTAGAATTTTAAAAATTTTATCTTTTATGAATATCTGTTTCACATATATCGTACACGTCATTGTAAAATGATATTTACAGCCCAAAAATTGAAATTGTTTGCTTATCACAATTAAATTTTTCGTAATAAACTAAACTACTACTAAATTGTCATGAAAACACGTTCCCTCTCTCCTCTCTCGTTCTTGCTTTGGTTCTGTTGTACTTGTTCTTGTTCTGATTCTCATTCCCACTTTAGTTCTCATTCTCAGTCTTCTACTGTACTCGCTCTAGTAATCAGACTCGTTCTCCTTCTCGTTCTCGTTCTTATTCTCATTCTCGTTCTCATTCTCGTTCTCATTCTCGTTCTCCTTCTTGTTCTTCTTCTCGTTCTCCTTCTCGTTCTCATTCTAGTTCCCATTCTCGTCCGCTTTCTCTTTTTCTCTTTCTGATTCTCATTCTCATTCACGTATCATTCTCGTTCTCATTGTCGTTCTTCTCATTCTTATTATCGATCTCATTATCGTTCTCCTTCTCATTCTCGTTTACAATCTCGTTCGCATTTTCGTTCTCGTCCTCATTATCGTTCTGATCCATAAGTGATCAGTTGCGGCGTAATTACAATTAATTATATTCTATTGTTTACAACATTTCATTGCTTGGTTCCTTACTTACTTCCTCACTCACTCATTCATTCGTTAATTTTAAAACTAGAAACTCTTTTTTTCTGACAGGAATCAACCGCATACAAACTAGGCTACTTCCTCATTTCAGTATCGTTGCTAATTCAAAACGATCATTTCTTGGAGCTTTATTCTATGATGGGTGCGATATATTTTATATATTACGTATGTATGAATATTCCGTTTGAAGTTACTACAAAAAGAACCTCTTCTCTATCAAGAAATTCAGATAAATGTGAACAAAACAGTAAAACGACACCACAAAATAGTGTTACTGAAGGACTGACGCCACACGACACATTCCATAACATTTCTAGCGGACTGGAGTAAATTGACGTCTCCTATGATATTCATCAAATGGACTTTACAACGAAACAAAGAAAAATGTCTTTCAAAGTCTTATGGTGTTTTATGAATTACACTTTGATGTTTTACCACACAGAGATTTGTCAATAATAATCACCAAAACAACAAAATGAAGATGATAGGAATAGGACTATAAACCAAATGAGATTATTGTCTTAATTGTTATATCAAATTTGTATTATCACGTAAGTTTGTTTTGAGTCTCTAATAATCTGACATGATCATATGACATAATGATCCGACAATCTAATGCCAATTTAATAATGAAAGGGAAAGAAAATGTTACAGTTTTGTACAATAAAATTTTTATTTTTAAGTGTCATATGATATTTTATACAAATAAAATATGTAGGGGCTGACTTTGAAAAGACTATATACAGGGTGGTTCATTTTCATGGCTCACCACTGAAGTTTCAGAAACTGTAAAATATACAGGGTGGTGGTTTTTAGGCTTTCACGGCCAATGCTGTAATTTGATTCATGGTGATTTTCCGAGTTGTTGTGCCGTGACCTCGGTAACTGGTAGCTGCCAGAAACAGAGTTAAAATGCACATCCCTAGCATCAGCCGGGATTCTTTTACCTGCCCTGGTTGTTTTCGGGCTAGGCTCTGTGGGAACATATCGGTGTCTCTGGGCCCGTCCATATATTGATTTCGTTTCCTATTGTTGGTATTACGACTACTACGGTCAAAACCGTTCCTCGGATAATATGGTCCTCTGAGGCGTTCCGTAGCCGCTGATTCTGGCAGCTACCAGTTACCAAAGTCACGGCACAACAACCCGGAAAATCACCATGTATCAAATATACAGGGTGGTTAAAATTATAAAACAGTTGCATCTTTTGATGGCGATTAAGATAAACCAAACAAATTCAAGATATCTACTGCCATTTTTATTATTTTGATTTCTGGTTGGTTCTAATGTAACCAAACCATCTTATCGCCACACTTTGCTGCCTCTGACCAAGACTTGGAGTTCAACGCCTGTAAACGCGATCGCACGTCGCGATTACATCCGCGAACTCCTGTTATTCCAGAAAACAGCTCGAACGCACCTCCAATTAATTCAATTATAATTAATTAGAGCCATGTGTGCAGTGGTCAACGTATCATTAAGCCGTAATTAACAGAACACATCATACGCGTTGAAAAAATTATTAGAGAAATGCAGATAGGAATCTAATTGCACGAACACTGGAAGGATTAAACAAAATACCGTATACAGGATGTCGCAAAATGCAATTTTCATGCATAATTATTAATAGAGCAATACATATCTGCCGGGTTGCCTATCAAAATATAGCCGCAAGTATTTTTTTTAATTAAATTAATAATTAATGAAATGCGACAAACATCGAGCCAAACACCAACGTTGATGAAAAAGAATATATTCGGGAATATTTTTCTCATGCAGATATACCCATTTTTTCCTAGTATTTCTGAATCCCTTTATGATACTTACTATACATAGTGTTTTGCAAAACTAGACCAAGCTAAAATTAAAAGTTGCTGTAGGGTTGAATATTGAGTATTGACCGTTCACTCTGTACATAGAAACTATCTCTACAACAATGACCTCTCATTACTCGATTGAAAGTTTTTATTCCCGATACATTAATTTTATTAGTTTCCCTCACGCAACCGTAATCAAAAATCGCTTCGATGGCGTTCTGATGAAAGCGAAGAGTATTAGTCATATCCGCAAGATCGTCATGATAAGTAAAAAGTGGGAGGTCTTTATTGGAAATACATGGCTTTCATTAACTATAAAAACACGTGTTTAGAAAAAATTACAACGACATTCCAATAATATCTACCCTGGCTATGTACTTGCCTTTAAGAGAATAATGATATTGGTTGATTGTAGGTTAAATGTATAAGAGAAAATTGATTCTTACTGAGGTAATTTATCAGAAAATATTAAAAGAAAACTGTAATTTTCAAAATTGAAGTTGATTTTGTTACAGATATTTGGCAAGGTTTGGTTTTTCCAATGCTTTAATGAAATTCTTACTTATCAAACAGATAGTTTATGGTAATATATCAAAACTTTATTTTCTATCATTTTTTTCCACCGTCGAGGGTACCCCAGAGTTCTAACTTGGGTCCTCTATTGTTTTTATTCTTCATGAATGACGTTCCGGATATGATTTATTGTGAGCGTTTGCTCTTTGCTGATGACTTCAAGTTGTTTACTGGGATAAATTCCTACTTGAAATTTCATAATTTTTTGCATTGTAAAATTGATTGTTCAGTTCTATTAAGAAAGATAAGCTTTATTGTACCTCGCGCCAACAGAAGACATGTTACTTTCTATTGTTCTACTCCTAGTTCTAATATACAGAATCGGAAATTGCGGATATTTACAGAGAAAGTATAAATTGCCGCTTCATCCCAGGGAAGGTACGAAGTATAAGCGGCGCGGCGCCGTGCATTGGTCTAGCATTCACCACTACTAGGGTAATCGGTTCCGTATTGCCAACGCCAATTCGCCATTGCAAATCTAACTGTCCGGTCAACTGATGCCAGTGTTGTCAGGTCTCATGGTTTTGCATGAGATCTCATGCATTCCGAGGAAATGTCATGCTCTCATATTTTAATTACAAAATCTCATGCTTTTTAATAGACACAAAAAGAAATAATAAAATTATTAAAATTACTCTTTGAAATCTACCAAAACAAAGACCTAACGAGAAATAAAGTCAAAATCCAGGGCAAAATTGAATAGATAGAGGTAGGTATCTACAATATTTGGGTACTTGAAATGTCCTTTATTGTAGACTGCTCTCTTAATAATTAGCAATGAATACATAAACGGGTATGACAGTCGACGGATATGCTGTGTGTGTGCTGTATTCACGCTGTATTGCAGTGGTTCTTAACTCTACTCCTTAAGGATACCTACATTTTCTGGAAACAACAGATTTTACGACCCGTAAGTCACCCTGCGTCACGTCAACTGCGCCTCAACGTTGGCCCGGCCTAACAATAAAATAAATTAGAAAGGTTACGTGGTTAATAACTTTTAAGTAAGTACCTGTATGTACCTACTTATGTAATATTATGATAAAATAGCATAACATAATGCTTTTTAATGAAATAAAAATGGCATTACAAAAGTAATTAAAAATTAAGCTGTGTCAAGAGGTGTTTTTTGATAAATTAAGCTAATGCTTTTTTCTCCAAACCTCATGCTTCTTTGAAATTATGCTCATGCACTGAATTGTTTCCACCTGGCAACAGTGCCTGATGCGAACAGTAGAAGCACGCTGTGGTGGAAGTATGTGTGTAGCATGACACAAATACACGCAAGCGGCAAAACACAATTCACCATCAAGATCCTCACTTTCCAAATCTGTATTAGTTAAATGTTATATCTAGTACCAAGTAAGTTATGTTAAAAGAATATTAAGAAAATGTATGTATTTTTATAAATTTCAGTGCCTAAAGTTGACTGATTTTTTCTTCGGTATCGTTGGATACAGTCAGGTGACATTCCTGTTATTTGTTACTTTACTATCGTTGACATTAAAGTTCAAAATCACAATATAATAAATCTAATATTCCTTTCAAATTCCCTGCCGAAAGAATGTTAATTGCCTCTGGAAATGAATAATTTAGTCCGACTATTGTCAAACACTATGATCGAATAGTGTTTATTTCTGTCACATAAATTACTTAATTATTTACTCAACTGGAAACCTTCTTGACATCACTCTTTAACCAGTCTCTAAAACTATGTCTCTAAACTGTCTCGACGCCTCCGAAAATAGAAATAGAACAGTCTTTCTAGCTGAAGTGTTATTGTGTGTTTGTTATATGTAAAGTAGGCCAGTGCTCCGTACTTGAGACTATTAAGACGTCTATTTGTCGCTCGAAGCACTAAAATTTATGACGATCGCGGTTAAGTGGTGTCGAAAAAATACCCCAGGGGGCGCTTTCATCCTTTACGATTACGTACTGGAGTTAAGCGTTGAATACTTCTCAATTTTGTACTGCATAAGTCGTTTAAATATATAATAAATACATTATATAATTGCAATGATTGCAGGGCAAAGCAAAGAAATAGAGACAATAAATGTTAATACAATAACAACTGTAGTACTGAAAATGTTAATATGGTTATGAAAACAGTTTACTGTCACAAAACACCCACATTTGTGTCAAAATGTAAGTCCGTTCAATGCCGCAAACGATTACTTTAGTTTTACAGAAGAATGTAACAGCTACACACACAATTGAATAAATTTTTGAAAATTATTTTTTTTCTTCAGTATAGGTAATGGGAGCAAAACCCTCTTTTCCTGCGGAAAGTCGGCGCCTATGATAAGCATCGACTGAGATGGCATAGATCTATAGATCGCAGCGTTTCTAAATGTAGAAACGACAAAATTAACATTCTTATATGTAATAATACCTGATAGATAAAATAGAACAGTTAATCCAGTTAGCTGCAGTATTTTGCATTCATTATTTCGTTACAAACTGGCAAAACTACATTTCCACTTATTACAACCACTCACTACCGATAAAAAACACTTCACGTAGGTACAGTTAGATATAATGTCTATTTATTATAAGAAAATCGAACGAAAGTAATAGATAGGTACTCATAGATAATAGAAAAGAGTTATTCTGCTAATTCTGAATTTTCTCCCCTGTTAAAATATTTGTGCTTAGTCATAGTTAACCCTTAATATTTGAGTTTTTGACGACACCTATTAGTTAATACAATTGACACAATTTCTTTTAGCTTTTCAAAACTGGGAACCTCGGTATCGGACCGAGAAACAGCAAACACGGAGATTTTTTAAAGTATCTTATTTTTCCTCATTTTCCTAATTAAAATATACAGACGCGGAAAAGGAAGGATTCCTTGGAAATAAAACCGTCACGCATAAAAAATATTTATGGGTCGATTCGCCGAGATAACACCGTTTAATTCGTCTGTCACAAAAAGGCAATTTAATTTATTTACCTTTGTTCGGAATTATAAGGAGTTTCAATTTTCTTTTAATTCCCGTAAGGCCTTTGTGTTGGCGCGCCCTCGAATTTTAAAGAATTTAATTTAGCACATCATTTTCCCGGCAGTCCTTATTGGAAAGGATTCATTAGGGGCGAGTTAAGGGACGTTTTCAATAATTAATAAACTCGAAATTAAAAAGCTCTTTAAAAACGCATTCGGGTGATTAGAGGAGCCTTGGGGCCCATCGAACGGGATAATCCCCAGCAAAAAAAATTAAAACCAAAAGAATTCGACGTTGAAACAATGGGAGTGGAGCAGCAATTCGTTTTTTACTCCCTTACATTATTTAATGAAGAAACGATTGGTTTTCCTATAATAATTTTCACTTTAGGTATACATTCTGCTTCACCACCAACGGCCGAAAAAGCTTAAACAAGGTGGAAATTTCGGTACTTACCAACGTCTTCGGAGAATGCGCGAACATTTGAGATTTTTGTACGAATATCATGCAAAAAATCCTTCTCCTGATAATAAAGCATTACTAAATCAATTTAGATCTGATTACCGTTTCCAAATTAACTTAGTAAGCAGACTTCAAACGACAATTCCTCAACAAGCTACTAGTATGTGACAAATAATAAACCAGCAGAGGATTGTGCCTAGAAATACAACTACGCGAATTACTTATGATGAATTTAATGATAGCATTTCTAATAATATAATAACAAAATTACCACCTGCAGCAACTCATTACATAAATGGAGTAATTCACAACAACAAATTATCCTTCACTCTAGTAACATGTCATGAGGTAGATGAAATTATAACACATCTCAAAAATATAAAAAGTCATGATCCTCATAATTTCTCGGTAAGAATTGTTGAAAGTAAAGACACTATATTATTTCCCTTTACTGAGCTTCTTAATTTATGTATTTTACAAAGTATCTTCCCTAGTTGCCTCAAAATATCTAAAGTCATTCCTATCTTTAAAAAAGATGATTCCAACGATCCATCAAATTATAGACCAATATCAATTATCCCCTATTTAAATTATGATATGACAGCGAATTTTCCTGTTGTGTTGCTAGTTGTCTACTCCGACTCTGTATAGTATGTAAATATGATATCGAAAACAATTTTTTTTCGCTTTATAAACAAATTTGGATTTTTTTTGAAGAGTTATTCCGCTAATTCTGAATTTTCTCCTCTGTTAAAATATTTGTGCTTTGTCATATTTAACCTTGAATATTTGAGTTTTTGACGGCATCTATTAGTTAACTCAATTGACATAATTTCTTCTAGTTTTTTGAAACTTTAGCAACTTCGATATCGGAAAAAGAAACAGCAAGGTTGTTAAAAAAAGAGTGTAAAATATTTCAGGAGGTAATAGTATGAACCAAAATAAGCAGAAGTCTTAATAAACATGGGTCCGCAAAGTAATATTGAGACTTTTCTGCTTATTCTGGTTCATACTATTACCACCTTAAATATTTTACATTCTTTTTTAACACCCTGTATAATAACAAATCAAATATTTTAAATTTAAATTACGGTGTACCTCATGGTTCTGTCCTAGGACCGTTGTTATTTCTATTGTCTGTTAACGATTTTCTGACCAGCGTCCGAAATAACGTACTCGCGATTCTCTTTGCTGATGCCACTAATGTATCCTTATCTAATAAATTGTTACAAGATCTGATGTTAGACGTTCGAGCAGTCGAAGACGACACATTGAATTGGTTCACCTCAATTAATTTATACCTTAATGCCGAAAAGATGATATTCAGCTTACGTAGAGTAGACGAAGTAAATAATCCCGATTATGTGAAATTTCTTGGTGTGCATTTGGATCCTAAATCAATGGGACATACATACTCACTTCCTCTGTAATAAGTCATCCAAAGACATATACTTAATCCGCAACTTGTACGGCAAGGTATCTCAACAGACACTAGTGACTGCTTATCACAGTCTAATTCATTCTCGATTGTCTTCTGCTATTCTGGTTTGTGGATACGCGCCTTCTTCTGAGACCGTCTTTTCAATGCAAAGGAAGGCCGTTCATATAACATCGGGTTTGAGATATAGAGATGACTGTAGGGGACAGTTTGTAAAACTAGGCATCTTAACTGTGCTGTACTTATATACTCCAATGCATTTTGTATATTAAAGAACATGATAATATGTACATTGTCCGTAGCCAAATCCATTGCCATGACACAAGAAATAAATATAACATAAACACCAACTTTCATCGTCTAAATAAATTAAAACGCAACAGCACATCTTATCTAGAAATTTAGTTTTTTAATGCATTGCCCCCTTCAGTGCGAAATTTAAGCCCTACATTGTTTAAGAGAAGAATAAGAAAATGTCTATTGAACAATGCATATCACACTGTACAACAATTTTTTGATAGTTTAGATAGTTTATCCTGACTAAAACTTTGCATATTTTATTTGCAATATTTTAATTCAATAAATTATGACGTTTATGTATGTATTTATTTCTTATTTTAATATGTGTCTGTCTACTGTTTGTCTTTTATTATGTATGTTTATTAAGCGTATTTTTATGACTATTTTAGTATTAAATATTTATATTTTGTATCTTATCTGAATGTACTACCATATTCATTTTTTAAAATAAAATATAATAAATGTCTAAATGTCAGTAGGATCTACTTCTACTGCCTTAGGTGCTGCAAATAACCTACGAGTTGGAAACTGGTAAGATGGGCCCAAAATGTTGTTGTAACATCAGGTATGTCACACCATTTTATTATTAAAACCACATATTAATTATCTTACTAATTATTAATAACAATAGCGGAAGAAGCAGTTGAATTTGCTGTATAAAATAGGTGTTATAAAATTTTATTTGATTCTTTTCTTGGGAATTTTTTGCCCGATTGCCGATTACACTCTTTGCTTTGTCAAGTTTTACAGTGAATCAGTTTTCAGTACCGTGCAGAAGTATATTTTTTAATCATTTTTGAACTGCTCTTTTTGATTTTTTCTTTACAAAATTGTATTTTTAATAGAACCCTGGACTCTTTAATTTTTCTTTTAGATAAGTTTTTTATCACTGTATACGTCCCGTGTATTAATAACAAATATGCTAATTCTTGATTTAATAAGGCATATTATACAACGCAAAGCACGTTCGCGCCTGCTGAAGGAACAGAAACACCCTGTATTTATTTACACCGCACTTTTTGTATTGTAAATACGTTTGTCGATATGTTGTAACGAAAAAATATCCCTTTAGATGCGAGTCCGCGGCTAACAATGGCCACCATGTGCTGTAAACAGATTGGGAAGATAACGAATATGCCGCAGAGGTAGATGGCATGTTTGGAGGTTTTTATCCGGGATGAAAAAACCCTGACATGCCGCCAATTTACCAGCCTGCAGGTGCAAAAGAGAGACGGCGGCGGGTTTGAAAATTACATTTTCCGATCTGTTGGCTAACGAGATTATGCGCGCTAGTAATTCCCTTTGAAGAACCTGTTAGGGTGGCCGTGTTTCTATTATTTCATTGTTGCCGTCTGAAAATATTTGCCACAATCAGTCTACCGTGTTTCGGGCCCTACAAAGGGATCGATATTCCGTGGCGTATAATCAGACGGGATCCGCAAATATGAAATACGCCGGCGAGGGGGCACGCTGGGTTTGTTTTGGGCCATTGTTGGAAAGTTTTTTCGGTTGTTTCGCGGGACCGTGTCGAAGGTTTTAATAAACGAGAAGAAACGCCATTGTGAACGTTGAGAATGATTAAAATAAGGTCGGAAGGTTCGGCGATCCGAAAATTTTATTTGTAAATACTGACTGTCTTACGGTGACTGCCCATTCGAATGTTTCAAAGACAACTTCGATTTAAATTTAGATAATTTAGGCTTTGGGGCACAAACCTAGAAAAAATATAGACAGCGCCGGTTCATGATATAGGTCACGTGACAGGCGCCGCGTTTTTTAGGGACCTAAGGTCCAGAAAATTGATATTTTATTTGCTTTACGTTGGCGGCTGTGCAAATATGGCTGCATTGCAATATGAAATTAACTAACTTGCTCTAATTTTAAATGTCATTAAAGAATGTGACATGAATGTGACCAATCACAGTAAACAAATGAGAATCACGCTACAATACAACCAACGTAAATTGGCATAAAAACCAAGTTTTAGTGATTCTGTACCTGTTAGGGCAGCCATAAATTAGCGGTCGCCGGCAATATGACACTGGCACAGTCTATGTTTCTAGGTTTGTGCTTCTCACCCAGTAAACAGCACGGAGTAGCGATGAGAACGAAGCCGACTACCAAATTATTCACTAGAAATAATTCATATGGCAAAACAACGTTTGCCGGGTCACTTAGTTTAACTATAATAAAAAAGTGGTTTTATTTAAATTATGCGCGGGATATTATTTTTTTTTTAATTCATTCGTTGGAAAAAAGGGATGGCACATCCTCAATGAACACTTTGTAGTGTTTCAATTTACTTGAACTAACAGTCGAAAAAGACTAATAATAAACCTAAATCATGTACCCATATTTGGTTATTCAAGGATACTTTGTCAAACATTAGTCCCTATATTGCTAATTGAGTCCATGTTTTATTGTTTGTGGTTGTGGTTGCTGAAAAGTCTGTAAAAATGAAATCTAATGAAGATTTAGGTGTACATAAGGAGATACTGCAATGTGCGAAAGAAATTTCTTTAAATGTGGGTATCAATGTATTATGGATTGGTGCAGAGAAACAGAACATTAAATTGTATTCAGAATATGTATTGATGGTGTATTTTTTAAACTTAGCAGATGAAATGAAGCTGTCAACGCTTTGGCCACAATATTCCATGTTGCGGATATAAAGAAGAGGTTCAGGAAATATCCAAAATGAGGGATATGTACCGAAAAACTCACGAGTATTTACAAACGAGCAAGTTGATTACTTTTTGAATAGCGCACCTGATATTTATATTTGACGATGAAGGTAAACGCTTTAAAAATAAAAGAACTAAATTTTTTAAAGGTTTCTTCATAGGTCGTCTTAATATTGAAGGTTGCAGGCGCAACGTTCTGATGAATTAGTCAATTTAACAATCGATTATGTTGAAGATGTAAAATCCGCCTTAATTATAAAAATTCCTAATACCAAAACCAAGAGACCACATTCTTTTACTGTGGTAGCAAACAATTATAAAATTTGTATCGAAAATATGTTGCTTTACGTTCACCCGGATTGGTAGAACGTCAATTATTCAGATATGTTAGTGGAAAGTGTCATTGAATGGTGACCGGTATTCATAAAATCAGTGCCGTCTCGCAAGAAACAGCAATATTTTTTAAGCTACTGGGAAGAGTACAACAGACACGCATTACGGCGAATGCCTGCTACCCATTTAGTTGACAGCGGTGGAGACTTTTGAATAAAGAAAATATTGCGAAAAGAATACTGAAAGTTGATAGTGGTAATGTTAAACCATGCACCGGTGTCATTTCTGATTGTACAACATCTGAAAATAATATAACTATTAATGAAGACGTGTTGGCCTGCTTTGAAAATTGTTCCAAGAATGAGGGTAATGGAAGTTGCCGTGGTTTATTTAATTTTAATACTTGTTGAAACTGTGTATTTAATATCAATGTCGATAAATAAAAATTATTGTTGAATAAACATTTATAATATAAAACTTTAGCTTCTAGGTAAAAGTGGCTATTTTTTTCTCAGTAAGGAATATGTCTCTAAACTCCTGACAGTCAAAAATGTAATAGTTTTGTGACGATTGGACAAAAATGATTCTTTTATGCATATGCAATGCAACAAAACGATGCGAATGAACGACTGCTCGGCGCATAAGCGACTTAATACGCCACATGCTCTCTCCTCGAAGAAGCTTCCCGGCCGGCACTTCCACGGCCGCGGCGTCATTTCTCAGCGCGTTCCAGTAATTTATGGTGATTGCGGTGGGTGGAACAAGGACGTGAAATATTAGAATGCGACGACGCCAGGCGGAGCGGCGATACGATCGGGAATCGCGCCCATGGACAAATCGTAATTTAAGCGATTTATTATTTTGCATGGGACGTCGCGCGTATTTCATACTCTCAACTCGCCCACGCCGGCCGAGGAGGAGAGGTCGTAAGTTCAAACTTCTATATTGAAACACACTTTATTACTGCAAATGGGGATGCTGGCGCGCTGATTTACGGCGATGGGCCCGAGGAATGTGAGGACGCGCGATGGATAGTCCTTTGTGTTTCGGATGCAGATATGAATATAACTGCCTCTTCTCTCGACTCTAATTGTGAGTCAAATGGGCTGTATTCGACCAACAGATCTAAATAATGCCTCTATTCAGGCGAAGTTTGAAAATACAAAGAGATATACCGGGCGTCCAGAAGCTAGTGGTCAAAAATGATAGACAAAACAGTACTTCATATACAACTTTGTCCTATCTGGCTTGCTTGTTTCTTAAGTAGAGGGCAAAGGACATAAAATAAGGGTTTTTTGTTATATAAATGTGGCGTCTTATGCCGGGTCCAGACCAAGTAGACAAAAAGTGAACACGATTTTGAGACAAAAACACCACAAAGTTGCGACAAAATTTTAGGTATTTAGTACAAGACAAAATTGAGACAAACTGTCCACACCACAAGGACAAATGTGCAACAATATTCAGTTGGTGCGAATCAGTTGATTAACCATGTGACGTTTACATCAGGAAGAAAATTTTAAAAATGAAGATTTATTGCTAGCGGCCAGTTGTTATATATTTCGCTAATCTTCATCCAATGTTGGAACAATGAAACGCAAACGCTTTTGGATGAGACCAAGCTTCTCTACATTTGTCAGCGCACACCGTCCACACTGCGCCGACAACTTGTAAAATATGCAGACAAAACAGACCCTTTGATCTTTACCGACTCGAGACGGGACTTGCAACTGTCTCCGAATTTGGAAACAAAACAAAAATGTTGCAGAAATGTATCGGATTTGTGGCCACTTTCTCGCGTAACATGAATTTCTTTGTCTTGTTGTTGTTTTGTCTGCTTGGTCTGGACCCGGCATTAGGACAGCCATTATGCAGCTACAGCGTGTCAAAATTTTAGAAAGTTCAGCTTTTAATTTCTAAACCGCTAAATATAATTTAACCAAATTCACCAATCACGTGATTACCGATTTTTTCTTTTAAAAATTCACAAACAGTCAAACTAAAATGTGAGGAACTCCGTTTTGCATAAACTACATTCTTTATCTTAGTGCATAGAGAATATCTTCAAGTAGTTCAGGTAAAACGTTTTCAAGAAAATGTTAGTAAGAGGCACCGGTTAAAGTTCTTGGTGAAAAGTAAAAGCCACACAAAAAAAATTTCAATAAAACCCACCCATACACTCAACAGAAACTAATGTTCCATTATGGCGTTAGGGTTTTCATCAGACAAATGTGTTTATTGTGGAAGTTCATTATAGCATCTGTAGAAAAATTAGCTTCATCGGTAAACAATATACCAGCGGTAGTCAATATGTTTTGCAAAATCCAGTGGCAAAATTGTAGGCGAGAAGGATAGTCTTCCGGCTGTAAGACCTTTATATGTGATACTGGTATAACTGGATGTTTCAGAACAGACCAAACTAATTTATTTACATTTAGATTTGCAGCGATCTTTCTTGTAGTAGGATTTGGGTGTTCTTCAATTTCGTGTAGAATATCTTTTTCCAACTCAGGCGTTCTAACACTCAAAAGTCTTCCAGAAATTGGACCTTTCTGATATGAACATATCTCCGAAAGACGGTGAAAAACAATTCTGAACATTATTGGATTTGGAGTTGGATTATTTGGAAACCTTCGCCTAGCCTCAGTATCATTTCCATCTGCAAGAAACCATATTGGTAATTTCAGCATTTGAATATGCATAAGCCATTACTAAAACTTAATATTTTTAAATAATAAGCTTAATTTGGCAATACACAATATTAAATAAGGCGATGGCTTCTTATTATTATTGTTTTGCATTGCCTCCCTAAAATATGTTTAAGTAATGTAAGTAACTGCGTAAAAATATACTTGATCAAATAAATCAATATTGTTGCTAATCTGTTTGGAATACAAGAAAGTGTAAAAAAACACAAAGTGAAGATAATACAATGGTGCTATTTGTAATATTATACCTACTTCAAATTATTGACAAACAATTATTAAACAAAACATCACGTACCTATTAAAGTTCATAAAATATGACACATCATCAAGTTTCTCACAAAGAGACCACACTTGATAAAGCTTTGCGAATGCCGTTTTTCAATTAAAGTCTTTCATATTTATGCAATTATTTAATAGGAATGACAGATGAATACATTTTTTTAAAATAAGTAAGTATATAAACTGTTGGTTAAACTAGTTTTAGTATTAAAATTCGTATCGCCTGGCTTTACAAAGGTAATCCATTACAGAATTTGCTACCGGAAAAATTTATTTATAAACTTGTTGTGGACACCGACGTAATTTTGATGGATCTCTTAATTTTGAGAGGACAACACAGTCCGTTCAGATTGTGACACACTATGATGGATTTACTGAGATTATATTCATAGCGCACTTACTCTACGGCAAATTAGAACGAAGTGTTCAGTATTTAGTCATCATACATCGAAGTATCAGTAGAATATATATAGGGTGTGGTGTCCTTAATGCAAAAAAAAAATAAATAAAATACAGATTTATGGAAATAATAATAATAATAATAATAATAATAATAATAATAATAATAATAATAATAATAATAATAATAATAATAATAATAATAATAATAATAATAATAATAATAATAATAATAATAATAATAATAATAATAATATCTCTACCCCTCATTCTAATCACGAGGATTAGCCCAGAAGTCGAAGACTTGTGCGGGAAAGGGGGCGGCATATTATTATTAAGCAGGCCGCATTTGCGCCCAGGAACGACTTACGTTGGTAGGCCCTAACCACCATTTCGTGCAGGCATGAGGGAAACCTGGAAAACCTCATTAATTAGGGGGGTAGTCAATTGTCAACCGGTATCAATCTCTCACATTGACCCAAGCCAACATTCTTCCACCCTACCATACCCGCAGAGAGGGTGCCAATCTCTCCACGAATATAGCTTATATACGGTCTACCGGCTGCAGGAGTCGAACCCACAGCGATCCAGTCACCTCGATTCAAGTACTGACGCCTTAAACCGCGCGACCACTGACCGATCCGGAATAAAAAAAGTCTTATATGAAAAAGTCCTACATTCCAGTTTTGTCAAGAAAATTTAAATTCAAAATACCGGAATGTCACCATCTGACAGCTATGAATCTAGCGGTTGCTTATCCAAAAGCCGAGACAATGTTGCCAGATGGTATATTTTTACGGAAATTTGTAAAACGAACAAATCAATAGATAAAGAGTTTTTGCACAAATTAATTTTGAACTGGTATCACCTTATCCATATATCACAATTATTTTTATTGTTTCTTCAAGCTAGATTAAAATTAATAAAAATTTATTTCGAAAGGTCGACAACGTTCAAAATAATGGTTTTTTTTTCTGTGACAAGCCTAAATTTCCCTAACAAATGCAGCACAAAACAAATATAATCAATTAATAATGTTATGCAGTTTAATACAATCCTTGATTTAATAAATAAAAGTGAATTGGTCATTTTTCTGTAAACAATAATACGTGATCCGAGATAAGATGTTTGCAGAAACAAAATACAGGGTAGTACAGAAAAGACTATTATTATGTTAAAAGGTGATAAGTTCAACATCAAAACAAACACAACACAATCCATAAACACAATTACGTAGCATATCGACCTTTCAAACAGAACTTGTGAAGATAATTAAATTTCTGCACCAAACTTCCAGGAAATCTTTACATATCAAAAATCCCAATGAAACAAAAACAATTGGACTAATTATAAATGTAGCTTTGATATAAATGCTGATAAATTGAGTAGATATACTATGATACACTACATTGGCACAAAGAACGTGATAGCCGACAAATAAGAAATGTTAGAAAACTTGAAAACTAAATTAATCAGAAAATTGTTCATTTGAAAAAAATTTCATTTTCTTCACAGGGGTCAATTTTTAGATAAAAATTCTTCAATATGGAGAAAATATTCACATTTGGCAACACTGATCTCGTAGTCTCCATTACAGTTGGCGCGCGACCAGGACCGGCCTTAACTTTTTGTCGCTTTTTGTAATTTTTTACCAAATACTACTAATATTCAAATCTCGTAATCAACCAATGACGGCCTATATTATTTTTTCTTCATTTGCTGTAAGAAATCTAGATTGTTAATATTCTGCATAAAAACGCCACATTGTGTGTATTTTTAAAGGTTTTCATAACAGTAGCACTCAGATTCTTATACTGACACACACCCACTCATGTTTCCTTTAATATCCAGAAAAAGTAAATATTTTCAGTAAATGGAGCCTTTTTCGTTCAAATCGGTCACTTTGAGAGCACTCGGTAAAGCTCCTTAAGCGGCAACGTTTCAAGAATTACTCTGTACAAAAAACGGGAACGATTTCGCTCTAACGTGCTTCTTACGTCGAACGCTTTAGAAAAATTCGTTCAGAAAGCAATAAGAGAAACTGCTACAAATTGTCTATGGGGTGTACGGGTCATTATTTCTTTGAGAGCCCGCGTCACCGGCACACGTCTAGACAAAATAATTGAACATCGAGGATTACTGGTAATGGAGGGACCTTTAACAAGTGTTCACCTCGCAGGCCAGCGGATAGTTTACCCGATATTTTTTACGGCTTTCTTATTGGACCTATCTGGGGTCGACGGGGGTTGCCAAGTATCGACGTACCCGGTGAAATTTATTGGTAATAAAGAAAAGAAAACTGCAATACTGGAGCTGAGAAAAAAATTGTCTACTCCCAATGACATTGAGACTATTAAACGACGCTTTTCATTAAAATGACGGAGTGTCAATAATTTACAAGTCTTAGACTAGCGGAATAAAAATGCACACACATAGCACAGTATAGGGAAACCAGTAGAAACACTCCGGCCGAAATAATAAGTCGCGCATAGCAGCTCGCGTATCCGTTTCAAGCTGCAGAAACCTCAGTTTACATCCAACTCTCGGGGTGCAAACATTGATTATACAGAGCCGTATTAAAGTAATATTTTGAGTCTGATCGAGGAACGACTCGCTGCGCAGCAGTTAGATGTTTCAACATACCATCTATAAATAGTAATTTAAGTTTCTTTAAATTTCCTAAAGATATAAATAAGTAATAAGTAATCTATAATATACTGTACAAACCATAAATTATATTTTACTGTTATTGCCTTACCTATTAACTTATTTCTTAAGTATAACATTAGAATATACTTTTCATGAAAGTGAAGTTTAAAATATTATACATATTTATTTATATTTTTCACAAATACAAATTTTTATTTTAGAGCAAAGTTCTGTGCAGTGGCTTCTAATAGAGAAGATTTATTAGAAAAGCTGCTCAGGATTAGTAATAGTTTATACAAACTATGTTAAATACATTTTGAAAATAATATGTTTTCTAACGATTCGCGCAATACATTACGCAAAGAGGCCGTTTCAACGTTTCGTGCACAAGACGGCTCATCTTCAAATTATATAGATGATCATATTTATTGTAATCACTGTAAACATATTTTTTCTGTTCTGAAAATACTTGTCTTCTGGTTTACGTAGATCAGTAGGTCATTTAAGACAAAAATCATAATAAATTATTTGTCCACTAAACTTCAAACGTCAAATTTTAAAATAAAAAAAATTCCAAAAAAATGTAATTATCACTAATAACAAAAAAAAGTAAGTAAATAAATAAAAATGTTTTGTAGTGCAATAATATATATTTTAAACTCTTTTTTTTTAAAGAGTCCAAAGAAGTAAATCGAATTTTCACACTGTATGTTAGTAGCAGTAAATGATAGTATATAATACATGTTGAATTACCCATTTATAACTATATAATGTGGATAGATATAACGTAAACTTGCATGTGGAATAACTATGCTTTCACGCGCAAATAAAAAATTCTTATTCCGGTCCTGATCACCGATTCTGTAAATTCCATCGGATGCGCTATCGCACTCACATTTCGAGGTCACCGCAGAAAACTGAAGACAATTAAAAGTGCCGACAACGGAGTGAAACTTCTGGTCTACCTATGCTGTGCACATAGGTACTTTATTACTAGAGTTACTGCTAATGCGAAGTTTAGCGTCGAAAGCGCGGACCGTTGACCTTCACATCTAATTTGCATTTAGAATAAGGACGTAAATATTATACAAAATTACCTGTTCTGTACTGTGTGTTCAGACAATACAAATTCTTATGAAAAAACTAAAGTGACAAGACATTTGAAGAGCCATGTCCAACGCTGAAGTATCTGTTTATCTATGAACTTTTAGGCGTCTTTCTTACAAGCAATATTCCATTAAACAAACTAAAGAGAGTTACTTACGTTTTTAGAAAAATATCTGAACCGAAAAATTCCTCATGGAAGTACGTTAAAACTAAGATATCTGGATATGGTTTGCAACATTGCACTGGCATTGATACCCTAAGACATTGCAGATAATTTCGTTTATTTCATTCTAGAGGAAAGTACTGATACTTGTGAGCCAATAATAACCACCCATACATTAAAAAAAAACTGATGTTGAAATCTAGATTCCACTATGGCATTAGGGTTTTCATCAGATTGAGCGTATTTATTGTGAAAGTTCATTATAGCATCACTGGAAAAATGAACTTCGTCGATAGACAATATACCAGCAGTAAAGTCAAAATTTTGTTAATTGTTTGCAAAATCCAGTGGCAAAATTGTAGGCTAACAGGATAGTCTTGTAACAGTAAGGCTTGAATTTTTTGTATGTGATACGAGTATAATTGTTGATGCTTCAGAACGGACCAAACTAATTTATGATTCACATTAAAATTTGCAGCGATATTCTTAGTACTAGTATTTGGGTCTTCTTCAATTTTGTGTAGAATAGCTTCTTCCAACTTAGGCGTTCCAACACTCAAATGTCTTCCAGGAATTGGACCTTTGTGGAATGAGCCTAACTCCGAAAGACATTGAAAAATATTTCTGAACATTCTTGGATTTGCAATTGTATGTTTTGAAAATCTTTCCATATAAATTCTCTTAGCCTCAATGTCTTTTCCACCTGCATGGCCCTAAATGTAAACCATATTCGGATATTCGGGATCGATCACTGGTCGCGCGGTTTAAGGCGTCAGTACTTGAATCGAGGTGACTAGAGGTTTGTTCAAACAGCAGTCAGGGACTAGTTTGAAACTGTCAGAAACATTCAGCCATCCACTTCTTGAGTTACATACACCGAAAATACAATCACCACTTTATTGATCGAATATTTGTAACAGTTTGAAACCAATCCCCGACTCTTGTGAGAACAGGCCTTAGATCGCTGTGGGTTCGCCCCCCGCAACCGGTAGACCGTATGGCCGTATATAAGTAATATTCGTGGAGAGGATTGGCACCCTCTCTGCGGGTATTGTAGGGTGGAACAATGTTGGCTTGGGTGCGAGATGACGTTTGACTACCCCCTAATTAATGAGGTTTTCCAGGTTTCTCTCATTCCTGCACTGAATGGTGGTTAGGATCTACCAACGTAAGTCATTTCTAGGCGCAAATGCGGCCTGCTTAATAATATTATGCCGCCTCCTCTCCCGCACAAGTCTTCGACTTCTGAACTAATCCTCGTGATTATAATGAGGGGTAGAGATATTATTATTATTATATTGGCCATTTCAGCGTTTGAGTATGAATAAGCCATTATTAATACTTAATCTTTTTCAAAGATAAGCTTAATTTGACAATACATAATATACACACCACAGGGTGTTTCTTAAGTTACGCTATCATGTTCCAAATTTCATTAATATGGACCATTTGTATAGTTCACATATTTCCAGTTAGTCTTTATTACATATATATTGTCACGGAATTTGCCCTACTCGCACCCAATTCGACGACTGTGGTATCACGAAATGCTAGATGGCCCCGATCGCCCCTAAGCGATTCTGGTAAACAAACAAAATGCCATATATCGAGGCTGGACTGGAAAAATGGGTAATCGACGAGAAGCGTTCGAGTCGTTCGAGAAAATGGATCTAGAGATGCTAGAATATACCTGGAATATTCGTTGGGTCTATAAAAGAAGAATAAACGGCCGAGTTAGTTTGTCTTGTATTACAGTCTTGAATTGGAGTGCTTAGACCGATTTAGATAGCGATTAAAAATGAAATAGTGTTTACTTGAGCTGTAATTAGTATTCAGTAGTGGACAGATTAGTTAATAAAAATAAGTGATTAATTAACGGATTGTTTTTCTGGCAGTAAGAAAAATTCGGATTGAGAAATCCGTGACAATATTTTACCACCTTTTCCTTAAATATATGCATCTTATTCTTCATAAACTTTAAGTTATTTGGATATTTTGCCCATTTAATATTCGTTATGAATGTTTAGCCCTCTGTTGTTTCCATAACTTCTATTGTAGCATCATGAATATCATAGCACAATCTTTGTTTTGGTTCCGTAATTATGTAATCCACATCGAGATCGAAAAACAAAAGGTCGGCCGACTATTTTTCCTTTCGCTGATTTTCGGGGTCCACAGTCAAAACAAACTTGCTTCCAGCGCAAACTGCGCCTCAATTATATTGAAAATACAACTTTCAGCGCCTTGCCATTCGCAGAATTTAAACGAGCAAGACAATATTTTTCAGCGGATTTAATAACTACCTTCCTCCAGTCGCTCCCCTACGCGTCAACGTAATTACGTAAACTTTTTCGAAATAAATTTGAATTTTTGTCGGTGAAACACGCGAAAGTGGCGTCGGGAATTGCGGGGGACGTCCCCCCCCCTCACGCACCCGGCTCGGTTCATTAAGAGTAAGACCCGAACCTGAAAAGTATTTCAGCGCGTTCTGAGGGATGTTTCTTTAAAGCGATTCAGTTTATTAAATATAATGAACTTCATTGAGACGAAACTTTCTCTCTCCCCCTTTATTTTTCATTTGCGTTTGTGTTCCCCGCTGTCTAAAGCCAACTAAGTGAAGGTTTATGTGGAAGCGACATGTCAGGTAACGACAAAAGCTATGCGCCTGGCCACGACTATTCAATGCTTACATGTTTATGGAAGTGTTCATAGTGAAGTACTAAAGCCGAGCAAGGCGCTAGGGCAGTCTTGTATCTGCATACGCAATTGAAATCTACGTAAAAAATTGAATAAATAATATTTTTAGCAATCAAGGAAGTTATAACGCGTTATAGAAGAAGCATGAAAATAAGAAACGCCTTGTATCTATTTAAACAAATAGAGATATTATTTTGCTGTTTGCGCAATTCAATTTTTCTTAAAAATCTAGCTCATACGAACTTTGATACTTTTTTCAACCTCCTAGGGAAATATGAAAACCCATCTCAAAGTGTTGATATTAACCAACCCAATCTGTACAAAATATTTTCTTTTTCGTATTTCATTTTATATTTAGCAAATACTATACTAGGCTACCGAAAATCTAGAGAGTCATGTTATAAACTGCTCACAATTTATAGCAGTCGACACAAAGAAACTTACATGCAGCCCGTCTATTTTTGCTATAAAATCGTGTGCCGCATATCTCTGACAGCATACCTGATTATACAGCTTCTGCTGCAGTAAGTACGCATACGCTCCAGCTTTCTACTGGCTGTGACGAATTGACGGTTCCACCTGTTCCATTTTCAGCGCTATCATGAGCGGGTGGGCAAAATTTCAGGTATATCTTTTAGTTGATTTAATTATGAATGTAATTAATTTTATTACTGATTTTGTATTCTTAAGAATTGAGAATAACTCAAACTCTACAGCGTATTCTTAAAATCGTCCTAATTTAACAAATGAGGAATATCGCATGATGACATGTATGAAGAGTTTAGGACGCGAGGTAAAAATATTAGTGTAAGCGATGTTGAAATATGCATTTCATTAACAAAAATGTACGTAAGTAGCAGCATACAGTATGCACCAAAAGTATGGAATAAATTCAATAAAAACGAAACAATTATTTTTGGGAAAAATCCTCGAACAAGTCGATTTTAATTTAAAAATACATATTTTAGCGTAAAATGCGATTTTCAAATGTCATTTGTTTTCGAGTAATGACGTCATCGATTTTTTTTTAATGGCAACACCATATGTTTTTCCTTAATTCTGAAAGATCGTTTAATTCTCTATCAGACAGTACTAAAATTTTGCCTTCTTACATAGGAAAGTTTTCGAGTAAATGACGATTGAATGTTAGAAAACGTAAATTTTATCCATAAAAAAGTAACAATTCTGAGGTATGTAAAATAAAATACAATTGATTAAATTTTATACTTAAATTAAATGTTCGAATTGCCATCCACCAACTTCTTGACAATGCGCAAGTCTGTGAAGAAATTCTTCTTGCACATTATGAATGATTTCTGGGGTAACTCGTATTTCGTCCCGAATGCGATTTTGAAGTTCTTCTAAATTACGTGGTTTATTAATGTACACTTTTGACTTCAAGTATCCCCACAAAAATAGTCAAGAGGTGTAAGATCTGGCGATGTTGCAGGCCATTCTGTCGGTGCGCGTCTGCCGATCCACCTCCCAGGAAAACAGTTGTCCAAAATATCTCGTACAGGCGCGCATAGTGCGGAGATGCACCGTCTTGCTGAAACCATATGGTATCGTCAGGAATGTCAGGGTCATTATCGTTAGGAAAAATTACTGCAAGGGCTGGAACAAGGTCATTTTCTAGAAACTCTAAATATCTTTGTACTGTAAGGGTTCCTTCAAAGAAGAAAGGCTCTACTATTCTGTCGTCAACTATTCCAGCCCACACATTTAATTTCTGAGGGTGTTGGGTATGGGCCTCTGCCATCCAATGAGGATTTTCCCGGCTCCAATATCTGCAACTTTGACGGTTTACTGTACCATTCAGACAAAATGTGGCCTCATCTGAAAAAAGTATTTGCCGGTGTAAATTTCTATTTCCTTGACATAAATCCATTAGAATTTCGCAAAAGTGTAAGCGGCGATCGGGATCATCTTCATTGAGTTCCTGCACAAGTTGAATTTTGTAGGGATGATATTTTTCCTTCCTCAAGATACGTAGCACTGTGCTCTGACTAGTGTCATTGTTTAATGCAACCAATCGTGAAGAATTATGAGGATTATCCACCATACTTATCAAAATGTTCTGTTTCTGATTTGCATTAATGCTTGGACGTCCAGGTTTTGGAATATTTACAACATTGCCAGTTTCTCTAAATTTAGGCTCTACCTTACTGACTGTTGATTGGCTGATAGGGCGATCTGGATATATTTCATTAAATTAATCGCAAACTTCCTGCGGACTTCTAGTCATATTCCCGCATCCGATAAGAATTAAAATTTCAATTCTTTAAGTAACAGTTAAATGTGCCATAATACTTTAAATTGAATAATAATTTCTATGTCGCTTACAATACTTATTAGAAAGTCGGTGTGACAATGACACTTTGCAAAGATTTTCACCTACGTGATCCATAAAAGAACTATGGAATTCGAAAAACTAAACTTGATAACGCTTTTGCTTTATTTTAATTGATTTACGTTTTCTAACATTCAATCGTCATTTACTCGAAAACTTTCCTATGTAAGAGGGACAAAATTTAGTACTGTCTGATAGAGAATTAAACGATCTTTCAGAATCAAGAAAAAAAATATGGTGTTGCCATCATTACTCTAAAACAAATTACATTTGAAAATCGCATTTTACGCTAAAATATGTATTTTTAAATTAAAAATCGACCTGTTCGAAGATTTTTCCCAAAAAATAATTGTTTCGTTTTTATTGAATTTATTGCATACTTTTGGCGCATACTGTATATGTATAGTGCAAATAAAAAAGTGATAAAGAAGTACAACTGAGAAACGGAAAATAATGAAAACTCGCTTAAGGAAGATGGTATTTTTAAAATTAGTTATCGACAAAAAAAATTGGATAGAATATATGTAAGGGTGATTTTGAGAATTATGCGTGAAATCTGAATTATAGTAGGCGAATTTCCGTATAAATGAAATCGAAAAGAGTATGATATAAAAAGACGAAATATTGATATGGCGGAGAAACTATTTAAAATAAATATTAAAAGATCAGAATCTGGATCGAAGAATACATTAAATTTTTACGAACCATGGATGCACGAAGGTCATACGGAAAGCGGTACGATATGATATAATAAATGTTAATATATTACCGTTATAGTGACAATGCGAGTAACCTATAGAGAACAGTGTGTATGTATTTTAAAGCCTTTTGTCCTTTTGAATGCGGAATTCGCAAATATTTGCGCGATTTATTTAATGGTGGAAAAATTTCTAATTGTAACAAATTTTGTCAACTTTAACATTTTCTCACATTCACCATGAAACTGCCAAGTGGATTGTCAGAAGCTCAAAACAAATTGATTAATACATATAATAATGAAAGTAGTAATAATATTTGTAGTGTTTTACTGCTTGTCAAAAGTTGAGATTTTCCCGCCATAAATAATTAAATGATAAGTTACAAGAATTCGTGATTCCGCGTCAATGAATACAAGGCTTAAGTGTGATATGCGCAGAGTACGCACCAGGTAGATGTAAATGGGTGGTGGGAATCGCCATCCAAAAGGATGGCATTCTTATTTGTAGAGAGGATGGCACAGGAGTAACATTTAAAGTAAATTGTTAACTGTGTTAATCTCTGTGTTGTGAATTATCTATCACTCTCTCTATTATTTTCGACCTTGGATAATTGATAATGCAAGATAAAATCTTTAAATTTGAAAATAATTCTTATCATTTTTATTATCTGACGCCTCGCAATTGGCAAAAACTATGATATCACTGTTTCTACTAAAAATAATGGATGTTATGTAATGCAATTATTTTTGTCACTTTTGTATATTTTTTATATCTGATCGTCCTCAAATTTAGTACACTTATATTGCTCCTCGCACGCTAGCGATTAGTCACTCTAGATTTTCGACCGTCTAGTATAGTTATTAGCTGTCGATTCTAATAATGAAGACAACGATTCGATATACATATTGCTACGATTTTAAGTTTAAAACTGTGGCCAAACTGTTAGAACATTGAAATTTATCAACTAGAAGTGTCCCTGGCGTTTCGCTCCAACATACACACTGTCGCACTCTCCCTAGCTCTTGTCTTGGAGCTTGGCGTGCAGCCCGGCGTATGGCTTTTATCGTGGCTTGGCGTGTCGCTCCAACATACACGTGCACGAAGACCTGAACCTGAAAAGCATTTCAGCGCGTTCCGAGGGATGTTGCTTTAAAGCGATTCAGTTTATTAAATATAATGAACTTCATTGAGACGAAACTTTCTATCTCCCCCTCTATTTTTCATTTGCGTTTGTATTCCTGTTGTCTAAAGCCGACTAACTGTCACTCGGTATTGTCTGAATGAGAAGCGTTCTTGATGTATCCCCGAGGAACAAGAATCTGACTTTGTTATTACTTTCTACTTCGCATACCTCCGGAGCTTCGCTTTTAGGGATATTACGATGGAAACAACACACGCATCCATCGTATTTAATTACTGTATACTTTAAGTAATTCGAAATTTACAATTAGCGAAGAGGAACGACGATCGCTGAATTGGCGTGGGCTGGAATTGTGTTTCGCGAAAGACGAGTGACACAAAAGTTTTCTTAGGTCGGTTGGCTTCGATGTTCATTTGTTTAAATGTTTCTTTCTATTTATCCTCAGGACGTAATAATGACGATTCGTCAAATTTTCACAGCTAGCTACTCTCGTCAAAAGCAATAAAAGTAAATACACGAAAAAAATATGCATTCAATTGTAAACTACACAATTGCAATATGTAGTAGTGTATTCGCCAAATACACGTACAAAGACAAAAAAAACTGTTCTGTATTTAAGTATAATAATATACCTAAAATTTTAAACTTCATTCATATACAAGGTAGTCCATTTTTTCCATCAAACTTCAAGAACCAATACATCATAGAAAGTTAATGTTATTTTGCTAAATAAACTGTACTCGACAAATGCTTACTTTTTGAGATATAGCATGTTGAAGTTTCCCAGAATGCCACAAGCTTTAAATTTAAAAAAAAAACACTCTTTCTTGGATTATCCGTTTTAATTTGGTACAAAAACTATCCCTGTAAGTTTTTCGTAACTATTACCATTTTCAAGTAAAATTTATTTACAAATTACGGTTGATTTAATAACGACAATAAAATGGTTGCTGTATTTATTAATCAATATTTAATAAAACTATTGAAAATAATTACAGCTGCATAGCGTCTAACGAAGTTGTTCAAAATGTCCACCTGCTGCATTAACACACATTTGACATCTTCGTATTAACGACCACAGCACCAGACATAGACCGGTTCCGGGCTTGTTAGTCCTCATCAGTATGCCATAGGTGATATGACCGACAATTGAACTGGCTGTTCCCTCATATACAGTGCTTTCGAAAAGTATCGAATAAATTAATTATTCTTGAAATTGAGAAGTTTCGTAAAATCCCTAGCGTGTCGAATTTGTTTTTAAAAAGACACTTTTAACAAACGACCCATATTTGTGACGTCATCGTTGTTTGAGATATGACGTAATCGACATTTTTTAAATAGTAACCCCAATTTTGACCATGCCATTTGAAAGAGCGTGACATTTTACATACATACATTATGAAAAATTATGGTTACATAACAAAAATTAAAAAAAAATAAGAAAAGAAAAATAATTAAATTTTAAAATCTTCAAACATTATTTTCTTGAAATTTGAAACACCATAATTTTTCATGATGTATGTATGTAGAATGACACGCTCTTTCAAATGGCATGGTCAAAATTGGGGGTTGCTATTTAAATAAATTGTCGATGACGTCATATCTCGAACAACAATGACGTCACAAATGTGGGTCGTATGTCAAAAAGTGCCTTTTTTTAAAACAAAATCGACGTGCCAGGGGATTTTTTCGAAAACTTCTCAATTTAAAAAATAATGAATTTGTTTGTTACTTTTCGAAAGCACTGTAAACTTATTAGTGAAGCATTAGTACGCGGAGTAGTTATTTCCTGCAGTATCAGTTATAGATATAATGCCTCACCGCCCAGAGCGAGAGGGCTGCAATTAAGTACCTGCTGTAATGTAGGTCGCTTCCTGCAAGTCAAGCCGCTTAGGCCGAGCAGGAAGTAGCAGTCCACTTCTCACTATGTAGTTCAGTTAAATTTTTTCGAAGTACACCTGAAAAACTTATAGCAAACAGCCAAAGTCATTCGTCAGCGGCTTACCTGACATGTACCGGTTTCGAGCTTATTAGCTCTCATCAGTGAGGCAACCGACGAATAACCCTGGCTGTTTATGTCTGTCAAACCAGATATAAAACATCCAGAATATAACAAAATATAGTTAGGTATATTACAACAGTACAATAAAAGTTTTCAATATACTTTTTTAATAGAATTGCGACTGTTCCCATATTTATTAAAAAGTTATTGACTTTATCACATGACGCTTGTCCGCAGCAATGTAGCGTTATTGTGGCTGTAGAGCATCGAAAGCGAGTGCACGGTCGCTGATATTTTGTTATTTTATTATGGTTGTCGAAATTTCCATTTTTCGTAGGTGTGCAAGGTAATAAAAATGCTCCTGTCCAATAAATATAACACAATGGATCTACAGATTGACAGGCCACTAATCGAACGCTCGACAGAAGGGATATCTGCGGACAGGGGACACTCGTAGAGCCCTAATATTGCCGCCAGTGGCGTACTGAAGGGAATATTATCAAAGGTCCTTTAAAATTACATTCCTAAAGTCGTAGAAAAGTAAATTGACTTAATAAAATAATTTTCCATTGCAGTTACGCTCCCTGTCGGCTTTTTATTTGATTAAACAAACAATAATTTCACAATATTCTAAAAAACAGATTTTCAATGGAGAAATAGAGTTTCTTAAAAGCATATCAATAAATAATATAATCAAAATCCAAAAAAACTTCTCAGAGTTTTTGAAAATAAAAACAATATGTCAAGACAACTACAACAGCAACAATAAAATATCATTATATACATACATTATACTTTTATTCAATTGTTCTGAATTTTTGACAACTTATACATACTTATTAAGTAACTATTTTGACACTATGAGGTGTTAATTTAACCATAGGCGTCCCACGGAGGAAGAAAAAAGGAAAATTTTTTTTTATAAAATTATTTTTAACAGATTCTTGTTTAGCATTGTTAAAGCATTTATATCAGTGAAACAATTCCAATTTCTAATAAAAAAAACCTAATGTTTTTTATAGTAGAAACTATAACGTGTGTAATGTTAAAAAAATTCAATTTTGAATAAATAATCACTCCTAAATATTTAACTTTATCAGTTTTATCCAAAATATTTACCTTTTAACGAAAAATTAAACACTAGTGGATTTTGGTTCCTATTAAGATTTAATAAATTTTCAGTGCACCACTGATTAATAGTGTTTAAAGGATTCTGTAGGCAAATGTAGTTTATGTTATTCATTTCCATATAAATTTTCAGTCAAAAGAGGCGCGAGTTTAACAATAGAGCCAATCATTAATAAATATCAAAAACAAGGGTGCCCAAGATTTGACTCTTGCGGGACACCAGATTTAGTCAAATATTCCTCAAATCTGAATCCACCATATTCCACAAATTTCACACATTAAATAGGCTAATATAGTTAGAAAAATAGTTTAACTTTACTGCTTTACTTTTATTCTCTCCATAACAGTAAACCTTTTAAAAAATGTATTTGTTTTTTAATTTTTTTTCTGTCATGCAATTTTTTTTTTTTTTGGCAAGGATAATGTCGCAGTCTAACGAAAGGTTATACAGTCCTATTATTATTATTATTTTCGCAATACTCTCCGTTTTGTACGCACGCCACTGGCTCGATAGAAATTTGTGTAATATTTGGGAATAAATCAAGCGGGTCCCTGTCACACGGATATAATATCCAAACCGCGACAACAAAAGGTGGACGGGCGTCCCTGGTTGGACGAGCATAAAGGGTGTGCTCGAGCGCGTACTCGAACACACGCGGACGTAATCCCAGACAGCGGAGGCCCTCTGTTTACCGTTGTAAAAAGTGGATGAATCACGTGAAAGTACAGAGCGAATTTATACATACAACTTTCCTGAATGTATCATTAGTTAACAATACAAGTACTGATTTGTTAACTAATGTACTTTGAAAATAGCGCGAAAATATATATTTGATAGCTACATTAGATAAATAACTTTTAAAATGTTATCGAACACTGTGGCCAAGTGGATGTGATATATAAACCGATTTTTGGTAGGCCTTTGACCGAACTGACGTTTATGAGTTCTATGGCCTTTGCTTGAGTTACTTAAATCATATCTATCCCGTCGCCTGTAATATGTTGCCTACAATGGATTTACTTCTAATCGTTATCTTATTACTTCTGGGGTACCCCAGGGCTATAATCTGGACCCTCTTCTTTTTCTTCTTTTTTTATTATCTTCATGTGAAGTATTGATGATTGCATTCAACTTCAGGAACAGTTGAATAGGGTGGTGAAATGATATAATTTCATCAATTTTTTTAAGAGGAATGACTTTCCACTTGAAATTATTTTACTGCATTCGACAATCGAGGTCCAGAAGTGTTGCTTTCATTTAGACTTAAAGCAGATTACTACTCGTAAAACTAAACAGTGGCAATGGAACTGTACGTTGGAATACGTAGTTAGAAGCAACGTAATATTACTACGTTCATATTGTCATAAAAAGTTTCCTACAATGACTACATTCAAGTGATGATGATGATTTTTATAGCTAGATATTTGACTCAACTTAAAGGAGACCACCTGAAGAAGCAATCCTAAAAATGCAGAAATAGGTCAGATCTCATCTATTGTGGTTGAATTTTCGAGTTCCCACAGTTTCAAAAGTGAACTTAGATATTTATAGAATGTGTACGCGGTGTAGAACTAACTACATCTATCGGCCATTCGCTACTCCATGCCGGACTGAAAATGTCACAGACACGAAGCGTTCTACATGCAGTAGACACCATTGAAAGCTGTCGACCTTTATCGCGATCGGCGAGAGACGATATTTTGCAAACACGGAATTCCAGGAAACAACTACTCTGCGGGCTAATGCCCCGACCAGCATTGAATTACACCTGGAAAACCTATAGCAACAGCTAGAGTCATTCGTCAGAAGCCCACCAGACATATACCGGTTTCGAGCTTATTAGCTCTCATCAGTATGCCATAGGTAAGGTATCCGACGAATAATCCCAGCTGTTTAGTCTGTCTAACCCGACAGAAGGGACCATGAGTACGCGGTGTAGAACTAACTACATCTATCGGCCATTCGCTACTCCATGCCGGACTGAAAATGTCACAGACACGAAGCGTTCTACAGGCAGTAGACACCATTGAAAGCTGTCGACCTTTATCGCGATCGGCGAGAAACGATATTTTGCAAACACGGAATTCCAGGAAACAACTACTCTGCGGGCTAATGCCCCGACCAGCATTGAATTACACCCTATAGGCTATAGGTTTTCCAGGTGTAATTCAATGCTGGTCGGGGCATTAGCCCGCAGAGTAGTTGTTTCCTGGAATTCCGTGTTTGCATTTATAGAATGTTTTCATTAAACCAGGTTAGTAAATTTAACTACATTATTTTTTTAGATAATTATTGAATAGAGTTTTGTGGAATGTTCATTAGCATACCTAGACGTTTGGTATCAGAGACATATGACTTCATTGATAGGAATTGTAGATTTGATATATTAGCTAAAATACCTTTCTAATATAGTAAAAAAAATGTTACAAAAGCTAATAATAAAGAATATATGGGTAGATATTGTGGGTGTAATTCAACGCTGGTCGGGGCTGTAGTCCGCAGAGTAGTTAGTTTCACACAATATTGTTAATACCTAAAACTATTTATTAAAGCATATTGTCACAAACCGTAATACTTTGTAGTAAAAAATCTAATACGTCTTCATGGGTCATTAATACACCATGATATATGCTGATTTGATTGTACACAGTATTTTATTTCAAAGGCAAATCTCAAGAGGAATATTTATAACCGCGATACACTGTGCAAGTTTTTTCTAAGCTCGCCTCAAACCGCCGTAAATCTCTCCCAATCCTAACCGACTAGTAAAACAAACTTCACTGTATTATTTGTGCATGATTTCCAACTGGATCTAGCGAACGTAATCCCTGTTTTGGTAAATAATTTACATTTTCCAGGTCCGCAGAGCCAGCGGTTAGCTCTGTTTGCGAAGAATAGTTGGACGAAGTTAGATGTTTAACTTTTAGTAAATATGGTTCCCGTGCATAATAAAGGGGCCTTGTCCAAATACGATACAGCCGGTGCTCTTACAAACCGTGACAAAGTAGAGGATTGTGTCGCATTCGTCGACTGTTACAGAAGCGCTTGTCGGCGCTGTTAAAAGCGGGAAGAGACAAAAATTTACTCGATACGTCCTAAAATACAATTACAATAATATGCAAAACTGTGTTACGAAATTACAAACTAATTTACAACTAAGGTTAAGTAAAAGATCCTGTAACGTAATTTCTTTTTTATCAGTATTAATGAAGTAACGAATAGAGGGTTACCAAGAAATCCTTGAATCTGTAATATACTGGAACGTACGACAACATTGCATCCATTACCTGCTGCTGCTAACCTCAAATTAATATAAGTAGTAATGATGGCAGTGTGGTTAGTTCCTTTCATCTTTCTGTACCTAGTATTGGTTTGATATTTGCATACATAAACAAGAATGGAACAATTTATAGTAACCATGACCAGTTAATTTATGGCAAAACTCTCTGGCTACTAGACGTTTGTACGATAAACGCTTTTCACAAGCAACGACATTAATTTGGAACACATGTATAATTATTTCATGCAACTTACCCAACAGCATTGTCGCTGTAATTGTCAAGAGCGGAACGTTGTTCTCACATGGCTTTCACTCTCGTAATTGACCGGTTTTGGCTGTGGTCGTGGATAAAACGTTGAATTACATTTAGGAAATTAACCAACCTATAATCCTCTCGAAACAATGTGCTGTGGGCTGCGCTTCGAGCCTTCATTTTTTCTCGTGGATTAAAGGGTTGTTAATACCGTTACATAATTAATAACTACTATATGTGACACAGACATGGGAAATCACAATCAGGCAACTGCAAGGCAGTAGTTACTTCCAAATCGCGTCTTGATTACGTCGTCTCAGTGGAATAGGGGATTAGAGGTCGCATTTAGAGTCCCACAGCAACTAATTGTTATAATTACCTGTATTGTATTACGCTCTAAGAGGTCTAACTGCATCATCGACGACATAATCAGGTTATAATGAGATTATATTCAATTTGCCTCCATTGTCAATCAAGGGCCAAGAGATAGCGACGGTCCTTAGTAATTAATATAATATTCCGTACATTATCCATCATCGTATATATTGAGTTAGATTGAACTGTCAAGTGCCCCGCTTACACTAAATGGGCAGTCGGATTGATTTTGTGGTGATTGGTCTTCTGCGAGATCGCCCCGATGAGTTGAACGTGCCCCACAGACAACAGCGTGATTGATTTTTCACGTATTTCAAAACATCAGGATACGAAAATAATGAAAACATAGAAAAGATGAAAGATTTTTGTACAGGGTGTATTTTGAGTCCATGTCATAAATTTAGGGAGCGATTTCTTATATCACTTTAGAACCAGTTACAAAAGTTACAACTTTTTAAAAGAGATAATGTTAATAATATTTAACTCAAATATATTTTTAGGATCTGCCGGGGTTCCACAAGGGTCAAATTTAGGACCACTTCTTTTTGTTTTATTTGTTATCTATTATGATGATCTATCTTTGAGTCTAAAATCCTGCCATCTTTTTTTGCTGACGACTTGAAGTTGTTTCATAGCATTTCATGTATTTAGGATATACTTCAGGGACTTTTAAATGTTGTGGAGGAGCAGTGTGTGGACTATCGCCTTCTATTGTATGTATATTTACTATTAAATTACAACCGTTTATATTTGATTATCTTGATCTTGATTATACCTGGGTGTACTTTTCGACAATAAACTATCTTTTTTTAAGCATATTATTGAAGTAGCTAATAGTGCATATAAAGGTTTTCTCATTAGAAATACCAGTTCGGTTGATTATATAAACGCCTTAAGTGTCTTTACTCTTCGCTAGTACGCTCTAAGCTTGAATAGTGTATCCTCGCTATAATTTACGTATCCAAGAGATAGACAAAACTTAACGTCGATTTTTAAAGTTCTTGTCTTTTCGAGTTGACCATTTTTATTCAATTAGGGGATTTATAATTCACTTTTGCAAATATTTAACATTCAATCACTTAGCACTAGTAGAGCACTAGCGAGTTTATCATATCTACATAAATTATTTCATGGCAATGTTGACTGGCTTTGTTAAATTTGTTCACTATTCGAGTTCCGCGTTTTGGTCCTCGATGTAATGATTAATTTTATTGTCATAATGTTAGAACAAATGTTGCTTTGAAGTCTCCTGTATATGTAATGTCCAACAATTTCAACTGCATTAGTGAACACATTAATATTAACGTTTGCAGCCTGCATGATTTGTTGACTTTAGGAGCTCAATCTTTTTAATACTTAGCATGCTTGTAAGCAATTAGTTATGTATGTATTATTTGGAAAACTTGTTATATTCCCTGAATATGTTCTATTACTTTTTAATTGTCGCTTTATGGCGAAGGTATAAAAACACAATTATATATCGCAGAAGGTCTAGTCCCACATGTCTGGTTCTCACAAGAATCCAGTTTATAACAAGAGACCCATTTCACAGCTCAATTACTACCAGCGTCGAATTCCTCAGCGTTAGTAAAATTTACAACTCGGAACAGCGTAATAATTGCTGAATATTTTAATTAAAAACGACCAGTACATAAAACCGAGCTGTTTAGCGTGTGTTAAGAGCTCTCTTGAAGACCTCACACTAGAGTGGCATGTATGAAGAGGTCGTTCCACCCAAGCCACTCGAGCCAATGTTAAATTCAGGAATGAAGAATATTAGAAAAGTCAATAAGAACTCAACCACTTTCGTTGGGCCAACATTTTGACAGGTGTCATTGGTTTCTATAAAATTAGCCGTTATTGAAAAAATAAGTTTTTGTATAACACGTTTAAACACTGACTTGAAATTTATTTAATTATCAAATTTATTAACAGCTATTCAATATAATCAATCAATAATTTATCGAGTAACACGATAACTAATAATTCGTATTAAAATAGTAAAATTTTCCATTATTATTACATTTCGTTAATACTGACTTGCATCTAACTTGTGGCGACAAGAAGAATTTATTTCCAAATCACTTAAACACAAGAAAGTTAAAAATTCGAAAGCTTTGCTTATTCTTGTTTACTTGAGCCGATTTTCCAATACACAAGCCTCTTTAAATTTCCTCGTAAAAAGAAATTTACTGGAGTCATGTCGGGCGACCTTGGTGGCTATAAAATAGGCCCACTTCGCTCTATCCATTGATAACCAAAAGTATTTGATAAGTGCTGACGAACTAAATTGCTAAAATGAGGTGGTGCACTATCATGCATAACCCACATCTGATTTTTAATTTCTAAGGACACATTTTCTAATAAATCGATTGAGCTTTGTTGCAAGAACTGCAAATATATTGCACCATTTAATATGTCTTTAAAAAATAACGATCCAATTAGATGATTCCCAGTAATCCCCACCCACCATGAACCTTTATTGGTGCTTTGTCTGTACTATTGCATGAGAGTTTTCTTTATGCCTAGGTATGCAAATTATGGCTATTTATTACTCCGTCAGGGTGAAACCGGCTTTGTTCGTGAACAAAACAATACTAATAAAATTTGGATTCTGTCTAAATTGCGTTCAATTTGCGTAATTGACTTTGCAGGATAATCAGCGGGAGACAAGAGATGCATCTTTTGGACGTGATAAGGATGTAGCAGTTGCTCTCGAAAGGCTTCATGAACGGCTCACTTTGTCGCACGAACTTGAACCAACAGCTTTCTTACACTGTTAGAGACATTTTCAGCAATTTCATCCAGAGTATCCACCTCTAACTGAGTATTCTTTGCTCTTTTTGGAGACCCTTCTCCACCATGATGCGGCAAAAAACTTAATGGATTCGCAAGCTCGCAATAAGTTATCAGATAACCCTTTAATGTGGATGAATCAGTTAATAGTTTGAATCTGAATGTTGCGCTTTATTATGGAGCAAGTGCAAATGCACCACAGTTCTGGTTAATCTGTTGTATTCCCCTAATTTTAGGAATCAACGTCATACATTGAAAGGGTACAAAGTGCGCAGTATATAGTAGAAGTATGTGGTGTAAACAGACCTTTACTATACCGGACAACATCTGACAGCCGGAGGCTTTATTGAAAATACGAATACAGTGGCATTTTTATTTAGCGATGGTCCATTTCGCAAGAGACACTATTTTGAATAACCGGGGAAATAAATCAATTTGAGAGAGCCATCGACCCCGTTTATCAAACGTAACCCTTCAGGCGTAAGTATGAAAAATGTGCCCATTGTAACCGCGGCCATGCCATAATGGAATATTAAAGTGTCATCCGTATCTGGCAGGAATGGTTTAAGTTATTTAACAGCGCCACACAGCGGAGAACTGGAGAGCCTCGGTCTGGTTTCGCAACTGTCGCTTTTAAGTCTGTTATTTACCGTTTACATTTGTTTTCCACAAATATTTAGAACGGCAATTAAAAATACAAGGTGATTTTGAAAGTGGGGTGTTAATTTTAGTATAAGCTTACTCATTCAAAGAAGTTATATGCAAAAAAATAGTTCAATAAAATGTTAATATAGAAAATCATAAATAACTCACCTATTTTCTCATTTTTGTTTATATGTTCAGGATCATAACTTAGTTATGAATGTTCCTAAGTGTAGAACTCTGACATTTACACGAAAAATAAGGCTTATTATATTTAATTATACTTATTTTTATTTATTTATTTAATAAGTAAATAAAGATATTTAAATATTCTGTTGCAAAGATAAGTGCACTAGTCAGAAAAAATCGAACTCAAATTAGTTACTATACGTACAACTTTTCAAAACACTATTAAGAAAAAAATATTGATTTATTGAAAATGAGATAGAAAGTATTGCCAATATGCTACTACCTAGATGAAATGCAAAACTGTCACTGTCGGTGAGATGAGTTTTCAATAATTTTTTAGTTCTGTTTCCAATATTCATTATTTAAAAATAATTCATTAATATGTTGAATTTGAATTTTGCCTGTTTCACACAAAAAAGTTTTTTTGGAAAATTATTTTTATATCCTACATTCTTTTTTTTAAACACCTTGTATATCATAATTTTAGACAAGCAAATATTTGTATGAAGAAGCAATCCTAAAAATGCAGAAATAGATCAGATCTCATCTATTGTGGTTGAATTTTCGAGTTCCCACTGTCAAAAGTGAAGTTAGATATTTATAGGGTGTTTTCATTAAACCAGGTTAGTAAATTTAGATAGATTAATTTCTTCAGATAATTATTGAATAGAGCTTTGTCTGTGGAATTGTTCATTAGCATACCTAGATGTTTCGTATCAGAGAGCAAACAGATGACTTCATTGATAGGAATTGTAGGAGATTTAATTTATATTAGCTTAAAATACCTTTCTAATACAGTAAAAAATGTTACACAAAAGCTAATAAAAAGTATATAGGTAAATATTGTGGGTGTAATTCAATGCTGGTTGGGGCTTTAGTCTACAGGGTAGTTAGTTTCACACAATATTATTAATACCTAAAAATATATAAAAACTTTTACATAAAGGGTAAACATTATTCAAGTAGGTATTATCATATTTAAATATTATTTAAGTAGGTATTGATATATTTAATTTAAAATTGACAGGTTAATGTCACTTTTGTCATTGTCGATATTTAATTTCAAATAATTTTAATTTATATAATAATTTTTATAGTTAGATATTTGACTCAACTTAAAGGAGGCCACCTGGTAAAGCAATCCTAAAAATGCAGTGTTTTTAATTAAACTAGGTTAGTAAATTTAGATAGATTAATTTCTTTAGATAATTATTGAATAGAGATTTGTCTGTGGAATTGTTCATTAGCATACCTAGATGTTTGGTATCAGAGAACATACATATGACTTCATTGATAGGAATTGTAGGAGATTTGATTTATATTAGCTTAAAATACCTTTCTAATACAGTAAAGAATGAGTCTCAAAAAAAATAAAGAAATTCTTACTCTCCGGCCAATAATATGTGGATGTGTTAAATCATTAATAAAAAAAAAACAATAGTGGACCTAAGTTAGAACCTTGAGGTAATCTAGAAGTTGATGAAAAGTAATTAGACTTAAAACCCTCATTATTATGTTTTTATTAAAGAATATATTTTAATATTATCAAAATGGATTCACGTTCCTTTAGCGCTTCCAGCAGGACAGCACCTTGTAGGTTCTGTCATTAAAGGAGAGTAAAAATGCGTCATCAAAATAAACATTTTTCGAGTTAAATAAATTGTGTTATGTACATTATATAATGGTCATTTTCCGCTTGCTATTATTTTTCATCTCGCCGCTGCTATCGTGACAATATTCCTTTATTTTCTAGAAGAGTATTCGTCCACGTTGCGCGGGGCATTTCGAAACCCTATCCACTCAAAACTTCCCGGCTTACTGCATTTGCTTGAAAATTCATGATGGCAAATGAGACTTGAATAGTTGGGTTCCTTTTATTAAATAAAGCACCTACTAACGTATGTATTCACCCGAGGCAGTTTGAAACTTTCAAATTAATACAACTTTTAATAAAACCGCAGTTATATTTTTGTTGCTGGAACTCGACGGAAATTTTTTTGTACGAGCTCGCCTCGGGCCAAAACAGTCTAAAAAGCAAAATATCGAACTTTACAACGGCAGCGAGCAAAAACGAATATGTTGGTATGGACATATTTGAATAGGTTTTTTATGTGTCGAGAGAAGTAATTTCGAATATGATAGCGCTCAGGAGAATAATTTATTTCTCACTTAAAATGGTGAATTACCTGTATAAAAAAAATACTTGTTTGCCAGTCCTATGTCATGTATACTGCGTTTAGTACTTCTAAAACAACCATAAAACACTTTACAATTTGAACCTTAAATAACTACAAATAATTTAACTGCAGATGTAGTTCGTCATATAGAGTCGAGTGAAAGTTATTAATACCCTCATTTTGAGGACCGCTGACCATATACTTAACTACATGACTTAACCTAATAAACCATATAATCTACTGAAGAGGAAGTTGCCATATCGCCTTTAAAATAAATATTTTGTTTAATGTACATAGATTAAATCTTTGTGATTTATTTGAATTTGAATATCTGTAGCATTTATAGCTAAGCTAACGTAATTTATTTTTTTTTTATCAGTGATGTATGAGTTCTGTCTTAGAATCTTCTAGATACACTTTAGAAACATATTCTAATACCATTTTCTACTTCTGCTAGAGCTAATCTGTTTTAGCGCCATGCACAATGGAACACAAGACCTGATTATTGTAAATTAATTTCATTTACTTTCCAATTGTTATTTCATGTATACAGGGTGAACGTTAAATAAGTACAACTGCCGGTGCAGTTCGTCACAGATTAGTCTAGTGAAAATCAAAAACTTCAAATATTTACAGATATTAATTAAAAAAATATATCCTCATTATAAGAACCGCTGACCAGCTAGAGCACTAATCTAACCTTATAAACCATATGATCTGCTGAAGACGAGGCTGCTACTCGTATATCGCCTCGAAAATAAATATTTTTTACTTTAAAGTAAAAAGTAAGTAAATCAAACCTTTGTAATTGATTCTAATTTAAAAATACTTGTTTTAAGCCATAAGTAATATAAAATCGGGTAGATATATAACTACGTAGTAATATTAACTCATATTTTCTTTTCTTAACTGAGCCTACGATAAACTATTAAAAAAATAATTTCCGCAATCTTAATACTACAGATTAAAGTATTTAGGAAGTTATTTTCTCAATTATTTCAAAAATTATACATGAACGTGCATAAAAGCCTTGATAAAAACTTACCTACTTGCTCAAAATCCAAGTATTTAAACAGTTGTCCACATTTCATAAGTTAATAGGCGTAGAAAGGAACACAAATTATTCCCTTAAGTTGATTTATGAAGAATAGCGAAAAATAATAATTTCATACAACATACTAAAGATCATTTTCAGCACATGACCTTATACAATGTGTCAGTGCTACCTATTTCTAATTCAATCATGAAGTGATTTCGTACTTGGTAGTCGGTGTAACAGATTTTAAAAATAAACTTGTATACAAAACGTGGAATAACAAAATAACCAACTGGACGTATGCTATACCAAGAGAACAAGATTTAGTGGTGCTTGAATAATGGTTGTGATGTCGAAGGCACAAGTATGTATTACGGGCGGTAGGCACAATGTCCCGCAGAGCCACATATTAGGATTGACAGTCAGCCAGGTCAACGAATAGGTTATGTTGATATAGGTGCTTAGCAAAGACAAGGTGAAAAAACATATAGTATTTGTGATAAGGCATTTTATAATTCCAATACATGTAAACTTTATGGAATCTGTGAGCTCTGCTAACGTATAAAATGTATTTAAATCGTTTAATTATTTACGCGAATATTGTTTTTCTTTTAAGTGTATTGTGTATTTAACTAATATTTTTGGTAAAATACAGTGTAAGGGTAAAAATGGACTTCTGTGAGTAGAAAATCTGTTTTACGATTTCAATTTCATTTACGTACATACTTTATTAGTGAGGTATAGGAATAGTAAATGGGTGGAGGTGGCCACAAACATATTTCAATAATTTTTTGACATGTATAAGAATTCCAGTTATTAACTTTCTATTTTATATAAAAAGTTAGATTTCAAGAAACACAGGCAACGCTGTAGAATTCATTTAATATAGGCGTGACGTCAGCGGTTATCAAGTTTTCTATTGAAAAATCACGAAATTGATTTAAAATTGATTTTTTATACCTGATTTTTTTGTAAAAAAAAGTATAGTGAACTATACTGCTAGTTAAAATATTTGTACATTTAAAGTTCATCCTGTATAACTCATCGTAGACCACTTGTGTGAGGCACTCAACAATCAGTGTCTCATTTAAAAAAAGAAACAACCAAAACATTCTTTGTGCAATCTTATCTAGATCAATCGAGCCTGCAATGTCATAAAAAAACTACAAACATCGTGTGATTTGGCAGTTTATTGTTAGCTTAGTTGTATTCATTCAAAATATGGAGACGCAACAATAATATTTCCGTCGCAAATTTAATAACATTCCAGATATCACTTAAACTGTGAAAGTAGTGGAAATTTTCAAATATCTCCAAAAGTAGCAATCGCAGTCTTAACAATGCTCATATGCGTTGAAAGATAATTTCAGTGTGCATAAGATAGCATCAATATTATTATATTATTGTTATTAATATATATATATATATATATTGTAAGGATGGCTCTCTCTTCACCACTTTGGGCCAGGATTTAAACCAATATTTTCTGTTACTAGACTTTATTTTACTTTTTGTTCCCACATAACACATATCATAAAAATAGCACGCTCTCCTCTTAACATTTTTTCACATAACCTCACATAATAATCATTGCTACCAGCACTAACAACTAACAATCACTAATCGATGCTGTCAACGAACTACTGGCGCGTAATTCAAAAATAAACATATTTTATTACAGTTCGGCTGTCCTGACTTTTGATCGTCCTCGATCTTCAGGTAAGTATTTTTCATAACATAAACGTAAGTATAATGCACTACATTAATACTAAAGTTAACAGATTCTAATGCTTAAACATACATATTTTGCATAAATCAAAACAAATCATTAAACTCAAATCTTAATCAGGTACTTAAACAAAACGGCAACAAATAAACATATTTTATTACAACATATATATATTTTTTTCAGATAGAGGTCAACGTAGTTTCCGATGGGATACTCTGTAGTGTGAAGATGCTGTCTTATAAGTTTTATACACTATAAACGTCATATTCTGCACAGAAACTGGTAGATAGATTGGTAGATTCATGTAGTTTACAAATCTCTAGTAAAAAAATAGCACAGTTAGGTACATGCTGAATAATTTACAACTAGAGACAAACCTTTTTAATAAGTACCAAATACTCGAAAAGAAATTATTTTTCTCTGTATATGATACGAGTTGAAGAAGGAAAGCGCTTTATACCTATTTTGAAATCTCAATTTTCCCACGAAAAGTAATGCATCACATAAGAAATATCACATCAAAGTTGAGGTGCCAAACGAGATGCGTTCCGTGAGATATCCCCGATGTCCTCAAAGGATCAAAGGGTGGCGAACGTGATGTATTATCAGCCACTCAATACCCACCTCGATTAAATCCATTTTTCCCAAGGGGTTGCGGGAATTTTAAGAGTGCTGGTGAGTCAACTTCCCCGTAGCTACAGGATGTCTAGTGGAAAGATACCGTTTTGTAAGATCCTTCCTCATAATTCTAAAGTATTGAACTGTCTGTATTATATTCAGTAGCTTCTACAGTGTTCTAGACAGTGAAATTCATCAGCTATTAATTCTAAATTGGTCTATACATAGAACTATCAGTTCTCTAATTAGACGTGTACCTGTAAAATCTAGAGAATGGCAGAACTGAATTACTCCACCCAAGCTTCCAGCTTCTAGAAATAAAACTGCAAGGAAAATTTCTTACTGAAACACTATTCGAAAATATATTAGTATCTAATTAATTTGTGAATTTGGAACATTTAGCAGATACCAATAATTTATCAAACTGAGACTAAATTAAAGTTACTGTTACTTGTAGGATATCTAGAAACCACATGGTCAATCATTCTAACTGCAAATCACTTCTAGAGTACTCTATAGTAAAACTAAATTACTCCGCCCACGCTTCCAGAATATTCTAGAAATAAAAATATAAGGAAAGTTTCTAGCTCAAAAGCTATTTTAGAGTATATTAATATCTAATTTAAATCAAGAATTTGGAACATTTAGCAGTCACCAATGATCAATTCAACCTCTACTTGTAAAATATTCTACCATTCTAGAAAATTGAATTGACAGGTACTGTAACAGCCAGCAATTCTAACTACAAATCACTTCTAGAGTGTTCTATGACAGCACTAAATTACTGCACCCAAACTTCCAGAATGTTCTAGAAATAAAATTGCAAGAAGAATTTCTAACTCAAAAACTATTCTAGAATATATTAGTATCTAATTAAACTGTGAATTTGGAACATTTAGCAGACACGAATAACCAATTATTTGTCAAACTGAGACTAAATTAAACTTGCAAAATATTCTACGATTCTGCATTGGCAGTTACTGTAACTTCTAGGATGTCCAGAAAACACATAATCAGCAATTCTAACTGAAAAGTCTAAAGTATGACAGAATTACATTACCCCACTCAAGCTTCCAGAATGTTCTAGAAATAAAACTACAAGGACATTTTCTAGCACAAAATTATTCTCAAATATATTAGTATCTAATTAAATTGTGTATTTTGGAGCATTTAGTAGACATCATTTTATTTGTCAAACTGGAAGTTCTAGAATATTCAATGATGTAACTAAGATATTTAAGTTTCATGGAACTATTTAAAAAAGGTCAAGTCATTTTATGAAAATGTACTTTTGACAATTTTGATTTTATTCTGGAAAATGTGTATCCTAAAAGATTTATTCATACACTATCCACCCTGAATGCCATTTTTGAGCATTTTGTCATGACAAAGAGTCGATGATTCAATCTTGTAAATGGGAGAAAGTAATTTATGCTACAGAGGAAGACTTACAAGAGAGAATATTCTGGATATAGACCACGAATTTTTATCTTATCTATAAAGTTGTGTAACTTTCTTTAGCTTTCAAGTTAAGAGTTCATGATAGGCCAGTAAACTTCCAAAGTTGAATAATGAAAAAATAATATTTTGCTGTCATCAAACAAGTATTCGATCAGCTGGATCTTCCAATTCATCACCTGTTGAAAACGATAATCATTGTAAAACTAATCAATTCAAATTCACTTTTTGTAAACACTGTCTACTAGGACAATTTGCTGTGACTTCTCCAGCCTGAACTGATGCCGGCCCTGTCGTCCGTTTACCCGGCAACCCTAACAAAGAAATCAAGAAGCCGGCGGGCCTCTTTCGCCCTAATTCCCTTTGTTTATCTCCGAGAGGAATCGCAAAGTTCCTGATGCCGTGTTCTTAAAACCCAGCAATTAAATAAGTTGTTTAGGTAAAGGGTTTAATTTCCTTAAAGGACAAGGTATACAGATACCTCTGAGGCGTCCTTCTGCCAGAACAATGGACATGGGAGGGATCCAGTTCCTTTGGCACACACCCAACAATGCGCGGATATAGTGAAAGGCTGAAGGGCTAATTTCGCGCCTGGGTAAGCGCTTTCAACCTGCAGGTTTGATGCGCCGGCAACGGCTACACTGAGAGAATTGTTGTCGATGATTTAATGTAACGAAATGTTCTCATTTCCTGCTGGAAGGAACCAATAGGTACTTACTAATTTGATAGATATGAAACAATATTTGGATTTACTTTTACTTTGTTATGTAATTTTGCGAAGGTCTTTGAGGTGTCGTTGTATAATCACATTTTTCCGCATTATATCGCCAGACCAACATGGTTTTATAGAAAAGAGTTCAACTGCCACAAATCTGATGTGTTTTACACAGTTCATATGTAATTGATAAGCATGAACAAGCGGACGTTATATATACAGATTCCTCGAAGACCTTCGGTATGCTTCTGCAAAAACTCGAGGTATACGCACTTTGTGGAAATCTTCTAAACCTTCCTTTCCTTCCTTTTTCCTTCATATTTGTCGAATCATTTTCATTACGTTACCTACAGCGGAGTTAGATCCAGTCAATATCCTATTACTTCCGGAGTACCTCAGGGTTCCATTCTAGACCCACTATTATTTTCAATTTTCATTAACGACATTAATGTGTAATTCCTGTGACATACTGAATTGTACTATACATGAATTATATTTAGCTTTTAGGATATAAACAATTTGTGACCTATAGTTATATATAATTTTTTTTGTATTTTCTTTTTGCACATGTTATATTCTTGTTTTGTTCTGAAATTGTATACCTACTTTGTTCTATTATTGGTGAATTTCCCCGTTGGCAAATAATTTTAATAAATAAATAAATACTATCACTAGTTCTCATTATAATCGCGAGAATTAGCCCAGAAGTTGAATACTTGCGCAGGAGAGGGGGCGGCATATTATTATTTTAAAGTAGGCTGCATTTGCGCATTGGAACGACTTAGGTACGACGAATATTGTATTTTCATTTCAACTAACTCGTCTGAGCGGTTATGGTGGTTACGTGTACCTACATTCTGAAAACAAAATGGATATAGAAAGAAACTTTAAGAAAATTGAAAGGTACAACGATTAATTCATATAGAATATGCCACGTATTCGGAAGGCCTAATAATGACAAAAAAAAACAAGAAATAACATATTTTCTGGACCTTTTAGAAGCAAATCAAGCCATTACTTTCTATGACATGGCACTCTTGATAAGCAACAGATTTTCTAATGACGCAGCGCTCTAGAGTTGAAGCGAAGCAGGATTGAGTTAGCTGTATATGAAACGCGGCAGCCAGCGATCAGTAACATACATTTATGAATTATTACAATTCACGCAATATTTCTTTCAGTGTATATATGTTTTCGAATAAACAGGGCAGCTGCGATAAAATGTAAGATTTGCAATAAGATCATAAAGTTGCTATGTCTGCAGTGTCTTGCTGAAACGATTAAATAAAATCCACCCCTTTCATAAACTAACTAACTGCAATTGCTAACATTTTAGAAACACATTAAAAAGTACTTAGCAACAAAAAAAAAGCTTTCATAAATATTTATTTTTTTGTTGTTTTTTTTTTCTTTTACAGTTGACGAAAGAATGGTTTAGTTAATATTTTATTTGAGTCTGTAGTATTTAATATATTTAAGTAGTCAGAAATCTGAAATGAGTTTAGTACATATACATCACGACCAAGATGATCATTTGCGTCATTATAAAGCCTTGCTATATATATCTACTCCAAAATCTTTTCCAGAATTTGAAACAAAATTCCAAATTTGTTTTTGGACTGTTTTAGACATTCCCTGTCAATAGAATACAATGAGGAAATTGCATGATTTCCAAGCTTTCGGCCAACGCAGTGCATACGTTTAGAAGGGTTAATTTGTCATTTGTGATATTAGGTATTAGGTGTTATTGTGGACTGTATATATATTATAGTGATATATTTAATTTGTTGGGCGCCAATTAATATTGATATTTAATTTGTGTTTGTTTTTCTTTTTATGTTTTGTGTTTATGTATGTTGTATGTAAAAAAGTGTATTTATTGGGCTACAAACCTGTATCTTATCTTTTTTTAGCTTATTCAACTACCCTGGCTGCTTGTAGAACATAGACTCTGGTAGTCGGTCCGCTCGTCAAGTCAAATGTTTTTTACAACACACTGTACCTTATTTTATCAAATAAATATCATTCCACAATTGACAATGTTTATTTCATAAGATATTGTTGTCTATTACTTACTCAAGAATATTTTAAATTTTATATACATTTAATTTATAGGTAACAGATACATTTTTTAAATGCAGTTGCGTACTAAAAGTTGCTTTAGAACTTTAACTTCTTAAAATTATAGTACAAATAATTCTTAAAATTCCTCATTCAGTGGTATTCTGCCTGATGTTCATTGCTTTGCTGGTGATATACTATATTGGAAAATCATCCTTATTCTGACAGATGGTCCACAAAATAACAACATTTTATATATTAAATAGAAACGTGAATATTATTAACTATATTATGGTAAGTAACTTATTGTTTTACTAAATTTTTGAGTGTGTGACTGCCTATTTGTTGACTTTAATGGCTAGCTAGCGTTTATTTTCTTTCATTAAATTTATGTGCACATAAAATACCTTTATTAATGTTGATCTTTATAGGACTTCTACTGGAAATCCCTCAGAATTTGTGATATTGGGCTGCTGATGTTGGTGGATGTTTTACCCACTGTATGATACGATACTACCAAATTCCTAGATTGGACCTGGATCTCTGTTTGTGCTGGTGCTAGTGCTGCTCAACCATTTTCTTATAACGTTAGTATTAATTTTAAACTTTTACTTTAACTTGTTCTTGTTAATTTTCTTAATTTTCGGGAACCTCTTTAAAAACCGACGCTGCACGTTCTTTTCTTTTCTTCGTATCTAATCAACAAAAACTTGTTTTTCCTTTATTTTTCTATCAATTTGATATCTTGATTCCTTGTTTCAAAACTTACATACATATTATGGTTCATACATATGAGTTTTTCGATGCACTGTTTTTATGTTTTTCACTTCACTGCTTAACCTACTACAATTTTTTATATGTATTTACAATTCTACTTATAACTAATTATTAAAATATTCTTAAATATTACTCTTTTTTGTGTACATTGTGATATCTCTTGTGAAGCCAACTTTATGCTTGACATTTGTCCATATAAAATTTATTGGACATTTCTAAATATTTTATAAAATTTATTACTTAAATTGTTAATATTTTTTTTATATTTGCTTGACTCCTGTCGATATATGTATGATATTAATAAATGATCTTTACTTTTTCATTCTATATACTTTGCTCTGGGTTTAAATCTTTTTTTATCTATGTACTATTCATAAATGTGAAATAATCTCACAATATTAGATACATTTTAACTATATTTTATTCTCTAAAATGTTTAATTTATTTAATTTTCACTATAATAAACTACATATGCTCTGTATTGTCCATTTTTATATTATTTTGTTCAATTCTACAGTATTTTAATTTTAACAACAATAATAATTTAATAATATTTTATGGTTTTTAAATAAACATGTAAATTTTCACAGGTATTGAAGCTGATATTTCATTTTGTCTCAATATATATATATATATACACAGTTACCAGTTATACCCACGTCATGGTAGTGGGGATTCAGTTCTATTAGTGGAAAATTTTCAGCGGCGATATTTGAAAACTGAATAAGTACTCGACATTATTATTATTTTCGATTTATAGCATACGCAACGCACCCCTCACGAGATAAAGAGTACCAGCCGGACCTTCGAGAATAATTGCGTTTTATACTCGTCCGGGAATGCTGTTGGTTTCACTTAGCCAAGGCGCGTGACGCGCCTGCCAATCGGGCCGCGCGGCCACTTATCAAAACTGAAAGTCCGAGGGCTTGAATATTTATTAATTTCTTTTTGCAGTTTTTGGAGACGTAGGTGGTCCATTATGACCGTGATGGACGTCCCCGATCGCACTGAGAACCCGGCTGCGGTTATTATAATGAGTTATAGGTCATATATGGCTGCTTTGTTAAGAGTGGAACTTCACTGATCCCAAAATATTGGTTAATATAGCATAATGTAAGTTGGTAGCAGTTGTCCTATGCGGAACAATAAGTTATACATCTGTCTACGAAACAGAATCGGAATACAAGCTGATTCAGTCGTAATGTCTTTAATTTTAAGGGAAAATAGGGAATAGAGGAGAAGGTGGTAACATGGAACCCCACTTTGTTTCATGAGAGATCTTTTTGCGCCCATCAGACTTAGAGATTGCAGTTTTCAATTCTATTTTATAAGGGCACCTGGTTATGATTGCAGCTGAAAACGCTTTTCGTCCTTTGTTTGCAATTTCACATATACAGGGTGTTAAAAAAAAGTGTAAAATATTTAAGGAGGTAATAGTATGAACCAAAATCAGAAAAGTCTCAATAAACATGGATCCGCAAAGTAACGGTTGCGGAGATATGGAATATTTTATGTTTTTTAGCCCTTTTTTTATTTTGCAAAAACGTTGTGTATTTTCTTATAATAGTTGGTTGATGTTTAGTGAAATAAACAGTACGTATTTGACAGTTGTTCTCAGTGCACAAGTTTTCTTTCGCTATGGCTTGTTACTCTAACGCAGAATTAACAGACATGTATTTTTTGTATGGTCGTGCTAATGGGAGCGCCACCGAAGAGCGACGTCTTTATGTTGACGCTTATCCAAATCACCAGATTCCTTCACAACGCATGTTTGAAGGAATTGACCAAAGATTGCGTGATACCGGTTTCTTGAGCAAACAGTGCCATTTATCCGGAAGACCAAGGTCGGTATCCACTCCTAGAGCAGAAGAAGAAATTCTAGCATTGGAAGACTTCTACGCTATGGACATAGTAGGTACTCCATGTTGAGAACTGAGCAGTCTTTAAAAAAAAGTATAGACATTAAACCAATAATTTGATAGCATTTTTGAAAAGGCAGTCCGATGAATACCACGCTAAGAAATCAAACGTTTTTTCCAAAGTAAATATTGCGTAGTTTTTGACGGAGGTGGGTGACAATAATTTTTTAATGGCTAAGGTAACTAATAATTGCTTCATTTAGTTGTCAGTTTACTAATTCGCATTTTTTGCTTTAGGTTGTGTTGGTTGTGGGAATAGCCGGTGCATGTCGGAAATCAGAAGTAACATTTTTACATATTGAAGATGTTACAGATCAGGAGACGTAATTTCGAGTAAATATTCCAAATACAAAAACTAGAGCAATTTGTGAATTTGTAATCACCACGGGAGATATAGAAAGACTAAACTTAACGTTGACATTATCAGGAAGTATAGAAACCTATGCCCGGAAAATATTAAACAGAATAGATTCTTTGTTAGATATAGAAATAGTAGATGTGGTGTACAACCAGTAGGAATTAATACTATTGGTCAGTTACCAAAGATGATTGCTCAAATGATTGGTTTGTCAAATTGTGCATTATTTACTAGGCACTGTTTCAGAAGATCTTCGGCCCCTTTACTTGCAGATTCTGGGGCCAATATTTTAAAAATATAACACGGCAGCTGGAAGTCAAATTCTGTTGCAGAAGGATTTCCTGAAAATTCTGTAGAAAATAAAAAAAAAACAACAAAACTGCATTAATTAAAACTAGATTTTAGTTGGTTGTTAAGGTACCCGTATTTCTCGCCGTAAAACTTTTAAATAGCTTTTGTAAGACGTGCTACTCTATCCCCATATTTTAACAATTATTTTCATATACTTATAAACAAAAGTCAACAATCTTATATGCAGAACTATGTAAGTTTATGGTATAACAATACTTACCTCTACAGTTGAATTGGAAAAAATACGTATTGTGATTTTTGTACCTAAAAATTTGTTGGTTAGACTGCTTTATGTCGTTGTATATTCGTTTTACTTCGGTACCTTTGAATATTTGCAGGTGACATGAGATAACATTCCTGTCATTTGCTAAGATTATTCAGTTCTTAAATGTCTACAATTATTTGTATTTATAGAAAATGCAATTTGAAGAATACGGCGCACTTAATTGTAAATACTGATATCATTTATTTCTGAAATGTATAGAATTCATCGATGAGTACCACTAATTGTAAGTTATATTTCTTCAACAATTTAGCATTTTTCTTTTTATTTCACATTACCTATGTACCTAGTTATTAGTCTAAAAGCGTTGTAATTAAGCTTAAGTGATAAAACAAACTGGTCGTACTATTAGTGAGAACAGCGTGTGTAGCATTCATAATTCGAAATTATCCGGTAAAGTTGCAGAAAGACAAACTTCATATGCGATATAGAACGAGGTATTGTTTGGAATAATTACCCAACTTCGTGGATGCTGTGTTTTGTGGGAGATATATTATTTATACGACGAAATTGGCTGGCTTTATTGCCACAGAATACAGTCATTACTATTGTTGGGTACAGAGAATAGTTCTCTTTAAAAAAAAATAGATTGGATGGAAACTAAATTGTAGATATTTTTTTTCTTTACTTACAGATGAGAATAGTGCTGTGATGATATACATGTTACGCTTTTTTAACTAAGACGAGGCCTTTCGCAATCTGGAATTTAAAAAATCGCTTATATAATATAAAAATCAAAAAATTTAAAAATTCGGGGTAACGTCGGTTGTGCTATGTTGAGAAACATAATTTTCTTAAATGCGACTGCTTAGGGTCATTAAAAAAAACTCGAGTTCCTGTTCTTATTGTGCTATAATTGTGTAGTTATAAATCGAAACGTTATACCTGCAACCCTGTATCGAAAGATCTGTCCCTAGAAGGATAAAATGTTCATTTCGTTATTTTCATCGGAAGCTGAACCATTCAAAATTACTTAATATTTTGCCACATGGATTTATGTAAACATTATCTAAAACATAAAGCCTTTGCTATCCCTAAGTATTAGTTAGTTTTGTTTTGCTTTTCTCCAAATTTGTAGAAAACTGAAAAACGAATTTGAAAATGTGTAAATGATACTGCAGGAAACAACTACTCCGCGAACTAATGTCCCGACCGGCACTGAATTACTCCTGCAGTATCTGTGTGAACAGCCAAGAACCCTTGTCGAACACACCACGAGACATAGACCGGTTTCGGGCTTGTTAGCCGTTATCAGTATGACATAGGTGAGATGACCGACAATTGAACTGGCTATTCTTTCAGACATCATATTCATTTACAGATTTAATAACTCGTCGTCTAGGGCGAGAGGTCTGCGTTAAGTACCTGCTGCAATGTAGGTCGCTTCTTGTAAGTCGAGCCGGTTAGGCCGAGCAGGAAGTAAGCAGACCACTTATATCTCACCTGCACTGAATTTGAAAATATCACGATAGTTACAATGGAGCAGTGGCGTATTATTTAGCTAAATATGCCACTAATACCTTGTATGTACGCCACTGGAGCATCTAAATTTTAGGAAAAGGCTTCAGATTTTGAACAATGTGTGCCCAATTTCAAATTATTTTACATACCGGTTTTTAAATATTTAAAAAAAATCAAAAATAATTTTTGAATCGTTTTAACGAAGCGTCCTATATAAAAACCTCAACAATGAATACGAGGTTTCATTTTGGGCACCGTTTGTGGATCACCCTGTATAGTTAAAATTGTAGATCAGATAATTAGAACAAATGTATCTACATGAAAAGCATGTCATGGTAAATGGAAAAAATCTTTAAATATTCTTATTTTTGCATCTCGTCGTACTTCTCGCACGCCTATGACTTAAATATGAAAAATGTGATTGAAAATCATCTTCACATACATTCACTCTGTGTTTTTATATAACTAATGACCCGTCCTGAGAATAAATTAAAATTTTACCCGGCCTGAAACAGAAAAACCCGATGTTAAATTAACTCCTTGCTGATCGTCCCTTGTAACGCTGCATGTCTTGGCATTTTATTAGAGATTCTAGAATTATTTTCTCTATTTTGGACGTTGTAAACGTTTTTCGGGTACCTCATGCTGTCCCCGCCTTGTAACGTGTCAATATTTCTGACAGCGTCGGCTATCTGGCCATCTGAAGGCAAGTCCGTTGACCAGGTAGATACAAGACTCCGCCGAATCAAATAATTTATTAAAAAACTCCCAGGCGACGTGCACGAGAGGAATATTACGGCTTATCTGATTTTATTATCTCTCACAGATGCGAACTTGTAGATACGTTTGTGAGATCCACAACTAATTCACGAAATACCTGTACATGAATACATTATTAAAAGCCTAACACGAATACTAATAAATTATACAGAGTGATTTAGACTTATCTAAAAAAATTTGGGAATAGATGCATCATGAAAAAAGGAGTCAATATGGTAAAAATAACTGTAAAATCCTTATAGTTTGCGAGTGCGAGGTGTGGCAGTTTAGTTTTGGAATTTGTCATTGAAAATACAAGCAAATTATATTTCGTCAAAATTTTATTATCGACCTTCACAATAGTCTCCCTCTACCTCTACATAAGGATTTAAACGTTGCTCCCACGATTGGAAGCACCCTTGGTAATCATCCGCAGTTAACCCGTTCAGCACCACGGTTACAGCTTTTCTGACCTCCTGTACGCCACCATGATCAGTTCCCTTGAGATGCGACTTCATCATAAAAAAAATCGCGGGAGACAATATCGGGGCTATATGGTGGGTGCGGCAACGTTGGAATGCCATTTTTTGCCAAAAACTCTTGCACAATGAACGAGGAATGGGCTGGCGCGTTGTCGTGGTGCAAGATCCAGCCGTTCTTGGCGAATTCGGGTCGCACACGGAAAACGCGGGCCCGCAGCCGTTGCAGAACGCCAACTTAGAACTGTCCAGTCACTGTCTGGCCGGCAGGAACATATTCACGATGAAAGATGCCTTGGATATCGAAAAAAACGATCAACATTGCCTTCAGTCGTGACTTGGACATCCTCGCTTTCGTTGGCCGCTCTCCACCCTTTTCCACCCACTGCTGACTTTGTTTCGTCTCCAGTGACTACACGACTCATCCAGTTTCTACCGTCGCTCCGAATGCGGGACAACAAATCCTCGCAGATCGATTTTCGCATGTCTTTCTGTTCACGGATGAGAACTTTTGGCACCATCTCTGCGCAAATCTTTCGCATATTCAAATTTTCGTGTAATATCTTGTAAACGGTTTCTTTGTTGGCGTTTAACTGGTCAGACAACGTACGAATGCTTAGACGCCGGTCAGACGTGATCAGTGCACGCAAACGGTCAACATTCGCGTCAGTACGAGAGGTGACGTGAGCTCCTTCACGTGGATCGTCTTCTACCGATTCACGCCCCTCGTTGAACCGTTTTGCCCATTCAAACACGCGTGTTTTCGACATGCACTCGCCTCCATACACCACCTGCAATTTTCGAAGGATTTTCGAGGGTTTTTCGCCAGATTTCACTAAAAATTGAATCACAACACGTTGCTTGTAATTTGAGTCACTCATTTTCACGCCGCTACTAAAAAAGTTGCATCCAAAAAATACACATAAAATACAAACCAAACGGTTTTTTTAACATAAGAAGAAATAAGATCAAACTTACGAAGACTATAACTAAACCTGATATAAGCATTTTGAATCTTTATTCCCGTGCACTAATGCAGGCCAATACACGACCATGCTGTATACCATAGTGGATAATATTAGCAAGTCACATATTTCTAATTTAATATCAGTACTAAGAAGATGTTTATGCATGCAAAGAATTTTCAATTTTCCAAAAGATTTCTGATTAAGATAGTTAACATGTTTAGTAAATCTAAGAGAATTGTTTACCCATAAACTAAGATTTTTGCAGTTATCAGAAGGAACAAGAGGATGATCATTTAAATTGATGGTAAAATCTGGATCACTTGTAATGGTATTCCTCTTATTTCCAAAAATTAATAATTGAGTTATAGTTTCATTTAAAGGTTATGAGCCAAAGATACTTCAGAAATAGAATTAAGGTCAAAGTTGATCTGAACTACAGCTGAAGAAATTTCGGAGGGATTAAAAGAGAAATATATCTGAGTATCATCAGCGTACTGATGAGATTGACAATGTTGAAGGTAATTACAAAAGTTAGCAGTATAAATAGAAAAGAGAAGAGGTCCTAGAACACTACCTTGTGGAACAGTGCGTATATACGGGCTGCATGTATGTTTCTTTGTTGCGACTGCTATAAATAAAAAAAATAATAAAATGAGTCACTCTCTGTATTTGCGTTAGTAAAAAAAGCCGTCAGAATAATGCCACGGCTTGACGTTGAGCGTACTTTTAGCAAAAATCTCTGCCTTAATTGGCTAAAACCCGTCGCATTGTGTGTCTAATTACGAAATGGAGCATTTATGTCGCGACATTAGCATGCCTGCATCCGAATATCGCGATTTCTATATATTAAGCCGTAAATTTGGCATAAACCTCCATTTGACTTGCTAAATTTCGAATTATCCGGAAAATAATGCGGTACAAATAGACGTATTTGCATTTAGATGCGCCTGCGGACCTGTAGTTCCACACAATGGGACAGAGAAATATTAATTTTAGCATCCTGTTGTCTGTGACGCGAAAGAGAGGATGGCTCTATATATGTGGCGGATTTAATTACAGCAACAAACGGCATTACGGGTAAACGAGTATTTGCATAAGCGAATTTGCATCCAGGCCCTCATGAAGCACCATAAATACAATAAATTAAGATGTTTACTCGGAATTGTCATCGCAGAGAAGATTTAATATCAGTTACTAACGAAAATTTACACTAAACCTTCCATCCTATAAAAACATTCAGTCCATGATCTTTTAATTAGTCTCTGCGGGTATGTTAGGGTGGAATAATGTTGGCTCATTCCTGCACTGAATGGTGGTTAGAGCCTACCAACGTAAGTCGTTCCTGGGAGCAAATGCGGCCTGCTTAATAATAATATGCCGCCACCTCTCCCGTACAAGTCTTCGACTTCTGGGCTAATCCTCGTAATTAGAATGAGGGGTAGAGATATTATTATTATTATTAATATATAAATTGAAGATGGAACTCTGTGTAACGGTCAACTAATTCTTAAAAATCTTTGCCTAGGGTAAATTTATCAAAAGCAATGCCTTCAATAACACTGCTTATAGTATAACATACTCAAGCTTTAGGTGAGCTGTAGAATTAAGAGAAAGTAATAAGTTTAAGTAATTATACAAATATAGCTGAACCTATAAACAAATTATTTGAAAATCGAACGTGTATGCAATGCTTTATTTTGAAATAAACTGTTAAACCCATTTCAAAGGATCTTTAAACTACGATAAATATCGCTCCTCTTAAAAACCTATGAAATATAATACGGCTTAGAAAATATCCTTCGAGAAATGAAAGCAGGCGCCATCTGTGAGTTAATAGTCAAACTTCTACTACCCAGGCATCAGTTTACGAGGGAAATCTGTATTAGATTTGTTGAAATTTTTAACAGTTCCCTCTATTAGGCAAATTTTTAAACTGCAGCCATGTTTATTTGACCACCTACAAGTGCAGATGTCTATTTTTTTTTGGAAGGTTTAGTCGTTGATTGAAATATTCTATAAGATAGCCAGCCGTATGTATAATATTGTTATATCTACCCCGCGACACGTCTCCGACCCCTCGCCCATAAACGTGGTCTCTGTAATATGGCGCCATCGTTGGCACTAAACGAAACTAATGCATTTCTGCTGGAAAGGTTTATTGCTGAGCTAAATAAAATATCGTTACCACCATGGGCGTACCTCAAAATTTTCATACGTTTGAAAATATGCATATTATACACAAATATGTGCATAAAAATTGTTGAATACACAAATTAATATTAACGTTTAGTTAAAAATTTGTTTTCAAAGGTTTGAAATTTGTTTGCTTTGGAAAATATTGACATACCTATTAAAATTTTGAAAAATATGGTCTGTAAATTTGTGAAAAATTTTCAAAATATATTAAACTGGAAGCTATCAATTTTGTCAAAATTTTGTCAATTTTTCAAAATACTATATAGTACGAGTATATAATACGGGTTTTATTCATATCATATTATTAATAATTCTTTTTCAATTTCTTAAAATAAATATGTATGTATACATTATGTAGGTATACTAAATATTTGTCATAATCTTAGTAAATCAAATTTAGGCTTTATGTACAAAAAGTATAAAGCCTTTTAGTTGTACTGAAAATAGATAGGTACATACTTGATACAATATGAATTAATAAATAATAACCATAATAGGTATATAGATACATTAGGTCCTCACTTTAACAACCCTTTACTGAATTAAGTATTTCCAGGGTTATTGTGCTCTTAAAACTCACCTAAGTAGATCACTATAATTACTTTATCAATACAAATAAATTCATTGCCTAGGTACCTGACAAAGAATATATTTAAAACTTAAAAGCGATAGGTACAGCTTACAGAGAGCAATGCTGCCAAAAATTCTAACAAGGATTTGAGATTAATTATATTTTTCAGTTGTTTGACATATTTAGGTATCTAAATAAAGCAAAAAAAATTAGTGACATAGTGACGCGTGTTTAATGTTTCTGTGTACGTCTAGCGCTCATTCTAGAAGCACCCATACTTTATCAAACATTCACCGATCCGCCGCAACTGGCTATCCTTATTCAGCCGATTAAAATGTCTCTAGTTAAGGGCGCCGGCGGCCGGCCTGACTGGAAATATCCAAATATCCGTACTTACTTGGTTAAAAACCGAACGCCGTGTATGCTTCGCGCGAGCATGGTCTGTGGCCTGTGGCGCGAGCCAATATGTATCATAATAAATCAGAAATTTAAACAAAAACAGAAAATCAAATATTTTTAAAAGAACCCTTTTTCTAGTCGAATTTTCCGATTACAGTAATATAAATTATAATTAGATTATTTTGTCTAATTTTTAACTTACCCATAATTTTTATGTAACTATATAATGGAAACTATTCCAGTTCACCTGGGATCATAAAATTAATAAACAAGGGTCTAATGAAAAGGACTTCTTGGCTAATGTGCGAACTTAGAAGTTGTGTCAGAAAAGTATGATATCCTAAATATTAATAATATCTTTCTATTATCAAAATAAATTAATTACTGTTTATAAGTTTCGTATTTATTAGAGCCCATCTCAAACAATCGTTCACTTAATTGAATATATGGATTTTGAATTACTTACATACATATTCATATTACTGTAAATAAAAATAGGACTAGGTATACTGTTTTACAAATGTACCTAATAAGTAAATAATAACTCGAAATAAATTCAATAGAAATATTAATATAGGTAGGTACTTATTTTTTTAAATAAATCTGTCATACATTTACTTTGATTCTTATCTTTTTACATATTTCACGCACCCATTTTCTCTCTGTTTATTATTGTATTTTATTTGTCTTCCTCACAGAGTACAATTACTATTACAGCTTTTACATCCATTTCAACTAGTGATATACCTACCTACTAATAAAAATTGTTCTCCTTTCTTTGTTATAAAAAATATTATTATTAAAAATATACGTTCCTTACCAACTGAAAACAAAACAGAAATTTACAAAGAATTATTGCGTACGCCGTCGAATATTACACGACAGCATTTCAATTATTAATTTGACTGTCCACACTGTGTTAGATATCACATAATGAATTTTTCCACAATGGATCAAAAGATAAAAATAAAAGTCGCCCATACTAAATAATATTTGGCATAATAGACTTATTATTTACTTAGTAAATGTATTATGTTATTTTAGTCTATTTACAATAATTACAGATAACAGATTTAAAATTTATGAATAATCAGTGGCAAAAATGCGCCACGTACAAAATTTTGAAATTTCCTAAACACTGAATATACTCGTAAGAATAACATTTTCACAATTAATTGTGTACTCGTGCTTCAGTCAGAACCTACACGCAACTGATTTAGGTCTAAATATAATTGTAAAACATAATTATGGCTATAAAAAAAAATCTGAAAGATTCAAATATTTCTAAAAATGTTTGATCAAAGCAAATTTTTACTCCACTTGGCTTAAATACGTACATAGTTTTTTATATTACTGTATAAAAAAACATTAAATCAAAAATAAATTATCGTCAGCTTTAATTATTATTGCTTGCACAAAAACTTCACTGACTAGTACAATGTTTTGTCGGTATCAGTGAATTCAACCAAAAACATATTTTTACAGACTATTATATCGGCATAATAGTTAAAATCCTTAGTTTATAAAAAAAATATTATTTGTTAATTTACAAATAAATACAAAACACGACAATGGTTTTTCCAATGACTTTTATACATTCTGTGTAGTATGGTTTTTAAAATTATTGTTCTCATTTAAACATAGTTCCTAACGAGACGCCACTGTAAATCAGCAAACCTAGCCAATTTGCAAACCAAAATATGCAGAGCATCGCGACGCAGCTTTTTTGACTTAACTACAGGTGGCCGACACTAGCACATCTAGCGTTAAGTCAATCGTCCGTATACGTTTTTGCCCGTAAAGCGAGACGTCTTGTTATAATATTTCAGTCAACGATTCAGTTTATTTAGATTCAAGAATGATGGCTTCCTCTACAGCATAAATATTTGAAACAAAATAAGAATCATGTTTGTGAAGTATTATATAATATTTTTTCATAATTTTTAAACTGAATAAACCTTTTATAACAAATATTTCCCTTTTTTTAGCAAATACTTCGGGTGAATTTTGTTACAGCTGTTTTACACACACCAATTTATTGAGTATTGCATTACACATTTCAATATTTACAACAATTTATCAGTCAATTTCATTGCTGCCAACCTAGAATCCCGTAGTTACGAGTACTTATATTTCATGAGCTTCAACTAAAATAGCCTAATTATGTTTTTCTTTGGGAAACGACTATGTTTGTCATTTTAACCGTCTTCTCAAGATTTGGCTATAAATTCATCAACATAATTAGGTTGGTATTTAAACCACAAATAGAAAATGTAACCAGAGATCCCTAAAATTAACCAAATTAGAACTTGTTATAAATCTATAATTTATTGACATCAATCGTTGTTTTTATTGGTGTTTAGAAGCGGTAAGGTTTACCCGCAACACACAGGTCTCAAGATCCATTGTGCATGCCGCTGGCTGTAAAATTCACAACAGGTCGTGCCGCATGCAAAGGCTAGCACTAACTCCTGGAATCTCTATGATGCCTTGAGGAAAAAGAAAAGCCGCCCGAAAATAATTGGACTACAATTTCTTCCATCAATCAATTGTCAGTTTGGCAAGGATAAATCAATTCCTGCTCAGTATCAATAAGAACAAGAAGTGTAGGACCTTGACACAAGAGTTGAAGGTATAATGGAATCCATCATCATCAACCTATCATTAGGAGACGCCTGTATCAGTGATAGTATCAATGCTTATAACGGTGTATCTTATCGATGGTGTATTTTACAGATTTTGTAACATGTAAGTTCAAATAAAATAGTACTTGCCTATCCTGTTGGATATTTAGATGACGAAAGGTGGAACCCAAATCACTATATATTTAATAATTTGCTGAACCCTCTAAAATGACACACCCATGATCCATATGTTGCAATAACACCACTATCAACAGTGCTTTCGAAAAATAACGAATAAATTCTTTATTTTTGAAATTAAGAAGTTTTCCAAAAATCCCCTACCACGTCGATTTTGTTTTTAAAAAAGACACTTTTTGACATACGACCTAAATTTGTGACGTCATCGTTGTTCGAGATATGACGTCATCGACAATTTTTTTAAATAGCAACCCCCAATTTTGACCATGCTATTTTAAAGAGCGTGTCATTCTAAATATATACATAATAAAAAATTATGGTGTTACATAACACAAATTTCAAGAAAATAATGTTTGAACATAAAATTTAATGTTCACAATACTGTGCACCTTCCCATTATGCAACACGTGTCCGTGTTTATTTAGATGAGCTGTTCCCGAATGATTGAATAGGGAGAAGGGGACCTATTGAGTGGCCAGCCAGATCGCCTGATTTGACACCCCTAGATTATTTCTTGTGGGAATACTTAAAATGCAAAGTATACGTTACTAGACCGCTTAATTTAGAAGATTTAAAAGCAAGAATTCGTCACGAGATACATCGTATACCTCCTGAAGTTATTGATAATGTCCAAAAAGAATTTATTGATCGTCTTGGTTACCGTCAGGCAGCCAACGGTACACAATTTGAACATTTAATTTAGTCGATTTTTTACATAATCATTATCATTTTTAGTATCAAGAATTTTATTTTTGATATTACTTTTGTTCTACGTATTTTATGTTTGAGATTTCTGTTCGTACTAAAGAATCCTCAAATTTGATAATTTTACGGCGAGAAATATGGTGACCATAAGATAGTTCTTACTGTATTTTTCCCACAAATCTACTAAAATCCTCAATCGTTGCATATCGACACTCCGAAGTTAGATGTCCGCCCCCCTGCACCCACAACGCATTCCCCCCTCCCCCATAAATTGTCTTAATTCCCAATATTTCAAAACGGCATTTCCGCAATCTCCCAAAGAGATAAGCACGAGCGGAATAAATATAAATACTTCGCTGCATCGGCCTCGTCCCATGTCTCGCTCATTCCGCGAGATCGACTGCAACGCCCCCCGGCCCCCCCAACGCCCCGACGCGCCAGTCTGTTGTCTGCCGGATGGTAATATCGCTCTGTTTATACTCGGGCAATTGATGGGACCGCCAAAAAGCCGGCTATTTAAGGATTTACTGTCTTTGGGAAAAAAAGACGGGGAACGCCGCTGGATATGAGCTTTTCGCGAATATATCGCGCGGAAACTAGCATACAAATTCCCGTAATGAAGACAATGGCTGCGTTAGCAACACAGAGAGTCTGATATATTATTGACAAAAAAGTACAATAACGACGTCTTTTGTTGCGTTTTGTGTTCTAAAAATTATTAGGAAAATTTTGAAGAAGTCAAAGTGTAAATTCGATAGTTTAAAAAAGATTGATTTATTTGCAGTAACATATTCACCCATTTACAGGATAAGTTGATACATAAAAAGATCGTGATAGTCATGCAATAAAAGTTAAATTTCAAAATATTAACATTGAAAAGTGGGTACATTAAAAAACAATTAAAATAAAAACAAAATAATGTAAATTGAATATTAGATATTTCTAAAATGGCTGCTGTCTTTACACCGGTTAGCAAACAGTTAAAGTCACTTGGTAACAGCTCACCAGCTTACTAGCTCTTAACTGGTTTCGAACTTATTGGCTCTCATCAGTATGCCATAGATGAGATAACCGACGAATAAGCCTAAGGAAAAGGGATAGGAGTACGCGGTGTAGCAAAGCTACATCTAGCATCCATTCGCATTGAAATGTATCGACCTCTATCGCTATTCGACAAAAACGATATTTTGCAAAAACGTAATTCCAGGAAGCAACTATTCTGCGGGCTAATGCCCCGACCAGCATTGAATTACACCTGAAAAACCTATAGCAAACAGCTAAAGTCACTGCTCATCAGCCCACCAGACATATCTCGGTTTCTAGCTTATTGCTATTTGTCTATCTATTTTCATCAGCTCTTCGAACAAAGCTAAATGAAAATATAACCACCACAATCTACCGTAGCAACCAACGAGTCTTGCCATCTTATTTCGAATATAACAGTTTTTGTAGGAACTTTCTTGGTGACGTTTAAAAATGTCGTTTTCTTTTAATACTAATCTCGACTAACTTCAGCTTGTGATTGTGGATAAAACGTTGTTCGCGCTTTAGTCGCGTTTTGTCTCCATAATAAAATAAAACATTCAAACTACGTTCTCTCTTTTACAACAGTGTCTAAAGCACAAAAATACATTATAACTAAATCTATGAATCCTTACGTAATTGGAAAAACGGAAGAAATATCAAAAAAACTTCTTTTTTTAGATATAGAACGCTTCATTTATTTTTTTTAAATAGTATCTCACTTATTGCTATAGATGGACCTGACAAACCCTATTACCCTAGGCAAGAAGTGTTCTGTCCAAATGTACATGCTGTTCTGCTTCAATTAACAAAATTAACATCCGCGGTCACTTTGTTTGGACTTTATTTGTTTTTCTACTATCATTTTTTTAAACGTGCAACTGTTGCATTTCAAATTTTTTGTATAACTTTAAAAACAAAAATTTTAACCAGAAGTCAAAATATAGTGATTCACACTGTACAAAAAATAAGAAAATATAAATTGTCTCTTGCGCAGTATAGAGATAGTTCTGTTTAACATATCACTTCACTCCCTCTACAAAAAGACCCGCAGAACCGAGCGAAGCTATTAACACCGCTTTATCTCAACTTCGCTATACAACAGGCTCACGTAGTGTGACTAAGTTCATCCTCCGGAGGCCCGGAGCGTATGTGGGCCCTGCCGTTGTTTAAGGACGAGAGTAATGGTCCGGATTAGCGGAACGCTCCGCTGCGGTTATCTGGGATCGTAACTGTAAACACCGCCGTCGTGCTCTCGCAATTACCGTCACCGCTCCTGGCCGCCGTCACCGGCGGCGCTGCCAATAAATGAGGGCTAATGGGCAGCGCATCTGGTAAAGGGCACTCGGCTGGTGGTTGGCCTACATGGCCATATATTGTCGGTTGCCGGCAGCGACTTGTGAACAAGAAAAAAGCGATATCTGTTAATCGACTACAATTTACGGAAAGGTTATCCGCTCTTTCAAATAGCATGCCTGTAAGTGAACTAATAGAGAAATTATGAGGCATCTGAGCTTATTTTATCATCTTCCAAATGTAGAATAAGTCGACTCACCCTCCATTTCGCGCCTAAACTTTTCCTCCTATCGACGCGCTTCCTCTTGCCTACCAACTTGACATCAATCATTGACCTGCGTCCTACTGAATAAATTTGGAGTAAAGTTTCTTTAACGCGAACTTGGTACCTTTCATCATATTCAGCATCATTTTCTATATAATCATCATCATCGACATTATCATCGTCATAATCATTCATCATCATCTTCATCTTCATCTTCACCTTCATCTTCATCTTCATCTTCATCATCATCATCATTATCATCATCATCATCATCATCATCATCATCATCATCATCATCATCATCATCTTCATCGTCATCGTCATCGTCATCATATATCTTTATCGACATCATTATAATCATCATCTACAATATACACCATTTTTAAATAAGTTTGAGAAAAATGACAGATTTCAAACATACATAATACAAAATACATTTACCGGCATTCTAAAATAAAAAGACTTTCTGAATTTTTACGAATTTCCGTCTTATATTCATATACTTCTTAATGATGTCAATATAATTCACTGCACTACAGTCAGTATTTAACATTGTAAATGTTCTGGAACTAGGGTATGTTTTATTATCTCTCACATAAACCACAAAAACAGTGCCTTCCTTCTTAACATCAACACATAAATTATAGAATTCCATACATCGACAAGCACCAAATAAACCAAAACTACCTAAGATTTTAGTTTTGGTAGCTTTTAGTAAAAAAAGGAAATTTAAGTATAACAGACCTTCATAAGCAGATATTTGTCATCTGGAGCATGAAGCAAGAAATCCATTAAGCTCTGAAAATACAGGAGTTTTTCCGGTAAATAGCGAAACCGAGAGGTTTTTCAAAAATCCAATAAGTTTCTTACTTCTTTGACTACTAAAATAAGGTACAATTAATTTCTTTATTAATTACAAACATCAATGTAATTAATTTACCTAGTCAAAGAAATATGCAAGTAAAGTTTTCTTGGTATCCATTTTCCCAATTTCCATATTACTAATAATCCTTTTTATAAAGATCTTCTTCGGCTTTTTTAAGAATTTCTTCACATGAATACATACTTTTAGAAAAAAATTGCTTTGTGTACACAATGCTGTAGCAATTCTCCGATTGCTCAAATAATAATTCCATAATTAGAATAAATTCGTGAAAATAATTCACTCGTGCTATAATCTGTTGCAATTAATTTCATAATATACTATTAGTATTTAAATAGAAAGCAATGAAAGGATCAAAATGGCGTTCTAATAAAATTAAATTGTCTGAGAGAAATCTATAAACTTGTTGTTACAAAACAATTTTGACCTGTATCACTTTTCTGCATGGGCAAAGTGAATCATTTCGTCCGTAGTACGATCCTTGCACTTTTCCGAGCGTTTGTTTCGTATTTTCGCGACGGCGCGCATCGACAATGCAACAATGACCGATAAGATCTCCAAATAAGTCGTGTGCGTTTGTGCGAGAGAGGGCAGGCCGTCGAACTTAAGAACTGCATAATGGATACATTTAAAGCAAACAATTAGAATTACAAATAAACCAATGGGAACCCCTGAAAACGCATACCGACTCCATCCAAGGCGATCCCCGACCATTTACATTGAAGGCACGCTCCCCGCTGTTGTCTTATCTGTTTTAAAACTATACGCTGAGTTATGCAAGGCATATCAAATATGAATACATCTGCGGCGCTTTATTCCGCGCACAAGAAATTTGCATTTAATAGAAGATGTCTGCACCTGAGCAAAAAATAAATGAGTGCAGCGATTCTGTACTTAGAGAAATCCTTTCGTTTGTATTCACAGAATGTTGTGCAATGAATTGACTTTTCCAAAGTATTTGATAGATGTGATCATAGAATATACAGGGTGTCACAGGTATTACTGTAAAGTGACTATATTTCGCAAAGCTTGGAATGGGACAGGAACAAAAACTTCAGTTCTTCCGTGATAAAAAAAACGGAGTTTACAAAAGAGAACAGCAGACAAAACTATATTCTTTGATTTTATTCCATCAAGTCTTATACAGGGTGTCCCGTTAATATTGCGAAAAAAATCAGATGTTTCCTTGAACAAAAATAAGAAAACCTGTGTCCGATAATGCTTCATGTCGGAGATACCGAGAGTAGAAATTAAACAAAATGTTTGGGGCTTTATCAATATCTGAAGAACCCTCATTGCGATTTATATTGAAATTTCGTTTGTATGTTCATAAAAACCATAGACATCTAATTCATTTTATGAACTCCAGTGGCGCACTTTGTTCTATTTTTGTTTTCTACTCCCATCAGGAATGTGCATAGAAAGATTATTAATTTTTTGCTAGAAAACGAAGCAAGATACCAAACAGATTAAAGAGACAACAAAGTTGTATTTTTAGTCGCATAATTAGAAAAAATATGAAACCTAAGGAAAAGCAGTGGTATTTATATATTTTTAGGTATTACTAATTAATGTGTGAAACTAACTACTCTGTGGACAAAACCCCAACCAGCGTTGAATTACACCCACAATATCTACCCATATATTCATTATTATTAGCTTTTGTAACATTTTTTACTGAATTAGAAAGGTATTTTAACCTAATATAAATCAACTCTCCTACAATTCCTATCAATGAAGTCATATGTATGTTCTCTGATACCAAACATCTAGGTATGCTAATAAACAATTCCACAGACCAAGCTCTATTCAATAATTATCTAAAGAAATTAATCTATCTAAATTTACTAACCTGCTTTAATGAAAACACTCTATATATATCTAACTTCACTTTTGGCAGTGGGAACACGACAATTCAACCACAATAGATGAGATCTGACCTATTTCTGCATTTTTAGGATTGCTTCATCAGGTGGCCTCCTTTAACTTAATGTCAAATAATTTTAATTTATTGGTATAATAATTTTTATGGTTAGATATTTGACTCAAGTTAAACGAGGCCACCTGATGAAGCAATCCTAAAGATGCAGAAATAGGTCAGATCTCATCTATTGTGATTGAATTTCGAGTTCCCATAGAGTATATCAGGTTAGTAAATAGATTAAATTCTTTAGATAATTATTGAATAGAGTTTTGTCTGTGGATGTTCATTAGCATACCTAGATGTTTGGTATCAGAGAACATACATATGACTTCATTGATAGGAATTGATATATATTAGCTTAAAATACCTTTCTTAAACCGTAAAATATGTTACAAAAGCTAATAATAAGGAATATATGGGTAGATATTGTGGGTGTAATTCAACGCAGGTTGGGGCTTTTGTCCACTGAGTAGTTAGTTTCACACAATATTGTTAATACCTGAAAATATATGAAAAAAATTTGACTTTACTTTTGGATAAATTGCATGAGATCTAGATGCGTTTTTCTCTGACACCATTGCTTCTAGCGACATCAACAAGGTGTACCTTTTTAAACTAGAAAATATAGGGAAGAACATTTTTCTAGTCCAAAATGAGATACAGTGTAGCACAAAAAAGTCGTAGCGATTTAAAAGGGTCCAAACTATCGTTGGTGGCGCTCTCTAGCATATACACCAAAATCGTCGACATAATCGAAATTCTAGTACCAAGAAACCCCCCTATATCAAATTACATAAAATACGGTCGATGCGATCGAAAAATAATAAAGAAAATGTGATTTATTTTCAACTTTGACACCCTGTAGATCGAAAAGGAGCAACATTCGGATAAGGCATATTTGGCTCTATTTTGAGGTCAGCAACATGCCCTTAAGCTCTGTCTTATTATTAATGAATCACCCTGTATAGAGTGATTCAGAACTTATCCAAAACAAAATTTTTGAGTGCACAAATATAATTACTTATATAAAAAAAATCAAAGAGGCAGTTTGAAAATGATTTAAAAATACACTTCTACACGGCACTGGAAACTGGTCAGCTGCAAAACATGACCTTGCGCAAGACAAAGCATGCAGTCGGCAACTGGCACGGCGATAAAGTGTAATGAAAAATTAACAGACAAAAAAGAAAGAGAGAAATTTATAACACCTATTTTATGTCAGCAAATTCAGCTGTTTCTGTCGCTATTATTAATATTAATTAATAAAACTAATTTGTGGTTTTAATTTAAAAAAAAAAATAGAATAATTAGGCCTTAAGATACAACAACTGTTACTGTTCAAAATTTTGTCAATCTTACCCAATTTCTACGAACTAATACAAATGTATCTCTTGTCCGTTTTGAACTCGTAAATTATTGACATTGGAGCCTCGTGCATGATACGCTACACTGCTGACATTCCCCGTACTTGTTGAGCAACTTGCCAGGTACTTATTCGAGGATTCTCTTCAACAACCTCTCAAATGTGTGCTTCAGGTGCTGCAGTATGCCCTGGACATCCATTTCTTCCACGATTCGGTTACAAATTTCCTGTATCACGCCCGCTAATGTAAACACTATCGCAAAAACCTTAATACTAAAATCGGATTTCAGTATTCGCAATCGCCTGCTACGTGTGGCGAGAAAGCCTTGCGCCCAACTTTTTACTAATGCAGAGATAATGGCTCTATTTTTCATGAAACATCTATGCCCAATTTTTTTTTATAAGTTGTAAATCACCCTGTATATATCATTTTAAACTGTAAAAAATAAAATTTAATTTGTAGAAAGGTACAACAAACTGAATTAAGCTAATGTCAATAACTTATGTGAGCTTTTGGTCAAGGATTATGGCATTAACTTGGCTCGATGTCAAGACACTCACATATTTCGAACAAATTGCAACAGTCAACCCTTTTGGTGATTTAATGCAATGATTAATCACTTAAACTGGAAGCTCTGTGTTGCGACTAAATATGAAACAGATCTTTGTCCGAAAGCACTTTAATATTTCAAATTTCGTCAAATTGTTCATCAAAAAGCTTTTGTTTTATGCGCTAGAGTTAACATATTCGTATATTTAAAATCCTAAATTACTGTAGGCAAATAAAAGTATAATTGATATAATAAGAATTTTTATAATCGAGTTTCTTGTAATAATAATTCGTATTACTTCACATTTTCAAGTCATAATCAATTTGACCTTACAGTATATCGTCCTATTACTGGGAAATCCAATTTTACGTAAACTTCGGCTACACCCAACATTCCAGTAACGTTTACATGTTAATATGACAATTTACATTTAAATCTTCCAATATACTTCTTAAAAGTATCATTGCAGCAGTCAACGTCACCCAAGCGATGTAACTGTCGACGTTATTGTCCTTTGCATACAAATCGTCGCGTTCTTGCCTTATGAGCTGTTTTCATCTGGAAGATTACGGAAAACTTCCCTTATGTCAGCCACGTCCATTGGTCTGAATGTGTTTAAAATTACATTCGAGATGAAAATACCGAAAATGGAACGGAGAATATTAACTAGAATTCTGTTCATATAAAACAGATATTAAAGTCATGTATTTGTTGTTAAAAAAAATTCAATTTATTTTATGAAAAAAATATACCAATAAATAACTAATATTTTTCTTAATCAGATTAGATTATAAAACAATCGCGAATGCTAGAATATACAAACGTACAATTAAAACGGTATTCATAAAAAATTGAAGATCAATACATGTTGTTTATATATATCAAAAATTACAGTGGACTTGAAACTGAACCTTGAGGAATTCAGAAATAGTTTTATTACGACTTGTTTGAAAACTATATCTACAGGCAAAGTTTCTTTAAGTAAAGAGGAACATAAAAAATCCATAAATAACTTGCTGTGGATGTTCTTCAAGTTGTTCTGAATCTTTTCTTTCCCATCTACGATTGAAAACTTTTTTAAATTATAAGAATCAATAGATGTCATACATGAAGGTCAGAAGCTACAATGGCCCTCAAACTGAGCCTTGAGGAATTGAGAAGTAGTTTTATCACCAACCGACCAGAAACTAAGATCGTTTACCGTCAAACCTCTCTGAAACAAATAGGACTATAAAAATTACAAAAAAGAAAAATGACGATGAACAGATGTCGTTTATGATAATTAAAAATTACAGTGGCCCTTAACCTGAACCTTGAGGAATACAGATATAGTATTTTGGCAATCAACTACAGTCAAACTTCATTTAAGCAAATAGTTGTTCTCATAAAGTCTGAGGGATGACAAGCTTTCCTTTTTTGTTTATAAACGATTTTTATTAAGTTTCTACGTGCAAATTTTTGGCAAATCCAGGATGTTTAACAACAACAACAACGTTCCGAATCTCCCGAGCACCCAATACAATCGTGGCGCATAAGCACCCCATCTTAATAAACTCCCGCATGCACCCCCGCCCCGACGTTGTCCCAAATAATCCACTTTCTGCGCGACACCGCTAAATTACCCTAAGTCCTCGGTAATAGTGGCCCGTCGTCCTTACGGGCCCAGGATAACGTTCTCATTAAGCGCGCCGGCTGAGCACGCCAACATATCCTGGTGAACATAAACAATGATGCATGCATATTGTGTCGTCGAGGCGCACGGTGCTAGACTGCAACGCCGCGGAGGAGCGCGGGGCGTCGGGGGAGGGGGGGCGCAATGCAATGCGGGCCAGGTCCGGACTCAGGGCGTGCCGTAAGGATTTCTCGATTAAATTTTGGGAAGTCAGTATCAGAATGGAGATCTGACGATCCTTTTTTATCGTCTTCCTCCTCTTATTACCTGCTTTAAAAATGAGTCCATCTTCCAAAAAATCTGTGAAAAGAATTTTTCAAATCTATAAATAACCTCACCAAATTATCCAGGAAAGATATAAAGGTTTTGGGGTACCACAAACCTAAGACAGCATTTAAAGAGAATATTTTCCACACTGAAAATAAAACTAGTCATGAAGTAGTAGTAGTAATACACATAATCTAGGTATTTTCCAGCGAGTTTGCAACGTAGCCAAATTGTAGAGGTTATCCAAGTTTTTGCTATAAATTTAAATAACGGTATTTAGAAATCGTTGGAATTTAGAACCTAAGTTTTTGCTTGTTTGGGTCCAATATGTGATCTGTTGAAATAATGGCAGGAAAACACTTTCCACCTTCTAGAAGAAGAATGTTTAATTACAAAAAATATAAAACTTAATTAGTGATTGTAATCACATTAAATTTAATAGAAAGTAATAACATAATAAAAAATTGCTTTAATAAATGTCATAATTAATATTCTACGTACCATGTAAACATTCCTGAGAATATAAAAAATATAGTCCACCTCTATTCGTATGTGGATTAAAGGTGTATGTTTTTCACTTACTTTGTTATTTTTTACAAAGAAAGATGGAATAAACCGCACACAATTTTCCACTTGTCCTCTCTTTTATATACAGGGTGAGTCAGTCATAATGTCATTAATTTTAACCACGTATTCGGAAGGCCTAATAAAGGCAGAAAATCGAAAAAAAAAATTTTTACTCGACCTTTAAAAAAATAAACAAATCACCCTATGAAAATCGGTAACACGACGCTCCTGGTACGCTCAAACTTTCTGATGTCGCAGCCATATGATAATCTAATTCCGATGGAAGGCATCGTTGCCACATGTTTACATACATAACGTCGTCTAACACTTCAGCGTGCGTATTATTCAAATTTGCCACCATTTAGTCGCACTTTCCGCATTTCCCGCATTTCTTTCCCCCCAAATTTAGAGATCACACCACACATTTAGAGGGGGATGGAGGAATACGAGCAGTAGTTTGTTTATTTCGGTCGTGTATTGGTCGTAAATTCACATCACAATGCCTAATTTTACTAATTTAGAATATGCGGAAATGCTAGTTTTATACGGGAATGTTTACGAAATGCGAATGCCGCTGCTGTCGAATACCGGAGACGTTTCCCTAATAGGCTTCACCCAAGTGCGCGAACCTTTGTCCAAGTGTTTCAACGTGTTCGCGATACGGGATGTGTTAAACCGCGCCGAGAACTTGCTGGGCATCCTCAAAATGACTTAAATGTAATAGAAGCTGTTTTAAATTTAGTTGAGGAGGAACCTACAATTTCTACCAGAACTATTTCAAGGCGATTGGAGATATCCCAAAGCAAGGTCTGCAGAATATTACGAGAAAACTCACTGCACCCGTATCATTTTCAGAAAGTTCAATCTTTAGAACCTGCTGATTTCCCCAGTCGTCTTGAACTTTGCAATTGGTTACAAAATCGAATTGTTGCTGACCAAAATTTTATTAATAAAGTGCTATGGACGGATGAGTGCAGCTTTACTCGAAGTGGAATTTTAAATAGGTTAGTACCATATACTACTTAAAAAGCAATAAATTTCTAGGCTAGATGTATGTAATTACTAATTACAAACTGAATAATTATATTATACTTACGACTAATACTACAAATTCATATTCAATTGTAAAACGTAGTGAAAACGTAATATCAAAATTATTAAAAATAAATAACCTAACATTCGAAAACATTTATTTATTATCTACATTTGTCTTTATTAAAAAATAAATCAATATTTAAGGAAAATTCATTCATGTATCTAGATAAAAAAAAAGTTAATTTTACTCCTTGTCGTTAAATAACAGTACAAAAACTAGGTAACTAGGTTATTGACCTAGTCTTGGACAGTGTTTTGTCGACAACACAAGGTTTTTTTATTACTTTGTATTTAAACACGTTTTAAACGTTTTTATGTAATGTACAATCGTTTGCAATAATAATGACACTCTCTTAAAACAGATTTTGAACTTATCGAAGTTCAGAATAGAAATATAATTAAATCTCTCTTGGTAATAGAAAAAACTAATAACTAATGTTAAAAATTTAAAGCAGATTTCAATATGAATACGTCAGAAGTTCAAAATAAATTGCAAAATTCATTTTAGTGAGTGTCATTAATATTGCAAACAATAGTACCTAAATGGTTTATTACTCAGTTTATTATTAGATACGTTGGAGTTTTTGTAAAAAGTATTTTTTAAACAAACCAAGCTAATTTCTTTGCAGTCATAACAGTCACATTTGGTCGGACGAAAATCCACACGCTACTAGTCGGTTTAGCTTTCAGAGGCGATTTGTTCTCAACGTATGGGCAGGAGTTTACGGGAATCATTTGATTGGGCCATATTTTGGAGAACCCGAATGGACCGCGTTACTTGCATTTTTAATAGAATTGATTGGAAAGCGTTCATTGAACATTAACATTTTAAATTATTATTGGCTGAACTGAGCAAGAAATAATATGAGATTCTAAAATAGTCAGTACAATCGTTTATTTATGATGTCTAATGCCTAGGTAGGTAGGTACTAGAAAAATATTTCAACTTGGCAACATTGCATCAGGTCGACATCGAGTTGAACTGTCAGCTGTAACCGACCAAGGCTGTGAACGGTCAGTGACAGTCTGAAATGGGGGTTTAAATAATGATTTGAAAATATTTTTTTTTCGGCGTAAATATGCATTTAGATTTTTTTTAATCGCGTATTCGCATTATACTCATTATTCCCTATCTCCTCTTAAAATTAATGACATTATGACTGTATAATTATGACGCCGCTCAAAATACTTCAATTCACATGACGAATCTTATTCGACAAGTTGCGGGTATCTGATAACGCCTCTTCGGTGCCAAGTAACCTTCGAACCCGTAAAAAAAATCAATCAATGTTCCGAAGGGCTTATTTGCCAACAAAAAAAATATTGACTCATATATTTTTCAATCTCGCGGCGTTGTTATGCAGATAAGTCAAGCTCTGAGGATGATTATTTTTAAAGCAACAAATCGGATGAGAGTCGCCTGATCGCCCGACATTCCAGTGCAGTGCTAAAAGGATTTTTGTGTTATGTATAAAATTTAGTCAGTAATAATTATGAAAATTAACATAGTGTACTTACACTTCTTATCACCAATTTATTTCTATAGTATTACGTCCCTTGAATTCAATAGAGGATGTAATTGGTAATAAAGCTTTCACTATGTATGCTGATGATTTGTCTTTGATCATTTCAAGTAACTTGTATAATGATCTTAATATCCATATTGATCAAACTATTAAAAGCATATGTACATGGTTCAATCAGAATTATTTGTATTTAAATGCAAATAAAACGCAGGTTATAAGATTTCATAATAGACAGAAAAAATGTGATGACCTATCAATAAAAATTAATGACTGTGTCATTGAGAGTGATGTTTCAGGCAGTGTTAAATTCCTAGGAATTTACTTTGACGAAACTCTCAACTGGAAAGTGCATTGCAATCACCTTGTTTCCATCTTGAGTTCCGTAAATTTTTTATTTAAAAATATGAAAACAATTTTGGTAAAAAATCAACTAATTAATTTGTATTATGCACAAGTAGAATCGTGTCTTCGTTATGGTGTCTGTTTCTGGGGTGATTCCACCCTGTCACATTCTGTTTTTATTTCACACAAGCGTATCTTGCGTATCATTGCTGGGGTACCCAGTGAACATACATGTAGAGATATTTTTAAGCAATACAAAATTTTAACTCTGTGTTCGTTATTTATATTTGATATGGGTGTTTATGTTTTTAAAAATAAGCAAAAATTTTATTTGTGCAGGGACATACATTCTGTAAATACTAGGAATAAGAATAATATTCGAGTACCTTTTTCTAAATTGTCAGTTACCAAATTATTTGGGACCTAAATTATTTAATGAATTACCTTCCGAATTAAGACAAGATAATATATCTTTTTATCAATTTAAAGCAAAACTGAAGCTATTCCTAGTGTCCAGATGTTTTTATTCCATTTTGCTTCTTAGGTTAAATTGTATGTGTTTTTACTTTATGTATTTTCAATACGCACCACTGACTATTGTTATACAATTTGTAATTGTCCCAAAACAAAATAAATTATTATTATTATTATTATAATTGTTTTTTAAAAATTTGTGTATTCATTTTTGTTAAAATTGTGTAAATAACAAATTTAAGGCCCCTATTATTAGTAGATATAAATGTACGATAAATTGTAACAAGTTAAACATAATTTACAATTTTTTTTCTGTGACTAACGGTAATAAAATTATAACAGATTTTGAACAAGTGGCAACGTGTTGCACATACACCATGTCAGGTGTTCTACATAATAATCACAAATAGGTACCCTAAATATACTCACTGTGAATGGTTTTCTTATAGATTTTTTCACAATACAGAATAAAATTGGAAATAGCTATAAGTGTTCAAAATGGTTGTCGTTACTTGTGGAAAATGTTTACCGTGAAAATGTTTTGCCCAGTTTTGTCGTAAATTACCAGTATGTCATGCAGCCCATGAATACTAAATTTTTGTAGACTCACGAACATCAGTCAAACACTATAGGTACAAATGAACAAAACGCACTAGTCACAGTAGCAAGTAAGATTGTACGATGCACCTATTTTGACCTAGGTTTGAGGGCAACAACATCAGGTAATGGATTGGAATGTTGTCGCACGTTGCAGTATAAAGGATTTTTAGAAATCCTTTTGTTTACTTTATTAATGCAAAAAACAAATGACGTTAAAGAGGCTTTTGCTTAACTTTAACTGTGCAGAGTTATTAATTCATAATTAGGCCACCCTTTAGTAGCGTTATTATTAGAGATACAAATTAAAGTTTTGTCGATTTTAGAGGGGACGTTTCATGTAAAAAATAATAATTGTAGCATCTCCTAAGATGATAAAAAGCAATTAAATAAACTGGTAATAACGGCTGACAACTATAATGACAGGATCTTACTACAGAAAGTTTTTCTTCAATGTAATGTTATTATTTACTTTATTCAAACTTATTTAATATAATTTCAAATATTTGTAATCAAATCAGTTAAAATTTCAAAAAAAGAAAACATAACTGTTTTGAGAATAGCAATTGTTGACTCAAGTAACTCATATTATCTAAATAAAACAAAACAATTCTTTAAACAAACATAACTTTAACTCATTTTAAGTTTAGTAGTTTCCTTGATCTCCAGTAATTTTTATTAAATGAAGAATGTAAATTCTGGACTGGAGGCTCTCGACTCGACGTTGTCTTTACTTATGCCTGCACATGACTCAGTTATTATAACGGGTGACTTAAATATCAATTTATTAGAGAATAATATAAATACGTATAAACTAAACAATTTGTTTGAAATTTATGAATTAGACCAAATAATTGTTGAACCTACTCGTGTCACGCGTACCTCAAGGTCTTTACTTGATATCATGGCTGTTTCTAAAAATGAATCCATTAGCGTTGTGAATGTAGTGGATGTCCCAGGCATATCTGATCATTTCTTAACTTCGTGTGATTTAAACAGTGTTCGTGTTAGTAATAATATTAAATTTGTTACATATAGGGATTTTAAAAAATTTAATGAGCATTCTTTGCTTATGATTTATATAGAACTGATTGGGATCATTTGTACGCATTGAACAATGTTGATGATATGTTAACTTTTTTTAATGATAATGTTTTACGTCTATTCGATATGCATGCTCCCTTAAGGACAGTACGAGTTTCTAAACCACATGCACCCTGGCTGACTGCAAATATAAAACATATGATTAATTTACGTAACAATGCTTTTAAAAAATATAAGAAAACTAAACTTCAAACGGACTTTAATTATTATAAGGATTTACATAATTATACTACAGGGGCAATTTGGGGAGAGAAACGAGCCTACATGGATTTCACTTTCAGAAATCGAGATAGTAAAAACACATGGAAGGCGCTCAGAGCTATGGATATCGTAAAAAATAAAAATTGTCAAGTTGATATACCGGATTCTATAGGTAACGTTGATGAAATCAATTCGTACTTTATTACCAGTGCAAATATTAATGAAGAACTACGTCAGATTTCTGAAAATAAATATAAAAGTTCTCCTAATAATAAATCTTTTAGTATTAAAACTATCGATAGTGTCGCCATTTTAAGATTTATTTATAAAATTAAAACAAATTCTGTAGGTCTTGACGGCATTTCAGTTAAAATGCTTATCATAGTAAGCTCATATTTGATCAATCATATGACACATATAATTAATACAGCAATTATTGATTCTACGTTTCCATCGGCTTGGAAGCATTCTACTATTTTACCGCTTGAAAAAACATCGAACCCTTCGGAATTTTCCCATTTACGTCCTATAAGTATATTGCCGGTTATGTCAAACATCTTAGAAATGGCTATACACCAACAGATTACTGAATATGTTTTTGAGCAAAATATTGTTCCTCCAATTCAGTCAGGGTTTAGATCAAATCACAGCACTGTTACAGCTTTATCTCATGTAGTCGATGATATACTTCGTAATACTGATAATTGTAAAGTCTCCTGTTTAGTTTTATTAGACTTCAGCAAGGCGTTCGACACTTTGGACCATAAATTGTTATGCAAGAAATTAAACTTTTTTGGGTTCAACTTACGTTCTGTTGCTCCCATTGAAAGTTATCTTCATTGTAGAACTCAAAGGGTGAGCTTAAAGTCTAAAGTGTCTGGCCCTTTACCTGTTCAGTATGGAGTGCCACAGGGATCCATCTTAGGCCCCTTGTTATTTTCTATATATATTTCCGATTTTTATAATTCAGTCTCTTTTTGTAAAATACATCACTATGCGGACGATACTCAATTATATACAGGTTTCAATTTGGATGAACTCGTAGATGTTAATAGAAAAATTAATGAAGATTTAAGTTCGCTTAATGAGTTATCCCTTGAACATAGATTAAAGCTAAATCCGAACTAGTCACATGTTTTATTATTTGGGCCTAAACAAAGAAGATTAGTAGCGAAACAGTCCTTACAAATTATTTTACATTAAATTAGATGTAATTAGTGAATGCAAAAATTTAGGGCTTTGGTTCGATTCAGATCTGCGCTTTACCAAACATATAAATCAATTGTTAAAGTCATGTTATAATATTTTACGGCAATTGTACTCACACAGACAAGTTTTAAATCAAAATCTGAAACTACAACTATGCGAAGCTTTAATTATTTCTAAATTATCATATTGTGATGCCGTGTATGGTCCTAACTTATTGCAAAATGATATATCCAGACTCCAGAGATGGCAAAATTCATGTTTGCGCTTTTCTTATGGTATCAGGAAATTTGATCACATAAGTCACAGGTATAAAGATGCTGAGTGGTTAAAAATTACTGATATGTTCAAATATCATTTTATATGCTTTACGCATAAGATACTTAGCACCGGTGTACCTAGTTACTTGTTTAAAAAAGTTATTAAACTTGGAAATGTTAATTTTAGTCGATCTTCGCGCAACACAAATATCCTGCTAGTTCCCAAACATAAAACTACCACCTTTACTCGTAGTTTCTCATATTTAGCTCCAAAGTTATATAATCAGCTATCTAACGATATCAAAAATGTGACATTGGTTAATTTTAAGAAAAGGTTAAAACCACTTGTGGGAGACTTACATTTTTAAATACTTTTTATCTCCTTTGCTTGGAGGGACAGTGTATGATGAATAACACTTGTACAATTGTATTAGGAAACCTAGAGACATAAAATAATTTGAAGTAGTATGTTACTTCACCTTTCATTCCTATTATTTATAGTGTGTATCATACGTTGTATTTAATTGGTTTGTATGGAATGAATAAAGACGATTATTATTATTATTATTATTAATAGATAATCTTATTATACAAGAATAAATTAATTTTTCAATAAAGTATTACTATATTTGAGAAATACCGAAGTTAAGCTAGCACTGGAATAAGTATATTAATCTTGATATTAGCGCTCCTACACTATTTTTGACATCTGTCAGTATGACGTCATGAGAAGCATGTTTACACTAGAGTAATGTAACAATTGTCTATATCTCATATACGACCAAATTTTCTTACAATACATATTCAGAAAACTGACGGTTGCCTTGAAAAACCCATTTCAATCAGAAACCGGTATATGATTTATAGATCGCTGCTATTCTCGTGTATCGCATCATTAATTTTGAGAGATCCTAGAAGTTTTCCTTCTTTCGTACGTGCCACGCGTGTTTGTCCCAACTGCCTCAGAAATAGACCACAAAACTGCTCTTTATTATGCTAATGGGAGATACAGACCGACCTGTCGCCTGTTCGGAGGAGGATGCGGTCAATTGATGAATTCTCGATTATGAATAAAGATGAAGGCGTTGTTTATTTCTTTACTTTTCGTTTTCTGTATATTTCGGTATCACACATGATATATGTTTTTATACATCATATTTGAAGATGTTGTTGAAAATGGAAATTTGATCAAATAGACAGGAAAATTAGCTTTTCGCATTATTTAATTGTTTTTATATAACTTGGTGAATGCGCCAGTTTCATTTGAACATTTTCACAGATATTACAGGATGCCTCTAAAATGAGTATTCAAAATTTCAGTGCATGAACAAGTTAAGATGACGAAAACCTTAGTATCGTTTTTTTCTCACATCCTAAACGTTGGTCCAACAAAAAACGATATTTCAAAATTTTTACCAGAGGTATGAGTAAAGACATAAAGTTTTAACTTTAATAATACCTATATTAATTATATGTACATAAAATGAAATATATGAAAACGATGTTTTTACATACAAAAGGTTTATAGAATATCGATGCACTGTTCGCAAATATATATTGACATGAAAATTTGCCACACGCCTACTAAGACAAGAAATAACAATATCAGTGCCTGAAAGAAAATCACCACAAAATACATTAAAAGTTTTAAATGCAAATAACTCAGAAACCAAGAAAGTTAGGTGACCTAGACAATAGCACATTATTTATGTAAAATTGAATGTTGTTTTAGATTTGTAACTGTTTTTTAGTTCAGCAGATAAAAAAAAAAATTGAAGAAAACACTCACAGAAATTAGTGTGCAACGGGAAATCTCTAGGGAGTAATGCCTGGACTCTTTGAATGTGATATGGATATAACGATCGATAAGAATTTTCCAAACAAGTACGTGTGAAACATTAAATGTTGCCGCGATTTTCCTCGTGCTAGTTTCGGGGTTCTCCTTCTTCAAGTTCCGGTGTTCTTACTGTTTCAGGGACTTCTTTAGCACTGTGGTCTACTTTTAAATTTCCGATTTCGTGAAGGCGTCTATGAATCCCAGAAAATGTTCTCGGATCGCTCTTGGTTCCTCCTGGCTTTGTATGCATTTCCGTCGGCAACCCCATAAGTAAAATGCATGTCAGCTAATTCACCGATTGTAAAATTTACCATTTTTTATGAAATTTTACCTCCTACTCTAATAATAATTTTTTAATAATGAAAAATCAATGTCAACTTTATTGCGAAAAGAAGCGTCAAAAATTATGACACTTTACCCAGCCTACTAATTTTTATTTCATTTGCTTTAAGGGGGCATTTAATGAGCTTACCGTTTTTTCTATTCAAATATTCAATATCATGCCTACGTGAACGTCATTTGTGAAAGTAGAGAATTAATTTTTGCCCCACAAAAAGTGTTTCCACGCATGGTGGGTGTCTACAAAATGGCAACAAAATATCAAAATCAGTCTCAATGAACTTGGGGAAAAAACTTCTTACGAGAGTAAGTCTAGGTACCGAATTTGCTGTAAAATAAATGGAGATTTTAAAAATAATTTTAGTTTTTAGAAAAGGCAGTGGCGTACCATTTTTTTCTTCAAAAATGTTTAGTTCAAACCTCGTACGGACGTCATTGGCAAAGATTTTAAAACATTTTTTTGTATCAAACAATGCTCCTTAAGGATTAATAGGTGTGTATCTCCCATAATATTGATCTCATTTGAGTCTTACACCAGTGCTCTTAGAATCTAGTGCCCAGGGTGCCCTAAATCATATTTTTTGACACAAGTAAACTAAGGTTTAAAACGTAAAGTGAACAAAATAAATGGAGGGGAAAATTATTTTTTTTTAAATGTACACTTTGTTTCTGAAAATAATTAAGAATAACTTTGTAAATTTGGAACTAGGAAAGAGCAAAAGATGTAAGAAAAGTCGGATGATTGCTGTGTGCTTTGCGGAATGATTGAGTTGACCTGCATCTAGCGTGGCCCACCAAGTAGGTACTCATACCTGAAATCTATACTTGAAATGAAAATAGCTTCCATAATTGAAACAAAGGAAATATTAGTGACTATACTACTTAAAACATCTATTGCAGTATCAAATCTTCTGTATGGCAAATGTATCTGAAAAAGCTCTCCCGCGTTAAATAAAATATATAATTTTCACAACAATAAAAAAAAATAAACAGGAATAAATGCAATTTATACATGTATTTTATATTTTTTAATAATTTTATACATAGTAGGTATTTTATACTGCTTAAAGTTTCAATATGACTAAATAAATATAGTGTCAACTTGTTTCTTAGTGTAGACTGTAGATATTATATACAACTTTCTCTCAGTGTAGTAAGTATTAGATACGTCAAATTTCAAATTCAAGGTTAAATTTTTGTGACCATCCAAGATCAAAGGCGCCGCCTTAGCTTTCGCTTCTGGTAGTTCCTTTATTCTGTGCTAAAACATTGTTTCAACTTTAATACCCTTTATTTTGATGATAAATCTGCCTTTAAGCTGTCTACTATTATTAATGACTCACCCTGTATGTTCCTACTAATCAATTTTTATTTTGCTATTTGACTTGTGTAAATACTTATATATACTTTGTATATGTGACACCAATAAATTACTACTACTACAACTATAACGCATCTGTGGGTCTAAAACGAGGGGCCAAAATGTCGGAGTCCGATCCTGGACGCATGACGTCGTGGGGGGACGCTTGGAGAGCGTCCAGACGGCTATGCAGCGGCAGTTCGGCACGAGGCCTGATCCGGCTCGCCGCTCGTTGCAGCGCTCTCGACACTCACCATGTAACTTACTTGCTTCTTGGGTAGTTCTAACTAAGGAATGGAGCCCTGCATGGCCACCGCCAAGGGAGGGAAGACGTATAGTTGAGGTAGGAGTTTTTTCTTTTTTTCCCTCGAAAATTTTCCCGTGTTTTGAGTGTTGCGTCACGAGGTGCTCTATTTTGGTTGGACTTTTTGCTTAATGAGACACCAATAAGCCTAAACCGCACCACGTTCTTTACGAAGTGGTATAAAATAGTTAATAACTAGGTCGAGTTTCTTTATCCAACTTAAAAGTGTTCTCTGTTGACACACGTTACTTTTAGAATTGGGAGAAAATAGAAGCGTATAAAAAACAAAATATTAAATGTTGAAAACATTTTAAAATAAACACGGGGCAAGGTCAATCGGAACGAGAATGATAAGAAATTTGTGTTTTTCTGAAAAGGAAAGTGTAGAAAAATAGTGGAATTTTTATACTTTGTGTGTCGTATAACAATAGGAAAAGAGCTATAAGATTAAGTAAACTGAATAGAAATAATAAATTTTAGAGATGTCAAGAACAATTAAACTCTAAATATCGTATATAGTTTGAAATAATACGCCTCATTTCGTAAACACAATTGGCAAGAAAACAAACTTCAAGAAAGCACTTTATTAATACATACAGGGTGATTCTTAACCTATGCCCATAAATTTAACTGCGTTTACTCTCTTCTTCCTTCTGTATACAAATGAACTGAATACTTTGACACCTGATATGTTTATTAGTACGTATGCTGACGATCAATCTATTATTATTTTAGATAAAACTGTAGTAGTTAAATGTAGGTGCTAGACATTCTAAATAACTGGTATGCCTGTTACAAACATCACTGATAATGCAGAAGAAACTCATTATATAAGATTTCATAATCGTCATAGAACATGCAATTTCTTAAATATAACAATCGGAGAACACCAGTTTATCTAAAAATACAGCAATAAAGTTTTTAATAATTATGGATGAATGACTACAGTGGAAATTACATTGTGATCAATTAATCAATAAATTAAATTCTGTGTTATATTTAGAATAATATAAAATCAGTTTTAATGAAAGAACAGCTTCTTCACATATACCACGGCTTAGTGGAGTCTAGGTTGAGATATAGTTTGTACCTGTGGGGCCCTTCAGCCTCATTTTTAGATGTTTTTATTATGCAAAAAAATAATTTTAAGGTTGGTGTAGTTAGTTCATGGAAGAATATTATTAAAGAGTATAGATTTTTAACATTATGTAGTATATTGGTATATGAACTTTCAGTACATGTCTATACAAATAAATAAATTTTTGAAAATTAGTAATCATCACATTAACATGAGGCAAAATTATAAATATCATTTCTTCAATATGAAGTTCCACAGAACTCACCTACTTGCCTGTGTCTTAATTTTTTTAATTATTTAGATGTTCATATTCAAAATGCTAAAAACCTAACAGTTTTTAAGGTTGTTTTAAAAAATTATTTACTTTTACATAAATGTTTTTACGCTCTTGACAAATTTTTTATGTCATAGTTTGTAAGTCTCTATTTTGACAATTCCTATAGGTACAATTATTATTATTGTCTAAAAGGAAATAAATGTTATTCTATTATATTCTATTCTATTAAAAAAATATATGAAAAGTCTATATAAACTGTATCCTAAAACGTTTCGACATATCATTCGGGTATCAAAATTTAGTTCTTGATGACGATTTTTAATTAGTATTTTCTAAACATGTAAATCAATTAATGAAATTTGGCACAATCCCATAACTTTTCATGCTCTTTTTGAAAATCTAAAAGGAAATCAACACAGTTGTTCCAGAGGCGGGTAAAACAAGGAGGATAGTGCTTTAAATATAATCAAAAACTTTTGTGTGCCTAATTGACATTCAACGTCAACAATGGGTTTTGACATAAATCAATATTTATATGTATGTAAATGTTTACTTTCTAGTTTATATAATCAAAAAATTTCACCCAATAAATTTTTGTAAACTTTCGAAACTAACAATATTTTACCACATTTTTTTCACTATTCGTCATTATTTGTCCTCATAGCTATAATTTTCCAAGTTTATGCGTATAGGTTAAGTGTATAGGTAGTAGTACATTATGTATGTAAATATTGATTTAAAAATTTTTAAAGGAAGCACTGTTTCTGAACTTTTTGAATAAAACTGCAGAAATATTTTGTATATGGTTTTTTGTCTTAAACTTCTTGTTTCAAACAATATTATTAAACATAAAAACTAGGCATTTTTAGAAAATGTTTTGTTTATTTTAGAGTTACGTCACGTACTCTATTTTGATACTTGACTGGACTTTTTCTTTATACTGTACTCTCTGAGCTGTTTGAAAACGAAGTACACTACATTAAAACATTTTAAATAATTTTTTTGCTCAGAAACCGGAAATTTTGGTGGCTTTTTCTACCCTTTACAACTATATGAGAAAATCAGCAAATTATTTAGTCAGTGCCTTCTCGATAGCACAAAATGTCTAAATAGGTGGCTTTTTCTACCCTTTACAACTATATGAGAAAATCAGCAAATTATTTAGTCAGTGCCTTCTCGATAGCACAAAATGTCTAAATAGGTAGTTTCATCCCTGTCACTTTTTTAGAAATTCAGAAAATATATTTTTTGCGCCAGAGATTTTTTTATATGAAACACCCAGTTTATTTTTCGCGCTGGATGTCTAAAATAATAAAATTTGTTAGACAGAAAATTTTTATTTTTACAATTAATTGCATATTTAATTATTCTAGAGATCAAATTAAAATTTGCTATATATCTTTGAATACTGATTGTTCAATGCTGTTACAATATGTAACTTAAAATAATATGTGAGTTAAATAAATTTCTAGAAATATGCTGTGGGAGTCAAAACTGGTATCAAGTAACACTATTTCTTTCGGTACACTGAAAGAAATTTTTAATTTCACATTTACATATTTATTTTTCAAGAAACAAATGACAGAGAATGATGTCTACGATATTTTTACAATATTTATTGGAGAACAGACTTTACAATCACACTGTATAAATATAAGCAATATATAGTTAAATAAATATCTATAATTACACTGGATTCTTACACTGTGTATCGTAAGGATCGTAACCTTAAATTGGTTAATAAATTGGGAGGGGGAGGTGTCTTATTAGCTGTAAAAAATGATATTCGTTGTGATATTATTGATACTAGTTTTTTCAGTAATAACTTTCCAATAATTGATTTTCTATTATGTAAGTGTTTATTTTTCTACAAAACGGTTTATATTTCAATTATTTATAGTCCACCTTCTGTACCTATTGACATTTTTGAATCTTTTTGTGAATGTTTTGAACAACTTGATGTTTTTAATGATGGAATAATTATTATCTTAGGTGACTTTAATGTCCCTAATTTTGTTAATGTAGACAATTCGGACAGAAAAACAAATTCTATTAATAATTTAATAAATGTTTTACACCTTTGTCAGTACAGTAATGTATTAAATCACAATCTCCGCTTACTTGATTTAATATTGTCCAATTCGGAATGTATAGTTATGCATGATTGTACACCTCTAGTTCCTGAAGACTTACATCATCCTGCTTTAACTATAGATTTTGAGAGTTTGCTTGTCAAGGAAAGTGTATGTCAAACTAATGTGCATCAAATTGTGTATAATTTTAGAAAAGCTAACTTTCCTGGTTTATATAATGATTTATCTAGAATTGATTGGTCTTTTTTAAATCACTTTGATGATGTCAATACAGCCCTGAATATTTTTTATGAGCGCTTATATAAAATATTTGACATTCATGTTCCTGTATACAAAAACTACAGTCATAAGTATCCACCTTGGTATACCCCAGAAATTATAAGAAATATTAAATGTAAGGCAAAACTGTTTAAAAGATATAAAAAATCCCACTGTCCATACATTTTCAATAAATTTAAACAACTAAGAATTACAATTAAAGATCAAATTAAGGAAGCATATAGAGATTATCTAGACACTGTGCAAAATTCAATTACACTGGATTCTCATAAGCTTTGGTCTTTTATTCATGCAAAGAATAGATCATCTAGAATACCTGGCAAAATGAAAGATAAGAGTCGTCATTTTGATAATGCTCAACATATCGTTAATGGATTTGCAGAATTTTTGAAAGTGTGTTTATTCCGTCTGATTCTCAATTCCATATTAATGTTTTTAATAATAATACGCCACTTATTAACTTTGAAGCAATAACTGAATCAGAAATACTGCTAGCTTCCAGAAAATTGAAAAATAAAATGACATCGGGACCAGACAAGTTGCCCTCATTTATTATAAAAGATTGTATATCTGTGTTTGTTATTCCATTGAAAATATTATATAACTTATCTTTGAAGACAAATGCATTTCCACTTGATTGGAAGCAAGCTAAAGTATGTCCAATTTTTAAAAGCGAGGATAAGGAATATATTGAAAATTATCGGCCAATATCTATTCTTTCCAATTTTTCGAAAATTTTTGAAATTATACTTTATAATCGTATATATAACATAGTTAAGGGTCAGTTAGCATTTGAACAACACGGTTTTATGCTGAAGAGATCCACTGTAACAAATTTATCAGTGTTTACACAATTTGTCTCTGATACCTTAGATAAGGGTGGTCAAGTGGATACTATTTATACAGATTTTGCCAAAGCATTTGACAGACTTGATCATTATGTCCTTTTGAACAAACTTGCTGAATTTGGTTTTAACAATAATGCATTATCCTCTTTAAATCTTACTTAACTGATAGAATTCAGTTTGTGTCTTATAATGGTTTTGTATCTTTTAATTATTCTGCCACCTCGGGAGTCCCTCAGGGGTCAAACCTCGGACCTTTATTATTTCTCCTTTTTATTAACGACATTTGTCAAGTAGTAGATTGCCATAAATTATTGTTTGCTGATGATATGAAAATTTTTTCTTCAATTTGTTCCATAGATGATTGTTTAATGTTACAGGATTATTTAAATAATTTGCATAGTTGGTGTTTTAAGAACAAATTATATCTTAATGTATCGAAATGTAAAATTGCTTCCTATACCAGAAAAAAGTTACCAATTATTTTCGATTATGCTATTGATGACAATGCACTCGTCCGTTGTGAAACTGTTAAGGATCTTGGTATATTATTTGATTGCGCTTTATCCTTTCGAGACCACATATTTAACAAAGTAAAAGAGGCAGCAAGATCATATGGCTTCATCGTGAGGAACTGTAGAAACTTTGACAACATTGAAACATTGAAAACATTGTACTATTCCTTCGTTAGATCTAAGCTGGAATACGGTTCTGTAATATGGAATCCATATTATAAATGTTACAAAATCGCTATTGAAAAATTCAGAGAAAGTTTTTAAAATTTTTGTATTTCAAAGTAACTGGAGTTTATCCAGAATTTAATACAGATTACAACACATTATTAGAAAGATTTAATGTTTCCAGTTTGGATTTGAGAAGAAAGTGTTCTTCACTATCTTTTATATAAAATATTGCATAATGACATTGACTGCCCTGCTTTTTTATCGCAAATTCAATTTAATGTACCTAGATCCAACTTGAGAGTTGTACAAACTTTTTCTCTTAATAAGCCGAATACTAATCTTTGCTTAAAATCCCCTATATATTCAATGTGTTTTAACTTTAATAAATTGTGTTGTGTTTGTGATATATATGTTGATAATTTTAAGCATATAGTGTGTACTGCTACGCAGTTGCTGATTGAGGATCATATATTCGGTTAATTTGTTATTTAATTAATGATATCTTCTATTTTTCGTTATATAACTGTAACTGGCTACTCATATTTTCTGTTACAATATACACTACTGTTATTATGTATTTAAGAAATTTAGTGTCATTGCTCTGTAAATGGGTAACTGTTGAGCAATAAAGCTATTATTATTATTATTATTATTATTATTATTATTATTAAGAAGATCAAGTAATAAAATTTCTTTTATTACACTGAGAATTTTTTTAAATTTGAGAACTATAATTATTTAAAAAAAAAAAAACAAATGAATATTTACGATATTTTTAAAATTACTGATACATTCACTCTTAATATATTTGAATTATTTGATAAAAATGTAAATGAAAAATTTGAAATTGTCACATACATAATAAAAAATTAAAAAAATGTCACATAAGACCCATAGCTAAAAATCAGTATTTTAGCAACACTTTTCCTCAGATGTTACTTAAAAATAGTCCCCTAATCTATTTTTTAGTCATTCCTAGGATGTCACCAAAATAATCGCCTATTTATAAGTTAATTTCATAAATTTCAAAAAGCGTTGGAGTTCAACGCTAAGGCGACAAGATTTTTGGCTAGAATTTCTTCCACATCGCTAATTATTGGCAAAAATAGAATCGTAAACGCCTCCTCTATAGAAAAACTAATCACTCAGATTTACAACTTTGAAAATAAACGTAAACTCGTGATCATATCGCGAAAACGGAAGAAAGCCGAGCAAAATTTTCTCAATAACTACACTTACATATTTAAATCTGCTTCTACATTGTTGTATCCTATTTTCTAAGTGAGCATATGCAGTTATAAGGATTGAGGACGTTTGCAACATCTGGACTTGAAATTTAGTACACCTAATAACTTTTATGTAAGTCCATTATCCAGGATATGATGTTTTATTGGAAAATTTAATAGTTACTAAATTATTTTTGGACCGTTCAGCTAGAGGCAAGTGTTTTAATGGCGTTTACTGTGGACGATCTTGACATTATCATTTTCAATTTAGGTATTAGCTTACTTTCTATGCAATTTTGAAAATTACATGGTTTTTATTTTCATTATTAAACACCTTTATTCATATACAGGGTGTTTCATAATATATGCGCAGGACTTCAGGATGGGATAGCTCGTCCAAAAATTTGAAAAAAAGTTTATATTAACTTACCCTCTAAAATGCACAATTTTCGAGATACAGGGTGTTGAAATTGTAAAAAAAAATAGTTTTTGCGAATATATCCGGAACCGTTTATCCAACAAAAAACAACTGTATAAGCATTTACTACTCATAATAAGCTATGTTCTGTGCGAGAAAAATTTTTTTTAAAGTCATAATTGGTGAAGATTTTGAAGGGGAAGTGGGTGTTTTTCTCCCCAACTTCTACGCCACTGGAAAAAGTGTTTTGACTTATGACTCTTGGTCATAAGCTCTAAAGTTGACCGTTTTCGAGAAAAATCTACTTTTATGTTGAAAAACATGGTCAATTTTTTTAAATACTACACAAATTTTTTACTGTCAAGAGTCTCTAAGGTTGACATTTTTTTTACTGAGAAAAAAAATGGTATCTTAGCAACAAATGTATTCACTTTTGATACTAGGAGCTGAAGTTGACACTTTTATTCCTTAGATTAGAATTGTTAAGCAGTCCAACATGTTTTCATTAATAGTTATTTTCAGTAGTTGTGCAGAAATGAAAACGGTTGCTTAGTTTATCATTACCACTATCATCTTTCAGTATTTTTTCGCAATATTTTTATTCAAACTGAGTTTTCAATGTAGTCTTCCGCCACATTGCTCGATCTCCATTCTCTTTGTCTTTTTAAGTGAGGTCACTGCCGCTGTCAACTAAAAGAGCAGCAGAAGAAAAATGTTGCCACTTCTCGCGAGACGGCACTGATTTTATGAATATCATTCGATGACACTTTCCACTAACATAACTGAGAAATAATTGATGTTCTACCCGTTGAAGACGAGGGATAATTTTCTCAAAATATTCGTGAATGAGGAAAAATTTCCGGTTATTAATTCAAGCACGTGGGGGATTCAGTAAGAAAATTTTACATTTAAAAAATTTATCAATAAATTTTATTTGACAATAAGATTATTTACAGACATGGAAAAGGTAAGGTTAGTTGGCCATGAATGTTTGTTACTATGTCAACAATTGTACCACGCTAATTTTTCTCATTATAAAGTCGAGTAAAGTGTTAAATAATTTCCACTTATTAATATCGTTCAGGGTACCCTGGAGGATGAATATTTCCAGAAATATTTTGGTGTACATGGTAACCAAACAAAAAACGAGTCTCTGATTGGCTTAAGAGTATAGGTGTGAAATTTTCGATAAAAAATAATTGTTTTTTATATATTTTTAGGTATTAACAATATTGTGTGAAACTAACTACTCTGTGGACAAAAGCCCCAACCAGCGTTGAATTACACCCACAATATCTACCCATATATTCTTTATTATTAGCTTTTGTAACATTTTTTACTATATTAGAAAGGTATTTTAAGCTAATATAAATCAAATCTCCTACAATTCCTATTAATGAAGTTATATGTATGTTCTCTGATACCAAACATCTAGGTATGTTAATGAACAATAGGCAATTTGCATATTTTTTTATTTTATTACCAAAATATTATTCAGTTCATTTTATGTGTACTGTGTTAGTTTTATGTCATTCTCTGCAAAAATAAAGCGGTAATAAATTAAAAAATACATTACGTCTTTCCCAACCACAAAAACGCGAGAAATACAAATGGCGGTTATGCGACGTCACAGTATATGTCAAAATCGAACTGTCAAAGTCAAATTATTATTTGTTTTGTTGCTGTGCATTGTGTATAATATCCATATAATTATAGTAAATAATGGCAACAGAGAGTGGATTTGTCAAAGGACAATCAGATAACCTGCCCAAAATTGACTCATTGTCAATGTTTTCCTTTCTGGAAGAAATTCCAAATTATACTCGTATGGTGAATAATTTCAAGACGTCTGCGTTTTGCATTACTTTGTTGCTCAGGTACCATTTCCCGTGACAATTAAAATTATGGGGTATTAGACTTTTTTTAGTTGTAGTCTTTGTACATTCCCATTTAATTTGTGCTGCCAATAATTCTCCATATCTTCTTCCAACTATTAATTTTAAAACACATCATCTTTATAATCTCTGAATAAAGTGAAAAATGACTTACGGTGAAATGATCCTCGCAACAATATAACGCCGTTGTGTTCGATAATGTTGCATTCTCTTTTTCGTCTCTATTCATTGAAATGAACCATTTCTTACGCATTTTCTCATGTTTAGGAACTGAAGAATATTTTTTCCGGGGTGGTTACTGTAGTGTTTTTGCACTTTGGTACCACAGAATACTTATAAAATTTGTGTTTTATCGGTTCCATCCCCTTCGGCAATCCAAAACTTATGTTATAATCAATGCTGGACACCACACAAACACAGATTATGGAAGTTACGGAACGAGTTCGCTAACCGACTTAGGTAACTAAACTACGTCGATTTGACAATTTGACATGTGTCACCATGGACGTTTCCATATACTGTGACGTGGACCAATCAGAATGTTGTTTCCGAACCCGTGACTATATTTGAATAAATTGCTATATAAAATAATTAACTATGAAAAATATAAGAACAATTTTACAGAATTAGCAAGATATTCTTGTTAAGTACTTAATATATAATAAAATAACAATATTTTTAAGCATTTAAAAATTTCATGCAAATTGCCTATTCCACAGACAAAGCTCTAATCAATAAATATCTAAAAAAAATTAATCTAACAAAATGTACTAACCTGGTTTAATGAAAACACTTTATAAATATCTAAGTTCCCTCTTGAAAATGTGGGAACTCGAAAATTCAACCACTATAGATGAGATCTGACCTATTTCTGCATTATTAGGTAGGTTTTTACGATGTTTAAATTCATTGACAGATTAATCAACTTGACATTGTCGACATTTAATTTCAAATAATTTTAATTTATTGGTATAATAATTTTTATAGTTAGATATTTGACTCAACTTAAAGGAGGCCACCTGATGAAGCAATCCTAAAAATGTAGAAATAGGTCAGATCTCATCTATTGTGGCTGAATTTTCGAGTTCCCACATTTTCAAGAGGGAACTTAGATATTTATAGAGTGTTTTCATTAAACCAGGTTAGTACATTTTCCTATATTAATTTTTTTAGATAATTATCGATTGGAGCTTTGTCTGTGGAATTGTTCATTAGCATGCCTAGATGTTCGGTATCAGAGAACATACATATGTCTTCATTGACAGGAATGGTAGGAGATTTGATATATATTAGCTTAAAATACCTTCTAATACAGAAAAAAAATAATTGTGTTCCAGCTCAGTAAAAAACGTGGAGTCTTGGTTTTGGAAATTTTCATAATTAAGGCGGATATTACATATTCAACATTATCGATTGTTAAATTGACTAATTTATCAGAAAGGCATGCTCCTGCAATTTCCAATATTAGAACGGTCTATAAAGAAACTATTTAAAACTTTTGTTCTTTTATTTTTAAAGAGTTTACATTCATCATCAAATATAAGTTATCAGGTACACTAATCAAAAAGCAGTCAACTTGCACCTTTGTAAATACTCGCGATTTTTTTGGTATGTATCCCTCATTTTGCCTCTTGAGAAAAGCACGTAACTTTGAATATTTGCTTATATCAATCCCCTTCCTAATATCCAACGTTGACCTCACCATTGAATATTGTGGCCAAAGCGTTGACGGCTTCATTTTATTTGCTAAATTTGAGAAATACATCATCAATACATCTTCTGAATACAACTTAATGGTTTTCCTTACACATTCATAAATTTCTCGAGATTTATTTGAGAGATTCAAAGAAACTTCTTTCGCACACTGCAGTATCTCCGCAGGTACACCTAAATCTTCATTAGATTTTACAGACTTTTCAGAAAATTGAATCACAGACAATCACAAATTAACTCAATTAGCAATATGGCGACTAATATTCGACAAAGTATCCATAACTACATTGATATATCCTACTTATCTACGTTGCTTTAATATCCAAAGTTGGTTTGAATAATTTCAAAGCACAAATTAATAATAAATGGCGGATTTCGGTTGGGAAAAAATAGCATGTTTTATTCGGTTAAAAATGTCTTTTTTGTCTCGTAATTTTACATTCGCTCGGCACAAGAGTGACACTTTTAATCCTATTATAACAATATTCTACTTTTTCACAATCGCATCGCGTGTTTTTGTTTCCATTTTTTACGATATCGTGTTCTTGTTAATTAAAAAATGGCTAATTTTGCGTATCTATAACGATTTAAAAAGTCGTCTTTTTTTGACAGTTGGACAAAAAAGCATATAATTTTTTAAATTATAAATAAAATGCGCTTGCGAAACCTAGAAAATAACACTTATGCTCTATCTCGATGACACACATAAAACCAGTTTATCGAATGCTTCGCTCGTAGAACAGCGTTATTCAGAATTGCGACGATATGAAACTGCAGCGACATCCTCAAAATCGCGCAGGAGAAGAACTTTCCGTAATTTATCGAACAATTGAACGTAGCCGGGAATAACGCGCATATTATAAAATAGGCCATGAGCGAACCTATAAAACAAATTAAATTTGACGCACCAGAGCATCGGAAACTACAAACTGGAGAAAGAAATAGGTCACGAGTACGGTCTGTTACGAAACGTGCGACTGCGGCATACAGAAGTTTGGAGTAACAAAAGGACCCTGTTTCAGTACCTGAGTAATGAGGACTTGACAGGAATTGTCGATAAGCCTTAATGAAGCTCCCTTGTGACTTCCTGCAGAAGCTGTTGGAAGATTCAGCGTCTGATTGCACAAAAATACAATTATTAATGCACTGAAGAAAAAAAGAATAGTAATCGCTTATACAGGGTTAACTTAGTACAAATATTTTAAGAGGAGATAGGGAAAAATAAGAATTAACGGAATCATCTATCAAAAAATGTGCAAACTTATTTATAAAGCGAAAAAAATTTGTTTCCAAAACTATATTAAATACTTATTTATCGTCGTCACTGGCATTCTGTCAGCGGCGAGGTTAGGGATATTCTGCCAAAGTCAAAGGTGTCAAATGTAGTGACAGGTCACCGCGTTTACACCTGTATCAATTTACGCCGCTTTGAAAGAAAACAAAATACAAAATCTAGATTATTATTTAATGATTTAATGAAACACACGATATGGTAGCACAAGCAGATAGCAACTACCTTACTAATATTTATTTCCAGGATTGATATTTATTTGGAGAGATTTTAAGAATGTATCGTTTTCTTACTTGTTTCAATTAAAACCTGCCATTGCAAAGATTTTTCTACTTGTTGTGATGTGGACCTCTCCTTCCCTCGACCGTTCTTTTTGTTTAAATCGAGGTACCTACTTGGTCCGGCGGTCATGACCGTCGATTACTTACGTCAGGAAAAACCACAAAGGATAACAAAAAAATACATGCAAATGTACACAAATATATAAAAATACTGCCACACGCTTATCGCCAAGACATTATAACAGTTGTTCAATGTGGCTCAAAATGTATTCAGCATAATATTTTGTGTACTCGGAAAACGTCTTTGGTATTACGCTGCCACACGATAATATGCACTTGTCACACTCCCATCAATCAGCACCGTATCCGTCATCTAGGCATTTGAATACGACATGTTTGTAAATAGACAAAAAATACGTGAAAAATTAAAATTGTGAAAAGCAAGTACTGAAAAATTATTTCAAGCTATTTTTTGACATGTTCCGACGCCATCTGCCATCTATAGACTACTCAGGCAAGGTGCACTTCACGGCAATAAATGTTGTTGGGGAATTAAATTCTGTTAATACTAATAATAGCAACAATATTAACAGTAATCGATGATGTTTGCATAAAATAACTAGTAATATTTTAAACTCTAACATCCCAAGATGTTTACAGTGTTCTGTGAAAATGTATCTTAAACTCTTAGATATAACTAATTTTCGCATGTTCTTTGTGGTTTGAAGAGTATGCAACTAGCAATTCTAGGTTATGTTATGTTATTTTACAACATTTAAGTGGTAAATAAAATGCTGCATGAATTTGACACATTATTTTTTCAAGTCGATTTCACCCCCTATATTTTCTGCGCAGAGTTTCCGGACACCCTGTATAAGATTTTTGCTGCGCAAGTGTATATTTAACTACCACTTGTGATTTTTTTCTCAGTGTACTTTATGCTATTAAAAAGCCATTTAATACAGATAAATATGTATGAAAACATGATTGTCTCTAAAAAGGGGAAACCAAGTCATTAGGCTAAGTGGCCCGACGGAACAAACGCGTTTCCAACAGAAAATTGTCATTATCTTTTCTCGGAAAAACAGTGAAGTGATTTGTTGCCGCTGATTGCCCTTAAAAATATATGAAGTGTTAAAAACCACATATTTTTCATTCCGAGCGCAAATTACGGCGATTTTTCAAAGCCCCCGGCCGAACGTTCGTCGTTTGACCTTGAAATTTCGCCTGTGATTTAAAACCTAAAAATAAATCAAAAACGGGGCCTTTCCGCGCATCAGGCCACTTAATTTTCTTGAATTGTGACATCTGACGTAAAATCGGAGCCAACGGATTTAATGTGTGTGACACCCACCTTTCCCCAAAGGTAACAGCTGACAAATAAATGGACTTCGAATTGTTATCGATAAAAAATCTTGTTAATTTAAATTATATTACAAATTTCTTTCTTTATTTTCTCATTGCTCAAATTTGTTTTTTTTTGTTTCGTCATATTTGTCTCATTATATTAATTTACTGTTGTTCTTCCTGTATTGTTATTAATTCCATTTTGTTGAATTGTTATTTGGACATTTATTTCTCCAGAAAGTGCATACTTCCTTTATTCTGATAGTGGTAGAATACACAACAATATTAATTTGTTTAAAATAGAGAAATATAATAAGATTGTCTTATTATCCAATGCAATACTGTCAAACGTCATATGTTACGACGTGTATCTATCACTGTTGGGTTAGAGTCATAATGTAACACCCCACGGTATATTGGCTGGTCGATGGGTTGGATGGAGGATGAAAAAGTTCTATTAATATTTTTCAACAAACTAAGTAAGGATCATAAACCTACTTCACTATGGAGTTATTATTCCGCGTTAAAGACAGAACTATCAACAGAAGAACCGTAGAAGAATATGCTACTACCTAAAATTGGAGGGCTATAAGCCGAAAAATTCTAAAATTTTAACGAAGGAACATATAACAACATTGCTACAAACAGCCCACAATGGCACTTATAACATAAATAGTTACAACTTCACACCTATTTATAGTACCTACCAGCCTACCTTTTTCAACTAATATCAATATTTTGTGGACAGACCTATTGTGGCCTACATATTTGCCTATTGCAGTTATAACTATTTATATTATAAGAGACATAATGATGCATTTTATAGGACTCGTCTGTAAATTTCAGACGCGGGCTATAAAATGCCTCATATGGCACATATAACATAAATAGTTATAAATTCCAAGTTATTTATAGCACCTACAAGATTACCTTTGTCAAATAATATCAATATTTTGTGGACAGACCTATAGTGGCCTACATCTTTGCCTACTGCAGTTATTTATATTATAAAAGCCAGTATAGTATGTATTTTATAGCACTCGTCTGTAAATTTCACACGTCTGCTATAAAATACCTCATATGGCAATTATAATATAAATAGTTACAACTTCACAGCTATTTACAGCACCTACCAGCCTACCTTTTTCAACTAATATCAATATTTTCTGGACAAACCTATTGTGGCCTACATCTTTGCCTACTCCAGTTATAACTATTTATATTAAAAACCATATAACGTATTTTATATCACTCGTCCGTAAATTTCAGAGGCGTGCTATAAAATACCTCATATAACATATAATATAAATAGTTATAAATTCCAAGTTATTTATAGCACCTACAAGATTACCTTTGTCAACTAATATCAATATTTTGTGGACAGACCTATTGTGGCCTACATATTTGCCTCCTGCTATTTATTAACTATTTTTATTATAAGAGCCATATGATGCATTTTATACCTCATATGGCACATATAATATAAATAGTTATAACTTTACAGTTATTTATAGCACCTACAAGATTACCTTTTTCAATTAATATCAATATTTTGTGGACAGACCTATAGTGGCCTACATCTTTGCCTCCTGCTATTTATTAACTATTTTCATTATAAGAGCCATATATGATGCATTTTATAGCACTCGTCTGTAAATTACAGACCCGTCTACTCTTTGCCCGTGCCATAAAATGCCTCATATGGCACATATAATATAAATAGTTATAACTTTACAGTTATTTATAGCACCTACAAGTTAGCACACCTAGCACCTTTTTCAACTAATATCAATATTTTGTGGACAAACCTATTGTGGCCTACATCTTTGCCTACCGCAATTATAACTATTTATATTATAAGAGCAATATGATGTATTTTATAGCACTCGACTGTAAATATCAGATGCGTCCTATAAAGTACCTCATATGGCACTTACAATATAAATAGTTAAACCTTAACAGTTATTTATAGCACCTACACGTAGAACCTTTTTCAACTAATATCAATATTTTGTGGACAGACCTATTGTGGCCTAGATCTTTGGCTCCTACGGAACCTCCGCAGCCTCAAAGACCGACAGACCTCTCGCAAACAAAGCCCACTCGTAAATAACCGTGTTTACACCTCGCTGGCACCGTCATAATACGGAAACGATTTGAAAGCAGAGAAAATCGACACTTCCCGCCTCTGGCTGGCAGCGGTCGGGGTTGGCGTGAGACCTGTAAACAAGTGCCGGTCGTTTCCAATGATTCCCAACCTCGGTATCGGTGTTTCGGAGGCACCCCAGTTGGCCGCGACGGCCGACGGCTCGGCGTGTGCCAACTGGAGCCGTCAATGGACACGCACATTGGCATGCGAATCAAGTGTGCGTGCGTGTCAATGCGAGTGTGAGGTCACTGCCGGGCCTTGAGGGTTTTCCAAATATTGCTTGCGGCAGGCAGCGCAAAACTGCAACGGAATCCATCCGAAAGCGGAGGGAAACAAAGTTTTGATAGCGTTTTCAGCATAGATTTATTGGTAATTTAATTGTTTACATCTTTATACCTCTTTTACATTATTATACATAGTTGCAAGTATTCAGACGACTTACGTCATACGAATAAATGAATAATTCTTTATATTGTTGTCAAAATATCTGAGAAATTGCAACTGAGAATAATAAAACCATATACTACGCTAAATGTTCGCATTTGTATATTACATTACATTACAAAAATGATTGTTTTTGACACGACAAAAACAATTGCGTGACGTAAGTCGTCTGCATTCTTGGCGCAACTATACATCTGACATCTTTGACCATCAAAAAATCTTGTAATATTATTTTGCTAGTAAAAAGTAAAACAAAATTCTGCTTACTTTGATAAGCAGACGCTTTAGTCAAAAAAATATCGATATTTTAACTTGAAAATTTCACATCTCTACTTTAAAATCATTTTGACTCGTTACCATGACAACCAGAAAAAATTTCGGAATTTTTTTCGTGGCGAGGCGATAATGAAATGGAAATTTTTTGACACTTGAGAAGGTAAACATCTTGATTTTCTTTATCAAATCGCTACATTTCAGTATACACTTTAACTATGGAAATAAAATGGCAATTGTTGACAAAAATATTTATAATATAATAATAATATCTTTACCCCTCATTCTAATCACGAGGATTAGCCCAGAAGTCGAATACTTGCGGGAGAGGGGGCGGCGTATTATTATTAAGCAGACCGCATTTGCGCCCAGGAACGACTTACGTTGGTAGACCCTAACCACCATTCAGTGCAGGCATGAGGGAAACCTGAAAAACCTCATTAATTAGGGGGGTAGTCAAATGTCAACCGGTATCAATCTCTCACATTGACCCAAGCCAACATTTTTCCACCCTACCATACCCGCAGAGAGGATACCGATCCTCTCCACGAATATAGCTTATACACGGCTGGGGGGGTCGAACCCACAGCGATCTAGTCACCTCGATTCAAGTACTGACACTTTAAACCGCTCGACCACTGACCGATCAAATTGAAAGTGACCTTTTGCTAGTGTCAGTTTTCCAGTACCTGATATTTTAACTGTAAAATAATGGAAATTTCGAGCGACGATGAACTAAGCAGTACCCCTCCTAATTTGATAGATGCAGCCAATTCAGTCATTTCAAATCTTTTACCGGAGAAATCGGCAGTATGAAAATGCATCAGCAATTTAAAGAGTGGTGTGAAGCAAATAAAGCAAGAAAAATATTCGAAAATGTGCTGTTGGCATAAATTGCAGAAAAGGCATTTTAAAATGCTACGATTTTGGTTTACATTTTATATTAGAATTTAGATATTTATCATTACTAACATTACCACATTTCCATATATTTTCTATTTCGTTCCACTAGTCTCTTTCGTCACAATTTACTTATAGACTTATATATGTATTTTTAACGCTTTAAAAGTGATTTTTAAAATAAAGTTATATCTTAAATTTAAATGTAACGCACAACATAGTACTATGAACATGCGACGCTATTAATCCAACTTTTCTAGTAACATATATATTTTCTTTGTATTTATTACAGCATAATCTGTCACAAATGACACTGAAATACTTTTAAATTACTGCTTTAGATCACTACCAAATTTACTTATATAATATATATTTTTGGTAATCATGTTCATATTTAGGAGTTGAAATAAATAGTTTATAATTTTATATCTTTCTGTTTATTTCATTCACTCTACAGTATCTACTTCATATATTGTTCTTTGTATTGATGATTTTGATTTCCGTAACTTAGCAAAATCAGAGCATTCAAGAATCTTAACCTTAAGTTACGTGGCGCCCAGTATTTTTCTTTCAGGTTGATACCATAAACTTAAATAAAAACAACCCACAGCCCTATTGCTCTCCGACGAAAAGCTGCCGTACGCTAGTGACAGGTCCTAATTGATTATAGTATAATTGTATCACATGTTTATATATCTATTTTTTTATATCCACTTATATAACAAAATCAAAAAGGGCCTGCAACGTTATGGGCAGTATGTTCTATGTTGAAATCAACACTTAATGTTAAAGTGGATTTAAACGCGGATTTTAAGAAATTTACTAAGTTGATTCCATATTTGAAAAATTTGACAGTTGGTTATCCTCAGAAATCTAGAAGTTAATCAATTCATATGCGAGGCAGATGATGGAATCTATTTGATGGTTAAGGTACTTTTGTAATAATTGTTTTATGTGTCTTTTAAATTATTAAATATCGTCAATGATTTCTTTTTGGGTCGTTTTAATACTGGGTATTTCGGGTGCTTGCCGCCGTGACGAACGTACTAAAATGACGGTTGATGACATACAAGATAATCATTCCATTTTGATTGTTAAAGCACCCGATACAAAAACGAATATACAACGAATTTTTACAGTTTCAAATTTAGATTATATTGTCATTTACCGAAAATATGCTGCTCTTCGTCCAAGTTATGCTACCAGTCGCCGATTGTTTCTTAAGTATAAAAATAAAAGATGTTTTAACCAAGTTGTCGGAATAAATTGTACTGGAAAAATGCCTAGCTTAATAGCGAAATACCTACTTAAAATTACCATATTTTGATGCCTACAGATACGTCGAACATTCCATCAATAATAAAATTCAGAAATCAAATAAAACTTTGGACTGTGAAATTTCAGGATCAAGTGCTACCACCTCTACGGCAATTGCCTCAACGGCAAAAACGGATAGTTTTCAAACCCCCAAAACTGCAGTATCACGAGCTAAATGTGACTTATCTGGTTTGGGAATAAATATTGGGTCGTATACTGGCTGTACCATTAATGTTAACATAAATTAAATCATAAATAAAATAAGGTAGTGTAAAATTTTGTCATACTTTGAAAAAAGTGTTAATTCTTGTTAAACATTTAGAAATAAATGATTTCTTGGATATTTGATCGAGGATCACAAAGGTTAAAATACAAAAATCTAATATAGTTCACATGTCATAGTGTCATTTCGCATATTGTTATCAATGCGCGAACCTTTTCAATTTTTAACGTTTGTAGAAAAAATAGTTGCATCATGCTCATGCTGAACCTTTTACTATAATTGACAACAAAGGTACATGCAAGACCACTTTATAAATAGGCAATAACCATCATGCTCGTGGGAAGTTCTAAACCTCTCAATCCATTGCATCTGTAGTAAGTCTGGATCCATTGGCATCCCCAGCCTTGGCTTGGTTATACCGTGGATATCCAGCGGACGCCAAACCCACGTGGCCGACCGGCCATATGGTAAATATCCCGGTGTTCCCGCCAAACTATAGACTGTTGTTCTTGGCTTACTTTTTAATAGCCAATCATAGTAAATACTCCGCAGCCTCAACAAGTGTAGCACTGTTAAAACAAACAAAAATGCGTGCTTAATAACCAGTCTATGAAGCAACGTTTTGTTGTGTTCTTTGTAGTGACGAAATTATTTATTGATTTTGCTCGGTACGTCCAGTACGTGCAGGCATGTTTGTGATGTGACTTTTGTTTTGAATAAATTTTCGCAGTGATTTTGCGTTTGAGATCGACGTAGTTTATGTAATGTCCACAGTTACCAGGTTGTATTTTTAGCAGTGCTAAAAATAACCTCAATATACCTACCTAGACATTATAATGTGGTTCGTATACGATTAACGAGATTTCTGGTAAAATTAGAACAGAGCGTTTGGTCACAATGAGACCGTTTACACAAATTACAATGTTACACTTTCTTCAGGTTTAGCAGTTGCAGCTATTTATTTAAAACAATTTTCTAAGATATAGATAGAGATTATCACTTATAGATAGGGTGACCATAATATGTACTTTTTTATAAGGACAGTACTTTCTTTTCAAACACTGTCCTACTGTTTTCATAGATTTATGAAATACTCCTAAATGTACTTTTTTAAAGAAACACAGAATTATGTCCTTTTTTTGTTTAAATAATGAAATCAAATAGGTGCTTCATGAAACTGTTTTGATCGCATGAACGATTATTTTAGTTGTTTTCAAATATGAATACATTAAGCTGTGTTCTCATCAAACTCGACAGTCTAGCATTAGAATTATTATCTGTCGCTTTTGGTGAGCACACGGCTTTGGACTTCCGAATAATCGCAGATGAAATCCATCCTGCAAATATATATAGACTTGTAGGGAAATGTTACGGTCTCTGAAGGGTCAAAAACAAATTTGAAGGCAATCGACGACTGATACCAAATGATTCAGTCAAGCTAGCACATCGAATGAAACTTAACTGTTTAATTTGAATTAAATTCCTTACATAAAAACCAGCAATATTTGGACAAAAAAAGATCGCTCAAATTATGAAAGGTGATTTCCCTTAAATATTCTAGATGTACTTTTTTTTTGTTCAAAAATTATGGACACCCTACTTATAAAGTGTGCAAAACTAGTTAATTTTTGACATGTTTTTGATAAACCGGATTTCCGGTTAATAATTTAAGCTTGTGGAATATTCGGTACGAAAAATTCAATAATTTGAAGGTATAAATGGAGATCAGGTTTCGACATTCAGACTTTGTAATTAGAATTTTTTGAGTTGCAATGGGAACGTAACAAAATACAAGCTTTCAAATGGTTAGAAAACGTTGGTGGAAAACTTTAGTATATCATTGAACAATTGCAATTTCCATATTTGTTTTTGAAGCTTTTCAAACTTGTAGAGACCATCTGCTACATTCTGTTTTTTTTTTGTTTATTTATTATCTCAATAATAAAGCAGTTCTGGATAAAACTAGACATCTCAATGTATCGTTTTCACGCATTTTTTTCTGATTTTTTGGGACCAAGTACTAATAAAGCAAAAGTTACATTTCTTCCAAAGAAAGAAAGCAACTGATTTTTTAATTTATTTTTGAACTCTTTATTTTCAGACTATTTATTGCATATTTTTAAAGTTATATACTTAAAAAAAAAATTGGAATGTACTTTTACCAATATAATCTTGTAAAAAAATCAAAATAGCAGTTAGATAGATTATTTAAAAATATACTTTTGCACAACATTGGAAACTGGTCCACTGTAAAAGCTGACCTTGCGCAAAGCAAAGCATGCAATCGACGACGGGCACGGCGGTAAGGACACAAAATTTCCAGAATTTCCCCAGAAAAGAAATAAATAAGATTTTATAAAACCTATTTTATCTTAGTAAATTCAACTGCTGCTGGCGCTATTGTTATTATTAATCAATGAAATTAATTTGTAGTTTTAATTAATAAAGTAATTTGACATACTTACCTGATGTTACAACTGTTTAAAATTTTGTCCACCTACGTGTAAACACATTTGGACTCATCTTACCCCGTTTCTGCAAACTACACAAATGTTTCTGGTTTCTCTTCAACAATCTCTAAACTATGTTCTTCAGCTGCTGCAGTACGCCATGGACTTCCATCTCTTCCACTATTCGGTTGCAAATTTTTCGTGTCACACCTGCGTTGCGCTATTGCGGAAAAAGGGATTGCATTTGGCACATGTCTACCGGGAAATCGTTCTACGTACAAACGAGAAGCTGCTAAAGCTGTTTGCACCATAAATTAAAACGATATCCATCAACTCCGAGTTGCTATACACGACATTGTTGACACTTCAAAAACTAATGTAAATACGATCGCAAAAAAATTAATACTAAAATTAGATTTCTGTATTCGGAATTGCTTGCATTCACAGGCTAGAGACTACATACAGTATTCCAGCGATGTATGAATTCGTTGCTTGAACCGCCTTTTTATTTCGTAAACTTCAGATAACAATGGGCTTTGACATTTTGGCTGTATCTAGTAGATACGGACATTGTTGGTAGATACTACGAATGAAAGTATCAATCTCGTCAAAGCCTACTACAGTTCAGTAACATCTACATGCCTTTCGTGTCTCATGAAAGGGACTCGAAATATATCGACGCAATTTTATAATAAATTCGACACGAGTTTCCTACATCAAGTTCTTGCGTTCTCATATGTTTGTATATCATTTTCTGCATGCAGGAACAACGCGATAAACGATTTTCGTTTCATTTAAGCTAAACGGTCGATTTCCCCTGCCGAAACCAACCCGGAGGCCTTGTTTATAAGTAAATACGTGTTGAAACGGCTTCTATAAATAAGCGCAAGCTGACAGAGTTGCGTGGCGATTTTGCGTGGATGCAGCGGCCTCCATAGTAAACATTCTAGCGGCCCGGAGGAAGACAGAATCGGCAGCGGCGTTGCCGGTTGTACGAGTTTTTCCCCAGATCTGCAACAAATATGTCTCACGAAATACTTCGCGCTCATCAACAATACCTGCTCAAACATTAAGTGAAAGAGTTGGGAGTAGTCCCGTTCAATAGGGTGCAGATTTTCGAGTTCCAAAAAGTGTGTATTGTGAATGTTCTGTATTCCATTTCGAGTAAATAAAGCTAGTACATTAACAGTAAATTGAAGATTTGCAGCATTTTGCTGCAACAACAAAACCTAACTCGTAATGGATAGATCCGCTAATAACAGCGCTTGAACACGTTGGTTATGATGGGTAAAGCTGAACTTCGTGTAGTAAGCGCCACACCGTTGATTGGGATACTCCAGGCATCTGTCCAGCATTCTCTCTTGTACTTATTCGCGGATTCGCACGAAGCACGTGCAACACTTGTTCTTCAGCTGTTAAAATACGTTCTGGTCACCCGGGGTGACCATCTCGTCCACCATTTGGACGTAAATTACCAGTATCACGTTCACGTTGCACGTTGCTGTAAAAGTTTCATGATTTGGCGTGTGTCGATCGAGAAATAAATAAGTCATGTCCATAAACTCAGCATTGCTGTACACATAAACCATTTTAAAAGTTTTGTAGATTGACACTCGTTTGTTTACCACTTAGACTACTTAGAGCATATCCCCACTCTGACCCTATTCGCTGGTTCACTTTGTTTGTACATCAGATGCCGTTGGAATGCACTTGCCCAGCTACGTATTCCTTTATAATGTTACAGCTTTATACATTTTTAACTGTTAACCTAAAAGTAATATTGTTAGTAGTTATGGCTAGTGCGTTCCATTTTCCTATAGTTCTTCTTTGATACTTGTGAGAGTACATAAACAAAAATGACCAGCTGCATGTCAAGTTAATTAATGGTGAATCTAGGAAAAACTCTCTGGCTACGAGACATGTGTCCTTTCACAAGTAGTAGAAGTCATTTTGAGTACTTCTATTATTCTGCGTTGTGAAGAGAGCTCTAAGAAACTCATACATTTATTATTTTATTTTTAAATAGTTTACTTAGTTCGACTTTTCTTGGTTGGGTTATTTCTTCTCTGCCTGAAATCTCTTGGTGATCTTGTGTTAAGAAATGGGAATCCTAAACTTGATTTTTTTGTTTCCCAACTCTGTAGAAGCAATCCTGTCGCAAAACCACTGGGCCCATATACTAATTTCGATTCTTATTGTTGGTACTACGGTTGCTCTGACAGCGGCGATCCTCAGAGACATCCCGCAGCAGCCTCAGCAACTGGTCGCCACCAATACTTCCATCCAACTCTTGAACATTCCCGAGCTACTTGCTTTTTTACAAAATTGTCCATTTTTCCCTAGAAATTTTAAGTGGCTTCAATGATTCTTCTTTATTGTTTTTATTTTCATTATTGATTTACATACAATTATACCAATATTAAATAAACTGTAATTTTGTTTGAATTAACAGTGCCAAATCATTAAATTAAACATTTCCAATTAATTCTCTCCAACCAAAAAAACTTTAATTTCAAACTATTTCAGTTTAACATTATGAAATGTTGATTCAAATATCTATCTTTTACTTGAAATGAATTTTTGTTGGTCAACGAAAGCCATTGCCGTCCGACATCGATGAGCTAGTAACCGCTAGATGTAGTTTATTATATTTTGTGTACCTTGTAGAGCACCAGAAGATAAACCCTTACCAACTGGGTTTGCCACAACAGATGTCCCTAATAAAGTCTCTGGCATTGGCTGCAAACGCAGTCAAGGCGGAAGGGGACTGGGGGTCCATCTCCACAAGGCGTCAGACTGTCTGGTCCTAAAGCGCAATAATTTGAGTTCGGTCCCGCATGCTCGACATCATTTATCCTGCTAAGAATATTGGTACGCACTATAACATTCAAAATATGTTAAGACAAGCACAAAATGTAACCTTTTCGAACGTCACAATATGATGTTTATAGAACAGTTGTGTTAACTGAAACATATTGGTGTTAATCTAACAGTTTTTGAGTACATTTAATAATTTTCTTTCTCGGTGCACCTTTCTCGTTCTTATTACTATGAAAGAAACTCCCTTAGACTTGACACGGTGGCAGCTATTTCCTGCCTAATATCAGGTCCACCTCTGTCCCTGGATGTCGTCTCTTAGCTCGTATCCCAGTCTTGACCTATGAATGGTCCGCAAGTAGCACTAGACTGGAGACCGGAATAGTTCGAAGCAGTTATTCTTAGACTTGAAGACCGACCCACACCAGACTTCCAATTTTTGTCAGAGAAAATGCAATTGAGAGATCAAAAATGTTTTATTGGTTCGTAAAGGAGTAATACAAGTAACATAGTTTCCATTGTTTACTATTCCTATACGAACGTTTACTTCCATTTATTATTTCCTACTTAGAGTATAAAAAATTACTTAGAATAGCAAAAATGACAATGAAGTTATAAGTTACTATTGCATACTGTTTAGGAGTTAGAAAGAAGTAGAAGGTAGAAATTCGTCAGGACCGTAATTAGATTTTATTGAGCATAAAACAAAATATAAAAATATAATAATACAAAAATATAAAATAATGCAAAGAAAAATAGAAAAACAAACAAAAATGTTTAAGAACATACTAAATAATATATTCTGTTCTCTTTATTGCATTCATATGATAATGAAAAGGGTAATAACTGAGGAATTTTTGTTTTTAAAATTACTATACAGGGTATGTCAGACACGAATGTTTTAAAGAAAATATTTCTCTAGCTACCTTTATTCTAAGTTCGTTGTGAATGACTGTACGTACTTCAGATATTATTTTTACTTCTTAATACTAATTTTAATTATTGATATTGGACCACAATAAATACAACTCGAATCTCTTTTTTCAGCAAAATTGCTTTCATTATACAGAATGTTTCAAAAAGGCATGGCGATATTGCTAGGGCTTATAGATCATTACAAAATAAGTAAGGTTTGCTTAATAAACTTCCCACTAACCAAAAACCGCTGTAAGAAACGTTAGATAAGTTTCATTAGAGTTAGAACTTCGCCTGTGACTTGTGCGCAATTATATTAATTTCTTATTCTGCAGTCTTTGGTCCTTTGTGATAGAAAAGTTGTCCTCAGGAATATATCTGACCTGACAAATATCTTATTCCTGATATGAATGAAATCAACGCAGAGCAGTTCTGTTTAAAAGACCGTTTGGAAAGTATTAGCAACTACTCTCGAAGGACATTTTACTAAATGTGAATAGTTTTTAGGTAACTTACTATTTTTTATAAGCACAACAAAAATGCTTGTCCTTAATAATCATAAACACATATAGAAGATGTCAGCTTTATGCTGTGAAAAAATCTATTTCTCAAATATCTCATAGTACTCTTATTTTTAGCATAACTTATATAGGTATATTAAATATCCTAAGATAAACTATTAAAGAAGTTTTATACAAGTTGTATAAAATACATAATACGGCTTCTGCATTTTACAATTCTCCAGAATGTTTATAACCTCGCATGTTTATTGGGTTTATATCCTAGAGCTATTCATTTTGAGATACAGGAAGTGTAAGATAATTTCAAAAAATCAAATTTTTTATGTAATTTTTTTAAAGAACAACAGATTTTATTAATATTGACACAGGTACATTTTTATGGTTCTAGTTTTTTTTGTACAAAGTAGAGGGCGCTAGTGGGTAGCAACTTCTTTACGTTGTTTTTTTTTTCCAGTCTTGTGGATATTATTATTATTATGTGGCTTGTCATATTATGTAAAATTTTATTTTACATAAAAAAAGATACTCGTAGTAAATTTGTTTGCAAAGAATATGCAAAAAACTGTGGTAAAATCCAATCAGACGATCTTATTAAGTGTGTATGTATCAAACCCAGAATTCTTCCGTTTATATGTCATATTTTGTATACCAGAAATTACGGTAAATTGTAATGCTGCCATATTTTTTGAAGCGCCCTGTATAATGTATTTTTGTCAACAACAATTAAATTCACGTTTTTTTTCAGCTGAGACGCAGTGGCGTCTAACAAACTCGGACCCCACCGGGACATCTGAATCTTGTGACCTGGAGATCCACCTGCCCCCAGTGAACGCGCGCCCCTGATCAGGGCCGCCTCTGAGTCTCTTGGACGACGGCGTGGAAGCTTTCCCACCCATTTACTGTGTCGAAATGGATTGCGGGAAAACGATATATCTTCTCTTTATCAAATAAGCACCCCAGAGCCCAGTGGCGTAGCATAGATGTCAATAATAAATTTGTATATATGGAAAGTTTATTGTAGATTTTTATAGGTTAAGCTAAGGGTATGGTACGCCACTGGCGCGGTCGACATCCAAGGCTTCGGCTAAGGATAACGCTTTACTAATACAGACTTGCACAAAATTCGATTGTTTAACCCGTTTTGGTGACGCTGTAATGGATTATCTAATAAAAACCCTCTGATTAGTTACTAGATATAATTATATAAGAAGGTTTAACATTAGTAAAAAGTTATTTTCAATACGAAAGTATTATATTGCATGTTATTTTATATATACAATTTTCGCGTACCTTCTTATACTCTCATAGCATAAGACAAATATACGTAAGCAAAGGGATTAGTCCGTCTTTCTCACACAGGGATCAGTAGCTTCTAGATCTGGCCTAGAGAGCCTAATACAAGAATTTTAGATCGGTAGCCACAGAAAAGTATACCATAGACCTATAACGCAGCTGTAATTTTGTTGAATCCGTATCCAACCTTTTGCTACAAGTAAAAATAAAAGGACTCTTTGTTTTGGTGAATAAGAACTATAACAAATACTCGTATATAAGCTAGCCAGAAAACAGAATGCGAGCGCCAAGATAAAGACGAAGAAGAAGAGCGCGAAGAAGAAAATCACGATGTAACAGAAGAGATGTCACATATATATTTTTAAGCCAGTACTGAAAAATATTGTATTTTTCTCAAGATCAACGCAAGATCAAATCAAAAAATCATGATGCAACTAAAAATATTTCCAAATTTTGATAAATTACTGTTATCTTTCAATAATCCTCACATCTGCCAAGTTTTTGATCAACAGGGCAAAGAGTCCACCCTCTAAAGTTTGGCTAGTGAGATTACCTTAGCTGTCTAGGTAGATTGTACCCCCTCTATACAAGGGATCGTCAAATATTGTATTCGATAGCAGATAGTGGCCTTTCGAAAAAGAAAATGATACCCATGCCTCTATACTATTTATATCACTTATTATATCGGTTACTTATTACACCTAAGGCTACATTAAGGTTGTAATTCAGCCCTTTGTACAATGTATTTACTCGAATATTGGAAAATAAATGGTTTGAGAATTGTTGGGTTGTTTTCTTTGAAAGTAATAAAAAGGGACTTGTTTGTGGGTCATAATAATAAAGATTGAAACAAATGAAACACTTTTTATTGTAAGATGCAAGATGAAATAATTTTAGCGCCAAAAGTCGCGTAAACTATTACATTTTCAATATTTTTGTAAAATATATACAAATGGCAAACTAAAAACATTCTAAACAAAAATATTAAATTAATATCTAATAAAAACTATAATAAAATAGTGCTATTTCTGTTAATTCAATTTAAGAAAGGATTTTAAATTCAAAATATCTCGCAAAAAGTAATACCTTATCTAATGTTTTACATTTGCATTAATTTATCAGTTGTTTTTATGAATAAAGTTTATTAAAAATGGGATCACTGGGGTGTTTGCCATTTTTTCAGATATTGCCATAAAAAGATATATAAGCATGTAAGTAAAACAAATCGACTAGTACTGTTTGATTTTTCATAAAATCATTATTTCGCTAAAAAAGCATACTAAATAACATAAACACTTTCAAGGTATTAAACAATTATGCATGTATCTGGTAATGCGTCATATGTTAGTAGATAGTACAACTAAAATTTCATACCAGCATATTTCCTCTTTAACATGGAGAGATGGTGAGGAGTTACTAACAATGATGACTGATCACAATCTAAAACACTATGTATGCACTATATTATACACCTGACATGTATGACTGGTTGTCTATATCGCCACTTGTAAAGAGTGTGTACGTATTTTGCTATGTAAATAATTTCAGATAAGTTCTTAGATTATAAATGTTTATTTTCTACTTGTTAAAGGTGTATAAACCTATTTATATGTAAATTTAGTAAAATCACTGATCTTTTCATTAATCAATATTAAACTAGCATAGTCGAAATCGAAAGCATTTTGAATCTACATCCTCATTTTTATCTTCAAGAGGCATCAAATGTGTGTTTGTATATTAATAATATCATTTCAAAATTGATTGGAAGTAATTAATAATCTTCTGCAAAACGTACTAGAAAATATCCCATTACATAAATTTTAACACCGTATCTTTGTAAGAAGCCATTTTGGAACAAGAAAGAAGTAATTAACAATAGAAAACACTATTTTCTGCATGATCAGGTTAAATCGTCAGTTTGGAAAAAGGCTGTCATAACTCAAAAAATGTAAATTTTCAAGAGAGCTCGGTAAAGTTTTATAAATATCTTACTCTAAACATTAGAAAATAAATAAATATATAATGTTTGAATCATGTTAAAATGTTTGTGTGGGTAGTTCTTAGTATTTTTAATAAAAAATTTTGTTTACTTTGGTTTTTGGCACTTTGTTATTGTTATTTTTGTTAAATAATTCCGAGTTGTGACTTCACATATTTTTTTACGTTACGTATTTTATTAAGTTTGTCAACATGAGTTTAGGTAATAAAATGAAATACATTTCTAATAAACTAAATTATTTTATTAAAGTAGACTAAAATAATACAATTTTAAAGATTATTATAAAAATATTTATAATATACTTACTGCGCAAAATATTACGGTTTATTGTATGAAATGGGAACAAAAAAGGTACTTAGCTTATAAGAATGGCTGGTCTATTTAAAGATGTGACATTTTTGCGTATAAATGCACATAAAGAAACTAGTTTATTATTGATATTATTTCGACTTGTGACACTATTTTCCAAAATTTGCTCATCTCATCTCATTAAACGTCAGCGCACGACTAATTGTGACAGTTTTGTCTAAAGCACAAAACCAATGTTGGAGATGTGACATTTCAACGCAGCGCCATTCGACGATTATTAAGCAAAGTTGACTTGTAACTCTTTTACACATAAGAATATGCAATATTTGGAGTTGATACAACACTAAATCTTGAAAAATGACAATTTTGAGTTAAGACTGTCTTGTTCCAAAGCTGACGAAATATTAAAAAGATGTTCTTCCAACAATACGATGCATATCACATTGACAGATTTTGTCACAGAGTTTGTAAATCAATATTATTTTTTACTGGAGCATTTTACTAAGTATGTGTAAGAATGCATTTTCATAGTAAAATGAAAGTTAAATTTAAAAACACTCTTTTAATGGTGGTATCAGAGTGGCAGAAGAACGTCTACAGCAGTGCCCTGTTTGTTTTCGCAAATTGAGGCAAATTGAGACAAGTTGCTACTTCTTTTGGCAAATTTCTTATTTTGTTCACGCCAACTAACACATTTTTCTCTGACAAACTTCACAAAAAATCTTCGACTTGTATGCTGGACGTAAAGCACACTATTTGCGGTATATCTTCATTTGGTCTGGACTTGAAATCACAAAACATCTTTTGGGATAGGGAATTCTTTTAATAATAATTGAATCTTTGTCTTCTATATCTTCTATCGTTATCTTTAGTAGCTCATCTCTTCTCAAAGCTCCACAAACACCAATTATTAAAATGACCTGAAAAGTTAGTTAATCCGCTGGACTTATATATTAATTTGAATTACTTTTTTAGCAGAAATCTTTTATCAGATACGTAAAAAATCTCCCAATTTCCCCTTTCATTAAAATTCTGAACTTTTTTTGGAGGGTATCCAACTGATTTGCTTTTAAAATATGGTAGGTATTAGTTTTGCAAATTTTCTGATATCTACATTTTCTTTGGCATTCAGTTGACTTTCTGAATTTTCTTCGAACTACCTACACCACCCTTTGAATTTCTTATAGGAAATCTCGTATCGACGATTTTTGGGGATTAATTGTGAAACAGCAATTTGTGCGGTACCAATACTTCCCTTGGTAAATGCATGTCTTCACTTTCCGAGCTCATTTTAAATTAAATGCTCTTAGAATATGAATTGCGATATATAATTCTGACACTATCAAACAACTATTTTTTATGGTTTATTAGGTTGCTACCGTTATGATAGTCACCGTGCCTAAGCCGACTTGATTCAAACACGGTTCAAACGATTTTAAATATAAATTAAATTGTTGTACATAACACAATTGTCTTACAATTATACAAAATAAAATTTGTATCTCGAACGCAAAATGCTTTTGCGTTCTCGAATGGATATTTTGCTAAGCTGGCAAAATAACTTCCAGATACAAAAATAACTATCTGAATCATAATTACTGAATAACTAAGTGATCATTTTTTATTTGGAGAGGTCTGCGTTAAGTACCTGCAGCAATGTAGGTCGCTTCCTGTAAGTCGAGCCGCTTAGGCCGAGCAGAAAGTAAGCAGACCACTTACTCACCTTACTATATCTCACCTGCACTCAATTTATATGTGAACATACATATGAAGGAACAGCCAGTTCAATTGTCGGTCATCTCACCTATGGCAGACTGATGAGGGCTAATAAGCCCGAAACCGGTCTATGTCTGGTGGTGTGGTCGTTAATACGAAGATGTCAAATGTATATTAATGCAGAGTTCTTGGCTGTTCACACAGGTACTGCAGGAGTAATTCAATGCCGGTCGGGGCATTAGTCCGCGGAGTAGTTGTTTCCTGCAGTATCATTTACACATTTTTTATTTATTTGTTATGAAAAATTATAAATAATTTTGAATATCCTAAAAACATCCTTTTACATCTCCCATACGTATTTTCCTCGAAGATTGATAGTCACTACACTAAATTTCAAAACAATATAGCAATCTTTCTGGAAAAATCAACAAACAACTATTTTTATGAACTACAACACCCTCTACGGAGGCAATTTGAGACAAAAGTGTATATTAGTATTGTATATGCATCGCTGCATCGGGAGTTCCTCAAAGTTCGAATTTGGGTCCGCTACTGTTTCTTCTATTCATTACTGACCTTGACGGTGTGTTGAATTGTGGGAAGCTTTTGTACGCTGATGACGTTAAAATTTCCCTTATCTTCAGTAAATCAGGCCCTAAATCTTCGGGTAGAGTTGAATAAACTTGTAGCTTGGTCTATCAATAACAAACTTAGCCTAAATGTTAATAAATGTAAAGTTGCCACCTACACTCGTATATGTTATATCCGGTTGTATATGTTTACCATATTAATTAGCAATTACTTAGTCGTCACAGTTCTACAAAGTATTTGGTTATTATCACTTATAGTCAAGATATTGAATATATTATTATCAAGGGAACCTCAAAAGCATAGGATTTATTATTAGAAATAGTAAAACATTTAAAAACCTGAATACATTAAAATTATTATATTATGCTTTTGTAAGATCCATGCTGAAATATTGTTCTCATTTGGAATTTATTACACCTGTTATGTCAATAGTATTGAATCTGTTCAGAGAAAATTACTTAAATATCTTCATATAAATCTGATGGTGTTTATTCGGTACAAGGTTTTGACAACAACTTAATAATATCTAGGCTTAACCTTCATTTTTTAGAGAAGAGATTTATATACTCCATCAGATTTCTACACAATCTCTTGCACAATTCAATTGACTCCCCATATATTTTATCCCAACTTAATTTTTTGGTGCCACATCCTTCGATTACAATTTTAATGTAATGTCTGATATTAATAATATTAATTTAAACCAGCTCTTAAGGATTGCTCATGTGCAGTTATAATTTTTTCTCATAGTTACTTATTTATTTTTGACAACTACTTGATGTTGGGTGTTTTTGTATTAGTAGATCATGTTTTTAACAGTACTTTTTTTATACTTTTATATATTTTACTTATCTGTTTTACCCTATGCATGTATTTTTTTTGTGTTAGATTAGTTTGATTGTTTTAATTTTATTTTAGGAACTTTTATGTATATGAACAATTTCTATTATGGTCCTGTCATTGGGACTATTAAATATTATTATTACTATTATTTTTTCCCAGTGACTCTCGACGTTTCGTAAGCAACCAATTTTGTAGAATTACTCGGGCCCTAGCAGAATATTCGAAAATTTAAATTACAGACCTAGTCCCCGCCTTCACAAAAAGTTACTAACGGCCAAAGCACCATTTATTCCAAGCAATAAACATAAAGCATACGCGATGCCTTACCATTCCTAGGACTCCGCAGACAAATAACTGAAATTTAGGTACAAGTCGACTATGCGGGGAACGGCCGCCTGACGCCCCGACCCGACCCCGGGCTCCTATCTCATTCACAGCCAGCGGCCATGCGAGCGCATTACGGATATTTATGGGCCGCGGGATTATCAAGAAAGGGCGGGCTCCCGCACACATCGATTTTTCACATGTGCTCGGCGCTCAAGTGCACGCCGGCCGCCTGCGATTATTATCACTACAAGCCACGGGGGCGGTCGACCTACGACTTCCTGGGGGTGCCGATGCGGCCGGCTATAGCAGGAAATTGGAGTTAGCGGTGAGTGCCTACAGCATAGTTAGATCACTTTATTTGTCAACGCATGTAGCTGCCGTTAATGCGGTAAAAAAGTACATACATGTACTTAGGCAACAAAAAAGACAATAAAAAATTGCAGGCCATAAACCTTTACTTTATTACCAATGTTTTTATAAATCTGGTCAGTTTGACAATGTATTTCTTTGAGTTTTTGTACATTATAATGTCAGGACGTGAAATTTTTGCGTTTACCCGAGCAAGACAGACTGCTTTACATGATGCAGGACATTCTAAGCATCAGATATCGAACATATTGGGCATTCCTAGATCATCTATTATACGAATAGTACACAGATATGAAGAATTTGATACAGTGGGAAACAGGCCACGTAGTGGACGTCCTCGAGTATCTAATGAAAGGAAGGATCGGTATTTGATGCAATATGCACATCTTCAGCTTCAGCTCTCAAGACCTACTTTCAAGGTACGTTTCGTCGTGTTATATCGACACCTACTATTCGAAAACGACTTCACAACGCAAATTTACGTGCTAGAAAACCATTACGGGTCTCCACTCTATTTCAAAGGCATCGTGCTGTCTGTCTCCAGTGGGCACAAGAGCATAGGGGTTGACTTTTACGCCAGTGGCGGTGGGTCTTATTTACAGACGAAACCAGAATTGGGCTGGTTACTGATGACAATCAACAAACAGTGGTATTCATAGTCCGTCTCCAGTTTCCAAAGAGTGGCCTCCGTACCGAAATTATGCGAATTTCATAATGAAATTCACATAAGTTCGAAAAAAGGATATAAGATACCACTGTTACAGTACACTGTATTCATTGTCCGTCCTAAATTATTTGAATTTCGTTATAAAATTCGCATAATCTCGGGACGGACCGGAGACAGACTATGAATACCACCGAAAGAGTCTGGAGAGAACCAAGTCGTCAACAGCGACTTCATTTTTCCCGTGAAGTTGCTCCGTATGAAGCGGGTACCGTAATGTTTTGCAGTGGAAGGGTTCAGTGAACAAGTATGACTGAACGTTGTATCGAGAAAGGCATCGTCAATAAGTTGAACATTTCAAAAAGTGTATTTCATCAGCAAGAACTAGTGGCATCTCAAGATCATTCAGGAATGCAGATAGAGAATCATAACTGTTTTTTATTAACAGTGAAAATACTATAAATAGTAAAGTGGCATTTCAATGTGGTAAAGTGTCACTTTATTAAACAATTTTTATTTAAGATATTATTAAAAAAATGCAAAAAATAACTTTTTCTACAAGCGTCAATAAAAGTGTGATTTTTAATGCATGCTGTCAGTGTCTAAAATTTAATTTTAAGGCACTGATGCTACAAGTACATGATTCGAGTCTTCTATATCCGCTACTGTATTGGACATCCATTCACTCTGTGTTTGGAAAATTTATCATTCATAATTTTTTGAGGCTTCTTCATATTCCGTCTCCTGAGAGCAGTCTCCTTCCCGAAATTATATGAATTTCGTTATGAAATGCACATAATTTCTTGAAGGAAATATAGGATACCACTGTTACAGTATACTGTATTTGCAGGAAGGAGATCGCTCTCCGGCAACCGGAGACGGACTATGAATACCACTATTCCCAGTATTCACTATTAACATATGTAGGTACTCATTTACCAATTAAAAACCCTGTGTATACCTCGTATCATATAGAGAAATAACAGTGGGAAAAATCGGACCGCAAGCAATTCATAATCTGCTAGACATGTCCATCCATTAGAAACCAATTAATTTAACACGATATGCGCATCATTAACTGTAATTTGTAGGTTTATATAACTCGGACATTAGCCTATCTGTGGGAATTCAATTGTTTCATTAAATAAACAACTACTTAGCGGACATATCATTTCTTTTGTTTCTGTCACAAGAACGCTACCGTTAACTCTATTCAATTGTTATATTTTGTGTTTGTTTTGGTAGCAGTAATTTTCTATTGTTTTCTTGCCTAGGATGACACGATTTCGAAATCTATTAATATATACAATGGGGCTTGTAAGAAATAATATGAAAATCAAAAATTCCCGGTATTTGATGAAATATAAAGGGAATTTCATTTTAGCGACTGCCACTGACAAGATCTTTTATCGCAATCACCTTATAATCGGACTTTTATCCACTAGTGGAATAACGAAAAATAATAAACCTATAAATAAATCAAATTTAATTTATTTACTTATTAACATTAATATTTACATGTACAATCGTTTGCAATAATAATGACACTATCTTAAAACAGTTTTTGAACTTCTGGAAGTTCTGAATCTCTTAGTAAGTGAAACAACTAATAACCAATGTTAAAAATTTAAAGCAGATTTCAATATGAATACGTCACAAGTTCAAAATAAATCGCAAAATTCATTTGAGTGTCATTAATATTGCAAACGATAGTACATTTATAGTAATACTCATTTTGTTTTATCGCATTTAACGTCCTTTCCGTTAATAACAACCTTTGTAGCATTGTTGCCATCATTATCGGAACGCATAACATCTGCCGAAAATTGTAAAAAATTGGCACAAACTACGGATGTCTCTTCTTGTAAAAAATAGCTATATTTTCCATGAATATCAAAACTTGCGGATATGATTGTGGATAAAACGTTGTATTGCATTGGTGTTTCAATTGCCTCTTATCCACTTCAGAATATTGATCATTCTTGCGTGGATAAAATGCTACTTAAAACACTTGTACAATAAATAACTATTATTTTCATCGGCACTATAATGGCTATAATGCACTTACTTACACTGAGGGCTTTCACGAGTTTAGAATTTAAGTCAGTATTCACGCGCAGAATGGGGGGTTGTTGTCTATTTTCGTTTTGTGTAAACTTTATTTCATATTGTCGAGAATTATTGTTACAATTTTAGTAAAATACAGTATGTCCCACCATAAATATCCGCGATCGTTATGTGGAAAATTATATACAGGATATCGGGAATATGAGTACCTACCTTTATCTTGCTGTATAATAAATTGTACCAAACAAAACAAGCGTCACTTGTATCCACTGCTTTATTATTTCAAAAGCTATTTGGTATTTGGTAATATTAAATATTTGTGTTTCTTTTGTAATATAAATGTAGTATGTGTGTTCTATTTGGAAAACTCGAGTTTGGTGAATTATAAGTTGCCAAATTGGCTCCTAATTTTTGATGGCCTCGTATGATTTTCAGACTTCAAGCTATCATTTTCAGATGTTCAGATGTAAATTCCTGCATTATTATTGTAGCAAAAGTTAAAAATGTATTCCACTGTTGAAGATACATTCTTAATATTATGGTGCTACAAGTGACACTTTTTTCCTAAACTTAAAACTTAAAATCTCAAAAACACTGAATTTAGGTATATACAGTATACAAAATTAACTTAAAATATAACGTAAAATTCAGATCCACAATAATATACAGAGCGTTCCATTTAAAAGCTGGTGATCATTTTTCATTCATAATTCCATGTTTAATTTTCTTCAGAAAATGAAAAATTGAAAATTTTCATAAGAAACTAATTTTTTCCAAAAATTCTTAGGAAACGGCTCAAATTCTTCACTCTTTTTTTCGATTAAATGAAAACATTATTTAATTAATATAAAATGCAGTGTCAATACTACACATTACGTTTTGCCACATGCTCAAATGATTTCCTGATGATACACAGGGTGATAATGTGCGCAAAAAATGTGGTCTACCTATAAAGGGGGTGGGGGGAGTGTGATAAATTTTATTTGTGCCAAATGTTTAATACATAGCAATATTTGATATCAATGAACCATGAAGTGTCATCAAATGTAAAATGATGGAAATCTACTAGATATTGATGTGTAAATTAGATATTGGAAAGGAAACTATTTGCATATAGGATCAGAAACTTTATTTTTTTACTCAAAAGCTGTCAAAAAATTAAATGAGACAAAAAACATTCTAAATTTAAAAAGCATTAAAACAAATATTTTCAATCAAAAAAGTTAACCCCAAAAAAGTGTAGTGGATAATATGCTGAGGGTACTTTATTTCAACGCCTTATGACTGGACGACGAGAATAAAAAATATTCGCTGAGAAAAAGTTTCATCAGCTTTGCCAAATTTCACTTCTTAATTTCAAAGCATTTGGAAAAAACTAAATAATACTTTAAATTTATCAGCCACTGATAAGGGGTCGTAACTGTTTAAGTGGGGGGGTTTATATTAAAAAATACTTAATACTTACTTATTAATAAATTTTATATGAACTAACCCTATTAAAATCGGTCGTACAATCTAACCCCATTTTTAAACATTATTCGATATCGGTATACAGGATGAGAATAACATTTTAATGGGTTTCACTTTTCCAAATTTTTGGGACATAAATGTCAAACCACCCTGTGTACCTACTATGTACGAAACCTCCTCGGTCGTGTTCGACCGTCTCTCAAAACAAACGACGGTCTGTCTGAATCAATAGCTAAACGCTACAAATCGAATCAAACAGCCACTTTCACATTTGGAATACACCAATTTTTACACACGAAAAGGCGGTGGACTCCCCATCATCGTCGTGGAGGGAAGCACTACAGACCCAAACAATTGCTCATATTTCGTCGGCGTCTCGAATCCAAAGCCACTGTGATTTGCGCGATGAAGAATGTAACTAACAATTGAATATGCATGCCGGTTTGTTGTTGTGCCATTGACTGACTTTTGTGTACTTACTAATGGTGAGTTGTTCTAGTTTTAATTATAACCGTAGGCTGTATCGCGGGAGATAAGGCTTATCTTCTAGCTGTTAAAGTCGTTTAATTTGTTTATTTTGTCGGTGGGAAATGTGTGAGTTTAGTGCAGTCGTGTTTTTGGTAGATTAGTGTGCAATCTGCTTCTATTTAATGTGTATGTACGGGTAGATCAAATAAGTATTTAAATTTTTAATTATAATTACAAAGTACCTACCGTTTGGACTGCCATACCTTAGCTACACCAATTTTTTTTTCGCAAAAAATGCAGTTTATTTAAACATAATTTATTCTCAGGAAACAAATCTTTTTTGGTGTAGTGCTCACTTTTTTGTAAAAATTAAATTGATTTAGCTGGTAAGAAAATTTCATTTCATTGACGAGTATTTGTTTAAATGAAACGAATATTTATGACGTTATTCCATTTATTTAATTAATAAATGCATATTTTTAATTGAGGGATCTAGAAAATACGTAATCTTTTAATTCTTTTTTTAAAGTTTAGCCAGGTTATATAATCTTCTGATCGCAAATTAAAAAAACTCAATTTCATAATATAGTTGTATCGTGGAAAAAAGTATTTACTTGAAAGGAAAAAGTTTTGTCACTTTTGTCGATTTAATTTTATTACTACTAAATTCAAAGTTTATAACAATAATAATAATAGGCATATAATAAGATGATTCAAGGAACTGCTGACAGACATCTAGGGCAGAAAATACACAAAAAATGAAGTTAAAAATTCTTAATAAATATGGGGTCGCAGATGTCTCATTAATGACATACAGGGTGGTAAAGTTTCCTTAAAATTTTACATTATTTTCGATAATTCTAATATATCTCATTTCTGTTCCAAATTTGTCAAGTGCAGTTAGAACCTACTAAACTTCATGTACTACTCAATACTTTACGTTACGGACAACAGTGGCGTAGAGACGGATTCAACGTGACAGTTTTTAAGAAATATTTTCTACGGCACTGTTGATTTTACCAAAATTCTCTAAAAGAACAATTTGATAGACAATTGAAGATTACACAAAAATTGTATATATATTTTTTTAAAAGGTCATGTTGCTCCCGCTCCTACACCACTGTTGTGCGTAAAATATTAAGTAATAAATCAAAAAATTGGTCTTTTAGATGCTCACTGTACTTTAACGCCCTGTGTCTAGTGAAAGAGGCTTCTGTGTGCCACGTTTATTAAGACTTTTTGCCTTAATTTTTTATGTACCTTCTGTCTTAGAAGTATATCAGGGACTTTGTAAATCACCCTGTAAATTGAAATATTCATGGTGCTTATATAAATCCATTTTTCTTTTAGAACAAAAAAATACTGAAGCAAACATATGTCGCATTTATATATTTAACATAAGACAAGTTTTTAAATAAAAAAATACAGGTTTACTGCAAGAAACTTCGACATATTCAACCACATCAAAGAAGAGATCCAACCCACAAGAATATTTTTTTTTGAATATGGTATAACTTTTACAAGTTTATTATTTTAAAGGAAAAATAATGTTTTAGCACTATATTGACATTGAAGTAGTCAAAATTATGTAATCTATATGTCAGTGTTTCCGTATCGTCATCCCAATTTTAAATTTTCGTTAAGTGAATTTTTAGACTTCAAATTAATAACCAACGTAATTAAAGCCTACTAAGAGCAATTTGACCGATTGCATATCATCTAATATTTTTGTAGTGTCAGGAAATTTTTAAATTACTCCAAACTGGAACAATTTATCAAAGTAAAACAAGAGTACCTACCTTTTTTTGTAAAATTGTTCATAATTTATTAATCTAACGATGAAAATCTGGAGATATGAAAAAGTTAGAGCAATATTTACCTACTAACCCCCAGTTTGGCATAAGGAATTGTTTTTAGCACATTAGATTCCCAATCTAATTGTGACTTTCAATTTCAAATTTGATTACTTTATCTCGATTTCTTTTGGAAATACGGAAATATCCAGTTTTGGGCTGCTCTTTTAAGAGATCATAAATCTAGTTAATTTTTGGCAGGCTAATTTTGGAACACCTTGTATATCTACATATTAACATTTGCAGAATTTAAAATGTTTTCGTTGATTTACATAGTGCAATTTTTAATATTAGGCTATTTATTCACTAAAAAATATAGGTAGGTAATAATATTTAATGTTTTGTCTACATTTATTTATAGACATGACAAAAACATTGTTTGTAAAATAATTTAGCGACTAATATTTATTTATTATTATTTTTCCCTCTTGTATGAAACCAGTATGGACTCAAAGATGAAGGTTTATAATTGAAGTGGCAATATTCATTATTTTCCAACCATTTTTTAATACGAGATTAATTCCTTTTATATTGTTATTAGTATAAAATTGACCTATTTTTTGATTTATTTTCTTGTTCAGAAATTAAAGTAGATATTAAAAATAACTAAGAGCAAGATAACTTTTTTAAATTTTCATGGTCATAGAAACTGAACAAAAAACAAAAAATTATAATGTACAAAATAAAACTCCAAGGCAAGAAATTTTAAAACATAATAATTTAAGATAAATGATAGTTTTTCTAGATATGTTGAAAATATTTCCTACATTTTGTACAATTATAAACATTATGTAGTTTATAGTTACATTTTGATAATTATACAAAAATTTGTTGTTACATCTTTTATATAAATTTATTGATCATTTTCAATTTGATATTTCATTATCCTTTATGTTGTTCTGCCCCAAGCAGTGAGTTATAGAAAATAAAACATAAATATTAATTTTTAATTACGCTTTACGACCCAGTGAAAACTATTTGCGACATCCTCATATTTTTCGCAATATTTAACAGCAAGCGACAAAACCATATAATATTAACAATAGAAAGTCCCTTTGACAAATAAACCGTTCTACAATTACGTGCACACTCTACCAATTGAATTAAACATGTATATCATTACCTTCTCATATTGCTTGTTTCAGTACACACCAGTACTAATAACTGTCATACGAACCTACTATAGAGAGCCATGTGGGGAAAGCAATAGGTTAATTAATATGGCCTTACCAATTTTGCATTGTGAAATATAGAAAGTAAAAAAACTCGTTTCATTTAATTTAATAGTCAAATACTTCATCTGATTATGTTAAATTATTATAATTGTAAGAGTTCTGTAAAATTTCAGTTATCTTTATACTTTATATCTTATTTGTAAAAAATACGACCCTGTATAATAATACAGGGTCGTATTTTTTTTTGAGAAATAATGATCGGTGATACCCACGCCTTCCCCACTGGTAAGTTTCTAAAGCTTGCATTTTTTCCTCATACCTACTGTAATAAAATATTTAATAAGTATTTAATTTTAAGAAATTAAGAAACCGCGTATTTTGACGTCTACTATACCCTGTTGCAGTATGCCCATTATACAGGGTGGTCCACTTTCGAATGCGGAAACTTTAGAGGCAGACAAAGAACCTCAAATTAATATCAGTTTGTATTATAAATTATATTCGAAAAATGCTTCGTGACAAAGATACAGGGTGTCAAAATGTTTATCAAATGTTCCAAATTTATTTTTAAAACTACTTTAGATATTTAAATGAAACTTGGATCCTTTGAATAGGTAATCTAGATAAATATTTTTACGTATAAAAGATTTTTTTTCCACCAGCGGAGTGCGTACGGACAGATCTTCGGGAAATTTTAATGAAATAAATGGTACGCCAATGTTTTTTTAGAAACAAGAACTATTTCTAGAATCTAGAATTAAAGTAGTTTTTAAAAATATTAATAAATTTGGAAATTTGATAAAAATTATGTAACAAAGCATACTTCGAATATAGTTTATAATACAAACTGATATTATTTTGTGGTTCTCTGTATGCCTCTAAAGTTTCCGCTTTCGAAAGTGGACCACCCTGTATATGGGACACCCTGTGTAAGAAGTGTATTAATAGCTTTGTTCTTAGAGCGCAAAAAATTGGTTTCAAACTGTCAGGGATTGTTTGACCAGGCGAATATTGCTTTGCTATCGCTGAAAGTATAATAGCAATATAATTGGTCGCACTCTTGGAACAAACCTAATATTTTTGCTTAAACTATTACCAGATGGTCTGTGATCTTTTACTTACGAAATGAAATAGACTTTATAGCGTATGATACAATTACTGATTTAAATGTATTGAGGGTATATTACAAAAAAGCATGGTGTATTATAGTAAACACCGTAAATCCATCTAATCAAGGTTAATGTGACTGTCTGAATGCAATGTGCATTGCTAGCGCATTGAGTAATGCAGCTCAGTTGCATGTTCAATAGGTGAAGGGTACTTTCAGTCGTATTTTCCTTTTTTTTTCGCCTATATACCCACGGCTGTTAAATTCTAAATTGTTTAGAATGTTCAACACTGCTATTAGTTAAATGAGAACAGGATGCTTCTCGTGTAATTAATATTTCTAATTGAGTTTCGTAATGTTAATTTAGCAGGAGCTAAAAACTGCTATCGGTGATGGTTATCTTGGATTATATTCATACAGGGCGATAATTTTACCAGAATAAGATAACGTATACAGGAAACAACAAAATTTAAAAGGTGGAAATACAGTGCTTTCGAAAAGTAACGAATAAATTCAGTATTTTTGAAATTGAGGCACGTCGATTTTGTTTTTAAAAAAGGCACTTTTTGACATACGACCCACATTGTTCGAGATATGACGTCATCAACAATTTTTTTAAATAGCAACCCCCAATTTTGACCATGCCATTAGAAAGACTGAATACTGTGCACCTCCCCATTATGCAACACCTGTCCGTGTTTATTTATATGAGCTGTTCCCGAATCGTTGGATAGGGAGAAGGGGGCCGATTAAGTGGCCAGCCAGATCGCCTGATTTGACACCCCTATATTATTTCTTGTGGGGATACTTAAAAAGCAAAGTATACGTTACTAGACCGGTTAATTTAGAAGATTTAAAACCAAGAATTCGTCACGAGATACATCGTATACCTTCTGAAGTTATTGATTATGTCCAAAAATAATTTAGTAATCGTCTTGGCTACTGTCAGACAGCCAACGGTGCACAATTTGAACATTTAATTTTGTCGATTTTTTACATTATCATTTTCATTAATGTAAAAATTAAATTTTAAAATCTTCAAACATAATTTTCTTGAAATTTTGGTTATGTAACACCATAATTTTTCATGATGTATGTATGCAGAATGACATGCTCTTTCAATTGACATGGTCAAAATTGGGGGTTGCTATTTAAAAAAATTGTCGATGACGTCATATCTCGAACAACGATAACGTCACAAATATGAATAGTCAAAAAGTGCCTTTTTTAAAAACAAAATCGACGTGCCAGGGGATTTTTTCGAAAACTTACATTAAAACATTCTTCTGAAAATTTTTTGAGATGCGTGACTAATGAAATTTCTAAACAATTTTTTATAGAATAGATGCGTCATGAAAAATAATCAATACTGTAAAACAATTTTGTAAAATCCTTAGTTATAGTTTCCGATTAAAAAAGTTATTGTACTTCTAGAACTTTCAATCTTTACATCGCTGGGCTACTGTACTTACCATATTAACTTTTTTGTGATGAAAGTATTTACATTAGTTTTTCAAGTGTAAAAAATAGCTTACGTGTATAGCAACTCGCAGTTGATGGATATAGTTTCAATTTATGGTGAAGAGAAAATGCTTTAGCAGAACGATTTCCCGGTAAACATGTACCAAATGCGGCTACTTTTACAAACGCTGATGTGACATGGGAAATTTGCAACCAAATCGTGGAAGAGATGGAGGTTCATTGTGTCCACGGCGTATTGCAGCAGTATAATACACGAAGCTCAATTATATCCGTACCATGTACAGCGTGTCCATGCTGGACGGACGAGGAGGACCGGTACCATGGCCGCCACAATCTCCTGACTAAATCATTTAGGCTTATTTTTGTGGAGATATATAAAAAATTAAATATATTACACCAACGTGGACACTATTAATTATTTACGCAGACGTATCATAGCTGTTGCCAATAACTTACAAAGTCAAAACGGACAAGAAGCAGAATCATATGTGTTAGTTTGTAAAAACTAGGTATGACGGGTCCAAAATGTTGTAACATTAGGTACGCGGCAAAACCAGTTGAATTTGCTGTATAAAAATAGGTGTTGTAAAATATAATTTATTTCTTTCTTCGGGAAATTCTTTTTTGTCCGCTCGCCGATTATACGCTTTACCAGGTGCGGAGATGTATTTTAAAATCATATATTCGGTTGGCTACAAAATCTTACCCAGGCGCATTTCTACATAAAAAATGTACAGTTAGTAGAACTTGATAATTCCTATTATTTTCGAGAACACCGCCCTAAGACATTTCTGTTTACATGCGTATTTCAACACAAAGTTGGGCTATGACCAATTATTAATAATCCATCCTGTACTGAGAACCACATTTCTATGGTAACTGTCAAAGTCAGTAACGTCAATTTTCTAAAAATTTCTTAGAATTATCTTCTGCAACAGAGTAACGGTATGAACAAATCAAACAGCAAATATGCCTTGAAAATGTAGTATTTTATAGCTATTAAATAAGCATTTTTTTTTTCTATTACAGATTTTTATAGCTGACTGATATCGCTCCAAACCGTTTCATGTCTAAAATTACCTAATAAATAATATAATTATTTAGCTCAGGTTAAGTGTAAAACTGCAAGCAGCGTTAAGAAATTAATTACACTCAAACTAATCATTTTATGTACTTGGCGCGACGCTATCATGCAACGAATAGATTTAATTTTTAATTATAAAAAAATTATCTTTGCTACTTGACATGAAATGATTGTGTGAAAAATATTATCATACATTTTATCTTAGTCAGAATATAATTCAAATGGTAGGTTTTAATATATATATAAAAAAATATATAAAAAGATAATAAATTTTTTAAAGCGGTCATTTTGAACAGACCTACAAAATGATATTGTGACCGTCAAGATTTATTAATATCATTATTATTTTAGTTTGTTAATTATGTTCCTGTTTACGTTAGAATTTATAATTTTTGTGATGCCTTGATTTTGACGTTTTCTGGAGGATTCTCGGCCACATTCTATTTGATTCTCGAACTGAACGCGAGTGACATAAACGTCAAAGTGAAGCGTTGACAGTTGTGAAATTTGTTTGAAGGATATTTCTTGTACAATCAAGAGTGACAATAAAGTTTGTTTGCCTACGTGACGTATTTCCACGCAAAGTCTACATAGAGGTTACATTGGTGTCAGAAGTGCGACGTAACATAAAGAAGACGTTTGGAGTAGACAAGTGAATGCCATTGACGAGATCAAGAGCGACGGAAATGAAGGAAACATTGAAATAGTTAATGGGAATGATAAAGATATGAAGGAAGACTTAAAGAAGGAAATGAAAAATGGTCAAGAGGAGGCGAAGAATAGTTTAGAAGAAATGAAAGATAACCAGGAAGAGTTAAGAAACGAAATTAATACCAGTTCACTAGAAAACAATAAGAAGTTAGAAGAAGCAATTAAAGTTAAACTCAATGAATTTGAGGAAACTATTGAAGAGGAAATTACGCAATTAAGAAATGAGGTATAATATAAAGTACAGGTCGTAGAAGAAAATATGACTAAGTCACAAAGTGAGGTCTCAAATCTGAAATTCCAGTTGTCCGCAAGAGATCTCATCATGAGTGAGAACAGTTTTCTTCCGTTGTCAAGGATTAAGCCACCTTAAACAATTGGAAGCAGCTGCCTTGCCAAATAACTGGTCAGAAGAAGAAAAAGCGACTTATAGTTGCTCTACGAGGTGAAGCTATTGATATATTAAGAACACTAGCTGAGGATAAACAAAAGGACTGCCAAACACTGAAGGGTGCTTTAGAAATGAGGTATGACGAGGTTCATCTACAACACATTTACCAAGCATAATTAAAACGTCGAAGATAACGCTTCGAAGAAAATTGATGTCCTAAGAATACACCTAGTCAGGACCAGGAAAACGTTAACTAGTCAGCTTCGGAGGCCGGATCTGGCTAGGTGCTACCAAGCCCCACCAACTATTAAGATCAAGGAATCGGTCTGCAAAATAATGGAACAAGTTTGGTAGTACCAGTCATATTGATAGAAATTTGTGAAATTTAAAAAAGCGTGTCTCGTACATCAAATCGCCATAGAGATTTTGGGAATGGGTTACTTAACATACTTGAAAGATCTAAGATATTTCCAGTGGCTGCCAAATTACTAGTTTTTGGAAAGTCGTTGTACTTATTGATAAAATGATGTAAATATATATAGAGGAATACATTTTAAGTATACATAGAATATTTTGCTCTCAATCGTGGTGTAGCTTTAAAAAATATATACCTATACATATTTTTCAAACTCTTGTAGTATCTATTCTGTTTAAAGTTGGCCGGTATTTAAATATTAATTATTTAATAAAAATAATATTGCTGTTTATTTGTATCATTACGTTTTTTTCTTTTTCGTTTCAGCTGTGAAATGGCAGATTATTGCATCTACACTCTACTTCTGGCAGCAGTTGGACTCATAACCATATTCCTCTTCCTCTTAGAGAACCTCTGGTCTCTCCTGCAAGCCACCAGGGCCGTACTTGCCCCCTTCTTCATACCCAATGAAGAAACGGCTCTGGCAAAAAAATTCGGACCATGGGCGTGTAAGTAAACATCATTTATATATTTTTTTATTCACACTGCAATGTCCCACGAGATAGTACAGTGAACTAATGGTAGAAATATGACAATACTGTTTTGATTTGTTGAATATATCGACAAATACAGGATAAGGAAAAAGTAATACAACACAGCTATAACTTATTATTTCATTTTTTTTATTTTAAATGTTCAAATAGACGATAAATAGTTTGTATGAATAAGAAATTATAGAATTATGCATGTAAATGATTAGTTAGTCCTACTATTGATATTTGTAAGATTTCATTGGATTTAAACTCCCTATACAGAGTGTTTTACTGGGTATTGTACATACGTTAACAGTGAGTCCAGGGCATCTAGTAGACTTCAAAAAAAACCTGTTGTTGACGGGTATAACCATTGTCATTGCCGAGATACAGGACATTTTACCGATTTTGGCTATGTCTTTAACTTGCCATAAAAGGCGAGCCACTCTGTATAATCAAATGATTTTTGGAAGGAGTACTATTCTTGCTTCTCTCAATCTACTAACGTCATAAGCGAAACATAAAGGTAGGTCTGATGACATTTTTTTTATTATTCCATTTATTCGCAATAACAACACCCTGTATGTAGGATTTTTAAAAATCTGGCGACCCTTTTGAGTAGAGCAAAAATAGTATACTTTGTGGTGAATTTGCTGTAGTTGTACGTGTAAGTCTTTATGTTTGATTGTTCGATCAAATATCTGTCTGTGAGAGATTTTTTCAAGTAAAAACTAGTTAACTTAATTTTATCATCAAATGTACGATTCATTCTTATTTTATACGTATGACTACCTTTCCATTTAGGGGGGAAAATATAAATGATAATTTTTCAAACATGTGCATAGGTAAGGGTGGGTCTCTTGAGTGGCCTTCAAAGTCACCAGACATCACTCCTATTGATTATTACGTATGGGGCCATTTAAAATCGAAAGTATATGGAATTTAAATTAACAGTCCGGAGCAACTGATTGGGAAAATTGTATATACCTACCTGCTTTTACCTAAGAAAGAATCCTGATATAAGGAATACCTGTAACAGCTATTATAAATGTAAAAGTATGTTCAACGTAACGGTAGACACTTTGAGCATTTATTGTAGTGTTCCTTAAAATTGTTTTCGTTTTTTTCCTTGTCTGTTGTTATTGCTATCTGTCATATAGCATACTGCTTACTTTTTTTCTTTAAATAAATTTATTAGATAATTATTAACTGAATTAAAGACCATTTCGACTTATGCACATGTTTGGAAAATTGCTGTTCAAAATATTTTTCCCTAAATGGAAAGGTAGTCTCACGTATGAAGAGAAGAATTAACTGTGAATTTGATGATAAAAGTAGGTTTACTAGTTTTTACTTGAAAAAATCTGTCACAAGCACGCAAATATAATAAATTCACCATAAAATCTAACATTTCTGCTCTACTCAAATGCCTTAACAATTTTTCAAAATCCTACATACAGGGTGTTGTTTTTGTGAATAAATAAAATAAAAAATTATTATGCCACCAGATCTGTATTTAAGTTTCGCTTATAACTTTAGTAAACGCCCTATATCTAGGTATTGACAATGGTTAGACCCGTCAATAACAGGTTTTTTGAGGCTTCCAAGATGTCCTGTATTCATTGTTAACGTACGTACACATCCCAGTAAAACATCCTGTATAAATTATTCTCGTACAACTGACGATTTGTAGAATAATGAACTAGTAATATTTTTTTGTATGTAGTAACAACTATAGCATCTTCTCTTCTTATTCTCAAGGTTATTCCTATTACTAACTAATAGACTTATTTGATTATTCATAATTTATAAACATTTTTTATGCAAACAACTTGAACTTTCAAGCTGCGTTTTATTAATGTGTCTCAATAAGTATACGCAATTGCAAAATATGTACCAGTTGAAAGAATGTTGTTCGCGTTTTTCTAGTTTAACAATATAGGTTAACTATATGGCAGCACAAAGTTTATGATAAAAAATACGAATTTTGCAATAACTATTTTTATGGAGATATAAAATTATGTGATATCCATATCAATTACGAGCATAATTATTGTTCATTTTCCTCTATTTACCAGATGTGACCAATATGCTACTAAGTGGAGCTTAAGATCAAATCTTAATTGTTGATCTACAGTATGTTACACCATCATCAGTCTAAAACATATGGGTGTGTTCATAGAACAAAAAGCAAGGAAAAAGAGTCATTTAAACTAGGGCGCTAAGTTGACACGTTTTTAAGGAATTTTAAGGAAATATTAGGGAATTAAAGTTTTTCGAGAAAGGATTTTTTTTTTGTTTTGTAGTACTGACAGTACTGTATGAACTAAGGACACGACATTATTTATTATCGAAAAATGACATTTCAACTAAAACCAGTGACGTAGATGCAGTGTATGTCTGCGATGTTAAATGAAAAATATGTAACGCCTCTGATTAAATTTTAAAAACACCTCATTATTATATTTTATATTGCACTCTCAACAAAAATATCCTTTTTCATATCTCTCTTAATTTGGTCACAAACTGGAATGTTTATATCGAGAAAAATTATGCAATTCAGCTGTAATCATTTTAATAAACACTACTTATCAATCAACGTGACATGTTTCCATTTACAATAGTTGTTCAAAGTGACGTACTTGAACTTGAATGCAGGCTTCCACTCCGAGTAATAATTCCTAGGGTATGTCCTGAAATGAGATGGATAGCTTGAAGGAGCCATGTAGAGGGCCAACTGGTTTAATTTCTGTCTATAAGATTGCTTCAACATCTTGGGATATAAAATAGAAGTTCAGGATATCAGGAAACAATTTTGAAATACAATTTTAGATAACATGAAATTAGAAAATTCGTTATACAGTTAGTGCCAGTGCATATTGCTGCCGTTCATAGCATACTCACATTTTAAACTGCGCTGTAATAGTCGGTGGTTTCTTTTTTACGTCTGCTGTAAGTTGTATTCGCAGTGTATTTATATATATATATAATCAGAAAGTCCCCCTTGATACCGTTAGGTGTGGGGGTGTCCTTGTTCATTGCCTGTTATCCATGTATGAATAAACTCCATGCCTTCTTATTCTGTGTTAAGTCCTTTGCCTCCTTCCATGTTTTTCTTTTCTTCTTTATAATTTTTCCAATTTGGTTGTCCCATGTCTCCTTTGGCCTACCTCTCCTCTTCTTAGCTACTACTTTTGCCTCCCATATTTTTCTAGTTACTCTGTCCTGTCCCATTCTATTTAGATGTCCTCATCAGCTCAATTGTCTCTTTTCTATAAATTCTAATATTGATTCTATCTGGAACTCTTCTCTCACGAAATTGTTTCTTATTCTATCTCTTCTCGTTATCCCTTTGACTCTTCGCAGATACTTCATTTCTTTGTATCTTGCTTTTTTGTCTACTATTCAGGATCCAGGACTCACACCCATATATCGGATCGGTGTAGATAGCTTTATATACCTTCATCTTTGTTGTCTTGGATATTTCTCTTTTATTTATAAACTTGTTGCTCATTGCATAATACATTTTTAAGGTTTTTTCAATTCTTTCTTCAATTTCTAGATCTTGTTTGCCTCGTTCTTCAATTATTGCACCGAGATACTTAAAATGGTTTACTTGATTTATTTTAGTGTCGTCTATTATTATGTCTATATCAATTTTTTCATTCGAGATAACCATCACCTTCGTTTTGCTTTTATTTATCTTCATTCCCGCCTTTATCATTTCTTCATTCCAGATATTTAGACTCTGTTGTAGGTCCTTTTCGCTGCCTGCCATAATCGCTACATCATCCGCAAAAGCACATTCTTTTATCTCTACTCTCTCCAAATTTCTATAACCCACATAAAGACTTTTACAGCTTTTACAGCTACGTATTGCTCTTATCAGTTTTGCGTCAACACCTCTATTTTCCAGACTTTCCCATATATTTTGTTTATGTACAGTGTCAAAAGCTTTTTCGATGTCAATAAATGCCAAATATGCTCTCCTTCCTTGCTTGATTAGTTTTTCTGTTATTTGTTTGATGGTAAATATATGGTCTTGTGTACTTCTGCCTTTTCGGAATCCACTTTGTGATTCATTAAGTGTTGGTTCAATATATTGTCTTAGTCGCTTCTCAAGTATTCTCTCGTATAGTTTCAGTCCTGTGCTAAGTAATGTGATGCCTCTATAGTTGTTACAGACTTTATGGTCTCCTTTTTTAAAAATAGGTAAAATTACCCCTATTTCCCAGTCCTCTGGTATTTTTTCTTCCTTATAAATTTTATTAACTAGTTCTAATATAGTTCTGTATTTAAATAACTATTTATAAATAGTAACATAATTTAGTTCATGCCTCAACAATTTCCATTCTGTCCATTGTCAACAGTAGACATTTTCTTTCAAGTTAATATTAAGTGACGTCGCCATTTCACTAAAGAAAACTTAGAAAAGCATGTAATAATATGTTTTAATCACTTCCAATATGCCACGGAAACCTTGTTTCAACACTAAGTTTTGTCGGGTAAATGTTGTTTATATGTGCTGTACTATCTCTATTTATTATATATATACGATTATTGTATATGAAATTATGATCCGAGTTATGATCTTTCTTTAAAATTATCAGCGTTTTCTTCAATTTCATCTGCCAAGCGTCCTGTCTTATACCATATATTATATAACATAACTATTTCATCTTCTTCTTTTTGTCAATTATATTTCAGTTATTGCATTGTTACACTTTCTTTGTTGATATTTTCTTTAACCACAGTAAATTTGTCTGCGTGAAAAAATGATTATTGGTAGAAACTACAATCTTAGCTACAACGCAAAATTTTCATATCGACTTAACGAAACTGTCGTATAAAAATAAGTCATTGTTTATAAATTAAAAGAAGTATCAGTACGGATATTATTATCACTTGCAACAATTACGCTTATTATTTTAAGGAAAGTAGGCCATGAACGAGAAATTATGCTGAGCATTGTTTTAATAAATATTCGTAAAGGAAATGCACTTGCAACTGCATAAGTTTTTAAAAAACGACAACGTGCTTTTAATGTGTCGTACACCTTTAAATTAATGCATTTCTGCAGATTCTTAAAGCATGCAAATTGTACAGGAGGTCCGAAAAACTGCATCGATCGTTTTCTGGAAAAATCACTGAAATGTAATTTTATATTATGATGACTGGAATGCGCTAAAAGCTGCGCGAATGGATTATTTATGATCAGCGCCATATTTTGTTTTGTGCCTCTAGCAATGGCGGAGCAGTAGGGGCTTAGCTGATTGTGAATTGAAATGAAATTGAATTCTGGATATGAAGAATTATTTCGTGCTATATGCTGGTTAATTTTACAGTCCTTTATAAAGCATGACATGTTCCAACAATAACACCCACAAAAATACACAAAGAATAACACTAACGAGATACAAGATAAAATAATGTACTGGTTAATCTCACTGTACGCCAATGACGTGTTTACAAACACAATAATGGAAAATTAAGAACACAATTCATATCGTACGTGCAGATGGTTGTCTCTCTCTCACCCACATACATAACCAATGAAGTATGTCTTTGTTGAGTTTCATGTGCCTCCTTTTGTCTGCTCCTAGGGTTGGTACCTTTATTTGGATGCGCAATGGGACTTAACGCATTCCATATCGTATATTTCAGTGGGAAAAATACTAAACCGAAAAATTTGGCAACACTCCAAAATCCCTAGAGTGTATTTTCTCAGGCAACAAATGAGTATTTCTTGTATTCCTTCTGTGACAAATGAAGAATATATTGTCAAAAAATCATTAAAATGAAAATTAATTAAAAATAATTTAATAAATTAAGAATTTGACATTCGAAATGGTATGAAATTACTCAAGTTATACAGGGTGCAACACAAAAGTAGGTCCTCCTGTTAACTGCGTATTTTTAGAGATTTAACCCTACTTTCTTATATATACCTCCCTCAAAAGATAATTTTTGATAATTTTTAGTATAACTCACTAAATGAGTGGCACATAATATCATTTTAAAATTTTAAATTACAGAGGAACAATTTTTAACGATCTAACTTACTCTAAAGTTTTCTAACTTATTTTATACAGTGTGTGTCTGAACACAGGGCTAGCAAGATGTATCATTTTTACACAAATAAATGTTTTTTATCAATGTAAATTTGCTTATTAAAGAAAAACAGGGATTTAAGGAACATATTAGTCATTAAACAGAAGATTTAAACTAAAATTTAACTGACAACTGTAATTTTCTCCACTTGCCCCTGAAATTCATAAACGAGCAATAAAGAATATGCGATATTTTGAAAAACTTGTGATTACTGCCTATTTTTTTCAGCGGTATTTGTAATACGCCTTTTCAATTGATCGATATTCTCAATTGATTCGGAATAAACATCGTCCTTCATAAATCCCCTAACACTGAAGTCCAATGAACTAAAATCGGGAAAGTGGGGTGGCCACTCTTCCACATTCAATTCATCCATTTGGAAAAATTCTCTAAACTGGTTGGTAGACTGCGTGTAGGGCATGTGCAGCAATTAGTGTAAATTTTTTTAACAATTAATGTTTCTTAAATTCCTGTTCTTTTCTTAATAAACGAATTTACATTAATAAAAACATTTATTTGTGTGTGTAAATAGTACATCTGACCAGCCCTATATTCAGAGACACGTTGTATAAAACGAGTTAGAACACTTTGGAGTAACTTAGATTATTACAAATTGTTCCTTTGTAATTTGAAATTTAAAAACTAATTTTGCTGCGACTGTCTCTAACGTTACATGCTAAAAAATACGAGTTTATTTCGAAAATGAAGATTTTTCGAAAAATTATCAAAAGTAATAAAATATTCAAAGAAAATTCTATATTGACGTTGTAAAACATCGTCCATAGGCGTAGATGCGAAAAATGTGAAAGGATAAAAATAATTTGTTTTTTAGGCGTCGTCTCCAATAATACTCAAAGAAATTATTTTTTTAAATTTAAAAGTGGTACATGAAAACCAGAAAGAAGAAATTATAGTAAAAATACAATTTTAAATGTTCAACTTTAACACCTTGTATCTTTTAAGGGAGACATTTTTATACATAGGTAGGTAGGGTTAAATCGTCAAAAATGTTTAATTAACGGGATGACCTGCTTTTTTGTTACACCCTATATTTATTATACAGGGTATTAAAAAAAGATTGTAAAATATTTCAGGAGGTAATAGTATGAACCAAAATAAGCAGAAAAGTTTAATAATCATGGGTCCGCAAAGTAACGGTTGCGGAGATATGGACCTCTATGCGTTTTTCAAACATTTTATTTCATTAGGAATAAACCGACAAAGGAAGCTTTTAACAACCAAAAAACAAAGTTACAGAAGATGGTCAAAGTGCCCTCCGTCCATTTCCAAGCAGGCACGACATCTTTGTCTCAACGATATTCGAACTCTTTCGAAAACACCCTCCTTGGTTTGGATTTGTTGACACATTTGATTAATCCGTAGCTGCAGCTCTTCCAGACTATTTACAGGAGTACCAAACACTAATGTCTTCAAATATCCCCAAACAAATAAATCTAGAGGGTTCAGATCAGGCGATCTTGGAGGCCATAAGACAATTTTTTCCATGGCTGTTAGAGAGCATTTACACCAAACTTTTCGACATAGATCGGTAGGAAGGGCCGGACCTGTAACATCTTCTGTAACTTTATTTTTTGTTTGTTAAAAGCTTCCTTTTTCGGTTTATTCCTAATAAAATAAAATGTTTGAAAAACGAATAGTGGTCCTTATCTCCGCAATCGTTACTTTGCGGACTCATGTTTATAAAGACTTTTCTGCTTATTGTTCATACTATTACTCCTGAAATATTTTACACTCTTTTTTTAACACCCTGTATATAAAATAACGAGGTTGGCATTTCCGGTATAACGAGAAGTAGGTTTATTTTCATTAGATAGATCAATGCGAAAAAATGTTTATTGTTCAATTTAGATTGATTACTTTGTTTAATTATAACTGCAACATTTTTATTTATCAAAAATTCCATTGAATCAACTAATACGATTATTTTTTTTTCAGTGGTGACTGGATCTACAGACGGCATTGGGAGGGCTTATTCATTTGAGCTAGCCAGGAGAGGCATAAACATAGTCCTCGTTAGCCGCAATGAAGACAGATTAAAGAATACGGCTAAAGAAATTGGTAAAACAAATTGAGTTTGAAGAAATTATAAATTTGTTGGCAGAATAGAATGACTTTCACTATTACACAATGCTATACTAATAATGATAAATTACTAAAGTCATTTGGCGATGACTATGGCATTGTATTTATATTCCTGCTGTGTTATTACACTATCTTTACGATTACTGGATATCTATTACAATTTAATTGACCTTAATTAAAAGCATACTATTGCTAATGCTGTTGCCATTAAAACAGATAATCTATTTTTTTTTATTGACATCTATAGTCACAAATTATGCTTGCATCTTTTAGTAAACTAAGCCCCAGTAACTTGTTCATTTGAATTTTATAATTGACAACTATTACACATTATTTAGATGTGAAATTTTTATTTTTCAGTAAGGAATTTATAAATAATTCAAATGTTCCTTTCCAGAAACAAGGTTTTCTGTGAAAACCAAAATTATTGTGTGGCTGATTTTTCACAGGGACGAAAAGCAGTGGATGTTGTTAAGGATGAAGTTGGAAAGATGCAGATAGATATTTTGGGTATGTATATTATGTTATGAGATACCTATAAATATAAAAGGCGCTTTTCAAAATGAGTGATTCTGATCTTGATCTCAAGTGTAGTTCGGACAAAATCCAGCAGTATCAGAGTACCAAAAGTTTCAAGGTTGGTGTACAGGTAACAAGGTAAAGGAGGTGTCTGATAAAATCCTTTTGATTTATTTTTCCGGAAGCAACGCTCCCAGAAACCATCTACACTATGGACTCACTACTCAATGTTAAGAACTATGATTTCAGTTAATAAAAAATCAAGATATAAGCAGATTTTCTCAACTAATAGCATTTTTGAAAAGATGTTCAGATAACAAGGTCAAAAAGTCCAGAATTTTTACAACAGATGAAGTACACAAGTGTCTAAGTACTGCAGATGATGAAACATATTTACTCATAAAGGTTGCTATATAATCTGCATTTTTGGGGCCTGTCGTCGCAAAGAATTAACTAAACTAATATTAGATCACATTCAGTACAATGACCTCTATTTAAAAAAATTATGATTCCATAAACGAAAACAAAAGTTGCTCGAGAATTTCTTGTAACAGAAGGAACTGTGTGTATCAACTGTTTAAATATTTTCGAAAATATGCTGAACGAAGAAAAGAAGAAAATGTACCTACCAGCCTGTTAGAGTTAACACTATTGGAAGCATTCCAAAAATGATTGCAACAAAGCTTGGATTGTAAAATCCAGAAGAATACACTGGACATTGTTTTAGAAGGTCCTCAGCCACTATTCTGGTTGATGGCAATGCAGATATTATGTAGTTCTTAAAGCGTCGTGGAGCTGGAAATCTTGTACGGTGGAAGGCTATGTTGAGAATTCTTTAAAGAATAAGATATAGATAGCAAAGAAGATCATAGGGTTATAGACTGATTTATCTATTGGAAATTCGATCTTAAGCAGCTTCATAGCATCTACTTCTGGTAATAAATTTCTAATTATAAAAAATGTATTATTAATGTTGATAACAAACCTTAGGTTTATTGCAAACTACCGTCCAGTGTCTATACTGAATGTTCTATCCAAAGTCTTTGAAAGAATAATATATGATAAAATTTTCAGCTTTTTAAACAAATTTAAGATCCTCAATGATTCACAGCATGGCTTCAGAGCAAGCAAATCAACACAATCGGCTGCATGTACTCTGATTGAAAGAATATATACCGAATTAGATAAAGGTCATCAGGTTGCGGGCCTTTTTTTTACTTATCTCGTACATTTGATTGCTTACTAACTTTAAATTTATCTAAGATAAGCTCTTTAATTTGGGATTTCGTGGAGTATTTCTTGACTGGTTGGTTGATTACCTTTCTTACAGAAAGATGTTTGTTGAGATATGTGACTACAGTTCTGATCTTCACAATGTGAACACTGGAGTTCCTCAGGGGTCTGTGCTGGGACCGCTAATTTGTATATTATTAATTAATGAATTACCTACAAATATTAATAATGCAAATATAAATACACTTTTTGCGGATGATACATCCTTGGCGGTCTCAGCTGGGACACATGATGAACTCCAGTTGTTAACTAAAACACTTGTTCAGTCATTTATAAGTTGGTGTGAGAAAACTGGCTAATTGTGAATATTGGGAAAACTGAGTGTATCTATTTTCATAATGTAAATGCAGCTCGTGAGGTTTCATTGCAGTTCACTGTGAATAATACAAAAATAACGTCTACTAAATGCACAAAATTCTTGAGTCTGTATGTTGATAATAACCTAAGATGGTCTGAACATATTAGTGTACTGGTTAAAAAACTTAATCAACTATATTATGCTATATCTAAAATAAAGCAAGTAATGCCTTTGCTCAGTGTTTACTATGGTCTGGTTTACTCTCAATTAATATACAATGTCGTACTTTGGGGTGCCTCTAATAGTGCTAGAGTATTTATATCTCAGAAAAAAATCATAAGAGGCATATTTAACATTCACTCTAGAGATTCCTGTAGACCTACATTTGCTAATCACAAAATCATGATTTTCATTTTTCGCAATTTATTGTATATCAAGGAAAATATCCATAAATATGCCGTAAGTTCATTGTATCATAAATATGCAACGAGGTATTCAAATTTGTTTGTATTACCTAGACATAGAACCTCTAAATTTGAATATTGTCCGTCCTATCTAGGATTGAAATTATTTAATCACCTTCCTTCATCTATGAAGGAATTAAATACTAATACTTTTAAGAGAAAAGTATTACTCTCTCAGTGAAAATTTTGATGATAAAGATCTATGATTATTTTTCAATTATCTTTTATGTTAAACAATGAGTGTTCTTCGTGAGTTTATTGCTTTTTATGTATGTTATTTAATGTGTCTACATTATGTGTGTGTTGTATAGACTTTTTTGTATACTTTATTTTGGAAATGTGTTCTGCATTTCCGAGTTTACTTGTTCTATACATTATATTATGTCTGAAAGGATAAATAAATCTATTTCTATTTCTATAATAATTGAATCATTCGTTAAAAAGCGGGGTTATATTCAACAAACACGAATTTTTTTCATTTAAGGACTAGTGCCCCTACCAAACTATTTATAGAACTGCGAAATCCATATAACTAAATGAAAGTATAGAAAATAAATTATAGAGCTCCGTTGTTTCATAAACTGTGCTCATTTCACGTTGATGAGGTTTTTATAAACGTTCTATAAATGTTTATATCGACAATATTTTTTATAAAAAATGTTTTATAAACATTCCTTCAGGTTCAGCCTTGATAAGTCCTGTTTATCGTGTTTTTGAAATTATTGTTGTGCTTAAGCGTCGGAACCTAATTGAGAAAATTACAACAAAAAAATCCCTCTTTCAAAATGATTCGAATAATAAATTTTAGACTACTAACAACTCCAAAAACGTTTCTACTTCCAATTGTTAAGCAATGCGAGCGCCGTAAATAACTAGTAAATGTCAAGAATTTCCTTCAGAACTAGCTTCACAGTCGATTATGTAAACTATATGGTATAATTAAGCCAGCGAATGAATCGCTGAAGTTCAATGTCCAGCTTGAGAGTATTACGACATAGTTTCAGATTAGAGAAAGTGCTTCCTCTCAAGGCATTACTTGCACAATTTTACTAATAGAACTATGGCTTTTTTACGTACATGACGTTGCACGCTGGAACAACATTTTGGGTGGTTTTTCTTAGAAATGGGCAAAAGTAAAAGTGAACAGAACGGAATGACTATGTGAAATAATCAGTTTTACGTTAAAAAGAAACAGTCTGGAATTTATGTTAATTCATTCAGTGTGAGAAGAAACTGTGAGTGACTTAGGGTCTAAGGCAAAGAAAAACATGCTTTAAATATTTGAAATTATGGAATTTATATGAAATTTCGATAGCTTTCCACTAATCAAGTTCAAGAATTTCAGGAATTATTTTTATACTGCAATAACTTTAGCAGCAGGGATTATTTTCTCGTTCATGTCGTGTATTGTGTATTGTCTCGTATTTTTTTTATCTCGCAATTTTGCAAGTTTCTTGCATGATTCGTGCGAGACTCTTGCATACAAATGAAAACCATGGCACTTTATTACGAATTTGATAACAGTGGTGGTTACTCTCGACAGGTATCATTTTATAGAGGTGAAACCTGAATTTTTAAATAGGTTGGTCATTCCTCTTTAAAAAAAGTACTCTACATTTGTTTCGGTAAAATTGACCGTTTTCGAAAAAAAGTTTTTGTATAACACGTTAAAACATTGACTCGAAATTTATTTAATTTTCAAGTTTATTAACATACGCTATTTAAACACAACAACAATTGGAATAACACAATAACTAATAATTTTGGCCCAATGAGTATGGAAGCCGTTCCTGGCTTCCCTGACAGTATAAAACATCTACTGTAGTATAGTTTTATGAGCCTTTATGGCCTACATAAACTATAAAAATTTCATTAAATTATACGGGTCGGTTCAAAAGTTAAAGCCATATACTTACAGGACACCCTGTATATGCAAGACTTCTTGGCATAGCAATATTTCTTGCCTCGCCTCGTAAGATTTTTTAATAGAAAAAGAGCAAGACGAGATGCCTAACATTATTATTGATAGAGGGCGTTAGTTACAACATGGTCCAAAATTTATGTTTTGCATACATCGACGCGACAATAAAGAAACGAAACTGTGCATTCTCAACTAAACATTGCAAAATTAATTTAAACGAAATTGTGGTAATGCTCGCCCTAATTCCTACCCAAAAAATCAGAATCTTTATTAACCTTCACCTGGCATGCTCATCCTGAGTAACATACCTGGACTGGGTAAGTACGAACCCCAGTGATAAATGTCTTTGTAAAAATTGAAATTTTGATTATTTTGTCTTAAAGAAAATCAGAGATCCTCTTTAGATACCACTTTAAACTGTAGAATAGTCCGAGTTGAAAAATATAAAGATCAGCGTTCATAAAAAATCCGGAATCCAGGAAAAAAATGCGTCTTTTACAAAAAGAAATATCCCTTGACTACCGATAGATGTCGCTACGAGATTCGATTTCGAAGATTTAGATATCGAAAATCGAGGAGAAAGAGCGTGAGGTATGTACGTCCCACGAGGCCAGGTGAAGGTTAAACTTTTCACTTCAAAATCTTGCGATTTTAGCCAACTTGCCTTAATAAAATGTTAATAATAAGAAAGCGTCAAATTTGGAAAACTGATTTTTTTGCGATAATTACACTGTTTTTGAATGTATCAACTTCAAAATTTGGCAATAGATGTTTTTTGGATAATGGCCAATTTACGTTCACATTTACGTTATAAATATGGTAAATGTGGCGCCCTCTAGAAGATTAATGAAAAGTATCTTGTCTTCCTCAAAAACAATGTAGGTTTATGATTTGTTAATAAAATAAGTAATAACGTGAGGGCCAAAAAAAGTTACGCTCACATTCACGTCACAAATATGGCGGATATGGCGCTCTCTAAGCAATACGTCGAAATAGACAACAGATTATGATTTTTCATATCCAAAAACATCTATTCCCAACAACATTTTATTAAGGTATATTGACGCTTTCTGATTATCGTCCAATAAGTATCCTTCCTACTATGTCCAAGGTATTGGAAACAATTGTACGTGAACAACTTAATAATTATTTAAAGGGCAATAAAATACTACCATCTCATCAGTCAGGTTTTAGAGAGATGCATAGTACCACTACTGCTTTACTTCAAGTAACTGATGATATATTTCGTGCTAATGAAAGAAATTTGTGCACCTCTCTAATATTGCTTGACTTCAGTAAGGCATTCGATACCTTGGATCACACAATTTTACAGAAAAAGTTACAATTCTTCGGTATTGGTGATTCAGTACATTTATTTTTCAAAAATTATCTAACAGATCGTAGGCAGAGAGTCATTACACGTCAAGATACATCTCCATTTAAAGAATTTAAGCAAGGAGTGCCCCAGGGGAGCATACTTGGCCCGATTCTATTTTCAATATACACCGCGGATTTCAATTCTTTTTTAACTCACTGCAAGATTCATCAATACGCCGATGATACGCAAGTGTATTTTTCATTCAAACCGGAGGATAACATTGCTGCTCTCCATATTAATGCCGATTTGAAAAATATTGTTACTGTTGCTAACGCTCATAAATTGTTGTTGAATGGAGCTAAGACGCAGCTATTGATTTTTGGCAAGAATAGGTTAGAGTTACAGGAGCAACCTCACAATTTTATATTAAAAATTAACGATCAAATTTTGAAACCTGTCAATGAGTGTAAGAATTTAGGACTTTTTATAGATACTGATCTCCGTTTTTCTACTCACATAAATAAACTAGTGCAAAACTCTTTCATCAAACTTAAAGTTATGTATATGCATAAAGAATTTCTTAGTACTGAAACCAAGTTATTACTTTGTGATTCACTGATTTTGTCGCAACTTGCATACTGTGATATAGTTTACTGGCCAGCTTTACGATTGAGTGATAAAATACTCTTCAAAAATTCAAAATAATTGCATGCGGTACTCTCTAAATCTACGCAAATTTGATCATATATCTGCAATTTTCCTAATACGGGTTGGCTCAAACTTCACCAACGATTTGTGTACCACCTCTCCTGTTTAGTTTATAAAATCAGAAACACTAAATTACCTACTTACCTATATGATAAGTTGGTCAAAAATAGTGATATTCACGGGTTTCAGACGCGGAACCGAGATTTGTATAGTGTGCCAAAACACTCTAAGGCGGAATTTGAGAGAAGTTTCACGTATAATGCCACAAATATATATAATGAAATACCCATAAATATCAAGTCTGCGTCTAGCATTTTGTCCTTCCGAAAACAAGTTTTTTTGTTAACCTCCCAAAATTCTTAATAGTATGTATGTAGTTAATCTATCTCATATTTGCAACATATTTTGTTTTTTTTTTCTCTATAGATTTTTTTTCTTTGTGTTTTTGTTAATTATTGTTTTTTTTTGTATTCATAATTATTTGGAATGCAATTGTAACAACTCGTCTATTACCTACTGGAGAATAAAAAGTACATAAAAATTAATTTGTCGTTATGTTTATTTGTTTCTACTAAATATTTGTATTTCATTGCATTATTTAAAAGTAGTAAAGACAATTTATTATTATTATCATTATTATTATTATTTAAATCGTAATATTTTAATGTCAAAAATCTAGCAGTACACTGTACCCTGTATAGAATAAAAGTAAGCATAAAAATTAATTTGTCGTTATGTTTATTTGTGTCTACTAAATATTTAACTTTGCTCAAATAATATAATGACGTAATAGGTATTTCAAGTGTAATTCAATACTGAATGCAGGTTGGGTTATTAGAAAATCCTGAAATCCTAAAATTCCGCTGTAGCACAGTTTATGTTATAACAATCTACATACATCTACAGTTAAATTTTAAAAAATATAGTTTTCTGATGCTTTTTGTTCCTGTTTCTTCGATAGCCTCAAAAATATCCAGTTAAAAATTGAGATAAAGCATCATGTTTTGATTCCAAGTTCTCTATTCGCTGCCCTGAGATGCTCTATAAACCTAATATCATATATTTCTTTTAGTAAATAACGTAGGGAAGATGTACGAATACCCAACGTTCTTAACCGAAGTTCCGGAGCAAGACATCGTGGACATAATCAACATCAACGTAGGCGCAGCCACCTTGTTGTGTCGATTCTTCTTGGAAAGCATGAAGCTACGTAGACGAGGGGCTATAGTCAACGTTTCATCAGGATCGGAGCTTCAGCCGTTGCCCTTTATGACAGTATATGCAGCGACAAAGGTAAACCAGCAACATTGTAGTGCAAAATAAAAAAAATTGGAACACGTAGTGTTAAATGGGATGAGGTAAGCTCCATTTTCAATCGAAAGTATTATCTTTGGGATTTGACAGAAGCGACTAATGACGTCATCAATTATATTTTTTCCTGAAACATACTCAAATTTTGTTCCTGTCAAAAAGCTATCATTTTTCAAATTAACTTTTATTAGAGAAAATTTTCTGTATTACTTCCCGTTTAAGAGTTATAAGCAATATTGTCCTAAAGTCTTTTTAACAAGAAAGCCTTTGTCATGTTATATACTTCGAATTTCAGTATTACGTATAAAAAGATAAAAAGATATGATAAATTTGTCCCTGGGTTCTGTATTTTCTTACGCCCCTGTAGCAAATTTTGAAATGTATTTTATGAGACTTATTAAGCACGTCATGGTTAATATGGCACTAAAATTTCATGACTTAACATCAAGCCGTTTTGACGTTACGCATTAAAAACTGTTTAAGAACTGTACCCCTTTAAGAAAGCATATCTCTCTTAGAAGCTGCCACTGACAAGAATTATATTAAGGGTGTAGCGGTCATCGACACCGGTCACCGACCTACATCTGTGATCCCTACAATTACAATTTAATGACGCTTGCATTAAAGCAATAAACAAATCAATGCCAATAAAACCATTAAAGTACCCTCTGACCTGAGCCCAATTATAATCAAATATGGAGATGGATGGTCAGAGATTAACCCCCCGAGAGGTCCGGTGGAAAACCACAACAGTGACTTGTCGCTCGTCTTCCGCGTAACATCCGTCCAGACTTCTGTATTGGTGGAACATTCTTTCCCAGTTGTTATATCTTTATTAGTATATTTAACGTGTTACAAACCGTGGACTTGTTATTTCTAATCTAACAACCCCACAAAGGGTTTCATCATTTTTCGACTAGTTTTATCAGCTCACAAATTGAATACTGTTACACCTTGGATAATAAATGGTGATTTTTTATGTTACATTTCACTATAAACTAAATATGTTTCTTACAAGGTTATTTTCCTAAGTTATTGATAACTGAAACTGATTTAACTTAATACCCCCTAGTCTCCCCATAGTTGCACCTATGCCTAACACCTTTATAGATGCGTATTGTTAGCTACTATCACTAATCAAGCTCAATGTACCAAGCGTTCGATTTTGCAGGCCTACATGAAGAGCTTTACAGCCGCCTTGAGGTACGAGTACCAACGGTACGGGATCACAGTTCAACATTTGGGGCCCATGTTTGTCGATACCAAGATGAACGCTTTCAGCGAAAAGGTGGCCAAGGATAAACTATTCGTGGTTAGCCCGGAGCAGTACGCTAGGTACGCGGTGGCCACTTTGGGGAAGATGGACGAGTCCTCAGGCCACTGGGTGCACGGTATTCAGGTTAGTGTGATGCCCACTTCTTCTAATGGCCATTCATATATTTGGACTTCAACCCAGAGAACATTATTTTGCAATATGTCGTTATTCGTAAAATGACCTTCTGATTACATTAAGAACTGAATTTCGACACAGAAGTGTGTTGGAAAACATTCATCTTAAATATCAAGCAGTTTTGAAGAGCACTAGCACCATTTTTTTACCAATTTCGTAAAATGACCTTACTTCATAGTTACTGTCACGTTTATAATAATAATGTACAATTCTTATCCTAGCATTCGTCTGAATTATTGTTTTTAATCGTATATGTATGTATATCTTAAGCTCTTATAGTTTTTTTTTAGTTTAATTGAGTATTTTGCCACACTTCTAAAAAAATAAAGATTAATTGAATAAACTCTTGTGCCAAAAGGATCAGTCAAGGGTTATTTTTGAAACTAAGTTTGCCTAACCAAAAAATCTCACACTGAAAAAGCAGATAAGTAAAAAGTAACAAAAATAGCATCAGTACCGTATTTTTGACGTTGCGAAAAACTCTATTTTCGTTCTAAAAAATTGCAAATGTATTAAATTAAGTCAAGTTTGGCGGTTTACAATTTCTTTATCTGCTTACATAGAGATGTTAAATGATATCTATTTTATTGTTACTTACTTCTTCTTGATACAACTGTAGCCAACAATAATCAATGTTTACTGAACAGTTTGACACACACTTATCTCCGTTCAACAAAATCACGGCCTCTTTTAATTTTCTTTTTGTTGCATTATCCTTCTCTAAAGTTTTTGCCGAACCCTATTGAATCAAATGACCGGTTTGCGAAGCATTTTTGATGATGATTTGATTAAATTCCAGTGTATTTATATAACATTTATGTTCCTCAACTTTAACATTCATAGGTCGAGACGTTTCTGTTCTTCTGAACATAATGTTTATTGCATTCACAAGATATGCTGCAGATGCAATTTTTTCAATTTTGTATATCATTCTTTTGGATGTGTTTTTGATAAAAAGGATCGTATAGTATTAGTTGCCTGAAAAACGTGTTCTATCAGATTTGTTACCGATTATTGTTAATCTTTCTGATAATCTAGGAATATATGGATTTTTGTGATTAGTTTCTCTTATTTTCCTTAAAATATTTGTTTTATCTTTAATATATTTTATTGTTGGAGAGTATTAATTATTTATTAAAACATTTTTAATAAATTTTAGTTCATTCTTAAAAATTTCGTTGTTTGATGAAAACAAATTTACTCTATCATAATATAACACCTTTCTTAATATCAATGTGATTGTTAGATCTATAATTTAAATATCTGTTGGTGTGAGTTGTTTTCTATAAACACTTGTTTCTACAGGATTTTATTTTTTTTTAATTAAAGCATCTAAAAATGGTATCATTTTGTTATTTTCAAAGTGAATTTTATTGTTGGTTCTTTATTGTTAATACCATTTAAAAATTCATTTAATTCTGCAATAGTAAAAGTAGGTTTTTTATTTATATTTTGAACATAGTTTTCTTCAAAAAAATCCATAAAAATGTTACTTAACATTGGTGACAATGACGAACCAATTGCCGTTCCAAAATTTTGTTGATAAAATTTATTGCTTAGTGAAAATACATTAAGCACCTTTTTTTAGTTTTTGCATCGAAAGTCATACCATTATTAATAATTAATATTGTTCTTTTATAGACTTTTGCCATGAAGATTCCACCACAGTGGATACGAATGTACATAGGAGCACGCTTAAATCTTTCTTTTAGGAAAGAATATCTTTCAAGAGTCAAACCAGGCAGCAAGTCATGCGAAGTTACCAAGACACAGTAATTTAATTTGTAATTCTTAAATGAATTTAATTAGAATAGTTTTTGTAAATGTTTTTGAATTCTTGTTCCAAATAAAATGGATATATTGTTTTAAAAAGTATTTTTATTTAATATACAGGGTGTTACCAATTATTAGGTTAATAGCCTTCAACCACATATTCTTTGAACAAAAATAATGGGACTTTTCTTATGCCACTATTTATGCCAGAATAAAAAAATTTAAAATAATTTTTATCGATAGCTCTGGTAATTTTTAAATATTTTTTTGAAATTTCGCACATATCTTTATCTTTAGACGGTACACTTTCTGCGTAATTTTTGCTTAAAATATCAAAGCACGAAGGTAGAAAAGAGAAATTGTAGTATCCAGGGACCCCCAATTTTTTTTGAGTACTACTGTGGTTCCAGAATATTTTTTTTCTAGATAGAGCGTGTTGCATTTTAGTTTCTGAGGTTTTATGAAAGATTTCGTTTAATTGGTTTTAATACTAATTGAACAACAGCTAAGGGAACGAATTATACAATGTGAGAGCACTTTAGGCTGGAAGCACATGTTTTCCAAAATATTCGTGAAGCAGGTGAAGATGGTACCCATATTGAACATTTAGTTTAACTGAAAGTTGTTGTCTTTTTTGCTCCTTGTTGTTAGTTCTGTCGCTTTATTTCAATTTACTGAAAAAGATGGAAATGGCCATTTAATACTTTGCGATATTTAACTTGTGCCAAGCCTGGCACATATAAAAAAGTTGCAATCTCATAATCATTTTAAAATGTAATACATATATGTCCAAACTTATCAAAGATGAGAATTTTATTCGTAGGCCTTATTTTCTGTTTTAAATTGATTGCTTAGTTTATATTGACATTCCATATAAGTACACTTTCATTTTCAATTATCTATTTAAAATAAAAATCTGTCACCTTTTTGGACACAACACACACTATGCACGTAATGTATATCGTGTTGCATACAGTCAGTAGTGCAAAGTTTACCTAAATGTAATTGTATTTGAATCTTTAACGTTTATATTTCTAACAACGACATTACATCAATATTTTGCATTTTGATCCGCTGATATGCTCTGTATGGAAGTGGATACATTTATAACATCTTGTCACACTTCTACAAATATGTGTAGATCCTGCCTATATATGCAACACAGTATGCACCGCAGTGTATATTATGCTGCGTGTAGTCAACTGTATAATTATATAAAAATAAAAAATATGTCATTTGAATCTTCATATATTTTATTTAGTCTAGTATTTTGTAAAATAATTGTTGATTTAGTTTTAGTTTTTTCAAAAACTTTGTTGCCGTTTTTTAATTTTCAGTTATACTTTTTTTTAAACAGATGGCACAACTACAACATAGTCTATATTTTTTTAATTACCAATCAATTAATGATTTTATAAAAAAATCGTAAAATATTACGTCCATTGTTGCCCACATTTTTTTTGCAAGACACTATTTGAAAATATGATAAAAACCCCAATAAAAAAAATAATGAAATAAATAAACAACTGATAAGAGATCTGTACGAGGGAGGGGTGGTATATTACCTTCCAGAAGGCGACATGTACGTACATTGAATTTTCCTCATTTTTTCAACAGTCTGTTACTCAAACATCCTTTCCAATGTGTAGACAGCTGCCTATATCTAGGCGCACGCTGTCTCGCAGGAATTTGTCGACCAAATGTTGTATCCTGGAGGTCTTCTACACGCCTTCTCAAGACATTCACCCACCTATACGCTTGCGCAGCTGAAGAACCGCCGGATCGGACGTCTCCACTTCTTCAGGTGTCAGTTCTTGACCGATAGCGCAAGTTGGCTGTGAAACTGACTTGGACAACTGAACGCGATGTCTGACCAGATGTACGTCAAGTAGTCGCCCGCGAAAATGAGACATAAAAGAGAGTGACAGTGGGACTTTTTCATTTTTTTTAGTGCAATAGTGTCTAGGTTCCCAATAGGGTTTTCAATTGTAGGAAAGCAATTTTCGACTTTCTAGTAAGTAAGTAGCACTACTAATTGGTATTCGAGCAACGATTTTTTATACAGTTACAAAATTTCTTGCACCAAGACTGGGGAAGCAAATGAGCGCGAGGGTTTTCATTTAAAAATGTGGTGGGATCTTCACGTATACATATGTTTATTTATATTTTTTAAGTATGTAAACAAAGCTTTGTTAAATATACTCCCCGTGTAATTTTGCTTGATGCGTGCAAATGCAATTCGAATGTGCCTAAGCAAAAATTTGAATTTCGCTCATCCTGCCGTTTCCTTGTAATGAAATACGAATTACCAAGTCTAATAACGTTCCCACAATAATCCAGCATTGAAATCTCCATATTCTATTCGTTTGCTGAATTATCGTGGTTTGTTTGCGGTTATCACTGTCGCTATCTTGATTTAAGTGATAGTTTTCTTCAATTAAAATGTAGAAAAGTTAAGGTGCGCCATACATTATTCTCTGTGTACCTCTTGTTTGTACATATTTACTATAAATAGATATTTTGTTTTGATATAGGTATTAAGCGAATAATGAAGGTATATTAAATATGTGTGTAAAATCTCTTAAAACATAATTAAAAAAAATTCTTAATTGTATCTAATTTTTATATATTCTTTAAATTTTATATATTGATTAGTACAATTAATATATAAGATAATTCTGAGGGATAAGTTCACCTGTCTTAAAATGAGAGGAGGTCATATAGAGAATATATTGTAATATATGTATGTATCATGAGGGCGTTTGCCTCATTTTTTAAGTTTAATTATAGTTATCTTCACCTTTTCTTTTATCTGTATTAAAGAATTATCGAGTTTAATCATTTTAATTATTCTTAATAACATGTATGCATTTTAAACAACGGACATTCGACTACTTGATCCTATCACCTCTAAAGTGATTTTTAGGTGGTATTTCTTAACATTCTTTAGAACGATATTGTTTTTAATTTTTGAAGGAAAGTTATAGAGAAAATGTCTCTAATACAAGTTTATTAGAAAAAGAGCTGTTTAACAGGAACAAAAATTTGGGTATGTTTTGGAAAAATATAAGTTATGACGTCATTTATCGTTTCTGTCAAATCCCAAATAATACTTTCAATTGAAATTGGAGCTCGTCCCAAACCAAAACCAAATAAGCACTTATTGTGTATCCATTTCTTAGTTATTAAACTGTTTGAATTTTAACAGAACATAAAGTTCAGGTCTTAAAGTTTGGTATAAGCATATCTACCATCTTATGTCGGCAGACCCCCTCGCAAATTGCTTTAACTTTTAGCCATAATTCCACCATTAATATTCATGAGATTCTTGCATTAAGTACCGTATAATTTGACATTTTGCAAACCTTTCTTTCGAGCTCACACCTTATTCCTGTTGTTATATAATTTAGACAGCAATAAATGTCAAATTTTCTTGGCATGAAAGTGTGAATAACATTTTAAATAATTAGTATGTCAACTTTTATTTTACAAAAAAACGTTCAAAAATTAAAAAAGTTAAACAATTTTATTCATTGCCTTTTACCACACCGATACATTATTCATGAAGTAGGACTAAGAATTGATTTCAAAATTATTGCACATATTAACAAAAAAATTATGTTGGTATACCTATTTCATTATATATTATGTAAGTACCATACATTTCGTTTAGGTTTTCACCAATGATTTTGCAAAAGTGTGGGTTATCTATTAGTAAAGTATATGAAATTTTGTTAAAAAAATTCATTATCTATTTGACAATTATTGTGGTTTTCAAAGAAGTTTACATGCATATCAAAAAATTTAAATCCTGCATCTAATTAAAAGTGAAATAAAGTTGATAAAGTGAATAATTATTATCTTGTAAGGCAATGTTTATTACATTTAAAGTAATCATAGATTGATTTTTTTTAATTATATTTTGACTTTCAAAATTCAAATTTCCTATTGAACATACATATATTAGTACGTTTCAGCCAAAACAGGTAACCTTTCTTGCAATTCAAGGATTGCTTCTTGAGGTCACATCTGTAAATTGGATTAAAACGTATCTAAAAAATGAATATTAAACATAAAAAATGAAAATTGATTCAATATCAAGTGTTTCTAATCTGTCTAGACAGATATAAATGGAAAACACTTACCTTTTTCCTTTATTTTTAAATATTTGCCCTTTATGTAACAGTTTTTATATGTGATAAGTATGTGTTCTTTTCTTTACTAATATTTAGTTAGAGTATTTTCAGTGTAGACAATGACTAAATTCAACCTAGTCTATGGAAATATTTCTTTAGCGTTTTTGATACCAAAGGGCATACATATGACTTCATTAATAGGAATTGTAGGAAAATTCTTTTGATTTGGCTTAATACCTTCATAATAGATAAAAAAAACTGTGGCTGTCATTCAATGGTGGTCGGAGTAATACAGTAATTAGTAAATGTATTCATTATTTTTTATTTCTAAGACATTAGAGATCCTTTCTGAATCACAACCACCTGTTGTTATCCGTCCGACTGACCTAAAAACTATCGGAACTACCGCCGGCACAATCATTAATATCATATCTCTCTACCAACTAATTTAGTCTTTCTCGGATTGCTAGTTTATTCTTTACATAATCATTAGCCGCATGCAAGCGTAGACCGAGAGATAAAAGCGTTGGTCTAGTAACCGACAGCCTGGTTCATATCGCAATTTTTTCTATCAGGCTGTTACGCAACTGCAATCGATATTTTGGATAATGTAATACCATTTTTTGCGGGTTGAGAAAGTGGTTGGTTTTTATGAAACCAGACACTGTTTCCAATGAGAATGAGTTGTGTTTTTTTTAACGATTAAATCGATATAGTTGATTTGACACAGCGTAGTAGGAAGTAAAGTGGTACTTGGATGAAGGAAATACCGGATGTGGAGGTTTTGCTGGGATTATTTTTGACGTTCGAAAGAACAGTGAAAACGGAAAAAAAATAATTATAATGATTTTGAAAAGGTGTTTGTATTACTAGTCGATCAAAAGCAACCAATACGTCTTACTATGAAAATTAAGCAAGAGAAATTCAGAAAAAAAAATAAATGTCGAAAAATGCCTCATTTTCAGGATACAAAGTCATGAAGTTGAAAGAATAATTTTCAAAATTTCTAGAAAATTCGTTGAGCATTCTAACGAGACAGTCTCATATAAATATTTAAAAAACAGTGGCGCACTATATTGGTTCTTGTCTTCTTTTACAAACAGTAGATATTATGCCACTTTAAGTATAAAATAAAAATTATGACATATTTATCATTGTAAACTACATTTCAGTAAAACAAAAAAGCGAAAAGAGCTAATACAAATTATGAAAATTTAGGTATTTTACTTGGATTTTTTTAAATATAACATGAAAGATAAAAGAAAACTAAAACTGAACACAGTAATAGCAAAAAATATATATACTAATGTCTAAAAAGCCATTTACTTAATTTAAAAATATTGTTTAGATAAAAAAGGTACAGAATCGATTGTTTCAATAGTCAGATGAATAAACTAAGCCGTAAAAATGTTCTGCCACTTTAAAGAAGCAGCAAGTGGCGTGGAGTGATGTCAAATTTAGGAACAAATTAGAATTGGTCGCTCTTAAAAAAACTCCTTACGGAAATAGACGAAATAACTTTGATATATACAGGATAGATACATTTTGAAGCCAGCAATCTGCCATCAAGCTCCGTTCCATTATTAATGAATCCCCTTGTATATTCCAAAATATTAAATTTGCTGGTTTTTTTTAATGCGCTGGTAGAACTCATAACACTCAACTTCTCGCACTTTTCAATAGGACTAAGATCTGGCGATATTACATACTGGATCTAACTTGCCCAACCTGTACATTTTTCATTAATTATACGACGTTTCTAATAAATCTGCGTATGTATTAGGTACTCTCAAAATATCCATACTATGTACGTTTCTTAGGAATTGCCCAACAATTTCGCAGTTCTCTCGACTCGGGATGAGGCAACAAATCTGATGCGGTGCTAAAAATAACGCGGACTTAGTCATGTAATAAATATGAAGATGAATATTCTATCGATTCGTGGAGAGACGGGTCTGTTTGAAGGCAGAGTGGAAGTAGCGTAGTGTACGGTAAAACGTACCGCAAGATTATCAGCGCTCAAGGCCGGTCGTTGTCAATAGTAATAATCATTGTTTGGATTTTCACATGGCGTCGTTTAACGGGATCGCGACGGTCTTCAATGGAAAATCATATAGCTGATTATGCCAACCACAAGTAGCTTAATATTGATTTTGAGATGAAGGAAAAGGGAAATTATCCCTAAGGATAATCGTATTGTTAGCGTTACATTCGCTATTAGAGAGAAAAATGGACTACTATTGCAAGTTTTCGAAATCCCCTGGCACGTCGATTTTGTTTTTAAAAAAGGCATTTTTTGACAAACGACCCACATTTGTGACGTCATCGTCGTTCGAGATATGACGTCATCGACATTTTTTTTGAAAAGCAACCCCCAATTTTGACCATGCCATTTGAAAGAGCGTGTCATTCTACATACATACATCATGAAAAATTATGGTGTTACATAACAAAAATTTCGAGAAAATAATGTTTGAAGATTTTAAAATTTAATTTTCACAATATTGAAAATGATAATGATTATGTAAAAAATCGACTAAATTAAATGTTCAAATTGTGCATCGTTGGCTGCCTGACAGTAGGCAAGACGATTAATAAATTATTTTTGGACATTATCAATAACTTCAGGAGGTATGCGATGTATCTCATGACGAATTCTTGCTTTTAAATCTTCTAAATTAACCGGTCTAGTAAGTAGTAGTCTAGTAGTATACTTTACTTTTTAAGTATCCCCACAAGAAATAATGTAGGGGTGTCAAATCAGGCGATCTGGCTGACCACTCAATCAGCCCCCTTCTCCCTATCCAACGATTCGGGAACAGCTCATCTAAATAAGACAGGTGTTGCATAATAGGGAGATGCACTTAGTATATATACATATAAAAACTGTAAAGAAAAGATATTTTATAATCAAAGTTATGTTGTAACTGTACCGCACTTTCTTTCGAATCGACGGAGCTATTTTTAATTTTTACCCAATATATTCCCATCCACACGTATTCTGGCGTTTGCATTTGTGTGAAATCAAAAAATATTTTACCCACAAGAGTGCTCAATCTAGGTGTCTAAGTTTAGGTTGATAAAATGTCTAGATAGAGACGATTTTTTGTGTTCAATGACTCAATTTGTCTACTCAACCTCTGCCTCTTTGACAGGTCGTCATCGTTCAGCTCAACATTTTTGTCAAAAATTGTTATTGGTGACTAAAATGGTGCTTTTACGTCAATGACAAGAAGAGATAAAACGCTTAACTCTGAAATGAAAATAACAGTTTTAAATTAATAAAAAATTATATTGATTGCTAGATTAAATATTATGTAAGCCTTGAAAACAATACTCGTTTTTGCTTTTTCGGGACATACTTCAAGATATGAAAAAGCAGGCGCTATATTTAAATAAATAGAAAACCTGTTGTAATAGATATATTACAAACATGACACCTCATTTTTTTCACACACGGTTTTTAAATTTATAGCAGCTTAATGGTTTTGTAAAGAATCTTGATTTTTTTTTGTCAAAATTTCTGGTATGCTAAGTTAACGCTGCTGTGAACCTTGGCATTTAATGACCTCTGACAACAACTTACGGCTCAAAATAATGTGAAAATTAAAAAGCAAAGATTAAGTATTGAAGTCCTTGTTAACATAAATCTGAAAAGAATATCTACATACTTGTAAGACGTGAAACTTTACAAATAATAGATATTTTTATGCAATCTATAAATAATATTGAATTATTTTCCTTTATTACAAAGTCAAAATATGTACTTAATACATTTCATACAATGATGCGAATTTAATAATGATATATATTTCGTTACCATTATTTCAACACTTTTCTCGTTATGTAGTAAAAGAACTTTCACTGCTTTCTTGGCGCACTTATAAGAAACAAATTACTACAAAAATATGAGTTTCACCCCATGTTAGTTCGACTGTAAGAAAAATCAATCCATTCCAAGATTGTTTCCTGTTAAAACATTCTTAATTACCAGTAAATATTGGAACTAGTGTTAATTATACCAACTTAAGAACTCTGTGGAAGAGGAGCAATGTCGCAAAACATCATTTCCTGATTTGAAGGATCAAAAAAACCTCAGCAGTCAAATAATGTATGTATACACTGACAAAATGATTATATAAATAATAGCTATAAATGCAACACTACAGAGTTGTGCATTTAAACGTGTATGTTATAAATCACCTTCAGATAGCTATTTTATAACAAAGCTAAATCGAAATGCATCGTACCGCTATAATTTCAACTGCACTACAATATCTATAACGTACATGGTAGTATAGACAAGCCGACCATTACTGAATCGGGATGCTCTAGATGCATGCATTGGAATGTGATTACCATAACTATATCTGCAAAAATATATAATGTTGCTAATTTTTATTAAATTTACATGATTTGCTGGCAAACTTACACAATGAAATAGAACTACGTATTACAATATATCTTGTGGATAACACCCTTTACGTATATCGCAAATTTCTTTAATATTTGTAAAATTTCATGAGATAACTATAAAATTTCGATAACTAATATGGTAAGTATTATAAGTTTTACTTATATTTTTTACAGTGTATACTATAATTTTGAGTACATTAAAAAGTATTCTTTAAAATTGTTATTAGCTACATGTATATACTTTTGCAATAATAATGACACTCTCACAAAACGGTTTTTGAACTTCTGGAAGTTCTGAGTAGAAGTTTTATGAAATCTCTATTGGTGAGTGAAACAACTAAGAACTAGGTAATGTTAAAAGTTTAAAGTAGACTTCATTACAAATACGTCAGCAGTTCAAAATCGCAAAATTAATTTTTGAGTGTCATTATTACTGCAAAGATTGTACATACATTCGTTTACTGTAATTTTTCTTGAGCACAAATGCTTTTCTTATCTTGCTTTCTCTCTTATACCTACTCACTGTAATATCAACTATTATCACAGAAAAAACCGCTATATATATTTTTTCAACATACGTTATGCATTCATTTTTATTACATTATCCAATAAATTTTTAAATTTTGCAGTGAATTGTATATGTGACTTAATTACTATTATTAAAAACTTACTTTTAATATTATATTATACAAATTTGTGCAATTTAAAAATTCACACATGATATTTTATATATATGCAAAAATAAATTGCTTTAAAAGCTCAATTGCGCAATGTTCACATCTATTATTTTATACATCTCGCGCATTCTTGTCCATCCGTCGGATATGACACAGGTGAGCCAAAAGCTAGCTAACAAGCTCAAAGCCGATAAATGTCTGGTGGCACCGTTGTTAACAACTAACTGTGACTGTTTGCTATAGGTTTTTCAGGATGTAGGGAACAGTATTTGCATAGTGCATAAATTACGTTTAGTCTTGGTTAGATGGTAATCTCACTAATTGGAAAAATGTAATTTATGCTATACAACAATAATATTTTGTACCTACTTTTAAGTTTTTCTTGTCTTTAAATTAAAAGTTAAGTACCTAATCAAGTGAATGGTAAAACTGATTACTCCAACAAAATAATTTGTTAAAATAACAAAATATTGGCTTCCTGCGAGTAACACATAGTTTTGATTTAAACAAAATATATTTTTGTTAACATCATTTGTTTGACTAGTATTTGTTCAACTAGTTTTCTCTGCAAACTATGATTTTGAGCATATTTAACAATATTCTTTAACACTGTTATCAACTATATGTTCACTATAACTTTTTTTATGCACAAGTGCTTTCTTTATCCTTTCCCTATTGAAAACCGACATCAAAATAACTCATACTTTCTTTCACACGCCGAACGCTCTTCCACCTCAATTTTACAGATTTTCCCATACTTTAAATCAGTCAATGAAGCCGTCAGCCATTGTTTAGCGTTACTGCGGCATAGTCGAAGCATACATAACGCCATCGAAGCCGTGAAGATTTGATAGATTCGCACCTTTCACATTTATCCGTGGAGACTGCAGCGATGGGTTTAGCGAGTAACCTTCGGAAATATAAAATGTGGAATTCCTAAGTGGTTAACTTTGAGGCATCGTCATATGGATTTTGCAACAAGCACTGAGAATTTGAATGTGTGACAGATGCTATTTTTACTGGAGACAGACATTTATTACTGGGATAGGTGCGGCCAAGTACCTGCTTTAGTATTTTCTAACCAATATGAAACGCATTTGTTAGACACCGAAGAGGGTCAAAAATTATATACAGAGTGAGTCATTAAGAATGGGCAATCTCTGAACTGGAGATACTACACACCAAAATATGGCGATTGAGCCAAATATGCCTTATCCGAATGTTGCTGATTTAAAAAATACAGGGTGTTCTGGTAAAGTGCCGTTTGTACTGAAAATACAGCAAAATTTTACTTGAAAAAGTTGTTCAGAACGATAAATTATGAGGACGTGCAAAATTTCAAGAATATCGGCCTGCTCTGATACAATCTTTGTGCTTGAAAAATGGTTTCAAAATCAAACCTCGTCGATCTTCTTGAAATTTTGCACGTCCCCATAATTTACCGTTCTGAACAACTTTTTCAAGTAATATTTTGCTGTATTTTCAGTAGAAAAGGCACTTTACCTGAAACGATAACAGTTTTCAATCGGTGCACTGAATATTTCAAATTATTTCAAATAAATACAACAGGTAGAAGAATCGATTGTTTCAATAGACAGATGGATACACTAAACAGCAAAAAAGTTCTGTCGTTTAAAAGAAACATGCTGTGCCATAAGTGGCGCCCTCTACTAGTGTAGTGACGTCAGTTTTTTTCAATCTTCAACTTCTGTTTCCATTTTTTTTTCTATTTTTTGCCATTTCGTTCGAAGTATCGATTCATTCTACACAAGAAAATACTCTTTACTTTCATATGTTTAACTGTTTTTAAAAGATGATCCAACATTTCAATGCAAAATGATAAATGTTTCATATATGTACGTTTTTATTTAGATCATTCAGCTATTTGTGTATTTTGTAATTTTGCACTGGTCCAATTTTCTATCAAGGAAATTTAGTGTTTATATCGTCGATAACAGCACTGCTCTCGGCAGTAGCAGCTGCTGCGAAGTCGGCTGTGACCCACTTTCACTTGTGCCATACGCTAAATGCAGATCGAGCGTGATACGAAGTTTTAACTACAGGGTATGTCACTGGCAAGTTCGGAGAAAGATTCAAGTTTCTTTGTTCACACGAAAAAGGCGTCCTTCAATCAAGTGTTAAAAATTAGATGTAGCGCTCTATTTTTTTTGGTTTCCTGCGATTATGCATTGTTAACGCAACCGCAGCTTCCTTGAAGAACAGAGTCCTTTATAATGCATATGTTATACAAAACAATAGATGAACATGAATATGTTACAGTTTTTTTTTTTCAATTTTTATACGAACAAATTTAGATGAAAATAAAAAATAAATTAACACATTAAATACCTACTGTTTTTGTTCAAGGCTTCTAACTCAATAGCTAATAAACCTAAATCTGACAAACGATACTCAGCCATTGTCGTTTTAAGAGCGCCGTGATCTTCAAATAGTGGTCGTCTCTTCAAAGATAAATAATTTTAGACCTTTAACTGAATAGTCTAGTGCTTAGCAAATAACAGGAATGTTATCTCATGCCACCTGCTAACTTGCAAAGATATCGAACTAAAAAGGTTAAATAACGAAAAACCATTCTAATCAGTAGAGTTGTAGATACAGAAATCTTCGATAATACATATTTTTACAATTTAGCTATAGATATACCTAAATATTTTATTATAAAGTTAGTTAGTACTACATTCTGATTTTAGTATAGCAAAATATGTGTGACAAACCCGTTTTACAGTTGAAAAGTTTTTCTTCGGTCAATTCTTGTCGATTGTTGTACAATTCGCATATTTTTTTATTTCCAAGAGTTTCTGTTTGATTTATTAAAAAATTGATCTATCTAATTAAGGTATGTTAGCACAGTAAAACACAGAAAATATAAATTACAAATAGCCTTGGGATTTTTTGTTTGGTTGGAATTACCAAATTCACTAGAATAGAACAGACCAGAAAATTGTCGTAGTTTTGGGTCCAGATCGAAAAGTTTCTTGAATTTGAAAATAATCATCTGATGACGATTTTGTCTTCGTTATGCATGCTTAAGACAAGAACTTGCAAAATAAAATACGTAGGACAAGAGTAATATCAAAAATAAAATCCTCGATGCTTTGTTTATTCACTTCACTACTTAAATTCTCCTCAAGTAAAATGCGTTTGTAATACACATTATTTTGCTATTCTGATCCCACAATTTAACAATTATTTTCACATACTTATAAACAAATGTGGACAATCTTATATGTAGAACTATGTAAGAAGGATATAAAAATATTTATATGTAGAGTTAATTTTAAAAAATAGGTATTGAAAGATTTCTGTACCTAAAAATGTGTTGGTTAGAACGGTTTCTGCCGTCATATACTCATTTTACTTCGGCATCATTGAATATTCACAGGTGGTATGAGATAACATGTCCTGTTATTTGCTAACTTGCCCGCAATTCCTAACTACTTTCTGGATTAGACGACCACCCTGTACGCTAATTAACGTCGAGAATGAGGAACGATAGACCGTCGATATGAAATTTTGTAACGCAAATACGCCAATTAAGATTATATGAAATGCCAAGTGCTACGTGCACAGAAGGATATACATCTGTTGTAACATCTCTTAGATTGATTTATCCGTCAGTAAAAGCCTTTGGAGAATTATATATAAACATGTCAGCTTTCTTCGCAAATTTACATAACAGTGCCAGGCAACCAATGGCTTGTGACACTTAATTTTAATGATAAATCATGTAGTTTTTATTTGTTATGGATTCAATCGTTAATCTTCTTCAGTTTTAACCGCCTAAGAAAAAGAGATTGTAACACTCTATATATAATGAAGATGGTTGCGGTCTTATAGACAATTGAATAACATAATGACGTCTTCGTCGTACTGCTCCAATTCCCATGGAATGTCATGCATATGCGAAGCCTAGTGCTAAGAATCGTTCCAGTTTCAAACGATGTTAAAAAGATTTCTCACAATATAACCACAAACAATGACTAGTTATCCTTTCAAATACCCAAATCATATATCAAGATTTTTCATACAATTTGTTTGAAATTTAGCTTGGAACACCTTTTTTTTCATATACATTGTGTCTTTCTTATAACATTTTTCCTTACGACATTCCGTTTTTCTCATACAGGACTTTTAACTTAATCATAACAAAAAGTTAATATTCTGGCGTGAATAACTTTTCCCAGCTAAAGCCAATGGCGTAGGTACGGGCTCTTGTTCACCCTTGAACCCCCTAAACTTCTACGTCAGTGAAAAGTATTCGTTCAGTACAAATATTAAAATTTTATTCTATTCTATGAAAAAAGTGCTTTTAAGAAAATTCACTAAGCGGCCTTGTTTTTCAGATATTTTGACTTTTCCTAATAACGGATCTTATGAAAGTTTAAAAATTGCAGTCAATGATGTATTAAACAAATGCAAACAACGGTTTGTAATCATTTGTTGGAATTAGCATGTTATTACTTCTTTCATGCCATCAAGCTCTTCAAATACGATGTACGCAATAGATTTTCTCTTCTATACACCAGAGCTGTATACACCTTTTCCTTTAAAAAGCTCCAATGAAAAAAAATTTGTGGATTGAGATCCGGTAATCGAAGTGGCCAAACAATGGGACCATCTCGACCAATCCATCTTTCCTCGTAGAACATATTTAACCAAATTATAATTTCAACATGCTCTAACCACACAACAAACTGAGTTGATCTGACATCTTTTAATGTTATTGTTACAATAAACTTAGAAACAAGCAATTCTTAGTGAATTTCCTCAAGAACAAGAAATACCAAATCCATACTGTATTACAGTAGTTTCCATGTGAATATTATCTTTCAGCAATCCACCATATAATATCGCTAATAATTTTTATCAGTGTATATATAGGTGGCCTTGAAATTAAATAAAAAGTGTAGCATAAAGGATGAAAATTAAAGTAAAATTATAAGACAGTTTCATCAAATATGTAATTTAGTGCTTTAAAGACATGTAGAACAATGCTGTGTTGCCAGATCTTCTATAAGAAATCGCTAGTATTTCTGGAAAAAAGCACTACTGAAGAAAATTCATAGATTTACATTTTGGCAATTGTAATACTTTCGCTCTAGCACATCTAAGAAAGTTCTTTATACAAAAAAGGTTTTACTGAAATCTCTCTCACCCATCGCTTAAATTTTACAAGTATGTTCCAGGTCAAATTTCAACACCCTATAGAGGATCGTCCCTGTAATAAAACACAATAGATACTCAAAAACTCAAATATATTACTGTTGTTCTCACATTATGTTATGATTATACAGTTCAGTTACCTCCAAAACATAAGCGCACTAGAAGTAAAATATACAACACCCTGTACAACAAATACCTTAACGACAATAACCCCCATTAACGAGAAGTTATTCTTGACTTCTCCGTACTTAAAATTTTTCCTTCATCCTTTCTAAATGGCCGGCAAATGCAAATCAGCCTTATTCTCAAACGATCAATTCCATTTGGATGTATTATTGAGCAACCAATTTTATATTATTTTATTAATTACCGCTCATATGAATTTCATAATATTATCCTCGGGCTAGATGATGTCTTAGGAACTATGCATGTGTGTTAAGTAAAGGTCAGCGACGCATCATATCCAAACAGAACATAGACGCAGGCGTGGGTGGAATATACAACACTGAAATTACTTTTTCGACGAGCTATATCGTAAAAAAATGGAAACAAAAACACATGATCATGTCACTTTTGACATTGACACTAACTTCAGACAAAAACGTTTTGAAAAATAATAAAGCTACAGTGGTACTTTGGACAGTTGGACAAAAAATATTGTTTATATTTCGTGCACTTTTCCGCACTAGAGCGTTAAAATAATTATATTTTTTAAGCCTTTATAACTTTGAAAATCAAACAATCATGTAGCTACAGCCATTAGATTTACAGAAATAAGAGGATCCATCTAATTGTTGATATTGTCCACATCTTTTGACATTTGTAGACCATCAAAGACGTCAGAAATAAAATGTCATTGCTATCGAAATTGCCAGATCCCAGAACCTGTGCAAGAAAAAGAAGTATGTAATTTGTTACTTATACTATATATTGCTTAATTTGTTATATGACGGCCTAAAATTTGTCACCCAAATTGAAATCTTACTTTGACTATAGCGAAGCTTATAAAACAGTGGCTACAGCTATCAAACAGTTTACCTTTTTATCAGTCACGCATTGAAATGGATAATTCAGACTAACATCTACGAGCATGTATTTTGGATGAAACAAAGGTCGTTTTGGGTATATTTCCTGCCAAATTTAGACACAAATATGAGTACGCGCTGTATAGAATATAAAAAGTATAAAACAGTTTTTGTAGCCTATATTTACATTTTACTCTAATTTTTGTAAATTCTTTAAAAATTTCGGACGCCTATGATTTAATGTCGATGTCGAGCAGGCTTATCTTCTGATATTGCCAAGAGATATGACGAGTCGCAGGATATTGCAACAAATGTTTTTCGAGTTACTTAGAGATGTGTTAAGGCTACTTAGCTTACTTAGATCATAAGTAGTAGATTCCAGGATGCAATATTTGACCTTATAGTAATACTATTCACGTTGTCATCGATGAAATTATCGAAAATAGAAAGTTGAAGGTGATATAGAATTAGTAAATGGCAAGCATATTAGTCAAAATGTAATTAATATTCTTATTTTACACAAATGAGACCTTGTTTCTTTTTCATTATCAATATTTTATTACCACCCTGTACAGAAATTATAGCAACTGACGATGCTATCTTAGCTCGAAACATGCATATTTACAAACGATGAATTCAATAAAATGAAAAAAAAATTCAAAAATTGCAAAAAAAATAGCAGAAAATGGCCACAAATCATATTAACGAGAGTTCTTCTCATATACCGAATTTCAATCTGAAGTCTGAGCCCCATCACCCAAAAGAAACACACTTGATTAAGGTCAGAAATTTTTTTTCCGATTTTTGTTTTTTTTGTACTGATTAACGTGATTTTCTGCGTTTTTTCGCAGTTTTTTTACTCAAAATTTTGAGTGTGTTTGAGCTAAACGAACTTCAGATTCGCTTTCAGTGCGTCAAAATACATAAAGATAGGTGGGTCTTGCCAAGAGTACAGACCACTATTTTATTTTGTGTGCCGGTGTAATAGTTAGGTAATTGTTATTCATTTAGTAATTAGAAAAACAAAAATGTTTACGCCCTACGCATCTGAGATCATAAAATCCACCATGCAACCGGCTGTTAACCTTTCCGTTCTTGGAAATGTTCAGTGGTAGGCATTTTTGCGGTGCAAAGTTCAACCGTAGGCGTTCCTGAATTGCAGACAACTGTATTTTTTCTTTCTGCTAACATTTGCTGGTACTTGACCACTTGAGTGTCTATCTAGGTGCAGTCGACGTTGCTTTATTGCGATCGCTGAACAAGTTTCTGCTTTTTCTGCACTCAGATCCGTCAGTGGCGGAGAATAAAAGGGGATACAATAAAATAACAGCAATCTGTATTAACATTTTCAAATTAAAAACTAAATTTCACATAACCAGCTCGAATGCCAGATCTGAACTTAACTTTTAATTTGATCTAATGTACAGTTACTGCACAATTCCAGCTCTGTGAACCTTAAAAACTAAAAACAAAATGGTACCAGTCTATTTTAGTAATCATTTGACCAATTGGACAATTCAAGTCTTCTACCTTTCGTTCTACTAAATTCATTTATTGCCTCTTCTACATGGCTTTGCATAAGTGTATATAAACAAATTAGAAGACACATTTTAAGGGAGTGTCTTTGATATATATTTTCTTATTGGAGTCTTCCCTAAAAAGTTGCAGTCCGTTAAAAGAAAGAGGTTTTCTCAATCATTCTCAAAAAACAGTTGAATACAACGAACGAAATTTAGCAGAAAAGTAATACTTTAAAAAGGAAAGGAATTAACGTTCATTTTCAAAGTAATTATCAACCATCGGTATTTTCATTTTTATAAAAAGAAAATATATATTGGAAAAAATCGTGTATAAAACTCGAATTTAAAGCCTCTTTTTTACACCTAATACAAATAGAAATAATCTTAGACATTTTAGAGTTGAATAACATTATAGATCTTAGCAAATAACAGTAATGTTATCTCATGCCACCTGCGAATATTCAAAGGTACCGAAGTAAGACGAATATAAGTATAATGATAGAAAGCTGTCTAACCAACAAATTTTTAGGTACAGAGATATTTCAAAATATGTACTCGTATTTGTTCAATTTAACTGTAGATATAAATATTGTTCAACATACAACTTACATAGTTGCTTATAAAATTGTTCACTTTTGTTTATAAGTTTGTGAAAATAATAAAATTGTTAAAATGTGGGATTAGAAGACCAGAATAATGTGTCTTACACTTTTTAAACGATATTATTTTGTTTGAGGAGAATTTAAATAGGAAAAATAGACAAGCAAAACATCAAGAATTTTATTTTTGATATTACTTTTATCCAACGTGTTTTATTTTTCGACATTTCTGTAATGTTACGGCTAGAAATACAGCGATCTTACTCATTTGTTGTTAAAGGTATAAAAAAATGTGAAATACAAAAGCTGCACGATTTCTTATGAAGTTTTGGAAAAGGATAGTAGAAAAACAAATAAAGTTCAAAGAAAATGACCGCGGATGTTAACTTTGTTAATTGAAATAGAACACCCTGTATATTTTTACATTTTTGGACAGACCGTTCCCTGCTGAGAGTAATCATATTGGGTTTGTTAGGTCCATCTCTTACAATAAGTGAGATACTATTAAAAACACTAAATAAAGTTTTTTTTATTAAGAAAACAAGATATCTTGTATTTATCAGACTTCTTTTAGACATTTCTTCCATTTTTCCAATTACGGAACAATTCTTAGATATAGTTGTAATGTATTTTGATGTTTTAAACAGTATTTTAAACGCGAGAATATAGATTGAGTGTTTAATTTTATTATGTGGATAAAAGACGACTAAAGCACAAACAATGATTTATCCACAATCCACAATCACATGATCAAGTTAGTTGAGTTATGTATTCAAAACAATTGTTTTCTTTATCATTATATATATGTTTCCGCTAATCTAGTCCACTTATTATCTTTGGACTTTTTCATTATTTTTTTTTCTTTTTCTGATTAACGTCATTGGGCTTGAACTCCAAGTCCTCCCCTCCCCCCCTTGATCCGCTCCTGTTCCAGTTCCCAAAGCAGTAAATATCTTTTGAAGATTTAGTAATGTTTGGATTACTAATTAGAATAAGAAGAATAATTCTGTAATAAATATGGATATACATGTTTAAAAATACACAGATGTCTTCATTTCACATTCTTTGTTTTTTACGTAAAAAAATAAATTCCATTCTTCGCATAAAAATCCAGTTAGCAATTACATAAACAAATTTATCTTAATTAATGTTTTTTTTTGTTTTTTCTACCTCTTCATATCTTCTAAACAAGGGGTTTACCTTACGAAGAATGCAAACGGTCAGATTAAATCCATATTTCCTATTACCACACATCCCATTTTAATATTCGCCGCTTTTTGTCTTGGCCTCAGCTGTCGATTTCCAAGGCCGACGCCTTTATTTTTAACCGGCTTTCTACCAATCTCCATCCCGGCTGCCCCCGTTTTTCTTTTGTCTCAAGACACAGCTGATCCAAGTGCCATTCCGGGACAATTTGCGTGTTTTTTTCGGTGAAAGTCAGGTTAATTGGTGAAGAAGGCTGCAATTAGAGGCAATTGATCGCTTCTTCTTCCGCATTTCGTGACTTCGGTGGATAACGTTAGAAGATGTAACTGTTTTGCTAATTATTTGTTATGTATTTGTTGATTATGTTCTATTATTGTAGACGTAACTGTTCTCCAAGTATTACCTGTTATGGCACAACCACTTAATATGTTAATTAGTTGTTATTTTCGCAATATTTTAAGTATTTCTAATTTCCATAATTTTCAGAAGTTCCATAAAATGTTTACTTACAAAACAAGTACAAGTTATCTTCTATCTTCCGTCCATATTTTAATTTGATAATTTGTAGATTTATTCCAAAAGCTTTAGAATTAACTTCCATTTTGTCATAATAATAATGAAAATAAAGATTTTTCGGTCATACCTATTACAGCTGTTTTCTTACCCTAGCAATAAATTTTATTGATGCTGTTCAAAATTTTTTACAAAATTAGTAGTAGTGGCAGTACATACTCTAATAAGGGACTTATTAACTAATAATGTTTTAGTAAATCGTAAACAACAAAACAACAAACATTAAACAAAGATGTATTTAGGCACTACATAATAGGAGTTTTATTTTCTTTCTCTAAAGTTACAAAAAAATACAGAATACAGATTAATCTAAAATGTCAGAGTGAACTCCTAATATTTTTAAGAGTTACAGTCCTAATTAGTTTTAGCTTTATCACAATTATTACCAATATTTGTTATAATTAAGTACGTTCTTTGATCAAACCTCAACTTAAATTTAAGTGTTCTCCATTTGAACACAGCGAAAGAGAGGTAACTGAGCACAACAACGGTACACGACCAACATGGCGTAGTGATGTGTGTTGGAACAGTTGATATACTGCAGCTGCGCAGTTGTACTCAACCAGTCAGGAGTAGGACAAAATGGTGTACTTTTAACACATCCCTGGTAAATATTACCCAAATTTGGTATATTTTATTATAGTACTAGTAATTTTATTACATTTTGTGTAAAACATATAAAATAGCCATAGTGTGTAATACTATTAACACAAAAAGTTTACCCTCTATCTAACCATATTACATTTCACTGTAATCTCTTTTAATTTTTCCGTTATTAGCGGTTTTTGTGTTAACTAATTACAATGATCCAATTTCTTGCACAAGGATGGCTGTGGCTAATAACATTGTGAAGAAATAAAACAAAGAAAATGATGACTTATGACATATTCGTTGTTTTAGCAAAACTTTCTTTGGTCAATTTCTTTCAGTGTAGAGACATTGTGCAGAAGTAATGAAAAAAATGAAACCTGCCGCGAGGTTATAAAGTTTTCCAACTTAATCTGTTACCTAGTAAATACATTTTCAGTGGCACACTATCAATTAGATAGACCAATCTTTCATTAAGTATGAGAACGTGACCAATTCCGTTGTTCCTAAAACACCTACGGCATTATATCTCGATTTAGTAGATCTATTACATAACACGACTTGTTCACATTGGGTTCAATACGAGTTAGGCTTGTATGGTTTCACATCAACTGGACAGGCTTTCTACACGTTCGTACTCAATTCGATGGTTTCTTAACGTAAACTCATAGCGGTTGGATGCTTTTTGTGTAAGGTTCATTTGTTTTATATAAAATTGTCGATACGGCCATACGGATCACTATACTAAATGAAGTAGTGAAAAGGAGACCACAGATTTCTTATGTGAAAATAACTCGATTAAACTTAATATACCTATATCCCAAGTCGTATAATAAAATGGATTCAGGGTGTTAAAGTTAAGGCTTACGGTGAGCGCTCTATCAAACGATATATTATAAGGTCTGTTCCAACAACCGTCGACAACTGGTTCAGAACCGTGAGAAATGTTTGACCAACACCGTCTTACGTCGCATTCGCCGAGAGTATTAAGGGTATTACCAACTGAACTGACTGACTAATACTGGACGGTTCAGAATCGATTCTTGCTGTGTTGGAACAAACCTATAGTTTTCGGTCAGTAACTTTTTAACGGATAATAATAAAAATGCGGTTTTAATAGACTATAAATATTATTTTACGTCGACGCTGTGTTTTGAAATTTTGAAAATGTGTATAATTATTATTTTTTTTAAATGAATGTTGTATATTTTCAAAATTTCAAAACACAGCGTCGACGTAAAATAATATTTATAGTCTATTAAAACCGCATATTTTATAATTTTGTTGAGAAGTTACTGAGCGAAAACTATATCCCTTTGGATCGAGCGCTCACCGTAAGCCTTAAAATTTTATTTTCGATATTTGTAAATAACTAATAATAAGAAATCCAAATATTTACATAAAATTTATAAATCTGGAGTTTTTGCGGACGAGAAATTCAAATTTGTTTCTAATTTTGACGTCACTAGTAGAGGACGCCACTTGTGGCTTAAATGGCAGGACTTTTTTGCAACTTCGTGTATCCATCTGACTATCGAAACAATAGATTCTCCTACCTGTTTTATTCGAAAAGGTATACCTTGCTGAAGTCGGTAAGAGTAACCATTTTGAAAGAATCCTATTTAAAATGCTCAGTGCACCGGGTAAAAACTGTTTTGATTTCAGGTAAAGTGCCTTTTTTGCTGAAAATACAGCAATGGAGACGTGCAAAATTTCAAAAACATACATAGACTTAGACTACATTTGTTTTTATTTTAAATACATTCTAGCAACAAAATATCATTTTAATATCCTTCTGTTAAATCGTAGAAACTCCAGCAAAGCGGAACTGGTCCGTGAAAGCGAAAAAATTAATTACTTACATTTGCTTTTGGGAACTTTGACTACAATAAAGTTACGACAAACTTGTTTAATATTACTATTGCCCAAGCCAATTCCGTGTGGGTTTTCTTGTGTGTACCGAAACTTTTATAATCTACTTCTAGTAGGTATAACGAAACAAAGTAACTGCAATTGTGACACGCCGTATTTAATTGATTGGTCACGTTTTGCAAGTTCTCTAGAGAAGTTAAATTTGAGTTTGTTAATCATTAAAGATATTATAAAGCTTATGTCTGTTATGATGATAACAAAACGGACTAAGGTACATGTAAAAATACATATTATGCTCCTTAAACGTTAGAGTAAAAGAAGCGATTTTTTTTTAATAGCATCATCTTAGTAGGTATTTGTATAATTTGGCGGATGCGCTAGGATCAATATAAAATTTAGAAATAGTCATAAAAGTCGTCTTTCACGTATACATGTAAAGCATGGCAAAACAGATTTTGAAAATCAGTTTAAGAAGTCTGTAGAACTCTAGAAGAATTGTTCTAGATAATAAATTTTCAAAAGAAATAATTCTCAAAATCTAAGAAGACAACATCCAAATGTATGTACTTAGATTAGCTGGAAACGTTAGAGCTGTTAGTTCATCTTTATATAATTTACAGTTTGCAGGATAAAAAAAACAACAAAAATTATAACTTTTAACTGTACTCTAATTACATTATTGGTCCTTCTTTTCAGCTTAAAATTGTTAAAGAAACAAATAGTTGTTTACATCAACTAAATGAATAACTATTATCATCATCTGACAAATCATTTGGTGGTTTGATAGCGCTTCCGAAAAATTTTACAAATTACTTAACTACCTTCGGGAAATATGTTTATATTTAATTTTAATAATAATTGTATTCACATTGTCGTTGGATATAGTATGTTAAAAGAACTTCAGATTTAAAGTTTGAACGTGCAAAAACTTGCCATATAAATACTTGAAGTAATGAGACACAGACCACCTGGTAGTAATTGTGTAAGTGTATGCACAATATTTTGTGAATACACTTATATATGCGAAGGCGAATATTAATATCAACGGAAATACAGTGTGTTGAACTAAAACATTTTTACATTAGTTAGTTAGATTCATAGATAATTTGCAAATTGCATTACACAACTTTATAAAATTGCAACCAGAATAAAACACAATAATAAATTTTCGATTTTTGATTAACATTTCGTTTACTAACATATTTTATTTCGTTAATATTGTTTCACTTTTTAGCTTACTTGTTCAAATAAGATAACTTGTACTTAGCTCACCTCTTTCACAATTTAACTGATAAAAATTTGCTACATAGTAAAATAAAAAAGTTTTTGTATAAACGTCCCCTACAAGATATCTCAAAAGTAATGTGATTTGAAAGTTGGCACCCCCAAAATTCAATCAACAAATTTAAAATCGACACGTAACTGTAAAAATTATTAAAAGTTCTAGTCAAAAATGTTTTACTTCAACACCCTCTATTTCCGTTAATATCAACATTCACCTCCAACTGTATTCTTAATGTTTTTATTTAAACTACTACCAGGTCGCCTGTGATTCATTACACCCCGTATATAAGAACAAGAGTCTATTGTACCCTTCAATTTGCTAATAGGAAAATAAAGTAGTAAAATAGAAAACCCTGAATTACAAAATTTATAATTAAAAATTGGTAATAAAATGTAATGGCTTCTGTTTTATGTACATATCTTATGTTACATATAAAACATCCCAATTCTTCCAATGTCATATTTTAATATCATAAATTTGACGCATAATATAGTGTCAAAGTGTCCTTGACTTTCGAGTAATAATTAGAATAGCAGAATAGCACATAATTATACAGGGTGTCTTGAAATTAATGGAACACAGAGCAAGAGTAGATTAATTACATCAAAATAATGCGATTAGGCTAAACTTACCTTGCTCCATTTATAGCTAATAAAAAAGTTACAGGGCGTTAAAGTTCAAATTTTGATTTCGAAATTCTTAGAAGGTTTTCAAAGAATTCTTTTGAAAATTTGGATTAGGGGGTTTTCCGGGACGAGAAAAATCCGATCGATACTCGAGCATGTTTGTAAGTTAGACGTGTTTATTGAGCTCCCGTTGTTTATTATATTAGCTCACAGTTAGTGAAGTTTACTTTTCTGTTCTCTGGATTATGTAAATATATTATCCATCTGTATCATCTGGTGAAGTTTTGTCACTGTAAGTGCATTGGATTTGTTATAATTTATACATCCATCATTTAAGCACGTTTGTCATCGATATAACTGTCTTACCACGTGGATAAAACACTGATCATGCCGCAAACTAGAGGTGATCCAAGGGCTGACAAACTAGCCAACAGCGATGAAGTTCTGGAGGATATGATCAAGAGAGTCTGTTCCTCCGTAGTTCAGCAGTTGTCGTATAAACTGGACGAGGTTGATTCAAAGCTCTTGAGAATGGAGAAAAAATTCAACGACAAACTGAATAAGTTAGATTCACTTGATAAGATCAGTGAGAAATTAGAGAATCTCACTTTTACTGTTACTAGTTTAAGTAAGTCTGTATCAAGCAACACCGATGTCATTAATCAACTTCAGATTAACGTTGCTACATCTGCACAATCGGCCAGACTCAACTCCTTGCGTTTTTATGGAATCAAAGAAGAGAGGGATGAAAACGTCCTTAACACAATCTCGACATTTATCAATAACGTTCTTAATGTATCTTGTTCTGAGAACGACATTAACTTTGCTTATCGCCTTGGCGGCACACAGGGCTCACGACTTGCTACTCCCCGGCCTATTCTTGTTAATTTTGTTAATTTCTGGAAGCGAGCTGCTGTTTATAATGCTAAAAGGAATCTAAAGAATGTGGCGGTCAGGGTGTCAATCTTTGAAGACCTCACCAAAGAGCGATATGAAGCTTTGAAGATGACTAAAGAAAAGTACGGGAGGGACAAAGCATGGACTTCAAATGGAAATATTTTTTACATTCAAGATGGCAAGAAGTTGAAACTTAGCTTTAACCAGTAGTTTATCATCACGGTAGGAATATCTTTGCCTCTTAGATTTTGTGAAATTCTTTAAATCTTTCTTTTACTATCCTTTTTTTTCATCTTTTTTTTTTCTCTCATTTATTTTATGAACTGATAATGTTATCATTTAAAGATTACAAATACTATAAGAAAGTATCTAATTTCCCTACTTATTAATAAAATAAACGTTTTGTATACTTATGTGATAATTTATATTTTGTTGAGAGTTATTAACGCACAGAAATGTATTTACATCATTATGACCATTAGATGTTAAGTTTAGACTTCACTACATTTTTACAATTTATTTTTGTACGGGGGCTCATACAGTGCGTTGAAATGCAAACCACGGACAAATTTTCTTTCTGTCACTTTAATTTTAGATCTGTTTGGACTGGTTTTGATTTGTTTTTAGACTTAATTGGTCGGGAAAAGTTTTCTGTGATAGGTATTTCTGAAACCTGGTTGGATAAGAAAACGTTAGATGATAATTTTATTATAGACGGTTATAATTTTTGAGAAGGGACAGAGATGGAAGGGGTGGTGGTGTTGCCTTTTACATTAATAAATCATTTAAATTTAAAGTACTTACTCCGCCTGTTTGTGATGGGGTTGAGCAGCTGTGGATTTCTCTTAAAATTGGTGGAAAAAATATTTGCCTAGGTACTTTATATAGGTCGCCCCAGGGGAAACTGTCAGATAGCCTTGATTCATTAGAGAATGTGATAACTTATTTGCTACCAGACTTTGACTTGATTCTCTTTGGTGGTGATCTAAATGTTGACTTTTTACTTAACAGTTATGAAAAAACCAAACTATGCAACTTGCTTAATAAATATGGATTACATCAATTGGTTAAGTCACCAACACGTGTTACTGCTTTAACTCAATCACTGATTGATCTTTTAGTTACATCTAATTTAAATTTACATATAAAATCTGAAGTTTTAAATATGGAGGGCATTTCGGATCATCGATTGGTTACTTGCTGCTTAAATATTAATAGCCCTAGACCTTTACCGACTTATAAAACCTATCGTGATTTCTCTCATTTCTGCGGTGATGATTTTGTTCGGGATCTTCATTTGATTAATTTTGATTATATTTTTGAATTACAAAGTGTTGATCAAATGGTGGACTACTTCAATGCAAAACTTCTGTCTTTGTTTGATAAGCATGCGCCATATAAAACTGCGAGAATTTCCAAAGCCCCGGCCCCTTGGTTAACTGACAACCTCAGAAGTATGATGCGCTTTAGAGACAAAGCTTACTTGAAATATAAAAGAAACAGAACTGACGCTAATTGGGATGCATATAGAGACCTCAGAAATCTTGTCAACTCCGCAATTAAAGCAGAAAAGAGAGGATACTTACACCACAAATTTTCTACTAATCCTAAAACGTTTTGGAAGACCTTGGAATATTTAAATATTTATGACCATCATCCTACTCATTGCGCCTCAACAATTGCCAATGCTCATGAATTTAATAATTTTTTTTTAATGCCCTCCCTAAAGTAATTGTAAATGACAAAGTTGTCGAAAATTTGTATCTAAACAAATTTCAACCTAAGTTCTCACAATTCTTTTACCTTCGTCCAGTCTCTTCTGCAAGGGTAAGCAATGCTATTAATTCGTTAAAATCTAATGCCAAAGGTGCTGATGATATTAACTTGAAAATGTTTGATTTAATTTCTGTTTACTTGATTGAACATATTACTTTTATTATTAATAAATGTATATCTTCTTCAGTGTTTCCTAAATGCTGGAAAGATGCTATTGTTCTTCCCGTTCCTAAGAATTCTAATCCTTCTATCATCTCCCACTTTCGCCCCATTAGTATTCTCTGTACTTTTTCCAAAGTCCTTGAAAAAATTATACATGAGCAACTTACCAGCTATCTAGAAAAGTTCAATGTATTACCTTCCACTCAATCAGGCTTCCGGGAACATCACAGTACTTCTACAGCCCTTTTACACGTGACTGATGAGCTTTACAGAGCTTGTGATGTTAATGAAGCTGCTTGTCTTGTCTTATTGGATTATAGTAAGGCCTTCGACACTATCCATCATGCTACCTTAGTTACTAAACTCAAATATTTTGGTCTTCATCATAGTGTCCTTACTCTCATCAATTCATATCTATCTGGGAGGCGACAAAAGTGGCCGTTGATGGGGTATTCTCTGATTTTTCTGATGTTGATAAGGGGTGCCTCAGGGTAGTATTTTGGGTCCCCTATTGTTTTCTGTTTACACTGCTGACTTCTCCAATTTTATTAAATTTGCAGGCTCTCACCAATATGCTGATGATTTTCAGGTATTTTTAAATTTTCGATTGATAATTTGGCAACTTCCGTGGAAAGCATAAACACTGATTTAAAATCCATTTCAGAGATTTCACAAGCGCATGGACTGATTTTGAATACATCTAAAACACAACTACTTGTTCTTGGTCATCATAAAAACGTCATCACTCAAAATCCCGCGTTCACTATTTTATTAAATGGAGTTGTACTTGTTCCTACTAATTCTTGTAAAATCCTTGGGGTTCTTTTCGATAGGGATCTCCGATTTTCCGAACATGTTAGCTCGTTAATTCAAAAATCGTTTATGAAGCTCCGTACTCTTTACTTTCACCGAGATTCGCTAAGTACCAACATTAAATTAAAATTATGTGACTCACTTATTCTTAGTAGTATCGCTTATTGTGATTCAGTTTACTGGCCGGCTATCATTAATAGGGACAAAGAAAGCCTTCAAAAGATCCAAAATGCTTGCATTAGATTTTCTTACGGTCTTAGAAAATATGATCACATTAGTTCTAAGCTCAATGAATCCAAATGGTTAAATCTCAATGAGCGTTATTATTTGCATATGTCTAGTCTAATTTATAAAATTAACATTCATAAGACCCCCAAATATCTTTTTAACAAGCTTTTAAAAAATAGCGATGTACACAGTTGTTCTACTCGTCACAAAGATTTATACGTAGTTCCTAAACACCGCACCGCTTTATTTCAAAGATCTTTCTCTTATAATGCTGCTGTACTTTATAATGAAATACCTTCCAGTATTAAATCATCCAAAACTGTACATGCCTTTAGAGCGCAGGTCAAAGCCAGTCTATTTGCAAAACGCCCTCACTAATGTCTGTCTGTGCCCGAGTATTTAATATAAATATTATATATTTTGTTAATTTGATGCAATCCTTTGGGTGGTTAGGTGGAAGAGCAACTTCGTTGAACCTCGCCATCCATAATATTATTTTTGTTGTATCTTTTCTTCTTTTGTAATAAAGTCATTTTATTATTATTATTATTATTATTAAAAACGTAATCCGTACTTAATTTTGCTGTAGCCGCTACGAAATGTACTCTTGGTTGATAAAAACTGGTTAGGTATAACTTTTTTTCAGTGTGTGTACAAAAATTTTAATAGAAAAACATTGTTTTCCTATTTTTCACAAATAAGGTATACTTGTTTTCTGTCGATAAATTTAACCGTTTTCGATTTATTTCTTGTTTTTCTATTGGATACAATATAATAAAATAAAGGTTTGTAGTTACTTACGTAAAGAACTAAAGACTATTTTTAATAATAATTTAATTACAGCTCCAGTCAAAATTTTATAATAACAAGCAAAAGAGACACTTTCTAATAGGATGATTGTACAAAATGTTTTGAGACTTTTGTTTTACACCTCGTGGCAGCATAATGCTTATCTATACGACGAAGTGCTGTGTTTGTCTTTGTCCTATAACACGACCATTCTTGTCATTAATCGCACCTATCCAGATCGGGTGGGGCCTCTCAATAAAAAATGTGTTTCCTTGAATGCGATTTTGAAATGCCAGCGCCTTCTCTTTGTTCTCGGCGGATAGCGATCGCGTCTAAGTGGTTTTTACTGCTGTTACCATGCGATCCAATGCGATATTGGTCTTTCAGATGCAGATACTTGGCGCTCTGATCGGTTAATACGATTTAACCGGGTATGATACGTGACAAACAGGTGTGACTGAGCTCTGCAACCCTTCTAGCTAACTCTGGGAGTGATTTGGTAATAAAAAAATTGTGGTTGACGTTCTTTTGTAGTTGCAGAAGGATATATAGACGACTTATCGAATAAGATGAACATTTCTCAAATAATCCTGACAAACCAATAACAGCAGCCTAATACTCGCAGAAAAAATACAACTGAAGCGTTGAATAATTACGATCCAATGCACTATCAACTTCAGCCATAGAAATAAGTCACCATAGCACTTAACAAACCTACCAAATGCCTATAAATTCTGCTATTACTATCCATAGTTGTGCTAAAGGGATTATTAACATTAATTACTATAATAAATAAATTCCTACATCTTTTATTAATTATGTCTATATTTATAAAAACAGTTGTGTGTCACACATGCAGAAAACGCTTTAGCAGGCCTTAGCTATTAGCTGCCCTTGCTTCGCGGGCTGCTAAAGCTCATTTTCTGCCCTTGTGACACAATATACTATTTATCAATCTTGTCGTTTTCCTGGATATTATACGAAAACTTTCTACAAATCGTGCCGTACATACACATCGGATTTCCATAAAAGTAAAAGTTTCTTCGCCATACCAAACGTATTTAAGAATTAGTATAATAATATACATTAACAATACGGAAGAATGTTGTTTGTTGTGTGAAAAGCAAATTTTATGTAAATTAGTCTATAAATTTTACAGTAGGTCCTTTTCCGTGCATACTTTTGGACTAAAGGTCAAGGAAAGAGCTACCCGCATATTTGTTTTCAACGTTAGGTTTAGTAAAGAGATAAGAATTGTTAAATTATTCGAACCAGCTATTAACGACACCATACAAGGAGTTCAGGAATTTTGTATAGGGGTCCAAACTCTTACATAAATAAAGCTTTCCAAATAAGGTATATTTTCTATTTTTGTTTGCAGATCCACTGTTTCCGTAGTAAACTATATTTATTAAAATTTTCTTAATTTGGGAATAATAGGTATACATTTTTTTACTACGTATACTATTTATTCAAAAAAATATATATATATTTACATTTTTAAGGACACAACTGATATCACAAGATTTTTAGAAAGGCTATTGAATTTTTTTGTGCTCTTGTATTTTTTTAAATTTAAGTCTAATGTTTTTAAGTTTTGTTAAGTTTATCATCATTATAAAGCCTACATTCTTATTGGAATTAGCTACAACATAGTTTAGTTTGTAGGCTTCTGTGGCTGTCGTTAATGGTCAGGTGATTTCCGGGCTGGTTGCCACGTCGTCGGTTTAGAACACTTGACGTTTCGAGAGACATATCGCTCTCTTCTTCAGAAGTTACTCTGAAACTGGAGATCTACTGGTCATCGCACTATTTATATCAGGGGTGGTCACTGATCCATGATGTTCCGGTGTGGTGGTTACTGATCCATGATGTCCTGGTGGGTTGGTCACTGATCCATGATGTTCCGGTGGATTGCTTTCACGGATGAATCGTTTCCAAATACCGGGCAGATCCACGCCGCCGTCCCTGTTGAAATTGTTCGGATTTTTGTGAATTTCTATAGCTTCTCTGTATAGTCGGGGCCAAAATCTTCTCTCTCTCTTACTAGCATGCTGGCTCCACTTAGCTCTACCGTGTGTCCCGTGTCCGCTCTATGCTCTGCTACTGCCGATTTTTCCCAGTTGTTATTTTTGAGGTGACTCTTGTGTTCCTTTAACCTTGTGTTGATGTGCCTTCCTGTCTGTCCTATGTAAACCTTTCCACATGAGCAGGGGATACTGTACACACCGGGGCCCTGGAAATGGTCGTTGTTGCAGGTCTTCGGAAAAGCTGCCGCCACTTTTTTCACAGTGCTGAATACTGTGTTGATATTTCTTTTCTTCAAAAGACGTCCGATTTTATCTGTACATCCTTCCACGTAAGGTAGATATGTCGTCGCTAGGTACTCCTTTTTCTCCTTGGGCGTATGTCTTTTCCTGATAGCTCGTTCAATATTTCTTTTCGTGTAGCCATTTCCTTTCAGGGCCATGCGTAGGTGTTCCAGTTCCTCCTCCAAGTGTCTGGGTTCACTAATAATCCGGGCTCGATGAATCAAGGTATCTATGATTCCCTGCTTCTGAGCTGGATGGTGGTGAGACTCAGCATTTAAATATCTGTCAGTGTGAGTTGGCTTCCTATATACTCTCCCATCAATGGGATACATCCAGATATACAGTTCACTATGGAAGTAGAGACAAATGCCTCTCTCCTTCTTGGATGTGTTGGTTGAGAGAAAACTAGATGGCACTTTGTGTAGAAAATATTAGTAGTTAAAACATGCTTCCTATATACTCGATCCCATCAATGGGATACATCCAGATATACAGTTCACTATGGAAGTAGAGACAAATGCCGCTCTCTCCTTCTTGGATGTGTTGGTTGAGAGAAAACTAGATGGCACTTTAGGACATCGAGTATATAGGAAGCCAACTCACACTGACAGATATTTAAATGCTGAGTCTCACCACCATCCAGCTCAGAAGCAGGGAATCATAGATACCTTGATTCATCGAGCCCGGATTATTAGTGAACCCAGACACTTGGAGGAGGAACTGGAACACCTACGCATGGCCCTGAAAGGAAATGGCTACACGAAAAGAAATATTGAACGAGCTATCAGGAAAAGACATACGCCCAAGGAGAAAAAGGAGTACCTAGCGACGACATATCTACCTTACGTGGAAGGATGTACAGATAAAATCGGACGTCTTTTGAAGAAAAGAAATATCAACACAGTATTCAGCACTGTGAAAAAAGTGGCGGCAGCTTTTCCGAAGACCTGCAACAACGACCATTTCCAGGGCCCCGGTGTGTACAGTATCCCCTGCTCATGTGGAAAGGTTTACATAGGACAGACAGGAAGGCACATCAACACAAGGTTAAAGGAACACAAGAGTCACCTCAAAATAACAACTGGGAAAAATCGGCAGTAGCAGAGCATAGAGCGGACACGGGACACACGGTAGAGCTAAGTGGAGCCAGCATGCTAGTGAGAGAGAGAAGATTTTGGCCCCGACTATACAGAGAAGCTATAGAAATTCACAAAAATCCGAACAATTTCAACAGGGACGGCGGCGTGGATCTGCCCGGTATTTGGAAACGATTCATCCGTGAAAGCAATCCACCGGAACATCATGGATCAGTGACCAACCCACCAGGACATCATGGATCAGTAACCACCACACCGGAACATCATGGATCAGTGACCACCCCTGATATAAATAGTGCGATGACCAGTAGATCTCCAGTTTCAGAGTAACTTCTGAAGAAGAGAGCGATATGTCTCTCGAAACGTCAAGTGTTCTAAACCGACGACGTGGCAACCAGCCCGGAAATCACCTGACCATTAGCTACAACATAATTTATGAGGAGAAGAAGGAGAAGAAAAACAATGTAGTCAAAAATAATGCCAAAGTCCTTAACTTCAGTATATGTGGGAAGCACCTCAGAATCTCATACATAAAGACTAAAGCATTAATGTTTGTCGTAAAAGTAACGGTATTCCATTTAGATATATTTAGAGGTAGCTTACTATCCTTACACCACATTAATCTTAGAAATATCTTCTTGTAAGTGAACAGTTTCAGAAGTTATAGATGTAAATATTTTGAAATCGTCAGTAAACTGTAGCACATTATCGCGAATTTCTCGACAAATGTCATTAATGAATAATATAAAAAGCAAAGGCCAGAGAACTATACCTTGCGGCAATAATGATGTTGCTGGGACTGAAAGGATGTAAATCAACGATAATGTAAATACATTGTTCTCTTAGAAAGATAGGAACAAAAATCGAAGACAAGTGTAGTTAGTCCAAAATTAGATAATTTATTCAATAATAGAGCATAATCTAACCTATCAAAGACTTTAGACAGATTTGTATAAATTATATCAACTGTGCAATATAATGAGTAATGCTCAAAAGATTGGTAGTTGTAGACTTACTAGGAAATTGAAATTTGCAAAGTAACGTGGGATAATAATATATCGTACAATTCTCTAGAGTTACAAAGTATAGTAATACATATAGCAAAATCATCTAACGGTTCCGAAAAAAAACAAAAAAAAACATTGGTTGCTATTTAAAAATTTAAAGTTTTTTATTCTCACGCTGACGCCTGATGACGTAATAAAAATTCTAGGCCAGTGTATAGCATTTTTTGCCTAATGACTTTCACTTATTTTTGAAATATAAGTTAATATATTATAGCGATATTACATTACTTTTTCTTCACTCTATATATCCACATGAAATAGCTACCAATTTTTATACTTCTGATACTCTAAATAAATCTGTAGCAGTTGCTGGTGACTGGCAAGGTCGCGTATTTCTTAAACAATTAGTGAGACAAAGTACAGCCGCCTCAAATTTAATTTAATATCAGTAGAGCGTGGGTTTTGACGCGACGGCGATATTAACAGAGGAAAAGAAAACCCTTCACTTTCAACAATCAAGTGTGAACGAATAAATTATTACTTTATTTACGAGTATTTAAAAATAATATCGAATCTGATAATATCCACCTAATCTAAATGAACCGGATTAGGTGGAAAGTATGAGTGAGGAACTCTGATATATTTTAGGAAATACTTTGCGGTTTTTCTACAAATTTCTCAAATTTGAGAAACATAGTAAGACTAGGAAACTATTTTTAGTTAACAGGGAATTACATCTATTTATTCTAATTACCAAGAGGTTAATATGGAGATATGTATCTTTTCTTGAAATCCAAAACAAAAACCCTCATACTACAGATTATACAGCATGATAATCTTCATTGCAAAGTAAATTATGCTTATATTCAGTAAATTTTAAATATTCTTGTATGAAATTTGGTTGAAATTTGAATAAATTGAAAAATTTTAAAGAATTATTTATATCCCTTCAATACTCCTTTGATACAGTCATTACCTGTTTGCCATTTATTTGAATTCTTCTCATAATAACTGGATCTGATAAAGCCAAAGGAAAAGTTTTCACCTTGGAAACGTTGGCATTCAGCTACATTGAATAATTATTTGACATTTGTTGCCGCTACACACCTATTAGGATTATTTAAATCACGTTTAATGCAAATCCGTGGTTGTACACCAGTTTTTAATTATTGTATGTTCCTCAACGTATTGTGACTGTTCCTTTACCAAGTATAAAAGCCTAAGTGTGTAGTTTTTTAACGGTTATACACAAAAGATACGTTAAAATTACACCAGTTTCCGTACCATGCATATCTAATATTAGAAAAGTCGAACGTCACTGTCATTTTTTTTCCCTGAAAATTTGCCTCTCAAAATTCCATTTTTCCAATATATACCGAAATTCATCACCAACGTCGTTATTTACATGGGATGATATAGTTTTTATTAAATTTTTTTGGATCTCCCATCTTATTTTAATGCGACTTTCATAAGACTCTCCTATACCTAACCCTTGTCGTTCTCAAAATATTTGCAATATGCACTTGGAAAATAATCATTATTCATCTGTTTGTAATTAGCTATATAGAATGCTATGGAATGTGAGTACATCATCTTTTTGCTGAGATAGCTATGAAAATGACAGTAATTAGATTTATAATAGAGATTATTAACTGTCTGTAAACATTATTAATATGAAATTAAAAAATTACATTAACCACATTACAGTTTGTAAATGATCATTATGTTCAGTGTGACTGTAGCTGTAGATGTAGCTTGTAAACCAGGAAAATTTACATCATGCAAAAGAAGTAGAGAGACATAGGGCGCCAAAAAAAATATTTTATTTTTTCAGAAACCGTTAGAACTACAGTTGTCACTAATAACGTCAAAAATGAAATAAATCGAATAACAAGATGAAAAACAAATAAACATTTTTGTCACCAACAAAACACCGTGCCAATTCTTCCATGTTTTCCATCATAAAACTTTTTAATCTTGAAAACTGTTGGCGTTAGAGCTTTTGATGACTAGTGCCTTTTTGTGTAGAAAATATTAGCGGTTAAAACATGCTTTGAAAACTACAATTTTGCCAGTCGTAAACATTAAAAATAAAAACCCCCACGCAATCCTAAAATTTCAGCCACTGTAATATGAATACAAATTGAATTAGTGCTCAAAAGTAGCTAATATTAATGATACTGCTACTGCTATACAAAATTTGAGTTCTGTATCTTAAACAATTCCTGAGATATCGTCAAAAAACTAAAAAAGAAATCTTTTTTTGACACTCGAATACGGTGAAACCTTTAATTTTCCAACACGTTTTGAAACACCCACACAGGTCACAAAACATGGTTCTCAATCGACAAACGCTCTGTATAAGAAAAGTAACGGGTATGCATTATGTAACAGCTAACCGCGACCAACTAGTTTTTGCTACAAACGGAATCAACCACACCTATCTTCTCAATACGGCTATACATACATGTTAAAAAACTACGTATATATACCTACATACAAATAGTTCCTTATTTTTTTCAATCAGCTATACCAACTGTTTTGTCCACACAGGAAGGACCTTGTGAAGAAATCTGATAATTTGTCAATATGCTGTTTAATATGTTCTTGATACAAGTTTTGACAATTTACTGTTCGAAAAGTCAAGGTGAAACTTAATCTAAACCATGAAAATAATTGAAAAAATAAGTAGTTAATGATGCAGTTTGTATTGGAATGTTTTCTGTGTTAATTTTATGTTTAATATTCAAAAAGTACATTAAAGAAATGTGGCAAAAGTGGCCCAACCTGCACATTGTACAAAAAAGAAAAGCCAAATACTAACAGAGATATTAAATACCTTTATAATTACGGTTATTAAATGCACTTTTTTTTCTTTGGGACTGTTGTATTAAATACTTCGTCTAGGACTGAATTGCATCATCTCATATTTCAACAGAACTTGTCTGATTAACATGCTCAACTAATTATAAGTATATTTATAAACTTTAACAAACAAATTCTATAATTAAAGATACCGTTACTTGTTAATATTTAACACGGAATATTAACTCCTGGATTGCCAAATATGAGCCCACTTGACTACTTCAACAATTGATAAAAATTAAATGTGCAATACATTTTTTCCTAAATGTATGCAATGAAATAAAATACTGGTTTAATTTAGTTTTTGATAGATTTATGCTTCGTAGAGCACTGGATCTACAGGGTGTCTCGCTTAAAAGTGGAACAAGCCTGTAACATGTCTACCGTGCGACCGATTTCAATAAACTTTTTTTTGTTGGATACACCTTCAAAAAGTCTATCTTCGACATACCTGGTGTTCTCTAAAATTCGAAACCGTGGCCGACTACGACACAATTTATGTGACTTAAAATCGGAAAATCATATTAGGGATTATTTGATTCGAATAATTCTTACGAATTCTTGATCAGCACCCCAGAAAACCCTACCAACCAAATTTTCGTTGCCACAGTATACAGGATAGGTAGTTGTTCCTGGTATTGAAATAAAAACAACATTTTGAAATTAAGAAATTGTCGCTTTTGCATATAATTCGTTTTATTTTTCAAAATGATTTGGGTAATTATTGATCTATTTCCTGTTTATCAAAGTTTAAGTTTTTATATGGCGCATGTGGCTCAATTCCTAAGTACAATATTAATTATTATTGAATAGACCTGAAATAAAAGACAATAAATACCATTTTTAATTTTTTATAAATTCATAAATAAATTATACATAAAACTATAACAAAAGAAATGGTGGAAGCCAAATAAGGTAGGTACTTAGCTTTCAACCAAGGGCTGACGGTAGCCGAGCGGCCAAGGCGGTGACGAACAGTTGCTGCTAGGGAAGCACGAGCGGCCGGAAGTTGGTTCGAATCCAACACGTGGCAGAATATTTCTATCCTACCCACGGATGTTTGTGATGGTAGGGGTGGAGGATAGTGTAAGTTAGTAGGTAAAAAGGGCCAAATATGGCCTAATTATCAGTAAGCTTTACCTTTAGCTTTTAACCAATATTAATAAACTGCAGTAGTAAAACTAACTTATCTTATATCTACAGCATAATTTATAAATAAGGCAAAAATGAAGAGCCGTAATATGATTTTCCGATTTTAAGCCACAAATTATGTTGTAGTCGGCCACGGTTTCGAATTTTAGAGAACACCAGGTATGTCGAAGATAGACTTTTTGAAGGTGTATTTAACAAAAAAAAAATTATTGAAATCGGTGGAACGGTAGGCATGTTACAGGCTTGTTCCACTTTTAAGCGAGACACCCAAGCTGTCCTGAGCACCCTGTATAATGTGGCTATCAAAATTTGGTTGTTAGGGTTTTCTGGGGTCCTGATCAAGAATTCGTGGGAATTTTTCGAATAAAAAAATCCCTAATATGATTTTCTGATTTTAGGCCACATGAATTGTATAGTAGTCGGCCACGGTTTCGAATTTTAGAGAACGCCGATAGACTTTTGGAAGGTGTATCCAACAAAAAAAAGTTTATTGAAGTCGGTCGCATGGTAGACATGTTACAGGCTTGTTCCACTTTTAAGCGAGCCAACCTGTATATAGCAATGCGTATGAAAACAAATGAAATAAAATATTCAATAATAGAAAGTAGTCCAGCGACAATTTGATTTCATAATTCAATTATCGCCTGTATTATCGACAAACGACTCTCACTTCACCTCCTTGGCTCTCAGATAATTTTATTAAAGGAATTCGAAATTTTCTCAACACTTTACCAAGCCTGGTTTTATACTCTAACAATTTTTTCTACGCTAGACTGACTAGAACAGGATTTTGTGTTATTAAATATTACCGTAATATTGTTGTTATTTTTAATTGCTAATTGATTTTTAATATATTAGCTGTTACGTATTATACGCTCTGATTGCGAAGCATAAACGTACGGAGTAGCCCAAATAAAATAAGTAGTTTGAGAAATGTTAAGAAATATGGTTACCAATCAGTCATATAATGTTTGGATTAGTTCTGTCTTCCTATAACATTTCTGAAATTATGAAATTTTTAAAGAACTGGTCCTATTATAACGCCAAATACGTATAGAATTAAAAAATATATAGACACAAGTCGTAAAACAATAACGCCCACAACAATCTTACAACAGCTTTGTACTTTTTTATATTAGAACTAATATATACACTATAAACTTTATTATCATTTAGATCCTTTCAAGGAGTAATGTAATATACAATGACATATCAATTTTATAAAATAGGAGAATTACAATAACCCTAAACTCCTACGATGGTCTATCAAAATATGAGTTTCTGGAAAAACCAGTTACTCATTAAAAGTCTAGGACACCTAACGTCCTTCCTTTGTTTCTGTGTCCTGGAGGATATTCTTTGCAGCATTAATGACGTCGTAAAGATTGCGATTCCGATAGCCCTTTCTATATCGGAGAGGATTGCGAATTACAGAAAAATGTATTTTATTGATTCAACGCATCCGGTTGCATCGTGGGAAATTATCGAGTGGATAAATATAAGCTAAAGGTCGTCCTTCTAGTCCATGTGGGAGTTGCACAGATGATACAATGCTCTAACCACAAACGGTCATAATAATTTGTACGTAACTATAGAAGTGCTGACAAAAAGAACATTTAAAATTTTATAGACGCGTAAACACCAACAAACGATATTTGAAATGGTATAAGCAGAAATGACACACTGTCCATTTTTGGTTAAAATCGGGTTACTGCAGAAAATCCACGTAGGTCATCGCATCATAATATGAACAAGTAGCGTATGTCTCCTAATCACTTAACTGCATACGATATGCTGTTTAATAGATAACAGCATCACAAAAAAGTGGTTTGACTAGACCGATATATTCTTATGTATTTTCACACGCTAAATCCGAATCTGGGGTCCACTTAACCATCGCCCTAGGCTCAAGGTCATCCCCAGGTCAAAGCGAAAGCAAGATGTGTAAATGGACCAGACTATCGTACATTTATGTTCTTGGAGTCGCTGATCTGGAGTCAATTTAATCCCATCGCCCTAGGCTCAAGGTCATCCCCAGGTCAAAGCGAAAGCAAGATATGCAAGTAGACCGGACAACTATACATTTATGTTCTAAGAATTGTTGAATCCAAATCTGGGGTTCATTTAACCCCATCGTCCTAGTTTCAAGGTCATACCAAGGTCAGAGCAAAAAAGAGATGTGCAAGTGGGCCAGACTATCGTACATTTATGTTTTTGGAGTCACTGAAGCCGAATCTGCGGTCCATTTAACCTAATCGCACTAAGTTCTAGGTTATTCCAAGGTCAAATCGAAAAATGATATGCATGTGAGCCAGATTATCGTACATTCATGTTTTTGGAGTTGTTTAATCTAAACCCGGGATTCATTTAACCCCATCAGATCAGCTTCAATGTTATTACAAGGTCAAATCGAAAGATAGATATGCAAGTGAACCAGACCATCGTAGATTTATGTTTTTGGATCGCTGATTATGAATCGGAGATTCATTTAACTATCAGTTTAGCTTCAAGTTCATTCTGAGGTCAAATATAAAGATAGATATGCAAATGTGCAAAATCATTGTACGTCTATATTTTTGGGGTCGTTGGATCTGAATTTGGAGTTCATTTAAATCCATCGGGTCAGCTTAACCTGACAACCTCAAAACTCCAATACTCAATAAAGCCCGTAACCTTGTAAACGATACATTGAAGCGTTAAATTCCCATTAAATCGACAAAATGGGAAATATACGAAAATGTGCAAAATATGTAGAAGAAGCTTATTAAAAATATTACAATTGGATACTGCTTTAACCACTTGTTCAAATAAAAATAATTTTACACTTTCGTCTTAGACTATACAGAAGAATCACATGTCTATTGCTTAAAAACATATTACAAGAAATAATAATTAGAAAATATTATTTCTTTTTTAAAATAAAAACAATGTTTTGCTATATTACAAATGCCTCATACTATTATTTAAAATGGAGCAAAATTAATTCTAAATAATAGAACAATGTTTTTATTTCCATTTCTTCATAATTTGCTTTTCTAGGCATGTGACGTTTCTGCGATTCATTTATACTTTTGCACTTTTTCTTGAGTGCAGTTGTTTCGACAAAAGCAAAAATATTTATACCTAGCCTACAACTAGATTTTTATAACCTTAATAATATTTAAATGACTAACACGATTATGAAATTGTTTCTATTTAAATATTGGTGTCAACAATTTAAATAAGCAGTCATTTAAATAATAAACTGATGTTGAACATTTCACTTTTAAAAGATTAATGCTGAATAATTAATCAATAAAAAAAAGGTCAATACAAAAATAGAATGATCCTAAACTTACATAATATTTTAAGATTAAATTATTCGTACAACATATTTCACTCTACCATTCTCGAGAGGTACTGCTTTTTTTATCAATAAAATGTTACTGGTCACATATTAATAAAGATTTTATAAAACTGTAGATCTTATAGCATGTTTTTTTTTTTTTCAGAAATGACCTCCACTGGACTGAGAAGCGAAACCTACAGCGATGACAACTTTTCAGACGACGAAAGCTCACCGCTTACTGAAAATATTTACGGAGGAAGGTGAGCATTATACTGAAGTTAATCTCAAAGATATCGAAACGCTGTAAACTTGTTTCTATGCACATTATTCATCATTAATTGCCCGTTTCGCATTTTTGCAGAGCCACACTCAACTTAAATCTCTTTTTTTATTTTAATGTATTCGTATAATACAAAATTTTATAGTCCAGTCGATGTTGAAATATTTATGACGATATCATCATTGATAAAGTCGTTCCTGAAAATATTTATATATTTAGTAGCAATTCTAGAAGAAGGTGTTTTTAACAGAGCTGTGTCTAACCTAAATTGAACTACCAAATCCTGTATACAGGGTGTTCTACAAGCTATATGACAAACTTTGGGAGATCGTAGCTGAATTAATATTCCAAACTTATTTATAAAGCGAAAAAATGTGTTTCAATATTAACGCCGCCTATGAGACCTTTCCGCCAGAAGTTTACAGAGTCAGAGTAGGCAAGCAACGGTACAATTCGTTGTCATGTCATGTTCGTCTTCAGCTTTTAGTGCCTTATTTTATTTCAAACGTTTTACAGTTATTAAATAAAGGAATTTTTGTCGGGTACAGATATTTTCCACAATATAGTTCGCCGGTTTGTTTTTTGTAGGTTATGGGACAAGACTTTCTATTATCTATTAGTACCTACTGATTCCTTTCGTTCGATTTTCTTACAATAAATTTTATTATAGGCATTTTATCTAACTGTACCTACGGTAAGTGTCTTTTATCGGTAGTGAGTGGTTGTAATTAGTGAAAATGTAGTTTTGCCGGTTTGTATTTGTAACGAAATAATGAAAAACGAATGCAAAATACTGCAGCTAACTGGATTAACTTTTACCTATCTATCAGGTATTATTACTAATAAGAATGTTAATTTTTGTCATTTCTGGATTTAGAAAAGCTGCAAAAAAATTTGCAATTGTTGACAAATATTTGTTTATTGTCTTTTAGGCCTTTTAGGCACGTGGTTAAAATTTTTGTACTTAGTCATAGCGTTGAGTGAGAAATTAGAAAGAGGCGCAACCTTAATGACGAAATGCGTATTCGATCTACAAGTTTAACACCCTATATCTTGAAAACAAAGGACCTAATAGAAAATATCTATAGGGCAAAATGTTTCTAAAGTCAGACAAGAAATAAAGGCCTTTATGTTTGACGTTCCGTTATGTTACACCGTGTTTTACAGTAGGAGTTTTTTGGGCCCGAGATTTGTCCGTCTGTTGAGAACTGCTGTTAACGACAGTCAATTTTGAGTGTTCTGTGTGATTCAATGGTTTAACAAGCAAAGAAAACCTCCGTGAACAATAAGTTGTCGATAAATTGACGAATCTTAGAACCAAAGAGCTGATATTACCTAATACTATCTCGGGCCCAAAAATAGATACGCATTTTGCCATATGGTTGCGCCTGTATCTATAATTTCTCACTTAACGGTCATAGTTAACCCTGTATAAATACGTTTTAAACGATTCTAAACTAAGAATGGATAGCGTTAGTAAAACACAAACAATTCTTACCTTACTGTCACGTTCACATTGATATTCAGCTGTTTCGATGCTCTTTTATTTTATATCGAGTTTCTCTCATTAATTCGCGACTTACGATTTATTATTCGCGTGTTCAATAAATTACAGTAAAATAAAATTGCAATTTGAATAACAATGCGCGCGGAAGGTACTGAAATAGCCGAAGAAGAGACAGCGCCCTGTGGTATTCTATTTATGGTAAACTGGTTATGTAAAAATGTACAATTTCGTACGACGTACCGACTGACTTGTTCCTGTTATCCTTATGCAATCGGCTTCTTAGGAAAAGTGAAATATTTGTTGCTAAAATCTTGATTATACAAATAATATAAAACATTGTGTGAGAATAATATTCTAGTTTGTTTAGTCGCTGAATCTTGACAAGCTAATAGCAGATCAACATAATATTTGGAAAGTTACTGTAGGTACCTTATTTACCTTAACGTCGGAATCAATAACCTGTGCATGATGAGATATTCCAAACACAACCTGTTTTTTTAAATGCCCATTTAATTATGGAAAACATTAATTCATTAAGCGATTTATTTATAAATAGTAACAAAGATTTTAATTATATCTATTATTGGAAGTGACAGGACTTAATGGAGAACAAATTTGAATAATGTACTGTAAGATATTTACAAAATTTCATAGATTAAGGGCGTGTTTCACGCCGAAAAAATAAAACAGGTAAAACAAAAGTAATATCAAAAATAAATTTCTTCATGTTTTGTTTATCCACTTTTACTATTTAAATTCTCCTCAAATAAAATAAAAATATTGTAAGACGCACATTGTTTTGCTATTCTAACTCCACATTTTAACAATTAGTTAACAATCTTATATGCTGAACTATGCAAGTTTATGTTTACATCTAGTTAAATTTTAAAAATATGTATTTTTAAAGATTTCTATACCTAAAAATTTGTTGGTTAGACCGCTTTCTGTCGTTATACAGGGTGTCCCAAAATAGAAGGCCGTACCATTAACCACATATTCTTTGAACAAATAATGCGACTTATGTCATTTGTTATTTGGGCGTCCCTGTTTCAATATACAGGTTACATTTTATAATATTTAGAATTATCCATTTTGTTTTAATTACCAAATATTCATTCAGTAAGTATTACGATTTGCTAAGTTGCCAAGGTATTGTAGTAATAGGTATATCCACAAAATTTCAGTTTCACTTGAAAATGGTAGTGAATTATAGATTTATGGGTACTACAATTTGCCGTTTTTCTCCAAAACGGAGCATTTAAACAAAAAAATTACAAAAGAGATAAAATGATCACAAGAAAATTCTACGTTTGATAGTTCAAGAAAAAGCTGCATAGGCGTGCTTAGAAATAATTGTAGGAGATAAAGGGTACTGCATTCCTCAGTTGCCTACATTCGCCCTTCGATTTTTTTTCACCAAAATTATATGATAAGTATGCCGGAAGAAGATAAAAGTACGTGCAAAATTTCAAGTGTGTATCTGGAATCTGAATGATTAACAAAAATAGTTTTTTAAAATGTAACTAATACCCTGTATATTCAAACAGGGACGCCCAAATAAAAAAAGGCAGAAGGAAAGTAGCATTATTTTTGCCCAAAGAATATGTGGTTAATGCTATGGCCTTATATTTTGGGAAACTCTGTATATTCGTTTTACTTCGGTATATTTGATTTTTCGCAGGTGGCATGAGTACATTCCTGTTATTTGCTATAGCTTTATTTCAAGAACACAGCGCCCTTAAGCAGAATGAAACACTTAAACTTTTAACTGTACGAACAATATTAAAATCTGTAAATGTGTACAAAAACTCTCCAGTTTCTACTTCCTCTATATAAGTAGTAGTTTTATCAAATGTTTTGGTGAATTGAATTTCAAAAAAATTTAAAAATGATGGTGGTAGAATATCATGACGAACCAAAAATATTTACTCTAGTCCAAAAATTAGCTTGCCAAAAATTAACTGTAGATTCTACAGCCAGAAATAAGAAAAAAGTAATATAAATATATTATATACTTCTATAAATTGTTCCACTTTCGATTAACATTAATTTAAAAATTATGCGACATACCACAAAAATATGATATGCAGGCGGTCAAATTGTCCCTAGTAGGCATTGAGAGAGTATTTGTCAGTTTATTTAACAGATGTTTTAAAAACAATTTCAAGTATTAAAATTCCTTTCTAGGGATATTTTGACTATTTATCTTAAACTGTCATGATGCTACAACATTTTCAAATTAATATTACTCGAAAACGGAGCATAGTATCGAAATGAAATAAGAGCATATTTTTTATGTAAAATTCACCCAAAACTTTTAATTTTTTAGTCTGAACGCAAATAATATCATTTTTTTTTTCTTATTTTTGGTTGCAGAATCTACAGTTAAAATTTGGCAGGCAAATTTTGGGACACCCTGTATATGTAACAAAAATTACACTTCTAAGTTTCCTATCCTGAAATAGTCTAAATATTTATTACTCATCCTGTGGTTTACGGTATCCTTACAGGTAGCAGTTTCTTTCGACGATGATCTCAACTTTAGAGAATACGTGTAAAGAATCTCACAAAACATTTGTAAAATTTCCATTTTATCATGCCATGATCCGAACAACGGGGGTCTTAGGTCCTTTGACCCTGTCAATGAACTGCAACGTCCTTCGTAACAATTCTGTTAGGTTCTTTGTATAGATATAGGAACATTTTGACTGATATAGAGTATTTGTCTAGCAATGACCACACCATCAAAATCATCAACATTAGAGATACTCGTACATTGGGAACATAGTAGCTCGAAACAGGTTGGAAAATGATGTTTCTCAAAGGACATACAATCTGGAAAAGCAGATGGTTACTTTCAGAGCTAATCCACATTATAATACATTTGCAAATAATCTTACTTTTTATTTCTAAAGTATCAAACATTCAGGTAATATTAGTTCTTACTTCCTAAATGCCAAAGTTTACATCTAGGTACACTGTAAACGTGTGATGCAAAATCATCAACTTAAGTTCTTAAGCCTTCTGTTTAAGAATGAATACGCAGAATCCCCTATCAATTTTATAGTCTTAACGATACCATCTGTAAAATGAAGCCGCATTGGACACATTCAAATTCTCTGCTTCTCGTCTTGAGAAACTGCTTATGCAAAGACTTAATAATTTACCTTTTGAGTCTCTATAACAGTTTGAAATGGTATTTAACGGGAAAACAAATCATTTATGAATCCAAATGGAAAACATAAGACTACATGGATATTGCTGCGTCATAACGACAAAGTTCTCATTCGACCTTCAATTTTCCATCATACCAATCTGTTAACCACTCCCCATGACACCCTGGGCCTTGAGTCAGCGTGTAAATAACCCTGATGGATTCGACGGTCAATTTCACGTACAACCCATACGGCGATCCATTAAATTTCTCGATATGCGACCGGTTGCGAAGAGGCGAACAAACGGCCTTCTCGACGGGGTTATCCGCCTCTGGGTGACTAGAGCAGTCTTTGTTCCTTCCTAAAAACTATCGAGACGCTGATGTCATTGTCTAATAAGTGGAGTTCGCATGCTGTTCCGTTGTCGAACAGTACTATTGTAGGCGTTCATTTCATAGCTAGAACGGTAAACTAAAATTACTATTATTCTGATGGCCAGTTTTGCACGAGTCGCCCCTACGTCCTTGGAAGTTATCCCTGGCCAAGGGCCGCTAGCCAAGGTCAGATTGATCCACGCCCGCCATGGTAAGGTCAGTGCACACTAGCCGGATTTAGCTGACCGGCGCTCCGACAAAGCGTCCTACGCCTACGAACGTAGCGCATAAATCCTAATGGGCTGCAGCCTTTGTCATACAAGGCAGACACTGGTACTTTGTATTGTCGGGAGCGTCGTCATAAATTCGCGACAAGTCTGCTGCCTTTAAGCCGAGGAGTCAGTACTGCTGCTGCTTTGGTTTCGCTTCACTTCTGAATTGTGGTTTTACTTGTACAAGTCCACAAATTCTTACATTTGTAATATATTACAATCAAAATATGCAGTTAACGAGCAGTCTTTAAAATATCGACTTGAATTAGATTTTTCTACATTTAATGTCCCCTTAATACTCTAATCTCTCCAAATTTTTTGTATCTATAATTTGTATTACTTCCTTCTTAATCATCTTGTAATTTTCTTTCATTTTTCCCAAGAAACACAAGTTAAGAATATTTTGCTTTAAAAGATCTACGCGCATGTATCTAAGAAATCATTATCTCAACTGTAATCTATTTGCTACTATTATACAGTGTGTCCGGAAAAGACGTGTACAACGGAAGACCACAGACTCCTGGGTTCAAATTAAGCCGATTTAGCCCAATTTACTTATTTCCAAAATTGCTTCGTTTAGCCGCTAGAGAGCGCCAACGTTTGAGAAAATTTTTGTTTATTCCGAATATCTCGAAAACGACTTGATCGATTTTAACCATTTTTGGGCTACGCAGTTATAAGTCTAACCGACACTTTTTGACGTTATTTAGAATCTTTTGCAGTTATTAGAAATGTAAGAAAAATCATGTATCATGCAAATATAAGCACATATTTTTTTAACCTCCTGTACAATTACTCTCAGTTTTTTTGTTAGTAGCTGACTTTATTTAGAAACTTTTTTTATACTCACAGAATTTTGAATAGATGAGTAGTTTAGGCAGAAAAATATTTTCATATGTCAACAATATCAGCATTCGTTCTGCAACAAATAACGAAAATTCCAAAACTCTCATTTATATTTTATTTACTAAATACAAGATAATAAAATATAACAATCAAGAGTTATGATCACTTTACAATAAATGCTCAAAGTGACCACCGTTTTCTCTTATGCAACAAGTAATCCGTTTTACGAAGTTGTAGTGCAGCCTCTCCATGATTCCTGCATTACCTCGTAAAATATTAACTGCGTCTTGGATTCGCCTAAACAATTCCTCTTCATTATTAACTGCAGAGGCATATACTTTAGTTTTTACTGCACCCCACAAAAAAATCGCAAGGGGTTAAGTCTGGTGCTCGAGGTGGCCATTTTATAGGAGCATCGTTTCCTCTTCCGATCCACCTGTTAGGATACAGATTATGTAAATATTGACGAACGGGTATTGTAAAATGAGGGTGCACCATCGTGCATAAACCACATGTTACGACGAAGTAATAACGGCAAATCGTCCAACAAATTAGGTAATACTTGCTGTAAAAATTTAAATAGTTGACCCCATTCAATCGATGTGGAAGCACAACCGGGCCAATAATAAAGTTGTCGATAATTCCCGCCCACACATTTACTCTGAATTCATATTGAAAATGTCTTATTTCAGTACAGTGTGGATTTTCATCAGCATAAACGTGTTTGTTGTGGTTATTAATGATGCCTGACCTAGTGAAACATGCTTCATCTGTAAATAAAATGTTTTTGCTGAAGTTGATATCATGGGCTCTTTGATCTTGTATAAAATTACAAAATGCTAAACGTTGTTCGGGGTCAATGGGTAGCAATTCATGTACCGATTGAATGTGGTACGGATGTAGTAATTGCTCCTTCAAAACATCATGAACTATGGTTTTTGGTATCCCTATTTCATGTCCAATGCGTCTTGCACTAATTTTTGGGTTCTCTTCTATCTTATCTAGGATTTGTTCCTCCACCTCTATAGTTTTCGTAGTACGTTGACGCCCTTGAGCCGCATTCATTTGGTGGAAGGAACCAAATTCGCGAAGTCGCCTTTCGATGTTGGCAAAAGTTTGATGATTTGGCACTCGTCGATGAGGGAATCTGTCCATGTAGACCCTAACACTTTTGCGGCCGTTACCTTGACAAAATCCATAAACCAAAAGCATATCTACTTGTTCGGAATATGTATAAGTATCCATGATGAAATAATGAAAAATGAGAAAAATAAACAAACACAACAATAACGACAACAAATAAAGTAAGATCTAAAGTAACTAAGTAATTGAGCAAGAAGAATACACCGAGAGACTAATTTCAGTAGCTGATTAGATTTGACACACAACTGACACTTAAAATAACAGAGCCAACTTCTGGTACTTCATTGTTGCAGAACGAATGCTGATATTGTTGACATACGAAAAATATTTTTTCTGCCTAAACTACTCATCTATTCAAAATTCTGAAAGTATAAAAAAAGTTTCTAAATAAAGTCAGCTACTAACAAAAAAAAAACTGAGAGAAATTGTACAGGAGGTTAAAAATATGTGCTTATATTTGCATGATACATCATTTTTCTTATATTTCTAATGACTGAAAAAGATTCTAAATAAGGTCAATAAGTGTCGGTTAGACTTATAACTGCGTGGCCTAAAATGGTTAAAATCGATCAAGTCGTTTTCGAGATATTCGGAATAAACAAAAATTTTTCGCAAACTTTGGCGCTCTCTAGCGGCTAAACGAAGCAATTTTGGAAATAAGTAAATTGGGCTAAATCGGCTTATTTTGAACCCAGGAGTCTGTGGTCTTCCGTTGTACACGTCTTTTCCGGACACCCTGTATGTATGAACAATAAATACAAAAATATTTCGTACAAATCTCCGTGCATGTATTACAAAACATTCAAGTTTTCTAAAGCTGAATATCGATGTCGCTTCCCGAACAGAAGAATGCCAGATAGAAATGTATTAGACAGTTTTCAACAATGCATGTGAAACTGGAGTGTTTCCCAATCTGAGAATTACATCTGAGAGGCAAGCTGATCCTGGTCTAGCAGTGGAAGAAAAAATTCTAAATATGGTAGAACGTAGTACAAGGCGCATTGCAACCCGTCGCCAAATTAATCAAACTACAGCATGGAAAGTCATTCACAAAAATGGTTTAAAACCTTTCCATATTCAGCGCGTCCAGAATCTCAGGACGGTGATAATGCTTTGCGGATGCATTTTGCCATTGGACAAACGCAAACCAAACCGTTTACAAATACATTTTGTTCATAAATGAGACTCAATTCACTCAATTCAAGATCGCCAGATTTGAAACCTCTTGATTACTGCTTTTGGGTTCCCCCCAATCAGCCTGTATACTCGTATATTTAATACAGCACACTATAAGTAGCAAGTGTTAGATTTGTTACATATCATTATTTATGGAAAACGACACACATTTAACCCTTGTCGGACACACCACCAGATGGGCTTGTTAGCTCTCATCAGCATGCCATAGGTGAGATGACCGACAATTGGATTGGCTGTTCCTTCATATGTATGTTCATATAAACTGAGTGCAGGTGAGATATAACTATGTACTTTTATCTGCACTTTTATCATCACTGATTATATTTCACGTTCCACCAAAAACTACAGCTATTACATATTAATGAAACTGCTATATTACTTTTGCAACACATTTTTGATATGAAAACGTCGTTGTGTATGGTAATTTTTCTACAAAATGTTGTCATTCTGAAATCACGTCGCCAAGAAACTGTCGCAATGCTGACCTACTCCGCCAACTTTGGCGTTACGGGTACAACTCGCAATCCAGCGGGTTGTGTAACCACGGAAACTAACATATCGAGCAGTTCTACCAGTAATAACTACCCATTAGAACCAATTGCCCCAGAACCACGTCAAACCAAACCGAACATAACGTTCCAAAACGATCGTTCACGCTTTCTTGGTCCGATTTGTGAAAAGCTCGCGGTAGGCCTTGATAAACTTTAGACGATAATTGTTGAGACAAAAGAACGCGGTACAGGGTGGAGCAAAATGAACGAGAACCTTTGAAGATAAAGTAAAGACACTGGCCTTAGCCATTAACTCTCAGATTTTTCCACCCTGACTTCCATCTGTAATTATCCGAACAATGAAACAAACCTGCCTATTATTGAATAAAATCTGTTTATAATTACTATAATAACGTCCGTGCCGACAATTTATTCGGTCAGTTTTTGTCCTTTGCACTCTCCCACACTTGTATTGTTTTCATTGTGAATGTTTTTCTTTCTGTCGAAATTTACGAGTCGATCCTTCCATGCGTAACGGTTCATTTGTTTCTTTTACGAGTTGATGAACTCCGAAAAACAAACGATGAACTGGTAGGATTCCACAGGCGATTATTTGTTTTCGAGGTGGGCTCGTCGAGATACCAGTGATGTTATTGATGGGTTCGTGTAATGCATCTATTCATTTTGGAATCGGCCCTCTTGGAATCGAGAGTCAATGGCTTCTTTTTCATAACGCTATTAAATAAACGATTAAGGAACTCAAACAAACAACGGAATATGGGTATGATTCGTGAGTTGAATGCGTAATTTCTGGCTTATAGTAATAGTTGTAAGCTTTCCTTTTAAGAAGAATTGAACACCTTGTCAGGAATTTTTTATTTTAAACTGTCTATGTGTTTATTACTCCATATAATCCTGTTTCTCTTGCTGTATTAATAAAACATGCATCTGTTGTCAATAAAATGAAGTCAATATGTCTCCATTATTGAAAATAGTTGACTCATCTTATATTTGGTTTCATGTATATAACTAGACATTGAAGAAAAAAAGCTTATTAATTCCAGAATATTTATCAAAACATTGTAACGTTCTCGACCAAATAATTACGAAATCAATGCCATAATTATTGCTCTGCAATATACCTCATTATTCTAGGATTGACAATATGTTCTTTAATGCTTTAATAATAGCAAGAATGATTACTTACGATGTGTTAAAGAAAATAATCAAGATTGTTATGCTAGACAGCCCAGTTCGTTAAATTTAATTATCTCAATTTATTGCGACAATCAACTGTTACCAGACTATTCAACACGGATGACTTACAACGAAAGTGAAAATTATACAAGGTTACGTTTTATTACATTTACAATTATTTACGATTAAAAATGAACAAAATCTTTTACAAATTGTTTGTATGTGCATGTTCAATGCACACCAAGAAAGCCAGACTTGGCCCCTACAAATTTTTCGTTCTATAAAAAATTAAGGACACAACAAATTTTGCATGCTAGCACAGTTGAACGTTTGATTTAATAGCTAACCCACAATTAATACTGTAATTCGTTCAGAAGTGAATGGAAACATTACTTAACTACCACTGCCAAACACAGTATTGTGTGACATTCCATTCTAGTCGATACTAATATAGCTCTCTAAGAATTTCACAACCGATTTCATTTTAGATTACACACAGAAATTCTGCAGTAATATGTACATATTGACCGCAAACGTAATACGCAAGGATTAACAAGACAAACAGTTGCATAAAATCAGAAGCAAAAATAATATTTGGTGACAAAATACCTCAGTTTGCAAAGGGGTGCTTCAGGGCTCAATATTTGGACCTTTTATATTTCTGTTTTTGTTAACGATTTTGATTTCACGGAATATATTTCAACCTTTATTAAATACTGGTTAATGAGTTTCGAATGTGTTAATTTAAAGCAAACCGCATGAGTAGCGACTTGAATATTATCGATCCCACACTTTCGAAGCCATCCTGATGAAACTATTACCGTTCTATTATCTCCTTAACAGGGGCATCGGTATTTTAATGCCTTCTAAAAGAACTTTAGCGTCAAAATAGCTATAATCGAACTTTAATTTATAAACGATTAAATACTGAGCGATCCGACGGTTCGCCACAACAAAAGCTCGAAATAACCGCTCAGAATTCGGGAATGTCTCATTAAGAGCGAAATGCCAAGGATAACTAGATCCGCGGCGCTACGCGGATACGAGAACGTGCAAGCTTAAGAGGGTTCGGCTCCGACCTGCCCTTCTGAGTCATGCACAGCTTCCTAGTTCCTTGTGATTCGATTGTCTCCTGTTACCGAAATGTCACAGCCGCCTCGTTTTTAGTTATCCGTTATGTTACACGTCGAATTCGACTAATTTTTACATTATTACTCCTACAGAGCGCTTAACGATATGCAAATAGAACAAATTGAAATTCAATAATTCTAAAACAGTGTTTGATCCAATTTGTCGTGGAATAATTTACTAAACATAGTTGTCATTCATATTTTGGGATGATGAGATTGGGAAGTTCGTAGCGTTTTTTGTTTTCCATAGTTAGAATATGGCAAGGTTGCTTTAGTGTCAGATTATTCTAACCAATTCTTTCCCTTAACAAAGTGCTGCGTGTTGATGAAATCAAAAGTTCATGCCATCCAGTTTGAACTACTAATAATCGATTACCATTGTCCGACGTCTTTCGCTTTAACAGTTAGAGCATTCTCATAATGCACATTAACAAATTGCACACGCTGTGGAATCGTATAATAGCTCATGATAATTCTTTGACACAACTAACTGTAATGTATTTATAAAAATGAATGTTTGTCTGTATGTCTTTTATAGAATCGCAAACTATGCATTTGATCATGTGATGATCATTAGCAAAGTTGTTGTGCATGAGCCCATGAAGCTTTCTCAGTTGGTACGACCAATTTTCGACAGATGGCGCCACTGTCATTCCAAGAAATATTGTGTATCCCACAGCACTTCAATAAATATCGAATTGAAACGAAACGCTGCAATGTCACAATTTTTTCGAAATGAATAAAATCAATAAAATGACTCAAAATGAATTGAATATTTGTGTAATGTCTTTCCTTCAAATTTATTTTAGTTGGTGGCGTAGCAACGCGCACACGGTACAGCTAGTAATATAATAAAAATAATGTAATATACTGAAATATAGCCTAAGCCAGAGTCTCTTAAGGTTAGACAAACCTAGGTACAGCTAGCCTGTGCTATTTCTGTCCGCCGCCCAAGTTATCTGCGTGAAAGTTTCCGTTCACTGATTTTTTTTATGTAAAACTGGATCTACGAACGGCCTTGCCTTCATAATCCTGCAATTAAGTAGATGTTAAACCCGCCCGGTTTTGAGAAGGTTGCAAATATCATAACAAAGGAACATGATATGTTTTCATTCTAATTATCATACAGCTCGCATAATTCAAAGCTGCTACTTAATTCGCAAGACAGAATACTGCGTATTCTAAGCGAACTTGAGTGTTTTCCAATAAAAACCACGACATTTTTTATCTTTCAGTACAAGGACTGTCCAAGAGACGAAAGGATGGGACGTGTTCATGGACCCTCCCATCAAGGAGGAATCTGGTTCAATGGCAAACCAAAAGTGCCTGGAAATTACGGTAAAGATCCTGAAGGTCGTGGCATATCTAGTAACATTCGTAATAGTCCTAGCAAGTGGGGTGATATCGAAAGGCACCCTCTTGTTTATGACTTCGCAGATTAGGCCCGATAGAGTTATCCAATATTGTAATAAGGAATTAGGTAGAGATAAACAATTCATAGTTAAGTTACCGACGCCTGAACGTGTGGCTTGGATGTGGTGCATATTCATCGCGTTCTCAGTACCACAACTGGGAGCCTTGTTCAGATCCACGAGGATGTGCTTTTTCAAATCATCCAAGAAACCGCCGTTTTCGCATTTCCTTACCGTATTCTTAACAGAAACTGGTCACACAATAGGGCTAGCCCTCCTAATGTTTCACATACTGCCTGATATAGATGTAGTCAAGGGGGCTATGCTGACGAACTGCCTTTGTTTTGTACCTGGAGTATTAGGTGAGAGTATACAACAATCCTTCGCTGTATTGCAATTATTACAAAAACTGTTTTCCAGGTTTACTTTCGAGAAACAATAAAGAATCGCAACGTTTCATCAAAGTAATCATTGATCTCGTAGCCATATCTGCCCAGGCGACAGGTTTCATAGTGTGGCCGATCATAGAAGGAAGAGCGGATATGTGGATCATACCCATAGCTATTTTTCTAGTCTCTTTGGGCTGGTGGGAAAATTATATTTCCAAACACTCCCCGTTACCATTTATAAAAAAATTAGGAAAGATCAAGGAAACTTTCGATGAAACTAGGTATTTTACATACATGTTTATATCCACGTGGAAGATCCTGTGCTTCTTTTGACCATGCTGTTCATAATACTGGCCAGGGAAGGAGAACTAGGATTCATTTTTACGGAATTTTCAGAAGGATTCAATGCACACCCTATCACTATACTTGAGGTAAGTTAACAAATATTTTAAGGTCTTTCAGTAACCGCTTTTATTTTAGATCAAACCAGTTTTGGGTGGAACCTCCCTTCCAGATATTTCCGAAATTATCCCAACAGGCGACGACACCGTGATAACATCTAGCGACATGACTCCGATTTACGTTCTACTCATCAACATTGCCGGTTCATATTTCGCGTACATCTTCGGAAAATTTGCGTGTAAAATCATGATCCAAGGATTCTCCTACGCTTTCCCAGTCAATCTAACCATTCCAGTCACAATCTCCATGCTCATAGCAGCATGTGGATTGAGAAATGGAGACTCTTGCTTCTTCCACGACACTATTCCCGGTTATCTTTTCTACGAGTCTCCCGCGACTGTCTTCCTAAACGATTTTATTTCACATCAACATGCCTGGATTTGGTTGCTGTGGTTGTTGAGTCAAACTTGGATCACTATCCACATTTGGACGCCAAAGTGTGAACGTCTGGCTCGAACGGAGAAGCTGCAAGTTACACCCATGTATGAAGGTCTCTTAATTGATCAAAGTATGGGAATGAACAGGCGAAGAGACGATGAAGCAGACGTGAAACCAGAAGACTTGGATGAAATCCAGAAAGAAAAGGCTGACGAATATTACGAAACCATTTCAAATCACACCGATGGCTCTTCTCCAAAAACAGTTAAAAATTCAGACCATATAACAAGAATCTACAGTTGCTGCACCATGTGGCACGAAAACAAAGAAGAAATGATAGAGTTTTTGAAATCTATCCTCAGACTTGACGAAGATCAATCAGCAAGAAGGGTAGCTCAGAAATATTTAAGAGTGGTAGATCCAGATTACTACGAATTCGAAAGTAAGTAGAAATAAATATTTACCAGCGCACCAAGTAATACTTCTATTATTTCAGCTCATATTTTCTTTGATGATGCTTTTGAAATATCCGACCATAACGACGATGACACCCAGGTGAATCGATTTGTCAAGCTTCTTATAGCAACTATCGACGAAGCTGCATCCGACGTCCATCAGACTCATATACGAGTTCGTCCACCTAAGAAAATACCAACTCCTTACGGCGGGCGACTCATTTGGTCCCTCCCTGGTAAAACTAAAATGATTGCCCATCTCAAAGATAAAATGAAGATCAGACACAGAAAGAGATGGTCCCAAGTCATGTACATGTACTACCTGTTGGGGCACAGGCTTATGGAACTACCAATATCTGTTGACAGAAAAGCTACGATCGCCGAAAACACCTATTTATTGACTCTTGATGGAGATATTGACTTCCAGCCCTCAGCCGTACTACTGCTTATCGATTTGATGAAGAAAAATAAGAATCTAGGTAATTTTATGCCAGTAAGTTAATGTTCTAGTACATGTTTATTTTGCTTAAATAGGAGCTGCTTGTGGACGTATTCATCCAGTAGGATCTGGTCCTATGGTGTGGTACCAACTTTTCGAGTACGCTATTGGGCATTGGCTGCAGAAAGCTACTGAGCACGTAATCGGTTGTGTACTTTGTAGTCCAGGATGTTTCTCCCTCTTTAGAGGAAAAGCTCTTATGGACGACAATGTCATGAAAAAATATACCACATGGTAAGATTTTAGTCGTGGAGTGTACTACAGATACATAACCCATTTTTTTTAGTTCGGCTGAAGCAAGACATTACGTGCAATATGATCAGGGAGAAGATCGTTGGTTATGTACGCTTCTCCTCCAGAGGGGGTATCGTGTCGAATATTCAGCCGCCTCCGACGCCTACACTCACGCTCCCGAAGGTTTCAACGAATTCTTCAATCAACGTCGTCGGTGGGTACCATCCACCATCGCCAACATTATGGATCTGCTCATGGATTCCAAAAGAACCATTGCCATTAACGACAACATATCTATGCCTTATATTGGCTACCAAATTCTCCTTATGGGTGGTACTATTCTTGGACCTGGTACTATATTTCTTATGTTGGTGGGTGCCTTCGTGGCTGCTTTCCAGATAGACAATTGGACGAGTTTTTACTACAACATCTACCCCATACTTTTCTTCATGCTTGTCTGCTTCACTTGCAAATCAAACATTCAGGTATTAAACTAATTGGAAATGTAAAGCTCGATGTAACGCACTTTCGTAATTTCAGCTACTAGCTGCGCAGATATTATCCACAGGCTACGCTCTCATTATGATGGCTGTAATCGTTGGTACGGCCCTGCAGTTACGTGAGGACGGAGTCGGATCACCGTCAGCCATTTTCTTGATAGCTATGACGGGTTCCTTCTTTATAGCGGCTTGTTTGCATCCCCAGGAGTTTTGGTGTATCGTTCCTGGTATCATCTACTTATTATCCATACCATCTATGTACCTGCTGCTGATTCTGTATTCCATTATCAATCTCAACAACGTCTCTTGGGGAACTAGAGAAGTTGCAGTGAAAAAGACCAAGAAGGTGAGATACTTTTCTCTTGAACATTGATTAGAAACTAATATGGCAATTATAGGAACTTGAAGAGGACAAAAAGCAAGCTGAGATGGCGCAGAAACAGAAGAAACAAAAATCCTTGCTCGGGTTCTTGCAAGCCGGAGGCACAAATGATGATGACGAAGGAAGTATTGAAATATCTCTTGCTGGATTGTTTAGGTGTATGCTGTGCACTCATCAAAAAGCTGGCGATGAGCAAGCACAACTTATGCACATAGCAGATTCCTTGGACAGTCTTGCCAAGCGTCTAGACCACATCGAGAAGTAAGCGTTGATCACCAAATATGATTTCTATGGAATAAAATTTCCTTTCTTTCCTTCAGAGTAATAGATCCTGTAGGACATACGTCCAGAAGAAGAAGCATGTCTGCTTCCTCTCGGCAAGGTGATCCTCATTTGAAACCTGTTACTGAAGAGGAAGAAGAAGGGGAATCATCAGTTGAATCCGACTCTGAAACCGCTTCAACTCTTCCTAAAAACAAAAGAGACGATTTGGTCAATCCCTATTGGATCGAAGATCCAGATGTTGGAAAAGGAGAGGTAGAGTATCTCAGCAGCAATGAGATGCAGTTCTGGAAGGATCTTTTGGAGAAATATCTGTATCCACTTGATGAAAACAAGGAGGAGAAGGTAACACTTTTAAAAATGTTGACGTTTCCAGTATTGATGTAACACAGATTTTAAATATTTTTGTCAATACTATTTCTTTTTTCAAAATTGCCAACGGGCATTCCTTTTTCATGTTACTCTAAAAGACATATGTTATTATTTTATAAAAGCAACCCAATACCCATAATATATGCTAAATTATAGGCCCGTATAGCAGCAGATTTGAAGGAGCTTCGAGACCAATCAGTGTTTGCTTTCTTTATGATGAACGCCTTGTTTGTGCTAATAGTATTTTTGCTGACATTGAAAAAGGACTACCTCCATATCAAATGGCCGTTCGGCGTTAGAACCAATATAACTTACGACGAGAGTACTCAAGAGGTAACTATACGGGGTGTGCACGATACTTTGTGGTTTTCTTTTCAGATACCCGCAGGGATCGTGCAACCCCCTCTAAACTGCATAGCTAATGTGATTTTAACTTTTTACAGGACAGAATAGCGAAAGATTTGATCGAACTGAGAAATAAGTCAGTTTTTGCTTTCTTCATGTTCAATGCCCTTTTCGTGTTAGTCGTGTTTCTTCTGCAACTTAATAAGGATCAAATCCATGTTAAGTGGCCACTCGGAGTTCGAACTAATATTACTTATATCGAGGAGACGTCCGAGGTATTTAAAGGTCTTATTTGAATGTGTCTTCTGCTCTGGATTTTGGATACTAATGAGTCTTTTGACTTACTTCTTGTAATGTATGTTGTGAACATCCACGCAACTGTGCTCCATTGAAAAATTGACAATCACATTTACTTTTTTTAAGACAAGACATGATTTCAATAACATTCAGGACTAAACGAACAAAGACCAAGACTTTGGAAACAAATTATTGCTGTATTGGTGTGTTTGAATGGAACGCCCCGAGTTGTATCATCTGACAATGGACCACAGTTCCATGGTAGCATGTTCAACACTAATTTACATTACTTGAGTGTGAACACACCTGTTGTGATTAATACACTTCTCTTCTGCAAGGTTTTTTGTTTCACATAACACTATATGTGTTTATTAAATACACTGAAACACTACTAAGGTAATGCTTCATGCAGACACCGCCCATACACATCCAATTGACTAAAACTGGGATTTAGTTGATTAAAATTGAAAGCACGTTGTACATTGTCACTTGTGTGAAGGAAATAATCATTAACACACTGTTATTCTGTTACATTTAATAATGCTTTTAAGACATATAGTGTCAAATTGTGAATAGCATATTACTTTATTAAATGTAACAGTCTTGTTTTATAACATTCATCGCCCTCGTACCCATATACCATTTCTCCATATCATCCACAATGAAACGAAAAAACTATGAATTAAAAGTAATGATATCCATACCTATTTGTATTTGTTTCTTCAAAAGAAAAAAATGTTTGCAATCATTTCACCACTAAACCATATTCACCATACCATCATTAACAAGAACAAAAAAAAATATTCTTTGGAATGCACTCTTCTTTGGAAGAACTTTTGTCAACTTCCGGATTTTTAGAAAATGGTTTAAATCGTCCTCTTCCTGTTGTCCTTTGTTGTTAACAGTATGATCCTTTACCTTCTTTTTGTGAATAATCTTAACAAAAATTTGTGTTTCTAAATAATGCACAAATCACTGGACCACCTTCTGAATGTATAGGTATAGGTGGCGCCATCAAGTGATTTCTGTATATATTGCATGTATTTGTAGCATAAAAATTAGTTTTCTCAAAAGAAATGTATTGTTGAAATTGTAATGTAAATATTTTTGGGAAAACTCCTTCACTAACAACTTCACACTTCATTGTCTAAACACAATGTGTTTCTAGGTGCATATCTCCAAAGAATACTTGCAACTGGAACCCATCGGTTTAGTCTTTGTATTCTTCTTCGCCCTTATCTTGGTTATACAGTTCACTGCCATGTTGTTCCATCGATTTGGTACCATAGCCCACATCTTGGCTTCAACAGAACTCAACTGGTCTTGCACCAAAAAGGTAAAATCTAATTTAACACAACCTCTTATAACGCTTTCACGATGACCATTTACAGAAGGAGGAAATGTCTCCTAATGCTCTCCTGGACAAGCAAGCTATAGAAATCGTTAAGCAATTACAAAACTGCAAGGAATCGACGGAGACTATGACAATGATTCTGGTTCAGGTCCGGACCGTATCGGCAAGAGGAAAACTATTCAAAACCTGGAAAAGGCCGCACAGAAAAAGAGACAGATAGGAACTTTGGATGTGGCGTTCAAGAAACGCTTTGCCAAACTTAATGCCAACCCTGAAGGAGGTAAAAAAAATATAAATAAAACATTTTAACACTAGTAACAACCAACCTTCCATTTCTAGGTACTCCATTGCTGAGTAGGCGAATGACCATGCGAAGAGAAACGATGAAGGCTCTAGAAGTACGAGTGAATTCTGTGATGGCAGAACGAAGAAAATCGCACATGCAAACCTTAGGCGCAAAGAATGAATTTGGGAACAACAATGTGGCCCAGAGGAACCATAGAAACAGCGTGGCAAGCAGCATTCCTGCCAAGGAAGTGTTCGAGAATGGACATGTGAACCAAGCCTTTGAAGAAGAGACTTACGGAAGCAGAACCTCCCTTCCCATGCACACGAGGCCTAATGTGACGTGGAAGGGAAGCAATAGTAGGATGTAGATTGAAAAGTTAGGACTGTTTAAATTATTTTTGTAGGACCTTGTAGTTTCAAATTTATGAAATATACAGGGTGTTTATAAATAAGTACAAAAACATTTAAGGAGTGATTCTTTGATTAAAATTTATGAAACATTTTTGAAAAACATACTCCCCGCGAAAAAAAAAATCGAATTTTTTCTCCTTTTTTGGAGGTGCTTAAATTTCGAGGGGAGGGTGGTTTAAAAAATGTAAAACATAAAAGACTTATTGCCATCAAAAAATGACCAATTAAATTTTTTCCCATTTATTTAGAAACACCCTGTATACAAAGCTTCAGTGGCAATAGTCACTAAAACCGCTTCACCTAAATATCAAATCTACTTGTAAGAAATTATTTCTTCTGAAGACTAGTTTGTGATATTCCGTGTCTCTTTTCACTGTGAACAAATTACTTAGTTTTGCTTCAGATTTTTAAATGTTGCCTTTGAATTTTAAATGTTTAAATTTTACGCTTATTTATAAAAAAAAATTGTATATCTCAGTTGAAACAACGAAGATACTCTCTAAATACTCATTTTAGTTGTTCGCTACTCCCAACTGCCTTTTTTAGTCATAATTATTGTAAATATTTTTTCCTGGATTTTCTCCAAATTTTTTTTATTTTTACCTCTAAATATTATAAGACTAAATAATTTAAGCTCAACATTTTTATACGATAAAGACAACTTTTGTACTTTTTTAGTGATAAGATTATATTTATATTTTGCATTTAAGTTTGTGATATAAAAATAAATATTTGTATATATACATTTGTTTCATTTTCTAAAAAAAAGTATTTGTACTTTTCATTGCCATCACAAGAAAGTTCAAATTCTGTTGTTTTCAGTAATTCAATTATTGATTATCTGAAAAAATCATGGGTAGATTTCTAAAGTAAAAGTATTGCGATTTATTCCAACTCAATTTAGTCCAAAAGTTGATAGTTAAAGAGATTTGGTTCTAGATGCGTTCTTGAAACTGTGGAAACTTCGAGAATCCTAAAAATATATGTAAGCATTTAAAAACAATTTTTTACTATTCCACTAATAGAAAATAATATTTTACATTTAATACCCTGTATCTTTATTTATCAACTTTTGTACTAAACTAAGGTAAATCACAATATTTTTGGGATCACCTTGTATAAAAGTGACCCAATTGGGCGTTTTAGGGATAGAAAATAAGATGCGCCCAGTACATAATATAAAATTTTTGATTTTATTTCAAAATAATTTCTGATAAATGTACAAAAGAAAATAATCATTTCTACATTGAACAGTTTTTAAGTACCAAATACTGGATATGGTCAACCCTTTTATAACATTGTACAGCTGTGGACACAAAAAGTCTCTAATATGAAATTAAATATAGAGGATGTTTTGCATAAGAACCGACAGAGTGCAGGTGTATGCAGGGGTGTCCAAAATATTCCCTATCCCTATAGTTGCCTCCCGAGAAATTATTAGCTGCCATAATGGAGCCTTAAATTTCGAAAAAAAAATATATATCTATGCAACACTTTACTATGGAAGAAACAAAATTTGGTACATGATTTAGGTTTATTACTGTTTTTTTTTTTTTTTTGACAAGTTAATTTAAGCACCACAAGATGTAACTCAGCCTTAAAATTGTACCAAACTTAATTAAAAATAATGATATTCTCCTCGGAATTTAATTTTAAAGCGTTTATTAGAAAATAAAAAAAGGCTGCAGTAAATAAATATTACTTCAATAATTGTTACCTAATAATTGAGGCGTATAGATTCAAAAGCGGATAAATCCACAATTTGAATTTTCGTGGTTTTTGATAGCACTGAAATCATAATCGACTATCCTATATTATGGCATAAAAGTTAAAATCAAAAGTAAACAGATCCTCATAAAATTCTACAATCAAATTTGAAGTGAGTTTCAAAGTCGGACAAATCCATCGTCCAATTAATAACAAATGCGGATTAATCCCGATGTAGTCAAAACCGGACAGATCCTCTGGGTGATGTCGCTAAGTAACATTCATAACCGGATATATCCAGTAGGGTGCAAAGAAACCTATGAAACGTTTTTCTGCGTGTTCTATAACTCAGTATGGCTTGTAGTCTTGTAAACGGAAGTAGCATTAGTTTGTTTACTTTTTACCAATGAATATACCCGTTGAAACTCCTCCAAATGCTAGTAGAAAGCGTGGTAAAAGTTTAGACACTAGGAAGGCAGTGTTGGCAAAGCGTTTAAGGTAAGTTCTTCTTCATCTCACATCGACTATTACAAATATAAGTTGCATTATCCATCAATGTAATTATAAATTATTATAAACACACAATATTTTTATTATTATTTTTATAATACTTGCATAATTGGGAGTTTAAATACTAAAATCTTTTTACGCCTAAAAAACCTCCTGGTCTTGTTCAGTGTCAACATTCCTCTGGGGCCTATCGGTGTACAACGCTAAAACCTTCAGATATTGCTAACTTTCATAGTAAATTTTACGCGTCCAAAGAGAAGTGTGTCCAAGATGCGTACTTGTTGAGGTATTGCCGAATCAAGGAAATAAAAAGAAGACGGCTCAAAAATCTAAAAAACACAAAAACTCACGACCTTAGTATACTTTATCAAAAAGAAATTATCCGACGAGGTTGTTCCAGTTTGCAAAGAAACATTTCTGAGAAGTTTAAGCATTACAAAGCATAAAGTGTTAGGTGTGATTAAGAGATTTAAGAATACCGGGAAATGCCGAAGAAAATCGTGGTGGAGATCGCCGAGCTCAAAAATGCAAATAAATTGGCGAATGTTAAGAGCTACATAAAAAGATTTGCTGTTGCGGAAAGTCATTATTGTACAGGCAAAAGTGAAAGGCAATACCTGTCGAGTGAATTATCAATTAAAAAAATGTGGCGACTATATTGTAAAGATAACCCTGAACTGCCTGTAAAAAAATGCTATTTTAGAAATATTTTCAATACCAAATTCAACTTGGGATTCAATGCTCCGCAACGGATGTTTGCTCAAGGTGTCTGGAATTTAGAGAGACCATTAGGCATGCAAAAGACGACGACATGAGAAGAGATTTAATGACTCAGCAGCGAATTCATAGGCTGAGATCTAAAGCGTTTTTCGAAGCACTAAGAGAAGAAAGGGAGGGTTTACTGACAATGTCTTACGATTGCCAAAAAAATCTTCCTTTGCCCAAAATTCCAGATCAACAGGCCTACTACAAGCGGCAACTCTATATCTATAATTTTTGCATTGTTGTGGGGAATTCACATTCTTCTCTAACAAAAGACAACGTGTTTATGTATACTTGGAAAGAATCAGATTCCTCCAAGGGGTCTAATGAAATAGCCTCTGCTGTTTTTCATCACTTGAGACACCTCAATCTGGAAGGAATTATGAATTTACGTTTATGCTCAGATGGATGTGGGGGGCAAAATAAAAATATGACAATGATTACCATGGCATCAAGCTGGATGAAGAGAAGTGCACCAAGAGAACTGAAAACGTTAGAATTAGTGTTTCCAGTAACGGGACATTCGTATATACCCCCCGATTGGGTTTTTGCAAACATAGGAAAAAAAGTTAGGAAAAAAGATACAATAATCCGCCCCGAAGAATATTTAGAAATATTTTCTGAGTCTGGCAGTGTTCTGAAACTTGGAGAAGATTGGAATGTATACGACTGGAGAACCGCCTATTCCGAGAATGTAAAGCCAAGTTCATCTATGTATTTTAAAATAAATTCTTGTAAGAGAATAATAATTACCAAAACATTAGGTGCTGAAATCTTGGCACAAGGGAACCCCATTACAAGCATCTCTTAGGTGTTCCTAAAGGAATATGTAAGAAAAGAAAATCCTACATTGGCATACATCCAGATGAACTAGACGTTTGTAGAAATTTTATCAAGCCAGAGAAATTGTCTAATGTTAATGACTTATGAAGGGGCATTTCGGATCAGACTGGCAAAATAGATTTACTAAACTGGGTTTAGATTATTACAAAACTGTATTGACTAGGTTGCAACCGCAACAAGAAGCTGAAATAGAGTCTGAAGCTGTTTGTGAGCAGCAGGAAGATGATAACAGATTTGTGTAACTTCAATATTATAATAATAATTTATGCTTAATAAAGATATGTTACTTTTTCTAAATATGCGTTTTAAATTTTATTCGTAAGTACCTTTTTATGAATACTTTTATAAGAAAAATACATAATAATGATAATTGTTTCGTTTATAAAAAATTGATAAATAACAAAATCAGACAAATCCATTAGTTTATTCGAAAAAACTCAGTTAATTTTGCAGTTTAAAGAACAAAAATTTAAAAAACAAAAAAGAAATACCTTAGAAATTTATTAAAAAAACAATCTGCTTGATATATAACTTTGTCTTCAAATGACAGTATTTTGTGGTTTTCTCATTATTACCTAAGAGGGATCTATCCGGATTTGATTTTAGACGCCTCAATTATAAAAAAAAGTAAAAAATTTTTGAATAAGCAAATAATGTATTACATAAAAAAGGCACAACAATAATAGAAAACAGTGAGAAAAACACAATTATTAATTTAAAAACTGCTACAACGCTGTATGGTATGAAAAAAATATGTAATAACTTTTTGATTATTAACGACTTCCATTATTTTGTAATAAATACTTAAAATGTTGCTTTGCTTAGGTAATGGTTTTTCTTGAAAATCATAATTTTGTCGGGAATAATATAATTATTTTTAAATTCTTCAATTAACTTCAATAAGTCATGTACCAAATTTGGTTCTTCCAAAGTATCGCGTAGATATAATTGTTTTACAAAATTTTAGGGGACTTTAAATATAGGTAAGTTTTGGTTACATGGCAACATTTTGGACACCCCTACATGCATCTGCTCTGTGTCTGTTCCTAAGCAAAACACCCTGTATAACATGTCTTTGTCTGATATGTGTTATATTTGCGATATATATAATATAGTACAAAATAGCCGTGTTATAAAAGGAGAGATCTGTTATTGCCTTGCTGTACATTTGTTTTTATGAAAGATGCATATAATAAACTTTAAAAAGTTACAAAAATAAACTTCAGTAACAAAGACAAACGTAAACAAATTCAACAAATCCTATACAAAAATTAAAATATATTATTCATTTTTGGCCGCTCTTATTTCAAACTTATCATAGTTCAATATCACCTCTTTGGAAAAGTGTCGAACGTCACCTTTTCCTGCTTCTACAACGGGCGAACTACGTGACTTCTTCTTCGGCACTTTACACTTCCTTCTCCTTCTCTTACCTTTACTACGTTTTTTTTCAACACTGCCTTTGTTCTCTCCCTCTTTCTCGTCAATTCTGGTAAATCCTTGAGGCGAGTCGACTATAATACTATTGCCGACTGTTTTCACGATTTCTCCAGACTCGATAATCTCAGATCGAACAATGTTACCGTGTTCGTCCACATCATCTATAGTTATGAGAATATTGCTGTCGTTCTGTTGTTTAGATTCCTGTTCTGTCATTTTAATGGACTGTTCTCCGTCCTCCGACATGGAGAGGACGTATTTTGATTTTCCGTCGTTGTCGTACTTTAAGCTGTACGTTACGCTTTTAGGTTTATTGTTGGATTGCAAAGACTCGCTCTTTATCATTTCCTGGGTTACCTCCAAGCTCTCGTAACGTACTGTTTGCAAACGGTAGATGCCGTCTTGATCTTTTAGATACCTAAGAATAAAAAACACTTAGTTTCCACCAATTTTCTGAAATATGTAGAAATGCCACACTTTTTTTTGGACTAAACATCAAAATTTTGTGTTTCTAAATTTTATGTTCAAGTTCAAACTTTCGTGTTCCAACTTGTATTTCAACTTGCAATTTAAAGTCCCAACTTAAAATCGATAAATTTTCTACAAAAGCATAGAAAGGTACCTTTTTCATTTTTGTCTGTATTAAATTTCGGACTAAAACTCAAAATTTCGCATCCCAAACCAAAATTTTGTGTTCAAGTTCAAAATTTTGTGTTTCAACTCGAAATGGAAAAATTTTATGTTTCAACTTGAAATTTCAAGATTGAACTTGAAATTCCAATCAATTTTCTATGAAAGCATAAGAGCACACTTCTTTATTTTTGTTTGTATTAAATTTGGGACTAACTCAAAATTTTGCATCCCAAACCAAAATTTTGTGTTCAAGTTCAAAATTTCGTGTTTCAACTCGAAATGGAAAATTTTCATGTTTCAACTTGAAATTCCAATCAATTGAAGGCATAGAGAGGACACTTTTTTATTTTTGTTTGTATTAAATTTTGGACTAAATCTCAAAATTTTGTGTTCCAAATGTAAACACAAAATTTACATTTATGTTTTAAGTTCAAAATTTCCTGGTCCAAGTGGAAATTATGAGTTTTAATTTGCAATTTCGATCAACTTTGTACTTTTTCATATTCCAATGTTCCAATTCCATGTTCTAGTGCAAATAAGAAACTTCTAAGTTTAAAAACTAAATTTCGTGATCAAATACAAAATTTTTAGTTGAAACATGAAATTTAGAGTTCAAATTCAAAATTTCGAATTGGAACACAAAATTTGAAGTTCCAACATGAAATTTTGGAACACACATTTTTAAATCTGAACATAAAATTTTGAGTTCAAAATTTGGCACAAAAAAATGTGAAGCTTCTACGCTTTTGTATTTTCAACTCAAAATAAATTATTTTCTTACCGAAATCTGGAATGTCCTGATGGCCAATGATAATTGTGGACCTTCATTAAGTGTTTCGTTAGGTAACCCCCTCATGAAACTTTTGTTTACAGCAATGGCACTGGTAAATCGCACTGGCCTAAAATATAACGTTTTTTCTTTGAAGAAAAACACACAATACAAAATTAGAGACTCACCTTTTCATGTACTTTAGCATAATGGCAATCGAGACTAATTTTAGCTCGACATTCAAAATCACACAATTCACATTTAAACTTTTTGTTCTTGTGAGTCTTCAAATGCGTATCCAAATTATGTCTAGCCACAAATCTAAAAAAAATAGAAACATTGACATTTCACGCTTAAATCCTTGTGAAAGTTTCTTACATTTTTGAACACGACGGGCACTTGTACGGTTTCGCCTTAATATGCTTGAATCGTATGTGTTTAGCAAGTAAGGAAGGTTTTGGGCATGTCATATCGCACATTGTACATTTATAATGGTTTATATGAGAACGCATGTGTTCCCTAAGCAATCGTTCACTGGGAAATAGTTTTAGACATTGAGAACATTGATAGCTTTGCACTAAAATATGAAAAAGCTAACATGAAGTACTAAAATCCAAAAATTACTTACGATCAGTCGCCAACTGCCTCTTCCTGTGATCGCACAACTTAGTTTTATTCGAAAACACAGTGCAACAGGTGGGACAGGCAATAATTTTCTCCTTGGTATGCGTTCGGACGTGTTCCCCTAATTTATATTTTGTAGAAAATTTTGTATTACAACCTACCCAAAAAATATATAAAAACCACATTCTACCATCAATAATTTAAGTTTTTACCTTCCCAACAGCATTTAATGATTTCGTTCAACGATTCATTCGACACACGAGGTTATTGTGCACATGCATCTCCATATGGAAATAAAAGTCATGTATTGTAGAAAAATTAAGTGAACAATACTCCCACCTGCATGTATAGCCTTCATACGACACAGGAATCTTATAGTTTTCTTGTAAATTGCAACTCGGCCAATCGTTTCTGTCCAAAACGTTCTGACCTATGTTTTTTAACTTACTTAAGTAACCGTGGTACGAAACATGCTGTGAGAGAAAATAGGAGCTCGTGCACACCACTTCGCAATCTCTCCAACGACATTTTAAGTCTTCTAAAATAAAAATAATGAGGTGCACAAAGTTTTTACAAATAAAAACTCATTGCCTATACCTGTTTCGGTTTCTGCTGAAGCATGATTAATAAGATGAGCGTTAAATTTCTTCCAAGAATGAAACACATCATCGCAAAAGTTCCATTCACAATGTAAATTCAATTTTTCCTCTGTTAAACGAATCAAAGGTTTTTTTTTACTTTTTACCTAAAACAAATTTAAAATATTTAACCAGTACAGTTTTGAGATACTAGATGTTTGTCTAATGAAAATTTGAACTTGTGCAAACTGTCACAATCCCCTCCACTTTCATTTGGAAAATAAAGGTTAAAAACTTGAAGCGAAAACGTCAAACGTCAGCTATTTCAGCTTTAACTTAGAAAAATTTCAAGACTGGTGCTTTACAATAATTTATTTTGATACCGTTTTTAACAGAAGCGACTTCTCAATGTGATACAAATGTTGTCCAGTTTGAAAGAAAAGATATTAAACGTTAAACAAAATGTTCCAATATTTAATACTGACGGAAAAGACATTAAAGAAAAAGAAACCATAAACCTATATGCAGGTGCAGATATTTTGCAGCACTTTCAGAACCATTGGCAGGAACTACACGATATTAACGAACATAATGCCAGAAAGGCCGACGTATTAGCACAGGACATCAGTAAAGTAACATCCAAAATTACTTCTAATAAAGAAAACTTGTCTTTAATCACACATATTCTCTCTAATTCAAATCTACCTAGAAATATTTCCAATTGTTTGGAGAGCATAAAAACTTTGTATACTCTCTCAGATACAATTGAAAGGAAATTAATCGATCTTGAAAATTTAATAGACGAGGTCGAATTCGAGAAGTTAAAAGTTCAACATCAGTTCCACCTACAGCAATACGAAACGAGAAAAGAAGAATCACTGGAGAGTTTTAAGAGTACTTTAGAGGAAAACCATTCAAAAAAAGTAGCTGAATATGAGATGAAGAAGAAAATTGTGATGGAAGAAAGACAGAAAGCCTTTCAAGACGCTTTTAAAAGTGACCTAGAGGTGTACAGAAGTCTGGGAACTTTACCAGAAATGCACCAAAAAAAACAAAACGGTGCGTTACTAGAAGAAATCCAGATTGATTACGATCCAAACGAACTGGACCAATTCTTTAATGAAAATTCATGAAGACTCTTTTGTGTCGCGTAAGGAACGAACGTCTGAACAACAGCCTTGTATTTTTCTAAATATATTTAGACACTATAATGAAGTACTGTTAAAAATTTATAGTTTATTTTTTTATTTATGACTATATTGTATATGTAAAGTTTTCAATAAATTGTGAATCAAAAATATTTTTATTACATTTTTAAATGATTAACTTTGCACTATTTAATTGGTATTAATTATAAAATGTCACTTACCGGTTCTTCCTCTTTTTCATCGTCAATAACCAATTCAGATTCAGATGGTGAGGAATCGTCTAAATCTAATCGATTTGGTCGAAACTTTTTTTTCTTAGGATTTTTCTGCCTTTCGCCCACATGTTCAAAAACTGCCAGACGACTCTTCCTTTTAACTCCTCTTTCTGCATTCTCCATTCTATATTGTCACTGATGTTTTAATATACATTAAATAATCCAAAAAGAATTACTCACATTCTTTTTCTATATACATTTGGGCCGACAAAAATGAAGTTTTTATGGAGTGTATTGGAACAATATCTGGAGAACCGACACAATTCTTACCTTCTTCTCTTAATTCGATCCATGGAAAGTTCTTAAATGATAAAAACTGTGTATTATAACCTCCGTTTCTAAACTAATAAACTTACTTCAAAGGCAGGATTCTGATTGAATTCCAAGCTAGAATATGCAGTCGTCTCTATCCTTACCGTAAATGTTGCATTATCTGGTAAATTCTCTAAATAATTCTGTGAAGAATGCAACTTCAAGACAAAATCCCTTAACGACTGTTCTAAATCCACCAAAAAAGGATCACTAAGACAAAACTAAATAGTATTTGTAGCAGAAGTATGTGTACAATATTAACAAACCTCCCCACAAAATTAGTCAATTCCAAAACTTGGAAAACATATTTTTCAACAATTATATCATCGCTACAAAAACATACACAAAGTCTTTTTAATCTGTTATTCTTGGCGTGAAAAGAGACGGCTTTTAAACACTGACTAATGTATTCATTCACGTCTGGATGAATAGACTGATACACCACAACCCCATACTTCTTTTTGGGTACAAAAATCGTCTCTGGATAAAGCTCTCTTGTGTACAAGATATTGTGCAATATAACCTCAAAAAATTCACACAAAATTTCCGAAACACCTGGAATATTTGCATTTTAAACTGGACTTGGGTATGTTTTAAGAATATCTTACTTATTTTAGCAGAAGCCGAAGACATCTGATCGTCAACAGGTGGTTAACCAATGTACATTTTGAAATAAAGCGTTTGGCGTCTTTCAATCAACTCATACTCAATGTCCAGAACATTGCAACTACTTTCACTTTTTGTAGTTCGTTAGAGCAAAGTAAGAAACTACCTACTACTATACTTGCTCTACTAAATAAACTGTAGACGCAGGCACATATTTTGAATGCTTATAATTCGCACACCAATTTACTTTTACCAAACGAGGAATTTGTTTTTTTACTTCGCTTTTTTCATTGAGTATGAATACTCGTATACCCAGAGACAATCGTATACCTACCTAGATAATATGTATACCTATCATGAACTCATAAACACTGTTGAATATATATTTTTTAAATTCGTTGTTAATTTCAAACCAATGCTTTTAAGTCTTCGAATTTCCAATATTTTTATATTATTATTTTTTAATGAAAAACAATTTCTGTATTTAAATTTATTTATTTTTATACTAAATGAACGGTAAAAAAGTAACTTAAACAATAACTAAATGCTACATCAGACTTGAACAAAATACAATAATAAGTACCTATATATAATGAATACATCCAAAGAAAAAACTATTTATTTTTTGTCCCCGCTGCTCTTCTGCTCCACTGACTTGGCCGGCTCGCCAGTCTGGCTTATTGGAATGGTTTTGTGTTCAATTTGTTTATCATCTGCCTTGGGAGCACTAATAGTGAGGACGCCATCCGAAGACAATTTCGACTCCACTCTAGCCATATCGTAGTTCTTTGGAACAACATACTTCCTCACAAAATGTCTGTAAATTTGGCCATGTTCGTCTGGTCGTTCTTCGTGTTTACCCTCAATAGTGATGGTATTCTCCCCGGTAACTTTAACGGTTATTTCTTCGGGTTTGAACTGTTGTACGTCCAAATTTGCTTGGAATCTGTCTTTATCGTACGTTACAGCCGATCCTGTGTCGCGTTCGGAAGCAGCAGATTTCCAGTTTCGGAAATAACCAGCAGGACAACGGATCAACAAGCTGGGAACCGTCAAGGGCTGAAGTAAATCGGCTGGGTCCAACGCCAGGCCGAAATGTTGATCCATGAGCCTCGATGGGCGAAGCAGGTGCGAATCGTCAAGCAAATATGGCAAAAGAGACATTTTTCACCGAATTACTTTCACTTCAAATTCAAAAACAGCGTTTTTTGATTCACTTTTCACTTTTCGCTTCACGCTTTGGCACTTTGTCGCTTCACTTGTTCGTTGTTTGAACTGAGGAGAATCGCGCCGAAGCCTGCTTTTATATTTGATTGGATGATTCTGGAATGTTCTAGTTTGTGGTTAGCCATTATAGATGGCGATGGAAGTCGAATAATCCAGAAAGTATCCGTTCATCGGATGTTATCGATCCGTTGACTGAAACTAATAATTAAATTAGTAAACTAATTTGAAGAATTGCGTGTATAATTTATAAATATAGAGCGTAGTGTGATCAAAGTAAATAATAATGAATATCACGAACGTTACTGTTTGGTTCATAAAATAAAAATTTACTAATGTAAATCTTTACTTTAAAGTTTTTTTTATTATCTACCGAACAGTAATTAGTATGATTGTTCAATATTGAATTCTGTTTATTCCTAGGTTTTTATGTGGTTTTTATTAAAAATTCTCTAGAATGTGGATTTGAAAATATATTTGGTATACCATTTTAAAAAGGTACTTAATAAGATTATTTTAAAACTGAATATTTGAGGTCTCCTTATTTTCCGCCGGAAAATGATCAAATTTGTGATATTTTTAGGTACAAAAATCTCGAAAAATAAAACACGTAGAACCAAAATAATATCAAAAATAATATTCTTAATGTTTTGTTTATCTTCTAAATGCTTCTTAATATTTTGTTTATCTACTAATAAAATAAGAATTTAAAAATTACATTATTTTGCTATTCTAATAACCCTACATTTACAACTATTATTTTCACATACCTACCAAACTTATAAACAAAAAATGTGAACAGTCAAATGCAGAACTATGCAAGTTTATGTTATTAACAATATATTTACATCTAGAGTTAAATTTAAAAGATAGGTACGTATTTTTGTACCTAAAAATTTGTTGGTTAGGCCGCTTTCTATCGTTATAGATTATACCTAGGCAGACCTAGGTAAGTGGGTACTATATAGTACCTATTCGTTTTACTTCAGTAGGTACCCTCGAATATTCGCAGGTGGCATGAGATAGCATTCCTGTTATTTGCTAATCCCAATATTCAAATCTTAAATGTCTAAAATTATTGTATTTGTAGGAAATACTATTTCAAGACAAAGAAAACAAAGACGCCAGACAACTAAACTATGGATGTATAGTTATTAACTATGGGGGATGCTTTTTAATAAAAAATAATTAGGTACTTGTAATTTTAATTTATTGATTGGAAGTATAAGCTATATACATAATATAGTATTAATTTATATAGAAGAACAAATACCTCTATGATACTTATTAGACTCAGCCCCATAACTAGAGACATCAGGCCACCATAAGCACCTAAAAAAGAATTTTGAGGCGTGTTCACCTGCTTTTAGTTAGGCCATGTATTTCTTACTTATAACTTCGAACCAAGTGAAAGTCATATCAATTTTAAACAGTCTACCAAAATTATTAGTAAAGAATATATTTATCTTGGAAATGTTCCTAGAAAAAGGTGTCATGTTAATACAATAAATAAGTAAAACTATAATTAAAACATATTCAGAATAGAAATATTTAAATTATCTTATTCACCTATTTGTATCTACCACAGGGAAACTGTTGGTATATATATTGTAATTAACACTATCACACACGGGTAAACAATCGCAATTTAGTGAATCATATCTCTCTAGTTCTAAATTATTATCTTCTTCCCCATGGGGATAATATCTGGTCCATTTTTCTACAAAAAAGTGTTCAGATAGGGTTATTTAATTATTAAAAATGTACATTTTCAATTTGATACATCGTTATGCAACCAGTTATACAACGCAGACAATTTGTTTGCATATACGTTAAAGTTTAGAAAATGTGATGTTAGAAAACATGGAACTTGCCTTATTGTCTCATAACAAATTACATTCTGAAATAATTGTCAGAACATCCGTTCATGCAGAAAACAAAACTTTATTGAACTATATTTAGTGGAAAAAGTGGTTCTTTATTGCACTAGTGTAATAAAATGTTTATTGCATTCATCTGTCATTCTACTACAGCGTTTTGTCATCATGACAAAACATAAACGTTCATATCGACGTCACACTTTCCTAGACTTAGTGTCATCAAAATAACATTTTTCTACATTCATGCAAAAAACAAAACTTTATTGAACTATATTTAGTGGAAAAAGTAGTTCTTTATTGCACTAGTACAATACAATGTTTATTGCATTCATCTGTCATTCTACTACAGCGTTTTGTCATCGTGACACGCATAAACGTTCAAATCGACGTCACATTTTCTTAGACTTAGTGTCATCTAAATAACATTTTTTGCATGAACGTAGAAAAAATATTGTATGCACCTCGTACAAAAAGTGCTTATTGCACTCGACGTGTTGTTCTACTCGGCCTGACGGCCTCGTTGGACAATTTCGCACGTCCACTTACTTTTTGTACTTGTTGCATACAATATTTTTTCTACGCTCATGCAAAAACCAAAAAATGTTATTTAGATGACACTAAGTCTAGGAAAGTGTGACGTCGATTTGAACGTTTATGTTTGTCATTATGACAAAACGCTGTAGTAGAATGACAGATGAATGCAATAAACATTTTATTGCACTAGTGCAATAAAGAACCACTATTTCCACTAAATATAGTTCAATAAAGTTTTGTTTTTTGTATGAACGTAGAAAAATAAAATTAATTGAAATAAATGTTTTGTAGTTTTCTTAATAATTTATTAATTTTCACTTGTGACGCTGGTTGCATAATCTGGGTTCTACGTACGGTAATACTGATTCCCACAAGGAATATCAATTAATGAGCAGACACTGCGATATTTAGAACAATTAGGTTCAATGGGCATTACGAACGGTATACAGTTACACAGTGCCTGCATGCTCCTCAGTTTGCATTCTACAAAACAATCGCTTTGTGTGTAGGTCCCAAATGAGGTCGTGTCTTCAGATTGAAACTTGCATTTCCTCTAAAAGAAATATTCAGCACGTATATTAACAGCATATTTGTGAAACCCGCTTTACAGTGTGCAATTCTTTCTTTAATTTGCAAGTCTTGCATCTGAACGATATTGACTTATTTTCAATGTTAAAATAAATTATGACAATTTATAATGTCACGGAATTTGCCCCACTCACTCCCAAACCGACGACTGTGGCACCGCGAATTGCCTAAGATTGCCCCGATCGCCCTACACGATTCTGTTAAACAAACAGAATGCCGCTGATCGAGATGGGCCTGGAAAAATCGAGAATCGCCGAGAAGCATTCCAGTCGTACTAGAAAATGGATCTAGAGATACTGGAATATATCTGGAATATTCGTTGGGTCTATAAAAGAAGAATAAACGGCCGAGTTAGTTAGTCTTGTAATAAGTCTTGTATTACAGTCTGAATTAAAGTGTTTAGTTGGAGATATCAAAGTGATTTAGATAGCGATTAATGAAATAAGTGTTTAGTTGACCTGTAATTAGTAGTGTGTAGTAGTTAATAAAGAAGTAATTAATTAACGGATTGTTTTTCTGGAAGTGAAAGAAAAGACGGATTGGGAAATCCGTGACAATTTGGTGTCGGAAGTGGATTTAACTGGAAGTTTGAGAAGCTTTCTGGAACCCTGTGCGTAAGTGGGTTTAAGTGGAAGTTGGAAGAACTTTCTGGAACCCTGTGCGTGGGTGGAATAAAGACCCAAGTGTGATATATCACCGCACTCGTCGTCACTTAAGGAAGTGAACGGTGGTATTTGCGAAATACATTCTCGAACATTCTAGAACTTTGTACGGGAGTGAGACAAAGACCCAAGTGTGGCATATCACCGCACTCGTCGTGACTCAAGAAAGTGAACGGTGGTATTTGCGAAGGACATTCTCGAACATTCTAGAACTTTGTACGGGAGTGAGACAAAGACCCAAGTGTGGCATATCACCGCACTCGTCGTGACTCAAGGAAGTGAACGGTGGTATTTGCGAAGGACATTCTCGAACATTCTAGAACTTTGTACGCGAGTGAGACAAAGACCCAAGTGTGACATATCACCGCACTCGTCGTGACTCAAGGAAGTGAACGGTGGTATTTGCGAAAGACATTCTCGAACATTCTAGAACTTTGTACGGGAGTGAGACAAAGACCCAAGTGTGACACATCACCGCACTCGTCGTCACTTAAGGAAGTGAACGGTGCTATTTGCGAAGGACATTCTCGAACATTCTAGAACTTTGTACGGGAGTGAGACAAAGACCCAAGTGTGGCATATCACTGCACTCGTCGTGACTTAAGGAAGTGAACGGTGCTATTTGCGAAGGACATTCTCGAACATTCTAGAACTTTGTACGGGAGTGAGACAAAGACCCAAGTGTGACATATCACAGCACTCGTCGTGACTCAAGGAAGTGAACGGTGGTATTTGCGAAGGACATTCTCGAACATTCTAGAACTTTGTACGGGAGTGAGACAAAGACCCAAGTGTGACATATCGCCGCACTCGTTGTGACTCAAGGAAGTGAACGGTGGTATTTCCGAAAGACATTCTCGAACATTCTAGAACTTTCTATCAAAGTGAGACAAAGACCCAAGTGTGGCATATCACTGCACTCGTTTTATTATAAGGAAGTCAACGGTGACATTTACAAACACATTCCTGGACATTTTAGAACTTTCCAAAGAAAATAGAGTGAATGCCTGTAACTAGAAGTCAAGTCAACATGGATGCGCAACTAGCAAAGCTGTTAGAAATGATGCAAACGATGCAGGAACAGGGACGTATGATGCAAGAAAAGTTGGAAGAACAAGGACGAACAATGCAAGAAAAATTTGAAGAACAAGGGCACCAGACGAAGACAACACAAGAAAAGTTAGAAGAACAAGGGCATACAATGAAAGATCAGATACAGACAATACAACAGGAAATGAGAAACCAGACGAAAGAAATTCAGGAGAAATTAGAAAATAAACTAGAAGAACAAGGGTATATAATGAAAGAACAGATACAGACAATACAACAGGAAATGGAAAACCAGACGAAAGAAATGCAGACAAAGTTAGAAAAATTGGAGAATGCACTAGAAGAAAAACTAGAGGAGCAGTCACATAAAGTGACACAAGTAGAAGAGAAACTGTTAACACAAAAAAAGGAAATAGACGAAGAAATAAACCTGGTTAAAGAAACCTGCGAAGATCTTCGACATAAATTAGACAAGGTAACAAAGGAGGGCGTCATCAAATCAGAAGGTCCTGTTATCCGAACTCAGAAAACGAAACCTCCCGAATTCGACGGCAAGGTCTCCTGGAATGTCTATCTGCGTCAGTTTGAAGCAGCAGCTGCAGCAAACGAATGGTCTGATTATGAGAAAGCTACTGCTCTGATAGTTGCTTTACGAGGGGAAGCTCTTGACGTCTTACAAGGAGTTCCTGCTGGGCAACAGAATAATTACGACATTCTAAAACAGCATATGGAAATGAGATATGGGGATAAGCACCTGCAGCAAGTGTACCAGGCACAATTGAAAAATCGTCACCAACAAAGTGGAGAGAATTTACAACATTTTGAGACCGATGTTGCCAGACTGGTTCGATTGGCTTATCCAACGGCCCCGTCCGAATTCTTAGACCATCTCTCCATTCAAGTTTTTACCGACGGCCTAAGAAATTGTGAAACCCAGCAGGCACTACGACTCGCCAGACCTAAAACCCTGAATGACGCCCTCTCGCATGCACTAGAATACGAGGCAGCAAAGATGGCATCTGGTAGACATGTTAAAGTTCGGGCCATCAGTGATAACAGCGATAATATGGGAAATGGAGACATAATCAAAACGTTGAAGGAGGTCATTGAGAAACTCAGCCCAACTACCAATCCGAAGAGAGAACAACCTGGCAGCCGAAGAGATCGCCCTCTCCAATGTTGGAACTGTGGGCAGACGGGACATCTGAAGAGACAGTGTACGGCCCCGGTCGCGGAACAGCAAAAGCGCGACTCCCAGGCGGCAGCTGCGCAGGAAAACTAGGCTCAGCCGGCTTCACGGGGCAAAAGCCGGCTGCGTCCTCCTACCATGCCCCACGAGAAGAAATTACGTTGTCACGTCTCCAGGACTCTGACTCCTTGCTAGTAGAAGGCATTATTTTTGGTCGTATGTTCCCTATGGTAATCGACACTGGAGCGGCAAGAACTATTGTACGACCGGATATTATTGGTGATTGGCGTATTAAGAGCCCTGCCAAGCGTTATGTCCTTACAACAGCCAATGGACAACAACTGCCAGTCAAGGCGGAATGCGAGCTTGACATAGAATTAGGAGACGTCAAATTCAAACACAGAGCCCTGGTAGCAGATATATCGGACAATGTCATACTCGGACTAGACTTACTACGAGCAAAGGGGGTGAACTTAGATTTGAATGCTGGTACGCTACGGATAATGGGTGAGGAAGTAGTGCTAACGACCACCACTGAGAATAACGCTGTACGGAGACTCGTTGTTAAAGAAGATGTGGTACTACCTGGTCAGACCGAAACATTGGTTGCCACTGTAATGGATGGGGAAATGTCTTGCAGTGTTGGAGTGGTGGAACCCAGTAATCCGGATCTGTTCAATAAATCTATAGTCACCGGCCGCACCCTGATTAAACCAGAGAAAACGACAATAGTACGGGTAGTTAACCTGAAAACCTTTCCACAGAAAATTACAAAAGGAACTGAAGTAGGAGTCTGTGAACCTGTTACCATGGTCAGAGCACTCAAAGAAAACAACGAAATGGAGAAGAAACCAAACAAGATCAGTCTACCGGAATGTCTAAGGGACATCGTGGATAGGGCCAAAGAAAGATTAACAGAGATGGAGATGGAACAACTGGAAGAGCTGCTAAGTGAAAATGAAGATGTGTTTGCACTTAAACCAGGCGACTTTGGGAGAACCAATGTAGTGAAGCATCGAATCGATACTGGTTCATCATCTCCTATAAAGCAGCCACCACGAGGACTTCCACTAGCCAAGCGAGAAGAAGTTAACAAGATGTTAATTGAGATGCAAAATCAAGGCACCATAGAGCCATCTCAGAGTCCTTGGGCTTCTCCTGTAGTTCTGGTCAAGAAGAAAGACGGCTCCACCCGATTTTGTGTGGACTACAGAAAATTAAATGACGTCACCAAGAAAGACAGTTACCCATTACCGAGGATTGACGATACTCTGGACACCTTGGCTGGTGCGCAATGGTTTTCCACTTTGGATTTAAAGAGTGGATATTGGCAAGTCGAGGTCAGCCCAGAAGACAAAGAAAAGACAGCGTTCACTACCGGAAATGGATTGTGGCAGTTCAATGTAATGCCATTTGGTCTATGTAATGCCCCTGCCACTTTTGAACGACTGATGGAAACTGTACTTCATGGCCTGCATTGGGAGACCTGCTTGATTTACTTGGACGACGTGGTGGTGCTGGGACGCTCTTTCCAGGAGCACCTGAAGAACGTGTCCGAAGTGTTCAAGAAGTTAAAAGCAGCGAACCTGAAGTTGAACCCGAAGAAGTGCAGTCTGTTCCAAAAGGAGGTTAGATACCTAGGCCACATTATTACTCCAAACGGTGTGAAAACAGACCCGGAGAAGACAGAGTGCATAAAGAACTGGCCGGTTCCTAAAGACAAACATCAAGTTCGAAGTTTTCTCGGCCTATGCACATACTACAGACGATTCGTCCAAGGATTCTCGGACATTGCCAAGCCTCTCCATAAACTGACAGAAGACAACATCCCGTTCGAATGGACTCCGAGATGCCAGCAAGCCTTTGATACGCTGAAAGAGGCTCTCTGTACTACCCCGATTTTGACATACCCAATACCTGGACAACCATTTATAGTGGACACGGACGCAAGCAACATTGGAGTTGGCGGAGTTCTTTCCCAAGTACAAGATGGCCAAGAGCGAGTAGTAGGCTACTTCAGCAAAGTCCTGTCAAAAGCCGAAAGCCTATTGTGTGACTCGGAAAGAATTACTTGCCATCGTCAAGAGCCTAGAACACTTTCATAAATACCTGTATGGCCAAGAATTCCTTCTAAGAACGGATCACGCTTCCCTTAAATGGCTGTTGCAGTTTAAGAACCCGGAAGGACAGATGGCCAGGTGGCTGGAACGGCTGCAAGAATATCACTTTGTTGTTGAACATCGAGCCGGCAGGAAGCATGGAAATGCAGATGCCCTTTCTAGGAGGCCCTGTCCTGTCAACTGCAAGCACTGTAGTAGTCTTGAAAAGAAAGAGGACATCTCATCAGTTCCTTGCAAGGTGGTAGCAGCCCAACCTGAAGACAGATGGAGTTCAGCGGCGATTCGGGAAGACCAGCAAGCTGACTGTGACATCAAGCCCTTACTAGACTGGAAAGAAGCCAACAACCGACCCTCATGGGCTGAAGTCAGCAGTAAAAGCCCAACATTAAAGAGCTATTGGGCTCAATGGAATTCCTTGGTGTTGGAAGACGGTGTCCTGAAAAGAGCATGGGAGAACAATGACGGAACGGAGGTCAAGAAACAAGTACTACTCCCGAGGACCCGGGTCAAGGAAGTGCTGCAGGAAGTACATGGAGGTACTGGGGTGGACATTTCGGTATCAATAGGACTCTACAGAAGATTAGCGAGCGTTTCTACTGGTTGAGCTGTAGGACGGATGTAGAAGATTGGTGCCGAAAATGTGACGTATGTGCAGCCAGCAAGGGACCGAAGACCCGTTCCAGAGGCAAAATGCGCCAGTACATCGTAGGAGCACCGTTTGAGAGGATTGCCATTGATATCGCTGGCCCCTTTCCGAAAACCCAAAGTGGGAACCGATATCTACTAGTGGCCATGGACTACTTCAGCAAATGGCCGGAAGTATACCCCCTTCCCAATCAAGAGACCACAACCGTAGCAGAAGCGCTAGTCAACAACCTGTTCTGCAGATTTGGTGTGCCCATGGAACTACATTCAGATCAGGGCAGAAATTTCGAATCAGGTGTGTTCCGAAAGGTCTGCGAGCTTATGGGAATCCGAAAAACCAGGACCACCCCACTGCATCCCCAGTCAGATGGTATGGTGGAACGCTTCAACGCCACACTAGAACCAATCTGAGGGTGTTTGTGAACGAGAACCAGACAGACTGGAACAAGCTCATTCCACTCTTCCTGTTAGCTTACCGCTCAGTTTTCCATGAAACTACTAGGAAGGATCATCTTTGGAAGAGAGCTTTGCCTTCCAGCAGATTTGGTATTTGGTCGTCCTGCGGAACAGCCCACAGAGCCAGACACTTATACCCATGACCTAGAACGAAGACTAGCAGCCGTACACGATCAAGTCAGATCTCGAATGCGATTAGAGAGCGATCGCATGAAGACTCGATACGACGTCCGGGCCAATACAGTCGGATTCCAACAAGGCGACCTGGTGTGGCTGTACAACCCCACGCGGAAGAAAGGAAAATCGCCTAAACTACAGAACCGTTGGGAGGGCCCCTATACCGTCATTAAAAGAATCAATGACGTCGTCTACCGGATACAAAGGACTCCCAGGAGTAAAATGAAGGTCGTCCATCTGGAGCGTCTGTCCCCGTATAGAGGTGTATCCGATCGGGACGATCGGTCCTAAGGAGGGGCAGTGTCACGGAATTTGCCCCACTCACTCCCAAACCGACGACTGTGGCACCGCGAATTGCCTAAGATTGCCCCGATCGCCCCTACACGATTCTGTTAAACAAACAGAATGCCGCTGATCGAGATGGGCCTGGAAAAATCGAGAATCGCCGAGAAGCATTCCAGTCGTACTAGAAAATGGATCTAGAGATACTGGAATATATCTGGAATATTCGTTGGGTCTATAAAAGAAGAATAAACGGCCGAGTTAGTTAGTCTTGTATATGTCTTGTATTACAGTCTGAATTAAAGTGTTTAGTTGGAGATATCAAAGTGATTTAGATAGCGATTAATTAAATAAGTGTTTAGTTGACCTGTAATTAGTAGTGTGTAGTAGTTAATAAAGAAGTAATTAATTAACGGATTGTTTTTCTGGAAGTGAAAGAAAAGACGGATTGGGAAATCCGTGACAATAATAATACAGATGGGATAAAGTTTCATCAAAGTTTACAGAATAAATATGTTTCATGAACTGGAAGTGTTTCTCAAACGAAAAAATAAAGGCTATGAGCCAAAAAAAGAAGAACATTTACTAGATAAGGCATTAAACTATCAAAAATACACATTTATTGCTGTATTGTGCAGGTGGTTCTGATTATGGATTATTTCGGGGGCTGTAGAGATCAAGAACTTTTGAATATGAAGATGACATTTAGAAAAATAAAACAGATATCCGTAAGAAATTTACAATTGCGGAAGAAAACTAGTTCTCTGCATTGAGTCTGTTTTTGCGTCCGTCGGGTTCAGAAAGATTTTTTCTAACGTATCGCGAAAAGCGTTGTACAGTTCAGCCCGTTCGGAAAAATACATTTGGAAAAATGTCAATCAAAATTGCTAGTTTTTTGGGTTTGCCAGATCCACAAGCTTTCAAGAGACAGTGTCTGCGGAGGACTTCCGCGACTGCCTTAATTGGTCAAAGCAAGAGCAAATATGACGACATTGAAGAGACATGGTCGATTATTGCGAAGTTCAACAGTAGCAGAAAAGTATTTGGCCGACAGCATGAAATTGAAAAATAAAACTGCAAGAATGTTGGTTGGAATGTCACATGAAAAAAGTGGAACATCAACTTCATGTTTGATTACAGTCATAGGTAGTGAGAACAGTTCAACGAAAAATTCTCGTAATTTGAGAAATAATTTCAGTGGAAAATTCGACAGTTGTTGTTCAGTTTTTCGTGTTACATTAAATGGTGCGCAATTAAGGGTGTGCAACATCCTCCAGAAACAGATACTGCTTGCATATTTTGTTGAAATGAGTAGAGAAAGTAAAGCTTCAACATTATAGTCTCGATATTCGTTGTTGAGAGCTGTACTTAATATCAAGCAAAATATCGACATTAGCCAGTATTCCAAATTGCGAGCATTTTTGAAAAGGCAGAATGCTGGATATAAACCTAAAAAATCCAATGTTCTCTAAGAAGATAACATCAGTACCTTCTTAAATAAGGCTCCAGAGGAATATCTTGTTCAAAATGTAATATTTGTACTATTTAATTCATATCAATATCAATTATGTGTTTAATGATATAGTTTACTTTAAGGTTGCTTTAATTATTGGCATATCTGGCGCCTGCAGATGCGATGAACTCCTAAATATGAAAATGGGTGATCTGGAAATTTTAGAAAAGAGCATAATGATAGTTACTCCTGTAACAAAAACCTACACTTACCAAACATTTGCAATTACAAAATCGGAATGGATAAAAATAATAAATCAGTACTATGATCTTCACAAGACCATTAGTTCCGATCGTTTTTTTACAAATAAGGAATGGCAAGATTACAAATCAGCCTTGTGGGCACAAGCTATTGGAGGTTTTCCCAAAAAAATAGTGGCTTTTTTAAAATTAGAAAATGCTTACGGGTTTACGGGACATTATTTTAGACGTACGACTTCAGCAATTAGGAGGCACCGTGGCTGAAGAATACGTGGAGAACTCGTTACATGGTCAAGTAAAAATTGCAAATATGTTATCCCATACAGAAAATCCGGGAACGTCGGCCACTTTGTCAACTTGCGAAACCCAATACAATGTTAAGGAACAACATCGGCTTACATTAACGGCTCACAGTAATGAGAATTCAAATGTTACAATTAATATTTACAATAACTCAAATTAGTTTTGGTTCTTAATATTTGTCTTTGTTATAATATAATAAAATAAATACCAGTTGTTTGTATTAACTTATTTTTTAACTTAACATGACATTGCCATACTTCGGAAAAGTGACACATGCTTCTAGCCGGAAAAGTACTTTTCCGGCTAGCGTGGAAGTGAAGGTAAGTACCTACTGAATCATTTCCCTACCGTTTTAAAAGTAGGTAAGAAATGTCTATATTACTACCCGATTGTGAATAAAATATGTTAACTAATAAAACCTTTATTTTATATACATATTATGCTGTTGGCTATTATTGTCGCTTGTCAAATTTGAACAAACAGTTTAAGTTCTATTGCAATTGCTATTGGACGACTGTAAAACAAACTTCAAGTCAGAATTTCAGGAATGGTATTGCAGGTGCAAGGGCATGCTGCAATCCATTGCAAAAAGAATTGCGGACTGCAAAGCGGCTTTTTTACGCAGGAGTTCCTTTACCAAACGTATAGGAATTGACTTGATTTGCGGCGTGGATTTGATAACAGTAACGTCTACGTTGAACAGCGTTTGTTGACCCACACCGACAATATATTCCTTTAACGATCCGCTTAAGACGTCAGGGAAATCCTTACAGAGGAAAAAATGCACTTTATACCCAGTGGTTTCTAAAGTGCTGTAGAAATAGTCGTCCAGATCGTTGTTTAGTACGACTTCCAAGCCGTAGTCTAGCCCAGTACCGTGGGATACTTTTGGTTCCGTTGGAACTGGATGTCGATTCCGATCTCCATATCTAATAAGAAAAACAACATTATAGATCAGTAATTTGCAATAGAGAGTCTTTACAGAATTTACAGTATCAGTACACGGTGTGAAAAACGTAGAAAATGTTTCTATATGAAATTATCAGACAAAGGAAGCTAAAGTTGACAGGCGCAGAATTTCCTGCAATTTTTGTTTAAAATTAATTTTAAACGTATTTTTGAGTAAATATTCTAAATACAAAAACTAGAGTAATTCGTGAATTTGTAATCACCCCAGGAGATATAGAAGGACTAAACTTCGTTGACACGATCAAGAAGTACATAATAGATTCTGTGTTATAGATATGGTAAGTGTGGTGTACAACCAGTAGGAATTAAACTATTGGTCAGTTACCAAAGATGATTGCTCAAATGATTGAATTGCCGAATTATCCATTATTCACGGGGCACTGTTTCAGAAGATCTTCGGCCACTTTACTTGCAAATACTGGGGTCAATATTTTAAAAATAAAACAACACGGCGCCGGCGGCTGTAAGTCAAATTCTGTTGCAGAAGGATATATTGAAAATTCTATAGAAAATAAAAAAATAATTCCCGGTGATATTCTTGGAGAACAGAGTATACCAATAACATATCACGTAATATTACTAAGTTCAACAAATAAGATTTCTTCGGAAATTATAGTTTCACTAACTGTACCAACAGCGTTTTGAATATTTATAACTAAATAATAATAATTAATAGTGTTATTTATAAAATTACTGACTTAAATAAAAGTTCCTTTTTTATTTTTCTGTTTAATGTTTCATTTTGTTTAATTCTTTTTTGCAATAATTAATGACATAACAAACTTTTCGTAACCAGTTGCCTAATGGTTTTCATTGTGTTACTATAGTTACATAAAGTAGAACGTTTTGACACTTGTTTCGATAACAAAAGATGATACTTTATATGTCAAAATTTGAAAATTTATTTTTATTATTTTTTTACTATTTTCTTTTGATTGTAAAAGTATTAGATTAGAGCAGTGGGTACTTACAAATATGATCTTTCGGTACGTCTGATATAATTGAAAACGCAACAGAAACCATCAAATGTCATTCTGGTTAAAAATATCTCCTCACAAGGATAATCCCTTCCGATCCATCGACACTTTTGCAACATCTCTGCACATGGTGTCGTTAACTGCATATACATTAATGTGTGTATAGAAATTTTTACTTAAAACTCAACTTACTTCTATCATTCGTGCTGTTGGATCAAAAAATGCAGTCTTATCGTCATATTTATCTAACATTTCTTGGACTCTTTGGAATCTCTCTTCCCCATATATGTTAAAATTGTAAAGATTCCCAATCAGTTTGATGTCTTCCATTATGGCAGTTATATTATTTTCTTCTATCAAGGGACTTCTGATAGACAAACAATATACATATACAGATAGTTCCGAAATTAATAAGATACAGAGCAAGAGCAAATTCCTGATGGCAAAATAATACAATGTTGTCAAAATACATGTTGTCTAAGCACAAATTTTTAATTCAAAATTCTTAAAATTGTTAAGAAAGTTTACTTTAAAAATTTGACATCGGGGGTTTTCTTAGACAAGAAAAGCGAATCCATACATTTGTCTGAATACAAAATATACCTGCTCTTGATGGATGAAAACAGAAAAATATTAGGTACTTTCTTACTCAAATAAGTTATTCCAGTTTTATGTCTACGTATCATAAACATTTTGACCGAAATTTAAACAATTTCAAATAAAAAGTTTAGAAATTATCAATAGAAAAATACAGGGTGTCCCAAAATTAGCGACCAAAAATTGATTCTACGATCAAAAATAAGAAAAAAAGTTATATAAACATAGTTCCGTAAACGCCCCCTAACGGAGTTATTGCTCTTTAAAAGGGGACCCCAAAATTTAATTTTCTCCAAGTACTTTCAAAACAGATCTAGATAAAGTAATCAAATTTAAAATCGAGAATCGCAATTAGATTTCGAATTTAATGTTCAAAAAACAATACTATAATTAGTCATAGGCGTGCCAAACTGGGTTATTGGATAAATATTGCTGTAACTTTTTCATGTCTCGAGGATATTGCCATCAGATAAAAAATTAAAAATGTTGAACAATGTTTTACTTCAATAAATTATTCCGTTTACGAGTGATACTAATTTAAAAATATTGTGACATACCACAAAAATATTAGATATGATATGCAAGCGGTCAAATTGTGTCTAGTAGGCTTTGAAAAGTTTATTCAGTTATTATATCAGTTTATTTGACACATATTACATATGTTTTTAATTTTTTTTAAGTATTAATAGGCTATATTAAAATTAAAAATTTACAACTTATTACATTTACTGATATGTATTTTAAAAGTATTTTAATATGTTAAAACGCTTGAATAACATATTTAATATATGTTAAACAAGTCGACAGTATTTTCTCAGAGCCTACTAGGGATATTTTTCCTATTTATAGTTTCCATCCTAAACTTATTTTGTGGTATGTCACAAAATTTTTAAATGATGATTACTCGAAAACAGAGAAGTTTATCGGATTGAAATAGGAGTACCTTTTTCATGTAAAATAGACCAACATTTTTAATTTTTTAATCTGACGACGAAAATCTTGAGATACAAGAAAGTTAGAGCAATATTTACCCACTGACCCCCCAGTTTGGCACGCCTATGACCAATTATGAGGAATTATTTTCAGAACATTAGATTCGCAATCTAAATGTGATTCTCAGTTTCAAATTTGATTACTTTATCATAGTCCCTTTTGGAAATATTTGGAAAAAATCTCCGTCAGGGGACGTCTACGGACCTAAAGATTAGGTATATATATTTTTTTCCTATTTTTGATTGGAACACCCTGTATATGCCTTATTTTTTTAAACTTGTATCTCGAAAACAAAGTATTTGCTGACAGTGGTTTATTTTATAGGAACTTTTATTCATATTTTTTATGTAGAATCTGCTCTAGAATGATCAAAACAACAATTTGAAAACCCCCAAACCCCTCCACCCTGCTCAGTGTATAAATGGTGGAGGGGTTATAAGCTCTATGACAAACTTTGGGCGCGAAATCAGTTTTTTGTGGCACGTTCGAATGATCTTTTGCCACGAACAACAATTCGCAGTGATTTTTTCCTCACAGTCGCGTTTTTGTTTTCATTTTTTCATGATAGTGTGCTTTTGTTCATCGCCGTTAAAAAGTCGTCTTTTTTGATTGGAAGTTGGAGAAAAATGCATTTTTATGTTTAATGCTAAGTGTCAAATGAATACACTAAATGACACAAATACTATTATTACCTAGGTATATAGCGACCATCATTTTTCTTTATCAGGCTACTTTATTCAAATATGAAATTATATTTTTTTAAAGGCTTATTGTAACTTCTAGACAAAACGATTCCGATCTATCTTCATATAAGAAAAAATGTTTGGCATTAACCCAGTTATACCATCTGCCAAAGTTTGTTATAGAGGTTGTAGAACACCCTATATATAATAATAATTGAAATTATACATTCTTACAGTTCTTTTGCAAATTGGTGCGCCCGGCGTTTGCTTATTTTGTTAATGTTACAAATGGCAATTCCAGGATGTTCTACGTGACGGAGAGGAATAGTTCCGTCAAAATTGACGAAGGTGGAGTCTGTTCCGTACCACAAATATAAATAACGAATCCAGATAATCGTTAGAGAAATCGTTATGATATTTACCAATCCCCAAAATATCCTACAATTGAGAGATGTTCACAACAGAGGACAAAGGTATAGTACAATACAAAGGACAAATATTAAAAGCTGCGAAATTCATTTTAAAGAGTGACATAATTGCAATAGATTGTAAAAAAACTTACTTTTCATAAATCGAAATATGATCCATAGTGAGGAAATTGCAGGCGTGGATAGTTGTGTTGTCAAAAAAATGTTTCAGAATTCTCTTTATGCTTTTTTTGGACTTCGCCATTTTAGTTAAAAATCAACTAGGTACTCATAAAATTGCAAAAGTTTTACCACTGCTGTAAAAAGGTGCTACAGAAATTATGAATATGCCTATTGGAGTAGTGGAAAAGTTGTTATCTAAATTCATTAAAATTTAATTTATATTTTATTTTATAAAAAATATGCTGCAAAGTAGGGAAAATTGATATTTATGCAAGATATCGTCTGCAGTAATAATAAATTATTAACAGAGATAACTAGGTACATGTTTGTAGTTGTGTGGTTTGTGCATTTAAATATATCTTGTATTATATAGAAATATAAAAAATAATAATATCCATATACCCATTAGTGTCGATCTGAATTATTAATTTTTTATATAAAAAAATATTGAACAAACGTAGGTACCACTTTTTTATATTTTTGTAAATTATTTACACATTTCTGTTAACTATTAAACACAGAGTGTTCCATAGCTACGTGTGGCTTCTGCAGATGTTTTTTCTGGGTATTTTTCACATTCTAACGCCCTTGTCATTATATGGACGCGAAATTCGCGTGTATTTGCCAAAATGTGTTATTTTTGATTTAAATTATATTCATGGCGGGAAAGTCTAAACTTCTAGCGAATTTCGTAAAACAGTAAAACAAAATAATTTATATCCCTATTTTCGACATAATATGGTATTAGTAAGTTGGTCTTGAGCTTTTGACTATCTGCCATGATAGTTATTAAGTTATCTATGATGGAAAATGTTATATATAGTTGGCGAAATTCGCTAAAAGTTGGAATTTTCCCGCCAGTAAATAATACGTGCGAATATCCAGTTTTTCCCAATGTTAAAAATTAACAAATTACCGGAAGGATAACTGAAATATTTTGATTATTATTCTCTTATAGTTGCAGCAAGGATTCAGACGACTTACGTCACGGCTGACGTTACGCAATTGTTTTTATTATCAACATAATTTTCGATTGTTTGTCGTGTTAAAAACAATAATTATTTGTAATTTAGTGTAACATACCTATAGTGCAAACATTTAATGGAGTATATATAGTATTATCAGTTGCAGTTTCTTAAATATTTTGATGAAAATGTAATGAATTTTTCATTTATTCGCATGATGTAAGTCGTCCGAATTTTTGCCTCAACTATATATGAGTTTTAAAACAATTTATTCACAAGTTTTTTAGACAGTGCATGACGCATTTTTCTATATGGAACATCCAATAATAATAAAATAAAATTATAAAATAAAAAATAATAATCAATATTAACTGTTTTATTTATAAACGTATTTTTTAATTTATTCTGTCTTCTCAACAAAGCATTTCAAAACAAAATTATGTTATCCTTCTTATTTTGTGGAGTTCTATACACCCTAGAAATTTTTTAGTTAATTTTCCGTACTCTGCAAAAATTGTAGAAAAATTTGATGAATAAATGAGAACAAACGAGGCCTGAACGTGATCCTTGTGGAATACCCAAGAATATATTTGCTCAGTTGTGTTTGTAGTAATAATAAAACAAACGTAATATTTACAGCTTTATTCATAAACGTATTTTTTTAGAACTCTAATTTATTCTACCTCCCCAACAAAGCACTTCGAAAAAAATATATCCCAATACCTAAAGTTTTACAATTTTGTTCGGTCGGTATTATATAATTTTGAATGTTTGTTGGGTTTATCTCGTATGATATCCCTCCCCGTCTTATTTTTGATAAGTTTTATACACCTCGAAATTTGTTAGTTCACTTTTTATACCATGCAAATATTGTAGAAAAATTTGATTAATGAATAAAGGAAAACAAACGAAGCCTGAATGTGATCCTTGTGGAATACCCAACAATTCATTTGCTAGGTTCGTTTTGTAATAATAATAAAACAAATGTACCTAATATTTACAGTTTTCTTTATAAACATATTTTTTCAGAACCCCAATTTCTTTTATCTCCTCAACAAAACATTAAACAAAAATTATAAGGTAATGTCATTTTTATTGAATTCTATACACCCTCAAAATTTGTTAGTTCATTTTCATATATGCTGCAAAAATTGCAGAAATTTAATTAATGAATAGAAGGAGAAAGGAGGCCTGGATGTGAGCCTCGTGGAATACCTTTGAATTCATTTAATAGAATGGGTTTGTAAAATGATAAAACAGACCAATATTTACAATTTTATTTATAAAAATATAACTAGGCATCTTTGGTATGAATTTTCATGTGGTTTTTCAGATGGTGGCTCCTCCTGAAGGACTTTCCGCATATAATGCACAGATACGCTTTGTTCTCTGAGTGTATATTCTTGTGCTGCTTCAAATTCTTCGGATCCGCAAAGGTCTTGTGGCAAATGTTACATTCGTGCGGCTTCTCTCCTAAAATTTTTCGTTTACATGAAAATAAAACATTTTATAATCTTAACGCAACTGTACCTGTGTGCGACCGTTTGTGAATATTCAGGTAGTACACAGTCGAAAAAGTCTTCGGACAATATGAACATTGGTGAGGTTTTACGTTGAAATGAGTTTTGAGGTGCTTTCCGGCAACCGTCGATTGCGCAAAACGCTTTCCGCAATGCTTACATGGAAAAGGTCGTTCCCCTGTGTGCACACGCATGTGAGATGTCAATCGTCCACTCGACACGAATCTATAAAAAAAAGCCAATATTCCTTGAAACGACCGGCCAAACTTCTAAAGTGGCAAAAATTTTATGAACCAGTATTAGCCTAATATTTGTTTACACACAAAACACAAAAGTAAGACAATAATGTTATTAATAACGTTCCTACCTCATATTACACACGTTACAGCAATACGGTTTATCACCGATATGCCTCCTCATGTGTATAGTGAGGCTGGAGGAGTGCTTGAACGCCATCCCGCAAATCGAACACAAATGCGGCTTCTCCTCAAACTTTTTAGTGGCCTTTCCAGTGAATTTGAACTCTTCGTGCTTTCTCATGTGAACTGCCAGCGAACCTGACTGTGTAAAAGACGCTTGGCATACGATACAACAATATGGTTTGTTTCCCGTGTGTGTCGACATGTGTCTCTTCACGTCAGATACTCTGAAACAATACCAATAAGTTTATTTTGAATAATTTAAGAAGCAACGACTGGACACCATAAATCATGAAATTATTACCTGGTAAATTGTTTGTGGCATATCGTACATGCCTTACTTTCAACATTGGAATGAACCTTCATGTGCCTGAGCATTGTGTATTTAGAGCGGAATACTTTGGTACACTGAGAACAAGTAAAATTAGGGTTTGTTTCCGAGAACATTTTTTTCACATTTTCAGAATATAAATTTGCATTCTGACTGAAACTGCTATCATTATCACTATTTTTATAATCGCTTGTAGCATTATAATTACTGTTAGCATAATTATCATTATCACCATTGCTTATATCATCATGATTCTCATAATTGTTGACACACTCCGTTTTCTCGACAATTATTTCCTTTTCTCCACCAATTCTTGTTTATAATATACGCCGTTGGTTGGATTTCCTTCCAGTAACTGAGAACCACCTTCTTTCATACAGGAATATGGTAAATTTCCATTCCGATACATTTGACCTAGTCTTTCGTGGGTCTGGTAACATAGCTCTCGAAATAAGTAACATGCTGTCAATTTATCCAAGCATAATTTACAAATATACTGAGGATATATATCGTTATCCGTGACCTAAAATTTTATTAAATAATTTCATTATTAAATTAATATCTTATAAAACATACCTGAATATTGAAGTGCATTTCAAAAGTATGGAATTTAGCGGCTCTTCTTTATTTCCGATATTTACAACTTCAAATAGTGATGTATGATCGTTTCCAGAACTCGTACAGGTCCTACACATTTTATTTTGATTACTCTCCATAATTTTAAATTTGCCGACAAAAATATTTATATTCTCCACATTCCAATATTTTGACAATTGACAATTGACAGTGTTGACATCTGTCAGTTTTGGTCAAGGTGAGGCGTTGGTTTCTATTTAATAAATAAATAATTAAATAAAAGCGTTCAAGTTAATTCAAGATTACAATATGAAAGGAGAAGTGTTAAAAAAGACAAACTAATGAAACGATATTAAGATTGTACCCTTTTTCATTTATATTTTGGCCATTTGCATGGAATTAATTTTTGACATAGCCATCCATGAATTTAGGTTTATAAATTAAAGCAATAATTCGATAAATATAAAGGGTGTGTAAAAAAGTTAGCTGACCAAATTACCGAGAGGAAGTCTAGGGGTAAGTAAATTTATTTATAAGGGATTGTTTATTTAGTAGTGAATTGAGGTTAAGGTTTATATTTTCTTTTATTTTACAAGCTTTGGCTTTTCTGAGGTGATAGTACTTTTTATCATAATTTTATTTGCATTTCTATTAACACTTATTTCTCTTAAGATGCAGTCTCAACTTGAAGCAGCATTATTAGGTCATAGTACTAATTTAAACCATGACGACGAAAACAATTACCCAGAAGAAGAAACTGAAGATAACGAAGAATTCGATGAGGTTTCTTTTGTTTTTAATTGAGTTGTGATTTGTTTTCATAGCTTGCTAATTGCATGTTTCGGTTTGCAGATTTTTTATATTTATACTTGTTTTATTTTATGTTTAGGTATTACAAGTTCTTGTCTAACTAACACACTCACATGTTTTTGTTCCCCTTTATCCCCTTTTTCCAATTTTTAGATTTTTTCCTATTTCATTTTAAAATTGTTTAGGTTATCGATATTTTAGGATGTCGATGGGGACCATGGGAAAAGTCACAATAAGCAGTTACCTGGAAAGGAATCAAATAACAGGACAGTTACCTTGCAGATGTTGTTGTCTGCAGGTATCCTAGAGCCTGGCCCCGGGACTATGACTATTGAATATTTAGTAAGGATAAAAATATGTGATAAACCTATTTTTCTACGTGCTCATGCAAAAACAATACTTTATTGAACTATATTTAGTGGAAAAAGTGGTTCTTTATTGCACTGATCTGTCATTCTACTGCAGCGTTTTGTCATCATGACAAACATAAACCTTCAAATCGACGTCACATTTTTCTAGACTTAGTGTCATCTAAATAACATTTTTTGGTTTTTGCATGAACGTAAAAAAAATATTATATGCAACTCGTACAAAAAGTGCTTATTGCACTCGACGTGTTGTCCTACTCGGTCGTTGGACAATTTCCCGTCGCGTGCAATAAACACTTACTTTTTGCACTTGTTGCATAATTATTAATATGTTATATTTATTTTAGGGGCAAAGATTTGTTGGAGATCTTCTAGAAGACGGAAAAATAAAAAGCCAGGAGACCGACATAGTTTTTGCATCTCCAAGTGCTTGGGCGATAGCTTGCAAGAGATTTATTAACCCCGATAAAAAGTCGGGTTGTGGTTGGGCCTCTGTTAAATATAAAGGCAGAAAACTGGATGCCTATAAGAACGTGTGGTATAAAAAGAAGAAAGAAGAGGAAAAACTTGAGAGAGAGAGTTAGTATACATTTGTTCCTACTCTCAGTGTAATTCTCAAATGTAGGTTTGTTTCTAGGTATAAATTTGGAACAGTTATTGCAGAAGAACATGTCGAACTCTCTGATGTATCAACGGATTGTCGTGAAACATAACACGATCGCAAATAGGACCCTAACACAGTAAGTTTTGATTTTAACTTTAAAACTTTTGTGTGAACTATAAAACAATTATTTTTTTAGTGATGCGAATACCATGATTGATCATGCATCTTTTCGAATTTGGGTAAAATTCAACCGTTCCTGGTATCCCTTTCGACAAATGCTGCTCTTTTAATGGATTTCCACTGTCATTTGACGAAATCCGAGGTGTCGGGTTATTTGGCGGGCTATTGGGATGTGAACGCACACAGTAAGTCATGAGCAAAATTTTTTTTAATTATATTCTTACAGCATTAAACACGGTTTTAAACTTTTGGATGCATGTATGGGAAAAATTGTGTTTGAGCAACATTCAAGTAAATTGTTATTTTTAATTTTTTATTGAATTGACTGGTTAGCAACTATTTTGTAGATTTTTGTCAGATTTTCATAATTTTGATGAGTGGAAGTGGAGGGAAGTATAACTTCAAATAAATCAACAAAATTATTTTCGTATTTCTTTATTTGAAAATTTGGCATATGGCAAAATATCTGAGATGAACACGATTAAAATATTTAAAATTTTCCAACACCAACCAACTTTGTTATTTTAACCACCCTGTATATTGCCTGTAATTATTTATTTATTTTACTTTGTATTTTATTGCATTTTTGGATTCTATGGAAAATTTTACGATTTCAATTTATTAAAAAAACATTGACATATAAATATATCAAGCATTTTATTCTTGTTGTTACATTTTGACAATTTCAAACAACTGTAACTTTTTTATCTCAAATGAAATGTACTTTTTTGGTCTGTCTTGTGCATATTGAAATTGTCTTTCAACCGATATAAGCGTTGTTAAGGTTGCGATTATTGCTTTTGGAGATATTTGAAATTTCTCTGTTTCTACTATTTTGACAGTTTTCGTCATATCTGGAATGTCATCAAATTTGCCATGGACACAAACTATGGAAACACAACACAACAATATTTGCCATAGGATGCCAAGCTAATTTTGTTGTTTTTGAAATGTTTATATCCACGGCAAACTTGATAATATTCCAAATATGACGACATATTTGGAATATTATCAAGTTTGCCGTGGATATAAAAATTTCAAAAACAACAAAATTGGTTTGACAATATGTCTAATATTGTTGTGTTGTGTCTCCATAGGTTTTATCCATGGCAAATTTGATAATATTCCAAATATGACGAAAACAGTCAAAATACTAGAAATTTTCAAATAAGCAGTAGTCGCCACCTTAACAATGCTTATATGGGTTGAAAGACAATTTCAATGTGCACAAGATAGAGCAAAATACAGAGTGTTCCATTTGAAATTAAAAAAGTTATAGCTGTTTGAAGTTGTGAAGCTAATAAGAAATTTTCAATTTTATTTTTCAGATTTGCAGATAACTCACGCTTTTCCCTGCCGCTGTACGAAAACAGACAGAGAGAATGCGCAGCAAGTCGAACTGGAAATATCGAAGGCGATCGACAGAGAAAAGCTTACCCTCGTCGGCTGGTACCATTCCCATCCATTTGCTTCCGCGGCTCCCACCTTGAGAGACGTAGACGCCCAGTTAGACTATCAAATTAAAATGAAAGGAACGTCAGACAACAACTACACCCCCTGCGTCGGAATTATTATTTGTAAGTGTTTTTTCTCGGCAAACCCCATAAAATTATTTTTCAAAACTTTCCAGCTCCGTACAGTTACGAGAACGCATCGTTGGAATCTAGTATCATCGCTTATTGGGTGATACCGCCCCCGGAAACCAAACCGAATGAGTACGGAAGACCCATGCTTATGTCTTACAGCGTTATCCAGGATTCTATGCTCACTTCGAACATAAAAGACGAGATGAAAAAGTGCGTGGAGTACTACAGGAAGGAAAATGATTTTGTGAGTTTCAATGAACGCTATTTGGGTTCAACATGTTACATCGATAAGTTGAAGAGTACATTGATTTCAAAATTTCCTCGAGACGAAAGCGAGACGACTCTGTGGCGCTTTATCAGAGAGCAATTGGGGGTCTTGTCGGACGAGAAAGAGACGTTGCTGTCCATCCCGAACGTCAGCAAATCCAGTCAACTCTTGCCCAATTTGAGCACTCCCGTCAGCCTGAGCTCGAATTTGATGCTTCCAACCGACATATCCAGCATTTTGTTCAACTCGGGGAAGTTTCCCAGCGCCAGCAGCCTCCTAGGGCTTCCCGACCCCATGGCCCACAGTACTCTAGCCGCCAACAACATGTTCCTGCAAACAAACCTGTTCAAGATGCAAGAACTTTTGAAACCGTTGTCTACGAGCAGTCCTATTACCGGCAAATCGGCGACCACAAACCACACTCTTCTTCTTCTTCCTCCACGCCCTTGAAGATCCCCACGGACATAAAATCGTCGAAACCCTCCGATTATTCCATGGACATCCTCGGGTTGAAGAGCAAAATGGACTTTTCGATGCCAGACCTGAATCTGTCAAAGATCAGCAAGGAATACTCAATGACGGACTACATTTCCAACCTGAGCAAGTTGTCGAGTAAACAGGACTTCTCCGTGCCGGATTTAAGCATGGGTAAGTCCAGCCTGAGCGATTACCTGTACGGTGTGGGGAAACAAGCGGATATGGGCGATCGGATGGCGAAGATTCCCAAAATGGACTATTCCGGGTCAATGTTGGATTTGAGTGTGTCCAAGGGCAGTGCGGTTTCGGAGAACGTTTCTGATGCGCCGACGGATCTGAGCGTGGGGATGGGGGACTGCGGTGTTTTCGGCGCGGGCAGGAAGCGGGCGAAGACAAACCGTTGAATTTAGCCGGGAATAGGGTAGTGTTGGGGATGTAGAGACAGTTTATTAAATTTAGGATTTATTGTTCGAATTTTTGGGAATGGTGACGTTTTTAATGCTTTTTCGAATAATAGTGATAGTGTAGTCGAATGAATGCTAGGTAGCCAATTATACACAATAATTTTGATTAAATCATAAAATTATACAGGGTGTTTTGGAAGAAAGAAATGTCTGAAAATTTAATTCAGTTTGCTAGAGATGAAAGTCTTCTCATGTCTTGAAGATACAGATTTTTAAAATCAGATTTGGGTTATAATTTAGAAAATGCAGTGTATTTTATTAACATTTGAGATATATACATTTTTAAAATTTGTTATCGTCATGTAGAGGTTGCTAGCTAAAATCTGTCAATGGTATTTTATGACTTCTTTTTGAGGTTAGGCAGTTTGTCTTGTAGAGGTCGCTAGTTGAAATCTGTCTTTATGGCATTTTTGACAACTTTTTGAGGTTAGCCAGTTTGTCTTGTAGAGGTCGCTAGTTGAAATGTTTATGGCATTTTGTGACAAATTTATTACGATGTTAGGCAGTTAGTCTTGTAGAGGACTTTTTGAAGTTAGCCAGTTTGTCTTGTAGAGGTCGCTAGTTGAAATGTTTATGGCATTTTGTGACAAATTTATTACGATGTTAGGCAGTTAGTCTTGTAGAGGTCGCTAGTTGAAATCTGTGTTTATGGCATTTTATGACAACTTTTAAAGTTAGGTAGTTTGTCTTGTTAAGGTTTCTAGGTGAAATCAGGCTCGATGGATTTTTATAACTCTTTTCGGGGTTAGTTCATTTTGCAGAGGGTGCTAGTTGAAATCAGTCTCGATGACAACTTTTTTTTAGGTTAAATAGTTGTAGAGGTTGCTGACAGAAATCAGTCTTGATGGATTCTATGACAACTGTCTTTGGGGTTAGGTAGTTCATTTTTTAGAGGTCGCTAGCTGAAATCTGTCTCGATGGCATTTATAAAAACTTTTTTTTGGCATAACTAGTTTAGTTTTATTAAAAATAGGAAATCCTAATATACAAATTTTTAGCTCAACAATGTTGACGGCATGACTTTTCGAAAGCTAGTAGGCTCAGATCTTAGTTTTTCAGTATCTCAAATGGTTCCAGAATGATATAAAAAAACGCTAGTCAAAATTATCTTAAATAATGCCCAAACTGTTTGAGTTAAGAAAATAAAATCTGGATTTTTACAATATACATACAATTGATTCTTTCAATTTACCCGCCATCTTACTAATAGTAGTAATAGTCAATCAAGATCAAGAATTTTCAACCAAGTTTTCTCTCAATTTAAATTTCTTGGGGAGTTATTCATTTACCAATAATTTTGTGTCTAACACATGACACTCTATTTTATCTTTTGTGAAATATCTATCCATTTCTAACTTGATCCTTAAAGGTTACGCTTTAAAATGTTACTGAGAAAATTATAGCTAGTGACATCTATAAGACAATTGAAAACAAATGACATTAGCACAACCTTGAAAACAAAATGATAGGTAACTCGATATGGACGCCTTTGATCTGTTTTGAAAATGGCACCATATTTTTGGTATACAACTTAGTAATTATAATTATTTTGTTAAAACTTGCCATAGCCGTATTTAAGTATATTAATTTACTTGCTTAATGCTTGTACATTTTTCAAAATGTGTTTAGTTATTTTTGTATATTCATGTATTAATTAATTTGACAGGTTCGATTCCAGAATTAACGTAATTGAGGTTATGTAACAATTTTCGTAACAACTAGAAGTTAATGTTCTGACTGTTCTGTGATTTTTTATATCCTCATAAACTTATCTCTACCAGTGATAGTGTTTCATAAAAGCTATCAAAACTTGTCTTAAAAAAATATCTTCAAATACGACCTTTTGTACACACGTTTTATGTATGACAGAAGCTCGTAAATTTATAGCACTTTTTCAAAAAACCTTGTATATGACACTTAAAAATTTGATAACTACCTTTAAATAATAATAGTAAAAGTTATTACCTTTAGGTTTCTTTAACCTAGAATGCCGATTTCCAATAGTGGCAGCTTTGTTAGATACAGATATACATTTTACATGTGATAGGTATACACATGTACATAAATGTTGAAACTTATTTTATGTATTTATGTCCAACGTAACATATACCGACTGTTTTTTAATTATGTATAAAAAAATTAGGCGATAAACTTTATTGTGTGATATTTATTAATTTATATTCAAATGCTTTTAATATATTTTTTACTTTTTTATTCGAGTTTGTACCTTTAAAATGTATCACGTTTAATCGATGTATTTGTATTATTAAAGCTTTATATTTGATGTAGTGTGTTTTTTCATTCCCTTCTCCATATTGCAAGTATATTTTCACTTATATAAGAAGCCCCGCCGCATTTTATAAATAAGGTGAAATGGTGAAAATTCTGAGAAAAAACTGCATGATGTGCATGAATTACCCAACTCATTTCATGTAACTAGCGCCCTCTAGGATATACCTTAAAAATAATTGCTAAATCGTATTGTTTACTTTCAAAAACAAAACTTGAATTTAATTCACATCTAACTACTTCCAAACTAGTGTTCATTTTCGAAATTGAATTTTTTATTGGACAATTCTGTTGTTAATTCAATCATCGTCTGCTAAATCGCAGCCGCTGTGCTTTGTCAAGGCCACGCGGTTAAGCGGACGATGGTAAAATTGATCACCCCGTACAGCATCGCACTACCGAAATGGTTTTTGCCACTGCAATCATAATAATTCAGTCATTGTCATATGTCAAAATATGTCTGTATAGTAAAATAGCTATGGCAACAGAGACAGTGTGCAGCGTTCAGTTATTTTGTTTACAATGACATATTTTTTCTTATACAATAAAGCGGAGTCCAGACTATATAACAAAACATGTTAATAACTAAGTTGTATAACAAATGTGTTGTACAACTTTGTCGTGTAACTTGTTCTAATATAACAGAAGCATCCAGATTATATAGCAAGAATCGAAATAAAATAGTGCGCATTTGTAGCTGTAGCCATCAGCTCCATCGCCACTCTTGCCTTTTTTCAATTCTCGCTGGAATTGTCCAATAAGCATGCGCATTTTTTTTACTTCACTTGCATCTTTTTTAAATTCTGCGGCTAGTTCAGTCCATGCGTCGTGCTTTTTATTTCTGTTTTTAAAATACATAAATGTAGAATCCCATAATACTCGTTGCTTCCGAATTAGCTCAATTAAATGAGTGGTCAGCTCTTTTGACCATTCCAAAATACAAAATCACTCACGAAGGTACAAGCCGTGCGACGGTTCTCGCAATACTACCAAAGAATATTAACATTATTAACGTATACGTTAATATTCTTTGATACTACTGCAAACGCAAACCTAGCGACAATTCAGTACTTTCAGTAACATATTTTTAGGTAAGTGTAGACAAGTCAGGGCATGTTTTACAACAAAGTTTTATAACTTCATTTGATCTTTCTAAAACTTGCGATATAACAAGAAAAATGTTGTACAACACTGTGATATATAACATTCTTCCTCTCATTTCTCTAACAAGTTGTATAATTTTGTTATAAAACATGTTTTGTTACAAAAGCCGTGTTTTTTTGACGTAGTGGATTGGATCGAACAAGTCAGTTTTAATCAAATGTTTTTTTCGATAAAATTAGATCCGGATTTAAAGATCGTGTTCCGTTTTCCCTCTTCCCCTCTGGATCGTAAAATTTCTGTGATCATTTTTATTAAATCAGGATCCGACCACAGAACAGGGTTTTCTGTGGTCGGTCCGACTAACGTTTCAGGAGTTTCACAATTAAATACTTATTAGCAAAGCATAAATACCTACAGAGATTAACTATATAAATAAAAGGACATAAATAATATTTGTGCTGTGTATGTATTGTTTGATTTTGCAGGTTACAAGATATAGTTTGAATCTGAAAAATACGTGTTCTTTTGCATCACAGATTGGATTACAATATTTGGATCTGATTCGTCAATAATGATTCAAAATCGTGGTACAAAAAACACAGCTATATAGTCTGGACTCCGCTTTAGTATCGCGATTAAAAAGCTGTTTTTTTGCGACGAACCGTATTCATCGACTGTTTCAAAACGTATTCAATGGTGACGTCGCTAATGTATTGCATCAAGAAAATCAAAACTTAACGTCATCAAATACTTGTTTCTCTTTGATATCACCCTCACACTTTTTAATTGTTGTTTACACTAGATTTGGATTAAAATAGAACGATTATTAGTGGTAGAAATTATTAACAATACCTATTTCCGCATGTTTTTGTACATATATTTTGAAAATGTGTTAATTTTGCAACAAAAACATAGAAATTGATTTTAGCAACTATAAACCAAAAACAAATATCTAACATGTTTATATGAGTGACAGGTTTATGAAATTTAGATAGAAAAGTAATTGGATTATGCTTTTGGATTATGTAATTCAGGATGTCTAAAAATACGTTTAAATTTGCAGGGGTCGTACATATACAATAGTTCACAACCAACTCCTTTTTAAATAAACAAGAATAAGAAGTGTCAAAATAACAATCATTTTAAATAATAATCTAAAAATATAAATCACACCGATTTTCAAATCTCCACTTTTTAGGCAACTGCTCCATAGACCAATAGCAAAGCATCTAAAGAGTTCAAACCGGACTCTAAACAGCGACGTGTGTGACGTCACTGGTTCAACGCAAAAATATAATGTTTTGAACCGGGTTGAACACATTTCGTCGCAAAAAAACAGCTTAAAGTTAGATGTTCTATGGATAAAGGATAAAGTGACCATATTTCGCAAAGCTGGGACAGGAACAAAAACAACAAAGAAATTCTTCAGTGAACAAAAAAACGGCGTTTATAAAAAAGAACAGCTCACAAAACAGGATGTTCCATTAATAATGCAAAAAAATCAGTTGTTTCTTTGAACAAAAATAAGATAAAAAATTTCTATGAACCTATGTCCGGAATTTCTTCATTTAGAGATACAGGGTGTTGAAATAAAACAAAATTTGGGGTTTTATTAATATCTGACGAAACCTAATTCCGAATTTTTTGAAATTTCGTATGTTTGTTTATAAAAACCATAGAAATCTTCTGACTTAATTTATTTTATCAACTCTACTTTATTCTATTTTTATTTTCTAATCCTATCAGGAATGTACATGGAAAAGGTTTATTAATTTTTTGCTACAAAAACGAAGCCAGATACCAAACAGAGAATATGAAACCTAAGAAAAAGCAGTGGCGTCTCATATTTTTACGCACTCATACCAATGATCCCCCGAACGCCACTGGAGTAGATACAATAAGTCAAATTAAGTCAGAAAATGTCTATGGTTTTTATAAACAAACATACGAAATTTCAAAAAATTGGAATTAGGGTTCTTCAGATATTAATAAAAACCCTGTATTTTTTTTAAATTTCAACACTGTATTGCGGGCACAGGTTTATAGGAACTTTTTCATATCTTTGTTCAAGGAAACCCCCTGATTTTTCCGTAATATTGACGGGACACCCTGTATATCATTTGAAAATAAACATTCAACATATCTATGTCAGTCATAAACAGCTAAGCAACTATTACATTAAGCAACCTATTAAAAAATATATTTTTCTTTTTGATAAGTTTGTTTCAAAATTGATTTATTTTTTAAAAATTCATTATAAAACTTAAAATACATACATAATTATATTTTACAGTACCTAATGTATAGTGTTTCTCCATCAAGTTTAGTTTGGAAAAATATTTTATTATAAAAGCTGGACAAAAGCGGGATACGGATAATAAAAGCGGGACACGTGCTGAAACGGGACCGGCGCCTCAAAATCGGGACTGTCCCGCCTTAATCGGGCCGGATGGCCACTATCTATGGATTACATAATATTTTACATAAATATTGATGCATCTACATACCTAAGTAGTAAGTACCTACACAAAAAATACAATATTCTTTAAAAAAGCAATTCATTTCTTAGCTATTTTAATTCTTAATTTCTGTAATGAGTGGTGAAAATACAAAACACTGCTCACAAATATTTGCGGAAGATACTTCGTGCACAAGAGCATAATATGTCGAATTTCTTATCTTGTCTCAGAAAAACCTTATCTAAAACTCTGTGTCATATGGCTCATCTCATATTCTTTATTCCTCACCCCAAAATCAAGGTGTGCTAAGGGGTGCGCGCACGCGCATTGCCACCCACTGCACACTTCGATCAAAACGCTAGCGCAAATCGTCGTCGCGTGTTACGCCGTCGCGTATGTACCCGCCATAGTACGGCTTGGTTCATGGTAGAGGAAGTATCTGTTGCTCGCCGGACTTTCGTCCGAACATGTGTTGATGTTTTGATTTAAGAAAATTCGAGGACCGAGATTTGACGTGATTACGCAACCGACCGCGGGTTGTTTTGGTTTGTAGACTGTAACCTGCATCAATCGTGATTTGTTTTGATTTATAAATTGTATCACTCGCAATTTGTTTTGGTTTTGAGTTCTGTTTATGTCAGTGCAGCCGGTGTTTGTTGTGTTTTGTTTGTTTTTTTTTGTTTTCTTAGTGGATTCCTGAGCATTCCCTGAGTTTGGCAGATCGACAAATAGGTGAGTGTTTTTTTGTAACAAAAGTTGCATGCAATTAAAATTACAAGGTTAATTACAAACATATTCCTGTACAGTAGTAGAACGTTTTGGACAAGTTTTAATTATTACGACTTTCAGTTTCTGCAATTAATGGGTGTTTTTAACAAAAATAATATGTGATGTGTAATAATGCGAGTATGTAATTGTTTCAATTTTTACTGGGAACAGGAATTCTTAGAATTGTTATGCACATAACATGAGACATGAGAGTAAAACAAGTAGGAGATGGTCACTGCTCTCTTCAGTTGCAATTGTTTCGATTGTTGGGAATTTTATTATTCAAAGCGGTTACCTACTTTGATTGATTGCCTCATTCTTGCTTTTGCTCTCCTAAGTACTTATAAATAATACTTAGGTACTATAGGTAGTTATAGTTAGGTATACTATGATACTATAATTTTCTTAATAATAGGTATATTTAACATGTTTGCAGTATATATAATTACTTAGTTAAGTATTTAAAAATTTGTACCCATATCCAGGGAGTTTTCTACATAACATACTGTTTTGTATAGAAATCGAGGGTTTTGAAATATTTGCACATATCTATCCATTTATTTTTCAAGACCGAAAATTTTTTTGGGCGATTCCAGACACGTTGCTACAATTTGACATGTTTTTGCACTGCGACTAAAAACCCAACGATTTTTTTAGTCTCACTGTGTCGATGCCCATTTTTTTAAAATCATTTGTAAGGTGTCTTAACTGTCTTTGTGGATGCTATTTTAGGTTTCGTTTTTACTGGGGTTGTGTGTTAATGGACTTTATATATCGGCAAATTATTTGTTAATAGCAAATTGTTTTCGCATTTTCTAATTTACATTATTGCCATTAAATCGTTTAAGAAAAACGATGTGACTGGTTTTTTACTTCGTACCTATTTATCAGATCAGATGTTTTGTGTGAAATTAAAAAAATCTGTAGCTATCGGTGAAAACTATAAAGTCAATAAGTATCTATAATCACGCGCAATCGGTAAAATTTTTCAAAAATGCGGGAAATCTTATGAAATCAAATCAAATTATTGAGAATTAATGTTAACCTCCGTTTTATAAAGCATTTGATAATCGGTTAAATCACTTTTTGTATATAATTTGTTTGAAACCTAGGCAACGCAAAACACTTATAAAACTAGAAATACTTCGGTAATTTTAAGCTTCACTTACAGTGTGACGTCACAAAGTATACAACTTAGGTACTTTGTGTTATAATAAATTACATTTCATTCAAGTGATAATTATTAATCCTTGTGGAACCCAGTGTGGCACTTATATTTAAAAATAAAATTAAGTATTTATTTAAAAAAAATACATTGAAACTTGGATTACAAAAAAAGAGACATATTTAAGACATTTATTCACCTGAATTCAATAGAATAATGCTATGAACTTTTGTTTGAATACTAGAAAATTGTATTATAAGAAAACAATTAATTAATAAAACTCGACATATGAAATTTTCCAGTTAGTGTAAAGCTTGGTACTTTAAACTACTATAAAAATCATCAAATTCAAATGTACCTATTTTAAATCAAGTGGAATCAGTAAAATCAAGTGAATTTATATAAAATATGGCAGTAATCATGAGAAATAAACTAAATCGTGAATTAATGTGAAATCGAATTGCTTTCGCTGTTTTCTATTAAAGTAATAGGGAATCTGAAGTTAGGTGTACAAAAAAGTGTCACACGCCGAATGAATTGCTGCACCTTAATTCACACAGTTGCTTTGTCTTCATTTGTTCTTCTCTTATTTGGCAGGTACGACTTTCTCAAGTACCTACTTCACTTAAATAGAAGATGGTTTAATTTGCGGGTAAATTCTTTAATTATCTGAGTGACAGTTCATTTCTATATGCTACAATAACGTTACAAAACGATTATATTGTTAGAAAATGCTCATCATGCGGGACAAACCTCAACGTTTTTATACAACTGTGAAATCGCAGCAATCGTATTGTTTTCCATTTGTTTCACGTGCGATGCGATTTTCTTTTGTTTTAGCTGTCATGTTGTGCCGAACAGTAATAATCTTGGGAATTCGCAATTACGTTAACACCTCGCATAGACAGTGAAAATAAGGCATATGGTCGAATAGTTTATGTATTTGCATAAAGTTTCTAATTGCACCTGTTAGTTTTTATGCAATCACGAAGCGCTTAATTGATGTAATTTGCTGGTTAATGGATTATTTTTTACCAATTAGAAAGCGATTGAGCGTTGATTTAATTGGATTTACACCAATATCTCGGAACTAGTGGGAATGAAATATGTGAATTATTTAATATGTAACAGATAAGAATATGGATTCTGGTGGCATTTTTTCCGGTTTTACTTTCACTGGAATCCAGACTGAAATTTATAAAAATTATGTTCCTAGGTTTCAACTTTGTACCTATACAATAATCATTTCTCATCTGAAGCTATTTGTTTGTGGTATATCTAATTCAAGTTTTTCTTTTGTTTAATTGGGTACTTTGGCACACATTTGAAAAATTGAAGAAACCCTCAGGTAAGGATTATTTTTGAAAATAAATTTGCTTCGAAATTTGCCTAACCAAAAGTTGATAAGTAAAAAATAACAAAAATCTCATCACTATCGCGCACTTGTTGACGTTTCGAACAACTCAATATATTAAAAGTTAGTCAAGTTTGACAGTTTAAAATTTGTTTATCTGCTTCCATAGAGATGTTAAATTATTTTTATTTTATTGTTACTTACTTTTCTAGATACCACTATAATAGCCACCAATGATCAATGTTTACTGAACAGTTTGACACGCAGTTATCTCCGTTGAACAAAATAATCGCGGTCTCTTTTAATTTTCTTTTTGTTCGAAAATTTTTGACATTTCATATTCCCGTCTTTTTATATAATTTTTATGTTCCTCAACTCTAACATTCATGGGCCAAGACGTTTCTCCAAAATAATGTTTATTGTATTCACAAGGTATGCTGTATGTTTTGGACGTGTTTTTGATACAAAGGATCGTAAAGTATTAATTATCTGAAGTACTCTTCTAATATCTATAAATTTGATACCGATTTGTCTTAATCTTTTCTCTTATTTGTCTTAAAGTTTTTATTTTATCTGTAATATTTCTGAATGTTCTATCAATAAAATTTGGAGAGCATTCATTTTTTTATTAAAACATTTTTAGTTCATTGTTAAAAATTTTGTTGTTGGATGAAATAAATTTTACTCCATCGTATAAACGTTTAACAACGCTAAAATTAAAAATAATGCATCTACAGCATACCTTGTGGATGTAATAAATATTATTATCTTGGAGAAACGTCAACCTATGAATATTAGTGTTGAGAAACATAAAAATTATATAAAAACACGCTTGGTTGTTTGTTTCAGTAGGGTTCAGCAAAAATTTTGGAGGAGGATAATACAACAAAAAGAAAATTAAGAAAGACCGCGATTATTTTGTTGAACGGAGATAAATGTATTGGCTATTATAGTCGTATAGGAGTAAGTAACAATAAAATAAAAATCATTTAACATCTATGGAAGCAGATAAACTAATTTTAAAGTGTCAAACATGACTTACCTTTAATATATTTGCAATTTTTTTTGAACTAAGACAGAGTTTTTCGAAACGACAAAAAATATGGTTTTTTGATGTGCCAAATTGTTTTAGATGTTCTGAACATTGTGCCGTTTAGAACAACTAGCCCAATCCAGCACATGGAAAAAAAATCGGATTGTGGTAAAATGGGGGGCCAGGAAATTCCGGTTTTTCCGAATTTTCCGGAGAACGGAGGTAGATATCAAAGGACCCCGCACAAAAAGATAGGAAATGCACTCTCGGTCAAATTGTCTGAATTTTTGATATGTTATACATTTTGTCATCCTGAACAAAAGTCTCAATAGGCACTCCAAAGCTCCAAAGTCCATGGTTTGGCTCCTATGGAGCTCCGAAGCTCCGTGACTCCACCATAGTATAGAAACCTCTAAAACGCATGTCACCTTTTTGAAAATCATATTTTAATTATCGATTTGACATCATATTCAAATTCAGCATCCTCAAAAACTTAAGGGCATACATTAAAATAATTAAAATATGATTTTCAAAAAGGTGACATGCGTTTTAGAGGTTTCTATAATACGGTGGAGTCACGGAGCTTCGCAGCTCCATAGGACACAAAACATGGAATTTGGACCTTAGTGCCAATTTAGACTTTTGTTCATGATTACAAAATGTATAACTTATCAAAAATTCAGACATTTTGACCGAGAGTGCATTTCCTATCTTTGTGCGGGTCCTTTCTTTAAACAGCACAATGTTTAGAACAACTAGCACAATATTATAGCACATTAAATAAAAATACGATTTTCACGAAGTGGGGGGCTACGTGAAAAACACGATTTTTTCATTTTGTAGGAAAATGGCTATTATTTTTCTGAAAAATTTTACGGCACAAATCCGGCACAATTCAGCACAATCTCTATTTTTCATTTTATTCAAAAATGGGGGGCTAAGTTCACGCACATTGCATCTTATCGATATTCAAGGAATAAAACTATTACTAAATTTTTATCTATTGCATTTTAATAGCCGAAAACTATTATTTCAAATAGAACACCCTGCAAGCGAGCAAAATATCTTCAACTTATGCCAGATTAAATTAATTTTCCCTGATATAGATGTCGCAGGGGTTAAAGTTACTGTTTTTTTTTTGAGATTTCGATTATTTCAGTCGATATTTCGGTTGAATGACTGTATCTGTGGAATAACGAACACATTTTTGAAAAACCGCTTGACCAGCACAAATGATACATCTATCTCCGACATAATCTAAGCCGAAACATTCGAATGTAATTGTTTCCATTCATCAACTGTTAAGTACAAAAACAGGGACTGCTTTCCTTGTATTTTTGCTCTATTAAACTCTAGACAATACTCGAGGTACTATTCCTATTATCCGGTCTCCATTTGTGAAGTCCAAGTAGACAGTAATCTATTTAGTAGGTGGAAAAGGAAAGGATTTTTTGCCAACTACACATTGCTTTCATTTATATACAGACAGGGTTTGCGGTTTGTGGCACAAGCGTGTCTTTCATTTGATAATTTACAAAATCACGTAAAAAGTAGTCTCCATCCTTAAGTACCTACTTTGAAAGCAAAGCATTTGTAAATACATTTTTTTTTAATAATTTGCTTCTAAACTTTCTCCAAACAGTCTAGTTTGTGTGTAACATGTAAATACTCAAAATCCTTCATAAATACATTTTCATCGGATTACCTCGGAATACTTTACGATTTTATGATCTTCCGAACCATCAAGTTTCACGTCGCACAATGTACGATTGGATTGCAATAAAAATGTCTGCGGGAAAGTAATATATTCAAATATACGGTCCTACAACTGCACATATTATGTAATAAAAACTTCCCAAAAACTCCGCATAAGAGAAAAGGATACGTCCAAAGCAAGTAATGAACGACTCAGAATTACAGTCACGACAAATTGCACACATTTACTCGATCGGCATAAAACCGACGTTCATCTAGAGGAAACTATTGCGAAGGGGATCAATACTGATTTTTTTACATAAAGTTTTATCCTCGGTTTTATCTAAGTACAGAAATATATCGTTCAGATATTAAATTTTATTTTATCCAACAATTTTTAAAACATACACTGAAAAGAAAAGAAATAATAATGGCTAATGTCGAGGCTAATGTACAACAATCGATAGTAAAATCTATGATATTTATATTCTTTTCGATATTTTATACATTTTAACTATTACCAGTGCTGAAGCCTTTGAAAATCGTAAAAAGTGAAAAAAATAATAGTAGGATGAAACCCATTGGAAAAGGAAGAGAATACAACAAAAATGAAAGGAAAAATAAATTACGGCCGATCTGAGGTCGAGAAGTGGAACGGGGGTGAGTTTTTAAGGGTAAAACACGGTTTAGCTTGATTTCCGGCAAAACTACAAGTCCTATGGAATAAAGTTAAATGGCAAACTTGTAGGTCATAAAAAAATCTACAACTTTTGTAATTACACTTTTGTCACATAACCTCAAAATTTATGTGAAAAATTCAAATCGTTTTTTTTTTTTGACAAAAAAAATTTTTTTTACAAAATTTGGTGAAAACGTACCTTTTTATGTCCCAAACACACTGGAATTTTTTTTATTTAAAATATTTATTTTTTCACCTTATTTTGACTTAATATCGAAAAAGCATCCCAATTTTCAATCGAAATATCTCATGACAAAATGTCGCTTCTTTAAAAAAGTCGGTAAGTTTTTGTTCGTTGAAATCTCTACTTTCTGATGGTGCAAAAAAATATACATTACTATGGTAAATGTTCTCAGAGTCAAGTAAATATAAGGTGAGAAAATAAATATTTTAAATAAAAAAAATACAGTGTGTTTGGGATATAAAAAAGTAAGTTTTCACCAAATTTCTTAAAAAAAAAATTTATTTGAAAAAAAAATAAAAAACCAAAAACTTGGTTATTTGAATTTTTCACATACATTTTGAGGTTATGTGAAAAAAGTGTAAATACAAAAGTTGTAGATCTTTTTATCATCTACAACTTTGCCATAGGAAAAACTCACCCCCTTCCACTTTCCGACTTCAGATCGCCCGTAAATTACTTTTCCTTCAGTTTTGTTGTATTCTCTTCCTTTTCATCCTGCTTATTATTTTTTTGGTTTCAAAAATTATCGACCCTTGGTATACTCGTATACCTAAACAAGATTTAAACAACGTAAATATGTTTCTACCCCCCTCCCTCTCCTCCTCTTTGCTGGTCTAGTAGAACGCGCGTAAAGTGTGTTAATTTTTGTAAATTAGGTAATAAACATGCTCAATGGGTCCAGCAAAATACCCATTTAGTGGAGTTTCGTATGAACATCACGTATGGATCGAAAACCTCGAATCCACATTCAGTCACGTTTTTGATTTAGGTACCTTTTACTTAAATATGTACCTACTCGTTTTCAAGGTACAGTTTTATCCTTTTATGTGTATAAATATCGGGTACATTAAGACAAAGGAAATTGCGTTGTAGCAGTCAACTAAAAAGTAGATTTTTGAATCCAGGTTATTTTCCTGTAGCTTGTAGTGTAAACCAGTACTTTATCAAGACTATGTGAACCTGGAAATGAATTTTGAACCTCCGGTTGAAGTGTAAGTGACTCTACTTTAGACTTTGAGGAACTATGTTAACTCTAAATCAGAGTCCGGCAAAACTACCAACGTTGCTTGACATTTTTTCCGAATGCATTTTTCCAATGGATTTAGGTGGGCAACGCTTTTCCCAATACGTTAGAAAAAATCTTTCTGAACCCGACGGACGCAAAGACATATACAGTGCTTTCATAAATGATTACAAGCCACGTGACTAGGACCGTGATTCTCGAAGAACAACTCGTATGCAAATATATTTCTTATCTCTCTCAATTGACGTAGTGAAGAAAAAGATATTCGCATATGAATTGCTCTGCGATTGATTTGAGAATCTCGACCCAGATCACGTGGCTTATAATCATTTATGAACGCCCTGTATTTCCTCACTAGACCCAATGCAGAAAACTCGTTTTCTTCCACAATTGTAAATTTCATACGGATATCTGTTTTACTTTTCGGAATGTCAACCACCATAACCGAGCCCTAATCTTCACTACGATTAATCTTATTCAAAAGTTATTGACCTCTATAGCCCCCAAAATTACCCTTAATCAAAACTACCTGTACAATAGAGTAATAAATGTGTAATTCTTATAGTTTAATGCATTGCCTTATGTAGTAAATGTTCTTCATTGGCAGCATCCTTCAAAAATTTGACAATGGCATCCCGACTAAACAATTTAGACTTTTTTGGCTCATAGCCTTTACTTTTTTGTTTGAGAAACGCTTCGACTTCAAGAAACTTTCTCCCATCTGTATTATTATAAATTGGCATCCGAGTTGGCATCATTGATTTTAACAGTGACCACTTAGTCCATCGGAAATTAGGACTGTACGATTCAGACTGTAAGAAAAATAAATCAATATCACTTATACTAGAACGTGGAAGAATAAATACATACCATGTCTTGAAAGTAAGCCAACATTATAGCACAGCTTTAAGCTATGATTATAGTTTCACTTATATTTTTGTTTTCAATACAGTTAACTTAACTCAAATCTCTCTTCTCATCAGGTGAGTCCTTATAACTCCCTTGACGTATAAATAACTATTACACACATATGGAAAATATAAAAAATAGCTATAACTTTTTTATTCTATAAACATGTTAAAAATGCAATTTTTAACACTCCGTTGTAACATTAAAATCTTGATTTTAGGCACCACTGCCTGAAAATGATCACTTTAAAGCACTAGTGCCTTAAAGATGTCAAATTGTGACAGTAAATTTGTAATACATTTAATTAGTATTTTCTGCATTAACATGAATACTTATATTACAATTCACACAATTTGAAAAATTAAGTCCTTCCACAATTCTACCACTCAACTGAAAACTACCGCATTCACAAAAAGCGTCTCCATCGTAGCAGAATATCTCATTCACCTTCCTAAAACAAAAAACCATCTGCCGGACCGATCGCTAAATTTAGTTGGCTTTGGGAGCGTCCATTTTTTTTGTCGCGAGTAATAGGCGGCTTACTAACTTCTTCGGCTAGACTAGCTTTGGAAACACTGATCAAAAGCATCTAGATAAGTAGGAAGGACAAAAAATAGCAAGGAGCCTTCAAAGGACCTCACAAAGGACGCTCTGTATTGATGCTTAACATATCTAAAATGCAATCGCTATCCAAAGGAATAGCGCTAGAGAAAAAACATAAGGGTTGTTTTAGATACAGTATAATTGGATTTGGCTATACATGCATCGATAACCCCTTTGTAGTGTTTCAATTTCGCTTATGTTTCACCTTTTATGGATTTTTATAGATATATTACGTTTTCCCTGCACGCCATTTTTAACATGTCTTAGATATACTGGGTGATATTGAAAGGGTATTAGTTTTAACTGATAGCAGTAACCATTAAAATAAATCATTTGACAAAAATTGCTTTAATAAACATTTTTAACAACCGAGATAAGTGAGTTTAAGATTATTGCTAATTTTGAAGCCGACTCTGTAATCCTAATCAACCCTAATCGGTCAAGCAACTCTATTTCACGATACATAATCGGTAAGCAACATGTGACAAGTAACGTTTAACTCATCAGACAACGCACGCATGCTTAGGCGCCGGTCAAGTAAACGGTCAACATTCGCGTCAGTACGAGAGGTGACGGAAGCTTCATCACGAGGATCGTCTTCTACCGATTCACGTCCACGCGTGTTTTCGACATGCACATGCACTCATCTCCATACACCACCTGCAATTTTCGAAGGATTTCCGAGGGTTTTCGCCAGATTTCACTAAAAATTGCTTGTAATTTGAGTCACTCATTTTCACGACGCCACTAAAAAAGTTACTTCCAAAAAATACACATAAAATACAAACCAAACGTGCTATCGACTTCAATCTTGGACTGAAACTAAAAGGAAGACCACCCCCCTCTTAACGAACGATGCAGTGTTACCAGTTTTTGAGTTATAACTAAATTCCCAGAACTTAATTGCCACACCTCGTATCTAACTGTAATTTACTAACCGAATCTATGCTAGTAATTCTACATATGTCAAATTTTGTTACTTTTTATTGCTCCCTCGATTACCCCTAAAAACTGGCTGCCTGTCAATGTTATACACTGTATGTAACGCAGTAAAATTAATTTTATTAATTATCTTTGCAGCACTACTGACTTCACACGTAAATGACAAGCCTAGTTAATAACAATAAAGTCGTTACTTGAACTTGCAGTTTTTTTGTTTAAACTATGGATTTAATTATAAATTTCACTATTTCTTTTGAATTTCCTGTATTGCATCTAAATTTATTCGTGTATTGCTATAACGCTTGCATCAGTAGTCCACAAACAGGTCCCTGAGGTATTCCCTATATGCAGTTGGGCATAACAAATATCGTTGAGGTTAAAATATGACCATTTCGAGTTAAGTGGCAATATCACATGGAGAGGTCATGAGTGAACCAGACAGAGCCAAGATGTTACGTTTTGCTCCTCCGTTTTACCGTCAAGTCACGAACTAGACTTAACTTTTTGTGAACAATAAGAGCTCGCTGCAAATAAATTTTTACGGATAATGCAAAAGTTGTATCAATAGAAAACTCGAGAGTAAACTCATAAATTGATACAAGAGACAATTATTTTTAAACGAAGTAATTACAATGATATACAGGGTGGTCATTACTAAACTACAATAGAGTTGGTTAAATTACAAAAAGAATTGTATTTTTATTAGTTAATATTCTATGATGAGCTATTCTGTGGACTAATTCCTTAATCTACATCGAATTACACCTAAAATATCTCACCAACTGCTCTCAAACTACGCCACTGTCCTGTCCTGTAGCAAAACCTTCGACGACCACACGCTCTATAGTTATTCCCCCTAACAAGGCGTAAAAACCAGAGGACGACCGCACCATAATTCGAAAATTGTACCCTACCGTTAAGTCTCTATTTCGTTATCTGGTTACATTACATCTCAAAGTGAAAGTCTCCTTTTTCCAACCAATTTCCACCGTACTGGGACTAATTGAGTTGTTCGGACAATGTGGGTGTGGACAGGTCTTAATTAAACGACGCCTTTCAAGTCATATTGTCAAAAATAGGAAATATGAAACGTTATTGTAAATATCGTAAAAAAATTATCCAGCCTCACGGAGAAAAAGTAGACTATTGCTTCTAAATTCACTCATTGTTGAAAATTCGTCTATTTGACGAAGTTGGCTCATTTTCAAGGCCATTGGAAGGCCAACTTTAGTTTTTGATAGCAGTACAATTTTTAAAGCGGATTCAGAAGAAGAGAAAATTTTCACGTTTGAATGCGTGGTTGAGTAATTTTTGGAGATCGCGTTCAAAGTCGTTTGAAGGTCAACTCTTTTTTTTATATAATAATACAATTCTTTACTTCCGCATTATATTAGTTATGTTGGTCATTTAAAGAACTAATTCTCCTTTAGAATTTTTCATGTTGGTATTCGTCAGTATCGTGAGATATCGGGATAATATCCAATATAAAAGCTGTTTGTGTTAAGCAAAATCTGTCAACCTAGGATTTGACCTTGAGGGTCATAATCAAGTAGGAATTGCGATTTTCCCAATATCTCGCCATACTGACGAATATAAATTCTTATTTTAAGAGAAATTTTAAGTAAAAATTGCATTACCATAAAAAAAACAAAAGTTGACCTTCAAACGACCTTGAGAATGAGCTAACTTTGTCAAACAGACACCAGAATCGGATTCAGCAACCTTGAAAACGTATAGGTTTAGTGGTCTAGTCTTTCGCATACGACATTTTTTCCCGTGACGCTGTGTTATTGCTTTAGAAAAATCCCACTTCTGATAGTTTTGAAATATCAGAAGTGGGATGAATTCTAGTTACAGTGAACTCTATTGTCCAACTTCAGTTATAACTTCATAGACATATTTGTTCCCTTCATAGAACTGTTAAAAAGGAGCATTAGATCTAGTAATAGGATTTGTGGGTGATTTATGACGTTCGCTAGAGATAAACGTTCTGTGCTCGCAACAAAGGCAACAATATTCTTTCGTCTAATCGTCTTAGTTTTTCTTTTACTACTCTTGCAGTGAGTTTTGTTTTTATTGGTCGTCTTGCGGTGCGCGGGTCCTGTCGTGCCAATAAAGGGATTATTGATTTGGCGCTGGAGATATTTTATCGAGATTTCTGCTCTCGACCGCATTTCCGGAGACCCCGACTTGAATTGGGAGGAGGGATAGGCCCCGGAGAAACTTAATTTCTTGTGTTTCATGTTTTCTATGAAGTTATGTCCTCAAAGTAATGATCACAGTTGCAGTAAAAACAAAAGAACGATACATCGGTTTATCAAATTCATAGCCTACTAAGTAGAGGATATTTCTATTAATTATTATAATGTGTAAAATCAGTGGCGCATCCAACGGGAGATGTGAAGGGGATAATTGCCTGTTGAATAAAACAGCATGGAACAAAACACGAGAAATATAACAATAAATAGAAATACTATATTTGTCAAATAATAAAATAATCAATAACTTCAACCAAAATGCAATAGCAGAAACAAAATATTAAAATATTTTTAAATATACGCTAAACAGCTACTTCTAGACATTACTAACTGTCATAACTTTTGAATCACTAATTTCATCATTGTTTCATACAAAAACTTTCTTCTACAAAATTTGAATACGATTACCCTAAAAATAAATAAAAAAGTAAAATAAATAAATAACTACTACAACAAGGTAAGTTGATTTAAATCAATTAATTATTTTCGTCGAAGGAAGCTAGTCATAAAATATGGCCCATTCTTTAGTAAACACTCTGTATGTAGATTATTAGAGACTCAAGAATAAAGTATGTAGTTGTTTATTGTATAAGAGTTTTAAGTAGCATTTACATTTACATTAATATTCCAAGTGGATAAAAGGCAATTAAAACACGAATGCAATACGTTTTATCTATAATCACATCACAGTCACATTTGTGATCAGAATTATTGGAATTTAATAAAAAATAGTCTCACGACTTGATATTTCTCAGTACTCAATGAAACACAAACTTGATATTGCAAGGAAAATCAAGGAAAATATAGTTGTTCCGTACAAGATCAGACTCCATAACTTGTGCAAGTTATTGTTGTTATTAACGGAAAGGAAGTTACACGTGACAAAACAAAAAAAAAGAAATGTCTATTACTATAAATTTACCTAAAAGTAAATACATTAAATTTGATTTATTATACGTTTATTACTTTTTCATTATTGTGAAATAAAGTTACTTTATTCCACTAGTGGATAAAATATCACTTTAGACGGTTCATATGTGTGGATAAAAGTCCGATTATAATGGCGGTTTTCCACTAAACGGACAGTTGAGTTTATGTTGTGTTTGTGTTTTCTAGAACTTGAAAAAAAACAACGAAACTGAAACAAATCCCAAAACTCTTGTTTCCATCAAGCGGGCTACATTTTGTTCGAGTTTTGTTTTTGTTTTCGGTCCTTTTCCAATGGTTGTCGCAAGGAAGTCAGAACATATTTTTTCAATAAAGTAAAGAATTCATACGACTTAAGTCATCCGAACAAATGACTAATTCATCATATATTTATCAAAGTATTTAAGAAACTGCAACTGAAAATAATAAAACTATATACTACAAAAACTATATACTACACTTAATGTTTGCACTGCATGCACTAAATTATAAATATTTATTGTTCTTAACACGACAAACTATCGAAAATTATGTAAAAACAGTAAACAGAATCGCGTAACGTCAGCTGTGACGTAAGTCGTCTGAATTCTTGCCGCAACTATAACCAACCAACATGTTTAGAAAATATTTTTATTCTTGGCTGTGGCAGGTTTATACTGAAGTACTTGGGAAACAAGTAAGAGCAAATATGTACGGTTAAAGTGTTTACTTGGTTGGTTAGTTAAGTTTGTATACTATCCTATACTGTTTGTATACTAAGCGAAAATAGAAAACATAACACAACCGTTTCCCGTTTCCACTAAACAGACTTGAGTCTCAAAACACGTCGGAACCTTTTGATGTGACCGCTTCTGAGCGGGACCTGAAAAACAAAACTCCAACTGTCGCAAAACACGCCAGTCTTCAAATAGTTTGCGAAAAGTTACAGTTTTGTTATATTCAACATGAATTTGTGTTTTGTTTTTGCTTTGTCCGTTTAGTGGAAAACCGCCTAAGGTGATTGTGGATAAAATAATTAAAATTCGAAGTTCTGTCAAACAAAATGTCAATCTACCCATAAAACCTAAAATTCTAATGTAGATAAAAGTTATCTACACGGTAACTAAATAAAATACAATCTTTTTAATTTTCTAACTAATGCATAATGTATTAATTACGTCTAGGGTATCCACCAAGAAAAATGTCTTGTATTATTCTTGTTGTAATTGTGTTGTAAAATAACGTCGCGTCGGTTGATTGGCTGCAAAAAAGAGGTGCGATTTCCTACTGAGATTTTCCATCTTCAGTCTAACGGAAATATGATAGAGAAGGGAACACTACGCCACAGAGCCATTCTGTATTCCATAGTTGGCAGTAAATCGTTTTCTGGATGAAGCTGCTGCGCAAACTGCATCTCACCACGTCGGCGATGCAATGCTTCGTGAAATACGAGGCATAATGTTTTAATGCTGCGCCATTTAGCTGGATGCGGAAGTATGAGTAACATCGTTTTCTTCGCTCGCCGCATTACGTATTAGATTTTATAGTCATATATTAAGTAAATATGGAAATGCGTTGTTCATCCCATTACCATTTTCCATTTTGTTTACGGTTTCCAACGGTTTTCTAAATATAGAAGATTTCTTTGCTAACACATTTTTCAAATAATTTTTAATAACATATAGGCAGGTGCCTACTCGTAAGAGTGTCTAATGATTTTACGTGATGGATCAATTTTTTAGAACGTTAGAATTAGGAGTGGTTCCTAAACCTATGGATTGGGAGAGGAGGACCGATATTATGGCCAATAATTGATAATAAATAAATTACTTATTTAGTACCACAGCGAACATTAAAAATCAAAATAACTTTGAAACGCACAGGAATTTCGAAATAGAAGAAGGGACATTATTTTTGGTAAACTGTATGTAGATAATGAAAATAGTAGGTTTTTTTTAAATAGTCATTGGCGTAGAAGTTCTGTTTAAGAAAAGTGTTGAGCACTTCCTCCACTCCGCCACTGTGCAAGTGTTTGAACATTCTTATCGCTTGTTTTATGCCCCTCAATTAATAGGCATTATTCCCCAAATATGACAAAAATCTAAGCATTCCTTTATAAGTTATAACAAATAACTATATATATACGTATATTATATATTCATATAAAACACATATATGTATATGTGCACGTATATATATCCCTTTTTCCTGACCGTTCACTAAATATATAGAGATGTTGTTTTCTTGGGATTTCGGTGAAACGTAATAAAACAGCTTATTTTCCTACGTAGGAAATCCCAAGAAAACAACATCTCTATATATAAGTTATAACGAAAATTCGAGAACAATAATTTATTTATTTATTTATTTATTTATTTAACAAATACACTACCCTACAGTACACCACCAATTACAGGGTAGGAAAAATACAATTTGGCAAAAACAGAAAACAGAACAAATACAGTACACAAAATACATACATTATCAGATACAGAGAAAAAAGCAGTAAAAATTAGACTAACACTTAAATGTACTAACGTAAATATGTTACAGTAAATTAATAAAACTATCAAAATTTTTTGATTTTATTGATGCCATAGTACAGTTGAAAATATCGAAGCCACCTTGCAATCTATTATAATTTTCACAAATCCGGTGAATAGGTGAATATTTAGTTGTATTAATTCTCGGCGTTGGTGTGTAAAACAACATATTAAGCCTAGAGCCATGTCTCGGTATCCTGAAGTTAATCAAGTCAAGTATATGAGTGCAGTTAACTAAGTTATGCAATAGTTTATACAAAAATATTTGCTGAGCCATTACACGGCGGGCAGCCAGACTACTGATACCAAATCTGTGCCGTAAACTAAAGGATATCCAATAATTGGATAAACCCCGTCCTCCTTGTAACATAAGAACTTCAGAAAGCGTTTTTTAATGCGTTCTATCAATCTATATGAATGTTATAATAGGGACACCAAATTAAAGAACAATATTCCAGTTTTGATCTGACAATAGACTGAAATAATGGTTTTTTAACATGAGTGGAAGAAAAATCATTCATATTACGAATTACAAAACCCAACTTTCTAAATCCATCACAAGTGATATTTTGAATATGAGGTGTAAAGGATAATTTGCTATCAAATGTTACCCCAAGGTCACAAAATGTAAGTGATCTGGAAACAACAACATCATCCAATTTGTAATGGTATTCCATGGCGCTATTTTTAAGTGTAAAAGTGAGAACATTACATTTTTACATTCAGATCTAACTTGTTTGCAGAACACCACGCACTCAAACTATTAAGAGAACTCTGCAGATTAATACAATCATTAAAGCAGTCGATTCTGTTATATATTTTCATGTCATCTGCATACAGAAGACACTTAACATTTATATCCGTAACGATATCATTTATAAAAATGTTAAAAAGCAATGGCCCAAGGACCGAACCCTGTGGCACCCCAGATGATGGAATGAACTGAACGACTGTTGACCAGAAAATTCCACATGTTGTTGACGATTTTCAAGGTAAGATTTAAAAAAGGTTAGCAAATTATGAGAAAAACCAATATTATTCAATTTGGATAATAACACTGTATGATTTAACCTGTCAAAGGCTTTGCTGAAATCGGTATATATAACGTCTACCTGGGATTTCTGGTCAAATGCATTAGCAATAAACTCCGTTAAGCAGAATAAATTGGTCGATGTTGACCTGCCTTTAAAAAAGCCATGCTGAAATTCAGTTAATCTATTCTTAACATAGGCAAACGTGGGTTCATATAATACCATCTCAAATACTTTTGAAAAATTGTTTATAATGGTAATGGGTCTGTAATTTTCGATAACACTATTAGAACCCTTTATGGATTGGAATAACTTTCGACACTTTTAAAACGTTAGGAAATGTATTCGACGCAATCGACAAATTATATAAATAAAATAACGGAGGAGCAAAAACACTAGCACAATCACGTAACAAAAAAGCAGGAATTTTATCAGGTCCCGCGGTAAATTTTGGTTTAAGCTTGCGTAAGCAATGTAAGACTTCGTTTTCAGTGAAGGAATTAATCTGAAATAATTCATTAGAGTTATCCATTGGGTAAAATATGTCATCAGCCTCAGGTGTCAAATACGAATCTCTAAAATACTCAGCAAATGCAGTTACTATGGGCTGATTTCCTTCACAAATACTATCCTTGTACGTCATTGAAATAGGTGAAATGCTACTATTCCTTTTATATTTTACAAATTGCCAAAATTTGTTGGGATCAGTTTTTATGACATTTTCAGTATGGATGCAATAATTTTATAAGCAATGTCAATATTAAGTTTTAAGGCTGATCTTAACAGTTTAAATTCGGCCAACGCTAGGATCATTTAAATTCTTATAATCGCGCCATGCTTTGTGCATTTTAATAGTTTTAATTATATTAGTATCAAACCAAGGTGGGTAACGTTTACCCTTGACCGTAACTTTAGGAACAATTCTATCAACTACAGAATACAATAAGCGATAAAAACAATCAAATGCAATGTCTATGTCAGAAATTGCAGTAACAGCTGACCAATCAACTAACGCCAAATTTTGATAAAGGTCAATAAATTAGCCTTACGAAAGTTGTAAAAGCTAAAATTAACAAAATCTTTATTAGAGTTACATCTTTTCGGTACTTCAATTAAAATAAGAAGGATGGGTGATGACCGTCTTCCTTCATTAGGACGTCCGGGGCTCTATTAACAGTACAATTCAATCTCGTAAGCACCAAATCTAAAACTCTATTATTCTGATTAAGTACGTAATTAAATTGCTGAAGATTTAAAAAATTTGCAAAATTCTCTAATGATTGAACATAGTTACTTAAAACAGATGTCTGCAAACAATGTGAATAGTCTGTGATTTTAAAGTCCCCTAATATTAAACAATTTTTATTATGCGCAAATTCAAAGGTGCCAATAATTTCAAATATAAAATGATACTGATCTAAGGTAGTAGTAGGAGGTATATAAATTAAAATTATATAATAAGAACAAAAACTACTATACTTTACCTGAACCCCCAAAACGTCAATGTTTTCAAGTTTGCTAAACTCCGTACTTGTCTTAAGGCCCAAGTCAATAACACCAAATGAAGAATCAACTGCAAGCATAACCCTCCACCACGAGTAAGGTTAGAAGTATTATAGTCACGATCACAACGTATGACTGAATATTTGTTGATATCTGCGAGTTCAGAATTATTAATACCCGAGTCCAGCCAACTCTCAGTGATTGCAATTATTGAATAAGTACTAGCACTTAAAACATTGAAAAGTGAAGTGGTCTTACTTCTCAGTCCACGCATGTTCTGATAATAAATGGATAATTTACTACCATTACTCAAAGCACCCAAATTATTAGAAGCATTAAGCGTGCTAACGACTGGAGGTACCAGTTCAGGTGATTGCTATTTAGACGACCCAAATAAGTCCATTTTTAATTTATCTAATGCTTTTTGTAAGAGGTACAATGTTGATAATCCCAAGATGCATGATTAATACAGATATCTAATTTTTGTCTATTTTTCAAATTGAAACAATTAATACAACACTTTTGCGAACCCTGAGGACAATCAGTTAAGTTATGTGATTTAGAACAAATGGGACATGTAATATCATTTTTACAAGATGTTTTAGAGTGAAAATATCCATTACATTTATAACAACGAGGCACAGAAATGGCATCATATACGGAGCAATCATCCAAACCAACCAATAAATGACCCTGGCTCAATAATCTGTTATAAGTAACTGTGTCAACCTGCAATGTGGCTTGTCTTACATTTTTATTATTCCTAGTAGGCCATAATTTAATCAATGTACATTCAGAATTTTCCGTGAATATGGTATCATTCTGTTTACGAATATAATGCACTAGCACATCTTCCTGAAGATCCGATGTGATTCCAACAATTTTTACTTGAGGATGAACTGATTTCACCTCATGGACTTCATAATTAGATGATAGCTTTTCATCAGCCATCTTTTTAAATTTTGCAGCCTCCGCACGGCTACTACATCCCAGCAGCAGACCACCATCTTTTAAATGTTTAACATTTCCAATTTTTATGTTAGATTCCACAGGATTTATTGTTTGCAGTATATCAGACTTGGTAGTCGAATTAACTTGTTTCGGATTTTTAGGTTTTACAATAATTTTCTGCTGAGGACGTTGACAAAGTACGTTAGCATAAGACGCAGCAGATGCTGCAGGAGGTGCAGCAGTTTCAGAAAGTTTATCATAGGCTACCTTCAAAAACTCAGCTTTTAGTTCATCAAATCTTTCTGCAAAATTTTTCAATAGATCATTACATGTTTTTCAAATATATCTCGAAATAGTTTATCATCAAATTTGTCTTGGCAAGATTTACAATTTACGCACATCCAATTAAGGCCTGGCACAGATCCTAAATGTGAAAGCACCTCACCCGGTACATCAACACAAGAAGCATGGTATGTCTTTTACACGAGCCGGAGCAAAACACTAGGCTTGCGGCTTATTGAAGTCTCACAAAACCACAACGTGACATTTTAAATGCCCACAAAGCAAATGAATGCAGCAAACTACTAGTCAAGTACTTATTATATTTCGCAATTTCGTCTCGAATTATAAATTTAACTACTTGTAGTTTGCACTTTTCAAACTCACCCGGTACGTACTTTAAAGACAAAAAAACCCTTATCTCTGTTACCACACATTCCCAACACGCTCTTACTATCATTGTATTTTTCGTACCGGCCCGGCTACGACGTGAAATAAGAGAGACAGAGTGAAAAAGTGTTTATTGGTGTCGGAAATAGTGCGAAATAGGAAATCTCGCAGGAAAACATGGTTGCAATATAACGCTTCTGCCACCGTTATTATATGACACACTGTTGTAAAAATAAATGGGCATAAAAGTGAAAATCTGAAGAGGAAATTTAGAAAAATGCTCAAGTTCTTCAAGTATGTAGATTTTCCGTTTTTCTTTTTTTTTCAGAAATCAGTCAATGGAAGGATGTATTATTTTCTGGTGTTTGAGATTCACATGAATTCTCACATAACACGAAAGAACGTTCCACAGAACTTTAATTTGCAGCCACATGACTTGCATATACTTCCTAACTCCTCTACATACTCATCGGGGCAGTTTATAGAAGGATATATATATATTCCTCTCTGGTGTTCGAGGTTCACATGAACTCTCACATAACACGAAAGTACGTTCCACATATGTGTGAACTTTAATTCGCAGTCACATGACTTGCATATACTTTCTAACTCCCTGTACATATGTATCCGGACATGCAAGTAAGTAAATAATTAAAGGGTTAATCTACTGAGTAAATGTAAAATTATATATGAGTCATAATATATCCCCAAATGTTAAAAAGAAGGAATCAATAATGCAATAAGTAAATAGAACTGACAGTTTTTGTCAGGTTCGCAAGTTTTTTGCTCCAACAGTTTTTAATAATTACTGTACCGATAAAAATATAAAATAGGAGTATTCTCATAAAAGTTTTTAAAACTATTAATAAACATATAATATAGGGTGAATCAAGAAAAGTAGATATAACTCATAGCTAATAATAAAAGCTAACTTTACACACAACACACATAATTTTAATTAACCTTCAATATCTGTATAATGAAATGTATAGAGTTATACATACATTTAGATACAACGTCTATTGGACTGTTGTTACTGTTGTTTATAGATAAATACATATTCATATTTTCTATACACATATCGATTAGATTCAACCTCAGAGGACGACTTCCACATGGAGGAGTTCCAAAGCAAAATCTGAGGTGTAGGGACACACCTGGATTAAGTGCTGATGTAATGGTAATAATAAAGTGAGGACCCAAGTAAATCTGAAGCAGGTAAACAATAGTGAAACTGCTAGATAAAAGTTATTAACCAACTTTTGGAGACAGGTGGTGAATTTATTTCTTCATATTTGCTATCAAAAAGAGTTTAGGGATTTTTAGGTTTATAATCGTTAAATCCCCACCCCAGATTAGAGGGTTATCACTCTATAATGAATTTTACTTATACAGAGGTCTTAAAAATAAAATAAATACAATATTAAAAATAAATCCTAAAGCAATGATCTCAAGAACGCATAGTGTTATATAACATCTATTAATGTAACTGTTTGGCTAGCAGTGACATCTTGGTCTTAATTTTCCTTGATTTTGTCTTGGTCCCGCAAGACAAGACTAGACATGGCAAGAAATATTGCTAGAAGGTCTGGGGTGAAATTTAAATGAACGTTAGTTGAAATAAATAAATAAATAAGTGAATAAGTAAACACACATTACATTTCTAATGTAGGCATATTCTTTATTTAAAAGAATTAAGCATATAAAATTAAAATTCAAGGTACTGAGGTGTAGTAGCTCTGCTGAATACAACTAATTATAGTGCCAGGTGACTGAAAGAGCTGATTTGGCACGCCTATCTCGTCCATTGCTTATTATTATTATTTATTATGTAAAAATAGCCGTTTCTATACTTTATAACGTTTACCAATCGACCAATATCTGAGCTAAGTAAGTTCCGAGCGGCACCATGTCCGACCGAAAGTAATTACCACTGTTATCAGATTGGTAATAAAGTTTCATGTTTCTGATTTCTATGCAAAAGTCTCACAAGAATCATGCAAATTTGCGAGACCTTTCGCAAGACAATATAAAAGACATAATGTTGAAAAATCAAGCAAGCACAAGGCTTATAGAAACTTTTGTTTTCTTCTGCAAGACAAGACAAGGTTTTTCAAATTTTTGCAACAATTTTTGTCTCACATCTAACACTACTTTTCGCCTCTGTACGGCACCTTATGTGTTTACGGACATGCTTAATACCTTTATTATAACCTTTAAGGTCTTAGGTACAATTACTTGCACATAATATGTAAATGATATTTTAATAAATGGAAAATATCAAACAGAATGTTTATTTTATAACGATAAAAATATTAATAAAAATAGTCAAGCTTTGCTCGTACCTAACCGGGACTGTAAGGTCTAAGCTTAATAAATGGAAAATATCAAACAGAATGTTTATTTTATAACGATAAAAATATTAATAAAAATAGTCAAGCTTTGCTCGTACCTAACCGGGACTGTAAGGTCTAAGCTTTATTTATAATACAAATAACTTTACACTCCCCTTAACAGACAGAAATAGTGGACATTTGAAAGAATATTTAAAAAATAAAATGAATAAATAAAATAAAAAATTTGAAATCACACCTGCTGTAAAATTAGAGAGTGGTTAGGTTCTGCAGTAATGTTCTGGATGGAAGGTATACAAAGACCTTCGAAAGAGAAAAATATTTTGCTCTTAAATATATAATAGAGGATATTTCGATAAATATATACGTAGGTATCTCAAATATAACGAATAACTTTTTATGGAGAAAAAAAAAAAAAAATCCTATATTCAACTCTAGAAATCTATTTAGATGCCTCCCTTGTAGGGGAGAGCAGGAGGTGAAGACAACATGGGCTTTACATATTGTCCTAAGAATTATTAACAGTTTTCAATGCTCTAAAATCATTTTCAAAAAATGTTAGTTATTGCAAATCGATAACACAATTGCTATTTCTTGTAATAACCTGATGGGGACTGTGTACTGTGTGTAGACAGATAAAGCTTAATAATAACGTAGGGAAAGAGATATGGGAATGGTGTGAAATAAGAAGAATAGGGATATATGCATTCTACATCAATATACTGAGAGATATCGAACAATAAAAAAGTTTGCTAAGACAATCTTTATCATCGTTGGAATATTCTGTTAGTACTGCAATGCATGTACCTACCAAGAATAATTTATTTAGTTGACCGATTTCATTACATTCAGTCGGAGTTTTGCTAAAACAATAGATTTCTCAGGGTGAATAGATACGTATTTTCTATCACTACTTTTACTAAAGGTAACTAGATAACTTAATGAGTAGGTAAATGACTACTTATTAACGGTTAAAGTAGGTGCGTAGTAGGATATAGATATATATGTATATGCATATATATAAATAATAATAATAATTTACCTGTAGCAAAAAGGCTTCAAGCTGTGAAATGTGTAACAAAGCTATATTTGTTTTTTTTTACTGTTTAAGAAAGGTATTTTAAGCTAATAATAAGGAATATATGGGTAGATATTGTGGGTGTAATTCAACGCAGGTTGGGGCTTTTGTCCACTGAGTAGTTAGTTTCACACAATAATGTTAATACCTGAAAATATATGAAAAAAGCTATATTTGGTTAGCGCGTCGTGGGTAATCTTTACATATGCACGAATGCATAGCCATTTTATGCTTAACATTACAACAGGAAGAACGGACTGGACAAGACCTTAATAAATATATTATTACCAATATAGGTAATATCTATCTCGTGGCTAATCTTTACAAATGCACGAATGCATAGCCATTTTATGCTCAACATTACAACAGGAAGAACGGATGGACAAGACCTTAAAAAATATATTATTATACCAATATAGGTAATATAACCAACAATATTTTGTGATATGTATACATTATGCGAAGTAAGTTATATAAAAAGCAATAATATATACATGATATATGAGAGAGTGTGAATAGGGCATGTGACAGTGTTCATTAGCCATCAACGTTAACGTAATTTTTGTTTGCTATTAAAAAAGCTAAAATTGAAGGGCGAGTGGTAGTCGAGTTTGTTCAAACTGTAGGTATCTTCCATATACCATGCCATTGAGTTATATATAACTTATATAATCAATGATTGTAACTTCTTTACAGTAAAATGAAAATTTGGAGACTAAGGATAAATGAACTAGAATTCATAATAGTAGCTACACAGTTACTGACTAAAGTTATCTACGATGAAAGACTGAGACCCAGCTGCAATATATATTTTTGCTAATGTCAAAAGTTGCAAAAACTACTGTAATAAAATAATGGGTCCCAGTTGAGTCTATTTAATGCAGATATTTTGCAGCGATTGACCAATGTCTATTAAAGGTTAACACATATTTCCTTTAGTGTACCCGGAAAAAACAAATAAATATAAAATAATAAAATACATACCAGTATTTCGGTGTTTAAGAATAGAAACCGAACGTTCAAACGGGTATTCGAAATATTATGTAACATGTTCAAACAGCCTGAAATAGACGTGTTTGCAATGCACAAAAAAAATAAATAAATAAATAAATAAAATAATAAATAAAAAAGATATCGTAGGAATGAAATCCCCGCATTCTAATATTGTGGATGCATTTACTGTCACACGGAATCAATATATATTTTATGCATTAATATATAACTAAAAATGCAGGTAGACGCTAAATATAAATATATTTTTGATATATAATATATAGGTATGTATATTTGTGTATATACATATAAAGCAGTACAAAAATGTTTTAATTATCAAAAGAACGATAACTGGTCAATATGTAAGATGCAGGATATAAAGTTTCTGTCTGCACACTAGATCGCCTATAATTCTTTCAACATCTACAAGTAGTTAAATTTATAATTCGAGACGAAATTGCGAAATATAATTAGTAGATCAATCGACTTACCTGTAAGGAAGTTTGATCATAATTATATGAGCAATTTCGTCGAAGAATTATAAATTAACGCCCAAAAATACCACCCAAGGCGAGATAGATAGGAAAATACAAAGATAGTAAGAGCGTGTTGGGAATGTTTTGTAACAGAGATAAGGGTTTTTGTCTTTAAAGTACGTACCGGGTGAGTTTGAAAAGTGCAAACTACAAGTAGTTAAATTTATAATTCTTGGACAAAATTGCTCATATAATTATGATCAAACTTCCTTACAGGTAAGTCGATTGATCTACTAAGTATATGACTATCAAAATAAGTGCATATAGCAATCACATTTTCAGCCCACTATTCCAGAATTTTCCACAAAAACTAGTATCAAGAAACCAGTAAAAAACCACAAAAAATGTCGGAGACAATATATGCACGACCTTTACTCGGTATCGACAGATTTTTACACCACACCATTTATATTCAACATACGGAAACAAAGTCTTCTACGACATATGTTTATAGGAACTTTTCTTCTTAAAAACACGTGTTCTATCTTTTGTTAAAATTTATCTACAAAAAACTGACTCACCCTGTATAAAAATGCATGGCCAGCTATGTACCACGCAATATCAATTTTATTAATTTAACATTTTTTTGACAATTTCCGAAATATAAAGCAGCAACTGTTATAATATTGGAAACGTAAAAAATATAATGCAATTGGAATATAAAAATATACAGAATGTATCAGTTAAAAAATTGTATATTTGTGTAATATTTTAAAAAAGGCACGCTGTAGTACTACTACATACTGAATTCTACGAAAGTTCTGATTGCGACATATTAAGAATCTCGAAAAAGTATTCTATAGTTTCCGAGGACGCCCAGTATACAGAAGATTTCCAATAATAATGTCACTGTTTAAAATTAATTTTGCAAATGATCTCTGACGTATTTGTAATGAAATCTGCTCTCAACTTTGAATGTTAGTAATTAGTTGTTTCACTTGCCATAGAGATTTAATGAAATTTCTACTCAGAATTTCCAGAAGCTCAACAATTGCTTTGAGGGCGTGTCATTATTATTGCAAAAGCATGTACGTACCTTAATTTCTAGTCTCAAGTCTTCCCAAAAAAAAGCATTTTTTCAATGTTCACTTTATTGCAGCGGTTTACAAGAAATCTCATTCCCATGATAAACCAATCACCCTGTCTGCACACAATTTTATAATTATTATTGATTATCCTTCACTGAAAGCACAAATATGCCGGGATATTTACATTTCCGGTCTCGACAATGCGAGGTTTACAATCGCGACCCACTTTTTCACAATAGAGCTCATCAAATAAAGTTTACCAAACAATGTTATACGCCTCGGGCCAAAATTGGATACAGAAACATTTTGAAAACGTTGTTAAGTTTTCCGTATATGGGTTATTTTATATGCGAGGTTTATTCGTGCATACATATCAGATAAGTATTGTGAGACACGGGGAATAAGAAACCAAATATGTAGTAGGTAAAGTGAGGTTAGAATTCGTTGGGACAGTGAACAGTTCCCCAGAAGGTGAAAACTATTTTTTTTTATATTCTTGTATAAATAACTATTTTCAACTAGACCTTTTCACATTATAAGATGTCTGAGACAAATTTTAAACGACACGTTTCAAGAATGGCTTGGAAGGTGAGAACTTACTGAATGACTCCGTTAGACATCGACAATTTGTGTACATTTTTACTGCACACTTGAACTAAGTTTCTCTAAAATAAAACGTTTATGTTTTGAGTACATAATATAGTTTTTTACTTAAGTGTATGATGGTCAAACAAAATACGCAGCAATATTCATCGTGTGTGGACGGCTTTAAGTTAGCTGGCCGTTCTGATGCAACTTGAACGACCCTGGAATTATTCTGAAACCAAATTTATCGGGCCAGTCGGTTTCCGGCACTTTACTGACTTTATGGCAGAAAAGTTGGCAAGTGTGTATGTGCTCGGAAAAACTTTAAAAGAATAATGAATCGGCCACTCGTAAATACGGCTGGTTTTAATTGTTGCGGAAACATAAAAAGGCGGAATGAAACGGCAGAATACAGTGGCGTGCCAATATTTGTATTTGTGAAAGTTACTTGTGCATTTATCTTATCATTTATGTTTCGGTTGAAGTTATTTTTATTACAAGACCTCGACAAATCAACGGCGTAGGTACGGCGGGGTCGTAAACTTTCCGTGCTCGTCAAAGCTGCATGTGAAATAAATAATTGTATATAAACTTATAGATACAATTTATTTTTTGTTCTCCAAATGGTAGTTTATGTATCTCTATATACTAACGTAAGAAGACGAAAAGCTTGCGATTAGGTCACGTCAATAACGAATAACTTCAGAACATATTTTTATTTACGATTAAGATGAGCTGTCAAGACATTTTAAGGGATCCATTTTGAACATTTGCTGTGTTGAGATTAAGCTTTTAGATTGTTGTAGCGAATTATGTCAAGCGAACAAATTTATTAATTTTGCTATTTATTTCTGTAATAAATAAAACTATAGTATTATTTTTTATAGGGAATGAACATACGTTTTAAATAAGGTATCACAAGTCCTTGTGTTCAAATTAAAAATTTAAGGGATGCAGTTGTCACTTGAAGGGGGTTGATTGTATAAATATGCATAGTCATTTCAAAAAAATATTCAGAATGTATAGGCGACTCTTACACATACAATTTCCACATTGCTGCAATACGCCGTGGACATCCTGGAACCTCCATCTCTTCCACGATTCGGTTTCAAATTTATATATACTGCATACCGCGGTAAAAGTAGCTACATTTGGCTCATGTTTACCGGGAAATCGTTCTGCTAAAGCATTTTCACATCATAAATTATAATGATATCCATCAACTCCGAGTCGCTATACACGTACAAGCCATTTTTGACAAACTAATGTAAATACTCGCATCACAAAAACTTTAATACAAAAAGTAATAGGATTTCAATATTCGAAATCGCCTGTCTAGACTACAGGGGCCCAGCTATGTAAAAGTTGAAAATACTATAACTTTTAGCAGTTTCACAGTGTATAGCAAATTGCAACATATTTTATGTGATTCTTCTGCGTTTCAATTGCTCTATTTCTACAGCGTTATTAAAGCAAATAACAATTTGATTGTGACCCCGCCATGTTGACGCCTATGGCTTGCCTCACAATAGTCCGGCCCTGTTCATTATTTCTCTATATGTATGTATACTTCGAGGCCTTGACAATTTGTACTCTGTTTTTTAGTAACAGGAAAATTCGCATTAAAGAAAAATTGTTAGGCTACAAAGCTTCCAAAGACCTCAATCCCCATCCGCCTCAAAAACCAAATGAGAGCGGCGAAGGCCCTTTGTGCAAGTTTCAGTTTGCGCGAGCTGAAACGGCCGTTGACTCCTCAATTATACGCCTACTTTGTTATATTGTAGCGCGAGGCCAATCTGGTTTTATTGTTTCGAGTTTGGCCAACTTTAATTCACGCCGAAGATTCTTCGATTAACGAGGCGCTGCTTCTATAAATAGAGAGAGGCTCATGCATATGTAAAAGGCACCAAAGAGCCCATCATTACTCCTTTGATTCAGTGCTGTCGATATTTTGAAATGGGTAAGTTCTAAAGGCTTCCGTACACTAAAACTCCAATGCTGTTCGCGCAAATTGCTTTTATATATTTAAATATATCATCAGTTTTAGGTACATAATACATAAAGTACCACGACGACGTATAATAAACACTGGGAATTCCCTATTTTAGAAATCGGTTTGGTATTCAGCTCGAAATACCTCGGATAAATTACGTTCGGGGGTAAAAATAGCACGGATGTTTTCGGTTCCTTAATTTGCCACCTACGATCAAGAGGGCCTTGCGGCGTGTCAATCACCGTGAAAGATTAACCATCCCAAGCATTCTCTCTGGAGGAATGAATGATCCCGCTAATGTCGAATTTAAAAAAGCACGGAAGGTTTACAAATATCTAGGCTCTCGCTGATGGAGTTTTATTTTCGATAATGCTCTTACACCTTATCGGTGCCCAAGGTTCATTCTCGTAAATGTCACATAATTTTTCAATATATATTACTTGTTTATTTTGTAGGTTATTTATAAGGTTAACAACAGTACAAATATTTTAAGAAATGATATTGAAAAATAAGAATTAACGAAATCGTTATTCAAAAAAATTATACTTATTTACCTATAAAGTGATTTTTTTTCGGAACCATATCAAACTTCTGTTTATCTATGACTTATTGATATTTGACGTTAAGAGAGTACTACAACCAGCAACATAACTGTAGTCTAGAGTCGAGAGCAAATCCAGCGGAGCTACAGTTATCGGACAAGATTTTATAATTAAAGACTTTCGCGTATGCGTTTTAGCATGGAGATTTCTCTTAGTGTTCCTATAATTAAATTTCGATTTTATTAGTATAAATGGACATTTTATTTAACTATACACGGAGTGGTGTTTCGTTGGTAGCAAAAAACAAAGGAATAATACTGCAGCTAACCGGATTTACTGTTATCTATCAAGAATTATTGGTATTAATAGTTCATTTCGTCATTGTTACATGTTTTTATTGTTTTTCAAGCCTCACTGAGTATGCAGTTAAAATTTTTGGACTTAGTGATAGTAAACCCTGTATTTTGTAATATATTTTTTTACAAAGTGGAAAATTAGTATTTATTTCTAGAATGAATTATTATCTGTCATTCTGAACTTTTCAATGAATTGTTTTTTGATTTGGTATATATCACTAAAATAATTAATAATAATTATGCCATATTAGCAACTTTAGCTTTTTAAATAGATATATTCTGCAAGCTTCAAAGGAACCAATTACAGTTCCTTGTTACAAATTGGGAGAGATACAATCATTGTTCCATAAAATGTCATCATATGTTGTCTTTTCATAGCATGATGCGATGATCTATGTGGACTGGAAAAAATGGACTTGTGTTATTTCTGATTATATCCATTCAATTGTAATAAAATTAAAACCATTCATGAATTAATGTAGAATAATAAGTAAGGAATTTCTTGTCACCGACTTACTCGTCTGATGACTCTTTCTCCATCTCTTCAAATGCCTCATTATTTTGTTCTTTTTTTGTTTAGTATTAATTAAATCTTGATATTGTTTATTTAATATTTCTTTGATGGTCTACAACACATGCGTTTATTATAGTGGCACATCCTAATTTTGTATGCATGTTGTAAGAATCGCTCAATTGTGTACCTACATATGTGAAATTAAAGCTTACAGTAAGTTACAAGAACTTTGTCTGAAATATTTTCTTCAAAACTGATTTTGCTCAACTCCTTTTTACGTTATGTAATACATATAAATTGTAAAAATCTTTGCTAAGCAAAGACAGAAACACATAAAAAAAACATGAGAAATCCGAATAAGTGGCTCCATATCACAGCAACCCCAAAGCATCTCTAGCGGCCCTCATCCACCCCGGTCGTGATATAACCCCGAATGTTATTTTTTATTTTCATTGTTATTACGTTCTTTTTCATCTCCCATTCGATATTTTCTCCCTTGTCTGACATATTGCCGGCCTCCGTGAAAAGTTGACCACGAGCCTAAACATTTTCTTGTATCATCCATTCGTTCTGATGCTCCATTTTGGGCCACTCAACGTAATGAAATGGAAAGGCCTAAAAATAAAGCGAGACCCAACCGCGTGACTGCTTTTATTTTAACATAATGCCAGCATATTTAAGTCGAGGACAAGAAACGTTTCCGTGTATCTGTATTACATTATTTTCTGGACAATTTTCATAACGTATCGTTTTAGTGGTAAATTTTCTCCTTTTTATTGTCCTTTCGTGCAGACTTATGCACTGAAGATCTACTGTTTCGAATCTTGCCGTTTTATCACAAAATATGTAAGGGATTTTGGACGGTAGAGGCTAGCTTGATGTGATATGTGCCGATTTCAAAAAAGCGTTTCATCAAATTACTGCTACATATTATTAGAGAAATTACATCACCTTCGGCTTTTCTGAACCATTAATTACGCATTTTGAATCATATCTAACGAACAGACAGTTTCAAGTTAGATAGTCAAACTTTACATCTCGTTCATTCCATCTCCCCTCAGGGGTTCCCCAAGGATCTAATATGGGACCTCGGCTATTTCTTTTTCTTATTGGCGATCTTTATGCTGTTATATCATGTGAGAAAATCATCTTCGCTGATGGCTTTAAGCTGTATTCTACAATTAATTAATTAAATTCGTTGACAGATTTTTGCCTGCTTCAAGTTAATATTGATCGAGTTCAATCAGTTGTCCCTTAACATATCTAAATACAAGACTATGTCTTTCTCTAGTAAGTTTAAGAAATTATTGTGGTGATAGTTGCATAGCTAACCTTTTGATCGTCTTAACACCAAAATTCAGTGCTGTTGAAGTGAATTTCTTAATAAAGCAAACAAACTAAAAATATTAAGCCAATTTGGACACTATAAATTTCTACACCACGGATGGTCCCTCGCTGGAAACAATCTGTTTCGATAAACGTCGATTTCTTCCAGAAAAAGGAATGTGTACATAACTTCCCCCAATACTAGTAAAATAAAAAGCGAATTTGGACCACGCTCCTGGGGCAGATAACTGATGAGCGCAGGGTGGTTTGACAAACAAGAAAAAGGGACACAATGGGTGAATATTTGCAGGAAGGGCCATGTGTTACTGCGACCTGGAGATGTGACAGGCGACTGGTGGAAGTTTATAAATTCGGACTTCTATGTGTGGGCTTTACACTTATTTTCGGGATCAACCGACAAGGGATTACGCCGTTGGCGATATATCACCTTCTTTTTTATGTTGCAGTAATGGCCTGTGAAAGAATAGTGTTTATATGGATGTATCATAACACTGCCATAATCCAAAGGAAATGCGCAAATATCATTTTACCGATTCATATTCGGTTTAAGGTGGTCGTTTTTCCCGCCATAAAATGATCGAGTTTTTGGTGTTTTTAGGTATAGATATCTCAAAAAATAAAATACGTAGAACAGAAGTAATATCAGAAATAAAATTCTTGATGTTTTGTTTATCCACTTTACTATTTAAATCCTCCTCAAATAATATAATAACTTTTAAAAAGCGTTTATAGACACACATTATTTTGCTATTCTAACCATACATTTTAACAACTATTTTCACATACTTATAAACAAAAGTGAACAATCTTATATGCTTAACTATGTAAGTTTATGATATAGTAATATTTACATCTACAATTGAATTTAAAAAAATACCTATTTTGAAAGATTTCTGCACCTAAAAATGTGTTGGTTAGACCGTTTTCTGTCGTTATATATTCATTTTACTCCCTTTCCCTTTGGATATTCGCAGGTGACATGATATAACATATTCCTTTTATTTGCTAAGTCTATATTATTTAGTTCTTAAATGTCTAAAATTATAGAATTACCTCATTTTTAACTGTAAGCCTATTTAAAAATTATCTATGACTTTCTCGTTTTAGAATTTCAGATAAATATTATAAAAATATTTTCGAAAACAGCTTAAAAAATGTTTCAAATGTGGCTAAATTTGCGAAATTTACAAGGAAATTATGCGTTTTGTAATTTTGTAAATTTGTATTGTATATTGTAAATATAAATACGAAGTACTGTCACGGATTTCCCAATCCGACTTTTTCTATTACCGGAAAAACAATCCATTAATTAATCACTTTCACTTATCTTTATGAACTACTCTGTACACTACTGAATACTAATTAAAACTCAACTAAACACTATTTCACTTTTCAACTCCTGGAAATTTCCAACTAAACACTCCAATTCAAGACTGTAATACAAGACTGACTAACTCGGCCGTTTATTCTTCTTTTATAGACCAAACGAATATTCCAGGTATTTTCTAGCATCTCTAGATCCATTTCCCGAACGACTCGAACGCTTCTCGTCGATTCTCCATTTTTCCAGCTGCGCCTCGATACACTGCATTATTTGTTTGTTTACCAGAATCGCGTAGGGACGATCGGGGCAATCTCGCGTTTCGCGATACTGCAGTCGTCGAATTGGGTGCGCGCGGGGCAAATTCCGCGACAGTAGGACATTGCAAATGTAAATACAAATTGCATTAAAATTACAAGTATATTGTAAATATAAATACTAACAACTGAAAAAGGTAACACGACAGTGATTTCATAAACCGTAATTTTAGTAACTAGTAACGGCAATAGTGGTTTCTTTCATCATAGGAATACGATGATTCAATCAATACATATTACAATTGTAGTTGAATGGAGATTTCGAGACTGGCCAGTCTATATATAGTATGTATTCAAACTTTTAAGCCTCAGAATAATGTATTTAATGGCCTCACTTTCAAAAATACTTATTCAATCTTACATGTTATAACACTAACTTTGAAATGAAACAACAGGAATATTATCTCATGTCACCTGCGATTATTCAAAGGTATCGAGGTAAAACGTTTATATTATGACAGAAAGCGGTCTAACCAACAAATTTTTAGGTACAAACATCTTTCAAAATACGTTTTTTTTTAAATTTAACTGTAGATGTAAATATTGCTATAACATAAACTTACATAGTTCTGCATATACGATTGTTCACTTTTGTTTATAAGAGTGTGAAAATACATGTTAAAATGTGGAGTGGATAAACATATAACCTCAATAATTTTATTTTTGACATTACTTTGCTTTACGTGTTTTATTTTTTGATATTTCTGTACCTAAAGAACATCACAAATTTGATTATTTTACGGCGAATAATTTTAAAATCATAATAAATTATAATTAATTTGCAGATAAGTTTTTCTTTGTTTGCTGGCGGTAAAAAGATCGCAATTATTTACAATGAATTCAATTGTCCGTTTCTCAGAATAAATCGTAATTCATAGTCTTCTATGATATTTTATAGATGAAAAAAACTGGGTAGGTACAAATTGTTTCTTCCAATTTACAACCCGAGGTAAAAACTTTACACTGTTTCAAAGCACACAAGAATCTCTTCCACAACGGGGCCCCCAAACCTTTCCGTATCCACCTAAGCTAATTTCACATACCGACAAAAAAGCCCGGAAGCATTTACAGCCAATTATGTTTTGCTTGTAATTAGTTCTTCGGTGCCAGCTAACTTTGGTCGGCAAAAACCAACGAGAATGTCTTCGGAGAGTGATCCATCTAAGTTGGCGGCGGTACTGTCGCATTTGTTCTCTTACTTCGACTTCAAAGTGAGCGTTAAATAGTATTATTTGTAGTAGGTACGAAATTTTATACAAAGTTATTTGTTATAAGATTAAAATAAAAGCATTGCGTGCAGTTGGCACCGGCCCTAAGCCACTTTAGCGTAATTAATGTGGCCGATTTTTATTAAAATGATTGTTATTTATGATTCTGTGTAATTGGGACTGTATTTAGTCTGCTAGAAGGCGACGAACAATGCAGTTTCGTCGTTGTCAGTTACTGTGGAAGTAATGAATATTGAGTTACGCCATATCATTAGTGCCAGGTGCCAAGCCAGGCCGGGATATATTATGGCGAACGAACGATAGGTTCCGAAATAATCTTGTACCATTTAATGGACGTTGATACAGTCATTGTTGCAGCTTAAACTGGGTTCAGTTGTAACCTTACTAATTTTAATTTCCAATTACGTCAGTTTCATATTTCATTCTTTCATGTTATGCTACTAGCGCCATTTGCTGTTGGAAAAATAATATTGCACCGTCACCCGCGTGCAATGTCACGAGTAATGTTTTTTCTTAAAAATGTTTGGTATAGTCAACGATTACGATTTAAGCCAACTTGCCTAAATAAAATGTTGGTAATAACAAAGAGAAGGATAGAGAAAATTAAGAATTAACGGGATCACCCTTCAAAAATATTCCAAACCTATTTATAAAGCAAAAATTTTTTTTTTCGAAATTGTATTAAAACTTTATTTAACGCCGTCTATGCGAGTCAGAGTAGGCAAGTAGCAACACGACGGTAAAATTCCCCGTCATGTCATAATTTAATGTCTATGTTTACGTTGTACCTAGTTTTGTGTTCTTCAGTTTTTAGTGCCTTTTTTAATTTTTAAACATTTTATAGTTATTAAATAAAGAAATTTGTGTCGGGTGTATATATTTTTTTCCACAATAATTTCGTCGGTTTGTTTTTCTAGGTTATGGGACAAGACTGCCGCGGGTACATTAAAAGTTTTCTATTATCTATTCCTTTCGTTTGATTTTGTAATAATAAATAGGTATTTTATCTAATTGTATCTACGGGAAGTGTGTTTTATCGGTAGTGAGTGGTTGTAATGAATGAAAATGTTGTAGCTTTGCCAGCTTCTAATGAAATGAAAAACGAATGCTAAATAGTGAAGCTAACTGGATTAACTGTTTCCTATCTATCAGGTATTAGGTATTACTGATAAGAACGGTATTTTTTGTCGTTTCTGCATTTAGAAATGCTGCAAAAAACGACCGCATGGTAGTAGATATTTTTGACAGGTGTAAGCTTTATTTGTGATCTAAACCATGTCAGTCGATGTTTTGCCTCATTTTTTAAATATATAGAGCTGGAATAATTTTTTTGTTGTCTTTTAGGCTTTCCTGAGCACGTGGTTAAAATTTTTGTACTTAACCCTGTATATTACCAATACAGTAATTTCGTGATGGATTTTGAATGGTAACGTAGCATTTCCAACGTTACTGGGCGTACATAAAATAAAGGTGAAGAAATACCTCTGCCTCTTTTTTTTCTCAAAACTGTTTTCTAAAAGTACAGTAATGAATAATTAACTATATAAAATAATCTACATTGGGTCATTTGTACATACTGTAACATTCTAGTGCTATATCTTACAAGATGAAATAAAATAGAGTATACTGATAGAAAGGACAATAGTGATATGGCGAAGAAACTATTTAAAATAAATATTAAAAAATAAGAATCTGGATCGAAGAATATATTTTGACGAAACATAGGCGTATAAAGGTCATACGGAAAGCGGTACGATATGATATAATAAGTGTTAATGTGACCGTTATAGTGACAGTGCTAGTAACCAATAGTAAATAGTGTGTATGTATTCTAAAGCCTTTTGTTATTTAACGGTGGAAAAATTTCTATTTGTAACAAATTTTGTCAACTACCTATAACATTTTCTATCATTTTCATGATGAAACTGCCATGGTAGATTATCAGAAGTTAAAACAAATTTATTAACACCACGTAATAATGAAAGGGGCAATAATATTTGTAGTGTTTGACAGTTTCGCAAATTGCAATTGTGAAAAGATGAGATTTTCCCGCCATAAATAATTAAAACAGAAGTTGCAAAAATCCGTGAATTGCGCATCAGGTAGGTCCAAGTGGGTGGTAGTGAGCAATCGGCGTAGGCTCGGGCGTAGGTATATAAAGACAATGGCACATTTAAAGTAAATTGTTCATGTGCTAGGTTCAGCCGACGTCAACTTATTTTTGATCATTTTGTGTTCGTTAACTCTTCTCAAGTCGCACGCTTAGGTAAACATACCACTCGTACCTTCCGTACTCATCTCTGTGTTGTGAATTAGTCACTCGCTATTATTTTCGACCTAGGGTAATTGATAATACAAGATAAAAATTTGAAATTTTGAAATAATTTTATTTTTATTATCGAATGCTTCGAAATTGGTAACAACTGTTATATCACTGTTTCTACTCTAAAAATAATGAGTAATGTAATTTTTGTCATTTTGATATTTTTTATATATGACCGTCTTCAAATTTAGTACGTCTATGAAATGTTGCTCCTCGCACGCTTCTCCCGTCGCGCTTGTCCACAAGCTAGCGATTAGTCACTCTCTACAATTTTGAAAGTCTGGTATAGGTAGTTCTACACAACATTTATTGCCTATACGTTCCTACTAACTACATTTCTCTGTTTTATTGTGGTGAAATACGATCTCCTTCAACAAAAACTTGCCGTCGTTTCCTATGCAATTTTCAGGTGCGATTATCTTGGCCATTTCTTTTCAGCAATGCAGCTGAAAGAACTGTATCATTTCATGGGCCGTAAATCACGAGAGCGCTCGTAAAAGGGATTTATGGGCCCTTAGAGGGTCTTCCGTCATCGCCGCTCGTGTACAGGTTATGAAGAATCAAGTCGCTGGCTAGTACTGCGACGGAATTTTTCGCTGTATCGTTTTCATTGAGAAATACACGGGTGCTGTTCTAAAAATTTATTCCACGGGTATGGACGCCTTCAAGTTGTTATCCGACTAGTTCGAAATATCTTTTCTTTGATCAGTCAATATTTGTGCGTGCGTGCATGGACCACTTTCATTTATATTATAATATTATTACAACAGTTTTCGTTAACCAACCAATAGTCTGAAGAGTCACCCAGATATCACACATTTAATGCACCAAAATTGGCAAAATATTTAAACAGTGGCCCAATCTTTGTAAGAATTTGGCATCATTGGTATACTGGTTTCATTTAGTAAACCAAAACTATATGAAAGCAATATTAGATTATTATGTTCATAATAATATATTTCCTTTAACTTGAAATAACCCACTTTGGTACATGATTTAGGTTTACTATTGGGCTTTTTAGACTATGAATTCAAGAAAATTGAAACACTACAAGGTGTGCATTAAAGGTCACCCTTAAAATTTTATGAAACTTTTCCATTGATGGAATTTAAAAAGAATGATGTTAAAAATGGCTGGAAAATTTATATTCAGCCAACAAGTTGACATGTTACTTGTGCAAGGTTTCTGTGAAGGAAACTATAGAAGAAGTGTGGAAGAATGTCGTAGGCGATTTCTAAATCGAGTAATTCCCCATAGAGAAACCTTTTCTAATATTGAAAGACGGGCTTGAGAGGCAGGAATGTTTTTCTATAATATCCGGGAACGTCCTAGGATAATAACGGTAGAAGATGAAGAAAATATCTTGCAAACGTTTAAAGATGAACTGTAAATAAGTACTAACAGCCGGATTCATCAACAAGGCGTAACGTTAGTCAGACTAGCGGAGGTTACGCGAAAAATTTACGCATCTGTTGCACTAATTTAAATAAAAGCATACTCCTATTCACTACTATGTATAATACTTACTTTATGATATGTTAACTAGTCCGTAGTACTGAAAAGTACAGTTTTTGAATATAAATACTAAATATACAATGGGAAACGCAAGGATCTAGAGGCCGAAGTTACGCGATTTTTAGACAGGTACAATACTGGGTCTAACTTTCGGCGCAAATATGGACGTAAATAAACAGCCTACCTAGCAACGCATGCTTCGCTACCTAGCAACGCATGTTTCGTGAATGAGCGCAAAGCTGGTTAGGCCAACTAACGCGCTTTACACGGGCGTAAACTCGTTAGTCGGACTAGCGCTACGCCCGTTTCATGAATCCGGCTGTTAATGTTTAACCGAAAAACTGCATTATCAAGAACTTCTGTACACCGAATTTTTATACGTAATCTACTACATTCTTATCACATTCAAAAAGTGTAAGAGCTATTGCCTCAAGAATTAGATCGACGAGTGACCTTTTGCAATTTTATCTTACGCCAGGATATTCATTCTCACAAGAAAATTCTTTTCGCTGATAAGGCTTGTTTTACTCATCGGAATATTTCGATGTAAACCCATTTTCAACGCGAGTTTAAGACAAATGTTTGGACCGGTATTATTGATCGTTATTTGATTGGACCAGTTATTTTGTCAAATCGATTAAATGACGAAAACTATTTGGAATTAATGCCAAATACTCTCTCTCCCTGATTTAATCGAAGATTTACCGTTGCAACTTAGAGTAGAGTTTTGGTTTATGGATGATGGGACACCGCCTCATTTTAGTGCTACTGTTAGATACTTTGAATTTTAAGTGTCCCAATAAATTGCTAGGACTGGGACAATTGTCTTGTCTCTTGCCACGATCGCCAGACCCTAACAAATTATTGATTATTTTCTTCGGGGAATATTAAAGGATTTTGTTTATTCCTCGCCAATTGAAACCCAAGAAGAATAATTGTGGCATCGTATTACGAATAAATTCAACATTATAAAAAACCATTATCATTTATTAGACAGAGTAAGTTTCAGAGGTTTTTTAGACTTTCACGGCCGGTAGTAATACTTGATATATACTGATTTTCCGGGTTATTATGCTGTGACTTCGGTAAATGGTCTCTATTTAGCTGAGATTATTTGACCTGCCCTTGATGTTCTCGGACTACGCTCTATGCGGGCAGGCCCGCTATCGGTATCTCTAGGCCCGCCCATATATTGATTTCGGCTCATGTTGTTGGTATTACGACTGCTACGGTCGAAACCGTTCCTCGGATAATGGTGGTCTTCCATGACGTCCCGTAGCCGCCTCTGTAACTGGTCGCATCTCATGCTTCCAAACGTTTCGCGGCTCTTTACTGTTGGCATCTTCAGTGGTGCCCCGCAAAAGCAATAATGCGAATTTCTTTATTAATTAAATATATAGACATATTTCAACAATATACAGACTGTTATATATATGATCGTATCAACGCCGTGTTTTTGTTTCTGTCCCTACGTGTGTGGACCGCTTTAGAGATTTTTATAGGCCTTGACGAACTCTGCCCTAACTGTTGAAGTTTATATTTGGCGCAGCAAAAGTTTACGCCGTCCTTTTCTTGCCCTTTTGCTACTTTTTCCCTATTGCGTTCGGCGTAAACAAGTTTCCCTCGGTTTTTCTCTTATCGTATTAATTAACTTTTTTATATTCTTAGGGAATTTAGCCTGGGAATTGTGTTACTCGCTTACAAATGAGAAAGCGATATACGGTGGCCATAAATACGCACAGTTTTTATGTTAGTAATCTAAAAAAATTAATTGAAAGTGTAATAAAACTACAGACATCTTAATTTGATATTGGCAAAAACTAAACGGGTGTCGATCATATGGATTCATTATATGCGGAGGATTAAAATATGATGGTTTTGTGCAATTGGGACGCCTCAGAAGAAACACATTACTAATTAGCGAGAATCAGTCATATATACTTCTATCTTTATTAAATCAATGGTAGACGTATGCTTCAATTATTACTATCGTTCGGTTTGTGCCTAGTCTGAACAGAGAGGAAAAAAAATAGTTAAAAGCTTTTATGACACCATCTTCATTTTCCAGTCTGCCTTGCTTGCTCGTAAATGGACAACATAAAGCTGTATTAGATTTCGAAGTGATGTCTTTGTAGTTCTGATGTATTTTATCACTAATAATTGATTTTTCAATGCAGTACCCATATTGGGTTTGTTAGAAATGATATGTATTGATTTATTGTCTAGTCTTAAGTTTTTATTTAATTTTTTATAGTTACTCAATTATTCATCTTCTAGATACGTATGCAGAGCGACTCGCAACTTATCCAAAAAAATTTGCTAATAGATGCGTCATGAAAAATGTGGTCAATGTCGTATTTTTTTTTTGTAAAATCCTTATAGCTTCGAGAAAAAACTAATTGAATTTGTAGTATTTTCAATCTTTAGTTTCCTCATCGGAATGTTGGCGATTCTGGATACTGAAATAATATTTTAGTATTAACGTTTTTGCGATAGTGTTTACTTTGGTTTTTCAAGTGTCAAAAATGGTTTAGGTACTCCAATCACAATTTGTAATATTATTTCAAATAATTTTGTTAATCTCTCTTAGGGCCGGTTTTACAAAGACGGCTTAAGGTAAGCTTAACACTGAACCTGCGTTGAGCCCCTAACATTATTTGCGTTTTACAATTGAGGTTCAAGGCTAAGCTCGGCTCATTCAGTTAGTTCAGTTGAGCTTCCAATTTTGACGGTTTAAGTTTGGTTCAAGTTGACATTAAGGCTATAAATACATAAAGTTGTAAATAATAAGAAAGAACATCAGATATGGATCAATTAAATGGAATTTTAACTGATGACGAAGATATCATAGAGTTGATAAACATAATTGACCATCCTCGGGCACCTCGACAGTTTCGTAATCGAGATCAATTTGAAAAATGGAATGACATGGAATTTCTTACAAGGTTTCGTTTGTCGAAGAATGATGTTCGTTTTATTTTAGAAAATATTCGAGAACAAATCTCATCGCTCTGAGAAAGGTAGTAAATGAATGTTGAATACAAATAATGTATGTGAATGTTAATTATAAATGTACCATTTCTTTTAGTTATTGTTCATGTTCATAATGTTTAAATAAAATAAACAAAAATATAAACTACATTCTTTATTAATTTTTACATAAGTTTGCCTTCGAATCTGATAACTTACACTCCACAATTTATTTATATTTTTTTACTAGAGATTAAAATTGATTCCTCTCTAATGGAAAAATTTGCAGATCTCTTTCTATCATCCATATTCTATGAAATAAAAAAAAATATATAAATATTTGCAGGAATGAATTCCAAAAAACAGTATATTTTCTTTAAATTATATACTTACCTAATTCTTTTGACAGTTCAGAATTCAAACATCAAATCACATCAAACTGGCTAGATTTCACAAAACGTTCCTCCGGCGCAAGCTCCAGCAATACCAACATATACATGAAAATGCTGAGCAGAGGTTTTACTAAACTAAGTTCAATTTTGTTTTGTAAAACGTAAATTATTCTGAACCTGTGCTCAGCTTGAGCTGTGGTTCACTTGAGCTTGTGCTGAACTTGGTATTGTAAAACCGGCCCTAAAACACTATTTTACTGCAACAGAAGTACTATCAAATACTACATACATTGTTGCACCATTATAAATATTCCCACAAAAATAAGTCAAAAATGTTTTCAGTTTTTTTGCCAAATTCACTTTCAACTCTCTAAAAATACTACTTTGATTTTAAAATTTAATTAGAATGTGTTTAAATGTATTATTTCTGAAAGGGTACTATTACCTTATAAAAAAAACGAATTTTATTTAATTCATTTTGATATATTTATTGACAGTATTAATAATATATTTCTGTAAAAAAAATGATTGACATGCAATCATTAAATTCTTGATTTTGAACTCCCCGACCTACGTAGATATACCTATATGGGATACTTATCCCAGAATTGCTCAACATATTGTCTAACGGTGTATTATTAATGGGTATTATACCTATATACCTCAATAAGTTTGTTCCTGCAACAATTAGAAACGGTTTCAGACCAGTTACTAGTGAATTTAACACATATAGTTAGATGGACATTTCTGACAGTTTCAAAGCGTTTTCAACTGTTACAGGAACAAAGATAATATGAGCCACACACATATACAGGATTTTATTGAGGTTAGCATAGGGTTGTGTATATTTTTACACAATTCTCTACAGGGTTAACCATGACTAAGTACAAATATTTTAAGAGGGGATAGAGAAAAGTATTAACGGAATCGCCCTTCAAAAAATTACAAACTTATTTATAAAACAAAAAAATGTTTTCGTAATTATACTATATCCTTATTTAACGCCGCCAACGCGACTTGTCCGTCACACGTTTACATAATGAGAGTACGTAATGTAGGCAACTAGCAACACGACCGTAAAATTTCCAATCAAGTCATAATTTAATTCCTGTGTTTACTATGTGTTTACGTTGTAGTTTTGTGTTCTTCAGTTTTTAGTGCCTTTTTCAATTTTTAAACGTTTTATAGTTATTAAATAAATAAATTTGTGTTGGGTGCAGATATTTTGCCACAATATAGTTCGCCGGTTTTCTAGGTTACGGGACAAAACTGCCGCGGGTACATTTCTTTTATCTATTCCTTTCGTTCGATTTTGTTATAATAAATAGGTATTTGTTCTAGCGGTATCTACAGGAAGTGTGTAATATCGGTAGTGAGTGGTTATAACGAATGAAAATGTTGTAGTTTTGCCAGTTTGTAACGAAATAATGAAAAACGAATGCAAAATAGTGGAGCTAATTGGATTAATTGTTATCTACCTAGCAGGTATTACCTATCACTAATAAGAATGTTAATTATTGTCGTTTCTGCATTTAGAAATGCTGTAAAAAACGATCGCATGCTTGTACTGTAGTAGATATTATTGACAGATGTAAGTTCTATCCATGGATCTAAGCCATCTCAGTCGATATACTTATCATGGGCGCCGACTTTCCGTAGGAAAAGAGGGTTTTGCCCCATTTTTTAAATATCAAGCTAAAATTCTGGGATAATTTTTTTATTGTTTTTTAGGCCTTCCTGAGCACGTGGTTAAAAAATTTTGTACTTAGTCATAGTTAACCCTGTAGATACACTATTACAAACTAAAATCGTTCATAATTAATATAACACAAAGGCAATAATAGAAAACCTTCTCACCTCGCTATTCTGGCACGCTTTTTTGCGCACGACCACCTGTACTCACTACTTTAATACGATTTGTAGTAAATAATACTGCACAAATTTGTACTTAACTGTTTCAGTGATATATCTTTCAGTGTATATTGAATTGACAAATATAAACATATATCGAAGCTCATCATCGTTCGCCGGGAATCGATACCTACTAATAAAAATTTAACAGACCCCATTTTCTTGGCACGCCTGACTTTCAAACTTTCCAGTTAATTACATTTCAACGGAGATAATGTCGTGTTCGAAGAACGACGGGCGTGGCGTAGTGATCCAGAACGAAATATCGCGGGGTAGGGTAGAAAGGTTAACTTATCTGCCGACCTTTCAGGGCTATCGCCATTATTTCCCTACTATTTCTGACTTTATTTATGTACCTGACAGGCGACCTGGGTATGTAAATATCAGCGGTTTGATTAGTCTGAAATATGATGCTCCGATGGTTAGCGCTTACTTTATTTCCAAGCGGCTGCGAATGAAAAAAAAATATAGAGAGTGTCCGGAAAAGACGTGTACAGCGGAAGACCACATACTCCTGGGTTCAAAATATGCCGATTTAACTCAATTTACTTATTTCCAAAATTGCTTCGTTCAGCCGCTACAGAGCGCCAAAGTTCGCGAAATTTTTTTATTTATTCCGAATATATCGAAAATGACTTGATCGATGTTAATCATTTTTGGGCTACGCAGTTATAAGTCTAACCGACACTTTTTTACATTATATAAAATCTTTTGCAGGCATTAGAAATATAAGAGAAATCATATATCATGCAAATATAAGCACATATTTTTTTAACCCCCTGTACAATTACTCTCAGTTCTCTCAGGAACTTTTTTATACTTTCAGAATTTTAATAGATAGTAGTTTAGACAGATTTGATTTATATTAGCTTAAAATACCTTTCTATACAGTTATAACTGTTACAAAAGCTAATAATAAAGAATACAGGGTGAGTCAGTCATAATGTCATTAATTTTAAGAGGAGATAGGGAATAATGAGTATAATGCGAATGCGTGATTAAAACTGTCACTGACCGGTCACAGCCTTGGTCGGTTACAGCTCACAGTTCAACTCGATGTCGACCTGATGCAATGTTGTCAAGTTGTAATATTTTTCTATATAGTACCTACCCACCTAGGTTTTAGACATCACAAATAAACGGTTGTACTGACTATTTTAGAATATCATTTTTTCTTGCTAAGTTCAACTTCAGCCAATAATAATTTAAAATGTTAATATCCAATAAAATCAAATAATAATAATCAAATAATTCTATTAAAATTTGCAAGTAACGCGGTCCACTCAGGTTTTCCCGTAGAAATTACGGCCCAATCCAACGATACCAGTACACTCGCGTGTCGATTTTTTCTGAGCAAATGTAGCTGTTATGACTGCAACAAAACTCCAACGTATCTAATAATAAACCGAGTAATAAACCATTTACGTACATTACATAAAAAACCAATGGGTAAATTATTAAGAGAAGCTGAAAAGTGTTTCGTCTTTAAATACTAAGTAATAAAATCCATCGTGTTGTCGACAGAAAACTGTCCAAGACCGAAATGGCATGCCGCTAATCTAAGTTATCGAGAGTTAATCTTGACCTTGACATACCGTATTATTAGGTCAATAACCTAGTTACCTAGTTTTTGTACTGTTATTTAACGACAAGGAGTAAAACTATTCTTTTAATTCTAGATACATGAATGAATTTTCCTTAAATATTGATTTGTTAATAAAAACAAATGTAGATAATAAATAAATGTTTTCGAATGTTAGGTTACTACAGTTTAATAATTTTGATATTACGTTTTCACTACGTTTTACAAATAAATATGAAATTTTAGTATTACTCGTAAGTACAATTAACCACACACATAACCAGATGTACAATTTGTAGTTACGTGCATCTAGCCTAGAAATTTATTGTTTTTTAAGTAGTATGGTACTAACCTGTTTACAGCCCACAATTCAAGTAAAACTGCACTTATCCGTCCATAGCACTTTATTAATAAAATTAGGGTCAGTCGCATTTTGTAAACATTCTCCGTATAACACTACCATTTCCACATATTCGGAATTTGTAAAATTATGCGTTGTGAATTTACGCCAAATACGTGAGGTTAGACCGAAATAAACAAACTACTGCTTACTCCTTGTATTCTCTCCATCCCCCTTCCAAATGTGTGGCATGATATACAAATTTGGGGGGAAAGAAATGCGGGAAATACAGAGTGCTAAATGTAGGTAAATTTGAATAACACGCTGATGTGTTAGACGATATTATGTATGTAGACATGGAGGCATTAAATTGTCGTCGGGTGCGTCATCAGAAAGTTCGTAGCGCACCAGGAGCGTCGTGTTACTGATTTTTATAGGGTGATTTGTTTATTTTTTTAAAGGTTGAGTAAAAATTTTTTTTTTCGATTTTCTGCTTTTATTAGGCCTCCTGAATACGTGGTTAAAATTAATGACATTATGACTGACTCACCCTGTATATGGGTAGATATTGTGGGTGTAATTCAACGCAGGTTGGGGCATTTGTCCACTGAGTAGTTAGTTTCACACAATATTGTTAATACCTACCTAAAATGTATAGAAACCGATTACATAAAGGGTAAATTTCTCTATGGTGGTTGAATTTTCGAGTTCCCACAGACTTAGATATTTATAGAATGTTTTCATTAAACCAGATTAGTAAATTTAGCTAGATTTTTTTATTCAATAGAGCTTTTTCTGTGGAGTTATTCATTAGCATACCTAGATGTTTGGTATCAGAGAGCATACATATATGACTTCATTGCTAGGAATTATAGGAGATTTAATTTATATTAGCTTAAAATACCTAATTAAGAATATATGGGTAGATATTGTGGGTGTAATTCAACGCTGGTCGAGGCTTTAGTCCGCAGAGTAGTTAGTTTTACACAATATTATTAATACTTAAAATATATAAAGTACAAATTTATGTCACACAGCCTTAATCATTACAAACTTTGCGGTAATAGTTAGTACACGAGTGTAACCTTATTAATTCATAAATATTGTGCGTTTTTTTAGTTATTGAATTAAATAAAGAAAACCTGGGTGGCAAATTTTCAGTGACACAAAATGTATTTATTTGTCTCGCTAGAACGTAGTCCGCAATTAAGCTTGTTACATGAAAAAAATGTTGATTTATGGCCAACGTTTGTTAAAGCACAATGCAGTAAACAAGCCGGAAAGACAAACATGGGTGTAAATCCTCTATGTACGTTTGTATAGCATTTTATTTGTTTGATAAACGGTTTGTACGAACTATTATTACCGAACTATTATTACCGCAGAAGCGCTATTGTGCCATCACTGACCGCAATATAGTCGAATGAAATACGATAGACTTTTTAGTCTACGTCAATGCACAAGTCTCAGGTGTTGGTGTTCGAAAAAGAGCGGTTTGGGTGCCGGCGTAATGTCCCTTTTCCATTTAGCTTTAGTGGATCCCCATGCTTAAATTGAGCTCTGAAGTGGCGAAACCTCTCTAGATTCTGACCGGATAAGATTGAAACAGCGTCGATTGGGAATTATTGAAATTTACAGGAGAGGAGCTCAAAGTGAAACGTCAATGTGTTCCAGCGGCGAATACTTTACCTTTTTGAAGACTGAACACGTCGCAATGGAGGCAATTTTCTGCCAGGAATAAGAAAATTAAGGGATAGAAGAATAAAAAAATCATCTGTGGAATCGTAAATTCAAGCTATATACCGGGTGTTCCCTCTAAGACTTTCAGTGCGAATATCTCAGAAACCATCATAGCCAGTGTGACGAAATTTGGTATAGAGACACTAGATGGGGCGTAGAATTCGATGATGGCATTAGTTTTTATACAGGGTGTTCGGTTTTAAAATGAATTTAATTTCGATTTTTGATAGCGAACCTCAGCAAAATTTGTATTTAAATTGAAATATCTTTAATTGTGAACACGTTCTGATAAAAAAGTCACGAAAAATGTTTATCTTGTCATAAAAACTCCTATGAAAAGTCCTCAAATTTCATTGTTTTGTCATGCCAAATGAGAACAGCCATGAGTCCAATTTACACACACATAACTACCGCATGGATAGACATCAAAACGTGAAGTGACAGAAACTGTCAAAGCAAGTTTGAGTATTTTTGTAGAAATTTTATTATAAATATGTAATACCACGAGGTACCTACATTAAATGTGCGTACGTATTTGCAATAATGATATAGTTTTATTAAAAGAAAATGGAAGTTTGAGCAACCTTGTCTGTAATGAATACTCAGAACACAGAAAATTGTGAAACATTTGCCCTTTTTTTAATTGCATCTTCCTTACGATACAGTAATTTTATCGGGAATTATTATTATTATTATTTTTCATCATATCACTCTCAAACTAATAAATTATTACGTGCAAACAAAGCTGAATTTATGAACATCCTCTCCCTTGTTGACTTGAAGCGCGCAAGCGCGCTGCGAGCTATGTATGGACAATCTAAACTTGTGGTTGCTTAACCTAGAATTAAAAATAATAATAACGTTCCGGCAACAAGTGGTAGAAAGGCTTTAAACTCTAGAAACAATCATAAATAATTATTTAATGGGTTCCTTGAGTGAATACTTCAGTTCCAGTAGCATAAATAAAAATTCACCTGCTTCAAAAACGATTCCACATTTATCAAATCTGAGTAGAATTTGGAGACCTATTCCTACACAAATTAAGTACATTAATACAATAAAAGATGATAACATAAGGTCTTTAAGTACGATTAATGGTAGCTTGCCTAAGGAAAACTGTAAGAGGTAAGTACAGAACAAGAATGTCAATGTTGTAGGTAATTGCAACTTGCATATTGCTTTTGACCTTGAACTGTAGGGTTATATTTATAAGAAACTGCTCATTTACCCATATACGAGAATTATTTTTACTTAATTGCTTTCAGATGGAGAAGTTATTGGGAAATTTCTGGCTTACTTTCAAGAGCAGGGATGAGAAGGTATTTTCCAATATTTGTAGAACAGAAAGAACAAACGTAAAAATATCCACAAAAATGTTATGTCTCACCAGCATATCTTCAATAGATAGGAACCAGGAAAACAAAGAACTCTTATGGAAACAGGTTGACATACACAGTTACGTTATTCATTGGTTAAAAGATTCGATAAGATACTGAAGAAGCCAGATGCCAAGATTAGTTTCTATTCATACGACAGATAGATGAGAGAGACGAGGAAAATTTTGCTAGAAAACATTAGACTTTACGTTTTGCCATAAATAAGGACATACCTAACTTTCTGTACTTGGTTTAATTATTTAATAAAATTAAAGTGCATGGAATGTGTAAGTTAACTAGTGAACTAAATAAAAAATGTAAATAATGCAAGTATAACGGAAATTAAAGTTTATTAAATTGTTAGTAAGTATTATTATACACTACAGCAAATACCACTTGTGTTTAATAATTTTATAACAAAAGTAAGATGTCTAAAATATAAATTTCACTGAAGAATTAAAATTCAGTTCTTAAATAAGGCTTAATTATATTTTATTATATCTACCAGCATAATTTCAATTAAAAATAATCCTACCTGCGTACATAGTGGTTTATTTTTTTATTAGTGACTAAATTGATTAACTTGACCCTTCATCTTTAAGTATTCATTATTTCTTAAACATTTGTTTAATAATTTGTGTAGAATAAAACCAACAAATACAGACTTTAATTTATTATCAATAAAATAAAATTACATTAAGTACCTACATTATTACATCTGGTTTGATATTAAACAGTTATTCTGTATTCTAATTTCTATTACAGAGCAACGTTCAATCTGAGGGATGGTCATGCATGTACGATTACAAACAAATCTTGCCATTTCATTGTTCGATACCAACCTTATTACATTATGTTGTGTATATTGTAACAACAGTTAGCTTTCAACATTTTTAAGATATTCTAACGAGATGTTTTCATACTGTACATAGAATTATGAAATTAGTTTATTTTTCTTAAATTTATTCGTTTAGAAATTTTAAAACCCACGACAGACAACTGAATTTAATGTCATTTCATAGAATACTTTTCAAAGTGAGTTAGAGACTTCTTTATAATATTATCCTGATCCATCATTCCATATTCTGAATTATTTGCAAGAAAATGTCTAATATTTTTTGCTTATTCTTTCTGGTGGCAGTCTGGCACTAGGTACTCACACATAACTGAAAGATAAAAACAACAATTACAAATTATTATCTAGCTTTAAATGACTACTTAATAGGTACCTACTGGGTATAGTACGTCTGCAGGTGATTCTTCCTAGCAAAAACCAGTTGCTTTATTTTAGTTCTGTATCATATGAAATACAAACATTGTAGTTCATTGTTTACTATTTTACAGATGTAAAGTTCTTCTTAAACATATTTTATTCATCAGGAACATAAGTAAAGTGCTGAACTGCTGAAATATGTGGACACAATCAGAAGTAATCTCAATAATTTCTAGGTTATGCTTTCGTAACATTTCTTTTGTGGTGCTGGGGTAGGTTCCAATCTAACTCTCAACGACAAACACGTTCACATTATAATAAAAAAGTTTTAGGAATCGTTTTGTTCGAATTTAGTTGTTGCTAAATAAGTAATCAATAATTACAGCAGTTGGAAAGAGAGATATTCTTTAGGTACTTACACAATTTTGTAAATTATTTTGTGATGAAAAATACGGGTACCTAATTATTATGTACACTGTAGTAACAAAAAACAATTTACTGAAGTTTTATTACATTATAATGGAACAATTTAAAAATATCCACAGATATTTTACAATATTCACACTGTAACCCTAGCTGTAGGCGACCCCAATGCTCCAAAAGGTTCAACTTAAGTCTAAATTTTTATCGACAAGTCTCAATAACACCATTGTGCATACGTAAATTGCATTAAATACATTATTTAGCGTTATTTCTGTAAAGTAAAATACTTTATGCCATTAATATTTGACAATTCAATGACAATCCATAGTTTTGACGTTTAGCGATGTTAGTTTCTTCTGTGTAAGTCTGGCTCAAGGCTATGCACGTTTTACATGACAAAACAATGAAATTTGGGTACTTTTTGGAGGCGTTTTTTTTTATGTTAAATTTTGAATTTTTGAATGTTTATTTATCAGAATGTTTTCATAATTAAGTATATTTCAATTTAACCATAGGTTTTAGCAGGGCTGACAAACAAAAAATCAAAATTAAATCGATTTCTTGGAAAATGGAACACCCTGTATAAGAATTGATTTCATCATCAGATTCTACGCGCCATCTAGTGTCTGTATACCAAATTTCGTCACACTGACTATGCTGGTTTCTGAGATATTCGCACTGAAAGTCTTAGAGGGAACACCCGGTACATATATGTACTCTATAAAATTCTCGTGTCACAGTGTTAGACGCCATACTCCTCGGAAACGGCTTGACCGATTTTTATGAAATTTTATATGTATATTCGGTAGGTCTGAGAATCGGTCGTAATCTATTTTTCATACCCCTAAGTGATAAGGGTGGTCCACCCCAAACATTTTTTTTTATTTATTGGACAAAAGTTTTTATTTTTATTTTTTTATGATGTGGCATTAAAAAATACATACAACCCTTAATTTTCACCCTTCTATGACAAACCCCTATTTTTAATAGCCATTTTAGTAATTTAATCATTTTTAACCCTGGTCGATAACTGATCGATATTATTATCACTAGATCAGTTATCCCCGCCAGGCGTCTACCGGTGTCACTTCTCACCAGAAACCTAGAAAAAATATAGACAGCGTTGGTTCATGATATAGGTCACGTGACAGGTGCCGCGTTTTCTAGGGACCTAAGGTCCAGAAAATTGATATTTTATTTGCTTTATGTTGGCGGTTGTGCAAATATGATGGCTGCATTGCAATATGAAATTAACTAACTTGCTGTCATTTTAAATGTCTTTAAAGAATGTGACATGAATGTGACCTAGATTCTGGATCTTTTAGGGCAGCCAAGAATTAGCGGTCGCCAACAATATGACCCTGGCACAGTCTATATTTTTCTAGGTTTGTGCTTCTCACCCAGGAAACAACACGGAGTAGGGATGAGAACGAAGCCGACTACAAAATATTCACTAGAAATAATTCATATGGCAAAACAACGTTTGCCAGGTCACCTAGTTTATTTATAAAAGACTACTGTTACGTGTACATAAAAAGTTTTTCTGTTCTCATTTATAGTAATATGTATTTTACAGTTCTATAAATAGTGGTGCAAAGCTTTTATGTTATTTTAAAACCTCAAGTTTATTATAAACATTAAGAATACACTTTTACAATTAGAAATTTATAGATGGAGCTGTTTAAGTTCGAATTTCCAATCGTCAAGTCCGTGGTTGACCCCATGATCTTCTTTGCTATATCTGTTTCTTATTCTCTCAGCAATTTTCAACATAGCCTTCTGCCGCAGAAGAAAATTTCCAATCCTTATGAAGTTTTAACATGCATATCTGCACCGGCATCAATCAGAATAGTGGCTGAGGACCTTCTAAAACAATGTCCAGTGTATTTTTCGGAATTCTTCACTGCATACTATGAACATATCATCGGCGAAAAGGTTGATAGATTCACAGTTTATAAAAAGTTCAATATCATTAAGGCATAATATAAAAAGAAGGGGGCCCAGCACACTACCCTGCGGAATACCAACATCACTGTTTGTTTCATGAGATACGACTTTATTAAAACGTATTTTTTTGTATTTTTTGTCTTCGATATTCAACATAATTTTCAAAATTTTAGAACTTTTTAGAACTGTTTGTTCTGCAGGGATCAAGTCTTGGGCCTCTTTTGTTTTTATTATTTATTGATGGACTCATGAATTCTGTTGACTGACATATACTTCTTTATTCAGGTGACCTTAAAATTTATTTTAATATAAATAGTATTGCGGATTGTTTGTACTTGCAGTTTCAGATAGATGTAATTGTAAATTGGTGCAGCTTATTTTCATCTAAATTAAATATTATAAAGTGCAAGGTGATTAGTTTCTTCAGAAAGAAAAGTCCAATTATGTTTGATTATGTATTGAATAATGTTATCCTGGAAAGGTGTATTGGAACTAAAGAACTAAAAATATTCTTTGACTGTGAGTTGAATTTTTCGTAACACATAAATAACATTAACAAAATCGGCTGGTAAAGTACTTGGTTTCATTATTAGAAATTGTGTGAAGTGTTTCACAAATGAGGCAGCGTTAAAAATATTGTATTTTCGATTGGTGCGTACTAAGTTGGAGTATGGGTCATTGATTTGGTATCCTATTTATGAGAATCAATCTTCTAGTTTGGAATCAATTCAGCTCAAATTTTTAAAATATCTCAAAATTATGGTGTATATTTTGGGCAGGGTTATGATCATAAGTTATTATTATCAACCTTTGATATTCCTTCACTAAAGATTAGGCGTATTATGTGTAGTATTATATTCTTATTCAAACTATTTAATAACAACATTGATTGCTGTTTACTTTTGAAACGTTTTAATAGAATATCAAATTTTGGTTCTAGGAAGACTGACACGTTTTATTTTACAACAACGGTAACAAATGTTCTTAAAAAGTCAACAGTATATTACTTAATTTTAGTATATCTGGGCAATGTGACATTAACCACAGTGGTGTATTCATTCATTAAAATCAATTGTCTAACAGCTTTCAATTATAATTTATCTTTTACATTATCTCTTTATCGTTTCTAATTTGTTTTTGCTTTATAATAACCATTTATTTTTGTTTTTTTGTTACAATGGTTTTCAGGTACATATTTGCTTATATGTAACATTTTAAATAATTTTAAACATATTATGTTGTTTTGTTGTTACTACCTACTGATTTTTTGTTTCCATTTAGCACACCGTTTTTTATAACTTTTTCGTCCTGTAAATGGAAGTTTTTTGTTGGCAAATAAGTGAATTGTTATTATTTTAAACCAATCATATACCCCCAATAACCTACTGTTTCATTTCTTATTTTACATATAAAGTATTAACTTGGGATTATTCACAAGAATGTTTTTATAGATTAATTTTCAGCAAAATAAAGGAAAATACACAAAGAAAGTTTGTGTTTGTTTTAAAAACTGGTCAACTGGACTCTCACTTTTGCCGTTCTATCAATTAAAACGGTTGCAGATCCATTAGTGAACCTGCGTCCATCTCCCAATTAAATCTCCAGTGTTTATCCAATGCGATCCCATTCCAACATCGGGCAAAGCACCCGGTGAATTTGGATTCGTACATCACATGGCTCTCGGATGTTCACATACGACACGTCGCCGGTTTGTTCAGTTTGACCCAGTTCGGCATCGAGTGTGCCTTATCAACACGTCCAGTTCCACCTCTACGTGTCCGAAGAGCTTTGTCCTGGCAGGTCCTCTTTCAGGACAGCTCTCATCCTTTAATAGTAACTAAAAAGGGTTATGAAAACGTTGACTCAGAAATATTGATGGAATTTTAAAGTTCTAAATATACGTTTGTCCTTGAAACCTGTGTTTTTGAGATGGAAATTGTTAATGGTATCAAAAATAAAAAAGTAAACCTTCAGAAGCGTTGGAACACAGAAATCCTTGGGAAAGTGGATGTTTATAGACGATATATGTTTAATTATCTGCTGATACGAGTATGATAATTATTAGATAATAATCTTAACCAAATGTTCTTTAAAAGCTAATTTTATAGTATTTAGTGATAATTATTGATGCTAATTAAAAAACATGGTAAATTAAATGAAAAAGATAGTCAATTTAGTTTCAAATTGCTAAAACTTGCTTGCATCTGAATACAGTGTAAAGTTTAACTTCAAACGAGTTCCAAGTGCGCCAAATTTGAAAAAACATCGTTGCAGTATTACAGCTAACAAACGAATTAAAAACAGGAGTTTGAAGTAATATTTATCCGTTAGTACTGACAAATTAATTAGATACTTTTTTCGAGCACTATCATGCCTGAATTTTCTTAAAAAAAACTGCACCTTTCCACGCATGATTTACCGATATAATGTGTGTTTAATTCAGGAATGTTCGAATATCCACTTTATTTATCATATGAGGTGTGGAATATTATACTTTTCTTGTACAAAATTACCAAATATCGGAAAAAGACCAAATACATACGAAATATTTTAGAAATATATTTAAAATTATAGGAAACAACCCTTTTGGATAATAACCTTAATATATCTCCAGTTTGATAAATAAAACTGTCTGGCCTTTCTGCAAGGAAGTCCATACCGTCAGCTTGTATAAATGTACACCAGGAGTTCATTCAGAGAAAGCACGGTAACGTTACTGTTGATCTATGACGATGCACTTTTGTAAGTGACGTCTGTAAAATTATTCTGGTTGTTTTGATAAAGGCGCTTCTAACTGTCACGTACTCCAAGCACACTTGCACGTGTCGCAAATTTAGTGGTTAGGAAAACTCTGGAAACACGTATCGCATTTATATGTGTCCTTGTATGAAGAGATTGCGTTTGGAAACCAGCGGCGCGTCTAGGCATTTTGAAAGAGGGAGCTATTCAAAAACGGTGCCAAACATTTACTATCTACCTTCCGTTTTGTGTTAAAAAAAACTTATCCTGCTTATAGTCCAGTAACTACAGGGTGATTTTGAATAGAGTAGCACAAACGCTACCAGTGCATCTAGATGAAAAAATAAGGCGAATGAACTAAATATATACCTTAGACAAAAGTTGCACTCCTGAGGAATTTCAGGGTCTTGAATGTTGTAGAGCCAACCAATATTTCCTTCAATTTATCTTGAACGGTGTGGCGTAAATCATTCATATTTGGTACAGACATTTGTCCAGTGCGGACACATACTTTCTACTAATATTGTTAAAATATATCCACCAGAGGCCCTGCTGTCGACTACATGCAACATATTACTCCAAAGAATTTTTCACCCTGTATGAAAATACATATCATAGTGGTAAATCGTAATGGTACTAAGGTCAGTTAAGAAGTTAAAATTTAGGTTAATATTACTGCGTAGCAATTTTACTTTACTTATCTCTTGAAACAAGTATTTTAAATTAGAAACAATCTTACAGATTTCATTTATGTTAAAATTAAAAATATATACAGATTTGGAAAGTGAGGATCTTGATGGTGAATTGTGATTTGCCGCTTGCGTGTATTTGTGTCATGCTACACGCATACTTCCACCACAGCGTGTTCGCCAGTGTTGCCAGGTGGGAAAAATTCAGTGCATGAGAATAATTTCACAGAAGCATGATGTTTGGAGAAAAAAGTATGAGATGGCTTAATTTATCAAAAAACACATTTTGACACAGCTTAATTTTTAATTACTTTTGTAATGCCATTTTTATTTCATTAAAAAGCATTATGTTCTGCTATTTTATCATAATATTACATTGTAAGTAGGTACTTACAGGTACTTACTTAAAAGTTATTAACCACGTAACCTTTCTAATTTATTTTATTGTTAGGCCGGGCGAACGTTGAGGCGCAGTTGACGTGACGCAGGGTGACTCACGGGTCGTAAAATCTGTTGTTTCCAGAAAATGTAGGTACCCTTACGGAGTAGAGTTAAGAATCACTGCAATACAGCGTGAATACAGCACACACACCGCATATCCGTAGACTGTCATACCCGTTTATGTATTCATTGCTAATTATTAAGAGAGCAGTCTACAATAAAGGACATTCCAAGTACCCAAATATTGTAGATACCTACCTCTATCTATTCAATTTTGCCCTCGATTTTGCCTTTATTTCTCGTTAGGTCTTTGTTTTAGTAGATTTCAAAGAGTAATTTTAATAATTTTATTATTTCTTTTTGTGTCTATTAAAAAGCATGAGATTTTGTAATCAAAATATGAGAGCATGAGATTTCCTCGGAATGCATGAGATCTGACAACACTGGCATCAGTTGACCGGACAGTTAAATTTGCAATGGCGAATTGGCGTTGGCGATACGGAACCGATTACCGTAGTAGTGGGGAATGCTAGACCAATGCACGTCGCCGCCCCTCTTAAAGTTCGTACCGTCCCTGGGATGAAGCGGCAATTTCTACTTTCTCTGTAAAGATCCGCAATTTCCGAATCTGTATATCCCATTCCGTGTAAAAATAATTTCATCTACAACTAACACGTCACCTGTAAATCAGGAATTTTGAGCATTTTGTTACAGCAACTATTCACAAAATCTAATTCATGAGGTATACTCCCTTGGTATTAATGCTTAGACACGCTGTATATTCTACGAGTTTAATTGAATCTCGTGTATGATACCCCACACTGTTGATCGCGATATTCCTTGTACTTATTCAGCAATTTGCCTGGTATTCGGGGATTCTCTTCAACAATATCTTAAAAGTGTTTCTCGGCTGCTGCAAACAAACATATATTTTACCATTTAGTAACAATAAACAGCATGACATTTGTTAATTTATGACTAAAATTGTCAGGGCTAAAAATCATTAGCAACAAGTGTGTTTAGGGTTACTTTGCAGAAATACCTGCGACATTGTCACGTATTGAAAACTTGTTTGTTGTCATAGAAGATTGGTCAGAGAAGAAACAATGTTAAGTATATTTTGTGTGTTTGGTGCACAGTCCATTTAGACCAATATATGAGTTAGTTGTGTTTAGTGCCAATTCAGCGTACAGGTAACCTATATTCTGGACACCCTGTATTTTTATGAAAGGATTTGGAAGGTCCATGCTTGGAATCAACCAAAAATGAAGATACAGAAGTGGAAACAGTCCATTTAGACCAATATATGAGTTACAATGGCCTCACACATTGAGGTCACACAGTTTTCATGTCTGTATTCTTATCATCATGATTACCAAGAACCTTTCCCACAAGACAATGGTCACTCCGGAGGAAAACCTACCGGAAGACATGCGAGTACCGCTAGGAAGACAACTGTTGTAGGTGTACGTCGCTGATCGTGTGTAGTTTCGCAATTACCTGGCACGCCCGTTCGATGCCGTCGTGGCTTGTTAGCCGGCGATTTTATTATAATTTTAATTTGTTGTGTGTTCGCTCCTGCGCTCAATCAACTCTTATCGGACGTAACAGGCATGGGAACGATTTTAATTGAACGAAGACGTGGTTGAAGAGGCGGTAAAAAGCATTGGGAGCGAAGTCTAAAGCAGGTATGCTTTAATTGCGCATTGAGCCCAATTTTGTCAACGACTACAGTCACCTAAAGTTACCTTAAGTTATACAGGGTGTCTTTATTAATAGAATTATGACAGAAAACAGGTCTTGAAAATGTTTCTACTTAATAATTACAAGTACACCATACGTATGCAGGGTTAACTATGGCTAACTTAACGATTGTTTCTTGGTTAACACATATTTAAAATGTTACCGGTTCTGAGGTACTTCTAAATACATAATTATTAATTTCTACAACATATAGGTCGGCACATTTTTTGTCGATTATGAAGTGCATAATTTGTGTTTTACTACTATTTAAATATAAATGGTTTTATTTAAACCAGTCATATATGGATCGCATAATTTTGCGGCCGTTATTCTATAAATGTACATCAAATATGAGTGATATAACCAAAGAGAGATCCTGCATATAATGAAAAACAAGCATTATTAAGTATAATCTCAAAATCATTAATATATAAAATGAACAAAACAGGACCTAACACCGATCCCTGTGGTACTCACGATTCAACTGCACTTAACTCATATTTAACAGATGTTACATAATTATCATCTCGATAGTAAACAACAATCGAGGAAATCCACTGTAATGATCATCTGCTCTGAGTAGTTATAGGTGCAGTTACGAGTTCACACAAATTTTTCTGTATGCTCCTTAATTGTGAAACTGCTTTGTTGAACATAACGGATGACATATTTAGAACAAATACACACGCTGAAATTAACAAGGGTGTCGTTTCCTGCTGAACTTCCCGGTCAGCAGGAATTCATAAATTCACGTGTTTACAACCGCATATGTGATTGTTCTGTTTTTTATTTGATGTCGTCAGCAGAAAAACGGCGTTTAAAGCATAAATTTACCTCACCCCGGGCATCGTTTAATGGAAAAGCCTTTTTTACATTTTATTTCCGAAAATGTCGGCTTCCGTAATCGTAATTAATACATTAAGCGGTTTGATGACCCTTTAGAAAGTATAAGCGTTAGCGGCCTCAGTGAAGCATTTTTTAGAATTCCTCGTCATTAAATACTTCTCCCTCGAGGGTACTGTGAACGTTGCTCCTTTCCTGCAAAATCAAGATAGAATTTAATACGTTTATTGCGTATGATAAAGTCTAAATAACTTAAGAGCGTCGTATTCTTGATATAGTGTTTTCCACAATGACAAATGATTTTAAATATTTAATAACTGAAAAAAAAACATGAATGTTATCTCATACCATACCTTTTCAAAGATACTGAAGTAAATGAAAATGAAATTATAAGTTCTCTGGAGACCACGTGCCGAAAACTACCAGCAGATGTGGCTGAAGAACTGAGAGCCGACGTAACTCACATTCTACGAACTGCTAGGCCTCCTAAACCCAACCTGAACCGGAGGGAGATCCAAGCCCTCAAACAGCTTCAAAGAAACGAGCTAATAACAATACTGCCTGCCGACAAGGGGAACGCAACAGTAGTAATGGACACCGTTGACTACATCGCCAAGGTGGAAAACTTATTGATGGATCCCATTTACAAGAACATCCGAAACAACCCGGTTAAGAAAGTCGAAAAGAAGGTAGCCGCTGCAATCCGATCCTCAAACATACCTAAGGAACTTCTCAGGAGTTTGATCCAAACCGACTCAAGGACACCCCAGCTGTAATGCTTGCCAAAGATTCACAAACGAGATATTCCTTCAACCAATAGTGAGTGCAGCAGGATCAGCAACACACCCCTTGGTCCGATATGTCGCACAAAAAGTAAAGGATTTAGTAGGGAGGACAGAGCATCACGTCAAAAACGCCGAACATTTTCTCGACAGGATTCGAGAAATTAAACTTAAACCGGAAGATATCCTAGTAAGTTTTGATGTGACTTCTCTATTTACAAAAGTACCCGTCAACGAGGCCGTGGAAGAACTGCATCGAAGACTAATCGCAGAGGATAAGGATGAGACTTTATTAGATTTAGCAAAAGTGTGCATAAACTCAATTTTTTTGCTTTCAGGGACCAATTCTATGAACAGACAGAGGGAGCAGCAATGGGTTCACCTATCTCCAGTCCTAGCCAATATATACATGGAAGCCTTTGAGAAGAAAGCCCTGGAATCCACAACATTAAAACCTAAGTGCTGGCTCCGATATGTTGACGACACCTTCATCATCTGGCCCCATGGACGCAACACCGTAGAAAACTTCTTGGATCACATCAATGGGATACATCCAGATATACAGTTCACTATGGAAGTAGAGAAAAATGCCGCTCTCTCCTTCTTGGATGTGTTGGTTGAGAGAAAACTAGATGGCACTTTAGGACATCGAGTATATAGGAAGCCAACTCACACTGACAGATATTTAAATGCTGAGTCTCACCACCATCCAGCTCAGAAGCAGGGGATCATAGATACCTTGATTCATCGAGCCCGGATTATTAGTGAACCCAGACACTTGGAGGAGGAAGTGGAACACCTACGCATGGCCCTGAAAGGAAATGGCTACACGAAAAGAAATATTGAACGAGCTATCAGGAAAATACATACGCCCAAGGAGAAAAAGGAGTACCTAGCGACGACATATCTACCTTACGTGGAAGGATGTACAGATAAAATCGGACGTCTTTTGAAGAAAAGAAATATCAACACAGTATTCAGCACTGTGAAAAAGGTGGCGGCAGCTTTTCCGAAGACCTGCAACAGCGACCATCTCCAGGGCCCCGGTGTGTACAGCATCCCCTGCTCCCGTGGAAAGGTTTATATAGGACAGACAGGAAGGCACATCTACACAAGGTTAAAGGAACACAAGAGTCACCTCAATAACAACTGGAAAAATCGGCAGTAGCAGAGCATAGAGCGGACACGGGACACACGGTGGAGCTAAGTGGAGCCAGCATGCTAATAAGAGAGAGAAGATTTTGCCCCGACTATACAGAGAAGCTATAGAAATTCACAAAAATCCGAACAATTTCAACAGGGACGGTGGCGTGGATCTGCCCGGTATTTGGAAACGATTCATCCGTGAAAGCAATCCACCGGAACATCATGGATCAGTGACCAACCCACCAGGACATCATGGATCAGTAACCACCACACCGGAACATCATGGATCAGTGACCACCCCTGATATAAATAGTGCGACGACCAGTAGATTTCCAGTTTCAGAGTAACTTCTGAAGAAGAGAGCGATATGTCTCTCGAAACGTCAAGTGTTCTAAACCGACGACGTGGCAACCAGCCCGGAAATCACCTGACCGATACTGATGTAACACACACTAAAAGCTGTTGAACCACATATTACTACCATATACGGCACTGAAGTGAAACAGTAATAACATTAAAAGAGAAAACTATCTATCCAAGTTAAAGGTACTGGACACGCATGCACTTTGTGATAGTGCTACATTTACAAATACAAATTTAATATAATTGACTGCACCTATAATTTAATATATTTTTTAACTGATGTAAGAATAAAGACTTAGACAAATCCTTAAATCATAAAACTTTCGTAGTATTGATATCTCCCCATGGTTTTCATAAAAGCGTAACTATTCTAATGTGTCAAACCTCGGCCTAGGTGGTGTTGGCACGTGTTATTTACATATTCATACAGTAAAATGAACTGTGCATACAGAAATTGTAAAAACACTTCACTTGTTGGTTATCAAAATCATTGCTCTCCTTGTAACACCAGGGTGAGTCAGAAAGAATGGGTCAACCCTAAGCTGAAGATACTAAACACCAACATTTTATGTTTGAACTCATCATGTAGTATACAAATGTCTAAGTTTAAGAAATACAGGGCGTTCAAAGTCTAAAGTTTATTCTGAATTTCGCAAGAATTTTATCTTTGTGCTTACTGACTGATTAATTTGCATATTGACTGCGTGATTTAATTTCTCAATTGTCACGCATTAATTCTATCGACACGCGTTTCGGCAATTAAATTGGTATCGTCAGGAGAGTAAAACTTCATCTATACCTACTAGATTGTATGAACGAAATCATACGTAACCGCTAAGAAAGGCGATATAAAAGAGGTTATTTCCCGTAAATAGCACGTTCCTTGTCTCTGGAGAAGCCAGCAATAATAAATCATCTAGAGAGAGTGTTTCTTTTATTGCCCTGGAGCTGTTTGAAGAGCGGAGATAGGATTCATGACGTATTTATCATCTTTAGGATCAATAAAGCGAGGTTAATGCTTTTAACGTCATATTGTACTTACACGGTCTTAAAAAGTTTCAATATCGCGATTTTATTCAGCTTCCATATAGAATTGTGTATCTATATTCTATCTAAAAACAGTTGAAAACCTTATGAAACCATAGTCATTCTTCAATAATTGAAAAATCTGTTAATTTTATCGTTTATATAAGGTTAACTATAATTAAGTACAAGCATTTTAAGAGGGGATAGAGAAAAATAAGAATTAACGAAATCACTCTTCAAAAAATTTCCACACTTATTTAAAAGTGAAATTTTTTCCCCAAACTATATTAATTGAAATCCTGTTTGTTTAGTTGTGATTTTGTATTTTTCTTCAGTTATTAGTACCTTTTTCAATTTTAAAAAATTAAATAAAGGAATTTGTGTCGGGTACAGATATTTTCCTATGATATAGTTCGCCAGTTTGTTTTTCTAGATTATCGGACAAGATTGCTGAGAGTGCATTCAAAGTTCGTTCGATTTTCTTAAAATAATTGGGCATTTTATTTAACTATACGCGAAGTGTTTTAATGTGAGAAAATTTAGTTTTGAATCGTTACCAATCAGGTATTATTATTAATAAAAATGTTTATTTTAGTCGTTTCTGCATTTGGAAATGCTGTAATTTTATTGTCTTTTTGGCCTCTCTGAGCACGTGGTTAACATATTTGTACTTAGTAGTTGTTAACCTTGTATTTCATATTTGCTTACGAAGTGTAGTAAACAAACCTACGTCAATAATACGGAAGTGCGCGATAGTGATGTGATTTTTGTTATTTTTTTACTTATCTGTTTTTTCAGTGTGAGATTTTTGGTTAGGCAAACATAGTTTCAAAATAACCCTTGACTGTTCCGTTTGGCGCAAGGGCTTATTTAATTAATCTCTATTATTTTTCAAAAGTGTGGCAAAACTCAAAAAATATTTGCTAAAGAAAAACCTACGAAGTTGCATTGTTTATATTTGTTACAAAAACGCGCATGTATGTCTATCTTTCTCGTACGTTGCTATATTCTGGCGAGATAGTTTGATATTTGGTTACATTAACCTTGATATAAGTTTTACGATGGCGATTCTGCTGATATTGCTGATATCTGCATTGTTTTATAAGTGTTTAAAGTGTTCTGTCATTTACAAATATGATATAATTTAATTGAGAACCGATTATCTGCAGATAATTAAAAATTTACAAGAAAAATTCGTTACATGAACGAAACATAGATCAACACTTATACGTAACAGTAAAGCTTTCTAAGAATATACGTATCCTACATTTATTCTTTAATACAACTAAATGTCAAAGAAATGTTTATACAGGGTGAACCTTAAATAAGTACAAATATTTTAACCAGCAGTACAGTTCACTGTATAGAACACATAATTAATTACAAAAAAATCAGGAATAAAAAAGTCAAATTTTAAATAAATTTTGTGATTTTTCAATAGAAAACTTGTTGAGGACCGCTGATTCGGGAGTCATGGTGGATGTGCATTCCACAGCGTTGCCAGTGTTACACTAGAATTTTTAGACATGTCAAAGAATGATTGAAATATTTTTATTTATGAAAATATTAACGGCCATCTCCTCCCCTTTGCCATTTCTATTTCTCTCGAATAATTTGAAAATATAAACCAGATACTCTACTCACAATCATATTATCCAGAATTTGTTCATTATCCATTTTACTACACTCCGACTGATTTACCACAATACGTTATTTTTATCACTATCACTGATTAACACTACTTACTTAACAAATGCTTTTAGCATGTCAACCTTTTCACTGTTTGAATAATGCGCCATTATTTAATCACGCTGTATTTTACGAAAAATATTAATTAAATACACAAAACACTTAAGAGAAAAACACTGTTCGTAAAACTAATAAGACGATTTAAATACGTTAGTGCCGCAACTCTTAAAACAGATGCGGCAAGCGGTGCATTACTTAAATAAACTATTAGCTTAGTTCGGTTTCAGAAGATGCAAAGGTATCTCATGTTAACTTTCAATTTACGTGTATTGAAATTATCAATTCCCTTTCCACAAATATTACATGTTTTCATTGCACTTACCTTTACCACAGCTTATTCATTTGTCCTGAACCATACTAGTGCACCGGTATCAACATCAACATAACCTCTATCAATCCTAGAGCCTAGAGGATGCGGCTTGTACGGGACAATTCGCCTACTGCTCCTTACACCTACCTTTTGTCTGTGCCTACGCCATTAGTTTCTTTTTGCTTTTAAATATTTTACTTTGCCTTCTTTTGATATTGAACGCATGCATCAAGCTAGTTATTTTGTTATTTCATGTTCTGTGTTTATTTTTAAAATCTGTTTCACCCACTACGAAACTACTAGGTACGAAATGGTTAGCACTGACACATTTAAGATTATGTGGTGGAAATTAACTCTAAGATGTGTGAAAATATATGGATAACTGTTTAAATAGTTGGTTTTTCAGTAAGTACGTGAGCTTTTATGCACGTTTATGGATATTTTTTTGAAATCATTTAAGTAAATTCTTAAACTCTTTAACTGACAGTATCGAACTTGAGAAACCTCATATTTTAATCGTTTATGACAATTTTACTTTATTTATTACTAAAAACTAGTGTTTTTAATAGAAACAATGGTAAAAATTGAATTTACTTTAAAAAATTAATTATCTTACAGAATATATGGCAACCTCGTCTTCAGTAAATCATATGGTTTATTTTATTATGTTACCTCAGTGGTCTATTTGGTCAGCAGTCCTCAAAATGTGGGTATTTAAAAAAATATATATCTCGTAAATATTTGAAATTTTAAAAATGGCTTCCACTAGACTTATCTATATGACTAACTACACCTGCAGTTAAAATATTTGTACTTATTTAAGGTTCACCCTGTTATTATTGTTTCATTTAACTGAATTGTGTAAATATTACATTAAATGACGTGTTTTTTTATCCTGAGCTTACAGCATACTGTAGGTTATTAATAAACAAGCAGAGTGTAATATATGAGATCAATATTGACAACCTGTTCGCCTCGCCAGTCAACAACCTGAAGCCTGAAATGGAACTCGTGTATACGGATATACCTCGAGTTAATAGGCTTCTTTCATTAAGTTTTTATTCTGGAAACCAGCAATGTTGATTGAATTAAAGCTGGATCTAATGAGCCTGCCTATTTATAGGTTTGAAATGACGGCCCGTCGATCGAATTCGAGATAAAGTACTCAAGTACCGCGAAAGGAGCGTATTTTAATGAACATTTACTTGCTAGTACTTTGTTAAAGTCAATTAGATTGTTATCTTTAATTATTTTCAGGACGTTGCATTGATGCCTGTTAAAACATAACATCACTTTGTATTACGTCGTTTATTTTCGGTTATACAACTGTCAGGGGCGCGATAATTAATTTTTTGTCTTTTCTCAATTCGTAGAACCGATTGCAGTACGTTACAAAACAAACCACACAAATTAGGAACACGAAAAAGTGTTTGCTTGTGTTCCAAGAAACCGACGGTCACTAATTGTGTGCATATCAACAAAATAACAAGTGGGCCGTGGAAAGTGTAAAATACGATGTTCTTTTGTTTTCAAGGCCCACTTAAAATTGTTTCATCACATCAAAACTCCCATAGTTTACTGCTCAGTAACAGTAAAATATGTTCGTTCTCAGAATACACACGTTTTATTTATGAAATATCACAGTGCAATAGTTATCGTACAATTTGTAGCAAAAATATGAGGTTGAGAATCGATTTTCTCGGATGTTGTCAATAAATTCGTAATAAAAAAACTTTTAGACGTGGATACTTCAGACAGTGCTTTTATACCTGATATAAAACTAGCTAAAAGAGCAGGTTATACTTAGTTTATTGCCGATAAAATATAAGAAAAAGTAGCAGAAAGTGTTTCATCTATTAAATATCGGAGAGGATGTAAAAGATTTAAAAATGTGCGTGCCTTGAATCAAAATATCGAGGCGAAATATGCTTTCGAAGTGACACAGAACAAATATCAGTGTCATTTTCGTCTAGTAGAGACAATATCCTAAATTTGTATTGATCATGGTAACGCTTTGAAGCGTTACTTGATATGTACTATAGTTTCTGTTTCTATATATTACTCACGTAAAGTTTTTTGTTTTTACAACGGTGTTGTGGAAGTTGTAGATCCAAAGATTGATCTGCTCAGTTCAATACTGATTGTTTTTTCTTTCCATGAATAAGTTTTAAAACAGTTTAATGTAAGATGAAATAAACAAAACATTTTTTATTGAATTCGATATAATTTGATTATAATCTACTGCTCACGTTGTCATGGCCAAAAAACTAGAAAAATGCACAATTAAGTGAATACATATCTCCAAAAGTATTGAGAATAGGTAGGAGATATGGTTAACAAAAGTTAATTAATTTTCGAAAGGTCTAAATGAATATTGAAGTAAAGTAAAAAAAATACCACGTGCTCAGAAAAGCCTAAAAAGCAATAAAAAAAAATATAAACAAAAAAAAAAAACATTTTTCCACGGAAAATTAGCGTCAATGGTAGTCGTCGTTGAAGATGGATTCGAACTATGTTTATCACGAAACAATAAATACATTTCTACCCATATTTAGACAATTTTGACAGCACGAAAAACACAAAAATGTTTCATTACTACAGGTGGCAAGACATGAAATTGTTGTGTTGATAGTTGCATAGTTAAGGTGCAGACTAATTTGACATTTTGATTATCATAGCACCACTTTTGACATTGTCGATGTTTAATTTCAAATAATTTTAATTTATTGGTATAACAATTTTTATAGTTACATATTTGACTCAACTTAAAGGAGGCCACCTGAAGAAGCAATCCTAAAAATGCAGAAATAGGTTAGATCTCATCTATTGTGGTTGAATTTTCGAGTTCTCCCAGTTTCAAAAGTGAATTTAGATATTTATAGAATGTTTTCATTAAACCAGGTTAGTAAATTTAACTGGATTAATTTTCTTTAGATAATTATTATTGAATAGAGCTTTGTTTGTGGAATTGTTCATTAGCATACCTAGATGTTTGGTATCACAGAGCATACATATGACTTCATTGATAGGAATTGTAGGATATTTGATTTATATTAGCTTAAAATACCTTTCTAATACAGTAAAAAAAAGTGTTGCTGAAGTGAATTTCTTATTAGAACAAAGAATTTAAATTAACAAGCCAATCTGAGTAGTACAAATATGTTTGTGTATATGTTGAAGTGTCTTATAAATCATATTCTGCATATTTTTTATCAAATAATAAATGAATATCTAATCATCTAAATTTTGCAAATAATAGTTTTTCTCCTACCGTCACAAAACTATGACATTTTTTGACTGTTAGGTTGACATTCTCCTTACTGAGGAAAAATGCTATCTTAGCAACAAAAGTATTCACTTTTATTCTTAAGAGCTAAAGTTAACACTTTTAATTCTTAGATTAAAAGTATTATTCAAGTTTTAATTTAGAAAAGTTTTTTCAGTAATATTTACAATAATGTTTGTTCTACCCTCATTCATCAGATGTTGTGAAATCAGAAATGACAACGCTGCTTGGTTTATCATTACCACTATCAACTTTCAGTATTCTTTTCGCAATATTTTCTTTATTTAAAAGTGAGTTTTCAATGTAGCCTTCCGCTACAGTGCTCGATCTTCATCCTTCCTTTTTTTAGACAAGTGAGGTCATCACCGCTGTCAACTAAAAACATACCAGACGTTCGTCGTAATGCGTTCCACTGTACTCTTTCCAGCTGTCCAGCTTCAAAAATGTTGCTGCTTCTTGCGACCACCATTCGATGACACTTTCCCCTAACATATCTGAGAAATAATCGACATTCTACCAATTCGGTTGGACGTAAAGCAACATATTTTCGACAAGAACTTAAATAATTATTGTCACTCAGAACGTGGTCTCTTGGTTTTGGTATTTGGCATTTTTATAATTATGGCGGATTTCACATCTTCAACATTATCTGTTGTTAAATTGACTAATTCATCCGAACGGCACGCATCTGCAACCTCCAATATTAGAACGACCTATAAAGAAGCTTCTTAAAAATGTTGTTTTTATATTACTAAAGTATTTCCCTTCATCATCAAATATAAATTATCAGGTGCACTATTCAAAAAGCAATCAACTTGCTCCTTTGTAAATACTCGCGATTTTTTCGGTGCATATCTTTCATTTCGCCTCTTGAGAAAAGCATTTAACTTTGAATATATGCTTATGTCAATCCCCTTCTTTATATCCAACGTTGACCGCAACGTTGAATATTGTGCTAAGTTTGAGAAATACACCATCAATACATCTTCTGAACACCTGACACATTCATATATTTCTCGAGATTTCTTTGGGAGAAGATTCAAAGAAACCTCTTTCGCACACTCCAGTATCTGCTCAGGTACACCTAAATCTTCATTTTGGATATCCCTTTAAATATTTATTTAAGTATTACGCATTACATTTAACGTCTTCCTAGCGCTCAAAGTCCGACTCTGTCATCTCTCCAAGTTGACCGAGATCCTACTAATTACTATCAAACGGCGTTCAAGGGAAACACAGCAGAAATATCTGATGCAATTTTCGAATTAGGACTCTACATGCAGCATTCCAGTACAACGAACACTCAGATAACACTCATTAATTTAATTTAATTTCTTGCAAAATGCGGGCTGCAGTAATGATATACTGCCTCGGCAGTCTCCATCTCCGGTCGGGATCTGCACTAATCCAGCCTAATATCTGGCTGTAAGTGGAGGTGCTGCACGGAGTTTAAATGCGTTAGCCTCGGCCGCATTAACACGGGATGCCCTGCAAGTTAACTGGGGATATTTATTCAGCGTTAGCTGGAAGTTGCTCGGCGACAGTTTCTGGCAGATCTAAATAAAACAAATCAGTTGAAATTCTGCGAAAGAATAATTTTTTCTCATAGTTTTCGTCTTCCGACCAATAATTAATTAAGCGAAATTAATAGATTAATTAATTGAAATTAATTGTTGGTCGAGCTATTTAATGATAGAACGTACAGGCCGTTGTTCTGCTGGAAGGCTTAAATAATAATAATAATAATATATCTACCCCTCATTCTAATCACGAGGATTAGTCCATAAGAACTATTAGACGATTAGGGTATTAAACGCATTATGATGAAGAGATTTATACAATTCTTTATGCACGGCCGGTATTTAGAACATTTATAAATTTGCTATACATCATAATATGCATGTGTCTCGATAACTAAATCAAGTAATTTTTGTTGGAGCCGAATTGACAGTTGTGATGGATGCCTAGCAATAATATCAACATACGCGGTTTTCATGTACGCCATATTTAGTACGCCAAAACCTCTAGCAAAGTGACAGATTTTTCATATACATATAATTGGTAAAATATGAATTTCAATAGTGATAGTATAGTACAGAAGACATTGGAAGTACTGAAATTTTTAAAGCGGAGCAGAAAGTGAAAGGACATGGTGTTCCTTTAAAAACGTGAATCACTACACAGAACATATGCTTTTAGCATATTTTTTCGAAAAATGTGAGAACTGTAAACCATCGTCCTTATGGTCGTATTATTCCATGTTAAAGACAACGGTCCTTTTACATCATAACATCGACATTAGCAAATATTCAAGATACCATCCTCTAAGTTTTCCTTATTCTACACTGAATTGAGGTTATAGCTTACCAACGTAAGACATGTTTTAGGTGGAAATACGACCTAATAATAATATATTGCCTCTTCTACTTCTAGCCTAATTGTTGCAATTAAAATGAAAGGTGGCGATATTACTAATTAGTTAATTTAAGTTAATTAATTAAGTTACATAATTAATTAAGGTTAATAAATTACATTATTAACTTTCCTTAATTAATTAAATAAAGTTGACTAATTAATTGAAGGTGTTTGTGACAATTAATTTTCGATGCACCTTTACCATGCAAATCAAATACAGTATTCAGTGCAGTACCAGTATAGCGTCATTCAACCGCATACACCCACTAGCCAAAACGAATACTTATAGTTGCATTGAAACGTATGGAAATATAGAGATAAAGTTGCAACTTTAAACTGTGGTGTTACGTGTTGTGGCTAGCAAAAGGTTGCGTGTCTAGATAAAATATAGTAAATCTGTAAAATATGCGGAGCGGTATTACTTTATGCGACTGAAATTTTAAACAAAAGCCATTGCACAGCGATAATATTGAAATATACAAGGTGTAACAGTAGTAAGTATTCAAAACTTGTGAGCTTATCAAACAAGTCGAAAAATTACGAAAACCTTAGTACAACTTTTATCAGTGGCGGCTCCTAAGGGAGATACGCTCACTTAAAGGGGTAACCTCAGAAGCAGTTTTTAATGCGTAACATCAGAACGGTTCAACATTAAGTCACGAAATTTTGATGAGATATTAACCTTGACGTGCTTAATAAGTCTCATAAAATACATTTCAAAATTTTCTACAGGGGCGTGAGAAAATGCAAGGCTCTGGTACAAATTTAATCATATCTTTTTAGTAGTTAATTTTTTCTAGTTTCTGACTCCAAAATATTAAAATATTAAGTATTTAAAATAAAAAATGTACTCTTGTTAAATTTCAATAGGATGTACCGTATTTCAGTAAAATCGATTTCAATCATTCCTAACGTGATCCACATTTAGCATCCAATACATAGCCAAAAAAATTAATTGCAGTGTGCCATGGAGAAAACAACTAGTCAGACAGTTAACAGAAATGTCAAGTATTTTTAGTTTGAAAATTGTTATTTGAGTCTACGCAGTGCTATTTTATAGTAAATGATATGCTTTTGACGTTAAGTGGAGTGTCATTGGTGTGTTATAAAATATTTCTTTGCACCGAAAGGCGTTGTTTTTCTGTTATTATATTACGGTGATTTTATTTGCACTATTGTTTTTAATTGTTACTGTTAAAAGTGTTAAAAATACTTTAAATTTTTGTTAACTGTCAGATTAATTGTTTTCTTCATGGCACACTGCAATTAATTTATTTGGCTATGGATGTTGAATGTGGGGCACGTTAAGAATGACTGAAATCGATTTAACTGAAAAACGGTATATCCTATTGAAATTTAACAAGAGTACCTTTTTATGTTAAATATTTCAAATTTCAATATTTTCGAGTCAGAAACTAGAAAAAATTAACTACTAAAAATATATGATTAAATTTGTCTCTGAGTCTTGCATTTTCTCAGGCTCCTGTAGAAAATTTTGAAATGTATTTTATGAGATTAATTAAACACATTAAAGTTAATATCACACAAAAATTTCGTGACTTAATGTTGAACCGTTTTGATAATACGCATTAAAAACTGTTTCTGAGGTTACCCTTTACGTGAACGTATCTCTCTTAGGAGCCGCCACTGACAAAAGTTGTAATAAGGTTTTCGTAATTTTTCGATTTGTTTTACAAGCTCACAAGTTTTGAATACTTACTACTGGTACACCTTGTATATTCATGAAATCGTAAAACTAACATTTAAAAATTATATGCATTATTTTTGTCACAACATAGTCGCAGGGATTAAAATTTAGTATCTAAGACTGTAGTCACAATAGGAAGCATGTGAACGTGTATAAAGTTTATGGATAATTTTTGGAATGATTGAACAAAGTAACTTCCTAACCACTTTAATTGATAGTATTCAACTTGTAGAAATTCATATTTTAATCGTTTATGATAATTTTACTTCACTTATTGCTATTTTTTTAAACTGACATCATAAAATATTTTAATTTTTAAAAATGATTTTCACTAGACTTATCTATATAACGAAGTACGCCTGCAGTTAAAATATTTGTACTTATTTAACGTTCACCCTGTATATTTAAATACCTTTTTACAAATATAAGCTGTATGTTGTTCCTAAAGCAACTTAGAATCAAGGTAAACTCCTAGGAATTTAACAAGTTGTAATTTTAGACATCGAGTTAAAATTCTGAAAATTTTTTTTATACGAGTAGCATTTCAGGCCTCTCTGAACCCGTGGTTAAAATTTTTGTACTTAGTTCAGGGAGAGATTGTGTACTCGTAGACGCGACATGCAAATCTAATTGTGATTCGTCTCGAGCATATACGTGCACACTGCACGTATTCCGCCGTTACTCGTTGATATGTTTACATCCAGCGACGCCACCAGAAAGACAGACGACTCCGATCAACGCAGCGTCGCGATGCTAAATTACGACCCAGACGTATCGAGTAACTCGTGAAACTAGTGTATTTTGTAAATTTTATAGCACTCTTAAGTACTTATTTAACAGCTGGATGACTTTAATATACTCTGTGAAGGATTAACAGGAACATTATCTTATCGAAAGCTAATAGGATGTTTGCCTTTTTAAATATTGACGTAAAATGAAGTAGTTTGTGGAAACACTTGGCCAGAGTGTTTTTATTTTTGTATGAAATGATTTAACTGAAATTTTAAGAAAATTTAACAGTGCAACGAATTTCGTGAATGATCTCTTGGACTATGGAATTACGCCAGCTTTAAAAAAAGTACTAAAACCCATACATATGTCTTCATTTTATTTAGCAGTGGAAACACAAAATGTACTTTATAAAGGTGGAGGAGTAGTTATTGACTTCGTACTAGTATGTTCATGGTTAAAAACTATTCAGGCAACAACGGAATTTGAAAAAAATAAACATTTCTATTCAAAGTTCCATCTTCTATAATGAGTTATTAGCAAAACTGTTGGTATAGTTCACTTGACTCTTATGCTATCTAATATATCCAGTAACAAAACGGTGTAAATTTTTTATGCCAGTTCCAGTTGAATTTTTAAATTAAATTCAAATGCAGTTTTATTGATTTAAAACAATAAATGAACTAAACACAATGTACAATCGTATTTATCATTATGACAAAGATGATATAAGTCCATAACAAGATGGCTTTATCGTTCAGCAATAATTACTGAAGCTTCATAATTATTATTTTTTCTTCTTTTTAATTACCTAACATTATTCTTAACTTAATAATTTTAATACTCTAGTATTCAGTTAATTTGTCTATTATTATAATTATTAAAACGCTATGATTACCTTTGGGATGCACTGAAATAAATACTATTGAAATAATTACTATAAATTTGTGCTTACAAGTTTATCGTAGAATAACTACAAATGTAGTAAACTATATAAGTTCGTTGTTGTGGTAAATGCAAAAGTATTATACTAATTGGGTTTTATAAATTTTGTAGAACTTTTACTATATTTATAGATTATTATACAACACTTTTAGTCATCATTAAGTAGTCACAGAATAAAGGAACTACCAGAAGCGAAAGCTAAGGCGGCGCCTTGATTTAACCTTGAATTTGAAATTTGACGTATCTACTACTTACTACACTGAGAGAAAGTTGTATATAATATCTACAGTCTACACTAAGAAACAAGTTGACACTATATTTATTTAGTCATATTGAAGCTTTAAGCAGTATAAAATACCTACTATGTATAAAATTATTAAAAAATATAAAATACATGTATAAATTGCATTTATTCCTGTTTATTTTTTTTATTGTTGTGAAAATTATATATTTTATTTAACGCGGGAGAGCTTTTTCAGATACATTGGCCATACAGAAGATTTGATACTGCAATAGATGTTTTAAATAGTATAGTCACTAATATTTCCTTTGTTTCAATTATGGAAGCTATTTTCATTTCAAGTATAGATTTCAAGTATGAGTACCTACTTGGTGGGCCACGCTAGATGCAGGTCAACTCAATCATTCCGCAAAGCACAAATCAATCATCCGACTTTTCTTACATCTTTTGCTCTTTCCTAGTTCCAAATTTACAAAGTTATTCTTAATTATTTTCAGAAACAAAGTGTACATTTAAAAATAATTTTCCCTCCATTTATTTTGTTCACTTTACGTTTTAAACCTTAGTTTACTTGTGCCAAAAAATATGATTTAGGGCACCCTGGGCACTAGATTCTAAGAGCACTGGTGTAAGACTCAAATGAGATCAATATTATGGGAGTTATTTTGAAACTAGTTTCAAGACACCTAAAGTTTTAATTTTGAATAAAAGTAATTTATTTTTCAATGTTTACAGAATAATAACGGAGATGGTCTTAAAGAAAACACAAATATGGTTTATGAAATATATATTTATACAATATCTATTTTACATAACTATAAATTAAAAGAATCTATCACTTTCCAAAACACATCAAACCGACACAGCGACACACATAAACAAGAAAGCAAAGCGAGATTGATTAATAAACAACTTGTAAAATGGCGACGCCGCACATGCGCACTAAAATTGTGTTTTGGCGGCAGCTCCTTCGCTTCTGGTAGTTCCTTTATTCTGTGAAGTAGTTTTTGTGAGACAGCCAGGTCCAGCATGGAGTATGCCAGTAGCCGTTAGATGTAGACACTTACATCTCATGCATTCTTGACCTTCCGTCAGATATGACAAAGATCGAGCAGCCAGCCAGGGCTGTGTTACATCATGTCATAAACAACTAGAGATGGAGAACTATCGATAGTGGTACAGTACGATATATCGATAGTGGTTCATAGAAACTATCGATATTATCGATAGTACTATCGATGGTTTAAAAATGTAAAACTGAAATAATCTTTTTAATAATACAAAATATAAAGAAGAATAATTTGATTTTCTTTGGAGGAATTTTTTTGACAGTGTCTTCTTCTTCTCTAGTCTCTACTACCACAGAATACTCAAAACAATCTGTTCACTGTTCTGTGATTCTGTTTTATACTTGATAGAAAGAATATACAAGTTTTTGTGGGACGCATTCAGATAAAACGTCCAACGTTGTCGGGCGATATTTGTATCTCTTTCTACTGCATGTACTAGAAAGAGACCCAGTCATCATTCAACAACGCCAGACGTATAATCTGAACGTGACCCTCTTTATACTGTCCAATATTCTCTATCCGCTAAGATAACACGTCTAATAAATCCTTAAAATATTTACGTTATAGTACAATAGTGATAAATATACACGATCTTTTAACCATCCGTGATACACATATACCATATACCTACTTCAAAATATCGATAGTTGGAACGAATCTATCGATAGTATCGATAGTCGGTTGTATTCTGAACTATCGATAATATCGATAGTCACTATCGATAGTTCTCCATCCGTTTAGAAAAATGCTGGTTAACTGTTGCAGTTTTTGTGTCAATAAACTCACACAACTTTTAGTAAATGGTACAACATTACAACAATATACAGGGTGAACCTTAAATAAGTACAAATATTTTAAGTGCAGGTGTAGTTCGTCATAAATATGAGTCTAGTAAGTCATTTTTAAACATTTCTAATATTTACGGAGATATTATTTGTTTTAAATACCCACATTTTGAGGGTCGCTGATCAGATAGAACAGAGCACTGATGTAAGGTAATAAACCGGATGATCTATTCAAGGCGAAGTTGCCTTATCGTCATTACAATAAATATAATTTAACGTAAATATGGATAGATTGAATTAAACAATACTTGTTTTGGTCATTATTTACATTAGCGGAAATCTATCCAATCTTAATAAACAAAAATCCCTCCCCCCTATTTTCGAGAATGCTGAACACGAATCTAAAATTACTTTGCTGCGGTCGAGTATAGTTTTCGGAATATTTTTGTTTTTAAATTCTAACCTCCAAGTATGTATACCTACATTGCATTAGGTTGAAGTTTCAATATAGCGCCTATTTATTTTGACGTCATGAAATGAAGATGATAGGTATTGCAACTTTACTAATATAATGTATACATAGAGGTTACAACCTTCTTGAAGCCAATACATCAGTGTAACATCGGCAACGCTGTAAACCACGCGTTCAATCTGCAACACTTGTGACTCATCGTCTAGTCAGAGGTTCTCAACAAGTTTTTTATTGAAAAATGACAAAATTTATTTAAAATTTGGTTTTATTATTTCTGAATTTTTTTATACGTATTTAAGGTTCACCCTGTATGTAGTATTTGGTAACATTTCTTTGTAGTAAAATAGTGTGGAAATTATTACTATAAATTGTATTCTTCGGTGTACTGTTTTTATGAAATAATGAACGGCAAAAATGAATTTGTGTGTACTCTCTTTTTCCACACATTTAGTAATCGAACTTTCGATGTTCAATAATACCAAACCTCATAAAATCAAAACAAACCACCAAAAATTAAAACTTTTCGGTACTCGTCCAACTAGTGCAACGTGCTTAATGCATTTATCCGTGGCGTTTTTGCGGATCGCTCTGCTGACACGTGAACATTTTCGATGGAACTTTTCTAGTGTGAAACTGCTTAATTAGAGCAGTTAGCGAACATCCTAAATAAAATATTTACCCAGCAGTTCGTCGCGTAATGACGACGCGAACCGACAGCCGAGGGCAGTCACCTAGGGAAATTTCGTTAGCGGAGTTTACTTACGTTGTCGCCAGAAAAAATAAGTCGGAATATTTGCGAGTTTCATTTCCAGTCGTAGAAATAGTCACAGATTGGTATTAATTTGTTAATCTTCGCCCAAGTAGTATTTTTAGTGAATTAAATGTAGCAGCCACGATACTGAAAACTTTAAAGTGTATTGCTAAAATTACTACCGCATGATAGAATGGGTTTTATTACGTAGATGTGAAAATGGGGAACACTTTTTTGGAAGCAACTACGTTCTGGAGAAAAAGTTTACTGAATACTTGTCTTTATTGGCTGAACATTCATCTTATGTAGCTCGGTCTCTTTCCTATACAGGGTGGTCCACTTTCGAAAGCGGAAACTTTAGAGGCAGACAGAGAACGACAAAATAATATCAGTTTGTATTATAAACTATATTTGAAAAATGCTTTGTTATAAAGTTCCAAATTTATTAATATTTTTAAAACTACTTTAGATATTTAAATGAAATTTGGAACCTTTTAATAGGTAACCTAATTACATATTTTTACGTAAAAAATATTATTGTTTTCCACCAGTGGCGTGCGTACGGACAGATCTTCGGGAAATTTTAATGAAAAAAAATGGTACGCCAATGTTTTTTTAGAAACAAAAACTATTTCTAGAATTCTTGTTCAATTTACAACAGACAAAGGCTCCTTACTTTTTTTGTTTGACACATCATTTGCCAGTAAAAAAATAAATTACCTAATGATTTCTGAAAAACAATTAAGTAAACAAAAACGAAAATGAGAAAGTTAATTAGTGGCTTTCAACGACAATAACAAAAAGAAATAAAATTAAGGGTAAAATCACAAAAATTGCTCGAATCATTTATTGCACCAGATACTTCATGCGGATTTCGCCGCATATCATTGCAGGCTTGCTGAATTCTTAAAATTAAATCTTCCCTTGTTAATACGGGATTAGCGTAGACTTTATCTTTAATAGTGCCGCAAACGTAAAAGTCTAGCGGATTAAGATCCGGTGACCTGGGTGGCCAGGCCACTGGCCCAATACCATTAACCACGTCATTATTCATGTCATTTCTCCCTAGCCGGCCAATTCATCGTTGAGGATAATTGGTATTGAGCCGTTCTCTTACAGCTATTCCAAAATGCGGGGGAGCTCCATCCAGCTGTATCCAACTCTCATACCTTAAATTAATGGATAAATTCTCTAGGTACTAGTAAATTTAAAATCTTCAAACATTATTTTCTTGAAATTTTTGTTATGTAACACCATAATTTTTCATGATGTATGTACCAGTATGTACAATGACACGCTCTTTCAAATGGCATGGTCAAAATTGGGGGTTGTTTAAAAAAATTGTCGATGATATCATATCTCGAACAACGATGACGTCACAAATGTGGGTCGTATGACAAAAAGTGCATTTTTAAAAACAAAATCGACGTGCCAGGGGATTTTTTCGAAATCTTAATTTCAAAAATAATGAATTTATTCGTTACGTTTCGAAAACACCGTATGTAGTTCATGTCAACATCTTTCATCTAGTGCATTTTATATCTAACGTATAAGTACAATGAGTTTTAAAATAGTGTCTACAAAAAAGAAAAAAGTATTTGTTTCTGTGTTATTTCATACCAGTGGGAAAAGAAAGAATATACTTCTGGTAAGAACATTTAAACTATTCTCAAAGAGAAACTTTAAAACGCAATCCAACAAGTGCTCCTGAAGTCACTTGGCCTTCGCTTAGGTGCATTTTAAAATTCTCAGAATTAGGAAGATGCTCTTCAACTCGAAAAATAATGTTGTTTAAGAGTTGTAACACTTTCTGTTTGTTGTTTTAGCTTTATACAACGTTCTGTGAGGATTTTTGTTTCTACCCATCTTACACACATACATAGGATAAAGCTAGTAATGTACCAATGTATTTTCTCTAGCGTTAGAAGGCCATGTAGGAAGCAACTCACTATTGAGAAAAGATTGACCCATAGTGGATTTTGAGGGTAGTCATTTTAATCCTATGTAAAATGTGAAAATGAAGCAATAACGTGGCGACAACTGCCATAACTATATAATCAAGTGCTGCCTCATTAAAGGTTCCCAATACGTCGCCAAAACTATTACAAACACTTTAAAGTCACTTCTAAGTAATATCTAAGTTATATGGCTTGGTTGCCGTTACCTTTTGTATCCACTTTAAAGTTTGGGCAACTTTAAGGTGCTTCGCGCAACCAAAAATTACAAAACCATGAAGTGACCACGAGTGATTTTCTATGTTGAGGATTACGTACTTACAACTATGCTAATATAAAAAGGAGTTATTTGTGCTATATGGTGGTAGATTTAGTGATTATTACGTAGTAGCCACTTAATTAAACTTGCAGTATTAGTTTTCATTACTATTATGCTACTTGGGCGTTCCAATAAACTTGTGACAGCTTTGGAACATATAATGAGATTACTAATATGCCCAAACTAAAATGATTGTACAAGCCATACAGTCATAGATTGTGTGTCTCATCTTGACGCTGAATGAAGCAGCTTTTGAGCTATTGCTGTTATGTTTTCTGTTCAGCTTTTGTTCCTGAACCACTATCGAACCTCAATCTAGAAATCAAATCATCTCTTTGGATATAAATGAACGACCTTTTTGTGCTTTGATTGCTTATTTTTTTTTTGCTTTTGGCAACAAACTTCACGATTCAAGAACATGCTCGTCCTTCTAATGAAGTACATGAATAGCAATTGCTACTTCCGATTGGAAATCTGGTAATTTTACGTTTTTTACTGAAAGGTTCTTGAAAATCCTTGATACATCAAAACGAAATGCTCTATCTTCAGTGTTGTCGACACTGCCACTTCATCAGAAGCACGCCCTGGTTTGTTAAAGTCGTTCCCATTTCTGAGACAAACAGTTATTCAGCTAGGAACTTGAGATCTGTAATTAAAAAAATAAATTAATTCAGATCTTAGGCGCCAGGCTATCATCCCCCTTCTCGTTGAACAATTTATTTACAGAACATTCAATTTCCTCGAATCCACTGCTATTTAATTTAGAACAATAGGTATCAATCAGGCTTGTGTATTGTCTCTGGATTTTTGGGAGGAGAGATACAGCGACTTCAAGTTGTAGCGGAAGAGAATTATAAACAGTGTTGCCAATCAAACGACAGATACGTTAGAACTTTGCAGGAAAAAATACAGCAGTATTGGGTTTCGAAAACAAGACATATATTTACTCGTTGGCCAAATCCATTGTACTTTTTTGTTTTTTTATCTTTCTCCAATCTTTTGCACACCAATTTTCTTAATTTTCTCTAAATAGGGTAAAGATATAAATTTTTTACCCGAATTAATATCAAGTAGGTCTTGAGGAAAACGTGTAACTATAATCCCTTTTTTCGTAGTATCCCATAAGCTGTTTCAGATATTAACTTAAACTACCTCATCTATTGATAAGAAAGGTTTGCATGTTTTCCCAAGATGCAGTTGATATGCATACATTTTTATACAGGTTTAAATACATATGACTAAGTATAAAAATTTTAACCACGTGCTCAGGGAGGCCTAAAAGACAATCCCTATTTTTCTGCGGAAGTCGGCGCCTATGATAAACATCGACATATATGGCTTAGATTCATAGATAAAGCTTACATCTGTCAACCATGCGTTGGTATTTTTACAGCGTTTCTAAATGCAGAAACGACAAAAATTAACATTCGTAGTAATAATATCTGATAGATAGGTAACAGTTAATCCAGTTAGCTGCAATATTTTGCATTCGTTTTTCATTATTTCGTTACAAACTAGCAAAACTACATTTTCACTCGTTACAACCACACACTATAAGTTTAGTATGTCTATAAGACTTAGAAGTTTTTGTTATTCTAAATTTAATTTTCCATGTGTTAATCTTGTCTCGACTAGCCTGATTAGATGATCTATTCTTCTCATAGGGTTTCTTTTCAGTAGGTTTCTTCTCAGTAGGCAAGCAAGAGGGATTCTAAACCTAGAACCGACACCACCCTCTGGTCATTGACGATGGCGATGACCTCCAAGCATTTCATCAGCATGACCTTGAAAGACATCATCTCTGATCACCACTGATGATCACCTGGTGTCCGTTCCGATTAGACATGACTTATAACCCTAGTGATTACACTTCTATCATCTAATATTATCTATTATTGAGGACATGACATATTTGAAAGGATTTTTTCTTATTACACCTCTAGAAAATCGTTCTAAACTCGTATAATCCACGATGTTTACGTTCAGAGCTTTTTTAATTCTCACATAAAATCCGACGAGTTGGCAACGTGGCGGAGAGAAGACAAGGCGCCAAATAAGGAATAATGCCACGTTTTAAATCGAGAGTATGGGGTAGAGTGGAGAACAATAGCTTGCTTGCGTTAGCTAAGCGGGTTATAAATCTGTCGCCAAGTGGAATGAAATGGTCGGTAGGAAGGGATGACGAAGAAGGGTGGGTAATTCGGCTGTTTTACCTCCCTTGTAGTGGATTATTTATTATTTTGGATTAGCCTAAGAAGGGTAATGAATAGATGCTTCTACGGGTTACTGTTAATGTTAACGAAGCGTATGTTCTACGTAAGATTTTCCTTACGTAATAATAAGAGCAAGATTGATTTAGCGCTATTGCCATTTGCGGAGTCCTGATTGAAACCTGTAACAAATACAAGGTGTGCCATTTAACACTCCCGGAACCTAGGGTTGGTAGGTCCCTCGAATAGCTGCAAATTGCAGTTAGAACTAGTAGTTCAAATCTTTTTGTATAGATGGCGTGGCAATACTAAAAATATTTTTGATTCCTGGATAGTGGAAAATCGGTTTATCTGAAAGATTGTTACATTTTGAGGATTTTTTGTAATATAAAGTTTTTTCCAATAATTTACTTGTTTTCGAGACATGTCGACTTCAATATGCAATGTATGATTTAATAGGAAACTCTATTATTGATTATCATCGATTATAACTAAAAATTACTCAACATTTAACGGTCTTTCAGACAGACCGCATTTTGACATTCCAGGAAACAAAAAAATGTTTGGTCTTGCAACGCCATCTATACAGAAAAATTTAAACTATCAATTCTAATTGCAATTTGAAGCTATTCGAGGGACCTAACAACCCCAGTTTCCAGAACTAAAATAAATTTCTTCACATCCAAGATATTGGCACCGGAGTGTTAAATGGCACACGCTGTATATTGTAATGTACCTAATAGATAGAATCAAAAATCACTACTTTTTTCTCTTTATTCCTTTAATCATTCTTTTTTATTGCTTGCTATTACTTGTTGGAACATCAGTTTAAAAACAAATATCGTGGACAGCTTTCAATGTAAGTGTTACGCATACATCTATTATGCTGCTGTCAGCACATCTTACCATACAATTTTGGTAACAATTTTATAGGAATCGCTGATTTTAACAACTGTTTCCCTGACGTAGTGAAGGATTCATAAATTAAATCTATAGTACATATTTTTGTACGCCTATTGGCATCTGCAGGTGTTAGTTTGGCAAATTTATGCTCTCCGACAAAGCATAAAATGTTTTTATATTGCTGACACCTTCAAAATGTATACTTATTATTGAACTTATAAGACATAAATATTTTAACTAACACAGTATAATACTTTATGATTAAATTACATATATTGTATAACTGTAGTTGATAAATTTAAAGTCCTGTTAATACATCTTTTTTTTTTATAAATGTCAGAATTCTTGCGGAAGTAAAAAAGACGAAATATTATTTCTCGCATTAGCTTTACAGTCAATGTCTGAACAGTAACAACCATGACAAGCCATTATTATTGATCAATAAAATTGTTGACTCAATCGAAATGTATCGAGCAAACTCAGTACAACCGTTTCACAGGACACTGTGTATCAGACTCAATAAGTAGCCGATGATCGGGCGTCGACGTTCAGTTGGTGGATCAGGGGAAGTGGGTTGGCAGAGGGGAGAACAAATGGTGGGGGATGAAGAGAGGTCCAACTGTCGGTATATTGAAACTGTGGTAAAGCGATCCGATTAGGTTTTATTTTCCTGGAAGCATACTTTTCGCTGATGATTTCCGTACTCGTTTTCCTTTGTGCTAAAGATATCAGACGAAGTTGCTGTTACTATTAACCTAGTTCCTTTACTTTAAATTAATTAGTAGCGTAGCATTGCCCTGTTTTATTATGGTAACATTTCCTTGCCACTATTTACAAATTAAATTCCGCTGAAATTTAAAAGAGTTTAAAAGTAAATTATGGTAAGCGGCCAACCTAGAAGCAATTAACCGTTAAAGAACACTTGGGAAATTAATTAAATAAGTAGGATCTTCTTAAATCTTAATTTAATTTGTTGCTTCTTCTTTCACTCGCTCTTGATTTGAGTGTTGCGTCTGAAATATTTTTTACGAGAAAACTAACTTTGATGGTTGGCTGGAACTTCTTCACTTCAAACAAATTAAATTAGATATGAAAAAGAACAGATTTTATCAAAATTATTTTAGAGTAATATTGTATATTTAGACAAACTAAAACTGTACATTTTGCCTATATCTACAGGGTCGTCTTTTTTCGAGAGGATTAAAGGCCAAAACAGGTCAATTAGGAGAGTGCATGCCGTGTGTGTGCAGGTGAAAAGTTATGATTTTGAAAAACTTCATATTGGACAAATTTATTTTAATCAAGAATATTGATTTTCAGCTGAATACTAGAAAGCCTTGGAATCGTTTTTATGACATGCGTTTGTTTATTTGTTAACAAGAGTGAAAAAATTTGCCAAGTTGACACAAAAAATGAGTGAGAAGCAACATTACGTCTGTTACCAGCTAAAAGCAAGTGTGTACGAGAAGGAATTGGTGGAATTCGATAACTGGCGAAAAAAAGTGGTATAGGGAAGGAGCAATTACAGAAGAGGTGCTACTATCTTACTTTTTCTATGTGAAGAAACGGTTTGCTGTCTCTTCGATGTAAACAAAATATTCCATGCTAAAATCAATATTGAAAGTGCACAAAGGTATTGATATTTCGAAGTATGGTAAACTTATTTTATATTTGAAAGTAGAATCAAGAAATTATAAACCAAAAAAGGCCAAGATACTAGAGAGAAAGCAAATCGAAGAAAATACACGATTTTAATATTTCAATTTATACATTGAGTTTTTATATTTTAAACTTTTTTCTGGTTGCAAGGATCATGGGAGTCGCAGGTTCTTGTCGATGCAATGAATTAACCTTTTTGGATGTCACCCATGTCCAAGACAAAAGCAGTTACCTATATGTACTCATTCCGAATACGAAAACAGATATTTCAAGAAGTTTCACGATCATGGGAGAAGCTTTTATAGAAAATACATCAATCTGCGATCTAAAAGTGCCGGTAACAGATTTTTCTTGCGATATGTGGCTGGAAAATGTACTACACAACATGTAGGCATCAACACAATTTCGAAAACGTTTTCAAAAGTGGCTGCATACTTGGGCTTCTGCAACATTACTGGCCAATTCTGGGGGTGATATTACCACTGTGAAGCGCCATGGTTGTCATCTTTTTTAGACAGTTGGACAAACAATATTGTTAGACATAATGACCTTTACGAACGTCTAAAAAACAAACGAAGTAGGAGCCTCAGTCCACAATTCAAGCCCTTTATACTCCTCTGCCTATTCTCTGTCGTTAGGTTAGTACATAGTATGGTAAATATGCATTTAATATAGAAAACAGCACTCAAACTAAGTGATTTATCTGTTAAGATGAGACATATCGACCAAATTGACGGCTGTTACTAATTTTAACCTCAAAATTTCCATCTCGTGTCAATTAACAGATAATTAAATCGTTCAACTGATTGCAAACGGTTAGTTGAACGGTTAAGGTTAACTTTGCTGTGAAATTAATTTATCAGAATATTGAATTTTCACCAAGGTGGGAAGCCGAGTGTTCCTACGTATCGCGTTTACACAAAGTTACCATTATCTACGCACACACATCAGCCTATCATTACCGGTCTGCTTACAGCGACAATTTAGTTATTTATAGGGGTAATTGGGTAAGTGTGCCTAAGCGGACGTAGCTTATTGATTTAGCTCGATAATGGACTAATGGCGACCGCGACAAGGCTTGCCGGTTGGCTGCTGCCGTCGATTTTATCCGGCGATAGTGCAAGGAAGAGTCATTCGCGGTTACCGAGTTTTTTTTACGTTTTTAAATGTAGCACGTTGCTAACTGTAACACAGTGTTTTGCAGTTTACGTACTTAATTAAATATCACGGAAAGAAATTAATGGAAATCGAAATTACTCTGCGGAATTTTGTAATAAAAAACAAATTATTCATTTAGTAATATTTTTTATAATAAATAAAATGTACTGCTTTATTAGACAACGTTTTTGAAGTGGTGTTTTCTACAAATATAAATCATTTTAAACATTTAAGAACTGAATAATATAGAGCTTAATGCATAACGAGAATTATCATATATCTGTAAACAAATTCTGGTACTGAAGTAAAACGAATATACAGTGCTTTCGAAAAGTAACGAATAAACTCATTATTTTTTAAATTGAGAAGTTTTCTAAAATATCCCCTGACACGTCGATTTTGTTCTTAAAAATTGGCACTTTTTGACATACGACCCATATTTGTGACGTCATCGTTATTCGACATATGACGTCATCGATAATTTTTTTAAACAGCAACCCCCAATTTCTACCGCTAATAATCGTTCTATTTTAATCTAGTGTAGACAATAGTGTAAATAATAATGAAAAAGTGTGAGGGTGATATCGAAGAGAAACAAATATTTGATGACGTTACGTTTTGAAACTATACATTTTCTTGGTGCAATCATATAAATCATAAAATATATAGAACGGCAAAAGAGGTATCGAAAATAGTAAACCTATGGAGAAAACGCAAGTCTGGTAATATTGCAGTAACTTAGCTTTTATGAGTTGGTTACACTAACGAGGCAGCTTCACACTAATAGGCGGGAATTTCAAAATATGAAAATTTTACGTCCAATTTGTGATTTCTATGGTCCTTCCGTTTTGAATTCAATTGTATGCTAGGCTTAAAATGCAGTGTAACCAACTGCTTACATTAAGTTTTCCCTAGATGGCTGATTTCTAAGCCCCTCCATAGTCTGACTATTTTTGAGTGCCTAATGTAAAGGCTTCTGGCGTTCTATATATTTTATGATTTCTATGGGTGCAATACATTTGTAACGTCACCATTGAATACGTTCTGAAACAGTCAATGAATACGGTTCGTGACAAAAAAACAGCTTAGATGAAAACAAAACTAAGATCCAGGTTTGTCTTAGAGTTTTCAACTGTTTAATGCAATCAGACCTGAAACAAAAGATCCTTTCCCCGGATGATCCCCGCCGCCTTGATATAATTACGACCCACGTTAATAACGAGCCCGTTATATTCTTAATTAGAATAAGTCAGGAGTGTTCCTGGAAGGAGTCCTTATTAAATTCCGCAGAGCAAATGCAGTAAACAACGGGAATCGTGGGAATCGGCTGTACCGACACGAGAGTTCCCGCCGCATTAACCATTGTCGGGACTCGCTCTATGCAAGTGAAAATGTATAATCATTGCAGTTTATACAAACTTTAATCAAGGCAATTCTCCAGATTTACTGGCTCGGGAATGCTAGACGGATCCTAAGACAACAGGGAGGCGTTTACACAGAGAGAAATATGTATGTAAATCATTTCGGTATTCCCAATATGCCTAACAGTGCAGAAAAGTGCATTTCATTTTTACTGCAGCCACCAGTTCAGGACAGTCATAGATTTTGGAAGAGGGAGATAAGCCAGAGGCTATTGCGCTACCAATTTTCCACTCTTACCCATCAATCACATACATTAATTTGAATGTTGCCATATTACCGTTTGTTTGATCCTTTACTAATATTGTACCAGAGGCGTAGAGGGTGAGTAGAAGCACATGCGCTTATAGGACACAAGTTGGCCCTCCAGAAATAAAGATTTAGCTGTTTTTGGAAATTGAATATTAACTAGAAGATTTTTCTGAGTGTGTATTTACTATCGAACTTATATTTTCTTCAATAAAATGGGCTCTAAGAATCTCATCTAACAAAATGAGTTAAGATAGTCAGTTATCGATCGTATTGGGCTGTGTCTATTTTTGACATACAACTGTCAAGTTAATAACGTTTGGTACACAGTTATGCAAATATGTCTTCCGACGAAGATGAGGAAGAGAAGGTACCAGGAGAAGGCGGAGAGGGTAAGGAGGTTTACCCTTATGGAGAGTATGAAGGTGCTAGGGACGAAAACTTGGATAGGCACGGTTTCGGTAGTGCCCTTTTGCCAAATGGTGACATCTACGAAGGAAATTACTACCATGGTAAGCGCCATGGTAGCGGCATGTACTGCTTCAAAAATGGTGCCAGGTATGTCTAGTTAGGGATTTTCCATCCATTGTAATGGTGTAGTTGTATTATCATAGTTGCTGTATTAGGTAGATATATCTACTATTTCTTCTAAGACAGATGTATTATTTTCCTCTTTCATTTCTGCGTTTATTTTCAAATTTTCTATGATAATGTCATAAATCTATACTAAATCAACTGTTTATTACTTGTTATTGCATTAGTCTTTCTCTATATTTCTTCTAGATCTCAAATGCCACATATTCTGGCTGTTAAAAATCGAAGTATCCCTTTGATTCTTATAAATTATGGTACACAGTTTGTAGTAACATTTTGTTCGTTGTTACAAGTATTTCAATATGTTTGTCTTACGTAAAATCTATAACAAGTTTATAACTGTAATATACAGGGTTAACTATGAAGAGGGGATAGGGGAAAATAATAATTAACGGAATCACCCTTCAAAAAAATTCCAAACTTATTTATAAAGCGAAAAGAACTACATTAATTCCTTATTTAACTAGAGACAATTACATACCAGAATCTGTAAGAATAACAATATTTGAGTATCAGGTTCACATCCATGTATTCTTCTATAGTGTTCATATTTTCATTTTATGATCCAGGTACAAAGGGAACTGGAGAAAAGGTTTAAAACACAACAAAGGCGAGTTTTTGTACCCAGATGGTTCTCGGTACGTAGGAGATTGGAAGAAAGACCTCAAACACGGTCAAGGCATCTACTATTATGCCAATGGTGACACATTTGAAGGTTGTTGGTACAAGGGATGGCGTCACGGTTTGGGTACTTACACGTTCAAGAAGTTCAACGTCACTCACTTCGGTACCTGGATTGAGGGAAGAATGCAAGGTCCAGGTATCTTCTGCATCGATACACTGTCTTCTTTCTTCCAAAAATTTATGGTTTCTAGGTATCTACAACTATCCCCAGTATCGCTACCACGGTACCTTCGAAAAGAACCTACCCAAAGGACCTGGTTGCTTCACGTTCAACGCCAAATACATGCAGCACGGGTTCTACATAAACATGCGCGACCCCGCTTTCGACTATGTGGGAGCGGAGGACCTCGACTTGGGCGAACGGGCAATCCCACCGAGATAGAAGATAGAGGAAATCCTAGAGGCATAGTACCCATTTGGAGAGCGAGAGCTATCACCGAGTACAAAGCTGAGTTGCTTCCGCGTGAGCCGGTACCAGTACCAGTACATGAATCGGAGGAATCGTTGCTGGATATTATTGATTATCTACAGCACCAGTACGACAAGGCTGGTGGAACGGACGAAGAGGAAACCAGGACGGTGCCTTCGCCTGTGCCTCTTGACTTGCAGCTCGATATTCCTGACATAGATTTTGATAATTTGTAATTAGTTTTGTACTTAGTGTTAGGAATCATGTATGTTTCATTGTTATATCTTTGATCTTTTGAAGAAATATAAGCAAATTAAATTAGTTCAAGTTTCGTTTTGGTACTTTTCCCATATGATCAGGGTGGCTACCAATTAAAGGAAGTTTAGAGCTTGCAGAATAAGTGTTATACAATTACCTGACAGAAAAGTTTTCTGAGGGAAAGTTAAATTAGAGATACTTTTCAAAACAAATGGAATATAATTAAACGATTTACGCCATTGGATCAAATTTTTTTGACCGGTTTTGCGCGTTCCAGGAATATCAATCCAGTTTGCAGTAAGGCAGCGTGAAGCTGCAAATTGTCCAAAAAAAGAACAGTTTTTATGAACATACTAATGTTAATTTGTCAAGTAGTGGGCATATGTGTAGTGGGAAAAATGCAGGAGATATGAATGACGCCGTTTGATTTGAATAAACACCCTGAAGTGTTAAATTTATATATGTTCTGGAGTGGCAACGCTGTTTTGCTTCAACTCTCGAACGCCAACGAGAAAATTTGCGTATCAAGAGCACTGTGTTACCGAGACTTATGGGGTAATTTGATTCTCTTTCGAACAGGTCGAATAAAATGATTTTCGATTTTCTGTCATTACGGTTAAATCACCCTATATATTTACAATATTTAAAAATTGTTATATTTGACGATATTGTTTTCCAACAGGTCGAGGGGTAGGAAGGCAAAAACAGCATCAGAGCTTCGTTCCAATTCAGTTTGCTGGAGTTTAATAACGCCAAACTCGCCTGTATGGCTAAACAATGGCCTCGAGGCCCTTCAGCGACTGCGAGCGCGAGTTATTAACAGAAGGGAATAATACACGACTAAAAAGCTAGTAATGAACAGAGGCGTTCGTGCAAGGTTCGTCTAACATAAATTACATCAACCTTTACAGTTTGCCGTGGCTAATCGCATTGGCCTTGAATCCATAATTTTGCTTATCAACAATACAAGGTGCGTCGCGAAGAAAGTATTAGACAGCAAATTTTAGGTTTTTTATTTTTTTAATAAATTTAAAGGATTATATAACTGTTTTAGTCATTAATATGCATTAAAGAAAGAAAGGCCCAAAATGAGAACCCTGAGTTACACTTAAAGGAGAGCATACCTAATTTTTCCCTAAATAACTATATTAAAACTTTGTACAGTTAGACAACTTTAACAAATTACCAGTAATGATAAGGGTAACTTATATAATAGTCATACTTATATTTCTAAATTATACCATAAAAAGTTTATTTAAATTTTTCGTTAGCGGTTTAAGGCGTCATACTTATCGCCGGTAGACCGTATATCAGCTATATTTGAGGAGAGGATTGGCATCCTCTGTGCGGGTATGATAGGGTGGAAGAATGCTAGCTTGGGTCAATGTGATAGATTTATACCAGTCGACATTGGACTACTCCACCCCCCCTAATTAATAATAATTAAAACTGTTTTTCTCATTAATGTGCATCAAGGAAAAGAAGAACCCAAAAGGGGAATCCTGAGGAAGACTTAAAGAAAAACATACATAAATTTAACCTAAATAACTTACTAATAATAATTGAAAGCTTTCTACAGTTAGACACCTTTAGTGAAGTACCAGTTACTAAATTACTTACTAAACTACTAATGTAATGATATTTAACTAGCTTATTTTTATAAAATAAAAATGTGAAATAGATGAAACAAATTAGTATAGTTTATGGTATATGCCCTTTAATTATTTCTTTACGATACGTGTTAAATCTGGACACGCAGCTGGCCAACACAAACAAAATCATTTTTAATTATGTTTTCTTTTTTGCTTTGTCAGTTAATTATCATGGTCTTCATTGAATTTTCTTTTGTAACTATCCGTCCCTTGGGGAGGGTCGCGGAGACGCCCCTGGCCCTGAATAGGTGTTCGAACCGTCGACGACTCTTTCCCCACTATTTAGGGGGTAGTGACGAGTGCGACAGCAGGGAAACAATAGAAACACGCCGGGATTTTTCCCATTCAGTCCCCCAAGTGCACTACACGATGAATAGTGTGCGGGAAAGTGCGAGCATTGCAGTATTTTTTCTTTCAGCCATCGCTTTTTACCCGGTTGGAACGTAAACAAGTCCCTTTTAATCCTGAACGGGCGCTGCGAGCCTACCAAGTCTGTTTGTTTAGCACTGATATGTTGATTCGGAAACGGAAAAGGGTTAATTGTTGCGACTTAGTTGTGGGGAGGGAGGAAGTAAAACTCTGAATCCTTCGTGAAATACATAAAACCATTAATGGAAATAGCGTTCGTAGCTTTTATTTAACTAGTGAGATTTATGGGAACGCTATGAAGAGAAAGGTATTCGAAAGAGTAGTGAAATAGTACATATAGTTGCGGCAAGAATTCACATGAATTACGTCATACGAACAAATGAATAATTCATTATATTTTCAGCAAACTATTTAAGAAATTGCAACTGAGAATAAAAAACTCTATACTACACTGAATGTTTGTACTCTATATTACACTGTTTGGACTATACAGAGTTAACTTAAGCAATAATATTTTAAGAGGATAGAGAAAATAAGAATTAACGGAACTGTTCATAAAAAATTTCCAAACTTATAAAGCGAAACTATATTAAGCCTTCATTATTCGCCGACTATGACTTGTTAGCAAGTCAAAGGTGTAAATGGTAGTGACATGGCATCTCATTGTCACGTGTATAGATTTAACGCAGCTTTGAAAGAAACATTTATTTTAGTCCAGGGAAGTTAGGAAAAATAGTGGAAATTTTTAGGCACAGCAGATATCGAGATGCGGTTTTCTGCATTGTGTCCAGGAAGGTCCCAGGAAAAAAATCTATATCGTCTGGTTTAGCCATTTTTTGAAAAATGCCTTCTGGGCCGGAAAATGCATTTTCCAATTGCATCATTACTTGCACCATTATAGGAACGACTGGAAACTCGGACTTCATGCACGCTGCCATTTCTCTCCCAATTCACCCCCCGCGCACCCCCACATAGCCACCCACGTGCATCCCCGGGTAAGTCTAATGCCAGAATCGAGTTCGGCAGCCCCGAAAACCCCCAAGTAACGATTTCCGAGCGATTTTTCCGAGTTTCCAGTCGTTCCTATAATGGTGCAAGTAATGATGCAATTGGAAAATGCATTTTCCGGCCCAGAAGGCATTTTTCAAAAAATGGCTAAACCAGACGATATAGACTTCTGGGACCTTCCTGAACACCATGCAGAAAACCGCATCTCGATATCTGCTATGCCTAAAAATTTCCGCTATTCCGGTCGATTTTGATCTAAATGCCCTGGACTATTTGCAAAATGTAGATAATTATGCAATGATTTAATGAAGGTAGCACCTATGTTACTGATATTTATTTGCAGGATTGATATTTGGGGAGATTTCAAGAATGTTTTCTGACTTGTTAATCGACGATGTTTGCAAAAAATAATTAGTACTATTTTAAACAATAACATCCCGAGATGTTTACAGTTTTCTGTAAAAATCCCTTAGAATATCCTTTCTAAGCTTTGATCAGTGTTCCTTGATGTTTGGAAAGTATGCAACTAGCAATGTCAAATTGTTGAATAATCGAAACCTGGTTCAATATTAGTGACTAATTTTTAGTTTTAAACGTTTTATAGTAATAAAATAAAGGAATTCATGTCGGGTACAGACATTTTCCTATCACCTTGCCCTATGATATGTGCTGATTGTTTTTATAGAGTCAAGGGCAAATCTAGCGGATCTGATTTTAGATTTTACACAAGTACTGGATTATGTTAGTAGGTAGTCTTTACATTAAATTTCAATTTTCTTAGAATAAAATCGGATTTTATTTAACACGGTTTGTGTATTCTGTTCGTGGAAAATTCTGACGGTTCAGTAATGAGTGAAAATACTGAAAATCTAGTTTTTACAGTGTGCAACCAAGGAACGAATGAAATATACTGCCGGCAACCGGATTAACTGTTATCTATCAGGTACTCACTACTATTAATAAAAATTGTTATTAATAAAAATGTTTATTTTCGTCGTTTCTACAATTGGCAACGCTGTAATAAACGACAGGACGGTAGTTGACATTTCTAAACCATCTTGGGCATAGGCGTCGATTTTCCGCGGGTTTTGCCCCATTTTTTAAAGATCAAGCTAGAATTCCGAAATAAATTTTTTATTGTCTGAGCACATAGCTAAAATGTTTGTACTTAATCATAGTTAACCCTGTATATTACATTAAATTACAAAAAAATAATTGTTTTTAACGCGACAAACTATTGATAGTTATGTTGCAATAAAAACAATTGTATAACGTAAGTCGTCTGAATTCTTGCTGCAACTATAACACTACTAGGATGGTAAAAGGACTAGCGGACAGAAGGACATGATTGACGAGTTGTCTAATATCTGTTGATTTTGTAGAGATATTAAGGAAAATTCTTCAAAATAATTGGTTTTCAACACGCTATATCTTACAAACGAAGCGTTCTAAGATCGTTTACAGGAACTTTTCTTATTAAAATATGATTCTCCATCAACTTAAAATCCTATCACAAACTGACTTGACTGACTCACTCACTCTGTACATTTACCGCGTTGTCCTGAATCTTGGCTTTTTGTTTCTGCATCAATTTAAGTTAAAATCACTTGCTACTGTACTCGTGTCTTGTTTCAGATTGTTGACAGTCGTGCTGGAGTACAGCGGCGGTTCCAAATGGATCCTTCAGTGCCGAGCGTCTGAGGTATGTAGAATTTCAAATTCAAACTTCTCGACTGAGACAATGGCGCCCTCAGCGGTATATGCACGTTTACACGGGTCCCGATATACAAACCGAATTATCATACTGAGGCGTTGTTCCCGCCAGACGGGTTCAGCGGTTCTGTAAAAGGGTGAAGGAGTGGGATTTGCATAAGGCAGTCGCCCGCAGCAGCAGCAGGATTTCGTCGATTTAGCGGGAATAGCGACGGAATTGCGGAAAATACAGTGTCTTGCAGACGTTTCATTTTTTCACGTGCTACCTGAAGTGAAATGAGAGAAAAGAGTTGAATGTTAATTTATTTGCGCAAATCCATTATCATTTTCAGTATTGTGAAAATTAAATTTTAAAATCTTCTATTTATCTTCTATAAATTATTTTCTTTAAGGAGATAAGGGTGTTAAAAAAAGAGTGTAAAATATTTCAGAAGGTAATAGTATGAACCAAAATAAGCAGAAAAGTCTTAATAAACATGGGTCCGCAAAGTAACGGTTGCGGAGATATGGACCACTATTCGTTTTTCAAACATTTTATTTTATTAGGAATAAACCGACAAAAGAAGCTTTTAACAAACAAAAAACAAAATTACAGAAGATGTTCAAAGTGCCCTCCGTCCATTTCCAAGCAGGCACGACATCTTCGTCTCAACGATATTCGAACTCTTTCGAAAACACCCTCCTTGGTTTGGATTTCTTGACACTTGATTAATCCGTAGCTGCAGCTCTTCCAGGCTATTTACAGGAGTACCATACACTAATGTCTTCAAATATCCCCAAACAAAGAAATCTAGAGGGTCTTGGAGGCCATAAAATAGGTCCGGCCTATTAACACCCTGTATAAATCAATCAGTTATAGAATTTAACTTCAGGCAAAGAATTATACCACTAAAGATAGGACTGCGCGTCAGAATTATTAAAAATGTTATCAAAAATAAATGTATACTTTTTTTCTGGCAACAAACTTCAATATTTTTCCGTTACGCTTTCTCGGGATGGAGTTAGTAAACTTCAGTTGTTTTCGCTTTTGAAGCCGAAGTTTTTTCAATATTTACTCTCGGTTCAATTAAAACCTCCTCCAAATCTCTTACACGGAGAAGAATACGAGCCTCGTCGACTGCGAGATGAAAACTAGCGCAGAAAGTTCTGCTATCGGCGCGCCAACTCGGATTAAGTTATAAGTATAAGAAAACAATCCCAGCTGCTAGGCTAAGACCCGGGATCCTCTTCATTAGTTTGGAACGCCGAATCCCAGTCACTTACTAAAACAATCGCGGGCGGCTGAGGCGCTCCTGAACTTTACGACTAGGATCCTTCGGCGGCTGCCGAGAGGGATTTGCTGTTAATTTCGCAGGTTTCGTAGGACACGTGCTGCAATCTCGAACGGCCCTCCGAGCGGTCGTGAAGAACTCGCTTTGCCAGAAAAATAAATCAAAATCCTGGGGATGGAGTGGTATCTGATGCAATTTATATTTAGTTCCGTCTCTGTAAAGAGAATTCTAACAGAAACGAGTCAGTTTAAAGGTAATGCACGGAGTGATTCACACTAGGGCTGTCAGTCCCGGAAAAAAATTTTAATTATAAATTTCTACCCTTGTATGCCCCACTTGTAGATACCCTATTGTACTTGTTTTGATAAAAAAAATCGTACGATACCTACACCATTTCTATACAGGGATGGCCAGAAGTACAGAATAAAATTCATATCTTTTGAATGAGTTCAATTTTTTAAAACGCCGAAACACGTTAAATGATCTTGATTTTTTCTCATCTTTCGGTTATATAATAATTAATTTTTCTTCAACCCCTCCTAAGCCACCCCTACTTTTTTTTCAAGTTTTTTGAAATTTAGAAACTGAAACTAGATAATTTACAAAAATAAACTCAATCCTGCAAATGCTGAAAATGACCTCCATTCACTATTTGGCATTCTCCAAGACGATAGTAAAAACTGTCCACAGCATTGCGAATGAGTTCAGCTGGTAAATTATGCATCTCCGCCCTAATATTGTTCTTTAAATGCTCAATATTATCCGGTATGTCCTGGTAGACTTGTTTTTTTTAAATATCCCCATAGAAAATAATCCAGGGGCGTTAAGTCAGGGGATTTTGGCGGCCATTCAACTGTACCCCGTCTACCAATCCAATGATTTGGAAATTTCATCTAAGTATCTTCGAACATCAACACCAAAATATGGGGGAGCGCCATCTTGTTGGAACCAATTCCCTTCATTCGGTATATCTGGATCAATTTCATGAGGAAAAATCACAGGTACAGCAGGTATCAGGTCAAATTTTAGTAAATCCGGGTAGCGTGCGGCAGTAAGATTTTCTTCAAAAAAGAATGGGCCCATACATTAACTTTCTGTGGGTGCTGCGCATGCGATTCGCATGTCCAGTGTGGATTTTCCTGGGACCAAAGGCGATAGTTGTGCCTGTTAACCACTCCATTTAAATAAAATGTAGCTTCATCTGAAAAAAGTACGTCTCATTGAAAACTATTATTGTCGTCACACCGTCTCATCATTTCCTCACAAAATTGTATTCGCCTATTATAATAATGGTCTTCCAAAAGTTCTTGGACAAGACATACCTTATAGGGGTGGTATTTCTCTTGTTTCAAAAACATTCGAATTGCAGTTCGAGGAGCATCATGATTGCGGGCCAATGAAACAGTTCAAGTATGAGGATTTTCAACAAGTTCTAATGCAATGTCTAATTTCTTTTTTTCATTCAAAGCACTTGCGCGTTCAGTTTTGGGCAAAGTCGGTATTGTCCGTGATCCTCAAATTTGTTAAATATTTTACGAACTGTCTCTTGCGAGATTTGGTTTTCGGAATATTTCGCATTAAATAAATGGCGCAATTTAGCGTAACTTCTTATTTTGTTTCCACATCCAAGCAATATCAGATTTCGATGCGTTGCCTTTCCAACAATACCATTGCGATTCGGTAAATAACTTGATTTTGACACAATAATAACGTTTCAAACTCCAATTTACAACTATAGGGAAAAATTAACCAGAAAGCCTGGCAAGTAAGTGGTACCAAAAAAAACGCAACATAAAAAGATATCTTACACTTTCAAATTCTTTATTTTATTCTGTGCAAATTCATAGAGGATAACACTGAAGATAATTAAATTTAACTTCTCTTGTTAAGTAGCTGTTTTATGCAACCCTAAAAACCTTGCTATTGGAAACATAAAACTTGTTTATTTGGTATGATTAATTTTAATACACATATGTTTTTTATAAATGACCTTATTTACCTTCAAGAAGTTAGTCTTAAAGTGGCCAATTCTTTACTGAATACACTGTAAACACACTGGATTTATATAGTTAAAGATTTGTTGAGTAATATAGTATTTAGCGTACTTCTTGTCGGTGGTGGAACAACATCTGCGGAGGCGTCCTTCGGTATGCAACTGTCAAGGTGACATGGCCGTGATCGTAGGCCACGTTAGGTGCAGCCTCGCACCTGGCCCATCGCCAACGCCCACGTAGATATGAATATAAAATATAGCAGAGCAACACCAGGAATACTCGAGTATAATGTAAACTTTACTATTTTATTGTTTGATTTTAAAACGTTCTGCTTCTTCACTCAAAGTTTCAATAACGGAAGCATAAAACTCGAATAGTTTGGCGGTGAATGGAATACTGACGGCACGAAAAGCTTAATTGGAAATTTTGAAAGACTGACGTCCCCATCGAAGAACATCCTGCTGACGAGAACGAGCGCCAACTGCACGTCAAGCGGCCTTAATTGTAACGACTAAGACTAAAAGACGAGCGACAGCCCTTAAAACATCTTTACGGTGTCACTTTTTATGCACTGTAAGTGACGCAATGAAAGCGGACGTAGAAAATCATAAACGAGATGAAAATTGTTGTAGTTTTGTAAACATACCATTTTATATATTTCTAGAAAACCTATTCAAAGTTGTCTCTATTAATTTGCAAGCAAGCTTGGATCCGTCGATTCTAATTTCTCGCAGTAGTTCAAATGTCCCTTTTCCTGTTGATCTCGAAGCATAGCTGCTGTAAATGTTTTATGATACGGCATGTATCTATTGGGATATCGGTGGACGTATAAACGAGAGGCCGCTCGTGAGTTTTACCTTGCTTCTCCATACGCTAAAACAGTGGCCATTAGCGATTTGTTAGTGTACCGGGTGCTCAGCGTAACGTTCTCACTCGATTTGTGGTTTTAATGTCATAGTTACAAAAAAATGTCAAATACAAAAATTGTGTCATTTTTATAGATGATTCGACGTGCCTTAGAAAAAGAAACAATAAAACATCAGATTAAAACAATTATTTACCTTTTAATGTTCTATCTTTGGCGCTGCTGATAGTTGCAATCATTTTACAGTCTCCTGACTTTGTAACTATAATAACTATTTTGTTTTATCAAACATTTTACCAATTATAGCTGGATTTATTAAAGCCGTAAGTATGTCCATACCATTTAGTAGAATGTGGAACAAAAATCCTTTACAGAGAAAAATCCGGGCCCTTTTAAAGCACAATACCCTTTTTTACAGCGTCCACCTTCGTTACCAGCTCCAAGTGTCTAATTTAATGAGGTTTTATTCCAGGAGGCCTTTGATGTGTGGCATACGAAGTGACGCTAATTACAGAGGGCGCTGAAAGCGGATTAGTGTGCGGTGACGGCATCAACTCATCGCCGCAGCCAACTCAGAAATAGAAACTTGCGAACCCAAAGGGAGTTTCGGTCCCAGTGACCGTAATAGAAAATACATGGTGGCACCTTTAATTACGTTAACATGGAATTTTGGATGGCACACCCTGTATTTTTGGGTATATTAGAATTCTCATAGCTGTAAGAACAGACAAAGTTGGATCTTCATGTAAATTAACTACCACATATCGAAATATAGGACAAAATTTGAACCCAGGGCCTCGATTCACGAATCTTTACTTTGCAAATTGTCGCATGATTTAGAACATATCGTCAGTTTGGAACAAGACTGTCATAACTCAACAAATGTAAATTTTCAAGAGAGCTCGGTAAAGTTTTATAAATCATCTTACTCTAAATATTGGAAAATAAATAAATATATAATGTTTGAATCATGTTAAAATGTTTGTGTGGATAATTCTTAGTATTTTTAATAAAAAAAATTGTTTACTTTGGCACTTTGTTATTGTTATTTTTGTTAAATAATTCCGAGTTGTGACTCTCTTTCACATATTTTTTTACAAGTTTTTCAACATGAGTTTAGGTAACAAAATGAAATACATTTTTAGTAAATTAAATTATTTTATTAAAGTAGACTAAAATAATACAATTTTAAAGATTACCTATTATAAAAATATTTATAATACTGCGCAAAATATTACGGTTTATTGTATGAAATGGGAACAAAAAAGGTACTTAGCTTATGACAATGACTGGTATATTTAAAGATGTGACAGTTTTGCATATAAATACACATAAAGAGACTATAGTCCGTCTCAGATAAGAATTCAGCGTTGGTAAACAAGGGAACGTGTTTCCTCGTTGCAAGCCAAGTTCAGGCAGGGAAATATAAAGAAATCATACAAATTCCTTGCCAGGTCCGGCTCTCATTGAGTGCTCAAATGCTATGTAGCCAGCGTACACTTGCTTTCAAAACTTTCGCGTACACCTATTTTTCACTGTAGATATTAAATCAGGATTATAATTAATCAACTCAGACCTTTGAATTTTTGAAAACTCATAGATCTTTAACATAATATTAAAATTATGCGTTCACAAAAGTAAAATTTTCGCAAAATTGTTGTTACTTATTTTGAATGTGTAGGCGGAAATTTTGAAAGCAAGTGTACATAAAACAAAAAATAGAATCAGTTCACCGCGGTACCAAAGTTTACTAAATAAATATTTAGTAAACTTTGGCGGTACTTTCAAGTTCGTAGATGACAGCCGCCAAGAAGAGAGCACGTGCATGTTTACCTCGACAGTTGTAGAGATTACGAGGATTGGTCAAAATTAGCAGTGCTTAATAAAAAACTTTTTAACAAACTTACGAAACATTTTAGCGACATACCGATATATAACATTGTCAATAGTTAACAGATTACGATGTAACACTCACAACTATTCAAAATGGACCCGGCACGGCACCGTAAGTATTTCGTGCGGTCTAAAAATGTCACGGCAATGAATACAAATGTTCAAATACTTCTGAGAAAAATATTTGGTGCAATTTACATTGAAATAATCCAATTTACCACCTATAATCAGAAAAACCGTACGCGTGTAAATTTTCCGTTATTTTTCATTTTGTGTACAAATGGTCTGAGACAGCCCTGGGTGGGATTTCACTTACTTGGGGATTCCGGAATTCCCATGTGCCTGTGTGAACCGTGCTCGGCTGCTTTGGGAAACCACTGAATTCTTATCTGAGATAGACTATAGTTTCTTATTGATATTATTTCGACTTGTGACACTCTTTTCCAAAATTTGCTCATCTCATCTCATTAAACGTCACGTCAGCACGACTAATTGTGACAGTTTTATCTAAAGCACAAAACCAATGTTGGAGATGTGACAAATCAATGCAGCTCCATTCGACGGTGATTAAGCAAAGTTCACTTGTAACTCTTTTACACATAAAAATATGCAATATTTGGAGTTGATCACCACTAAATCCTTAAAAATGAAAATTTTGAGTTAAGACCATAGACCTTATAAATCATGGACCGGCCCTAGAAAGAGAGGTCCGGTGTCCTGATGTGTACAAGAGGGATGAAGCTAGTCCGAAAAAAAAAACAGATGTTCTATGACAGAAAAATATATAAACATAACCTGATAAAACCTTTCCTGTTAATATTGTTAATGATTTGTGTGCCTTTTGTGATTTAGTTGTGTTTAGTGTGTTTATTAGCAATAGTTTTTAAAAACTCATAAACCATGGTGGAGTCGGTCTGTCACCGTAAATGTCATACGTCTGTCATTTACGGTTTTTGTTTTTTTCTATCTCTGTCGCACATATCTGAGCATCAACGATTTGTATAGGCAGAAAACGGTTTTGGGCGCGTCCATGATGTATAAGGTCTATGGTTAAGACTGTCTTGTTCCAATCTGACATATCGTCAGTTCTCGAAACGTTATAGAAATAATGTCACCATTCCCAATTATGTCGTGTGTAATAAGATTTGACAACTGTCTAAACCCATGGTGATCTAGACAAATATTTGCAAAAACCAATATTTAAATAATATGTCATTTTCAGCAAAAACGTTCAACACATTTTCTATTGCAATACATGATATATGAACAATACACTTTTAGAGAAAGAGATGGATAAGTTATTTCTCCTCCAGAGAAGCCTTCTTAACTATTAAGAATTAAAAATGTTTTGTTTTAATGTATTTCTTAACTTGCATAGTGTATTCATTGTTGAATTCTAATAATAATGGCGTATTGCGCTTAACATTCCTTAAAAACAACCAATGGTGCAGTAAATCAACAACAATAACCAAATAACTATTTTTGATTGTATAGAAATATCGATTTTTTTATACCTGAAACTTCATATTTTATACCGCATTTATTGGTACTGCAAGAAACAAAAAATTTATTTCAAATGTAAAATGCAGCTAGGTACCTTGAAATACATTTTGATCAATATATGTGAACCAACTTAATAAAAATAATTTTTTTACTCCTTGTATACCATAACAAATTGGTTGTTCTTCTTCTGGAATTAGGGCAATAATTCAGGCTTTCTTTCTCATATGTTCTACCCCTTCGCGATGGCCTCCACATACCTTAACCTTTCTGGAGCAGCTGATCCTTCGAACTGCACCCTCAAATTTAATTTCGCTCCACCGAAACTCGCTGTTAAATAATCCCTGTGCGACATTACAAGCTCATATTTTTAGGCTCGGGTCGAATATGCACAGACTCCCCTTTGCACTCATAATGGCCGTATTGAAAAATGGGGAGAAGAAAATGTCTGCGAAATATGCGATTCGGAGCGATATTTATTATGCTGTGCATATGTCATATTTCGGTAAATATTTGGGATCAGGGTAGTAGGTAATTTACAAGTAAGGTAAACAACTGACAGTGATTTTACAATATATTTAATCCAAAATAGGGCTCGCTTAAGGTGAGCCTTTAGGTGAAACAATTTGGGGTATGGAATGCCTTAAACAAGAGGTTTTTAAGGCTTACGGTGAGCGCTCTATCAAACGATATATAAGGTCTGTTCCAACAACTGTCGAGAACTTGTTCAGAACCGTGAGAAATATTTGACCAACACCGTCTTACGTCGCATTCGCCGAGATTACATTAACAACTGAACTGACTGACTAATTCTGGACGGTTCGGAATCGATTCTACCTGTGTTGGAACAAACTCATAATTTTCGCTCAGTAACTCCTTAACGGATAGTGATAAAAATATGCATTTTTTAATAGACTATAAATATTATTTTACGTCGACGCTGTGTTTTGAAATTTTGAAAAAGTGTAAAATTAATTTTTTTTTAAAATGAATTTTGCATATTTTCAAAATTTCAAAACAGCGTCGACGTAAAATAATATTTGTAGTCTATCTAAAAACCGCATATTTTTATCATTTTTCGTTGAGGAGTTACTGAGCGAAAACTATATCCCTTTGGATCGAGCGCTCACCATAAGCCTTAAGGTTTCGACACACGAATAATAATACTTAGTTTTTTCAAGTTAATTTCCACATTTTGACTACACGATATAAAATCTATTGCGAACAACACCTGATTTGGGTTAAATTTAATCTTGCTTGATAGTTTTTAATTTACTACGCTTTTAATAACAAAAATGGTCCATCCACACCCTCAGGGTGCTTTGGAACTGTTCCAGTTTACTTTTTAAGTGTATTCTGCGGGCCTCAGTCGTGGAAAAATGCACACGCGGGACCATTTCAACAGCATCGCAGCTAATAGTCTGGGAGATAGGACTCGTTGACCTTTGCTAAAGGTTACTCTGTCTTCAATCGGTCGTATACTAGAAATAAGATGGAAAGTGATATAAAACACTTGCAATTTTTGTGAAATCATCGCATTATAAAGACTGTAAAAAACAGGTAGTATAATTTAACTGTACTTATCTACAGGGTGATTTTGAAAGTAGGGTAGTAATTAACTCACCTATTTTCACCTTTTTAAATTATGTAAACCCGTCCTGTGCATGCTCAAAATTATTTCCGCCTCCATGTAAATAAAATCTAGTACAACTCGTTAGCATTGTTGTATTGCTGCCACCAAAATCAAAGATTTAGTTACACTTTATGTATACTGATAACATTTCCACAAATTCATTATTATATTGTATGCCATTGTTTAGTCAACAAATTACAATTTAACACAAAATGATACTCCACACACAGTACAAAATACCAAAATGATAACGATAATACAAGTCGTTTGAACTTTAAGGTTAACTCGTCTCATCTTGTCTCATGTCGCTTATCGAAGATGTATTGGTCAACAAATGTATGTACAAACTTTTGTAATAATAACGGCACCCAATCAAAACAGTTTTGGAGTAGACATTTCATTAGGAGTGGAAAAAACCAATTAAGAATTAATGTTAAAAGTTGAAAATAGATTTCACTACGAATACATTAGCGGTTCAAAAGAAATCGCTAAATTCGTTTTAACAAGTGCCATTATTATCCATTGCTTGAACTATTGGGGTAGGTTAGTTTTACAGAGTCGGCTTCAAAATTTGCAGTAACTTAAAACTCAGATGTCTCGGTTATTAAAAGAATTATATAAGTATATTAGACCAATTTTTTGTAAAATAGGTACCTAATTTATTTTGTATATTAAGAAATGCCTGTCTTACGTACAGGGTGTTAAAGTTGATATTTATAAAAAAAAATTTGGCAAGAAATTTGGATGGATTTGGATTTGATGATTCTTTGGTATTTCATACAAAATCTTATCTTGAGCGTCGTGAGCTGTGTGTGTCATATAATGGATACCGTTCTATTTTCATAGCTCCTTCAGTCGTACCTACCACAAGGGTCTAACTTGGGAACACTCCTGTTTATTCTTTATATAAATGATTTGTCGTCAACTTTTCAATATAATCATCTTTTTTTCGCAGATAATCTAAAGCTTTTTCGTAGCATTAACTTGTATGACGATTGTTAAGCATTGCAAAAGCTTTTAAAGACCATACAGGTGTGGTGTAAAGAAAACATGGTTTGTATAAATATTGATAAATGTAAAGTTTGCTCTTTCAGTTTAAAAGAACATTTAATTTTTAATGAAGATGACTTGCTCTTTGTTACACCCTGTAAAGAAAAACGTAATCAAACATAATTTATACAGCCTCAGTTATTTTTATTAAAATTTAGGCCCACTGCAGACGAAAGCGTGACAAATTATGCCTCAAAATGACAGGCATTGTTAAGGCTATTTACCAAGCTTATTCGTTACCTGACGATGCACCTTTGTTTGCTGAAAAGACGATACACAGAATACGATTTATTACGGCGCAATGGGTAAATTCGGCGGCCTTTTCGGGTCATTAGGCCTCTTTTAGCAGCCCATTAATCTACCTTTTTGCCCCTTCCCCCCACGGCTACCATTGATCCCACGCCACGCAGTCATTTTCAAAGCGAAATCTTAATTACTTTTTTCCGCGCTTTAAATTCGTTAAAAAACTTGTAATAAGACATTATGTTCCCCTCATAAAGCGTCTACTCCGCGTAGCGGTCCTAATCGCATTGGAGCTGTCAGAGACACACCATTGTACACTGAGAGAAAGAGAGTTGGTAGAATGACAACAATCACTGCTGAATATTAAATCTTCTGTATTCTTTAAGATACTTTAGTGATCAAGACACAGTTTCAATACAGGGTTAACTATGACTAAGTACAATTAGCGGAATAGATAAAATTCCAAACTTATATTATATAAAGCAAAAAAACATTTCTGTTACGATATATTAAATCCTTATTTAACACCTCCTATGCGGTTTGTCCGCCGCACGTTTTACGTTTACAGAGTCAGAGTAGGCCACCAGCAACAACGGTAAAATTCGCTATCATGTCATTTAATTCCTGTGTTTACGTTGTAGTTTTGTGTTCTTCTTCAGTTTTTAGTGCCTTATTTTAATTTTAAGCGTTTTATTAAATAACGGAATATTTTCCCACAATATAGTTCGCCGTTTTGTTTTTCTAGGTTATGGGACAAGACTGCCGCGGGTGCATTAAAGGTTTTCTATTATCTATTAATACCTATACCTATTAATTTCGTTCGATTTGTTATAATAAATTGGCATTTTATCTCACTGTACGTATGGGAAGTGTGTTTTATCGGTAGTGAGTGGTTGTAATGAAAATGTAATTTTGCCAGTTTGTAACGGAATATTGAAAAACATATTCAAAATACTGCAGCTAACTGGATTAACTGTTATCTATCTATCAGGTATTATTACTAATAAGTATGTTCATATTTGTCGTTTCTGAATTTAGAAACGCTACAAAAGAACGACCGCATTGTAGTTAAAATTGTTGGCAGATGTAAGCTTTATCTATGGATCTAAGGCATCTCAATCGATGCTTATCTTAGGCGCCGACTTTCCGCAGGAAAACAGGGTTTTGCCCCATTTTTTAAATATTGGGCTAAAATTCTGAAATATTTTTTTTATTGTCTTTTAGGCATCCCTGAGCACGTAGTTAAAATTGTTAACTGTACTTAGTTATAGTTAATCCTGTATAAACAGTTGCTATACCACACCTTTTTTGTGATCAGAGCCGACACGATTTTTTGTCTGAAGTCTAAATCAACTTGGCAGGTGTGTTGCGATGAATATCAACAATTATTTATAATATTGTTGTGCTAGATATTACAATTAATTATTATTATTCTATTAATACAAATGCTGTACAATTCTTAATTTAGGTGTTTCTTCTTTACAATTCTTAGCGAATTGACAAAACGTTTCTCCTACTTAATTTTGGGAAAAACTTGTGATTAAAAAAAAATGTTTTGTTTCATGCTCTTTATATTAGGTTTGTTTTAGCAGCAGTTGAAAACTGTTTGGAAACTATCAGAAATGTCCGTCCAACTATTTATTGCGTTCAATGGTTACGCGTTCTCAACTTAACTGGTCGAATATTTCTGACACTTTCCAAACCGTTTTCAACTGCTGCAAAACAAGCCTATTCATTTCTCAATATTTCTGATAGTTTTTAGATTTCAATGTATTTTCTAAGCTAGGTCAGATTTTTTTTATTCTGGAATTAGTTTAATACAAGAAACTGCCATTGAGATAGGTATGCGTAAACGGTGCTGACACCGTCCTTTTCAGACAATCGAACCATTTCGGTCAGTGGTCGCGTGGTTTAAGGCGTCATGCGTCAGTACTTGAATCAAGGTGACTAGATCGGTGTGGGTTTGCGCCCCGCTGCCGGTAGACCGTATATAAGCTGTATTCATGGAGAGGTTTGGGACCGTCCCTCTGGGTATGGTAGGGTGGAAGAATGTTGGCTTGGATCAATGTAAGAGATTGCTACCTGTTGACGTTTGACTACCCCCCTAATTAATGAAGCTTTTCAGGTTTTCTTCATTCCTGCACTGAATAGTGGTTAGGGTTTACCAACGTAAGTCGTTCCTGGGCGCAAATGCGACCTGCTTAATAATAATCTGTCGCCCCCTCTCCCGCACAAGTCTCCGACTACTGAACTAATCCCTGTGATTAGAATGAGAGGTAGAGAAATTATTATTATTATTATTTTGCCAAACATTCCGTTAGGTCCCACTATATGAGTTACTGTTTGAGAATTAGATTTTAAATTCGATTTTTAAACACTAATATTGTGAGAAATCAATTAGCAACAGTTCTGCTTAACGTCGTGATGTCTCCGCAGTGTTTTGCTGGCATTCATCTAAGATATGTCTTATTGTCATGTTTACATATTATTTTGTAATATTTATCTAATCTATCAAATAATTTCAATTAACGATTGGTAAGGCAAAAAACTATTTCCTAAACAGGTTTTTCAGTGTGTAAGGATCAGAACGGAACAAAGATGGTGGATCCTTGTTGGCAAGGACGATCGTTTCCTGCAAGGATGCGATGCGGGTTGGGTCGATGCCAGCGTTCCTAGCCCCAAGTTCGAGGTTGCATTCGGCCGTTCCCCTTACTCTCACTCGCCTTCCGGGTCGTAAAAATGGGGATGGAATTCAGTTTTGTCCTCGCAGCTTTCCTTCAAGTTTTACGATCACTTTATTTTTCGTTTTATTGGCGCACTTACACGTATTACAGAAACGGTACTCTCACACTGACAATACTTTTGTTTTCGACAGCTCGTTGGGTTTTTATCGTCCCCGTTAAATTTTGTATTCTAAATGATCTCTTTAATTCCGACTTGTAACAAAATTCAGATTTTACTGAAGATAATTATGACCGCATCAAATGCTTAGGCATGAATTTGGTCGCTATGAAAAACGGCATAGAGAAAAAAGATATTTAACATACTCGTAACTAACCAGAAGAGATTTCGTAAAGAGAAAATAATAATAATAATCAAGTATAGATATTGATATATCTATTTCCCCTTTATCTTAACCAGGGTGCTTCAACTATCTATTCGAGGCAATATTACGGGTGTGTGTAATGCTCGGTTGTTGCCCCAAAGCGACAAAAGTTTAATTTCTGTTGTGTTGTTCCCTTACTAGGTGGAGCCTATAATCATATGAGTCATATGCACGGAACATCTAGTAAAACTCATATGCCTATAATGTCAATGAAAATAATTTTTGTAGTAAGAAGAAGAAGGGAAGATGAAAAGCATTCCTTCTTTGTTTGAAAGAAAGGAAAATAACCTGCGCTGGTATTTATTGGTGGAAGCCATAACTAAAAGCAGAAGAAGAAAGATTTCGTATATTTCAACAAATTGAGCTAAATACAGAAGCCTCTCTTCCTTGGTGCTGTTACTCAATGATAAGAACAGAAATTTCTCTCAAGAAGGATATCGATAAAAAAAATACTTAAATATGATTGCATTCCTGAAGTGAAAATCAGAAGGGTACGAATTTAAAAAAATCTAAGGTATTAACGAAAAGGGAAATATCCAGAAATTTTTATGAATGCTGGTGATGATAAATTTGTGCTCATGAAAGTATTAAGACTGATTGCACGAATTCTTAAACTGCTTAATCCAAATGCGTATACTGGCCACTGTTTTCGGCGATCTTCAACCTCCATTTTAGCCGATTGTGGGGCAAAACTTTTGAGTATAAAAAGAAAGTGGTGGTTGTAAGTAATGAAAATTGTAAGCGAAAGCGAAAATATTCCTGTGTGTGGAAGCTGAAAATATTCCCTCAACATCCAAAGTCATTTCATCGACATCAAAATATTTCCACCATTTCATGGGCGCCGACAGAAAATAATTCAGGGGGAGGGGGGGCAACAAAAATAACGCGTATGTAGTTTATCCTAAATTTTATGAAAAATAACTTAAAACAAGAAACTTTGGTAAATTCTTTAGTGCTATAGCAGACGACTTATACTCCTAAATGAAATAAAATGGAATATTACACCTGCAAACGTGGCCAAATCATAAAAAATAAAAAACTAATCCTTTATTCTAAAAAAATATAGAAACAAAAACAACAAGAAGTAACTGTAAAAAAAATAAAATTCTTACCTCTTAACCGTTATTTTTAAGTGGAATATTAACTGGAAGCTAATATGCTTCCAGGGGGGCAACTGTCCCTCTTTCCTCACCCCCCCTGCCAGCGCCCTTGGATCTATTCAAGTAAATCGTTAGGAAAGTCAGCATCTGGTACTAATTTATCTAATTGTAAAGATTTCAATGTATTTAATAAATCAGTATTCTTGTGGTCACATATTTTGTTTATCTAATAAATGTGTAATTTGAGTCTAATTTAATTTACAATGTCATTATTGCGCTGAGTGCGTTAATAAATTTGAAAAAGCACAGAGAAAGAGGGATAATGTAAGTCATTGTGACATTTGAAACAGTGTCAAATTATATTCATTATACGACAGTTTGTTATAGTTGATATATTTATTTTTTTTCTGCGTTCATGCAAAAACAAAACTTTATTGAACTATATTTAGTGGAAAAAATGTTTATTGCATTCATCTGTCATTCTACTACAGCGTTTTGTCATGACAAACATAAACGTTCAAATCGACGGCACATTTTCCTAGACTTAGGTCATCTAAATAACACATTGGTTTTTGCATTTTTGCATGAACGTAGAAAAAATATTGTATGCTACTCGTAGAAAAAGTGCTTACTTTTTGTACTTGTTGCATAAATAACTATTATTGTTATTTTTTCAAGAAAAAGTTATTCACTATCACTGATGAAAACCTCGGCTGTTCGCTCTTCTCATAATCGATAGAGGATATAAGTACGCGAGATGTAGTACATGTCTACATCTCACTAGCTACTGAACCTATGGCATACTGATGAGAACTAGCAATCTCTAAACCGGTATATGTCTGGTGGCATCGCTGACGATCAACCGTGGCTGTTTGTTATAAATTTTTCATGTGCAATTCAATGCTGGTCGGGGCATTAGCCCGCAGATTAGTTGTATAATCGCGACAAGAATTCAGACGACTTACGTCATACGAACAAATGAATAAATTAATTATATTTTCATCAAAATATTTAAGAAACTGCAACTGATAGTAATAAAACTATATACTACACTGAAAGTTTGCATTATATATTGCACCAAATTTGTCGACGTCGGTATTACGGCTCCGCGGCATGGAGCTACGCGGCAAAAGCCACATTAAAGACTCCAGGTTATAGAGAACATAGCCTTACGCACGGCCGTCGCCGCGCCCTGGTATTTCAGAAACACAGACATAAAACATGACCTCGACTACACCGACCTAACCCACACCATTCACACCACGCCCAAAACCTTTGACAAAGCCACTAACCACGACAACCCCTACTCAGGCAAGCCGTCGACTACGACCCCTCCCCGACTAACAAACACAAACGCCCCAGACACCAATTCCTTGACCTTCCCCATGACCAAACCCCTACCCCCTCCCCGCTAATCTTTTCTGTTTCAGGACGAAGAAGCCACGACCCAGATGACCACCACGAAGAAGACGAGAACATAGACAACCCAAACCAAATTCCTATCCTTACCTAACGCTCGCATCTCCCGAACCGAAAGAGGCTCGGGAGGAAAGAGCATCCTATGGCTACCTAGCCAATCACAATAACCCAATTCCCAACAAAGACCACCCCGGGGGTTTAGGACGGCCGGCGAAGAAAGAACATAGAAGACCCGAAGAGCGCCAGAAGAAGGCCCCCCTGCCGGCGGGGGTCAGCCAGGGCAGAAGGAGGCCCCGCAAAGCGCCTACACCGGCCACGCCAGTGGTCGGGGTAAGGTGATGGATGGGGCCCACCTTTACGAGGCCGCCCAGGCCTACAGAGATGGGGAAGGATAAAGAGCGCTAACGCGCTCGATCCTAAACCATACAAGGCCATCGTTCGCCAAAGAAATAACGGCGCGTCGGTATTTCGACCTGTTCCATGCTTTAATAACAATAAATTAATAATAAAACAGGCCGGATAGGCCGACGTCGGTGTTTTTAACTGTCTCTAACCAATGATATACGTCAGTTAATGTCATCCACACCGACGTCGCTACTCCAAATTATTTTATACTAATTGTAATGTCGGATGAGGTAGGTACAGCCGACGTCGGTGTTTCTACCATATTTTGACCTATACACCAACCACACGCATTTGAAACATTTTGACGCTTGACATAATGTTACCTATATTGTTAGTGAAGTAATGAAAACTGTCAAGTATTAAGAAATCTGATAATGAATAATTCAAATAAGTCGAGACCACTATCTGAGGACGGTTCTAGCCGTAGCAGTCGTAATATTAACAATAGGAGCCGAAAGTAATATATGGGCGGGTCCAGAGATAACGATAGTGGGTCTGTCCTCACAGAGCCTAGCCTGAAAATAACCAGGGCAGGTTAAAAATCCCGGCTAATGCTAGGGATGAGCACTTTAATTCTGTTTCTGACAACGACCAGTTACCAAGGTCACAGTTACCGGAAAATATCAAAATATGAAATATTTTAAATACATCAGTCATTTTATTGTCAATAATACGAAACTATGTATTTATTTATAGTACACCACCTGACAGCCAGTACTAATTACTGGGTGGGAAAAACAGCTAATAAGTTACACAGGTAATCAAAAAATATATCCACAAAATTCTGCATCCGAAAATAAGTATCAACAAACTATAACTGCACTAACACAATCTTAATTTTAACTGCACGAACACGCCTGAAAACAATGGAAAGTTAGGTTAGTCGTAAGAGTTGTATGTTTATACCTCTTTTGTAGATCGACATGCAACAAGTATAAATGAACTTTTCTAATACGACTAAGTTGAGTTATGCTGGAAGTGTACATGTTTTTTAAAATACACAATTAGTACAACTTGGTGAAGTAATTTTGACTTCTTCAGTTAGTATATAGAAATGGGAGTTTATTATACCAATGGTGAGGACTGGTATACAATTAAGGTAAATAAATAAACTTAATATGACCCAGTGCCTGGAGTAATTATATTCGTTTACACTAATAATAACTTTAAATCATAGGTATATAACAGAACGGTATTGCCGACGACGACATCTTTTTAAAAAAATAATAGGAAGCCATTTTGGAAGAGTTGGGATCAATACACAATAATTTTTCATTTTTAATATTTGAAAAGTGATTTTACGATTTTAAGATTATATATTGTATGAGAAGTTAGTTCTTAAACTTGAACTTCTTATTCTTGACATTACTAATAAAAAAAAGATTTTCTAAAAATACAAAATAAAAATATATATTGATAAAATAGTGTTCATTTAATGGCGCTTTAATTTTAATGGTCTATTTTGCCCATTATAATCAATAAAATTGCATGCGTTTATAATTTCAGTGTTTGAAGCTCTTGAAACTTATATCCTTAAAATTATATTTCATTAATATACTGAATCGTATACGAGTACATGCATACCATCTATTAAAACGAGTTGCAGTATTAGCTACAAAATTAGTATAAACGCAACAAAACTATAGTACTTGTCTGATTTATATAGAAAAATTTATACGTAAATTATAGAAAATGTTATGTTAGCTAATATTTGTCGTATCTAATGTGACGTGGAAGTAGGTACAAACATTTACATCTAAGAGCAACTCTATTAGTCGACAGGGTGACGTCGAGTCGACCGGAGTTTGTGTGACCATTTTCGTATAAAAATTGGTCGGTACGCCGTGGCGCGGACGTCGGCTACCGACTTCAGGTTAGACTGCCGACGTCAGCTCGACGTCAACCCGACCAGCCTGTGCTGCTTGGATAGTGGGTCGCTATCTACTTGTGGCCGTATCTAGCCCAGCATTATGTAGACACGTACTGCATCTCGCCTACTCAATAAATTGAATGATACACGTGAGGTTCCACACTGTCAATCTGCCTTTCATAAAGCTAAACTCGACTAACTCGCTCTGTATAACTATTGTTTGGCTGCTGCTGGCATAATCCTTCCCGCAGAAAGCCCTAATTGCTTTTTGCCAAACATCGGGGACGTTTCTCGTGGCGCCGCTCCAAAATATAATTCCAGAAATATAATTTGTGCGAATTAATCTGTGCCGTGTTCTGCCGGTAGAAAATACGCTTTGTGGCATTAGAAATTACCTACCTACAGCCCCGTTTGCCGAAGGGTTTTATTTTAGCGTTTCGTTTATATAGCGACATCGATTTTGCGGAAATTTGTGATGCTGGGAATTATTTTATTATACTGCCGTGTATTTGATAATGGGGAAAATTCAAATTTTCCAGACACCAGGGACGGTTCTTTCTAAGAAGCCAAAAAGTCGTGGCGTCAGAAATAACACTTTAAACGAAAACAAAGTTTTAAATTCCCGGTAAAATAGTGTATTACTTATATAAATAACTAGTTCTAGAATAGTTTCAATTCACTTTTAAAAACTCGTTTACCATGTTTTTTTTAAATTTATTTTTAATTTAATTCTAAAATACACCCCTTTAGAGCCTTGCAAATGAATGTGCTTCCAGGTGGGACTTTATTGCTCTATTCTACAACTTCCCTGACAATTTTAAGATGATACTCCATTTCCTTCACTCATATGATAACGTTTTTTAACTGAAAAATGTTAAATTGGAGATAAAGAAAGAGTGCCGTAAAATGTAAATTTGGAAAAAATAGTACCTAATTATTTATATGTTTTATTTTGGTTTGAGACTTACTTTTATTTTAGTGACTACAAGAAATATGATCATCTACTAATTTGAAGATGAGCCGTCTTGTGCAGGAAGCGTTGGAACGGTCTCTTTGCGTAATCTATTGCGCGAATCGTTAGAAAACATATTGTTTTCAAAATGTATTTGAAATAGTTTGTATGAACTATTACTAATCCTGAGCTGCTTTTCTAATAAATCTTCTCTATTAGAAGCCACTGCACAGAACTTTGTTCTAAAATAAAAATTCGTATTTGTCAAAAATTTAAATATCTATATTTTAAACTTGACTTATTTATATTCCAATGTTATACTTAAGAAATAATTTGATAGGTAAGGCAATAGAAGTAAAATATAATTTATGGTTTTTATAGTATATTATTCATTACTTACTTATTTATGTCTTTAGGAAATTTAAAGAAACTTAAATTACTTAGGTGATGTGTTTAAACATCTAACTGCTGCGCAGCTACTCGTACCTCGATTCACTCAAAATATTGCTTTAATACGGTTCTGTACAACCGATGTTCGCACTCCCAGAGTTGAATGTAAACTGAGGTCTCTGCAGCCTGAATGGATGCGCGAGCTGCTATGCGCGACTTATTATTTTGGCCCAAGTGATTCTACTGGTCTCTCTATACTGTGCTATAGTCGTAGTAGCTATTCTAAAACAAGTTTCCATGTATGTGTTAACTAAAAGCTCGAAATCGGTATATGTCTGAATACCTGCACCTGGAGTCTCTGGACTACTAGCTGGTCGAGAGATGAGGGCATTCGCCGGCAGAGTAGTTGTTGTTCGATATTCCACTGTTTTATATACAGGATGAACCTTAAATAAGTACAAATATTTTACCAGCAGTACTGTTCACTGTATAGAACACATAATTAATAGTCAAATTTTAAATAAATTTCGTGATTTTTCAATAGAAAACTTGTTGAGGACTGCTGGTTCGGGAGTCATGATGGATGTGCATTCCACAGCGTTGCCAGTGTTATACTAGAATTTTTAGATATGTCAAAGATATATAGCATATTTTTATTTATGAAAATATTAATGGCCATCTCCTCCCTTTTGCCATTTCTATTTCTCTCCAATAAATTGAAAATATAAACCAGATTCTCTACTCACAATAATATTATCCAGAATTTGCTCATTATCCAATTTTACTACACTCCGACTGATTTATCACAATACGTTATTTTTATCACTATCACTGAACACTACTTACTTAACAAATATGCTTTTAGCATGTCAACCTTTTCACTGTTTGAATAATGCGCCATATTGTATTTAATCACACTGTATTTCATGAAAAATATTAATTAAATACAGAAGTTACTTAAAAGAAAAACACTGTCCGTGAAGATAATAAGACGATTTAAATACGTTTTATACGTTAGTGCGGCAACTCTTAAAACAGATGCGTCAACCGATGCTATTATCTTAGTTAAGTATCTCATATTCACTTTCAATTTACGTGTATTGAAATTATCAAATCCCTTTCCACAAATATTACATGTTTTGATTGCACTTGCCTGTGCCACAGCTTATTCCTTAGTTCTAAACCATACTAGTACACCGGCATCAACATCAACATAAACTCTATCAATCCTAGAGCCTAGAGGATGGGGCTTGTGCGGGAGAATTCGCTTACTGCTCCTGACACCTACCTATTGTATGTGCCTACATCAGTTTCTTTGTGCATGCGATTGACGCTGCTTTTAAATATTTTACTTTGCCTTCTCTTGATATTGAACGGATACATCAAGCTAGTTATTTTGTTATTTTATGTTTTGTGTTTATTTTTAAAATGTTTCACCCACTACGAAACTACAAGGTACGAAATGGTTAGCACTGACTCGTTTTTTGAGGTTATGCGGTGGAAATTAACTCCAAGATGTTGCGTGAAAGTTGCAGTTCTTTGTTATTTTTTATAAAATAATTTAAGGGGATAATTTGTGATAATCTTTCTAACAGTGTACAATGGTATTAACTGAAATATGAATAACTTTAAATAGTTGGTTTTTCAGTAAGTATGTAAGCTTTTATGCACGTTTATGGATATTTTTTGAAATAATTTAAGTAACTTCTTAAACTCTTTAACTAACAGTATCGAACTTGAGAAAATTGATATTTTAATCGTTTATGATAATTTTACTTTACTTATTGCTAAAAATGAGTGTTTTTAAACTAGAAACAGTGGTAAAATTTGAATTTACTTTAAAAAATTATTTATCTTACAGAAGATATAACAACCTCGCCTTCAGTAAATCATATGGTTTATTTTATTAAGTTAAGTCAGTGGCCTATCTGGTCACTGGTCCTCAAAATTTGGGTATTTAAAAAATATATATCCGTAAATATTTGAAATTATTAAAAATGACTTTCAATTCACGCATCTACATGATGAACTACACTTGCAGTTAAAATATTTGTACTTATTTAAGGTTCACCCTGTGTAATTAATAAGTCACTGAATTAATACCATAATTTGAAAAGAAAATCGTACCATAATATTTTTTTAATATTGAAGAATACTATCTAAAACGTTAATAAAACTCTAAATAAACTTTTTCCATAAACGTTTTTCGTAGACGTTTATTAACTGTTTAATAATTTATTTGTTATTTAAACGTAGCTGACAATGTTTTATAAATCTTACTTTTTTGTTAAAAACGACGACATTTTGACGTTGTTTCAACCACTTTTAAATGTTTTTTAAACGTATGCGCGTCCATTGGAAAGGAACCTAGAAAAACGGCTTTAGGAGATATTCCATTATATATTCTACAAAAATGTCGCGGTTTTCGGCACAAGACACGACCGATTTCGCCTGTTAAACACGGCGGTGAATGAAAATGCCACAGGTTGAGGAAAGAGGGCGAAATTACCCCTCCCGATGTGACTGTGGGGCCTGGGACTCCTTTAAAATAAAAAAAGCAAACGACCGCCGGTTCCTGGGGGTTCCATTTCCCACCGGATTCGCATACATCTTCCCGGAACAAGTCGTGCTTGTTAAGAACTAGGTCGCGCGCTGGCAGAAAGAACAACAAAGCTCGCGTTCAGCGAGGAACAAGGAGTGTTATTGTATTTGCCGAAACGGCAAGTGTGCGAAAGTAAAAGTGGAGGCAAAAATAGGAGTTTTATTCAGATCACAAGTGAACCGCCGTAAAAGTTTCTCTGGGAACGCTGGCAGTGTAAATTTTAAGATATTTGAATAGAATATGTGAGGTGTGTGTCGATATAGGGCGTTAAAAACTGAACGAAAGACGATACACTATAAATTGGTTGTAAATCGTCTTCCAAATTTAGTAATAACGAGATAACACGTGTTGGTTTCCGATAGGTAATATTGCTACAGGAAAGAGCCATTCTAGATTTTTCATTTCAAAATATTACGATTTAAGCCAACTTGTCTCAATAAAATGTGTCAAAAGTTGGAATTTAAAAAGTGATTTTTGTAATAACTAATTATACCGAGTTTGACTGTATCAACTTAAAAATGTGGGAAATGCTGTTTTTTGGATATTCCCAATCATAATCTGTTGTCTATTTCGACTTATTCTTTAGTAACTTTTTTTGACCCTAAGGTTACCACGTTTTTTTTTAAATCTTAAACCTACATTGTTTTTGAGGAAGAAAGGAAATTGACCGTTTTCAAGATTAATAGCTTTTCAACATTCAGCTGCATAGTTCCTTTGCAAGTTGGATATTGTCACGGATTTCCCAATCCGTCTTTTTCTTACTTCCAAAAAAACAATCCGTTAATTAACCACTTCTTTATTAATTGCTCAGTACACTACTGACTACTAATTACAGGTCAACTAAACACTTATTTAATTAATCGCTATCTAAATCGCTTTGATCTCTCTAACTAAACACTTCACTTCAACACTGTAATACAAGACTAACTAACTCGGCCGTTTATCCTTCTTTTATAGACCCAACGAATATTCCAGGTATATTTCTGTATCTCTAGAACCATTTTCTCGTACGACTGGAACGCTTCTCATCGTTTCCCCAATTTTCTAGTAACGCCTCGATTCACGGCATGTTGTTTGTTTACCAGAATGGCGTAGGGGCAATCGGGGCAATTTCGTGTTTCGCGATACCACATTCATCGATTTTGGGTGTGAGTGGGGCAAATTCCGTGACAATATGTTGAACACATAGCGACGCAATAAAATTTGCACTAGTGTAAAATGCTACGGATGTTTTTCAACATACCTACAACGTTTTTAAAATGGAAGATTATTTACTTTACTTTCGATGTGGCACGGGTTAAATAATTTTGCTTGTTAAAATGTACAAAAGTAGGTACATGTCTAAGTGAGTCAGCATGATATGTAGGATGTGTCTAACAAAGTATTGGAAATACAGTAGTTTCTTATTAGAATTCAATATTAAATACACTATGCGAGTTATATTTTTATTTCTAAATAGTTAAGGCCTTGTCAGGAGCAGAAATAACTGTGTGGGAAGATTTTTTTAGTGGAATTTGTCCATCCATTTTCTAAATGTCAATTATCCATCCTTTTCTGTAAATAAATTGTGTTCACATATCATCTAAGAATGTAGTGTAATGTAATTAGTATTGGACATATCTTGTTGACTTTTTCGAGATAAAGTCTAGTTATGACTTAAAAAACAACCATTTTCTAGCTGAAATAGTGTAATCAAATTTATTGATTACTGTGACTAGAATGACTAAATTTAGAATCAAACAACACCAAGCCCCGTTAATAAACTTTAAAAATGGTAATGTGCCTGAATTGGATCCCTGTGGGACACCAGAATTGTTATATAACTTGAAGATTTGTAACTTATCTACCCAACAAGCAACACTATTAACTGTAATACGTAAATTGCCAACATTTTGTTATTTATTGTACTTCTTAGTAATAAGTAATAACTATAAAATCTTTAATACTGTACGTACTATAGTTTTTATTTAAAACATAACAAAAATTGCACAGCTGAATCAATTTTTTTTAACTAACTTTAATAATAATGTGACTTTTAGTAAAAATGGACTAGAATTTTAAATATTTTATTGTTTTCATTTTCACAGAAAAATAAGGACGCATTTATGTTGGTAATTTTTTATATTCTATCGCGCGACAAATGTGTAATATTGGCTTATTTTAACTTAACAAGAATATCGCGTTCTACATGTAGCCTTACCTTTATTAGTTAATGGATTTCATTTAGTAGCAAGCCATAAATGTATCGATGTGTAATAATAAATGGTAATAAATAATCTTGGTATTTCTGACACATTATAAAAATTAATAAACAGAATAAATATCGCAGTATCATTTGTTCATTAGGCATAAATGATTAAGCTGACAGCTAGATCACAGCTAGCTTTATTAGAATAAAAAACATCTGCTTGCCAAGCAATGAATGACGGAAGTTTGGCATCTAAATAGCTCCTAAGTGAAATTGCTTTCTTAATTATTTCCAATAGTATAGTATACCATTAATTACACTATGAAAATGTTTGACTGCGATTAACTCATTATAATTTGTATTATGGTTATATCAATCTATTACAAAAGCATGGTTTAAATATATTCGAAATAGTTGGCTTGCTTCTTAGATTTGTCGAATATGTCGTGGTTTTAGTAGTAAATCATAAATCACCTCGACAAGTTCGTACAAGGGTTATAACCAAGTTATACACCAGGTTAGCCTAGGCAGAGTATATACGAGGGTGGGGTTATAATATTGTTGTGCTATAATTAAAATAGCAGTTTATAAAAATACAGGATTATAATAGACAAAAACAGCATTTTCAGAAATGAGGCTTTACACATTCCTTTGTATATTTTACTTATTATTACTGTAAGATGTTGGTAATTTGGACCATTTTAACTGTTTGAGAAAGGTACTGACATTTAGTACAAAGACATGCATAATAAATAAAATACAAAAATTATGCTATTTTAATAAAAGTAGGTGCGTGCAATCGGTAATTATTTGTATTTTCCGACAATAATACAATCATTTTTGCAATGCAAAAGTATAGTAATTGGGTTGTAAATTTTAATTGTAAAACTTTTTGCTATGTATATAATAATAATATCTCTACCTAATCATGAGGATTAGCCCAGAAGTCGAAGACTTATGCGGGAGAGCAGGTCGGATTTGCGCTCAGGAACGATTTACATTGATAGACCATAATTCAGTGCAGGAATGAGGGAAACCTAGAAAACCTCATTAATTTGGGGGGTAGTCAAATGCCATCTGGTATCAATCTCTCACATTGACCCAAGCTAACATTATTATATAGCTGATATACGGTTTACCAGCTTAGGGGATCGAACCCACGCCTGTCCAGCCACATCGATTCAAGTACTGACGCCTTAAACCGCGCCACCACTGACCGACCACCGATCATATTTTGTAAAACTACTCGTACAGAGACACAATTCTAGTATTATTTACTACAAATTCTATTAAAGTAGTTTTGTGAGAACGCCAAGTCCAGCATGTAGTAAGCCTGTAGTCGCTAAATGTAGACACTTACATCTCGCGCATTCTTGACCTTCCGTCGGATATGACAAAGATCGAACAGCCAGCCAGAACTGCTACGTGTTACATCACGAGTTCTCAAGTTCACTTCTGTTGGGTGTGACAGACAGGAACAGCTAGAAATCCATCGAGAGATCTTTTCCGTGACGCTATGACATCCGATGAGAGCCGCCAAGCTCGAAGTCGGTGTATCTCAGATGTGCCACAGACAAATGAATGTTTGCTGTAGGTTTTTGAAGTGATAATGCTGATCGGGGCATTGGCCCGCAGAGTAGTGAAATTCCGCATTTGCAACAGAAGTAGCAAACATTTTTAGCTACCCATGTGTAATTTTTTACATAATTTAATGGTAATTATTCATATATTTAACGTAACATAAAACCTAGTAATGGGGGTTACATAAATGTGTCTTTAGCTGTAATCACAACAAATTGTAGTACATAGGTCTACAATTATACAGGGTGAGTCAGTCATAATGTCATTAATTTTAAGAGGAGATAGGGAATAATGAGTATAATGCGAATACGTGATTAAAAAAATCTAAATGCATATTTACGCCGAAAAAAAATATTTTCGAATCATTATTTAAACGCCCTTTTCAGACTGTCACTGACCGCTCACACCCTTAGTCGCTTACAGCTTACAGTTCAACTCGATGTCGACCAGATGCAATGTTGCCAAGTTGAAATATTTTTCTAGTACCTGCCTACTTAGGTTTTAGACATCACAAATAAACGGTTGTACTGACTATTTTAGAATGTCATTTTTTCTTGCTCAGTTCAACTTCAGCCAATAATAATTTAAAATGTTAATATCCAATGAAATCAAATAATAATAATCAAATAATAATAATCAAATAATTCTATTAAAAATTTCAAATAATAATAATCAAATAATTCTATAAAAAATTGCAAGTAACTGGGTCCACTCAGGTTTTGCGGTAGAAAATACGGTCCAATCAAACGATACCCGTACACTCCTGCCCATACGTTGACAATAAATGGCCTCTGAAAGCTAAACTGACAAGTAGCGTGTGGATTTTTCTCTGAGCAAATGTAGCTGTTATGACTGCAAAGAAATTAGCTTAGTTACATTGCAATCACAAAACTCCAACGTATCTAATAAAATACCGAAAGTGCTAAATGGCGGTAAATTTGAATAACGCTGAAGTGTTAGACGATATTATGTATGTAAACATGATATGGCAACGATGTTTCCTCCAGAATTCGATTGTCGTATGGGTGCGTCATCAGAAAGTTTGTAGCGCACCAGGAGCTTTGTGTTACTGATTTTTATAGGGTGATTTGTTTATTTTTTTAAAGGTCGATTTTCTGCCTTTATTAGGCCTCCAGAATACGTGGTTAAAATTAATGACATTATGACTGACTCACCCTGTATAAGCGCTTGCTATTCTTTTTTTTTTCGGTGTTCAAAATCACTGTTAAATGTTTGTAAGCTTTTATTTTACAAAATGCTGTAGATTGGCTCGTGCTCGCCATATATACAGTGTGTTTCAAAACAAAGGCGAAAAATTTCAGGGGGTGATTCCTTGTTGAAAATAAAAGGTAGTTTGTTATATAAACGTTAGGTCACAAGTCAACCATTAGGGACATATCGCGTTGCAAAGATGGCGGAAAAAAGAGTGTTTTATTGTTTTTCTCGGAAACGAAAACCGTGGGAATGGTAACGCTTCTGCATAAAGGCGAAAAGCATGACAATTAATTTCCATTTGCCCGGCCGTACATAAAGTGCATGTCTGTCATTTCTGCATTTGTGAAAATACCCATTTTTGTTGTATTAACTTAGTATTGAATCCCAACGTACTCCGCAATCAAACACATCACATAACGAAAGGCAAATTATCCCGTAAACCACTCTCAAAATGTTAAAATAGTACAAACCATTTGCTATCTGTCAAAGCAACAATGGAAACATCCGGAAATTGACAGCAGCCAACTAGTTTTTCCTAATAATGGGTGTAGTAAAACTGCCTCTTCCCGACGTGCAATACTTTACATTTTATTTTTTAACGTCGAAATAGTTAATTTTATCAAAAAAATATAAGAGAGAAAAAAGTTTCTAAATGAATCGGATTAATCTAATTTATTTTCTTTTACGTCGTTAAGGAAGTTTTTGAAAGTATAGTTAAAAAAACTGAAAGGGGTAGTTAATTTCAACCCTTTTCAATTATTTTCAAAAAGTGAAAAAATATGTCACAAGTGTCTTTCGATGATGGTAACACTTCCACAAAATTTTACCATTCCCACACTTTTCATTTCCTAGAAAAACAATAAAAACACTCTTTTTTCCGCCATCTTTGCAACGCGATATCTCCCTAATGGTTGACTTGTGACCCAACGTTTATATAACACACTATCTTTTATTTTCAACAAGGATTCACTGCATGAAAATTTTCGCCTTTGTTTTGAAACACCCTCTATACTCAGTTTTAGAGCGCAGATGTTTCTTTTTCGTTCCTACCTGCATCACTTGTAATAGTAAACTAAACAAACGCACGTATAGCCACCCATAGGCGCATGCCGTCAAGTTAACATTTCTTATCAATTTACCTTCAGAAACAAACTGAAAATAACTTAAAATCTAAAAACAAAACTACATGTCATATTTCTTTTTAAACTTGTAGCATCTACCTGCTTACAAAAGGTACGGGAAATATTCCAAGACAGAGTCGAAGAACCACCCCTCTACTACGCCACTGGCGAAAGTGAAAGTGACATAAGGACCATCACTCACGCTAGGGATGCAATTTATATGACTGAGGCGTCTATAAAAACTATATTTTATTCAGGTGTGGAGAACGAACCGAATTTTCACGGAAACGGTACGAGTAAAATACGGCCGACGTTTTTTTTTCATACATCAGTGTGGCGAAAGCATAATTAAATTGTTCACCCTCACACCTCCGTTGGCGGGAATCAAGCGATGTTGTGAGGAAAAAAAATGGAGATTTATGAAGTTTGAGGTTCGAGAGGCTGGGGAAGCCGCGTTGTTTTTGTAAATTATGATACTCAACACGTTGCTTCTGATATAATCCACTTTTTGCCAGCTCTACGTGGGAGAAATACGAGTGTATGGAATAACTTACACTTAGTCTGAATGTTTATTAACGCTTCGTCCTTGATTAAGGACAGTATCAGGAAAAATTGTGGTGCGAAGAAAATAAAGTTTATTTACCAGTGTGGTTCTTTCTTATCTACAGGGTGTTAACGAAATAAGTGTGTTTCTGTGAAGGGGTCATAGAGAGCGAAACGATAATTATTACATGAAACTTGAATATCTAAAATATTGGCACGTATGCCAGATATTTTTTCACCGTCGTTTGGAAGCAGGCTTATGAAAATAATCGAGCAATTTTTGTAGAATCGCCTAATGTCGATTTATGGTAAGGAGATTTTATTTCTAATATTTAATTAATTTCAGTTTTAGCCTGTTCCAACACCACGAGCTCCTTTTTGAAATATGATATAATCCACCAAAAAACTGCCTTGAAACCTCAAGTTTCGTAGTTTTGTATGTTTGTAGATTCTCTAGCTGTAGTGTAGAACTTTCAGGCTATACCCAATTTCCCCCAGATATCGGGTGAAAACATTATTTTAATATCTGGGTCTTGGAAGTTCAGAGTGCAGCACTTACTTTTGACTTAAGATTCGTGTTGAAAGGCAAAAATTCCTTACGAAACTTTGATTTATTTATTTATTACTTCCAAACAGGCTTCAATTCCTAATTACTAGTAACAAAAAAAAAATATGATAATTGTACACTACAACATGAATAATACAGCAGAAGCATTCACATTAACAAAATTATGATAAATATACAGGTTAACAGCTACTACAAGTTTGAGATCAATAGTTACACCTAAATCCTGGAAATAATATTTTGTTTATTGCGAGTAAAAATTACATTATAGCATTTTTGAGTATTAAAGTCAAACTTGTTTACATAACTTTATTGAAATGCTGCGTTAATATCATTTTGGAGAGATATGTAATTATAAAATTTCAGGTCATCTGCAAACATCGAATTTTGTTAAGTTATTTATAAAATATAAGAATAGGAGCAGCCCTAAGTTAGATCCTAGAGGAACACCTGAGTTTGATCTATATTTATCAGAAAAAAATACAGTACGTCAGAATAAACTTACGCTCTTGAAGATAGGCTACTATTAATGCAATCACAGAATCTGCAATCCCATATACACCAAGCTTATTTATTAATACTTTGGCCAACCTTATCAAAGGCCTTGCTAAAATCAGTATATATCGCATCCACTTGTACTCCTCGCTCGAAGGCGTCCAAAATCTAATGGGCAAAAGTTAGTAAATTAGTAGAAATCGAACGATTTGAAATAAATCCATGCTGTCTTGGACTAACGATTCTACTAAAATGATTCCGTATCAAAGAATAAAGTTTCTGTTTAAAAACTTTAGCCGGAGCAGGAAAGACTGCAATGGGTCTATAGTTTTCAATATGTGATTTATCACCTGATTTGTGTATTAAACTGATTATTGAAGTTTTCGATATTTAGGGAATTTTATGTTTTAAAATTACATTATATATAAATAAAATAAAAGTTATAATCGAATGTCGAGCTCATACCATTATTTTGTAGACCTGTGTGTTGTCTGCAGTGTTCGCTGAGACAAGAAATCTTGCCAGATTTGAAAAAGTCTTGCCCTGTCTTGCAAAACCAGTCAAGAGTTTCTTTAAAGTCTTGTTCTTGCTTGATCTTGCAAAATCATGTCTTGTATTGTCTGGTGAAAGTGCTTTTGCAAGATGCTTGGGAGACTTGCATACAAATGAGAATCATGGAACTTTTCTCTCGGTCGGCTACGGTCTCGCTCGCAGCTCACAAGTAACTATCGAGATGGTCGATCGTCGATAGTGGTTGACTGGTCAACATTATAAAATATAGAAAAGCCCGTAAAGTTAGAGTATAGAGTTCTTTCAGTCAAGTGGCAGTGAATTTATTAGTTCTAGTTCAGGAAAACTTGACCTACACTCAACAAACTTTGATTTTATAAATAATTTTATGTGCTGGATGTCCTTCAAATAAAGTAAATACAAAATTTATTTGTTCAACAAGATGCCAACATTAGTTATCTTATTGAATCGTGAGAATAGTAATAGAGTAATAGAAGCATCCTAAACCAACACTGCTGCGTTTCCGATTCTTTCATCGCCCCGTATCAGTTGTAACCTCATCATTAATCGAATTTCAGACATCCGAATGAAACACTTCCATCTCCTGCCCTGTTACTGCTCCCAACTCCAGCCCAAATCCATTATATCTTTTTTGGGTCAGCGCAAATTCAATTTTTGACGTAGAAGGCATGCTTTTAGCATTCTGATTGACGTCCGGGCATAGAGGAGGGGGAGGAGGAAGAGCGTCTATAAATAAAACTCGACTTATCAACTCCCGAAACAGAACAACTCGGAGATGAAAGTTTCAGCGTCAATCAACGCGATGCCATGGACGAATAAAAATACCTACGTCCGGTTAGAATTTTCATGCATCGGTATGCCAATATTTCATATATAGTGTGTCCTATTTTCTAAAATTATTTCAAATTAAACACTGTTTGTCTTTGGCAGAATTTGATGCAGTCGCCATCTGTAGATCACTAGTGCAAGCTGTACTTCAAAATGTTTAAACTTGTGTTGAGGAATTAAATACTAATAATAGTAATAATAGCAACAATGCTAATAATAATCAACGATGTTTGCGTAAAATAATTAGTACTATTTTAAACTATAACATCTCTAGATATTTACAGTGTTCTGTTCTTTTCTTAGACCCTTAAAATATAATATATTCTAAGCTTTGACCAGCGTCTTTTAATGTTTGGAAAGTATGCAACTAGCAATGCAATATTCTAGGTTATGGTTCACTTTTAGCACCGTTTTAGTCCCTACTTTGTAGTTGTCTTTTAGGTCATCTTTGAGCACGTAATTAAAATATTTGTATTTAATGAGCGTGAACCCTGTATTGTTTTTTCTGTAGAACCCAGTGGCGCACTAAATTTTTTTTCTGGAGGAAATAATTTTCAAGTTATAAAGGTTTTTTTTTCTAATGCAACATTTTGTTCGAATCATTTTTTTCTGTTGTAAAATAATTCACATTCGTATAGTATTGTGTTGCAAAAGGCTAACAAAATAATTATGCAGAAAAAACGAGACACGAGAAAGTGGTATTCCTGTTTCGCAAATGGGCGCCCAGAGGCAGGAACCGTCTCTGCTTACTTCTTTCCTATATTAAAACCACAGAATAAAGGAACTAACCAGAAGCGAAAGTTAAGGCGGCGCCTTTGATCTTGGATGGTCACAAAAATTTAACCTTGAATTTGAAATTTGACGTACCTACTACTTACTACACTGAGAGAAAGTTGTATATAATATCTACAGTCTACACTAAGAAACAAGTTGACACTATATTTATTTAGTCATATTGAAGCTTTAAGCAGTATAAAATACCTACTATGTATAAAATTATTAAAAAATATAAAATACATGCATAAATTGCATTTATTCCTGTTTATTTTTTTTTATTGTTGTGAAAATTATATATTTTATTTAACGTGGGAGAGCTTTTTCAGATACATTTGCCATACAGAAGATTTGATACTGCAATAGATGTTTTAAATAGTATAGTCACTAATATTTCCTTTGTTTCAGTTATGGAAGCTATTTTCATTTCAAGTAATTAATAGATTTCAGGTATGAGTACTTGGTGGGCCACGCTAGATGCAGGTCAACTCAATCATTCCGCAAAGCACACAGCAACCATCCGACTTCTCTTACATCTTTTGCTCTTTCCTAGTTCCAAATTTACAAAGTTATTCTTAATTATTTTCAGAAACAAAGTGTACATAAATTTAAAAATTATTTTCTCCATTTATTTTGTTCACTTTTCGTTTTAAACCTTAGTTTACTTGTGTCAAAAATATTATTTAGGGCACCCTGGACTCTAGATTCTAAGAGCAGTGGTGTAAGACTCAAATGAGATCAATATTATGGGAGTTATTTTGAAACTAGTTTCAAGACACCTAAAGTTTTAATTTTGAATAAAAGTAATTTATTTTTCAATGTTTACAGAATAATAACGGAGATGGTCTTAAAGAAAATACAAATATGGTTCATGAAATATATATTTATACAATACCTATTTTACATAACTATAAATTAAAAGAATCTATCACTTTCCAAAACACACCAAACCGACACAGCGACACACATAAACAAGAAAGCAAAGCGAGGTTGATTAATAAACAACTTGTAAAATGGCGGCGCCGCACATGCGCACTAAAATTGTGTTTTGGCGTCTCTCCTTCGCTTCTGGTAGTTCCTTTATTCTGTGATTAAAACTAACCAGTTATGCCATAAAAGTGCCCTCTAGAGAAGGACTATAAATAAGTATAATAAAATGCAGATTGCACATCTAATATTAAAATTAGATTCTCCTGCAGTGTGTAGAACTTCGAATGACGTAAGCTATCAAGTTAATTTTTTATTCACTCTAAGAATCTGCACTCTGCACTCGCTTTGAGGATGTCAGCATCGCGCCAGGTCTGATCCAAATCTCATTTGCATGATATAACTGTTTACGATCCCACTTGTGGAATCGATTAGATAAATTGTATGTTCGTAATCTGTATTTCGTAAGAACGAACTTATTTAAAATACGGCAAATATACTGTAACTATGGTGCACTTTATACATATAAAAATGTATCATCAGAAGTATCAATTAAATTCAATTCGCTTATTACAAAAAAGAAAATACATTTCTTCATATAGCAAGAGTCCGGCTTTACATTGAGAATTATAAATATTATAGCTAGGTTTTCATTACAAAAAAAAAGAGAGAACAAAAAAAAAATGAAAAACTAAAAACGGTGCTAATTGAGCAAGTGAAAAAAGAAAAAATAGGAGATGGCTACAGATATATACATATTATTCGTTTATTGTAAATGTACGGCACTTAAAACTATTCTAAATATAACTAGCAATCTGCCCAACATAATCATGACTTAAATTTTCTAATGACGTAATTAAGACCTGTAAATTTTGCAAGCAGACCGAGTCACAGAAATATATAGGGCAACCAAAAAGGAGGTGATCAATAATAGTTTCAAACTCATTTCTGTTACATATCGTACATTTGTTGTTCGGGTTAAGGCTAACGGTGAAACACGTGATCAAGTTTTGTTAAAACCAGATATATCGCTGCGCAGAGCAAGACTATGTTGACGTGTTGTGACAATACGCTGAAATATGTGCTGTCTAGAGGCTAATTTGGGATGGAGACAAAACGAAAGATACACTGAAATAAAGGGATCATAACTCTATTAGTGGAGTAAAATAAAGACATAATTAAATTAAACATTTACCATCTTGTAGAAGGACAATTTGGGCATCTGAAATGGACTTCTACAACTTTTTTCAGTAGGGTCTAACTTTATAAAATCAAATTGTCGGTGTGTCGGACGTTATTTGACAATTATGTTTTACGAAACATATATTGCGTTTGTAAATCAACGATTCAAGTTATTTTCATAATTTTTCACAACATATATAAAAAACTACAGCGCTTCTAATGGTACACACCAATTTTTGATTACTTAAAGCCTGTTCGAACAAAATTGTTCCAAAGTCGATACCAGCAAATTTGTGCATTAAGAACTTTACTATGCGGAGAGCTACATTAATTATTGAGAATAGAACTATAGTTATATCGAGACAAATGTAGTCAAAAGTATGAAAAAGTTTTTTAAAAAAAGTTTACTTCGCTACGTGTTACGGTTTTCAAGAAATTGAATTTTACATATGCTCGTGTTTCGTATGCAAGCTAAGTTTATACTTGCGGTGCAGTATACGTTTTCAGAATAGGACAATGCATTCATTTGGAAAGTCAGAAACATCTATATTTTCCATAATTTTTATGTTGAATAAGATTAAATTTTAGTTTTTATGCTCGTATTTTTTAATACAGAAAACTTATCGTAAGTTATAGAAAATAAATAAAAGATATTAACATGTCCAAAATGTAAAATATAAAGACTATGTATGGATTATTGAAGAGAAATATGAGAAATTAAAGTGTAAACAGGCCAATTAGATTAGATCAAATATTGAAAACATATACCTTTGTTTTGTTAACATTTGAACTTTCCAAAATACATATGTGGCGTACATTGTTCTTAATTATAAAGATATAACACTGGCTTAAGATTGACGTTTTCTTGAAAGAATATCTTCTAAAGACATATAATTTTAAATATTTAATAACTGGATAATGTAGGTGTTAGCAAACCATAGGAATGACACCTGGGTATTTTCAAAGACACCGAAGTAAAACAGACAAACAGCTGTCTAAGATTTTAGATACATAGATCTACCAAAATACTTACCGACTTATTTTAAATATATCTGTAGATATAAATATTCTTATAACAAAAATTTACTTGATAATAAAAGTTGTTAAATATTTATAATTAAGTGTATATGCGTGTCTTACAGACGCTTTTCAAAATTATTATTTTATTTGAGTAAAATTTAAACAGTAACTGTGAATAAACACAACATTAATAAGTTACCTTTGTTGTATATGTTATATTTTTCGAGATTTCAATAGTTAAAAACACAATTTTCACTGCGGGAAATACGGCGATGTAAGTAAGCGGTTCTTAATTTTTATCGACTACTTAAACATGTAGTTTCAAAGGAACAAACAAAATCCATTTTTAATTGTTATGCTACTTTTCCCATAAATACTCAAGTAGTTAATTTATATTTACAATTTTATCAACTATACTATAGAAATTAATTAATAAAATGTTAAATGTTTTTTCTGAAAAAAATATTTTTTGTGGTATTTATTTTATTAAACTCTTTTGTAGTTTTCGAAAAATAGATTTTGGTACATAAGGCATTTCAGACATATTTTTATTGTTGGAAAACATAATTCCTGATAGTTAATTATTTATAAAAATTCATAAAATAGAAAAATGAACAAAATGCTTTGTATATGCTTGTAAACAGTGTTTTTTTTTAATTTTTCTTCGGTTTTGGGATAACTGTGGATTGACATTTTTCACAAAAAAATAAAGATGAAAAATTTGAGCATTTTTTACTTTCGAACACCATATTTTATCATAAGTAGGACTACAGTTTGTAATATCTCAAGACAAGCAACATTTTTTTTTAAATCAAGAATGATGTTTTATTAAATAATCGACAATAAAATAGTTGATCAAAAAAATATCACTTTTAACGGTAGGATCCAAAATAGTTCCACTAATTGCGATGCTTAATTTTTTGTTTGTTCCTTTTATAATAAAAATATAAATACTTTCACGTGACATAGGGCTCAACTTATATCACAAAATATGAAATAAAGAGATAATTTCATTTGTAGAATAAAATGCGTTTGGCACATTTTTTCTTTCTATGTGTATTTCTACTAAGTTTGGATATTCAACAAATAGTAGGTATAATTATTATTATTTATTGAATTGCTGAGAAGCAAACCATCGATGCCATGTAAAAATACTATGCGACAAAAATAAAATTAGATAAACAAAACCATATTTTAATAACATTTTTATATATTCCATAAATTTCAACTACCCGTTTGCATTCCACATTTTTTTAATATTTATTAAAAATATTAATTATATTTTAATGAATACGTAAATATTATTTTACATCGAGTGAAAAATTTTAAATAAAAAAATAATTTTACATTATTTCAAAATTTTAAAAAACAGCGTTGATGTAAAATAATATTTCTAGTCTATTAGAAAGAATCGCATATTTTTATCATTTTCCGTTGAGCAGTTATTGAGCGAAAACTATATCCCGTTTGATAGAGCATTTACCGTTAGCCTGAATCACTTCTCTCAGTGTTGGACATTCAGAATCTAATGTGATCGTCTCTTTTATCAAGGCTACCGCAAGGTGGCAGCATTTTATTGCTAAATATTTTTTTAGTTTTCGCTCACTAACTCCTCAAGGGATAAAGATAAAAATATGCGGGCTTTTTTTAATAGACTACAAATACTATATTACATCGGCGCTCTGTTTTGAAATTTCGGAAAAGAGTAAAATTCATTTAAAAACAATTTTACACTTTTTCAAAATTTCAAAACACAGCGCCGATGTAAAATAATATTTGTAGTCTATTAAAAACCGCATATTTTTATCTTTATCATTTGAGTATTTAATGAGCGAAAACTTTATATAGTTTTATAGAGCGCTCACCGTAAGCCTTAATGTGTGTTATGTGGAACCGTTGTATGTAAATTTAATCATTACATTATTACGCATTCGTAATTGAGCGATAGTCCTAAGATATTGAATGGGTGAACCCAGTGTTAAGTACGACTGACTTGTAGACGTCATACCAAAGAAGTTAAGTGGCATAAAAGTTGTCCTTTGATGAAGGTTACAATAGCTACCAAACAAGAAAGAATTTGCAGTGAACATTTCCATACAGAACAATTATAATAAAAATAAAAAGTATATGTTAAAAAAGAAAAATTAACGCAGTTAAAGAAATTTTAATCCGCATGTATAAATGTTTGTCATGTGTTGTGTGCTGTATACAGCTATTACAATAGATCAGTCATTTTAGCAATTTTTTTGCACTGAGTGGTGGTTAGGGCTTACCAACGTAAGTCGTTTCTGGGCGCAAATGCGGCCTGCTTAATACTAATATGCCGCCCCCTCCCAAATATAACAACACTGAGTTGGATGGCGATAATCAAAATAAATACCATCTGCGTCATTCCGTCTCAAAAATACTGAAATGCTATTGGACGAAAATTTATAGGCAACCTTCTCTGTTTAGGGGGACGAAAATGATCACCTGTATTAATAATAATAATATCTGATATGTAACAGTTAATCCGGTTAGCTGCATTCATTTTTTGTTCTTTCGTTCCAAAATGTCTTGTGTGATTATTTAATTACTATAAAAAATGAAGTAAAACACAAAATCACAATGTAAACACAAACGATTTCAATTATGACAACGAATTTTAGCGCTTAGTGCTAACTTTTGCTTTTAACTTTATAAGTAAGTGGAAATTTTTTGAAAGGTGGTTCCGTTAATTAAATTTTTCTATCCTATCTTAAAATATTTGTACTTAGTCACAAATATCCCTGTATAATTGAAAACATTTTATGTTATGCGCTGTAATCTCAAAAACAGAGAAATGTGTGGCTGCCAGATCTAGCGAATAATATGGTAGCAGCATAAAATTTGCATTTAGGATCTATTACCTACAAAATTGTATAAGTATATTGTCATGTGACACTTCTCACGATACTCCGCCCTTCTCTGATCGACATATTTGACATTTGAATGGGCGAACCCAGCTCTACACACATCAAATCGATGTCAATGCTACCAAACGCCGAAGGAAAGTGGATTACGCTGTTTTTGCGCGGATCAGACAATGAATTTTATTAATATGGTGACGCCGTGCCGTTTGCCAGCTCGATGTACTCGAATGGAGTTAAAAATAAACTCATTCACAAGTGGGTGTGTTCAAGGGGATTCCGTTAATATGGGACAAACCCTGACCTAGAGAAACCTTAGTGACACGATTTTTTTTGTGAAGTAATGACCAATGCGTTTTTTGCTACATATGTGCAGGGTGTTTTAAAGGAAACAGAAAAAATGAGACCACAGATTCCTTAGGTGAAAATAAATCGATTTAACCTAGATCCCACGTCGAGTAATAAAAAAGATACAGGGTGTCAAAGTTATAATTTTATTTTCGATATTTGTAAATAACTTATTAAGAAATATTTACATAAAACTTAGTAATCGGGGGTTTTTGCGGGCGAGTGGAGGGCGCACGCCATGTTTCTTTTAAATGGCAGAACTTTTTTGCAGTTTAATGTATTCATTTGAAACAATCGATTCTTCTATCTATTTAATTTAAACAAGGTATACCCTGTTGAAGTCGGTAGGAGTAACCATTTTTGAAATAATCCTATTTGAAACAAGTAAAAACTGTTTTAGTTTCAGATAAAGTGCTTTTTCTGCTGAAATTAGGATTATTTAAAAAATGGTTACTCCTACCGACTTCAGCAAGGTATACCTTTTTCAGATATAACAGTAGAAGAATCGATTGTTTCAATAGTCAGATAGAGACACTAAGCAAGCAACAATATAGGTCTGCCATTTAAAAGAAACATGATGTGCCATAAGTGGTGCCCTCTACTTGTGACGTCAAAATTAAAAACAAATTTGATTTTCTCGCCTGCAAACACCCCAAAACATTTACAAATTTTATATAAATATTTGGATTTTTAAGAAGTTATCTATAAATATCGAAAATAAAATTTTAGTTTTGACACCCTATATCTTTTATATTTTGCGACTTAGGATATAGGTATGTTAGGTTAAATTTATTTTCAGGTATGGGCTCATTTTTGCTGCTTCATTTAAAAACACCCTGTATATGTATTTTGTTTGCGCTTCTTCAGAACCTGATACTGCTGGCAAAAGACCTTTAGACTGAAAAATGATAAATTGTAGCAATTTGAAAGCTACGCCAAGTTAGAAAATCATAAAGTTTGTGCGCCTAACTTCCGAAAACTAAAGAATATAACCGCTGAAGTCCCAGGAGAATACGAAGTACCCCCTACCTGTCGCAGTTTATTGGTTTCAGCTCAAGTTTCCATTTGAGATCGAGTTGCACAAGACCGTTACCGAAGACATCGATCCAGTTATTATAAATATTTATAGACGCGATTATTTCTGTTATTAGCCGTAAGTATCTCACGATCGGTTGCAACTGCGCTCTTTATGGCATTTGTGCAATCGTAGGACATGAGGAAAACCGTATATCAGCCACTGGAGCACCACGCTGATAGTTTTACGACTTGGGGGAGAGAAACTATGCTCTAGCAGCGATATACGTTAACAAGAACTTTGTATTGTTTAGGTATTTAGATTCTTTGTTGCTACTGGTGTTACCAATTTTTATCATGATGTATATGTAGAATGGCACGTTCTTTCAAATGGCATGGTCAAAATTGGGGGTTGCCATTTAACGTTGCTCGAACAACGATGACGTCACAAATGTGGGTCATATGTCAAAAAGTGTCATTTCTAAAAACAGAATCGATGTGCGAGGGGATTTTTCGAAAATTTCTCAGTTTAAAAAATGTATTCGTTACTTTTCGAAAGCACTGTATATCAAGATTGCAAACTATTTGGGTTGTTTTTTATTGTAGTGTTTTATAGCTTTTTAAGGAATGCTAAACGCAATACGCGATGATAAATTAACAGAATCGACGTTCGTATTTTGGCCATTTTATGCGAAATATAGTACCACACCCTGTATAAAACTATCGATCAATATTATTTAGCGTATCTTTCTCAATATTATATGAACATTTTCTACTCCAGCTACACCATAAATCCGAACTCTACTCCTATAAATAAAAATTAAATTTTAACATCGACATATCCCCCGAAAAGGCTTCCCCGATCGACTCGAGATAAATGTTCGCCTATCACACGAAATTAATCACATTTACGACGCCAATAAAGTCCCTGCTGCAGGCCATAAACTAGTCCATCGACCCCCCGTCAATGTTGACAATCTTTCTTGGGCACTGTTATCGTTTCTTTGTGCCGTTCTCGTTTAACAAATGTGGGTCAGCCGAGGTGCGAGCTGCAGGTGCAATATCTATTTTTGACCTGCTGCACTTATGTGGAACGGGGGAACGAACATTGGAATACGATGCACTCGAAGACGGCGTTAACTTGAAAAGGGACGTAAGTAAGGGGAAATTGGATTAGGTAAGAGACGAGGGGATGCGCTACCCCTTGCATTATACAAGGAAGGTTAAGAGGAAGGCATAGTGTCTTGTTCAACTAAGTTCGTAGGATTTGTGAAAGCTCTTAAAATAAAAATCTGTAGAGTTATTACAAAAAGAAAAAAAACTGTTAGATTAACTGTAACAACTTCACTTCACCTTTAAAAATTGTTAACAAGCATTTGTTAAATCAATATTTCATTATTTTATTAGTTCGACAAAAAAGTATTAGTTAGAGGGACTTAAAACAGTATTTATTCAATCAAACAACAATTACAAAACTATTCTACACAAAACATCAAAAGTCTTGGACTCCACCTCATTCTTGTTAAAAAAGATTATTTGTCAGAAAAACCAAATACATTTATAAAAGTATATTGTTTTCTGAATATTTTTTTGTGAAAGGAATGTTCTATAAACTGAGTACTTAGAAAATTAAAAACCAGCAAATGTGTAACACTTTTGACACCACGTTCCAATAGCATTAAAATAATTAAGGTATTAACACATACGAATCTTTAATTTTAATGGTTAACACACTACGCTCAAAAATCGTGAAATCTGGAATCCCTGCTTGCAGTCGATACCGATAGAGTCTACTAGAGCTTGCTCTTCTCCTGACAAACCCCATCACTCCCATCAGTATTGGTTTATTGTCTGGCGCTCTTGTGATATTCCCTGATATTTCTCTGTCGACTGTTAATGTAGTTGATGACATATGTTTATATATTATTAAATAAGTAAAAATGACATTTCGTACAGGGTAAATGGAATGTAACAACTACATCTAGCGGTCATTAGCTACTCCATGTCGGCGAAGCACGTGTAGTACAAATAATGCCAATAGCTGATACTGGCTCAGCCGTAATGGCTCGTGTCTTTCCGTTCGTTTATGAAGGAGGATAGCGCCAACAAAAAAGCAAGAGCAGCGTATATCAACTTCAGTTTATTACTTTATCTAACAGATAAGATAAACTCTAGGTTATTAGCATTTTTAGCTAGACCTTGATATTATAAGTCAACTAATATACTCAAGAGCAAACTAATACTTCATAAAACGTTAAATCCGTATGGCAGATATGGAATATCTTTCGTTTCGTTCTTTTGTGCAGTTAGATCGAGTGGCAGGATCAGGTTTCGATGTTTTTTTATGTGTATCAATTACCTTGTCATAAAAATAAGAAATTCTATACTCTAATAAAACTGCGATCTTTGACACTTTTCTCTAGAGTAAGCGACGTTAACAATGCGTATTGTAACAAATTATATTTGTATAAATTCGTAATGGAAAATATCCAATGCGGATGAATATCCAATGCGGGTGTTAAACTTTTGGTCATACAAACTTATTTTTAATAAATTTTCAACGCTACACTCTTGAAAATCTTGTACAATAAGTGAATAATTATTGATTTTTTTATTGCTACAAAATGCACATTCTGCTCTAATTTTTGTAGGAAATCAATTTGTACTACTTTCCTGCAATACAAAATATGTACTGATTTTGTAGTAGGTCATTGAACTTTACATTAAAACATATAACCTATGTGGATCGAGATGTGAATAGATGTGGGATACTTACTTGAGATGTGCTCAACTTATTGTCTAACGGTGTATTATTAACGGGTATTATCAAAGAACTTTTTTATTCAAGATGTTTCTTCCTACAGTAATTAAACATGATTTGAAATTTAGATATATCCGACCAGTTAAGTTAAGACGTAATTACCAATAAATTTATTTTAGTTGGACGGACATTTTTGACAGCGTCAAACGTTTCCAACTACTGCAAGAATAAACCTAATATGAGACATACGTATTAACAAGCCAAAATCTATCATAATTAATATATACAAAGGCAATAATAATTGAAAACTTTCTAAGTTCTAGCATCAATTTGTATAATTTGCAAGCGACTACCTGCCCACACTATTTTAATACTATTTGTAGTAAATAATCTTTAATATATAAAATTCTCGTGTCACAGTGTTAGACGCCATACTCCTCGGAAACGGTTTGACAGATTTTTATAAAATTTTATGTATATATTCAGTAGGTCTGAGAATCGGTCGTAATCTATTTTTCATACCCCTAAGTGATAAGGGTGGTCCACCCCAAACATTTTTTTTTATTTATTGGACAAACGTTTTTATTTTTATATGATGTGGCATTAAAAATACAAACAACCCTTAATTTCCACCCTTCTATCGCAAACCCCTATTTTTTAATAGCCATTTTAGTAATTTAATCATTTTTAAACCTGTCTATAACTGATCGATTATCACTAGATCAGTTATCGCCGCCAGACGTCTACCGGTGTCACTTCTCACCACAAACCTAGAAAAAATATAGACAGCGTCGGTTCATGATATAGGTCACGTGGCAAGTGTCGCGTTTTCTAGCGACCTAAGGTCCAGAAAATTGATATTTATTTGCTTTATGCTGGCGGTTGTGCAAATATGATGGCTGCATTGCAATATGAAATTAACTAACTTGCTGCCATTTTAAATGTCATTAAAGAATGTGTGACCAATCACAGTAAACAAATGAGATTCACGCTACAATGCAACTGGATCTTTTAGGGCAGCCATGAATTAGCGGTCGCCGGCAATATGACACTGGCACAGTCTATATTTTTTCTAGGTTTGTGCTTCTCACCCAGTAAACAGCATGGAGTAAGGATGAGAACGAAGCCGACTACCAAAATATTCACTAGAAATAATTCATATGGCAAAACAACGTTTGCCGGGTCACCTAGTAATAATATAATACTAGCTCTACACCTCATACTAATCACGATTAGCCCAGAAGACTTGTTCTGGAGACGGGGCGGCATATTATTATTAAGCAGGCCGCATTTGCGCCCAGGAACGACTTACGTTGGTAGGCCCTAGCCACCATTCAGTGCAGGAATGAGGGAAACCTGGAAAACCTCGTTAATTAGGGGACGTCAACCGGTATCAATCTCTTACATTGACCCAAGCCAACCTTCTTACACCCTACCATACCCGCAGAGAGGGTGCCAATCCTCTCCACGAATATAGCTTACATACGGTCTACTGACTGCGGGGGTTGAACCTACAGCGATCTAGTCACCTCGATTCAAGTACTGACGCCTTAAACCGCGCGACCATTGACAGATCCAAATACAATTACAATTGTGTCACCGTAGTTTTGGTATGATGACTACAGTTTATATTCATTTTCAGTAGTATTTCTTCCAGTGTATGCAACAATTCTGTCGACCTGTTCCTTAAGAGTGTGAAAAGTCCCCACCCGACGTTCCCAGAAACCAAATAAACCTCCCGTGCTAAATAAATCCAAACATCGATACAACCCCGCCCCGTTCGCATTCCCGAAAGCATTTTGATTTATTATCACAATACATCACCCAAGTACCTAATCCACAAACTGCTAGCGGGTCTCGAACACTTTTTTGCGACGTCTGGGGGGGAGCAGGATGCGGGGGACGCGTTCCTGCAGCAAGGTTAAGGGCCAGACGAGAGTTTTAAGCCCTTGCAGGGCGAGACTCTCCCGCTGGGGCGAGGCAAGGGTTGGGAAAGGGAAATTCGGTTGCGTTCGACGAGATAACTACCCCTACAGCTTGGCTTTAAATGATCCCGCTAATATTGGGGAAATACTTGCGCGGAAAAACGATGGAATCTTATTTGCAGGCTCCTCATGAGTTGTTATTAGTCATTAGTACACAATAAGGGGGATAATAATGTAAAGTAACCTTTAAATGGTCGATGCATCGATGTTTGATTTGATAAAAAACGACCAGGGATGGCAGATTGTTTGAAATATGACGTGTTAATTATAATTAACGTCATTGCCTTGAACGACAGGGTGTTACGAATGTAGGTAGTCCCAAAATTTAACCAAACATACCTATATACAAAGTTGCACACAGGCGGAGTTACAGGCCTTTAAAGTGGGGCCAAATATTTGGAAAAAAATAATGACTAAATTGCTTTCACTTGGAATAACCAAATTTGACATGATTTAGGTTTATTACTAGTCCTTTTTGACTAAATCGCAATATTTTGGGAACCCCTACATACACCTGTTCTGTGTCCTTATTTGGAACACCCTGTATAACGATGTTCTTGCAAGGAATGAGCAATTTTTCATACTGGTAATAGTTTTGTGCTAACTAATAACAAAATGACGAAGTGACCGTAACCGAAAGATCACGATTAGTTTAGTAACGGGTAGTGAAAGTCGCAGCTCCTATCTCCTATGATGTATGAAATATTTACATATCCTAACAATGTGGCAATGTTACAATTTTAAGTAAGTAGGTAAGTTTATTCAGGTGCAAGTAACAAGTAAAATATTAATTCAGTAATAGATTTCATTATAAAACAAAGTAAATAAAATAAGTAGTATGAATCGCACCTAAATGAAACTTGTGTTGTGCGATTCACTCCACTATACAAAGCATAGTTTTCTTTCTAAAACTGACTTTTTGCAATACTTTTTATTCTTTTATGCAATATATTAAATAGTTTAGGACCCAAATAATATGAGAATTTTTGAGAGTGACTCTTTTTAACACAGGGGATGACTGTATTAATATTGGCTAAAGAACGAGTGTTAAGGGAATGGGAAATATAAGGAATATCAATACTAAATACTCGTATTAAACATTGATAAACAGGCAATTAGTTTGAAGCTAAATACAGTTTGTTGATTTTGTAATATATAAACATTAATACAACACAATTATCTTGACAATAATTGGATTTAAAAAAGTATTACATGAAACAGTTCCATCGTTACGTATTTTCATACAAATTAAATTTTAAATTTTGCAACGAAAAATTTTCTAGTACGATCCTGGATGCAACGGTTATAAGCACTTTCATGTACATGTTTGTACTGAATGTTGTCAGATCAAGACGTTTTTGACTGTTTCGTGAATTTTCAAGAAAAACTAACTAAAATAGATGTTTTAAAAATGTATTTTTTTTTGTTTTATTTATTTCGGTAGCAACTGTAACTACACACCAAAAGCACAAAATGAGATAAAAAATACCATTGTCACAAAAAATTGAAATTAACTTCCGTTTTCCATTATTGCACGCACTGGCGAGCATTTTCCTAGATTCCAGGAATTTTATCATCAGCAGCGTTTGAAAAGTTCGGGTTGCTTTTTAATACGAATCAAATAACTGACACTTTTGAGCGTAAACCTGATTTACGGACTCTAATTATCATGTAAAAAGTATATTATAGAATAAAAACAAAGGAATTAAAATTATTCATGGAGGAAAATTTTGCTAAAGGAGGAAATGCATAAAACATAAAATCCATTGTGTTGAGTAAACCGGACGTATATTTTTATGTAAACCCTTACCAAAATTTTCCATATCTCCCTTTATATCAAATTAAACTTTTAGGGGGATTAAAAATGTGCCAGGATATGGGGTGGAAAACGTTTAATTTAAAGTTAAATTCTATATCAAAATTACCAAACTTTTAGGATCGTATTTTATACCATACCATCCGATGTATGTTATTCTATTGATATTATTTCTGTCTATATATACAACACCAAAATAATGTGAGACATAATCCGTTTTATCAATTTTAAAACAAAAATTTGTTTTGAAATATAGCGTCGATATACCACAAATCAATCTTTACTTTTCTGGATGGACAACAACTGAACCAGAAAAAGAAACTGTGCTCTACGTCATTTATCTCCATTAGCGAGAAACGTCTATTTTTCTTTATCTGAAACTTTGTTCCGGACCAAACAACGGACAAAAATGCAGGGATACAGTTTAGGTCCTGCACAAAACACGAATTTTAGTAAAACAATTTAACCTGAATTTGGCAACAAAATTGTTAATGTTTCTTGGATAAAATGCGCAACAACAATGTTGTTTTTTAAATTCCCTTGCAGCTTTAGCCATGCGCGGCTGCGGAAAAAAATTAAGGGGGGGTGGGCAACAGAAAGAACGTGTAGGTAGTTTTTTTCTAAATTTGAATGAAAAATAAAAATATCTTAAAACAAGAAACTTTGGTAAAATCTTTGGTGCTATGGCAAGATGACTTACAATCCTAAATAAAATAACATGGAATATTACACCTGCAAACGTGATCAAATGATAAAAAATTACTTAAATCTAATCCTACATTCTAAAAAAACCTAGAAACAAACAAAACTAACTGTAAAAAATTTAAAATTCTGACCTCGCAACCGTTATTTTTAACTGGAAAATAAATTCAGGGGGAGGGAGGCAACTGGCCTCCCTTGCCGGCGCCCATGGCTATAGCATAAGATTCTCCATATTGTTATATGTCACATGTCCGTACATATGGTGAAATTGTTATTTTAATTTTGTTATTAGTATAATTTATACCGGGTGTTCCCTCTAATACTTTCAGTGCGAATATCTCAGAAACCATCATAGCCAGTGCGACGAAATTTGGTATACAGACACTAGATGGGGAGTAGAATTTGATGATAACATCAATTCTTATACAGGGTGTTCCATTTTCCAAGAAATCGATTTGATTTTGATTTTTTGGTTGTCAGCCCTGCTAAACCTTATGTTTAAATTCAAATATACTTAATTATGAATACATTCTGATAAATAAACATTCAAAATTTCAAATCTTAACATAAAAAACGCCTCCAAAAAGTACCAAAATTTCATTGTTTTGTCATGTAAAACGTGCATAGCCTTGAGCCAGACTTACACAGAAGAAACTAACATCGCTAAACGTCAAAACTATGAATTGTCAAATATTAATGGCATAAAGTATTTTATTTTACATAAATAACGCTAAATAATGTATTTAATGCAATTTACGTATACACAATGGTGTTACTGAGACTTGTCGATAAAAATTTAGACTTGAGTTGAGGCTTTTGGAGCATTTGGGTCGCTGTGCAGTGTGCCAGCGCAGTCTACCGCTACAGCTAGGGTTACAGCGTGATTATTGTGTAAAATATCTTTTTAAATTGTTCCATTATAATGTAATAAAATTTCAGTAAAATGTTTTTTTATGTTACTACAGTGTACATAATAATTAGGTACCCGTACTTTTTATCACAAAATAATTTACAAAAGTGTGTAACTACCTAAAGAATATCTCTCTTTTCCAACTGCTGTAATTGTAGCGACAAATAAATTCGAGCAAAACGATTCCTAAAACTTTTTTATTATAATGTGAACATGTTTGTCGTTGAAAGTCAGATCTAATCTGAACTAAACCTACCCCAGCCCGACAAAAGAAGTATTACGAAAGCATAACCTAGAAATGATTGCTTCTTGTGCTCATATTTCAACACTTTGTGATGGATAAACTATGTTTAAGAAGAACTCTACATCTGTAAAATAGTAAACAATGAACTACAATTTCTGTATTTCATATGATACAGAACTAGAATAAAGCAACTGGTTTTTGCTAGGAAGAATCACCTGCAAACCTACTATCTATCCAGTAGGTACCTATAAAATAGTCTTTAAAGCTAGATAATAATTTGTAATTATTGTTTTCATGTTCCAGTTATGTGTGTTTAGTGCCACAAATTAGTACCTACATTAAAACAGACACTAGAAAGAATAAGCGAAAAATATTACAGAGACATTTTCTTGGAAATAATTCTAAATATGGAAAGATTGATAATATTATAACGAAGTCTCTAACTCACTTTGAAGAGTATTCTATATAATTCAGTTGTCGTGGGTTTTAAAATTTCTAAACGAATAAATTTAAGAAACTTAACTAATTTCATAATTCTATGTAGAGTATGAAAACATCTCGTTAGAATATCTTAAAAATGTTGAAAGTTAACTGTTGTTACAATATACACAACATAATGTAATAAGGTAGGTATCGAACAATGAAATGACAAGATTTGTTCCTAATCGTACATGCTTGACCATCCCTTAGATTGAACGGTGCTCTGTAAATTAGAATACAGAACTGTTTAACATAAAATCGATTAAATGTATGTAAGTACTTAGATACTTTTAATTTATTGTAGTTTTATTTTATTGTTAATAAATTAAATTTTGTATTTGTCTTTTTTTATTCTACCTGAATTATTAAATACAGATGCTTAAGAAATAACGAATACTTAAAGATGAAGGGTCAAGTTAATCAATTTAGCCACTAATAAAAAAAATAAACCACTGTAGGTACGTATTACTTTTTAATTGAAAAAAATCTTTCATTTAGTCTTGAAAATGTAGAATACTTTTTTTATATTATCATTTCATTTTTATAATTATACCTACCTTATTTAAGAACTGAATATTAACAGTTCTCACTGATATTTATGTTTTAGACATGTTAATTTTGTTATAGAATTATTAAACACAAAGATTATTTGCTGTAGTGTATAATAAATACAAACGATAACAATTTAATAAACTTTAATTTCCGTCATACTTGCATTATTTATATTTTTTATTTAATTCACTCGTTAACTTACACATTCCATGAACTTTAATTTTATTAAATAATTAAACCAAGTACAGAAAGTTAGGTATGTTTTTATTTATAGCAAAACGTAAAGTCTAATGTGTTCTAGCAAAATTTTCCTCGTCTCCCATCTCTCTGTCGCACGAATATAAACTAATCTTGGCATCTGGCTTCTTCAGTATCTCATCGAATATTTTAATCAATGATTAAGGTAATTGTGTATGTAAACCTGCTTCCATAACAGCACTTTGTTTTCTAGGTTCCTACCTAGAGGTGAGACGAAACATTTTCGTAGACATTTTTAATTTCTGCATACCACAAGATGAAATGAATATGTTTATATTCATTCTGGTCTCCTACAAATACTTAAATATGTTTCCTCATCTCTGTTCTTGAAAGTAAGCCCGCAATAGCTTTTCCATCTGAAACTAATTATGTAAAGATAATCCTAGATTTTGCGTAACTGGGCTATTATAAATTTAACCCCATAGTTCTTTGAAATGAATTAGCTAATATGAAACATAAGTACAAGAAACTACAACTCATATTCAATGTAAAAAGACGAAAAATAATAGGTATGCAAGTTATAATTACCTACTAAGTACACTGATATTTTCCTTCGTCTTTCGTCTCAATTTCCAGTAATCGTTATACTTAGTACTTACACATCTCGTACTATCAAGTTTTTTACTGTATGAAAGTAATTTTTAGCACACCTAGGTATATGGCTCGAAATTTTACTCACATTTGATGTGGAGTAGTTTTATAACAGATATATTTTTGTAATACTGGAACTGAAGCTTTCACTCAAGGAATCCATTGCATTTTTATCTATGATTGTTTCTAGGCTTTAAAACATTTTTACCACTTGTTGAAGAGGCTTTATTCATTATTTTCATTATTTGGAACTCTAGGTTAAGTTTACACATCGTTGGGGTCTCGAGACAGTCGGGCTCTGCGTCTGCGCTCTGCAGCATATTCACAGTAAACAACAGTTCTCTGTCTGTGGTAAAGCAGCGAGTCAAGGGCGTGACGTGTTCATAAATTTAGTTTTCTCCTCGTAGGGATTGTTCTTTATCGCTTTTATTATTTCCGAGAATAGTCGTATTATACAATTAAACAAACATGTTTCACATATTTTCAGAGTATTCATGCCGAATAAAGCTCAGCGTACGCAAACAGCTAATAACCTCCAAATTCCATTTTTTTTAACAAAACTAGCATTATTGCAAATACGTACGCAGATTCAATGTACCTCGTGGTGTTACGTATTTATAATAAAATTCCTACAAAAATAGTCAAACTTGCTTTGACAGTTCCTGTCACTTTACGTTTTGACGTCTATCCATGCGGTTGTTGCGTGTGTGTAAATTGGACTATACACATTTTGCATGACAAAACAATGAAATTTGGGTACTTTTCAAAAGCGTTTTTTTATGATAAAATAAAAAATTTTTGGGACTTTTTTTATCAGAATGTGTTCATAATTAAGAATATTCCAATTAAAATACAAATTTTACCGAGGTCGACTACCAAAATATCGAACTTAAATCGATTATCTGCAAAACTGAACACCCTGTATAAAAATTAATAGCATCGTAAAATTCTACACGCCATCTAGTGCCAGTATACCAAATTTTGTCGCACTAGCTGCAATAGTAGCTGAGATATTCGCACTGAAAGTCTTAGAGGGAACATCCGGTATAGTAGTAAAGATACAGTACAAGTTTTTTCAATTTACTTTTTTGTGTTTTGCAATTTCCAAAATAGAAATAAAATGTGTAAATAAATTCTAAATATGCTCTAAATGTCAAAATTGTATGACATTGCAGAATATGCATTTGCACAAAATCCGATGTCTACACTGAGAAAAAATTATTATTATTATAACTACATTTAGAATTATTACCTATAACCTTAAATTTAAATTAAATTTTTGTGTACTATATGGGGCTATAAGACGATTTCTTATGGTTATAATTCAGTTTGTTGAACCTAGTTTATAATGACAAGTGTGATTTATATGTACGCATTTATGAAGAAATTGAATTTTGAAAAGTCAGATGCCAGGTTCACATAGAAAAAATTGTCAAAGGTCTAATTAACTGATTTTTCTGTTTGTTCGGAAGGCTTGTGCGGGGGAAGGGGCGGCATATTATTAAGTAGTTCGCATTTGCGCATAACGATTTGTGAACCGTGCTAAAGTCGGACCTGGAATGTAGCTAAACCGCCCCACTTTGGAAGAAATCAAAACTACATTTCCCATTCGAGTACACGGAACCGCTACATCGAGTATAACGGGGGTCGATTAGGCCACATAATATATTTTTGACGTTTACAAAACTCGCAATGCTTCCCGTGTCCCTCTGCGGCTGCGACGTGACTGGAATATGAAGATACGGCTTGGCTTTAATACGCCAGACCTGCCCGTACCTAGTTCGCCGCATTAAGCCGCCATGGGGCTGTATAATAATGGCTCACACCGCTAATAGCCGGAACGCCCTCGCTTCATCCATATTTTATTTACTAAAAGCCTCCGCCAAATTACACGTGTGGACTCTCAGGCCGGCGGATCAGTCAAAACGCATTAAAAACGAACCGGGACGATGGTGGCGGCCTCTATAAATATATTTTGTTGCCCAGGTGCAAGAACACGTAAAACTACAAGTATTTTCTAAACTCGCAGTAATTTTAAAGTACTAAATGATTACCTATTGGTTTGTGGCACATTTCGAAAGAATTCTTTATAACACAGATGAATCCTCAATAAGTGTTAGGCAAAAAAGGTATACTGGTTTCATTTCGATAAACCGCCCCGTTTTTAAGATAATCGAACTTCAATCTTTCAATGTACGTTGACTTTATGACGATAGTCAACAATATTCATTAAAACTAACTCAAGTTGGCTTTGACAACTATTGCTATTGCGAACAAATGAAATATTGTGCATTTGCATGTCAGCCAACGTCAGAATTTGTCAATAAACTACGTTGCAGTTGCTTTTATGTTAAAATAACAATAAAAAAATGCCAAGGCAATACATTTACGCATCCTTAAATGCGACACTTGATTTGTGTATATGCTCAAGTGGTTCGTCATGCCGCTTTATTAATTTTAAGTAAAATATATGTGTATATATTATAGTATTAATTGATTACTTACAAACAATTAGCCCCATCTGTTATCCATTTCTTGCTTATGCTTTTGCTTATCATTTACAGGATTAATGGCTCGTCGCTCAGGGCGAGAAGTCTGCGTTAAGTACCTGCTGCAATGTAGGTCGCTTCCTGTAAGTCAAGCCGCTTAGGCCGAGCAGGAAGTAAGCAGACCACTTATATCTCACCTGCACTCAGTTTATGTGTGAACATACATATGAAGGAACAGCCAGTTCAATTGTTGGTCATCTCACCTATGGCATACTGATCATGGCTAACAAGCCCAAAACCGGCTGTTCACACAGATACTGCAGGAGTAATTCAACGCCGGTCGGGGCATTAGTCCGCGGAGTAGTTGTTTCCTGCAGTATCATTTCCAGTTCTATATTTGCTCCTACCATTTACCTGATGTAGAATGTTATTTGAGGCATTTATAAAATTTTGCTATCCGACCTCACTACATTAAATTACCTGTTTTGTTTTGTAAATATTATAAATGAAAGTAATAAATAAGGTTTTTTTAAATGTTTAAGGAAAAATGAAATCAGTACATACTAATAAGCAAAATTAAAATGCATTACTTTTACTTATTCTTCAAATTAAAAGAAGTAGGTTAATGTGAAATCAGATAGAATAATTTTATAAATACTTCAAGTAAAACTATCTATCTGGTACTTACCCAATAGCATTGTCACCATAATTGCCACGAGCGAATCTAAATTGTAAACAAAGGAATAAGTAACGTTTAACATACCGTAAGTTCACTACATCACCTCTAATAATTATGACATTACCTGCACATTATTTCCACTTTGTACCAATGACCTACAAATGTCACAAAAACGTAAAAAACAATAAATAAGCGCCTGTTTGCATTACCAACACTATGACCTGCACCAAACAAACCACGCTGAACGGCGTTTTTGGCCGCGTGACTTTGTTTTCATTCTATGGCAATTTATTAATGTTGATATCTTAATTATTGGGCGTGTGTTTGTAAAATTACCCTGTACATTGCAAACCAATATAAAATTCATAGAACTTCCCCATTATGGAAATCACGGATTACTCGAACAAAAAAATAGTTGACAATCGCTCTCCTTGATGGATATACACAATTCCGTGTTCATCTAACCACCTTTCTGATAAAGTCGCGTTCAAAGAACCCTTTTTCGTCGTGAAGCGTCTGCTCAATAGTGCCATTCGAAGCGCATTTGAATAAATCTCCAAGAAGGCTTACCAAGTTTATCGAGCCATTTTTCCGGACACCTTCCAGATGCTTAATAGTGCCGATTTGTCTCTTCCGCCTTGCTCCATCGCAAAACAAACGACTGGCGCTTCCGAAGCCCGCTGGTTAATTGGAGGTTGTGGAGCGTAACTGTTAATTATAATTAGACTTGGCGGTGTTTTGATGGACTTGATTTGTCTTCAGTTTACGAATATTTTGATAAATAGGTTAAAAAAATTTAAATGTGCAGGCACAAAATTATTCGTTATTTTTATTGTCATTGTCAAGTTGTCACTGGGGTTTTCTAGAGACAATAGCTCAAGATTAGATAGATTAACATCAGTTTATTTGGATTAATTTCAAATAGGTTTGATCTAACTTTAGAGCAGAAATTTATATAAAGGACATGTAGCGGTTACATGACGGCAATTTCGTCGTATTATTGTTCCATTTGAGACTTTTTTATTAACAGCCGCTATTTTTCAAAGTACCTGTGAAAATAATGTAATCTAATTTAAAGTGCCAATTTTTTAATTATGCCGATTACAGCCTAATTTAATTGTTTGTTTCTGTTTATTAGGTATTTGGCGGTTCTGCAGCACTTGTTATTGACTAGGTTATTGATCTAAATACAGTAGATCGGGATTCACTGTTGCCGGATTATTTATCACTGAATATGTCTCAAACTGTTTTTGATTGCGCGGGGAATTTTTTGTATTACGGTTAGTATTTAAATACGAAAAACTTTTTAGACTCTCATAATAATTATCTAGTGAGTATTGGTCAGTAACAGGGGTTTAAATGATGATTTATAATTTATTTTTCGGCGTAAATATGCATTTAATGTTTTTAATCACGTATTCGTATTATATTCATTTTTCCCATCTTCTCTTAATATTGATGACACTGAATGTTACATCGTCCTTTATATATATTTCCCTTTCACCCTCTCTTTCTCTCCTTCATTATCTTTCCTTCTTTCCCCTCCTTGCTGTTGTCTCTCTCTTTCTCTGTCTCTGTGGTTGCTTAATACGTTATGAAAACTGCAATACTGTACAAGTAACAGCCGAAAATGGAATTCAAAATAGTAATATGTTCTATTCTGGCTCATAGTGACAGTTGGCAATATCACAGATAATACTTTCAGGCCTCATCGCGCTGAAAACTTCGGCTCTCGCGAACAATGGCCCGTCTGGAGCCGTAAATTTGTTCTTGTAATTTTTCATGAATGTCTGCGTCTGCCGTTGCCAGCTTAAAAGACTCCTGAATATGGAAAAATCTCTATGTGAAAAGTATGCGGTCGTTTTTTTATCCCGCGTTCATTAGGAACAGACGCCGCTGAAAGAATGTTTCAGTCATACGTGAAATTAAATCGGATGGAGGAGTTATTTTTTAATTAAAACAGTGTTTTGTCTAGTTCGTCTCTAACATAGTAATTTGAAGTCATAACAGGAAGACAGCTAGCAATGTGCCATTCAAAACATCAGCGAAGTTATCAGTATTTCAATATATATATATATATATTTTAAAAAATGGTTGTAGCTTTCACTTTCTCAGTTTTACATTTTCCGTTTACCTTCAGTGTTCTAAGTCATAAATAATGTGAGTTTTATGTAGTCGCATCAGGCCCATGTTCTTTCTACAAGACTTCTCAGTCCAGGGACCCAACTTCTTCCCCTAATGGCATCTTGAACTTGGCTAAACAAGCTGTAATATATCGCGATGTTAAGGGTCTACCAAGGACTCTACTTCACGAAAATGATTTCCCTGCGTGAGGTTTTACGCGGATATTGTAAATCATGGGGCCCCTGGAGGAGAGCTGAAACTCTGGAGATGTTGTCGAGGGACAGAGGGATATATTTGGTATAATGTATGCAATTCATTATGGATTATTCTTCGTTATTTTGTCAAAGCGGTACTGAGAATTTATGGAAGGTCTCTATGGAGTTGTTAAAATTTGTATTTCGTGACACATTATTTAAAGGTTTCAGAATTACTTGTTTCGGTTAGGTAACCAACCGTAGAGGTATGTTAAAAAGCAGTATATGCTCTAAAAAGTAACGGAGGGATATAACAAATGACTCGTCCTATTAACAATTTTTCGAAAAAGAATGTAACATCGTCACGAATCATCGGTGCGAACTGCAACACTGGCCGTATTATGATGGATTGTTATCATCTGAAGAAGACGAATCCTTTATTTTGAACAAATTACATTCTCGTGACATCGTTGCTACAAAGTCATGACAGCGATCAAGTTGTCCTATCGGAAAAAATGCCATCGAATCCATTGACTGACACATTGATTGAGGAATGCTTCTCCAGGTAATTTGGAAACCTCGCACTTGCAAGGGCGGCATTGTGAGCGCATAAGTGGGTTGAATAAAGTGCTGCCACTTGAACACTTTATCATGTCATGTATTTAAAATTGTGCATGTAGAATGGTCAAGCCATTTTACCATGTGTGCAAAAGGTAGATTTTGCCAATAATTAAGAATTGTCGGGATATATTTCCACCACCTACTCGTAAATTTACAAGACAAGGTCTGAAATTGTATACCCTTATCGATATAATAACACTGTTACAAATTTTCCATTGTTATCCTATGAAAACCATACATTGATTTCAGGACCTACGGAAAACTCGTTTTACACTAAATACACTTACAGGCTACTTGAGTATCGACATAAAAATAAGTAGATGTTTGCCATTACCTTTTTCCATTGTCATCTTCGTGGATCGTGGAATGCTTGAATCACTTATATGCGACGCTGGTCCTACATGCCCTACACCAAAAACCAGTCCAGTCGAACCAATCGAACATTTGTTACATTTTGAAAGTTTATAGCCTATACACATACGAGTAACTAAATAAGAGGCTTCTTTTCTCTGTCTTTCATGGGAAGCACGACTTGCTCCAGACATACCTAGCGGCATCTTACGTTCATTTGGAGAAAAAATAGTATTTGCACTATGCTATGTTTTCTGTTTTGAGAAAACTATAACTCTCAAAATCTACACAATAGATGTCGCTGTATAATAAGCTTCATTACGCAGCAATTGGCGCTAAATTTGAATTTACTGTAATATATAGAATGCAACGTACATATGAAATAAAATTCATAATCCTCGATAATTATGTAGTCAATGATTTATGAATTTTATTTCATGTAAGTTACACACTATATAACAGTATAATAAAACAATGAATTTTATAATATATCTATTAAAAAAGAAGGTATGATTGGTTTAATAATAAAAAGAGAATTGTTTTTCCAATGCTTTATTCTATTATAAATAGGAAAAGAAGTTGATTACATGACTAGTAATTAATAGTGATTAACATGATAAAAAATAGATGCATACTTTATGCTAAATATTATTGTTAAATACATTTGTTCCGAATAAAATTTTTTTCATCAGTACGATACTACTGATTATTTTTTTCTGTGAAAATTTAAATATGCTCAGTATTAGCAAAAAAAATCAGTAGACTCGTAGATATATGTATTTACCATTACTTTTACATTCACTAAAAAACGAATCAACCTTAAATAAATAAATACCAAAATAAGGTGAAGTTATTCTTCTCAATATTTTTAAAACATTTAATTCAAAGTAACAATTTTTGTTCGTGAGATTAAAATCTGGTTTACATAATTTGCGAATTGATTCTAACCCCAAACATTTCCCTGTCTGCAGTAACTCTGAAGAAGCTTTGATACCATAGAAATAATATATATTTTTGCAGTTTGGTACACAGCAGTATATTCAACAGTATTTTATATTTAAAAATAAAACAAACTAAAGCAGGCAAGGCAATTTAGATAATCATTTCACTAACTATAATTAACTGTTTGCGTTATATTAAATTTTAATCAAACACAGAAAACATTTATCAGAATGAACTAGAGCGATAACTTACCTTCATCACGTTGCAAGAATGTATTAAATTTTAACCATCCATTGCATCCATGTTACATGTTCATAGAAAATCATGTTACATGTTTTAACCTCAGATTTTTAATTATTTATTTACTTTCTTTTGGCTACAGAGAACTCTACCAGTTATACTGGCAACTTTGCTTTTCTTTTTAAATTGTGACACAGTTTTCTGTATGCTAATTTTTCTCAAGTAGTAGTGTTTTTCCAAATGACCGTAAGATGACGCTCGGGAACGCGATGTTAAGGTACCTATCCTTTAAAAACGTCTTTTTTATTTAGTCAAATGCCTATACATATAGAATTAGTCAAACATTTCCAATGTTAATATTCATTTTGTAGAACATAAAATACACTTACCATAACGTTGACATCCGTTTTTGTACGATTTCAATTTAAACCTCTACAAAACATTTCTCCTTGTTTTGTAATTATCCCTTTGTAATTTCAGCCAGAATGTGTATTTCGCGTTAAAGTGCCGTCAAAATCAACAGCCAATGGAGCAAAAAAAGATGAGGCCGACGCATAAAAGCTCATGATTTATGCGTAGTCTGCATTTATTATCAATGGGACCCCAATTTAAAGTTATCAAAGTTCCAGGGCTTCGTTAAGCGTTGTTCTGTATTTGTGTGCTAAACAAAAAACTTCGCCCAACTTTTGATTTGTCTCCTTTGACGAAAGTTTCACTGACAGAAGGCGAGAGAATGGAGCTCGTAAGTAGCTGGGCAAGTTTTTGTTTACGAGACAATTATGATTTTCTTGGGCGGCAGCTTTCCGGGAAATTTAATGCTTTTAAACGTGTTTTTCAGCATCTATTTTTTTTGCGCTGACAGCCATTTGGGTGCATTTGTCTCTGAAATCAGCAGAAATCTGAAAGCAAAATATTATCGTAGATCAAATATTATTTACGTTATAATCGAGGAAACGTAGGTATGTTTATTATATGAATATTCATATCAGTATCGGTAACGTAACAGTAAAATGTACTACTCATATGTGTCTTTGAGAGGCATTTGTGGCATAAAATTCCGTTGAATGTTTCCATGCATGTCTACTATTATCTCAACCTTTGTTATAACGTGCATATTACTCGATCCTGACGTTGAATCTAACTATTTAAAGATTTATGAGAACTTTACTGTATGTAGAATATCTGTGTAAAAGCGAAGCAGGAGGCTTTTACATCGTTATTTTTCAGCAACGCCTCAAATCTTCCGTTAGACCGTAAAAACCCGCTGAAGTATACATTCTGACCCAAATATGAGCAATTTCCCCCAACTTACACTTTATACATAGTCAGATTATTTACACCCGGGGGTTTTTATTGGCAGTAAGGGGAGTGGCGCATATGCGATAAAACAAACACAGCCCGGGCATTTTCGAGGTAACTTAGTTTAATCCGGCATTTAAAGCGCCCTTGGAGGGTTCGTCCAGGTCCCGGCAGTACTATTTAATTTCACTTGCTAATTCTGGACCATTATAACTTTTAACTAAATTCACTGTTTTTGTTTAGTTTCCAAGCACATGAGCAATTTTAAATTGCGCTTTGTTGACTTGGAAGTTCCTTCATATAGAAAGTGAGCATTTAACGTGTTATTCCACACCAAGAGATGGCAGCATCTTATTACCATGTATCTATAAAGACTATGAGATAAAAAAATAATTAAAAAAAATTTAGGTAGTTGCTAAGCCAAATCTCACTACTACTACAAAAAGAATTATGGAACAATTCAATTATCGATGTTCCAACCCGTGTTTATCAAAAATGTGTCTGCGCGCTATAAACCTAGTTTAATCACGCTCGTGCCGAGAGTAAACAACGCGATTGGTTGCTTATTAATTACACGCTCGCACAGACAAACTTCAGCATCGCCAACTTTTAATTTCTAGTTAAATCAATCTACTTGCTCCCCAAACCTCGTCCTTTTGTGCTGTACTGCTCCCCGTCTCACAAGAGAAGGTAATTTAAAGAGCGTGTATCAAAGTGTGCCGTGTGGTACGGCGAGGGAGGATTTCAATTTGGGGAACAAAGAAACCGCCAGGCAATGATGCGTAAGAGAATCCCAAAAGAAGATACGCCCCTCGTGAGCCTCCATTATTAAAATCGTCGCTACGGTGGCAGGAATAACTTTAGTTTTGTTCTTGCAGAGACGTCCGGGATTGCAGGTAGGAGGATTGTCTCTTCCTTGAATCAAACATTGAAAACGCTCTTCCGTTATCGCGCAGCACGGTGCGGGGAAAATGATTAAATACGGTAGCGGGAAAACGTTTACATTCGTTCCTGCAGGGATCTCCAGGATGCAGGTAGAAGGATTCTCTTGTTTCCTGTCCGTTAAGCAAGCATAGAACAAATAGAAAATCTGAAAACCTGTTCCGTTGTCGCACAGTACAATATGAGGAATTCTCAAAGATAAAGATTAAATATTTGGATTTATAATGAGCTGTGTTGTAGTTTAGAATTGTTTTTAAATATAAGTAATACGATTAAATCTCTCTACCATTCAGTGTAAAGGCATATTTTTGTAGTTTTGTTAAGAACATAGTTTCAGAAGCATCTAGCAGCAAGAAAAATACTCTTTGGTTGTTTCTGAACTAATTTCAAGTAGTTGGGAAAGAGTTGGACTTCACAAAGAGTTTCAACTTTACGATAAAATAAGAAATTTGCGCAGGGCGTAGAATGAGAAGGGACGGTCGACCCTTATCAATGGCATCTCGTACGGAAGTTGTTAGTTTAAATATTTCTTTGGAACTGGAGCACAAAAAGAGTTCGCTTAAATTCAGACTTTCATACATCCGCTTCCGTGAGAGACAGAACAACTCTATTAACTTTTAACAAACGGAAACATATATATGCGATAAAAACAACAGTTATTCTTTCCGTTTTGTTCGTAATAAAAATGATTCTACCCCTAGAAGTAAACACCACCGTATCTGACAATGTTATTTAAACTTCTGCAGTCACAAATAATCGACCGAAAAAACTAAATCTCCCCATCCATCCACTACATAAATTCCATCTGTATATTTATGCGTTCCTTGCTTCTCTTCTTCCGCCCTTCCGGACCGGCTGTGTTTATCGATCTCGACGAAAGTATTAAATTTGCATTAGAAATAACTCCTTTCTTTTCATTGCGGCATTTGTTAGCCGTCGGGATGTTTAGGAGAAGGAACAGGGAAAATTCAAAGAGGGAAGAATGAGGGATACATTTAGTACAGATATAAAGGAATATGTTCTTTCACTTCCATATATGTTTCTTTCAACATTCTGTTATAGTAGTACAAAAATAATTTATATCTCTGTTTGAAAATAGTTCAAGAGCTGTAGTAGTATATTGCCCAATTAATAACTAACTAGGTTTTGTATACCATAATGTAGGGCATCGAACAGCTTTCTGTTCTATTCCTAACAGCATCTAAATTCGTCGAATTGCATAAGACTGGAGAAACTCTTCTAATCAAGTTGCATTCCTGCACTAAATCCCGTAAACAATTAAGGCATTTACGTCTACATTCTAGATAAACCAACTCAACTGCCTAGCTCAACTACCAGGGGATCTAAATGTAGCTGGAAGTATCTAGAGAATCGACAATACAGGCGGAAACTATTTAGGACGACACGTTGATCCCCCTAATCGCACAACAGCGTAGAATGCGGCGCATTGCATTAGCATGTCTGGAAAACAGGGATTGCATGTCTCCTTGCCTTTGATCGTCGTAAAGACGTTCCCAAACGAGCGATTTCTTGGTGAAGGTGCGGAACTTGGAGCGTCAGTTACCTGGGATTTTATCTTCTTGGCAATAATTCATTCCATACCAGTACATCGTGATGGATCCCACTCCTGAAACGATAGCTAAGTACAGTTAAACTAGAACGTAATTTTTGTTTTCAGTTTTAATGAATATGTCTCGAGTTGAGTAGCTTTCGTTACTTGCACAGTTTTGTTATAAAATTTATATCTCTTTAAACAGAAATTTTTAGAGCAAAGATCAAAAGTAAACATATATGTGTGCACAATACTTGGAATAGTATCGATAAAATTATTTAACAAGTTAATATCGTGGCCCATATATGCGACATAAAGTTATAAATACAGGCTAATAAACGATGTGTTAAATATTTGCCAGGCCTTCGGTTTAGCGAAACGGTTCGATGGTTTGGTCATAAATGTCCATTCCGTTTCCCATTTATTGTGCCAGATAAATATTACTACGGCCCAACATGCATCGGAGCCAGACAATTCCTAAAATAATGTTATAATTCATGTTTACTGAATTTGTAAATTGTGAATGTAATTATTAATTATGTATTTGGACGTGCCGAAAGCTGATTATAAATATAGAGTGACAAAGATAACATCGATTTGAAATCATCGGACACAGTACAGTTTCATGGAAGGCTCTCTAATAATTTTTCGCAAAAATAAGATATACAACAAATAGTAAGCTGTTGCAAACAAATACGTTCATATCTTCGCATAGCGTTAGGAACAGAGACACAAACATGCAAGCTATCTACTGTAGAAAACGTACACCCAGAACTCTCGTGATCGTTTATCTGAAGAGTAACTCAAGTACTCCCTGATGCCCAATACCTGACGAGCTATCGCCTGTTTATGTTCACGTAAAACTCCTACAACTAGGTTCCAAGCAATTCATAATCATTAACGAGAGACGGTTTTATAGATAAAGTCGTATCATCAATTCGAATGCCCCTATAACTTGTTTTTTATTCATTTTCACACAACAGAACGTGACCGAACAGCTCTAAACTTTACGATACACCCGACGACAGTTTGTGTAACTGAACGCTTCTAGAACTTTTCTCAGTTATTCACTTAAATAAGTGGCATTACAATCTGTAATAGTAAAGTTGTAACATCGATATAATGACGATAAAGTAGTACTGAAGATAGTACCTCAGGGTTTGATACTTGGCCCACTGTTTTTTATTCCATTCATCGATATCGATTATAATATATTAAATTTGGTTTTACTACAAAGCGTCCCGCATAAGTCGGAGACTTATGCGGGAAAGGGGACGGCATATTATTATTCAGTAGGTCAAGGGAATCGCAGAGAACTAGATATTAATTAGAGGAATGGTGGGAGTAAAACAAATTTTGCATTGGCCTAACCAACGTTCTTCCCTCCTACCATACTCGCAGCAAAGGTGCCAATGCTATCAAAATGAAGAAAAAACATTTTATTACTACGTGTGAGATGATATTTAGTTCATCCAACAGGATAAAACCTTTTACAGGACGAATAAAAACAACCCTACTAGCAAAATAAATTTTATAAAGGTTGTATGCATTGCTATAATATAAATCTTATAGGAGCTTCAAATTCATATAACGTGGTTAAATGCCTTTATACGATACTTATAGAATCGAAAAGGGCCCACTTTTATAAAACACTTTGGCAATGTAACAGTTCTATAGAAAATGTGTACAACATTTTTAAAACAATTTTATGCAGCAACTATAAAAACATTTTGTAGTATGTATTTTGGTATTATTTAAAAAAACATTATATTAGTGAAGAATATTAGAACCAAATAATTTTAAGATTGGTGTATAAAGCAGATACTTCATTATTTGTATTTATATTTAAAAACGGGGTAGTCTAAACTCAATGGCGATCATTTGTGTAAATGGTAGATAGGTATAATACTTGCAATATTATGATTTCAACAATCACGTGTTTCAACAACGAAACTTTGATTGCGCCGCAAATTTTATTGATAAACTATAGGTATGTTTGCGACAACAAAATTATGCGCTTTAGTTTAGACCACATTTGCTTATAAATAATGTATTTAAAAACTGTTAAAATTATGCTTTCTTTAATTTATAATATCGTTGTATAATTATAATTAATGATCCTGTTATAAACTAGTCTTCCAAAAATAGTAAAATTATGTTTTAGATATAATTTTAATAAGGCTTGCAACTAATTTTTCATAATGGCAGCAGTCGCTGATCCAACAAAGCTTCATTTAAAAATGGCGACTTATAATACAATGATTTTATTCCATGTGTGTAAAAGCATAAAACAATATTTTAGTGTAAATTAGAACTTTATACGATAAAATGTTTTTTTCTACACCCGTATTATAACAATGCACTTATATGCCCATAATCCGTTTCATAATTATACCCATTACGATACAGATTTTTAATCAATAGAAACCCATAATTTTTCAATCAAGCATGCTGTGCATTTGACGTTTATCCTAGGTTCCTATGTAATTATTTTAGATGTCAAAATCAGTACGTATTAAATTTTCGTAGATACCTAGCTAAACTTCGATAATTTATCAAAATGTCTGATATCAGCGATATAGAGAAGAATTACCATCGACTCCTCCACACATGGAAAATGTTTTAATTGCTTATTTTCAAGAATTGATGGAAACTATGAAATCAACTACTTAGTACATAGACACATTATTCAATAATAAAACCGTTGGTAAATATAAAACATAATATAAACATTTCTAAATATAAAATTTATGGTTTTGATTATTTATCGGGTGTAGAAAAATAGCGTATGCAACTCTCATGTAATGGTTATTACATGATCCTTGCATAATATACTATTATAGTCTTAAATATATTTAAAAATTTGTGTGCGCAAGTGGATAATGTTTTATCGAAAAAAGTATTATAAAAAATTTAGAAATTTAAAATATTAGGTACTGTCATTACCTAAGTATATTAATATTGTTAAGTATTATAATAGTTACGTATTATTAGTTAATCATAATAATTATTAATTATTTAATTTAAAACTGATCTAATTATTGCATTACCGAAAACTTAAGTCAAAGTTACTTTCTCGTACTGTTTTTCGTATGTTTTCGCAGCCATGAAGCGTTTTTAAGCGAATTCGTACATTTATTTGGCAATAAATTAAAAGTTCTATAACATGGACAGCATCATTATTTATCCATTGATATATGTTTTATTTTGCAAAGTACACTTCTTTAGAGCCGGTGGAAAAAATAAAACCTATAAGTAAAATTAAACGTCGGTACGTTTGACTGGAAACGTTACTTTCAAGAATTTGTTTGTATTCTTTCTTTATTAGTGCTTCGTAATACACTATTACCTTATGAGTTCACAAATTAAGGTTAGGTTTGGAATTTTATTACGCAGAATATACAATAATTTTGATTTCTCAAACTACAATTTTGTTCTATAACATATTTATAAAACAGGGAATCTTTAATTCAAGAACTATTTTATAAAATTATAATTAAAAGTCATTTGCCTAAGTATACAACTCTTTCACAATATGTTTACGATCCTTATACTTATATATATTTTTTAAATGTTGTATTACGTATTACGTAACGTATTATAATGCTTTTATAAAATTTTTAAGGAACTGAAAACACATTGTAAAAACTATTATAAAACAATTACTTTCTTCAGGAACACAATTCTGACAATTATTTGTTCTATAAAATCAAACTGTTTGTTAAACAACGTAATTCGATAGTTATAAAATAATTCGCTACTTTTAAAGCTCCATTTTGCTAGTTGAGAATGCACCAAAACAAAGAATAAAAACAAAAAACAAAACAGTAAAATTAATTCAAACAAAGCGACAAAATGATACATAATAACAAAAATACCCAAGAGAATATGTGGTTGCATACGCATTAGGGGTTAAAACAAGGACACCAAAGCCGTCTGAATTAGATCAAAGCACCGGCAATGGAACTCTGGCCTACGAGTATGTACGCTGCGGTAAAGGTCTTCCGTTTTCCGCTACATAGCTTACGTGCAGTCTTTGGCAGAATCGATGAGAGTGCACGAAGGCCGTTCCTAATTCCCCTTCAAACTCATCAGCGTTCCGCTCACTCCCTTCCGGTGGAAACAGGCGGGCTGCGAGGCGAAAAAACCGTAACGACCCGGGTGCGTGCCCGACGCGATCAAAAGAGCAGTTTCGGCGGCGGCGCCCTATCTTATCGGCCCGCCGCAGCGCGCCACGCTCTCGCCGTAATTTCGTTATTTATGGTAGAAAGACGCCGCCTTAACGTTTTCACAAAGGTAAATATGCTTTTTTAACAACTTAATTGCGGCCGCGTTACCTTAATGGGCCGTGAACATGCCTCAACTTAGCGTTGCGACGGCTCAATTACGGCGATTTCTCCCGCCGCAAAAAATATTAACTGTCGCGATGACAACGCCGGGTCGGTTTGTATGAAGTGTAAAGACCGTTGTCCATTTACCAGCACACTACAGGGTGTCTGACACTCCACAGTATGAGCCTACTGCGAGGATACAATAAATTTAAAAAATATATGGGACACGTCGTGTTAAATGGGTTAAGGTAAGCTCCATTTTCAATCGAAAGTGTTATTTTTGGGATTTGACAGAAACGACTGATGACGTCATCAATTATATTTTGTTCAGAAACATACCCAATTTTTTCCCTGTTAAAAAGCACTCTTTTTTTCTAACAAACCTTTATTACAGAAATTTTTCTGTACTACTTCCCGTTTAAAAGTTATAAGCAATATCGTCCTAAAGTTCTCAAAAGAAATACCACATTAGCGGTGGAAGAACAAGTAATCGTTGGAAAATAATTGAATGTTGTTTAAAGTTCATAAACGTCATTAAGAATAAATGAAAGGATTAAACTCGATAATTCTTTAATACAGTTAAAACAAAAGGTTATGATAACAATAACTAAACTTAAAAAATGAGACAATCGCCCTCATACTACATGCATATTACAATCTATTTTAATCTCACATTAATCACAAGCATAGGTTTCTCCTTAGCTGCACATTCTCTAGAAGCGTAGGAAGTTCTTCTTGTAGGAAATTTACGTAACACACGCTGTTCAATGTATGTTCATAAAAATAAGGCCCAATTAAATGCCTACCGATGATGCCGCACCATGCATTTGCTTCCAAATGACCTTGGTTTTGGACTGGATTTACAATGCGGGGATTTTCAGTGGACCAGTAGTGTTCGTTGCGCCTGTTTGGCAAACTATTCAGCCTAAAGTATCTTGTACAATTCGTTCCCATAGATGTTTCTTTAGTATTGGAACGATATAAACGAAATCTGGTGGCCCTATAATGCTCTATTCTACAACTACCCTGACAATTGTAAGATGATACTCCATTTTGTTCACTGATATGATAACGTTTTTTAAATTTATTTTTAATTTAAGGCAAATGAATGTGCTTCCAGATGGAACTGTATTGCTCTGTTATACAGCTATCCTGAGAATTTTGAGTTGACACTTCATTTTCTTCACCCCTATGATATCGTTTTTTAAAATTATTTTTCACAAATCATAAATTCTAATGATTTTTTTTTTTACTTTTTAATGGACTTGATGATTTGCCTCTGGCGGTTTGTCAAAATCCGTGATTTCAACCTGACGGTGCTCTTCGACATTATGGTCAGAGCCATTGAAATAAAATCTACCTAATCGGTAGATTGGCAGAGGACGCTTTGCACCTGTCCCGATCTCAACCCGTTGGCCTTTAGTTTCTGGTATATAATGTGTGTGTAATTTATTAAAAACACGCTCTATATAACAAAATATTCTAAAACCATAAGCTTACTTAACCTGCTTTTCCTTCGTTCATGATTTGATATTTTACACCAAAGTTGCACAGAAAGTGTGTACTTAGTATAAAAATATATGACAATTTTCAATTAAAATCTCGAAAATCACCAGAGCTATCAATTTAAATCATTTTTTAAATTTTTGAATTGCCACTCCGAAATGAAATGTCTCATTATTTTAGTTCAAAGAATATGTGGTACTCGGCTTAATCTACTAATTTTCGTTACTCTGTATAAGTAAAAATTAGAATTGGTGGAACAATTATCTTGCTTTGCAAATTTTTATAATATTTTCACATTACCATACATAAAATTAATTAAAACTTAATCTCATTAGAACAAACAGAAGCATATACATAAAACGCATACGAAACATACCTTCGATACGATATCGATTTCTTCAGTTCTCTATGCACAGTTCAATGATACTTATTTTTAAGGTTAAGATTATGGTAAACATTAGACAAATATCTCGTGTTTCTTTTAATGACTGACTTTGGCTCTATGCACAAACCCAAAATTCTACGAAACTGCAGGCTAAACTAGTAACATGTTTCCCATTTCAGCATTAGAAATGTCTATAAAAACACCCTACACGCGATTTCGGATTACTGAAAGGGGTGTCCATATTTGTGTAAGCCTATATATTGCCAATAAAGCGACGCAAAGTAGCAGGAGCAAATAATAAACATCATTCGACTGCTGAACCACTACACTTCGCGACAGGATTTCTTTACGGAGCTAACACTGGATCGCAGTCCTCGGCCCAGGTTTGTCTTTAATAAATATTTACAGTGGGAAAACATTCATCTAACGCCCGTCCAATAAATTCCATCGGTTGGGCGAGAAAAATAGAGCTAGGGGATATATATACTGCTGTTAGCGCTTGTAAATTCGCGTGGATGTTTAATTTTATGCTTTTTCTGCATTTTTAAAGAGAAGAATGGTTTTATTTGAAATTCCACGATCGGTGAGTGGGGTTTTTACTGAGACTTATGGACTACAGGGCAAAGTTATCGAAGAAAAAGAGAAGCAATAGTGTTATATTTGCTGCTTTTGTAAATTATGGTGTATCTAGGTCTTGTGACGCATTGTGCGTGCTGCTAGTATCAGTGTAATACAAAACCGTGGTACATATACGAATCAAGCTACACACAGAACACAATTTATCTGATTTAATAATAGTTTCTTTCACGATACGATGCTCTTCAATAACCATGCTAGAAGTAGAACGTATTGTTACGGAATCTCACCTAGCTTTTTAGTTTGTTAATTATGTTTACGTTAGAATTTACAATTAAAGCTCACCTATCTCGTTAGTAAATTACGTTTCTGTTTATGTTAGAAATTTATAATTTTTGTGATGCCTCTATTTTGACGTTTTCTGGAACATTCTCGGCCATACTATGTTTGATTTTCGAGACCGCCGAAAACTTCTAGAACCCTAAAAACCTATATAAGCGAATCATTTTCGCCGCTGGACGGCTGGAGTCAGTTTATATTGAGCAGTCGACTGAAACGTCACGTGTAAAGCATTTGACATTTGTGAATTTGTTGAAGGATATTTCTTGTATAATCAAGAGTGACAATAAAGTTGTTTGTCTACGTGACATGTTTCTACGATAACCCAATTTAGAGGTTATAGTATTAAAAAACATACGCTATTGTAAAAATAAGATAATTCAGAAATAATACACATAAACAAAATTAGTTGAATACGTAGGTATCACACTTAATGTAAGCGTCAACGATGTAAGCCAATGTTTGATACAATATTTGATTCTGATGATGTCTGAAATAATGTATTCTTGAAAAATAATCAAGCATAAACCAATTGCTATAAGTGTGTATTTAACTAATATATTCTTTATTCTTAAAACTGTGAAAAGACTTGAGAGACCTGACCCATTAGGCAAGGAATTATAATGTTTATAACATTTTAAGAAAATTATCACTGAAATAGAGAAGTTGTAAAGTTTACGCGTAGGCAAATGGTGTACGTTGATATTTGTAATAAACCTTGAAGCTAGGTTTATGATTTGACAATATCTTTAAAATTAAGCAAGATAACTGGATCTGAAATCTAGCACTGAAGCTAAACCAACTCGAATTTATAAAACTAAGAGAAATATGATCAGACTTGCGGAGATTATAACCGAACCCAAGCATTTTTTGGAGACACTCTTATCTTTGAGTACCAATGCAGGACAATACACGACCATGCAGTATGCCAAGGTGGGAAATATCAGGGTCACAAATTTTTAATTTAATTTCAGTGTTAAGGCAGTCTTTATGCATGTGAAAAACTCTCAGCTTGCCAAAAGATTTCAGAGTAAGATAATAATTGACATGCTTAGCAAATCTTAGAGAATTGTCTATCCATAAACCATGATTTTTACATTTATTAGTTGGAACAATAGAATGTCCGTTCAGAATAATAGTCAAATCAGGCTCATCTACAATTACATTGTTTATATTTCCAGAAATTGACTGAGTTTTAGATTCATTTAAACTAAGAATATGAGACAAAAATACCCCAGAGATAATATTGAAGTCATCATACTGATGAAACCGTCTAGGTTACAAAAGTACGCAGTATAAATGGAAAAGAGAAGAGGCCCTAGAACACTACCCTGGGAGACTCCATCAGAGATATTATTAGATCTAGATATGCCAGCGTTTAAAGTAACCCTGTGTCTTCTAATAACAGAATAATATTTAAGTCAAACAAAAATAAGCCTGTAGTAGGAAGTAAGAATCCCATTAAAATAAGTCATATGCACATATGTTTTAAATATAACCTATACTGTTGTCCTTGCTAGAGTCGTCTGATGATGTTGTGGAAAACGCTAGTTGGATTTTGAATTAAATGTGGACGTTCAGAACTAGATTTTTTATATAAATTTTATGGATTATTTGTGAAATGAAATAGTAGTGTAATTTTATTCTACATTTGTTACTGTCCAGATCCAACATAGCGCCCATAAGAAAAAATACAATTATTGAATGTTGCATAATAAAAATTAGTGGCCGCAGAAATTTTCGTTGTACGTCTATGAATCCGAACTAGACTGAACGTGTTTATTTCGTCCAAGTTTTCATCAATCGCCTTCCAGCTTTACAGTTCTCTCTAGGTCATGGTTGATCTTCTCTCAATATTAAGACGCCGCCACTGTATCTTCGTCAATAATTCTTCCTGCGGAGCTCCCCATCAGACCCCGGCCGGAAAATTAAGAAATCCTCGATCCTTTTTGTCTGGATCCATTTCCCTGTCTCAGATCCATCTCATTTAAACCGATTTGAGAATAATCCTGCGTCGATATATGGAAGTGTACGACAAAATAAAATAGATTTTCCAAGATTGCTGCCGGTAAATGAATTGGACCGCCCCCACTCCCCCGCCCCAAAACTAATATGTTTCCTCCCATTACCGTAAATGGGATATAAAGGATTCCTCGAACAGAACGAAAACAAAAAATGTATTATTTACTGTCAGATATCTTTCTCCTTTGTCTGTTTATTACTTGTGATCCTGTCGTTCCCCTTTCTTATCAACTCTAACGAGAATTCGACAAATTGGATACGAAATCGACTTTACAGCTGACGTGACGTGAATCCGAATCTCCAAAGGAGATTTTCCTTAGTTTGATATTCTAATTCGAGAGGGTTCATTAAATTTGTTTCATATTTTTTGAAGCGGTTCTCACGAAAAATAATCTCCGCTCCTAATTGAAGGGCAGAATTAATGAATATTTGATCGATAAATATCTTAGTATGTTCGTTTCTATTGAATGACATGAAAAGAAAATTTCAGAAGCTGTCGTCTTACAAGAACGATTCATAAGGCATACTTTAATAAGAACGCATTCCTGTGTTTACATTACCAAATTTTATTACTGGAGTTCAATATTAAACAGTAATAACAAATTGGAAAATGAGCTACAGACGAATCTTATGTATGGATCTGAGAATTGGCTACTGGGAACCTGTGTTTGAAATTGTTCTACAAAACTTTCTTTATTTACATGTCCAAAAGGTTATCAGTCCTTGCTAACATGGATTTATGAGGGGCAGATCAACTGTATCCAATTTATATTTTATAATTTATATTTCTCAGAACATTGACTCAAATACGCAAGTTGGCATGTTATATAGGTACCGACTTCTCAAAGGCAATCGATATGCTGAGCCATAATATCCTAATCCAGAAGCTGAATTTTTTTGGAGTACCTGATTTGCTGCTTCAGTTGTTTAAATCTTATTTCGTATTTAAATGGTAGACACTAATTTGTCCAGTGTTTCGGTTGCATATCTGGGTCGGTATCTGTTACATCGCGTGTGCCTCAGGGGTCAATTTTAGGTCCCTTATTATTTGTGATTTACATCAATGACAGTTTAGGATCTTAACTGTCACTATCTCATGTATGAAAACGATGTAAAAATATGTAGCAAGATTAATAATTAATGATTGTATTAGGTTGCAGCATTGTCTAAGTCATATTTAGAATTGGTGTACTGCTAATAATTTCTCTCTAAATGCTAGCAGGTGTAGCGTGATGACAGGCACCAGAAGACTATTTTGTTTAATTATGACTTTAAAGGCATTGTGCTTGACCGTCCTGATGCAGTAAAACTCCTAGGCGTTTATTTTGACCAGTTTTGACCACATATAGTTTTTCCCATGTTCAGGTACATGATACTAGTGAGATCACTTGATTTATATGTGAACATACTTATGAAGGAACAGCTATTTATATATATGATACTAATTAATGCGTTTATTAGGTGTGAAATTTTCTTTTAAATATCCTGTATAAATGGATCATACAGTTGTCTTGTTGTATAAAACATATTTACCATTTATACTATTGCTGAGTTATAAATACGCCATTGGTTAATATTTTCTTATGTTTATGATAATTCAAGACTTGTCTAAATGTATATGCATGTGTCTAAAGGTAGAGCAGCAACATTCAACTCAAACCTTGAACTATGAGCATCTGTATCAGACACATTTAAGAGAACGAAAACATATTTTTTTTTCCTCCACCGTCTGATATTTGCTAGATCCAATCGTCCGATTTCAGCTTTCGCGCCCCTTAGGACCCATGAATTATCTGCGTAATTGCCATTTGCCGGCTGATCTGATACGAGCAGATAACGAAGTAATTAACTAGCCGGCTACAAAACAACGATCGTATCTAATAGTCGCATGAATATGTATTAATCAAATTCGTTTGTCACGCGTGCGGTGGTTTTAAATATCAGTGATCCGATGCGACACGCGAACCGCTATTATCCGTTTTGGTGGGATCGTAAAGTTATCTTAAAAGCGGAAAAACTGGATGTTGTACATGAATTAACATTCTGACACCATTACTGTTGATAATTTAGATGTTGTTGACTATACCTAACCTGTAAGTTAGGTATAGTCAAAAATATGTCAGCAAATGTGTGACATTTTTGGCAAAATTTATTAAATCAATCAATAAAACAAGTAACAAAGCAAGTTTTCTACTTGACTAATAGTCGGTATGACCTCCACCACGTTGCAATAACATATTGACACGTCTGTGCATTGAGATAATCAAGCGGTTAACGATCTTTTGCGGAATATTGTTCCATTCCTCTTCTGCCGCCACGACTAACTCATCTGCAGTTTGAGGTGGAGGAATATGATTATGAATGACTCTACCAACGAAATCCTACATGTTTTCAATAGGATTCATGTCAAAAGAGTTGACTGTCCAATCTAATCTATTGATATGTCCTGTTTCGAATGTCTCTTGAACCCTTCTTGAGCGATGTGGTCGAGCGTTGTCGTCCATAAACACAAAATGTTCACCTAATTCATTACGTAGGGGGTAGATAATTGGCGTAATAACTTGTTCGATGTAAATTTGACTGCTCATATTTTGTGATCTGCGAATTAATGGGGTGCGGTGCGGTGGTTGAACATTATTCTACCCCAAAACATTACGGGGGAAAGTAAAGTCTCTCTTGATCTTGATCTCTTTGTCGATTGTCATCAGTTCTGCTTTTGTCTGTAAATAAGACCCACCGCCACTGGCGTAAAAGCCAACCCCTATGCTCTCGCGCCCACTGGAGACGGATAGCACGATGCCTTGGAAGTAGAATGGGAACCCGTAATGGTCTGCCAGCACGTAAATTTACGTTGTAGTCGTCTTTGAATAGTAGGTGTCGATATAACACGGAGAAACGTACCTTGAAAGCGGCCCCTGAGAGCTGAAGCTAAAAATGTGCGGTGTCCACGGGCATATTGCACCAAATACCAATCCCTTTCATTAGATACTCGAGGACGTCGACTACGTGGTCTGTTTTCCACTAAATCAAATTTTTCTTATCTATGTACTATTCGTACAGTAACAGATGATCTAGGAATGCCCAACATGTTCGATATATGATGATTAGAATGTTTTACATCATGTAAAGCAGTCATTCTTGCTCGGGTAAACGCAGAAATTTCACGTCCTGGCATTATAAGGTACAAAAATTCAAAGAAGCACTTGGCTGAATACACTGTCAAAGTGACCACATTTATAAAAACATTGGTAATAAAGTAAAAGTTCATAGTCTGCAATTTTTTATTGTCTTTTTTGTTCCCTAAGTACATGTACTTTTTTACCACATTAAGAAAAACGACTAGTTTTAATCGATTTATTTTATATACAGAGGATCCAAGACTTTTGATGGTGTGGGTAGTATATTAAGTATCAAGAACAGTAAGGAAAGTTTACCGATCGACGACAATATTGGAGGAGATTGGTAAACTCTTTACTGTTCGAGATGCTTATACCATTGTAACTTATTAAAACAAACTTATTAAAATTTTCACCCTTGTATACAATGGTTGATACTCATTTTCGGATGCAGAATTTTGTCAAAAGAGTAAATATGAGCATGAGTGAATCAGAAAACGAAAACAATTCAGATATTGAAGAGGACTGGGGTACAGGATGTTCTTTAGTGATTCCTGAAAAATCTAAAGAACGTTACGAAAAGACATAATAGTTTCAAAAAGTGGTTTAAAGGGAATTATGGAAAGAGCATACATGAAAAATTTTTGTTGTCATATTTTGTGCAAAGAAACCAAAAATTAATATCTCCTGGCAGTTTATGGGTTGAGTATTCTATGTTAAAGGCAACAATATTTATATACGATTCTATTGACATTTCTAAATTTTCTATGCTGATTGCATTTCTTAAGAGAACATAGTATTGGACATAGGACAAAAAATCCGTGTTTATACCAAAGAAGAAATGATCAAATTTTTTATGGAAGCACCAGACGAAACATTTCTGATCTCTCTTCATAAGATACGTTTATATTAATTTTTATTAGTAAAACTTCCGATTTCTAAACATTTGTAGGTCGCAATGATATTAGGCGTTTCAGGAGCTTGTAGGAGTATCTGTGCCTAGATCAATCCCAACAAACAATTAAAGTTAAAATTACGTTAACTTGACCTATGAATTGGTCAAAAACTTTTCATGACCAATTCCATATAAGGGAAGTTTACCTATATTCGTTGGCATTTTTCCTTATGTGGGAAAAAAAAACTAAAGTAATATGGAAGTTAATAATTGATCGGCAAGAATTTTATACCAATAAGATAATTGGACCTAAAAGAAATACGGACCAATTTTATGTTAAACTTTCGAAATATAAAGACATTTTTTCTCATATATTTTCAGGTATTAACAATATTGTGTGAAACTAACTACTCAGTGGACAAAAGCCCCAACCTGCGTTGAATTGCACCCACAATATCTACCCATATATTCCTTATTATTAGCTTTTGTAACATTTTTTACTGTTTAAGAAAGGTATTTTAAGCTAATATGTATCAAATCTCCTACAATTCCTATCAATGAAGTCATATGTATGTTCTCTGATACCAAACATCTAGGTATGCCAATGAACATCCACAGACAAAACTCTATTCAATAATTATCTAAAAAATTTAATATATTTACTAACCTCTGGAGTGGGAACTCGAAATTCAACCACAATAATTGAGATCTCACTTATTTCTGCGTTTTATTTTGGATCGCTTCATCAGGTGGCCTCCTTTAACTTGAGTCAAATATCTAACTATAAAGATGATTATACCAATAAATTAAAATTATTTGAAATTGAATGTCAAAATGAAATGATAGGAATTGTAGGAGATTTGATACATATTAGCTTAAAATACCTTTCTTAAACAGTAAAAAATGTTACAAAAGCTAATAATAAGGAATATATGGGTAGATATTGTGGTGTAATTCAACGCAGGTTGGGGCTTTTGTCCACTGAGTAGTTAGTTTCACACAATATTGTTAATACCTGAAAATATATGAGAAAAAAACTATACATAAAAGGTAAAATTTTTTATTAATTTTTATTTATTTTAGTAGGTTGTTATGATATTCATTGACAGTTAATCAGTTTGACGTTGTCGATATTTCATTTTGACATTCAATTTCAAATAATTTTAATTTATTGGTATAATCATCTTTATAGTTAGATATTTGACTCAAGTTAAAGGAGGCCACCTGATGAAGCGATCTAAAATAAAACGCAGAAATAAGTGAGATCTCAATTATTGTGGTTGAATTTCGAGTTCCCACTCCAGAGGTTAGTAAATATATTAAATTTTTTAGATAATTATTGAATAGAGTTTTGTCTGTGGATGTTCATTGGCATACCTAGATGTTTGGTATCAGAGAACATACATATGACTTCATTGATAGGAATTGTAGGAGATTTGAGATATATTAGCTTAAAATACCTTTCTTAAGCAGTAATAAAAGACATTATTACCAAAATCTACCCTAATTATGCCCTTTATATGACATACTTTTGCCAGAGAGAGACAACATTATATGTTTCATTTTATATATTCTAATAGCGAACAGGCATAGGAAGAAAAAGAAAGACTATAAGTCAGGCTACTAAGCTACAAGTAGAGTAGGAGTTAGTATATTTATAGATATTTAGATTTTAATATAATAAAGTCCGTATTTTTGGTTTCCATTCATCAAATTGTACAACCCAGGAAATTTTTTCGTATAATGTCATGACCAAACTTTCATAAAAATAACGCGCCTTATAAATATACATTTTTACTATTGCTTTTTAATAATATTACTATACTGAAGAATAACCTAAAAGAAAAACTGAATGCACTTCGTGTTAAAATGTGTTTAATAATCTTTCGTCATAAATGTATTAACTAATATTATCTGTATTAACATAATTTTAATGAGTAATTAATTAGAAATAATGAACAAAACATTTAGTGTTTATAACAATATGGCCGCTCAAACAAAATCAACTTTGAAGTCAATTTGTCTGTATGTTTTAACCTATAGGGCAGATTGCCTATGCCAATGCTGACGTCACAGGAAAATATTAACTTTGTGGTTGAAATTTCCTCCAAATGAAGATATTTTATGGTAATTTATTACCAATTAAATTATTACTAGGTACCTACATATAAAATTCTACTCTTGGATTTGTGATTGAAACTTCAAATTAAAGCCAATAATATTATATATGCGTAATAACAAAACAAAATAAATATTTTCGAACGGAATTCAATTCGAATTTCAATTCACGTGCACTACTGAATTCATCGATATCGATATATTATCATTAGACTGATTTACATGATATGCAGTGTCGGCTTAAACTTGTTTTTACAACTCTTCAATACTGTGTAGGGCTTAGTTTTAACTGCAGATCGCCAAAACACAAAACAATTTCTACGTGCTATTACATGAAGATCTGTCGGAATACATATAAGAAGCTTGTTCCCTAAAAGACCTTTATAAGACACACTTACGTCGAAGTATTATTAACAAGTAAATTTGTACAATAATATAGAACAATATTTCTATTAGGTTAATTGAAATGGTCAAATATTCCTTACAAGTTATCAACAAAGTTGAAAATAGGATTATATTGTAATAAAAATAAAAGAAACCAATTGAAGGATTTATTAGGGCAAAATAACTAGTTATTACCTTATTTTTAACTACTAGTTGAAGACTAAACTAAGTATTTTGATATCGTAATAAATATGTAAATATTTACCTATTGTAATAATTTAAAAATCCTTGGATATTGAAGACAGATTTCTAGGCGAAATTAAGTAAACTATAACTTCGTCTTACACGTTATTGGAATGTTAGCATTTGAAAACATAGAATAGGTAAACCATATGTAATTTTGAACTGTATAAATTGACATATATTTCATTTTACTTGGAAGGCATTATATTACTCTTAGTTAACACATTTTTGACTAAAATTTTGGTATTATAAGATTTTGTAACATTGAAGACTATTTTTATGGAAGAAAGTAGTAAATCTTGATCAATTTAGGATTATTTTTCTTGTGTAGTAGTCTATTAGGCTTAAATGTTAGTTGGGATGGCTTGCCTTCTTTGATAAGTACTAATAAGTATTCACTAGTAACCGACAAAAATCAGGCATTGTAATATGACGTTTACTTGACACTTTGTTTATTATTTCTTTGTTTTCAGCTTTGTTTGACAGCGTTTCTAAGTCACTATTACTTAGTTGAGATACACCAAGCGCTTTCTACTGGCATTAACTTCGCGTTGGCCAGTACATGATCCCTAATACCCTCTACTACTCGCTTCCCAAAGCTAGACGCTGGCAATAAATCCACCACCGCTGAAAGTTAGCTGGCAAATTTATCGCGGTCCAAGGTTTCACTTTAATTATACTCGAACCCTTGGAGATAAGCGGGGTTTATTTTAGAGCTGGCTGACCAGGGGGTGGGGGATTAACTTTACGTCACCTACGCAGGCCGGCAGGGACGTCAGCGGTGATCATAATCGCGAAATGAGAACGCACTGACAGGTGCTAATGAAGGCTGTGCCTTTGCAGGACATTCCGGGATTCGTGGAGTTAAGAGGCCTACGTTGGAACGGTAGATCACGTTAAATACACAAAAGCTAAGGCCAATTAGATTCTATAGTGAATATTAATAATAGGATATTCGATATAATTTTGAGTAATAGATGTTGTACAGTGTCTAGAGTTCCAGTTTCACTTTTGCATGAAGATTTACATCAACCATTACTAATTCAGATGGACATTAATAAACCTCATCACAAACCCATCCCTTGTAGGATTGGAATTGATGGACTTTAACTATAAAAGCTAATTTTACTGCATTGTATGATAAAATTTTTCAATTAAATTGGTCTTCCATTGGACAACATAATACATCACAACTACGCTTGACTATCTTCACAATATTTTGATTAGTACTTTTGGAAAACATCTACTTCATCAAAAAATACCTTTAGATCGTTTCGTCCATGGTTTAACGGTAAGATCATTCATAAGCTTTATAAACATTTCATAGAACTGGTATTAAGTCAATTTACGACCTTAAGATTTCAAGTTCTCTCACAAGCTGTAGCTGCAGTCTATTGGAGTTGAGATCGCTACCAGTCCTAATAAATTCTGGACATTTATGAATTATAAAAATAATACGTCGTCTATTCCCTCCATTATCAAATACAACAACGACATTGTTTATGATTTTCAGAGTATAGTGAATTGTTTTGCAGATTGATGTTCAGCAATTCTGATTCAGCAAATATTGGTGATTGACACTGAAGAGCAAGTGATCAAAACTATTAGGAGAATTAAACCAAAAATTACTATGGGACCAGATTTTCATACCTGCATTTCTTATCTGTGATAGCACTAATGTTCTTGTAAAACCACTTACATATATTTTTAATTTAATTATTAATTCGTCTTCATCTCCAGATAAAGTTATCACGCAAATTTTTGTATATATTGTATGGTATTTTATTGCATATACCTGATCATATTAAGGATTTAGGAGTTTAGTTTGATCCTTGTCCTTTTCAAAACATATTGACAATATAATATAATGCCTCTAAAACTTTGAGTTTTATGGTAATAAATGCTAAAGGGTTTATTAATATTTGTACCCACAATTGTTGTACGTTACATTATATTGTTATAGTAATAAAATGCCCAGAGATAGAAGACTGCAGAATTATCATCAATTGAGTAATTCTGAAATGGGTCGTATTATTGGCCTACATGAGGCGGGAATTGGTTTTCGCGAAATCGCATCCAGAGAAATGTTGCAACAATTATTCGTTGTTGGAGAAGCTGATCAGTAGATAATAGGCAACATCGCAGAAGAAGCTCTGGACTAGAGAAATGACATATCGAGAAGACGGGAGATTGAGGGTGCTTGCACTTAGGCATCGGCACAGTACCTTCAGATCGATCGAATTTGGTAGAGATAGGCCATAGAATCACAATACGTTCCTTATATCGCCATATTCGTTCCTATGGCCCAATTCTCGAGATTAATACTCCATCTAACCAATCGTCGTCGTGCCCTTAGATTGGAATGATGCAATGCACGGGCAAATTGGGATGGAGAATGGAATAGTGTCATGTTTACTGACGAATGTAGATTGTGCCTGTGGGCGAACGACGGCCGTAGACGAATCGAAGAGGGGATAGGCGGTTCTTGAAGTTTTCTGTGGAACGTGAAACAGCTCTTATCAGAGGATTGACGGCGTGGGGTGAAACCAAGATAGATAGCAGAACTTCTCTAGTATTTCTCTAAGGCCAGTTGAATGTCAAAGATACATTCATGAAATTCTCGAACTCTTCGCTGTACCATACATTCGAGGGTTAAATAATGTCACGTTCCAAGAAGATAACTCTCTGAGGCCAACATCAATATGGCCCGCACGTCTGCCTGACCTTTCGTTGATCCAAAGGTTGGGAATGCTTCCAAACCCTCCAATGAACATACAGCAACTGCATGGTGCTCTACAAGTTGCTTGGGATGACCTTCCTCAGGACTGTAAATCACCTCATTAGAAGCATGCCCAGGCGAATCGCAGAATGTGTTCGTTTAAATGGAGGGGCAATCCATTACTGAATTTAGACTCTGTAGGATGCGATTTTTCCAATGAACGTTATCAATTGTTATACAAAACACCATAAACACATGTAAAAAATTTGGTTACAAAATATACACTTACCTACTAGGTGATGAGTTTTTTTCTTATGTGTAAAATGGTGTATGTTTGTATTTTTGTTTTATTGTTTTTTTTTTAATGATTTTGTTACTGCTTTATTTCGAAACTGGGCTTTTGGCTGTAGGATATCGTATTTAAATAAATAAATAAAAAGCTATGGTGGATTTATGACATAGTCGCATTTATCGTGTGGGAAATGATGTGGTGTTGTATATTAAATGTTATCACTGCTCCTGAATCGTTGCGATAGCAGTGACAAGTAATGTGAGTGGTTATCATGGACGTAGACATGTTAATCGAGCTGTGCCCTTGCAGGTCATTCTCAGATTCACCGGTTTAAATCCTTCGCGCGTACGTCCTGTCAAACGACAGGGCCGTTATTGTAACGAAGCTCGAAGTTTTTAATTACTTTAATTTGTTTGACGTGGGGCGACACTTTTTTTATGCTTATTGGTGGGAAAAGGCAGTTTTAATATCTGTATTACGTACCACCGCACGGATCAGCCTTGCTTGTTAACCCACATTATTTTTCGGCGTGTTTGGGATTTTATTCACCCTACTTTTATGTCTACATGCGGGATACCTTTCGGTTTTTGTGACAGTGGAATAATCCGAGGTGAAATGTTGTTGCCTTCATCAACAGTTTCAGCTTTTTAAGTAAAATATCGTACCGTGAAAAGTAAAATCGCGTTGAATTTATTTTTACGGCACAATCTCTGTTTTACAGTTATGTTCTGAATTTAAAAAAACCAACAAATTGTAGAGAATTTAGTTTTAATAGAAAAAGTTATATTAAAACAGTTTTTCAACAATACATCAAGTAAACTATAAAAATCACCAAATTTGGATGTTTCAGAGTTAGAACAAGTCTAATGACGACATAACCCTTTGTATAGTATTTTTTGTTAAATATTTTTTATTAAATAAAAAATATTAAAAACGGTATAATATTAAATCATGAAATTTTGGTTAGTTACTGAACTTTTGTGCTGAACAATATACAGGGTATTCCCTTTATGAACACAGAACAGGTGCATGCAGGGGGTCCAAAATATTGCAATTTATCAAAGTATACAAAGTTGCCTTCAAAGTGACGTCAAATATTTCGAAAAAAATAATAATATCTGAATTACTTTAACTTGAAATAATAAAATTTGGTACATGATTTAGGTTTATAGGTGACTCATCTTTGTTCAAGTAAATTGAAACACTACAAGGTGTTCATTGAGAGTTAGTCACCTCTAAAATTAAACTTTTTTCCATTGATCCAATTTAAAAAGATAATAATATTTTGCGCAATTTTTTTTTTAAATATTGTTAAATTTTAAAAATAGATTTTAATAGTTTTTATTATAAGAAATCAAAAAGTCGGTAGTAGGCTTTGTCTTTAAAATTTGACAGTTACACAATAAAACAATGTTTCTTGCTGCTACTGTTTGTTGTTGAAAATGGCTGGAAAATTTACATTCAGCGAACAGGGTGACATGTTACTTGTGCTATGTTTCTGTGAAGGAAATTTCTAGAAGTGTGAAAGAACATCGTAGGAGATTTCCAAATCGAGTGATTTGCCATTTTCCAATGTTGAACGTTTTAGTGTAAAAAGAAGACAAGATGACGAAAATATTTTGCAAACAGTTGGTGAACCGCAAATAAGTTCTAAATGTTTATCTCAAGAAACTGGATATAATATGGTCTTTCAATACAAATGACATACACTCAATATGGGATTTTTTCATGGATGCTGTCTACAAAATTATTGAAAAACACTCAAGTACAAGAGAAGTGTACAAGAATAGAAAGAAACCTTGGATAAACTGGAATGTTCTCAGGAAAATCAGACATAAGAGAAACTTGTGGAAAAAATACAAAAGGTCTCGCACTCGTTCTGATTTTATCACTCACAAAACGTTCTCAAACAACCTATCTTCCGAACTAAAACTACTAAGGCAAGGTTATGAAGAATCTCTGGCAAATGATCATTGCCCAAAAAAACTCTATAGCTATATACGGTCTCACCTAAACTCTAGGGTGTCAATACCGATGCTCAGAAAACCCAATGGTGACCTCTGTGAAACTCACAGAAGCAGCAGAACTTTGTCGAAAAATTTCACAAAAGTATTCACCGTTGAAACTGATGGAAATATCCCTACTATTAAAGGTGTCACGCTATCAAATGCCCTAACGAGTATTGACTTCTCCCAGTAAAATTGAAAGTTGTATTAAGAAGCTTAAAAGGGTTCCTCACCGGGAATTGACGGCCTAGGTGTGGCTTTTCTTAAAAATGCTCTGCTGTTATCTCTCAACCACTATCAAAAATTATGAATGCGTCCTTTCAACAACATGCACTTCCTCCGTTTGGAAAAAGGCTTCTGTCACTGCCATCTACAAAAAGGTGACAAACTTAATAGTGAAAATTATCGTCCAATTAGTTTACTGCCAATTATCAGCAAAATCATGGAGTCCATAATACGAGATGAAATGCTTCAATTTTTAATGTCGGCTCATGTCATCCCCAAAGAACAACATGGTTTCGTACCTAATCGGTCAATAGTGACAAATTTAGTGCAGTGCGTCAACGATTGGTCTTTATCACTCGATAACAAGCAACCGGTGGACGTTATTTACTTAGACTTTGCCAAGGCGTTTGACAGAGTGCCTAGGAAAAGACTATTACATAAACTCACTCATTTCGGCATTCGTGGTGACCTTCTCCTTTGATAGATGCTTTTCTCTGTGACAGAACTTTTAGTGTGCGGGTTGGTGACTCTTTTTCATCCCCTCGTCCTGTAATTAGTGGCGTACCGCAGGGTTCGGTGTTAGGCCCTCTCTTATTTTTGGTGTTTGTTTCGGACCTAGTACTTCACATAGACTCCAAAGTTCTATTCTATGCTGACGATGCCAAACTGTATGCTAACCCAGTATTGAATCAGGCAACACTTCAACAAGATTTGAACAGCATTGCACAATGGTGCGACGACTGGATGCTCCCTCTCAATGCAAATAAGTGTGTTGTACTCCATCTTGGGAAAAACAACCCCGTTATCAGTACTTTACAAAATATCCCACTTAATATCGTATCATCCTATAATGATCTTGGAGTTACTATTACAGAAAATCTTTCGTGGTCTAATCACATAGCTGCAGTTTGTAAAAAGCAAATTCCAAACTTTACCTTTGAAGAAGACTTTGCAAAATCCACGTTTCCTGTATTTGTTCGCCTTTTAAATGCTATGTCCGACCTTTGCTGGAATTTGCTGGGCCAGTATGGAATGCCAACCTCGTGAGAGATAAAATCTGTTGGAATCTGTGCAACGATATGCTACACGACTGCGTTTTGGACGTATGCGACCTTGCTATGAAGAGAGATTACTTTCCGCCGGATTGACATCTTTTGCTGATCGAAAACTTCGTGGAGATTTGATCTTTACCTTCAAAGCCTTGAAAACTAACTTTTTTAGTGATGACATTCGCCAACTCTTTCCAATAAATCCAGATCAACGCTTGAGGGGCCACGGCTTGAAGTTAAAGAAAGAAAATTTTAAATCAACAACCAGGCAAACTTTCCTCTCCAATCGCATTTTTTCGACATGGAACTCTCTGCCATTGCACGTGGTTAATTCCCCAAATGTATCTATATTCAAGAAAAGACTTGATGCTTCGCTGTTTAGAAGAAACCCATGAACATTTATTTTGTTTTTATATTACGCGTACACATTATTTTTTTTGCTCTTGTACTAGTTTTATTTACACTTTTATTGATGTATAATTTTAAATTTGGGCTACATAGAAATTTCTTAGCCCTATTCCATGTAGAATAATAACAATAATATCAAGGACTTCAGCATGTATAAAAGGGCATAAAAAGGGCGATATTAAGGTACCCATCAATTTCAGGCCTATTTCTATAATTACTAATTATAGCAAAATATTTGAAAAAGTAGTCAAAATACGACTTGTATCTTATCTTAATAAATATAAACTACTTTTCGACAAGCAGTTTGGCTTTAAGGAAAAATCATCAACAAATCATGCCATATTGGAACTAACAAACAATATATATTCCGCCTTAGATAATGGAACGCCCTGTTTGTGTGTATTCATAGATCTTGCAAAAGCATTTGATATCGTTAGTCACCCATTACTTTTGCAGACACTAAAAGGCATGGGCATTAGGCATACCTGTTTGAAATTATTTGAAAACTACATATCAAACAGGTTGCAATGTGTAAAAATTGATAATATATATAGTAACAAACTTTTAATAGAATACGGTATTCCACAAGGTACAGTCTTGGGACCGGTATTGTTTTCCATTTATATAAATAGTTTATATAATATAAACAGCACTGGAAATATCATTGGTTTCGCAGATGACACTGCAATATTTTATAAGGCTGAAACATGGGGTAATTTAAAAGAAATAGTAGAGAAAGATTTAAAAAAATTAAGTGTTGGTTTGATAAAAATTATTAACTGTAAATTTAGAAAAACATGTTACACAAACAAACACTCCTCCTTTCCAGTCCATAAACATCGTAGATCAGGGAATGTAGTATACTTTGCAACCTGAAGAAAAAGTTAAATACCTTGGCATATATATTGATAGATTTTTGCGATGGGACTGTCATATAAGATACGTTGTAAAAAAATTACAATCCCTTTTATATAAATTTAGGTATTTGAACAATATTCTCGAGGAAAAACAGATGCGAATAGTTTATCATGCACTAATTGAGAGCCATTTAACTTATGGTATATTAGCATGGGGTGCAGCATCAAAGACTCACTTAAAATCTCTGGAAAGAATCCAAAAGCTTTTTTGAAAATTATGTTACATAAAAAATTAGTTATTCTACCGACTAGTATATAGGGATTCCAAATTCGACATCAGGAAATTATTTTATTATAACAGTGTAGTCAACTTTCATAAGACAAAGATTATTCAATTGCATAATTATAATACTCGTAATAAAAATGTATGTGTAACACCATTTATGACAAAAGCTGTTGGACAAAGATCCTATCAGTACTTAGCCCCAAAATTATATAACAACATTCCAAAAGAAAATCAGTCATTAAATTTGCTTTCCTTTAAAAACAATGTAAACTATTCGTTATGACCACCTCTAGAGAAATTATAAATAGTTATATGGAATGAAATACTTACCTCTTTCTGTAATTTAATTAATTAGTTTCAATGCGAAACTTTGCTGTATACCTAGTACTGTTCTGTTCCACCACTATGTAGATGTATTTCTTCGTAAAATTTGTATACTTAAAATTTGAATTTTCTATAATTATTTTATATTGATATGGAATAATTCTTTATATAGTAGTATTATTATGTAAGTATAAAAATAAATTTATCTGTATGTCTGTGAATGTATGTTTGAATCTTTGTATATGTATGTGAATGTATAGTGAAGTGTTGTTAATATATTGTTGGTATCCATTTACTACTTTTTTATAAATTTGTGAATTTTTTTGCTACATTAGTTTTTACACATGTTGTATCGAAACAAGTGTCTTCTGACACTTATCGATTACCTGTTTTATTTACAGTTTAGTATAATGATTATAACTTTAATGATTATACCTTTAATATTTACTAACAAATTTATACATACTATATTTGTCAATATGGGCATTTCTGTAAATAAATTTATTATTATTATTATTATTATTATCATTACTTCAGCATGTACACTGGATTTTTAAACGTAATCTACTACATCCATATCGTTCAGAAAGTGTAGAAGCTATTGCCTCAATAGTTTATCTTGCATCAGGATATTAATTTTCACAAGAAAATTCGTTTCACTGATGAGGCTTGATTCACTCGTAGAGGAATTACAAATGTTCACAACTTTCATGAATATCCCGCGCGCGGATTTTGAAACGTCGACCGGGCGCGCTCAATTTAAAAAATAATGCTACAAATCCACTTACTTTTTATAACTTTAATAATAGTCGTTTATTCACAAAACTCAAAAAACATGAATTCTAATACCAATTAACCGTCGATTAATCACAAAACCCTAAAAAACATGAATATGTAAATGATTTTCCTTTAAAAAAACTTCCGCAAATAAAATTATATATCATTAAAGCGCAAATTAGTGGTCAAATCAAATTATCTAATTATCATTTCTATAACAGATTTTCCTTATTCTAAAGTCGAAGGAAAATGGAAGTTTTCCGTAAATTTGTACATTTTTACATCAAATCAAAGCCGCAATTTTATTAATTTTGTATTTCTAGAGCAGCATGTAATATAAAGACATTTTTGAGGCAATTTTCAGGTAAAATATAATACAAGAAAAATTTGAGTTTTGCGGAAAACGAAACATTTCCGCGGAAAAAGAAAATTGGTTATATACTAGTAATCTTGTGTAGTACCTTCCTATAAAATAATTTATTTTGTAACTGATTTCCCTTGAACGAAAGTTATGGGCCCAAGATAGTAGGTAGATAAAATTTAACACGTTTTTTAATTATAACAAATTTCCGAACGTTATAGATCTACACTTTAATGTTTGGATGGAGTATAGAGCAAGAACAGTTTACAAAGGTGAGCGGATACCCAGTTCTCCAGTATCACCAAGAGTAATTTCCCTGTGTCATTATTTATTCAAGTCCTTTGGGGACACAATGAAAACGTGACGATATTTATTCAGTATTCAAAAATATTATGAAACATAAAGGTGGCGGATCCTCTAACTACCCGTCAAAAAGTCCTTCATACACTATTTATACATCTGATTTGTGAAAAGGCGGCAAATTACCCCCCAAGAACGGAAACGACATCTCCAATGCAGAAAACTGCTCGGTTGTTGAATAATTTATCCGCCGAGAAAGAAACTGCAAGGCGAACGCAGAACAAACATGAATTTATGATGCGAAACTATTTTGGGGCGGCAGCAAAGGAGCGGGGTACGCAGCAGATTTAAATTGGTTATGCGCGGAGATTTATTTCAGATGTTTTTCTGATAACAAAAGATAAATACATCCTGAAATTCGTCCACGGAAAAGTTTCCGCATATTTCAGGAGAATTCTCGCAGGCTGTTGGATGAATTGCAGATAGGTCTCATCTATCTTCCAATCAGTTTTATGTCCAATATATACGTTGGAGTAGTTTCCGGCTACTTTGGAAAACGTTCTAAACGAGAGAATCGTGCATATACCCACATAGAACATATCGATCGTGAAACCACTTGCAAATATGTCTAATCTAAAAAATTTAAATGGTCTTCGACCCATCAGTGTGTTACCTACAATCTCCAAAATCCTTGAAAGACATATATATGATCAAATATATGGTTATTTATGTCACAATAAGATGATGCCTTCTACTCAATCCGGATTCCGCAAAAATCATAGTACTTCTACATCACTTATTAATCTAACTGAAATTGTTTGCTCTCATATAATAAAAATGTACATGCCTGGCATTTCTAGATTTTTAGCAAGGCCTTTGATACATTAAACCATTCATTATTATTATCAAAGTTACATTAGTAAGGGGATTCTACAGAGGCCATTAATTTCTTCAAATCCTATTTAAGCCACCGAGTTCAACAAGTACGTTTGTCAAATGGTAATGTTATTCAGACGACACAGTATATTCCAATAAATAATGGTGTTTCCCAAGGCTCCATTCTTTAAGCAACTGTATTTCAAGTTATTGTTAACATTGTTATTAGAGTGTTGTGTAAGTATTAATCTGAAAAATGCTTTTTTGTAACAACGAATACGCAGATATTCATTTTTGCTACGGATTTTGTGATGGAAATGCAGAAGCGGCAGTTTGTGAGTATCATAGACGCTATCCAAATACAAGAGTTCCAAATGCCTGCGTGTTAATAACGAACGGAACAGAACCCGTCGATTTAATATTCAGAATAATCATAGACTACGTACTTTTGATAACAATCCGAAGCTCTCGGAAGGCAGCTCAGCACCTTCACATTCCTAAGTCTAAAATATTACGAACACTACACAATGACCACAGCCATGCATATCACCTACAGTCTGTTCAGGATTTGCACCCTGGTGATGCTGAAAAAAGAATAAGATTTTGCCAGTGGCTTTTAAACTCGACGGAAGAAAATCCTGATTTTCTACATAAGATTCTTTGGACGAACGAGTCCTCTTTTACCAGACGTGGGGTAACAAATTACCATAATATCCATATTTGGGCACATCAGAATCCTCGAGAAATTCGGCCAAGATCATTTCAAAATAAATTTTCTGTAAATGTTTGGTTGGGTGTTATTGATGGTAATGTTTTGTGGTCCACATTTCCTACCCCCAAGGTTGACCTCGGAAATGTTTATGGAGTTTCTTAACAATAATCTGCAGGACTACGCGGTGTAGAACTAACTACATCTATCGGCCGTTCGCTACTTCATGCCGGACTGAAAATATCACAGGCACGAAGCGTTCTACATGCAGTAAACACCATTGAAAGCTGTCGACCTTTATCGCGATCGGCGAGAAACGATATTTTGCAAACACGGAATTCCAGGAAACAACTACTCTGCGGGCTAATGCCCCGACCAGCATTGAATTACACCTGGAAAACCTATAGCAACAGCTAGAGTCATTCGTCAGACGCCCACCAGACATATACCGGTTTCGAGCTTATTAGCTCTCATCAGTATGCCATAAGTGAGGTATCTGACGAATAATCTTAGCTGTTTTCGTCTGTCTAACCCGACAGAAGGGACCATGAGTACGCGGTGTAGAACTAACTACATCTATCGGCCGTTCGCTACTTCATGCCGGACTGAAAATGTCACAGGCACGAAGCGTTCTACATGCAGTAGACACCATTGAAAGCTGTCGACCTTTATCGCGAACGGCGAGAAACGATATTTTGCAAACAGGGAAACAGGTTTTCCAGGTGTAATTCAATGCTGGTCGGGGCATTAGCCCGCAGAGTAGTTGTTTCCTGGAATTCCGTGTTTGCAAAATATCGTTTCTCGCCGATCGCGATAAAGGTCGACAGCTTTCAATGGTGTCTACTGCATGTAGAACGCTTCGTGCCTGAGACATTTTCAGTCCGGCATGGAGTAGCGAACGGCCGATAGATGTAGTTAGTTCTACACCGCGTACTCATGGTCCCTTCTGTCGGGTTAGACAGATGAAAGCAGCTAGGATTATTCGTCAGATACCTCACCTATGGCATACTGATGAGAGCTAATAAGCTCGAAACCGGTATATGTCTGGTGGGCGTCTGACGAATGACTCTAGCTGTTGCTATAGGTTTTCCAGGTGTAATTCAATGCTGGTCGGGGCATTAGCCCGCAGAGTAGTTGGTTTCCTGGAATTCCGTGTTTGCAATCTGCAGGACTACCTAGAGGATTTACCCATTAATTTAAGATATGAGAGTTGGATACAACTGGATGGAGCTTCCCCGCATTTTGAAATAGCTGTAAGTGAATGGCTCAATACCAATTATCCTCAACGATGGATTAGCCGGCTAGAGAGGAATGACATGAATAAAGACGTGGTTAATGGTATTGGACCAGTGGCCTGGCCACCCAGGTCAGCAGATCTTCATCCGCTAGACTTTTACGTTTGAGGGACTATTAAAGATAAAGTCTACGCTAATCCCGTATTAACAAGAGAAGATTTAATTTTAAGAATTCAGCAAGCCTGCAATGATATGTGGGGAAATCCGCATGAAGTATCTGCTGCAATAAATGCGTTAGTGAGAAGATGTCGAAAATGTATTGAGGTGGATGGTGATTTTACCCTTAATTTTCTGTCTTTTTGTTATTGTTGTTGAAAGCCACTAATTAAATCATTTTCGTTCTTGTTTACTTAATTGTCTTTCAGAAATCATTAGGTAATTTAATTTTTTTCTGGCAAACGGTGTGAAATAAAAAAAAGTAAGGAGCCTTTTTCAGTTGTAAATTGAACAAGGATTCTAGAAATAGTTTTTGTTATTAAAAAAACATTGGCGTATCATTTTTTTCATTAAAATTTCCCGAGGATCTGTACGTACGCACGCCATTGGTGGAAGAAAAATAATATTTTTTACATAAAAATATGTATCTAGATTACCTATTTAAAGGTTCCAAATTTTATTTAAATGTCTAAAGTAGTTTTAAAAATATTAATAAATTTTGAACTTTTGATAAAAATTTTGACACCCTGTATCTTTGTAAAAAAAAACTGATTTTATTTTTTGGTTCGCTGTCTGCCTCTAAAGTTTCCGCTTTCGAACGTGGACCACCCTGTATTTAGACTGTGACTGTAGTAATAATAAATTCTAAGTATGCCTCTGCTGGCAGCAAATAAGAGGTAATGAACAACACATTATGTAAAAATAAAAGGCCCACTATTCCTATTTGAAGTTTCGAACGTATTCAAGTTGAATTTTAATTAGAAAATAAAATTTTCAGAACGTTATTTCCACCCCCTCCCGTCGAGGAGTTCGAGCTATCGATGGCGCCGCCTCGCTACAACCATATTGTGCTCGAGGCTCGTAATGGTAATCCAATTGAAATCAGGGCTTAATAAATCCAAGTGGTTTAATACACTTATCCGTATGGCGCTATGCAATTTTCAGGATCAACATTTGCACTACAGAACGATGTTGCGCCAGCTGAATCTGCAGTTAGACTGACCCATTTTCCATCAAATATTTAAACAGGCAATCGAACGCTGATGGAATTTTCATCCGGAAAAGTTTTCTCTCATTAACCCAAATGAATATCGCTGATAGTTGAATTTGTTTTAAAATTACTGTTGATTAACTGATGTTTTGCATACCACTGCCCGTAGAGAAGAGAGAATAAATTCGGCAAAATGGGGAAGTTGCATGAATTTTATATGGGTTTGAAATGTATTACAAGGTAGGTAATCTTTCAAACATATTGAAAGGCCAGAAAATGTGTCTGGCGGCAATAATCACATACTAATTAAAATATTAACATTAATAAATTGTCATGGAATGTAAACAAAACCACGTGGCTGAAAACGCGTCATTGGGGGGACATCACATGCGTGCAGCACGGTTTGTTTCGTGGATACATGTGCACAGTGTTGCCAGAACATTTTTATAAAAAGGTAACAGCCGTAAGCGCAAAAGAGTAACAAATTTTTTTATGCCTTAAAATTAATATGTTGCTTTTTTCAAGGTAGGTAAAACAGTTTTTGCTATTTTAAATACTTATTTGTATGATACTTATGGTAAAATACAAGTCGAAATAAAACTATCTCTTTCATGGAATTCTATGGTTTTTCTATATCTATTTTATCGATGTATGGTCTACCATAGAATAGATACAATATATTTCACTTTCTCTAACTTTCTTTCTCTCGCAATCTCTGCCTCTGATCACTGGTCTCTCAAATATGTGGTTTCAATGCCGCCAATTTCAAAGTACATCACAACCAAAATTAACGAAGTAAACAGAAAAGCAACAGAAAACCACTGAACAGTGAACGCGGAATGAACATCAATGACTGCATCTAACGTCGCCAAGTCCTTTAGATGTTTAAAACTACTAACCAAAAAAACAGTTTATTTATGTCTCTCTATAAATATTATCTGAACTCAAATTTCATTATATGTGCCATTTTTCCAGTGCAGAACATCTACTTGGATAAAGTGTAAGCTACCGAGTGGAGTAGAATGAAGTATTTTCACATTAAGTCTTGTCCTCATGGACGCGTAATTAGAGAAAATGGCGGAAAAGTGTCAACTTGTCGCGAATTTCGCAAAACATGAATATTATCACTAATTTCATCATTATGTAGGGGTTACTAAGGTTAACTTGAGCTTCTAACAATCTACCATGACAGTTTTATGATAGTGTCACGGAATTTGCCCCACTCACTCCCAAACCGACGACTGTGGCACCGCGAATTGCCTAAGATTGCCCCGATCGCCCCTACGCCATTCTGGTAAACAAACAACATGCCGTGATCGAGATCGGCCTGGAAAATCGAGAATCGACGAGAAGCGTTCCAGTCGTACGAGAAAAGGGATCTAGAGATACTGGAATATATCTGGAATATTCGTTGGGTCTATAAAAGAAGAATAAACGGCCGAGTTAGTTAGTCTTGTATAAGTCTTGTATTACAGTCTGAATTAAAGTGTTTAGTTGGAGATATCAAAGTGATTTAGATAGCGATTAATTAAATAAGTGTTTAGTTGACCTGTAATTAGTAGTGTGCAGTAGTTAATAAAGAAGTAATTAATTAACGGATTGTTTTTCTGGAAGTAAGAAAAAGACGGATTGGGAAATCCGTGACAATTTGGTGTCGGAAGTGGATTTAGTTGGAAGTTTTAAAGAGCTTTCTGGAACCCTGTCCGCAAAGTGGGATTTAAGTGGAAGTTTGAAGAACTTTCTGGAACCCTGTGCGCGGGTGGAATAAAGACCCAAGTGTGATATATCACCGCACTCGTCGTGACTCAAGGAAGTGAACGGTGGTATTCGCGAAGGACAATCTCGAACATTCTAGAACTTTGTACAGAAGTGAGACAAATACCCAAGTGTGATATATCACCGCACTCGTGACTCAAGGAAGTGAACGGTGGTATTCGCGAAGGACAATCTCGAACATTCTAGAACTTTGTACAGGAGTGAGACAAATACCCAAGTGTGACATATCACTGCACTCGTCGTGACTCAAGGAAGTGAACGGTGGTATTTGCGAAAGACATTCTCGAACATTCTAGAACTTTGTACGGGAGTGAGACAAAGACCCAAGTGTGACACATCACCGCACTCGTCGTCACTTAAGGAAGTGAACGGTGCTATTTGCGAAGGACATTCTCGAACATTCTAGAACTTTGTACGGGAGTGAGACAAAGACCCAAGTGTGGCATATCACCGCACTCGTCGTGACTCAAGGAAGTGAACGGTGGTATTTGCGAAGGACATTCTCGAACATTCTAGAACTTTGTACGGGAGTGAGACAAAGACCCAAGTGTGGCATATCACCGCACTCGTCGTGACTCAAGGAAGTGAACGGTGGTATTTGCGAAGGACATTCTCGAACATTCTAGAACTTTGTACGCGAGTGAGACAAAGACCCAAGTGTGACATATCACCGCACTCGTCGCGACTGAAGGAAGTGAACGGTGGTATTTCCGAAAGACATTCTCGAATATTCTAGAACTCTACCGAAGTGAGACAAAGACCCAAGTGTGACATATCACCGCACTCGTCGTGACTTAAGGAAGTGAACGGTGTTATTTGCGAAGGACATTCTCGAACATTCTAGAACTTTATACCGGAGTGAGACAAATACCCAAGTGTGGCATATCACTGCACTCGTTTCATTGTAAGGAAGTCAACGGTGACATTTACAAACATATTACTGGACATTCTAGAATAGAGTGAATGCCTGTAACTAGAAGCCAAGTCAATATGGATGCACAACTGGCGAAACTGTTAGAAATGATGCAGACAATGCAACAGGAAATGAAAGACCAGACGAAGACGATGCAAGAGAAATTAGAAGAACAGGGACAAACAATGCAAAATAAATTAGAAGAGCAGGGACATAAAATGGAAGACCAGGCGAAGACGACACAAGAAAAATTAGAAGAACAAGGGCATACAATGAAAGATCAGATACAGACAATACAACAGGAAATGAGAAACCAGACGAAAGAAATGCAGGAGAAATTAGAAAATAAACTAGAAGAACAAGGGTATATAATGAAAGAACAGATACAGACAATACAACAGGAAATGGAAAACCAGACGAAGGAAATGCAGACAAAGTTAGAAAAATTGGAAAATACACTAGAAGAAAAACTAGAGGAGCAGTCACATAAGGTAGAAACACAAGTAGAAGAGAAACTATTGGCACAAAAAAAGGAAATAGACGAAGAAATAAACCAGGTTAGAGAAGAGCTTCGACTTAAATTAGACAAGATAGCGAAGGAGGGCGTAATCAAATCAGAAGGACCTGTTTTCCGAACTCAAAAAACGAAGCCTCCTGAATTCGACGGCAAGGTCTCATGGAATGTCTATCTACGTCAGTTTGAAGCAGCAGCTGCCGCAAACGAATGGTCTGATTGTGAGAAAGCTACTGCTCTGATAGTTGCTCTACGGGGGGAAGCTCTTGACGTCTTACAAGGAGTTCCTGCTGGGCAGCAGAGTAACTATGACCTTCTGAAACAGCATATGGAAATGAGATATGGGGATAAGCACCTGCAGCAAGTGTACCAGGCGCAATTGAAAAATCGTCACCAGCAAAGTGGAGAATTTACAACATTTTGAGACCGACGTTGCCCGACTGGTTCGATTGGCATATCCAACAGCCCCGTCCGAATTTGTAGATCAGCTCTCCATCCAATTCTTTATCTACGGCCTAAGAGATTGCGAAACCCAGCAGGCACTACGACTCGCCAGACCCAAAACGTTGAATGACGCTCTTTCGCATGCATTGGAATTTGAGGCAGCAAAGATGGCATCCGGTAGACATGTTAAAATTCGTGCCATCAGTGATAACAGCGATAGAATGGCAAATGGAGACCTAATAAATACGCTAAAGGAGATTATTGATAAACTCAGCCCAACTGCCAAGCTGAAGAGAGAACAACCGGGAAGCCGAAGAGATCGCCCTCTTCAATGTTGGAACTGCGGGCAGACGGGACATCTGAAGAGGCAGTGTAGAGCCCCAGTTGCAGATCAACAAAGGCGCGACTCCCAAGCGGCAGTCTCCAGGGAACATGTTAAAGTGCGAACCATTAGTGCGAATAGCAACAGTACGGGAACTGGAGAGTTAATCAAAACACTGAAGGAAGCCATTGATAAATTCAGCCTAACTACCAGACCAAAAACAGGACAACCCGATAGACGAAGAGAACGCCCACTTCAATGTTGGAACTGTGGGCGGGCGGGTCACCTAAAGGGACAGTGTAGGGCGCCAGTCGCGGATCGGCAATGGCGCGACTCCCAGGCAGGCAAGGAACATGGAAACACAGATGCTCTTTCTAGACTTTGTCCGACCAGCAACAAACACTGTGGTAGTCTCGAAAGAAAAGAGGACATATCATTTGTTCCTTGCAAGATAGTAGTAGCCCAACCTGAAGACAGATGGAGTTCAGCGGCGATTCGGGAAGACCAGCAAGCTGACTGTGACATCAAGCCGTTACTAGACTGGAAAGAAGCCAACAACCGACCCTCTTGGGCTGAAGTCAGTAGTAAAGCCCAGCCTTAAAGAGCTAATGGGCTACAATGGAATTCCCTGGTGTTGGAAGACGGTGTTCTAAAGAGCATGGGAGAACAATGACGGAACGGAGGTGAAGAAGCAAGTACTACTCCTGAGGTCCCGGGTCAAGGAAGTGCTGCAGGAAGTACATGGAGGTACTGGTGGTGGACATTTCGGTATCAATAGGACTCTACAGAAGATTAGGAGCGTTTCTACTGGTTGAGTTGTAGGACGGATGTAGAAGATTGGTGCCGAAAATGTGACATATGTGCAGCCAGCAAGGGACCGAAGACCCGTTCCAGAGGCAAAATGCGCCAGTACATCGTAGGAGCACCGTTCGAGAGGATTGCTATTGATATCGCTGGCCCCTTTCCGAAAACCCAAAGTGGGAACCGATATCTACTAGTGGCCATGGACTACTTCAGCAAATGGCCGGAAGTATACCCCCTTCCCAATCAAGAGACCACAACCGTAGCAGAAGCGCTAGTCAACAACCTGTTCTGCAGATTTGGTGTGCCCATGGAACTACATTCAGATCAGGGCAGAAATTTCGAATCAGGTGTGTTCCGAAAGGTCTGCGAGCTTATGGGAATCCAAAAAACCAGGACCACCCCACTGTATCCCCAGTCAGATGGTATGGTGGAACGCTTCAACGCCACACTAGAAACCAATCTGAGGATGTTTGTGAACGAGAACCAGACAGACTGGGACAAGCTCATTCCACTCTTCCTGTTAGCTTACCGCTCAGCTGTCCATGAAACGACTGGGAAGACTCCCGCAAGGATCATCTTTGGAAGAGAGCTTCGCCTTCCAGCAGATTTGGTATTTGGTCGTCCTGCGGAACAGCCCACAGAGCCAGACACTTATACCCATGACCTAGAACGAAGACTAGCAGCCGTACACGATCAAGTCAGATCTCGAATGCGATTAGAGAGCGATCGCATGAAGACTCGATACGACGTCCGGGCCAATACAGTCGGATTCCAACAAGGCGACCTGGTGTGGCTGTACAACCCCACGCGGAAGAAAGGAAAATCGCCTAAACTACAGAACCGTTGGGAGGGCCCCTATACCGTCATTAAAAGAATCAATGACGTCGTCTACCGGATACAAAGGACTCCCAGGAGTAAAATGAAGGTCGTCCATCTGGAGCGTCTGTCCCCGTATAGAGGTGTATCCGATCGGGACGATCGGTCCTAAGGAGGGGGCAGTGTCACGGAATTTGCCCCACTCACTCCCAAACCGACGACTGTGGCACCGCGAATTGCCTAAGATTGCCCCGATCGCCCCTACGCCATTCTGGTAAACAAACAACATGCCGTGATCGAGATCGGCCTGGAAAAATCGAGAATCGACGAGAAGCGTTCCAGTCGTACGAGAAAAGGGATCTAGAGATACTGGAATATATCTGGAATATTCGTTGGGTCTATAAAAGAAGAATAAACGGCCGAGTTAGTTAGTCTTGTATAAGTCTTGTATTACAGTCTGAATTAAAGTGTTTAGTTGGAGATATCAAAGTGATTTAGATAGCGATTAATTAAATAAGTGTTTAGTTGACCTGTAATTAGTAGTGTGCAGTAGTTAATAAAGAAGTAATTAATTAACGGATTGTTTTTCTGGAAGTAAGAAAAGACGGATTGGGAAATCCGTGACAATAGAATATATATTGTAGTTGGCAAAATTTTCCCGCCATTAAATAATTCCCGTCTATTTTCAAGAATTTCACGTCCATGAGGACAAGGCTTACGACGTAGCTAATCTAAAACCACACCACTATGGACCACACATCGTTACTTACATCCATAGATACATTTTAATTGCATCCGGAATCCGAATGAAATATTTTCGTCGTCTCTTTCTGTGGGAGAGAAAAATGATTTTTTGGTTACAATATAGATCCGCTCGTGATAATTACAGCGACAGTGCTGTTGGGTAAGTACCAGGTAGATATTGGGACATTTATAAAATTATAATTATAATTTGAAAAATAATAAATAAAAGTAATGAATAATGATATTTAACATTTATTAAATTAATAATTTTTTATTGATATTTACTATTGATTTCATTTCTTCTTAAACATTTTTAATAAATACTTATTTATTACTTTTTCTTATAATGTTTTCAGAATAAAACAGGTAATTTAGTGTCGTGAAGTCAGATAGCAAAGTTTTATAAATGCCTGAAATAACATTCTACGTACATACATGGTAGGAGCCAATACAGAACATATTTGAATCGGAACAAAGCGCTGAATACCTAAAAAAGAAAAATTTAAATTTTACCATTTATTTTTTAAACGCCTTGTATACATTCTGGTACCTTAATACAAAAGTTTTATTGATTCTTTACAACTTTACATTTTAATTTTTTCGATAACCTTAAACCTACCTGCATTTCCAATTAAATTTCAATTAAAATAGTCTTCACAAACAAACAATGCTGTAATGCTTCCTTTCGTTGCGCTTCTCTACAGCACATTTTTCTTTTCATTTTTTGGCACGGTGAAATATTTTTTATTAGGCGCTGTATGCCGTATTCGTATATAATGGCATAATGCAATATTTCTTTCATTTGCCCGGTAATATGCACTTCCTGTGCTTATTTTACGAGTTTATTTTGCAACACAGTAATACCTAATAATATCACAAATGACAAATTAACTCTTCTAAATGAATGTACTGCATTGTCCGAAAACATGGATATCCTATACAGATTATAAACTAAAGCACACTGCTGTATTTAGGTATACACGTGCGAACGGCGTTTGACGTCGCAGGTCTAAGTTGTGGCTGCGATCGTTTTGTGGAGACGTGGCCAGACTAAATTTTGAAATACCGTTTTTAGGTTTATTTTCCCACGAAATATCTGGGATAAACGCCATTTCGATGAAAATAATACATTCTTCTGCACGTATTTAGAAAAATCATGCAATTTTTGTATTGTTTTTCATTTATGAGATGTAATATTTGTTTTTTATACATTTTTTATTAGGTATTAATAATATTGTGCGAAACTAACTACTCTGCGGACTAATATCCCCACTACCGTTGAATTACACCAACAATATTTACCTATATATTCTTTATTATTTATTATTATTATTATTATTAAGCTTTTGATAAAATGAACCATAAGATGCTTTTATATAAACTTGAATGTGCTGGTGTGTCTAGATTGTTATTAAGACTGTTTTATTCTTATTTTGAGAAAAGATTTCAATATGTCGAGTATCGTGGCTTCAAATCGTTTAAGTTTGAAGTAATCTCAGGAGTGCCTCAGGGTTCTATTCTGGGTCCCCTTCTCTTTATACTTTTCATTAACGATATTGTGGATAATTTAGAAGTACCTTATTTGCTTTATGCTGACGATATGAAGCTTTTTTATTCCATTACCACAGAATCAGATTGTATTAAACTGCAAAATGACTTAAATAAAATCCGGGACTGGTGTATATTAAACCATCTTCATTTGAGTATCAATAAATGTAATGTGATCACATAGGTACTCTAAAAGGCATAACTTGACATTATTTGAATACAAACTAAACGATACTATTTTAACTCGTCCTCAGTATATAAAAGACCTTGGTGTGACTTATGATTCCGAACTCTCATTTAATAAACATATACATAATGTGATACAAAATGCATATAAAAGTTTAGGATTTGTATTAAGAAATTCCATAGATTTCAATGATAAAAAACTGTTAATTATGCTTTTTAATGCTTTCGTGAGACCTAAGCTTGAGTATGCTTCCTTAATTTGGAATCCTGGCTATGTGACACACTCTGGGTGCTTGGAAGTAGTTCAAAGACGATTTCTTAAGTATTTGGCGTTTAGAGAGGATGGTTTGTATCCACCTATTGGTATACCGGAAGAACTATTGCTTAATAGGTTTGCGTTATCAAGCTTACAGAAACATAGAGTTTCGCAGTTTTTAATATTTTTATATAAATTAATAAATAATAAAATAGATTCTCCTTATGCATTGGGTCAGCTGTCGTTTTGTGTGCCTAGGATTGAATTTTATAATGGTGCGACGTTTTATCTGAATACACCAAGAACTTACTTACTTAAATTTTTTCCACTTTATTTTATGTGTGAAAGCTGTAATAGTTTGCAAGATCAGTTGGATATTTTTATTTGTAGGTACCATTAAAAATATAAAAAATGTTTGCGTGAGTATTTGTTGATCTGTTTCTTTTGACTTTCTCTTAGTGCCCTTTTATTTATTTGTATTTGATTATATTGTTTTAATGTTTGACGTTTTCTTTTGTTTTATATTTTAACATTTTTGATCACTTGTTTGTAGTTATTTGTCTTTTTTGTAATTGTTTGTAATTTTGCACTTTCCTACCCAGTAAAAGGTCTCTGACTGTTGGGTGGTGTACTACAATAAATAAATAAATAAATCATTAGCTTTTGTAGATAAACATATTTCTTTTTCAATAAAATTTGTAGTTCCGCAGATTTGGTTTCAAAAGATAACAACAAGCAACACTGATTAAGCGCACCGATAAACAAATACCTTCTGTAGACAAAATTTAAGTGCAGTTTAAAAAACGAATTGTAATTTTATGAATATTTATTTTAAATCAATAATTTTAGTTGAATATTCTAAAAAACACGTATACTCGCGTCAAGAATTCAGACGTCTTACGTCACAGCTGACGTTACACATTTGTTTTTATTGTCAACGTAATTTTCGATATTTGGTCGTGTTAAAAACAATCATTTTTTGCAATTTAGTGCAATATATAACGCAAACTTCTAGTGTAGTATATAGTTTTATTACTATCAGTTGCAGTTTCTTAAATATTTTAATGAAAATATAATGAATTATTAATTTGTTCGTATGACGTAAGTCGTCTGAATTCTTGTCGCGAGTATACCATTACTCTTAAAAACTGATCTTTGCTTGAAGCTACACTCTCTGTTTCAACATCCAGCTACTTCCGCTCTTATACCTTGGGAGGCTGTGAGGAATCTCTCCCAATCTGAACTGTCAAATTTCGTAGGGGACCTCTAATAAGTCGAGGGTAGTTCTCTGGAATGTAATAACATCGCGTTTTCGCCCTCCCCAGCCTACTGGATGCGCCTTTAATAATTAAGAGTCCGTGACAGGAAACAAAAAATCTAATTTTTCGTTCAGTCGACAGAATTAACTTTTTATCAATGAGAGACAGAGTATATATTACGTGTGCCGAAATAGCCTGTTTACTTTGTTGATCAATTTATTGGGTGATCGAAATCTAGTTAGTATCATCAGATATCAATAAATTTATTTAACATACGATTAAAGGAGACTTTCCTATAGAGCTACAGTTTTTTACAAAAGTCAAATGATTTTTCTTTGTCTCTATGAAATTTAGACAATGTCACACAAAATATACAACATAAAATTAGAGATTAGAGAGAGGTATTTTAGAAACAACGTATAACATGAACTATGTCATCACATAAAATTATTGCGTCAGAAAACTGTGGGTATACCTCTTTTTATTGTCTTTAAAATGATTTTCTGTCTAATCATTTTTCAATTTTGTTTCAGGAATGCTAAAACCGAAGATGCTGTGTTTGTAGTGAGTACATATTATTTATTTTTATATTTGTAAATATTTATGTATTAACATTTTTTATTTTCTTTAAATATAATTTATTTATTTAGTTCAATAGTTTCAATAGTACCATTCGACGACACTTTCCACTAGCATATCTGAGAAATAATCGACGTTCTATCAATCCAGGTGGATGTAAAGCAACATATTTTCGATAAAAACTTGTTTCCTAGCACAGTAAAAGAACGTGGTATCTTGGTTTTGGTATTGGACATTTTTATAATTAAGACGGATTGCACATCTTTAACATTATCAATTGTTAAATGGACTAATTCATCAAAATGGCATGCGTCTACAACCCCCAATATTAGGACGACCTGTAAAGAAGCTCTTTAAAAATGTTGTTCTTTTATTTTTAAAGCGTTTACCGTCATCACCAAATATAAATTATCAAATGCACTATTCAAAAACCAATCAACTTGGTCCTTTCTAAATACTCGCGATTTTTTCGGTACATATTTGTAAAGTATATTTCAAAATGGGTAATAACTTAAAGTATAGTCAATTTTATAATTTATTTCAAATAAAAGCTAACGTAACTTTTGTAATTAATCAATTATGAATTTTATTCCATAAGTTGTGTCCACACTGTATAAGATCGTTTGCTTTTGTGTATAGTGTATGAAATTAATTGTTAAAATGTGGGGTTAGAATAGCAAAATAATATGTGTCTTACAATCGTTTTTTAAAAGATTATTTTATGTGAGGAAAATTTAAATAGTAACAATAAATAAACAGACCAAGAATTTTTATTTTTGATATTGCTTTTGCTTAAGATGTCTTTCGAGATTTATCTACCTAAAAACACCAAAAATTTGATTTTGTTTTTATTTTGTTTACTTTATTTTACGACAAGAAACACGGCGAACTTGAATTTATTATAGCTCATGTCTTGCAGTTTGAATCTGTAGCTACATATTAAAGAATCAGAATTTCAGCATCGTCTGCTAAATCACGTCGCCTTTGTAATACTTGTCTGTCGAATCACCTGAATTTCAATATAGAATTCTGTAATGTGCTGTAGTGTGGCGACACCAACGTTAGTATTTGGAAACATACACATCATGCCATAAATGTCAGAATTTGACATTTGATATTGACACTATAATAGCTTATCTTTTAATAGAACCTACTTATTTAATTTGGTTTGCAAAAATGTACGTATTTTTTATTTACTATTTTAAAATATTAAAATATGCGACACTGATACCATTCCAATAATTCGCACAAAGCTTTCGTGTCGAAATATTTTACATTTTTCATAAAACTGAGTGCATACGTATTAAAAATGAACTACTCCTGCATTTTCACTATAAAAACACGATATATATTATTTTAGGTTGAATCAATTTATAAGTTTAAAAATGAGACCTGAACAGAAACGTACACCTTAACAAATATTTGACATTTGTAGCAATGTCTATGAAACAATTGACAACTATGTATGTCCGACTACGTCATTGTGCTGTAGAGTGTTGCCACGCATGGATAATCACTGCAAACGGACAAATTAACAAAATAGAAAAAGCACGGCTGCTGCGATTTATCCGACGATGATTTACCCTCCTCCCTCATCTGTTAATTACCCTGTGATGTCGGTTCCCCTGACCCACTCTCCCTGTTTCCCTCCCCAACCCCGGCTCAATAATGCAAAAGATGACGCGGCGCCTGAAATCTGACTTCGCACGGCCCGGAAGGCAAATAAACGACGGCGTCGACGGGCGCCCCTGTAAATAATTCCGCCAGATTAATAATTAAAAAGGGACTAACAACGCCGAACGTCAGGTGCGAAAAGGTTTTAGACACTTGTGACACACTTATTCCGGGCTATATAAAGCCGGAGAGGGAGATCCGAGAAGTTTAGCGGATGTTTGGCCACGGGCGTAGAGCAGGAGATCGGGGGTACGGGTTGATATGGTACACTGAAAAAAAAGGAAAGGAATCGCTTGTAGCATCTACAATTGTAGTTCTATGTAGTACAATTTGTTGTGATTATAGCTCCAAACACAATTTGTAGTATTATTTCACATACTATTATGCTTACAGTTTTGTAATAATAATCTATAAATACTATTTGACAAAAATAAAAATATTAGTAAGTACTACGCACATTTTCTTTAGATTATAGTAAAGATATATAAAAAACCCAAGCTAATAAAAATCAATACTCCTACAATTTCTATCAATGAAGTCACATGGATGTTCTGTGACACCAAATATCTGTATGCTAATGAACGATTCAATAGACAAAGCTGTATTCAATAATTATCTGAAAATTATTCTAGCTAAATTTTCTATAAAAAAGTAGACATTCTATAACATTCAGTACCTAAATTCACTTTAGAAACTGTGGCGACTCGAAAATTCAAATACAATAGATGAAATTTTACCAATTTCTGCATTTCTTAGTATTGCTTCTTCTCCCTATGAGTAGATAAATATCTAAATATTTTAACTTATGATAATTTTTATATCTCTGAATTATATAGAAAATTACACTTTACACATATTAATTATTATTGTAACTTTTGGCACACAGTACAGTATTTTTGCTAGAATCACTATTTCAACCTGAATATTGTTATGACTTTTAAAATTTGCTAGATTTGTGTTTATATTTATTAATTTGAACGGAGATTATTACCTTATCAAAAGAAACAAATTTAATTTAGTTAATGTATCGGTCAGTGGTCGCGCGGTTTAAGGCGTCAGTACTTGAATCGAGGGGACTAGATCGCTGTGGGTTCGACCCCCCCAGCGGGTAAACCGTATATAAACTATATTCGTGGAAAGATTGGCACCCTCTCTGCGGGTATGGTATGTGAGAGAATGATACCACAATTAATGAGGTTTTCCAGGTTTCCCTCATTCCTGCACTGAATGGTGGTTAGGGCCTACCAACGTAAGTCGTTCCTGGGCGCAAATGCGGCCTGCTTAATAATAATATGCCGCCCCCTCTCCCGCACAAGTCTTCGACTTCTGGGCTGATCCTCGTGATTAGAATGAGGGGTAGAGATATTATTATTATTATTATTCATATACGTATACAGGGTGATTTCGAAAGTGGCATAGTAATTTTAGTATGCGTTTGTTTATTCGAAGAACAAGTGATACGCAAAAATAGACTAAAAAATATAAAAAATCATAAATAACTCGCCTTATTTCGCATTTTTAAATTATGTAAGTCGGTCCTCTACCCTCACAGTAAATATTGAAAATTATTTACGATATTTTTTTTATACGTATTCTACCTTTTGTTTTTATTATCGATCGTTCTTCAAAATTCAAAATAATTGATATCACATTTCACTTACTGTTACTTCTTTTTAATTGTTACTTCAGCTACTCTTACAAATATTTGCAATGTAACAAGAGTGGGACCTATATTTAAAAATGAAGTGCCTGCAAATTTCATATTATCGCTCCATAAAAATATTATCTGACTTCGCAAAGACCTTTGAGATATTATTGTATTCTCAAATGTCAAATGTTGGACGGATCTTCAAACCAGCATGGCTTCATTCCGAAACATTCTGCTTTATCTAATTTAGCTAAATTTACTCAGTACACTGCATACAGCGTATAGGAAAAGTTGATGTGATATATACAGATTTCTCAAATACATTTGACAAGGTTGGCCATCATAGTCGTACTTCTTAATGAAATAAAGTTATATGGGTTAAGTGATAATCTGATCCTTCTCATTACATCTTATCTCCTCCAGCGCGAACTGTATATGTAACTGTTTCATATAAAGGTACATCAAGGATCAAATCTAGGGCCGCTTCTCTTCATTGTATTTATTAATTATTTGTCATTATTTCTAAAGTCTAATCAATAATCGTACTTTTTTTGTTGATGACAAAGTTATTTTCTTACTACAAGAACTGATCATGATCAACATTGATCGTGTAGGTAAATGATGCATGTAGCATAAATTGTCTATTAACATTGATATTAATACTACACTGAAATCTCTCTATTACTCATTTATTGATAATGAATAATTATAATATGATGTCTTGGTAATGTGAATATAAACCACCGTAACCTCAATGATATATCAAATTAATTCTTCAGACACTATGTTAGATGTATTTTTTATGTTCTGTATTTATATTTATCCGACATTCTATATTATCTATATATCTTTTTGCCTCTTATCTTACTTTACCATAAGTTAAAACGATATCCATCAACTCCTAGTTGCTATACACGCAAGCCATTTTTACACTTGAAAAACTAATGTAAACACTATCGCAAGACGTTAAACCTTTCATGATATATCTATTCCGAAATGTTTTTAGATTACCTCTGAATGTGTATTTACGTTATTCACGTATATGATCCAATCAAGCGAGTATTTTTGCGTCAGTTATAAATTGATTTGTACGGCACTTTTTGTTCAAGTTTATGAAAATATTCAATAGGTAGTACGCCTTTTCGTTTTAATAAATTAAATACTGAACTCTACTCAACCCGATCTACGATATTTGTGATCTCTCTTTCCAAAGTGTTCACCGTACCGTGATATATTCCAAAATCTTTTATTTCTGCCGGCTAACCCTAACATATTGAATTATTAAACCCCTAAAAGGACGCAAGTAAGCAAAAAATTCCTCTGGATAGCCTCCCCTTTCGTACATGCATACATTTCTAACGACTTGTTTAATATATATGCAAAATGTTTATCTTTTATTAAAATCGTCCTTCTTCCCCGCCTCTGTTGTGGATCTTATTTGCCATTCTTAACGTTCTGGAACCGTTCTACATTATGCATGGCTGTCGAAAAGAGAGAAACGTACGTTATTATGATAAGAAAGGCTCCTGAATAACCGGAATTTTAAATGCATGGCAGGCGGGATGCGCTGGGGCAGCAAGCTCATTTATCCTAAATTTGGTAAATATAGTCGCAGCGAGATGCTTCTGCCACAGTTTAAATAATATACTAACAATTGAACCTCTCTGTGGGGAAGGCCCCACCCCTCTGCCAACCAACTTCCTGCTCCACCAACTGAACATCGACCGCCGATCATCGGCTATTTATTGGGGTCTATTTGATACTCGGCGTTCTTTGAAACGATTGGGTACCCCCAATACATTTCGAGTGAGTTAATTTTTTCGACTAATAATAGCTTGTCATGGATTTTACTGTTCAGTCGATGATTGTAAAGCTATTGCGCGAGATAATATTTCGTTTATTCACTTCTCAAAGATCCTGAAAGGTAGTATATTTACAGGAATTTAAATTTATGAATTACATTTACCAATTATCTGTAAATATTTATTTAGTCATAAAGTATTATGCTGTGTTAATTAAAATGGTCGTTATAAGTTCCATAATACGTATACATTTTGAAGGTGTCAGCAGTGGAAAGATAGTTTAGGCTTTGTCGGAGAGCATACATTTGCCAAACTAACACCTGCAGAGGTCCATAGGTGTATATGATTATGTGCTGCTCATTTCAATTATATCTTCGCTTAAATTTGCAAATAGGGAAATAAAATCTAAGAATTATAAAAATAAACTAAATTAAAAATAATGTATTATTAAAATATATTGACAAACATTAATTTCTTAATTTTTTAATGTGCCCTATGTTGTACAAAAACCCAATTCGCTTAATGTTTTATTTCAGCTATACTTAATGAATATATACGTATAGAATATTGTATACCTAACAATAATCCTTATATATTAAATGCTGTAGGTAACTCCCGCTCGCACACTTGACTTGAAAACTGGCCATTTTACCGCCACAAAGGCTTTTTTTCGAGCTGTGCGGCGCCGAACGGCTAAACGCTTTCGCCGTCTTTCTAGATTGCCTACGGCGTATTTTGATGCAGATTTTGTCACGTTTTCCTAGCTAAATTTCCATTTTTCCGAGGCTCCTCGGCCAAAAACGGTGTTTTTTTTATGTGGAACGAGGATAGTTGAGTCGGTTACGCCCCTTTGTAGAAGATAGCGATTTTTTCGAGTAGAATGAAGATAGAGCGAGTAGGTAACGCCTCTTTCTAGACATTCGACAAATGGCAGACGAAATACGTTTTGCACGGCATAAACGTCAGAAATGTCAAACTAATTTGCTGTTATTTACGCCCTTTGTAGAAATTCAACAAACGTCAACCGAAACTTCAAAATGAACGAGAAGTTGTTATTGTGTTGTCTTAGATATATCCGAGTCCTTTGGTTTTGATTTTATAGCCCAAAATCTGAATTAGTATCTTTAAATATTTTTGTTTACATATTATGTGGTACCAACCAAACTCGAGAAAACACCAAAAATTACCAAAATATGCCAACCACTCTTCTAAATTATAGAGCGCCGGATTTTTCCCACTATAGAGAGTTCAGCCAAAGTCACGTTTACATTTTATTATTAATCACAGGCGTAGAGCCGCGCGCAGTAATGGCAATTAAGTAAAAGGCACTACGCATCGTCATGCCAGAGGGCCTTAGCCTGAAGAAAGGTGAAATCGGCGATAGCCGACTTGCCACCTTTCTAGTTATATTTTAAATATACCAAACTTTATAAATTAATATACCCATCAAGCTATTCTAATGCATTTATTATTGCAGTGTTTATTTTAATATCTAGCACAGCAATATTATAACTAACCCTTGTATATGCTCTGCAGTAGCTAATATGTAGAACTTATCGATATCCTTCGTCAAGTTGATTTACGACTTTAGGAAAAAAACCGTGGCGGTTCTGATGACATAAAGAGAGTGATCTAACTGTTTATATTTAAATTGTGCCTCGGTGGTAGGACATATGGGGGACGTTAGGATCAGGATATTAATATTTTGTGAGCTTTATTTCTGCTTTGATTTTCGTATTATTTAAAAGTTTAAATTGTGTTTCCAAAGTCGTAAGTGATGACTTATGGACTTTTTAATGAGGCTTTCAAGTTCTGAAATCGAATGAGTGCTTTTTAGCGTGTTTTCAACTCATTACTTTAATAGTGCTTGAGTGAAAACAAATAGGTACTTTAGAAAGAAAATCACAATCATGGATAAAATCTTGACAAGAAATATATACTTTTGAATACATACATATCTAATAACACATAAAATTAAAAGAACATATAATGATGTAGAAACAATTAAACAAAACAAATAATAACAATTAATAAATTGTCCTAACAGTAAATTCATAAGAAAAGTTGGGATATACAGGGTGTAACGAAAAAGCAGGTCATCCTGTTAACTGAGTATTTTTAGCGGCAAAATATGACGATTTAACCCTACTTACCTATAGACAAAAATGCTTGCCTTAAAAGATACTTGTAAGTATTTTTATTTCAAAAACAATTTTCCCTGTATTTTTTAAGGGAGCACAATTGTACCGATATATAGGTAAGTAGGGTTTAATCGTCACATTTTACCGTCAAAAATACGTAGTTAACGGGATGGCTATATGTTTGTTCCACCCTGTATATTAATTAAATTAAAAAATAAGATGTATAAAATAATGCACGCACCATAAAGAGAAACATTTAACAAATATGTGTTATAATAATTGGCAAGTTTAAAAAAAAACAATATATATTTTTAGGTATTAACAATAAATTTTGTGTGAAACTAACTACTCTGCGGACTAAAGCCCCGACCAGATTATTTTTTTTTTTAGATAATTTTTGAATATAGCTTTGTCTGTGGAATTGTTCATTAGCATACCTAGATGATTGGTATCAGAGAGCATACATATGATATGATAGGAATTGTAGGAGATTTGATATATATTAGCTTAAAATACCTTTCTAATGCAGTAGAAAACAGTATAGTAGCGTATAACACATATTTTGATGTGGAGCAAATGGATGTATAGTGAGAAATACTAGGGGGAATAAGTCAGATTATGTTCGAAAACCTTGGAACGTAGTTCTTAACTTAAATCCAAATCTGACAACTAACAAGCAACTAATCATTTCATCCCTTGCTGTCAAATTCTGATCTGATATAGCACAAATGAGTCCCTGTAGTTTCTGTACATATAAGATCAGAGTCTAAGATTAACAAATCCTACAAATATACAGAGTGATCCATTTGAAAGTGGGTTACCTCTCTGAAAGTTTTATTTGTTGGCCAATTTAAAAGTTTTTTTTTTCGATGAGAGCTTCAATAATTCTGGTGTCAAATTTTAGAATAAAAATTAAATTTTCAAGGCCTACTTCGACTTTTTTTCAACCGCAAAATCTAGAGAAAAGATTAGTTTTTATGCCAGATTTTCCATTATTATAGTTCACAAATTGTTGCCTATCTGTCAAGTAAGAACTCAACAACTGTATGCTACCCTAGGTAAATCCATAAAATTCGTAACTTTTTAATAAGGATATGATATCACAATCAAACGCTTTTGTTGAGTCTAAAAACGGTGGCTATATAGTCGCCATTTTCAAAACCTTCATTAATATACTCGAGACAAGAATTCAGACGACTTACGTCATACGAACAAATGAATAATTCATTATATTTTTATCAAAATATTTAAGAAACTGCAACTGATAGTAATAAAACTATATAGTACACTAAAAGTTTGCATTATATTTTGCACTAAATTGCAAAAATGATTGTTTTAACGCGACCAAATATCGAAAATTACGTTGACAATGAAGACAAATGTGTAACGTCAGTCGTGACGTAAGACGTCTGAATTCTTGACGCGAGTATACAGGGTTAACTATGACTAAGTACAAAAATGTTAACCACGTGCTTAGGAAGGTCTAAAAGACAATAAAAAATTTATTTCGGAATTCTAGCTCGATGTTTAAAAATGGGGCAAAACCCTCTTTTCCCACGGAAAGTCGGCGCCTATGACAATCAATCATCATCTGTCATGGCTAGATATGTCAACAACCATGCGGTCGTTTTTATCAACATTGTCAAGTGTAGAAACGACGAAAATAAACATATTTATTAAAATAATAATGTCTAAGTACCTGATAGATACCAGCTAATCCGCTTAGCTGCAGTATATTGTATTGGAACTTGGTTCTTTCGTTGCACACTGCCAAAACTACATTTTCATTACTTGCAGATTCATCATAATTATCCACTAACATATCCGACATAAAATACTTCATTTAATTACTATAACACGTTTAAAATTAGTCACTTAGCTGATTTAAAGTAACACTAAGTTCTAGGTTATGAATATTGCATTGCTAGTTGCCTACTTTCCATGCTCCAAACAATGCAGAAACGCGAAGTTAGCTATAATCTAAGGGTTATTTTTACAGAACACTGTGAACATCTTGGGATGTTATAGTTTAAAGTACCTATTACTAATTATTTTATGCAAACATCGTCGATTACTGTTAAATTGTTGCTACTATTAGTATTAACAACACATGAAAATTAAAATTCTTCTTCTTCTTCTCCTTGTTTATGTGCCGTGAGTAGGCCATAAAAGAAGAAGAGTGCACCTGGCATTAGTGACCTACAGATGTCGTCTGTAGATGTATAGTATACGGTTCCAGTCTGATAGTTTGAAATAATTTATCAGTACTTGTTTTTCGCAAATTTAAATTTTTGTGTATTTACAAACATGTATTCAAATGACAAGATGACGGATAAGGTGCTGATATATGGGAGTGTAACAAATTAATATTATCGTGCAACAGCGTCAAAGACGTTTCCCTAGAAAACAAAATATTATGCTGAATACTTTTTGAACCACATCGAACAGCTGTTTTATGCCGTGGCAGTAAACGTGTGGCAGTGTTTTTATGTATTTGTGTAAATTTGCGTGTATTATGTTGTTATCATCTGTGCTTTTTCCCGACGTAAGTAATAGGACTTGGTCAAGACCGCCAAACCAAGTCGAGGGAAGGAGAGGTCCACAGCAAGTACAAAAATCTTTGCAAGTTTTAATTTAAACAAGCAAGAAAACAGATGATTAAACATTCTTCAAATCTCTCCAAGTATCAATCCTGGAAATAAATATTAGTAAGATAGGTGCTGCCTCTCTGTGCTACCATACCGTATTTCTCATTAAATAATAATCTACATTTTGTAGTATTTTTTCTTTGGTCAATGCGGTGACCTGTCACTATGTTTGACACCTTTGACTTTGGCATATTATACCTAACCTAACCTCTGGCAGATTATACTTAACCTCGCGGCTGACAGGTCAGTGACGGCAATAAATAGGGATTTAATATAGTTTCGAAAAAAAAAAAATTTTTTTCTTTATAAATAAGTTTGAAATTTTTTTAAAGGGTGTTTCCGTTAATTCTTATTTTTTCCTATCCCCTCTTAAAATATTTGTACTAAGTCATAGTTAACCCTGTATATGATACTAGTTTGTTTACCGCTACTGTTGTAGAACAACCATTGCAAAAACCATACTGGTTAGAATTTATGATATTGCATGTATCACAGTAATTGATAATTTGAATTTTCATTATGTACTCAAAACATTTTGAAACATGTGGAATTATGGAAATGGGTATAAAATTGCAAGGATCTTTACGTCATTCTTTTTATACATCGGTACTACACTAGCAACTTTTAAAGTGTCTGGAAAAATCAAAATTATGGCCGTACCATATGTCCAAGCATTAATACCAAGCGATTGGGCGAAGACTGGTGCCATGGCTGCCATGATCTCCTGATTTGAAATCCTTCGGACTTCTTTTTGTGGGGATATTTAAAAAATTAAGCGTATCGCATCGAAGTGGACACTATTGATAATTTACGCAAACGTATCATGGCTGCGACCAATAACTTACGAGTTTAAAACGGACAAGAAGCAGAAACATTTGTGTTAATCTGTAGAGACTGGGTAAAACGAGCCCAAAATCTTGTTATTGTAATATCAGCTATTCCAAACAATTTTATTAATTAAAACAACAAATTAATTCTATTAATAATTAAAAACATCACATTATGGGCAAAAGCAGTTGAATTTGCTGCATTCCTTGGGAATTTCTTTCAGTTTTTTATCCGGTTGTCGATTGATTTGCCTCGACAGGTTTTACAGTGGACCAGTTTCGAGTGCCGTGCAGAAGTGTAATTTTAATAAATCATTTTTAAAAATGCCCATTTTGATTTTTTTTACAAAATTGTGTTTGTAAGAGTACATGCAATTTATTTTATATAAGTTCTTGTTAAGTCTAATACTATTCATTCATAGTTTAGAATTGGATGAGATATTTTGCGCAATATATTTCACTCGCAAAATCTGTCACATAAATGTGTCCGATTTCACGTACCCAAGCCCTATCGCAAGAAATGTCGCGAGTTGGCGATATGATTTTTCGCGCCTAGGATGGAGCTTAAATCAGCCTCTCGTTTCAGTCTGCCACCACGGATTCCACACTCTCTCCGCTTGTTCTGACAAATTATGGCGTCGTAAACGCGGCAATTTCAGCGTGAGACGTACGAAAAGTAATTTATACTCCGTCTTGCCTATAAGCGCCTCCGACAATGCTCATTGCGCCGCTTTTGCACGTTCGGGTAGATACCTGATGAGTCGACGAGCTCTAGCCTCTATATATGGGATAGCAGACAGATTTGTCTGTTTATAGTCGGTCGGAGAGGAACACATAATCATTTGCACAGTTAATTTATGATTATTACTGAGATTACACTGCCGTAAAAGAATGAAAAGACAAGAGAATAGCGCTACGTTGTTAGAAGTTGCCAGAAAGGTGTCAGAAAAAACGTCTTGTTACTAGTCGTTTGATGTAATATATTTATTTACTTAAAAAATCAATCTCTCTTTTAATAGTATTATATAGCGCACATCACCTTTATGGTATTTTAATATAGCGAAAATAGCAAAAATAAAAAGCAAAAAAAAAGAACAAAGACAAACAATAATTATGTTAAAAATATCAGTAGAAAGACACTCTAACAGTGTGCAGATGCGGTGTTGACACTATAATCATAGGCGATGTCATTCATGAAGAGAAAGAGAACAGCGGGCCCAGAGTATTGAACCCCGAGGCACGCCTGATGTTAGGTCAAAATGTCAAGTCATATTTCATGCTTTAGAGCAATTTGTGTAGATGGCATATGGCTATACGAGTTCTGCTGTAAATTAGTTGGTGGTATCCTGGATACTAGGTCATGTAGAGTGTTTCTGAAATAAGGGGACGTAAAATTAAACAATTTTCATTAAGCAACCTTCTCAAATATAATAGCGGCAATAATTCACATGACTTAAGTCACGGCTGACGTTATGCAATTGCTTTTATTGCCAACATAATATTTGGTCGCATTAACAACAATATATTTTTGTAATTTAGTACAAAATATAGTGCAAACATTTAGTTATTTAATCTCAGTTGCAATTTCTTAAATATTTGATGATAATATAAAGAATTATTCATTTATTCGTATAACGTAAGTCATCCAAAATTCTTGCCGCATCTATAACCTAAAATGTCATATTGTTAAGGTAAAAAATTGTTACATCAAAAGTGCTAATAAAAATATTTACTTTGAAACATTTTTTAGGGGTTAGAAAGTGTTGAAACTTTACTGGGACTGAAATTAATTAAAAAAATTACCATAAATTTATATTAAGTAATTCAGTATTTAAAACACATATTTAACGTGCATTCTGACTGGTGCTGTGGCCTGTGTTATCTTCAACAAAGTGTAAAATGTCTTCTTCCCTATTTATGACACATTGCGATCTTTCTTGTTCACGACCTTCATAGGTTCCGTTTATTCTAGCGGCTTCCTACAGTGTTTGCACTGTTATGGGATCCAGTCCTGCAAAGTGGTTACAATTACAATTTAATTTAGAAAAAGTGTGACATTTTTTATTATATTAAAGGCAGCACAGCTGTGATAAAATTAAATAGCTTCCAGGTATGTTGTATCTAATACAGTATTTTTTATCATGCAGCAAATTAACCCAATTTCAAGTGGTGTGTAATTGTTTTATCGCTATTTATATTTACACCTCTTGTCGCATATTACCAAATTTTTCTATATATTATTATCACTGATGATACAATGCAAGACGGCTGCGCATTAAAGTTAAAATTAATGACCGATGCAATTTTCAGTCCATTGCACGAATATAGAGTCTGCTCTAATTTGGTTGCATTGCACGTGAAATTTTGGTTCCTTTTCTGGTAATATTCAGTTTTGCCATCCTACACAAAAGGAACTAACAGCGAAGAATCAAGTAAAAAGTGAATTAACCTCAATTAACCATAATATTTTTTTTTATTTCATCCATTGAAACTAGGTTGATTGAAACTTCACACCGCAGTACACAACACCGGTATGTTTTGATGGTTTTGCAGTAGACCAGCAGATCGAAATCATTTTCATTTTACTAATTTGGCAATGGGCAATATATTGCATAAATGTAAAACAACTGACACCTTGTAATATTGCATAAAAGATTTTGCTGCAAAATAGTTTTCATTGCATTGCATGCTCCATTGCCTAAATGTAAACCGGCCTTTAGGTATTAATAATATTTTGTGAAATAACTACTGACGAATATTGATATTTCTTTTGTTTTTTTTCTGTTCAACAAATTTTTTGAATTTTGTAAAAATTTGTAGATGTGATTATAAGGCTGTTTTCAACATTTTTAATGTTTAAACAGAATTAATTTTTTTTGTGAACATCCTTACTGTTTTGTCGTACGTGAAATATCACACTCGTATGTTATACGCTATTTTTCGCACTTGTTATGTAATATGCTATACCTATACAGATAGATGTCAGTGAGATAGAACTGGTCTGCTTACTTCCTGCTCGGCCTAAACGGTTCGACTTACAGGAAGCGACCTACATTGCAGCAGGTACTTAACACAGACCTTTCGCCCTGGGCGACGAGCCATTATATCTGTAAATTATACTACAGGAAACAACTACTCCGCGGACTAATGCCCCGACCGCCATTGAATTACTCCTGCAGTATCTGTGTGAACAGCCAATAACCCTTGTCGGACACACCACCAGACATAGACCGGTTTCGGGCTTGTTAGCCCTCATCAGTATGCCATAGGTAAGATGACCGACAATTGAACTGGCTGTTCCTTCATATGTATGTTCACATATAAACTGAGTGCAGGTGAGATATTAGTGGTTTGCTTACTTCCAAGACGGGAGGACGCAACTAAATTAAATATTATTTACAATTTAACCAATTGCAGACTGATTTGACAACCGACTGAAACAACTAAAACTTCAAAGCCATTATTACGCCGATATTTTTAGAAAACAATTTTTCCTCGACGTATCCTTCTGCGAAACTATAGCCGGCATTTGTTAAGGTTAGAAAATAATCTGCCATTACGTAGCCGAGGGTAATAAAACATTTTCCAGCGCTTCGGAGGCCGGATATATATTTTCCCCGGATGAAAGGGGTATTAGATAAAGGAGGTCGAAGGTGCAACAGTAAAAGAAGATAATAACATAAAGGAAGATGTATTACTTATGTTACGGAGCCACTTTCCTCGAATCTACATTCAATCGGACGAGAGTTCTCGTCGATATTTCATTTTTATATCGCTCTCTTGATGCAGCGCGACATCTTTGTTGTTTTCTTTGGAGGCTATTTATTGGCGGGATAGAAAAAATAAATGAATAGCGATGTGTGGGGGGGAAGTGGCGGATCAGACTGGAAGAAAAGAGTAAATCATTTCATTAATCATTTTACACTCATTATATACAAGTTATACTTCTTTTTTAATATCCTTATCTTTAATTAGTATACAACCATGAAAATCTACACATCCATTAATACAGAAGCTGTTAAGTATTGCATGAATTTTACTTAAGGCTGGTTTTATAGTACCTGAATAAACTGTAAACCATGTTTCGCCTTTCTTCGACAAAAAATTCATATTTTAACTGTAGACATATTTGTCTTGAAAATAAAAGTTTTTTATTTTTAACTTCTAAACCGCTAGCACAGAATAAAGGAACTACCAGAAGCGAAATCTAAGGCGGCGCCTTTGATCTTGGATGGTCACAAAAATTTAACCTTGAATTTGAAATTTGACGTATCTACTACTTACTACACTGAGAGAAAGTTGTATATAATATCTACAGTCTACACTAAGAAACAAGTTGACACTATATTTATTTAGTCATATTGAAGCTTTAAGCAGTATAAAATACCTACTATGTATAAAATTATTAAAATATAAAATACATGTATAAATTGCATTTATTCCTGTTTATTTTTTTTATTGTTGTGAAAATTGAGCTTTTTTTGAGCTTGAGAGCTTTTTCAGATATATTTGCCATACAGAAGATTTGATACTGCAATAGATGTTTTAAATAGTATAGTCACTAATATTTCCTTTGTTTCAATTATGGAAGCTATTTTCATTTCAAGTATAGATTTCAAGTATGAGTACCTACTTGGTGGGCCACGCTAGATGCAGGTCAACTCAATCATTCCGCAAAGCACACAGCAATGATCCGACTTTTCTTACATCTTTTGCTCTTTCCTAGTTCCAAATTTACAAAGTTATTCTTAATTATTTTCAGAAACAAAGTGTATATATAAAAAAATTATTTTCCTCCATTTATTTTGTTCACTTTACGTTTTAAACCTTAGTTTACTTGTGTCAAAAAATATGATTTAGGGCACTCTGGGCACTTGAATCTAAAAGCACTGGTGTAAGACTCAAATGAAATCAATATTATGGGAGTTATTTTGAAACTAGTTTCAAGACACCTAAAGTTTTAATTTTGAATAAAATTAATTTATTTTTCAATGTTTACTGAATAATAACGGAGATGGTCTTAAAGAAAACACAAATATGGTTTATGAAATATATATTTATACAATACCTATTTTACATAACTATAAATTAAAAGAATCTATCACTTTCCAAAACACACCAAACCGACACAGCGACACACATAAACAAGAAAGCAAAGCGAGGTTGATTAATAAACAACTTGTAAAATGGCGACGCCGCACATGCGCACTAAAATTGTGTTTAGGCGGCAGCTCTCTCCTTCGCTTCTGGTAGTTCCTTTATTCTGTGCCGCTAGTGATAATTTAACCATATTTGGCGTGCATATTTAGTATGATAGTAGATATGAAACAAAAACTTACCAGCGGCGGAGGTGTGGGTATAATCGATCATAAATTGCCAAAAAAAATATATCACCCGGTATGTTGTTACAAATAAAATGATGTCCGATATGGCTTATTATTTATTATTATTATTTCACATTCGTTTTTTGTTGTTTTGTTCCAAATTGCCAACATTACATTTTCACTCAATACTAGTCCGTCAGGATTACCCAGTAACAACAAAACAACTTCGTGTACAGTTAAATAAAATGCCCATTTATTCTGAGAAAATTTGTTGAAGGTAATACTAATATATAATAGAAAATATTTAATATATCAGCAGTCTTGTCCGCAAACCTTTATTAAATTACTAAAAAACGTTTAAAATTGAAAAAAGCATTGAAAATGAAGGAAATCACAAAATCATAAAATAAAATTTCGTTATACATAAGGTTGGAATTTTTTTAAAGAATGATTCCGTTAATTCTTATTTTTCTCTATCCCCTCTTAAAATATTTGTATTTAATCATAGTTAACCCTATATTTGTAATCCGAGATGATGAATTATCAACATCTGTACACCCTGTAACATTCCTTTTATTATAAAATTAAGAATGTCACAATTTCAATATGAAACGTCTAGTAACAAGGTATTTTTGCACATCCTGTATAATGTTGGTAGATTAAGTAAGTGTAAACCATATCCAGTGTACCATGTAACTTTAGATTTCTTCAAATAAGCCTGAAATGTAAACACCTTGTACAATTGATATTTTATTAGTTATTTACTTACCATTACTGTGAACCAGTTACATCGATGTATATCGTTATGTTATAATTTTTAACTCTGTATAACACCCTGGAAATTTGTTAACAGTTTATTATTTAATTAGTGTCACTTATTGTAATAAGCTTTGTTTTGGCAAAAGCAAGGTTAAGGTAACTGTCATAATAATTCAATTCGATTCGAACTATTGGAACAATGTGCTGAGATCTCGAACGCGCATTTGACCGAACTTTCATAGAAACCGAACCAATCAGATTTCAGTGAGTTTTAGATCTTTGTAGGGTATAAAACCTACAGGAACCTAAATTCTAGTCTTTTTTCGTTCTGATTTTGGTTGACTGAAGTTTTTCCATATTACAGATTTAATTATAGTGCGCAGCCAAATTTTGAAAATAAATATTAATTTATTGAAGTCATCAATAAGGATGGAGGTATATGTTTGACTAATTAAGATTATTATCGATAGTAGATTTCATTTTAAACAATATTGTATGTTATTTTTTGAAACTAAGAATATAAAAATACCTAACCTGATCTTGATCTTTGCTAAAGCACATGCTAATTATTTTTTTCTTTTTTTTTTGTTATTTCTTCTTAACTTTAGAGGCCAATTAAATTAACAATTAATTAAATGAATAATTTAGTGAATAATTAAATGAACAATTAAATTAATTAAATAATTGAATAATCAACAATTAAATCAATCAATCAATAAATTTTTATTGATGTTACGTCGAATGATGTAAAATTTTGAGAATTTCTATTTCTCAAGTTGGAATATTTTGTTTAACCTTGCTGAAAAGTTTTCATTGAAGAATCAAAATTAAAATAAGAAAGCCATTCTAAAGCTTTGAAATCTAGATTGCAAGCGGCACTATCCAGGTACGACAGGAAAGCTGCTGTTCTCGAAGCACTGCTTTGAAAATCCAGATTGTAGCGGCCCTAGTCCAGGTACGACAGGAAAGCTGCTCATCTCCAACGTTAACAACGGATGAACTTGTCAACTGCTTCAATACCACTTCTGTATGTCAACTTCTTCAATTCCACATCTGTGTATCAACTGGTGGGCAAGTTAATAAACTGTGTTTATTTATGTATGTATTTTATTTCACTTTTTGACTTCAGCAAAATTTATCATCCTCCTACAGGGGTAAAAGGCAAACCGAACAGAATATTCTGTAGGTGGCGCCCAATTATAACATCATTTTAAACAGTTTGCTAGTCAAGAACCCACGACTTTAAAAAGTGCCCCGACTAAAAGAGCAGCCGTCCGCAACATTGTACATTTATCGTTTGTAACAAACGATAGGTAACAACAGTAGATTGCAAATTACTGAAAAAATATACAATTTTATTGTCGTAAATCAGTTTCTTATGTAGTTTGATTCGATCTTCGCGTTTTATTCCTAAGCCCTATCTGGGCTCCCTCCTACATGTCAGAAATTCCTGCCGTGCAACTTGCCGGCGCTAAGCGAACTTTTAAATTGTTTCCAAATCCCTTTTAATTAAAATTCGGGGCGTAATCATTCTTATCGAATTAGGATCTCATCTTTTCATTACTAATTTTATTATGACTGCGGAAGTTAATAATCGCGACTTTTCCAACTCGTTTACAAACATTCAGGAAGGCTCGCCGATCGCCCCGATCTCATTCCAGATAAGCCAAAATGGTCGGCGAACTTTCCGTGATAATTGGTTTAATTTCAGTCTTTCGGACGTTCTGCTTTTTTTTTTGTTAAATGTTTCCTTTTGTTTTGATTCCATCGTCTGTGTTTAGAGAAAGGTCAGGGCCTTAAAACGGCAGGAAACGGACAATTTTAATTCATATTCCTGTTTCGACAGTGCGAAATGTCAAGAATATCTTGGGCTATTAAAATCAACCTTCAGAAAAGTAAGTTGAATCATTTGTAGTTCATTCGTTATGAATTATTGTTTAGGTCATGAGTCATGACTTGGGCTATACACAGTAATGTTCTTTTTTTAAAGCATAATTGCTGCAAAAAACGACGGCATTTATGATTATATCAAAGAAGTGTGTCAACTTATTAAAATATATGAATCAGTTATTTCTAAAAGGTTCTAAATCATCTAATTTTATGTAAAATGTTTGTATATCACCATTATATTCTCTTCGATACGTAATTTATGTGAGAAAGACGTCAGTCCCATAACTTTAGCATATTGTTATCATCTGATTTGATTAAAAAAAGCCTGCCACCATTATTGTTTTACCAGATATTGCACACAAAGCATACTCTCCAGAAGAGATACCGAAAATAGTCAACGTATAGAGAAAATGCGAATTTTATTAATAATAATAATTAATATTGCAGTAACTTAGCTTTTATGAATTGGTTGATTGCACTATCAAGGCAGACTCCCAATAACTGGCGGGAATTTCATAATATAAACATTTTATGTCCAATTCATAAAAACATGATATCTATGGTTTTCTGAACTCCCCAATAATCTGACTATTTTTAAATGGTTTTCAATATATTTTATGATTTCTATATACCGAACAACAAACTGTGCTACTGAAAAAAATAATTTATATTCATAGATATGACTAGGGTTGGAAATATTTGTCGATATATCGATAATAATACAGATAAAAAATTATCGATAATATCGACAATCTATCGATATTATCGTTAAAGTAACGTTATAATAACGATAATATCGGTAGCTACCGATAGTTTTGTTTATCGATAATATTTTGACTCACGAAAAATCACTTTCAGCCGTAGCTTGATGCTTTTGAAGCCAGTAATGATTTGTGCGACTTATATGTAAATATTTTCGTAGGTTTTAGATTTTTTTATACTATGAACTGAACAGTTTTATGTAAGTAACCTAAAATGTAGGGAACAATCACAAAGTGGGCGACATTTGTTGAGATAGAATGAAATTCTTCCGGGGATGAATAAAAAAGACCACAGATCTCATAAAGAGAAGCGACAACTTGTTGATAGTAGGGTTTGAGAATATTTATCGATATATGCGCAAATGCGGCTTAGTAATAATATGCTGCCCCCTCTCCCGCACAAGTCTGTGACTTCTGGGCTAATCCTCGTGATTATAATGAGGGGTAAGATATTATTATTATTATTATTAAAGAACAAAAGGAATTAAGCGGATCGCAAATATACAAGATAGAAAACATTTAGCGGCTAAAGGATCCGGAAAAGAAGGTGATAAGGAACAACGAGCAACTGCGGACAACGTTGTTTCTAGGTTATTGCCCTTCATCAGCGCAGTGCAGCTTAAACAAACAAGAAGGAAAAAAGAAGGGCAAATGACACGACTACACAGGAGAATGACCAGCAGCCACCTATTCCTTATTTGCAGCATCGTGCCACATCCTCTGTTTTGAGGACAAGAGTAGCAGTCGCTGCGGAAGAGAGTCCAGCGACTACTGTGTCAGGGTCTCAGCCAGAACAAAACAAGAACAAAAGGAATTAAGCGGATCGCAAATATACAAGATAGAAAACATTTAGCGGCTAAAGGATCCGGAAAAGAAGGTGATAAGGAACAACGAGCAACTGAGGACAACGGTCTTGTTATCTTTTAGTTAATTATTATTAATTATTTTAAAATTTCTGTTCTTGCATTGTTCTGGCTGAGACCTGACACAGTAGTCGCTGGACTCTCTTCCGCAGCGACTACTCTTGTCCTCAAAACAGAGGATGTGGGGCACGATGCTGCAAATTAGGGATAGGTGGCTGCTGGTCATTCTCCTGTGTAGTCGTGTCATTTGCCCTTCTTTTTTTTCCTTCGTGTTTGTTTAAGCTGCCCTGTGCTGATGAAGGGCAATAACCTAGAAACAGCGTGGTCCGCAGTTGCTCGTTGTTCCTTATCACCTTCTTTTCCGGATCCTTTAGCCGCTAAATGTTTTCTATCTTATTATTATTATTATTTATTATTATTATTATATCGATAATTATCGATAATAATACAGAAAAAAAATTATCGATTATATCGATATATCGATAATATCGGTTTATTTTATTTATCGATAATCGATAGCTCCAAACCGTTATCACCCACCCCTAGATATGACCTTCTATGCACTTTAATATTGATATTTAAATTTTATGAAATAAATATTGTATAGTAAACAGTTATATTATTTTATTAATATTTTATTCATAATTTTTTAAAACGGTGTCCCCACAAATGTCAGATGTAATTTTTGCAAAAAGAATAATTATTTTGGAGCCAAAACGGAAAATTTTTAAATACTATTTACTCAAATACAATCATAGAGACTAATATCTTTATGCATAATAAATTCATAAGATTTATAAATGTCTGATGCGTTTTTCAAAACAACACATATTTAAATTACGCCTTTAAACCCTGATTCTACTATTGATTTGAAATTTTAGTAGACTGTATGAATAATAAATAAAAAATGATGAAATAAAACAAATAAAGACGACGGGCTGCAAAACGACTTACCAATGGTGCAATCGATGGTGGTAAACGTTCTTAACACATCCGTCTTCTTTCTTGATAGTTATTGTAACATTTGCAATTGATGTGTACCGTCGCGAATCGGTTTTCGAAGTGTCGCTCGCAACCCTTCCTCGCGAACAAAAAAAAACTTGTAGAAAAAGTAAAACAAGAAACCGCGACAACAAAAAACTACCGACACAACAAATTTCTCAATAAAATATATCTACGAGTATAACATTAATTACCTATACAAAAATACCTACTTAATTTTATATAATTATACCAAAAAAAATAAATTTTGTTTCATGCGGACGCAACATACCGCCCACCATAAAATACAGAGTTTTGTATTTTATTGTTCTTGATTAGGCAACGGACAGAGTTTGACAAGAGGTCTTTGTGTGATGCCTTTGCCAACACAAAGAGTTGCCACGCGAAAAATCCCATCTTTCCCGGGATGAAGTTTGACGATGCGACCAAGTCGCCAATTTAAAGGTGAAACAGTATCCTCTTTAATTAAGACTAAAGTACCAGGCACAGTCAATGAATTATGTTTGTTCCATTTGTTTCTGAATTAATGTATGAAGGTATTCTTGGTGCCATCGATTCCAAAAATCCTGATGTAACCGCTGTAAAAGCTGCCATCTGCTTAAAGTGTTTAACTTTAGATGAGTGAGATCTTTGTCAGGTAATACGGTTAATGGTTCTAAGGTAAGGAAATGTCCGGGAGTTAAGGCACGAAGGTCATTAGGATCAGAACTTACGGAACATATGGGTCGCGAATTAAGAAGGGCTTCAATTTGGGTGAGAAGTGTGGAAAATTCTTCAAATGTCAGAATTTGTTGACCAATGGTACGGAAGAGGTGAGATTTCACTGATTTAATGCCAGCCTCCCACAAACCACCAAAGTGAGGAGCTGACGGAGGATTGAAACTCCATGAAATTTTTCTGTTTCGACAGCAGTTTTCATTAAATCAGCAATATATTTGCTTGCCGCAGTGAAATTAGTTCCGCAATCACTAAATATATATGAACATCGCCCTCGTCTAGCGATGAATCTTCGAAAGGCAGCTAAAAAGCGTCAGAACTAAGGTCAGAAACTAACTCCAAATGAAGAGCTTTTGTAGAAAAACAAACGAAAAGACATATATACGCTTTATGTGTTTTAGCTCCTCGATATTTTCCAAGGGTAATAGTAAATGGGCCGCCGAAATATACACCCACACATGAGAAGGGTTTCAACTGAGAGACACGAGAAGTTGGTAAATTACCCATAAAGGGCTCCAATGGCTTAGGATTGTGACGAAAGCATCTATAACAATTAGATACGACTGATCGAATGGCACGTTTAGGAGACAAAATCCAATAATTTTGAGACAATAAATATTGAAGTGTTTGAACACCTGGGTGACAGTGTTCGCGATGAGTTTCTTCTATAATAAGAGTGGTTAAACGACAATTTCTAGATAATAATATTGGATGTTTTGATCCAGCGATAAAGTAGAATTTACTAAACGACCTCCTACTCTGAGAATTCCACATTCATCAAGAAAAGGACTTAATTTGCGAAGAACTTAGAAGTCTGTTTATTTTTAAAAGCTTGTCAATGTCATTTTGAAAGGTTTTATATTGCGAATATTTAATTAAAACAACCAAAGCTTGCTGAAGATCAAATATATCTATTAAACCTGATTTCTTATCATTGGGGTTTTTAAATTATGACAAAACCGAAGGCAATATGCTATGATACGTTTAATTTTAGACAAAGAAGAATATTTTTCCAAGAGGTTAAAAATGTTTCATGATCAATAATTGTAGTTGCAAATGTCAATTTTCGTTCCTCGTCAAAAACAGGGGATGTTCTATCATCTACCTCACTCACTGGCCAAAGATCAGAACTATGTTTGAGCCAAGAAGGTCCCGCCCACCATAACGGATGATCTACTAATTCTTTGGGCATAAGACCTCGCGATGCACAATCTGCAGGATTTTCAGCGGAACGAATATGGTGCCAAGCGGTAGGAGCTAATCTTTCTTGGATGTGACTGACTCGATTGCTAACGAAAGTTTTCCAACGGTGTGGAGATGATTTGACCCAAGACAATACAATTGATGAATCTGACCAAGCGAAAATGTTATGAAATTGAAGTTTTCCAGAATATGTTTTTAGTAGAAATTCAATTAAATTCGACAAAAGAACTGCTGCACACAGCTCAAGACGAGGAAGGGAAATACGTTTCAATGGAGCTACTTTAGATTTAGCACATACAAACGAAACTGTAATATTATCATCACCATTATTAAATCTAAGATAAATAACAGCAGCATATCCTTTCTCGGAACTGTCACAAAATCCATGAAGGTCGCAAGATTTAACTTGCAACGGTTTGATACAACGAGGTATGCGCAACGAGGAAAGATGGTGAAGCTCCCGTTTGTACTGGTTCCAGCATTTTAGTATGTCACTAGGAGGGGACTGATCCCATTGTAGGCCTAAAGTCCATAAATGCTGGATGAGATATTTGGCGAAGAAAGACACTGGAGCTAAAAATCCAAGAGGGTCAAAGATACGTGCCAATTCAGATAAGATTGTACGTTTAGTACACGATCTTTCTAACGGTTCTACACTGTATGAAAATTGGTCAGCTAATGGAATCCATTTTAATCCTAAAATTTTTAAACCGACACTATTAGAATCATCAAATGAAATATCCTGTTCATAGCGACAGTCAAGGGGAATTGATTCTACAAGTAATGGATTATTGCTTGTCCATTTACGAAGCAAGAAACCTGCTTTAGCCAATAATGAAATGAGTTCTTTTTGGAGATGTGAAGCTGCTTCTAGTGAATCAGAACCAGTCACTAAGTCATCAACGTAGATGTCTGACAAAATAACTTTTGATGCGTGAGGGAATCGCTTTGCTTCATCGTTGGCTAATTGAATAAGGGTACGAAGAGCAAGAAAAGGAGCCGAGGTTATCCCATAAGTAACAGTTTTTAACCAAAAGTCTTTGATAGGATCTGTTGGAGTGAATCTCCATAATATTCTTTGATAATCCCAATGACGGCGGTGTATTAGGATCTGACGATACATTTGCTTGATGTCAGCAGTGAAGACGAACTGATGTAGTCGAAAATTTAATAAGATAGAAGTAATGTCCTTTTGCAACTTAGGGCCTACTAGAAGAGTTTCATTAAGAGAGATTCCATCCGAAGATTTACATGACGCATCAAACACAACTCTTAACTTAGTTGTGGTACTGTCAGGTTTGAATACACAATGGTGAGGAATATAATAGTTTGGTTCCGAACTAAGATGAGAAGTTGGTATTTCTACCATGTGTCCACTATCTAAGTAATCTTTCATGAATTCCGAATAGAACATATGTAAAGATGGATCACGAAGCAAACGATTTTCCAAAGCAAAGAAACGACGAAGAGCTATAGATCGAGAATCTGAGAACGAAGGTTCTGTGTCTTTAAATGGAAGAGCAACAATGTAGCGACCAGATGGATCACGAGAATGATTTTCTACAAACGATTTTTCGCAAAGAAGATCTGAAGAAGAAGCCTTAAGATCTGGTACTTCTTCTAGTTCCCAAAATTTTTTTATAGATTGATCAAGTGAATAGTCTAAGGCACTATGAAACGAATTAAGAAAATTGCAGGAAATTTTACCCATAAGGATCCAACCAAAAATTGTATTAATAGCAGTCGGCTGACTTTCATTACCCATTAAGTGACCAGGGGTTAGTATCAATGGGAATATGTCAGCACCTAGAAGAAGATCGACATCACTTGGAATATTAAATTTAGGATCTGCTAATTTAATATTTGACAATTTCGAAAAGTTGCAATTAGGAAGGCATTGGGGCGGCATGGTGCCACATATTTTGGATAAGATTAACACATCAACTGGTAGTTGTGGGGAAAATTTGTTTACTGGACGAACAGTGCTAGTTACATATCCTAAAGCTTGTGAAGACATTTCTCCTAACCCGTGAATCGATAACGATGAACGAGAACGTGGCAGTCCTAAACGATTTGCACATCGTTCTGTTATAAAGCTTGCCTGACTGGCACTGTCTAATAGTGCTCTAACTTTGTGAAAATGCCCATGAACGTCACAGATCTCTATAACAGCAGTTGATAGAAGAACTGTCGAATTTTGAGGAAGAATATTAGTCAAGGAACTCACGTGACTGGTTGGAGTTGGATCTGTTTTAGCTGTTGAGGTGGAAGGAGATGTAACTGAAGAGGCGATTGGACGAGCTGCAATACTTGAGGATGGTGCTTCAGGAGTATTACCGACAAAATGTAATAATGTATGGTGCTTAGCTTGACAGGTTCGACAACTAAATTTTGAATGACAAGCTGCAGAATGATGAGACGAGTTGAGACAATTTAAGCACAAATTATTTTGTTTAGCAAAGTTATATCTATCAAAAGGTACTTTTTCGAGAAACAATGAACATTTATATAAAGGATGATAACAATTACAAAGTATACATTTAGTTGATGGTTGTATAGCATTAACAAAACAAGACTAATTAGGTTTATTAGAAACAGATGGTTTAGTTTTATTAAAATTAACTGGTTTCGATTTGTCTATTCCATCATTCAAAGAAAGCGATACTGTTTCATAAGCAGTGCATTATTTTTGCAAAAATTAACCAATTCCACGTAAGATGGGATATTAGTTGAGCTACATTCCAGTTCAAAACGCGTAACTGTCGCTTCATCTAATTTTGAAACTAAAATATTAAACATTACAAAGTCCCAATACTCGACTGGTAATTTAATATTTTTAAAGCTTCCAAATTTTCAGAAAAACGATCTAATAAATCTCTTAAATCAGTTGATGACTTAGACTTTAATTTTGGAGCATTAATTATTTGTTTCCAATAGGAATTAGCAAGAATACAAGTGTTCTGGTAACGAGCAGTTAAAGCGTTATATGCAACTGGATAGTTTTCGTCAGTTAATGGAATAGATTTGATAATTGAAAGAGGATTCTTTGACAAAGACATCAACAAAAATTGAAATTTTTCAGAATTTGATAAAGTGCTATTGTTATGTACCAAAGAGCGGTATAAATTGATAAATGTGGGCCAGTCGTTAAAGTTGCCATCAAATTTAGGGACATCTATTTTTGGTAAGCGCACATTTGGCTGTCTTGCGCTAGTTTCAGAAACTTGAGTTTCATTTTTCAACAAAGAATGATAAATCGATTTAATTGTATAGTATGAATTGTCAAAACTAGTTACTACAGCCTTTTCTGTTTCAAAATCTGGATTTTCAGTGACAGCTAAAGTGGATAATAATAAATTATGTTGATGGGTAAATTCTTGTTTAATATTATCTACATCAGAATATCGAATTTTAAACATATCAACAACAGCTTCCTCAGCTGATGCACGTCTAGCAAATCCTTAAGTTCAATAAGGCGATCGTACCAGAGATCTCTCTGTGCTCTGAATTGTTTAAGTTTATTTGCCATTTCTTTCTTGTTTAAAAAAAGAAAACGAAGTAGACTATTAAAGGTTAAATACAAAAGTAAATCGATTTATCACTAACTGGCAAAATTATTGAAAATAATGTGATAACAACAACAATAAAATACTATGTGTACCTTGAAAGAAGTTCACTCTGTATAAAATGAAATCAAAAATAAAAGCGGTATGAACGCAAACTGCAATATATAATCGCCCGTACTATGAAATTCTAACAAATATGTATCTAAATTGACGCGATAACGACCGTGCTAATACTGTATCGCTCAGCGGTCTGTAAAAAAGCGAAGAAAAAGAACTATGCGAACGCGAAAAAGAGTTTAGCATGTATCAAATTACGATTAATAAATGCTAAATTGTTTAAAAATATTCAAATAAACTAATATATTATGAACGAATCCAATCAATTCGGTCGAAAAGAATATACGAAAATGGCAGCAATTGCCGAACGAAATTAAATCAAAATGTCTAATTAGATAACTGAAGTTGAGAAATTTGTTATGTATAGAAACAATCACGAAAACTAATTTGGAAAGTATCCTAGGCTCGATAGGACCAAAAATGATTTGAAATTTTAGTAGACTGTATGAATAATAAATAAAAAAAATGATGAAATAAAACAAATAAAGACGACGGGTTGCAAAACGACTTACCAATGGTGCAATCGATGGTGGTAAACGTTCTTAACACATCCGTCTTCTTTCTTGATAGTTATTGTAACGAAAATTTGCAATTGATGTGTACCGTCGCGAATCGGTTTTCGAAGTGTCGCTCGCAACCCTTCCTCGCGAACAAAAAAAACTTGTAGAAAAAGTAAAACAAGAAACCGCGACAACAAAAACTACCGACACAACAAATTTCTCAATAAAATATATCTACGAGTATAACATTAATTACCTATACAAAAATACCTACTTAATTTTATATAATTATACCAAAAAAAATAAATTTTGTTTCATGCGGACGCAACAACATATTGATACACATCATAAGAGATAGGAGCTTCTATTGCTCACAGTTTATAAAATTGTATTGTTACTTTATGTTTTATAGATGATTTTTTATTTCACTACAGATATTAAAATATAGCTCACTTACTATAATACATATATTCGATCTTTTGGTTCACCATGAACGCCGACATGGAAGGAGCAATGAAATTACTTTTATATTTTTACTTTCCCCCCTTCTCTAGCAAATCTCTGCCATCAAGTAAAAAAGTTTCATAAATAGTTTTTATCAGTTTTTGGGATTTACAGTTTTTTTTTGATGTCGCATAGTGAATACACGCTTAGTTTGCCATGATTAACATGTTAGCAATTTTGTACCCAACACGATTTTTGTAAGAAACACGCTTTTACCGTTGTCTAAATTATGTATTTCGTCAAACTGGCTGCTAAAATATTTATAGTCGAATAATAAGACTGGTAGTGCAAGAAGCTGGCTTGAGAAAGAAACCAATTAAAAGATCGTAACCACAAAAAGACCATAACGAACCGAGGGAGATAGGCGCGTTCATTTTCGACGGTCGGCAAGGCATTCTAATAATGATACAACTCATAAACGCGCTCGTAAAAAAATATATTAGGCCGTACGACCGAGAAATTATGAAAGAAACAAGGTTTCGATGTACCTAATCTTCTCGTGTCGGATACTTAACGCCTTTAATGTTTGTTGTTGAGATACTTTCGGCTATAATTTTTGAGTATTCGCACTTTTAATTTCATTGTTGTGATGTCAAGTTTGAAAATTAATTCATTTTTTATTAAAAATTGCTATTCTTGCAATGGGTATGTATGTATAAATTTTGTAAATATACATGATACAGAGTTAACTATAACTAAGTACGAATAAGAATCAAAACGTAATTGTCCATCAACAAATTTCCATTATTATTTATAAAGTGAAATGAAGCTGGCTGAGGCATAACACTCAGATCTTGTGAACCATTGTGCATGCCGCCAGTATGGGTTCTGTTGAAGTCTCTGATATCCTGAAACACAAAAAGGAGTTAATGAGCCCATTATTTCCAACATTTGCTTCACTGCAGAGGGCGTGCAGCCAATCCCGCTGATGTTTACAGGCGCGAACTGATCCAAATCTCGCATTAACGATTTCCATCACGCGTACGCCACCGAACCGTAGTGATTACGTTTTCCATCCGCACGAAAAGCAGACACGACGATGCCGGTTACCTTTGTATCTGTTGACATTAAAGAAATGAGGAAGGAATCAGCAGGCGGGGCACGAACGGGCATTATGCATGGTAATGGGCTGTCTTATGACGCTCCTCGGGGTCGAAGGTGAAGCCCTAGGTGGGGCACAAGGAAAACAAACGTGACTGGAATTTTTCAGGTTACTTTTGATTTATGGTAATTGATTATAGAGCGCGATGAGAGGCCCCGGTCATTTTATTAGCCGACCGAGACTGGGAATCCGTGGGAGGAGTTCCGTTTTCGTTTCATCGGCGGCAGGGTAAGGATACCTACTACAAGGAAATTTTGTGATGGTCATACGAAGGCGTAGAAGACCATCATATCTTTATTTTCTCAACATAAATTACGGTTTGTATCACGCAGTATCTAGTTTTATGTATTTTATAATTAATTACATGTTGTGTCCTGTAATTACGATTTGTGTCTTCTAATTACAAGACGTATCTTGTGATTTCTTAAGTTTCACAAGTTTGTATAATGTAATTACAACTTGTGTTTCGTAATTACAATGCGTATCTCGTTGTTACAACTTGGGTTTCATAATTACAACTTGAGTATTGTAATTACAATTCGTGTTTCATAATTAGGTTTGTGTCACGTATTAAGACTTATGTTTCGTAATTACTGCTTGCATTTCATACTTACGAGCCATGTCTCATTGTATATTGTAATTACAATTTCTGGTTCATAATTACAATTTGTTTCTCATAATTTCAGTTTGTATCTGGCTATTACAAATCGTATTTTGTAATTTCTTGTCGTGTAATTTAAACTTTGTATATATTATAATATAGCTGGTGTTTTGTTATTACAGCTAGAGACACGTAATAGAGACTCATGTCTAGTAAATGCTAATTATATCTTGTAATTTCCTGTCAATTCTTTAATTTCAGGTTTGCATATTGTAATTTTAACTTCCTTTTCATAATTACATCTTGTGTCTCATAATTACGGGTTATTTCTCATAATTACGGCTTGTGTCTGGCAATTACGAATCGTATCATGTAATTTCTTGTTGTGTCTTTTAATTTCAAGTTTGCATATATTTTAATTACAATTAGTGTTTCGGAATTGCAACTTGTGTCCAGTAGTTTCTTGTTATTTTTTTATCGCAAGTTTGTATTTTGTAATAATTACAATTTCCGTTTCATAATTACAATGTATGTCTCATAATTACGGCTTATTTCTTTTAGTTACGACTTGTGCCTGGCAATTACGAATCGCATCTTGTCATGTCTTTTAATTTCAAGTTTGTATATATTGTAATTATAATTGGTGTTTCGTAATTGCATCTTGTGTCACGTAATTGCGACTTGTTTTAGTAATTGCGAATTGCATCTCGTAGTTTCTTGTCAATTTTTTTAATTTGAAGTTTGTATATTGTAATTATAATTTCCGTTTCATAATAACTTCTTGTATCTCATAAATATGGCTAGAGTCTGGCAATTACGAATCGCATCTTGTAATTTCTTGTCGTGTCTTATAATTTCGTAATTGCAACTTATATTTCATGAAAGTTGTTGTCATGTATTTTAATTTCAAATTTGTATGTTTTAATTACGGTTTGTGTCACGTAATTACGACTTATATCTCGTAATTACTGCTTGTATTTCATAATTACGAGTCGTGTCTCGTAATGTCTTGTCGTATATTTTAATCTCAAGTTCATATATCAAAATCACAATGCACAATTACGACTTGTGTCAAGTAATTACGACTTGCGTCTCGTAATTATCACTTGTGTCTCACAATTATAACTTGTGTCTCATAATTACTTCCTATCTCAGAACTTCATGTTACGTCTTTTAATTTTTAGTTTGTATATTGGTTACAACATTTGTCTTGTAAATACGACTTGTGCCTTGTAATTTTTATCTTATAATTACGATTGATGTCTCGTAATTATAATTTGTAACTCGTAATTACGAATTAAGAACTGCAAATAATATTTCAATTGCCAATTTTTAATATAATTAGAAAGACCAACGCACTGGTAAAAACGTATTCAATAACTTTGTACGAAAATCGTTAAGAGGTGTGAAAGACAACATGATGAGGATATGGGTTATACTTTCTGCGCAAAATTCCACTTGCAAAATCATTGCCGAAATAAACATCCTTGGAGCTGAGACAGGGAAATAAAACCTATAGATACCTCTTCGATAAAATCTCGCCGGTGAAACGTTTCAAAATTTACGATACCCCCTCCCATTTAACGATTTTTCTTCGGTTTTATGACTACGTGCGTTGTTTTTATAGCCGGAAAGTTTCCTTGTAAATTTTTATCGGTCGTATCGTCTGCAAGTTCGAAGAGTGATATCCGACAATTTATTTACTTTTGTTAGGTACAAATACAAAGAAAGCCGTTCAGTTGTAGAACCAATTCGTTTAAAATCAAATTTTAACTATTGACAATAACATTTGTAGAGTTTATTGTGCATGATAATAATATACCACCTCTTCCTCGAACGAATGAATATAGTTTTACTGATTTTTATCTACGACCACTATATTAAGAGAGTTTAATACGTCTGTTTTTCATGGATTAAAGGCCTTTTAAAATACTAATGGATTAGATTTAATAATACCACGCTTCTATTTTATAGCATTTTACTTAGAATTATTATTAACATTTATCTCAAGAACGATCTTGTCATTTTAACCGGAATTATTTAAATTCACTCGATAAGGGGTGTCTGAAGGACTGGATGGACCCACAGCTTGGCCATGTACGACCTGGATTTTTTCAGCAATTGCCATCTTGATGGACAGTGAATCTTCAATATAACTTTCCGCTACCCTAGTTGATTTTCAACCACCATGACGCTTCACATTGGTAATGTCACCCCCAGCATTGGCCAGTAATGTTGCCGAAGAACGCCTCATTCCATGTCCGGTAAAACTTTCTGGATCAGGGAGCCCAAGAAATGCAGCCACTTTTGAAAACGTTTTCGAAATTGTGTTGATGCCTACATGTTGTGTAGTACATTTTTCAGCCACATATTGTCACGAGAAGTGCGCGACTCTATAGTAGGGAATCTGGGGTTTCCACCAAATCTCACGAAAAGTCCTTCACCAACCTCTAAACATAAAAATAATACATCTATTATATTCTTGGGATACTCGCTTGGTTTTTGCGAGAGGTAAAGAAACCTTTTAATACAAATATAAATTTATTAAAACAGTCATACCAATACCATACTTACAATAAGGAGATCTTTGCGCTGAGGAGTATTTTTTGTAGAGATCAGAGCCAGGCTGACATTAGCCCAGTTTCAATAGTATTTATATATAAAATTCTGAGTACATCAGATTATACTACCTATTCAAACAATGCGAACAGCCAGCAAGTCTATCGCTTGGTTCTTAGAGAGAGCAAGAAGGATAGACATAGTTTGGTTTGATAGTAACCTCTGCAACTGGACACTTTTAATTGTTTTGAATTTCACTTGTGTAACATTGACACACTATCGATTGTAAATATGTTTATAAATTTGGTTCGATAAAATAATTTAATATTCGTATGTACGACAAAAGGTTATTAATTTAAAATAATTAAAATATATGTCCAGCTGTAAACCATCTCTCTAAGATCCTCTTTGTTGACAATATCGCAAGAAAAATCTCCCACCGTCATTTTTAGGTCGTAGATTGATGTATTTTCGACACATTTCTCCAGCATTGACTGAAATAGCTTTTTCCAAGATCGTGAAACTTCTTGAAATATTTGTTTTCGTATCCGAAATGAGTACGTATAGGTAACTGAATTTGTCTTGGACATGAGTGATATCTAAAAAGATTAATTCGTTACATCGACAGCCACCTGCGACTCCCATGATCGTGTGTCGTGTATTTTCTACCTTAACTTCCTCATCCCGTGCTTTTTTAAAAAAATCTGCGATTTGGTTTCTCTCCAGTATTTTTGCCTTCTATTGTTTATAATTTCTTGATTCTACTTTCAAATATAAAGTAAGTTTACCATACTTCGAAATATCAATGTGTGCACTTTCAACATTGATTTTAGCATGGAATTGTCCACACTGAAGAGGCAAAAAATCGTTTCTCCACATTCAAAATGTAGGATAGTAGCAACTCTTCTGCAATAGTTCCTTCTCCTATGCCCTTTTTCGCCAGGTATCGAATTGCACCAATTCCTTTTCGTACCCACTTGCTTTTCACTGATAACAGACGTAATGTTGCTTTTTGCTGGATTTCAGCCAAAATGAAGAAATTCTCAGCTTCTCATTTTTTGTGTCGATTTTGTAAATTTTTTCACTCTTGACAAATATACAGACGCATGCCATAGAAACGATTCCAACACTGTCTAGTATTCAGGTGACAATAAAATAAATATTCTTGATTAAAATAAATTTGTCAAATTTGATCAAAACTATAATTTTTTGCCTGCACTCACAGGGCTCTCTCACTCTCCTAATTGATCGGTTTTAGCCGTGGTCGTGGATAAAACGATGGATTACATTCGGGAATTAACGAGCCCTTAATCTTCTCGAAAAAATGTTAATGCCTCGAATGCCCATTTTTTCTCGTGGATTAAAGCCTTATACAGGGTGAACCTTAAATAAGTACAAATATTTTAACTGCTGGTGTAGTTCGTCATATAGATCAGTCCAGTGAAAGCCATTTTTAAAAATTTCTAATATTTACGGAGATAATTTTTTTTTAAATACTCACATTTTGAGGACAGCTGCTTAAGCAAGCTAAGGAACCATATGATTTGTTGCGAGGTTGCCATATCTTCTCTAATATAAATATTACGTTTCCCTTAACGTAATAGTAAAGTAATACGGTTAATTCTATTTTAAAAATACTTGTTTGAAGCATAAGTACAGTAAAGTTGGGTATGTACTAGTATGATACGCAGCAATATTAACATACATTTTAACTGCTTAACTGACCTTACTATAAACAATTAAAAATGAATTTCCGCAAGTTAAATACTACCGCAAAGTATTTAGGAAGATATTACGTGATATTACTGTGTCCAATGTTCAAAAATTATACATAAACGTGCACACAAACTTACCTGTTTGTTAAAAAATTAACAATTTAATGAGTAATCCACATTTCACAAGTTAAATGCCATTGTACACTGTTAGAAAGAGACACAAGGGACAATTTCCTTAAGTTATTTTATGAATAATAACGAAAAACTATGATTTACACACAACATATTAAATTTAAAAGTTTGTTCAACAAAGACATTTGTGTAACACTGGCAACACTGTGAACTACACGTTCAATCTGAAGCGCTATGACTCATAAATGTATGAAAGTCAGCGGTCCCCAACAAGTTTTCTACAGAAAAATTACAAAATTTATTTAAAATTTCACTTTTTTATTTCTGATTGTTTTGTAAAACAACTATTAATTATGTGTTCTACACAGTGAACTATCCTGCTGGTTAAAATATTTGTACTTATTTAAGGTTCACCCTGTATAGTTAATAACTATTATGCGTCTCTTGTTTGTGTTTCACAGATATGGTTCTGTATTAATTTATAGTGGATTTTTGAGGAAATTTATCGATAAATTTTCACGTTGGCAGCATTTGGGCGTGTGCTTTTTGTCAATTATCGCGGCCATGTCCGTCGCGTTGTTCAATTTGGTACGTTATTAGCGAAATTAATACTCGGTTGGCTACCTGATAGGACTTACATTAGATCTGCAGCCAAAATAATTATTAAATGTCAATTATTGCGTTCTCCATTACCCGCGTTCGCCGCTTTGGATATTAATTCTGTGTCCAGACAACTGTTGCGAGATTTGTAGACAGGACCGGTTCTAGCACTTTGGTACTACAGTTAATATGCTTCTACTGTCACTACCTTATATTTTTATTTAGATCATTTTTTGTAGGTACTTAATTTTGTAACCAAAACTAGAATGCAGTGTTGGCTCGTGACATTTTGAACTAATTAGGCAGAATTAACATTTTTTGGCAACTATTTTCTTAATCATTAGTAATAAGTAGGTCAGAAAATACAAATACAATACATACAATTAGATTAACATTAACATATCTAGTTTTTTTCTCCTATATGTTTAATCATTTCTGTAGTTATTTTATATTCTCCTGATGCTTTACCATCCTTTAAATCTTACTTCCTTCAGTTCTTCCACCGTTATTGCTTCCTCATTTCCTTCTTCAATTGTTAATTTAGTTTTTTCATGTGTTTCCATATTCTCTAATAATAGCCAATACGATTTTAAAATTTCCATCCCATGTCTGGAGACAAAGGTTTTTACAGTATCATTTACCGTCGAAGATTGTGGTAACTGTCGATGTTGGTAGGAAGTGTTATTTATTTTCATCCAAAATTACAGTATTTTTAGGTGTTTTTTCGGTCGACTCCACCATACTATCATCAGGATGCCGAGGAAAAGGGATACTTGATTAATTTCTCCAAGTGAAAAAGTTACTCACGCCGAGTCCTTAATCTATTTGTAAAAGAGTGGAAATAAAATGTGCGAAATTAAATAAGGAAGATGCGAGAGTGATAATGCTGTTATCGAGACGATGCGCCATCTGCCACGAACAGGACGTCGAGTTCTTTATTCGGATAAAGCAGAAAGCTTGGTAAAAGTGGTGGCCACACTCTGGAAAATCAAGTGTGCGATAATTTACAAAACAAATATGCCAATTTTCATAACCCTTTTTGTATCCTGGTGTTCGAATCAGAAATTCTTATTCTACAAATGTTGTTTTGAACAACCATTTTTGAGCTATATGCATTTACATATTTTATTTCATAAACTTGACATTGACTTGCTTCGCACTTTGCCCATACTTAGGATTGTCTAAACTAGTTATAATTTCGGGCCAGTTTAAAGGCTAATGAGCTAACAAAAAAATGTAGGCATCAATGGTTTAACAACGATAAGAATGTAGAAACCAACGAATCAAGAATATTATTTCAATATATTAAAGTCAGAAACATTTGAAGTTTTAAACTGGTAGGCTTTTGTACTTATGGCGACATTGGACCTGCCTTCAAACTGGGTTGATGTTCTTGTGTACAGGACCACTGTATAAAATCAGTGTACACATTTTTAAGATTGACTGTATCTTACATTTTCTTTGTTGTTCATGTTTTTGTGCTTTAAAAATATCAAGAGTTCTAATTCTTTTGGCTACTTCAGAATGACCGCACATCTCAAGTTTTCTTTTTCATTCAGCAGAAATTAATCACAGATCATATCTTTCTGGCAACCAGCAATCCGTCATGTGATGACACGTTGTCACGCCGTCGTTGTTTTTCTTCTTCTCGTAATTGCTGGGAGGACGACGTCAGGCCTCTTAATTTCCGCTAGATAAATAGAGACGCCAACTACGATTAGTCCACCATTCCACGGCTGTAGCGATATAACTCGAGGCGCTCCGTTCGCTAGATTACGATCAAAGTTTAGTGCACATCAAGTTAGTCCTGAACGGCCTCCTCGGATGGGTTAACAGTCTCTTCGGACGTTTGTTTTCGGACACGGAGCTTCACTACGTGCAAGTTATAGATACGTGTTGGTTCCTAAACATTCCACAACATAATTTACTGAAAAAAAAAATATTTTTACTAATCTGTAGAAAACACATCAAAATACTTTTACAAAATGAAAGATATGACACTGGGAATATATATTTTTTAAAATATCCTCATTTTGAGCACCGCTGACCACATAGAGCTCTAACGAACCCAATAAACAATATGAGGTGTTGAAGGCGAAGTTGCCATATCGCCTCTAAAAGGTTGATATGGAGTGCAATGATAGAGATAGAGATAACACTAATAACGATAGTATTATGATAAAACATTTGGAGTGCAGCAAAAATGAATAATGATCAAATTCTGGATAACTGTGAGTAGAGAATCTGTTTTGTTTTCAATTCAATTTCATGTACGTACATAGACATACATTTTTGGTAAGATAAGGAATGGCAAAGGATAGGAGATGACCAGAAACATTGTTAAAAACATATTTCAATCATTCTTTGATATGCTGTAACACTGTCAACGGTGTTAAATACATATCAAACTACACAATATTATGAGCCATGAAGTCTTAATATTGGAGTGGGTCAGTGGTCTTCAACAAGTTTTAAAAATGACGAAATTATTTAAAATTTGACTTTTCTGTTCCTGATTCAATCGAAAAAGAAAAACTATTAATCATGTGTTCTACACTGCTGGTTAAAATATTTGTACTTATTTAAGGTTAACCCTGTATATGCATGCTTTGTTATTATTACATGAATGGAGAAACATGCTACAAAGAGCTTAAAATGATCGTATTTACTATTGTAGTACAAGCCTAATATTTGTTTTTGTTGTATTATTAGTTGGAACGGAGCAAAGGTTTGTGTTGGGATGTAGGGTGGAATTCGGATAAGGGTTTTGTAGTGTGCATAGCGGACATTTCAATTAAAACTTATGTCCTGGCAAATGAGCCCGATTGCTGTAGAGCGCTGGATTGGTAATAGGTTTCACAATGGACTTAAAACAAAGCATGGTTCCATTATCAAACTCATTGATTTTGGAAGAATATATAGACCAGCGAAACTACGGCTGATTTATTTAAACATTGTAGAAGTTATAACTTTCAAAATCTTATGTTTTTAAAAGACGATTTACTGAATACAGTCAAGCCCAATTTTCATCCCTTCAAAATAGCGTGTTATGTTATCAAATATAAATTTTGGAGACAAATATCTACAAAATTAGCGAAATATGTCACGCTAATTATGTAGGCATCAAAAATTTTGTTCGGCGCCAAATTTTATGCAATTTCAAACCAGCTGGATGTAATGGCATCAGATATGGTTAATTTTTCATGCGTGAAACGACCTTTTAATTTGTAAACTTCGCTTATTCCTCACCCCCGAAAGTTGCAGACTAGAAAGCGGAGGGGGGGCCAGACTGCTACTGAACTCATCTAGGACCTTCAGTACAAGTAACAGAGCTGTCTCATTTTTTATTCATAATCATATAAAACGCCGTACAATCTGTAGTTTTAACCATTTTTCATACTCCACTATTGTGAGTCAAACAACCACGCATTACAAACTTGGGAACTGCGCATCTATTTCATAATTTGAAAAAAATGACTTATTATTAGAAAGCAAATTTGCACACAACCTAATGTGCTGCTATAAAAAAATACACTCGTCTTTTGTTTTCGCGAGATAAACAAAATGTCAAATTTTCCACTTTCCGATACATGTCTGTAACTTCGTTGTTTGTAAAGTTAGAAAAAAATAAATTCCTGTGACGTGCATAATTGTTACCATTATTTGTTTAGTAACTCATTATATCATAATCTCTTCTAAAGGTCTTGTCAAAAATATTTAAAAAGTTAAGTTGATACTCTGGAATAAATTGTTTTGTCAGTAAAATGATGAATAATCAATTTAACCTCGCACCTAAGATTAATTTCCCTATTTTTTAGAATGTTTATCAAGAAACTTTACTTAAGAACTGAAATATCATTGCTTATTTAAGTTTTTAATATTATCTGAATAAACCTACACTCAAAGTTTTAATTAATATCCATGTTTAAATTTGACTCTTCGATTTTACAAAGTAGATAAACCATATTTATTAAATTCTAGGTACTACTACTACTAGTAGTTCAAGCGACTGAAGATCAAGTATTCTATCACTCTTAAAATTATTGTAACGACTTGCAAGACGTATATATTGTATTTTTGACAGTAAGTGTGAACAACATGTGAATTTACCATCATTTTTATCAGTGTAATATCATAATAAACTTTCTGGTCTGTTTTTCTTTCTGCTTCATTCGTTCACGACTGGATCGGGCCTGCTTCTTTTCCCGGAGGCCCCACTCGCCCTCACCCGTCTGGCGTCCGTGCGTACACATTCCGGGCACCCGCCCGCCAAGCTCCGGGCGGGGGCGGCCTCCCTCCGGGGGCCCTCCACATTCCTCGCAGACTTACAAGACAGGAGATGTCGAGCCATTTTTTACCGCGTTCAACTTTTTCCCGATCGATCCGCCACTGGGTCACGTACCCCGGACTCGCCGTATTTTTGTTATAAGTTTTCGGCAAATTAAATTGAGTCGTCGGTCCCTCCAGCTCATAGACGTCGGTCTAGGGGATGAGAAATGACAGGGGTGGGTTTAATATGGACGTGTATTAATTCTGATACGAGTACGGCTACGGCCAGCTGTCGCTCTGGCATCATAACTGTCTTTTCGCTAATGAGATCGTTTCGAAATTGTTTGTTAAATCTACAGGATGGTCCGTAAGTTTGCATCATATTATGTTCATATTTCTGAAAATAAGTGTCTCTATAACTAAAATCAAGTAATTTTTTGTTGGAGCCATATTGACAGTTGCGACGGATGCCTAGTAATAATATCAACAAACGTGATTTTCATGGCCATATCCACTAGTACGCGAAACACCTCTAGCAAAGTGATAGATTTTTCATATACAGGGTCACATGCAGGGTTGCCAACCCTCCGGGTTTGACCCGAAGTTTCAGGGTTAGAATCAATTTCTCCGGGTTCCGGGTTTTAACAAAAAAACTCCGGGAATATAAATTGTCAAGAAATATTTATATTTAAACAATAAAGATGAAGTTGATATGTTGAAATGTGCAATGAGTACAAAAAAGAACTTAAAATAAAGGAACGAAACAACAAAAATTAGAGGTTAAAAAAATCTGATTTTTTAAATGGTTTTCTATAATCATTTGTATTTGTAATAATTTATTTTTGTTGTCAGAATTTTTTATCTGTGATTTGTAAAAGAATTAATGTTTTTGTTAATAAAATTTTATTTTTGTTGTTTAGTTAATTAGTTTCTAGTTAATAAACAGTAATTATTATAATATTATTTTTAATCTTTCACGGTCCTATTTATTTTTGCAACATTTGAAATATTGACATATCTCCAGGTGACCCTTCACTTGAAGTTGGCAACCCTGGTCACATGCCCATGGAGATATACTAGATTTTTCACTTCAAAACATTACGATTTAAGCCAACTTGTCTCAATAAAATGTTGCTAATAAAAAAGATACAGGGTGTCAGTCGAAATTTAAAAAGTGATTTTTTGTAATAATTACACTGTCCTTGAACATGTCAACTTAAAAATTTGGGAATAGATGTTTTTGGATATGAGAAATCATAATCTGTCTATTTCGACGTATTTCGTAGAGAGCGCCACGTCCGCTATATTTGTGACGTAAATGTGAGCGTAACTTTTTTGGCTCTAACGTTATCGCATTTTCTAAAAAAATCTGAAACTTACATTGTTTTTGCAATATATTAACGCCAAAAAGAATGACTGATTGCTGGTTATTAGATTATTCGTGTGATACGTTAATGTATAAAATAGAATGTCAGCGAATCTTTCTTTTGTAATGTTGGACACAAAATGACTATGTAGCTAGTATATCTACGTATATTAGCCATGATCTTTATGAATTAACAATTCCCAACTAACATTTAAGCCTAATAGACTACTACACAAGAAAAATAATCCTGAATTGATCAAGATTTACTTTTTTCCTCCATAAAAATAGTCTTCAATGTTACAAAATCTTATAATACCAAAATTTTAGTCAAAAATTTGTTAACTAAGAGTAATATAATGCCTTCCAAGTAAAATGAAATATATGTCAATTTATACAGTTCGATATTACATATTGTTTACCTATTCTATGTTTTCAAATGCTAACATTCCAATAACGTGTAAGACGAAGTTATAATTTACTAAATTTCGCCTAGAAATCTGTCTTCAATATCCAAGGATTTTTTAAATTATTACAATAGGTAAATATTTACATATTTATTACGAAATTGTAAAACTTATTTTGTCTTCAACTAGTAGTTAAAAATAAGGTAATAACTAGTTATTTTGCCCTATTAAATCCTTCAATAGGTTAAGTTCTATTTTTATTACAATATAATCCTATTTTCAACTTTGTTGATAACTTCTAAAGAATATTTGACCATTTCAATTAACCTAATAGAAATATTGTTCTATATTATGGTACAAATTTACTTGTTAATAATACTTCGACGTATGTGTGTCTTATAAAGGTCTTTTAGGGAACAAGCTTCTTGTTATATGTATTCCGACATAATATCTTCATGTAATAGCGCGTAGAAATTGTTTTGTGTTTTGGCAGTCTGCAGTGAAAACTAAGCCCTACACAATATTAGAGAGTTGTAAAAAACGAATTTAAGCCAACACTGCATATAATCAATCTAATGATAATATATGGATAAACACTTCATATATAAGTATTCTTATGACTGTTATCGTGTCAGATGAATTCAGTAGTGCACGTGAATTGAAATTCGAATTGAATTCCGTTAGAAAATATTCATTTTGTTTTTGTTATTACGCATACATAATATTATTGGCTTTAATTTGAATTTTCAATCACAAATAAATCCATGAGTAGAATTTTATATGTAGGTACTGTCATTTGGAGTAAATTTCAACCACAAAGTTAATATTTTCCTGTGACATCAACATTGGCATATGCAGCCCTATAGGTTAAAACTTACAGACAAATTGACTTCAAAGTTGATTTTATTTGAGCTTCCATGTTGTAATAAACACTAGAAGTTTTGTTTGTTATGTCTAATTGATTACTCATTAAAATTACTTTAATACAGATAATATTAGTTGTATTGTATTGTATTGTACGAAGTACATTCAGTTTTATTTTAGGTTATTTTTCAGTATCGTAATATTATTAAAAGCAATAATAACAATATATATTTAAAAGGCACGTTATTTTTATGAAAGTTTGGTCATGACATTATACGAAAAAATTTCCTGGGTTGTACAATTTGATAAACGGAAACCAAAAATACAGACTTTATTATATTAAAATCTAAATATCTATAAATATACTAACTCATACTCTACTTGTAGCTTAGTAGCCTGACATAGGTAGTCTTTCTTTTTCTTCCTATCCCTGTTCGCTATTAGAATATATAAAATGAAACATATAATGTTGTCTCTCTCTGGCAAAAGTATGTCATATAAAGGGCATAATTAGGGTGTATTTTGGTAATAATATATTTCATATTTTGATATTTAACATAACATTGGTCTGTTATTTCTTTTAGGTTCAATTGTCTTATTAGAATAAAATTCTTGCTGATGAGTTATTAACTTCCATATTACTTTAGTTTCTTCCCCCACATAAGGAAGATGGTCAACGAATACAGGTAAACATTCCCTATACGGAATAGGTCACGAACATTTTTTGATCAATTCTGAGGTCAATTAACGTAATTTTAACTTAAAATATTTGTTGGGTTCTAGCTACTTGCATAAAATTTTTATTTGGCGCAGTTTCGAGTCAAAATCATCCATAAATTATTTTCTACCGCTAATAAGTAGGCTTCAACTAAAATCAATTATCTACTGCAATCAATTATGTTTATTAATGTTGACCATGAAATAAACTTACCATGTAGTTTCTCAAAGTTGAAAACCTTCATAACCTTCATGTTGTTCGTCTTTGTGTAATGTTTGTACCAATTTGATCAAATCACGTGCGAAGTGGTGTACATTTAATGTGACTACAGAAAATATAAAGGACAACATATGCAGCAGTCACAAATAAATAAATATATGTAATAAAAATAATAATGTAGTGATAAGTATTCAACTACAAATAAGAGATGGCTATAAGATCATGGAATGTCTTCAGTGTAAACGTCGGACTTACCACGTTCATAACGAAGAACAGAACAACTTTACTGCATTTCCCTCTTGTGTATTCTGTGCATAGACCTTATAAATCATGGACGCGCCCGAAACCGTTTTCTGCCTATACAAATCGTTGATGCTCAGATATGTGCGACAGAGATAGAGCTAGTCCGGGCAAAAACCCACAGATCATTAGCCGAAAAAAACAAAAACCGTAAATGACAGACGTGTGACAGACCGAATTATATTGGATATTTACTCATTTATTCAAAAATTTAATTTATAATTACATTTTGATAATAACAATTTGTAAGGAAGGTTTTAATTATTTAGGAAAGGTTTTGTTAGGTTCTGTTTATATATTTTTCTGTCATAGAACATCAGTTTTTGCCCGGACTAGCTTCATCCCTCTTGTACACATCAGGACAGCGGACCTTTCTATGGCTGGTCCATGATTTATAAGATCTATGATTTAGTGCAATAAAATCATTTGAAAGGGTGAAAATATGAAAGATCAAACAGTAAGTAGTGTTCAACTGTCATGTTGACGTTTCACGTTGCAATAATAATAGAGATTTTCTATAAAATGTTCCCCAATCCCGCGAGATCGACTGAAACTGTGACTTTACATGTGAAAATTTCCGAAATATCTTTTTCATAGCCTATTGCACGATAAAGGAAACAGTCATATTCCCCCAATCGACCGTTCTCAGGCCCACGTTTTCCTTAGTTCCTCTATAAATACGTACTTTAGGGGCTGGCTGGAGAATTCAGCGGTGTAAAATGCCTGTCTATTCTTCCGGCGTGCCGGAACAACCCCGGGGGAGAACTTCAAGGATTTAATTCCCCCCGACGAAAACTTTCAATATTTACTTTCCGAAAAAAGCGCCGGAGGGATGGGTGCGGGACCAACTAGGAAGCAGCCCTGTTTTTAAAAGGGATTAGCCGTAATTAACGGTTGTTTCGCGATGGTAAACCCAAACATGCCTCCCTTTAGGTTCCGTAAAGGCGGAACAAATTAGGTACTTTATCTAAAAAATAGTAAATCAGTGTTAAAGTTTTAAATTTTTACTTAATTAGTGTATCCATCTGACTATAGAAACAATCGATTCTCCTACCTGTTGTATCTGAAAAAGGTATACCTTGTTGAAGTTGTTAGGAGTAACAGTTTTCGAAATAATCATATTTGAAATATTCAGCGCACCGATTGAAAACTGTTATCGTTTCAGGTAAAGTGCCTTTTCTACTGAAAATATAGCAAAATATTACTTGAAAACGTTGTTCAGAACGGTAAATTATGGGAACGTGCATTTCAAGAACATCGGCGAGGTTTGATTTTGAAACTATTTTTCAACAGAGCACAAAGATTTTATCAAAGCAGGCCGATCTTTTTCAAATTTTGCACGTCTCCATAATTTACCATTCTGAACAACTTTTTCAAGTAACATTTTGCTGTATTTTCAGTAGAAAAGGCACTTTACCTGAAACGATAACAGTTTTCAATTGCTGCACTGAATATTTCAAATACGATTATTTCAAAAATGGTTACTCCTAACGACTTTAACAAGGTATACCTTTGTCAGATATAACAAGTAGGACAATCGATTGTTTCAATAGAGAGATGGATACACTACAACAACAAAAATGTTCTGCCATTTAAAAGAAACATTCTTTTTTAATACTCCGACAGGTTTCAAAGTTATTGAGATATTTCAAAATAAAATTCTTGCATTGAACGCCCTGTATTTTTGAAACTAGCAACATTCGGATAAGACATATTTGGCTCAATCGACTTTTTTGGTCACCAGTATCTCCACCTCCGAGATTTTCCTTTCACAGACACCCTGTATTTGGTGCTACCAAAGTAACATTAACTGCGCTATTATTGATAATAAAACGTTTTTCTCAAAACACGGTTAATATTAACTTGTGCACAAATTTTGATAAATATTATCTTCAGCCGATTTAAAGAGCCTAATAAAAAAAAACGTCTTCAGAGCAAGCAATAAATTTAACACCCTGTATCTTGGAAACGCTACCTTAATGCATTTTTTCTTATTCTAAATGACAGCCTGTAAACTCTTCTGGACCCTAGAGAAAACTTGTGTAAGTATAACTTCCTTTATAAACAGAATTCTTATAAGTAGGTATTCGTACAATTATTAAGAATACTTTATTAACTATTTTACATTTTGACTTCAGTAAGTTAAATAAGTACTATAATAAAGAAATTACACCATTTAAAACCAAATCTGTTAAATAAATTGGCATGCCCATGTAGTGGCGTAACCACGGGGGGTTTTGGGGGTCAGAACCCCCCCATGGGATGGGTTGGTTGGGTCATATAGGTAATGTCTGAATCACTCTATTCGCCAAGATTTAGCAACGCAGTCAGTGAACTAGATTTCCTACGACTAACAGCAACCTTACATTAGGGTTCACCTGCAACTAAGTTCTAATTTTATTTTTGTCATTTTTGTAACAAATATTGTTTGTACCTGTTTATTATTTACATGTTTATGATGAGATTATTTTTTTATTTACTTTTTATTATTTCAATTTATTAAAAATTATTATATTTTTTTTTATTAAAAAAATCTAGTTTGAAATACCTTGTTCACTGACCCCCCCATGTCAAATTTCTGGCTACGACACTTTGCTCTTGTCTATTTGTCTGCAACCCAATTACCCCAATTATCATAATCCAAATTTCAGTCCAAAAAGAGCGATCCTTACTAATTTCTTCCCCAAATCCTTCACAATGAAAAGAAATCAATGATTCTTACTTCTTTGATTCCTCCCAGCTTTCTATCATACTCTAACAATGGCGGTAAGAGGCTATATTACAACATATCGAGAAACCGTCAATCTTTTCCCCTTAGGGGGCGACGTGAACATCCCCTCTGCCCCCATAATTGGAGATCGCAGAGCCCGTGGGCCTACGCTACATTTAACAACTTGATGCTTTCGTAAGTGGAGCGAAATTGTGTATTAGGTACTGTGGCGATGGGAATTTGGCGAGATGCAACGTTGAAAATTTGAGGGAGAGTACAGGGTGTATACAGGGTTAACTATGACGAAGTACAAATATTTTAAGAGGAGATAGAGAAAATTTAAGAATTAACACCCTTCAAAAAAAATCCAGACTTATTTATAAAGCGAAAACAATTTTTTTCCGATATTATATTAGATATTTATTTAACGTCGATTATGCGGCCCGCCCGCCGCACGTTTAACGTTTACACAGTCAGTAAAATTTGCTGTCATGTCATAATTTAATTCCTGTGTTAACGTTGTAGTTCTGTGTTCTTCAGTATTTAGTGCCCTTTTTAATTTTAAACGTTTTATAGTTATTAAATAAAGGAGTTTGTATAGACTGTTACCTATCTTTCAGGTATTATTACTAATAAGAATGTTAATTTTCGTCGTTTCTGGATTTAGAAACGCTGCAAACATTGTTGACCGCATGGTAGTTAACATTGTTGACAGATGTAAGCTTTATCTATGGATCTAAGCCATCTCAGTCGCTGCTTATTATAGGTGCCGACATTCCGCCCTATTTTTTAAATATCGAGCTAATTCTGGAACAATTTTTTATTGTCTTTTAGGCCTCCCTGAGCACGTGGTTAAAATGAATTTAAAATATGTAAGTTTGGTTAAATTTTGGACACCCACAAGCACCTGTACTCTGTCGTTTCTTATGCGGGAAAACTTGTAGAGGGTCACATGTGGTCTAAACTTTGAAGATGGCTTTTAATTGATACGAGATCTAGTATTTTTGAGACATTTTAGGATAAATTAATGAAATTTGTACAGTGTAATTTTTTAAATTTCACCTTGTATCTTAAAAACGAAGAAGTCTATGAAATATCTATTTTAAGTTTCTTTAAGGTCGCCATATTTCTCGCCGTAAAATGATCAAATTTGTGGTGTTTTTTAGGTACTGGAATCTCGAAAAATAAAACACGTACAGCAAAAGTAATATCAAAAATAAAATTACTGATGTTTTGTTTATCCACTTTTACTATTTAAACTCTCCTCAAATAATATAATAACTTTTAAAATGCATTTGTATGACACATTATTTCGCTATTCTAACCCCACATTTTAACAATATATTTTCACATATTTATAAACAAAAGTGAACAATCTTATATGCAGAACTCTGAACTGTGTAAGTATATGTTATAATAATGTTTACATCTATAGTTTAATTTAAAAAAATACGTATTTTGAATGATTTCAGTACATAAAAATTTGCTGGATAGATCGCTTTCTGACGTTATATATTTGAATATTCGCAGGTAACATGAGATAACATTCTTGTTATTTGCTAAACTTTATATTATTCAGTTCGTAAATGTCTAAAATTACTTGTATTTGTACAAAACACTGTTTCAAGAATACGGCGCCCTCCTTTAGAGCGAGCTTTACAGTGTGGCTTATCTGAAATGACTCATGATTGATATTTAGTTCGTATTCTAGATATAAACCGACATATAATTAATCTGTGTAGAGGGATGTTTGTTATCACAATACCATAATATAATAATATTCTAAGTTGGCTCACTTCTTTAATGTTGTTTAAATATGCGACAGCGATTAATATATTTATCCGTTTCCTATTTTTTTTTTTTTCAACAATAGACATTTCTATTCAGTCACCGACCGAAACCACTATAAATATTTTTCTAAGAAACTGACCTCGAGTTTTAGACTTAATATGACTTGATATACTTGATTAAAATGATTCATTTGATGAGTAATTGACTTACGATTATCACGAACTATATTAATCTTGAATACAAACAGTTATTGTCTGTGCTATATTTAAAGCGACGACCACACATTCTGATATTCGCCTAGCAACCTTGGTTACTTGCTCTTGTTCCCGTTTTGGAGCTAGAATTTTTCAACTCGGCGATACAAGTACGATAAATAGTTTTCCGGTAGAAAACAATAACAGATGCAGACTTTCCATTCAGCTGTTGGCAACGAAAGTAAGTTATAGTAATACCAAGAATTTTGAAATTAAAACGTAACCAATTCCCTTTGTTGTTTACGTATTTTTCTTTAACGATATCAAACAGGAAATGTTGTGGTCTGGAGATAAAAGAACTTTACCGATTTCACAGTACAAAAGTAAGTAGTTCATGAAACAAAACACGACGAGTAACGTATTTTACTATAAAATGATTTGAGGAAAAGTCAGACTCTATCTGTGGTCGGCTGTGCTCTCGGTACTCTTAAAATTTATAATTTCAAGACTCTGGTGTCTGTTGGAGGATAACATCAAAGGAATGGCTTTTCTCTAGGGCGTAATAAGAGTAAGACTTGTTGAACTGGGACTCGATTCAAATATTTTCACTGAACAGAGTACGTCTTCAAATAAATGTTCATTTTCAGCATCTAATATTATTATTTGTCGTATTTCGCTATCTTCTATTTCTTCCGAAACTGCATGTGAATTAAAAGGTATTAAAGGAGAAAATGTTCTGCATTCGATGTAATGCCTTCGCATCATTTTGATGAAACTTACCTTAGATATTTTTCATTAATTTTGTTTTAAATATTTGTTTATCTTCTTCATTATACATCTCACAGAAACGTTATAATAATAACGACAACACATGAATAAGAAACAATGCAAAAAAAACTGAAAACCCAATACAACAATTTTAACACAAGAATTAGAAGCAAATATTTAATTATCATATTAATGCATATTGTTTTTTATTTTCTATTTACTACAACCAACAGCCAGAAGGTCAGTTACAGGTTGAGAAAACAAAACAGTTAAAGTTAGAAATAGGTAACAAAATATATACATACGAGGTGTGACAATTAAGTTCCGGGAATTTGTCAATGAAAAAACAAGCAAATTAAATTTCGCCAAAATTTTACCATCGACCTTCACAATAGTCTCCCTCTAACTCTACACAACGATTCCAACGTTACTTCCACGATTGGAAGCACCCTTGGTAATCCTCCGCAGTTAACCCATTCAGCACCACGGTTACAGCTTCTTTGACCTCCTGTACGCCGCCATGATAAGTTTCCTTGAAGTGCGACTTCATCTTGAGGAGTAACAAAAATCTATAGGGTGGGTGCGGCAACGTTGGAATGTCTTTTTTGTCAAAAACTCTTGCACAATGAACGAGAAATGAGCTGGCGCGTTGTCGTGGTGCAAGATCCAGCCGTTCTCGGCGAGTTCGGGTCGCACACGGAAAACGCGGGACCGCAGCCGTTCCAGGACGCCAACATATAACTGTCCAGTTACTGTCTGGCCGGCAGGATCATATTCACGGTGAATGATGCAGTGGATATCGAAAAAAACGATCAACATTGCCTTCAGTCGTGACTTGAACATCCTCGCTTTCGTTGGCCGCTCTCCACCCTTTTCCACCCACTGCTGAGTTTGTTGACGGGTCTCGAGGTCATTCTCAAATATCCAGGTCTCATATCCAGTGACTACCTGACTCATCCAGTTTCTACCGTCGCTCCAAATGCTTGACAACAAATTTTCGCAGATCGATTTTCGCATGTCTTTCTATTTACGGGTGAGAACTTTTGGCACCATCTTTGCGCAAATCTTTCGCATATTAAAATTTTTGTGTAACATCTTGCGTTTCTTTGTTGACGTTTAACTCGTCAGACAACGCATGAATGCTTAGGCGCCAGTCAGACGCAGTACTAGAGATGACGGGGCTCCTTTACATGGATTGTCTTCTACACGTTGCTTGTAATTTTGAGTCACTCATTTTCACGACACCACTAAAACAGTTACTTCCAAAAAATACACATAAAACACAAACCAAACGTGCTATCGACTTCAACCTTGGACTGAAACTAAAAGGAAGGTCCCCCCTCTAGAAAAACGTTGATGCAGTGTTGCCAGTTTCAGAGTTATAACTAAATTCCCGAACTTAATTGCCACACCTCGCACATGCAGTAAATCAAACAAAAAAAGAAACGAGGCTGTAGTAAGTTCATGTTAAATTAAGAAATTCAGTAAAGGGTTAAATTTAGATAAGCTATACAATGTTAAGAAAACACTCGTCTAATATCATTTTCAGTACAAGCAAATATATCAATGCCATTCTGCAGATTATTAAAATTGGTGTGCATAATAAAAATTGGCGAAAATTTTAATAAATTCGTACGCGGGCAGGTCAGATGTCAATTCTGGGCACAAGAATGTTCAGATGTGACAAAATCTCGGGACAGTCATATTTGTTATTAATAATTTAACACGCATTAAACTTAACACTGCTTACGACGATCGACAGATTGTTGCTTACGACGATCGACCAAACTAGGTAGGGAAAATCTTCTGAGAAGCTCATTCTGAGGTACACCAATGGGAGGGTAGTTGCCATTCTATTACAGTTCATACAATGTTACAAATAGAAGGAAACAACAGTAAAAATGCACCCAAGTGAATTAACAGTACTTGTTTTGTTAAGCTTAAGATCCAAAAGAAATTAATTCACATAATATATTAGTGTCATTAAACCATGTTCTTTGTAAAATTATGAGTTACTAAGTCAAGGACAAGAATAAAAAATAATTGTTATATATGCAGTTTTTACAAAGAACGGAATACACGAATTTAAGCAACACCCAGTAGTTAGAAAGACGTATCGACTGAAAAGTGGCTTCATGTAAAGGATCCAGTGAATTATTCGTGTCTCTAATCGTGCCCCTGATACAACTTTTCCGCCGTGCCATTCAATAATTTTCAACTTCAAAAGTTCAGGAATACTTTAACCTACATTTGCCAAGAGCCCGCGACTACATTCATTATGAATGATTATGTCAACGTCGGAAATACATTTGCGACGTTGAAAATGGCAAATACAAGCGAGGAGGTGAGTCAGAGTTGCCAAGACGATGACCCGCATCTCTCCTCTCGTCGGAGCCGTCAAATTGAAAAATTGTTCGCTTCCAAGGCGAAAGACCACCTCGACATGCATTAATTCTCTCTCAGAAATATGCAAATCGGAGAGTATATGGTTTCTAGTACAGGAGATGCTGAAAGTATTGTTTTGATGGGCGCCTTTTTTAATTCAATACGAGATTATGCTGTCGTGGTACAATTGAAATTAATAATAGGAATGCAAACACGGAAACCCATCCCAACTAGTAAAATGGAACTTTATAAGAAGCGAATTATTTTATAACCATCGAATAGCGTTGTTTAGTGAACAATAGTGATAATTTTGTACCTGAAGAAAATAATTGTGTACAATTGTTTTATAATAGTTTTACGAAGTGTTTTATAGAACAAATAAGTTTCAATTATTTAAAAGTTTTATAAAAGTATTGTAATGCGTTATACAACACTTACAAAATATATATAAGTATTGTAAACATATTATGTAAGAGTCGTATACTTGGGCAAATGACTGTAACCTTATAAAATAGTTGTATTAACGTGTAAATGATACTGCAGGAAACAACTACTCCGCGGATTAATGCCTCTACCGGCATTGAATTACTCCTGCAGTATCTGTGTGAACAGCCAAGAACCCTTCGCGGACACACCACCAGACATAGACCGGTTTTGGGCTTGTTAGCCCTCATCAGTATGCCATAGGTGAGATGACCGACAATTTAACTGCCTGTTTTTCATATGTATGTTCACATATTAACTGAGTGCAGGTGCAATTGTCGGTCATCTCACCTATTGTATACTGATGAGGGCTAACAAGCCCGAAACCGGTCTATGTCTGGTGGTATGTCCGCTAAGGGTTCTTGGCTGTTCACACAGATACCGCAGGAGAAATTCAATGCCGGTCGAGGCATTAATTAGTCTGCGTTAAGTACCTGCTGCAGTGTAGGTCGCTTCTTGTAAGTCGAGCCGCTTAGGCCGAGCAGGAAGTAAGCAGACCACTTATATCTCACCTGTATTAACATGTCTTGTTAAGGATATATAAGGAAATTAATAAAATTATGTTTTACTCAAAATGGGCTTATTTATAAAAAAGTTTTATAGTTGTGTTTAATCTATTAAAATATTCCGTTTTATAAATATGTTGTAAAACAAAATTGTGGCTTGAGAAAACAAAATTATTGTATATTCCACGTAATAAAATTCTAAACCTAACCTTAATTTTAGTATAAAATGTGTGGACTAAGCGACTGTCGCTATTATATAAAATTAGTTGAAAGTCTTAAAATTATATCTAAATCATGATTTTACTATTTTTGAACGATTATTTTTTAACAAGATCATTAAATATAATTACACAATGATAATATAAAAAAGAAAGCATGATTTTAATATTTATGTGTTAAATTTATTTTTTATAATTTTAAAGGACCACATGGTCTAAACTAAAGCGCACAACTTTTTTGTCATAAACATATCTACATATAGTTTATCAATAAAATTCGCAGCGCAATAAAATTGAAACACGAGATTGTTGAAATGATAATATTGTAATTATTATCCCTACCTATCTACCATTTACACAAATGATCGGTATTGACTTTAGGCTACGCTATTTTTAAAGATATGCATAATTATGAATCTGCATTATAGCAATCTTAAAATGATTTGGTTTTATCGATCAGTGGTCGCGCGGTTAAAGGTGTCAGTACTTGAATCGAGATGACTAGATCGGTGTGCATTCGCGTCCCGCTGCCGGTAGACCATATAATATAAGCTATATTCGTAGTGATTGGCACCCGCTCTGCGGGTATGGTAGGGTATGTTCGCTTGGATCAATGTGAGAGATTGATACCTGTTGATATTTGACTACCTACAAAATCCGTAGTCAGTTTTTATAAAAGCAGTTCACAAAGTTTTTTTGAAATACAATTGATTTTCAAGAAAAAAAATTTGTTTGCTTCAAACTTTCAAGGGATAATATGCAAATAAATGGTTTATATCGCAAATGCGGCCTACATAATAATAATAAGAATATGCTAATAATAATATGCGGCCCCCTCTCCCGCACAAGTTTCTGACTTCTGGGCTAATCCTCGTGATTAGAATGAGGGGTAGGGGTATCTTATTATATTATTATTATATCACACATATTTGTGTTGTACCCAAAAATGTTTGGTCTCCGAGATAGCAAAAACACTACTTAACATGAAGGGTTGCTTTAATTAAAAATTAATGTTTATTTTGCTAAATCGTACTAAAAAGTTATATGTAAATCATATTAGTTTTGCATTAACCATTTTAGTATTATTTGAAGCTTGCATTTTGTCTATAACAATATACTATTCTGTTGAAATCGACGCTTATTTTGCAAAACATAAAAATTGATATAAAACGATTTGCGTTGTAAACAGATTAAAAATAAAAGTGACCACTGAATTTTTGTTGTGAACGCTCCCCCATCACTAGTAGGTATATTTTGATTTTTCACTCGTAAATTCATTTCAAACCCGTTCTTCTTATATTTTGAATTTTCACTCGTAAATTCATTTCAAACCCGTTCTTGTAATGTTTTTGAATTGATTTTTTTATTTGTAATAGTAAACTGCTTTATTTGCATCGGGTGGTTACTTTTATGACACCCAGTATAGGGTTCTCGGATATGATAATATGCACATATATCGTGACTCAAATTAATTAAAAAATGTGTATTTTTATCAATTTTTATTATAATTTAGAAAAAAAGCGATTGTAAACGTATTGTCTCGTGTTTGAAATAAATGCCACAAAGTTAACTCGAACAAAAAAAATTTTAATCAAAATGATAAGCGTGGTAGTAGCGGTTTCATCAAGTTAAACAAAAAAAATTGAATTAATTGATGCAGCGCTACGAAAGCTGTAATTACTGTAATTATTTCTCTACCCACTATTATTTTTAGTTTGGTTACGTCAAGGTAAAGTCACGTCAGTAATTTTGAACGTTCGAATTGGTTGGGTGCAAATTATTGTTGACTAATATTAATTATTTACATTTGAATAGATGCATCGGATACTAAATAATTTTCAGATATTTATGGTGATGATTTTGGTAGCAACAGGGTCTGTGAAAAAATAATGGTTGACGAAGTGACCCTTCTTTATCACCGAACTATTTTTTTGTTCTAGAACGCCAAATTCTTTTTCGTTGTTCTTAGAGCATAAAACAGTTATCAAAAAATTTGTCATTTTTTGTAAACTTATTTATGATTTTATTAGTTAAGTAAGTAATAACATTTGATATTATTATAAACAAGACGATTACAATTTATTTTGCACTACATGCAGTAAGTTAAATGTATGCCAGATGCAGTGCTATTAGTTATGATACGAGTAGGTTTTAGTTCTAGGTGTTCAATGAGACTGCTGCTGTAATTGTGTTTACTGCGCACTTTAGCAAGTTCCGTAGGCTCTGCTGAAGATGGTATATGCTCGTCTTACTTTCCGAGTTCATTTTGAATTAAATATACTTAGTATATGAACTTTTCAAACAACTCATTTTTATTGTTTATTAGGTAGCTATAGTTATGATAGTCACAGCGTCTAAACAGTCTTCATTCAAACACGGTTTAAATCATTTCGCGTTCTAGATACTGTAGTGTAACATATCCGGGTTCGTTCAACATTGTTGAAAGAGGAAGTATTTGGCCAATAATCGAGAAGATTTACCTACGTTGTGTTTATTTACCTATATTATTTATTAACTTACCTCGAATGTGCTACATATTTACGATATTAGGGAGACTTGAGTAGTTTTAAATAAAACAAAACAAATTACTAAATACACCTCGTTTATTAGTTTTCTGTCAATGGTGTAATAGCCTACCTAACCACCTATCAGTGCCGTACTCAGCCTTGAATTCACGGGGGAAAAGAGCACGACAGAGAAAACGCCGATTACAATTCAAAGAATCGCTGTCGCTATTGTAATGGTAATAATAATGATGACAATATTAAAAATGTCTACTTCAGTACTTGAATACACGGTAATATAATCATAATTCTACATACAAAACTGAAGAGTGTTTTGGTTAGTTAGCCGACCTGCGTCAGAAGGTACTGAGGTCCCATACGGGAGGCTACCCAGCTAGTAGTTGAAGGGTTGAATACACATCTCAAATAATATCTCATGCCTCATATGTTTTTAACGGATGTTTGCCCAGTCACGGGAGAAAATATTAATAGAATCACCAAAGATCTTACAAACATCTGACAAGCAGACCGCTAATTCAAGTAATAAAGTAGTAGTCGTAGATGAATAATAATAACTTACAATCTCATTTACAACAGCATAACTTCGACTCAAACTCAAGCTATACATATAATTTCAACAATAAATCAACAAGTACTGTTTTACCTCCAAATTATAATAAAATATAATGAAGCTGTAATAAGATATTGAACAGACAATAAAATAATAAAAAGAACGCAATGGCATTCAATCTTTAAATACAATATACAAAAACAAGTTACTGACCTGTAAAATTAGAACAGATGCACTACTACCCAGTCAACCTGCACAAGTCTTAAAACCCAACTAACTACCCGTTGAATCTCGCTCTGCGTTCCCGTGTTTATTATTGCTTCGTCTCCAGCCGCCCCTTTAGCTAATGCGTATATAATATTCTATACAGGGTGTTATTCATTCAACAGTACAGATATGACAAATTAATATTTAACTAAGTGGATTCCCACAATACAAAAATAAATTTTGCATATAACGCATGTTCATATAATCTGGAGTTTGATCAACAACACAAATTTCTAGATCATCTATTAATCTGTTAAGTCGTAAATATTTTCAAATTACAATATATTTTTCCTAAAGACAGATAAATGTTATGTAGTCGAATTTCGTTGGTGGTGGCACCTGATGAGAACTAACAAACTCGAAACCCGTATATATCTGATGGCATCGCTGACGACTGACCGCGGCTGTTTACTATAGGTGAAATTCCGCTTTTGCAAATCTGGCAATCCATTTAGGTCGGAGCTTCAACAGTACCCAGTATAGTGAGTCGCTCAGAGCTTGTGGTGTACCTACGTCCAGCATTGAGTAGCCAGCCAGTAATGTAGACACGTGTTACGTCTTGCATTCTCATGATTCATCAGATCACAAACAGCACCGGTATATGTCTGGTGGCACCGCTGACCGTGACTAACTGATACCTATATATTAGAACATTCTGTCGTTGAAACGAAAGTTAATAATTCGGAGATTAAAGTCTGAATTCGGAGTTTAAAGTCTGATTTCATAGTTAAAAGTCTGAATTAAATAAAATAAAAAATGTAGACATGACTTCTACGGTTTCGTACATACAGTGCCTTCACAAATGATTACAATCCACGTGACCAGGACTGTGATTCTCGAAGAACAACTCGTATGCAAATAGATTTCTTGTCTTTCTCAGTTGCCGCAGTGAGGAAAAGGATATTCGCGTATGAATTGTTCTGCGATTGATTTGAGAATCTCGAACCTGATCACGTGCCTTGTAATAATTTATGAAGGCACTGTATGTGTGATTTAAGCAAAACAAAATTTATAAAATCAACTCCTTAGCAGATGCATTAAGCGTAAGGGGTTATTTTTAAATATTTTTGTATATTTCAATGACAAAAATAGTTACCCAGTTAAACAAAATAAGTATCTCACTCTAGTCAAAAGTTGTAAACTGAAACCAATATGTGTGTGTGTGTGTGTATATTTGCTTTTATATTTGTTTGTATATTTCAAAACTACGTGGTAATTGGAAAAATACGCGTTGAAAATTTTACACAAAAAAAATCTGTCTAAAAGTATCGATTTACGTCCGTGTTTCAAAACCCAAACGTATCCGTATTAAGCCATCGCAAAGTTTCGAAACAGTTTCCTGCAATTTGATCCGCTATCATCGTTCCATTGAAATATGCGCCAAACAGCGCTCCAGCAGTTGTCGGAGAACTGAATTTGAATTGCCCATTTAATTTTATTCGTTCTGTAAAGCGTTGATTTCAATTCACCTCGCACCTTCTACTGCCTCGACTCGATCGGGATAATGCGGCGATATGGGAGGATTATTTACTCGAAATCGTGTTTCTTTAAATAATATAATCGTACCTATTGACTAATGTGGTTAAACCCTGATATTTCTATCACTGTTTCTTTTATAGTCTGCATGTGAATGTACGAGGTATAATATCAAAAGTAAGGTAATGGTTGACAAGTTAGAGAAATACGGGATTCGTAGCATTCTTTAGAAATGGGTGGCGACTATACCAGATCGTTCTCAGTATGTTGCTATTGACAATGTAGCTTCCGAAATTGAAAAGGTTAATAGAGAGGTACCGCAGGGTTTCGTGCTGGGCCCTATCCTGTTTTATATATTAACGAGCTTAGACGACTTTTCAGGATCAGCATCTTCACTTTTATACCGATGATAGATGACTGGTCCAGGATTTATGGATACACGGCAGTCTTACCATTTTAATATACCTTTTGATAGGTGTAATCTATCTTTTAACTCGCCCAATTGTCTTGGTTTAAGAATGTTCAATAGATTATCTAATGATATAAAAGTTTGTGCCTCTGTTTACAGCTTCAAACAATACTTGGTCGATAAATGTTTTTATTCTGTGGACAAATATTTTGTTGCAAACACGGAATTCAGAAATGTTTTGAATGTTTTCCAGGTGTAATTCAATGCTGGTCAGGGCATTAGCCCGCAGAGTAGTTGTTCCTGGAATTCCGTGTTTGCAAAATATCGTTTCTCGCCGATCGCGATAAAGGTCGACAGCTTTCAATGGTGTCTACTGCATGTAGAACGCTTCGTGCCTGTGGCATTTTCAGTCCGGCATGGAGTAGCGAACGGCCGATAGATGTAGTTAGTTCTACACCGCGTACTCATGGTCCCTTCTGTCGGGTTAGACAGACGAAAGCAGCTAGGATTATTCGTCGGATACCTCACCTAAGGCATACTGATGAGAGCTAATAAGCTCGAAACCGGTATGGGCGTCTGACGAATGACTCTAGCTGTTGCTATAGGTTTTCCAGGTGTAATTCAATGCTGGTCAGGGCATTAGCCCGCAGAGTAGTTGTTTCCTGGAATTCCGTGTTTGCAAAATATCGTTTCTCGCCGATCGCGATAAAGGTCGACAGCTTTCAATGGTGTCTACTGCATGTAGAACGCTTCGTGCCTGTGACATTTTCAGTCCGGCATGGAGTAGCGAACGGCCGATAGATGTAGTTAGTTCTACACCGCGTAAATATTTTGTTATTTAATATTTTGTTAATTAATTTGAAGTTACCAATCGGTCTCTTTTTCTTGGAGATTTTTTACTATTCCTATTTAGTCGACGTATTGAGTTGAAAAATAGCAATATTATTATTAAACAATTTCATTTTCTATTAACTAGTTTAGATTAATAGATGATATGTCAACAGATACACGGGCAAAAAACAAACGACTAGCGCTACAAACTTTTAACGTCATCTCAAATCTGAACACTTGCCAATCAGCAGACCGCATTATCTAAACCCGATTCTGATGTCACTACAATTATAGAAGATAGAAGCCGCAACTCGGTTAAATCTCTGTCTATTGCAATAATAAAGGCACTTTTCAAAATACTTATGACTTGTTTCAAGCTGCTGACGAATTTGTATTGAAATCTACAGGTGTAGTTTGCTATATAGATGATTCTTCTGAGTGAGTCATTTTTTAAAATTTCAAATATTGACGAAGATATTAATTTAAAAATAAATTCATTGTAAGGACCACTGACCTGAGAACGTAATAAACCATATGATCTGCTGAAAGCAAGATTGCCATATAGCCTCAATTATTGAATGTTTTTTACTTTAACGTAAATTAAATCTTTGCGATTGATTCTAATTTAAAAATTCTTATTTTAATCGATATATAATGTAGATTTGCGTAGCTGGTACTATACGCAGTAATACTAACCCAAATGTTAACAACTGGCCTTAACATAAACGAAAATTGAACGAAAATAACGGGCTTGACGTATGCATTCAATATCAACAAAAGATAAAGTAAAATATTTGTTGACATATATCTGAAATGTGTTGTGAATTGCCAGTGCAAATTCACTTCCTAGGATTGACAGACGAAGAGGTTATATTTATTACCGGTGAACTCATGCAGTGGAAAGGGAAAAAAACATGTAATATTTCATAATTCCAATACATAAATTTAAAATTATTATGACGGTATATATTATATATACCGCCCTATTTTCCAAGAATTGTTTCATATCCATCTGAGTGATCTTTCATTTTCTTCAACTATAACTCCTAGAACACTCATCAGATTCGTACCGAACCCGCTCCAACTAGTTAAAATTTATAAATTACACTCGCACCACCCGTAATAAATTTAATAAACCACACAGATTGCCTCTTCCAGGGCCTTAATTGATGATAAATCTGCCAGATATCATCCCCACTAGCAGGGCACCTCCTCAACCTGAAAATAATTTCGATTTCCCTCTCTATTCCGTTCCACATGAAAAATCGCGCCCCTCAGGCACAGGTGAATTTGAATTTGAAATATTCACGGAATTAGAATCCCAGAAATTCGAGGAATTTATGCTATGTATTTTTTGGGACGAAAATATTTTTGCAACGTTTGTTGGAGCGATGACAAACGCGATGCTTCCAATTACGAATGGAATGAAATTGTAGAAATCGATTGTCTTGCATATACAGCACGTATCGCGAATGTAGGGTTAATCTCCACAGATGAAACTGAAGATTTATATATAAAATCATCGGGGGGGTATTACAATCGACATCGTCTATAGTTATATCCTAGGACTTGTGCTAGAAAATGAAGCAAATTTACGTAAAGTAGTGAAAATAATACAGTAAATAATAACAATTGAAGGCGTCGTTCGCAATGTCGTCTAGATTTGTACGTCAAAATTTATAACTAAAAATTGAACTTCACTAACACTGACTATTAGTTATGTCACTATCAGACTCAGTTGTATCACCACTATTTAAAGATTGTTATTTTTTCTATTATCTAAAAAAAATGTATGAAATTGGAGCATTGGTAGACAGCGTAGCTGCAATAGAAAATAATTTTATAAAAACAAGTTGCTTTTCTTTAACTTCTGATAATATAGCGTACATAGACAAGGTAGATAATTATATACGTACTGCATTGTATTTTCAATCCTGTCTTCAGTGTAATCGAGAGCAACAAGGGCAAGTCACAGATTCCCAACTAGGCTAGGGAAGCGCATATTAGTTCTGTGACTGACAGTGATCAGTTAGACAAAAAAAAAACAGTAAATTGTAGATTGAAAGTGACTGTTAGAAATTCAACCAACTTCTTGTGACGCTGTCTTGTTTCTAATTAAACTAATATCTGATAATTGTCCCAATCAACACAATTTACCGACTGGCGAAAAAAATTACTTCGAATTGTCACTTCTCAGAAAGGAACGCGAAAAGGAATCTCTTCAATGTAATAATGCTCTGATTCCTATTATTTCTCGAGTGTAACAGCAGTTTAAAATTTCCTACAACTGCTGACACTGCTGGTGCTGAAATCATTTATTATTTAACAATTTGAAGATTTTATTGATTTTCTTGTTATTATGGACTGACTGAACATATAAATTAGTTATTTTTTATACGAGACGACAAAATGTTATTTTATCAAGATGATAAAATGTTATTTTGTCGTCGATCGAAATAATTTTGAGAAACGATAATGGGATTTTATCGTTTGTATGTATTTTTATAGTCAAACTGGAGGCGTCTAGTATGAAGAAAAATTATAAATTATTTGAAACGATTTTAAATTAAGGAAACTTTTGCATTGTTATAATTGGTTTTTATGGAATTTGATTTTTAAACAAAGTAATCTCTTTGGGTTGCCATTGTACGGTCATTGTGGTATGAACATTTATTATTTTTCTTTGGTGTCGTTTTGTGTGGTTGTTGGAGGGAGAAATGGTTGAAAACGAAATAAAAGGCGTCAGAGGCCATATCCAAGTTATTACCATCAAAATCTCGATTGACTTATCTAAGTGAAAATGTATTGCTAGCATATGTTTTCAGATGAATCAAAGAAAATGCAGCTTTCAAGTTTATGGTCGTATCATTCAATGTTTAAAAGTGTTCAAGGTAAGGATGAACTGAGGACACGCCTAAAATCTCAGAATCAATTGAGCTTTTGTTTGTAGATACAGCAAGCTCATAGCTTCTTTAAAACAATCATATGGAAGTTACAAACCATAAAAGTACAACATTTTTAACCCGGAAGATGTGATAAAATTTCTATAAACTGATGCAGGTGATAAATATCTGATTGTCAGTATAACCTCTAATATAAATGTGTATATTGGATACTCATTTGACTTAAATAACTCGAGTACCGCTCAATCCATTTGTCACCAATTTGGTAGGGAAACATTTTTAAAGAAAAGGAATCATAATTTATTTATTAAATCAAATTCAACCGTAGAGAACGTGACATTAGCAATGCCTGATGATAAATTTCTCTCTTATTTTTTGTTTACGAAACGTTTTGGTTCGGTTTTCTTAGCTATATCTTCATGTTTCGGCCTAAAGATGTCGCTTCTGCCCTATGGCCCATTATTAATGGTCCACCTCATAGATTATTCAACTATAATTTGTAGATGGACTATAGTTCATTTACTACTGTACTATGTAATTTTGCCAAGGTTTTCGATCATTATACAATCCCATCTACCCTCTCTTTAAGAATATTATTTCATTTGAACAACATGAATTCATAGAAAAAAGGTCATGCATCTCAAATTTCATTTGTCTCACTCAGTACTTTTCCAATGTTATTGATCATTGTGGCCAAGTGGATGTGATGGAACGCATAGACCATGCTTTACTTTTACATAAGTTTGAAGCTTATGGCTTCTGTGGCCTTTTGCTTGAGCTATTTAAATCATATATATCCAGTTGTCTGCTATATGTTATCTAGAATGGATTTACTTCTAATCATTATCTTATTAGTTCTGGGGTATCCCAGGGTTCTAATCTGGGTCCTCTTCTTTTTCTCTTTTTGTTAACGATATTACCGCCGAAAATATTTTCCTCCTTGATTGAGTTTGATGAGTGCATTCAGCTTCAGGATCAGTTGAATAGAGTGGTAGAATTTCATTCATTTAAATAAGAATGTAGTTAAATGTAAAGTAGTCCTCTATTTAATTATGTAATTTAAAGGATTTGGGGTTTACTTTGACAACAAATTAACTTTTAGTAGTCATATTCAGCATTTGCTTATTTCAATTGATGTTTTCGCTGGTGGACAAATAAAAATATTATTATTAGAATAAGGATAAGGAATACCTTATGGCAGGTTGGCGCCCGCATTAAGGGACATACGTGCCAAACTCACGCGTTTAAACAACCCTCCGACACTCCAACCACCAGGAAAGAATAACTAACCCCTTTCTCGCCTCGCCAGTCCATTCCAGGAGTCCATGGGAACCTAGATCCATAGCAGCGCGGGCCTACGGACACGTGAACGAGGACTTGGAAGGAGACGCAGATCGCAGATCGACGTTTGTTTTTGTCAGTGCGCACTGGATCGCTGTGAGTCTCGCGTCGTATGGCTCTACCCGAGGCGCGTACGCGGATGGAAACCTCCAGCAGAGTCGGTTTATTTTCGATTTGAGTTGATAGCGACGATCCTCCACGGGCGCGATCTTCGTAGGTGAAGGTGTTTTGCAAGTGCTGTTGCCACACGTATGTTTGTTTGGCTGTGGCGGCCGTGTTAAGTTCCCAGTGTGTGGATTCGGAAACTGAACGTTCTGGCATAGTTTTTGGATTATTTTCAGCTGTTGGCCCACCGGAGGATGTAACTGTTACAGTGAGTAGTGTTTACGCTTCATTAAGTGTGTGATTACCTCGAAATATGTCACATTTTAGCGACGTGCGCCTAGTAGATTGCGTAGAATTTGCTTTGCAAATGACTGAAGAATAGAAATTGGACTAATTTGGACACCAGAGTCATTTTATATATATATTAGGTATTAACAATATCCTGAAAAACTAACTAACTACTCTGCGGACTAACTCCAATCAGCGTTGAATTGCACCCACAAAATCTACTCATATACTCTTCATTATTAACTTTTGTAGATTTTTACTGTATTTTAAAGACATTTAAGCCAATATAAATCAATTTTAATGAATGATTCTAACATTCAAAACTCAAATTCACTTTTGAACATGTGGGAACCGAAATTCAACCACAATAGATGAGATCTTAATCTGTTTCTGCATTTTCCAGTATTTAGATATGAAAAACATCATTTTCAGGCTCATACAGAAAAATGTTTTGTTTGCTTCGTTCTTTTCAATTTATTAGCCAGTTTCTAATTACCATAATTTTAAAGGAAGAAGTGTCATTTCGACATCTACAATCAGAGCATATAATCCCATTATTATGCATCAAAATCTGTTATACTTAAGGTTGCCACCTTTTCATAATGTTACCTTTTCCTGTGTTCAAGTACTGACATTCTTGTTATGAACTAGCGAGGAAGGGGGGAATATTTAAGCATATTTTACATATTTAGTTGCTTTCTGTACGAAGTACTTAGCTATATTTAGATATCAGATACATTTTAGTACCTATGAACTTGTTTTCATAAGTAAGAACATTTCTAGTAAAAGTAAGGACAGATGGACACATAGGCTGTAGCAAAGGCTGTCCTTCCAAAAATAAGGACATGGAACAACCGTAGTTACATTATTAATATATTTTTCAAATTTTGAACATGTTGTGCTTGTTTAAATCCAAATTGGTAGGACTTTGACTGCAGAAACATATGAAAACAAGATTTATTAAAAATTGGAAATTTCGAAGCCAGATATACTATTGACAAATATGATCATTGGACCAAACTTGCCTTAAGGGCGCCGTATTCTTGAAATATAGTTTTCTACAAATATAAATATTTTAGACATTTAAGAACTGAATAATATAGAGTTTAGCAAATAACAAGAATGTTATTTCATGCCACCTGCAGATATTCAAAGGTACCGAAGTAAAATCAACATATAACATCAGAAAGCGATTTATCCAATGAATTTTTAGGTACTGAAATTTTTCAAAATACGTATTTTTTTAAATTCAACTATAGATGTAAACATTGTTATAACATAAACTTACATAGTTCTGCATATAAGATTGTTCACTTTTGTTTATAAGTATGTGAAAATAATTGTTAAAATGTGGGGTTAGAATAGCGAAATTATGTGTGTCATATAAATGCATTTTAAAAGTTTTTACATTATTTGAGGAAAGTTTAAATAGTAAAAGTGGATAAACAAAACATCAATAATTCCATTTTTGATATTACTTTTGCTCTACGTGTTTTATTTTTCGAGATTTCAGTACCTAAAAACACCACAAATTTGATCATTTTACGGCGAGGGATACGGGCACCTTAATACAATATTGACGATTTAAGACTAGTTGTTGAAAGTTGGAATTATATTTTGAAATTTATCAATTACTTTGAAAGTTTGTATAACAACTTCAGAATTGTTCGTTTGCGACTAATTTTTGGCGTATTTAATTCGGTACGTTACTTCATATATTTCAAATAAGTAATTTAATCTAAGTACATAAATGATTGCAATATAAAATGAAAAAGTCATAACAATATCTTTTTTGCCGTCATTTCATTTTTAACAACAATACTTCACAGACAAACAGGCTCCATTATATACATGGTGATGCATTAAGAAGTATCATACTAAAACAATTGGGCTCGCATTACCGGTGTTCATTTGGCAGGTAAACTTGGCAGGTTAAATGTACGGAAACACCCGAAGTAACTGACCCTTGGCTTGCGTACCTGAAAAGTCCGGATTTGTGCGAAATACTAAATTTATACAAATAACGTACTGTTTTATGGTTTAAACGGTCAAATAATTCGAATTGGCAACACATGAACAAAATTAACATATATTAAAAAAAACCTAAAATATTTTATATATTGGACACTTATCACGACGAGATATCATTTTGAAATTTGGTGTGTAGCCTCCCTAACAACTAGGAAATTCAACAGTACCCATATAAATCTCTTCGCTAGGGTCTAAGGTAAGTAAAACCTGCTCCTCTAGGTAAAAAATTGCTCTGAAATCTCTCCACGATGAGATATCATTTTGAAATTTGGTGTGTTGTTAAGGGGACCACACACCAAATTTCAAAATGATATCTCATCGTGGAGAGAATTCCGAGGAATTTTTTACCTAGCGGAACAGGTTTTACTTACCTTAGACCCTTGCGAAGCGATTTATATTGGTACTGCTGAAATTCTAAGTTGTTAAGGGAACCACACACCAAATTTCAAAATGATATCTCATCGCGGAGAGATTTCAGAGCAATTTTTTACCTAGAGGAGCAGGTTTTACTTACCTTAGACTCTTGCGAAGCGATTTATATTGGTACTGCTGAAATTCTAAGTTGTTAAGGGGACCACACACCAAATTTCAAAATGATATCTCATCGTGGAGAGATTTCAGAGCAATTTTTTACCTAGAGGAGCAGGTTTTACTTACCTTAGACCCATGCGAAAAGATTTATATGGGTACTGTTGAATTTCCTAGTTGTTAGGGAGGCTACACACCAAATTTCAAAATGATATCTCGTCGTGATAAGTGTCCAATATATAAAATATTTTAGGTTTTTTTTAATATATGTTAATTTTGTTCATGTGTTGCCAATTCGAATTATTTGACCGTTTAAACCATAAAACAGTACGTTATTTGTATAAATTTAGTATTTCGCACACATCCGGATTTTTCCTGTACGCAAGCCATTGGTCAGTTACTTCGGGTGTTTCCGTAAATTTAACATGCCAAGTTTACCTTCCAAATGAACACCGGTGCTCGCATTAGGGTAAACGTACCTACTATAGGAGACCATGGAAATAAAAGTCCTTATTCACTACTAATTTAATTTATTTAATACTTATTATTTTATCTGGGCGGCTCTGTCTTTACAGTTCACGGTTATTAGAGTTATATAAACTTCGTGTGTTGTGTATATATACACCATCACGCGTTCAGAGGAAACTTTTAAAGGTGTTCTTAGTCTAGGAGCATTGGTGTAAAATTCCATCTTAATTCAAAAGTAAAGTATTCTATGTTCTAAGTTAACTTATTTTTGTAACAATATACAGGTTAATCAACACATACCTTACTACAATGCCTACTGAAAGTTGAAAAGGTACATGCTATTGAAAGTTCAACCTGCTAATATTTTAGGTCGATGTTAAAAAAACAAAGTGACAAATGCCAAACTTGATAGTAAGGTGTTTTGACAGTTTTGAATTGTATATTATGTCATGTTCATGTTATGAGTGTCAAAATATTGTGTACCGTTTTCACAAAAACGATTGATAAAATATTGTTAATAGTCGTGGACAAAGTTTAGTATTCTACTTGCATATATAATGGTTGAAATTCACTCAGGTGATTTACAGCCTTCACCCTAGTGAATTGCAGCCAACATTACATTATGCTCTTTGAATAATATACTATTAAGAGAATTGCACTATTTTAAAGAATGGAATGGTTTTTATTTTATGCAGCGCTGCCGTTTATTATATTATTTTTCTACGCCCTGTGGATGCGATTGCGAAACATGTTTTTCTGTCAGTATTTCCAGAGAATTGCAAATCTCAAAACGCTTGCCAAGTTATTCCGATTTCGATTTAAGAAAATTGTATCTCCATATCGTTTCTACGTTTTGCTTGGATCGGTACAGAGAGCAGACGTTATCAGACATATATCGTAAAAAAACATGTATTATTAATAAAATAAATATTACACAGCAGCCACGCACAGTCCTAGGTCAAGGAAACTTTTACAAAAATCGAACGCTGTGGAAGTTATTCATCGTTATTTATAATATTATTTGCTTATGATGATTTTAAATCACATCACGCCGTAACGTGGCTTATATCTAATATTAGTTCGTTTATTATGTGTTTACTTTGGTAGTAATTACCTAGGTATGGTGTGTTTAAGATGCTACTGATTTTTTATGGTTTTATAGATTATTTAAAGTAAAACAGTAATAAAGCTAGACACTATAGTGTACAACGCCTGTTATCACGTTAGTTCACATGACATGATTTTTCTAGTGTTGCTGATACAAGAAATCTTTCAAAATTTGAAAAATCTTGTGTCGTTTTGTCTGTCATCTATTGGACGTATTTCCTAGAGGATGCAACGTCCGTCATATTTGTGACGTAACTTTTTTGGCTTTAACGTAATTACCTAAAACAAATTAAACCTACATTGGTTTTGAGGTAAAAAGTCGAGGGGGATTTCACGTAATAAAAATTTGTACACCACTGCCAGTTTTAGGCAGTGCTCTTTAAATATTACCATTATTACACCAATGCACCAATGCAATGTTTCCACATACAGTGCTTTCGAAAAGTAACGAATAAATTCATTATTTTTTAAATTGAGAAGTTTTCGAAAAAATCCCCTGGCACGTCGATTTTGTTTTTAAAAAAGGCACTTTTTGACATACGACCCATATTTGTGACGTCATCGTTGTTCGAGATATTATGCCGTCATCGACAATTTTTTAAAATAGCAACCCCCAATTTTGACCATGCCATTTGAAAGAGCGTGTCATTCTACATACATACATCATGAACAGTTATGGTGTTACATAACAAAAATTTCAAGAAAATAATGTATGAAGATTTTAAAATTTAATTTTCACAATACTGTGCACCTCCCCATTATGCAACACCTGTCCGTGCTTATTTAGATGAGCTGTTCCCGAATCGTTGGATAGGGAGCCGATTGAGTGGCCAGCCAGATCGCCTGATTTGACACGCCTAGATTATTTCTTGTGGCTAGACTGGTTAATTTAGAAGATTTAAAAACAAGAATTTGTCACGAGATACATCGTATATATCCTGAAATTATTGATAACGTCCAAAAAGAATTTATTAACCGTCTTGGCTAGTGTTAGGCAGCCAACGGTGCACAATTTGAACATTTAATTTAGTCGATTTTTTATATAATCATTATCATTTTCAGTATTGTGAAAATTAAATTTTAAAATCCTCAAACATTATTTTCTTGAATTTTTTGTTATGTAACACCATAATTTTTCATAATGTATGTATGTAGAATGATACGCACTTTCAAATGGCATGGTCAAAATTAGTGGGGTTACTATTTAAAAAAATTGTCGATGACGTCATGTCTCGAACAACGATGACGTCACAAATATGGGTCGTATGCCAAAAAGTGCCTTTTTAAAAAACTAAAACGACGTTCTAGGGAATTTTTTCGAAAACTTCTCAATTTCAAAAATTATGAAATTAATCGTTACTTTTCGAAAGCACTGTATAGATTTTTTTTAATGGACTTGGCGATCTTCTGACTCGGGTGTTTTACACATTTTTCTATCATTTTAAAAGAAACATGGTGTGCCACAAGTGGCGCCCTCTCCTAGTGACGTCAAAATTAGAAACATATTTGAATTTCTCGTCCGCAAAAACCCCCGATTTACAAATTTTATGTAAATATTTGGATTTCTTAAGAAGTTATTTACAAATATCGAAAATAAAATTTTAACTTTAACACCCTGTAACTCCATTTATAATCAGTTTTGAAAAAAATGTTATAGAAAGAGGTATTATTTATTTTCGGTCTAGAACTATCCCCTGAATTTTTTGCTCATCATTTCCGGACACCCTGTATATCACTGTCGTTATTTACTAGTTTAATGCCGCAAAACTGCGATCATTTCCGACAATTACGGTGTCACTGCTGTAACTGCCTAAAGCACTGCCGACAATACCGTCCACTGCCGTTCACTATTTATTGAATGCCTTCAACTACCTAATCAATGCAAACATTGCTCACGGCATTGCCTTAACTGCCGTATTCACTGCTGCTATTTTGTACACCACTGCCGATCGCGAAACAACCCTCGTAAAAAGTATACTTGTCATTAGTCTTAGAAAATTACCATTTTCAATATAATAGCTTTTCAACAGTCAACTTCATAGTTCCTTGTACAATACTTTAGTAATTTTAACAATTATTATTAGACAACATTTATGTTAAATTTAATAAGTATATCTAAATGTAAGGCATTTATCCAGTTTTGGTTAAAATCCATTACAAAATCGAAAAGTGTTGAGGAAACAATTTTTTAAATTCTGATGACTGTTATTTGTTGACAATTAAATTTCAATGGACGTACTTTGCAACGAGAATCTCTGAAAGGATTTCGAAATAGATTACAACCTGATAATCAAAAGAAATCAATTTAAACCATCTGTTTAGGAATTTAGAAAAAAAAGATTGTTGAAAAGCTATTTCCTCGAAAATGGCCCAATTATGAGACATGACAATATACGTTTTTCCTCAAAAACAATTTCTTAATGAAAAACGTAATAACGTTAGGGCTAAAAAAGTTACGCTCACATTTACAAATATGGCGGATGTAGCGCCCTCATCTATTTGCTAAGCAGTGCTTCTATAATATTATTTTGTTGATTATTATTCATTTCATTACAATTCCCTCAGTTTGTAAGATCTAGAAACAACTTCGAGAACCTCTATTACATCACCTAGGGAAAAATGTATCTATTTTGAAACTCTCCTTCTAACCTATCAACACCTCTCAATGCATTGAGTTATTTTATGGAATTTTATTACTTATTCCTCTCGGTATTATCTCTTACATAACCAGCTCGTCTGTGAATCGCTTACCCAGTTAGAAACTGGTTTGGGAACTCGTTCCACAGTCATTGCATAAAAATGATGTGATTATTGGGTCTGGTGGTCGGGTCAAAACAAGGTTTCGAGGTGACGTCATCCGCGAAGATTCGCCGACGTTATTCATATAGTTTCGCAATGGTAGACGACCGCTGTGAGGCGGCCTGCTTCCTTAGTTTTGTTATTTTTAATAATGAGCGTGGGTAAAAGGAGAGTTTCCAACAATCTGTACCGGAATAGGTGAGAAATCCATTCTTCATTGGCACAGAATTACACCAGAGAGGGTTATGCAACATTTTTCGAGTTCAATACAGCTCCATATGCAAACAGAAGCTGTACAAAATATAGTTTTTATAGAATTTGACTACTATCGAAATAAGTGAAATAGACCCCTGAGATTTTGTTGCTAATTTGTACCACCAGTGCAAAAATCACTTTCCTATTTCCGTTCTTAGTTGCGGAATAATTTGATGGCCTGCTAGCCTAGGTAATATTCTAGAAGCCACCATTTTTTTGAAAACGACACAAAATTGAAACTGGTGCCGCTAATTAGCAACAAAATATCCGCCTCTTGTTTATTGTGGTAGCATTTTATTTTTCGTTTTTAGACGAACGCAAGGCAGTAGCCATCATTTTTCTTGAAAACGGCACAAGGTACAAAATTGAAAATTGTGGTATAAATTAGCAGCAAAATATCCAGTGCTTGTTTTTGGCGGCCGTTGATGTTGGCTTGCAAGGGTAATAGACATCTCCTGAGTTTGAAAACCGATATAAAAAACGTAGGGGCGAAATTTGGACCATGTATAGCACTATTACTCTATTCTGTACTAAAATTTCAGTTAGTTTCTTTATCTCATTGTTTAGTTATTAATATCTATATTATTAATACTTACTGTACAACCTTACAATTTATTATTTTTAACAGTATTGAGGAAGTAAATAATAAAAGTTAGCCAAAAAATTACTAATACTAATCATAATGTTGTTGACACAACAACCGAACATTTCTAACACATATCTTTTTTTTGGAATCAAATAGAACAGTTGTTTCCCCACTTCCACCTAAGAACACAAACGAACGTCTTCAAACATCTGTATTTTCAGTTATTTCTAACACATATCCTTTTTTTGGAATCAAATAGAACAGTTGTTTTACCCACTTCCACCTAAGAACAGAAACGAACGTCTTCAAACATCTGTATTTTCAGTTTAGAATTGTTTGTAGCGATTTTTTGCTACAAAGGTCTACCTAGCGAACAAAACTTCGCACAATCTAGGACGGTCCATTGTGACTCTCCAGATCTAGACGGTTGCGAAATGCGAGTGATTTGCAAACGGATCCAGTCGCCTTTGGAAGTTTTAATGACGTGAGCTATCGGGGTCGTACGCGAAAAAATCCGATTTGTCTTGTTCAAAAGCAGTCGAGTTGTCTGCAAAGTTTCGGAGAGACCTAAACTTTTTGCACCTATTCATGTGTAGAAACATCGAGTTGTCTCTAGTAACGGAAAAAAGAGTTATCTTTGTCATCTAGACGGTGATTTGGTTAGTCTTTCTAGAGCTGGGCGCATATTACAAAGAAAACGATTTCAAAACTGTTCCAAAGATATAATTGTACATGATATTAGCATTGGTATGTACATGATTACTACAAACTTCATTATTATGAATTAATTTAAAAAATTTTGTCAACCAATACTAATTTAAAATTTGTAATAAATGTCACAAATAATTTTTTTAAATGACGCAATTAACATAATTAAATTGCTATTATTGCCCAACAAGAACCTGGAGAATATTTGAGCATACCTTGCCAATATAATAATGGTAATTTTTTATAGTAACGAAGACTAGCTACATGACATGTTAATTCATGGTGAATCTGGGTAAAACTCTGGCTATGAGACGTTTGTATAGTAAACGCTTTTCGTAAACAACATAAGTTATTTAGAACACATGTAACTATTTCACATTTTATTCTGTATTGTGAAAAGAGTTCTAAGAAAACCATTCCCAGTAAGTATGTTTAGGTGTATTTGTAATTGTTATGTACAAACACTTCACAGTCTTGACATGGTATGTGAGCGATGTTATCACATCTTCAAGACCTGTTTGTTGCCATAATTCTGTTACCGATGGTCAGAGAAAAAAATTGTTAAGTCAATCACAGCAAAATAAAGGGATTCATATTGCAGACACCTTGTATACAGGGTGTTAGAAGTTTGATTTCCATACCTAAATTTAACAGGCTGTAGTATAGGTACAGTTGTAGCACGGGTCACAAATCCAACCATTTGCGTGAAAAGAATTAACAAATCTCCAATTTTATGTGTAAAAATTGGGTTAATTAAGGGTTCTCACCATAATTTTCTGCATTAAATCACCTTAAAATACGGTTCACGTCTTCTTTAATTAATCATTAATTCTATCATTCTCTGTTCAAAAATAAATTTGCTAAACAGTTATCTAAACTAAATTCATTAATTTTCACGAGAGTTGTTACCTTTGGATTTTTTGTCATCTCTAAAAAACAAGCTGGCAGGTGGTAGGCAACCCACAAACCGCGAACCTGGCGCAGCGTGTATTTGCACTGTTGCCACGTTGTCATAAAATTCTTTGATATACTTAATAACTCGTCTTATTTGTACTATTTAACTTTTTTGTTCACATATACTTTACCTACCTTATATTGAAGTTATGGCAGTATAACCTTTAACACTCTGTATTTATTACAAAATATAAGCAGCACCTATGCAACAATCCCTGCCTCAGTGTTAAATAATGTTATTATGTGATCTTGATGTGGCAACTCTCAAATTTCAGTCGAATCACTCTGTAAATTCTAATACTAAAAGTTTTGAAAATGCTAATGGTTTACGAAATTACAAAATTAACGTAATAAACGACTTTTTCCGTGTCCGCCCCACGTGTTAACAAGCGACCGAATAAGTCGGCAGGCCCTTTACCGGCCCTTCACGTGTCACCAATACCTGCATATCATTTTTCATATCGCGTTGTCCGATCGGCACGACCATTACCTACAATAAATATTAGCATAAGACACGAAGCGGCGACTTATCGGCGTACACAAAAAATGATGAATTGGTCACGAGTCATGAGAAAAGTATCGGGCATGAGACTAGATAACAACCGGCATGCTTAATTTGGGCATCACGGGTCAATAACGTGAAATATTTCGTGTGCCGTGATCACAGAAAGGTCTGTATTGGAGCGGTTATCTTCTTTTGTTAATATATGGGGTCATCTGCAAGGCGAATATATAAATATAGAGACAGGAACGTAGTAGGCTATTGCGAGCTTAAGATTGCCATACGTAATATAAAGCTTCACTCCTGACTCGTCGTCATCTAGTGATGTCACTACTAGTGGTTTAGAATGTAAAAAATGCTAAGTGACTGAAATTACTGACTGCAAAACAAACTCAAGGTTACAAAGGTCTAAAAAACTTTAGTTTGAAGAATTTTTTATACAGGGTGTTTTTTTATTTAATTACAAACATCATTCCATACATATTGGACACACTGTATAGTTCGCAAAACATTATTACATTCTATCTATTTCATTATCGACGAAAACCGCAAGTCAATATTGTCAATTGAGAGAATGAAATGAATTTTTAAATCCACAACAATTTATGTGGAAATTCTATTTATCAACAAAGTATCCACATCTACAATTAAATATTGTGCCATGCCATCATCTTTACTAGTTGATTGAAAATCTGGCAGATGTTGTTAGTAAACAAAATCTGTCATGTGTATATTTGTACGACACGACAATAGTAAACAGAAATGAGTAATGTCTAATCTCTATAATCAGACATTCGGTTTAGTATTCAGAAGCATTAACGAGAATTGAGCAATAGCTTGTAGTATTAAGAAACCATGTCCATAACAGTGACCCAGAATCGAACATTTTGTCGAATAAATTGAAGCGTGGAACTAGCCAAAGGCGTGTAACAACAGAAACACGTGTCCTGTAATGTATACTTAAGCAGGAGCGGCTTTAGGAACCAAACAATTCTTACGATAAATAAGAAAGAATAGGTAACAGTTTGCCCACATAAATAGAGATCTCATCTCGATTTGCTTGGAAGTAATATTTACTTTTACTACACACAGGATAAAGTATGAAATAGTTATAATAAGTGTTCAAAATTACTATCGTTGCTTGTGTGAAACGGTATCCGTAAAAACGTAAAACGTCAGTCAAAAAATTGTGGCCAGCTTTGCTGCAAATAAAAAAACATGTCATGTAGCTTATAATTGTTAAAATGTTTCATTTTTTTCACATGTGTGACGGACAAACAATTAAACCGTTATAGTAATTTAAACAAAATATGATATTGATTCGGACTGAAAACCTTTATGTTACAGCGACTCACAAATATCAACCAAACACTAGGTACAAAAAAACGAAACAGACTAGTCACAATGCGAAGTAAGATGTAAGATTTTAATCTAGTAAATACACTGATAAAAATTATTGTAAATTTGTACAAAACCCGGTTCTACTAGGAGAAAATGCTTATTCATAAGTTCTTTCAATATTGGTACCTAGTCATATTCCGGATATTCTGTATTTTTCATTAGATTTTACCTGTCAGTTTGATTACTTAATTTTACATCAATCATGCTGACAAATAAAACCAAGGTGGTTCAAATTATAGAAGAAGGGAATGACGAATAGAGAATAGATTACAATAAAACCAAATAAAAATACTTTTTTACCAACCGTCGTCTTTCTTTACCAAACTTTTAACATTTGTAACACTGACCAAACAAAATAAAAGTATATAGAACTACCTCTGCTTTTACCTCGTTCACTGTCAATTAAATGCGACTTATCGAATGTGTTAATTCGTAAATTAACTATATCTCCATTTGCGTCTCGAGTATTTGTTTGCTAGTATCAGCTTTGGTTTATTTACCAAAGTTTGCCAACTGCGATCCATATGGATGGAAACTCGTCTTTTTGTAGTGAATTCCGTTTGCATTGCACAACTTCTAAACTGGCGCGATGAATGAAACGCAACATGACTTGGCATCGAGATGTCGACACAAGTAGTATGATTTGGGATGTATTGCGAAATTATTTTAGTATTACGCGGTAAATATCTGGAAGAACTGGAACCTGCTTATTGGAGATTATGTGAAGAGTATATTGGGAATAGTGTTAGTGTGAATGTAGATAATTTTGACTGATTGCTCAGCATAGGTGGCTATAATATAGGCATAGTTTATATATGTATAAATAGTTAGATCATTCTTTTTATGTGACCAGAGCCGACAGAGTTGTCTAAAGTCGTATATCAACTAGACTGAGATAATAAATAGTCTATAAATTTTTTCAGAGGCACTGTTAAACCACTAAATGACTTTTTATGCATTCGTTAGCTTTTAGTTCAGAAAATAATGTAGAGTGAATCAAATTGGGTGCATTGTAGTACCGTAAACATGACATGATTGTTTCATAAGGCATTTACACTTACAACCATTCAATTATGGTAATAATTTCATAGGCATCGCAGATTTTAACAAAACTTTTCATTGACAAAGTGAATGATTCATAGTTGAAATGCGCAGCACATATTCGTGCTTATGCAGGTGATAATTTAGCAAATTTATGCTCTTCGACAAAACCTAATCTATCTTTCTATTGCGGACACCTTCAAATTGAATTTATAAGGTATTATAAACATTTTAACTAGCACAGCACAATACTTTATGATTAAATAATTAGGTACATATATTGGTAACTGAAATTAATAAATTTGAATTCCCGTTAATACATCTTTTATACATGTATTGCCTTTCAGGATCATTGGGAAAATGAAATATTATCACGCGCATTAGCTTGACAATCATCAACTGAACAGAAAGATCCATGTCAGACCATTATTACTGATTAATAAAATTAACTCACTCGTAATCTATCGGGCGCACCCAGTACAACCGTTTCACAGGACACTGGGTATCAAATAGATCCAATACCTATATAGCCAATGATCGAACGAGTGGTGGGGGATGGAGAAAGATCCAACTGTTCGTATATTTAAAATGTGCTAAAGGTACGTATGGCCATGGTCAAATGAGTATAGATACTTAAACAAAGTCAATAATTTTCCTTGTGTTCATTGGTTTATAGTCCTTAATGTCTAATAAAATATAATTCTCAAAGCGAGCGTCTCAATTATTTGCGGATACTAAAAGTACGTGATTTACTTGAAACTAATGTATAGTATATACTTGCGGAAACAATACATTTATTTCATGAACATCCTGTATATTTTAATATACATATTTAAGTGAAACTTATATACGAAAGGTTATACATATAAATCATAAAGGTCGTCAAACACATCTGAAACAGTCTTTTGTATTTTTTTATATTTTTCCTGTAATAATTGTATTTCAAATGGTTTCAGGGAAGTGCGTGATTAAATTTACTAAAGGTAGGTACTCCTATAAGTTTTCCGTTTCAAATAGTTTTCTTGGTAAATTCAAATTAGCAGTTCATAAAAAGCAGCCTTGTGGCTACATACCCAACGACAATCTCATAATTGCATTTAAAATACAGATAACTGACGTTTAGCTAAATAAAAGTATAAATTCAATTTCCTTCATTAATAAGGATACCAGTAATTACATACGTGAAGAGATAATTGATAACTGATCTGGTTGATTAACTGTATGCACTTTCCCACGACGTACATGATTATTAATTGTATTCAGGTCCTTTATCGTTATTATTAGAGATACAAAATAAAGTTTCGAATAAAAGTTTTGAAGCCCTGTAACTGAACCTCTTTAATAGGTTAATGGAAGTACAGTGGCGTGCAGAAGTTGACGGGTACAAGAAACAATAATATTGTTAAAGTCCTATGTATTGTTGAATATTTGAATTATTCTTTTCTGATTTCAATAATATGAAATATAAAATTTCTATCTTTAACCTTCTTCGAGTTATCGAACATTGCCAATTAGAGACACCCTGTAGAGAGAAATTTCAAGTACGTCACTGACTTTTACGTAAAAACTCAATTGGACAAGGAATTATGTAGCTGATTGTTGAAAAGCTATTATCTCGAAAATGTTAAATTTCTAAGACTAATGACAAGTATAGGTACCCTTTTTCCTCAAACACAATGTAGGTTTAAGATTTTTTAATAAAAAAACGTGAACTCTAGGGAAAATGTCGAAATAGACAACAAATTATGATTTCCCATCTTCAAAAATATCTTCATATTTTCAAATTTTTAAGATGATACGGTCAAACATATTGTAATTACCACCCTGTATATGAAATATGGAAAAACTTGTGAACATAGTGCAACTTTCGCAGCACCTCAAGGAACAGATGTAGACTACTTCTTTTTTCTGATATTTATCATTGATTCGCATTTACTTATATCGAGTTCAATGTACCTAATATTTTTTAAAATAACGAAATACACTTTATGTGTCTCGAAACAAGCATTGTATTTTGCTGAAAACATGCCGAAACGATTTAACGTCTTTCGCGCTTTCGATTATTCATCCAAGCTTACCACCCACCTTCCGAAGAGTATCAAACGACTCCCACACCTGTGTCGCTAGGAGAACAACGCGGAAAATTTTACAAATTCAATTCACACCGATGCCAAACTGAAACCGTCCCCCACGGTATTTTAATTACAACCCCCATAAACTGTCTGACCACAGGTTATTTTTTTGTATATGAATATTGTTGAAAATTCGAGTCAAACCGGAACGGATATCGTGAGTGTACAATGATTAAAATGGGTGGAAATGGCCATGTTTTGTTATGCTCTTTTTGCTTAATATTTACTGGTAATTTACATTGTTGTCTTCCACTAACTTATATACGAGGTTGTGGCAATTAAGTCCCGGGAATTTAATTGTAACTCGGAAACTGGCAACACTGTATGGTTCCTCAACGTTTTTCTAGAGAGGGGGGGGGGGTTTCGTTTTAGTTTCAGTCCAAGGTTGAAGTCGATAGCACGTTTTGTTTTTGTTTTATGTGTATATTTTGGAAGTAACTGTTTTACTGGCGTCGTGAAAATGAGTGACTCAAATTACAAGCAACGTGATTCAATTTTTAGTGAAATCTGACGAAAAACCCTCGGAAATCCTTCGCAAATTGGTGGTGTATGGAGACAAATGCATGTCGAAAACGCGTGTTTGAATGGGCAAGACGGTTCAAGGAGGAGCGTGAATCGGTAGAAGACGATCCACGTGAAGGAGCTCACGTCACCTCTCGTACTGACGCGAATGCTGACCGTTTTCATGCACTGATCACGTCTGACCGGCGCCTAAGCATTCGTGCGTTGTCTGACGAGTTAAACGTCAACAAAGAAACCGTTCGCAATATGTTACACGAAAATTTGAATATGCCAAAGATGGTGCCAAAAGTTCTCACCCGTGAACAGAAAGACATGCGAAAATCGATCTGCGACGATTTTTTGTCCCGCATTCGGAACGACGGTAGAGACTTGATGAGTCGGGTGGTCACTGGAGATGAGACCTGAATATTTAAGTATGACTTCGAGACCCGTAAACAAGGTAAGCAGTGGGTGGAAAACGGTGAAGAGCGGCCAACAAAAACGACGATGTCCAAGTCACGAATGAAGGCAATGTTGATCGTTTTTTTCGATATCCACGGCATCATTCATCGTGAATATGTTCCTGCCGGCCATACAGTGACTGAACAGTTCTATGTTGGCGTCCTGGAACGGCTGCGGGCCCGCGTTTTCCGTGTGCGACCCGATCTTGCACCACGACAACGCGCCAGCCCATTCCTCGTTCATTGTGCAAGAGTTTTTAGCAAAAAAGGCATTTCAACATTGCCGCACCCACCTTATATCCCCGATATTGCCCCCTGTGATATTTTTTTTATTCCCCAAGATGAAGTCCAACCTCAAGGGAAGTCATCATGGCGGCGTACAGAAGGTCAAAGAGGTTGTAACAATGGCGCTGAACGGGTTAATTGCGGAGGATTGCCAAGGATGCTTCTAATCGTGGAAGCAATGTTGGAATCGTTGTGTAGAGTTAGAGGGAGACTACTGTGAAGGTCGATAATAAAATTTTGGCGAAATTTAACTTGCTTGTTTTTTCATTGACAAATTCCCGGAACTTAATTGCCTCACCTCGTATTGCATGCTTTAATAATTTCTATATATTAATAGTCCAATAACACTTCTAACTTATACGGCAGTAGTATGAAAGGAGACGAACTCGACAATAAGTCAATCGTAAAATGAATTTTCATGTTTATAGAAATTTTTAACTGAACTTTTCTACTAATAGGAGGAGACAGGAAAAAATTGTCATATTTTTTTATTTCAATGATGCGGAGCTTGCGAGTCAGGTTCTATTCCAGTACGTTTTCCTTTCAGCGAACTTTCCCTAAACACCCATCAGAATACAAAGTTCAAAGTTAGTTATAATCACACCGACTGCGTAAAGGATTTGCATGTAAAGTAAGCCTACCTCTGACTTTCGAAAATCCAATAAAACCGAACTAATATTTGGACCCTTCCCCGTTCTCCATATACGGTACCCTTTCCAACGAAATAAATAAGCCATAAAGAAATAATTCCGGACGATATCTAATCTAAGCTGTCAGACCCACGTGTCCCATTATTAGGACTCTATCAACTGTTAATTCTCCCTCTCCCCACGGCCGTATATCAATATTTTACGAACTCCTGATCCGGACAGTGCGACTTACAACGTATTATCGATTCGACGGAGCACAATGGGAATGGGACCTGTGCTACTATCCGTGCCCACCCCGAATTCACTCGCCTGCTTTTCTTCTATCCGCGTTAATCGTTCCCAACGGTGGGGTGCGCTTTATGCACCCCGCATGCAGTTTCCGATGTTGTATTAATTCGGAGAGGACGGTGATAAATCCGGGGATTGTCGTTCGAATGGGATTTACCCTCGCGGTCGCCGGTTCTGGTTTGTTTTGGTCCTTTCGCCTAGTCGACTTGTGTTTTTAACACTCGTAAATATCGATTGGCGCAGGAGGACTGTTTGTCAGATGCATCCCTTTTTACATGTACAGGGTGGGCATATTTCGATGTTTTTATAGATAGAAAACAATGCCCCCCCCGCCAGTCCCAATCTCTCTTTTTTAAGAGAAAATTAATGGTCAATGCCTGCCGTCTTTTGTTTTTGAGTAATAAACAAAATTTCCAATTTTCCATACTTGTCTGTAACTTGGTTATTTGTAAAGTTAGAAAAAATAATTAATATGTTCTTCAAACCTTTTTTTGAATAGAATCCAGTGGCGCCTAATATGTAACTATTAATTTTTGAGTTAGGTATAACCTAAAGTTGTGTTTTTTTTAAATACAAATCATAGGTGGTCATGGGTCAGTTGAAATTGTTATTTCCTTTAATATATAACATGTAGGGTTAAATATAGCACATTTTGTTTCTTTCCAAAATGTGGAAAATTTGAAATTATGTGTATTCTTTCGAAGACAAAAGACTATAGGTCATTTTGGTTTTGACCATTAATTTTCTCTTAAAAAAAGAGATCGAGAATGGAGAGGGGTCATTTTTTTCTATCTCCTATAGTTAACGATAAATTTAATTTTACAAAAAAAAATGTATATACCTAATACACAGTTGAAGAAAGAAAATTGTTTATATTTTCTTAGATTATTCATCTAAACATCCACCTCGAACTAAGATTTTTTTTAACTTTTGTATTTATATATATCCAGTGTGTTTATTTCTATCGTGCATACATTTCTTTAGTATCTGTTTGTTCCAGGTGGAATGGCACGTGCCGCCATGGCTTTGAGGAGAGGATCGAATCAAGGGAATACAGAGTGAGTATTTTATTCTGTTACAAGTCATAAAGTTAACCCTGATATATTTCTTTACTCAAAAGATCATTATTGCTTAACACGTGAAGCAAGGGCCTCAGAATTGATCCTTGAGGCATTTAAAATATTGTGAGTTTAAGTTTAAGGTAAGGTTAAGTTTAAAACAAAATTAACATGATGGTATGAATAGGTAACTAAAGACTTAAATATAGTCCTAAAGTAAGTAAAGTACTAAAGTAAACAAAGTAAATTAAATGTAATAAAAGAACTTTCAACACATTAGGATTTTTTAATGTGATTTGATCAATTCGGTAACATTTCAAAAACCATTAGGTACTCCGTATGTGCTTTGATTCTGACTTCGACCGTTGTCTCAGTTGCTAGGACCCAACCCTGATAGACAGATATCGGTCCGAACTTGATCGCTATCTATTTATTATCTCGAACTAATAAAAAGTACATGAAACTACGCCAAGAGTGATTAACCGGACCCATAAAGTTCCTTATCGCCATGATTAATTTTCCAGGAAAACTTTTACGACGTAAATGTCGATAGTCTACGGTCACATAGGCCAGGAAAATTGATTTTTCCTCATAGTACTACGCGAAACGTTGTGTGTACTATGTAACCGTTTTGTATGGCTTGTAGCTTGCTCATTTATCATTCCGACTACAATGCGTTGTTTTTTGCGTGGGCAGTAAATATAGAGGTATCGGAAATACAGTGCGTTCCCAACTAATCCATACATAACATGTATTTAACTTGTTTCTGCTATATTTCAGCTAATATAAATCAATTTTCCTACAATTCCTATTAATGAAGTCATATGTCAGTTCTTTGATACCAAATATCTAGGTATGAAGAAACAGACAAGATTTTTTTAATATTTATATAAAATAAAAATTAATCTAGCTCAATTTACTAACAAAAAAGACATGAAATCATTTACACATAACTTGCAAATTTAAATTAATTGAATTTTTGATAGATTGTCATAAAAAAGTGATTTCGAAGATAATGAAGTCAATGAGAGAAGCCGCTGAAAGTTTGGAAAAAGATTTGTAAGAAGAAGAAGAGTCCTGCAAGGTACGATAAAGTTTATGATATTTTCAAGAGTTGGTGTTCGCAAAAAGGTGTTCAGAAAGCTGTTTCGAAACTATTGTGTTGGCATATTATAGCGAAATTGCCAAATTCAGAAAGCCGTCAACCCTTTGGTCCATTTACTTAATGTTGCGTACTACTTTATATAAGTAGTTATTTATTTATCAGTACAATATGCAACGAGCAAGTTGGTCAGTTAAAAGGTAAGGAAAGAAATAAAATAGTACAAAGAACAAAGCAAGAAGAAAGAAGGCGCATAAAACTTGAACAATAAAAGCAAATTACAAACATGCCTGTACTTAAACAAACAAACAAGCAAAACAAATAACTACTTAATGTATCAAAGTAGTATGTTAAGATTATAAATATGTTAAAACAATAAAAGCAACAGATAAAATCAATTAGGTACATTATATAGATCAGAAAGAAACGTATATTAAAACCTAACCAAGTCAATAATATGTTAAAATAATAAATATGTTATAACAACAGCTATACATAGGTAAAAATCAAAATCAAACAGGTACATTATACAAACTCTTTATCTGATTAACAGTAAATATTAAACATAAAGTGAATATTTAAACAAAGAAATTTCAGCATTTTGAAACATAAAAATCTAGGATATGTATCCAAAGAGTTGAGCACTTTCTCCAGGGAAAATATTGCGGCGTTTTTTAATAATGCACCTTATCATATGCTATCTACAAAGGTTGGTGTATCTGTTGCATGTCAAAGTGACGAACTATATAAAATGAAATTGACTGATGTTAACATCCTGGAAAATACTATTCCTATCGAAATTCCAACATCAAAAACCTACCAGTCACTTATTTATAATGGGTAATAAAGAATGGGTAACGTTAATTAAAACATATGATGCACTTCCTTTAGACATTCTCCAAACTTTTTACAATTAAGATTCGGTAAATCACTCGCCACACCCAACTCCATAAAACAATTTCTCAAAAAAATTGCACTGTTTCTAAAGCTTCCACATTGTGAAACATACACGGGATACTGCCACACTATTGGTAAATAGCAATTATGGCATTCTCCAGTTGAAGAGATTAGGGGATAGAAATCTTCTACCGTAGCGGAAGGGTACATGGAAAGTCTACAAATTCTCAGATTAAAATTGCCATAAAAACATCTGGTGAAATGCCAAAACTCCAGTACTAAAAACGTTACCATTTCTACGCAAGATGTTCAGCATGGATGGTTGCCTTTTATAACCAAACGAATGTTACAATTAATTTAGTACAATAATATGTAATACTTCATGTGAATAAAATTTGTTGAGAAAGTTTTAATGTAGAACAAGATATTTTTTGAAACAAACATTTTGGTTATTCAAAGAATGTTGACATTTCCTTCAGCAAACATAACAAAAGGCCGAAGCTTGTAATTTTTAGTTTCTAAAATATTGACAACCAATACAGATCTACTATTTTCAATTCTGGTTGTTTTTAAATGCACTATAGCTCATCACATCAACAAGCGCCCATAACTTCTTAATAACCACCTTCATAAGTAAGAAAACTCCATCAGATTTATTTATAAATTACTCAACGTTTTTAAGGTCAAATGTCGTCTCCTTCTTAGGCTGGTGCTCTTTAGACTAATTGATCACGCGGTTACATCCAATAATTTAAAAAATATAGCAGGATGAAACTTACTTGCTAATATCTACTTTGTCATAAATCAATAGCATTGACAACAAGGAGTATTTGCTCGTAGACCACAAGGAAGGTGGTGTTTACGTCTTTGTCAATCCATTAAAATATGCTACCATAACCACTTCCGTCATAACCTGCGTTTTTTATCGCATTAACTGACGGAATTCTTCAATTTCTTAAATAACGTTCTTTAGATTTATCCGGCAACATATTAAACATCATTTAGAATTGTCTGCTGGCACCGTAATATTGTCATATACTTCCATATTTTCACAATTTCATGAAAAATGTTCACCAAGTTTTAGGCGTATAATTTTCTTGCCAACTGCAAATGTTTATATTTGCACGAACTACAGCCGTCTATGTTGAATTGCATTACATGCATAAACCATAAGCCAAAGTAGCAGTTATTACAAATTTCAATATTTTTTTAACATTTCAATGGCTAAATTATATAAAACACTATACAGCACTCGTCAAGAAATGTATTCATTGACTTATTATGTGCACCGAAATACTTAGTTCCTTCACTTGTACTGTAATATACTATTTTTCCAATGAGTCAAAGAATCATACCCTTAGTTTTCCGACACGCTGTAGATAGGTAACCTTATATGAAAATGTTCCGAATTGTACGAAGAATGCAAAAATATAATAATAGTAACCCCATGAACCTATACAACCAATACAATGAGAAATAAAAATCTTTTTATCTGGCATTGTGGGGTGAACTCTTCATTTCCGCCGACGCGATATCCACTTTCTCCTAACCGACCCCTCAAATAGAACAAGGCGGAGAAATAAAAATTAAATATTAACCCGACGAAATTATCGTAACAGAATTTTCCCGCTCCGGCGGCCGCCGCCGCCCGGAAACCTTCGCCCGGAGCAGGAAATAATATTTAGACGGAATTGAAGTCGTAAAAATGTTCGCCGCTTTCTTTCGGCATCTCATTCCGGAGCAGCTAATGGGAATTTATTCGCTGCGCGCCCCAAGAAGGTCTCTATGAAATCTAACGTACAGGCTGGGAAGACCCAACGGAAGAGGGAACCAATAAAAACATACGGAGTGTCAGGAGAATAGTGTTTTTAGCGCATCTTCAAAAAAAATGTCCCTTTTACCTACTGTTAACTATAAAGTCTTACCTGAATATTATTAACCATAAACTCTTACCTGAATATTTTTAACTATTAAGTCTTACCTAAATATAAAGTTACTGGGGTATTATTATTTGCAATGCACGAAACAGTTTCAGATCTTCTGAAGAAGAGAGCGACATTTCTCTCGAAACGTCAAGAGTCTTAAATCGACGACGTGGCCAACAGCCCGGAAGCAGCCAAACCAACGTTAATGCACATTTAACAATGAAATAAATAATACACGTTTCATTTAAATTAATATGCAAATGAATGTGTGTGCATGAGTAATCTACATCGGCGCCGGTGTACCCAAATGATAAATATACTCCTTCAGAACAGAACAGCGTGATAGATAGGTAACAAATACACGTTTTATATCAATTAAACCATTAATGAATGTTTGAGGTTAAGAGTAACCATGCACACCGACGCCTGTGTGGTGTGTACCTAAATAACAAATATACTTTTTCAGAACAGAGAAGTGTGGAAGACAGGTTTATACATATGTATGTGTAAAAGTAGCACAAACAGTGCATTTTCAAGTTCATTTACAATTATTATTTATATTATTTTATTGTCTGCTATTAAGTAAAATGGAAGCAAAACTTCCAAGAAGAGGCATTGTTTATTTTTGTACACATATTTATTATGTATAAAGTTATCTTGTTCGCATGCTTTGTTCTGGGTAGGTGCATGTGGTATTTGGGTACATTAGCGCCAGTGTAGGTTATTCGCTGATGCTTTTTCTTGACCACAAACGTTCGGTAGTGTATTAATTTATATGAAACAAGCGTTTCTCTATTAAAACAATAATATTCACTCCATATTTATTTGTAACCTTTTCCCAAAATTAATACTGATGCTTCTATTTAAAGATGAATCATAACAATGTAATTCAAGATGATCTTGGAGGGACAAATCGTAAACAAAAGTGTACAGTGTTGATTTATTTATTCCTATTCCAAGCAAGCGAATACTCGTACATATAAAAATAAATGCCCGTGTTACTCGTTATGATCCGATGGCGGTCCCAAAGTCGTATGTTCGGCTCGCATTTCCATAAACGGTCCTCAAATTGGCGCCAGATCGTTTGATTCCTGCGCGAGACATCCGCCTTCCGAGACCATGAAAAATAATGGAGGAAAATATTGTTTTTGTGTAGCGGAAATGCGGAGTTTATAAATTGTTTTTATGGGGGACGGGAAATTTACAAATTACGCGGCTGTTTACGTCGGCGATGTTTCCCTAAGGGTGTTTTACAAATGGGTACTAGATTCGAGCGCCTAAATGGATTCCGTTCTAGTTTTAGCACTTTTAGATACGGGATGTTTCGGAATAAGAGAAGAATCTTTAGTAAACTTGAACAAAGACAAATATTTTGTTGGTAGACCACTAGTGTGCACTGAATACTATACTCTCGCTCTGTCTCGTCTATTGACGATTTTCTCATATTACCCATAAAATATATACAATTGTGCCATGCCTATTATTCCCGTCAGTAAGTGCTTGTAAGTGAAGTATTAGTTCTTCTAGAGCACTGAACTAATAGAGTAGAGAACACTAATAACTTGTGACTGTTTTTTATAGTCCTATTGTTAAGGTAATACAGGGTGTTAAAAAAAGAGTGTAAAATATTTCAGGACGCAATAGTATAAAACAAAATAAGTTGAAAAGTCTTAATAAACATGGGTCCGCAAAGTAACGGTTGCGGAAATATGGACCACTATTCGTTTTTCAAACATTTTATTTTATTAGGAATAAACCGACAACGGAAGCTTTTAACAAACAAAAAACAAAGTTACGGAAGATATTCAAAGTGCCCTCCGTACATGTCCAAGCAGGCACGACTTCTTCGTCTCAACGATATTCGAACTCTTTCGAAAACACCCTCCTTGGTTTGGATTTCTTGACACTTTTGATTAATCCGTAGCTGCAGCTCTTCCAGGCTATTTACAGGAGTACCATACACTAATGTCTTCAAATATCCCCAAACAAAGAAATCTAGAAAGTTCAGATCAGGCGATCTTGGAGGCCATAAAACAGGTCCGGCCCTTCCTACCCATCTATGTGGAAAAGTTTGGTGTAAATGCTTTCTAACGGCCATGGAAAAATGAGCTGGAGCACCATCATGCTGGAACCACATTTGTTGCCTCTGATTCAAAAGAATCTGTCAAATACGTACTGTTTCTTTCAAAAACTCATACAGTGTGTTCTGCAGAAAGTTGAGGTAAGCAGCGCCTGTTAATCGGTTTGATAAATCAACAGGACCTAGAAACCTGTCACCTACAATACCCATCCAAATGTTTAATGAAAAACGTGCCTGATGTCCAGATTCTATTAGAGCATGAGGATTTTCGTCGGTCCAAATATGCGTATTGTGAAAATTAAACACTCCATTTCTTGTGAACCCGGCCTCATCAATAAAAAGAATGTTTGCAAGAAAACGAGGGACTTCAGCATCATGACGTAGAAACCAGCGGCAAAAACCAAACGTGCTTGATAATCATTTATTGGATTTAAGGCCTGTACTCCTTGCACATGGTATGGATAAAGCAGTTGCTGGTGAAGAATTCTCCAAACAAGAGGACCACTAATTCCTACCTCGGCTGATATTCTTCGCACGCTCGTACCTGGATTCTGCTCTACCAGTGCTAGAATTTCTTCTTTTCTGCTCTAGGAGTGGATACCGACCTTGGTTTTAACCGGTATTACGCAATCTTTGGTGAATTCTTTCAAAACATGCGTTGTGAAGGAATCTGGCGATTTGGATAAGCGTCAACATAAAGACGTCGCGCTTCGGTGGCGTTCCCATTAGCACCACCATACATGAAATGCATGTCTGTTAATTCTGCGTTAGAGTAACCAGCCATAGCGAAGGAAAACTTGTGCACTGAGAACAACTGTCAAATACGTACTGTTTATTTCACTAAACATCAACCAACTATTATAAGAAAATACACGGTTTTGCAAAATAAAAAAAGGGGCTAAAAAACATAAAACATTCCATATCTCCACAACCATTACTTTGCGGACCCATGTTTATTGAGACTTTTCTGCTTATTTTGGTTCATACTATTACCTCCTTAAATATTTTGCACTGTTTTTTAATACCCTGTATAATGAAGAAGTTTATTGTCTATGTGTCATCAACGTCAACATGAACTAAGAAATAACTTACATTTCCTTATTTGAACATTAAAATTTCCCCATCATAATACAGCACCACAAAAAAAAGTGGTATGTCCGACAGACTGGACCTATATATTCCTGTTTTCACACGCTACATTCGAATCTACGGTTTATTTAACTCCATCGTCCTATGTTCAAGGTCCTTCCAAAGGCAAAGCGAAAGATAGATCTGCAAGTGGACCAGACTATCGTACATTTATGTTTTTGGGGTCGCTGCATCCGAATTTGGGGTCCATTTATCCCCATCGCCCTAGGTTCTAAGGTCATTCCAAGACCAGACTGTGCAGACTTCCTGTAGCAACCCTGGTGTACTTTGCTCTAACGGTGCTTCTTTCCTGGCATTTTCTAAAGAAGAGTTTCAACCTTGGTTTCACTTACACTGATGTTTCTAAATATATTAACTAGCCAGTGGATTGTGTTTTATAACGTACATAGACTTTTTTTGTAATAACAAATTTAAATGCATAGCAACAATAATATTTACATAGTTCTAATTAGCACTGCCTTATATTACTACGGCGCACCTAGCAACAGTGATGTAACATTAGATGTAAATTTGCAAAAAAAAATACATATATATATATATACAGTGCAAATTATTTATAGCATTTTACCAGTGAGGTAGAGAGGTTAATGTACTTTAAAGGTTTATAATTTTTTCGCAGCTTGACACTTCACTATTTTACACTGAATGGAGTCTTATATTTATGTCGGCTGGGAAAAGAAATGGGAAAACAAGAAAATAATTTTATTTGCTGGATGTCTTTTAAATAAAGTATACACCTACCTACAATATTTATTTTTTCAGCTACCTCTTCTTAAATTTGCACCACTTGCCGTGGCAATGTGTCTTTATCTCCCAAGACTTTTTTGTCTCGTATTGCAAGGCCAAGACAAGATTGAGAAAAAGCAAGTCCAGATGCTATACAATTAGAAATAATAAAACACAATACTGCACTATACAGATTCTATTTTGATCTCAGTAAATACATACTTAATGTAGAAAGTAGTAAAATTATCTACACCATTACAAACGTCTTTTCGAAAACCGATAAACAGCAAACTAAAATAAATGCAATAAAATAAAACGGTGACTATTTTGCTAACATATCATAGCAGATGTTCATTTAAACTAGGTCAGTATCAGAAGTAGTTGGCTCTGAAATTGTAAAATAGCATGTCAGAGAAAGACAAATTGTTTTACAAAATTATTTTCCATTGCACTTACGCGCTCTGCCATATGATTCAAAAAGGTAGCAACAGGCAACACTGATAAGGCGTTTCCGACTGAATTCGTGTACTGCCCAGTGGTGGCGCAGTTAAGAGTTTGAAGTACAGTTGAAAAGTATTTTATTTGATAAAAACTTACAGATTAGTATTCAGAGTAACACGTTTTGGAGGTGTATCACTTCTATAAAATTGACCCCGCTTAAAGTTATACTACGTACAGGGTCACTTAATTGAGAAATATTAGAGGAAAGTAGCCTAATTTCAGACAGGTTCCAATTTTAGGATACCTATATATTAAAATTATCGTTATGTTAGAAACAATTCCATTAATGTTATTTGTATTTAGTTACATATTATAATATTATACAGTGTGGAAGAAAAGTATGGAATAAATTCATTATTTCTAAAACAACGAAGTTTCATGAAATTTTTCTATACCAACGCATTTCCGACGTTCATTTGTATTCGCGTGATGACGTCATCGGATATTTTTTTCAAATAGAACCCCTATATTTTTATCGGATTCTTGTAGAGCTTAACTTGCTGAATTCAAAAATGTATAATTTCAACACTATATTCCTTCAACTTTCCAAGAAAAAAAATAATAACCGATCGGCTTGAAAAAAAATGTGAATATTTTCATTTGTGTCTGTGATGGGCTGGTTGAGAGTAAAATGGATATAGTGAATTCATCGTCAGTATCACAAAATAAGGACTCTTTATTTTTAAAACAATTTAACAATAAGCAACTAATTAATTAATTAATAATTCAATTCTGGTTGCCTCAATCGTCTTTGACCCCCTAGATTGTATGTTAGAATATTACATCTTTTGGTATAATAATAATAATTTATTTGTGATATTTTGTGAGTGGTGTTTTTGATATCTATTCACATTTTAAATTTTTGAATAGATTGCTCAGTAAGCATAGGATATAATAGTTAACTTCACCCAAAAAATCCGCCCAAATTAACTTTTTTTACATAGAGATGCCCAAAAACAAAAGGAAAACATACATTTGTGATATTTAATAATAATAATATAATATTGTCTCTATCCCTCATTCTAATCGCTAGAATTAGTCCCGAAATCGGAGATTGTGCGGAAGAGGGGGCAACATATTATTATTTAGCAGTTACTTTTTAGCCGTATTTGCGCCCAGGAACGACTTACGTTGCCCTAACCACCATTCAGTGCAGGAATGAGGCAAACCTGGAAAACCTCATTAATTAGGGGGGTGGTCAAACGCCGACCGGTATCAATCTGTCACACTGACCCAAGCCAACATTTTTCCACCCTACCATACCCACAGAGATGGTGCCATTCCTCCCCACGAATATAGCTGGTATACGGTCTACCGGCCGCGAGGATCGAACCCACAGCGGTCTGGCCACATCGATTAGTATTGTATTGACGCCTTAAATCGCTCGACCGCTGACCGATATTTGTCTGAATGGTTAAGGTTTATTTAAGAAAACCTGTTACTTTTATAGAAGCTCTAATTTCTGATAGTCTATCCGATATTAGGATACCATTTTTTAACTGGCAAATTAGCCATTATTTAGATTTTATTTTCCATTTTTACTTAAATTTTCTTACTGAGTACAAAAATTATATGAACATGTTTGTTAAATTATGTATTTATGGCTGATTTAGAAAACTTTTCCTTTATGATTTTCCTAAAAATGTGGGAACATTCTCACCGTACACCTCACCACTGGTAGGCCGTAATAATATTTCAATAAAGCGTTAGGTTAATACTCAGGGTCGCGCACTTTCAACGTTCCACACGTTCTCTTTCTTCCAAATATGGACCATACGCCCGACAGGACGCTGTATACTTCCTTATTTACATGGGAAAGTTGTTGGAGAAGTACTAAACGAACGACCCGCACTTCTCCGTAGACATGATCGCGATTAAAGCCATCTGGGTCTGTGACGGCGGTAATATTCGTGCGACTCCGCATATAAGGTCTAATTTTCCAAATAAGAGGTACAACGTAAATGGATTATGCAAATGGCATCGCAGGAGATGTCTGCGATCGCTGAAGATTACGCCGTAGAAAGTTGGTGTCAGTTACACGTTTCGTTTTAAGATGGGTTTAAACCTGTCTTTTTTTGCTGAAACAACACGACAAATGAACTAAGTATAATTATAATCAGAAATAACTATACTCCATCTAAAACTTATAGACAGTTGAATGACCTGCAAATATAACGTATGTAATCTAAAGCATGGGTATACTTTTCTGAAAAGGTTACAAATGATCAGTAAATATAGGTATGAATGGAGATATTTTAGTAAAGTTTAATTAGCATTAATATGTTTGTAGGTACATTTTTTGTCGTATTGTAAATAAACATAGCATGATTATACTTTTACAAAGCTTTATTGATAGGTATAAGCTTTCTACATTACTTCTGAAGTATTGTTTATAACGCGTTACCATTTTTTAGTGGGTGGTGGGTAGGCAGTAGCCCTATTTCCCAAAATTCAACATTTAAATAACAAAAATTAAAATAATTATCTCCAAAAACTAACAGACAATAATACATTATAAAAAAATAAACATGCATTAATGAAAATATTAACAAAATTACTTATTCAAGTAAAAATAAAACAACAATTATATAGATAAATAAAAACTTTTCAACATATGATATACCTCAGAGTATAACCTTCATTAGTAGTCACTACTATCACTATTTCCAATATGGATTATAATTGGATCGAGTTCAAGTTCTAAATCCCGTATTTTTTGTTATTATTTTGGTGGCGTACACATTTTTGCCAATTTTGTGCACTTACACATAACATCTACATCGACCAATTTGTTCTATTCTCTTTGGCTATGTCTCCTTTTACTTGCGCCCATATCAATACTATTGGATTTAGTTCACAATGATAAGAGGGTAGTCTTAATACTGTTATTCCACGAATCAATGCCATTTCATCCACATCAAATTTATAAGTTGGGTTTAGTTCGTTTTCATCAAATAAGATTGTTTTTTCTCGTAACCATTTTTGTAGTTCTGTTTTCCTCCATGATTGTCGTGGTATTTTTAACGTCTTCGACTAGTATGGAGCATTATCCATAACAACGACAAACTAGGATCCTAAATTTTCAAGAGTGCGTTCAAACTATTTTTCAAAAACTTCTACATCCATCTCTTCGTGGTGATCTCCGGTGTTTTTTGACTAAAACATCAGTTCCCCATTCTTTATAAATCCGCTATCACTTCCTATGTATGTTAATATCAAATGACAACACTTTCCATATAGCATCTTTAAACCAGTAGACCAATCTTCTACTGCTGCTTATCGAGCATTTGTCACACTATCATCTTGCCACACGCTTTTTACTGTATGTTCCTCGTTGATCCATGTTTCGTTCATGCAATAAATTGTTCTTCTTTGTTGCCGATATTCTTTAATTTTCTGTCGATAATCTGTCCTGTAGTTATACTATCATTTTTCAATCAGAAAACTCTTTGTGTCAACCTTCCTCTACTAAAAGTTCATGTTATGGAAAACTTTTCTCAATGTGTCCCTGCCCATTTTCGGAGTTACCTATTTCGTTTTTTCCAATTGGCAATTCATTTTTAAAGAAAAAGGTGTGAACGGTTCGTTGTATGGCATATCTTCATTTTAAGACAGTAGTAAATCCAATTGGATTTAAAATAGCCACCAAGAAGTTAAAAACATGTTTGACATTTTGACACGGACATCTATAAATATTATTATTAATATTTTCAGTTAGCTATTGTCCAAATGACTTAAACTGTTACTTGGGAATGAATGTAGGAAGGAAACGCTAGCAGAAAAGTGTCGCCACTACTTTTAAATATTCCTATCACAGCTTCGTAACAAACACATAATTTTTTTGCACACAAGCTACAATTTGTAAAATTATTTATCATCCGTGTTATATTGGCAGCACTCTTCGTGTTTCCCTTTTACCTACTAAGAAACGTATAATATCTACAATACACACGATACGTTCCTAATCATACATGCTTTGGCTTTTTTAAGCAAAAAATTGTATTGATAATTTCATTTTTTATTATTAAAATGTGAATCTACACAATGATATCTTTTGCTGTGTGCCAATAGCAGTATAACTAAAAATAATCCCAATAATAATTACTGTCACTCTAATACGCAGAAATTTTCAATCCCTTTTACCATACTTTACAGCGCCTAATTGCCTGTGAATCTTCAACAGTCACAGGTCTTAATTATATTATTCATTCAATTGAGATGTGTCACATACAGTCCCTACTGAATCCATCTGGTGTAATTGTTGTGACTCCGGTACCGGAAACTAGGAGTAAAACACCTAATGTCGAGGGTCGTAGGACAAAACAAGAAGGGACTTTAGACGACTATGGGTAAATAAATAATTACAATACATTATGTAGCCTTAAACGCCAATATAATACGTAGACATTAATTAAATCGCATTTGCTTAATAGTTAAGGGATCGCACTTTAGCATTATTATCAATTTTAACAAAAATTCTACTGATATGGTGTTTTACAGAGTGGGGTCGAATTTATCACATCACTAGAGTTTGTGTCAGCGCGGAGTGTATCAGAGTATTTCGAACTGCACTTTCAGTTTTTTACGGAACACTATAATAGTCGGTGTCGCGTCGATACGTTTCTTTTTTACGTCTGCTGTAAGTGGTAGTTGCCGTGTCTATTCAAATAACTATTTATAAATAGAATCATAATTTACATTAACAACTATTAAAGTTGATAGAATGAAGTAAAGTAACATGCCAAAGGAGAGGGACGCTTTTAGGGGGCTTTACCAGGCATACCTTTGCCTCCCGAACCAGTTATAACTAGATGAGGTTCTTGGTTAGATGTCGTAGCGCATCATTAATAGATACTATGGTTTCTTAGTTAGTGCAATAAGGAAATTGGAATCACATGGACTATTCCTAAATAAACAATTAGACATAATGGACTTTGTACAAAAATATATACGTTGCCAATAGTATACGTCCAGTCAATAGTATGATAAAATAAAAAATGCAAAGTGTGTTGAAAAATAATCCAAGATACGCCATTTTGGAAAATATGTGTAAAGTTATAGCTAGTGTATATATCAGGAGTTACCAGCAAATGTATTAATATATAGTTCATGTCTCAACAATTTCTCATACTATCCGTAATCAACAGAAGACGTTGAACGATCATTTTCCCTATACAAGTTAATATTAAGTGATAAACGAAACGTCGCCGTTTCACTACAGAAAAACACGTAATAATATGTTTTAACCACTTCCAATATGCCACGGAGACCTTGCCTCAGCACTAAGTTTTGTCGGGTAAGTGTTATTTTTTCGTGTGTTATCTTTATTTATATAGGTATTACCAAATGGTAATAGTACTACGTTTATTTGTAATACCTGTATAAGGTTGAAAATGCATTGCTTTAGTTGATATACGCATGCATCTGACTATATATTGGAAACAGATTGTGTATTGTGCGAACAAAGCTGTTCATTCGTAATCTGACTACGTAGTCCATTGAAATGTTACATTATTTTGGCCTTAGCGTGCATTATTTAGAGGACGCAATTTTATTGTTTAGATGTGAGGGGGGGGTCAAAAAAAGCTTAACTTGAAGTTTGTGGGGTCGCAATCCTCCAACTTCGGCCGCCATCTTGGAAAAAGGGGGTTAATTGTTTTTAGCATTTATCAGGTAAACTATTGGTCATACAAAATTTTAAAAACATTTTTTATTGCAAATTGAATCCTCTACAATTTTAGTCCAGTAACTTTTTGTTGTAAAATCAAAAATAACAAAGATATTAAAGAAAAACAATCAAAATTTTTGGACAAATTTTCTTTTGGACGCCATAATTTATTTATTTTTTTATTTGAAAAAAAATGACATCAGAGCATTTTTGAGAGTGGTTTTCAACGAAGAATTATTATTATATACTTTTTTATTATATTCATTAGTTTGGGTTTTACAGCGCTGTGAACACTAATTTTCCCTACTGATAAGTATAAATTTATATCAATGATATGACATAGTTTTTAATTATTTTTATAATAATATTTTTTATTATAGGCATTTCAATATTGGTATGCTCTGATGTAATTTAAAAAAAAAATAAATAAATTTTGATTGTTTTTCTTTAATATCTTTGTTATTTTTGATTTTACAACAAAAAGTTACTAGACTAGAATTGTAGAGGATTCAATTTGCAATAAAAAATGTTTTTAAAAATTTTTTGTATGACCAATAGTTTACCTGATAAATGCTAAAAACAATTAACCCCCTTTTTCCAAGATGGCGGCCGAAGTTGGAGGGTTGCGATCCCACAAACTTCAAGTTAAGCTTTTTTTGACCCCCCCCCTCACATCTAAACAATAAAATTTTGTCCTCTAAAAAATGCAACCCCAAATGTAACTTCAATGGACTCACTCAGAGCTTCATTATCTCCACACATCATATTTTTTTATGGATACCCTGTACCCTGTTCACTTTACATAACACATAACAACCTCAATTTATACAAGCGAAACTTGATTTATCAAGTATGCTTTTTCTGTAAAATGTAAAAAAACCTTTAACTCTTAACTGTGGACATACTGTATATGTGAAGTGTTACTTATTATGTATCTTCAAACCGTTTGCATAAATATTAAAATTAAACTGCAGAAAACGTTCAATTAGAAATAACACCCTAAGGCGTTATGCAGATCTATAACGCCCTAGGCTATTACAAATAGAATAACTATATCTCCATACTCTTAGAGGTTGTATCAAATCATCATTTCTTCATATATGAGTGAAACTAACAGCCTTGGTACCTTAATGACTATATTTCTATAGCCATTCTTAAATATCCGCATTATTTGGGAATATCTGAAACTGAAATTGTTAAATATTTTAGGCGTAATTCGGCATCTAAGATTCCTTTTGAATCTTTCTGAGGGAACCGACAAACGCTTGTTACAGAACATACAAGTATTCGGGCCAAGGTTACTTGCGTCTTTCTCAAACGGGCCAACGTTACCGAAAAGCGCAAAGGCAAACTTCTAAGCCTAACGAAACCACATTTTTATGGGTCTCTTACGTTTCATTGTTCCGAAGCTCTATTGAAACATCGGCAGAGTACCCTTTTTCGGAGCGATATTGATTAAGGATTTAAGGGCGCTGTATTATTGTTTCTTTGGGAGTTGGGCCTCCGTGGACCGCTTGGCCAGAGAATCAATTCGTCCTGTCGGTGGCCAGGCTTATTAATAGCCGTTTTTGTGCACTTTTAGGCCGGCCTCACGCCTTAGCGGGTAAGTCTTGGGATTTGTCTGAGCATGGTTAAGTTGATATAGTTTTAAATAACATTACGTTGTGTATGTAAATGTGATACATCGAATACAATCTTTTTGTTACCTCAAAGATATCAGAAGTAGTGGCAATAAACAATAGTCACTTTAAAAAATATTTATATGTATATATTTTTAATAAATGTTTGGGTTTGCAAGAAATATTGTTGAAATTAACATACTATTTATTTGTATTTGTTTATATTGGTCAGCATCTTATCTTATCAATGAGATTGTAAGAAACACTCACAGGCACAAGTCATTTGTGTGTTCAGATACTATATAGTTTGTATTGAAAAAATGAAATCTACACAGAAGTAAATGAGATGAATCAAGAGATTTAAAGAGGTTTAATATTTAGATAACAGAATAATTATTCGTAAAACCTTTATAGAATGGGGAAGTTGCATCAGTCTTACATTTGTTTGAAATGTATTACAGAGTAATCTTTGAAATACAGGGTGTCCCAAAATAGAAGGTCATACCATTAACCACATATTCTTTGGACAAAAATAATGCGACTTTCCTTATGCCATTTTTTATTTGGGCATCCCTGTTTCAATATACAGGGCGTTAAAGTTACATTTTGGAAAACTGTTTTTTTTTTAATAGCTCTATTGTTTTGTAAGATAAACACTTGAAATTTTGCACGTACTTTTATCTTATTCCCGCACACTTATCATGTAATTTTGGTGAAAAAAATCGGGTTAATGGAGGTTTTTAGGTTTATTTTTCCACGGAATTTGCTAGAACAAACACCATTCCGACCGAAAATTTTCAATCTTGATGTGTTCATTTCTAATATTTAGTTACTATTTACAATAAATATTAAATCAACAAAACTTTAAGTAACTTAGTTTAAAGATATGAGCTAGCTCGTATATTTTCTTTCTAGCATCTACAAAAAGACTAATCTAATACCTTAGCTTCAATTACACCACCTCTTTGGCATGCTATCACTATTCAGTTAACTGTGCGAGGCACGGGTGACATGTTAAAAATCTGCCCATAGCCTGAAACCTCTATCCAGCGTAATACTGAGAAGAGCCTAATGAAAACGAAAATTACCACACATGTCAATGTTTGTTCTACACAGTATATTCCATTGCAGGCATGGCATATGCTGTAAATAATTCACGTTTGTAGCCAGCAGAGGATTACTAAGTGAGTTGCATGTAGCCGAGATTTGTTTTCACTACATTTGTTGCGTCACATCAATTTTCATCAATTTCACGGTAAGCGGCGTCAGCGGAACGAAATGCACGTCCGCATTCGTCCCACGCGTATGCAAAACGAGAGGCCTGCTTGCAGGCCATCCTTGAGGAAGAACTAGGGAGGAAATGGAGAAAGTACAGAAATATGGCATGCCATTAGTGACAGTATTATTTGTCAGAAATCGTATATAAAAATATTAGCAGATGGACCGGGAGTTAGATGTCAGGTGTAATGTTATTATTGTCAGAAAATATACAGGGTGAAGCTTTGAATGAGGTCAGGTTAATGATCATTGTTATAGTCCTTATTAACATAAATAACTATTTTACTTTGTCATCATGCGACATGGACCCTCGAAACAAAGTAAATAACAACTTTCTGTGCTGCTCAGACCTGCATATTCTTACCAATAATTGTGTACAAACCTGCCGATATTATTTCTTACTGATCAGTGATGGTTTGCGTATTTCTGCGTATATTTTGGCATCAATAATAAACCATTGATGGTTTGGAGCTAATAAACGCGCGTTGTATTATACAGGGTGTCTTAAGTAGTAAAAAACCCTTATTTTTGTCCACAGAATACGTCCCTGGATTTTTGACCTCTAATTAAGAAACACCCTTTACAATATCTTGCGTCTTTTGCGAAGCAGTGGTATCAAGGTTTTGTTACTATCAAATCAACATTAATTTTTCTTGCTGTATTTTTTCGCATTAAATCCCCTTCTCCTCAGCTCAGAGCCCGTCGGCCTCCTTTCTGCGGGTCCTTAACAACCACCCCGCGAATTCCCCGAAGGCGGCCCCAATATGGGCACGTACCAGCTACATAACATGAATACTTTATGAGCAGATAACGGAGAAGTTGGCGGCTGCCTGCGCCTCGCGCCCGGCCGACAAATTTCAATTTCGGCCGGCGGAAAGGCAGAGCGTGAAATCACCACCCCCGCGAACGGTCACCGCCGCCTCGCTTAATTCGTATTCGGCCTCTTTTCGCGGTATAAGGTTCGTTAGTGTGCTATCCTCTCTACCATTTGGTATGTTTTTCTCCTCTAAAATATGGAAACAGGTTACATGCTGAGAGAAGCAAAGCGAAGCGTACCTGATATCTCCTCTATTATGTTCTCAGTTTGAACACCCTGTATTTACTGATAACAATTACTTTTAATATTACGAGATAAATTGTTGGTTATTTACGACGTGTGGAAATTAAGTTCCGGGAATTTGTCAATGAAAAAACAAGCAAATTAAATTTCGCCAAAATATTATCATCGACCTTCATAATAGTCGCTCTCTAACTCTGCACAACGATTTCAACGTTGCTCCCACGATTGGAAGCACACTTGGTAATCCTCCACAGTTAACGCGTTCAGCACCACGGTTACAGCTTCTTTGACCTCCTGTACCGCCGCCATGATGAGTTCCCTTGAGGTGCGACTTCATCTTGGGGAATAAAAAAAATCGGAGAGGGCAATATCGAGGCTATAGGATGGGTGCGGCAACGTTGGAATGCCTTTTTTGCCAAAAACTCTTGCACAATGAACTAGGAATGGGCTGGCGCGTTGTCGTGGTGCAAGATCCAGCCGTGCTCGGCGAGTTCGGGTCGCACACGGAAAACGCGGGCCCGCAGCCGTTCCACGACGCCAACACAGAACTGTGCAGTCACTGTGTGGCCGGCAGGAACAGATTCACATATTCACAATGAATGATGCCGTGGATGTCGAAAAAAACGATCAACATTGCCTTCAGTCATGACTTGGACATCCTGGCTTTCGTTGGCTGCTCTCCATCCTTTTCCTCCCACTGCTGACTTTATTGACGGGTCTCGAGGTCATTCTCAAATATCCAGTGATAACCCGACTCATCCAGTCTGTACTGTCGCTCCGAATGCGGGACAACAAATCCTCGCAGATCGATTTTTCGCATATTCAAATTTTTATGTAACATCTTGCAAATGGTTTCTTTGTGGACGTTTAACTCGTCAGACAACGCACAAATGCTTAGGCGCCGGTCAGACGTAATCAGTGCAGGCAAACGGTCAACATTCGCGTCAGTACGAAAGGTGACGGGAGCTCCTTCACGTGGATCGTCTTCTACCTATTCACACCCCTCCTTGAACCGTTTTACCCATTCAATCATTCAAACGCGTGTTTGCGACATGCACTCGTCTCTATACACCACCTGCAATTTTCGAAGGATTTCCGAGGGTTTTTCGCCAGATTTCAGTAAAAATTGAATCACAACACGTTGCTTGTAATTTGAGTCACTCATTTTCACAACGCTACTAAAAAAGTTACTTCCAAAAAATACACATAAAACACAAACCAAACGTGCTATCGACTTCAACCTTAGACTGAAACTAAAAGGAAGGTCCCCCTCTCTAGAAAAACGTTGACGAACGATGCAGTGTTGCCAGTTTCTGAGTTATAACTAAATTCCCGGAACTTAATTGCCACACCTCGTAGACCAATAGCAAATAATCTAAAGAGTTAATAAAACCGGGCTCAGTAGACGTTTTAAACACAGTTTAAAAAGCGACCTGTGCGACGTCACTATTTCAACGCAAAAATACAGTGTTCTGGACCGATTTGAACACATTTTAAAACAGCTTTATTCTAAAAGATCGAAGAAGAATAAATATACCTTATATTTATAAAGTACCTAAATAGGTAAAAAGTATCCAACTTGTTTAATATAAAACAACAAATTCGCCGCTACATATTATTTATCATTCCGCGTTACCTACTATCAGTGGCGGCTCGTGATGAAATGAAACGGGTGTTCTGCAAATATTTACTCACCTATTTTTTGAAAGTCAATTCAATCCTGCGATCCTTCATAGAAGCAAACTTGTCTATAACCTTCTCGTAGAAGCCATCAATTTGTGAAATAAATATTTTTTCAATGGAAAGCATCGATAGAGCTTTCAAACGATCCTGGGACATTGAATTTCGAAGTCTTGATCATTTTAAAGTTGAAAAGCGTCTTTCAGCTTCTGATGTTGACATGGGTGTTGTTGCAACAATTTCTAATATTTTTTTTTGTTTCCCAAAATGTTTCGTCTAAATTATTTTGTGTTTAATATTAATTGTCCCTAATAAAGCTAATTCCATTGTATTATGTAGATGGCTTTTGAAGTTGTCGTGCTTTTTTATTTTTTCAGTTAAGTGCACCAAATCTGTCACCCCGTCCATGCTTTATTACCGCCAAAAAGTAAACAAGGAAAACAAAATAACGCATTTTATTTTGTTGCACCCACAAATCAATTGTTCTTCGAATAAATTGACGTTTATATGCTTTTCCGAGGCTAACACCTGCAGTCTCAATAACAATATCGGGCAATGTTTTTTAAATCAATTTTTCTTCATAAGAGTATTTAAAAATCGCTTCACATGAACTAAATTATAAACTAAATTCATTGTCACTAATATAAATATTAATAATTAGTACAATAAATCACTATACAAATTCACAAAACACCAAAACAGTATTTAAAATCTTAAATTAACGCGAAATACGAAATAGGTACGATTTACGCCCGCAATTCTGCGAGTAGTACATTCACTGACGTTGCCTTTGCTGCGAAGAATGCAGCTCACTGACCGGTGACCGTGTAAATTCGTGCATATGCGAGCGTCAATTGTGGATCGCCGCGGGAGTTGAAGGGGAAGACGGGTGTCCTGAACCGTGCACAGAACTACCTCGTGTGGCCCAGTTCAATGTACCGCGACGCGCTCGCGTAGAGACCCCGATAATTCATCTGGTCTACTACACAATAGAGAAGGGCGGACAGAATGCGATTTTAACGAAAGCACGACGGCTTGACACAACGGACAGCGTCGGCAGGCGTAGGATGCTGTTTAGCTGCACCAATTAACCAAATTATTTTATTAATAAATTTTAGTAATTATTACGCCGCGAAAATATATAAATATCTAATTTTTTTGGCAGTTCTGCAGCTCTGCAGCACCTATACACCAGCCGCCACTGCCTACTATTAAGCCCACGAGCCACCACTGGTTCAAAAGCTGCAAGAAATGCTTTTTTCAGTGTAACTTTCGTCATCAGCAGGAGGTAACGTATTCTCTTCCGCCACATTAACATCCCATCAGAGGTACCCGCCCACCTACTTCGGACAGACGCGTCTATAACCGCTAATTATTAATTCAGACTTCCCCGCATGCTCCCCGGGTCATTATGCAAATGGTAGATAATTAGGCGCGCGGGCCTCCGCGGGCGAACAATGGGCCTGTCTGTTTGACATTCATTTATGCGGGACAGAGATTCCCGCTTTGAAGTCGGCATGACGGCGTCTGTTTTGCCATTTTAAATGGATTCGGGGAAATTCTGGGGTGTCTTTTTGTATAAAAGGCCTTTTCCGCTAAAGTGAGTTGTACTTCTGGAGGATTTCGGATCGAGACGGCGTTCAGAGTGTCTTCGATTTGGCTCGGAAAAGCCTGGAAATGTCGTCGATTGTTCGTGTTCTAATCAGCAAGAAAACAGATTTGAATGCAACAAAATTTAGACTTTGAAGAAAACTTCATCGTTGATAATCAAACTGCATATAAAGACCTGTTTTTAACGATTCATTATACAGGGTGTTTTCAAAATAAGCTAAAATGAACACGTTTTGCACAAAAATGTTCACCGTAAAATGTCCACCCCTTAGGAGATACAGCCCTTCAAAGTTTCCAAAAAAATATAGGAAAGCGATTGTAATTTGAAAATCAAACAAGGTATAAACAGTCAAATTGTCTACTAATGCATGTGCTACTTAGCGACAAATGGGAAGAATTATGGCAAATAATTTTACTAATGATGAATATGTGAAAAAATTATACCGCAGCAAGAAGAAAAAGAAAAGAAAATCCACAAAAGTTCTAATGACAAAAATTAGCGTGACAGTCGCCTTCACAATTGAAAATGATAGTGATTATGTAAAAAATCGACTAAATTAAATGTTCAAATTGTGCACGGTTGACTGCCTGACAGTAGCCAAGACGATTCATAAATTCTGTTTGGACATTATCAATAACTTCTGAAGGTATACGATGTATCTCGTGACGAATTCTTGCTTTTAAATCTTCTAAATTAACCGTTCTAGCTAAGTTTACAGAAATAGTTATTCTGTAAACTTTGGTTCTAGCAAGCATACTTTGCTTTTTAAGTATCCCCACAAGAAATAATCTAGGGGTGTCAAATCAGGCGATCTGGCTCCACTCAATCGGCCCCCTTCTCGGGTGATACATTCGGTAAAAATAAAAATTTTAAATCTTCAAAACATTATTTTCTTGAAATTTTTGTTATGTAACACCATAATTTTTTTCATGATGTGTATGTAGAATGACACGCTCTTCCAAATGGCATGGTCAGAATTGGGGTTGTCTTTTATTCAGTCCACGAGCAGCGACGGTGTAGGTACTGCCCTACCAAGTGTGCGAGTGCAAAGTAGTGCGAACCAGTGTGTGCGTACAACGAAGTGGAGGCCCCACAAAACACTGTCTTTTATAAGACATTTTAGTCTTTTTCAAGGCTAAACATTTTTAAAAGAAATTCACAGTCTTTATTAAGACTTTCTTAAAAGAAATTCGAGGTGTCTAACCGTCTGGAATTTTCCTGCCTAGGCAGAGAGAAGCCAGATATTTCTGTTTCAGGTGCCACGAAGGAAACTACGGAGAGTGTCGAGGAGGACGACGCCGAGATGCGATCTAGATCGACATCCCCAGCGAGATGAGCTCCTGTGCCAGCAGGAGCTCCAGCCCTCAGCAAGAAGAGCTGGCTATGCTTCGAGAAGAAAACAAGCAGCTCAGGCAGCACATTGCCGAGCTCACGGAGCGCCTCCGTGAACAGGAGGAGGCAGCCAGGGCGAGAGAGGAAGCGGCCGAGGCCAGACATAGAATTCTGGAGGACCTGATTAGGAGTCTAACACCCAGCTCCAAAACTGCCACCAGCCAAGCGAGCCCCCCCGAGGCGATGGAGGAATCGCCTGTGCCAGCAGCCGCACCCACCCCCACCGCACCTGCCGCCGCCGCAAGCAGCGGAAAAGGTAAGGGCGGAAAGAGGAAGAAAATAACTTCCTCCTCTGTTTCAGGGGACGCCGGTTCTTCCGACGAAGAACCAAAGGTGTTGAAGGGCCGCACCATCCCCGCCCTCAACAAGCGCCGCCGCCGCCACCGCCGCCACTGCCACCCCCGCCGAGGCCGAAGCTGAAAAGCTTCCTAAAATCCCGCCAGTTATCCTCAGGAAGGGCGAACGATGGACAGCCGTGTCACTTCTTCTGAGGGAAGAAAAGATCAACTTCGCCAAGGCGAAGATGGTCAGAGAAGGAGTGGCCATCTCCCCTGCCACCGCGGGTGACCACAGGCGGCTCACCAGACTGCTGGCTGCCAAAGGTGAGGAGTACCATACGTACTCTCTCCAAGAGGACAGGCTACTGCGGGTAGTCATCCGTGGCATTCCTTGCGGCACCCCGCTGGAGGAAGTCATCGAGGACCTCCGAGGCCAGGGCTTCGCCCCCGTCAACGCGGCCAGAATGACGAAGCAAAGGACGAGGCAGCAGATGCCACTAATCCTGGTGCAGGTGCCCCAGGACCAGGAAAGCATCTTACAGGTGACGAGGTGCTGCTCGCTGGTCGTGCGAGTGGAACCCCAGAGGGCGGCAGCGGTGGCGTCCCAATGCCACCGATGCCAAAAGTTTGGCCACGGCCAGAGCCGCTGCACCGCTCAAACGAAGTGCGTGAAATGCGGCGAAGGCCACCACTCCGCAGACTGCAAAAAGCCGCGAGAAGTTCCTGCCAAGTGTGCGAACTGTGGAGGTCCTCACCCGGCGAGTTATAGGGGCTGCCCCCAGGCCCCTAAAAAGACCACCGGAAAGAAGGCATCGGCGGGCAGCCAAGCCAGCAGCTGAAAAAGAATCAGCTAAGTGTCCGCAGCCCCCTAAGACGACGACGGGGAAGAGTTTCGCTGACGCCGCGAGGCAGAAGCAGGCTCCAACCGCGACGCCTAGGGGGGCCGCAAAACCCCAACAGACACCACAGGCGTGGAGTACGCCCTCCGACTTCGTCAGCGCGCTGGCGAGAATGGAGAGATGTACTCCGCCATGCGCGCCTTCTTTACTAAAATGCCATCTTTGTTACAGGAGTAATGGCAGTTCCTCCTAGGGTGCAGTCCTTGAGAGTCGCCTCCTGGAATGTCGACGGATTCCAGCGAAGGAAGAACGACCTGCTTGAGCTCTTGCCGCGTCTAGACGTAGACGTGGCTGCCATCCAAGAGACCAAGCTGAAGGACGCACAGGCCGCCAGGATGCTCGGATATGTCATATATCGGAGGGACCGGCCGGCCAGACAAGGAGGCGGAGTCGCCCTGCTTATCAAGAGAGGTATCGAACACCATATGTTGCAGGTCCCACAACTGGTGAACATGGAAGCCGTGGCAGTCTCCGTGAGCACCCGCCATGGAGATATCGCCGTGGTATCCTGTTACCAGTCAGCATCTCTCCCGCTCTTGGACCAGGACCTGGAGGCGGTCATGGGGGCATGGCCGCATACGGTTGCCATCGGTGACTTTAACGCGAAATCGCCGGAGTGGAACAGCACGACCACCACAACACGTGGCAGGGTGCTTCTGCAGTTCCTGCAGAACCACGACGACGTGCTCGCGTACGGACCCGATGAGCCAACCTTCCAGAGAGGCGAAGCTAGGCCGGACGTGTTGGATTTCGCTTTACTCAAGGCAATACCGTTTGAAGCCGAACTGACGACGCACCACGAGGGTTCGACGAACCACTCGCCCATCCTGCTCGAACTAGGGCAGGAGCGTCGCGACGAGGTAACCTTCGTCAGGAGGCAGACCGACTGGGAGCGGTTTCGTGCAGAAATGCAACGAATCTGTCAACCGAGTCCTGTCATCCAAGACGAAACGGACCTCGAGGCAGCAGTCGTGAGCCTTGAGACGGATATCCACACCGCCCTGGAAAGCAGCACCACCGAGAGGACGGAAAGGAGACGTGCGGACTATGCAGGTGAGTTACCTTATGATTTGCAGGTGCAGATCAGGAGAGACGCGCGGCCAAGCGACGAGCGATGAGAACGGGACATCCAAGAGATAGGCAAGTCGCAAACCAGCTCAACAGGAGAGTCAAAGCCGCCCTGGACGAACTATACCAGGAGCGATGGCATAGACACCTGGAGTCACTGGATCCCGGAGAAATAGGTCTGTGGAAGATGCAGAAGGCGCTGAGGGCTCCCCGCCGTCCGATACCTCCGATTCACGGCGAGAATGGGATCGTCTACACGAAACAGGACAAGGCAGAAGCTTTTGCAGACAGCCTTGAACTGCAGTGTAGAGAAAACCTTCTCGACGACGAGGACGAGGACCACACCGACGAGGTGGAGCGCCGTGTGCGGCGTCTACGACGCCTACCCGATGCGGAACCCATTAGACCTGCCACTCCGGAAGAAGTGAAGGACATCCTGCGTCACCTGAACCCCCGCAAGGCACCAGGATGCGACGGAATCGGGAACAGGATCCTCAGAAAGCTCCCCCACCGGGGAGTGATGGCGCTGCTGAACATCTGCAACGCCATCCTGAGACTACGCAGGTTCCCCAAGAGATGGAAAAAGGCCGACGTGATTCTCATCCCTAAACCAGGTAAGAACCTAACGTTCCCCTCCAGTTACAGGCCCATCAGTCTCCTGCCGATGATGAGTAAAGTAGCCGAGAGGGTAATCCTGGCCAGACTGCACGAGACCACGGATGAACTGCAAATCCTCCCGGACGAGCAGTTCGCGTACCGCCGTGGCCACTCGACGGAGCAGCAGATTCTCAGGTTAGTGGAACTTGTATCCGCAGGTTTCAACGCCAGAGAGTCTACTGGAGCGGTCTTCTTGGACGTCGCCAAGGCCTTCGACAGGGTATGGCACGATGGGCTTATCGCTAAGATGCTCGACTTTGGCTACCCTGTAGGCCTAGTCAAGCTGGTGGCGTCCTTCCTGAGAGGCAGAGAGCTGCGTGCGAAGGTGGATGGGGCCTTGTCCACCTATCGACCCATGGAAGCCGGAGTCCCCCAAGGCGCCGTGCTGTCTCCGCACCTGTTCAACATTTTTACAGCGGACCTACCCAGGACAGAGGACACTTCCGTGTGCCTCTACGCCGATGACACCGCCATACTAGCCCGTTCCCTAAACCCGGATATGGCGACGAGGCGACTCCAGAGAGCGCTAGGCAGACTGGAGAACTGGTGTAACCGCTGGAAGATAGCGATCAACGCGGAGAAGAGCAAAGGTATGATGTTCTCTCGTAGGTACAGAGCGCAGCCGCGAGGCCACGTGACGTTCAACGACGAGGACATCCAGTGGACCGACGAAGCCAGATATCTAGGGGTGACCCTAGATAGAAAGCTGACCTGGAAGCCACACGTCACCGAAGTGGTTCGCAAGGGCAGATTTGTGAGGGCGAAACTCTACCCGTTACTCCGTAGGGATAGCCGACTGAGCCTTGGAAACAAGGTAAGGTTAATCAGGTCTGTTTTGCAGCCACAACTGACGTATGCCGGAGCAGCATGGGGATACGCAGCGAAGACGCACTTGACAAAGGTGCAGGCCGTCGAGAATATCGCCCTGCGTTGCGCGACCGGAGCCCCCTGGTTCGTTCGTAACAGCGATATTCGCCGGGATCTGGGATTCACGCCAGCCCTGGAAGTGATGAAAGCGCGAGCGGAGACCGCCTTCGCCCGTGCCGAAGTCCACAGCAACCAGCTGATTCAGGCAGCGGTGGACTACCGACCCGATGCGGCCGCCAGGTACAGGCGGCCAAGGTTTCAACTCCTGGACGCGGGGTAAGTTGAGACGTTTCTTCTGTTTCAGGACCGCCAGGATCAAGAATAGGACTAAGAAGACACACGCGATCCCAAACCCTACCCCGGAGTCTGCTTGCAGGCTCCGTTACCTAATCCTTTCCGCGACGCTGGACGACAGGGCCTACGGCTCTTTGTCCTAGCGTCTCCCTAAACCACAGTGCTAATCCCGACTTAACCCAAACCCCACCTGGTCGGAGGCGTCCGCGCCGCGACCAAAACACGTCAAACCCCCGGGGGTAAAGAAGCAGTCGGCGAAGAAAGAAGAGAAGACAGAAGAGCGCCAGAAGATAAGCCCTTGCCGACGGGGCTTGCCAGGACAGGAGGAGGTTCCCAGAGCCGCCGGCATCGACCGCAACAGCGGTCGAGGCCGACCGGAGAAGGGAACCCACCTCTACGAGGCGTCCGGGCCTACAGCGATGAAGTGGGTAAAGAGAGATAATCCCTCTCGACCCCGCTCATCCGAGGTCATTTATCCAGCCAAGGATATTGGCGCGCGGGGGTTGCCATTTAAAAAAAATGTCGATGACGTCATATCTCCAACAACGATGGCGTCACAAATATGGGTCGTATGCCAAAAAGTGCCTATTTTAAAAACAAAGTCGACGTGCCAAGGGATTTTTTCGAAATCTTCTCAATTTCAAAAATAATGAAATTATTCGTTACTTTTCGAAAGCACTATATATCAAATCTTCTACAATTCATATTAATGAAGTCATATGTATGCTCTCTGATACCAAAAATCTAGGTATGCTAAAGAACAATTCCACAGACAGCGCTCTATTCAATAATTATCTAAAAAAATTAATCTAGCTATATTTACTAACCTGGTTTAATGAAAACACTATAAATATCCAAGTTCACTCTTGAAAATGTGGGAACTCGAAAATTAAGACTGTGTAGATTTTTTGTGCCCGAATCAACACTTTTGACATTGTCGTTTCAAAATTATTATTTTTTATTATTAGTTTGTGTTTTCCTATTTCATAGTTTTGAAAATAACTTAATGCATAATGAAATCATGCAAAGTAGGAATGTTTTTTTTTCTTTGATAAATTTAGCTCAGGCCCAGGGATTTTGATAGCGGGTTCACCCCTACAGAGCCTAGACCAAGAACAACAAGAGCAGGTCAAAGAATCTCAGCTAAGGCTAGGGAAATTTGTAGTAACTAGGTATAGCAAACGTCTACCAGTTACCTAGGCGACAGAATATCAACCCGAAAAAGCAGAGTAGAGCAAATTATTGTAGGTACTTAATCTATTATAAACAATAATTATTGAGAATATGCCCCAATATTACAAATAGTGGACACGTGACAAAGTCCTGTTTCTAAATGAAATATCAGTTATGCTCTGTGGTCCAATGTAAAACAATATATCGAAACAACAGACTTCTCTCGTGTAGGCCGGTGCAGCATCAGGCACTAATAACATTATGGCCTACAGTCTGTAATTTATGAAGTATAACTGTCATTTTGGAGGTGTAATTTCTCCATCGCTAGAATAAATGTACACTTTGTGTCCAAATGACAATTTCACAGCGATCTGGAGTGATGAATTAAACATGTTTGATTAAAAACTTGTCAAGGATGTAATCGCAATAAATTTTGTATGTGTTATTTATTGTTATTACTTCGTTAATTGTATTCATATGTATTTATAGCCGGCGAGGTGTTAGATCATAACAATATGCATGGTACAATAATAACCAAAAGTGAATACTCAAATATATTAAAGAATAAGAGTACATTTTATGTTCACCATAGCTTCTCATACTTTGCATTATTATCGTTAGATGACACTAGCCATACATATCATAAAATGCTTTAGGGTCATTCCATTTGAAATCGTCTGAAAATAATAAAAATTGTTGCCGACCCATTTTAGATATTGGTGTAACTTTGAAAAACTCTACTCTAGGGTCCCAAACAACAAAATTTTGATTTTTACAAGCGCTTGTTTCCGCCTATTTAAATAAAGACTTAAAAATTGCTATTTTAAGCTTTATTAATTTTTGCTGTCAAATTTTTCTGTTTGAAGATATTTGAATGATCAAGACGGAATTCAGAGTGGGAAAGATAATAGTTTCAGTGTAAATGAAGATAATTGGCTCGGACGATCCCTTTGAATAATAGAAGCGTGCTGAAAATGAGTGTTATTTAGTCATTTTTCGTGAATTTCAATCGACTCTAGCGTCTTAACTGTTGAGAGTTAAAAATTGATGCTCCGCGGGAATTAAGTATACAATGTCATAGATAAAATTCAGCCACAAGTTGTCCTGAGTAGCCCACTCTTCATAGAAGAAAACTTTGCTTGAAGTTTTGAAATGTTTAAAAATCCCAATATTCAAGCTAAAATAACAAAACAAGTGATATAGTTTTCTTCTATAAAGAGTGGGCTACTCAGGACAACTTGTGGCTGAATTTTATCTATGACATGTATACTTAATTCCCGCGGAGCATCAATTTTTAACTCTCAACAGTTAAGACGCTAGAGTCGATTGAAATTCACGAAAATGACTAAATAACACTCATTTTCAGCACGCTGCTATTATTCAAAGGGATCGTCCGAGCCAATTATCTTCATTTACACTGAAACTATTATCTTTCCCACTCTGAGTTCCGTCTTGATAATTCAAATATCTTCAAACAGAAAAATTTCACAGCAAAAATTAATAAAGCTGTAAAATAGCAATTTTTAAGAGTTTTTATTTAAATAGGTGGAAAAAAGAGCTTGTAAAAATCACACTCGTGTAAATTTTGTTGTTTGGGACCCTAGAGTAGAGTTTTTCAAAGTTACTCTAAAATCTAAAATGGGTCGGCAACAATTTTTATTATTTTCAGACAATTTCAAATGGAATGACCCATATTTAAGTTGTTTTTATTTGTTTATTTTTTATTATTTCAAAATTAATATTCTTTTCATTTAAGGAACTTTTTGTAATATAATTTATTATGTTTGTTATTTGTTAAAATAAATTTTATTAGTTGTAATAGTATCTATTGTTTTTTCATTAACATTTTAACCTCATTTCTCAGATCATCATTTAATTAATTGTTGCTTATATATTCCAATTAGTGACTGTTCTTCTCAATTCATATGTTGCCGTAGTATGAAAAACATAAATCTTGTAGAATTTCTCTCAGACGGAAGAAATATTAAATGGGAAATATTATATAGAGAACAAAACATAAATAAAAAGATTGATTTTTTTAATAAGTCTGTACTTGATCTATTTGACAAACACGCACCATTACAGAAAATAAGAATATCAAAATATTGTCCTTGGATAACTCCAACAATTAAATTAATGATGAAAGTTAGGGATAATGCACTTTCCCAGTATAGACGAGCGCTAAAAGATATCAATATTAGTCATAATCAAACTTCTTTAAAATGGGATTACTATAAGCAATGTAGAAACTATGTCACTGCCTCTATTCGTAGGGAAAAAAAGGCGTATGTTGAACATATTTTAAATAAAAATTTGAAAAATTATAAAATATGGGTAAATCTTAATAAACTAAATATTTATCCTAAAAATACAAATACCTATACTTCTGATGATCTTTTGAACCCTGAATTAATAAATAATCACTTTATTACATCAATAATTTCTCCTAAGGCTGATGATAATTTAATAAACGAATTTAACAATTATAAATGGTCAAACACGCAGAATACCTTTTCTTTTAAGTTAGCCAGTAATGAAGATATTATTACAATAGTAAATAAATTGCAATCTAATGCTAAATGTGTAGATGGCATATTGTAGATATGTTAAAAATGTGTCTTCCTTTTTGTGACAATGCTTTGACACATCTAAACATTTCTTTATTAGAAGGATATATTCCAGTTGATTGGAAGTACGCTATTGTTTCCCAGTACCAAAAAAATCTAATATTACTAATTTAAATGATTTACGACCTATTAGTATATTATCAACAGTTTCTAAAATTTTAGAAAGAGTTGTTTATTTTCAATTTAAAGATTATCTTAACAAATATAATATTCTTCCGCTAAGACAGTCAGGTTTTCGTTCTGGTTATAGTACATCCACATGCTTGTTGGATATAACTGATGATATTTTACGTGCTATTGATGACCAAATGGTTACGGTAACTGTTATGTTGGACTATTCGAAAGCTTTTGATTGTCTTGATCACAATTTACTTTTAGCAAAATTAAATTATTATGGGGTCTCTAACGATTCGTTATTATGGTTCAAAAATTATTTATTTGATCGTAAGCAGGTAGTTAAAATAAAGAAAGATGACCAATATGTATTCTCTAATGAAGTAAATATTAAAAGTGGTGTACCTCAAGGGTCTATCTTAGGTCCCCTGTTATTTGTATTATACACAGCTGATGTTCATTCGCATATTCAATCAAAAATGCATTGTTACGCAGACGATGCTCAAATGTATGTATCCTTTAAACAGGTGAACAGAATTTTTATTTCAATAAAATAAATTTAGATTTAGAAATATTATACGATTGGTCCAAGAGGAATGCTTTAAAACTAAATCCAACAAAGACTACAGCTATGTTATTTGGAACTCCTCAACAATGTGTGAAAATTACATCTGATAGTAATTTAAATTTATCTGGGTCTCTTATAGAATTCAAAAGTACTTATAAAAATCTTGGCTTAACGTTTGATAATTACTTAACTTTCACATGTCATGTAAATAATGTTATAAAAACTGCATATTCTCGCTTACAATGTCTATACAAATTTAAAAATATTTTAACAACTAATGTTAAACTGAAATTAACAGAGTCTTTGATTCTATCTTTGTTTGATTATTGCGATATTGTTTATGGGCCGTGTTTGTCAGTTTCTGACTCTTATAAAATACAAGTTCTACAAAATTCATGTATGAGATATGCAGAAAAAGTCAAGAGGAGAGATCACATCACTCCTTATTTTATTAAAAATGGATGGTTCAAAATGGAAGTGCGTAGAAATATTCATTATATCAATTTAATACATAAAATCATAAATACAAAAATTCCGCCATATCTCAATTCAAAGTTAATATTCGGTAATAATGTACACGATAGAAATCTGAGAAATAAACTCTTACTACATATACCTCTGCACTCATCCTCTTTCTTTAAATCCTCATATTCTTATTTAGCTGCACATTTTTAACATATTACCAGAGGAATTAAAATTAATTGTAAGTAACAGCTCGTTTAAACATAAACTTAAGGAATATTTTAAGTTAACTTACCAGAATACATAGACATAATTACAATTGACGAATAGATTTTTAAACTTGTTGTCATCTGTTCCTATTAGAATTAAGTTCTTTTTTTGTTGTGTTGTTGTTGTTTCTCATACTTCATTATGTTTAATATTGTTAATTAGTATTGTAATCATTTAGTATTTATCCTGTTTAAAAAAATGTATTCGTTGGTGGTTGGGCCTAAGCAGCCAGAGGCTGAGCCCCGCCAAATAAAGACTTTTTGATTTGATTTGATTTGACTTTGTGAAGTAAATGGAAGAACAATTTTGGAGATTAATAATAATTTTCAGTTATTTTCAATGCCTTTTACATTTTTTTAATGCGAATACAAATCCAATAAACTGAAAACGTTTAAGTCTCTTTAAAGAAATTATTCTTCGATACAAATTGATGTTGCCGAAGAAGGCCACCTCGTCGGATTTTTAATAAAAAAATCCCTAACATATTTATCGAAAGAATCGATTGCGATAAAAATCATAGTAGACTGTAACTGCTGAATTAAAATTGCGCATCTCAACAATTTTTGGTTGGTGTCTTAATTCTTAATGGGCAACACTGTATTATAAAATTACAGCAAATTGAGTATTTTGCGGTATAATACCTACCTTAGTTTCTGGAAAAATTGCTGAGAGAAGACACTGTATAAGTCAAAAATACATATTTGGCTTGAAGGATCAATTTTTCGCAAATAAAAAAATTGTGATGTGGCTCCTTCTGCATCTAATATATTTCATATCAATTACGTCACTGTTGTGTAACACTCGTGACACAGTAGTTAAACAGCCATAATTGAGATAAATATGTCAAAAGTGCTTATCCGCCTCGAAGGACCAATTTCTGCACATTTAAAAATGTGGCTGCTTCTGCATTATAAAAGAAATTTCATATCAACCATATCATTGTTGTGTAACACTCGTTACACAGTAGTTAAACAACCACAAATTACTGTACATTCCTCTATTAAATTTAAAAATATATTTTTTTTCGTCTACTTGAATAAATATGTACATAAATGTACAAGGCTGGGAAACGACGCGGATAATCAAAACTTTGCTTTGTGGAAACGGGCGAAATGAGCTGGTTGTGCCGCTGAAACCGAGCTCGTAATAAGCTAAAATGCGTTGAAAGATGGCGCTGCTCGAAGTTGATACTTTTATTGCAGTTCTAGCGGCGCTGTTCGTACGCGAGAACTTAATTTATCGCGTCGAGATTAGTCCTTTCTAGACCCGGGTTAGTTCTAAAATTCCGGGTAGTCAGTCGTTTTCATCAAAGTTATTATAGTGTTGCGCAATTTATTTTGTCCGTGTTACAGCTCTAGTGGATGGAGCTTGGTTTAGCACTTTGAACTCGCGCCATTTAAATAGAGCTGACATATCTAAGTGAAAAGTTTGCACCTCTGTTTTATAGCCAGTAAAATAATGCTATTCCAAAACATTACCTTGGGAATATTATTATAAAACAGTATCGTTTGATTGGCTACAATACAGAGTTATAGTATAAATGATCATTTATGTGATGATAGGATGCTGTTATACTTAAATGAATACAATATAATTTCCAATTGTCACAATGATTTTACTAATTTTATTTATAAAAGCTTAGACCAAAGTAAATTTGTTGTAGCATTATTATTCGATCTTTCGAAAGCTTTTGATTGTTTAGATCTTAGTTTTATAGCAGGAAAACTCTCAGCTGTTGGTTTTCGTGGTGACTTTTTAGCATGGTTAATGTCATATCTGCAATGTAGGAGAATCAATGTGAAATTAAATGTCTTCTGTAAAAGAAGTTGAGCTGGGAGTCCCTCAGGAGTCACTACTTGGACCACTTATTTTCCTAATATTTATGAATGATCTTCCATCGCATGTTAGTACTGAATGTACAATACTATATGCAGATGATGTTATCCTTGCAGCAGCGGCAAATAGTCCTGAAGGGTTGCAAGAGCAATTAAATATATTGTCTGTGGAATTTGTGAACTGGTGTCAAAGAAACTCCTTAATATTAAACGCAGAATGCAGTTTTCCTGTCAAGAAAATCGCATTCCTTCTACACATAATGGTAGATAATGCGATAATCCTAGTTATGCAGATTCTTAGGAATTTACATAAATTGTGATATATCTCTACCCCTCCTATCACGAGGATTAGCCCAGAAGTCGGAGACTTGTGCGGTACAGGGGGCGGCATATTATTATTATGCAGGCCGCATTTGCGCCAAGAACGACTTACGTTGGTAGACCCTAACCACCATTCAGTTCAGGAATGAGGTAAACCTGGAAGACCTCATTAATTAGGGGGGTAGTCAAATGTCGACTAGTATCAATCTCTCACATTGACCCAAGCAACATTCCTCCACGTTATGATACCCACAGAGAGAGTGTTAATGCTCTCTACAAATCTAGCTGATATAGGTCTACCGGTTGTGGGGCTCGAACCCACACCGGTCTAGTCACATCGATTCAAGTACTGACGTCTTAAACCGCGCGACCACTGACGGACCATGTGTGTATATTTTTATTATGTAATATAGACGTCTTTAGGAGGACTCGTATTTGTATTATATGATTTATCCAATATCATTTGTTAATCTGAATGGATTAAATAAATTATTATTATTATTATTTATTAATATTGTTTGATTTTGTTTTAATTTTATAGACCAATTCAATCAAATCTAATGTTTTTTACACTCACCCTTTGTAGCTATCCAACAAAGTATGACAGAGATGGATGGTTTATATACTTAACAAGTGACTAAACGCTAGGATAGTTTGCTTAGGACCTGAGTATATTTGCACCAGGTGGTATAATGTAAGTTTGGCGTAATTAACTTTGAAGAAAATTAATGACTCTTTAAGAGGGATTGTTTGTCAGATAGCCGTATCATACGGTATTCTAAAAAACGTTAAATAAACCACTGTAACTCGATGTTCCTTCTGTTGACAAATTTTGCAGGATTTGTGTCAGCCAACACTATTTGAAATATCAAATAACGATTTATTTTAATTAATTATAAATATTTTTGACATTTTATCTCTTTTCTGTAAATTTTAATATACCTTTCAGTAACTATAAAGCTCCTATTTACATTATTCTTCGTTTGCTTAAGTTTCACAAATTCGACAAACTCCTACAATCCCAAAGGCAACAACAACCTTTTGGCCATTAAATTAACTTTATCGCAGATTTCTTACACATGTAATCCTTCCCATGTTGCTTCATCAAAAATATAGTGTACTTTATATCCAAAATATTTCAATCATAAAAGGATTTCTTTACACCAATATTGAAACATTTGTACTAAGAGGACCATATGCTAATATCTTCCCAAATACATAACTTTTGTTCCTCGGTTGGAACTAAACGTTTCCTATGAGATTTTAGTCGAGCACACATTTCCCCACTGCGCGCTTTAGTTTCTTTTTATTGTCTCCCAATGAAGAGATATGCATCCGCTGGTGATACTCGTTTCCTTTCACTCCGACAAATTGTAAATAGAACAATAAAATTCGTATAAAAACAAACTCGACGTAAGAACCTCGCTTCGTCAGCATATATCGCTCTGCGACAATGCACATTTAAAAATAGTTTTTTACTATTTCCACGCCCTCCACATACCATTGATGTGTATCCAGCAAAGTTGTTCCTGTAAAGTGTTGCTTTTAGACGAGATGCTTAATGAGGAACGACGTACGCATTCTTCTACGTAAATAGTAGCAAATTGCTATGACATAATAGCACTTACGATACTAACTTTGGTGGATTATACCAGGTGACATTTTAAAGAGAAAAGTCTTAAAAGATTAAAAAATCTAACATTTTTAACAGTATTTTGCTACACTGTTCTAGATCAGGGGTCAGGGTGAAACTTGCAAACAGAAATTGTCGAGACAGAAGTATTAAAAAACTTTAGGTGTGACCTAGTAAGTTTAACATCGGCTATGGATGGTGTTTTTTCGTCATAGTTAAAGGAAACAAATAAATATACAGGGTGTTCAGAAGAAGAACCGACACGGAGCAGGTGCATGTAGGGGTGACTAAAATTTTGCAATTTAACGAAGCACGGCGTTATAAGCCTTCAAATTTAATTTAAAATACTTTTTTTACTCTCTTAATTTGTAGTGTCTCTAACTTAAAATTCAAAAAGTCTAACAGTAGCATAAAAATGAGACGGTGGACCATTATCCATAAACGAAAACCACTGGCACTACCTATATGTCACTATTAATCTTCGCCCTTTACCTGAAGGTGCCTTGAACCCTGTTGAAAGTCCATCCAAAAATGCTTGTCGAAAACTTTTTACATTTTAATCTTGTCATACTTTTGTTACAGTATATCCCTCGTTGACCCAAGTTTCGGCTAGATAATAAATATTCCTCCCTTCGTCACTTAATTTTCTAATTGATCTTAAGTAGGATCTTCGCCAACAAATAATTTCATCTTTATCGATAAGAACTGACTTCCTGTTCGGCTTTTCCCAGCAAGAATTCAACTCTCGTAAGACGGTCCATAATTTGCTTCTACTGATTTTTGGCAAATCGTTGTCCTCTGAAAGTTCACTTAAAATTTTGTTTAGCGTTGTATTTTTTAAAAAAAAAAAATTGTGTACTCTTCTGCAAATGATATTTTTGAAGAAATCATCTATAACGACTTTTGAACTCCATGTAGATGATTTTGGGGATTTACAATATCGTGTTCATTTTTGTTTCCTTTAAAACTCTGTAGATAGTCGATTTTCCAATCCCTGTCATTTTGGAACACTTTTCCACGATGTCGTCAACACTGTTGGTAAGATTTTGGTGTTTCAATGCATTAAATACATTTAATATAATAATCTTCTCATTCTGAGACAGCGCACATTTTTTCACGCGTTTAGCAGGACGTAATCTGATAAGCTCGACATTTTACCCAAACAATATTATACCCACTGTTTAAGAAAGGTATTTTAAGCTAATATGTATCAAATCTCCTACAATTCCTATCAATGAAGTCATATGTATGTTCTCTGATACCAAACATCTAGGTATGCTAATGAACATCCACAGACAAAACTCTATTCAATAATTATCTAAAAAATTTAATACATTTACTAACCTCTGGGTAGAACTATTCAACCACAATAATTGAGATCTCACTTATTTCTACGTTTTATTAGGATCGCTTCATCAGGTGGCCTCCTTTAACTTGAGTCAAATATCTAACTATAAAGATGATTATACCAATAAATTAAAATTATTTGAAATTGAATGTCAAAATGAAATATCGACAACGTCAAACTGATTAACTGTCAATGAATATCATAACAACCTACTAAAATAAATAAAAAATAATAATTTTTCATATATTTTCAGGTATTAATTTTTATTTATTTTAGTAGGTTGTTATGATATTCATTGACAGTTAATCAGTTTGACGTTGTCGATATTTCATTTTGACATTCAATTTCAAATAATTTTAATTTATTGGTATAATCATCTTTATAGTTAGATATATGACTCAAGTTAAAGGAGGCCACCTGATGAAGCGATCCTAATAAAACGTAGAAATAAGTGAGATCTCAATTATTGTGGTTGAATTTCGAGTTCCCACTCCAGAGGTTAGTAAATATATTAAATTTTTTAGATAATTATTGAATAGAGTTTTGTCTGTGGATGTTCATTAGCATACCTAGATGTTTGGTATCAGAGAACATACATATGACTTCATTGATAGGAATTGTAGGAGATTTGATACATATTAGCTTAAAAACCTTTCTTAAACAGTAAAAAAAAATGTTACAAAAGCTAATAATAAGGAATTTATGGGTAGATATTGTGGGTGTAATTCAACGCAGGTTGGGGCTTTTGTCCACTGAGTAGTTAGTTTCACACAATACTGTTAATACCTGAAAATATATGAGAAAAAACAATATTATACCCACTGGCACAATAGTCCCTAAACACAAGTCGAATTTTACTCTACTGTACTAGCACGTCTTCGTATATTCAGTTTTAAGACTGGATTGATCTGTCACAATACACTGGCTCCTGCCCTAGGATGTATCCAGTAAGATATACTAATGTACACCTATTACCTATTAGCATTAGTGTTACCTGAAACAAAATATTACCACGCCCATGACCGGTTCTTATCTCGGGGTTTTATTACTCTCTTTCATTTCCAAACAGACTATAAAGCACTATTAAAATCTTGTTTTAATTAATGCATTTCTTCTTGAAACCTTACAGTTTTTTAAATGTAAGTTTTAAATTAAATTCTGCGTGAGATATTTATCATACTCTTTAAATTCGATCAATGGGAAGTGACTCACCGTCAATGAACTCCTTGTAGTGTCTCAATTTACTCGAATTCATAGTAAAACAGGACCAATAATAAACCTAAATCTTATTCAAAATTTGCTTATTCTAGGTTAAAGCAATTCAAAGATATTAATTTTGTTCGAAATATTTGGCCCCACTTTGAAGGCCTGTAGCTCCGTGTGCAAATTTGTATAGGTGTATGTTTAGTTAAATTGCAATATTTTGGAACCCCTGTATGCACCTGCTCTTTGTTGAATCATATGCGGTACACCCGTATTACCTATTCAATGTTATTTTGGCTTATTGTGTTTGCAATTGTAGCAATTCAAGAAGTAGTAGAGAAAGATTAGCCTCCCAACCGCTTCAAAATACCAGACACGTGCCCCGTCACGCAGTACAGTCACTGTCAGGCAAGTGCAGGGGTGCTGCCATGATGCCAAATCACCCCCTTCTACAGCCGCATTAACCAAGGGTTATGAGCAATGTTATCACCGCTGTATCATTTGTTACCACCGCTATCTAGTTCGATGGGAATTGCTGCTGATGTTTGTTGCGTCGTTATGAGGGTGGAACGAGAAACGATGAGTGGATAGTAAAGGGGTTCGCTTCGTTTCATACACTGTGAATCATTAATTAGTTGATACCTTTCTTCGTGTAAAATTGAAAACAAAGTGTTACAACTATTTAAAACGCTCTTTTTACATTTTAATATTGTTGCAAATGTCTTAGAAACAGTAAGAAGTCTACCGGTCATAATACTTCTTGCTTTGAAACGATGTATACCATCTTACCAGTTGCCTTTTGTGGCGTCCTTCATTTTTATTAATTTATTAGGCTTTTAAGGCACAATAGTCGACGTCGAATTTAGGGGCAGTAAATACTTATTTCAACGGGTTAATGAGGTCCATTTTTCCTTATTTCTTGGGCAGGTAATTGTTAAATCGTGAAATGACATGCCAATTCATTCACACGAATATACAGGGTCGTCAAAATAGATCAGATAATAGCAATTGAAGCTTAAGGTTAATATTAAACTGTAGAACCCATTATGTAAGTTTCCAATGTTATAATTATCAGAAATAATAGTCCTCAATACTCAACATTCTTTTATTTGGATGACCGGTTTCGAAGTGTCTAACACTTCATCTTCAGATCCCCGAGGGTACACTCGGAAGAGGGTTGTTTTAATTCAATCCTATCAAATTCTTTAAAGTCATTGTGCTTCAATTTATATAGTTCTCTCTTTCTCCATTATTTACATAAATAAAAATCAGTCAAAATAGGCCAGATATAGCCTCAGGATTCGACAGAGTAGGTAGGAGTGCACACACAAGAAGCATCCATTTAAACCTCTCCTTCACTACTACCAACACCATCCAATGATATTCTAATAAATCAGAGTCACTTTCCACCAGGGGTTACAGATTTCACGATTTATCGTGTGATCTCACGTTTTCGTAAAGAATGTCACGATCAGTATGTTAAATCTCACGATTTTTTAGCGTAGTGTGTTAACCATTTAAATTAGTGATTTGTACGTGTTAATAACATGTAAATGTATGATATCAACCCAATTAGTCAGTTTCATTCTGAAGGAGTGAAAGATTTGATGTTATTGATTAGGGGTTTGAGAAGCTCCTACTACAAACGAGTAGTCTTCTTTATCTCATGAGACATTGTATATATATAATCGCTATTGTATATCATACATATGGCGATTGACCTTTCTTCTTCTTACACAAAAGTGAAAGAGTTTTATGCTCTAGAACGTCAAAGTCTTTTTGGTTCTAGAACATAAAACAAATATCAAAATAATTTGTAATTTTTTGTGAAACGTATTTTTGATTTTATTATCACACAATATACGTTTTAAGTAATATAACATTTCGATGCAATGCAGTGACTATTATAAACAGTACCTACTATTAAAATTTACTTTGTACTACACGTAAATTGAAAGTGACGATATTGGATAGAGTTAAATTATACTCTTTGGCATTCAGTGTACTTTTTAACATCATATACTGATCATAACGTCGAAGGTTTAATTTTATGTTCGAAATATGCCAGTAATAGTTTCGGGCACTTTTTGAATTTTCTTCGAACTCCACCATCCTTTGAATTCGTTGTAAGCAATCTCGTACTGTCTCGACGATTTTTTGGGTATTAATTGTTAAACAGCACTTTGTGTCGCTTCCAATACTTCCCCTGGTCAATGCTCGTCTTGACTTTCCAAGCACACAACACAATTCTTATTTTATTGCGAAATGCTTTTGCGTGCGTGCGAATAGATGGAACGTCCATTCTTGAACGCAATAGTACCATTCCCCGTTCTAGATACAAAAATAACTATTAGCCTCAGGAATCTTCGCAAAAAAATACAGAAAAACCTTATTTTTTACAATACTTTCCAAATGTATCTGTTAACTATCTAACAGGAACAACAGTTACGTATCCATATACGAATGCTACACTATCCAACGACTATATCAATCATCTTTTTTATCTGAACTCTTCGGACTGACATCTGGCATTAGCGGAACGATTGTAATTTATGTAAAACGCGTCTGCCCCACATTCGGTCTGATTGACGATTTATAATGGACCGACGTGACGCGACGAGCAGCCCATTAGCGACGTAGAAGAGGTAAAGCTGACGCGACGGCCGCAAACGTGCCTCCTGCGGCCGCAAGGGGATGAAGGGACTCCTAAACGCGGATTAGAAAATGGGTTGCATGTTTTTATGCATTCTACGTGGGAAAATACAGTGCGTTGCGGCTTTCCTATTGGACGAAAAGGCTGTGGCGGTAATTTCAAATTAAGCGTTCGATTTGATAGACGCATATGTGGTGTAAAGACAGTAGATAGGTGATAATGGACAGAAAGGAAAGGGAAGATCTCCTCAGATAATTAAATGATGTATATCATGTCATGTTTATGCATAAGAAAATTTATTTAATGAAATCAAGGTAATACAGTAGTATAACACATGTTGTTAAGGATTTTTAATTATTCTCATACTGTTTCTTTTAATGTTATTAAACACATATTGTTTGTATACATATTATGTCAATGTGCTTAATATAACTGATTTTGCGCAATATTAGTAAATATACATACTTGTTTATGCCATCCTGTATTGTCAAGAAACCGGTAGCATGTTAAAAAGTTATATAAGTAGTTTCATTTAAAAAGTATAGAATGTCACAATGCCACTAGAAGTAAAAGTATTGAATGCATTTCAAAGTAGTTAGTTGTCCACCTGTTGTGAGATAAAATAAAATAATGTATATCTATAATTTTTTGTGTAAATATACATATATACGGAATATACGGTTTGAGAAGCCTGTTGTATGTTACCTAATAATTTTCACATTATTAAAGTGTTTTTATAACATATTGATGATACCTTTTCGTTCGACCAAGAACTTCCTTAATTTAAATGTACACAATTTGACAAGTGACAGTTTGCATAAAGATACAATAACAATGATAAATGAGGTATTGGTGGAAATAGCGATCTTTCGAGTTGCTGACTTATTGTACACGCTGTGAAAGTAGTCCGCACGCAATTTCTGCGTAATATTTTTGCAATTCATTTGTCACATTGATGTGTGGTAAAGTGGGGTTGGAGTGACTTCCTCCTTGGGCCTTGCTGTTTACTTACATTACTATCTGATAAACTATCTAAACCTAGAGTGGTATGCTCAGGTGTCCCCCAAGGCTCTATATTAGGGCCAGTCCTATTTATCATTTATAGTAATCAGTTTGTCAAATATATTAACCCAGCTTTATTATTTATTTAAGATTATGTCGCAGCTATTGATAAAATTAACAATGATCTACACAATATTCATGAAATATCTAAAAAGCATTATTTTTCAATGTCATGAAATCCGAAATGACCTCAAAGAATTCATGACACCATCTAGTATAATCTCACTCAATTTAGAATTTTTATCAGCAGTCATAAAAAAGTGCGTGTTTCCACTTTCTGTTGTCACCCGGTGTACATTTTGAAATAAAGGCATTTATTATTATTATTACTGTCAATATAATTTACTAGTACTACTATACTGTCTTATAATTTTTATACAATAAAAGTGCCTGACTCCGTATAGTGCAACCGCCTGCCGTCGGGCAGCCAGTAACTTCGTTTCCTAATCATTCGGTGGCGTCGGGGAATCACAGACGCGCAAAATGAAATATTCCCTGGTCCGGCGGCCGATACGAAATTTAATTTTCAGCGGCTTTGTGCGGGATGGAGAGATTAGTCGGCAAGATAGCGGTAGGTTTTCTATTAATATTCGGGTTGTATCACGGAGGGCAATTAGCCCTTAAACGCAGGTTGGGTTCGCGTACGGGGGAAGAGTAGGGTTTATCGCCACCGCTGGATCCGGGGTGGGGCTATTCCGGGAGCCCTGCGATGTTGTCCCAATAAGGCAAATCGTTTTATCTACCCGAATTTACGCAGAGGGTAATACATTCTCATTTACTCAAAGGTATATGAAAAAACCGGTTGATTTATGCGCCCTAATAAAAGTAAGAGCAACTGGCTCTCTAGGGTTAGCACTTTTAATCAGTGGCGGCGCATAATGAGCCGTGAGGAAGGAAAGGGGTATGTAAAGGTAATATAAAAGGTGTCTCAACATATTCTTGGGACTTAAATAGTTTGACATTTTGTTTTACTTTTTCTTGACCTTGTCTTAGTCTCATAAGACAAGATAAAACGAGATCAAGACAATATTTGACAGCTCAAATTACAAGACAAGATATAGATCTTCATAAATTATATAAAATGTATACAAAATTTAATAGCAATGCCAGGAAAAGTTTAAGTACTTGATATTTTATGTTCTGCTGTGTTAACCTATTTAAATTACATTCATTTTTTCATCAATCAAACAGAAGCTCTTGGAAATAAAAAAATATTAAACAAATAAAATACACATCAGAATTAACATTAAGTTTATTTGACATATGTGGCCCTAGAGGATTTTAACTTTGAAACGTTACCTGCATTGCGGTAATTTCAAGAAAATTTAAAGAAAAACTAGTAGACTGTAAAGCGGGTTTAGGACACATATTTTGCTATTCTAACCCTACCTTTTAATAATTAGTTTCACATATAAATAAATAGAAAGTACTAATGTATTAGGTAACTTATAATAATAACAATAATACTGATTTATTGCCCAACAGATAAAGATCCAGTTACAGGACAAATACATAATATAACAAAAAGAATTTTTAATAAAATACAAAAGAAAAAACAATTTCTAGTGCATTTACATTAAGACATGAGATTGTACAAATCTATAAATATAAGAAATAAAATAGAAACACTTTATTTAGACCAAATACTAAATACAAAAATGCATGTATGTATCAAAATAAATGTTGGTATTCAATACAAGATTTTTTTACAAAATACAAAAGAAAAAATTTCCAGTGCATTTACATTAAGAATCACGAAACTATTAAATGTAGCAAGAAAATAAAAAGACGGAATTAAGAAATGAGATTCTACAAATCTATAAAATATAAGAAAAAAATATATATAAACACTTCATTTAGGCCAAATACCAAATACAAAAAAGCATGTATATATCAAAACAAATGTTGGTATTCAATAATAAAGAAACGCAATTGTTTAACATCTACAGAATGAATGTCACAAAGCATACTAATTTTATTTAAATTACTACACATGACATACAATGGAGAGCGCAGCATTATATTGGTTCTAGCCAATGGTAACACAAGTTCAGCAACCCGTCTTGCAGAATATTGCGGAACATGAACAGAATATTGCGGAAAGTCAAGTTCATTATGTAAAATTTTGTAAATCCATGTGCAACTAGAAATGACACATCTAACTTCTAATAATGTAACTAAAGATGTTCAATAATACATCATGACTAAATCCTCTTTCCGGATACGAACCATACTCTTTATGTTATAATAATATTTAAAACTTAAAAAATATATATATTTTCGAAGATTTCTGTACCTACAAATATACCTTATTTGTTAAAAAGTTTTTTTTTGTTGATTGTTTTTATTCGGTATTTTTGAAAATTTGCAGGTGGCATGAGATAACAGTCCTGCTGAATTAGAACTAACTGAATTTGAATTTTATAAATTTGCCTATTTCTTCCATTACTTATTATTTATTATGTGAAACTGACAGTTTCTATACTTTTCAACGTCTACCAATCGACCACTGTCGACGTTCGAATAAATTAACAAATTCATTAAACGTTTTCCTGATGTTCCCTGTGCCGGAACAGAAATAAAACATCGTGTTTGTTGGTTGATTGCAAAAAAAATGCCGAAGCCATACAGCTTCATGTCACTACCACTAAAATTATAATTTTATATATTTTAAGACACCCAGTATATAATTGCGCTAACATGACCTGGTTCTCCTGGTTCATCACCGCATGCAAAGGAGGCAGGCTTTCCACCCCTCCGTATAACGAGGAATCCGGTCCCCGAGGGCCTGCCTAGCGCCTAAATATTAGTCCGGTCGCACTCCGGTTCACAAATCACCGAACAACAAAGGGCGCCGCGAAGGGGCGGATCCCTTTATCAATAAAACCGAAACCGGAGGCCTAATCGGACGACGAGCAATCCGAACTAAAACAAGGAGTCGTGAGCGGAATCGCTGAAGGAGTCGCCACGTTGGAGGTCGATTGGTAGAGAGGCAGCTCGTCGACGGTGGCTGTTAGGGTAAAATGTATACCTAAGTCTTTTATTTAGATAGCTGTATATATAGAATTTGTTTTTCTGGACTGATGATGCTTAATCTGACTATTTGGAAAAATAAAATACGTTTGATTCAAAACAAAGGACCAATCGATTGGAAAGGAAATCAAATGAGAAAATTGAAAATGTATGATTCCAAATACACGATAAGTTTGGTCAATCCGACATATTCTATCGATGGGCATAATTGGAGTTTGTCATATAATAATTTTTATCCACGATATGTCTGTTTTCCTTGTATTGAAGGTCTTTTCTTAATACCACGCTTCGATTTTATAGCATATTTATTTAGAATTATTATTATTAACATTAAAATTTATTTAAAGAATGGCCTTGTCATTTTGACCGGGATTATTTAAATTAACTCGATAAGGAGTTTCTGAAGGACTGTAGGGGCCCACAACTTCGCCAGGTAAGACCTGGATTTTTTCAGCAATTGCCATCTTGCTGAACAGTGAATCTTATCATAAATATAACTTTCCGCTACCGTAGTAGATTTCCAACCACCATGACGCTTTACAGCATTGGCCAGTAATGTTGCCGAAGAATGGCTAATTCCATGTCCGGTAAAACTTTCTGGATCAAGAAGCACAAGAAATGCAGCTACTTTTGAAAACGTTTTCGAAATTGTGTTGATGCCTACGTGTTGTGTGGTACATTTTTCAGCCAAATATCACAAGAAAAATCTCCCACTGGCATTTTTAGGTCGTAGATTGATGTATTTTCGACACATTTCTATAGCTTCTTCCATGATCGTAAAACTTCTTGAAATATTTGTTTTCGTACCCGGAATGAGTACGTCTGGTATAGGTAACTGTCTTTGTCTTTGGATATATATTGTGGGGCGGTGTGATTTCAATGACAGTGTATTGTGTACTAATATTTATTATTGCTTGCGGTAGGTTGGCACCCACAATGTTTTAGGTTGAGTCGATGTTATTGACTGACTGGTTACAAATTTGTGACTGCCCGTCGTTCCCGTAATGGAGGTAGTTCCTCGAAGGGTCTGTTAAAACAAGTGTGTTTCTTAGTTTTCACCATGCAGAACCCTGAGATAAGATTTATGGGAGCCCAGTCATCTACCTACTTATATTATATTTACAAAACATGATATCTACATTTAGCACTTAAAAACAGACATTGAAATTTAAACACAGAACTAACGAAAATATATGAGTTATACAGTGTGTACAGAAATATGTGAGTGCAGAATGATGAGACTAATGAAAATATGTAAAAATAAATGTGTTAGTTTATACAGGGTGTATATAAATATGATCCGCCGCAGTATAATATCCAAAAAGATTAACTCATTGCATCGACAAGCATCTGCGACTCCCATGATCGTTATAACCTGTAAAGAGCGTTTTCAATGTATAAATTGAAATATTAAGTATTTTCTAACTTAATTTGTAAATATTACTCATCCGGTGCTTTTTTCAAAAATTCTTCAATTTGGTTTCTTTCCAGTATCTTTTGCCTTCTTTGGTTCATAATTTCTTGTTTCTACTTTCTAATATGAAGTAAGTTTACCATACTTCGAAATATCAATACCTTTGTGCACTTCCAACATTGATTTTAGCATTGAATATTTTGTCCACATCGAAGAGACAGCAAACCGTTTCTCCACATTGAAAAAGTATGATAGTAGCAGCACCTCCTCTGTAATTGCTATGTCCCTTTTTTTCGACAGTTATCGAATTCCACCAATTTCTTCTCGTACACACTTTTGCTTTTCGCTGGTAACAGACGTAATGTTGCTTCTTGGACTTCTTGCTGGATTTCATCCGGAATGAAGAAATTCTCAGCATTCTCACTCATTTTTTGTATTAATTTTGCAAATTTTTTCACTCTTGTTGACAAATAAACACACGAATGCCATATTAACGATTCCAAGACTTTCTAGAGTTCAGCTAGCAATCAATATTCTTGATTAAAATAAATTTGTCAATTATGACGTGTTTCTAAGCCATAATTTTTCACCTGCTCTCGCAAAGATTTCACTCTGCTAATTGACCGGTTTTGGCCGTGGTCGTGGATAAAACGTTGAATTATATTCGGGAAATTAACCAGCATCGAACACACTATCTTCGTATCAGAAAACGAAGAAGGTTATTTGTTTATTTGTCTCTAGTGTTTGATTGATGTAGTGAGAGTGCTCAAACAAAAATGGTACTCATCTATACGCATGTAATAAAGATTTGTCAGAATTATTTACATTGGCAGAATGTTTCTTCCGTAAATAGAAGTATTTTTCTCCGCAACCAATAGAGTATTCCCAATTAACAAAAAGCCTCTCGAAGCACGCTTCGTCTCTCAGGTTGCCTTATCTCTAGATAAACAAGAAACAAGTTTTATTTTTGCTCTCGTAGTTCGCGATAGCAGTAGATCCGGGTTTATCTGAGCGGCATCTCCCCTTGTTAGATGTCGAGGTACCCACGGACGCAGTGGCGTCGTCGAGGGGTCGTAAATAATAAGAGAAAGTTAGGGGATAGTCGATTGGGATTATTTCTATTAATGTCGTGTTTTTCTAGATATATCAGTTTTCCCCTTATGTTTTCAACTGGAAATTTTAGATCATCCCGTCTTATCTTAGCAGTAAAAACAGCCCTATGTAGAGCAATGCGGAAATTTTCTTATTGTGTGCAGTTCGCAAAAAAACAAACATAAAATTTAACAAATAAATGTAACTTGTTTTATCTTCAATATTGTAATAATTTTCGGTTGCTGAATAGGATTTAGAATTCTTCAAACAATGATATAAAATAAAATCAGTCGACGATAAAAATAGTAAACGTCAAATTAATTGTGTAAAGTATCAAACCCTAGAGCAATAATAAAAATGGATGGAACAAACGCCATTTATTTGTACCGTTGAGTGAGAAATTGTAGATAGAGGCGCAACCTTAATGGCGAAATGCGTATTCGATCTATAAGTGTAACACCCTGTATCTTGAAAACAAAGGCCCTAATAGAAAATATCTATAGGGCAAATTGTTTTTAAGATCGGACAAGAAATAAAGGCCTTCATGTTAGACGTTCCGTTATGTTACACCCTGTTTTACAGTAGGGTTTTTTGGGCTCGAGAAATGTCCGTGTGTCGAGAACTGTGAACAATAAGTTGTCGATAAGTTGACGAATCTTAGAACCAAAGAGCTGCTATTACCTAATACTATCTCGGGCCCAAAAGTGGATACGCATTTCGCCATAAGGTTGGGCCTCTATCTATAATTTCTCACTCAACGTTTGTACACAATAATTGTAGTCAACCAACATCTATTCAAAGTTTATCAAAACAAACAAGTGGTATTTGACAGTTCGCGTAGAATGAAAACAAATACCAGTGGTGTAGTGTAACAGATGTTGTTGAAAATGTAAAGTAATATTAAAATACTAATATTTTAGAAATCTGTGAAATATATAGTAATTTCTTAAAAAGTGCGTAAAGATTAATGGTGAAAGAATAAAAAGGAATAATAAAATTTAATCAGAAATTTTAAGTGCATTCATCAAAAAGTAATTATAATGACTGTAATCCAAAAATATCTATTGGCATACAATTTTATTTTAAAACTTCACATTGTAAGAAAAATCATATTGAAACTTATAGGAAATTAAATTAGAATCTGATTCTAAAATTTAAATTTATGTAAATAAATCACTTTCTCATTAAACAGAAGGTAATAAAAGACAATGGTATATTTGGCTTAATGCAAGAAATATATCTTATTTGTTATATGTCACCAAAATCTGTTACTATATAAAGAAATTATTATGATTTAAGCCTTGTAACAGAAAAGTTATTGGTATCAAGGAAATAGCAGTTAAAAACTATAAATACTAACGAACAACAACTGCACATCACATTGTAATATCACAATTATTATTGATGTGTAAATAAAATTGTTTTAATCAACAACGACCTAACTTTTTCTTTAGAAATCAGTTAAAAATAAATTTATGGCATTTATGCTGGTCTCATTGTAAACAATGTAAGTTTTGCAGTACTATTGATTTTCTAAACGCCCCATATACATTATGAATATTAAAATTTAATTGATTATTTACAACTTTGCATTTTAATTTTTTCAATTAAACTTGCACTGAAATAGTATTCACAAACAAACAATGTTGCAATGCTTCCTTTCGTCGCGCTTCATCACCCTACACCACATTTTTCTTTACATTACTTGACACGGTGAAATATTTTTTATTAGGCGCTGTATGATGTATTCGTGCATAATGGCATAATGCAATACTTCTTCCATTTGCCCGGTGGGATGCATTTTCTGCGACCATTTTACAAGCCTATTTTGCAACTTTATTCAATACCAATGTCTGTTTACCACAATAACAACAAATAATATCACAAATGACAAATTAACTCTTCTAAACGTATGTACTGCGTTGTCCGAAAGCATGGAAATCCTATACAGATATGAACTAAAGCACACTGCTGTGTTTAGGCACAGACTAAACCAGACCCGACAGTAAGACGAAGAACGCTGATTTAGAGAGAGATCAATATAACATCCAATTTAAAGGGACTGTGACGTCACCGTAAGAGCACTGAAATATACTACCTGCTCGGTAATCTCCGGGAATGAAAGCCGATAGGCTCTCGCATTTAATCGGTGTTTGCAAACGTGTCATTTTAATTAACCTCATCTTGTGTTAGTTGCACAGGTCAGTTGTGTCTTGTGTGTTCCATGTTTTAATGTTGTATTTGAATTAAACCAAAATCGTACCTAATTTTATTGTTCTCTTAATATTTTTGTTCTTTAAATACAAGGGGGCCATCAATGCGGATATTATAGAAGAAGGAAAAGGGATTCAACATTTCCTTATAATAACTAATCATTGTCATACAACTGTTGATGATGATAATGTTTCAGCTTTTCTATAATACCCATATAACTTACTTACTGTCATTTAAAAACTTGTATTAAGTATATATTATATAATAAATGGACTCTAATTACTTTCGATAAATAAAAAAAGATTATAGGTACAAAACATTTAATAATATTGTAATTTAAAAATACTTTATTACTTCATTACTTTATATTTTTTGTATTTTTTTTAAATAAACGACTAATAATAGATATATCTCATACACAAACCGTAGACATATAATATAACAAGAGCAGCAAAAGTGATTGAATTTTTACCATTCCTTTTTAACCAAATTTATATGTTGATAATTTATTTTCAAGTTGACTGTCCTATGTTTGTTTAGATACTATATATAAAAATGTGCAGTGCTCTCTGTCCATCATTGCAATATGGAACTTAATAGATAATCTTAATATAAATAACAAAATATAAAGAATTTTTTTATATTCCTTTATCAATTTGTAACACAACACTTATATTTTGCATTCCTTGTTTGGCTTTAAATTCAACGAAAGCAATTATTTATTTTTGTAAAATATTTTTTAACAATTTTTTCTATTATTTTCAAGTCTCATAGTTCGGTTTAATCGCTTTCTATAAAATAGCATTATTTCTATTGTTTATAAGTGTTTATACACGTTCTAGTTACACATTCGTACTGAAACCATACTGAAACATGAAGACGTGTTTTTATTACACAATGCACCATGTTTTGATAAAAGGCAACTATGCTTTCAGCAAAGATAGGTAAATCTGGTAAAGCCGGCAACGCTGCTTACATCCCATTTAAAGGGACGAGGTCACCGAGTCCCGGCGGCGAATATCAAAGGATTTTGCCTAAGTGTCGTATCTGTATTTTATTAATCTGTGGTTTAGGTAAACACGAACGGCGTCTGACGTCACAGGTCTACACTGTGGCGGCGACCGTTTTGTGAGGACCTGAACATTTTTAAATACCGTTTCTAAGCTTATTTTTCCAGGAAATTGTCAAGGACAAACGCCATTTCGATTAAAATAATACATTCATTCTTCTGCGCGTATTTAGAAAAATTAATGCAGTTTCCCCATTTTAAACTTTTCGGTCTAGCAGTCGCCGTAATCGATACCCTAGACGAAATATTAAACAAAAGGTCGTAATTTAACATTCTCGAGAGCAGCGAATTGCCTGGACATGGCTATTAATCTACGGTAGTCATAGTTCTGTTGACCTTTCCGACGTGGAGCATAGGTCTATGAATAAAACACGAGCCTGTGCCGTATCGTAGCGACCAGGTGATGATTGAGGGGGCTACGTGAATGATACACGGCGTAGGGACCGTATCGTTTTCAGGAAGCCGTTGAGGGAAGCCACCGCCTTCGTAAAGGGATGAAATGGAGACCCTGTAATTTATATAGTCGGAACTGTACGTAAGTTAGAACATGTCCATGCTATTGAATGATGTACACTTTCTGGGCAGTTTGGTTCAGCCGTCGCTCAAGATACGAGAAGCACTGAAGATGTCATCTGTTACGTATGGCGAAACGTCTGCAGTTAAGCATCAATCACGGCAAAACACCCAGAAAGTGTACATCGTTCAATTGACACCGGTCGTGAAACTACAATATCCATGCTATCTTCTTTTCCAGAAAATTGAGTAAGACCAACCAGTAACATCCCAACAAACAATTAAAGTTAAAATTACGTTAACTTGACCTCTGAATTGGTCAAAAACTATTCATGACCAATTCTATATAAGGGAAGTTTACCTATATTTGTTGGCCTCTTTCCTTATGTGGGAAAAAACTAAAGTAATATGGAAGTTAATAATTGGTCGGCAAGAATTTTATTCCAATAAGATAATTGGACCTAAAAGAAATACGGACCAATTTTATGTTAAAATTTCGAAATATAAAAGACATTATTACTAAAATATACCCTAATTATGCCCTTTATATGACATACTTTTGCCAGAGAGAGACAACATTATATGTTTGATTTTATATATTCTAATAGCGAACAGGGATAGGAAGAAAAAGAAAGACTACCTATGTCAGGCTACTAAGCTACAAGTAGAGTAGGAGTTAGTATATTTATAGATATTCAGATTTTAATATAATAAAGTCTGTATTTTTGTTTTCCAATCATCAAATTGTCGAACCCAGGAAATTTTTCGTATAATGTCATGACCAAACTTTCATAAAAATAACGCGCCTTATAAATATACATTTTTACTATAGCTTTTTAATTTTATTACTATACTAAAAAATAACCTAAAATAAAAACTGAATGTACTTCGTGATAAAATGTGTTTAATAATCTTTTGTCATTAATGTATTAACTAATATTATCTGTATTAAGATAATTTTAATGAATAATCAATTAGAAATAATGAACAAAACATTTAGTGTTTATTACAACATGGCCGCTCAAACAAAATCAACTTTGAAGTCAATTTGTCTGTAAGTTTTAACCTATAGGGCAGATTGTCTATGCCAATGTTGACGTCACAGGAAAATATTAAGTTTGTGGTTGAAATTTCCTCCAAGTGAAGATATTTTATGGTAATTTATTACCAATTAAATTATTACTAGGTACCTACATATAAAATTCTACTCTTGGATTTATTTGTGATTGAAAATTCAAATGAAAGCCAATAATATTATCTATGCGTAATAACAAAAACAAAATAAATATTTTCTAACGAACTAATTCAATTCGAATTTCAATTCACGTGCACTACTGAATTCATCTGACACCATAACAGTCATAAGAATACTTATACCTATATGAAGTGTTTATCGATATATTATCATTAGATTGATTTAATATGCAGTGTTGGCTTAAATTCGTTTTTTACAACTCTCTAATATTGTGTAGGGCTTAGTTTTCACTGCAGATTGCCAAAACACAAAACAATTTCTACGCGCTATTACATGAAGATATGTCAGAATACATATAACAAGAAGCTTGTTCCCTAAAAGAACTTTATAAGACACACTTACGTCGAAGTATTATTAACAAGTAAATTTGTACCACAATATAGAACAATATTTCTATTAGGTTAATTGAAATGGTCAAATTTTCTTTAGAAGTTATCAACAAAGTTGAAAATAGGATTATATTATAATAAAAATAGAACTTAACCAATTGAAGGATTTAATAGGGCAAAATAACTAGTTATTACCTTATTTTTAACTACTAGTTGAAGACAAAATAAGTTTTACAATTTCGTAATAAATATGTAAATATTTACCTATTGTAATAATTTAAAAAATCTTTGGATATTGAAGACAAATTTCTAGGCGAAATTAAGTAAATTATAACTTCGTCTTACACGTTATTGGAATGATAGCATTTGAAAACATAGAATAGGTAAACAATATGTAATTTCGAACTGTATAAATTGACATATATTTCATTTTACTTGGAAGGCATTATATTACTCTTAGTTAACAAATTTTTGACTAAAATTTTGGTATTATAAGATTTTGTAAAACACTATTTTTATGGAGGAAAGTAGTAAATCTCGATCAATTTAGGTTTATTTTTCTTGTGTAGTAGTCTATTAGGCTTAAATGTTAGTTGGGATTGTATAAACAAATTGAATGGATTTAATTGACAAATGTTAAGGAAATGCAGCATTTCTTAACATGATTTTTTGCTTATGCCACATTTTGACAAATTATAAATAAAACAATTAATATCTAAATTATTTCTAAACATGTACCCTTTAAGGGCAATGAAGCATTCCTTAAAATGATTTTATTGTTTGTTTCTAAACACATACCCTTAAAATTTTACAGTATCAGGTATATTTTTATAAATCGATTTTGTTGGACTTCGAGCATAAACAGAAATTATAGATAAAAGGAGAAAAATACCCACATTTATTATAAGTGCAGTTTAAGTGGTAAACGTTAACAAGTTTGTTAGACATTTGACCGATTTCTCAACATTTATTTGAAATGTTCAACAGTTCAATCTCAGTTGAGTTGAGTTCAATGAGTAATTCAAATTTTAATCGCACTCAATTTATTTTTTCTTTAAAACGTCCGTTATAAGAATAATAATTCTAGTAGTAGGTCTTTAGGAATCGCTCAAGTATCTACTATTTTTTTTTAATTATTCGAGATGTTGGACAGTCCAATTTGGAGCATAACAAATTCTAAAACATGCTGAGCTTTTTTGCTGAAACGACTAATATAAGAATAATTCTAATAGTAGATCTTTAGAAATCACGTAAATATCGACTATTGTCTTTAGAATTATTTAAGATGTTGGACAATCCAACTTCAAGTATAAGAAATGTTAAGAAATTCAAATCTAAAACATGCTCAGCATATTCTTTCACTGAAAATACTTATAAGAACAGTTCTAGTAGTAGATCTTTAAAAATCGCTGAAGTATTGACTACTTTCTTTAAATTTATTCAAGATGTTGGACAGTCCAACTTCAAGCATAAGAAATTCAAATCTAAAACATTCACAGCATATTCTTTCGCAGTAAAACTGATACAAGAACAATTGTGATAGTAGATCTTTAAAAATCGCTTAAGTATCGACTATTTTCTTTAGAATTATTCGAGATGTTGGACATTCCATGTTCAAGCATAAGAAATATTTAGATATTCAAATTTAAAATAAGTAGATTATTTTTTCGTTAAATAATACTAATGTTTAAAAAGTAGTCTTTTGGAGATCGCATGAGTATCGACTATTTTCTTTAGAGTTATAGGTGATGTTGAATAATTCCAAGTGTATTATAAAATATAGTAAGAAGAGAAATTTTATTAATCGACATCTTGTTCTTTTGCGAAAACAATTAAATTAATACAGATTTGAGGGTTAATTCACTCACCGGCAAAAAAAAAAAACGGCCACTAAAAACTAGCCCTAATTTTAAAGTTGGCTTCCTCGCGAACCGCTCATTTCATTTTGATGATCTTTTTTTTAAATTCTACATTGATTTCTCAGGAACGGATGCTATGTCGGAAATTTTTATTCGGAATTTAATTTGAGTATATACGGGGCGCCATAAAAAGTTTTTTTCCCGAAATTTGTAACACCCTGTGGGGTGCAGCAGCTACAGTCGCTATTGCTAACTGGAATCACATGTAGCCTAATCTTTTGTGAACATTTTGTTTTTTTTAATCACGACATTATATCTGTTTTTATTGGAAATACACTGTTTTTAAACGAACGCCGAGTTTTTAGTGGCCGGTTTTTTTTGCCGGTGAGTGTATAACTTTTATATATTATATAACTTTTATGAAAACTAGGTACTTTAAATCTTACTTAAATGTTGCCTTGATATCATTAACGTAGACCAAAGAAAACACCGGCCCGATAAAAGAACCCTGAGGAATACTTGAACAAAATATGTTATTAGTCAATTGGAAGTCAAAAACAGTATTAATTTACTTGAAGTTTCCGATACGATTATTATTTTAATAATGATTAACACAGTCGTTTTAATTCCCTTTGTTTTTCATCTTCATGTAAGTTTAACTCATAACAAGACACGTTTTTTTAAGTACAGCTTTTAGGCAGTAACAAAATTTTTCGGCGCCAGTGAAGATTTAAACAACGCAGTAAAAACCGTGTTTCGGCGCAAAGTGCGGTTGTTATAACCGCCAGGAGAGTCGAGTCTCATGTTCGGGACATTTACTTTTAAGTACATTGTTGTGTACGAGGCCTACGTGCCCTAAGTACCTTTCAGGCGTGTAGCGCGTGTTGCTCGCGGTTTATGTACGCTAATATTTCGTGGAAACGCGGTGGCTATATGCCGTAAAAAGTCGCGCGTTAATGTATTAAATAATGCACAGTCGATTGAGGCGGAGCGGAAATAAACTGGGCGGAAAGGATTAGGTTGAGACATTCGTTTTTACGGTCCAGATCGCCCCGCTTTGTTTAGTGTGAATAATTTCATGCATTTGGGTCGCCGTTAGGTTTCACTACTCCCCAACGCTGTGTTGTAATGTGTAAATCGTCTTATTTCATAGAAAGGAAACTCATTTATAAGCACTGAGACCTCTTTTATGCACGCGTTTTTCTCCTCTCAACGCGGAGTTAACAAAAACGCCGCGTTTCAAGTTACCCTGAACAGAGTTACTACGTTTATGCATTTTACGCTCGTTTATTTGCTCTCGCGTTTTCAATTCTGTCGCGATGGCTTTACAGAACGCTTGGCGTACGCGCTCCTAAAAACACGAAAGTGTATCGGCAAAGCGCTCTTTGTCGCAAGTCCAGTGGCTCTGTCTGTCGAGAGTAGTTTTAGCACAGTTTGTTTTAGTTTTAGTTTAGCTGTTGATCAAGTGGGACATGGATGCAATGGAGGCAATTGATATAGAAATTTTTATTGATACCATCAGACCAAATCCTGTTATATGTTTTATAATTAATTCATCAAAAGATGACTGTGACATACGAAATGAAGGGGTCATACATAAATTACGTCACATGTTAATGGGGGGGGTATCACCGGAATGTGACATAGTGTCACAAGGGGCAGGGGGGGGTCAAAAACTTTGTGACGTCACATGTTAGAATTCAAAATCCATAACGCGAAATTTATATGTGAATAAAAAATGTATAAAGTCTAAAATCCATGGACACAAGATGATTAAGTTTTGTATCTTTAATTAACATAATTACCTAGTCGTTTATTGCTTTCTAACTAGTCGTTTGTTTTTTCTGTTATCTAATATATTTGACTTTATGTTGATTTTATTAAAGATTATATAATAAAAGTAAGAAAAAAATAAAAATAACTGTTTTCTTTTGATTATTTTCAAATATATACATAAATTTAAAAAATGTGTGATGTCACATCAGGGAAGAGGGGGTTTAGAACATGTGACAACCTGTGTCAAGGACGGGGGGAGGGGTTAAGAAGTGTTAAAATTCGTGTGACGTAATTTATAGATGGCTCCTAATTAAAAAACTTGTCACCATCTTTTTGTAAATTTCCATATAAAATATAAAATGCACTTTGTTGAATTCTATTTCTATTAATTGCGCAACGCATCTTACGTCTTCTATTACATATTTTTTTATAGCACAAATACAATATACATAGATCCATTTTCATGTACTTCACTGACTACTGTGTGGCATGAAACTGGCGACAACTGATAGAATACGCGTGCATAAAATGGAGCAGAAATATGCCGCGTTTTTCTCAATTTCGCGTTGAGTGAAGAAAAACGCGTGCATAAAAGGGGTCTGAAGGTGTAGTATGTAAGAAACTTAAATTAAAATTACATGGTGGTTTAGTTATGTCATTAAGAAAATCGAAAAAAAATTACTCAACCTTTCAAGAGAGAAGCAACCCTTAACAATCCGTAATGCGGCTGGCACGCTACAAATTTTCAGTTGACGCAGCCATATGACGTTCGAGTGTTAAAGCGAAACAAAATTGCAACGTCAGAATCACATAATAACAGCAATTCTAAAGACAAAGTGTCTTTAAAATTTGGCACTTAGTAATAAAACCAGGTGGTGTTGGTTTTGGGCCATATAGGTAATGCCCCACTACAAACCTGCAATCACTCTATTCGCCAAGATTTGGCAACGTGGTCAGTGATCTAGATCTCCTACGGCAACCCTACATTAGGGTTCACCTGAAACTAAGTTCTAATTTTATTTTTATCATTTTTGTAACAAATATTGTTCGTACCTGTTTATTATTTACATGTTTATAATGAAATCATTTTTTTTACTTCTTCTTGTTTTAACTTTAAAATTTAGTTTGAAATACTTAAATTTGTTCACTGAACCCCTCCCCCCCCCTATTTCAAATTTCTGGCTACGCCACTGTCAGTAACAACCACTGTTTATTTTGTATCTGTGAATTACTTAACAACCTGGTCGACTAGGTTTCTGTGAGACACAAGTCGTATTTTACCGTCCCAACAAGCGTACGGAATCAACATTTCATCTCCGACCCCGATTCTTCTCGTCCGTCCATGGCGGTCGCCCTCTGACGGTAATTCGCTGGCGGCGGGTGCTGTGCTGCCGGTCCGTTAAACGATTCCATTTTCGCCCTTTGCGGGTAATTACATCAGCGAAATAATTAATGTAAGTCAAATGCGGATTAGCCCAGGGCTGCATAAATTAGCGATGTAATCAGGGCGTTCGAGCGGCTTGGAAATCCCATTACCGGACGCTGGACTGTCGGATACACGGCGTGTGTTACATGGTGACATGCAACTACTTGCTCATATCTTCACAGTAAGAACGTGGCAAAAATTGGAGAAAAAAATAAATGGCAACGTCGCAAAATATTCGAATATGTCCCTAGTTTGAGGTTACATTGATTTAATGTCTCGTTATGTTTACAGCAAGACTAATCTGTGGTAAAAATCGGAGAAAATTGAATGACAACGTCGCAAAATATAAAAATATGAACCTTAGTTTGACTAATTAAATACCATTGACGTCATCCTGTTTAAAAAATACTGCAGTGCTATTGGACGAAAGTTTGGAAACAACCTCCTCTGTTTAGAAATCTTGGTTTGAGGTTACATTGATTTGATATGTCTTGTCGTTATGTTCACAGTCGAATTTACCATATCATGGTAAAAAAATAAATGGCAACATCGCAAAATATTCGAATATGTCCCTCGTTTGAGGTTACACTAATTTCGCATGTCTTGTTATTTTCACACCACGATTAATATGGAAAAATCAAAGAAAATTAAATGGCAACATTGCAAAATATTCGACAATGTCCCTAGCTTCCAGTTACATTGATTTCACATGTCTATCTTCACATCAAGACGTAACGTCACAAAATATTTGAATATGTCCCTAATTTTAGGTTACATTGATTTGATATGTAAAAACGACCAAAAAGAATAAAAGTTATCTAATAGAATAATTCAATTGTTTCGCGCACATTATGATACTATCTAGTAGACATGGTCCACAACTAAAGGCCACTTACTACCTGTACCTGCCAAACAGTGCCTTTGATGTATTACTGTACGTGATTATAAAATCTTGAAATTTATTTCTTTAATATTTATTCAATATCAATTCCATTTACACAACATCAATACAATCCGAAGCTACCTTCAGACATCTCAACGAAGAGCAAGAGCGAACGCTAGACGCGATAATAGTAACTTAATTCAGCCAACTCTGATTATGAGTTAGGACGACTCTCCTTTTAAAAAACCCATCTATCATCGTCCCGATTGCGTCTCCCGTTCTCGCCAGAGCCGTCTTGATTAATGCCAACAAGTTACCTCCATCCGCTCAGGCCAATTAGGGCATCAAAAAACTTATATGACGAATTGGTAACTAGTTTTTGTACGATTTCAAGCCGGAGAGGGGGACCGTACAGAACTTGTTCGAGCCGTTATTTTTCAGTTCAGTGATTATAGCAACAAGTTAAAGTTTCTGTAAATAGAATGGTTTTTGTTGTGATCCTACATGAGATTGCTTAGGACATAAAATAATTCAGGTTTCTAGTTAGGATGTCCACATACCGATACCTTGACCACTAAGATATCTTGAAAAATAACATAGATATAAAGGCTGGGGGATTTTTAAGGGACGTATATTATTTTCAATTTCTGTTTTTTACGCAAGCGACTGGTTGAGTTAATTTAAATAATTTAATAAAGCTATTTCCTGCAGCAGACAACTTGATTAACTTAACAAATTAAACCAATAAAGCCGCTATTAACTCGCATCCCTAAAATTAGTGACCTGGCGAAAGAAATTCGTTTATTTTTTCATGAAGACCCGTTGCCTGGGGCTAACATCCGCGAATTGTCCCTGGGATTTTTGGGTCCAATTTAAGGAAACGGTCTCTGGCAGCTTATTAAATTTACCGTGTCATACAACGCATAAAGTTGGACAATTCTAATCCACCGCCAGGTTTGGAACATTACAAATTAATCTTTAAAGGCAACGCAGTTGCGTGTAATAGGTGTATAACAAAGTTTATGACCTTCAATGTCGGCAGTCCTCAACCCTTACACTTCACTGAACTCTGGTTTAAACGAACAAAATAACTACACACGTTTTACAGGACAGCATTAATGAACATATTTTAATTTGATCTGAAAAGTTACTTAAGCAAATGGATATCTGCTGGAATTGTTTAACAACGATTACAATGGGAAATTACATGATTTTTTCAAATATGCACAGAAGAATGTATTTTTTTAATCGAAATGGCGTTTGTTCTAGACAGTTTCGTGGAAAATAAGCTTAAAAATGTTATTTAAAATTTTTGTTTGGTTACGGCCCCTGAAAACGATGGTCGCCACAGCGAAGAAAAGGAAAATGTTGTGTCGGGCGATGAAGTGCGACGAAAGGAAGCATTGCAACATTATTTGTTTGTGAAGACCAAATTAATGTAAATTTGTAAGGCATCAATTATACTTTCCTATTAAGTTAACAGAATGTATACAGGGCGTTTAGAAAGTCAATGGTAAAGCAAACTTTCATTTTTTCATTGTATTCGGATCGGTCAGTGGCCGCGCGGTTTAAGGCGTCAGTACTTGAATCGAGGTGACTGGATCGCTGTGGGTTCGACCCCTGCAGCCGGTAGACCGTATATAAGCTATATTCGTGGAGAGATTGGCACCCTCTCTGCGGGTATGGTAGGGTGGAAGAATGTTGACTTGGGTCAATGTGAGAGATTGATACCGGTTGGCATTTAACTACCCCCCTAATTAATGAGGTTTTCCAGGTTTCCCTCATTCCTGCACTGAATGGTGGTTAGGGCCTACCAACGTAAGTCGTTCCTGGACGCAAATGCGGCCTGCTTAATAATAATATGCCACCCCCTCTCCCGCACAAGTCTTCGACTTCTGGGCTAATCCTCGTGATTAGAATGAGGGGTAGAGATATTATTATTATTATTCAGCGTTTCATTTCGGTTCCAAATAACATGTTCTGTATTTGCTCCTACCATTTACAAGATGTAGAATGTTATTAGAGACATTTATAAAATTTAGCTAGCTGCCTTCACTGCATTAAATTACCTGTTTTATTCTGAAAATATAATAAAGAAAGTGATACTGATTAAACCAGTAGTAGATAGCACAAAAAAATAATAAATGTTAAATATCATTATTAGTTACTTTTATTTAGTATTTTCAAATTCAAATACTTTAATGTGAAATCAGATGGCATAATGGTATAAATCAAAGAAATAAATTACGTTTCACAATACCGCAAGTTCTCCACATCACTAATAATTATGGTAATGTAACAAACGTAAAATAATAGGCACCTGCTTGTGCCTCCTCGTATTTACTGCATTAATAAAGTTGGGATTAGCACCATTGAAGTTAAATAAAAATGAAGTGAATCCTCGTGGCAAATTAATAATCGTAAGAAACAAACGCCTGTTTACTTTATCAACACCGTAACACTGCACGTAGTGTCACATCACTAAAATGAGTGTGGTTTTGTTTACATTCCATGGTAATTTATTATTTTAATGGTAACATTTTAATTGTTATGTGGTTATTGCCACCAGACACATGCTCTGTCCTTTCAATATGTTAATATGAAAAATCTTTCAGGGTAATCACCCTGTAATACATTTTAAACCAATATAAAATTCATGCAAAGAGTCTGGTATTGAACAATTGGCAGGGAATTTATTTTCAGGCAATGTTCATATTGTTTTTATATATAAATCATCGTGTTGGAAATATGCTTTAGCCGAATAAAAATTCAATAATAAATAACGCCAAGGTCAAGTCTATGCATTATTCAAAAATATTCAGTCAACTGAGTTACCGAACCAACTGGTATCTCCCAATAATTTATAAACAGCTTATAAATATTACAAAGAACGCGTTTTGTTCGCTTTCTCAGTTTTCATAACAGATTTAACTGTATTATTAATAGCTTTTCTCCGATAAATTTTATTATTAACTCGTTTACAAATGCTCCTGCATCAACTGCATTGCTTCTTGAATAGCTACGCGATAGCAGCTGTTCCGCCGCCCCCACCGATCAATCAACGGTTTTAAAGCCGTAATTTGGCGCATATTAATTAACTTACATCGCATCTATCAATTAAATCAGTTCCCTCGGCAAATGACGGTGATTGTTCAGCAATTTGACATCGGCAGGGCACGCGTCGCGCTGTTCTTATCGATATTTTAATTGTTATATGTTACTGGCATAAATTTCAGAAAAACTGTGATTTAAATACGTCCATCCATGTTGATATACATCGAATAAAGAACCATACTGTCAATCGAATTCTGCTAATTTTCAGTCCAAAAATCCCGGAATGGCTCCAGTTTGGCGCACTAAGCTTTTATCTGTATGTACTGCTGATATGAGACAATATTTCCATCACAGATTACTTTTTATGATAAATAAATAACGAAAAACTACTACTTTAACTTTCACTCTTAATGTTGAAGTACGAGTTTTTTTTCAGCAATAAAAACGGTAATTATCTCAAATCATTTACTAAGTCTTTAGACAATCTAACCATTGTTAGTCTAAATCAAACGCATGACATCTTTTATAAAATATTTCATCTATTGTAACCAATTTGTGCTTGAGTTTCTATAATAAATACAACATTTATTTCTGGTCAGCCGTTTTTCAAAAATATGTGATATTTATTTAATGTAGGGATGACAAATGACAGATATTTTACGTTTTATCGTATACAACATCTAAAGTCGAGTGGCTGAAACCACTCGTTGCAATTAAACCACATGTTGGCAATTAAATTTCAATGGACTTCCTAAGCAACGAGAATATTTGGGAGCAATTTAAAAAATTTGTTTAGGGATTTAGAGAAAAGAAGACGACCTAATTTAAGCTGACTATCTGGAGTGCAAGAATCAGTATGACTTCCATTGAATTTTGTTGCTTGTCGATCTATTTTCAACATATCCAATCTGCAAGGGAATTTTGGCACCTACTACGTTAAAATCTGTCCCTTTGCTAGAGGTTTTTTGCGTGTGTTGATATTATTGCTAGGCATCTGTCGCAACTGTCAATTACCTGATTTTTAGTTATAGAGACGTTTATTTCCACAAATACATAATATGACGTACAGAAAATGTATAACTGTTCTAAATACCGGCCGTGTATAAAGTTTTGTATAAATCTCGAGCGTGATAAGGCCGATACATTCAACTCTTTTCTCTCCAATATTGGTAAATCTCTTGCTAATAAAATTACTGAAAATTCAGCATATCAGTGTCGCTCTGCAAAACAAGTTAACTCAATATTTATGTCACCTACCAATCCATCTGAAATAAAAAAGGTTATAAATACACTAAAAAACTTTAAATCTCCAGGTATAGATGGTTTAACTGCACAAATATTGAAAGAATTATCTGATATAATTGCAATACCACTTACCCTTATTATTAACAAATCGATACTCGAAGGAGAATGTCCAACTGCATTTAAGGTGGGAATAATTAAACCCATACATAAAAATGGTCCTAAAAAAGAGGTAACAAATTATAGGCCTATTTCGTTAATAAGTAATATTGCCAAAGTATTTGAAAAAGTTATCAAGTACAGAATAGTAAATTATTTGGAAAAATACAAAATAATATCAGATTTCCAGTTTGGTTTCCGAAAAGGTTTATGTACTCAAGATGCTATTGGTTGCCTCACAAGCCAAATATATAAAGCATTAGATGACGGAAATAAAAGTCTTGCAGTATTTATAGACTTAAAAAAAGCCTTCGATACGGTATGCCACGATCAACTGTTATCTGTACTGACTAATTTAGGCTTTAGAAATAATAGTCTAAACTTAATGAAGTCTTATTTATCAAATAGACTTCAATATACAGAAATAAATAATGTAAGAAGTCATGCAGAGGTAGTCACGTGTGGCGTACCACAAGGTACAGTTTTGGGACCAGTTTTGTTTATAATGTACATTAATTCTCTATTTGATATACATACATGTGATTCTATCATAAGTTATGCTGATGATACCGTTATTTTCTATTCAGCAGCTAGTTGGGATAATTTGAAACTTAAAGTAGAAAATGATCTAAAAATATTAAAAATTATTTCAATAATAAACTTTTAACGTTGAATTTAATAAAAACAAAATACTTACCTTTTTATCTTTATGAATCTTCTGCTCCACCATTTAATCAAATTATTATTGATAAATCCTTAAAAATTTCACCTGTAAAATACATCAAATACTTAGGAATATTAATCGATGGAAAATTGAAATGGGATCATCATGTTAAATACGTTTCAAATAAAGTCAGAAAATTACTCTTTAGATTTGTAACTTTAAGAAATATTCTAGATATTAAGCAAATGAAAGTATTATATTATTCACTTGTTGAGTCTCATCTACAATATGGTATTTTGGGCTGGGGCGGCGTTCTTGATACACATTTAAAACATTTAGAAACTTTGCAGAAAAAGATTTTAAAAATAATAATATCTAAAGAATCTACTTATCCTTCAGATTCATTGTTTAAGGATGTTAATATAATGGACATGAGATCGTTATATTTTTATCAATGTGTTCTCTATCAATTTAACCATAGTATAAAGAGTATTAATCTACAAAGGACAAGAGGAGAGTTAAATAACAAATTAAAAATTCCTAAAATGAACAGTACTTGTGGACAAAGATGTTTTACTTACCTTAGTGTACGAGCATTCAACTCTTTACCTGTTAGCATTACTAAATTTCCTTATAATAAGTTTAAATTCAATTTGAAAATGTACTTGTTAAGAAAATTGAGAACGGAAATTAATAGTATTATTAATCCTAAGCAATATTTTAATCTAAGATTTTAAATTTAGTGTTAATTTAAGAATTATGTTTCAATGTTTGTTTCAGTGTACACATCGGTAGGTTTATATACATGTATGTTTATATGTGTGTAAGGGTGTATGTGTATGTATGTATATATGTGTATGTATATATATGTATGTATGTATATATGTGTGTATATATATATGTATATATATATTTATGTTAAAAGTAAGCACGTCTCGTTTTACTGTTTTATTTTGTCGGTACTCTTTTTGTGAATTCATGCACAGTGTTTTTTACACTCTTATGAATATTTTTATAGTTTATTAATGTCTTTTTTTGTACAATTATTGTAACTCTGTAAAAGAAATGTTTATAATAAACTATCTATCTATCTATCTATCTATCTATCTATAATGCGTTTAATACTCTAAACATCTAATATTATTTTCACGCTACGGGTGTCGAACGTCTGCTAAACGTTTTTGATGAATAAATATCTAGAATAGAAAAAAATAGAAATGTAATATTTATTTTTTCAGCTAATGTACTTACCTCTCCTTATATTTGCAAGACTTCTTGCCGTAGCAATATATCTTGTCTTGCAACTCGAGCTGTTCAAATCTTGTCTAGGTCTAGTCTTGTTTTGACTTGCGAGACCAAGAAAAAGCAAGATTACCAATAATATCCTCGTATTTTGAATGAATATTTTAATTTTTACGTCCTAATAGATACTCTGATGCACTGATCGAATTCAATTCAATAATATTGGTTAGTCACCGTGACAATTGACATTATCCTCCAAAATATGCGAGGTTGATGGCGTCAGGCACATCGGCAGATCGCTTCCCTATTCCGTTGAAAACTCGTCCGAAAACCGACGATAAATAATTCAGCGATACGTGCATACATTTTCGAGGATTTAGGCGCGCGCGCGCGTGCCGTCCGGCGTTTTAAATACATTAACCGAATAAACGGCCTGTCAATCAATCCTGAGGCGTCCTGAATGACCTATTTCCACACACACAGCAGCAGAATCCTATTAGGGATGCCGAGGTATGTGGGTCATGCGGGGCCTTGCGTGTGCGGTGTTTATCTCCGGGCGCGTATCGATTGGATTAAGCACCATTGTTCGAGGGTCTCGTTGCCTGGTTGTTGTCGGTGTGGGCCTCGCTTGCGAATGAGATGAGTTCATTGACGTCGCATAGATACTTTCGAGACTAATTATTCATCTCACAACAAACATATGATTATAAAAAGCTAATATTTTATACGGGGTGTCCGGATTTTAATGCCTTAACTTTAAGGGCTTTTTTATCTTACACAAAGCAAAAAAAAAAAACTTATGAAAAAGAATTCTAAAATGAAAAGTTTTTCTACATATACGAGCCCAGAGTCATATCATTTGGCCCAGCGGCTATTTTAATTCTTCACTTTACTTTAGAAAACACTGGTAGACACAAATGGAAAATTTATTAATTCCAACTATTTTCATTGTAATTTGAGACATTTTGGAAACATTTTTTATTAAAATTAATTACTTAAATGCTAGAAATGTGCCCATAATAACAAAGTATATAATTTAACAACAAATCATTTCGTTTGGCCCAACAATCATATCCGCAAATTGGTGATTTCACCATTGTGTAACATCACCCTTTGCTTCAGAACTGCTTGAATTCGCTTTGGCATAGTGTCTACTAACTTTTACAATCTTCAGCAGTAAATGAGTTCCAAATGTGAGTTAGTTTCTCTTAATTCAGGAACTGTTCTAGCAGGTGAGGCACGCAACTTTTTCTTCATAATGTGCCAAAGTGTTTCTATTGGCGACAGATCGGGACTACTTGATACCCAGTTTAAGGTGGGAATATTATTCTGCAACATCCATTCCTTGACTATTTTGGCAGTGTGACACGCAGCGCCATCTTGTTGGAACACGTACTCATTTTCTATTGTTTTTAATGTTTCAATTGATGGCATTAAGCTGTCCCTAAGGATGTCAATGTATCTAACAGCATTAACAGTCCCTTCTACGATGTGCAGTTTTCCAACACCCTGGGCTGACATACATCCCCAAATCATTACAGAAGCCGGAAATTTCACTTTTCGGCGCAAACAGTCTGGATGATATGGCTCATTTTTTGTCCTCAATACTCTACTTCGATAATCTCCGACACATACCTCAAACCTTGATTCGTCACTCCAAATGACCCTATTCCATTGCATTTGTGACCAGTTCTGATGATTTTTTGCCCATACCAACCTATTTTTTTCTGCTTTCCTGTTAACAGAGGTTTTTCTTTAGCCTACGATTTAAAAATTGTCTGCTGTTAGTGCCTATAAAATGAAATAAAAAATTACTTACTTTGTAAAACTTATAACCCAGTCGTTTGATAGCTCTGAGACAGGTTGATCTTGAAAAATATTTACCCGTCGCCCTATTCCATTCTACACTTAATTCGGCACAATTGGCACGACGGTTTTGCTTCAAAATACGGCGTAAGCCTCTCGAATCGGTCGCGGTTATTTTTGAAGTTCTACCCAAATTTGGTTTTTCTTCCACTGCTCCTGTCGTTTTATATAATTTGACTATATTTCGCACAGTATAGCGTGAAAGTTGCAGTTGGTTAGCAATTTTACCACAAGAATGACCAGCACTGTATAAATTAACAATAACTTTACGCATATCGTTTGACAAAGCTTTACCACGCACCATTTTTGAGAGGAAAATACTGTCAACTAATTTCTGACATGTCACTAACAACAATCAACAAATAGGCAAATGTTATGTTTAACTCAAGGCTAATACGACGATAAAAACCTATGTTTATTATATGGGCCAAACGAAATGATTTGTTGTTAAATTATATACTTTGTTATTATGGGCACATTTCTAGCATTTAAGTAATTAATTTTAATAAAAAATGTTTCCAAAATATCTCAAATTACAATGAAAATAGTTGGAATTAATAAATTTTCCATTTGTGTCTACCAGTGTTTTCTAAAGTAAAGTGAAAAATTAAAATAGCCACTGGGCCAAATGATATGACTCTGGGCTACATGTATATTTAAAAATAAAAATGCAATAAAATGCAAAATTGTCTTACAAAATTATAAGCTGGTATCGTTGATGGTTTATACAGGGTGTTGTTAAGTAGAAGTTAAATATCCAGGAGCGTATTCTGTAGCCAATAAATCAATTTTGTTGTTAATCAGTTTAGAATACAGAAGAATGTAAAGAAACAAAAGGTGAAGGTGAGGTAATATTATGACGTGTGTTATTTGTAATATTATATATTTGTTTGTAAATAATGATACTTTCACAGAATTTGCCCCGCTCGCACCCAATTCGACGACTGTGGTATCGCAAAACGCTAAATTGCCCCGATAGCCTCTACGCGATGCTGGTGAACAAACAAAGTAATGCGGTGTATCGAGGCGCGACTGGAAAATTGAGAATCGACAAGAATCGTCCGAGAAATAGATCTAGAGCTGTTAGAAAATACCTGGAATATTTGTTTGGTCTATAAAAGAAGAATAAACGGCCGAGTCAGTTAGTCTTGCATTAAAGAGTTGTTATTTGGATATTCAAAGAGATCAATTAGAATTAAAAGCGATTTAGATAGTGACTAATTAAATAGTGCTTAGTTGAGTTGTAATTAGTATTCGGTAGTGTATCTACAGAGTGTTAATTAATATCAGTAAAAATTAACTGTTTGTTTTGCTGGTAAAAGAAAAAGTCGGATTGGGAAATCCGTGACAATACTTAAGGAATTATTTGTATCTCGGAGAATAGCTGAGATATCAGAATGGTGAAAATTCATTCTGATAGAGTTTTGTACGTAGAGTTCAGTGGAGGACTTGTAATTTGTCTACAGGGTGTCTCCTAAAATATGACTGAAGCACTTGTACTCATCATTACCATACGGGGTACAATACAATACAATACATTTTTTACATAAAACACCATTGGAAAAATCGCCTACTGAACTCTTCAAAAATATATTGTATAGGACACTTGTCCCATCCGCTACATGGAACTGTATGTAAATATGTAGGCAAAATGCATATTACACATTTAGAATCTAGATCGCTATTCTGTACATAGTTTGTCCAAACAACTGATCGAATTTTCGTATAAAAATCTGTATGCCAACGCCAACTAATTAATGGCAAAATAATAGTCCGCGAAAAAAACTCGATCGTCGATATAACGGCACACCAACAACTTAAAAATAAATTTGTCACCGAAAATACTAGAATATTCCTCTTTTGTCCCACACTCTGTCTGTAAACAGCAAGTTCACTGCCGCCTCCTCGAAGTTTTTATCGAGCAGGCGTGGCGCGGCCCGCAGGTCGTTCTGTTATTGAATAAAAATTTATAATAATAAATAATTGCTTTCGGCGCCTGACAAGACAGTCCCGTGGGGTCGTAAACGGTGTCGATGGGACTTTTTATGCATTTCTCTACGAGAGTTCGTAATTTGTACGGTTTGAAGTCGCCTATCTGGTCGAAATCAAGTCGTTTTGTTTTATGGGTGCTCTTCAAGATACTCGGAAGATAGCTGTTGATAAATATTAAACATCAAATTTTTAGGGCGTCAATAAACCGGAGTCGTTTATAAATTTGAAAACATTATGCGAAGGAATGTTTTTCATTAGTATTAAGTCAAATACATTATTGTACTAAATCTATACAAGGTGAGTCATTAATAATGGTACATAGCTTAAGGCGTTGAGTGAAAAATATAGATAGAGGCGCAACCTTATGGCGAAATGCGTATACACTTTTGGGCCCGAGATAGTATTAGGTAATAGCAGCTCTTTGGTTCTAAAATTCGTCAATTTATCGACAACTTATTGTTCACGGAAGTTTTCTTTGCTTGCTAAACCATTGAATCACATAGAACACTCAAAATTGACTGTCGTTAATAACAATTCTCGACAGACGGACAAATCTCGGGCCCAAAAAAATCCTACTGTAAAACACGGTGTAACATAACAGAACGTCAAACATGAAGGCCTTTATTTCTTGTCCGACTTTAAAAACATTTTGCCCTATAGATATTTTCTATTAGGGCCTTTGTTTTCAAGATACAGGGTGTTAAACTTGTAGATCGTATACGCATTTCGCCATTAAGGTTGCGCCTCTATAATTTCTCACTCAACGCTTAAGGGCAGATTGTTAACGTCAAAATATAGCGATTGAGCCTTATTCAATTGTTGCTCCTTTTCATTCTACAAGGTGTTAAAGTTGAAAAAATGTTTTCGAATTTTTTCTATTGTATTTTAAGAACGTATAGACCGATTGTTTTGAAAATATGTATTCTTATATATTTTGAGGTGGCAATTACGAATATGCTAACATTTTTGAGAACGCGACTAGGGGGCGCTAGTTACACTGTTCTGTCGTTGTAAAAATATGTCCAACTTTTTGTAATTAACACTTTTGAGTTTGTTAATAATAAACAATTGAACTGTATTCAATTCTAAATAGAAAAGATATACCTGTTACAAATCGATAAACTCAACCGTTTTCGAGAAACAGACGATTTAAGTTTTTAAGATTCGACGGCAATTCAATTGTAAAATTATTTTTTTTGCCAAGTAGCAGGCGTAGATAGCTGTCACTACAATACCATATCGTTTCTATCAATGCCACTCAATTCATAGATTAGGCAGTAGTGTTTTTTTATTGTTATTTTTTATATTTATAAATAATATTAGGAGCAACAATTGAATAAAGCATGTTGGGCTCAATCGCTTTCCTTTGACGTTAAAAATCTGCCCTTAAGCTATTTATAAATGACTGACCCTGTACACACAATTCACATCTTTTAACACAAAACGAAAAACAGCAAATTTGGTAATATTCCAGATATGGAAAGGAAACTGCCAGAATAGAAATTTGCAAATATCTCCGCAAGTAGTAATCCCAATCCTAACAATGCTTATATGGATTGAAACAATATGCTCAAGACAGAGCGAAAAATACACTAATGTTCCATTTGATATAAATAAAAGTTGTAGCTGTTTAAATATGTCACAATGTAACGCCATGAATAGAATACTTTTAGCTGTTTTACAAAACGACCCTAACATTTTTCGTATAATCCATAAATACAACAATGTACACTGTCCCATTTGAATTAACGAAGTTGGTGACGATTCCGGTATAACCGGAAGTGCTGGAGAATTCTAGATGCAGTTTACGGTGGGACACCCTGTATACGAACTTCTAACAAGCTATTTTTTATAGTAATATCATAAATGTTTTCTCTTACATTTCTTTTTTTTTCAGGTAAGTCAAGGCAAAGTGTCAACTCAGGTTTCTAGCGAGTGAGTAATTATAGCATATTTTTTAAAATTATTATTATATTTGTAAAAACTTCATATTCGTCTTCAACTACATTTTGCTAATTTTATTTTTTTTTCAATATCGCAACTGAAATTCCTACTTATTTTATACGAAAAATTTTCAAAGATATTTTATTGTACTAAGATTGAACAAAAGTATGCTTTTTTCTCTGATAATATGGAGGTCAATATCTAAAAAAAATAATATAAGCATCATTATACAGGGTGTTACAGAATGATGTTACATTGCGAGTAAAACGAGTAGAGGCATCAACTATAAACGATACCGAATGTTAGGAGGGGCAGTTTTTAGAAGGATGGGTAGATTTTGCTGTAAAAAATTCTGGTATGCTTGTCAATCTAACGTTCTGGGAGAAATAAAGGGCCCAACCAAATTATTTTCCCTTGAAAAATACTGAATCATATAAAATTTTGAGTACAGTAATAAAATGCGTAAGACGCATCTGCCCAAAGAAATATAAAAACAATGATAGATTTATATAATTTGGTATTACTTAACTATAGAACATAATGTTAATAGTAGGGTGGTTATGACTGAAAAATTAAAAAAATCGTAAAAACATTAGCAAAAGTCTTGGCTGTTAAATTGACTGGTATCTACCTATAAATAATACATACCATACTTCTTAAAACTAACTCAATATACAGGGTGATTCAGTTTTTAATGAATAAAAAGTAGAACTTTGAAAAATAATGGCAGTTTATTATACAAGGTGTCTGTGAAAGGTTGGGAAATCTCGAAGCTGGAGATACTGGTGACCGAAAAATGTGGATTGAGCCAAATATGCCTTATCCGAATGTTGCTGGTTTCAAAAATACAGGGCGTTTAATGCTAGAATTTTATTTTGAAATATCCTAACTTTGAAACCTGTCGGAGTATTAAAAAAAAATTGGCACAATTATGTTTTTTGACACAGTAACTAAGAATTTGTAACTAATTTTGACGTCACTAGTAGAGGGCGCCACTTATGGCACAGCATGTTTCTTTTAAATGGCAGAACTTTTTTGCTGTTTAGCGTATCCATCTGTCTATTGAAACAATCGATTCTCCTACCTATTATATCTGACAAAGGTATACCTTGTTGAAGTCGTTAGGAGTAACAGTTTCCGAAATAATCCTATTTACTGAATCACCCTGTATAACATCAATCAATGCGAAATTCGAGAATTGGAATCAATTATTTTTAGACGCACTAGAATAACTATTTTCTTTGCGATATCTCCTTATTTTTTTTGTCTCAAGTACGCACCCCACGGATACGCCACTGCCGCGTTCCAATGTTGTTCCTCGATATCCTCCAAGTAATCAAATGACAACCGAGATGACAACGCATCGCATTGAGCCTCAAGACTCGGCATTAGCACGCGCTGATCTAAAAATAAATCCCTATCGACTTGAACATAATATCAATTCCATGGACTATAAAAGCTGTTACAGAAACGATTCCATTGTTTTCACTACAGCTATTCAACTGTCTCTATGCGGGCAAATAGGTATATCTGCGTATTAATGGAGTCCTGTGTTCTGTTGGCGACGTACCCGAGCAGTCCGCATAGTCTGGTATCAATCCCATGCACCTCGACGACAGAGGCGTGGGGTTCCGACGAGAAGATTAATTTGGGGATGAATGGGGACCCTCAAGAAATACGCCATTGTTTTGTGTTTAAATCAAATTAAGGGACAAAAGCTTTATGGAAGATTCGGGACAAATGTTTGGGACTACATGAAGGGTATCAAAACGCCTATTCGACGCGTACTTATTGAATTAAATTATTGCTTTTGCTTGAATTAGAATGTTCTTCGTCGTTCTAAAAAGTGTGTCATTTAATCTAGTCTAGAAGTTATACGAAAAACTTTAGGGATATGTACAATCTAATATAATAATAATGACACTCCCTCAAGAGTTTTTGGCCTACTGGAAGTTTTGAGTAGGAATTTCATTAGATCTCTGATCTCTGGTTGGTGAATGGAACAACGAAAAACTAATGGTCAAAGTTGAAACTTATTTGAATACGAATACATCAACAATTCTCCAATTCTCAATTTAAATAGTGCCATTATTATTGCAATTGTACATCCTTAAACAAATAAATTTGTTACAATTCAACACGATACTTCGCTGGATGACTATATTCTAGTCGTTATAAGTTTAGTATAAAAGTTGAAGGTTATGGTTGCATTCTCCTAGCATAGGTATATACAGGGTGTTAGAGGTTTGACTGATACAAATTTAACAGGCGATAGTATACATCAATACTTACATATTGGAAGCAATTCGGGATTTTTAGAAAATAGCTTGCATGTTTTTGAATCACGTAGGACGGGACATTGCCATGAAGATATGAACAGTGAAGTATTTGAAAAATGGTTTGAATCTATTTTTTCATATGTAGAACCAGGATCAGTTGTTGTGATGGATAACGGAAGTTATCATAGCAGAAGAGTCGTAAAGTTACCAACATCAGCATCAAGAAGAGCAGATATTATTAAATGGTTAAAATCAAAGAATATTGAATATACGGACACCATGCTCCAACCACAATTTTTAAGAATTGTCCAAAGAGAAAAAGGTCGATATATTAAGTATGTAGTAGATGACATGGCCAAAGCGCGAGGAATTCATATACTCCGTTTATCGCCATATCATTGTGAATGAAATCCAATGGAGTTAGTTTGGGCACGAAATAATACCACCTTTAAATTAAGTGATGTGAAGTTATTATTACAGGAGGCCATAAATCATGTCACTGCTGAAACATGGCGTAAGTGATAACTTTGCTACATAGTGGCAGTAAGGCAAAAGTGTTACAGTGAAGATTAAATTGTGATAGTGAAGTGAATATGTGGCAGTGATGTGAAAGTGTGATAATGAAATAAAAGTGTTATGTTATAGTGAAGTGGATGTGACGCCGAAGTGATCGTGTGGTTATTTTAATAAATAGTGAACACACAGTGATAGTGAAGTTTGCTATGACTCTGACGTAATGAGTATTAATTTAGTGATAATGATAATATTCGTGTAAAATAATTGCTTATATGAAATGTATAAATAGTCAACATCGAAATTGATAAAAACCGTTATATCACTGTTGCTATGAAAATAATGGATGTCATGTAATGCAATTATTTTTGTCATTTTTGTATATTTTTATATCTGATCGCATTCAAATTTAGCACGCCTATGAAATGGTGCTCCCCGCACGCTTCGCTCGTCGCGCTTGTCAACAAGCTAGCGATTAGTCACTGTCCACAAATTCGTCCGCTGCCTATAACAGATGGGAAGACGGATTTAGTTCGAATTTTGGACTATAATATTATATGATAGTTGCTTTAATAGAATACCTATTATTACTCATTTAAAAATTATAAGTACCTATCCTTATTAGTAGGTATCATCATAACAGTAAGAATATTATCGAATATACCTTCTAAAATCTCTGTACCCTCCGCTGACGGGATTTTCCAGACCGCCGCCACTTTCTTCACCGGCGGCCCGTACAGGTCCCCTAATAACCGCCCCTCGACGCGGAATGGAAACGAGGAAATTGACGGGTATTTTAGATATGCAATTATCGGGGGGCGGACCCATCCCCGCCGTCTGCCGCCCCCGACCTAAACGATGATAAATTGTTGTATTAATGAAATTTGGTTCTCTAATGAACGATTTACTTTTATGGCCTGCGGCTCAAGGAGATGAGGGAGGGGGGCGGGCGATGTCAAAGGTTAGAAGAGGATTATGATCATTATTCTTCGGGAGGAATTAGTGCCCTACCTCGACGCCGCCGCAGATGGGGGCTTGCAAAAGTTTGGATCAATTTTTAACATTGGAAATGTTTAAGGATTGGTAGAGTAAAGCTAGATGTACAAGGCGAATCACACTTATTCAAAAAAAAGTTAGGAATAGATGGGTAATGGAAACTTGTGGTAGTACTTTCAATCGTAACATCACTGGGCTACTGGAGTCTTCACGTTGCGCTCAGTCCCAGGTGATTCTGAATACTGAAATCCGATTTTAGTATTAACGTTTTTGCGATAGTATTTGCATTAGTTTTAAAGTGTCAGAAATGGCTGTCTAGCAAGTTTGAGATTTTAACTAAAACTGGATAAATACTTTACACGTAGACAGACTTATTAACTTTAATAAAAATTTTGTGTAATAATTGTTACAATTTAACATACTATTGGAAAGAAGAAATTATGCAGCTGATTGTTGATAAGCCAAGTTTGAGATTTTAACTAAAACTGGATAAATACTTTACACGTAGACAGACTTATTAACTTTAATAAAAATTTTGTGTAATAATTGTTACAATTTAACATACTATTGGAAAGAAGAAATTATGCAGCTGATTGTTGATAAGCCATTTTCTCGAAAATGGCCAATTTCTGATTCTGACTAAATTTTCCTCAAAAATAACGTATGTTTAACATTTTTCATAAAAAACGAGATAACGTTAGGCCCAAAAAAGTTACGCTCACATTTTTGTTACAAATATATCGGATGTGGCGCCTTTAGGAAATACGTCGAAATAGAAACCAGATTATGATTGCTCATATCCAAAAACATATTTTCTCAAAAAAAAAAACACTTTAAATTTCAATTTTGACACTATCTTTTATATTACCTACATTTTATCACAGCATAGGTAGACCAGCAGTTTCACTCCGTTGTCGGCACTTTGAACTGCCTTCAGTTTTCTGCGGTGACCTCGAAATGTGAGTGCGATAGCGCATCCGATGATGGAATTTACAGAATCGGTGATCAGAACCGGAATAAGAATGTTTTATTTGCGCGTGAAAGGATAGTTATTCCACATGAAAGTTTACGTTATATATATCCACATTATGTAATAATTCATTATACAGTTATAAATGGGTAATTCAACATGTATTATATACTATCATTTACTGATACGAACATACAGTGTGAAAATTCGATTTACTTCTTTGGACTCTTTTAAAAAAGAGTTTAAAATATATATTATTGCACTACAAAACATTTTTATTTATTTACTTACTTTTTTTGTTATTAGTGACAATTACATTTTTTGGGGATTTTTTTTAATTTAAAATTTGAAGTTTAGTGGACAAATAATTTATTATGATTTTTTTTTGTCTTAAATGATCTACGTAAACCAGAAGACAAGTATTTTTCAGAACAGAAAAATTATGTTTACTTAACTTTGAAAATTGTTAAATTGGAGATAAAAGTGCAGTAAAATGTAAATTTGGAAAACAAATATTTTTTATTATTTTGTTTTGAGACTTACTCTCAGTATAGTGACTACAAGAAATGTGATAATCTACATAATTTGAAGATGTGCCCTCTTGTGCAGGAAACGTTGGAACGGCCTCTTTGCGTAATCTATTGCGCGCATCGTTAGAAAACATATTATTTTCAAAATGTATTTGACATAGTTTGTATGAACTATTACTAATCCTGAGCAACTTTTCTAATAAATCTTCTCTATTAGAAGCCACTGCACAGAACTTTGCTCTAAAATAAAAATTTGTATGTGAGAAATATAAATATGTATATTTTAAACTTCACTTTCATGAGAAGTATTTATATTCCAATGTTATATTTAAGAAATAATAATAATAATAATAATAATAATAATAATAATAGCTTTATTTGCCCAACAGTGTACAAGCACCATTTACAGAGCAATACTTAATACATTCAATTTGAAATAATAGTGTAAACAAAATACATAATTCCTTTTATACAATATAAATAGAAACCAACAAGAAAATAATAACAAAAAAAGTATTCAAAATTAATTAAAATACAGAACACTTAGATAACTAATTTGATAATGTCATTCAGCTTACAATTGTGAATATCACATAAATGAGCAATGCTGTTAAAGTTCTTACACATAGTATAAACTGGTGATCTTAAGAGAATGTTAGTTCTTGCCCCAAAAGTTTTAAATAAAATATTTTGTCTAGTCTGTAATCTAGGTACGTTGAAAGAAATTTGTGATAAAAGTTGAGAACAATCAATTTGATTATGCAGAATATTGTATAAAAATTTTAAAGAATTACATTTTCTCCTCACTTCTAAAGATTCAATATTAAACCTATTTATCAAATAATTATAATCTACTCCTCTTACTGGATACTGACCGTCAATTTTCAAAGCTAAATACTTAAGAAATCTCCTTTGTACTTTTTCTACTGCTTGAATATGAGAAATATAAAAAGGGTACCAGATTAAACAACCATATTCTAACTTAGTACGCATAATAAAACAGTATAGTTTTTTTAACGTATTGGTATCATTAAATGTTTTACAATTCCTAACAATGAATCCAAAACATTTCATAGCTTCTGAAATTTTTTGGGTTATATGATCATTATATGACAGTTGTTGATCGAAAGTTATTCCCAAATCTTTGACCGATGTGCAGCGAGGAAGTATAAAGTTATTAATTATATAGTCATATTTATGAGAAAACTGTTTTTTCGTGAAACTAACCACCTTACATTTAGAAGCATTTAAGTAAAGTTTGTTTTTATTACACCATTCCTGTATTATGTCCAGATCAATTTGTAGAAGTTTGCAGTCGTCTAATGACTCGATTTTGGAATATATTTTTAAATCATCGGCAAAAAAAAGTTTATGTGACTGTATAATGTAACTTAAATCATCGATGAACAAAAGAAATAGTAAGGGGCCCAGATTAGATCCCTGCGGGACCCCTGACGTAACTAAATACTTTGATGAACAAAATCCATTATAAAACACATACTGCGATCTTTCAAACAAATAAGATTTAAAAAATTGTATTAATTCTGAGTTAAAACCAAAGCATCGCAGTTTACCAAGCAAAATTGAATGATCAATACGATCGAATGCTTTGGAAAAGTCGGTATAGACTACGTCTACTTGCCCACGACAATCTAATATATTTGATGTGAACTGTGAAAAAACTGCTAAATTTGTAATGGTAGATCGTTTATTCACAAAGCCATGTTGATATTCTGAAATGTGATGACGTACCAAAGGATAAATTCTATTATATAAAATTATTTCAAAGAGTTTAGCAAAATTTGATAAGATGGAAATTGATCTGTAATTAGTTACTTCAGCTTTATCACCGCTTTTAAACACAGGAACTACTTTGGCTTCCTTCCATCTAGTTGGAAATGTTTTGGCTTTCAGAGCTAAATTATACAATTCAAATAAAGGTTTAACCAGTGCACCAATACAGTCTTTTACTAAGAATGATGGTATGCTGTCTGGACCAGAGGTCATTTTATTTTTCAATTTTTGCAGCAGTTAATATTTCATTTTCTGATATTGATGTTATATTGATGTTACATAATGGTGACGTAGTTGTAAATATATCTTGATGTTCGCTAGATGTATATATGCTACTAAAAAAATGACTGAATGCATTTACAATATCCTTTGGGTTCTCATATGAATTATTATCGTAATGTACAACACCGGGAATTCTAGATGATTTATTCTTAGAATGTATAAATGACCAAAATCTTTGAGGTTCATGACTGATGGAATGTTGAATATTTTCAATGTATTCTAAATAATTATGTTTTGTTTGCGATTTTATTTTCCGTCTTAACATTCTAAATTCGTGCAAAAATTGTTCATTTCGAGTTTTTCTATACCTTTTAATACTCTAGCTTTTTCTTTAATGTTTTTAATAGTCTCAGATGTATACCACTTAGGAAATTGGCGTGCATGTTGAATATAGTAGGGTACATTCTCTTCAATTATTTTACACAAATTTTCATAAAACCGCTCAACAGCAATGTTAACATCATTTAAATTATGTAGAAATGACCAATCTATTTGTAACATAGAATTATAAAGCGACGGAAAATTTGCCCTTCTAAAATTAAATGCTTTTTGATTCACGTTTGTTGCAAAGGAAAAATTATTCTTTTGCATATTAAATATTTTTATGACTAGTGCAGGGTGATAAGGATCAATAGGAACCAGAGGAGCGTCATCAGCCGTCACCTTACAATTTACATTTGTTATAACCAAGTCGAGTAGTCTGTTTGAACAATTAAATATTGTATTTCTTTGCTGTAAATTAAAAATCTAAGTAATTTCTAATAATAGTAGTTTTGCTATCAGTAGCATTTATGTTTACAAAGTTTGGGACATTGAAATCACCCATTATAATAACATTTCCAGAATACATAAAATCAAGATTAATTAACGATTCACAAAACAGTTCAAAATCATTATTTGATAATGTGGGTGGTACATATAAAACTATAATATACAGTATACATGCATTTAAAAAACATTTGCAAGCCAAGACATCCACGGCCGGAAAATCAGTTTCCAATTGAGAAAGGTTGATCCTCTCAGATTTAAAGTTATTTTTCAAGGCTAATAGAACACCTCCACCAGAAGCACGATTTATAAGTTGGAACTTGCGGTCTCTTCTGTACACATAATAATCATCTGGAAATAGTTCACTACTATTCACATCCTCATGTAACCAAGTCTCTGCCAATGCTATCATGTCAAATTCACAATCACTCACAGTTGAAAAGAAGTACTGAACTTTGCTATTGAGTCCACGAACATTCTGGTAGGAGCATAGGAATTCATTGTCACTGTTGGGCCCATCTAGTTTAACTTTACAATTGTAGGTATGCCATTTATATACTTGATCCTAATATTCTCTTCTCCTGCACCCTGTCTTTCTTGCAATTGCTTCTTTATTTTCTTATAATGTTCTATTTGACGGGGAGTACGATCTACTGAAATGGAGATACCTCTACAAGATCGATGACTTTTCAGTACATGGGCTCTACGAATCAATGAAAATACCTGATGCTCATCTTCTAAGTTAATTTTAATTGGTCGATTCTTGCCATCTATGAAACGTCCTAATCGTACTGGTTTAATGTTTTCAACATTTAGTTGTGGTGAGAGGACTTGTAATATATTTATGACTTCTTTTTTGTCGTCTTCGATGCGATTAGCAGAAGGTTGTTCTTGATCTCTCTCATTCACCCCAAAAATGACCAAGTTTCCTTTCCGCCTATTACGTTCGTTAATTTCATGTACGATTTCTTCAAATTCGGTTTCACCAAGGAAGTTATTACGTTCAGAATTTTCCTTTTTCAAAGTATGAATATCTTCCTGCAATTTTAATATCAGAGCTTTCAAATCTTTTATGTCATTACCAAATTCTCTACAACGGCCACATGTCCAATCACATCCTTTATTGCCATTAAGGACACGAACCTCATTAGCACTTAAGTCCACACAAGAATTTTTAAAATACTTCTTGCAAATACTACATCTGACCATCAAATGTGCTTCAAACGATCTACTGCAACATCCACATACTACGTTATTTGGCATTTTGATATTTTTAATTAATTTTAGCCTCCCAATATGCCGCCACTGACTAAGATGTTTATTCGATGCCGGTATGTTTTTTGTTCCGATAATTAAATTGCCTCAAGTAGGAACGATATTATTAATTCCCCACAGCTAAATTTTTCTGTAAGCGACCACCAATTTAATCACTTTTTTTTAAGTTTTTTGATTACTAACATGTGTTGTGATACACTAACTTCGAATCAATTAAATCTGTAAGTTTCCTCTTGAAATATTTGTTTTATAGCGGAGCACACTTCCGTACGTTTACACTATCTAGAGAATAATCAGACAATCTGAAATAACTTAATAGGTAAGGCAATAGCAGTAAAATATCATTTATGGTTTGTACATATTATAGATTACTTATTTATGTCTTTAGGAAATTTAAAGAAACTTAAATTACTATGTGTAGACGATATGATGAAACATCTAACTGCTGCGCAGCGACTCGTTCCTCGATCAGACTCAAAATATTGCTTTAATACGGCTCTGTATAACCGATGTTCGTACTCCCAGAGTTGGATGTAAACTGAGGTCTCTGCAGCTTGAAATGGATGCGCGAGCTGCTATGCGCGACTTATTATTTCGGCCCGAGTGTTTCTACTGGTTTCCCTATCCTGTGATTTTATAAAAGCAAGTTGGCTTAAATCGCTATATTTCGAAGTGAAAAATTTAGTACGTCCCCATTGGGCCACTACTGACGGACCACCCGGTATGTATAGGACTAGGATGTTTGCATACATGAAATATACTAATATGGACGTAAGACACTCCCCATTTCCTGCATACAAACTGAAAGGCCGCAAAAAATAACCGGAAGTAGTTTTTCCCCGGCCGTACATTCATCTCTGCACGTCGTGGCAAACACCCGAAGGATAAAAAATCCTTCTTCGAGACCTGGCGCGCCCGTTTCACCAAAAAACTTCGATTTTCATATGCAGAGATTGATGGGCGGGCGCGATGCGCCGCCGACTCCACAAATAGTCCGTTATGGACGATTGGAAAGGCACTTTTTCCGCTCGAGATTGATAGATTCACTTCGGCGGGGTAAATTCAAATTTAATGATAATGTCGTGTTTAATATTTCACCGATCAATCATAGGCGGACCTGCATCGCCGTTTTGGACTAATGATTTTCGACTGTTGAACAGAGGATATCGCAAATATCGCTAGTTTTCAACGACAAATGCTAGGAATTAAACAGACTAAAGCCCGCATTTTACTGAGGCTGGTCCAGCCAGGCTAGTGCAGCCCGGCTGGTCCAGCCAAATTTGAAATGTAGTATAGCAAATGGTCATACACTCACACAGGCTGGTACACGATGAGCTTGCTTTCGAGCTCAGGCGGCACAAGCCATGTTTGTAATAATTTACATTTTCAAGCGGGACCAGCTATGCGGGATTCTATATAGACCAATTAGATTTCTGCTTTTATACCACGTGAGTATCTACGTCGCTGTACAATCTCAGTCACCAGTAGACCAGGACAAGCCTGGCTGGACCAGCCTCAATGAAATGCCGCCTTTGCACTTGTTCCAGCCAGGCTAGTGCAGCCCGGCTGGTCCAGCCAAATTTGAAATGTAGTATAGCAAATGGTCATACACTCACACAGGCTGGTACACGATGAGCTTGCTTTCGAGCTCAAGCGGCACAAGCCATGTTTGTAATAATTTACATTTTCAAGCGGGACCAGCTAAGCGGGATCCTATATAGACCAATTAGATTTCTGCTTTTATACCACGTGAGTATCTACGTCGCTGTACAATCTCAGTCACCAGTAGACCAGGACCAGCCTCAATGAAATGCGGCCTTTGCACTTGTTTCAGCCACTAGCCTAGGCCGGACCAGCCTCAATGAAATGCGGGCTTTAAGGCCGCATTTCACTGAGGCTGGTCCAGCCAAATTTGAAATGTAGTATAGCAAATGGTCATACACCCACACAGGCTGGTACACGATGAGCTTGCTTTCGAGTTTAGGCGGCAAAAGCCATGTTTGTAATAATTTTCAAGCGGGACCAGCTATGCGGGATCCTATATAGACCAATTAGATTTTTGCTTTTATACCACGTGATTATCTACGTCGCTGTACAATCTCAGTCACCAGTAGACAGCCGTATAGTTGTGGATCCACTCCACTGTTAGGTTAGTTTTGTTTTCTACTAATGAAAGAAGATAACAGATAGTAGAAATACAGAAATGTTTATAGACACTGTGAAAAGCTTTTCATGCTTATATGACCCTCAAAATGTGGGCTATAAAGATATAGAAATTAAGAAAAATGTCTGGCTGGAGGTAGTTAAAATTACGGGAATAATTAAAATATCGTGTACCCACTATCTTTTAACTTTTCGTTTTCTTTTTGCTCGCGAGCGCTTCGTCTTCACTGTCGCTGGTCTGCATGACTGTGTATACTGAACATAATTCAAATGAAAAATTTGTCTATGGAGTGTACGTAACTAAAAAAATATGCTAGAAATGCAGCCCAATTAGTTTATAGCTGCACTTGTTCCAGCCACTAGCCTAGGCCGGACCAGCCTCAATGAAATGCGACCTTAAACAGTTGGTGAATATTATAGGGATTTTATCGTACAAATTGTGTGTATAATAAATGATACCAAACAGAACATCTTAGACTCAATTTTTTGCCTGACCAACGGTCATATGACAGCAAACAGATCTTGAATATGCGAGAACGTCGCACACCTATGATGTGTGTACACGTAACTTTATTATTTTAAGAAATATCAGAAAATTGAAACGTGCATTCATGACTAATTTTTCACAAGGATTTCAATTTCATTACAAAAAAAAAACCGTCAGTCATCGCACTACAGAGATCGGTATATTATTATATTTTTGGATTATCCACTTTTTTCTGATTACATTAATATAAACACATCATGGGTTAACTTTTACTGTTCGCGATAATGGTAATTTAGTAATTCCGTAATTAAAATTTTATTTTTTTATTATAAAGAATGCACAACTATATTCGAATTCAATTTATGCAATTTAAAGAGTCAATTATGAATCATTTTTGGGTGTTGCTTTTAATCTATGTAGCATCTTGTATTCTATCTTGAATTTCTAAAATAGTGGTTGATATAAATAGTACCATATAAATATATCAGGTGGTGTCAAGTCTGGACTATTCGCTGGCCATCCTATGGCGCTGCCAGGAAAATTTAAACGCTAGTGTTATTTATATATACGTTGCGTCATAATGATCATACTGAACTATTCTTATAAGAAAACCGTATTCAAAAATTTACGTACATTACGTTTTTGTTTTTTTTCTTCATTTCAAGTTTAAGTCAAATATGCAACAGTCTAATAATCAATATTTTCCTTATTTGCTTTTGCATTAAAGCGTTTCAAAACTTAGTCATGGAAAGAAATGCACACAATCTTAATTGTTATCAGAAAATAACTGCAATAACCTACAATAACTACACAACAATTAATCATACATATACATATACAGTTCTATACCTAATATAATATTGAAGCAATAGTACCTAATTAAAGAATTACAATAATAATTAATATAACAAAAAAAATATTATCTAAACCATTTTTAATACTAATAAAATTTTAAAAGAAATTCCCTGTCTGAATTATTAAATTTAGATAGGAATACATGCAATTAGTATTTGTCTCATAGAACATATTAGTCTTCATAATATTTATGGAGTTATAGTGTCATGATAACTACTGTTCATTTTGTCATGCCTATTGTGACAATGTGACCAAATTAAAAAATCAGGAAAAATGCTTAACTGTACAATTAAGTGAATAACTCCAAAAATATTGATAATACGTATATGATTAACAAAAGTTGTTTGTTTTCGATAGATTTGAAGGAGTATCAAAATCAAAATATACAACGTTTATGCCATTTAAACAAATTACAATTTTGAATTTAAATTTCTTCAGATTTGTCAACATTTTATCAATATATATGGTACAAAAATTATATTTTCATTCTTAAAATTACTGGATTGCTACAGTTAAATACAGGTGCAAAAAAGTACTATTTTTATTGAATGCTATTTATTCCAAAAACTTGAGATGAACAAAGTTATCTCAATATTATGGCAAATTATTTAACCCCACATATTACATACAAATGGCCCATGGCCCCCTATGGTTTGAATTAAAAAAAGGTTATACTTCAAAAATCAATAAAGGTCCGAAAATATTAGGCACGCCATTGGACTCTACTCAAAAACGTGTCTGAGAAACGTATTAACTGGTTTTTTTTCAACTTTATAAACAGCCAAGGTACAGACATGTATCGAAAAGTGGAAAATTTGAAATTTTGTTTATTACTCGAAAAAAAAAAGACGATAGATCATCGAAAACAAACGACAATAGGTCATTTTGGTTTTGATCATTATTTTTCTCTTTAAAAAAGAGATCGGGATTAGGGCGTTTTTTTCTATATCCTATACTTAACGACATAACTTATAAAAACATCGATATTTGCCCACCCTGTACATACAGTCCGTCCAGAAGAAGGTGCATCTACCTCTGTGCATCCACGTGCACCCACAGTCCGGACACTGACTTCGCGTCGACCATAACAAACGTTCCTGCCGAGTTATTAAGTAATGGAATTAATCAGTGTTAATTAGGCCTCATTAGGGGCGAAATCCATTACACTCCCCGCGGCCCGAGGTGAGAGAGATGCGCCCTCTTCGAGGGGGTCCCATCATTTATGCATCAGGGCACCGGGTAGGTCTTGAGCGAGAGTGCAGCATTTATTTGGGCCCCGTCTAAGTGGATTTGCGTCGGGCTAATTTGGTTGTGGGGTTTACTGGATTAGTTCAGTGTTGCCGGATGGATTCCATTAAAAGTATCTCACCAAAGTTAAAAAAATTCTTACTTTTCCTTAGGTTTGTATAAAGAGAGAGATATCTAGAATTTTACAGTTTATTGCGTTTAAATTGAATGAAATATATTTATCTGGGAGAGTGGAGTATTAATTTTAGCTGATAACAGTATTGCCCTCATAATAGTTATTTCTGTATTTAGAGCGAAAAGTGATACATTATTGCTCGAGAGTGACAGTCACAATCACTCGAGAGCAGTAATGTCACTTTTTGCTCGTAATGCATACAAAACTTTATCTACAATCACTCAACAACATAAAACTTTTCAAGTATTAACTTTATTACAACGCGAACATTAATTATAACCAATTCACTATGGCAAGGAATTTATTTGTTGCAGTCTTTACAATCTTTAATAATGATTCCTGATCCAGAAGACATATAGGGCTATATTCTGAGATGGTAAAATTTTCATCACTGCGATTACTACATTCAAATACTTACAACATTTGATGGCCTAGTTCAAATTTTCTTATTTTTTCATTAATGTTATTATCTACGTATCCTTCTGCATCTGTAGAACGCTTCCATGCCCCGTGTCGGTTCAGTTGTATAATATCACCACCATGGACCAATAAAGTAGGCGATGTTTGGCGAAAGCAATGCCCTGTGTATAAATGACACTCTAGTAGGTTAAGATGATTAGCAATATCGTTTGGTGTTTTAGCAAAAACATTAATTCTTACCACTTGATCAAAACACTAGCCTTCATTAAATTTTAAAAATAATCGTCATGGGAGAGGGGCGAGGTCCAAATTGCCAGAAAAAATGGTATTCAGTACAGTATTCCGATAACAGAATTTAAAATTGCTATTTTTTATTTTGGGGGTGCCTATGATTATTTATAAGAAGAAAAGCAGCTGCTGCAGTTTCTACATCCATGATTGCAAACAAATGTAGGCAAATATGTGTAATTCCCGATTTTTACATACGAGGTGTGGCAATCAAGTTCCGGGAATTTGTCAATGAAAAATCAAGCAAATTAAATTTCGTCAATTATATTATCGACCTTCACAGTTTATCTCCCTCCCTCTAACTCTACACAATGATTCCAACGTTGCTCCCACGATTGGAAACACCCTTGGGGGCAATATCGGGGCTATAGGGGTTTTTTGCCAAAAACTCTTGCACAATGAACGGGAAATGGGCTAGTGCGTTGTCGTGGTGCAAGATCCAGCCGTTCCGGTCGTACACGGAAAACGCGGACCCGCAGCCGTTCCAGGGCGCCTGGAACTGTCCAGTCACTGTCTGGCCGTCAGGAACATATTCACGATAAATGATGCCGTGGATATCGAAAAAAAGTCAGTGTGACTTGGACATCCTCGCTTTCGTTGGCCGCTCTCCACCCTTTTTCACCCACTACTGACTTTGTTTACGGGTCTCGGGATCATACTCAAATATCCAGGTCTCACCTCCAGTGACTACCCTACTCATCCCGTCTCTACCGTCCTCCGATGCGGGACTACAAATCCTCGCAGATCGATTTTCGCAGGTTTTTTTGTTCACGGATGAGAACTTTTGGTACCATCTTTGCGCAATTCTTTCGCATATTCAAATTTTCGTGTAACATCTTGCGAACAGTTTCTTTGTTGACGTGTAACTCGTCAGACAACGCACCAATGCTTAGGCGCCGGTCAGACGTGATCAGTGCCCGCAAACGGTCAACATTCGCATCAGTACGAGAGGTGACGGGAGCTCCTTCACGTGGATCGTCTTCTACCGATTCACGCCCCTCCTGGAACCGTTTTGCCCATTCAAACGCGTGTTTTCGACATACACTCGTCTCTATACACCACCTGCAATTTCCGAAGGATTTCCGAGGGTTTTTCGCCAGATTTCACTAAAAATTTAATCACAACACGTTGCTTGTAATTTGAGTCATTCATTTTCATGACGCCACTAAAAAAAAGTTATTTCCAAAAAAATACACATAAAACACAAACCAAACGTGCTATCAACTTCAACCTTGGACTGAAACTAAAAGAAAGGTCCCTCTTTAGAAAAACGTTGACAAACGATGCAGTGTTGCCAGTTTCAGAGTTATAACTAAATTCCCGGAACTTAATTGCCACACCTCGTATGCTTTGGCTAATTGACAGGCGTGTGTAAAGTTCGTGACTTTACGAATAGCTGGACAAATAGTTTGTCAATGGCCAAACATTCAGCATTTGTCAAACCTCACACACAAATCATGATTGCAATTAGTTCGAAGGCTAATCTAAACTTATATTTATGTACTGTCTACAGACTTTACAGCTCCGCCGCCATATCACCCTTCCAACCCTTACATTAACGACAGACTGTTACCACGAAATCGATAGCCATTCAATTTCCAGACTGTCGTAATGAGATAGCCAGCGATTCCCATTAACGCCGGCCCCTACCTGGTCCCGATGCCGATGGAAGCGTGTGAGGAGGAATCAGTCTATTTCCGCCGTCCCCGAGAGACCCCTCCGGCAGATCGTCGCGGACGTCGTCCTCGAAGGCGACGCGATGAAGGCCGGAGGAAGAAATCTCTTCTGACGTTTCATCCCGAACGTCGCGCGGCATTACGTGGCATCCAAGATAGGTCTTTGAACGCTGCGTGTTCCGCGGATGGGACTGGAATAGACGGAGAGGACGAGATGAGATCCGACGCAGGGAGAATTCGAAGATTTATTGTCTATGACTACTATCCGATCGGAATACCGAAGAAAGTGTACCTGCGTAAAAATAAAATGTCAGATTTAATCAGTATCTGTGTCGAACTGATTTTTATAGTAGAAGTGGGAGGTTAGAGTACCATGCAATGGAATTTCTATACGGAGAATACACGGAAGGAAAGACACGTTGAAAAATAAATTTAAATTTAACTTCGTTAGTGACAGCCAACTGCAAAGAATCAGAGCGTAGACTGTAGTATAGTAATGTATGAATGGATTCCTTTGTTATCGATAACAGAAAGTAAATGAGGCGCCACTGATTTTATTTTTATAACGATTATACATTATGACCTACAAATTGTCTATTTCTAAATACAATTAAAAACTTTAGAAGATTAATTTAAAACTGACACATTTTCTGGATGTAAGTATTTTTTTTTAATTTAATAAATAAAATTAGAAGGCCGCGACTGGTAGAAATTGTTTTCTTTTTTGTTTGTAATTATGGGAAAAATTCTAAATTTAAATATTTTTATACATTTTTTTTTAGTTATTACCACTAAAAATTTCGATTTATTGTATTTCCTTAAAAACTCATTTTTTTTTTAATGTGAAGAGGGTGGGCCCTATTGACTTTTTAATAATAAAGGATATTTTTCTGAATTTTGTGGTACAACAATGTTTAAAATCCGTCAAAAAAGAAAACAATTTCTGCCAGTCGCGGCCTTCTAGTTTTATTTTTAAAAATTAAAAAAATATTACTCCGAAATGACCTCAAAGAATTCATGGCACCATCTAGTATAAACCCACCCAATTTCAAATTTTTATCAGCAGTCATAAAAAAGTTACAGCGTGTTCCCACTTTCCGTTGCCACCCGGTATAGTGAAAAGGTAATATATTTCGAATAGGGATTGGAACTAAAACAAATGATTTGTCTTCAAATAGCATTTTAAAAATTTCTCATCCAAACATACATGTTTTAGTGACTGCCGTTTTATCCTCATCAGCTGAAGGATTAAATGAATGTCTAACACGTCCACACTCTTTAACTTTTAACTCTATTTTGGTAACGCGGAACGAGAAATAGATTCTCCTGAAGCTCATTAAATAGTTGACTGATGTACTTCACAGTGAGTGTGTATTTTGTCACTAGTTTTCCCTTTTTTAGTAACGCGGATCTCTTTCAAGGAAAAGAGTAAGTTCTATTTCTATTGCAGTATTTTCACTCGGGTACGGTGTTTTTGAACAAATAATGGGCCATAAAGCGATTTGCTAATTTCATGATATTTTTTGTAAATTTTATTATTTTAAATGAAAAAATACTTATTTCTATCTAATAAAATTTGCAAGTAATACATTTTACTGTAATTGTAGTGAACTCGTTTTTTTGTGTAGATGCGTGCAATATACGGTCTTATTATTCTTGAAATAATTCTAATTTGAGTCACAAATACCGATGTTTACTGAAAAATCTTGCAAGAAACACATCTGCATCACCTCTGTGGTAAGAGACTGAACTAACAACAACACTTAAAATCACGCACCCATAGAATTGTTATAAATAAAATATTGTAGTGTAACATACCCGGGTTCGTTCAACATTGTTGAAAGAGGAAGTATTTGGCCAATAATCGAGAAGATTTACCTACGTTGTATTTATTTATATTATTTATTAACTTACCTCGAATGTGCTACATATTTACGAAATTAGGGAGATTTGAGTAGTTTTAAATAAAACAAAACAAATTACTAAATACACCTCGTTTATTAGTTGTCTGTCAATGGTGTAATAACGTACCTAACCACCTATCAGTACCGTACTCAGCCTTGAATTCACGGGGGAAAAGAGCACGGCAGAGAAAACCCCGATCACAATGCAAAGAATCGCTGTCGCTATTGCAATGGTAATAATAATGATGACAATAATAAAAATATGTCTCTACTTCAGTACTTGAATACACGGTAATATAATCATAATTCTACATACAAAACTGAAGAGTATTTTGGTTAGTTAGCCGACTTGCGTCAGAAGGTACTGAGGTCCCATACGGGAGGCTACCCAGCTAGTAGTTGAGGGGTTGAACAAACATCTCAAATCATATCTAATGCCTCATATGTTTTAACGGATGTTTGTCCAGTCACGGGAGAAAATATTAATAGAATCACCAAGACTCATACAAACATCTGACAAGCAAACCGCTAATTCAAGTAATAAAGCATTAGTCATAGATGAATAATAATAACTTACAATACCATTTACAAGAGCATAACTTCGACTCAAACTAAAGTTATACATATAATTTCAACAATAAATCAACACGTACTGTTTTACGTCCAAATTATAATAAAATGTAATGAAACTGTAATAAAATATTGAACAGACAATAAAATAATAAAAGGAACACAATGACATTCAATCTTTAAATACAATACAAAAACAAGTTACAGACCTGTAAAATTAGAACAGATGCACTACTTATCACCATTCACTGTCTTCCAACCTATCTGTCGAAGTCTTAAAACCCCACTAACTAGTAACTACCCGTTGAATCCCGCCCCGCGTTCCTGTGTTTATTATTGCTTCGTCTCCAGTCGCCCCTCTAGCTAATACGTATATAATATTCTATACAGGGTAATATTCATTCAGCAGTACAGATATAACAAATTAATATTTACTAAGTTGATCTCCACAATATGTATATATGTATGTGGAGTCAGATCCTAATTCAATTTCTACAACCTTCAATTTTATAACTGTTTTTAAAATGTAAGGTTTTAAAATAAAATTGTAAGCCAATACTTATTTTCGGACTACATTCAATGTTGTAATTACTTTTTACTTCTTGTACATAAAATTGCTTATTAAATTTTATTATTTCTTTTTGTTCTTTCAACATTCATATTTTATTTTTTCTTTAGTTTTATTGGGTTTTTGCCACACTTCTGAAAAATAATAAAGATTAATTAAATAAGCCCTTGCGCCAAACGGAACAGTCAAGGGTTATTTTTTAAAAAACTAAGTTTGCCTAACCAAAAAATCTCACACTGAAAAAAGCAGATAAGTAAAAAATAATAAAAATCACATCACTATCGCGCACTTTCGTATTATGACGTTTCGAAAAACTCTCTGTTTTCGTTATCAATATCGTAGTAAAATATTAAACGTTTGTCAAGTTTGACAGTTTAAAATTTGTTTATCTGCTTCCATAGAGATGTTAAATGATTTTTATTTTATTGTTACTTACTTCTTCTTGATACAACTGTAGCCAACAATGATCGATGTTAAGGCTTACGGTGAGCGCTCGATCCAAAGGGATATAGTTTTCGCTCAGTAACTCCTCAACGAAAAATGATAAAAATATGCGGTTTTTTTAATAGACTACAAATACTATTTTACGTCGGCGCTGTGTTTTGAAATTTTGAAAACATGCAAAATTCATTTTAAAAAAATTTATTTTACACTTTTTCAAAATTTCAAAACACAGCGCCGACGTAAAATAATATTTGAAGTCTATTAAAAAAAACCGCATATTTTTATCATTATCCGTTGAGGAGTTACTGAGCGAAAACTATGGGTTTGTTCCAACACAGCAAGAATCGATTCCGAACCGTCCAGAATTAGTCAAGTCAGTTTAGTTGTTAATGTACTCTCGGCGAATGCGACGTAAGACGGTGTTGGTCAAACATTTCTCACGGTACTGAACAGTTCTCGACGGTTTTTGGAACAGATGTTATATATCGTTTGATAGAGCGCTCACCGTAAGCCTTAACTGAACAGTTAGACACACACTTATCTCCGTTCAACAAAATAATCGCGGTCTCTTTTAGTTTTCTTTTTGTTGCGTTATCTTCCTTCCCTAAAATTTTCCCGTCTTTTTATGTAATTTTTATGTTCCTCAACTCTAACATTCATAGGCCGAGACGTTTCTCCAACATAATGTTTATTGCATTCACAAGGTATACTGTAGATGCAATTTTTTGAATTTTGTATATCATTTTTTGGACGCGTTTTAGACAAAAATGATCGTAAAGTATTAGTTGTCTGAAAAACTGTTCGAATATTAAATTTATTACCGATTCTTCTTAACTCTTCTGATAATATAGGGATGTATGGAATTTTTATTGTATGATTAATTTCTTTTATTTGTCTTACAGTGTTCGTTCTATCTGTAATATATTTGAATGTTCTATCAACAAAATTTGGAGGGTATTCATTATTTATTAAAACATTTTTAATAAATTTTAGTTCGTTATTAAAAATATCATTGTTTGATGAAATTACTTTTGCTCTATCATATAAACATTTAACAACACCTTTCTTAATATCGATGTGATGGTTAGATCTAAAATTTAAATATCTATTGGTGTGAGTTTGTTTTCTATAAACACTTGTTTCTACAGAATTATCGTGTTTTTTAATTAAAACATCTAAAAATGGTAGCATATTATTATTTTCTATTTCCAATTATTTTTCAGAAGTGTGGCAAAAACCCAATAAAACTAAAGAAAAACTAAAATTATGCCACAAATAAATAGCTTCAGACAATATTCATATTTTATATTCCAACACCAATCAGTGAATCGATAAAATTGTTCGTACTTTTAGGTTTAGGTTTTTCAATATAATAATGCCTATATCCCACTTGTATTATGAATTACTATTAATATTACTTCACATTTCTGTTACACCACTGTTTTTGAAGTTATACTTCTTTGCGCCCGTTAGACACATTGGGATGGGATGTTGGTCGAGAAACCGCGTCACGCTCAAAAGGAAGAACAAATTTTTAAGAACTTTTTTATACAACCCACTATACAGCGTGGAGAATTACTGGTTGTGGACACCAACATAAATTTACTTCTTACGTATAAGCGTATAATATACAGTGTGTCATTAAGAATATGGGATAAAATTTTACAGTTTCCGTTTTAACAGAACATTCGCGATATTTTTTAAATTATTTTACAAACTGAGCAGACAATTTCAAAAACAATATCGAGGGAATCTTAATATGAGCATATAAAAAATAGTACTAAAACCTTACTACTGGGATTTATAGAATAACTGCTTTTTAGGTTATATCTGAAATTCAAGGATCTCCAAATATTTTCTTTAAATAAATATAATAAAAATATTTTTGACGTGACGTTATACTTCTTTGCGCCTGTTAGATGGGATGTTGTTGGTCGAGAAACCGCGTCACGCTCAAAAGGAAGAACAAATTTTTAAGAACTTTTTTTTTTGTACGTTCAGGCTTTGAAAGGAAGTTTTTTTTTTTTTTTTTAAAGAAGTATAACTTCCACCGTCTGGTCCGACGCAGACCCAGTTTTTTTTTAATTCCACGCCAACTGTCACATACCTATTACTTGTATATTTTGATTAGATGTTGGTTGACTAATTGTGTACAAATAAATGGTGTTTGTTCCTTCTCTTTTATTATTGTTATGATGTATGTTATGTTGTACCTACCTTCATCCAATGACCGGTGCAAAATAAACCAGATTTCAGAGAACCAAAGGCATAATAGAACGTTGGGAACTGCACGCTGAATCCTGATTGTAATTATTCAATATATGTTTTCCATGCATCCGTTGTTTTATCTATGTAATAAAATTTACAATTACGCGTATCTGCACAGACTGCGGTCATACAGCGACGCTTAATTGGCAATCAGAGGTCAAAGCGGCACATCTAAATTAAAGTCGGATTAATAATAAAATTATAATAATAATATCGACGCTGTGGGTGCAGCAATCAGTCATCCGTAAGGTTCATGAAGCCGGAGATGTGGGTGTCGATCCCCCACACACAAACCGGTACTTCTAGGTCAACCATTAAATATAGAAGCGATTTGTAACTGGTGTGTATCAGAGAAAGGTTCTCCCACGTTGATATTGTTTACATCGTTACATCGTGCTGGTAAAGTGACACAATGACCACACGAAAATTGGAACGGTTTAATCGCTCTGACGATGCTTATATAGTTAGCGAAAGTATAATACGGGTAGTAGTTGTATTATAGTATATTAAGTATCAAGAACAGTAAGAAGAGTTTACCGATCGATGATAATATTGGAGGAGATTGGTAAACTCTTTACTGTTCGAGATACTTACACTATTTTTTTGTACAATCATAGTTTATTCACCAAACTAAGTAGTTTTTGTCGTTACTGTGGATACTCTTGTAAATTTATTTTTAAACGACAATATGAGTGAATGAGTGAATCAGAAAATGATTATGATAATTCAGATATTGAAGAGTCCTGGAGTATATGTATGTTCTTCAGTGATTCCCGAAAAATCTAAAGAACGTTACGAAAAGACATATTGTTTCAAAGAGTGATTTAAAAGTAATTATGAAAAGAATATAAATGAACAATTCTTGTTGCAAAGTTGTTGTTATTTTGTGCAAAGAAACAGAAAAATTTATATTTCCTGGCAGTTTATGGGCTGAGTATTCTATGTTAAAAGCAACAATGTTTTTATACGATTCTATTGATATTTCTAAATTTTCTATGCTGATTGCATTTCTTAAGAGAAAAAATATTGGACATAGGCCATAAAAGCCAGTGTTTTTACCAAAGAAGAAATGACCAAATTTTAATGGAAGCACCAGACGAAAGATTGCTGATTCATAAAGTACGTTAATATTAATATATATATTTTAATTAATGTTTATTGATTCTAGTCTGGCCCTTAATTTTTCTTTAGTTTTATTGGGTTTACCACACTTCCGAAAAATTAAATTTAATTAAATAAGCCCTTGCACCAAACGGGTTATTTTTGAGACTAACCAAAAAATCTCACACTGAAAAAGCAGATAAGTAAAAAATAGCAAAATTCACATCACTATCGCGCACTTCCGTATTTTTGACGTTTCGAAAATCTCTCTGTTTTCGTTTTCAAAATAGTATTAAAAATATTAAATGTATGTCAAGTTTGACAGTTTAAAATTTGTTTATCTGCTTCCATAGAGATGTTAAATGATTTTTATTTTATTGTTATCTGCTTCTTCTTGATACAACTGTAGCCAACAGTGATCGATGTTTACTGAACAGTTTGACACACAGTTATCTCCGTTCAACAAAATAATCGCGGTCTCTTTTAATTTTCTTTTTGTTGCGTAGAAGTAACAATAAAATAAAAATCATTTAACATCTCTATGGAAGCAGATAAACAAATTTTAAACTGTCAAACTTGACATACATTTAATATTTTTAATACTATTTTGAAAACGAAAACAGAGAGATTTTCGAAACGTCAAAAATACGGAAGTGCGCGATAGTGATGTGATTTTTGTTATTTTTTACGTATGTGCTATTTTCAGTGTGAGATTTTTTGATAAGGCAAACTTAGTCTCAAAAATAACCCTTGACTGATCCGTTTTTCAGAAGTGTGGCAAAAATCCAATAAAACTAAAGAAAAACTAAAATTATGTCACAAATAAATAGCTTCAGACAATATCTTAGCCCTTAATTATTGTAAGATGTCATCAAGTTGTACCGTTTTTAACAACTAGCCTGTATTTCGGTAATAATTCAGTTCAAAATCGAGTGGTGTATGAAAACCCTTTATCTCTTTATAATGTTCGTTTTACAAATTTCCGTAAAATTGTACCATCTGGCAATATTGACTCAGTCTTTAGATCGCTAGGTTCATAACTGTCAAACGGTGATATTTTGACCAGGGACGTCTACTTCAACATTGAAGTTAAATTTCCTTGGGCAAAACGTGAACTTAGAACTTTTGATTTCGAATATTCCCAGGAATCCGTGTTTTATTTTGTCTGCTCGCCCTGTATATGACGTAATTATTAATTTACATTTTCAAATGCGGCAATGTGAATCCCATCCATTGTTACCGTTTTTGAAGTGAAGGCAATGCTCCCGACTCCAAATCGTGCATGTTTTGCAATGCTTGCTGTGGTTCAGCAACAAGTCTCTCTCTCAAACACAAAAGACGCCGGAAACGCCATTCGCCGCAATATGGTGACTTATTTATTCCAACTGCGATCGCCCGAGGGCTCCAGACTGTGGATACACAGGAATATCGGATGGTTTATTGGCCTTTAAATTTGACGCGGAAAGGCGATTCGATGTCAGGAGAAGGAATTTTCAAAGCGCAATCTGAAAACGTTTTAGGTAACACTTCGAGATTTGTATAATTCTGCGCTTGGCAAAACGATTTATGTTGTGAGTTTATTTAGATATTTTGGAAAATGTAAACATTAGTTCTGCCAGTGGCAGCTCACTAGATGACACACTGCTTCACCTAAAATTATTGGTTAGCGAACCACTTATAATTATTTTTAATTTATTATCAATTGTAATTTATATTTCGATATTAAAATTGTCTTCTGGTTTTTTTTTTCAATATAACTACATGGTTTATGTTTGTCGCTTAATTTATCTAAAATCAGTAGGTACGAAAGAAACAGAATTATTATTATAAAACGTAGGAAGCTGAACGCCTTTTCAAAAACGTTGCCTTCATTGAACGCATTTATCGATTTCGTATAATGCCTAACCAGAAAGTGTCGCGGAATCGGCATCAGTTCATCATCCATATTTACGGCGGCTGCTATGACAACGGGGACGCGTATAGCTAACCACTAGCAGATTTCGTACAGCGAGCGAAAACTTCGCTTGTTTATACAATTCGAATACGTTTTTATGGGGTCAGCAGTGTCATTATTTTCGTGTAGGTGTTCGTTTTTTCACATGTTATGAATATTCGAATTCATCGAAATATTTCTATTTTATGATCCCGTTTGTACCATAGAGTTAAAACTTATCTACGTAACTCAAAAGCAGCAGATTTAGTGCTCCTATGCAACAGCTGACAGGAGTGCGACAGTGTATGTTGCAGCAAAGCACCAGGGACTCTTCTAGTTTATAAATTTCTAACAGTTTTAAACTTAAAATTGTAGTAATATGTATACCGAATCGTATATCAGATGATGACATTTTATTAGAATAGTATTTGCTTATATTTTGTACAGAATGAGCCGATTTCTCCTAAAAATTGAATGGCTAGAACTACATTTTAATATCTCGATCCGTTAAAGGCCCTTTCTTATTTTTTGCTTCTTGTGACGCTTTATAACTTTCTTGTTTGATAATATTTTATAACATTATTCATTGGATTTAAATATTACAACTTACCTTCGATGTGCATTTATAAAACCACGAAATAAATGTAAATATAATAAACCATCCATTTTAACAATTCAAATAACATATTATGTTAAACTATAGCCACACTTAATTTCTTGTCTTAAAAAACCCTTCTCTTCTCTTCATCAAGACACTTTTCCTAAGAACTGAAAGAGCATTGCTTAGGTAAGTTTAATAATATCTGAATAAACCTACACACAAAGGTTTAAATAAAATCCACGTTTAGATTTGAGTCTACGCTTTTATAAAGTAGAAAACCATGTTTATGAAGTTCTTAGGTAAGTAACGAAGCCACTTTGGATTTTATTGGTTAAATCATTTAAATAATCCATTCTTTCCTAATAAAGAGTATAGAAATATTTGTTATAAAAGGTTTTCTTCTACACTTCAATAAATGTATAAAAGCACGGTTAAATTAAAAATTAATTGACCCAAATATTGTAACACTTGGTATATGGGTATATTTGTTTCAATCGAGTCAAAACCAAGTATTCTATAACTTCCTAAAATTATTGTAACGACTTGCAAGACACTCTGTATATCATTTAACCTTGAAATAACATAAATGTTTTTACGCACAAAATGGGATCCATACTTTGGGGCTGATTATCTGCATACCATCTCATTCACTCAGAAGATGTCTCCAAAAGTTCGTTAGAGTTAATAAAACTATGTTATTCGATTTTCCCAGGAAAGTTGAGGTAGGTTGTGAAGCGAAAACGTAAAAAACAAATAAGTGATTGACGCCGCAAGACGGTAAGTTAAAAAGCCCATCGCAGTTTTCAAACCGTCGCGGCCCCAATCCCGCCTCGGTGCAGCTTTCCAGACGTGTAAAATATTGGGAGAAGGATTAATGAACAAACGTCAATTCACTGTGTAGGTGTCGGTGTGTCAGGAATTCGCGACGTTCGATTCGAGTTTTGTTCCTCGTTTTCGACAGACCATCGAGAAAGCTTTTAGTTTAGAGAAGGAATTATTTTCCGTGTCACAAGACGCATGAAAATCGTATATAGATCTGAACTAAAACACGCTGCTGTATTTAGGTATACACGTGCGACGGCGTGTGACGTGACAGGCCTAAAAATTATAGTTAGTTTAAGTTTTTAGTGGTTTTAGGCTTTCACGGCCAGTGCTGTAATTTGATACATGGTGATTTTCCAGGTTGTTGTGCCGAGACCTCGGTAACTGGTAGCTGCCAGAAACAGAGTTAAAATGCACTTCCCTAGCCTTAGCCGGGATTCTTTTACCTGCCCTGGTTGTTCTAAGGCTAGGCTCTGTGGGGACAGACCCGCTATAGCTGTCTTTGGGCCCGTCCGGTTTCTATTGTTGGTATTACGACTCCTACGGTTGGAACCGTTCCTCGGACAATGGTGGTCCTCCGAGGCGTTCCGTAGCCGCCGCTGTAACTGGTCGCATCCCATGCTTCCAAACGTTTCTCCGCTCTTCACTGTCGGCATCTGAGTATTCCTCAGTCGCGGCGAAGCTTTGCAGAGTCACCACTGAAGATTATCCGAGGAACGGTTCCGACCGTAACAGTCGTAATACCAACAATAGGAACCGAAATCAATGTATGGACGGGCCCAGAGACACCGATAGCGGGTCTGTCCCCACAGAGCCTAGCCCGAGAACAACCAGGGCAGGTAAAAGTATCCCGGCTAATGCTAGGGATGTGCATTTTAACTCTGTTTCTGGCAGCTACCAGTTACCGAGCTCACGGCATAACAACCCGGAAAATCATCATGTATCAATTTAATTTTTTATTGTTATGTCACTAAACAACAGCATAAGATATTAGGCCCTAGTTATGTAGATCGCAATAGTAAGCAACTGTATTGGATAGATATTCGGATTTAACTTTTAGACATTCTCTTTCTTTAAGTTATGCAGAACTCTTGCGATTTTCCTCAATCTTGACTGTAATTAAAGTCTCAGCCAAGCATCGGACGTGGAGCGTACAAACGGCGCGCCATTCAATCAGATCTTGGTAATTAGTAAGTCGCCGGCGCCGAGGCGGCATTTCGAGACCAATAAATGACTTCGTGGCAATTTCCACTTGACGGGCGATTCCTGATTTCGGACGGCTTTGGCTGATCCACTCGAGCGAACTGACCCGCTATCGGCTGCGGCGGATCTTTTAATCCGGAGCCGCTGGATATATTTCAATTCGTAGATCAGGAGTGGGATTCGCGAGATCTGTCAGAGAGGCGATAATTAAAGACCTCGGAATGGGGAAATTGCATGATTTTTTCCATATACGTGCAGAAGAAAGAATATTTTAATCGAAATGGTGTTTGTCTTGAACAATTTCCTGAAAAAATAAGCCTAGAAACGGTAACTAAATATTTAGTTTGGCCACGCCCCACAAAACGTGTAGATCTGTAACGGCAGACCCCGTTCGCACGTGTGTAACTAAATTCAGCAGTGTGCGCGTCGCGACCAAAACATGACTACTCCCGGGGTTAACGAGTCGGAGAAGACAGAAGAACTCCAGAAGATAAGCCCTTGCCGACGGTGCTTGCCAGGACAGGAGGAGGTTCCTCGAGCCGCCGGCATCGGCCGCAATTGCGGTCGATGCGGACAGGAGAAGGGAACCCACCTCTACCAGGCGTCCAGGCCTACAGCCATGAACTGGGTAAAGAGAAATACTCCCACTCGACCCCGCTCAACCGAGGTCATTTATACAGCCAAGGATATTGGCTGGATAAATGACATGATATTGGAATAAATTATTTTATTATTATTTTTCAAATTGAAACGAGTAGTTTAATGTGAAATCAGACGGCATAATTTTATATATATATACCTCAAGTAAAACCATATGCTTGGTACTTACCCAACAGCATTGTCGCCGTAATTGTCACGAGCGGATCTATATTGTAAACAAAGAAATAAATTTCGTTTAACAATACCGTAAGTTCACCACATCATCACTAATAATTATCGCATTACCTACACAGTATTTACATTATACAGTGCTTTCGAAAAATCTCCTGACACGTCGATTTTGTTTTTAAAAACCCATTTTTGACATACGACGCACATTTGTGACGCCATCGTTGTTCGACGTCATCGACAATTTTTTAAATAGCAACCCCTAATTTTGACCATGCCATTTGAAAGAGCCTGACATTCTACATACTTACATCATGATTCATGAAAAATTATGGTGTTACATAACAAAAATTTCAAGAAAATAATGTTTGAAGATTTTAAAATTTAAATTTCACAATACTGCAAATGATTATGTAAAAATCGATTAAATTAAATGTTCAAATTGTGCACCGTTTGGCTGCCTGACAGTAGCCAAGACGATTAATAAATTCTTTTGGACATTATCAATAACTTCAGGAGGTATACGATGTATCTCGTGACGTATTGTTGCTTTTAAATCTTCTATATTAACCGGTCTACTAACGTATACTTTGCTTTTTAAATATCTCCACAAGAAATAATCTAGGGCTGTCAAATCAGGCGATCTGGCTGGCCACTCAATCGGCACCCGTCTCCCTATCCAACGATTCGGGAACAGCTCATCTAAATAAGCACGGACAGGTGTTGCATAATGGTGAGGTGCACATTATTGTAAAAATTCAATTTTAAAATCTTGAATGTTTTGTTATGTACCACCATAATTGTTCACGATGTATATATGTAGAATGGCACGCTCTTTCAAATGGCATGGTCAAAATTTAAGGTTGCTATTTAAAAAAATTGTCGATGACGTCATATCTCGAACAACGATGCCGTCACAAATATGGGTCGTATGTCAAAAATAATGAATTTATTCGTTACTTTTCGAAAGCACTGTATATTTATAACACACAGATGCCACAAAAACGCAAAAATACAAGAAACAAACGCCTGTTTACATCATCAATACCATAACTTGCACCTGTATCCACTCAAACCAATATAAAATTCATGCAACTTTGCCATTTGAAGTATGCAATATAATACATCTAAACTTACATATAAAACTGAACGTGAATGATGCTCTTAAGGTTCTAACTAAAGTATTAATGAAATACTATCAGTCATTCCTGCTTTCATACATTATGTGCTGGATATCGAGGCATAATAGTTTTCAAACTCCTCTCTATATACACTCGTCCGTGTTGACAAAAAAGGCGAAACGACATCAAGTTCAAACATCGCGACGTGTATGATAGAAATAACAAACTAGCACAAGTTGACTTTAGTCGTGTTTATCTTTGTGAAAAACTTATTTCCGACACTTCGACGCGTTTGTTTGTTTGACGAATCATTTGTCAATTTCATTTTGCTATTTTAATTAAATTATTGGAGATTACTGACTTGAACTTTCGATCTTTTAGAATATATCGCTGTCGTTAAGCACACTTGAATACAATAATTAGGTTGTGGTTTAAGTAGATACAATATTGGACTCAGTAAACAACTTCGTATAATGTAGAATGAAATTAGATACTGACTTTAAAGCGATAAGATGGAAAAGCAGATCATGTCGAGCCAGACTTTTGTATACAAACGAGAAACATGGAACTTTATTACGAATTTTGTAACAATGGTGGTTACGTGGTGGTTACTCTCGGTCGGCTACGGTCTCGTTCGGAGCTCACACGTAACTATCGACATGGTCGATCGTCGACAGTGGTTGATTGGTAGCCGTTATACAGTATAGAAAGGGCAAGTTTTAAAGAATTTTATAAAGACGTTAGAAATATACTGCTTACCATAAATCAGTATTAGGTAATTCTACAAAAACTGCCCGAAATTATTTCCAGAAGGTAATAAGCATGCTTCTAAACGGCGTTGAAAAAAGTTATCTCGCATGCGTATGTTTACTCCAGATGTCTGTCTAATTTCATCTGCTATTTCATGTTTCGAATAAGGAGTTTTTTTCCATAATATAATTCAAACTACAATCGACAATGCATGTCCACATCAGCACCGTAGACACTGTACTAGCGAGCTTGACCCAATTGGTGTATTGTAAACAGTTGAATGAGTGGGACAGTGCAAGGTCAGTCTAGGCTTTACGTAATAATTCTTGATTTATATTCTGGAAACAATACAACTCACAACAAAACTCGCGCCTGTATAAATCTCGCGCGTTACATCCAAGCAAGCTGCCAAAAATAATACATTTTAAATAACCCTATCAACTCTATATCCACATGAAATCAGGGCTATAAATTATTAAGCGTTCAATGCTACCAAAGATTGATTACTTCTCTCCCCTTCACGTGGAATTCACAGGACCGGGTTTAAACATTTTTCAAGGCTTATATAAAATATCTGTTCGAAAAGAATAGTTTTTCTACAAATTCATTTCAAAAATAGAAATACGACTACAATAAAATGCAAAAATATGAAATTTCAAACTAAAGTGCAATTAAGGTTAAGCAAAAGTCACAATTTGTTTTCTGTATTAGTATTGACGAAGTAAACAATGGGAAGATTCTGTCCGTACTTTATTTTCATGTAGTTTGTAAACCTTAATTGTTGTTCGTACCTGTTTTAATATTTGATATACATATATGTGTGAATGTGGTGTATGAAATATGTTTTTATTCTTATTCTCTGTCAAATTATTTTACTTGATTGATTCTATTTCCTTGTTCTAATGTCACGTTATTTAGTTAAAACACAAGTTTGTATATAATTTGTGTACATGCCCTTATTGATTCAATTCAATGTCACTTTTAATAGTTAAAAACGTAATACCTATATTCTAATTAATTTTTCGAATATTTATGTGATGTATAATGGGTGCTATGTCTACTATGCATATTCCATTCCTATATCTGTATATTATGTAGTTACATGTATTTATATTTTTGTATTTACGTTTTTCCTCGAAACAAGTGTTCTCACTTATCGAGTAGATTGTTTATTTAATTTGTCTTTATTGTTATTGTGGAACAAATATAAATAAACATTATTATTATTCCTAAAAATTCTTCGTGCGTTAACATTGCGGCAATATTATTACAATCATTTTATAAAAATGGTGTTTTCTATATACCTGTACAAATAATTTTAGACGTTTAAGAACTGAATAATATAGAACTTGGCAAATAACAGGAGTGTTATCTAATACCACCAGCGAATATTCAAAGGTACCGAAGTAAAACTAATATATAACGACAGAAAACGATTTTTTAGAAATCTTTTAAAATATATATTTTTTAAAATTTAACTAGATGTAAATATTGTTATAACATAATGTCACAGAATTTGCCTTGCTCGCACCCAATTCGACGACTGTGGTATCGCGAAACGCTAGATTGCTCCGATCGCCCTTACGCGATTCTGGTAAACAAACAAATAATGCCGTGTATCGAGGCGTTACTGGAAATATTGCAAGTCGACGAGTTTCATTAGATAGCCAACATACGTGTTATAAACGAATTGTCTTATCGTTATCATTTTGGTGTTTTGTAGTGTGTACATCATTAAACGTAATTTGCTAACAGTGTGATGTACCATCGACCCGTGTGTTTGATAATATTGCACTTGTGTACGTTATTATAATGTACAGAGTGTATAGTACCGAGTTACATACGTAATTTAAAAATATAAAAATAGATATAGAGTTATTTATGATTTATTATATTAATATTTTATTGGATTATTATTTCAACTTCGTTAGCGTGTATAATAATTACTACCCAACTTTCGAAATCACCCTATAGTAGCGTCACATCGCAAAATAATACTTAATCTGCCCTTGTCGGCGTCCTGAGGGGTCCTGGATCCGTCCCTGTCCATTCTGTTTCCTTCCAGCTGGGTGGCGTTCGACTCCCGCCGTTTCGTTCCGAATTTGGGGCGAGTAGCGGTCTGACCGATTTATGTTTTTATGCGATTCTGCAAGCCTGCAGATTTATTACGGGTCACGTGGGCCGTTACACGTCGCCGGACCGCTCTTGTTATTCCTGCCGAGCCGGCGAGATGGATCCTGTAATTCGTGTGTAACTCGGTGTTTGTCGGTTTTAGGGCATCGATTACGTCGTTGCAACGCAAGGAAGCCGTGATGGGATCTGTAAAAGCTTAATAGTAGCGAGCCGCGCCCTCTGCCACACACTTTGATTTTAAATTTTTCTTAATGTTATAGACGTCGTGTTCGAAACTTCATCAACTAACCTTAAACTGCGTATACATATGGCGAATCAAGTACCAGTTGAGGTAGACCGTTGAGTGAGAAATTATAGATAAAGGCGCAACCTTAATGGCAAAATGCGTATTCGATCTACAAATTTAACACCCTGTATCTTGAAAACAAATGCCCTAATAGAAAATATCTATAGGGCAAAATATTTTTAAAGTCGGACAAGAAATAAAGGCCTTCATGTTTGATGTTCCGTTATGTTACACAGTGTTTTACAGTAGGGGTTTTTTGGGCCCAAGATTTGTCCGTCTGTCGAGAACTGTTGTTAACGACAGTCAATTTTAAGTGTTCTGTGTGATTCAATGGTTTAACAAGCAAATAAAACCTCCGTGAACAATAAGCTGTCGATAATTTGACGAATCTTAGAACCAAAGAGCTCGGCCCCAAAAGTGGATACGCATTTCGCCATAAGGTTGCGCCTCTAGCTATAATTTCTCACTCAACTGATATGCGTTGTTTGCAGCGATTTTTTAATGTAGCGTGCGAATGACAATGTCCCACCACGTGTGCATAGATCTTTGTCCGATCCGTGCAGAGAATCGGAACTACCCACAATCCTTTAGTTTAAAAGATGTAGTTGATTCAACTTCATTTCGGTTTGAAATTGCCGTGGCTACATTTCACAATGTCTAAAATGCGAAACTGCAGCTTTAACTTGTTCAAATTAAAGCTTACTTCTTCCTGTTCCTAGTAATACTATTACATTATTTATATCCCTTCTACATAGGATGTCCTGAAATTAATGCAACATAGATGTAGAGTAGATTCCTGATGATAAAATAATGCGATGCAGCCAAACTTACCTTAGTTAGTTTATGATTGAAAAGATACAGGGTGTCAAAGTTAAAAGTTTTTGTTTCCGATATTTGTAAATAACTTTAAAAAATCCAAATATTTACGTAGGTTTTAGAGATCGGGGTTTTTTGGGCCCGAGATTTGTCCGTCTGTCGAGAACTGTTGTTAACGACAGTCAATTTTAAGTGTTCTGTGTGATTCAATGGTTTAACAAGCAAATAAAACCTCCGTGAACAATAAACTGTCGATAATTTGACGAATCTTAGAACCAAAGAGCTGGGCCCCAAAAGTGGATACGCATTTCGCCATAAGGTTGCGCCTCTACCTATAATTTCTCACTCAACTGATATACGTTGTTTGCAGCGATTTTTTAATGTAGCGAGCGAATCACAATGTCCCACCACGTTTGCATCGATCTTTCTCCGATCCGTGCAGAGAATCGGAACTACCCACAAGCCTTTAGTTTAAAAGATGTAGTTGATTCAACTTCATTTCGGTTTGAAATTGCCGTGGCTACATTTCACAATGTCTAAAATGTGAAACTGCATCTTTAACTTGTTCAAATTAAAGCTTACTTCTTCCTGTTCCTAGTAATACTATTACATTATTTATATCCCTTCTACATAGGATGTCCTGAAATTAATGCAACATAGATGTAGAGTAGATTCCTGATGATAAAATAATGCGATGCAGCCAAACTTACCTTAGTTAAAAGTTTATGATTGAAAAGATACAGGGTGTCAAAGTTAAAAGTTTTTTGTTTCCGATATTTGTAAATAACTTTAAAAAAAAATCCAAATATTTACGTAGGTTTTAGAGATCGGGGTTTTTGGGGGCGAAAAATTGAAATTTGTTTCTAATTTGACGCCACTTATGGTACACCATGCTTATTTTAAATGACAGAAATTAGTGTATACATCTGACTATTGAAACAATTGATTCTCCTACCTCTTTTTTGGTGAAGTTGTTAGTTGTAAGCGTTTTCGAAATAATCCCATTTGAAATAAATATTTTTATGCACAGAGTAACAACTATTTTTGTTTCAGGAAAAGTGCCTTTTCCGCTGAATATATAGCAAAATGTGACTTGAAGAAGTTATTCAGAATGCTAAATAATGGCAATGTACAAAATTTCAAGAAGATCGTACTTTTTCAAGTAACATTTTGCTGCATTTTCAGCGGAAGACGAACATTACCTGAAACAAAGTGTTTTTTACTCGGCGTATTGAATATTTCAAGATGAAGATAAGTTTGGTAGCATTTATTATTTTGTCGTCAAGCCTTTCTCTATATTGCATTCATTTCGGAACACCCTATATGTCGCTAATAAGACATAAATATTATTATCCACAATCACCTTATCGGACTTTTATCCACATATATGAACCATTTAAAGTGAACTTTATTTTAGTGGTAGAATCATGAAACAATAATTTAACATTTACATTAATAGTAATACACATTTATCCCACCCTTTTATGTAGAGTGTATCTTAAGTTAATATAAAAAATTAAAAAGACGATTCATTTTAGGCCCAAAAACCTAAACCGGGGACCTAAAATTACTACTTTTAAAGAGAAAGGGCGTCAATGTTTTTGACATTTTTCAATTACCTGAAATTATACCGCTGGGGTTTCAGAAAATTAATATACATGCATTTAATACACTGTCATATTTCTAATCAAAATGCCTTTTTCTTCATAATAATAATAATAATAAATTTATTCACGTAAGCCTTTACAGGGTATGAAACGTCACAAAAGAAAGACACAATAATAAATTACACTATACACACTAAATATTAAATTAAAATGTTAGTATCTATCAATTTCCATTAAAATTATAAAATTCCTGCAAGCTATAAAAGCAATGTTGCAATAAAAATGAGCGAAGCTCCTTGCGAAATTTATTTTCATTGTTTAACAGTGTTAATGATTCAGGTAAATGATTAAATATGGCTGCACACAAATAATATGGTCCCTTTTTATAATTGGTTAAGTTGAAATTATTTATACTGACAAGATTTTTCCTCTTGTATTATGGACATGTACACTATCTCGTTGAGGAAACAGATTACTATTAAATTTAACAAAAGAACTGCCTCGTGTATCAAAATACAGGAAGTGATAATATTTTTGTTCCACCATAGTTGGACGACATGATTGTAATGGTGCCAGTGAAAATATTAATCTGATGATTTTTTTTTAAAATATGAAAACTCTCTGAAACTCCGTGCAGGATCCCCAGTACATTATTAAGTACCTCATGTGAGAATATGCCAGAGCAAAATATATATTTAATAGGTATTGTTTATCCATACAACTCCTCAAGTTTCTAATTGCAAAATATGCTGATTTCATTTTATTTACAACATGTTCAATATGATTATTCCAGTGCAGATGTTCGTCTATATGTAAACCTAAAAATTGTGTATTTGTAACTTTAGTAATGATCGACTCATTTAATTTAATCAACATATTAGGATTTTCACGTCTCTTGTGAAACATTATATATTTGGTCTTGCTGGCATTAATTATAAGTTTGTTATCGGAACACCAAGCATAGAATTGTTTAAGAGTTAAATCAACCTTGTTTTGCAACTCATTGGGAGATGACGCTGTAATGCTAATTGTGGTATCATCTGCATACAATTACCACATTAACACCACTTGTTATAAATTGATCCATATCATTGATAAATAATAGAAAAAGTAATGGTGATAACACACTCCCCTGAGGTACCCCAAGGTTGGTCTGACATGACTGGGAATATTGTTGGTCTATTTTCACTGCCATCATACGGTCCGACAAAAAAGAACTAATCCAATCAATTAACGGATGCCTTATTCCAATGTTACACAGTTTCCTCAAAATATAATCTTTATTAACGCAGTCGAAAGCTCTAGTTAAGTCAAAAAAGAGCGTTAAAACATACATGCTTTTATCAAGTGACTCATAAATGTGATTTACCAAAGAAAAGGCTGCAGTATTTGTAGAATGTTTAGGACGAAAACCATGTTGATTATTACTTAAAAGATTATACCTGTTAATGAAACTGTAAATACGATTATGAACAATTTTTTCAAATAATTTTGAAAAACACGATAACAAAGTTATAGGTCTATAGTTTTCAACGAGATCAGTTTGTCCTTTTTTAAAGAGTGGTATTATGTTTGCAATTTTAAGTTCATTTGGGAAAATTCCAGATTGTACTGACAGGTTAAATATATAAGCTAAAGGATGGGAAATATATTTCAAAACTTTAATTGGCAAACCATCGGGCCCACTTGATAATTTATTTTTCATTTGCGATAATTGTTCTTCAATTTCATCTGGAGTAATATCGTAAAAGAAGAGTGAAGTTACACAATGTCTATGCCCAACTGTGCCACTGTCCCGATTATCCTTATAAATTGCATTTACAGAATTTGAAGCAATATTGGCAAAATACGTACAAAATATATTACAAATTTCATTTCGGTCAGTTATTATATTGTTGTTATAACTCAAATGATCTATATTGATACTGTTTCGTGTCCGACCTATACTAGAGTTAACTATATTCCATATATCTTTTGTGATGTTAGTAGATTCGTTTAATTTATTTTGATAGAAATTTTGCTTTTTTAATTTGAGTGCCAATGAATAGTTTTTTTTGGCTTCTTTATAATGTTCGCTTATTTCTTTATCGTTCATATTAGACCATTTCGATATACATACTTATATTTTTTCATATTTAATTTTAAAACTATTTTGTAATATTTCATGCTTTTGGATAGTAGGCTGTTGTTATTTGACACCCGATTTTTAAGTGATATTTACGTGGTTCAAGTCGTCGACTAACCTACATTCATTGAGCAGGGAAATGGATTATACCTGTTTGACATTCATGCGAAATACTGTGGGTGCAGTCTTAAAATGGACAACAGCTATAAATAGCGAACAAATCAATTAGTACAACAACATTAATTAATATACTTGTTAACTTTGTAACGGCAGCAACTTGTTAGTGTGTAATTGACCAGAAACCTACTTTTTTTGGTAAACGACGAAATACAAGGGATGATCAAAATGTAGGTACTCGGGCCTGGAAACTTTATTCATTTATTTATTTTCACCATGAATGATTTTCTTAGAGCTTGAAGAATTTTTAGGATAACTTCAGGGTTCTCAGCGTCAGGGAAAACCTGAAAAACCTGGAAATGTCAGGGAATTTGAACTTTGTCAGGGAAACGTCAGGGAAAGTGCCAATAATTGTCAAAAATCAGGGAATTTTTATTGTCATCAGGGAAAATTTCTGAATGCTACTCATGCCGTGTCTAAATTCTTTATTTAATGAACGCACCCAGTTGCCTATTTCTGTTTGTTTTAATCACACGTACCCGCAGATTGATATAATGAAACAGATATATCCGGAGTGTATAGCTGTTTTTTTATACATATTCATCGCCTGTTTCAAGACATATTCAATGGTGACGTTACTTATGTAATGCACCAAGAAAATGTATAATTTCAAAACGTAACATCATTAAATATTTGTTTCTCTATAACATCACACTCACTTTTTGATTATTTTACAATTTATTTATAACAACACTATAATATTTGGAAAATGTGTGATATCTGCAACAAAAATATGGAATTGATTTTAGCAACTGTAAACCAAAAACAAATAATTACCTACATGTTCGTGTGAGTGACAGGTTTAATGAAATTTGAAGAGAAAAGTAATTGGATTATGCGTTTGTAATGTAATTCAAGATGTCTAAGAATACGTAAATTTGTAGAGGTACATACAATAATCCACAACCAATTACTTTTTTAATAAACAAGATAAGAAATATAAAAGTATCAACCATTAAATCTGAAAATTTAAATCATACCGATTTTGAAATTTCTATCTAGCAACTGCTGCATAGACCTTAGCAAAGCATCTAAAGAGTTCAAACAGCGCTCAGTGGACGTTTTAAACACGGTGTAAAAAGCGACCTGTGTGACGTTACTGTTTCAATGCAAAAATATAGTGTTTTGAACCGATTTGAATACATTTAATGACATAAAACAGCTAAAGCTGTTTTTTGTATACCTGTTTGCTCAGTAGTAAAATATATTTTTATTGGTTTTGTTGTGTTTGTTTATATATATTTCTATTAAATCTCTTAAATATATATTATTAGATTTCTTAAATATTTATATTTGTTGCAATGACTGAAATAAATATTTCTAATAAAATTAAATATCCATGTCACTTATTTGTCATCAAATGGGCTCATTTATGCCTTATCATTTGATTTCTTTTTACTTTGGTTTAAGTTTTAAAAAACATATTTTGTATGCTTTTTGTCAGGGAATTTTAAAAAAGTATGTCAGGAAAAACCTGGAAATGTCAGGGAATTTGGTTCTGAAAAATTGCTGAGAACCCTGAACTTTTATTGTTTACTTCATTAATACTAATACAAAAAAACAAATTACCTTAAAAGGGTTTTTACTTAGCCTTAACTATACCTTAGTTTGAAATTTCGTAGCACAGTTTTGCATTGTACTTGTACCACCATTCTTGGTAAAATTTTGTTTATGGCAGTTTTTCACATTAACAAAACATATACAGGGTGTATTTAAACAAAGTAGCTAAAATGAGACCACAGATTCCTTAGGTGAAAATAAATCGATTTAACCTAACATACCTATATCCCAAGTCGTATAATATAAAAGGGTGTCAAACTTATTTTATTTTTGATATTTGTAGATAACTTCTTAAAAAATCCAAATATATAAAATTTGTAAATCAGGGGGTTTTGCAGGCGAGAAATTCAAATTTATTTCTAATGTTGACGTCATTTATGGCATATCATGTTTCTTTTAATTGGTAGAACTTTTTTAGTGTATCCATCTGACTATTGAAACAATCGATTCTCCTACCTATTATATGTGAAAAAGGTATACCTTGTTGAAGTCGTTAGGAGTAACGGTTTTCGAAATAGGTAATCCTATTTGAAATATTCAGTGCACCAATTGAAAACTGTTATCGTTTCAGGTAAACGATTGGGTTGATTGGGTTGAAGTAACCACTAAGAATGATGTAGATATGGCGTTGCAAAAGTTTTATGAAATCGTTTACAATGTGTTTGATCAAACTGTACCCAAAGTTAAATTTAGTCAAGTTTTTAAAAAAAAGTATCCTAGTTATTTTACTACTGAAATTAAAAAAATAATCAAAGAAAAAAATAAATATAAAAAACTCAAATCCATTTCTGAAATGTATAAACAGAAATTTATTGCTCTTAGGAAAAAAGTAAAAAAACTTATCCGTACAGCATATCATGAATATCTGAGACATACTGAAAATTTGATATCTACTGATGTAAAACAGTTTTATAATTATGTTAAAGAGAAGCGAACAGTAGCATCGGGTTCTTCTGTTTTCTATGAAGATAATATATATGTTCCTAATGAGCAAGTACCGAACACATTTGCTAAGTATTTTAAATCCGTCTATTCTAATTCACCTGCAGATTATTTTATTGAAAATTTGGTAAGTAATAATAATTTTGATACGCTCAATATATCCTGTATAAGTGAGTCTGATTACAGTCAATCTGTTAAAAAGCTTAAACCTAAAAGAGCGGCTGGATTTGATGGTATTCCTCCATATGTTGTAAAGGGCTGCTCAGATTTTTTAAAAATTCCTTTATTGTATATTTTTAACTTATGCATCAAAACCAAAACGTTTCCTTGTTTATGGAAGACATCTATATAGTAAGCCCTATTTTTAAAACGGTGAGAGGTCAAATGTAAGTAATTATAATTACTTACATTTGACTGTTGTCTATAATTATAGACCAATTTCGGTACTGTCCGCTCCTGACAAGTTGTTTGAGCAAATTATATATAATTATCTTTGGTTACACTTAAGTACTTTTATACCAAATTGTCAGCATGGATTCATACCGAGAAAGTCAACACTGACAAATCTTTTTTCCTTTAATAATTTTATCTATCAGTCCTTTGAACACAGGGTACAGGTTGATGTAATATTCACAGATTTTCAAAAAGCTTTTGATCGTGTAGATCATGATGTGTTACTTAAGAAACTATGTCATTACGGTATCTCTATAGATGTACTAAAAGTATTATCATCATATTTAAGGAATCGCCGATTCATTGTAAAATATAATTGTTTGTACTCTAATGAATTTGATGCTTACTCTGGAGTACCTCAGGGTTCAAATTTAGGTCCGTTACTATTTTTATATTTTATTAATGACTTACCTGATGTAATATCACATTCTAACTGTTTATTGTTTGCAGATGATTTAAAGTTCTTTAGACAAATAAAGTCCTTCAGTGATTGCGAGTTACTTCAGGATGATATTAATGCTGTTTGTATTTGGAGTGAAGAAAATAAACTAGCTTTCAATATAAAAAAATGCTCTGCCATGTCTTTTACTCGTAACTCCAACACAATTGCGGCTTCTTATTTTATGTACAATTCTGAATTAGATAGAGTAACTGCTATAAAAGATCTAGGTATAACAATTGATTCAAAACTAACTTATCAACAACATATTGGCAATATGGTTAAATCTTAATTAAGAAATTATGTTGTACAATGCATTGGTGAGACCTAAACTCGAGTACTGTTCTCTTTGTAGCATGCACTGCCTAAGAAATATACGGAAAGCTGTGAAAGAGTTCAGAAAAGTTTTTACGATTTTTATATTTTAAAAATATAACAGGCCTCCTGATTATAATGTTGTTAGATCTGTACATTTACGGCATGAATTTGAAATTAACCCTCTTTTTAATCGTAGAATTATTGTTATATTACTTTTTGCATATAAAATACTAAATAGCTTAGCAAATGATTCTCACATTCTCTCACTTATCGAGTTTAACATTCCTCAAAAAATACGACTACTACGTCGTCAGTTGCTGGGTAAGACTACTTACTATTTATTCTCTCTTACTAGTATTGAATTGTTTAGTAAATTTTGCTTCCTCCAAATATAATGTAGATTTGTTTCAACCTTCATTGATTAAGTTTCAAGATGTTGCTAGAAATATATTTAATTATAATTATGTACCTTAGTTTTATCGCTCCTTTCTGCAATTTTGTATACCATGATCCTTATTATTATATGTTATAGTGTTTTGTTTTTCTGTGTATCTTACCATAATTACTTATTTATCAAGATTATTATGTGCTTAATTGTTCATTGTAATTATACTTTAACGCCTGTTTGGAATAAATAAATAAATAAATAAAATAAATAAATAAAGTGCCTCTTCTATTGAAAATACAGCAAAATGTTACTTGAAAAAATTATTCAGAACGATAAATTATCGAGACGTGCAAAACTTCAAAAGATCGGTCTGCTTTGATAAAATATTTGTGCTTTGTTGAAGAATGGTTTCATCAAACCGCTATATTCGTTTTACTTCGGTATTTTGAATATTCGCAGATGGCATGAGATAACATTCCTGTTATGTGCTAAGCTCTATATTATGTCTAAAATTATTTGTATTTGTAGAAAACACTATACAAGTATACAGCGCCTGTAAGGGTATATTTTTAATAATAAAATCATCTTTCAGTACTTCCGATTTTTTTTAGTTTATGACATTTTCAAATTGCTTGAACCCATTTTGTACGACATAATCACCAAGTTTAAATTGCTGAAATAGAGAGAAAACATTTTATAAATAAACTGAAACATAAATAAATACAAAATTCTCCTTGTACAAAATCAAAAAAGGTATAATTATAAATACCTTATAGGCTTGTAGAAAAAAATAAAGAACTTTAATAAGGACGCAAATGTTTAAAGTAAAATGTCGCTTACTTATGACTTAACAAACTCTATGAGTATCATTTTGCCTTGTAGACGTTGATATAAAATAGGTCTTTATAATGCATTTAGCCTTAGATTTTCAGGTTTTTGTATTTTTCTTACTGCGTACAGACGTATAAAAATTTTATTTGTATTATGTTTTTTTACTATATTTTGTTCTACCCTCGTATATTCAATTAGTAAGTGTTTTTGCGGGGGCCATCATTCGTGTAGAAGTTCCGTTTGACGTTTACTTATTACTTAATCCGCGTTGAATTTTTTAGTTCTTTGTCGAGCTGACCGGCTAATCCTCCGATTTATCGTTTAAACAAAAACGACCCACTTTTGTGGACCATCCTCACGAATCGCAGCGATACAAATCGGCCTCATTTAGAACGTCCCGTTTTATGAGGCCGGGTCTTTTATTTTTACTTGCAAAACTAAGCGACAGTTCAGAAAAATGATAAAAATATAAATCAAACTTACTACGCTCTCGATGGGCGAAATTAAAAGATCTATTCGGTAGCGCCATTTACTATGATGTACAGTTTTGTCAAAAACCTACATCTTTCCACAGCATCATCCAGCAATATATGCGCGTAAAATTCTCGAATTTCGTGTTGCTCGTTGTGTATCATACAACATACAACGTTTATCATAATGTTACACTGAAAGAAATAGTACTGAATCAGGTATGTACTATAAATTTGTGCTTACAATATTTTTAACATATTTTGTAAATGTCAAAAATTTATAGAAGTATTAATTACAATACTTATAACTATCATCACCGTAACTAAAAAGAAGGGACTGTAGTATTATTTACTACACATAGTATTAATGTAGTGTCGGTGTCAGGTGTTCGAGTGCAAGTTATAAAAAAGCATGCCGTACATTCTGAAGACTGCAGTCGACCTCACACAACTAGGAGCGAAGTAGGTTTTCTATTTTGCCTTTGTATACAGGGTGAGTCAGTCATAATGTAATTAATTTTAACCACGTATTCGGAAGGCCTAATAAAGGCAGAAAATCGAAAAAAAAATTTTTTTACTCGACCTTTAAAAAAATAAACAAATCACCCTATAAAAATCGGTAACACGACGCTCCTGGTACGCTCAAACTTTCTGATGTCGCAGCCATATGATAATCTAATTCCGATGGAAGGCATCGTTGCCACATGTTTACATACATAACGTTGTCTAACACTTCAGCGTGCGTATTATTCAAATTTGCCACCATTTAGTCGCACTTTCGCATTTCCCGCATTTCTTTCCCCCCAAATTTAGAGATCACACCACACATTTAGAGGGGGGATGGAGAGAATACGAGCAGTAGTTTGTTTATTTCGGTCGTGTATTGGTCGTAAATTCACATCACAATGTCTAATTTTACTAATTTAGAATGTGCGAAAATGCTAGTTTTATACGGGGAATGTTTACGAAATGCGAATGCCGCTGCTGTCGAATACCGGAGACGTTTCCCTAATAGGCTTCACCCAAGTGCGCGAACCTTTATCCAAGTGTTTCAATGTGTTCGCGATACGGGATGTGTTAAACTCGAAGTGGAATTTTAAATAGGTTAGTACCATATACTACTTAAAAAGCAATAAATTTCTAGGCTAGATGTATGTAAATGCTAATTACAAACTGAATAATTATATTATACTTACGACTAATACTACAAATTCATATTCAATTGTAAAACGTAGTGAAAACGTAATATCAAAATTATAAAAAATAAATAACCTAACATTCGAAAACATTTATTTATTATCTACATTTGTCTTTATTAAAAAATAAATCAATATTTAAGGAAAATTCATTCACGTATCTAGATAAAAAAAAAGTTAATTTTACTCCTTGTTAAATAACAGTACAAAAACTAGGTAACTAGGTTATTGACCTTGTCTTGGACAGTGTTTTGTCGACAACACAAGGTTTTTTTTATTACTTTGTATTTAAACACGTTTTAAACGTTTTTATGTAATGTAATCTAAATGGTTTATTACTCAGTTTATTATTAGATACGTTGGAGTTTTGTAATTTCAATATTAAATATTTTTTAAACAAACCAAGTTAATTTTCAACGTATGGGCAGGAGTTTACGGGAATCATTTGATTGGGCCGTATTTTCTATCGGAGAACCTGAATGGACCGCGTTACTTGCAATTTTTAATAGAATTGATTGGAAAGCGTTCATTGAACATTAACATTTTAAATTATTATTGGCTGAACTGAGCAAGAAACAATATGAGATTCTAAAATAGTCAGTACAATCGTTTATTTATGATGTCTAATGCCTAGGTAGGTAGGTACTAGAAAAATATTTCAACTTGGCAACATTGCATCAGGTCAACATCGAGTTGAACTGTCAGCTGTAACCGACCAAGGCTGTGACCGGTCAGTGACAGTCTGAAAAGGGGGTTTAAATAATGATTTGAAAATATTTTTTCGGCGTAAATATGCATTTAGATTTTTTTTAATCACGTATTCGCATTATACTCATTATTCCCTATCTCCTCTTAAAATTAATGACATTATGACTGACTCACCCTGTATATTGGCTATGTACAATTTTGGATTGTTACTAGTGTATCTATTAGGTTTGTTCTTGCAGCAGTTGAAAACGGTTTGAAACTGTCGAAACTGACAATTTTTGCAGGAACAAACGTATGGAATAAAAAAAGTACCTAGATAATACCCATTAATAATACACCGTTAGACAATATGTCGAGTAATTCTGGAGCAAGTATCCACGTAGATCCTAGGTTATAATATATATGTCGAGGAGTTATGGCAGGAATTTAATGATTTACACGCCGTGTTTTTTTTTAAATGTTTTACAGAAATATATTAATACAGTCAATAAAAATTTGTAGGTATATGAACTAAATAAAAGTTTCTTTTGAGAAGGTAATAATCCTAGTTCCGAATGAATAAATTTAAACACATATTCTATTAAAACTTAAAAAATCAATATAGTATTCTTAGCAAATTGTAAGCATAATAGTATGTGAAGTAATACTATAAATGGTGTTTAGAGCTATAATCACAACAAATTGTAGCTATAATCACAACAAATTATATCGCATAAACCTACAATTGTATAAAGGATTACTATCCTTTTTTTAAGTGGACTTTGGATAATTTCAACGCTGGAGTATACTTTAGATTATAGGCGGTAGGTAGCGATGCTTGACTTGGCGCACTTTTTGAATGTACCAATGAGACTTGGATTTTCAATTATATTGTTTATATTGCAAGTATGATTTTTATTCACTTATTTCAGCGAAACGGTATCCGGCGAAGCCAGAAGTTGCCATCCCTTAAAATTCCGGCGGACATTCCTCCTCGTCGCCGGCATATTTTGCATACGCTATTTCCTGGGGCCCCCAGGCTTATCGAACCCGCTTCGGCGCCCGCACGGCATCCAGGAATAAATAACCACTATCGGAATTGTATTGAATATTGCGTGTCGGGATGAAATATGAGTCGGCGGAGAACCCTCGCTCTATCTGGACGGCACATAACACACTGGAGCAACTACTGACGTGCGAGGGGATCGAGTTCGAACGATTCTATTTTCTGGCTTAATGCGAGGCGAAAATGTCTGTTTTTGCGGGAAATTCTGGGGTTATTAAACTGTTTTCGATGCTAGAACACGGATTTCTATACAGGGTGGTTCACAAAATCAAAAAAAAAAATAGAATAAATGTATTCTATCCACGTTGTGCGATTCCGAATACTGAAATCCGATTTTAGTATTAACGTTTTTGCGATAATGTTTATATTAGTTTTCAAGTGTCAAAAAATGGCTTACGTGTATAGCAACTTGGAGTTGATGGATATCCGTTTAATTTATGGCGAGGTAAGACAAATGTTTTAGCAGCTTGTCGTCTGTACTCGTGGTAGTACAACGCGGACGTGACAAGGGAAATTTTCAATCAAATCTTAGAATAAATGGAGATCCAGGGTGTTCACGGCGTATTGCAGCAGGTGAGGAACACATTTTAGAGAAATAATCTTCGAATAAGCACCAGCCAAAATATCCCAATCAGCAATGTGGCGTATCATACACGAGGCTCAATTATATCCATACCATGTACTGCGTGTCCAAACATTAATACCAAGGGATTATTCCTTACGAATTAGAATGTGAATGGTTGCTGCAACAAAATGCTCAAAATACCAGATTTGCAGCTGACGTGTTAGTTACAGATGAAACTATTCTTACACGGAGTGGGATGTGTAACATACATAATTCTCATGTTTTGGGATTCAACGAGATTATTGTACATTCAAAAAATTTGTTTGCATAATTTCTGAATCACCTTGTATACACATCACAATTCGGCACCTCAACTTAAACCAGCTTTATCTTTAAATTCGCATAACTTTCAAAATATTGACATAATGTCACATCAGCATTTATAAAATAGAAAAAATGACCAAAATCACCAATGGTTAGTTCATCATTTTCATATCATTCAGCAAAAAGCAATAATAAATCATTCAAGATCAATAGTAACGTCTTTTATAGATATAATAAATAATAGGGGCTTCAGTATTGTCCCCTGAGACGCACCGGATGAAGCCAGAATCACTTGAACTACAGTCAAAAGTTAAAAACATTTCATGTATGACAATTATAATCTTGCGAGCTAACAATGATGTTAAATTAATTTGAACTTGTTAATGCTAGAGCCCTCAACGGAAGTTGAAAATCAATCTGCTCCTGGCTCTCATTAGTAGCCAGGTTTCCTGCCTCTCAAGTTAGGAAGCAGTAACGTTCCCACTTGCACCCGCTAATAGATCTTGTTTGATGGATCTCTAGTAAAGTAGTTCGTTCTAGAGACGTTAACGTGTGTAGTTTGGATGGGATTGGATCTGAACGCGCGTCAGTTAGAAAGATATATCGCCAGGAACACAGACACGCGTATCCTTATGGGTCATCAGCAAGGGAAAGCGGTGGATAATCGAGGAAATCCAGTTGCATTTCGTCCAGTTCGCACTGTAATATTTTTAAAAAGTAATTGAAATATTTCATACCATCTTTCATTCTTCTGTGTTGTAAGCCAGTGAATTTTATTTTTAATTTAATTATTACTACATGCATTTTTCTGAATACCTGGTAACTATTACCTATATGCACTATTTTTAAAAGTGGTGATAGATACGACATCTAATTACCATCCAGTTACAATCTGGCTAAAACTGTAATCGACTCCTCTCTCTACAATCATGTCGGTAATATTATTAGTCCTTGTCAACACGGTTTTAAGAAAAGTTTACTTATACTGGGCATCCTAAAAGTACTACCCTGTATACGTAATGCTTATATGACCAATGTTATTGGAGTGGATTGCTTCAGTGCTTAGCGTAAAATGCAGAGATAGAAAGAGAAAAATAGAGATTTTTTTTATTAGAAATAGTTAAATGCGCCTATTAATTTTTCTGAAAACCCAGTTTTCATGAGCTTCAATGACAATCCATGTAACTGACCTACATAGAAATATACCGAATGATTTCCTTTAATTCGTTACATCTTACATCGTTATCATTTTCTCAAATTGCGTCAAACTATACACCAGACAATTTCAGAAGCTTTTATATGAGCTTCGTCTTTTTTAACACTGATAGTAGTAGGTGTAAGCGTGATATATAAATAACGCCATCTAGTCTGATCGATTGAAACAAAACACGCCATCTGTTGGCCAGTTGTCGAATCGTACAACGAAAAAGTACCATTTCCGCTGGGTAAACGCATATTATTCACATTTTGGGTGTCTTAGAAACTCTCACCGTGTACCCTAGATTAAATCCGTTCGTTACGCCGGCACTGCTAGAATTCAGATAGGCTGTATGCCTCCTCTTACCTCGGGCGCACCACGCTCAAAGTAACTGTTTAATATTGTAGGCGTTCTCTTTCTCCGAGCGCTGTCGTCTCCACAAAGCGATGCTTTATAGCTGCAGCGGGATCGTTTGCAGATATAATCTTAGATAATGTAGTATTAATTAGGGTCCATTGTGGTAGAAGTCGATGGCGTCGTTCTTTCCTGCCTCGTTGTTCCTGCGACGACGGTATCCGAGTGCGTCTGACATCTGTGGAATTTCTAGGAAACCATTCCTACGGATAGTAGTATCCCAAAAAGAGTTTTGGGATACTCTCTGTGTTATTTCCATCAACTCCAAAAGTGTAATGAGCGACAACTATGTGCTATTTCAAAGTGTATTTTATTCTTGAATAAAATATACAATTTGTGTTTATACTTATCAGGAATGCATTTCATGTACAAATTTTCCATAAAATTGAGACATAGGGTAGTCATCATGTAGAAACAATTTGAATGCTTTGACTTGATCCATTCAAATCCATCGGAATTATAAAAGAAGTGTTTATTTTAAATATTTGAATATAGCTGATCATTTAAGGTCATTAATTTTGGCCACTTTTGATAGCAGACTGCCATTACTACTTTAGACCATTGTTAATGTCGAGAAATATTTATATTTTAGACCTCATGGGACGTTATATTACCTTTGGGTTTGGTAATTTAAGATAGTTTGCTACGTATTTTATACGAAATCTGAATGTAGTTTTCCCAAACACTTGTTTGGAGCATTTATTATTTTTATAATATACAAAAAAACTGCTGATGCTCAGTATCCGGTTGACGAAAAGAGACGCATATATAAGTTCCGGGAATTTAGTTATAACTCGGAAACTGGCAACACTGCATCGTTCGTCAACATTTTTCTAGAGGACCTTCCTTTTAGTTTCAGTCCAAGGTCGATAGCACGTTTGGTTTGTGTTTTATGTGTATTTTTGGAAGTAACTTTAGTGGCGTCGTGAAAATGAGTGACTCAAATGACCAGCAAGATGTGATTCAATTTTTAGTGAAATCTAGCGAGAAACCTTTGGAAATCCTTCGAAAATTGCAGGTGGTGTGGAGACGAGTGTATATTGAAAACACGCGTTTGAATGGGCAAAACGGTTTAAGGAGGAGTGAATTGATAGAAGACGATCCACGTGAAGGAGCTCCCGTCACCTCTCGTACTGACACGAATGTTGACCGTTTGCGTGCACTGATAACGCCTGATCGGCGCCTAAGCATTCGTGCGTTGTCTGACGAGTTAAACGTCAATAAAGAAACCGTTGGCAAGATGTTACACGAAAATTTGAATATGCGAAAGATTTGCGCAAAGATGGTGCCAAAAGTTCTCACCCGTGAACAGAAAGACATGCGAAAATCGATCTGCGAGGATTTATTGTCCCGCATTCGGAGCGACGGTAGAGACTGGATGAGTCGGGTAGTCACTGGAGATGAGACCTGGATATTTGATTATGAACCCGAGACCCGTAAACAAAGTCAGCAGTGGGTGGAAAAGGATGGAGAGCTGCTAACGAAAGCGAGGATGTCCAAGTCACGACTGAAAGCAATGTTGATCGTTTTTTTCGATATCCACGGCATCATTCATTGTGAATCTGTTCCTGCCGGCCAGACAGTGACTGCACAGTTCTATGTTAGGGTCCTGGAATGGCTGCTCTGGTCTTGCACCACGTCAACGCGCCCGCCCATTCCTCGTTCATTGTGCAAGAGTTTTTGGCAAAAAAAGCATTCTAACGTTGCCGCATCCTCCCTATAGCCCCAATATTGCCCCCTGCGATTTTTTTTAATTCTCCAAGATGAACTCAAGGGAACTCATGATGGCGGTGTACAGGAGTCAAAGAAGCTGCATCCGATACAACTGTAAAATTCGACTCGACAACAAAAATAACTTAATTTTAGTTATAGAGACACTTATTTCACAAATACATAATACGATCTATAGCAAATTTATAAGTGATCTAAATACCGTCCGTGTATAAAGTTTTGTATAAATCTCCTACGTCATAATGCGTTTAATACCCTAAGGCTGTATCTTCACGCTACGAGTCTTAAACGCTTACTTAGTCCTTAATATATAAATAATAACTATTAACATTCTCAATCTTCGATTTTGAAGTCATTGATAAATCTGAGAAAATTATTTTGACGTCGCGGTTACATACATATGTATAAAGCCTAGATGATTGCTATGGCTTATTTCTGAATGTACTTCTACATCTATCACGCACTTATATCAACTGACCTTAAAATAAAAAACTCGTTTGCTGGTTTTATTACTCGATACCTGTCTAGTGAACACTTTCCCACCGGTGGAGAGATACAAACTTGTTGCAATTCCAGCTACTCAGGTCCGGCTAATGGGAACCGAGCTTTTATTTGACGGGAACTCCATTATCGGTTAATAGACACCTAATTCAATTTCAGGCGTATAAACGGACACATCTCTTGACGTTTTTCGCATCACGAACGACCATAACGCTTATTTTTATGAGGGCTGTCGTAAAATGCCGCCGCGTTGATAAAAAATAGCCCCGTCTACTTTGTAAGTGACAGGCGCTCTTATAAATATAGATATAAGGACCTCATAAAAACATTTATTTATGTTTTTTCAAATATAAGTATACTACAAACTGGGAATCTAGAACAGTGTTAAGATCTTTAGTGTTAAAACCTGCTCTATAGAAAAAAGTCCAATGAATACAAATCTGGTGAACTTACCAGTAGTTAGTTTTTGGAATCCCTGAAAGAAATACTACTGAAAGTTACTATAAATTTTTGCTTACAATTTTGTTGTAGAATAAACTATAACGTACCATAATAAATAAACAAAAATAGTATTCTTAGCAAGTTAAAATAGTGAATCTAGCAAAACCACTGTACTGCGTGTCAACCAAATGTATTTATCTTAATTTATTATTATACAGTGTCTGGGGAAACTGGAAATTTCTCGGGTGCAGATAGAATATGAAATAATAAGATAACAAGTTTCTATAATTTTTTTTCCTACAGTCCCTTCCTACGGAGATATGTGTCCCTGAAGGACGCCGCTGGACATCGGATTTTCTTGAATAACTTTTAAAGTACTTAATATAATTTCCCACATTTTTCCGGACACCCTGTATTATTATTTACTTAAATTTTTCAGGTAAAATATGAACCTGTTGGTTCCAAAGATTCCTGCCCTGTTGTCTTACCAATAAGGGCATTATTTGTAGAGCAATAGACTTGAAACATGATGTCACACTTCTGATTTGACCCCTGTGAGTTTCTTTATTCCCCATAAATTCACCCTCAAAGTATAAAGATTTGATACAACTCTCAATAGATCGGCCCTCTGTTTGATCGAATCTTTCTATTGAAAATAAAAAAAAAATGTATCACCTCTAAATGCAAAACGTAAAAGATGTTAAGATGTTTCAACTTGGGTATGATACGATCGTACCAAGCAGGTATATTATTGTAATATTCGCCTCTACCCCTGAATTTTTTATTAGAACATCCCCGGATTTTCCATATTGTCGGATATATTGCTGGAAATATTCATATCCACACTTCCAAATTTGTTCATCTTACCCTCGGCCCACTCGTGTGGAATTTTCGCATTTCGACACATATTTGCCAAGAGGTACTTTATGAATATAAATTACCGCCCTACTGCGTTCGAAAACAGTCTTCGAGCCTTCAAAGAGGAGACATGTGTAGATACCACAATCCAACTTCTCAATTGGAGATTTTTAAATGATAACCATAATAATAGAAATTTTACATGAAATATAAAAGAATTTCATTCCTGAACTGTAACGATACAATAATGTAGAAGAACCCTTTAAAGTTAAAATTGCAATATTCAGTGATTCACAACATAAAAAAAAATTGGAAATAGATGAGACACTAAAATTGGAGTCAATATCGTAAAAAAGTTTTCGTAAAATCCCAATAAAAAAATATTATAGTTGTAGTATTTGCCTGCGTAGTCTCTCTCTGTTTGCTCTCTCTCTCTCTCCTCCCTCCATACGTAATTCTAGGTGGTTCCGAATACTGAAATCCGATTGTAGCATCAACTTTCTTGCGATAGTGTTCACATTTATTTTTCAAGTGTCCAAAATGCCGGTCGCAAACTGATTGATTTGCCTTGCGCAAATCGTGTTTTACAGTGAACCAGTTTCCAGAGCCGTGCACAAGTGTATGTTTAAATCATTTTGGAACAACCATTTTTGATTGTTTTTCTACGTTCATGCAAAAACAAAACTTTATTGAACTATATTTAGTGAAAAAAGTGGTTCTTATTGCACTAGTGCAATAAAATGTTTATTGCATTCATATGTCATTCTACTACAGCGTTTTTTCATCATGACAAACATAAACGTTCAAATCGACGTCACATTTTCCTAGAGTTAGTGTCATCTAAATAACATTTTTGTTGTTGGATGAACGTAGAAAAAATATTGTATGCAACTCGTACAAAAAGTGCTGATTGCACTCAACGTGTTGTCGTACTTGGTCTGACGGCCTCGTTAGACAATTTCACGTTGCGTGCAATAAACACTTACTTTTTGTACTTGTTGCATTAATAACTATTTTTACAAAATTGTATTCGTAAGAGTCCCCTGTATGCAATTACCTTTTATACAAGAAAAACTAAATTTATTTTAATAAAAAAACAATATATTTGTCTTTGTCCCTTCGGCAAACTTCGCTAAAAACTTACTTTTATCTGCTATAACAAAACTTTGAAAGAAACGAATTGAAAAATTGTATATAAACATAGAAAAATACAACGTATATTTCACGCCATTTCTTTCATTGTACAATGTTTGCTAAATCCATATCACCCGTTTCAACAACCCATATGCACGCAATCCAACATAGAGCCATCTGTCCAACCTAGTTATATGTACGTGTAGCATCTCATTACATTAATTACAGCCGACTAGACGTCTTTTTATACTTCATGTACAAAACAAGACCGTTTTTGTACACAAATTTGTACAACGCTCGTTCATTCATTATCATTACAATTTGCGGGACGACCGTCGTGACGGGATAATGGGACTCAGACATGAAGGTTTTTATCGAGGGGAAGGTGATCCTGATTAGTGTAATCCAGGTAGTTCCCTAGGTTAATATTTATGGGAAAAATTAAATTGATTAGATGACCATGCATAAAATTAAGTAAAACCAATTTGCCTAAAAGTCGATGAAGTAGTTATTCACAAAATTAAATTTTCAGAACATTTCGTAATAGCACAGCTTAAAAGTTTTTAAGCTGTGGTAATAGTAAACACGAAATAAACTGCACTGATTACTGTATTAATAATATGTAGTTAAAGGTTATGTTGCGTTATTATTTCGATCGGCGATGGCAAAGGAGAAGTTGTCTCCGCCGTCTGTTTAATTCTTACCTGTATCAACGAAAGCTGTACGTTTCTTATAACAGTTTCAAGTCGAGCGCCTTTATTGCGACATCAGTAGTGCCCGAGAGCTCTATACTGGGGCCACTTCTTTTTATCCTATTCGTAAATGATTTATCTTTAACTTTAAAATCTAATCATCTTTTGTTTGCGGACGACTTGAAATTGTTCTTGAATATATATCTATAATATAGATATTAACATGTTGCGAGGAAATTAAAGACCTTGGTGTAATGTTTGACAGCAGTTTATCTTTTTCTAGTCATATTAATTCAAATATTAAATCTGCATACCCTTGGCTTTGTTATAAGGAGTACAAAATCTTTCACTGATGCCAGTGCCTTGAAGTGTTTATATTATTCACTCGTACATTCAAAACTCAAATACTGTAACCTTATTTCGTACCCCTACTGTCAAATCTACAGTAACCATTTGGAATGAATACAGCGACGCTTTCTCCAAACTCCTATATTTTGGCATCGACAATTATTATCCTGACAGGGGATATGATCACCAGTTACATTTGTATACAAGAGTCTTGCAAGAATCATGAAAGAGTTTTGCAAAATTGCCAGACAAAAAATTTGCGAGAGTTTCCCAAGGCAATACAAGGCATGGTTTGCAACATGGAGCTATTCAAGACTTTTTCAAATTGTGCAAGATTTATTTTCTCGACCAACCTACCTCTTCTAGAAAGCACTTATTTCGCACACATTCGGTACACTTACCTAGTAGTAAATCGCATACGAAAATCTTAAATTTGACCTCTCCTTACCCACATCTCATTTACTTCTCGAAAAAGCAAATGTAAGAAATCGTAAACCCGTTTCAGTAATAATTCTACCAGGAAATCATATTCAAGCATTGCGCTCGCCTTGTTTGTTAGAGTTCTGAACAACAGCCTCAAAAATGACGGGTCGAGTTGATATTTTCAGGCAGTTAAGATATTGCGATACCAATTTTAATAATACACCCTTCTCGGTTTCGGAATTGTTGGAATACTTCCGTCTCTTTCCAAACCAAGCGACCTACGCGCCAAATTAACTCTCTCCAGTAGAAGTTTACGGTCATTCTAGGCGCTCTCGGACTTTAAAAGCGACTTTTTGAAATTGGATACTCCGGAAAGTTTTTTACGACTGCATTCGAACACTTCCTTTTATTTGGCTGCCCTATCGGATTCGGCCTAATTTCATCCCTCGTCGGTTTTACAGCCACACGAATTGCCTTAGATAATTCGCGCGGCTTGTCGAATCGTCGTTCCGACTTGAAAAACAGGTTATATTTCTGTTTCTAGGACCACTTTTACAACTGCAATTAAAATGGGGTCGTTCCTTAAGTGATATTCTGTAAAAACGTGATTCAAAAGTTAGCATCTCAAATTGTAACCTAAAATGTTCCGAATAAACCGACTTGTAAATGAGAATGTAAGAAGATGAGTATCTTCAACACTTCAATAAACCAAGGCCTTAAGAAACCAGGAACCTAAAGTTACTAGTTTTCAAGAGAGAATTAATATGTTAATGTTTCAGAAATTTATGATATTTTTCAGTTATCTAATTGAAACCAAATAAAAAACTACGACACTGGATTTTAAAAAAAATTAATGGGCGTATTTAATGCTCTGTCATATTTCTATTAAAAATGTCTTGTACTTTCTTCAAAGAACACATCATTTTTGAGTCATAATTTATTTCTAATTCATGGCCCAAAACATTGACCTTCTGGGGGCGCTGAGTGTGTGCTTCCATCGTCCAGTGTGGATTGCGATCTGGCCAGTACCGACAATTCTGTTTATTAACGGTGCCACTCAGATAAAAAACACCTCGTCCGAGAAATTATGCGTTTGACAAAATCCAGAGCTGTCTGACATTCTTCCATCATCATTTCGCAAAAATATGTCCGTCTGTCAAAATCGTCTTCAGACAATTCTTGCACTAAGTGAACTTTGTAGGTATGGTACTTGCTTTTGTGAAGAAATCTACCCAATCTGCTTTTACTCACACCTAAATCACCTGCTAAGACTCTCATAGTGGAATGCGGGTTTTCATGAAGGGTCAAAAGGGTTTGTAGCTACACATCTTCATTTAGTATACTTAGTCGACCAAATCTGGGCAGATCTTTAACGTGACCATGGTTTCGAAACTTTGCTTCAGTTCGGCTTACAGTGGATCGATTTATTGGTGGCCGATTCGAATGTGTTAAAACACAAACTTCCTCATGAGTTCCAATTATATCACTATACCCAATCATCATGAGAATTTCAATCCGTTCCGTTTCACTTAGATTCATGTTTTTACAAAACTAATACAAGTTAACAACGCCACACAACACATTACTTTCGGTGTAGTTTGGGCTGCGGCTGGATAATTATAGATACACGTGCCTGTCCCAGAATCCCACCTTAATAGAGCCATAGTAATTAATCCGCCCTTTCACAACTATTCCTCCGGTTGTGAAATGTATCCGTTTACGACTCCTACCGAGGAACTTTCCTTTCGTCGGACCCGCACACCTGACTATTCGATTCACCTATTCTCCACCCTCAGGAGTAGTTTCATTAGGCATTAGGGTCGAGTCCAGTCGTTCGCGGTCGTTGGGCCGGCCAAAGGGCTTTTGATAACCCCGCATTGAGAGGTTGCTATTCATAGCTGTGAAGGAACGGGTTTCCACTACATTGTCACAGTCAATGGCGCTCTTCGAGCGGCTCTTTGAAAGTCGCTGTTATGAAACGTCTCGAGTTGAATGTCTTGAAGTGGGCCGTGAAGATTCTGATGTCACCAAGGCGATATTATAAAGTTATGTTGGATAAAATAAACCTTTTACACTCATATTACATGATCTCTACGGTAATACCGCAAATAGTAATTTACGTAACAAATTCGGAAATAGGTATTTTTGTATCTAAAACGCGAAATGATACATTCAAAGTATCCATTCGAGAACACAAAAGCATTTTGCGTACCAGACAAACTATATTTTTTCAAGAACTGCAATAAAGCAAGACACGAGGCAAGGCAATTGTGTTATGTACAATTTAATTTATATTTGACATCGTTTGAACCGTGTTTGAATCAGTATGGTTTAGGTGCGGTGACTATCATAGTAACGTAATAAACAACAAAAATTAGTTGTTTGAAAAAGTAGTGTGAGAAGAGTGTGCAATTCAAAATTCCAAGTGTTCAATTCAAAATGAGCTCGGAAAGTGAAGACAAGCATTTACCAGTGGAAGTATTGGAAGCAGCACAAAGTACTGTTTCACAATTAATCCCCAAAAATTTGTCAAGGCAGTACGAGACCTACAACGAATTCAAAGATTGGTGTAGTTAGAAGAAAATTCAAAATGTGGCATATTTCGAACATAAAATTACACATTCGACGTTATCGTCAGTTTATCACATGTTAAAGAGTACAATGAATGCCAAAGACAATGTAAATATCCGAAAATTTCCAAAACTAATAGGTATCATATTTGAAAAGCGAATCAGCTGGATACCATCCAAATAAGTCCAGATTTCTAACGAAATAGAGATTTTTAAAAGGAGCACCTAATAATAGATGTCTGCTAGAAAAAGTTATTTAAATTAATATAAATCGATCGCTAATGTCATTTTCATAATTGGTGTTTGTGGAGCTTTGAGAAGAGATGAACTACTAAAGATAACGATCGATGATATAGAAGACAAAGATTCAATTATTATGATAATATATAAAACCCATACCCATCTACAAAATTTTTAAAAATATCGGTCTTCTTTAATAAAATTTCTGTCTCGTCAAACCTCGCCGATCTTCTTAAAATTTTGCACGTCTCCATAATTTACGATTCTGAACAACTTTTTCAAGTAACATTTTGCTGTATTTTCAGCAGAAAAGGCACTTTACCTGAAACCAAAACAGTTTTTACTCGGTGCACTGAGCATTTCAAATAGGATTATTTCAAAAATGGTTACGCCTACCGACTTCAGCAAGGTATAGCTTTTTCAAGTAAAACAGGTAGGAGAATCGATTGTTTCGATAGTCAGATTGATACATTAAATTGCAAAAAAGTTCTATCATATGGTGTGCCACAAGTGGCGCCCTCTACAAGTGATGTCAAAATTAGAAACATATTTGAATTTCTCGTTCGCAAAACCCCCGATTTACAAATTTTATGTAAATATTTAGATTTCTTAAGAAGTTATTTATAAATATCGAAGATAAAATTTTAACTTTAACACCCTGTAACTCTGTTAATAATCAGTTTTGAAAAAAATGTTATAGAAAGAGGTAGCATTTATTTTCGGTCTAGAATTATCCCCTGAATTTTTTGCTCATCATTTCTGGACACCCTGTATATATCCTTCAGCGACATTGGTAGATTTCCAATGTCTCTTTAACTTTGTGATATTTCCACCATTATCAACAAATAACGTCGTCAAAGTTCGACGAAGGCAATGGCTTGAGTAATTTTTAGGGTTGGGTAGCTTTAAAAATTCTGCAAAGTCTGATTTCAATTCGGAATCGCTTGGCTAGAGACTACAGTAGTCCAGCGATGAAAGGTTGAAAATACTACAACAATAATTTTTACTCGGAAACTGTAAAGATTTTACAAAAATTGTTTTACGATATTGACTCAATTTTCATGAAGCATCTATTCTAAATTTTTTAGATAAGTTCTGAATCACTCGCTCGTTGATAAGCTTAACATGAAGCAATTATGTAGATTCCATCCTGATTTGAATATTTCTTAAAAACGAATCGCTTCCAGCGTTTGCAATCTCTATTGTTAGTATAACCGAACCTATATCATTTCCTCCTTTCATTACTTTATGAGAATAAAAGTCCTCCCGGAACGAACCCCTAAGCCTTTATATCCATACTTTAGGATTATTATCAGGTTCCTATGGCGAATACCGGCGCAGTCGGCAGTATCCCCGTCTCCCCACCCTCATAAATATTCCCTTTGGAGAGATCCTAATCAGGTCGTCGAAAACTACGCAGACGGCATAAATTTCGCGGGTGCTGAAAGAATTCCGTTTAACGGGAAAGGAATTATGACGGCGATTTGCATGGGAATGGGGAGAAGTAGACTAAATACAGGCCCCCGAACAATGGCAACGGACGGACCTCATTCACGGTATCTGGGATGGGATTTCGTGTTGCCCGGCCGTTTCATACCTGTTTAACATAATTATGGCCCGACACGAATAACGCGATTTGTAAAACAAACCGGCGGGAAGATAAAAACTTCCGTGATTCGCACGGATACGGGTTAATTTTTGTTAGAACGCCGCGCGGCAGTTTGGGATGTCATAATGTCGTTGATTGTGTCATGCAACACTTCCAGCAAATTGCAACACAAGTCTGAGACTCATGCTATGATATGAACACAGATATTTACAATTATATACACGATTTAACAATTACAGTGGAGGCGGTACATTGGGATGGGCAGGGATCATACAAAAAGATAAAATTTTCTCGGATTCAGCTAATAGGGAACATTTTGCTATTTATGAAATTAATTTCTACTGGCCTAATAATATTGTGATTAATTAATAATTCATTTTCTATTATTTTAATGTTACCATAACATAAAACATTTTTGACGTCACTGCTGTCATATTGATGATACTGTGACGCCATGTTATTTGTTTACAAACAAATTATTCAAACAATGTCTATTACAAATTATAGTGCATGCTGGCGTTTATTTCAGTATTTTGTATGACTTTCGTATCCTGTTTCTTAATTTGAAATAATTAAAACATCGTAAAGTATTCCTAAATATTGTTTAGTATCACAGTGCATATACCCACTACTCCAAATACGAATATAATGTTTTAAATCATGATGTAGCTACTGCAAATTCAGAATTATTTGGCAAATCAATTTAAAAGGTTTTTTTTATTTGTAATGAACTGCACACCTGAACCTAAGCATATGGCCACTTTATACTCTAATATGTAAATTTGTTCTCCTTGGCCGTTATTTCTTGCATTTTATTACAATTTTGTACATCTGCGTTATTATAAATACTTCCATTTTTTGTTTTGCAATAGATAAGCAAGACGTATTATCCATCCTTATACTTTCCCATTTATAACGGAATAACATTCGAAAATGGGAAAGTAATTGAAACCGTATAATCCCCTAAGGGGTCCAGAAAACTGCTGAATGTGAGGCAAGATACTTGAAATAATCGTCTTTGCAGTTAGAATTGGAATTGCTCTTTCCTCATTTGGAACGCATCGAATATAGCCGTGTCATCTTTTCGTTCATAGAATCTGCCAATGGCTTGTTTTAAAAATATTAGTTGTATGTTTATTTATATAGTACTTTTCAACATGGATTTTATCTAAAATAACAAGACATTGTATGAAAAACTTAAATATATATATATAAAGTAGCTTACAATCTCAAAAAAATACGCTAGCATTACATTTTCATCAGTTCTTAGAGTATTTTTTCTTGGATTTTAAAGGGAGTAAGCTTGAGGATGCTTCTCGAGCGGCATAATAATGACTTCTGTATTGGTGGAACATTCTTTCCCAGTTGTTATATCTTTATTAATATATTTAACGTGTTACAAACCGTGGACTTGTTATTTCTAATCTAACAACCCCACAAAGATACTCTTGATTTTGCTTAGCTTTCCTATACTTGGTGTTTAATATACTATTATTCATGTCAAGTCCAACTAAGTGATAAAGATCGAGTTGAATTTACGGCATTGCCATTTTGCAAAGCAATGGTTATGATGTCACAGACACTATTTACGTCACAAATAGCCGAAAAAGAATAAATAAACACTGTATTAGTTCGTCTATCTAAAGAGACTATTTTTTAAGTTTCGTACGTAGGTTTATTGTAGATTGAACATTTTTATGTTGTGAATTCCAAAACCTCTTCTTTAAACCACCCACGCCGTATTTCTAATAACGATATAACCTTATTCTCTAATATAACTAGCTCTTTGTTCATTGAACTACATACTTTCTCTTCGATTCGACTAAGAAAAAAAAAGTAACGGTGTGTTTTTTGTTACAGTGGCGGCGGCGACGATGTCCAGCGTTCCATCGAGCTCCTAGACCGCGTGCTTTCGGAATTCGATGATGTGGAAAATGCGAATCAGGTCCAAAACGTGAGTATCGACCCGCTCGCCTTCTACGAAAAAAAAAAGCGGCTAGCATTATATCCAAGACCCAAGGCCTTGAATATATTGCTTGTAGAGTTTGATTTAATATACCTACAACAAGACATGATATATTAATTTTTTTGCCTGTATCTTTCGCGTTTCGTCTTTCGGGAGGCTAACCGGGTTTCTTTGAAACTTTCTGAACTGGCAAAAGAAAGGATTAGAAACTGGGAAAATCTATAGTGTTTGATTTCATCACTCTTTTGAATTGTTTTTAAATTTCTTGCTGTATGTCATCGAAATGTCCTTCTATTCCAGTATAATGAAACTACGGTTAAAAAATTGTTGCCAAATGAAAAAATAGGAAATAAATAAGTCTCAAGCCATGTTTTATTTTAAATTGTTTGAAATTTATTTGAACAACTAGGAAAATAAAATCAAATAAGTCTCTGATTTTTTTAATTCTAGGATAAAATATTTCTCTGTTTTTCTGATATAATAATGGCTCAACTTCTGGCCACAGTGGTGTTCATAAAGGTAGAAACACTATGCGGTCGCTTTCTAGGCGCATTGCAGACCATGATAGTCCCGTTCTCGTTTACTGAAGAATCTTCTAATGACTTTTACATGTTTCCACTAGAAGGTCGAGGATGGATTCGCTCGCATTGCCAAAAACTTTCTTTTCGGCCAGTTGCGTTAAATATAAAAGCTAATAAAAATATTTCTTCCACAGAACATATTTTGACACCAAAATATTACAGTAGAACAAGTCGAGAGAACGAACATAATACCAAGGTTAATTTTCTTCAAAAAATGTGCATAATAAACTTGCATATTATTAAGAAACTATTCGATGTTTTAAGGCAAATTCTGAATGATGAAAAAAATCCTATTTTTATCGAAACTGCAGAACTACGTATAGTTAATTGACAGTGACAAATACCGCTTTGCTAGTAAGCGAAACTTGCTCTTTAGAACACAGCAAACGTTAAATTTGCTAATTTGATTTATAGAAAACCCCTTGCCATTAATATCACGCATTTAAGGCGTTTGATTCCCCATCTAATAATTTAATTACATAGAAATCGTATTTCTGTCGTATCGCTTTTTCCCATGTACCTACCTCAAAATTTGATTGGCAAGGTCGCGCTACTCATATCATTAACGTAAAAAAATTAGGTAGGTACGTCGAGAAACGTGAATCATCCATGAAATATTTAGCAGTAATATCGATTGGGTTCGAACGTAATTATATACAATTTCTGAGCGGCGTGTAATAAATTTAAAGATATGAAATATAAAGGCGTGTATTAAATACGTGGTTTATTTAGAAGATTGTCGACGTGCAGCAATAATCAAAAAATTAATACATTGTGATTCAGTCATAGTATTAATTTTAAGAGAAGATAGAAAAATGTATATAATACGAATACGTGATTAAAAAAAATAAATACATGAAAAAATATATTTTCAAATAGTTAAAACCTCTTTCGGATTGTTATGACCGCTGGTGGCAGTTCAACTCGGTGTCGGCCTAACGCGACGTTGCCAAATTTAAATATTTTCCAAGTATTTGTGGAAATGTTAAAATATGTAATAATGAATGCTATAAATATTTTATATTGAAGTTATAAACTTGTCACGTATTAATTAATAAACCCTTTATGTTTCTTTGCATAATTATTGAGATGAAAATATTCACTAGATACATTATTAAGAGAAACTGAAAATTTGTTCGTATTTAAATGCTGACTGTAATAGCAAAAACTCTTGTGCTGTCAACAAAAATCAGTCCGAGACATATACAATGATAATCCAACAACAGTAAATCTTGACTTACTTGGTTTAGGTAAATAACCTTATTTTTAATACCTACTCAATGTCTAAAGCCGTGTTCTCATAGAAGTGAAATTTGCGACAAATTATTAAGTGTCAACTTTTCGCAAAAAACAGGAATATTATCCCTATTTTGCCATTATGTGGGATGACTAAGTAACACTTGTAACCCCTGCTCTACTTTTTTCTTCCAGATTCAGCAGATCACCACGTCGACGTCCACCCCGCAGCTGCGCGGTCCCAATCCGGTCACCGGAGCCCCCAACAGTGTGCCTGCATCCACCCCGATGACGAGAGCCCTTCGCTGGGCCACCAGTCCGAAGACGATGGCTACATGAGCATGAACGGCCGCAAGCAGCCCAAGTTCAGCTTGGCCTTCAAGCCGCTGGCGGAGGTGCCCGTCCATCACGAGGGGGTGGTCCAGCAGCTGGGCTCGCCTGGGGTACGACCTGGAGATCCGGATGACTTCCGCCCGCCGGAGGAGGCACAGAGGCTCATCGCCACGCTGCTGCCGAAGTAAGTATCTGGTATAGTGAGAAAAACCATTCTTAGATCGTTTTTGCAAAAAATTAAGATTTGCGCTAAACGTCATTTTGGTTCTTATTACGATATAGTTTGAAGAACCAAAATGGCTACGGTTACTGTTTTTTTTACGTGAAGGTATTGAAGATGTGGTTTTTAGAGTTTTTTCATAGATTTATTAGTAAAGGGAGATGTAACTGTTTCCATTTTCAAGCAGTCAGGTAACGTCATTATTCTTATTAATATGGACGTCTGGGAGATTTCATTGGGTTTCAGCAATTGTCATATTTTCAATTATACAAAAATTTGCAGATTGTAAATAGTGCTCGGAATAAATTATTTAATGAATTCTAGCATAAATACCATATGATAATATATTGTAATTCTAATCAAAATATAATTAATTATACTAACACTTTTTGCGTCAAGTTAATATATGATTTATTAAATAAATTTATTTCAGTATCATTTGCTACTAACAAAATATAGAGGGTATGGCAATGTTCCTTACTGTTATATGAATATGTTCATGGATATAGCAGTCCCGCCACTACACATTCTAAGGTTCGGTGTGCAGTGTTGCTGTTAGACGGAATTTTTGTGTTTTTTTTATAGAACTGTTATAGATAGATAGATAGATATTTATTAGTGTTACATACACTAAAGTGTTTACACACGTCAGAAAAAGTTTAAAGTCATATTATAAAATCATCAAGATATTCGAATTGTTAAGAAAATGATTCGTCAATGTCAAGTGTATGGAAAATTGAGTTCTTTTTAATAAACCGATTTTGTCAAAATGCACTGCGTTGCATAAAGCCGGAATTTTCACGTTCTCTTTCGCGGTTTTCTTTCTCATACTCAATGTTTGATACAAAACACACGGCAATTTATGGTTTTCTTCGGTTTTTCTTAATTGAATTTGTTTGAACACTGAATCACCTATTAAATAGATACTTTATATCGAAATGACTTTTTTGTTCTACTTTTCATGGTCAACTGTTACAGTTAATATAAAGACTCGATATAATTGAATTTTTGCCGGATTATATTACACTTACATGCATTAAGAACTGTTGCTACTATTATCTACTGAGAAAAAATATAGTTTCCTTTCTTGAGGATAATTTACAGATAATTACGAATAATATATTAGGTTTGATTCATTAATATCATTAAACTAAAGGATCTGTCGAGGCCGTCCCGTTCTGGTAATCTCGAGCAATGTTATTGCGAAGTGTATTTTATTTTCTTTGAAACAAAACACCACAATAACAGTGCGATACTTAGACGGCTGGATGTGGTTGGATTACGCGTTTATTTCACTTATTCGAACAGTTATTTAAAGTAGGCTAAGGACGTTTCTAGTTGACGCAATTCGAGAAATTGAAAAATGTTTTCAATGTATGCCGTTGTGAAATTAAATCATTTACTGCAAGAGGTTTAAAAAATGAAATCGGAGAATTGCTACAGTTTAAGGATTTTTTCATAATTTTCGAGCTGTAGATGGAGAAAATGTGCTAGAATAAATCTCAAGGCTCCCATGCTCCCATTGTCGAGATACTAGGCGAAAGAGCATTTTTGAAATCTACGTTGTTGAATTTTTCTTGAAAAATTGACTAAAACAAATTTAAAGTAATATTTAAACGCCGACTTTTTGTTCACATTTCATGACTTGAGAGGTGGCTGGATGAATCGCGTTCTCGTACTGGAACTGAAAAGAAAAATCTAGACTTTTCTGGTGATTCGGTTGGTACTAGTTAGTTGAGATTTCGGAGGTGATTATAACTTGAGCAATGTTAAAGCGATTTGAATAATTCTATAGTTTGTGAATGTAGGGTGGTTTAATCTATGAAAAATTGATTAGTTGTTTCTTGTGCTAGAAGTTGAACTATACCGTGCCTTCATAAATGATTACAAGTCACGTGATCAGAGTCGAGATTTTCAAATCAATCGCGGAGCAATTCATATGCGAATATCCTTTTCCTCACTACGGCAATTGAGAGACAAGAAATCTATTTGCATACGAGTTGTTCTTCGAGAATCACGTGGCTTGTAATCATTTATGAAGGCACTGTAGAAGAAACACATAAAATGGGGATATTGCATGATTTTTACAAGTACGTGCAGAAGAAAGAAGGTATTATTTTTATCGAAATGGCGTTCGTCCTAGACAATTTCGTGGAAAATTAAGCCTAAAAACGGTATTTAAAAATTTAGTCTGGCTACGCCTCACAAAACAGTCGCCTCCACATCGTAGACCTGTGACGTCAGACGCCGTTCGCACGTGCATACCTAAATAAGCAGTGTGCTTTAGTTCATATCTGTATTCGATTTGTCAGTTGTGATATAATTAGATGTTATTGTGTTATATATACCTTGGTATTGGAATAAAGTTGCAAAATAAATTCGTAAAATGGTCACTAAAGTCCATCTCATCGGGCAAATGGATGAAGTATTGCATTTTGCCATTATATGTATACGAATACAGCATACAGTAACTAATAAAAAATATTTCGTTGTGCCAAAAAATGAAAAGAAAAATGTGGTGTAGGGCGATGAAGCGCGACGAAAGGAAGCAATTGTAACATTGTTTGTTTGTGAAGATCGTTTTAATGTAATTTTAATTGGAAATACAGGTTTAAGTTGAAAAAAAAATAAATAAAATGTAAAGTTGTACCTAAAGAATCAGTTAAACCTTTCTATTAAGCTTAGCGAACCTATACATGTCATGTAGAGAATCCAATGGTAAAGGAAGCATGTTATTTGAGGTGTTTATAAAGTTTTGCTATCTGACTTCATTACATTTATTCTGAAAACATAATAAACAAAAATAATAAATAATGATTTTAAATCAGTAGTAAATTGCCATAAGAAGTTTTAAAGTAATTTTAAAAAATTAATAAATATTAAATATCATCATTCATTACCTTTGTTTATTATTTTTAAGTAGTTTAACCATCTATCTGGTAGGTGAGATAGATGAGACATCTATCTGGTACTTACCCAACAGCATTGCCGTCGTAACTGTCACGAGCGGATCTATATTGTAAACAAATGAATAAGTTACGTGTAGCAATACCGTAAGTTCACCACATTACCACTAATAATTACGACTTTTTCTTTAGTTTTGTTGGGTTTTTGCCACACTTCTGAAAAAATAATAAAGATTAATTAAATAAGCCCTTGCGCCAATCACATCACTATCGCGCACGGTGCTGTGATTTTTGTTATTTTTTACTTATCTGCTTTTTTCAGTGTGAGATTTTTTGGTTAGGCAAACTTAGTTTCAAAAATAACCCTTGACTGTTCCGTTTGGCGCAAGGGCTTATTTAATTAATCTTTATTATTTTTCAGAAGTGTGGCAAAAACCCAACAAAACTAAAGAAAAACTAAAATTATGCCACAAATAAATAGCTTCAGACAATAAAATAATTATGACATTACCTACAGAGTATTTTTACACAATGTATCTATGATCATGATCAACAGAGACGCAAAAATACAAGAAACAAACGTAACCTGCACACGGACACAAACCGCGCTGAACGGCGTGTAACGTCACACCAATGATATCGCGTTTTCGGCCACATGGTTTTGTTTACATTCTATGGCAAATTATTAATGTTAATATTTTACTTATTATGCGATTAAGGCACATGTTCTGACCTTTCAATGTTTGAAAGATTACTCTGTAGTACATTTCAAATCAATATAAAATTCATCTTCCCCATTATTGTTCATTAACAACCTTTTTGGTTTCTTGCTGTAAAATATTGAATTCATTTTTACATTTTACAGGGTGTCACCCACACACAGGCCGAAACCCATCGGCAGCACGGGCCGCAACCGTTCTTTCCCCTTGACGCAGCTACCTACTCGCATGGATACCATCCCACCTCCGCAAAGGTTCCAAAACGACTGCGTCCCCCTCATCAACGGCTTGCCGGACCCCATTCACACTGCCACGCAAACTACGTTGGTAAGTCGATTGAAATATAAGAAAAAAACAATCCTTGAACCGGAATTCGTATACGGGACCAAAAATAACGATTTCCGAAGGCTCTGTCCTATTTTCTTTGATTCCTACTACACTTTCAGCCTAAAACCAAACACCAGAGGCCGTACGGCTGGGAAAACAACGACTTTCAGCTGCATCCGCCTCCGCCGCCTCCAGGATACAGGTTCGGCAGCCTGCCTTACCAGCACGGTGTCTACCCCATCACGTCCCCCATCAGAATGCCCCCTAGGACTGTTCCTACGGCCCTAGAGCGGCATAGGGAGGTTAAAAGGTGAGTCTTTTGTATCAGTGAGATTACAAAGTCTCAACAATCTGTTTCTTGTTAACTTCAGCGAAACTAGATGATTTTAATCTATAGACTGGAAAATTTTCTAAAATGCGTTATACGCAAAGAAATGGCTCAGACAAAAATTCTCAGTTGAAGGTCAAGGAAATTCTTTAAAATGGAAACTCCTGTTTTCCACACCGGTTTCAAAAAGAGCGGAAAATTTTATGTTAAACAATATTTTAAAATTTGTTACTGTGACCTTGAGAAGGTCAAATCAAGGTCAATTCGTCAAAAAGCACTTACAAGTTGTTTATTCGCATTTTGGAGGTTTTCTGAATAAACTACAATAGATTTCATTAGAAACCATGGCCACAACCGTCAATGATCTTAAGGTTTAAACTGAAGATCATGATTCGAGTTTTTCGTTTTATCTACTTGTTTAATGTACCTGAATGTATCTGCAGCATTTATAATTTTGATAAAACCTGCAAAATGCGAATAAACAGATTCTGAGGGCTTTCTGAACATTTGAGATTCTCAAGGTTATAATAACAAATTTTAGCATTTAAAAAATGTTACAAAAGCTAAAAATAAAGAATACACACATACAGTACATATTGTGGGTGTAATTCAACGCTGGTCGAGGCTTCAGTCTGCAGAGTAGTTAGTTTCACGCACTATTGTTAATACCTAAAAATATATAAAAAAAAATTAAAATACCATATCTAACATAAAATTTCCTGCACATTTCAAATCTGGTGTGAAAAATAGGGGTTTCCATGTAAAAAAAATTGCTTCGACCTTCAAATGACCTTGAAAATTACCCTGATTGTGAGCGTAATTCAATGCTGGTCAGCAGAATAATTGTTCCCATATTTAACAAAAAAAAAATATATAAAATAGCAGTATGTAGTTTTGCATTATAGATGGTAATGATCTATATCATTAACATAAAAATATTAATCACAATTTAGACATGGAAGCGAAGACAATCTCTCCAGTGACCTTGACGACACCCCAGCCTTAAGACCCCTCAGTGAACTAGCCGATGATGAACACTTCTCCGACGATTCCCTGGAAGAGATATTACCCCCACCACCCCCACCGGTCTGTAACAAAAGAGCCAGTATAGCCTGGGAAGTACCTTTAGACGATGAGGCTCTCCTTACACCAGGTAAAACACTAGAAGATCTACCTAGATCGGATATCTCAATCTTATATTTCCAGGTAGTACTAAAGTAATAGGCAGGCGAAGGAGAAAATCCGGGTCGTATTCCAGCACCAGTTCAATACCCAACAGACTGAAAGAACTGGAGGACTGGCCTGACCCTCCACCTTGTACGACCGAAGACGAGGTCACCTCCCCCTTTTCGGATTCCGACGATCACTTAATTCTACCCCCAGAACTGAATTCTGCCAATATGTCCGGGAACAGCACTTATATCATTAGGAGAGGTAAATAAATGAACCAACTAAAGCTACAATTTGTTTATAAGAAACACACATTTATTATCTTAAGGCCGGTCTCGCAGTTGAGTGAAACTGCGATTTGGAACGGACGTAGCATTTGCTTTATGGAATATACAAAAAAATGTCCGAATATTAGCTATAGATGGCATTACCAGTCTCTAGACCCTCCAAAATCGCCAATTAATTTTCAAACACAGTTGTAATATATAGATATTGAGATCGTATTCTCAACTCAATTGATTTGAGAAAGTGTCATTATTATTGCAATAACTTGTACGTCTATATCTCGGCCGAAGGAAGTGTAAATATGCAACCAGCAGTACAATCACAATGCCAAAGTTATTTTTTTATTTTTTTGGGGCTTATCGGTTTTGTACATATACATATTAGCGGACAATAGTCTCTGGAAGAAACAAACATTTAGCCGTGATGTGGCAACGCAAGTGTGACGTTGTTCGTTTGTGACTCCACACCTTGATAACTTAGGAAATTGCTGTCAACACAGAATGCCACATTATCAGGGTATATGAGTTATCTTAAAGCAAAATAAAATATTTAACAAATAAATTAAATTCCCTGATATCTTCTTCATTAACAACTGTTTATAATATAATTATAAAAGGCACCTAATTATATTAATTTAGTATACACGTTATTACGCATTATTTCCAGGTAAAAGAGACAGGAAAACCCTGGTGAACCTAGGCAGCTCCGTAACCTCAAACTCCTCCTTGAATTCTCGCTTAAGTTCGGAACTAAGCATACCAACCAGTAGGTTTAGCGCAGACTTAAATTCCCAACTAAGTCGGGAGCTGCAAACCCCGAATTCTAGATACAGCATAGACCTAAGCACCCCCCACTCGAGGCTCAGCCAGGAATTACACTCCCCCAAATCCAGATACAGCTTAGATCTGAACAATTCCAGGATACTGAGCCAGGAGTTCAGCAGTTCGGCATCCAGATTGAGCGTAGACCTTTCCAGCTCCAGATCGAGCACGCCCAGCAAGCGCAGCAGTGATCTGAAGAAGCACAGCACAACATTCGACAACATAAAGTCTTTAGTTAGACAAGGGGTTATCGAAGATTTTGACATGCCCGAATCGACGACGGAACTTTGCACCTCCACTTCCCCCATCGTTAGAGTCGTTTCCCTGCCTAGCCTGAGCGCTGAAGAAGTCACGCCGCGAAGAGAACTGGACGTGACCGTAGAGGAAGAAGAAGAAATGGATAGTTCGCTGCCCAGCGCCGAGATTTCTCCCTTGAGGAAGATAGAGCAGAACATTAGCGAGTTGCTGGAGAGGAGAGACATAGAGGTGGTGCAAGACGACCGGTTTATGTTAAATGGAGTTGAAAATTTGAATAAAGAGAAGAGGGAAAAGAAAAAAGCTCCGTCCAAACCCAGCAGGGAGTCCAGGAATAGCGAGAAGCAGAAAGCAAACGATCTTCAGAAGTCCAACAGCCATAACGAGATACAGAAGTCTGAGGATTACTACAGGCAACTTTTACTAGAAGGTAAAACACGAGGTAAAATATATTTTCAGCAGAATTTGTAGCGGTTTTCATAAGCTGTGATAACCATTAAATATATTTTTTATTTTCCCCACATGAAATTGGAAGAAATCCTACTTGAGTTAAAAAAATATGTTTAGAGCTTACATATATAAAAAAAAATTTAAAAACTTAAAGTTTTCAGTTAATAAATAACCAATTTCGTGATCTAACCTAACCAAATCTAACCTAACTTAACTTTCTATCAAAATCATGTTTTTTTTTACTTGTACTTCATACATTTATTTGTTTCTATTTAAACCTGATAGTAATATTTTTTAAATTTATAATTCTAACTTTTCTCCCAATTTGATAATCTAACCTAACCAAACATAACCTAACCTGCTATCAATATCATTTTTTTTTTACTCGTACTTGATAAATTTCTTTTTTCTATCTTATTTAACACTGGTTTCGACTTGTGTTAAAGCCATCATCAAGGCTTTAAAATACAAGTGCAGGTTACATATAAAATTACAATATCAATAAAAAATCCAAACATATCACACATTATAAAATTTAATTTTATATTTGTACGTTTGATGTTTGTGGTTTTATTGATAATGTAATTTTATAATATGTAACTTGCACCATTGTTATTTTAGAACCTTGAAGATGGCCTTAATATAGGCCAAAACGTTGCCAATATGTCAGATCAATAGATCAATAAAAACTTCTTAAATATTTTTTAATTTACAATTCTAACTTCTTCCTAAAAACACATAAAACTGTCAGTTATTTGATAATCCAACTTAACTAGACCTAACCTAACTTAACTTGCTATCAAATTACAAATTTTACTTGTAACTTGAAAGCTTATTTTTTATATAACAGTTAAATCTGGAAATAATATACCTAATTCATATTTGCATTTTGATCTTTTCTCCTCAAAAACTGTAACTTATACTTTTTTGACATGCAAGTTGGGTTGTTCCCAATTGTAACTGAAATTCTGTCATGTGACTTATAAAAAAATATATTTATGGTGGCCGCTACACGCCTCCCTAAAACTTATTCGTTCAATCCACTTTCCCCGCAGGTAGCACCCCATTTCCGAAAAGAAATGGCATCCAGAAATCTGAAAGTGCCAAAGAAATGCTTATCGCTCACAGGGAGCGCGATCGGCCGTTGCCCACCTCCACGTCAGCCGACTTTCCCGTGCGAGTGGAGGTGCTGCAACACGAGTTCCCTCCGTTGCCTCCCTCACCAGTCGAAGAGGACGAAGATGAGTACTCGGAGATCCTCCACCCGTTCCAAAAGACTAGAGCGGACACCCTGCCCAACAGCAACGAGCCACCCGCAGTGCCTGCACACGGCGAACCCGTCTCTAACAGCCTCAAGACGCGGTCGATGGATGTTAACTACAATAGAGGTATGGTGTACACAAATACTCAATTCTTCTCTCTTTGACTTTCTATCCATCTCTTTGCCTTTATCTCTATCCCTTTGCCTTTTCTCCTGTATCTATTCCTTTCTCTTTTCTCTCTGTCCCTCTGCATTTCTTTGCCTGTCATTGGTTTTTTTTTAATCATTTGACAAAATTCAAGACATACTTTTTTATCTTTTGGAACATCTCGTATTTGCTAATATCAATATTTAATTCACAGGCAAAGAGAAACACTTATTACATTTAACAATTTTGTGAAATCATTAATAAATATCAGAAATCGAAGGCTCCAATATTAGACCCTGAGGAATACCTGAAGTAGTTGTTGTATGCAGTAAATAGCAAATATTAATGTAAATTCATTATTGTGAGGTCATTAATAAATATCAGAAATCAAAGAGGTCCAATATTAGAACCCCGAGGAACACCTAATGTCATAGACAGTAAATAATTATGTAAATTATTAAGTGTCTTAATTACAGGTAGGCGCAGTAACTTCTACAACACCTCCAACCGAAACATTCCACCGGAGCGAAGGACCCTCCCCACGGAACTACAAGACACGAAGAGAAGACCCTTCCAAAAGAGATCCTCAACCAGTCCTCAGGAGGAGCACCACCTGCAGACCTCTTGCAGCCTGCCGGAAACCCCCATCTTCGCCAGAGGTTGTGATATTCCTAGAACTCCGCACCGGCGAGCCCCTGATATCCCGGGCGGCAATCAAACCACCCCCAGACAAAGCAACACCATCGGTAGGTAAAATAAAACTTTTATTTTAACTCTACCTCCGAGATAACGTATACTAAATCATAACTTCCAATTCAGGCAGCCTGAACACCATCGGGAATATGTCCACGGGCGGATACCGTCGCGGCATGTCCCAGTCGGGTCTGGAACAGGCCATAGTAGGTGCCGAACTGCTGCGATTAGCCGGAGGACCTGGAAGGGGTTGGTATCCGAAACAAAGGCATCGGAGACCCGCCTCCATTGAGCACTTGGACAGGGCGGCTGGGCACAACCCCTGGGAACCGGCAAACAGAAAACCTCTCACTCTACCACCGAATTTAACCCCCAAGTTCTTCCAGAGGTCGCCCAGGGACGCGTTAAGGAGAGTTACCAGTTTACTTATTAAGAAAGGTGAGTAAAATATTTAATTAAATCACTCTTATCCTTTCATTACGTTGTTGTCCCAAAATGTACAGTTTTCTCCATGTCGATAAGCAACTTGCTGCATTCAATAACCATCTTACAACTGTAGCGCCACCTTTTGATCAGAAGCTTAATTTCCGTTAATATATGTATAGTACATATAGTAGAAACCTGTTATTTCTGTCGGTGTTTTGTTTAATTGACCACAGATGTCGCCACGTTGTCACTTTGGATAATTTCATCTATCACAAGAATTTCCATATAACCTCCCAAACAGTAAATAATACATAAAGAGATTGTTATAGAAAGCGTTAAAACTGACTGTATGTTTACATTTTTATAGCCAGTGGTGTTTATATAGCATGTATTTGTTTAGAATTTAGAGCCTATTCAAGGCAAACAAAAACTGAACCAGTCAGTCTCGGGATGGTGAGAGGCCTTGAGGCGCTACACAGGCGCTATATCTTAAAAATAACCGCGGCAGTAGTAGGCAAATTCTTAGAATATTCAGGTTATTTGTTCCTCCCCTTTTTCAATTTTTGCTTGTCAGCAACTACCAGCAGCTAGACAAATCAAATGATTGAGACCTACTTCTTGATATGAAGTATCAGGTTTCTTGAAATAATTCCAACAAGTCAGAGAAATTATAACAAAATAGGAGTATTAAATTGGAATTCTGTTTTCTATTGCTGTTGACTAATACTAAGGTATAGTCTATTAGAGAATAGACTATACCTTAGTATATTATATACATTTACCGACATAGTATAATCTATTCTATAGGTATAATTTTTTTGCAGTCTAAACTCTGTCCAATCAAAAACAATTCAGTACAACAAGTTCCATTTTTTCTTTTGAAGATAAAAATGATCCATGTAAATAACAAATTAACTACGAAAGCATTATAATGGCGTCATTTATAAGTACTGTGATTAATATTAGGTTTGTTTTTGCAACAGTTGGAAACAGTTTGAAATTATCAGGAATGTCCGTCCAACTATTCATTGCGTTAAATGGTAACGCGTTCTCAACTTAACTGGTCCCATATTTCTGACTGTTTCAAACCGTTTCCATCTGCTGCAAAAACAAACCCATTGTTAGGCTAAACAAAGTATCCATAATAGTAGCCATTTTGGTTCCTCAAATTTAAGATATAATGGCCGCATGCAGGTTTGTGGCAGTTTAATTGTAATTGTTCTTGCTAAAATACTATTTTAATATGTTATATGTGACTTCTTAAACATATAATTTGTAAGGGCTTAGGTCCCAAAGATAGGATATCCACGACCGCCTCCATTTTGGTTCTTCTAAAGATAACTCTCAGTTTACAAAAAATTTGCTTTCTGATAAAATTCGCTGCCGTGAGGCCAGTGAGCGCTTCCGACAGCGGGGTTTGAAAGTCATGAAAAAAGGGGCAACAACAATTAGTTCTCACGACGGAATTTGAAAAAATCAGCTTATGACATGTATTTGTAAAGATCATAAATTTATTTTCCTCTTAAATAAAAAAATACGTTGGCGACAATTAACTTAAACAATCGAATTGAACAGATTGTTTACTAAATTTTAAACAAAAATACCTAGATCTTTCTTTAGTTTCATTGGGTTTTTGCCACAGTTCTGAAAATAATAGGGATTAATTAAATAAGCCCTTGCGCCAAACGGATCAATCAAGGGTTGTTTTTGAAACTAAGTTTGTCTAACCAAAAATAACCCTAAACATCCGTTTGACGTAAGGGCTTATTTAATTAATCTTTATTTTTTCAGAAGTGTGGCAAAAACCCAATAAACTAAAGAAAAACTAAAATTATGCCACAAATAAATAGCTTCAGAGAATTATCTACATTTTCCTGATAAAATTGTTTTAATATATAAACAAGAGGTACTTCAAAGATGAAGAAACTAATTCTGCAGTAAAGAATTCTACAGGCAATTGCCTTATAAAATATAAATAGGTACATGTAGAAAACATGTATAACACTCTTTATCTGCCACATACTAAACCGATATTTAAAAATAAAATCCAGTATTTTTTAATTCTCTCACCTTATCTTCCTTCTATCACTAGCGGATTTCCCTAGTGACCGGCCACTTGTGTTTGGTTATGCCAGTTTTAGTTTCCTGCTTTGTTCCAGGAAACAACGGCAAGGAGCCAAGGAAAGAAAAGGAAGTCGTCTCGCCGACCATCCACGAGAACGCGAATGGTGAGTTGATCTAATTTTTTAAGGGCGCCGTATTCTTGAAATAGTGTTTTCTACAATTACAAGTAATTTTAGACATTTAAGAACTGAATAATATAGTGTTTAGCAAATAACAAGAATATTATCTCATGCCACCTGCGAATATTCAAAGGTACCGAAGTAAAATCAATATACAGGGTGTTCGGAAAGTAATGGGACCCAGCTTAAGCATTGCGAAAGAGTAAGTAGTGCTGCATATCGTACAGGGCGCTCTTCACGGTTTTTTTGTAACTCATTTTTATCGTATCTTTTTGTTGGTCCTACTCTGCGATCTGTCCAACAAGCTTTTAGGTACTGAAATCTTTCAAAGTACGTGTTTTAAATTGAACTATAGGTGTAAACATTGTTATAACATAAATTTACATAGTTCTGCATATAAGATTGTTCACTTTTGTTTATAAGTATGGGAAAATAATTGTTAAAATGTGGGATTAGAATAGCAAAATAATGTGTACATGCATTTTAAAAGTTATTATATTATTTGAGGAGAGTTTAAATAGTAAAATTGGATAAACAATCAGTAATTTTATTTTTGATATTACTTTTGCTCTACGTGTTTTATTTTTCGAGATTTCAGTACCTAAAAACAAATTTGATCATTTTGCGGCGAGAAATACGGCGACCTTAATCTTATCCACTCCCGGCGAGTGCATGTGCAACCTTCGAACGATTTTTATTAGCGTTTTTCAATAAAAGAAAAGTTACCACAACTCGTAGACTAGCCCGTTTACGGTACCATATCATCTTGAAACAGTATTTTCTACAAATACAAATAATTTTCGTTATTTAAGAACTGAATAATATAGAGTTTAGTAAGTAACAGGAATGTTATCTCATGCCAATTGCGAATATTCGAAGGTACCGAAATAAAACAAATATATAACGACAGAAAGCGGTCTAATCAACAAATTTTTAGGTACAGAAATCTTTCAAAATACGTATTTTTCAAATTTAACTATAGATGTAAATATTGTTACAACTTAAACTTAATAATTCTGTATATAAGATTGTTCACTTTTGTTTATAGGTATGTGAAAATAATTGTTAAAATGTGGGATTAGAATAGCAAAATAATGTGTTTTACAAACGCATTTAAAAGCTATTATTTTATTTGAGGAGAATTTAAATTGTAATAATGGATAAACAAAATATCAACAACTTCATTTTTGATATTACTTTTCTTCAACGTGTTTTGTTCTCCGAGATTTCAGTACCTAAAACACCACAAATTTGATCATTTTACGGCGAGAAATACGGCTACCTTAAGAGGGCTATGTCTCAAGCGTTAACTCTCGAGTAGGGAGACATCTTAAATTGTCAGGTAATTATTTACAACAGCGGAAACCTCTCCAATCTTAATTACAAAAATTCCTACCCCCCTATTTTTGAAGATGCTGACCATGAATCTAAAATTAGTCTTTTTGGGTCAAGCCTAGTTTTCAAAAAAAATTGTTCAACATCTTAACTTCTATGTATACGTTAGGTTGATGTTGCAATATAATGCCAATTTATATTGACAACAAAGCCTTTGTATTGCAACTTCAACCTAATGTAACATATACTTACAAATGTCAAATTCTGGCATGATGTGTATGCTTCCAAATTAACTTTGGTGTTACCACACTACAGCACATTACAGAATTCTAGATTGAAATTCTGATGATTCGATCATCGTCTGCTAAATCGCATCGCCTTTGTAATACTTATATGTGGAATTACCTGAATTTCAATCTAGAATTCAGTAATGTGCTGTAATGTGGCGACATCTACGTCAGTATTTGCAAATATACACGTCAAGCCATAAATGTCAGAATTTGATGTTGACACTATAATAGCTTATCTTTTAATAGAACCTACTTATTTAATTTGGTTTGCAAAAATGTACTTATTTTTCCGATACTTCACACAAAGCTTTCGTGTCTAAATATTTTACATTTTTCATAAAACTGGGTACATGCGTATTAACAATGAACTGCTACTCTTTCATTTTGACCATAAAAACACAATATTTATTATTTTAGGTTGTGTCAAATTATAAATTTAAAAATTGGACGTAAACGTACACCTTAACAAATATATGACATTTGTCATAATTTCTATGAAACATTGAAACAATTGTCGACTATTTCCACCTACGTCATATTTGTGTTGTAGAGTGCTGCCACGCGCGGTGAGTCACTGCAAACGTTCAAAGGAACATATTAGACAAGCACGGCTGCTGCGATTTAGCAGACGGTTGTTAAATTTTGCCGGCTTTTGCTTTTACATACTTTAAAATGGCGGCCATCAGAAGGCATTTATTTGGCACAGCTTTAATTTTATTTATCTTAATCTACCGTACAAAACCAATCCAATCGTCACTTTAACGACCTATTATGGTGAAAGTAAATCGACATTTTATTTTGTGCGTAATCTCAAAAATTCAAAAATCCAGCCCGTGCCAGGATAGCCAGATGCCAAGAAACTACGAGACCAACCGCGGAGTTTTCGGTGCTAGTAACCCCGGCATCTTATCCATATGGCAGCGTTGAAAATTTATAAAGTCGTGACACAGTAATTTATGTAGGTTTATTTTTATCGCATTTTTATTATTCTGAAACAAGTGACGCGGTCCGCAATAAAAATGATTTTATCTGACGTACCAGTGCTTTCTTTAGAACCGTTACAGTATTTTTAGCGGTGAATCGGAGAAATTTTGGCAATTGTTTTTGAGGTCTTTCCGTGGCTAAAGTAATTTATGGTCGCTGATAGACAAATATGATACGCTTGTAAAATAATAAATATTTCTTATGTGATCTCTAATCGCTCTGCTTACTATCGTGTCTTTATTTTTGTTATAAAAGGTGGATATTTGAGTGACAAATAAATTTTCCCGTTGGGTAAATCTGTCTGACAGTTTTAGTACAGTGGCGACTTGTAGACTTAATAATAGGTGAAAACGAAGGATAAATAATACTTTGCAGCGAATTTTATATTAAAAAAAGTTTGAAAAAGATCTTCGATTCTTTGAAATTAAAACTGCACACTTATCGATGTAATATGGTTTTGCACTTATAAGTTCTTTTAATAGTAGTTTCTCATTTGAAATATTTGCCAGAAATGTCCTTGAGTTACGTAGATAAGTTTTAACTCTTTTCAGAAAAGAATATCTTGGTATTTTAATGATATTTCCCAATAAGGCACAAACGGGATTATAAAATAGAAACATTTAAACGAATTCGACTATAACATGAACGAACAACCGAACACCAACAGGGAAATATCAACACTGCTGACTGCTGATTCGGTGGTTCCATAAAAACTTATTCTAATTGTATAAATAGGCGAAATAAGTCTCGACCTACGCGACGCTTACTAATTCTGGTCAACTGTACGTATCCTTGTTGTCATATCAACTGCCGTAAATAAGGGTAACTGGAGCGGATTTTGTCTTATGTCAATTCTACGACAAAACTTATGCGTCGTTGTATACGTGTTTAGTGAAAACAATGTTGTTTTGAGAAGACGTTGTTTTTCGTATCGTACCGTATGCAATAAAGAAAAACAAAATTTGTATTAGATTAAAAATAATTTTAAGCGGCAATTTTAGGTGTGATGCGTCACCTACGTCACCTGGCGAGTCGACACTGTAATAATGCAAACGGAGCAGAGATATTGATTTAACTGACAAGCTGAATTAGTGGAGATCGTAATTTAACGAAGATGGACCAACGATTGAAAAGATTAGTCTGCATATCGTTTATACAAATTCTATTGATAAAAACATTGCGTTTTCAAGGTCGTATTTTTTTTAATTACTACAAACGAAAAAAATGTTACTACAAACAAGTACAAATAAGAATCATAAAGAAAAAAAATAATTTTCTAAAGTAGGGTGCCAGGTTCACTTAGCCTTACATTATTTTTTATACCCACCACAGTATATTCTAAAAACAAAGAACGGATTATCGTTTTAAATTTCGTAATAACAAAAAAATTGAAAAATTTATTGACTATGACTAAAAATGCATTATTCTATCTCTACCTTCTAGTTTTTGTGGCATTTAATATTTACAACATATTACAAAGGTTTGCCATGAATTTTAATTTATTTTATTACACAAAATGTCGCCCGTTGTTTTTAAAATGCTGACAGTGCAGTCCCCTTCAGATGTATATATTTCAATTATTTTATGACGTATGCCTACTATGACGTCTTTTGAAAAAAAAACTAATACTGTCGTGATGTGACTCAGTTCTTCTGTTCATTGTAACGGTGCCTGTGCTGTAACGTATCATTTTTCAGTCACACGACACTCGTCATCCAACGAAAACAAATTAAAGAAATTCGACACCCACTGGGTCCTTTTTAAAACCGGCAGATCCCCTAGATGGATGTTATTTTTGTCTAGCCCGCTGTACTTCGCTAAGCAAACATTCGAATTATACTTGTGAGCATATCTTGTGCTTATTTTTAAATCCAATACAGGGTGACCATATTAATTTCAGTCCACAGTGATGTTAAAGAAGTATTATTTTACTTTGAACTACACACAACGTCAAGAGTCTTGGTCATTAGATACTCGAGGACGTTCATTATGTGGTCTGTTTTCCAATGTGTCAAATTATGTGTACTATTCGTACAACAGATGATCTTGGAATGCCCATGTTCGATATCTGATGATTAGAATGTCCTGCATCACACAAAGCAGTCATTTTTGCTCGGGTAAACGCAGACATTTCACGTCCTGGCATTATAATGTACAAAAATTCAAAGAAACACTTCGCTGAATACACTGCCAAACTGACCAGATTTATAAAAACATCGGTAATAAAGTAAAGGTTCATGGTCTGCAATTTTTTATTGTCTTCTTTGTTCCCTAAGTACATGTACTTTTTTACCACATTAAGAAAAACCACTAGGTTTAATCGAATCAGTTTATATACAGTTGGACCCTGTATATAAACTGATTCGATTCAACTTTGACGTTGTGTTATTTGACTGAAGATGATTTCTAGGATTATTTTAACGAAAAAGGTTCGTATGAATTTACGGATTAGTTGTTCGAAATATAGTGTTAACATTTTTGAAAATTGAATATAAAAAATCATTGACAAATTAAATATATCAGAAAATACAAATTTCCAAATGATTTTTTTTATATTCGATGACCACACTGTATTGAAAACTATACAGTGTTTCAAAAAGACATGGTAATAGGGCTGATAGAACAGAACCCCATTTTTCGAATATTCAGTGGCGTCGAAGTTATGAAAATATTAGTGTTCTTAATTTTATATGCAAATTTAGTGAATTTTTACATTTATTTAGCTAAATTACTAGCACAAGTTTCATTTGTCAAACATCTTCAGAGGTATTTGGCTATATAAACATCTTTCAAAAATGTCAACACCTTGTATCTCCAAAACTAAGCTGTTTAGAACATACGATTTCTTCTTTATATAGTCTAAGGAATCATGAAATATTTCTACTTACAAAACTACACCGTGTATAATAAAGTTTGATATTATTTTTTCATCAAAATGTATTTGTGTGTCGTTAGAAAAGCAATTTTGATAAGCAGGCCTTGAAAAAACACGTAGTAGGCACGTATTTTCTAACAAGAGACGTACATTTCATTATTTGGGAACAGGTAAACAATTTTTAGACGTACTTGTAAATAGACAGTACAAATTAACGAAATCAAAGCATTTGCGTCTGTCATTTATATTTTATATACATCATCTTCATTGTTCTATCGACCACCCCACCATGGCAGTGCAGACTTTCCGCCCTGTTGCAAACTCTCCCTTTCTATCGATCCCTGGCAAAGGAAAACGGTGAAACCGTTTGTCCGACAAGTCCCACAGTTTTCCATAAATATGCGACATAAACAATGGTAAATCTGTGTCCTCAAACTATCGCCGGCTGTGTTCGAATCCAGTGATCCGGTGGCTTGCTTAAATTACTTTGCAAACAAAAATCAATAGTTTTGGGGTCTGGAGCCGCACGTGGGCGGTAGGAGTAGAGAGAGACGAAACGTTACGTTTAAGGTAATTTGGATTCATTGGCCCCTATTTTGTTATTTACTGAATATTCTTTGAATAAAGTTCGGTTCTGAAAAAATATGTTGGACTTAAATCTGAAGATTGCGGTGGTTACTAAGAACTATAGTTGGTCTATATAAAAAATAAAAATCACATGTCACAGGATTATTATAAAGTCAGGCATGTTATATGCATAGGCTTTTTCAATATGACTGGGCGTATTATAATACAAAAATTTTAAAATGAGTTAGGAAATACGAAATGTATACATGTAAAAGTACAAAAGTTTTATAACATTAAGAAAACAATACATATCACCCTAAATTATTTAATATCTACAGAAAGGAACAATTTTCAGTGTTTTTCTTATTGCAAGACTTGAAAATTAAATAGATAAAAGAAATGCAAATTATTTTACAGTTTCACAAATATGCTAAGCCATTTTTGTAATCTGCTTTAAAAATTATTTTTATCATACAGGGCGATTCAGTCATAATATCATTAATTTTAAAATGAGATAGGAAAGTATTTAAAAAATGGAATGCATATTTACGCTGATAAAAATATATTTTCAAATCATTATTAAATCCCTTTGGGCTGCACTGATCGATTCATACAGCTCCTCGCTGGCCGCCTGGGTGCAACCTTGCTAAATTTTAAAATTTTCGCTAGTATTAGACATCATAAACAAATTTGACTACGTACAACCTATTGCCATAATATTGACACTAGTTAAAACTGCTGACGTATTTGTAGTAACATCTACTTTCAACTTTTCGTATAAGCTCTTAATTGTTCCAGTCACCAGTACAAATCTAACGAAAAGGTAATCAAAAATTTTTTTGAGGGAGTGTCATTATTATTGCATTAACTTGTAAAGTGTAAATATGCAACCAGCGGTACAATCACAATCTCAAAGTGAGAATAAATCTGTAAAATTTGCCTACTGCACGTACGGTATACGTTTTTCATAATAGTAATAGTTTCGCTTCCAGAAGTGCTTTGGGATATCTGCAAACGTCTTAAAATTGTTCTTGTCGAAGAAGTGACTTTCTAACTTTGTTTGTGTGTATCTGTTGTTAATTCAAACAGGTAAATACCTCAGCTGTAATTATTTCCTTTTAATGAAATCATGAAATCACCCATCAGAAGGTGGTTTTGGCAAGAAACTATATATTTTATTCAATATAAACGGGTTTTATAATAAAATTTTGAACATAAATAATTAAGGTCATTAGCCAAAAAAGTATTCTACAAATAGAATATTTGAGCCGACACTGCTTGCTACAACAATGACCGATCTCACTGAACGTCTTCCACATGCCGCGCTAACGGATAGCGGATAACTAACAAATGCAAAATGCAAACTCACGGGTCTATTTCCTTTATTTCAAAAGTAGGCATACTGTAATATGTCTAATTTTATAATAAGACTACGGTACACTTAGGTACGCAGTCCGTTTATCAAACTGAGTCAATTCCTAAGCATTTCACAGATAATTCATATTAGATATTTCTCGGTTGATTCATGGGTTTATTTTTCTGTGATACAACGAATTACCTTAATCACAATTTCTCTGTATCGAATTATAAAATTTATTAAATATTTCTAAGCGTGTGCATTATCAATGAATTAGCAGGTACTTAATCCTACTATCTCGAACTCGTAGATTACAATTTAAACGAGTGGAAGCATTACTGATAAAGGCGAACAACACATTAAGATGATTTTTATGTTTTGGGGTGACTAAAATTGATACATCGAATCCGTTGCAAAGACGGTTTTCTCCTCTATTTTTGGAAGGTGTCCAATGTGTTCCAGCGATTCGTTTTTCTGTTTGCGGATATTTCTGGGTACAAAGCGCGATCAGCGTCCTTTTTGTGAAGCACGGCATTTCACAAAATGTCAGAATCGAGTCACGAACGTGGACAACTATTTTTAGAAGTGTATGGACACACTCGCTGTTGGCTGTTAAAAATGGGTTAATTCTGATTTGTTTCTGCCGCATATTGAATGACAACATTTCGGGGCTTGGCTAATATGTCCATTTCAGGAGTCTTCATAGTCTAATAGTAAAATCACAGAACGATAAATTTCCCAAATGTTTGTCAAATTTGCCAAAACTATCTCGAGAGGTTTAGAAATTATGAATTTTAAATTGATTTTTTATCAGTTTCGGAAACCCTATACATGATGGTCTGTTTTTCATTAAATGCCAATATCTCGGAAGAAACTTTATTCTTGTTTATACATATTTAAAGTATATATAATTTTTCATGAATGTTACATTTAGAGTGGGTTCAGAAAATTATTTACTGCGTTATTTATTGAATATCCTGATGCTGTCACAGTTGCTTCAAGACGACGAATAACTGAAGTATCTCCTGATAGGAATTGTAGGAGATTTGATATATATTAGCTTAAAATACCTTTCTAATACAGTAAAAAATGTTACAAAAGCTAATAATAAAAAATATATGGGTAGTATTGTGGGTGTAATTCAACGCTGGTTGGGGCTTTAGTCCACAGAGTAGTTAGTTTCACACAATATTGTTAATACCTAAAAATATATATAAAAAACTATTTTAAAAACACCCTGTATGATACCATTGGAAGTTATCTTTTACAATTTGCGTTGTATACTTACTTACCAAGCCTCTTTCTTCTGCTCTTTTAATCGTATCATATACATCTTTTTTTTACTTTTATAAAAATATTGCAATAGCATTCGGCAGAAAGCAATATATCAATATTTCTTTGAGACTATAGGGCGCCTAATAACGCAATATTTAAAACTGCAAGGGGGCCATTTTCTGTGTACACGAAACGCTTGCACTTTTTATCCGGTTCTCGAATCGAACTGTTTATGAATTTAGGAGGAAGTATACTTCCGATATCTGTCGACCGATAGTACCATAACTAATGGATGACATCATTTTTTTATCTGTTCCGGCTTGGCTCACAAATAGATTTGTTCGTTGTATTCCCTAGATTGGACAGAAAAATCAACCGTTGGTATCGCTGTTGCAGCGATAAAACCTGTTAATGGTCGACTAGACTTTTAAATGCCTAGGTGCCTATATGCGAGTGCATTAGTGCTTGGTGGAGATTGGGAGCGCTATTTAGATAAAATAAAAAGGCAGCCCTGTTGGAAGTCGTTTGGGAGCTTAGGCGATTCTTATAGATACAGTGGCGTGTATAAGTGATGATACACACGTCAAAAGTCTTGATATAAAATGATTCGATTAAACCTAGTGGTTTTTCTTAATGTGGTAAAAAAGTACATGTACTTAGAGAACAAAAAAGACAATAAAAAAATGCAGACCATGAACTTTTACTTTATTACCAATGTTTTTACAAATCTGGTCAGTTTGGCAGTGTATTCAGGCAAATGTTCCTTTGAATTTTTGTACTAGTCTAAGAGCCAGTGGCCGGCAACCTATAAGTAAATGATTATACCTGAAATTTTGCACAGTGAGTCTCTTATACCTATCATTCATGAGGTGATGACTCGCTAAGCCCGGCGAGGCCGACCCAACTGTTACTCAGGTGCGAGAGGTATGAAAATTTAACCAACTTCGTTATTAAATTAACAAAGCTGCTGTTTGAAAATTTTAAAATTTCAGATCTGACAAATTAGGCATTTATTTTTATTATTTATTATATTTAGCAGCTTTTATATTAAAATGATATAAGTAACAAATAACCTCTATTTCTGGTACAGGTTCTGAGATTTGGTGGTGTCGATTACAATGCTTTACATTTCTGACAGTTCTTTAACGTCAAAAATCAGATTTAATCAAATACTTTTGAAATTTATAATTTTGCCAATTCCACAAGTGTCTGCCATGATCTTAGAAGCACGGTAATCGTCTGCCTTTGTTATTTTTATATAATAATAATTGTATATTTTAAAATTTTCAAACGGCAGCTTTGTTAATTTAATAACGAAGTTGATTACATTTTCATACTTCTCGCACCTGAGTAACTCTTGAGTCGGCCTCGCCGGGCTTAGCGAGTCCCCACATCATGAAGGATAGGTATAAGAGACTCACTGTGCAAAATTTCAGGTATAATCATTTACTTATAGGTTGCCGGCCACTGGCTCTTAGACTAAAGTGTTTCTTTGAATTTTTGTACATTATAATGCCAGGACGTGAAATTTCTGCGTTGACCCGAGCAAGAAATGCAAGAATGACCGCTTTACATGATGCAGGACATTCTAATCATCAAATATCGAACATGTTGGACATTCCTAGATCATCTGTTGTACGAATAGTACACAGATATTTGAAGAATTTTATACAGTGGAAAACAGACCACGTAGTGGACGTCCGAAGGGAGGATCGGTATTTGGTGCAATATGCATGTAGACACCGCACATCATCAACTATCAGGGCCCCCTTTCAAGGTACGTTTCGCCGTGTTATATCGACGCCTACTATTCGAAGACGACTCCACAACGCAAATTTACGGGCTAGAAGACCATTAAAGGTCTCTACTCTACTTCCAAGGCAACGTTACAGACGAAATCAGAATTGGACTGGTTACTGACGACAATCGACAAAGAGTCTGGAGAGAACCAGGTCGTCAACAGCGACTTCATTTGCCCCGTGAAGTTGCTCCGTATGAAAGGGGTACCGTAATGTTTTGGGGTGGAATAATGTTCAGCCTATTAATTCTCGTACCACATAATATGACCAGTCAAATTTACATCGAACAAATTATAACGCTCATTATATACCCTCTACTACGCAATGCATTAGGTGAAAATGTTGTGTTTATGGACGACAACGCTCGACCACATCGCGCAAGAAGGGTTCAAGAAACACTCGAACATATCAATAGACTATATTGACAAAAGTCGTGGCTGCAGAAGAGGACTGAAACAATATTCCGCAAGAGATCGTTAACCGCTTGATTATCTCAATGCACAGACGAATTGCTACTAGAACGTGGTGGAGGTCATACCGACTGTTAGTCAAGTAGAGAACTTGCTTTGTTACTTCTTCTTGATTTAATAAATTTTGTCAAAAATGTCACACACACTTGCTAATCAGTTTATCGAACATATTCTTTTGGCAAAAAAAGATTCAGAAAACAATATACTTTTATAAATGTATTTGGTTTTTCTGACAAAAAGATTTCTTTAACAAGACATTTGACGTTGTGTGTAGTATCATTACTAACTATTATATCGAATAATTCAAAACGCACGCCACTGACTCGTCAAAAGCCTTCGTGCATAAAAGTAAGCATTTACGATATCCTATCACAACCAGCTACGGGTTGCTCCTTGTGGTACTCTTAAGGGCACCAATACAGATAACGTTATGGTACCAACAACATTTTAACTGCACTGCGACATTGTAAAACGTGTTATTGCTTATTGTTTGTCGACTCGTACTTAAAAAAAAGACCAGATAAGCCTGTTTGGTTTGTGAGTAACGAACAAAAGTTATCTCACGACGAAATGAATTTTATGGATGAAATGATTATCTGGATTTATCAGTATTATATAATAATGGGAAAAGTAGCCGTGTAGCGACAAGAAAAGCTTCGAAAATATATTGCGGGTCGCATTGTTGCTCTACAGATATAAACGTGCTTTTTTACACACGTAAAATGGAGAAAATAGGTCCTGGAACGAAACTCATAAGCGTGCTTTAGCAGGGACCTCGTACGACATTTAAAACAAATCGATTTTATATAGGGTGTTTTTAAATGAAGTAGCAAAAATGAGACCATAGATTCCTTAGCTGAAAATAAATCGATTTAACTATATCCCAAGTCGCATAATAAAAAATATACAGGGTGTCAAAGTTAAAATTTTATTTTCGATATTTGTAGAGAACTTCTTAAAAAATCAAATATTTACATAAAATTTGTAAATCAGCGGTTTTTGCGAGAGAGAAATTTAAATTTGTTTCTAATTCTGACGTCACAAGTAGTGGGCGCCGCTTATGGCACATCATGTTTCTTTTAAATGGCAGAACATTTTTGCTGTTTAGTGTATCCATCTGACTATTGAAACAATCAATTCTCCTACCTGTTATATCTGAAAAAGGTATACCTTGTTGAAGCCGTTAGGAGTAACAATTTACGAATTCATCCTGTTTGAAATATTTAGTGCACCGATTGAAAACTGTTATCGTTTCAGGTAAAGTGCCTTTTTTAATGAAAATACGGCAAAATGTTACGTGAAAAAGTTGTTCAGAACGGTAAATCATGGAGACGTGCAAAATTTCAAAGATCGGCCTACTTTGATAAAATCTGTGTGCTTTTTGTTGAAAAATGGTTTCATCAAACCTCGCCGATCTTCTTGAAATTTGCACGTCTACATAAAGTACCATTCTGAACAATTTTAGTGTATTTTTAGCAGAAACGGCACTTTACCTAAAACTAAAACTGTTTTTACTAGGTACACTGATCATTTCAAATAGGATTATTTCAAAAATGGTTGGATTTTTTAAGAAGTTATCTACAAATATCGAATATAAAATTTTATCTTTGACACCCTGTATCTTTTTTATTATGCGACTTGAGATGTTGGGTTAAATCAATTTATTTTCACCTAAGGAATCTACGGTCTCATTTTTGTTACTTCATTTAAAAACACCCTGTATAGAGATACGGTTTTAGAATGAAAGCGAATGAAGAACTTATTTATCATTGAAAATAATTATTTTACGTATTACTTACTATAAAAGGAAATAAACATATAGACGATTCTAGCTAAGATAAAAACAACTAATAATGTTTATTACTGACAACTCTTTATTCCAGACAATTTGCGACGATGCCATTTTGCAAAATTTCATGTTTAGCACATTTTTAGTATGTCTATCTAAATCAATTATTTTTAAAATTTGGTTTCATTTCTGTAATTCTAAAAAAAGAAACTGTATGCTAAACAAGTGAAAAAAAAGAAAAAAGAGAAAAAATATATTATTTTTAAACTTTGCGCCGATAGCACGAGGACCATGGGCGTCGACAGAAAATTTCTCAAGAGGGACAAAGAAAATTGCAAATCCTAAAAATTAAAATAAATTAATATTTTTTCTATTTGATGGCAGATTTAGCACATTGGAGGGGAAGGCATTAGTAAATAAAAACGTGAAAATGAAACCAATAAAAATCGAATAAATCTAAAATGATGACATTTTCCGAGGTTGTGCATTGATGCAAAAGCCAGTGGGTGGAGGTGTCCCCCCCCCACTTATGCTTATGACGCTTATGACGCAGACCCATTCGAACTTCACTGCAGTGTTGTTAACACGTGGGTAGGGAAATTCCCTACTTGTAGGGAAAATTTGTGAATAAATCGGTTGGTAGGGAAAATATTCTTATTTTGTAGGGGAACAAAGCACTAACAAAATAATATGCTTAGCAAATGCTGTTTTTCCATTTAAAAGAAAATAAGATTCTATGGATCATTTCTCATATTCGTTTGTAAACAATAATGTGCTGCCAACAGCGCTTTGTCTCTTATACAGAATTCTAAAATTGCTAACCATAGATAAAATAAATTACTAACTTGGGTAGGCAGCGCAGGGAAATTTATAGTAGAGTAGGGGAATTTCATTCTTCATCGTAGGGAAACAAATTTTAAAAATTTAACGTCACTGTCACTGTCTTGGAAACCGCGTGGTAGAACGTAATGCCTGATTCTAGTTTCTAGTCTCCGCCGCCCCTGTAGAAAGCGGGGGCGGTGTTTGGTCAGCTGGACATAAATCGTTATAATCCGGCGTCCCCCTGCAGCCTGCAGCGGATTCATTTTGTAAAGTGTCGATAATCCGATGCACACGTTGACGAAAAACAATAGTTTCAAAGGTAACGTGATGAGCATTGTGTACGCGGGACACCGCTTTCAATCTGCTCCAGAGTGTTGAAGCTTTAGTTGCAGAACAATCGTTACTATCCATACCTTCCGTTTCCGACAATAGAAAAGCTGCACACAGGACTATCGAAACTTTCCAGTTTAGATATACAGTGTGTCTCCGGAAAACGTACCGCGTTCTTGTAAACTTATTTGTTATTGTTGATTTTTGAATAAAAAGTTATTCTTGATAGACAGTGGTTAATCTGGGAAAACCACGAGCGGTAATGAAATGTATAACAATATAATCAAAATATAAAATTTAGGTTAGGTTACGTATTTATTACTAGGGTAATATGCAAAGCGCGTATTTTGCATATTATATGATCAGATGAACTTAAAAATTTGAGAATACATTTTTTGGAAATGAGACATCATAATATGTTGTCTATTTTAACATATTTTGTAGAGGGCGCCACATGCACCATATTTGTGACGTAAATGTGAGCGTAACTTTTTTAACTCCAATGTTATCACGTTTTTTTATTGAAAAATCTTAAACCTACATTGTTTCTTAAGAAGAAATGTATACTTGTCTCAGAAATTGACCATTTTCGAGATAATAGCTTTTCAAAAATCAGTTGCGTTAGTTCCTTGTACAATATTTTAACGTAGTAGGCATCAATAGTACCACCAATTGTAACAATTATTGAGCACAATTTATGTTAAAATTAAGTATTTCTAAACGTAACGTAATTAAGTATTTCTTGCAAGGGAACTACGGAGCTGATTGTTGAAAAGCTATTTTCTCGAAAATGGCCAATTTCTGAGACTAATTACTAAACAATGCAGATTTAAGATTTTTTTATTAAAAAATGAGATAACTTTAGAATAAAAAAAGTTACGTCACAAATATGGCGGATGTGGCGCCCTCTGGGAAATATGTCGAAATAGGCAACAGATTATGATTTCTTATATCCAAAAACATGAATATCCAAATTTTTAAGTCGATACATTCAAGGACAATGTAATTATTGCAAAAGATCACTTTGACACCCTGTATCTTTTTTATTATAAACATTTTATTAAGACAAGTTGACGTAAATTGTAATATTTTGAAGTGAAAAACCTAGTATGTCTCGAAGGGCCATTATGTATAGACCACCCTGTATATTCTTTAAAAATAGCATATTGTGCAACACTCAGATAAGGTTTATTTGGTTTAATCACTCTATTTTGCAGTTGTACCCTCTCTACTCTGATACTTACTTGTTTAGCAATTATGCAATAGAAAATGTAAAATATTTTATAAATTGTATACTTCTATATTTGCTATACAGTGTGGAAGAAAAGTATGGAATAAATTCATTATTTCTAAAATAATGAAGTTTCATGAAATTTCCTCGGACACGTCGATTTTGCTTTTTAAAAAGGCTCTTTTTTCTATACCAACGCATTTCCGACGTTTATTTGTTTTCGCGTGATGACATCGGATATTTTTTTAAATAGAACCCCTATATTTTTTCATCGGATTCTTGTAGAGTTTAACGTGCTGAATTCAAAAATGTATAATTTCAACACTTTATTCCTTCAACTTTCCGAGAAAAATAATAATAACCGATCCAATAAAATCGACTTGAAAAAGATGTGAATATTCCCTTTTGTGTCTGTGATGGGCTGGTTGAGAGTAAAATGGATATAGTGAATTCATCGGCAGTATCACAAAATAAGGATTCTTCATTTTTAAAACAATTTAACAAAAATTAATTAATTAATTAATTAATAATTAAATTCTGGTTGCCTCAATCGTATTTGACCCCCTAATTTATTATTTTCTTTTGTTTTTAGATTGCATGTTAGAATATTACATCATTTGATACTAAAAACAACAAATTAAATCACGTCACCTCAGAAACTGTTTCTGGCAGCTAAACAAAATCTAATCAGAATTGACATCTGTCAATTGCAGCGTTTATTGGAACAGTTATTTTTTTTTCTCGTAAAGTTGAAGGAATAAAGTTTTGAAATTATACAGGGTGTAAACTAAATAAGTGTAAACCATTTAAGGTGATTCCTCATCGAAAAAAGATAGGATCTTTCATATAAAGAAACTTCATTGGAGCATCCCTTGTTAAGATACAGCCTCTTAACTGGTTTATTTTGGGCAAAAATTCAAAAGACATTTTTTTAGAATGAAACAGGAAATAAATTTTTAAATGGTAAACAAATAATAAGACAAAAAGTTACGTTGGAAATAAATTTTAGGCGTTGCGTTTTCCACCCCTTACAACCATGGGGTAAACCAAATAAATTACTGGCTAAGTGTTATTTTGGTAGTAGAAAATGTCAGGTTAATTTCAATATTGTAACTTGTTTAGTGCTTGTGAAAAATTGTTAAACAAATTGTATGTACCCCTTTAAGGGGCTGTATCTTAACAAGGATGCTCCAATGAAGTTTCTTTATATGAAAGATCCTATCTTTTTCGATGAGAAATCACCCCTTAAATGTTTTACACTTATTTAGTTACACCCTGTATATTTTTGAATTCAGCAAATTAAGCTACTACAAAATCCGACGAAAAATATAGGGGTTCTGTTTAAAAATCCGATGACGTCATCGCGCGAAAACAAATGAACGTCGGAAATGCGTTGGTATAGAAAAAGTCTTTTTAAAAAGCAAAATCGACGGGTCCGAGGAAATTTCATGAGACTTCGTTGTTTTAGAAATAATGAACTTATTCCATACTTTTCTTCCACACTGTATATTGTAACCACCCTGGATATGTTTGACTTGATAACCGTTTTTCGGTAGATACAAAAAACTCTACAACTAAATTTAATTACCATAGTTTTGGTGACGAAAATTATAAAATTCTTACAATTGTCTTTAGTTTCAGGCGAGGAGGTGCAGAAAAAGAAGGGCTTCTTCAAGAACTTCTGGAAGAGGTCGCGGCACTACTCCCTGGAACAACAACAGTAGAAACACCTTCCCCCCGCATAGAACGTTTTTGTGTACATTTTATATAACAATACTTTAATATTTCTAACCAATTAGTATTACTATTTGTATGGCTATTAAAAATTTTAAAAAGCACTTGGATCCCTTTAATATTGTACGCAGGACGTTACACTCAACTCAACCCAAACCAAATAGTAGTCATTTGTTAAGTCAATAAAATAAAATGAACAATACAATTCTTTTCGTACTCACCTAGCTTAACTTCAAAAAACGTTTTTGTAAATTGTAAAAAGCTGAACCTTAAAAATGTGACGAAATATTAGTTAACTGCCATGGGTTTTTTCTGTAGGACGACAGTCAATTGCCCTGGATTCCCTCTATTGTCAGTTTATTTCAACAAACACTTGGCAAATGTTGTTCGGTAAAACAAACGTAGGAATGACGCCATTTAGCGTTTTTTATTACATTTTCTGAATGATTGTGTGCAATTTTATTGCAAACTAAAGAAACTTAGGGATAATTTTCTGACGGTCTGAAGTCTTTGACATAATTTGAGAACACGGACGCGCGTATAGCGCTATGTGACGTCACTACCTCCTAAGACATAACGGTTGCGCTCGCTACTGTTTACTTGCATTTCGAATACGAAGCATAGCGAGGTGCCATTGGAATTGTAGTTTTTATTTCAATTATAGAATCAAAATTTAGATTTTGTCTTGCACCCACACTTAAATTTTTAGGTACATATACCTACGTACCTTTAAATTGAAACAACATATCTACATATTAAGTAAGTACCTTATTAGTCTTTTTAGTACCGAGTTTATAGATTGCTTAATTTTTGGTTTTACAAAGTGGCCCAAATAAAACTACTAAGCTACTGAATTAAATTCAAATAATAATATTTATAAACTAAATATCAATCTACTTAATTATATTTTTAGTTATTATGTGAAATTGATGTTTTCTTTTAGTTAGAAGACACATGCACATTTGTCTTTTATTTTTTATTTATTTTATTTATCTTAAATAGAATAATTTTTAGACATTTTATATTTTCGTATAAAATTTGAAATATTTCAGTCGGAAAGAATAAATTTGAAGATCTAATAGTATAATTAGTAGGTAACCAACCTTTAATTTAACTAAAATTTAAAAATGCTGCTTAATAAACTACCAAAACAAATGTCTCGTTTTGCTGTAGGTACTAAACTACAAAAAGCTGTTTTCATTTAGAAACCAAAATATTCCATTTTTCACTATAATTTTTGAAACATAATAAATACATATTTTTTAGTTACTTAAATACTTATCTACATTATTTCAAAAACCTAACTGCTATTAACGAATTCATTTTTTTACCGTTATATTTTTACACTTCTCGTTGCAGCACTTGGTGATTTGTATTAAAATAGTCAATTACCATAATTAAATCTACCATTTTAAGAATAGTATGAGCTTCTTCTAATCTGTTTTAATTTAACACATAAAGATCTTTCCTCGAATAGTTCGAAGCGGACGATTCGTGATCAGCTGTGGGAGGCAATGACGTCACAGTTCGCGATCCGGAGCGAGCGTGTAATTCTTCGAATATTTTGAAAACTTCTTGTCGGATCGACTTCAAATTCTCAAAATTGATTATACATTATGAATCCTTTATAAACATTATGCAAACTTGCGATTTGACCAAATGACCCTATTTGACGCGGGTTGCTTCGAGTGCACGTCCTGTAGATGTAGATATTACCTACTAATTTATTACGTAAGTTAAGTGTAATAAATTCTAGAAAACACTCTCTCCTTGTATTCGTCTCATCTTGCGAATTACCTTCGTTTTGCTTTATAAGGAAAAAATGTATAATTGTACATTAGTTTATTTATATATAATAGTGTTTTTCTGTGTGTTTTATGGTTTAATAAATTTATTTAACGATGCGTTTTATTTCTGATTTCACCCCGCCTTATCGCTTTTTATTTATAGCGCGAGTTTTACTGCAATCCCGGAGCAAATAAGATAACCACAATAAAACTGCTTTCTCCGTCAATAAAGATTGCAACAAAAGATGCTGCGCGTCCTGAGCGAGAAGTGAAACCGCCAGTTTCTTCACACATCGTCTGCTAAAATCGCGTCGCCTTTGTAATACGCTTGTCCGTTGAATCAGCTGGATTTCAATCTAGAATTATGTAATGTGCTGTAGTGTGGCGACATCAATATTAGTATTTGGAAACATACACATCAGGCCACAAACGTCAGAATTTGACATTTGATATTGAGACTGTAATAACTTCTCTTTTAGTAGAACCTACTTAATTAATTTGGTTTGCAAAAAAGTACGTAAATCATCAATAGTGTCCACTTCGGTGCGATACATTTAATTTTTTAAATATCCCCTCCAAACAATTCCAAAGGATATAAAGGCAGGACATCGCGGCGGTTATGGTATCGGTCCTCGTTCAATCCCTTGGTATTAATGCATGGACGCTGTACATGGTACAGATATAATTGAGTCTCATGTATGATACGCCACACTACTGCAATACGCCGTGGACACCATCATCTCTCCACAGCAGTAAAAGTAACTACTCGTTTTGACTTCAGCACAAATGAAAACGATATTCTTCAACTCTGAATTGCTATGCAAGCAAGCCACTATCATCACAAAAACGTTAATACTATAAGTAATCGGATTTCAAAATTAAGAATCGCCTAACTAGAGACTACAGTAGTAGCTCATCGATATAGAGGTTGAAAATACTACAACTTGTAAGGATTTTACAAAAAAATGTTGACCCCATTTTTCATCTAATCCTATTTTTAGCTGTTGTGAATCTCCCTGTATACAATTTTTAAAAGCAACTAAAAACCAAGTGGTAAAACCATTGTGTATATTCGATTCACTACTCAGGAAAAAAACCTGTTGGCATGATAAATTCTATATCTATACCTATCTGAGATATAAGTATTAAAGCAACAATTCAAAATTAACAAGGAAATTATCCTTAATCTCAGCAGTGGTATAATCGCAGTATAATCTTGATAATAATTATTTGTTAATAATCCTTATCAAATTGCACATTTTCTCAATAATTCTCAATTTTTTATTCGGTGCGTTATTGTTAGGAAATATGTTCTTTCCGAGACACTTTTTCTATACTCGCGACAAGAATTCAGACGACTTACGTTATACGAACAAATGAACAATTCATTATATTTTCATCAAAATATTTAAGAAACTGCAACTGATAGTAATAAAACTATATACTACACTAAAATTTTGCATCATATATTGCACTAAATTGCAATAAAACATTGTTTTTAACGCGACCAAATATCAAAAATTACGTTGACAATAAAAACAAGTGTGTAACGTCAGCCGTGACGTAAGACGTCTGAATTCTTGATTTGAGTATAGCTTTATTGTAATCTCGAATATACATCGTTCGTATCACGCGAATCAAAGGATTCTGTACGAGGATGAAAGCTGGCAGGAAAACACTGTGCATACCTACGAGCATTTACGACGCGTTTGTCAATATATTAGCATCATAATTACGTACTCCTAATTAATGATAGTATCATAACTTACACAGAACTCGTAAAGCTGAAATTGATTAATTTACATAATATCTCACAAAGTTAGTAGCGTCGGTAAAAACTGTTTAACTAATCTAATTTCGCTTCTCTGGTCCTCAAGTTTTCGTGGTAACATGAAACAGAACCGGCTTGGCCGAGTAACATTTTTTAGATGCAAATATTTTCACTTTATATACAGGGTGTCAAAGGTAAGTCTAGCCCACAGTATACTAAGCAATCAGTACGGAATCTTAGACAATTTATGAATGAAATACCCCCACTCTAGAAAAAGTCGCCAAGAATATGGCGGATCCCACAGAACATACGAAAAAATAGCTAATAATTTGGCGTAAACATAACCAAAGTTGTTTACACGAAAGTACAATAACGATAACAAGTGGATAAACATGTAATAATGTCAAAATTCAAAAAACCTGACACATAAATTATAGTAATAACTGTCAGTCGCCAACAAGATGGCGGATTTTTGGAAGACGCGGGAAAGCTGAGTTTCCCTACTGATTGCTTAGTATACTGTGGTCTAGCCAAACCTCTGAGATGTATTCTACAAATGAAAATAACTGGTTTGTCATATAGTTTTTATTTGACAAACTTGGAGGGTGGTATTTTTCCAACACGAACAATTTTCTAATGACAAGACAGTGGACTTAGTACTACGTGAAGCGGAAGAATAAATAATAATAACTAAAAATATAAATTAAAAATAATAATGAAACGAACATAACCTACAGTTTGAATATAGTAACACGAAAATATAACACTGATGATCTAAACACCCGCTAATTCTGGTCACCTATATGCGTCCCAGTTGTCATAGCATCCGCAGTAAATAAAGCTGATGAACTGCAGCGAATTTTGATTTGAGAAATTATGCAACAAACCATGAATTTTTATGCAAGAACAAACAGAAGACATTTTTAACATCAAAATATAAATTACAAAGTTTATGTTGGATTAAAAATAATGTTAAGTCGTAATACCACTTGATTTTCGTTCAAGTAAACTTGCTCCTATTTTAATTTAATGCAAGGCAAGTTCGCACGCCACTGGCATACATACAAATTTTCGAGTTAGCTTTTTTCAAATAGAGCGTTTTATTCCTGTTAATTTTTTTCGCTCCGACAAGTGATAACTGACAAATTACGAATACAACCATGACACATTATACGAAAGAAGCCATCAAGTGATCTACGATTTCTCAAAAGCCGCATTCCTGAATCGGAGCCGGCCACAAAAAAACTCATCAGCATCACCATACCTCTCCATGCATCAAAGTGTGCTTTGTTTAAACAATATAATAACGTTAAAGAGATTGTTGCTATACGAGAGAACGAACGGCATCGCGTAGTACCATGGAGATTGCGTATGGACCAAGTTCATAGACCCTGGAGGACAGGACTGGCGTAGGAAGGTTTTATCGGCTTAGCGAAACGTCGTCGGAGGCATTTCTAGCAATTTTTTCAATAAACAGCGCGCGTGTAATAAAAATTAGCAATATTTTAAGACATTATTTAAATCTGTGTCCCGTTTAATACTCCCCAGGCTGGATATCGGAAACTAAAACAGATACGAGTATAGGAAGAGTTACGAGATGAATGAATACGTCGTTTTGTCTGCTTTAATACTTTCACTTGATTTCCTGCTTTGACAAAAAGTTATACAGAACGTTTACAAAAGACGTGTCAATATTGCCAGGGCTGACAGCATCATTTCTGAGATACAAAGCGTGTAATATAATTACACAAAATCAAATTTTGGATGTATTTGATCAAAATTTGACATAGGTACGTGTTTGGTGAACAAGCTGGTGTAGTTTTTGCACAGGGTGTCTCAATCTCGTGGTTTTAAACGAGTAATGAAGTCATAAATTATATTTTTTTAGAAATATACACAAATTGTATTCCTTTTAAAAAGCTCTCATTTTCTGTATTACTTCCCGTTTAAAAGCTATAAGCAATATCGTCGTAAAGAATCTCAAAAGAAATACCACTTAAAAATCACATTAGCGGTAGAAGGATCAAGTAGTCGTTGGAAAATAATTGAATGTTCGTTGTTTAAAGTGCATAAATGTCACAAAATACTTGTCATTACTCAATACAAACGTCAAACGTATAACTTTTGTGTTTACAAAATGTTTTCTCATTCAGAAAAGTTGATATGTTGCTAATTTACGACGAGTCACAAAAAAAATCAAGAAGAGCTGTAGAGTTATATCGAGAAAGGTATCCAGAGCGCCTCATTCCTGATCATAGTAATTTGAACAATATTAATTATTATTGAATATAATATGCTGTTGGTAATACTATACTTATGCTTATCTTTTTTATGTCGATTCAGTTCCTTTGCCTCCCCCTTTTCCTCCTCTACCACCACTACTTCCTTCTCCGTCTTTACCATCTTCCCCTGATTTTCCTCCATCTCCGCCTTTACCACCCCCTCCTTTTCCTCCTCTCCTCCGCCTCCTCACTTTTACTTTTCTCATCTTCATCGTCTTTTCCTCCTCCTCTACTACTTGTACCTTTCCTGTCTTCATCGTCTCTCCCTCTTCCTCCACCACTTTTATCTTTCCTGTCTTCATCGTCTTTTCCTCCCCTCTTTTTCCTCCTGCTCCCCTCTTTCCTCCTGCTCCCCTTTACAAGACTAGAGACCTTGCAATCAAGTGAAGATGCATTTTCTGTTCGGAAATATCAAATAATTGACCGAAGGGTAAGAAACAATGTTAATACAGCTAGACTGTTACAGTATTTCGAACAAAATCCACACAAGTGAATTTGGATAAATCAACCGTTCAACGAATTTTAAAGACCAATGGGTATCATGACTACAAAATTCACAATTTGGAGTATTTGCCTGAGCGTCACATTGAAAACAGACTTAATTGTATAGCTCAAATTGTAGTAAATGTAGAAACTATTGATCAGAACCTTTTTCGCCACGTTCTTTGGACGGACGAAAGTCGGATTGTCAGTAATGGTTTGCCAAACAGGCGCAACGTACCCTACTGGTCCACTGAAAATCCCCAAAACCAAGGCCATTTTGAAGTAAATGTATGGTACGGCATCAGCGGTAGGTATTTAATTGGGCCTTACTTTTATGAACATGCATTTACATCTAAGAGAATTAATGACATTAATGATTAATGGAAGAGTTAGGGGTTTGCCACACACATTTACATAAGTATTATTACAAGGATTTTCTGGTTGATTTGACCACAGTTTCTAGGATTTTCCTCGGAAACGGTGCATTTTTAACAAATTTACTATGATCACCTTTTTTGTGCAAAATGATATTTTACATAATATCACTTACCAAAATCCAACAAAAAATTAGAGAATAAAATATGCGCACATCTACTTTATACAAAAAACTAGTAACACCGGCACCACCAAAAACACACCTGTGTCAATATTTGATCAAATACGAAAACCTGATTCGAAAATGAGAACATACCGTAGCAATACTACCATGTCTTTTTGAAACACCCTGTACAATTTCCTGTTACTGCTTGCATCGTTGCAAAATATTTATTTTAGGTATTCTGAAGTTCCCGATACGCAATCTGGGTTGAATTTGACGATATTATCTGCTACATTCGTGACATTTTCAATGAGTTCGAGAGTTTCGTCACAGACCCTTATGGTGATTTGATTACTGATTAAGTAAATTGAAAATCAGTGATTTCTCAGTGACGTAGACTTAAGTCCCACTCCCAACTGTACTTGTTAGCAGTTAAACCATTCATACTTAGAGTCCCCATGTAAAATCAGTTGTTTATTATCGCTATAATCATCTACAAAATATTTCCTTCTGTTTTGTAAGAAAGTGGTAGACTTTCAAGGACACTTGGCAAGACGATCCAATCAGCAGATTGCTTTGCGGTACAATCTATTTCATAGCCGCGGTGTTTTGATTAAGCGAAGGGAAACTCCTAGGAGATTTTCGGGGTAGAATGGAGATGATACTACTACTAATTTCAGGCAAGTACGACACCCTAGTGACCAGAGATACCATGTATCCAGAATCCAACAGAGAATCGCACAGGCTACGCCCCGCTGGATTCGATCGATGCGGCGCGGGTTTATACCTTTATACTTGCAACGTTGCCAGGTTTAATAAAAATATCTAAAGTTGCTGAATTTCAATCAAATGAAGAAACAATTATGATGTCATTGTAAAATGCGGGTTTTTAACCACCGAGCAATTTGAGTTGCTACCTACTAGAGTGTATATTTTCTTTTAAACACTTTTGGTGGATACTAAGCGAGGTTCTATCCTTTTCATCCTCTGCATGATAGATCTTCAGTTAGTGAATGATGTAGCAAAGTAAAATGACTAAAATGTTTATATAATAATTTTATAAATACTGACAAACTGATTGCTCACCTATTTTTCTCTTTATTTACAGGGTTAATTATGACAAAGTACAAAAATTTTAACCACGTACTCAGGGAGGCCAAAAAACAATAACAAAAATTATTCCAGAATTTTAGCTAGATGTTTAAAAAACTCACTTTTCCTGCAGAAAGTCGGCTCTTATGATAAGCACCGACTGAGATGGCTTAGATCCATAGATAAAGCTTACATCTGTCAACAATGTCAACCCTACCATGCGGTCGGTTTTTTTTGTAGCGTTTCTAAATACACAAATGACAAAAATTGACATTCTAATTAGTAATAATACCTGATAGATAGATTACTTTATCCAGTTAGCTCCAGTATTATGCATTCGTTTTTTATTAATTCGTTACAAACTTGTACCCCACACATATTCCTTTGTTTAATAACTATAAAACGTTTAAAATTAGAATAAGGGACTAAAAACTGAAGAACACAAAACTACAACGTAAACACAGGAATTGAATTATGACATGACAGCAAATTTTACAGTTGTCTTGTTGGTTGCCTACTCTGACTCTGTAAACGTTAAACGTGCGGCGGACTTTAAGTGGAATTTTTATTGAAGAGCGATTTCGTTAATTGTTAATTTTCTATCCTCTTAAAATATTTGTACTTAGTCATAGTTAACCCTGTATAGGTGGGTCATCTCATGCCATCAGACAGTAATCCAACATCAATGAACTGAACGTTCAATTCATGATTAATATAATATTTAATAATAGTAACCAATTAATATTTGTTTACATTTTCTTACATTTCACATCAAAATAAATAAATAATCAAGATAAATCTAGCGACACTATCATTTAGCCTTACAGTTACATTAAAAATGTATTAATTATTATTTCCTCTTTAAATAATGCAATGAATTAACGATGATATAAAGAAAAATTTTCGCAGAAAATATTTTTGTTAAGTTTGATGAGGTTTATGTAGTTTTTGACGTCGTGAAAGCATTTGTTGCGCCTGAAGGACTCTAAGAGAGAACATTGTAATATGCAGGCGTCTGGAGACTAACTTCGCGACATTTGGCAACGTTCAAAATTCCAATCACATCCACTTGAACGTGGGCGGAAATATCGCCGGCAAGGGACATATATTTAATGTTTCAGGAATGAAACGAGTTTTTATGAGTCATAATATATCACGTTGGAAAAGATTTTTCAATGATATACTGCTGTGCCGTTCATTATCGAGTCTATAGCGGCCTAGAGAATAAATGAGTTCGAGAAGTGAATGATTTTATTCACCGGTACAAGAAAACTTAAATGAAAGTACTGAAAAACATAACTAGGCATGCATGTGTTCATAATAAGATTTATTTAATGCATTAAACAAGGATATACGGCGTCTATTTAAGAATCTGCCATACTAGAGCTTCCTTGAATGAAAATAAGGTGATTTAAATCAACTTACACCTTAGTACCATCTTGCTTACTTAAGATGCCTGAGGAAGAAGTTTTTCATTTCACTTTTTTACGATAATTTATTTATTTGTTAGGTCATCGTATTCAAATGTTATAAAAAAAGGTATTTTGGTACGATACACACGTTTGATTTTTCTGTTAAACATAGAGGGCGCTCTGAACGCCTATGCTACTGTAGTTTTTCTTTCAATTTTTTTTAGATAACGAGATAAAAATGATGTCATTTTGAAACAGCATTCTATTAGTATTTAAAGCTATAATTATTATAATTCGCTAAAATGCACTATTTTAGACAAAACTGTGCTTAAGGTCGCCGTATTTCTCGCCGTAAAATGATCGAATTTGTGGTTTTTAGGTACTGAAGTTTCGAAAATAAAACACTTAGAGCCAAGGTAATATCAAAATAAAATTATTGATGTTTTGTTTATATACTTTTACTATTTAAATTCTCCTCAAATAACATAATAACGTTTAAAATGCATTTGTATGACACACATTATTTCGTTATTCTAACCTCATATTTTAACAATTTTTTTCACATTCTTATAAAAAAGTGAACAATTTTATATGCAGAACTATGTTTATAACAATGTTTACATTTATAGTTGAATTAAAAGTTACGTATTTTGAAAGATTTCAGTACCTAAAAGTTTGTTGGATAAATCGCTCTGACATTATATATTGATTTTACTGTACCTTTAAATATTCGCAGGTGGCATGAGATAACATTCTTGTTATTTGCTAAACTCTATATTATTCAGTTCTTAAATGTCTAAAATTACTTGCATTTGTAGAAAACAATATTTCAAGAATACGGCGCCCTTAAAGTTTGAGTTGTAAATGTATGAATTACTCGACAATCTCGGGTATTCGTTAAACAGTGAGCTATGCTTTAAGACTAGCTTCCTTGGACGAAAATAAGGTGATTTAAGTTAACTTACCTTGGTTTAAATTTGATATCCTTAAAATTTTGAAACCTCATAACTCCTGAAATAAGCAAAATTGGACATATACAGGGTGGTGCAGAGTTATGTTAAGACAATCTACGAGCAAGTTCTATATTAAAAAAAAAGAAAAAAAGTTTATAAATATGGGAGCAGAAATGCTTTGTTTTCGAGATACAGATTGTTTAAAATTTTCTGTCTTAAAGTGAAGTCAGATAACAAAATTGCAAAAATGTCTCGAATAACATTCACATTTTACAAATGGTAAGAGCAAATACAGAAATCAAAATTTTAGGTAGTTAGGTAGTGTTAGGTAAATGGTAGTTTGCTTTACTATTGATTTTCTAAACACGCCCTGTATACATTCTGGTAGATTAATAGAAAAGTTTAATTGATTCTCTACATCTTTATATTGTAATTTTTCGATGAACTTAAACCTGCTACCTACTTATGTATTTCCAATTGAACTTTCATTAAAATGGTCTTCACAAACAAACAATATTCAGCTTTTTTATTTCATTTCTGACTTTTTTGTAAACTGATAGACACATCAATAGCAATTAGGTAATTCGGTCATTATTAGTGGTGGGCATTTGTGTAGAAATTACTACGCGTAAGTTGGTTTGTCATCTTTTCGTTTGTAAACAATAATTCTGTCAAATCTCAACCGATTTCTAAAAACGGTACGTCACTGTATTCGCAATGAAAAGGGCTTTAAAATGATGTGCCACAAGTGGGGTAGTTGCATTTGAAATTTTTGAGTTGGGGTTGCTAGGCATTAGGGGGATAAACATATCGAGTTGGCTTGACTGTCAAAAAAGCTCCCCCCAAGAACAAAAATCGACGGGTCTCGGCGAATTTTGAAATATTATTCGGTTTTCCAATTATAGGGGATACCCTGTATAATGGCATAATGCAAAACTTGTTCCATTTGCCCGGTGAGATACACTCTCTGTGCCCATTTTACAAGTCTATTTTACAACTTTATTCAATATCAATGTCTATTTAACATAAAAACACAGATTAACTATTCTAAACGTATGTAGTGTACAGATGTTTTAGCAGGTATACACGTGCGAACGTCGTCTGACGTCACAGTTCTCCGCTGTGGAGGCCACCGTTTTCTAGAGCGTGGTCAGAATAAAATTTGAAATACCGTTTTTAGGCTTATTTTTCCTTCAAATTGTCTAGGCCATTTCGATTAAAATAATATATTCTTTTTATGTTTTTATATTTAACAGTAACTATCGACTTGTTCTGTCTCCAATAGGGTTGGAATCCCTTTCAAGGCCATAGATTCTAATGCGGTGTAAAAAGACGTCACCCCTATAGACAGAGTAATCAACAGCGACAGTGTTCATTTGGCGAGGGTAATCACCAGTGGTACATTCTTTATGAAGTCGTTCAGCAGTTCCCTCTGAACATTAAAGGGTATTACTTGAAGTTGGCGCCCTCTATTAACTAAATTTAATGTTATGAGCCTTGTCTGTTTGCTGTCTAATTTTAAACATTTATCGGCAAAATGTTTGGAAATAACTCTCGGAGATGGATACACTCATTTGAATAAGCGTTATTTTTACATATATATAGTGTCCCAAAAAAAATGGCAACACAGTTTCTGAGGTACGAATTGCAGAAATTTGCTCATTAATAATGAAGTTTTCCGCTTTTCTCTAAAATTATAAGATCTGACAACAATTCAGACCTAAATTTCTAAATGTGTATGCATTCCCGGCTAACTTGACATCATACTAAACGGGGCATAAAAAAATTTCACTCTTCTCGATGAAATTTGAAAAAAATCAAACTGATACGTTCTTATAAGGGTCAAAAATAATCCCAGTATAAATATTAACCTGATTTAGTCATACATTGCACTGTAAGTTCTTATTTTTATAGGCTTCTGATGTTTCATAAAATTATGGACGTCCTGTATACTCTTTTATTTAAGGTTAATGTTAGAAAATGAGATACTACAGTTTGATCATCCATTTGAAAGCAATAATTATATCTATGTTTTAATAATTTAATTTAATTTTATTTTAATTGATTATCTAATTAACACAATAAATATTCTTTATTTTCTTTTATTTTCAACAATATGATTTTTTGTCTAATCAATAATTTTTTTATATGTTTCTTGCTCCCTCACCTAAACCTATTTTTAGTAGTATTTTCCTGACCATGTAAATAATAAATTCAAATTACAACTCCTGGGAACAATAGGTCAAACAAAAAAACCCATCACAAATTTTCAAAAAAAATCTGTATTGCTTTACGTACGTTTCGGGTCATTTTTTATACCCATCTTCAGAACGTATTTTGAAATTTTTTACCCCAATTATATTTTAGCGATAAATCAACTTTACCATAGCGTTGACTCACTCTGTATATATTATAATACAGTTGTAAACAAAAGTTTTTTTGAAATCAGCGAAAATTTAAAAATTTTAAAAATCGCTGAATTTGAAAGACCCTGTACTATTTTTTTATTTTTCGGAAATTTTCGAGGAAATTTCAAAACGTTTTTACGATAATTTCTCCATACTTCGTCTTGAGATGGCCTTGCATCCGAGAGTTATTATATTAAACAAGTTCCACTTCAGGAAAATTTACTTTTTGTGCGACCGTTTAAAGCCATCACAATTAATCAAGGCAATGACAGAAAATGATTGCATTAAGTCCATGCCGTTAATTGCAGGATACGATAATTAAGCCTCGATTAGACGAATCGAACTAAAGTAAATCTGTCTGATCGCTTAAAAGCAAATTAAAAATGTCGAACTGATTAGTTCGCCACGAGTGATAGGGAAAGGAAATTGCCTCATTTAAAGAAGATTAGCGCGACGTTACAACCTTCAGTTGAAGAAATGAGATGTTTATTAGGCAGGTGTTTAATTATTTTGTTCTTGATGAACCCTTTATACAGGATGGACAGGAATGCAAGGTGTAAACACGAAATTTTTGGAAACAACTACTCTACGAGTTAATGCCCCGACCAGCATTGAATTACACCCGAAAAACCTACAGCAAGTAGCCAATCCAAGTAGCATTTTTGGTGCATGGAATGTAGCAGCCACGACACTGAATATTTTTTAACACGAGTAGTTTTTACGAACATATTTATTTGATTAGATAAGTTGAAATATTCTGCCAATTTTTGCGAACCAATGAAATTTTATCATAAAAATTTCACGAAAACCTGACAGTTCGTCGAGTTGGTATTTGAAACATCTGTTCGAATTATCTGTCGGGCAATAATTCTGACCATTAACTTTTCGCTTATCCTCCGTAGCTTGTCTAATCGCAAAATAACGAGCCAAATACCTCGAGGTTCGGGCTAATCAGTGAAAAATTCCACGCTGCAATTCTAGATAAGTTTATCTGTTTAATGACGATAGCTCGTAAGCCTGATCGCTTTTGCTATCAATATGAGAAAATTTTTTAAACAGATCGGGATCGGATCCGACGGCAAACAATTATTATTAATAGGATTATTTATCGATAATGCAAACACTTAACAAACTTCGTGTTTTGCACTGCGTTTCATTAATTTTATAAAAATAAAAACCGTTCTGAAATAGTTATAAAGCTTCGGATTTTAATAATTGCCATGCCACCATAGCAACTAGACTGTGTAATGTAAACATTGATGTTTATTTTGTGTAAAATAAAGTTATGGCAACTTTTTGGAAATGAGCGACAGAACAAGTGGGTAATATTAATGATGAGATGACGTGTACGAAGGGCGCGAGATCAAAATATGAGGGTAAGTGATGTGTTGTGAAATTCATTATTAGCTAAATAAACAATATTATTAAAAATTCTCGAAACAGGTCGATTTTTTATTTTAATTTACTGTTTTTCAACTAACAATTTAATATACAGGGTAACCTAGCTTCGAGTAGTGCCATCATCACCGGTTTCTTTAAATGAAACACTCCATTTTTTCACATTTCCCTTGCTAAGCTGATTCCAAAAATTGATCACAAGTTGCTTCAATTTGGTACAGGGTGGGCAACAATACCAAAAGTGTTTATAACAATTAGCTATGTGTCACTAAATTCAGATACAATGCTCCTGTCAAATTTTCATCTAAAAAATATGGACTAGCAATTGTATTTCTCACAATTGACCATTTGTGGTCGTTGCGTATAGTATTCTTGCATCTAATGTGGATTCTCTCGAAACCAATAACGGGTGTTTTGCCCGTTCAAATAAAACGTTGCTTCGTCGGAACATAAAATGCTAGCAATGAAATTGTTATTTCAGTTAATTTGGTGCATCATGTATGCGCAGAATTCAGTTCTTCGGTCAACGTACGTCTTCAGCCAATTCATGGATGAGACGAAAGAACTGTTTGGGAGCGCAAAGATCACTAGTAAACGTGTTTGGAGTGTTTTTAATACTTTATCAATCAATCAAAGTACTTGTAATAAAAATAAATAATTTCATTTAATGTTTAGTACATTTATTCGTTTGTAAATAACTTGTAATTTTGGAATGAGCTCAGCAAAAGAAATCCGGAAATGAGAAAAAAAGTTCCATAAAAAAAAAACGGTGATGAAGTCATTACTCGAAGTTAGGTCATCCTGTAATTATTATTTGGAAAAACACTAAATTAAAATCAAAAATCGACCTGTTTCGGAAATGTTTAATAGTATTTTTTATTTACCTAATAATGAATTTGTGCGTTCCTTTATGAACGCACTGTATAGTACAATAAAGTGGCAAAGAACCAAATCTACAAAATGGAATACAATGGAAACTCGCGGAAAGAAGAGATAGAGCTTGATGATATACGAGGGTGAATCAAATATAAACGGTAATTTTACTATTTAGCTTAGCACGTAATTCCGATCTAGAGGATTCGATGCTCGAGTGTTGTTTGGTTTATGAGGAGGGGGAAAACCGGTTTGGGTAGCAGCTGCGCTCGGTTCTGTACGCAGCACAGTCATGACTGAGCGAGGTACCTTCGTCTGTTGCTCAACGCACCATGATAAAGTTTTTAACCAATGAAGGCGTTAAACCATCGGACATTTTCACTCGTTTGAAGGCACAGTTTTTGGATGCTACACTGTCTCAGAATCGAGTGTATACATGGGTCAGAGAATTCAGGGATGGGCGAGAACGTGTCGAAAATGAAAGTCATGATCGACGCCCACGAACAAGTCTCACAAATGACAACATCCGTGCTGTTCGAGAACTTATTGAAGGTGATCGACGGTTAACAATTGAAAAAATCTCATCAGAATTGGGTATCAGCTATGGGAGTATTCAATCCATCATCACTGATCAACTTGGCTTTAGGAAAATTAGTGCTCGCTGGGTTCCAAGGTTGTTGACCGAAAATCAAAAACAGGTCAGGTCGGAGATCAGTGAAAGACATCTGAATCGATTTCGACAAGAAGGGGAGGTTTTTTAAGGTGTATTGTCACTTGTGATGAGACGTGGGTCCATCATTACACTCCCGAATCAAAAATGGCGAGTAAGGAGTGGCGAAGAAAGGATGAAGGCTGCCCAGTCAAAGCCAAAACCCGTCCCTCAGCCGGAAAAGTGCTTGCAACTGTTTTCTTTGACTCAAGGGGAGATTTACACATAGATTTTCTCCACAATCAACGAACAGTGAATGCGGCTTACTATTCTGAGTTGTTACAGTCGACAAAAATTGCGTATCGAAGCAAACGACGGGGTATGCCCATTCGAGACGTCATCATCCTTCATGACAACGCCAGGCCACACACCGCAGTTTTGACAAGGGATAAATTGGAAGAAATGCGCTGGGACACTCTCGAGCACCCTCCTTATAGCCCTGACTTGTCACCCTGTGATTATTTTTTGTTTGCGCCCTTGAAAGAATCGCTTGGAGGCAAAAGATTTGAAAGCAATGAAGAAGTAGAGGAGTATGTGCGCAATTGGCTGACAACTCGCCCTCAAACTTTTTATGAAGAAGGAATATTCAAGCTTCCAAATCGGTGGCAAAAGTGTGTAGAGCACGGAGGTGAATACATTGAAAAATGTTAAATGTTTAGTTTGTATATACCATTGATAAATAAATTTATTTTACAAAATTACCGTTTATATTTGATTCCCCCTCGTATAAAATACGCGAACAATTATTTATGGTATATTAAAAATAAACTTCTGACAATAAAAAATGTAGGTTGCTGTCTCATAGAATTAAACTTTGGCTTGAGTAGGATAGCTTAAGGAAGGATAATTTTGCGAATTATGCGTGACATCAATTTTCGTTTTATAAAATGAATTACATAAGAGTATGCTGACAGAAAAAGACGATATGGCAAATAAACTATTTTAGACAAATATTAGAAGATCGAAGTCTGAATGAAAGAATATATTTTATATTGAAGAAAAACTGACAAAACATGACAAATGAAGGCCATACGATGACAAAAGTGTGGCAATGTGTTACATACGGAACCTGGTGAATAATGCACCCTATAACAGCTTTGTTGGTAGTACATTACAATCAGTTTCCAACTGTCTGAAGCATGCGCACTGCATCTAAAATAAGAATTTTCAACCTTATGTGGGTATTATAAATGCAATGTGCGTGCGTCTGAAGGTTAGAAACTGTTTCCAACTGTTCTACGAACATGCCTAATAGCCGACGATAAATGTTAACGTGTTATCGTTATAGTGAGTGCTAGTAACCAGGAGTATACACTGTGTATCTAAATAGTGCACTGTATTATGTGTCAAGGGTGTGAGATCCGCGGAGTGTACATTAGGTAGATCTAAGTGGATGGTGGTAAGCCATCTTGTTCTAAGAGAACTGCATTCTATGGACAAGAGTAAACTTTTTAAGTAAACTTTTAAAGTGCTAGATTCATTCAACGCCATTTTGGTAATTTTGTGTTCTTTGAACCCTTTTCAAGTGGCACGCCTATGGAATCTTGTCCCCTGCAACCTTCACCTCCCGTACTCATCTAAGTGCTGTGAATAATCACTATTATTTTAGGCCTCCACTATGGATTAATTAAAATACAAACCACCCAAACCAACAACTCTTTCCATATAGTTTCAGTTTTTGCCATGCGAGGGCATAGCCTGTCTTGGATTGACAATAGCAAATGTTGGTATGTATACCTATTTGGTTTGAAAATTACATAAAAACAAAATTTCGACAGAACTGCAGTGGAACTCTGTAACTCAAGAAAAATAGAAAAGGAAAGAAATTAAGAAAGAGAGAAAATTTCTTTCCATTATTCGATGGTACTCTATACAACATTTTCTATTGTGATCGAGTGAAGTCGCCAATAGAGAAATTTTGTATTATCCATCCTGAAAACATTGTGATTATTTAGGGAGTTTTAAGTTTTACCATTTTTATGTTGCCATGATTGAGTCGCCATTGTTTAAAATACATATATGCAAAATTCAAACCTTTTACGATAAATTCACCGGTTGATCTTCTTTACACTTTCTTTCACTTTTATAAGCGGAATTAAATGGTTTACCGGATTTATCAATTGTGATTTATTTTTTGCATTAGTTCAATTAATATCTAAAGAATGATTTATCCAATTTATAGGTAAAATATTAAAAAAATTGCACTAGATACCAATATACTAATAAGCTTATTATTCTAGGTACCTTAAAAATGAGATTTAGATGCCTTTTAAAAGATCCTGTACTTCGCTATCATCCGTTTAAAGCAGAGCAGATTATAAACGCTTGCTGTATTCTATACAATATGTGTGTGAGGACAAATGTCACTATTGACGAAGATGAAGTTGAGAATGAAATATACCCATTTTTCAAACCAGAATTAGCTGGCGGAGAAATGTTTCAATTAGGACAGCAACAGAGAGAGCAGTTAATTAAATTGTATTTTCAATAGTTATAAAGTTGACAACTAAATATTCTAATTTTTGTTTTGTTATTAATATTTCATTAACAAATAAAATTATTTTTGCAAATTTTATTTTGCTACATCCCAGGAAAAAAAACAAGTTATTTCTACTGGAAAAAAGTACATCTAGGATTTATATAAAATAATTTTATATTCAAAAATAAAGTTTATTGAAAACATAAAGAAACAAACATTTCTCATAGTAGAAACACTATTTTCTAAAACAAATTACATGTACGGTAAACAAAAATTTTATCCACTCGTTGCCTGCGATGTGAATAGTACCTACATATATATAGCTTTAGTCACTACAATTTCTTTCTAACAAATAATTTTCCAAGTATTGCTTGTATTTTATTTACTTATTATTTAAAAGATATGACAGACTTCATTATTTAAATTGTAACTATTTTTATATTTATTGTTATTGTCCGTCACATAACCAATAAATCGTATACAATCGTATATCAAGGAACACCAAGGAACACACATGAAAACTACGAAAATTACGAAATCCTTTAGGAAAGATGCGGGAAAGACGATAAACGGCGTTTCTATTTCCAAGGATTCGGATTTGAATTCGGAAATTGCGAATTAGGCCGAACGACCTTACAGAGTAGCCCATAGAAAAAAAGAAAGAGAATTTCTTTTCTATCTGTTACAGAGTTCCACTGCTGATTACCTATACTCAAGTCAAGAATTCAGACGTCTTACGTCATACGAACAAATGAATAATTCAGTATATTTTCATCAAAATATTTATGAAACTACAACTGATAGTACTAAAACTATATACTACACTAAACGTTTGCATTATGTATTGCACTAAATTGCAAAAACGGTTGTTTTTAACGCGAATAAATATCGAAAATTACGTTGACAATAAAAACAAATGTGTAACGTCAGCCGTGACGTAAGACGTCTGAATTCTTGACTTGAGTATACCTAAATACGCCTGTCTAGAAAAAAACTAGAGTAACATGATTTTTTAAGTAAATTATTCATTCTTTTAATTCTAAAATTTGTAACATTGCTGGCATATAACTATAAATATATATAGTCTCAAATGTGCAAAAAATACCTATATGCAAAATTTGATAGAAACTGATTTAACCAAGGTTTTAAAAGTATTATAATGCGAATTAATCATTGCAAAGATATATTTTGGGTAAATTATTACTTGCAATTTGCAGAACAGATAATACAAACTTGACTGTCTGGGACCAAAAATTGTTGGGTGACAAGTATGTATGCTGTATGAATGATTGTAATTATTAAAATCGACATTTAGGTAATTATGGTTAATTTTACTTACCGTTTTGCAGCTCGGTAGCGTTCTCTTGCACATCTCTAACCTCTAACCTCAGTTTCCACGTGACACTTTTGATTAATTTGTGAATTTAACCGATGTGTCTAATTATAACATTCAAATAAGCACTAATGTGAGCCCTAAACATTTTGTTTCAAAATTTCATACAAAGTTAACACGAATTTAGAAACAAACGTAGCACAAACAAACGTTTCACCAACTTATTCTTCTAGGAATTAAAAAACCTTGTATCTATGAAATATTGTTGGAAACAAAAACTGATTTCTTTTACATAAATAAGAGGCATACGAAATAAAACAGTTTTTGCTATATCACTGTGTCAGTGGTGGCTCGTGGACTTAATAGATGAAGCGGAATAATAAATAATACTTCGAGGCGAATTTGTCATTTTATAGTAAAGAAGTACTTATATAATCTTCTTTCTTTTTAAATATAATATCTACTCTAAAAGGCAGTATGACACGGTATAAAATTATATATAAAATTTTGCACAGAATTATATAAACATTTTTGTATATATTTAGTACTAATAATAATTATTGTTATTATAACCAATAAATTAAGCAAATATATAGGAAAGATGCACTGGAGGTTATATAATTGTTCACATAAAAATGTATTCAGAATTTTATATAAATAGAACATGTTTTAATTTTCAATTTTATATATAGAAAACTGTACATTTTGCTGGTATGATACGGGACGAACCACTTTAATTATAATATCAAATAAAAAAGTATGTGAAATATTACATCGTGTCATACGGCCTAAAGATTTTTTAAGGGTGCAAACTTATCGATGGTATGGTCGTAAAATAGTTCCGCACCCAATTTTAAATAACCCTTTAACTGAATTGTTTATCAAATTTCCGTTCGTTTCCGTCATTACTTTACATAAATACGTGTTCTCTTTCTAAGCCAGAAAAACTTTTCAATCCAAACACTAGGAAGAATAGTAACGATAATATATACAGGATGTTCAGTAAAAAATGGGCCAAACTTCAGATGTAGATAGTTTGGATAAAAATAAGCTGAATTAACTCAACTTACCTTAAACCACAAGTTGATATTAGGGTGTCAAAGTTGAATAAATAAATCACATTTTCATTATTATTTTTCGATCACATTGACCGTATTTTATAAAATTTGGTATAGGGGGGTTTCTTGGGACTAGAAATTCGAATATGTCGACGATTTTGGTGTATCTGCTAGAGGGCGCCACCAACGATGGTTTGGACCCCTTTAAATCGCTACGACTTTTTTGTGCTACACTGTATCTCATTTTGGACTGGAAAAATTTTCTTCCCTATCTTTTCTAGTTAAAACAGGTACACCTTGTTGATGTCGGTAGAAGCAATGGAGTAAAGTCATATTGTTGCGTAAGTAATGGGCCATACTGTAACATCATAATACTGCAACCAATAAAAGCAAAATTTCGTGAAATTTGCTTCAAGCGATCGAAAGATAAGAAAATGTGATTTATTTCTTCAATTTTGACACCCTGTACCTTTGTTATTATTATTGATGTTGGTGGATTTTTTAAGTTAAGCAAAAGTAAATCGACTTATTTTGGTCGTAGTACCTATTATGCTGTTACAGTATGACCCATTACTTAAGCAACAATTTGACTATTTTTAGATAAATGAGATTGCATCATGAGATTTAGATGCGTTTTTATCAGAAACCATTGCTTCTAGCGACATCAACAAGGTGTACTTTGTTAATTAGAAAAGATAGGCAAAAAATAATTGTTTCCAGTCTAAAATGAGATACAGTGTAGCATAAAAAAGTCGCAAATTAAAGGGGTTCACACCATCGTTGGTGGCGCCCTCTAGCAGATATACCAAAATCGTCGACATATTCGAATTTCTAGTCCCAAGAAACCCTCCTATACCAAATTTCATAAAATACGGTCGATGCGATCGAAAAATAAAAAAAACGTGATTTATTTTTTCAACTTTGACACCTTGTAGCTCCGTTAGTATCAACTTTTGGATTAAGTTGAGTTACTTCAGCTTATTTTTATCCAAACCCTGTATAGTGGCATAAAATGTCGCTATTAAAAAATAAGAAAAAAGTTCCTATGAACCCGTGTCCGCAAATGCTTCGTTTCGAAGATACAGGGTGTTGAAATTCCTGATTTTTTTTGCAATATTAACGTGACACGGACACGCTGTACAAGACTGGAATAAAATCAAAAAATATAGTTTTGTGTGCTGTGCTCTTTTATAAACCCCCTTTTTTTCGTTCACTGAAGAACTGAAGTTTTTGTTCCTGTCTCACTTCAAGCTTTGTGAAATATGGTCACTTTAGTAATAGGTATGTATTATGTAGGTGCAAGATTATTCATCAAACAATCTATACTAATAGTCTTGTTAGAATCAATGACAAATTCACTGGTTGTAGCAAGTTGCGTCGGGATATTAGTATCCAGAGCACGTATCCTATCTACTGACGGGATGTGGTGGAGTGACTAACCGCATTTGTGTATATCCGGCCCTTCCTAATCATGTGGCCGCTCGGCAATCGCTGTTGTCCAGGAAATCGTTTGAGTTTTAAATTGTCACAAAAGGTAGAATGGAGAATACTGATAATATTTCATATAGGGCCCTTGACGTTGATTTTTTCCGTTAATTAACTGCGTTTAAATATACTATCTTCGACATTGTTAATATTTAGGATTACTAAACGAATTTGAAACTAATCCGATGTTTGTGTGTTGTAAATATCAGATATTTGGTACTTGACAAAGTAGTTCCAAGGCTTCACTGATAAGCTCGTGAGTTTTTAAACTAGTGAGGTAAGTAGGCTGGGACTGTTCCAAATACGAACTATAGAATTAACATTTTTGGAAACTTTTTTTTTAATCGTTATTTGTTGGTAATACCAGGCATTTGTTATTTTTACTACTTAAAAGAAAGTAGTACCTAGAGCTACCTACATTTGAATACACTAGCGGCAGTATAGATTATTCATGGGCATTTTTTCCTTAGAACAGATTGCCACTTTTAAATGTAGACATTCGGAAATATTATAAGAATTAATTGTATTCTTTAATATATAATCCCCACACTACTGCCTAAGGATAAAACTCTAACACTCAACTATTTTTAAATGGACTATAGCTTCACATAGACACTTAACTTACCTTATAAAACTATATGGAGAACTGTGAAATGGTTCCTCAAGGTTCTCATTCGAGACTGCTACTTTCAAGACAATGATTATAATTACTGATTTTTGAAAAGTTGAAGTTAAGAGCTAAACAACGTCTTTAGACACAAAACGGATTTAAATCTGCTTCAGTTGGCTATTTTTCAGAGGTTACACGTCATCCAAGAATCTACACATTTTGACTGCGATTGTTCGTTACATTTATGTATATTTAATTTATTTAAAATATATTTACAGTATTTTATAAAATAGTAATCAATCTTCTGAAGAAAAAAATAAGAAATTAACACAAAATTAAATTATCTTACAAATTAGAATTTCTATAGTTTAATTTTTTGCTGCAAGAGGCCGTAGTAGCTTGAATTGCCAACACTGAATAAATTTAGTTCCGAAATAAAATTTAGGCTCAAATCAGGACAGCGGGGCGGCAAATAAAACCAGACCAAATTTATAATACAAATTTATTATGATTTTCATTTAGATACACAATATCCCTTGCGAATCATATCAGAAATTTTACAAAGCTACTTTTCGATTTTAAATTAAGAGGTAAAAATCATGTCTCATACAAAGACAAATATCTGAGCATTTAACGCATTACACAACATTACAGCATCATACAAGAAATTACACGAGGTCCCCCCAGAGGGGACTTCGTATAATTTTAAGTAAGGTTTGATTGGTGTATTAGTCATAAGTATCAGGAAGAATAAATATTGGAGATCTAAGTCTAACTAACTTATACAAACTTCAAACTATTCGTCGATCAACAAACCGTGTGTTTGGACAAAACTAGTGCTGGAATTTTCCAATAGACGTAGGACTAGATCACACCAATCATAGCAAGATTATTCATCGACATGAAGCGGAAAGAACAAAAACGCCAAAATTAAAAGTCTAGTAGAGGCTGCTTTTACCTTCTTCTATGGAACACACTTTACTTAGGTCTATAGTTTTGTGCTTTCAAATCAACGTTTGGCAAATCTCGACCCTGGGAAACCGCGTATACTCCAAATCGTGCGCGTCACGTATCCGTTAACCGCATGACCCGTTATTTAAACGATGTGTTCCGCTAAATAGCAAACATGATCCGTTAACCATAATAACTGATTCTGTTAATCGTCATAGAGCACACATGATCCGTTAAATAGTGATCACTATCCGTTAACCAGAAGTGATTCCGTTAATCGGCATAGGCACCCGTTAACTATCAAAATTACTAAGTCTAGGGAAGATTAACGGATACTGACAACGAAAATGAGTACCAGCGTGTCCCCATGAGAGCAAGTTTTTTTTTCAAATCGAACATGTTACATTATTACAGTACAAAGCTCTGGGGGTGGGGGGTAAACGAGGAGAGAAAAAAGAATAGAAACAGCGGGACTAGAGATTTTTTTATTAAAAAACCCTAAACTGTTAAGTTCTCAGTATCAAATATTTAGAGATAGCAATGGTATAAGAAAAGCTAACACGAAATGCTTAAATTTATAATTAAAATTAAAATACGGGCATTTTCAGGGGCCGCGCTTGGGCGGGCGCGGCCTCTGGAAATCGTCCTACCTAAAGTATCCTAAATATTCTTAAAAAAAAAACAATGAAAATGAGACCACAGTCAAAAAATTATATGATTGGCGAAAGTGATTATCTTATAAGCATCGGTGGTTGCGCCGGAATAGTTAAAATCATAATCCTAAGACGGGAAATGCTTATAATATAACCCACACTGTTCACTAGGTATGAAGTAAATCAATGATCTGACCGCATTAACATATATTTGTAGTAGTTTAATAAAGGAAATCAACGTTCCTGTATTGAAAAACTTTATATACTGATGATGCACTCGATATACACATTGCCTTCGCTGTTATTATTGAAAAAAATACAACTTTAATAATTATATTTGTCGCCGCACGGCAAGGCTGCTTACAGCGGCTCACACTATCTGAAACAAACAGAAAACACACTTATCCACTCGCCATTCCAAAAAAAGTCACATTTTATCATAGACGGACCCAATACAAGAGCAGGGTTGCTACAGGAATAATTTTTCTAACGACTTTTCCCTGTCCTCCAGTATAAAAAACTTCATATTTTTTAATGTAAAAGTAATGCAAATAAAGGGAATTTCATTATTTCCCTGACTTCTCAAGTTTCTATACCTGTAGAAACCCTGCATTGGAGCAAACAATAATACAAGTAGATATTGCATAAAAGAGAAACCATATAGGACCCAATATGCTTTCCTGGGGAACCCCATCGACAACAAAAGATGAGAAAGTGATAACAAAGTGTAACATTTTTAATTCGGGGTACGTCGTAGTTTAAAACAAATAATGGTACTCACCTCTAGTAGCCACAGGTAATTAAGTAATCACCTAGCTTTTCTACCACTGACGCTGCTTGTTGGGGTTGGATTGGATCTTCATACAGGGATACTACGACGGCTGAAACAAAAAATCACACGCTTAACTTGTGTGGACGGTTTATAATAATTTCCATACTTTATTAACATAATTACATGATACACACAACTGTTTTATTGTTGTGTTGTTGTTTTTATTTAGACAATAAGTGTCATGTAAAACTCTGTTTTCTTTATTTGAACTCTTAAGTGACTTGCACATATTTCAAATAATATTAATTTTGAATAAAGTAAATAATAACATTGCATTAAAAAAATTACCCTGCAATACATAATTAGTAGTTTTGCTTAAATACATATTGTATTCCTTTCGGGATTAGTATTTAATTATTTCATATAAGGTGGGTTACAGAAACAAATATACAGGGTGGACCAGCTTTTTCGTGCCAAACTTTAAGGGTATGTTCTACGTCGAAAAATAACCGTAGTTTGCTATACAAACAATAGTCCAAAATTGCTTCGTTACGAAAATACAAGGTGTTGAAGTTTGTTCTGAAAAACAGAAAAATACATTTTTTGTTTAAACCGCTACAGATAATTAAATGAAATTTGACAGGTGTCGATAGAAATGGAAGACTTAAGTTTTGCAATACAAAAGTTTCTTTTACTGTCACCAGTGGCGCGAGTAGCAGATAGTCAGTGGCTATTTTCCAACAAAAAAATGGTACGTCCCTGGTTTTTCCAAAAATTAATGTTATTTTTGGATTTCTCGTTCAATTTGGTAGAAAAAAACTTTTTTTTGTACGATGCACCGTTTTCCTTCAAATGGATTATTATTTGTTAGCTGCATACCAGATACGCTTGCTGCAACCACCAGATAAACAAATTTACAACGACTAGTTGGCGTCGGTTTTTATGTCAACGTTTGACAAATCTTAAATAGACTTGTCTTCTGTGTAGTAGTATCAAAATGCCGCTTAGAATTTCATCAATACAGGGTTAACTATGACTAAGTACAAATATTTTAAGACGGGAGAGAGAATTAAGGGTTAACGGAATCACTTCAAAAAAATTCCAAACTTATTTATAAAGCAAAATATGTTTTTGGGAATTATATTAAATCCTTATTTAACGCCGCCAATGCGACTTGTCACACACGTTTACAGAATCAGAGTAGGTAACGTAGGCAACTAGCAACACGACGTAAAATTTCCAGTCAAGTCATAATTTAATTCCTGTGTTTACCATGTGTTTACGTTGTAGTTTTGTTCTTCTTCAGTTTTTAGTAGTGCCTGTTTTATTTTTTAAACGTTTTATAGTTATTAAATAAAGAAATTTGTTGCAGGTGCAGATACACTTTCACAATATAGTTCGACGGTTTGGTTTTCTAGGTTATGGGACAAGGCTGCCGCGGGTACATTAAAAGTTTTCTATTATCTATTCCTTTCGTTCAATTTTGTTATAATAAATAGGTATTTTATCTAGCTGTACCTACAGGAAGTGTGTTTTATAGGTAGTGAGTGGTGATAATGAACGAAAATGTTGTATATTTTTGCCAGTTTGTAACGAAACAATGAAAAACTAATGCAAAATAGTGGAGCTAACTAGATTAAATGTTATCTACCTATCTATCACCCATTATTACTAATAAGAATGTTATTTTTTGTCATTTCTGCATTTAGAAATGCTGCAAAAAACGACCACATGGTAGTAGATATTGTTGACAGACAGTTTTATCTACTTTATGGATCTAAGCCATCTCAGTCGATGCGTATCATAGGCGCCGACTTTCCGGAGGAAAAGAGGATTTAGCCCCATTTTTTAAATATCGAGTTAAAATTCTGGAATAATTTTTTTATTGACTTTTAGGCCTTCGTGAGCACGTGGTTAAAATTTTTGTAGTTAGGCATATTTAACACCTTAAAATTAATATCATCGTAAGAAAAAATGTGTCGAATTACTTAATTAAATATACTTTATTACTATATTAATACATGGACTTGATTGAAGTTTAAAATTTTAAATATACATATTAGAATTTGCGTGTAGAGCCTCACAGTAAAATAATATTTAACGTCCATAACCTTGAGCGAAATGTTAATTTCGTTTTTCTTTGTCGACGCGCCCTAAAATTGCAACAGAAGGGTAAAAACACCAAAGCCATCCGCTTCAATTTACTGCCTCATATATCTTCGTCTGTCTAGGAACATTTTTTACTCTCCAGCAATTACCGTAAACACGAAAACTGGCAATAAAGCTGCCGAGCATGGAATTCAAGCAACGGGACAAGTAAAAGGGTCGTTAGCTTTGACAATTTTAGAATCAGTAACGGTCCGCAATAAAAAAATTCTATACCTGCTAGTTAACTTTATGCGATGGCAGGAACTGCCACGAACTGTATGCTGATAAAAATTAAAAATATCAACCAAAGGCACCGAAGCTGATAACTAATAATCAACTTTTCCAGTTTTCTACACATACTTTTAATATTACAACGGCCACCTGTGACATCAATAAACGACCACTACATTTAAAAATAAACCTGAGGTGGGCGGTACTACGTAACGTAACGTACCATTTAATAGACTAAACGGATATAGGTCGATCGCCGTAGGGGAAAAAAATAATTACTATTTATGACAAACGAGCATAAAGTTACAATTACTAATAAATTAATAAATGACTATAATTCCTGGACAACTGTTGGTTTTGGTGAAATAGCTAACGCAACGGTAAAAAAAATTATCAAATTAAAAAGTCAAGATTTTATAATTAATAAAGTAATTAAAAACAATCAAAAACAATTATAAAAATTATATTTTAATTTAAAATCTTAGTAGGTAGTTGTAGAAATGTAATGCAGATTACGTATTGTAAAAAAGAAAATAACAAATGTATACAAGGTCAATTTATCAAAGGGAAATCCTTTTACCAGTCAATCAAATTCTGATACCACAGCAAGGATTTAGTTGCAGTTATTACATACCGGGGTAAAAAGTCGAGATTGTCGAGAGAAAAGGATGGAAAACATTTCTCGAGGCAAGAATGAAGCTTTTCACCGAGGTTTCTATATTATTTTATTTACAACCACAGCTTTTAAATGCAAGTGACGGTTTTTGTAACAAAAATACGATGAGGAATTAACAAAGTAAGATCTCTGTATGGCTGGGCACAGACGAACATATATGAATTAAAACATCAACGCGCATTCATCTACCTCGCACATCAGCATGACAGTGTATTGGTCACAAACGTTGATTCATGTTTTAACACATCAGTTCGCAGTAAACAACATACACGTTCGCACAACTTTGTAAAACAATGACAGAAGAATTGCATTTGATTGCAGTGGCGTGCGCGATTATTGTGAAACAAACAATCAGAAAAACAAAAAAGTCCTAGTAAATGGTCTGCAATAAATTGCATTAAAGGATAGTACCATAATGTCGGTACATATAATATGTCGTCTGCTCCAGCACCAGATCTGCTCGAGTCTTTAACTTTTTTTAAATCTTCTCTGAATCCACCACGCAAACTGTTAGGGCCGGTTTTACAATACCAAGTTAAGCATAAGCTCAAGTGAACCACATCTCAAGCTGAGCACATGTTCAGAATAATTTACGTTTTAAAAAAAAGAAATGGACTTAGTTTAGTAAAACCTCTGCTCAGCTTTTCATGTATATGTTGGTATTGCTGGCGCTTGGGGGAACGTTTTGTGAAATATAGCCAGTTTGATGTGATTTGAAGTTTGAATTCTGAACTGTCAAAAGAATTAGATAAGTATATAATTTAAAGAAAATATACTGTTTTTTGGGATTCATTCCTGCAAATATTTATATATTTTTTTATTTCATAGAATATGGATGATAGAAAAAGATCTGCAAATTTTTCCGTTAAAGATGAATCAATTTAAATTTCTAGTAAAAAAATATAAAGAAATTGTGGAATGTAAGCTATCAGATTCGAAGACAAACTTATGTAAAAATTAATAAAGAATTTAGTTTATATTTTGGTTTATTTTATTTAAATATTATGAACATGAACAATAACTAAAAATACATTTATAATTAACATTCACATACATTATTTGTATTCAACATTAATTTAATATAAGTATAAAAATTTTATCAAAATGCTAATATTTTAAAAGTAGAAAAATGATAATTAATTATCATCTTTTAGTTTTACTACATTTCTGAGAGCGATGAGATTTATTCTGGAATATTATCTAAAATAAAACAAACAGCATTCTTCGACAAACGAAACCTTGTAAGAAATTCCATGTTATTCCATTTTTCAAATTGATCTCGATTACGAAACTATCGAGGTGCCCGAGGATGGTCAATTATGTTTATCAACTCTGTGATATCTTCGTCATCAGTTAAAATTCCATTTAATTGATCCATATCTGATGTTCATTCTTATTATTTACAACTTTATGTATTTATAACCTTAATGTCAACTTGAACCAAACTTAAACCGTCAAAATTGGAAGCTCAACTGAACTAACTGAATGAGCCGAGCTTAGCCTTGAACCTCAATTGTAAAACGCAAATAATGTTAGTTCAGGAGCTCAACGCAGGTTCAGTGTTAAGCTTACCTTAAGCCGCTTTTGTAAAACCGGCCCTTAATCTTTTGTATGACTGTATTTTTGAGCGGTTCAGGTTGTACAACTTTTAACTTTTCAAGTAAAATCTGATAAGCTGTATTTTTCTTATTTAACCTTAAACCTCGCGACCACTGACCGATCCATATTAATTAAATTAAATAATAATTATTAATTTAATCTACTAAAGTTCACTAAAGAACGCCGTGACTGTGTGTGTCAAATAACGTTGTTGTTTGACACACAGTCGAGCATCAACGTACAATGCTCGTCAGCTTAAAGTCACCACCTTTTGGAAGCTTCTCATTCTATCGCGCCCCACCATAAATAACTGCGGAATGTTTCGGACTAGAAGTGGGGTTTGTAGATACTACACTGTGGCACCAAAAACTCTTATATTCAATAGGGTTTTATTATTTTATTAATATAGAAGTAATGTAACATTTCCTTGTTTAGTGAAATCATAATATTGAAGAATTTTTTAAAAATTACAAAGTCTGCAAAATGTATTTTTTTAAATTAAAATAAATATTTAAACAAAGACGTAAACGTCATATATTCGAAATAGCTTAATAGACAGAGTGTTACAATACAAATTGCCGAGAAAAAATAAAAATTACATTCGAGGAAATTTTTGGTTTTTTGCGCTTTACGATGGTTATCAAACGTGCGTAATTCCGTTCCGTATTCAAAGTGTTAAAAAAAAATCAAAATTAATAAAACCAAAAAAAAATGTTGAAACCTCTAACAAGGGTCTATTAGAACATTAAATAACGAAAAAAATACAGTGTTTAAAAAAACTTTAATATCAAAAAATAAAGATAACATGATTCAACTTTTAAAATACAAGGCGTTTAATATAAACCGAACCAATCTCTAAAAACTCATGGAACTAAAAAAAAAATTGATGAACCATTTATCGAGGGTCTATTAAAACACTAATTAACGAAAAATAAAGGTTGTTTAAAAAAAACGAACCAGTCTCTAAAAACCTTCAAAATTCATGGTACTCAAAAAATGTTTTGATTAAACTTTCAACAAAGGTCTATTAGAACATTACATAATGGAAAAAATAGAGGGTTAAAGGGTTAAAAGGGTTAAAAAACCAAACCCATCTCTAAAATAATAATGTCTGCTTACTTTTTCGGTTACTGGTGGTAATTGTGAACATTATCGTTTGAATAATATTTTTCATTGCTTGCCATTATAATTGTGCAGGTATAATTTGACGTTTTGAAAACACACAGATAATAGTTCTAATTATTCTTGTCGTTTTTATAGCTATTTCAGCAAAAAGACGGCGCATTCACGCCAGTTAAGTTTAACAAAAATCGTAATTTGCACAGAAAGTAAGTTAAATAGGTATGGTGATGTGTAATATCTACAGAATAAAAATAAAAAAATATCCACAGCGTTCTATTTAAAAATAAAATAGTTTTAACCATATATTTATTATAAGTCTTGGTTTTAACGGTTTCGAGTTATATAAAATTCAGCACTTGACTTTCAACACCTTGTATGAAATTAAGCCACTTGTAAGACATTGTTAGAAAGCTTAAAGGTTCAACTATTCCTTGAATAACATTTTCTTTAACCTGCATAGCATTCAATATACATAGCTAATTTCAAACAAAGCGATACAACATTATTATTTTCCGAAATATTTTAAATATCTCGGAAACGACAAAGGTTATGTGTATAGGAAATAACGTGAGGATCCAAAAATTGAATAAAAACTATATCATTCCATTTAAAATAACTAAGTTGGTGACGACATATATAATCGGAAGCGACAGCTACTTGAAAATATTTTCGTTGAATAGGTCATACTGGATTATGTAGGGTATCAAATTAAAAAAAAAATCACTACAACTCTGAAAACTCCTAACGACACTTTGCCGTGAATCAACCTATACTCATATATTTAACACAATGATAATATAGGTATAAATAAAATATAATACAAGTAATTTTAGACATTTAAGAACTGAATAAAATAGAGTTTAGCAGATAACAGGAATGTTAACGGCAGAAGGCCTAACCGACAAATTTTTAGGTACAGAAATCTTTTAAAAATACGTAAAAAAAAGTACGTAAAAAGTATTTTTTAAATTCAACTGTAAATGTAAATATTGTTATAACATAAATTTACATAGTTCTACGTATGAGATTGTTCACTTTTCTTTATAAGTATGTGAAAATAATTGTTAAAATGTCAGAATAGCATAATGTGTGTCATACAAATGCATTTTAAAAGGTGTTATATTATTTCAGGTAAATTTAAATAGTAATAGTGAATAAACAAAACATCAATAACTTTATTTTTGATAATACTTTTGCTCGACGTGTTTTATTTTTGAAATTTCTGCACCAAAAAAAATATTACAAAATTGATCATTTTACGGCGAGAAATGCGGCGACCTTAAGGAAAGTAGGTATATAGATGTTTCTGACAAACTCCTAATCGCCGAATGAAAACGCTGTCCTTTGCACTGCAAATATACCGCAGCGGGAGAGTGCAGTAAATTCAGTTTCTTGAAAACCGTTACACCTAGTGAAGTATTTTTTTTAAACAACTTTTTTTATAACCTTGACTATATTTGACTCGATATGACTATGTATAAATTTTCAATATTTAATACAGCTCTTCGCATAGTGTTTTTTTATATAAAGTTGTGAAAACATTAATAAAATTTACAAGCGTGATGTATGTTACGAAAAACATAATTAACAATGCATTCCTACTGAAAAGTTTTCGAAATAAAAATATTTCAGAACTTTCTTATATAAAGATGTCCCAGTGTTTTTTAATTGTTAGTTAATGCTGTGTCAGAGAAAGCAACTTGCCAACTGTGATGCACTGGGCTTGTTACATTTAATCTCTTCTGATCATTTTGTAGCCATTTTAAGGCACTCCCCACGAAGAAAACTACAAAATATCCACCAAAATATTATTCATTGTTTTTAAATTATTTATAGCTATAGGGACATCTGATGAGGATTCAGAAGAATCTAGTACGGATTCAAAAATATCTAATGAAGATTTAGAAGGCTCTGGTGTTTAGGACTCCGTCCTTCATATCTATTACTTAATTAGAATAGTGTAATCTCTAAGATTAATACATTATTTTTAAATTTCCTAAGATATAATTTCCTTAAATTATAAAATCCATAAAAATTGTAAAATTATCAAATAATTGACTAGTTGAAACAAAATAATATTTACATCTATTATTGTAGAGAACTTTTCATATAGCATTTCTCGTTCTCGCTGTATATATTTTGTTAAAAATTTGTATAGTGTTTTGCAAACCAAAATATTACAAGGTATCAACATATAAGTTGTAAGACCTATTCATATCATCTGGGAATAAAGTACCGCTACATTTGTCACACTGTGCGACGGTAACCACGCGAAAGTATTTAATAAAACTTTTAATTAGCTGAACTTTTTTGAGTTAACGATTAGGTAGTAAAAACAAACCTAATCTAGCAAATATAATAAATAACAATTTATTATATTTGCCATAATAATAACAATAGCCCAGATACATACATGTATACGTGTATTCTTAGTTTAAACTATTATCAGGTGGTTTATGACTCAATATTTATGAAACACCCTGCATTATGGTTTCATAAAATTAGATAATTTTAAATTAAATCGATTAGTTTATCCATCAATGAAGCTATGGATGACACTTTGTAGTAATGACGCGGTCGCGGCAAGTCAGCATCAAGAAAATAAAATCCCACAATGCACTCATATACAGCCATGGCTTTTAAAACCGCGTCGTTGCCACTGCCGTGCCGTGCCGCCTTTACCGCGTTGGTCGAGCGGCCATCATCGGTAAAATACATTTTATTTTATATAAATGAATATACAGTAGAGTCTAGAGTCTCTATAATCTATCATATATGGGACCATAGACCGACGGATTATTAAATATTAATTAAATGATAAACATAAATTAGAGAAAGTAATTCCATTAATAATTAATAACAATAGCAGCAAAAGTATTGAATTAGCTGTATAAAATAGGTGTTATAAAATGTTACATATTTATTTCTTTCCTTGGAAATTTCTTTCGATTTTTGTCCGGTTGCCGATTGCATGCTTTGTCGCCTTATCAGGTTTTACAGTGGACCTGAGTTAAAACAGAAATACGAGTAATAAACAAAAATGTTTTGTCCAATGGCTAATAAATGGTAGTGACATTTAAAGCGTATGCGTGAATGTTGTTTCTGCAGGTGCTTTGTCAAATTTTTCGTGCCGTGCGTTCCGAGACCAGAGAATTTTAAATCCCATGCATGCGTAATGCACTATTCAGCAGTAGTAGGGTGGATCATAGATGTCATATATACCGACTATGTTTTTATATTTAATCTTTATATAAATTAAGAAATTTCGCTACGCAGTTGCTGTCTATAGAAACTCAATAGCTATTAAGCTAGTTATGGACGGTGAGCGATAATATAATATATATGTATTTCTTTGTAATGAGATATATTTCTACAGACAAGTAAACGGCATAGATATAAATATATATTATAGCGTCAGTGCGTAACGTTCTATGTATTTTAATCACAAGTGATATTTTTGTAATATATCAGATATATATTATAGCTCACCGTCCGTAACTAGCGTTAATATTATTAGATATTGCTAGCGTTACGAGATAAATGATTTAAAAATAGGGTAATATAAAATTTTATGAGATTGAATAAAAATATATGAAAATATATTATGTACTGTAAAAACCTAAATATTTAATAAATCAATAAATATTCAAAAATACCCTCTTTATTATTCCATTTTTATATGCATATTGAAGACCAGCACATAACTAAAAGTTAAAGAAACATTACACACTTCTGTAATTTTGCATGAATCAATGAACCATGCACCTGGAAATCTGCACAAAATATATTAATTGCAATAAATAACATAACATAGATAAATAGTAAAAAAGTCTGTTTTTATGATCTAACATAAGAATTATTGCTGTAGGAAAACCCAAATTTTATATTAAACTAAGTTTACATTTGATTAATGAACAGATGATTTCTTGTAACGGCCCAATTAGCAAAAGAAAACTACATATGCCGTATTGCAAGGAATACTGAGAATAAAATAAATAATTTTATAAATGTTCGGTAACTCCGAAGTTTACTTTTTCATTTTTTTGTCATAATGAAAATATATGAGAGGCAGGCTCATATTAATTTATGAGTTCGATTTCTATACTTATTATTTAATAGCACACCGTTTTTTTATTTGCTCTTTATTAGATTCCTTATTTTTTTGTTGAATATACGATACCAATTTCAGTAATGGCAGAATAATCTATCGTCACACCATATAGTAGAGTTTAAACGCAAAAAATCGTGGTGTGCAGGTAGTAGTTAGGGGTGGTTTTCCAAAAAATTGTAAAAAAATTTGTTTTGCTTAATTTAGATCTACACAACATGTTTAATCATTTCTGAAAGTTTTGTCTTAAAATTCCAAAAGGAACTATTTTATTTTTAATTTTAAATTATCCGTGCAACACGCTCTTATATGGAGTTCCTTAATATAAAACGGCTCGCGCTGAAACATCGAAATTGCAATATCATTTACACCAAGATAAGTCAAGAATGCTAATTCTAATCAAAAAAACACCTTCTACGAACGTTGTAGACTAAAGATCAAGGATTAAAATGCTTTTTTATTTTTGAAAATCCAATAAATAGTTTCGTCAAAAAACTGTAAAATGTCAAAGCATGTAGTTACCACCGCGTTCTAACGCAGAGATGCGAGGATGGTTGAAATTCGCTTGGCCCGCCGTTTATCTGCATGATAATGCCGTCCTTATGCATGTTGAAGACTAGACGGTCGCTTTTCGTTTAAAACAGTGAAATATACACTATTATAGCGAGCATTATGGTAATCTAAGACACATTATAAGAAAATAGTGTTTTTAGTGTACCTATGTATTTGAGCAGGTATTTGTAAATATCTTCAAATTTATTTAAATAAATTAATAGCAGTTAAATATTAATAAACAGTCATAACTAACTCATAATATTATTTCAAAAAATCATTTCATTAATTATAGTTACCAATTAGGTACAGCATTTCATTATGTTAAAATTTGCGTTAAAATAGTCCGAGGGTGCTTGTGGAGTCGATGTTCCGTGGTAAATTCTTCTATTTCTGTAAATAAACAAATAATAATTGGTAAATAAGAATATTTTTACAAAATTATTTTACAGCATTTAGTCAGACTCGGAATTTTCTTCACTATCAGATAACATATTCTGGGAAGCATTTGTGATTTTTAAGTCTTTCTTTACTTTATTTGCACATGTATAATTTGAGCCATTCATCTGCATGACCCAATGCAACAAATTTGTTTTTTCTTGCAGGAACATTGTGGCCCGTTGCAATCTATAAAATTGTTTCTTAAATTAATAATATACATACCTATAATAATAATTTCTATACCTTGTTTACAACTGCAAGTATTTAAAGCAGGGGTGTTCTCGGGTAATATTGATACTGCAGTTAAAAATTGGCACAGGTTTTCCGTCAACAATTTTCTACCCACAATCTGCCACATCTGGCAAGGATGGTCTGGGTACTGGTTAGCCATATTTTAGTTTGGTAGTATACACGAAAACAATGCTGTATTAAGCTAAAATCTCTCCAAGGTCGTTTATGCAATGAATATTTTCGTTGTTTGTATAGAATCGCATTACAAACTACCATTTTATTAAAATCTTCTAAATTGTCACTTATGCCAACATTACTAAGTAAATAGTGATGTGAGAAAAACACTTTCCAGCATGATTTGTTGGCCATTCACAAACTGACTGGTTGTATCACAACCTGTGAATGCATGAAACGCTGGTAGGCATTTTGTCATTGAACTGTTCATTTTCAATTCATGGATTGCTAAAATCTTTCGGTTTATTTGGTTCCAACCTTCATCCAAATTTTCGGCGTAATTATATCTTTGAAATGGGTCAATAGTAACAAAACATTTGTATCTTTACAATTACTTACTTACTATTTACTTAGTAATGTTGGCATAAGTGATAATTTAGAAGAAGATTTTAATAAAATGGTAAAGTTTGTAATGCGATTCTATATAAACAACGAAAATATTCATTGCATAAAAACCTTAGAGGGCTTTAGCGTCCTCAAAGCGGATCAGCAAATTACCTCCAAGTTTAGATAGCTTAAAACAGCATTGCCTTCGTGTTTACTACCACACTAAAATATGGCTAAACAGTACGTTACCCAGACCATCCTTGCCAAATGTAACAGATTGTGGGAGAAAATTTTTGACGAAAAACATGTGCCAATTTTAACTAGGATGCACTATTCTGTAAGAAAGATCGATTTTCTGGATCGATTCAGATCGGATCGCTTAGGATCGATTTCTAAAAAATCGTAATGCAAAAGATCGGTTTCCGATAGTTCCAAACAATTCTACTACTCTATTTTCAAGACTGCTGAACATAAATCTAAAATTAGTTTCGTGCAAGTCTCAAAAAAAAGTTGTTCAAAATTGTAGCCTCATCGTCATGAAATGAAGATGGTACAGGCATTATATTGCAACTTCAACCTAATGTAATATATACATATAGGTAGAGGTTACAATTTTTTTTCGAAAACTAGGCTCGAGCACACAGAACTAATTTTAGATTCGTGTTCAGCACCCTCGAAAATAGGGATTTTTTAATTAAGATTGGAGAGTTTGCACTATAACAAATATTTAACTGATCTCAATGGAAAATAATCGATTCACCAAATAATCGTTGTTCAGAAAATCGATTCAAAATATCGAAAATCGCATTTGAAAAGATCGATTATTTATAAAATCGGTTTAAATCGGACACCCTAATTTTAACTACAGTATCAATATTACCCGAGAACAACCGTGCTTTAAATACTTGCAGTTGTAAAAAAGTTATTATTATAAGTATGTATATTATTAATTTAGGAAAACATTTTTATAGATTGCAGCGGGCCACAATGTTCATGCAAGACAAAACGAATTTGTTGCATTGGGTCCTGCAAATGTATGGCTCAAATTACATGTGCAAATAAAGTAAGGAAAGACTTAAAAATCACAAATGCGTCCCAGAATATGTTATCTGATATTGAAAAAATCTCCGAGTCTGACTAAATGCTGCAAAATAATTTTGTAAGAATATTCTTATTTACCATTTATTATTTGTTTATTTACAGAAATAGCAGATTTTACCACGGAACATCTACTCCACAAGCACCCTCGCAAATTTTAACATAATTAAATGCTGTACATTGGTAACTATAATTAATAAAATGATTTTTTGAAATAATATTTGTTATGATTGTTTATTAATATTTAACTGTTTTTAATTTATTTACACTAAAAACCACTATATTCTAATAATGTGTCTTATATTACCATAACGCTCGCTATAATATCACTGTATCTTTTACTGTTTTAAACGAAAAGCGACCGTCTAGGCTCCAAAATACATAAGGACTGCTTTGTCATGCAGATAAACGGCGTGCCAAGCGAATTTCAACCATCCTCGCATCTCCGCGTTAGAACGCGGTGGTAACTCCATGCTTTGACATTTTACAGTTTTTTGACGAAACTATTTATCGGATTTTCAAAAATAAAAAAGCATTTTAATCCTTGATCTTTAATCTACAACGTTCGTAGAAGGTGTTTTTTTATTAGAATTAGCATTCTTGACTTATCTTGGTGTAAATGATATTGCAATTTCGATGTTTCAGCGCGAGCCGTTTTATATTAAGGAACTCCATATAAGAGCGTGTTGCACGGATAATTTAAAATTAAAAATAAAATAGTTCCTCTTGGAATTTTAAGACAAAACTTTCAGAAATGATTAAACATGTTGTGTAGATCTAAATTAAGCAAAACAAAATTTTTACAATTTTTGGAAAACCACCCTAACTACCACGATTTTTTGACGACCAGGCGATTTTGCTTTCTAAAGGCATAAGGGATAATATAAAATAGGTTTTACATTTTAGCAATAAAGTGCAAACGGAATGACACGATAGAATCATTTTTAAACTCCACTAATAGCCTCACCAGTTTTGGTGCCATCGTATAGCATGTATGCATACATATCATCAGATCCCACTCCAGTTTGAATTTAAAAGCGGTCCGGACTTATGTGTGGTGGGGCGCGATAGAATGAGAGCAGCGCAAGAGGTGGTGACTTTAAGGTGACGAGCATTGTACATTCAACATTATTATGCCCATAGACAGACGTTGTTGTTTGCGCGTTGATGTTTGCATACATATACGTTCGTCTGTGACCCGCTTATAACCAGATTACAGATAAAAAAACGTTCAGTCGACATTTTTACAATGGTTGCTGTGGTACTGAAAAAACATGCAAACTTAAATTAGTTGCATTTTTGATAGATTACCATCAAAAAAGTGTTTTCGAAGACAATCAGCGATTCAGAAGAAACTATTTGTACTCCTCCTTGACCGAGAGAAGCCGCTGAAAGATTGGAAAAAGATTTGCTATCTAAGAAGAGTCGTGCAAGGTACGATAAAGTTTATGATGTTTTCAAGAGTTGGCGCTACCAAATTAGTGCTCAGAAAGTTGTTTCTCAAACTGTACTGGCATATTTCAATGATACCACCAAAATCAAAAAGCCGTCAACCCTTTCGTCCATTCACTCAATGTTGCGTACTAAATATTAAAGATAAAGTGGATATCTCCAAATGTTTGAAGTTATTGAAAAAAAAAAAAATGAAATGAAATCGACTGATGTTAATATTGTGAAAGATAAAGTTCACATCGATATTCCTACCAGTCAACAGAATTTATGAAGAGCAATGAAGAATGGATAACGTTAAAAAATTTAAAAAATATACACTCACTGGCAAAAAAACCGGCCACTAAAAACTAACCCCAATTTTAAAGTTTGCTTCTTCGCAAACCGCTCATTGGATTTTGATGATCTTTTTTTTAAATTGTACATTGATTTCTCAGGAACGAATGCTATGTGGGAAATTTTTATTCGAAATTTAATTTGAGCATATACGGGGCGCAACAAAAGTCGTAGTTTTTTCCCGGAGTTTGTAACACTCTGTGGGGTGCAGCAGCTACAGTCGCTGTTGCTAACTGTAGTCACACTGTAGCCTCATCTTTTGTGAACATTTTGTTTTTTTAATCACGACATTATGTATTTTTACAATTAATGTTCGGTAACGCCACTGACCAGCGATTTGGTCACAATTTGATCAATCAATTTCCCAAAAAATTGCAGTATTTCTTAAACTTCCGCGTTGTGAAACATACACGGGACACTGCTTCCGAAGAACGGCAGCCACACTATTGGTAAATAGCTGTGGTGGCATTCTCCAGTTGAAGAGATTAGATTAGGGGGATGGAAATCTTCCACAGTAGCGGAAAAGTACGTCGACAAGTCTACAGATTCTCAGGTTAAAATTGCCACAAAAATATCTGGCGAAATGCCAAACTTCAGTACTAAAACCGTTACCATTTCTACGTAGGAAGTTCAACATGGATTAACAATTTCTGTTGCCGTTTATAACCGATCGAATCTTACAATTAATTTAGTAAAATAATTGGGTTGAAAGTGACATTTATCTGGGTGGAAAGTAATCGCTTTATAAACCGGTCGATTATTGATTTGAGTTTTTCAAGTATGAGTGCCATTGGAATTATAATTATGATATTAACCGTAGTGCATAGCGTTTTGTCCTCCTCACGCTAACAGACCGGTGTGTTGACCCAAATGCATTAAAAATACACACACACCACATTCCAAAGGATGCGCGCGTCGTGTTTTTCAGAAATGAAAGGAAAGCGTCGCGACGACCGACGCTCCTTCTATGGTTCAGGGAGCCGCAGTATGTCAAAACAAAAAAAAATAATTTACGTTAATTACCAGTACGATGTACAGCATCTTTTATTATTTAGTTTATTTTTGTTAATCGTTGTTTTGGAATCTGTGCCTTTTTGTGATTTGTCGGTTTAAATTTTTTCTTCTATGTGCAAACCGTTACCCCAAAAGGCAATATCCAGATCTCAAAATAACGCAAAACGTTGTTCACAGTTAATCCAACCAATGAAGGTCGAGGACAAGAAAAACCGCAATGTGTCTTACATAGCAAGAAAAGGATTTTACACCTTGTCAAGAAAAACCCGACTAAAAATGTGTTATAGGATATATTTGACAAGAGACTAGTCTACAACCAGAATTATATTGTTTAAATTATGACCACTTAAGGGCGCCGTATTCTTGAAACAGTGTTTTTTACAAATACACATAATTTTAAACATTTAAGGACTGAATAATATAGAGCTTAACAATGTTACCTCATGCCACTTGCGGATATTCAAAGGTACCCAAGTAAAACGAATATATACCGACATAAAGCGGGGTCCTAATCAACAAATTTTTAGGTACAGAAATCTTTTAAATTTATCTATATATGTAAAGAAATATTGTTACATAAACTTACATATTACTGCATATAAAATTCTTCACTTTTGTTTATAAGTATGTAAAAATAATTGTTAAAATGTGGGGTTAGAATAGCAAAATGTGTGCCTTACAAACACTTTCTAAAAGTTTTTTATGCCTCCCTGAATTCCTACTAATAGTCCATCGAAACATCATATGTCTTTATTTGATAGAAGATTTATACAAGGCTGATGAAACTTACAGTTTAAGTATAGAATATGATCTAAAAACTGATTGAAGTGACCTCACTCGCATTTAAACGAAAACTGGACTATATCCCATGAATATATGGCTTGTTAGGACCTAGTAGGAAAAAAGTTAAAATATTGTTTTTTCCGACAATGTAGAATCTATCAGTTCTGATGTTCCAGGCATTCTAAATCTCTCAAATTTGCTCCAGAAAATAAACAAGTAGGCGAGTTACTCTGTACGGTAATCTTGACGGGTGCCATTACTCGATGACGTCATTTGGCAGCTTACAGCAAAAATATTGATTTGTTAACGAAAACAAGAATACATATATTTTTTTAAATTGATAGCAAAAAATAATTAAAGAACGTGTCAATTTAATCAGTCGCGGCGTGATATTTCATTATTATTTTTTTAATAATCAGAAAGCACTGGTTGTATGCTACAGGCACTAGATAATAAAATAACCGTTTGCGTCGATAACGTCATTTGGCAGCCGATATGAAAAATTGTTTTTGGGAACGGTTGGCAGCAGCGACCTCGCGCGACGGCAGGCCGCGCCATATCGGGACAAAATAAATGAATGAATGAACGACCCACGAACCTGATACAAGGAAAATTAAGATTTCGGTTCGACAAATATTATTTGTAGTTTCTTGTTGTTGTCGCACGAGTAGTGACGAATGGATGATGTCATTAGTATTTTAAACAATTACTACACATTTAAGTATACATAAAACAGTCTAATTATCACCGTATCCTTTACTAATGATCTACTTTTTTAAACAAAAAGAAAGAAAAGCAATTCTAAAATTTTCAAAATATCCTACAAGTATACAGGGTGTAATCGCGGGGCGAAATCAATAAAATCTGTAGAAATTAATAAAATCTGTAATATCATGTAAATCACATGAAATCATGTGAAATCGTGTGAAATCAGCAAAATGACGTAAATCAATTAGCAATTTCATTTGGTATATTTGCAATGTGTCAAAAAACTTTTATTTATTTTAATATGTTGATTTTGCGTTTCTTCTTACTTTAAATCTCAGTAAGTTTGTATTTGCTTTTATGTACTTTATGTTATTAAAATATAGTTGTAACTGTCAATGTTATATTTTTGTGCAAATAAGTAAAACTGATGTTCAAGTTTAGCTTGATTTAATTAGTTACATTAAAATAAAAAATGAACATAAGTTTATTTAATCTCCTGTACTTATATAACTCAAGTCAAGAATTCAGACATCTTACGTCACGGCTGACGTTATACATTTGTTTTGATTGTCAACGTAATTTTCGATATTTGGTCGCCTTAAAAACTATCATTTTTTGCAATTTTGTGCAATATATAATGCAAACTTTTAGTGTAGTATATAGTTTTATTACTATCAGTTGCAGTTTCTTAAATATTTTGATGAAAATATGTATTATTCATTTGTTCGTATGACGTAAGTCTTCTGAATTCTTGTCGCGAGTATACATAATATATTTACACGTTCTGCTAAATAATATTTCTTAAACAAGTATGGTAATTGAATAAGAAAAGAGAACATTAAGTATTATTTTATTGATTTTATTTTTGACTCCTTTCCATAAGGTAGAATATTACAAGTTAATTTTAGCCACTTTAACATTTGTAATGCTGGTTGCTTACAGCTGGTGCAAATTTAAACTTCATCTCAAATTCCACCGTTTAAAAAAGTCATATCTTGAAACATTCAGAAAAAATATTGAATTATTCAGAAAACATACTATTATCTAAGTGTTTTGGACTTTTCTTTAAATACTAGAAAATGTCATTATAAGAAAACATTTAATCGAACTCAACATAATATGAAATTTTCCAGCTAGTTGAAAGCTCGATACTTTAAAATCATCAAATTCAAATGAAATCTAAGGAAATCAAGTAGAATCAATAAAATCAACGAAATCAGTGGAATCGCCGATATCAGTAAAATCAAGCGAATTCATATAAAATCTGATAAAATTACGAGAACTCAAGTAAATCAGAAATTCATGTGAAATCTGATTTCGCTAATTTCCATTAAAGTAATAGAGAATCTGAAATCAGGTGTACAAAATTCTTTGTGACCCCCCTCGACTATAATTAAATACAGGGTGTCCGGAAAGTAATGAGACCCAGCTTAAACATAGCTTGCCGAGATCAAATACAACCAATTTAGACAAACTTAGCTTAATCCAAAAGTGCCTCGGTTAAAAGTTACAGGGCTTCAATAAACAAACATTGTTCTCTTGTCGTGGGCATAATTAAGAAACGAAACGTCCAATCAAGTTGAAATTTGGTACAGTTATGTTTTAGATAAGTACAAGCAATGCGAAGGAGTAAGTAGTGCCGGATATCATAGAGGGCGCTCTCGGCAGTTCTTGTGTAATTCATTTTTTCTTTGAAGCCCTGTAACTTCTAAACGAAGCACGTTTGGACTGGGCTAAGGTTATCTAAATCGGTTCTATTTGAGCACAGGAAGCTATGTTTAAGCTGGGTCCCATTACTTTCCGGACACTGTATAATTATACTAGCACTTTTTTTCACCAAAGTAATATATGATTTATTAAGTTGATTTAATTCTTTGCCATTTCATACTAATAAAGTGTAAAGAAAGTATGTAGTAAGTCTCGGGGTGTGATACTGTTAGTTGAAATGATTTTTGTTCTCGTCGTTTTTTTTTTAATATATCTTTTATTCAAATCATTCAACAGAATGCAAACCTAATGATGGTGTTCCTCATAGAAAAACATTTTCTGCAGTTCAACGAAGTTTGCTTGTATAATAATTATTAATGCTGGCTTTACCGACAGAACAGCTTTTTGTCAAAGGTAAGTTATATGTGCTACATGGATGATGGGGCGCCATGCAGCTGCTCAACGATGGCCAAATTTACATTTTCCAGATGGTTGGGTAGGTCGTGAAAACACGGCACCTGCAGTGCAGGCTCGTCCAAAGATCGGACACCTTCGATTTCTTTTTATGGAGGTACTTAAAATGTACGGAGTATTTTACGCCTATCGCCACTGTGGACAAACTGTTAGCGAATTTTTTAAGAGGCAAATTACAACAGGAATAATCACGTATTTTCAATTCACTAAATCAACGGATTAAGTTGTGTTTTCAGCAAGGAGGAGAATATGTCATCTTTCCATTTTTATAAATTCATTAAAGTTCACTCATGTCTTAATTTATTAAAACGTAATATCGATAATATTGCCGACACATGATTTTCAAAATATCAACTTACAGCAAAACTGTACAATTCTTAACAAAAACTTAGGAATATATTCTTTTCTAAATTGATTGCAAATATTAATGAAATTTTGTCAGTGGTGGTGATATTTTATTATTTTTTTAAATAACCAGGAAGCACTGGTTCCACGCTACTGGCATTAGATAATAAAATACAATTTTGCGTGACACTAAAGTGCCATTATATTTTGGCCCCAAAATTATCTGGTACCATGTGTTTCTTCGTTATTTGTATAAAAATTATATAACATATTTTTTATTCAAAAATACTGTAATTATGTAACATAATTCATTTAAGATCAAATATCATGGCCTACTAATTATCATCAATGCAGTATTCATATTCATTTGTTTAATATAATTCATTCACAGCTACTATCAGACAGCGCGTTTTTTTTACTTGATCAAATAAATGAATTTTGTTGTAAATCGGTTTGGAATACAAAAAAGTGTAAAGAAACAAAACTGAAGACAATACAATGGCGCATATGATGACCTATTTTAATTGTAATATTACACAGGGTGATACATTTTTTCTTTTTTTTGTAAATAATGATCGATGATACCCACACCTCCTCCACTGGTAAGTTTCTAAAGCTGGTTTTTGTTTCATACCTACTGACTGTACTAAATATGCTCACCGAATTTGGTTACATTATCTCAAGTTGTTTAGAAATTAAAAATAAAAACAGTTTTTTCATTTTTGATAACCTTATTTTTCGCCACAGAATACGTCCCTGGATTTTTTACCTCTACTTAAAAAAACATTCTGTACTTATAACAACTTCAAAGGGGACCTACCTTGTGTCGTTTTCATGCAATGTACGCCTACTTTCCCCAATTTGGCCCTAATTACACGATCTGTGCCGGAAAGGTATATGTATCTGTTGCCGGCTAAGGTGACGCCTGACGATGTGAGGATGTCCTGTTTTTCGAAACCTTGGACTAATTTGGCTAGCTCTTCTTTTGTTACCTGCAACAGAAAGGACGAAAATTAGATGACGCAGGCGATGAACGAAACGAAATGTCAAAAAGATGTCAAGATTTTGAAAAGGTAAAATCTCTTAAATAATTCTGTCAACAGAGAAATAACCCAAACTCTAGTAACTTTTTTTTTGGGCGAAATAATTTGACTTAAATATAGGACTTTGGAGTTAGAATCACCATATCAACATTTAATTTAAATGTAATTTCTTATGACACGATGTACTGCAGGTTGCGTCTTGTACCCATGACGTTAAAATATTACGAACCAATTCGCTGCCATTTTTTTATTTGTAGAAATTTTTGCGTTGCCTAAATCATTCTGCCAATTTATTATGAGATTTTATTAGTTATTGAAGATGTAGCCGTTGTTTGCAGAATCCAAATAAAAATACTGATCTGCTACTGTTTCTAATAATACAGAAAAAGCTATTACAGGGTTCTCAGCAATTTTTCAGAACCAAATTCCCTGACATTTCCAGGTTTTTCCTGACATACTTTTTTAAAATTCCCTGACAAAAAGCATACAAAATATGTTTTTTAAAACTTAAACCAAAGTAAAAAGAAATCAAATGATAAGGCATAAATGAGCCCATTTGATGACAAATAAGTGACATGGATATTTAATTTTATTAGAAATATTTATTTCAGTCATTGCAACAAATATAAATATTTAAGAAATCTAATAATATATATTTAAGAGATTTAATAGAAATATATATAAACAAACACAACAAAACCAATAAAAATATATTTTACTACTGAGCAAACAGTTATACAAAACAGCTTTAGCTGTTTTATGTCATTAAATGTATTCAAATCGGTTCAAAACACTATATTTTTGCATTGAAACAGTAACGTCACACAGGTCGCTTTTTAAACCGTGTTTAAAACGTCCACTGAGCGCTGTTTGAACTCTTTAGATGCTTTGCTAAGGTCTATGCAGCAGTTGCTAGATAGAAATTTCAAAATCGGTATGATTTAAATTTTCAGATTTAATGGTTGATACTTTTATATTTCTTATCTTGTTTATTAAAAAAGTAATTGGTTGTGGATTATTGTATGTACCTCTACAAATTTACGTATTCTTAGACATCTTGAATTACATTACAAACGCATAATCCAATTACTTTTCTCTTCAAATTTCATTAAACCTGTCACTCACACGAACATGTAGGTAATTATTTGTTTTGGTTTACAGTTGCTAAAATCAATTCCATATTTTTGTTGCAGATATCACACATTTTCCAAATATTATAGTGTTGTTATAAATAAATTGTAAAATAATCAAAAGTGAGTGTGATGTTATAGAGAAACAAATATTTAATGATGTTACATTTTGAAATTATACATTTTCTTGGTGCATTACATAAGTAACGTCACCATTGAATATGTCTTGAAACAGGCGATGAATATGTATAAAAAAACAGCTATACACTCCGGATATATCTGTTTCATTATATCAATCTGCGGGTACGTGTGATTAAAACAAACAGAAATAGGCAACTGCGTGCGTTCATTAAATAAAGAATTTAGACACGGCATGAGTAGCATTCAGAAATTTTCCCTGACGACAATAAAAATTCCCTGATTTTTGACAATTATTGGCACTTTCCCTGACAAAGTTCAAATTCCTTGACATTTCCAGGTTTTTCAGGTTTTCCCTGACGCTGAGAACCCTGTATTATTTTTATTGGCCATTTAAGATTGCAACACACTTTTAAAAATAATTTTAGGGTATATGTTTAAAACTTTTATTTTATAACTACTATTACAGGTCGATAATTTTCTTACACCTCGTATTTTGATTAATTTTCCACCCCGTATTTTGATTAATTTATAACTTACTATGATGGATTTCAACAGTTTACAATCTTTTAAGAATAAAAAGTGCTCATATTTAATAAAATAATACATATATAAAATGTCCTGTGGCTTTCTGGCTCAATATCGCAAATGAAATTCTACCTCGACAAACAATGAACCTAATAAGTATTTTCTGTCAACTATTCGACGAGATTACCACACACTATTAGTTAGTCACTAACCCATTTATTTCAGTTTCAGTGTATAAATAAACACTGGCAAATTTTCCATGTTTACTGACCAATAGCGCAAAACGTTTCCGACATCAAACTTCAGCACTATGACAATGTATACTGTTTATTCAAAGTTATAATGCGTTATTTGTGCATATTAACTGCATCCGAATGCTGATTCGTCAGAATCGTTTAGAATTGCCAGCTGGTCATTTTCATCTAAAGCGACTGTTTGACGACCATGAAAATATAGAACAAGTGAGACGCATTATTGCAAAAATCAACAAATCTTTTTACAAGAGACAATATAATTTATTGGTTCACGCAACACTAAATTAACTCACCTATGACTAAAATTTTTGACTCCGTAGTTTAGGGAAAAAAATCATGTGGTTGTAACGGATTTGTCAAGTTTTGATAAAAAAATTCTTTGCCTTTGAATAATCATAGTCTCGTGTGAAAGAAGTCGAATAATTTCGACTGTTTTCTTAAGCATAGTTAAGCTATGAACATAGATATAACAATTAGTTTTGAAATAAATTAATTTTATAGACATTACAATATACAGGGTGTACGGAATGTCAGTGCCTTTAATTTTGCTGCTGTTTTCCTTCCAAATGAAATCTCGCAAAGGGTTGAAAATCTTAAACTTTAAATCCTTCATAAAAAAAACTTATGCTCTTTAACATTGCTTTTGTTTCAAGTGAATATCTTTAAAAATCAAGAAGCTACAGCGTTTAACAAAAAGCTCTGTAAAATGCAAAATACCTGTTTTCAACTCTCTGAGCATAGTACAAACTTAGGTACAAAAATAAATAAATTTGGACAGCAAGTTTTTCAAATTAAATCGTCGATTTGGTTAGGATTGACCCGCAATACTCCTCAAGTATTTTCGCACTTTCTGAACTCCGAACATAGACTACATAATACTAATAGCGATTTCCATTGGGAAAACTGGGGCTGCACTCGGGCACCACTAACACCACCAGTATGAAAAATTTGCTCTGGCGCAACCTCAATGGAATGAACATTTTTGCTTAATGATCTGTGGTTTTTGTGACATTATAGGCTATGTGTTATGTTTTGATTATTAATCATTTGATTTTTATTCAACAGTTGATCTGTGCAGTTGACCAAATCGAATTTTTTTTTATTCTACTGCAAAGTAGATATAATGAACGAAAAATTAAATTTGAATTTTAAAATAAACGTGTATTCCTGTAGACGAAACAGATCACTTATTTAAAATGTATGATGTTTTCGTATAACATACATACATTATCACTTCATCTTCACCATCACTACTACTGCTTGATAAAAATGATAATAATGTTGGAGCAACGACTAAGTCCATATTTTCCAACATTTTTTTCTTGCACTGGACATCGGTACCTGCTGAGACCTCGTGCGAAATTATATGCACTCAGACTACTCAGAGCAAAAACTGTTGCTTTAGTTTTCTAACGGAATTTGACAATTTGCACTGACTTGACCAATGAAACGTCAATATTGCAACTTAGTGCACACCAGTTTTCCCAATGGCAATCGCTATAAGTTTTTCTATTGATGCGAAGACGTTTCATTAAATCAATGGCTGAAATAAAACCGTAGTTGGAAAACAGTGAATAAATTAACCAATAAAACCAATATCAACTCGGCGGTCTGCAGTTACAAATCCGTCTGTGATCGCATGAAAAATGAACCCGTTATATGGGACACGGACGCCTAGAGTGCCGATCTACTGCAAAAAGAAGAAAAACCCGTCGATAAGATCAACGGCTGTGAGCATTGTCCTCTTGACGACGCGGCGACTGGCGGGTTTCATTCGTCCGTTGCGTGCGTGTATGCAGAATTAATTAGCGCGATATGGTTGGCTTTCGCAAGCCAAGTCGCCAGTAAGGCGCTAGGCCGTCGAAAGTAAATGAAATCGCTTCGGATGGATGCTTTGGCTTTATACAAGGTGTTCCATAAGTAAAGGGTCACAGATCGCATAATTTAAGGGCGCCGTATTCATTCAAGTGTTTTCTGTATAATATTACAAATAAAATTTGCATTATCCTTCCAAACCGATTAACAACAAAATTGGTTTATTTGATCAAAGGGCATTTTTGCAGTTACTTAATTACTCTACATGTCTTAGGAGGCCATGCAAGACAATAATAATAAGAAACCGTCATCTTATTTAATACTGTGTACTGCCAAATTAAGCTTATTTATTTTATAAAGATTAAGTTTTAATAATTACATGCATATATAAATGTTGAAACGGCTAATATGGTTTAAATTTACGGCCTTTCAGATGGAAATGGTACCGAGGCCAGGCGAATTTATATGCAAAGATTTCCAAATCAACCAAATCCAAGAATGTTCAGAAATGTTTTTCAACGTTTTTCGGAGTTCGGGCTTATTTCAGAAAGGTCCGATTCCTGGAAAGCCTGGAGTGTTAGAACACCCGAGCGAATTTGAAGAAGACCCAGATAGCTACCTAGTACTAGGACGACCGCTGCAAATCTTAATGTGAATCATAAATTAGTTTGAACCGTTCTGAAGCATCAACAGTTATACCCGTATCACATACAAAGGGTTCTAGCCTTACTGTCTCCAGATTATCCTCCTCGCCTACATTTTGCCACTGGATTTTGCAAACAATTGAAAATGTTGACTTTACCGTTGGCATATTTTTTACCGACAAAGTTAATTTTTCCACAGATGCTTTCACAATAAACCCGTTTAGTTTCATGAAAACACTAATGCCACCCACAATGGAATCTCAATTTCAACATCAGTTTTCCTTGAATGCATGGATGAGTATTATTGGAAGACAACGAATGTAGTTTAGTACGACGGAGCTCCCCCACATTTTAGTCTGACTGCTCGTAAATTTTTAAATGAAAGATTCGGTAATTGATTTTTTTGTTTGGGGACACCTCAAGACATTTACAAGGTTGACATTAGAGTCTGAGGATCGCGTACGTCAACAAATCATAGCTAGTTGTGATGTGATAAGAGCTACTTCTGCAATTTCAAGAGGACATGAACATTTTGGTTGAAAGTGGCCATTTTCAAAATTTGTTATAATAAATTATAGTAAAGCAATTCCATTGTTAATTATTTTGTTGTTATTATAAGCAATGCAATGAATATAATACAAATTTACTTGATCAAATAAATCAATTTTGTTGTCGATCGGTTTGGAATACAAAAGAGTGTACAGAAACATAGATCATATGCGCCTTTGTATTTATTATCTGCACTCTATTTTTTTTTTTGTAATATTATACATGGTGATATTTTCTCCTCTGTCACTTTCTAAAGCTGGTTAACTTTTTGTTTGATGTCAACTGTCATAATAAATATTCACACACTATGAACTCAAGCGGTTTAGAAATTAAAAACAGATTCTTTTTTTTAATTTTTGACATGCTGTAGCTGGACAATGGCTGTCCTAAGACTCCGAATTTATATAACAAAAAAAACCTTATTTTTGGCCAAAGAATAGGCCCCTAGATGTTTAACCTCTACTTAAGAAACACACTGTATAGAAAGTTAGATTTTAAGACACTAGTGTAATACTGACGACGCTGTGGAATGCACATTCAATCTACAATACCATGGCACACAAATAATTTAATATTGAAGTCTGGTCAGCGGTCCTCAACAAGTTTTCTATTGAAAAATCACGAAATTTATTTAAAATCGATTCTTTATTGTTGATTTTTTGTAAAAAGAAATATTAATTCTGTGTCCTACACAGTCAACTGTACTACTGGTTAAATTATCATATCAATATCATTGCTCGATGAAGAAAAAATAAAATAAAAACTGTTACCAACAGGCGCTGCTCTTTCCCGTATAACGGAGCCACGGCGATGACTCACCAGGTCGACAGCAGCGTGCAATGCGTTCCCTTGGCTCAGTTACATGTCGACGAACACCCATTCAGCCTTTTACCGTTTATGTACCATATTTGTAACGTATAAACTATTTTTATGGGTATCGACATCTGGCGTACAGATCGCGACGAAACGACAAGCCTCTGCGACGAGTCAGCTCTTTTCTCGGAAGGGAAGAATAACGAAGACGTCACTGCAACGTTCCTAAAGAAAATCGTTAAGAAAAAAATGTGACATGCCATATTTTTCATTTCTTAAAACAATGTGAAAATGTGAGTATTTACGTATTTTTCCATCAGTCTGGAGCTAGTAACTTTTTGAGGAGGTTGAGTAAGATGTTCTTTTACCACTACACTTAACATGACAAAGGTTAAACTATTATTTTCCTCAAAATGTTTAAAGTTCTCTTTTGAGTAAGCTTAGGATTCAAATTGCAAACATACTTTTCTAAAACAGTTTAATTTTTTTTATAGTATTTTTAAAACGTTTTAATCATTGAGTAAATACTCCAGTGTAGAACTCTGGTATACTCCGGATATTTGTTCAAAATAGGCTAGTAGAATTGTCTCAGTGATGTATGTGTATGTAGTTGCTTCCTTTTGATGACCCCAATCTTCAAAGAAGCGATACGCTTTTTCATATTTACCTTTGGATTTTGTGGATAGACAGAATCGCGATATTTGATGATTCATCGATATCATATTTCATATTATAATATATCATTGTTAAGCAGAAGATTCTGACATTTTATATCGCCGACACAATAATATTAACAAAAACCTAACGAAAACAAACTCTCACCATTCTTGATTTACATTCTCGAAATTCACAATTTTCAATAAAAAATTATAGTTATTATAAATTTGTATTTTTTTAAATTCTAGTATAGCCTATACTTCAAAACAATTTTTCGAAGTAAAACGAGTACCTTTTTTGTAAAATTGCTCAAAATTTAGATTTTTTTTTATCTGACGGTAAAAATCTGGAGACATAAAAAAGTTAGGGCAGTATATCAATGACCACCCCTCCCCTCCCCGTGGCCCGCCTATAACTAATTTTGTGGAATTGTTTTTTTTTTAACATTAAATTTGCAATCTAATTGTGATTTTCAATTTCAAATTTGATTACTTTATCGCGACCCGCAGGCTAATTTTACAACACACCTTATATTTCCACACTGCCAAGAAACCCCGGCAAATAATTTTCGCCTGCCATTGCATCATGTACCCATTCCCCCGTTTCTTTTGCGAAAAAATCTGAACCCGCACCCAAAGGACATCAGGAGGATCGCTAAAGGTCACGCGAGCGGAGCGACCTTTTAATAATTCAATCAAAGGGACTGCCACAGTGGCAATTCCAGCCCGAGGCCGACTTTGCCTCATTGGTTATTGCCCAACAGCGGTGGGCTTGGGCTCGACCTACGAAATAAATCAAGCAGGTCGGTGGTAAACCCGCAAACGACCTGCACGTATGCTAATTATACCCGCGTGGAGGAGCGGACATCGAGGGCATATATCACTCTAAGACAGTACCAGTACCGGATGGTAATTTTCCAGACAGCCTTCGAATGTTAAGAAGAAACTAGGTTCGTCTCTGGAAGGGAAATTTACTTACTCAAAAAAACTTGCCCCGTCCTTCAATTATTTTTTTTTTAAGAAATATTAGGATAACACAAAATTCTGTATATTTTACTGTGTAGTTTTCTGGAGTGAATCCTGACGTCAATAAATGTTAGCGCATTTTGCGTTCGTGTGATTTATGATTCGTGTAAAATAATTAGTTACAGTGATCAAAAAATGTCACAACATAATAATTTTTCCAACACTTAAACACAGTATTTCTTAGAAGAATAGAGTAGAAAGTAGAGTTGATAAACCAATTTTGTATAATTGTACAAAAATGCATGGCCAACTATACACCAGGCAACATCAAAAATCGTATCCTTCTATCCCTTATAGTTTAAGTACAATCACTATGAAGCCATTTTGGTTATTTTTTTCTTTTCTAGAAAAACTTCTGATCAAAAACCAGACTGATAAGTTACCCAGGACATCGGCGATTACTCTACATAAGCAGGTGGAGCTTTCGTGTACGGCATCGATCAAGGTTGCGCAAATCTCAGTCGGGTTCTATCAGAAAATGCCCATCCGTCTATTTCTCAGAGAACGCCGGCGCTGGCAGATTTTCAAACGCAGTCTAAAATTACAGATATTAAGTGGGAAAATTTGTTTTCGATCGTCGGTTTCGCGAAATAGAACGGTTATATAGGAATGGCTATATTTAGATTAGGACCGATATTGCTCCCATTCAGTGCGTTTGGCAGCCGAATTATGCCGGTTTTGGTTCACGAAACAAGCGAAATTTGACATCTGGGATGTATTAAGTGCCAAATATTTGTTAGTTCTCCTTAAACTCATCCCCACCTAACGCATTCCAAGAACGAATTATCTTGTATCATTGATAAACACTAGAACATAACATACATACACTTAACTATTCCAAAATTATATGCGAAAACTGATCAGAACGGCGTTATCTTTTTATATACAAAGCGTTGTAATCAATTAAACTTTATTTATACACCAATTATACAAACTTACGTACATTCAAATAAACATTCCTTCTAATTCAAGTTTCAGCGCACTACAAATACCAGTAAATTTGTATTTTACTTCGATTTTATAAAAGGGAATATAAATAATCACCTGGGTATTATGGGCAATACATTACATAATATCGTCAGTTTGGTACAAGACTGTCGTAACTCAAAAAATGTAAATTTTCAGGAGCTCGGTAAAATTTTATAAATAATCTCACTCTAAATATTGGAAAATAAATAAATATATGTTTGAATCATGTTAAAATGTTTGTGTGGATAGTTCTTAGTACTTTTAATAAAATTTTTGAAGTTATACTTCTTTGCGACCGTTAGACACATTGGGATGAGATGTTGGTCGAGAAATTTTATACAACCTACTATACAGCGTGGAGAATTACTGGTTGTGGACACCAACATAAATTTACTTCTTACGTATAAGCGTATAATATACAGTGTGTCATTAAGAATATGGGATAAAATTTTACAGTTTCCGTTTTAATAGAACATTCGCGATATGTACTTTTTAAATCATTTTACAAACTGAGCAGACAATTTCAAAAACAATATCCAGGGAATCTTAATATGAGCATATAAAAAATAGTACTAAAACCTTACTAGAAATTTTTAAGAACTTTTCTTTTTTTTTTTGTACGTTCAGGCTTTGAAAAGAAGTTTTTTTTTTAAAGAAGTATAACTTCCACCGTCTAATCCGACGCAGACCCAGTTTTTGTTTACTTTAGTTTTTGGCACTTTGTTATTGTTATTTTTGTTAAATAATTTCGAGTTGTGACTGTCTTTCACATATTTTTTCAAGTTTTTCAACATGAGTTTAGGTAATAAAATGAAATACATTTGTAATAAACTAAATTATTTTATTAAAGTAAGCTAAAATATTACAATAATTTTAAAGATTATTATAAAAATATTTATAATACTGCGCAAAATATTACGGTTTATTGTATGAAATGGGAACAAAAAAGGTACTTAGCTTATGAGAATGACTGGTCTATTTAAAGATGTGAGTTTTGCATATAAATACACATAAAGAAACTAGTTTCTTATTGATATTATTCGACTCTTTCCAAAATTTGCTCATCTCATCTCATTAAACGTCACAGCCCGACTAATTGTGACAGTTTTGTCTAAAGCACAAAACCAATGTTGGAGATGTGACATTTCAACGCAGCGCCATTCGACGGTTATTAAGCAAAGTTCACTTGTAACTCTTTTAAACATAAAAATATGCAATATTTGGAGTTGATATACCACTAAATCTTGAAAAATTAAAATTTTGAGTTAAGACTGTCTTGTTCCAAACTGACGATATATACATAAATAATTATACATTATTATAAAGTATTTAACATGAATGACGCCTAGTCATATATTAAAAGACAAATAAAGGTAAACACCCATTTAATTTTGATAACTTTTTGCATGTTAAGTTGCTTTAGCATTATGTTTCAAGTGTTGTGAAGCTTGCTGCAAACGACATTTTTTTAGAGCTGATCATGCCTAGAGTACGTTGATTTGGGTAGATTTTCCAGATTAGTGACTTTGAGAGGGGCAGATTGTTGGGTTGTGTGAAACAGGTTTGCCGATGAGAGAAATTTCTAGAAGGACTAACAGATCCTTACGTAACATACGGCGGCGTTACCAGGAGTGGGATTCGGGAAGGCCGTGGACATAGAACGAGATGCACCGGCCGTCGCACAGTTGCGCAAAGCGCTACTGTGACACCCAAATTACTGTACACCCCTTAGGGTTGCGCCGTTTGAGTTGATTTTTTTTTTAAATGTTTGTCATAATTGCCTATCGATCGCTTTTTCTGAATTTTGGCTTTGGGTCTCCATTTTCGCGGAATTTGACTCCAAAAATGGGTTTGCATGGAAAAAAACTAGATTTTTCGCACAAAAATTGCCCTACAGAACACGAGATTGAGATTTTGCCGGACTTTTTATGGAGAAATTTTCGTCTTGGAAAGCCTTACAAGACTGTCCACTTAGATTTCGGGGAGAAATTTTCACTATCATACATTTCCATCCGAACAGTTCCAGGAAAAATCAATCATTTATAATTAACAAAGAACTTGTATCCAAAATGGCCACTTTTGTCAAAAAATTGAATTCCCAAAATTATTTATGGAACCTTTTTCAGAATGACGGGAAAATTCGGAAAATCTCTGTATGTAGCCATTTTCCAAAAATTCTGAAAAAATTTTTGCGGATTCCTTGAATGTGTACAAATAATTTTTGTGATGAGATTTTTTCCAATACTTTCCCGGTTTTCAGTAGAACGATTTCTGATATGTGAAAATTTTTGGATGATTGTGGCTATTTTAAGAGGAAGGGAAATTTCTCCCCGAAATCTAAGTGGACAGTCTTGTAGAGCTGTCCAAGACGAGCATTCCCCTATAAAAAAGTCCGGCAAAATCTCAGTCTCGTGTTCCGTAGGGTCATTCTTGTGCGAAAAATCGAGTTTTTTCCATGCAAACCCATTTTTGGAGTCAAATTCCGCGAAACTGAAGACCCCATGCGAAAATTGAGAAAGAGGGATCGATAGGGAATTTTATGACGAACATTTAAAAAAAAATCACCTCAAACGGTCCAACCCTAAGGGGTGTACAGTAATTTGGGTGGCACAGTGGCGCAAAGCGTCGTAGAGGAACCACAGAGCGTGAAGATCATCGACTGTGATTTTTGGCTCTCAGAGACCCAGTATATCGCCGAATATGAAGTTTTGGCATCTTATCCACCACATTAGGTGCTGCCTCTCATTCGTCAACATCGTGTTTACAATTGTGTAGAATTAAATCAGGTAATCTTTAACGACGATTCTCGTTTCTGTCTAGGGATGCACGAAGGATGAGAAGGCGAAATGATGAAAGTTGATATTTTTTATACTATATCTAGCGAATCTTTAGCACCATAATTAATAATATACTATATAATAATGTGTGTTAGGAATAATATTCACTAATATTGAAAACATAGAAATCCGATATACATACTTCTATTTTATAATTCGATGACTATTTTCATGATATATCTAAATCTTCACTTCACTAAAGAAACATTTAAACAGTATCACAATAAATTTGCAATATTAAATAATTTTCAACATTTTTAAAGGCATTGTCTATCAATTTTCTTCTTAATATTCTTTAATTTCTGTTTATTTTGAAACGTTATTCAATTAAAGACATTTATATACTGAATTGACTAATATAATTATCTTGTTAGATTTATTTTTGAATTATTAAACGGAAAATTATTTTTAGAATTAATAAAGTGGATTAAATCATGAACCAATTTTGTATAATTAGGTATATATAAATGAAATGGGCAACTATGCACCAAGCAAGGTCAGGTTTTGATAATGGACCATTTCCAGTGGCGAGGACAAGTGTATTTTTAATCATTTTTTAACGGCCTTTTTTGATTTTTTTTTTTTTACAAAATTTGTAAGTCTTCAAGGCAATCCATTTGAAGAAAGCACGCCACAACTCCATTCTCAGCTATTCTCTACGAAGAAACCCTTAAAAGCAGACTTCTAAATTTTACCCTGCAACTATGAAATAATAAAACACTAGGTAGCATATGTTGACGGATACTTTAAAATACTTTTTGCTTAGCTGTGGAACCATCTAATACATTTGTACCTGCGTCAAAAGATTTTTTCATGAAATAAATCACTCTTTTTACCTTGAATCAGTATTATACACAATATCCAGTCATGCGTCAAGTCAGAATTTTACTAAATTTAGAATAGTGACAAATCAGTTCCTCACCTTTTTTGCGATTCCACAGATGACTGACTCAGATCGTACATATTGTCATGGACGTCAATTCGAGGAGACTTTTATTAATTAACCAAAAAAAATTGGGTTATATTTGTTACCGTTCTGATTAATTACAAAATTTCGGCACGTGAAAGTAGCCACTAAATTATTACGCAACAGAAATGGAAGCCGCAAAAAAGTAATTATCGAAACGGTGGGAACTTTTCATAACGACATATTTTATGGTTTTTACGGTTTTTAAAAATAATACAATTCCACAAATTAATATCTTTTTATCAGGTATTTCCGTATCTTAAAGGAAATAAAATAATCAGACTATTCCAGAAACTCATTTATCTTTATAGTCCATTGAAATGTTACATTATTTTGGCCTTAGCGTGCATTTTTTAGAGGACGCAATTTTATTCTTTAGATGTGAGGGGGGGGATCAAAAAAAGCTTAACTTGAAGTTTGTGGGGTCACAACTCTCCAGCTTTGGCCGCCATCTTGAAAAAGGGGATTACATGTGTTTAGCATTTATCAGGTAAACTATTGGTCATAGAAAAATGTTTTAAAAACATTTTTTATTGCAAATTGAATCCTCTACAATTTTAGTTAAGCAACTTTTTGTTGTAAAATCAAAAATAACAAAGATATTAAACAAAAACAATCAAAATTTATTTATTTTTTTTATTTCAGAGCATACCAATATCGAAATGTCTATAATAAAAAATATTATAAAAATAATTAAAAACTATGCTATATCATTGATATAAATTTATACTTATCAGTAGGGAAAATTAGTGTACACTTCACAGCGCTGTAAAACCCAAACTAATGAATATAATAAAAAAAGTATATAATAAAAATTCTTCGTTGAAAACCACTCTACAAAAATGCTCTGATATCATTTTTTTATAAATAAAAAAATAAACAAATTATGGCGTCCAAAGAAAATTTGTCCAAAAATTTTGATTGTTTTTCTTTAAGGTGCCCGTATCTCTCGCTGTAAAATGATCAAATTTGTGGTGTTTTTTAGGTACTTACTGAAATCTCGAAAAATAAAACTCGTAGAGCAAAAGTAATATCAAAAATAGAATTATTGATGTTTTGTTTATCCACTTTTACTATTTAAACTTTCCTCAAATAATGTAATAACTTTTAAAATGCATTTATATGACACACATAATTTCGCTATTCTAACCTCACATTTTAACAATTATTTTCACATACTTATAAACAAAAGTGAACAATCTTATATGCAGAACTATGTAAGTTTATGTTATAACAATGTTTACATCTATAGTTGAATTTAAAAAATACGTATTTTGAAAGATTTCAGTACCTAAAAATTCATTGGATAGATCGCTTTCTGATGTTAAATATTGATTTTACTTCGGTACCTTTGAATATTTGCAGGTGGCATGAAATAACATCCTTGTTATTTGCTAAACTCTATATTATTCAGTTCTTAAATGTCTAAAATTATTTATATTTGTAGAAAACACTTTTTCAGGAATACGGCGCCCTTAATCTTTGTTTTTTTTTTTTTTTGGATTTTACAACAAAAAGTTACTGGACTAAAATTGTAGAGGATTCAATTTGCAATTAAAAATGTTTTTAAAAATTTTGTATGACCAATCGTTTACCTGATAAATGCTAAAATCAATTTAACCCCCTTTTCCAAGATGACGGCCGAAGCTGGAAGGTTGTGACCCCACAAACTTCAAGTAGAGCTTTTTTTGACCCCCCCTCACATCTAAACAATAAAATTGCGTCCTCTAAAAAATGCAACCCCAAATGTAACTTTTCAATGGACTATTACAGTGCAACGAAAGAATTTAATCAAATTGGAAACAATTCGCTATCGGAAACCCATCTGAGCCAATGAGACCGTTACAAACGACGTACCCTTACGAATAAACTGCTAATGGATTGCTGAAAGATCGAGGGACATGGCGGCGAACCACTCGACAAACTATAAAACCATCAAGGGCATCGACTAAAGAATGGAATACGCATCATCACTATTCAACATCTGTTGCTCGTTAAAAGGGGCTATTAAATCTATGGATTATTATTATAGACCTATCTATTTTATATTTCTGTATATTTCTTAATAAAAAGGAAATTATCTACGTATGAAATTGGTTTTAACCATTTCCAAATGTGTACAGTGTCAGTCAAAAGTGAATGGTCAAATGGAGTCAAACGGGGTAAAGTAAAACATTAAATTTGGATAAAAAAATTAAACGGAATTTCATGTTTCTGCAGTTTGGTTAAGATTCCTAAGTTTATACAATAAAATAACTTAAAATTTTGTTTGTAACTACGTGTAATTTTTATATCTAAATAATTTCAACATCCACTATTTTGACTAATAGGAAACGTAACTGCTGTTGGCATTTCCCATTATCTAGATAGATTGCATACTAACATTATTAGACTTTTTTATTCATTTACTTTGAAAAAAAAATATGTTTGCTTTTAAACTTTCTACCAAACATGTTAATTTTAGTTACAATATTAAGTTTAATAGAAACAGAGTACATTTTTTAAGTTCTTTTTTTGTAATTTTTTCCTGAAGAGTTCATTTTTTACTCGTATCAGTAACTAACTTCAAAAAAAATATTATTCTAAGTTCACGACGACTTTTAAGAAGGGTTCCACCGACACAAAATCATATGCGACTCGGTTGCAATAGGCTAATGAACACGTGAATTGGAATGATCAATGGAGGTCTGTATTGTTGACAGATGAGTTGAGAGTACCCAGAAATCGGAGAGCCATTCAGAAAGTTTATCCATTCTGTTGGAATATGTGTACAAAATCAAAATAATTATTTAACTATAACATGATATTTCTATTAGAAAAAACACCACACTTCTGTGAAGTCATAATAATAGCCCTGTTCGCGGTAGCGATTCCGAACTAGTTCAGGATTAATTTACGGATGAGAGCAAGCGCAGTTTGCATTTCTGACGATCAAATTCAAACTGCGCCTGAGCAGATCCGTAAATTAATCCTGAACTAGTTCGGAATCGCTACCGCGAACAGGGCTATTATATACAAGTTTATGCTGTGTCAGGGTGAACCGATGTATCGCATATATTGAGTTAAAGGAATAGTTTAGTCGAATTCTGTCATTGAAACACTCAAGACAAATAAATGTTCTAAAATAGAAAAATAGTTGTTTTAATAAAGCCCGATCCTTCTAACAGGTTATGGGCCCAGTGAACGTAAATAAAAACAAAGGTGGCTAGTGACTTAAACAGTTTGAACAAAGTTAAAATTAAATCAGTGAACTAAGTTTTTTTTTTGTGCAAAGCAACAAGTGTCGCCATGGATCCTCTAACTCGCAAACGAAATATCCAGCCATTTAATGGGGAAAAATATGCTTTATGGAAGTTCCGCATAAAAACTGTTTTACGTGAAATGAATGTATTACATATATTAGAAGATCCTGTTCCGGCCGAACCAACAGAAGAATGGACAAAGAATGATTCAATTGTTTGCGGAATTATCTATGAATATTTAAGTGACACATTACTAAATTCAAAGATCAACAGCACGGTTACAACATCATTACTAAATTAGACAGTATACATGAGCGTAAAAGTCTCGCAACACAATTGACCTTACGCAAGAAACTGTTTACTTTAAAGTTACAGCCAAATGAAAATTATCACAACATTTTACAAATTTTGAAAACTTAATAATGGAACTTACGATAGCAGGGGCAAAATTGGATGAAATGGACCAGGTGCAACATTTACTTTTAACATTACCGCCAGTGTATGATGGATTAATAACGGCATTAGAAACATTAAATGAAACTAATTTAAACATGGCATTTGTAAAACCAAATTATTGGACTACGAAACTGAAATTACAGTTCAAGAACCAAAAGCTCTACTAAGTGAAGAAATAAAACCGCAGATGTCAAAAATCCTAACCAACATAAGAAAATATACCCAACAAAATTCTCAACAGAAGAATTATACAAATAAGGGATCTTTTCATTATAAATCCCCATATAAATTTAAAAAATGTAATTATTATGGTAGATTAAATCGTATTCAAAGAGACTGCTATCACTACCAAAAAATGATAGAAAAACAACAGGGAAATAACACGAGACAACACAATTCACGTCCTGTAACATTAAAAGCTGTGCAAGAAGATAAAAGCTTTGCATTTATGATGGTGATCGAAAAAAAACACAAACATGAAGAAAAGGACTCTATTGTTTTTGTATTAGATTCCGGTGCCAGTGACCATATTGTCAATGATGTTGCAGTCTTTACGACTATAATGGACCTAAAGATTCCTATTAAAATATCAATTGCTAAAAGTGGAGCAACAATAACCGCTACGAAGAGAGGATCTATCCTGGTAATGACCGACCAAGGACTAGAAGGAACATACATGATGTCCTATATTGTCCAGAGCTAACGTGCAACCTACTATCCGTGAAAAATTACAAGAAAAAGGTATGGTGGTAATTTTTAATCAGACAGGTGTAGAGATTAAAAGAAATGACAACTAATTGCAAAAGGTAAGCCTATCAACAATTTATTAGGCATTACGTTTATAATTATACGGAAAAATACAAATGTAGCCGAAGTTAAAGATAACTATAAATTGTGGCATGACAGATTAGGTCATATTAGTAAAGATAAATTTTTACAAATCCAAACTAATAGACTAGTTACTGATTTTCCTCTTATTGTCAACATTAAACCCTCATCTGCCATATGTGAGTCATGCCTTTTAAGTAAACAAACAAGGCTACCTTTTAGTAATAAAAGGAACAAAACCTCAAAACAGACCATTATATATCATTCATAGTGATATCTGTGGCCCTATAAGTCCACCGACAGTGGTTAATAAAAATTACTATCTTACTTTTATTGACAACTTTACCCCTTATACAGTTACATATTTATTGACATTCAAATGGGAGGTTTTAAACAAATTTAAAGATTTTGTTAATAAAGCAACAAATCATTTTAATTTAAACATAATATATTTATATTGTGATAACGGCAGGGAATATTTATCAAATGATTTCAAAGAATTTTGTTCTGAAAAAGGCATAACCTATCACCTAACCGTTTCTCATACTCCACAGCAAAATGGAGTCGCTGAGAGAATGAACAGATCGATTACTGAAAAAGGTCGAACAATTCTAAATGGAGCACGGTTAACAAAATATTTGGGGTGAAGCTGTTTTAACAGCAACATATCTAATAAATCGTATACCTACGAAAGCATTAAATAATAAACAGACACCATTTGAAAAATGGTATGGCCAAAAACCATCACTTAAGAATCTAAGAGTTTTTGGTTCCACTGTGTATGTACTTAAAAAAAACAAACATCAAAATTTAATGTTAAATCATTAAAACAATATTAGTAGGTTACGAAGCAAGTGGATACAAATTATGGGATCCACAGACACAAAAATTTATAGTAGCTCGTAATATAATTATTGACGAACTAACTTTTCACAAACTAGACCCACAGAAAAAGTAAATAACTCAGGTACTCATACTACAAGTAATGAGACCGTTGGTACTCACACTACAAGTAATGAGACCAGTGGTAGTCATGTTTCAAAAGGTACTCCTACTTATAAAAATGAGACTGAATTGTTTCAAAAAGTAGAGACCATACAAAAATTAGGTACTCAAGAAAATGAAAGTAAACTTGAGACCACTAAAATACAAAATGATACTCCGAGTGTAAGTGAACTCGAGATCAATAAAATAAAAAATGGTACTCCGAAAACAATTCGGGCGACCACTAATAAAAAAGACTTAGCTCACGATAATGAAACAGACAAAGAAGCAACATTAGAAAGTGTTAGATGAAGTAAAAGACTTAAAGGTTGTCCAGCAATAAATTATGACGAGAGTACTCACGACCAGGAAACATACTTATTCTTAAATGCTTGTAATTTCACTAGATATTCCAAAATCATATAAAGAAATCGAAAACAGGGAAGATCGTAATCAGTGGGAGCTAGCAATAAAAGAGGAGTTGAAAGCATTAAGAGATAATAAAACCTGACTATCGTGTCGACTCCGTCAAACACAAATATAGTTACTTGCAAATGGGTATTTAGTATTGAAATTGATACAAATGGTAACGTTAATAGATATAAAGTAAGATTGGCAGCAAAAGGCTTTAGCCAAGAATATCTTAAAGATTATAATGAAATATTTGCTCCAGTTGTAAAACTGACCAGCTTTAGACTATTACTAGCCTTTAGTAATCAATTTTCTTTACTAATACATCATATGGATGTAAAACGGCCTTTTAAACGGATCATTAAAAGAAACAATATATATGGCAGTTCCAGAAAGAATAGAGTGCAAGGAAAACCAAGTATGCCTATTACACAAATCAATATGGTCTGAAATAATCAGTGAGATGTTGGTACGAACAGTTTGATGTTACGTTAAAAAATGCTGGCTTTACTCAGTCAAAAGTAGATCACTGTGTTTATTTCCTGAATAAAAATGACGTAAATAAAAATATTTATATTTTGTTGTACGTAGACGATATAGTAATAGCTACAAAAAGTTTAACAACAATGACAAATTTAAAAGGCTATCTCAAACAATGTTTTAAAATGATAGATTTGAATGAAATTCAACTATTTTTAGGCATACGAATAAAACGTTTTGAAAATATAATTACTCTCGATCAGAATATGTATTTAACTATGATTTTAAAGAAGTTTAATATGCTAGAATGCAAGCCAATTGATACGCCGTTGCCAGTAAAACTTGACTATGCTAATCTAAATTCAGATGAATATTATGATGCCCCCTGTAGAAATTTGATTGGGTGTCTGATGTATGTAATGTTGTGTACGCGTCCTGATCTATGTGTAGCTATAAATATATTAAGTAGATATCAGGTTAAAAATAATATTACTTTATGGAAAGCTTTGAAAAGGGTGCTCAGATACATAAAAGGTACATTACAATTAAAGTTAACGTTTACTAAATCAAAAGACACAAAATTGGGAGAACTTGCTGGGTATACAGATGCCGATTGGGCAAATGATTCAGAAACTCGTAAAAGTACCTCAGGTTATATATTTAAATTATATGATTCATGTTCCATTTCATGGAATAGTCGGCGGCAAAGTACAGTTGCAATATCATCTACTGAAGCAGAATATATAGCAGTTTTCGAAGGAACAAAAGAGGCACTTTGGCTCAAATCGCTCAGTGACAGTATCAACATACATATTCAGACTCCTATACTAATACATGAAGACAATATGGCTTGTATTTCAATTGCAAAGAATCCTTCTGATCACAAAAGAACCAAGCATATTGATATAAAATATCATTTTATTAGGGAAATAAAATCAGGAAGGATTAATAACTTTAACTTATATTTCCACAGCTAATCAACTTGCAGACATATTCACAAAAGGATTACCTCTTCAGAAATTTAAATTGTTGCGTTCAGAATTAGGATTAGATAAATTGTTTGTTTTTAATTTAATTATTTTCATTTTGAGTGGGAGTGTTGGAATATGTGTACAAAATCAAAATAATTATTTAACTGTAACATGATATTTCTATTAGAATAAACACCACACTTCTGTGAAGTTATAATATTATATACAAGTTTATGCTGTGTCAGGGTGAACTGATGTATCGCATATATTGAGTTAAAGGAATAGTTTAGTCGAATTCTGTCATTGAAACACTCAAGACAAATAAATGTTCTAAAATAGAAAAATAGTTGTATTAATAAAGCCCGATCCTTCTAACACATTCAGAGGTGGTACAGTTCATATTTGGGGCGGCATTTATTTTAATGGGCGTACAGAGTTGTTGGTGGTTGATGGAAACATGAATGCACAGATCTACGTCGAACAAGTCATCAACTTCGTCATCCCTTTGTTTCATCCTACAATTAGATTGTTTATTTCTCGACGATAATGCGCGACCACATCTTGCGAGAACTGTTGTCGATGCCCTGGAATTTCATGATATTCGGCACTTGGCACTACCGCCTCTCTCGCCAGAACTCAATCCAATTCAGCACGCATGAACTACCCCCACATACACTTCTGGTATTCAAAGGGCTTTTACCACGTCTGTGGCGAGAAATTGGTTCAGGTTACTTCAACAACCTGGTAGACAGTATACAAAGGCGTTGCCAGGCAGTCATTGAAGAGCGAGTAAGACATACCTTGTATTAAACTTTTTTTTGTAATTGGTTAATTTGAATTTTGTATTAAAATCACTAAAAATAAAACCGCCAAAACTGAAAATAGAACAAAAGAAGGAACAAAAAAAAACGTATAAAAGAGTAAACGTTTAAGATGGCATATCACAAATATTTTTTAACAAAACTTGTCAACCTTTAAAAGAAACTAAAAATTTGTGAACTGCCTTAACCTTTGTGAAGCAATTTATTTACATTAGTAAACTGAGTACGACTCTGTTACAAACCGCCGTTTCCCGGACTTATACATGTTTAAATCAAACATTTTGTATTTTTTACCTAAATTTCATCCTTTCCCGGGACCTGACACCGAAAACTCAATTTCGCAGAGTGCCTATATTTTATTAAACGCATAAAACCGCTCCAGCGGTCGTTTACCGGCTTGGAAACTTTACCGTGGGCAATAAAAAAAAAGAAATGTGTCAAGGTAACGCATGCAAGCAGCACATTCGCGGTAATTGAAATTTATTTCGCTCATATTTTGCCTCCGTATATCAAATGCAACGGTAAATGGTAGCATGTTCACGTACGGCACTAATTTGTAGTGTTTTTAGAAATTTCGAAAAATAAAACACGTCGCAGAGCAAAGGTAATATCAATTATTGATGTTTTGTTTATCCACTTGTACTATTTAAATTATCCTCAAATAATATAATAACTTTGTAATAAATATAATATAATGCATTTATATGACACATTATTTTGCTAGTCTAACCCTACATTTTAACAATTATTTTCACAGTACTTATAAACAAAAGTGAACAATCATTTACATTAACAGTTGAATTTAAAAAATACGTATTTTGAAACATTTCTGTACCTAAAAATTTGTTGGTTAAACCGCTTTCTAGCGTTATACAGGGTGTCTTGCAAGTCGTTACAATAATTTTAGGTAGTGTTGGGATCACTCGAGTGAAAAATAACTGTTTATTCGGTTATTGAAATAACCGAAATCACTCGGTTATCAGTTATATGAGTAACGAATTATTTATTAGATTTTCTTCCATTGTTCACTAGGGTTGCCACCTTTTCATGTGCGCAAGTAACATATTCCTATCTTTTAAATTCTCAAGTAAGGACATTCCTTTTACTTTCTATATAAACTATTTTTTTTACATATTTTGTCTTTGTGTCCCGATAATTCTATTTTAATACGAATTTAATCATGTCCTCCGAGTAAGGACATTTCTGGTAAAAATAAGGACAGAGGCTGCAGTAAGGACTGTTCTTCCGGTTGCAACCCTACTGTTCACTTACAAATTGTGTGTTCGAGTTCAAGATTTGTATATACATGCTGGTATACGTGCAACAAGAACCGCTATAGTTCCGGCAAGAATTCAGACGACTTACATATGTCACGGCTGATGTTACGCAATTGTCAACATAATTTTCGATATTTGGTCGCGTTAAAAACAATCATTTTTTGCAATTATAGTGCAAACATTTAGTGTAGTATATAGTTATTTTTTATTCTCAGTAGCAGTTTTTTTTTTAATATTTTCATGAAAATAAAATGAATTATTCGTGTTTGTATGACGTAAGTCGTCTGACTATAATAAACGGAAAACCGAGGAACCGTAGAAATGATCATCGTTCATATTCGTAATTCGTATAATGCACTTGTCGTAGATATAGATCAAAATAAAATTTTGTGTTGACGGAATGCAGCAGTCGTAAGATAGTTTTTGGAAAATTAAAAAAAGATAGAAGTAACTAATTTTTTGTGTAAATGCTAAAATAACACATTTACATATAAACTACAAAAATAGGAATATGTACAGCTGCTGAGAATTCAAGTGACCATCACTCGAATTATCAATTGGTTTTGATATCACTTAAATACTCAGTATTCGGTTTTTGAAATAACTCGGTTTTTCCCAACACTAATTTTAGGAGTGTTAAGGCGGTTTTCCACCAAACGGACAAAACAAAAACACAACAAAAACTGGTGTCGAGAAAACAAAACTGCAACTTTGCACAAACTTTTTGAAGACTCAAGGTTTTTGCGACAGTTGCTGTTTTGTTTTTCGAGTCCCGTTCGGAAGCGGTAAGATCAAAGAGTTTGACGTGTTTACGAACTGGAGTCTGTCTAGAGGAAACAGCAAGCGTTTTTAATGCGTACCTATAATTGCTATATATTGCCCGTGCAAACTAATATCATCATTTAGAAGGTCTCTCATCAATTGTGTGACACCATCATTTGCTCTTCTAGATAAACAAGATTTAATCCAATATCTATGATGGCGACGCCTTCTCTTCTGCTCCATAGAACGCAGTACAAACCAACCACCAGCCATGATCAAAAATCATCTTTAAGCATTTCCAAAACTTTTGTCTTCAAACCTCAAAATTGAAAGCAACGCACTAGTTCGTTTGGTGGAAAAGAACTGAAAACTAAAACAAAACTCCGACGATACTTTGTCTGCTTGGTAGAAACAGAGTTTCAAATTTGTCCGAGTTTTGTTTTTTGTTTTCTGTGTTTCAAAAAACAAGAACAAAACAGAAACTCGACTAGTCCGTTTGGTGGAAAACCGCCTTTAGAATACTTGATTTTGAGCCTTCTCCTTCTTAAATTATTGTAACGACTTGCAAGACACCTTGTATATCCGTTTTACTTCGGTACCTTTGCATAGGTATTCACAGGTGGCATGAAATAACATTTTGTTGTTTGCTAAATTATATTATTCAATTCTGAAATGTCTAATATTACTTATATTTGTAGAAAACACTATTTCAAGAAACGGACTTAAATTTTAGTGTGTTAAATTATACATAACAAGTGTGGCATAGGTACGAATTATTTACAAATCTTTCCAATAAAATAGCACAAACGCTTCTACCTAAAGCATGAATCTTTCGACTCTATAATTGCTAGATGCACTGTAGTAATCATAAAATGACACATGCGGGATTAACAGGAGACAAACAACTCATTCGTTAAATTTTTCTCAAATCCAAGTAACATCCGAGATACGCGATGACTCACGATCTTCCTCGTAGAAAGCCGTGGAAAACTTTTGTCGAGGAATGAATCACCTATGCCACGACAACGTGCCGGATTGTTAAATCAATTCGTCGGCGCATATCATTTGATTGACTCAACACCTCGTCATTCCCGCGATAGCCCTTTTGGACGTTTTCGATTATGACTGCGTGCCATCTAGATTATTAATTACCACGTCCGAATTGGCGGCTAGCAACGATGTCGCCGGGCTGTAAACAAAAGAGATAACACGGACGATAATAGCGGCAGACGTTCGATTGTTTTATTGGGACGTTTGGAAACTCACAATGAAGAAAGAGTTACGTACAGGGTGGATATACTCGAAATAGTTTGATTGTATATTTTGCACAACGTTACCATGATTTAAATACTATAAATACAAAGTGTTCTCAAATTAATGCAACATAGAGCAAGAGTAAATTCCTGACGACAAAATAGTGCGATATAGTCAAGCTTACTTTAGTCAAAAGTTGAAAATAACTTTTAAAACATCAAATATTTGCATACCGAGAAATTCAAATTTGTTTTTAATTTTGACGTCACTAGTAGAGAATTCAACTTATCATACTATACATATCGTGCTTCTTTTAAACAGCAGAACTATTTTATGGTTCAGTGTATACACCTGACTATACAGGGTGTTTTCAAAAGAAGTACCACAAGGCACAAATGGTACCGGTAAATCTACAGCTAAAAACACTTGCATGAAAATGACCTTAGTAAAATGTTCATCCCTTCAGTTTCTAAAAAAAAATATGGAATAACGGCTGTAATTTAAAAACCAAAAAAGATATAATATGTAAGTAGTCAAATTTTACACAACTTTTCTACTAATGCATGTGTGCAATTACTCAACAATTTTTCCAAAATTTCTGCTCCATAGAAAGGCTTGAAATAAGCATCGCCTAAGTTACTTTTCGCTGCAACTTATTTGAAACAAATTGAGTGCTCAAAAATACGTATCAGGTAGTCTGGTTTATTTCAAAACTTTTACCTCTTACTTTTTTGCTTTGAAACAAACCTTTTCTCAAAAAATATCATTCGTGTCACAATTCACATGATTGCAACTGACAAATATTTTTCAATTTCTCTCAAAACTGTTGGTTGTGAGAAGTTGCACATGAATTAGTAGAAAATTTGTGTAAAATGTGACTAAACCTTTTTCGGTTTTCAAATTACAGCCGGTATTTCATATCTTTTGAAAGGTTTGTATCTGTATCTCCATCTTGAAATTTTGTACATCGCCATTATTTATCATTCTGAATAACTTTTTCAAGTAACATTTTGCTGTATTTTCAGCGGAAAAGGCAAAGCTGAAATCAAAACAGTTTTTACTCGGGGAATTGAATATTCCAAATAGGATTATTTCGACAACGACTACTTCTAACGATTCACATAAAAAAATGTAGGACACTGAATTGGTTCAATAGTCAGAAGTATACACTAGCCGCAAAAAAGTTCTGCCATAAAAAGAAACATGATGTGACTGTGTTCAAAATTAGATGTAATAATAATAATAATCTTTATTTATCCTGTAGGACATTAAACAATGTATAGGACATGTCAAACACAATTAGACTAGTAGCACAAACAACAGAATAGAATTTACCTACATAAAATTATCTTCCATAAACTCATTAGTGCTATAGTAACATTTCTTACCTAGTAAAGATTTCAACTTAGATTTAAACAATTTTAAGTTATTTAAATCTTTAAGGTCTCTTGGAAGATGGTTAAATAATTTGATACCCTGGTATGCTGGCGAGAATTCATATTTTGCGGTTCTACGAACTAGTATACAAAGTGTATCAGCATGACGCGTTTCATAGGTATGGTGGTATGATAATGTATTAAATTTATGGAGGTTACTTTTAACAAATAAAATACAATTTAAAATGTAAACACAAGGCACTGTAAGTATCTTATAATTTGAGAATAACGGTCTACAAGATGAGTCGGGTTTAATGTTAAAGATCATACGAATAATACGTTTCTGTGCTATAAAGATACGATTTGCATAAGCCACACCACCCCACAGTACAATATTACAACTAATATGGCTAAACACCATACTGTAATAAACATCGATCACGCAGTCCAACGGCATAGATTTTTTTATCATATTGATAGCATAGTAGGATGCATTCAATTTTTTACTTAAAAAATCAATATGGTTCGTCCACCTTAAATGACTATCCAAATGTAAGCCGAGGAATTTCACAGAATCTTTGCATTTAACTACATGATTTTGACAGGACAAAACCAGCACATCAGGATTCAAACTACTATGAGCGTTAAAATAAATAAACACTGTCTTATCAATATTAACCATAAGGCCATTAACATGACACCAATTTATAAAGCACTGAAATATAGTTTGGCACATTGAAGTAAGTTCGTCAAGGGACCGTGCTGAGACCGCTAAGGATGTATCATCGGCATAAAGAATGATTTTGTTAGCACCCAGATTTTTAGGTAAGTCATTTATAAAAATTAAAAACAATAGCGGGCCCAACACAGAACCCTGTGGAACACCTGAGTCAACATAATGCAAATCCGATTTACATTGTCCTACCCTAACTGACATTTGCCTTTCTCTAATAAAATTAGAGAGCCTGTCAAAAAATGTGCCTCTAAAACCAAGGTTATAGAGTTTATCTGTACGTAAATATTTGGATTTTTTTAAGTTATTCACAAGTATGGAAAACAAAATTTGGCTACATCGCATTATTTTGTCATCAGGAATCTAGATACTCTTGCTCTATGTTGCATTAACTTTGGGACACTGTATATAAATATATTATGAATTTTAATGCCCTGTAATTATTTCTAAATGTGGTCTTTTCACGCAAATTAATAAACAATACGTGTCGTAGGGCACAATATGACAATCCCTAACCTCCAAGAACTTGCCTTGATACAATACCCCACCATATTCTCTAACAGCATTGCATCGCAAGTAATTTTTAATCATTACTCGCTGGATTCGCAGCTGTACACATGTAACTTAACACGTTCTCAGAAATTAAAAATTCGATATTTTTTTTTAAAACAAAAGAATCCTATGAAAAAAAAACTGTTCAAACTGGCGATTCCAGCAGGTGTAGGTTAGACGAGACATCCGGAGAGTTGGCTTTGCCCAAACAAACGAAGGACGAGTCTTCGCCGTGTTCCACAGCACTCTCGACCAATTTATTTCTTATTTACACGGTCAGTTAGGCGCGCCTGTTTAGAAAACAAACGAATTAATTCGTCACGGCCAGATGACTGGATCGAAAGCAGAGAAGAATTACATTAAATATAATGTAATCAGTTGCCTCAAACCGCCGCCGAACACATATTAGAGTAATTTCGGCGTTCTAGATTGGAAAATTGGAATATTTGGATTCGCTCTTCACGAGACGACCTTGGAAGAGCCTTGGAAGAAAACCTGCATGTCCACGGACGTGTTTTTTATATTTATGAAGAACAATAATTATGTTTTGAAACATACAAGAAAGAATTCGCTTATTTTTTTCTTATAATTGATGGCAACAGGTCGCCACTGATAAATAACGATGTTAATTATGTGGATTATGGACTGTTATAAACAAGTGATATTAAAAAAGTAGATCATTGCCAATATTAAAATTAACATATTTCTGACTACATCGTGCATGGATAAACAGTTTATTTTGTTGTTAAAAATACCTAGTATCTTTCTACGTTGGCTACACATGTTTTTCTTTCGTGGTGATAAAACGTATTTATTATACAAGATGAGTCAGAAAGAATGGGTCAACACTTAGCTGGACATATGTTTGAGTTCATCATGTCTTATACAAATGTCGCTGGTTTAAATTTTATTCTGAAATTTCTCAATAATTGAGATTTTTATAGCATGACTGAAAATTGGTAGTGTTGGGTTTTTTGGTGTGAGAATTACGAATCTAAAGCTTATTCTGACGTTGCTCCTATATTTTCGAGCTAGTTTCACTATATTATTTAGGTAAATTAAAACATATATTTTTATCTGTTGAGCTATGCTTAAAAAAGTTAAAAATCTAAAAGAACGTTCAATTAATTCTACATAAAAAAATGTACTAAAATGTACTCGTTCAGGTTCAGGCAAATTTGACACAAACCTACTTAGAAAAGAAATAGCAATATCAGCGCCTGATTCACCACAAAATACCTACATGGAAACTTTTAAAATTAGACGACCTAAACAAGAGTACAGTTTTATAATAGAATTGAACGTTTTTAGATCTCCAGCTTAGTGTTGACCCATTCTTTCTGACTCGCCCTGTATATTTTTATTGAAATACAATATTAAAAGTAGTACACAAGAGCACACAAATGTTTTTTCTTTAAAATATGTAATTGTATAAAAATACTGAACGGATTGGTGGAAAATATTATTATTTGATGTAGATAATAGAACTACGTTTTCGTAACCGCAATTATTAAAAAATTGCCGCAATTGTAATACCAGACTGTGAATTATGGAGGCGATTACAACTCTTCATTATTCCATTAGCTAATTACCATCAATTTATATGGTTTATGGCCTAGGCAGGCCCGTTAGGCGTGAATCAGTGGTTCTATTAGATTTTTATGAATTCCGTGCTATTTTGGAGCCCGTCGAAAGTAATAGCAGTATAAATGTTTTCTAATTAACTTTCTGCCGGTCGCCGAGCGTGAATTCTGAAGGATTTTTTCTATGCTCGCACCGTTGACTGTGAAATATATCGACCGCCGGAGATGATTACCAGTATTACGAAATTGATTTAGAATTCACGGAAATGAATAAACGGATTTCTCTAATGACGTGCTTTCTTTTTTCTCTTCGACATTTTTATAGAAATTGTCAATGCTCTTTATTTATATCGAAGACAGAAGATTATTTTAATAGCGTCAATACCTGTGAAACTAATGAGTTTTTACAATGTATAGGAATGTTCGAAATCGATTTAATATTCTTTTTGTAATGGCTCCAATTTTAAGAGGAGTGTTCAAATGTCAAATTCATCCTACAACTTCCAAGAACATTTAGGTCTGGCATTTTTTATGTGCAACTTGATTATTTAGTTTGCTTTTGGTATTACTTACTCAACCAGTGTTGCCGGATCTACGGTTAATTCGTAGATCTACAGATTTCTGTTTGTACCGACACTTCAATATTAATTTATTTAATTTGAATGGGCATTTGCAGTAGTAAAGTGTAAAATTAAATTTTGCATATTTCAGATAGGTATATTTTACCTTTTATTATTATCTATTACACCTATAAGATTGTTTAATTTCCTATACCATTTAAAAATGTATTTTTGCTAGACATTATACAAGGTGCCCGGAAACTAAACGAACAAAAAACAAAGACAGTCATTCTAAGGATAATTTCATATCGATTTAACTTAAATTAATTTTTATATATTTTTAGGTAGGTATTAACAATATTGTGTGAAACTAAGTAGATGAGATCTGACCAATTTCTGCATTTTTAGTATTGCTTCTTCAGGTGGCCTCCTTTAAGTTGAGTCAAATATCTAACTATAAAAATTATTATACCAATAAATTAAAATTATTTGAAATTAAATATCGATATTTAGATCTCATCTATTGTGGTTGACTTTTCGAGTTCCCACAGTTTCAAAAGTGAACTTAGATATTTACAGAATGTTTTCATTAAACCAGGTTAGTAAATTTAGCTAGATTATTTTTTTTTGATAATTATTGAATAGAGCTTTGTGGAATTGTTCATTAGCATACCATGTTTGGTACCAGAGTGCATACATATGACTTCATAGATAGGAACTGTAGGAGATTTGATTATATATTAGCTTAAAATACCTTTCTAATACAGTAAATAAGTAAATCGTCATATCATAAAATGCTTCCTAAGGAAGGTAGGACTCTTAGAATATGGCCCTTTGACATTTTTTTTTTAATTGTTATATCGCTATCTAGAAGGATCAAGAAGCATGTTTGGATGAGACGATTTATGTCGAATCAATATGAAATCATCTATAGAATCTTCGTTTGTCGGTTTAGTTTCAGGACTGTATATTCTATTATTTACTATATACAACATTTTTTGTAACGTAACCTACGGAATTCGCACTTTCGGACTTGGCACCACTGTACTCAATATCTATTCCTTTGGCAATGTAATGTATAATATAATAATACCAAATATATAAAAAATGTTAACGTTTGTGTTCTATCTATGCTAAAAAAATAGCCCCTTAGACAGGACCGCACGGACCTTAAATAAAACAAGCTAAGTCACAATTAATCAAAAAATATACATATATGATTCAATCGCTGCAAAAAGAACTTTTACAATGCTATTCGACAATGAAATTCGCATTATTGTACAAGACGTAGACGGGATGCACAAAACATCCCCAGACTGCTAATTTTACTACGGCTCAACGTGGCAACGTCGCATCCAACAATACAAGGGCGCACAGCTGAGTGACACCCGTTGTCCTGCCATGTGCCATCGCATAGCTACCATGAAACGACCATGACGACCGCTTATCTTCATCTACAGACAGATGACTGTTAGCTCGCCTACTGTCTAACGCCAGAGGGTATTTTCGACAAAAGCAGACGATCCATGTGGCGTATTTACAAAATTTGTCAGCCGTTAGGTGCAGTTCGGGCGTGGCCGACTAGAAAAATTGTGAATTCTGAAATGGATTGGGTTAGGTCGTACGTCTACTCAACATAAATATTCCTACTTATCGATTCGTTTGTTGATAGTATAATCAGAAATACAATTACACAGCAGTTTTCACTGAAATGTTCTATTTCGTAATCTTTTGTAACTCTAGAAGTTTCAAATACCAACCCACTCGTTTATTCCGTGAAAAACAAACAAAAAATATAATTCAATGTAATGTTTACTACGAGAATTGTGCATCCAACTTATCAACAAGTGAAAAACGTCGAAATCTCGGCTATCCGAGATGAAAAACATTTGCAAACAAATTACACGGCCTCGTCGATTATATCAAACCAACATAAGCAATCGAAGCGAAATGAAATTCATCTGTCAAACGTTGGATATTAAAATAAACAAACATGATACGCTTTCCGAAAAATACGATTCTAATCCTAGATTAACGCGGTTAAGAAACTCAAGAAATAATCATAAAATATAATAAATGATGACTAAATGCGCAGAGGCGTAGAACAAGGAGGGAAAACATAAAATCACTTTAATTATTTACTTCTGGGTAAAAATAATTGTAGGAAATATTCTTTAATAGACTGTAGTAAAGAAGCATATTAGTCATAAAAATGGCCATGTGTATTTTTATATATTACAAAAACGCATGTGTAAGAATGACTACAAATATTTAATAAGAAACTGGTGACATTAGCTCCTACATATAAAAATATTTCCAATACGACTCGTAAAAACCAATTAGACTGGGCATCTCGACTCTGGCCAAAATAGCAAAGGTTAAGGCTACGGCTGAGAGCTCATTGACCAAGAGGAGAGGGTGGCCGATCAATACCCAGTAGTGAACAGAACAAACTGTTCGTTCAGTAACCCCCTCGTGTTCTGACGTCTATTCATCGCGCCCATTCAGAAGGGGTGGATGTGGTGCGCTCGAATGGCTTTTCCAAATTGAAAACTGCCGCACCAAACAAGTCCTTCAATTTGTACTGAAACAGGTTCGTTGATTTTCCGAAGGCAGCGAGTTGTCCACATTTAGGCATGGCGAACGTTTTATCCTTACTTTGGACGGTTCTAAGATAGTAACAGCAACAATCAGCGATGAAAACTGGTTCCCAATATTCCGTTAGCAGCCAACCTACTACAAGTGTGCGCTTTCCGAAAGTATGCAGGACCCTGATAACAATGCAATCATAATTTCATGAAACATCAAGAGTACAGAGTGGTGGATTACTCATTTGTTTTCCATTTTTTCCGAGCCGAGTAAATTGAATTTATTATTGCTACGGCTTATCGCGTAGGGTTTTAGGTAAGCCGAAGATAAATTTAAAAACCGAGATGACTCTCCATTGGCGTATAGCAGGATATCTCGGTTTCTAAGCCGGTAGCGACAAATATCCGACCGCAACATATTTCTACACGTCGCATTTCAGGCAGCGGCCATCTTGTATTTAACCGGCTACTTTGTCAAACTGCTGCTAAAAATCGGGAATTTCACTAAAGTATACTCTGAAAGGGCATAATAACAGTTCCTACGGAACTCACCTGCCCTTAAATAGTTTTAAACGACACAAATTTGAACAAAAAGATCTTAAAGAAAAAATGTGACCAAGCCCTTGGTTTCTTTTGTTCCCAGAATCCGCACACCGCAAGCGAAGATTTATAGACCAAGAACGTTTCTCTTAGGGTAAAATTCCAACTCAACTGCGAGCTTAAAAAAAAATAGGAACCCGTCAATAAGGGATGTTCTAATACTTACATCGAAATTGTCCGATTTGGCCCACACATTTCCGTCGTGTCCGGCGATAGCGGCTTTCGTAACGCAACGGGAAGCCAAGAGCTGTTTGTCAACGTAATCCTGCCAGCTCATTCTGGATGAAATTTAATAAAATAATCACCTCACACACGGAGCTACCCACTAAAAATGCAACGATTACAGCAGTTGCCGCACGACGAACTGAAGCCGAATACTTTTGTCCGGCGGGGCAGGATTTTAGCAGCGGAAGCTCGATTTGACAACTGAGACTGCGCATAACTGCCTTCAACCGGTACCAACCTGACAATATTAAAATGGGAGGCAACATTTGAATTACTGATTGCTTGGCTTCCTGTCATTTCAGATATTTAATTTAATTGACGTATAAATAATTAAAATCCAGTAGTTATAAACAGCGTTGCTTGTAAATTCGATGGTTAGGTAGGTATGAGACTAACATTTGGTCGAATTTATTAAAAAAAAATTACAAATATTCAATATTGGTCTACTGCAATGGCGCATCTAAAGGGGGTCAAATGGCAATAATGTATTATTTATTAATAAAAAGAGGAGCTGAATTTTTATTAAATTATCGAATAAATTTATTTAACTTGTTTGTATGATTTGTTTTATAATAGACAACTTATATTTCTTCTATGCAGAGGGCGTCCGGAAATGATGCGTCAATATTCTTAGGGGTGATTCTACACGAAAAATTAATGCCACAAGGCCCTAACATTTTTTCGAAAACTAAAAATTAGCGGGGTTACAGGGTGTAATTTTTTTTTATGGATTTCTTCTAACTCTTTTGCGACCCTACTAATTTTTTTCTAATTTTGTACATCACTACTGCTCCTTTGTATCTACGTTCTTAATTTGACGCATATCCTCCAACACCAAAAGGCCTAAAATGTCCTTGGCCTTCAAATGACAGAACATTTTCTTTCAACATTTAATCTAGATATAACGTGATTAAATAACTTCAAAAAATCTTTAAAAAAGGTCGTCGTTATATCACGTTAAAATTAACAATTTCAGAATTACCCACCGGAATATTGACGCAGCATTTCCGACATTCTCTATGTTTATTTTTTATATAAAAAAGGACAATTTAATCCTACTTGTTATAATTGATTAGGAATAAATCATACATTTAATTTACATTATACTATAAGATTCTTACCTTCCACCTCCAAAAAAACAAAAACATGCGGAATGCACCGCCTACTGCATTCTAGATTTTTTGGATACATAAGCCAACTTTGTTTTTCTATAATTTTAGGTATTAAAATTTGCTTTTAATTACGATAAATATAAATTTACGATATATTAATTAAATCATTATATAAATTAGATACTTTTTTATTTTTAAGTAAAAATAAAAATATACTTACCTCTTTTATGGCATTCATTTTGTTTTAAAATTAAATATTTGTGATCGAGCACAGAAATTAAAAAATTGTATTTACAATTATAATTTTTTTTTTTTTTGTATATTCTATGCCCATTTATAAATAGTTTTATATGTAAAGTGCCCGCAAGATTAATTTGAAAGTTTCATACAAATTATAAGTTTCTCTCCACAATTTTTGCTTAAATTTTTAATGCTTCTGCAGGAAATAGCAATTACTAACATACTTCAGGTCCTAAATTAATATTACAAATATATGAAACTTTTGAAGTTAATTCAACCAACTTGTAATTTTGCAAACAAAAAAAAATCATTAATCTTATCCGCTGCAACGCTAACTTCTTTTACCTTTTTGCCTTATTAAAGAAAAGCTTTTTGATGATCCGCAATGAAGTTAACTTTTGATTTTTGCTGGAAATTTGAAAAATGAAACAAAATTTTATTTTTCAAACCACCTGCCGTTACCGAAGGAAATTAAAGCCTAATGTAAATAAAAAATAAGTTTATTTATAATTAATTAGTTTTAAAGTTAAAATAATTGAAATAAATTAAAACTTCTCTATGTATTTAGGAATTGGAATTACGGAAAAGTAAGGTTTAAAAGAAGCAAAACCACTGAGTTGAAATTAAAATGGAATTTAGATCTTTATTTCCAAAAACTGGTGCCCAGAGGTGTTTGTTGCTGCCTGCAAAATGAGAAACAGTATAAGGCTCTATTCAAACTTAAATATCTCAATATTAAAATACTATCGGTTATCGATAAAGGATATGATTTGGCAATTCAACTTTTCTTTTGTATTTTGATGTACAATTTTTTTTTTTAAATATCGTTTGTTAAACCTTTTCCAAGCATATTCTCTCTTTTTAACACACATTACATAATACCAATTTATTATAGACAAAAAAAACTACATTGGCCGTCACACAGTCCAGATGTATTGCCAACAGAATTTTGGTAAGTTGGCATTAATATTTTCAAAATCCTCAGTATAAAACATTAATATATACATTCTAAGACAGTATTTTATGATTTACCATTGGAAGTAGTATTGAAATTAAATTTTATTAGTGTTAAAATATCCAAGCGCATTAATTTTGAAAAATTGAACATCAAACAATACACCTTTGATCGTTATGCCAAAAGAGTTAAAATTCATTCTGAAATTGTACAAAAAGAATTTTACAATGAAAATTTAGTTAGTTTTACAAAACCATATCCTTATTTTATTGACCATATGCAGCAGTTTTATACTAATACAGGGTTTTGGTTCTTGGAGAGGTAGACATATGTATCTAAAGAAGTGTTAATTGTGCTAAAAAAATTACGAATCCCATAACTTGCAATGTAAAAAAAAACTAGTGTGAGGTCTAGATGTAAATTATAGAGTAAATATTTTCTCTACTTCCACTTGTCTCACAAAAAAAATGCTTCCGGCCAATTTTACTTGAAAAAGTTTTTCGCTCACAATTATTTTTTCTTAAAAGATTATGGTACAATAGTATACATTTCTTCAAAATTGCCATTTATTTTAAAGTAACCCATGTTTGAAACTGCCAATCGATTAAATGTTACCAGCAAAATTCCAATATTTAGAAACAAATGCACAGCTTTGAGGGCTCTAGAGGGCTTTGAAATAACTCCCCATGTTTCTAATTGCCCCACTCAACAAAAAAAAACTAAAACCAAGTGCATTCTCCCTTGTACAAAATACATTTCATGTAGACAAATTAAACTTCCAAATAAATCAAAATTAGAATTTCTATTTTATTAAATGTCTGGACGACACGTTTCCTATAAAAGCGAAAAAAAAAAAGTGTAAAAAATTCAACTAAATCTGCAAATATTTTTAAATTTGGTTGTAAATTAGCAAAATTTTTTTAAAATAGTATCATATACAGGGTGTTTCAATTTATAGTTCAGGCTTTTCATATTTCAAATAAATCTCATTTTTTCTAAAGTGACAAACAGATTCTTTCATTTAAAATATATACAGTGTTTCAAATTAACTGATGACACAATACATCATCGATAAACAACATAAGTTTTCCACATAACACGTACAAATCGTGGTATCGTTATTAATTTTGCTATTTTATAGTGTGTGAGTAGTATCATTTTGTTACATGTAATTTCCTGACACCGTGGTATCACAATGGCCCATGTGTATTGAAAATAATGACCTGTAAATGTTATTAGTGTACAGTGTAAACAAATTCTGGTGCTGCTCCACAAAATGCAAAATGTTTTTAAAGATAAATTTTTTCAAAGAAATGTGTTAGTTTTTACCCAAAATCTAAAAAAACCTACATACAATTTAACGGCTTTTACGTCTATAAATCAGCAAGTAAAAGATTAGTATTAATTAATTTTTTTTAATAAAATGGTATTTTCCCAGTGAACATCCTGTAAATATCACAGAGTGCCCCAAAACTCCACGCAGTAAACTTGAGGAGTGATACTACGAGAAGTTTTTGTAACATTTTTTTTCAAGAAGTCAGCATTAATGAAGATACATAACCTCAGTTATGTTTTTAAATTTGTTTTTTGACTACAACTTTTAATGCTGAAACAATTCAAATCACCTAATTCCTCATTTGTATAGTTACAATTATTTTACAGTTTTAGCCTTGTTACAACTAAGTAACAAATGCTACAGCCTTGTATGAAGGAAGCATAAAGTTTGAAATTACTGTCAAAGTAATACTTCGACAGCAATCAATTTTCAAAATACATTTTGATTACACCATAAAAGAAATGAGATTCATCAACACACCCAAAAAATTAAATCTCTATTTCCTTGCAAACGGTTAGTTTTTTCGACTTCAAACAAGAGTATAAAATATTTAGATAAACTTTCATTCTTTACGGGTATACCATTAAACTTTTAATAAAGTTATAAACAAAAAAATTATGATCATTTCATTAAGCACATGCCCTTTTAATCCTTCAAGGCGCTGTAATTTTAAAAATAGTTGAACATAAAACTGCTATAAAAACGTGACAAATAAAAAAAATCATTTCAGTATTAAAAAAATTATACTTAGCCAAAAACAATTAAAAAAAAAAACAGTTTGAGGTTATGTAGCTCCATTAATATCAACTTTTCAAGAAAATGTTACATGAATTTGACATATTATTTTTTCCAGACTCGTCACTCCCTAAATTTTCATGAGTTTCCAAACATCGTGTATAAAGCAAAGCAAAATTATCCCCCATTGTCTGCCATACTCACCATTTTCAGTTAGCAACACAAAAAAAAAACAACGGTTAATCAACAAATCTTTAGACACGTCTCTAAAAAAAAGTCTGCAAATTTTATTACCACTTTTATTAATCTTAATATACAAAAAGGTCCATGCGAGAGGATAATCAAGGTTTTCCTTCTACATCTTTTATGGATATAATAACCTTTCCAGATACCAACTAAACCCTTGTGGAGACGAACGACCTGTGTGGAGAGAATCACAACGTAACAAGCACCCGTGGGGTATCGGGGACCGTGACGGTCCTCGGCCCCCGGGGCCTCCATACAGCCACACGTCTCCCGAATTATAAACACTAACTATATATATCTTGTAACTAAAAACTACACAATACAATACAGATGGGATCCAAACAAGAAAAATGATAAATATCTTAAAAATTGACACACTCAAGAGTTTTTATAATAGGCGTGCGGCGCTATACACGGCGCTGTCCTAAAGAGACGTAATGGCGCACAATATTCGATATATATGTCGCAGTTTTAGCATAGAAAGCTAATACTCACACCATATGACCTTCAGGAAACGCGTCGCACACACAGCAACACGGTTTAGATAAGATCCGCCACGCTTCATTGGCATTTCGTCAATCTTTGTATTGTAAAACTGCTCGATATCCTTAAGCGTGCGTTTGTCTTCTTCCGTTACGAAATTTATAGCTACCCCCTTACGACCAAACCTTCCACCACGTCCGATCCTAAAAGGCAAAACCTATGTAACATCTCAAACAAAAACACAACTCCAAATAAAATTAAAAATATACAAATCAGACAGAATCGAGTTAACATCAGCACTCTCAGCGATCTTGGTGGAAAAGTGTCATCATGATTGCCTGGAATGAAACAAATGAAGGTTTTCCAGCCTTCACTTGTTATTCCTGATATCTCTTATAAATAATCTAGGTGCCATGACTTTTTTAAATGCATTTATTTAAACAAAATTTAGATAATATCAAAGAGTTACAAAATTTGACAAAGAGTTCAGTATATACTGAGTGTCTTCGTTTCGTTCATAACTTTAGGGGTCTTTTCTTTAACATTTCTGTTTAGGACACTTCATTTTGCTGATACTTTAAATAAATATTTTTTGTTCAAAGTTGGCACACAATTGTACTAAAAGGTAAATATTTTGACGGAAATAACATTCAGTTAATGCCAACCACGTATTATGAGATTATTTTTGTGTTTGACCCCCTAAACTTCTACGACAATGAAGAAAAGTATGTTTCTCATAGAAATATTAATATTTTTATCTATTTTTTGAAATAAGAAAAAAAAAGGAAGCTTATTAGCAAGTTTTATCCAGAGTACACAAAAATAAATTAAGATTTTAATATTTGTAATGAAACAATACTTTTCACCATTGGTGTAGAAATTTAAGGGGTTCACACGTGAACAAAAAGAAAACCCACAATTACGTCACTGGCTATAGCTGATAAGGTTATTTTTCTACGTTCATGCAAAAAACAAAACTTTATTGAACTATATTTAGTGGAAAAAGTGGTTCTTTATTGCACTAGTCCAATAAAATGTTTATTACATTCATCTGTCATTCTACCAAAGCATTCTGTCATCATGACAAACATAAACGTTCAAATCGACGGCACATTTTCTAGACTTAGTGTCATCTAAATAACATTTTTTGGTTTTTGCATGCACGTCGAAAAAATATTGTATGCAACTCATACAAAAAGTGGTTATTGTACTCGATCGTGTGCAATAAACACTTACTTTTTGTACTTGTACCATAAATAACTATTATGCCAAAATAACTGTTTTTACAATTACAAAATTTGAACAAATATTTGAGCAATAAAGAAAATAGATTTTTGTCCAACTATCAAAAAAAGATTTAAACAGTTCAAACAACATTTAGGAAGAAGCAACAAACTGAAAATATTTTAATATTGTTCTTATTTCAATGGCCACTGCAATTCAACGACAATTTCTTTTTAAATTTCTGTATTTAAAAGTAATATTATTGCAGTATTTTTTTTTCTAGCCTTGTCCAAAATTCTCATACTTCTGTATGATTAATAAAAATATAAATGTTCCTAGTACTCTGATAACACTAATTTGGCAATAATATATATATCTAAAGTATCCTATCACAATACTTAATAAATTTAGAAAATGGGGATTTACCCAAGTTTGCTGTACATTTTACAAATTACTTTAAACCTTTTTGGCAAATCAAATACAATAAGCAATTTATTTGTTTGCAAACTGAATTTAGGTATGTGTTATGATATAAAATAAAGAATAATTATGTTCAGGTATGGCTCTACAGCTTTACAAATATTTGCCCTCAGACAAGTATTTAATCAAACAAAAATAAACTAGAAGCAATAACATAAAACTCTGAAATACATCAATCGATTTCCTATTTTTGGAAATATTAATTTAATGGTTCCTGGAAATGGCTATTCACAGAAACATTGTTAAGGACTCAAATTCCTAGGAATAAGATTAGATATCAACAAGATAATGTTTTTCAAATGGCTTAATTTTATCATAATTTTATGAAAATGTTTAAAAATCAGTAATCCATCATTTTTAATTAAACTTAAAGTGAAAAATCCTTATATATTTCCATTTCATTAAAGATCCGCCTAATGGGAAAACCAACTATTAAATTACCTAGATAGTGATCTGTGTTATTTCTCATTTCCAGAAACAACATTACTGGAGATAATTATTCAGAACGCATTGTGCATTTGAGAAATATAATCAACAACAAACTCAGGGTACAAAAGAGGTCAACTGGGAAATTTATAACTTGAAATGATACAGAATTGTAATTCTCTATAACCTGGTATCAAAGATCATAACCGCTACTTTTAGAATATTCAATTTTAATTGTTGTCCATTGTTGCTGATTATATTTTTGCGTTTCATTTCTACAAAGAGAAAAATGTTCAACAAACAAATATTAATTTAAGAATTCTAAAAATCTTTAAAAATGCAGGAATATATTTGAAAACACTGCAGTTTTCAAATTTGGCCCAAATAACATGTTACTGATTTGCAAGGTTTCATCTAATCCGAATTAAAAATTTGTTTTTACAATTTTCCTTGAATTACTGTTGTAGGGAAAAAATTACTATTAAAGTTTAGTTTGCTTATCTATATAGAATTACATCAAATTGTAGAACAGAACAACAAACAAAATAAAATTAATAACTACAAAATTGAGTATTTTTATACTACCAACAAAAATTTGTTTAAAGTAGACATGGAAAAACGAGTTACTGATAACGTTTCGATAAATAAAATGTTTGTTTTGTTCTTTGATGTTATGTTATTTAAATTCCAATATTCCCTGAAAAACAAAAATATATTTTTCCCAACTCATTTATTTCAAAGCTTCATAAGAAATGTTATCTCAATGTATGAAATTTGAAATATAGAACTGTACTGTCACATTTCTAATAAAATAGATTTCAGAAAATATTTTGAAAAAATCATAATAGACCTTCAATTTCTAATTTGGTCATTATAATACGTTCGTAAATACATCTAACAGAATTCTAGATAAAAAAAATTCTACACAATCAAATTAATTTTTTGCTTTCAACCAATCTCCTGGAAACGTAATTATTGAGTGAAATTATTATAAATGCAAGAAACTAAAAACAAAACAATTATTAAGACAAATTAATAGTCTTTTAAACATCATTTCTTTACATCTTAAAATCTCAAATTGCATTTTTCAGTATAAATCTATTTTACTAATTTTTTTTGTCAACTCAATTCTTCTTATACTTTTTAATTGTATTTGTTTTGTCCTGTACCAATTTTTTTATTATTATTTCATTATTAGAGCATGGCGTTTAGTAAGTAAAACGATATCAAACGACACTATGAACGGGTAAAATTAGAAATATTTTGGGAAAATAGTTATGCTACATTAATATTCAATGAGGAATGTAATGAAAATAACCTTTTCTTGTCTTTCTTTTAGACCCTCTTGAACTGAACATCAATGTTATTGGTGACCAAGAAATTAATACGATATGTTCAATACTGATGAATTGGCAAAGTATAGTATTTAAGCATGCATTTACAATCGAAATACAACTGTGATGGCTCAATATTTTGCGCCTATAATGATATGAATTTTTTAAAAATTTCAGGCTCTATTATACCAATGCTCTTTAGTATTTACAAACTCTATGACTGATAAACAAATTATTGATTAATAAATAAATTAGTTATGTATTAAAACATTTTCTTGTCTTTCTTTTAGTCCCTCTTGAACTGAGCATCGATGCGTTTGGTGAGCAATAATTAATACAATGTGTTCAATACTAATGAATGGGCAAGGCGATAAAGTATTTAGGCATGCATTTACAATCGAAATACGACAATTATGGTTAGAAAAGTGTTCTTTACTGTTTACAAACTCTATCGGTTGATAAACAAATAATTGATTAAAAAATAAATAACTAAATACAAACAGGAAATGGTTAAATAAACGACAAATAATACATGACTCACCTATGAATGTAGTTTTCTCTATTCGATGGCAAATCGTAATTTATAACTAGTGACACTTGCTGTACATCAATACCTCTGGCTAGCAGATCGGTGGTGATGAGGACCCTGGAGGACCCCGTCCTGAACTGGCGCATGATAACGTCACGTTCCCTCTGTTCCATGTCCCCGTGCATGGCGGACACGGTAAAGTCCCTTTGTGCATGTTTTCCGTGAGCCAGTCGACCTTACGCCTGGTATTACAGAAGATTACGGCTCGCGCAATCGACAAGGTGTCGCATACAAATCGCACAACGCCTCCAATTTCCAATCCTCCCGTTCCACGTTACCACGAAGAACTGTTTGATACCCTCCAGGGTGAGCTCCTCCTTTTAACTAAGATCCGGACGGGCTCCTCATGAAGGACTTTGTGACGCCCAGCACGTCCGTGGGCATCGTGGCAGACAGCAAGATTACCTGGACGCCGGAGTTTAACATTTTGAATACGTCATGGATCTGATCCTTGAACCCTCTGGACAACATTTCGCCTGCCTGCCTAGCACGAACATCTTTATGTGGCTCGTTCTTAAAGCTCTGCGAGTTATCATGTCGTACACCCTGCCGGGCGTGCCCACCACCACGTGCACCCCCGTGTCGAGTTTTCGCATGTCCTCCCGAACGTTAGTGCCACCAATGCAGGCGTGGCACTGGGCCGACATGAAATCCCCCAAGGCGATCACTACTTTTTGAATTTGTTGGGCCAGCTCGCGGGTGGGCGCCAGAATCAGTGCTTGGCATTCCCGCACCGACGTATCGATCTGCTGGAGGATGGAAATGGAAAATGTGGCAGTCTTACCGGTACCAGACTGAGCCTGGGCTATGACGTCGTGTCCTTTAACACAGGGGATAATTGCACGTTGCTGGATAGCAGAGGGCTTTTCAAAACCATAGGCGTAAATACCCCTCAACAGTTCCTCCTTTAGGTTCATGTCGTCGAAATTATCGACCACTTCTTCCCAGTTGGATTCGATGATGCCATCAGGGTCCATCCCTGGTGGGCCATCGTATCCCTGTGATTCTTTTTCTTCACTAGCAGGGCCATTCTTGTCCCACTCCTCGTTACTAAAAACAAAGAACAGTTAGGGAAGCAAATAACCTTCAAATAGCAACCTAGCATATGCTGCTGCTCTTGGAGATTTCTCTCATGCCCTAAGACGAGGATAAGGGTTAAAAAATCAAAACAAAGGCATTTCACTAGTAAATCAACGCCCGTTATATAATGCGGCGCGGAAATTTCACGTGGAAACTTGAAAAATACCACTTTCTAGGGATGTAAACTTTGATTTTTGCCAATGGCTTATTGATCAAAACAGTTCTATTTTTAAATATTGCCTAGCTTTTTCTAGAAGATTTTTGCCGAGACAATAAGGCATACAGTGTGAGATTTCTACAAAATTTCTTGCACATTTCCATGCGCCATGTTGGCAAGAGCTTACGAACATTCACGCCGAAAAAAATGACTAAATATGATTAAAGTACACATAGCAGGGGCTATTAATTATTAAGAAATCATAAAGCAGTCACATTGAAATGTTTTTACTTACGGTTAGACGTAACACAGAGTTTATTTTCTCAAGAAAAACAAAACTTACCGTCGATCTTGTAAAGACATGTTAACTTCGCGTTTTGCTAAACGGAAAAGACTGAACAAACTGCCAAGGTTGCGAGCGCACTGTTATGTTTCTACGCGTATAAATTCTCCCACTCTTCAAATATTTAGGGCCTAATTTACCCTTGTTGGTTTCAAAGTAATGCTTATTTCACTCTATTATTATAGTTACAAGTGCAGGTTGTTTCAAATTCCAAGAATGTAAGTTTTTTGTTGTGAAATATGTGCTGGAAGGTGGCACTATATTTTCAGGCGCAGTAACATGGCTGCTTCTTCTCTATTTCCGGAATCTCACTGTCAAAATAACCGCCAAAATTCAAAACCAGAATGAAATCTGACACTTGTAAATTTTGACAAAGCCTTTAATGGCTCAAAAATTTACTTAAAACTGAGCGGATACTACTTGATAAAGGCAACTTTTTAGTATCGGGTCTCATTTTTAGTTTGAAAGTAGTCTCTTTGGCCTTTTCTTCATTTTTTTTTTTTTGAAAAAAGAATATTAATTTTATTGAATTACACATACAAAAATAAGTAGGTAATTACTATTTTACTTATGTTCACTTAAAATGTTATTGATTTATTTATAGAAAAACAGTACCTATTTTTGTGATTGATGTCAAAAATGTCAGAAATAAATATTTTTTAAATATGAATCAAATTCGGTCAAATTCAGTTGTCGACAGACAGACAGATAGTATAATTTTTTTATAGGTACATACATACAACAAAATAGCAGTTCTTGTCTTGGCAAGCTACCTAAACGTAAACGTTAAAAGCTGCTGCAACATTTTTCCGTCAGAATGAATGCAAGATTGGAAACAGTCCAGGTTTCATATTTAGTAGTTTATTATACTAATTTTTAATTAATCACTATATATAAATTTTATTTTTCCTTTAAAATGTTTGTTTGGATTAACAGTTTGTTTTTAGTAAGTATTCAAATTGCAAGCATACTTTTTCTAAACCAGTTTCAAAATTTCGTCACAAATGCTAAAATCTAGAACAGCGCATGTAGTTTGTTAGTAACTATTTTAGTATTAAAATAAGTTGTAACTGTTGTAAGTAAAACTTAATAAACGCTAAACTATTCCAATAAGTTTTAATTTAAAACCATAGTTTAATCTGTTAGTACTTTTCTATCTTTGATATTGGCAGCTCTGACGAGTTCTTATTCAAATGCTTCTAGACGGAGGGAAAATTTAAAGGTCGACTACAGTTTTAAAATAAAACGGTTAATAATACTTTTTAATTATTGAAAATAATTATGATAAATATTACTCTCACTATAAAAGTAAATAAACAAATATAAACGATTCTAGCTAAAAGGAAAACATCTAATATCTTTTATTCCTGTCAAGTCGATCTGTGGAGAATATCGAGTTGAATTTGCGACGTTGCCGTACTGCAAAATAATGATTGTGACATCGCAAAAATTATTTATTTAATTTTAGGATGACAAATAGCCGAAAATGTCAAGGAAAAAATATATGAGCATGTCTTTAGTCTGTCTCGGGTCCATTTGGGGCTCAAAATAAAAAAGCGCTACCTCACTCAAATTTTATTAGGAAAATAACAAATATGTAGGTATTACAAGTTGAAATGTATCTTTCTGAATAGGTCTTTATCACACACACACAAATTTATAATACATCTAATTTAATATATTGCACATTTACCCTGATATAAAAATAAAATGTTTCTAGTTTAATGCACATAAGAAACAGGCATTTACAATTTCTTAATAAAATTAATAAAAATTATTACCGAGCTGCTCTTAATTCACATTTTAAATCGGCAACAACGCTACTATGACGTATAATTTATATACAAAAATATTTTTTTTTATTAGAAGTAATATTAAATTTGTACCTTTAGAAATTGTAAAATTATCAGCAGTCTTAAAAATTTTAAGCGGAAGATTTTTCCTATGTAAGAAACTTTGGCTCTTTTATTATCTGTACTTTTAATAGAAGAATATCTCGGTAAAAGTAACGATTACCATAATTAACAAAAATGCACATCAATCACAGACAATTATTTAACCTATTAATTATCCATATGCAACAGTAACGTACAGGAAAGTATAAAAAATACAAGTCTAACACTGACGAATATCTATAGAAAAATAATAAATATACGTACACATGGCGCTGCAATATTCCTCCGGCAAAAGTGACAGGTAGATTTAAAAAGTTTTTGAGACAGGGTGATGAAGTTTTATTATTTTTTAGACATTTCTGGTGAGCTAACTATTAAGTTACAGGAAAATGCCACATTTTGTAGAACACAAAAATAATTCAGTGGCTTCAAAAAAGTATCACCCTGTACATTATTTGCAGCATTTCGTCGGTTTACAAAAACATATTTTGAATGAGAATGAAAAAATCATGTAAAATAAATGAGAATTATTTAAAAAAAAAACAATAAAATGTTCTCAAAAACAAAATGTAAAAAAATTTTGCCGATAGAATACTGCACCATGTATAATATACATTCGTCTTAAAAACTAGTTCAACAACCTTTAGATATACATCTAGTCATAATTAGTTTGTATGAAGGCTAGCACATTAAATATTCATTTTAAAAATTACGTTGCAAAGCAATTTGATACGCATACAAACCATTCTTTCTACCAAACACCTAATTTGTTTCACAAAGATGCTACAGATGGTGCTACATAAAGCTGTCAAAACAAATGAACAACACAGTCTTCAATGACAATAACAATCCAGTCACCTGTGACAAGTTACAAAATTAAAATTTGTTTAACAGTAGTGTACAATCCAGAACACATGTAATCTTTGGTACGTAATGAAATAACTAATTATTTGTCAGGAAATCAAACCATTAATCTATAAATAATAAAAAAACAACATACATATTTAAATTCAAATCGAATCGTCAAATAGATTGTTTTTCTTAAAACAACTAAGGAATAGGGATGGAATGGAGACGTTAGTAAAATATTCTTAATATAAGATACATCTCGTTACAAAAATGTATGAGTATGATTAGATTTAGTGACTTATGTACTAAATATTAAAAAGTATTTTTTTTTAAGTAAGCGACGATACGATGATGTGTTACCATTTACAAGTCTCAACGATGGACGTTTTTCAAAGGCATAAGGCTTTTTATCAATTAAAAATGCTGTTTTATATACAAATCAAATTATCGAACAGAAAATCGGTTGGTGATAAAATGCGGTTAAATGAATTTTTATTGACAGAAATTCTGATAGTTCCATTATTGTCTGAACAAAGAACATTGACAAAGTAATTTTAAAAAACAGATTAATAATTTTTAGGTTATAATAAGTGCATCTGTCAAACATTTCACAAAACTGTTGACACCTAGCGCCATCGATGGTGAAACCTCGAACTAAATATAACTTGTTTACCGCAAAAGTTTCAATCATGACTAAAATTGCTTATTTTCACCAATCGACATATTTAAAAACATACATACATATTAAAAAAATGGAAACTTTCCAATTCGATATTTCCACAAAGCTAACGGAACTACGATGTCAGATATTTATCAATTTTTTGAAAATTCAAAATATTTTAAGATATTTCGCCACAACTTAATTTCTAATCTAATTTTTGTACTGCAAAAATAAATTTTATCAGATTTGAGACAGACTTTCTCAAGAAATAAATTCAATTTCAAATATACAGAGTGTAGTAAATAAATAAGTGTAAAAAACATTCTGAGAGTCTTTCATACAAAGAAATCCCATTTGAACATCTAAGTAGACATTTTCTGCTATCCAAAAAAGGCACTCAGTAAACAATTTGTTGATTTTCTCCTACAGTGGCAAGAGGTAGAAAAACACTCCTAAGATTTGTTTCATGCATAACTGTTTTTCTTATTGATATTTCAATATTAATTTCAGATAACCTGATTCATTCTAAACAAAAAAAGGACTAAGTATTGTAATTTTTATGTAAAATTAACAATTTCTGATCCAAAAAATATCAATTACATGGTATGATTGGCATAGGGTAGAAATTTAATCAATAGATATATATATATATTATCTAGTAGGCGGCTGCCACGTTGACATTTTGTAATGGCAACTTAATTGTCATAATTAATGCAAAATGTAAACATGACACCCGCCTACTAGACCACCCTACGGCAATCATGTCATGTAAATTGATTTTAAATAATTTTTGGTTTAGAATGAATCAGTCTATATGAAATGAATTTTTTAAAAGATTCAATAAGAAAAAAAGTTACGCATGAAACAAGTCTTAGGAATAGGTATTTCTACCGTTCACAACCATAGGAAAAAATCAACAAATTGTTCACTGTACCTTACACAAATGTCTACTTAGTTTAACTTTTATCACTTTTTTGGTATTTCAGAAAACAAATGAAATATAATTTTTTCACACTTATTTATTTACACCTTGTATATAAAAAACTTAGTTTTAAAATAACTTAAAAATGATGTTTAAACAAAATCAAATAAATTTATATTTGTTTTAAGAAAATCATCAAGTTCTTATTTTCTTCTACAGAAAAAATCACGATTTAACCAAAACCGTGTATCCAATGGAAAATTTTGAAAAACGCTCGTCGTTCCAAGAAATAAAAAGGAGAAAATGGCCTACTACATAAATTCCACCATCCACCAATTTCAGTTTCCTTTACAACCAGACATTCTCGTCATATTGATAAAACAACCGACGCATTTTCCTCGAATCGAACTCGAAAAATCCGAACCTACAAAAATGCACACGCCAAAATCAAAAGCAACACCAGTATTGGAAAAACCATATAAACAGCCATACGCGGGTGACACGTACTGGTCAGCCACGTTATATCGTCGTCCTCATGCTCGATTCCGTCCCTAGTGGGCACCTCCACTATAACCGTCTCGTCGGACATGAACTTGATCGGAAACTTACACTCGGTCTGATTCACGCACTCACTCCCGCTGCTCGTATTGGCAAACCTGTACGTTGGTTTGTAAATATCGAACACCGCATGTATGTCGTTCCGTACAAAATCGTTATCTGAATAGAAAATGTAATAATAATACCCGTCGGAGGCAACCAGGTGCTCCGTTATCATGTGGTTGCTCTTCTCGAGGTAGTTGATGCTGTTGCACGATTTGCTGGGGGAGAAGCCTCTCGTCAACAAGATTCTTCCATCGTAACAGATGAGTAAGTCTGTTTCGAAGCTTGACACGCTGTTGCTTACGTCTTCTAGAACTGAGGAGATGTTAAATGCGTTGCCGCCATGTTTTATGTGACCGTCCAGTGGGGTCATGCTCCGTTTCGGCCTTTCCTGCCCTAGAAAATAGAAAATAATGTATAGTTAGCCATGGAAACTAGCACTGTATTTGTTTCATTATTCTACTGTTTCCATGGTCAACTTGAATTTAGAGTAAAACTTACCATCTAGCACTCTTTTTAGTTTGTTTATCTCTTCTTGTCGTTTACCGACGTGCCTTTTTTGATGTCTAACATGTTCTCCGCCATCCTTATTTTCAAAATTATATTGCGAATTATTGTTTTGTGCTTTTGCACTATGAATGAAGTGAAATTTGCTATTTCTATGCTTCCCCAGTTCTATTCTCTTTCTAATTTCATCCTTATCATCTGTAAAATCTTCCGGCTGAGTTGATATCTATAGACTGTTTGTCTACCAGACCAAGCTCTTCCGCCGGTGTTTCGTAAGTCACTTTAACCCTACTATGTTCAGCATCCATTTTTGCTCCATACTTTTTAAATTATGTTCTAAGAGCCCGCATAAGTTTTTAGGTTTTTTTCACCCCTTACAACCAAAATCCTAGATCCTTCATACCGAGAACACACCTGCATTAAAAATTATATTACTTCAAAACCACATATTTGGGAACATACTACCTTCAACTTGACCAGTGCCCCTTTTAATAAATAGAACCCCCAGTACTCGAGAGTATCGTCAGGCAAAGTCATGGATTTTTTAAGTCGTATATGCTTTCTTTTCTGGCTCAATTGCGGAGTGCCTCTAAGTTGGAATGCATTGAACGAAGAGTTCATTTTCAACGACAAAGCTTCACAGAACACTGAAGACACTCCATCCTCGATGGGAACCACATCGGATTCTGCGACGGGATATATGACATCGGCAAAGACGCTGTGGCGTAAGTACAGGGGGATTATGATGAGAATGGTAGGCAAGATGGCTGTCATGAGGCAGAATACTATGACCCGTTTCACTCCATGCATCTTTCTGCCGTCTACAAAGGAGATAATGCTCCAAATAAAGGTTTATATCTTATAATAAATTTTTGAGTTATCGGTTGACAATGAGATTTTTAAATTAATAACTTAGTGTCTTACATATTGTAGAAAATAGATATTTTTATATTTTACTTCTTTATTGTTATCTTTATCGATCTCTCTAATTTTTAATGTTTACTTCGATAGGATTATAAAAATTGATAGTATTAAATTTTATCTATATACTTAAAGGTGGCAACAAACGTATAGTGTGTGCCAATATTTCACAATCTTCTCTCTCATTATGTAGCTACTTTAACACCCACAAATAAATCATTATCAAATTAAGAGAAAAACAAAGTCTATTACAAAATATATAAGTAAATATAACCTTAGAAACTTCAGATGTGGTCGTTTCAAAAAATAATCGCAGCTAGCACCCATTAATAACTTCTAGACACAACTAACACACGATATTTATAAATGATTCAGCCTTTTACAATAAGTTATTTATATCAAAACAGATTTTAATTTGAAAAACCACTTTTTTCTGAGTTGTTGTCAACTGAAAGTGTACTATCTGGTCGCAAGGTGGCACTGCAACTTGCAGCTATAGGCGGTTTTTTTAAATTCAAATAATATTTCCCAAACTCCTGCACAGATCGTGACTAGCGAACAAGTAATAGTTATAATTTGTTTAAAATTAATTATATTTGTTTTGAAAATCCTATCAAAGTTGCATAACATTAATAACTGTAAGAACGGTGTCCCATGTTAAAATATATCAATTCCTATCACTTTTTAAGTGAAAAAACAAACCAATTTGCTCACCATGAAGCTGAGGTATGGAACTGTATTTCTGACCATTGTAGTAAGAGATTTTATTTAAGGAATTGACCATGTTGCAAATTTAAATAAAGAACATGAATTTATGCAGTTCGAAATGGTGAACTTTACACATCACTGTCTAACAAAGGAATCTTTGTATTTAATTTCCAATTAACAGATAACTTGTTATTGCCTGGTTATCAAGAGTTTCTGGTTCAATATTTACATGACATTAACTATTTTTAATTAACATATTATAATATCATTAAGCAAAATAACCACTTTCTCTAGCTGATAACGATAATCCTTGAAGCCTAATAAATATAAGCTTAAACTATAATATAATAATAAAATATAATTTGTGGTTGTTTGAACTCATCTTTCTTTGTTGACTTTATCTTTATTACAAGATAAATCTGTGATAATATAGATATAGACATTTTGCTAAATGAGGAACATAAGGGGAACTATTATTTTGCATATTTACTTAATATAAGAGAATAGTACTGAGTGACAAATATTTTTTTGTAAGAACGACCATTATCTGATATACTATTTTGGCATTCCTTAAAAACATCCATGAATCACTATAGAACTCGTCACAGGCATGTGGTGTGGTCAACGCACCATTAATCGATTTTAAAGCGTTTGGGAAGCTTTAAGGCAAATGTTTATTTTACACACTTCTTTCTCTAAATGCATACACTGTTCTATGTTTGTAACTATACAACAAGTAGCACAGTAACATATGTAAGTTAATACCGATAAGAAATTTGTCACTTGGACTAAAATCTGGATAGTATGGTGTACAATTCCTTTAAAACCCTGGTAAAATAAAAACCAAGTAATGTAAAATAATATATTTAATAAAATTACGACAAGATTGCACACAATTACAAAATAATATTGCTTTATAATTTAATAACGGACAGTGGTTTGTAAAACCGTCTTCTCCCTTGGTTGAGATCAGGGACAGATGAATACTGTCAAAATCGCATTCACGAACACGAAATCTTTGTACTTTTGCATTATTAGAGAGGCATCGAAGCTCTCTTTGACCCATCGCTTGCGACTAGGACTCGGATTGTCAGGATTTTTCCTGTATTTTGTGTTTATCAACGTCATGTGCAGTTTGACATTTTCTGTATGACGCAACACCAACCCTGAAACAACCGTTATGGTGTATTGTAACTTTGACTCTACACAAACGTTACCTCTTTCGTAGAAGTAGTTGGAAATGTCGTTGACAATTTTTTGCAAATCTGCTTCATCAGTTCCATTAATTAATTTTACGTTTGCGTACAGAACATTTGTTTTCTTATAATTACTTTGCATACAGTCAATTCCTTCTACACGTAGTCTTAAAGGTCCCGTTCTTTCCAACAATGGACTGAAACGGAGCACTGCAAGACTCAAGATATACATCATTAATAATACTCACCATAAAACGGTATTTTTGTACTCCTCCAAAGCTTTTATTGCTTCTGTTTTCTCTCTTTCATCCGAAAGAGCAAAAACTATTATCGTCAGATGTAACTTCTGAGGACTTTGAAAAATAGACTCGTGCATGCCTTGTATTCCTTCTCCGCTCAGTATTTCAGTCTGAAATAATACAAATTCAAACCTAACTTAAAGAAATTATAAGTATATTAATTTTGTTACTTTAAATTTCACAAAATTTGTTTGAACCTCCGAGTTCAGTATAGGAATTGATATGAATTGGGCGGCAGTAAGTTGCTCTCTTATAGCTCCGATTACTGAATGAATTTCGTTCACTGCGTCTTCGATATTCTTTTTCTCGTCACCTTTGATGGTTAATTTACCATTTTCTCCATGTCTCGGCCACGAAATGTTTGTTTGAGTTTTATTGGACAAATATTTTATGTCAAACTCAGTAAATTGATGTAACTTTATATAGTAAATACTAAAACAAGACACATTTAAAGCGAATATTATAAAAAATATTCACATTGTACTTACGATGGTAAGTGGAAACTAAGGGATACTTTTCCATTATCGTCTGTTATGATATCTATGTCGTTCTTATAATCAACATCTATAATATCGACTTCTTCCGACACTGTTTGATTTTTAACTACAAAAAATCAAAATAAACAATGAGAATATAACCTAACTTTTCGCAGTCTCACAATCAGTGCGGATGATAGTCCTCTGGCTTGTCTTCTTTGTATTTCTCTTAAATTTTCTTATATTAAAACACTTCCCATCTATCCACATACGAAGTGGTTTTGCTGATTTGAAAGATTTCAACATTTTATTTTTGTTTGAAACTTTTTGCGCTTCTTCTTTTTGAGTTTTTTGACTCCTACACCACAGACTTCGAAAACGACCATTGAACTTCGTAAAAATTGAATAAGCTGATAAAGCAAAACCCGTTGCTAAACCACATACTATTAAAGCCCTTTTAACTTGCATATTATTTTAAAATTGATTAATAAACGTAAAAACAATATTTTGCATTCTATTACGGCAAAATACGCAACACAACAATAACAATCAGTGCCATCTTCCGTACCAACTACTAAAAACAAAAAAAAGTCTGTCAATAATCTCGACAGGGTCGTAGTTTAGGGGATGCTGATCATAATAAAGCGACAGAATATATTTACAATACAGTGTTATATTGAATATAGATATTTTTAAATTTTATTGCCTTACAATTTTGAAAAATTATGAATAAACAATAAAAAGTTATTAGGTATCCGACATTGTAAATAATAAGAAACGCTATAGATAGCTTTACTTTGTTTCATACAAACTTTTTAATAGAATGCTGTCACAATAATGCTCAATGCTTCGCAGTCACATATGCACTTTAAAATTTTTCCACTTGGCGCTTAATATATTAAAAAACTGTGCCCACATTTTAATAAATTGAGCAATGTTTTTATAATAATAAATTCATATTTATATTTCTAAATGCTTTCTAATAATTTAGATAAATATTTTAATAATGTCAAAGCAATAATATCTCATTAAAAATCACTAACTCTTCCTTTTCTTTCCCAATCTCCATATCTCGTAGGTTCTGGTCCTTTAGGTCCTCCAATTTCTCCAGTGTGGGGATTAGTGTTATTCGGCCACGGCTGCAATGGTTCCTCTTCTTGAAATGGGTGTTTTCCTAAAGGTTCATCAAGTTTTCCAATGGGGGTTTTTTCTCTTAACTTCTTTTTGAATTCTTGCATGCGAGGACTCATTGTTTCGTTGGACGAGGAGAGTCTTATTATGGCTTCTATCAAATAAAGAAAATTATTCGGTATAAAAAGTAAAAGTGATGGTAATTCTCACCATTAAGAGTTACCTGAACAGGAGCAAAAGACGAATGCTTCATATTTCGCAGCATGTACATCATAATACTCATCTTGAATATTGAGACTTCTTTGGTTAAAAAGTTTATGTTTATTTATTTACATAAAATAGCAATGACAGTAGGAAGTAGGAATAAAACAGTTTTCTTCAATACTCAATTCAATGTTTAATTAGAATGATACCTTCATTGATTTCGGTGAGCTACGTATATTGTCATAATCTTGCACGTCATTACGCTATTGGTCAATCTAGGAGGCGATAAAAATTTCAACAAATAAAGCATTTCTAAACAGAGATTAGGTAGGTACCATATCTATCTATCCCTTATTGTTATTTTAACGTTTTCTTTTAGGAGAAGAAGTGGAATCTTGGAAACATAACCTCAGTCTTGATAATTTTGTCAACATATCAACGTCACATAGGAGTAAATTTAAAAGGTGTAGAGATGTTTGAATTTTTTAAAAAACTTAGACGATTTGATGCCTACCCTAAAACACTAGAAGATGTTAGAATACAGACGTATGGAGGAGGAACTAGTATGTAATGAATATAATTACTAATTGTTTAGTTAACACTTTTTTCTTTTGTAGTTACTATTATTAGTTTTATTATAATGAGTCTGTTGTTTTGGACTGAATTAGTAGACTATCTCACAGCAAATGTTACGGAAGAACTTTTCGTGGACACATCGAGAAGCCCAAACATTCAGATAAATTTGGATTTTACAATTCCGAAAATTTCTTGTGATTGTAAGTAAAGTGAAGGAATTGTTTTTATTCACTTAAATTATTTTGTTTTGAGTGTAGTTTTAGCTTTAGATGCAATGGATTCCTCGGGTGAACAGCATCTCCAAATCGATCATAACATTTACAAAAGGAGGTTAGATCTGCATGGCAAACCAATCGAGGAACCAAAAAAAGAAGACATTACTATTAGGAGTAAGAATAATACAGACGTAAGTAACAAAATAACCTCAGGTAAATAATTATTTTAATAATTATTATTTTAGGTTGCCGTTCAAAATAAAACGGAATGTGGCAGTTGTTACGGTGCTGCTCTCGACCCCAATAAGTGTTGTAACACTTGCGATGACGTTAGAGAAGCTTACCGGGAGCGCAGGTGGGCACTGGACAATTTAGAAAATATATCTCAGTGTCAAGAAGAGAAATTTAGCGAGAAGCTGAAAACCGCTTTTACACAAGGTTGCCAAATATACGGTAGCCTCATAGTTAATAGAGTTAGCGGTAGTTTCCATATAGCTCCGGGGAAAAGCTTTAGTGTTAGTCACGTGCACGTACATGACGTGCAACCGTTTTCTTCCAGTGAATTTAACACCACCCATACAATCCGGCACCTGTCGTTTGGGACTAGCATTGACAGTCGGACACACAATCCTCTGAAGGACACCATTGGCCTTGCGACAGAAGGTAGGTGCAAAAATTTGTTATGACACAAACGTAAAGCGAAAATTGCAAAATAGTTATAAATCTATTTATAAAAGTTAAAACGATCTGATAATAACTTTCATTTATACGGGATAAAAATAATTTCGTTTGTGATAAATTAAAATTCTATAAATATATTTTATCAAATTAATTGAAACTGTATGAATAATAACACGTTCAAGGTTCGACGAAATGAGATATTTTATGTAAAATATATTTGTTACTGAATCAGGTTGTATTAAAACGATTTGATTTGTTTTTGTAACCTAAATATTGCATTTGTTTGTCAGTCGTTTAAAAAATATTTTACAACTTCAGTAATATTTTCATTATTAATAATTCATGTTGAATGTTTATTGTATTTTTCCGTTTTTGGATTAGCTTTGACGTTTTTGACTTTTACTTTCAAAGGACTTAAATAAACGAACATTTATGTACTAAAAATTTATTTCCGAAATAGTGAATACTCGAGTAACTTATTTGACACTAAAAATATATCACGACAGGTAATAAAAGCATGTTGCTCAGTGCGATTACACAAGGCGTGCGGATCAACATCTCAGACCAGATCCGATCGCCAAAAATGTCCCAAAAGAACCTCCACCTTGCAACATGACTTTGCCCATCGTATTCACTAGTTCTTTCCCTCTCAAACCACCCCTAAAGGAACACGAATCATAATTTGTCAAATAAATCATGTGACATAGTCAAAACACTTAATAAAATTACAAATCGTACACTAACACTTACCGCAATGCTGAGAATCCTCCGAACAGTGCTCCACTAGCCATGCCTACGCAGAATCCTAGGAAAAATCCCATTTTCATCCTGTCAACGCATGAGGGGCCTTGTTGTTGGTACACACCACCAGGAACAGGCATTTTGTCTAGAGAATGATGTGTACCTTATATAACCTCAAAGGGGGTCAAAGACGTATGGTATTTAAGTACACAGAAAATTTTTTTATATCAACACCGGCGTATTTACACTCCCAGCTGTCGAATTTTCAGTAAAATTTTTCCAAAACCGAAATTTATTTTGAGAAATAGGTTCTTTTACATGTGTGCGTTACATAGTACAAGCGTTTTGACAGACGGAACAACCAATGGAATTGACAAATGCTGGAATGCTCCCGTAATTCGAATATTTTTTTTAGTACCTACATTTATATTTATTATTTCTTAATTTGACTGATATTTGTGATTTTCAAACTGCATAATTTTTAGGTTCAACTATGTTCCAGTATTATTTAAAAATCGTTCCAACCACCTATGTAAAAAAAGACGGAACTATTATAAACTCAAACCAGTTCTCGGTGACAAAGCATCAAAAGACGGTATCCATGTTGACTGGAGAATCAGGGATGCCGGGTATATTTTTCCAATACGAGTTGTCCCCGTTGATGGTCAAATACACAGAGAGCGAGAGATCTATCGGACATTTCTTGACGAACGTGTGTGCTATTATTGGTGGAGTGTACACTGTTGCTGGACTTCTTGATACTTTCCTGTATCACTCGATCAAATTGATACAGAAAAAAATTGAATTAGGCAAATTAAATTAATTTTATATTTTGTACAGAATAAAGTAATTTATTTAAGTAATTCTTTGTTTTATTTGTGTGGAAAGAATAAATTTAATTTTTATGGAGTTTAAAGTATTACAAAAAATTTTGATAACGTTAAGTGAATGGATTATAACGTATATTCTTGTAAATGTCTGTTCTGAATTTTGTTACCACTTGACAGCAATCTTGACATTATTATGACATTAGTCATTATAACTTATTTATAGGTTAAGAATTTTCACATTTAGTAAATAAGTATACAAATTTAAAGGAAAGTTACATGATTAGGAAATAAAAAGCCTTTGATATGGCAATGGAAGTTAAAGAACCAAGTTTCCAACTCCTGAGTTCCAAAGACTTCGTACCTGATAAATGTAGGTGTATTTAAGTCTTATTTATTTCTATAATGTGTGATAAAATATTGTAGATGTAAGGGACTTATCACAAAATTATGTGGGCGGATCAGAACTTCAAAATCTCCGAAAGAAAATCCAGGCTCTCTCGGAGGAGACCAGCAATAATCTTAAAAGAAACGTTTACCAAAACTATGTGCAGTTTATAGACACTGCTAAAGAAATATCGCGTATCCTTTAATTCATTTGAATCCTATGATTGCTTTAAAACACTTTCTTAACTAGAAAAATAGATCTTGAAAGCGAAATGTATCAGTTATCGCACCTGCTATCGGAGCAAAAATCTTTGCTTAGTGCTTTGTCTACCACCTCGATTTTAGAAGACAGCACTCCTATAAATATCGAAAGGGAAAATAAAGTAGATGAGAAAGATGTAGAGGAAGAAAATAAGCAAAAAATAGCTGGTATTTTAGAAAAAGTTGAAGGATGTAAGGTAACGTTAGATATATGGTAAATTGAAAAAGTTGTACAATGTAAATATTTTAGGAATTGCTGGAAGTGCCTGGACGCACTTTTTTGTATGAAGGGGATTTGTTAGAAATTGACCCTACGGAGAACACAGCTTTAAAAACCGTTCATGTATATTTATTCACAGATGGATTTATGATCACTGCTAGGAATCCAAATAGGTATAGAAAATACTTTCGTACATTAAAATTTGTGTATTACATGCATTAAAATTGACGTTTTAGTCGTGGTTTAATGAAATATGTTTACGAAGTGATGTACGACCTCAGTAGTTTGGCTGTAGTGAATGTCAGAGACCTGGGAAATGTAAAACATGCCTTCAAACTGTTAATATTTCCGGACACTCGAGTTTTTCAATGTTCGTCGAATTCAAACAAGGTAATTCTGCTATTTCAAATAAATATCAGCTCTATCATTTTTACGTTGTAGAAAGAATGGTTAGATAAGTTTGATCAAGCGAAAAAGACAAGATTGGCTCAGGAACAGCAAAAGAGAGAGTCCATTGCGGAAAAGTCGCCATCTCGGTCAATGTCTATGGAATCTCCAAGTTTAAATCGTAAGTACTTACGTTACAATTTTCGAAGGAAGGTAACATATTTTTTTAGCGTTTGATGATGTGGAGGAGGATTCGGGAACAGTCCATCCCGAATGGTTCCTAGACATTCCCGAAGAATTGGATGTATGCGTAGCGCAGAGACATTTTGAGGATGCTTTGATGTTTTTACAGAAAGCCAAAGATTACATCAACCAGTTCGTTGCTGCAAGCACCCAACCGGATCAAGTCGTCATTGACATCCAACGAAGGTATCAAAAAATTGAATACAAAACCATTCCAGAGAATAACTTGTTATCCGTTAGGTGGAACAGAGACAAAATAACCTAACGGAGGTCCTTATGAAGGAGCTGGAAGTAAACCCCGACAAATCGTTGCAAGGCGGTCTACGAGCCGCTAGGAGGGCCGTAAGACTCCTTAACCAACTGGGACGGTCCACTCAGGTTTGTTTCACTTATACAAAATATTCATATTTTTGAAAGTGTGCTTTGTAGTCATGCGACTTGTTTCTTAAACTGTGCAGCAGCATGTTGAAGACACAATGTAAGAGAGTTAAGAGGGAGGGGTCTACGACCATGTACGTGAGGCATTTGTCCAGTGTGGTGTTCACTAATATGTGCCACATGTCCGATGAGTTCTTGAGGGCGTTTCCAGATTCTCCAAGTTGTGCGTCAGGTAATTCGACATACTTTTATAAACTATTGATACCACTAAATTAATTTTTGTTATTGAAAATATTGTTTTAAGGTTACTTACAACTTTAAAAACCTAATATAACTGATATAATACCCTTACTTTCTCCTTTTTTTCAGCATACGTTGTATGGGCTAGTGGAGAGTTGTCTCTCTTCACTACCCACTTTGCTAAACAAGTATTCATGCCGCAAACATCTCTCTCTACCATAACAGAATGTGTGGTTATGGTCAGAACCCAATCTGAAAGGGTAAGTTTTCTATATTCTATTGATTCTTACAAATATGTTTATTAAGATTTACCAAATTTTGATCCAATAAATTGTTCAAGAAATTATCACAGTTCATATTTGTGGCATCTTTTTATACATTATATATTGGCCGATTTAGCGGTCACATTTAAAGAGATCTTACCAACTTTAAGAATAAAAATGAATCAAGACAATAGCAAACCAAAGTCACTAGATTGACAGTCAGTAACTTGTTATAGTCAAAATTTAAATTTAAGTTTGAATTTTTAATATATTTTTGTGGAATTCAATGTGTATAGAATTGAAAATATAAATATGAAAAACTTGAATATAACACATAAATAGAACTGGAATAGATGACATTTGACATACTGCCATCTAGGAGCAGCTTTTAAGCCTGTTAATTGAATCAAAGGTTGGTAAATAGAAAAAATGTTTCACCATAACAAAACTTTATTTCTTTCCAGTTATGTACGTATGGGGTTGACTTATGCTACCAGATAGATGGCGCTTTAAGGTCTCCTCTAACCAGAGCCTTAAGAGAAGCGAGACAAGCTTATCGACTCCATAAAGCTGAGGTCTATTGACGACAAATGGATTCCCATGAATTTACATTCGAAATCGGCGGTGGCGAGGTGTTTACAGGAACACTCTAATATGGGCCTTGAGCTGAGTTCTTACATCACAGGTAAGAGGTTTTTTTTTTCAAAAAAATTGTGTAATAAATCAATTATTGCAGGTGATACATGGATACAGCTTACAGCAAGTACTTTATCGTTTACAACGATGTTTTTAACGTTGTTGGAGGATTGCATGAGATTGAAAACAGCGGAGTTGATATACACCATAGGCAAACGCTGTACAGTGTATTTGAGGCTCAAATTAGACATACCGAAAATTCGCTTAGAAACGAACTAAATCAAGACGTAAGTATATACAAGGTGATTCAGTCATAAGTACATTAATTTTTATCATATATTCGGAAGGCCGAATAAAGACAGAAAATCATTAAAAAAATGTTTACGCAATCTTTGAAAAGATGAGCAAAGCAGCCTGTGTGTCTTTTATAAATTATTCAACGGCTCTGTTCAGCAACATTGATTTTTAAATCAGGCATTTTTATTTAGGTAAATAGTCAATTTAATTAATAATTGCAAACTATACTGGCAACAAAAAAGAAATGAACCTTCCTAAACAATGTGAAGATGGTAACTGATGGGAGAAATCTCAGGCCGTGCTGCACGAGCCCGAGATGATGGAGGGTTTTTGGAGGTATAGGCTAACAAAACCCAAATGAGCTTGGGCGTATTCCGCCGTTAACATACCCATACCCATACCCATTGAACCACTAACTTTTAGCTGTACAGTGTCTGCAATCGAGCATTTATTATGGGACTAATCCGTTAAAGAAATACTCATGGTTCATAATTTCATATTTATTACACGGGTGTTTAGAAAAAGCGAATTTGTTTGTTTCTATTATTATTTGGCAGCTCAGCAGCATTTGTCATTGAGTAAGCATTGAAAACAAGCTTATTGACCTAAACCAATAGTTTATCACTGACTGAATTTGTCTCGGACTGTTTTTTGTTGACAACACGAGGGTTTTTTGCATCACCTTGTATATTTTTTAAATTTTTTGGCTAAATGCAAATTTATTTTAGCAGAGACACTTTGTCGTCAAAAACGCAGATTTCCTACTGAACACAGTCATCAACGTCTCTCAAAAGAAATATAAAGACGACGTGGGATATGAATGCCCCAGTTTAACGAAACTTCGGAAAGAATACTCAGCTATAACCATAGGAGTCTCTCCAGCAGTCCGAAGCACCAAAACGAAGTATTCATCAGAGTTTTTGTAAAATATAAGTTAATTATAAAATATTTTTTTGATGTGGCAGGAGACAACGGAAATATTTAAGTAACTAAGTTATATTCTTTCGTAACCTGTTTCTTAGCGCTCATAATAAATAAAAAGTAATCACTGATTCAAATTTATTTTTATTTCAACAATTACCAATTCCTTCAAAAAAAAGAATTGTTCAAATCAATATAATTATAAGTTGGGGGCTCAGTAAATTTAAAATTACGTTAAACTAATAAATATATATACATAATACTTAACAAAAGTAATGATATTCAATAATGTCGCTAGTTAAATATTGTCAGATTGTAGGAACGTTACTGTCATTATTGAGCTTTTGTCGTTTCTTGGCCCTGATATCTGCCATAGTTTGCTCGATGGAACGCATATCTTTCTTATTCTCACTTGGAACTAAAAAGCAAATACATTGGCCAGTGAATTTCCAGACATGTACCCAACAAAGTTATTCAGGGTATCCTGAAACTCGGCATAGAATTTAGACAATTTAGGGGGTAACATTTTCGAAATTTTTATATTAATGCAGCAACGTTATTTTTTAATTTTTTTAATACTGGAAAGATTTTTCAAATTTGGCACACTTGGTACTTTTATAGAAGTGCAGGATTAGATAAAATATTTCGAGAATTGCAGCACCCTAAGGAGCATGTGAAGAGATGATCATAACTTTTTTGTTATCTAAAAATTTGATGCTCCTGTTTGAAGTTGATAAAACCAACTATTTGCGAAGAAATCGACATTTATATTTATTAACATACTTTTTAATCCCATATCTTATACGATATAAGCAAACAGTGCTTTGAAAACAATTGAATGATAGCTGTCATAGTATTGCTTTGGCGGTAATTTCAAAGCTTATACTTCGTTCATACAAGGTCAAAGCAGAATCTTTTATGAGAAAATCATACGTCAAACCTCAAAGAAGCTAAACTAATTACATGGCAACCAGTCTAGAAATTGTTCTAAAAAGGTTAAAGTAAATTAGATGTCTATTTTCTTATAAAATATTGTGTTTCTGCTTTTACCTTCTATGAACGAGCTAAGGTTTGAAATTACCATGAAATAAATCATAAAAGAAATAATATTTTTATGTCCGAAAAATTTGAAAGTCAATATCCTCGCAAACTGTTGGTTTTATAGACTTCAAACAAAAGTATCAAATCTTTAGATAAACCACCAACCTTTAAGGATATGCCATCAAAATTTCAATAAAATTAAAGACAAAAAAGTTAAGATCATTTTTTCACCTAGATGCTGCAAATTTGAAAAAAAAAATGTTCCAATATTAAAATAGTTATATCCAAAAAACAAAAAAACGTTGACGTCACATTACTCCTTTAATATTGCCTTTTTGATAAAATGGTACATGAACTTGACACGTTTTTTTGAGTATGATCAATCCCTAAATTTTCAATGCGGAGATCCGGATACACTGTATATCAATATCTTTTTACTTACCAAACCCGTATGATTTATTTGTCTCTGTCTTTTTAGCTGCATCCAACGCTGCGTCCTGTCCTATTAAATGTGCATATTTATCTTTGTAGTTTGAATTTGGAATAAATTTCTTATTTCTCTTTCGACCGGTTTCCACTTGTTCCTGCTTTTCTTGTTGCCTCTGCAACAAAAAGTTATATAACAGATAATTAATTAATAAACAGGATTAACCTTCTCAAGTAACTGCAGCTTTATTTGTTCGTTCCACGGTTCACCTCTCCTTCTCGCAGCAAGTTCATCTTCACATGGAGGGCTACATTTACTGTACACCCTAACGTATCTGTCTACTCCATCACAGCCAAACGCATATGAAAGTAACCCGTTTGTTTCAGCCGCCTCATGTCTAAAAAGTTATGTGAATACATTATTGACTGCTTACTTACTGTATGACTGATACACTTACACGATGCTTCTGCAAATTTGATCCATGGGTTCGAATTTTAACATTACATTCTTTGGGTCCTTAAAATATGACTTTAATTTAGCTTCCACTCTTTCCTTGAATCGTTTCAATTTCTCTTTCTCCTCGTTCTGGCGCTTTTCTATCTCTTGTTTTCTTTCTGGACAACAACAAATGATTCATAGTGTCTGAAAATATCATTCAACTTACTTTTTATCAATAACTTTTCCTTTTCTGTTGGTGCTGGAGGCTTATCCATTGAATTCATTATAGATCCTAATAAATCCATTATTCTTGTATAAATTTATTTCTTCTGCTGTTTATAGTCCCAAAAGTTATAACCAAAAGCAAGTCAAATTCTTTGAATTTTTATGGTTTTCAATGATCATCGCAAAATCAAAAGTTCCTGCTCATAGGAACTTGTTCTCTGCTAATTTTTTGCTTGCTATATAGTTCTATTCGTTTCCACAAAATTAATCTTATAAATACATATTCGAAATTATAATAAAAAATTATCGTAAATAATTTTTTGTTACCATATATATATATATATAAATTATAATATTTAAAAATTTCCTAATTACTGATTGATGACCGTTGTGTTTTAAATTGTATTTGACCTTGACCTATTAAGAAGAAGAAGACGACAAGTTGTAATTTGAACTACTGTGACACTGATTCCTTTCTTTTCATACTAAATCTCTTCCATGTCAGTTACTGAATAAATGCACCTCTAGTTTCTAGAGATATATTTGTATAAATAGATGGGTGCGGTTACAGTCGTAGTTTTTAGATCCACATATATAAAGTAACGCTTTATTTGTTTTTTGAATTTGAATTATCGATTTTACTTTTAACTGTTGGAGGCACTGTTGTGAAACGTCAAAGTTGTCAACCTACGACAAAAATCTGTCAAATCGCCAAACCAAAAAGTGAAAAACAAAAAAAAATGGCAGCGGAAATTAAACCAGCGACTCAATCAAATGAACGGTTTTGTACGACGAAAAAACCTGTCTTGCTTTCAAAATTAGATGGGTGTAATGACGAAATAAACGCCGCTGTTCTTATACCGGGTGAAGAAGGAATTATCAGCGTTTCAGATGATAAGTAAGTACTATAATTTGCAGTAATTCGCTTCCCTAACTCGAAATTTTCAGGACTGTGCGAGTATGGTTAAAGCGCGACTCGGGCCAATACTGGCCAAGCATTTGCCAGTACATGCCGAGTGGAACAACTTCTGTATATTACACTGTAGAAACAAGACAACTCTTTATCGGACAAGAGAATGGGACAGTGTCCGAGTTCTCTCTAGCGTCAGACTTTAACAGGATGATGCCTTTAAGAGAGTACCTGGCGCATCAAGCTCGCGTCACTGAAATCGTTTTTGCCATAAACTGTGAATGGGTGTTGAGCGTCAGTAGGGACAAAGTATTTTCTTATAATTGCACTCAGTCTGGTCGAAATATCGGGACTTTTAATGCTGAAGCTTGGTGTACATCTTTACAGTATCCTTTTTAATTGCAAGGAGTTTTTAACGATAATTTGTTTGTGATAAGGTGAGTTCTAAAACAAAGAAATGATAAGGTTGGTAAAACCAAACAACACTGATTGAATTTTGCATATATTTCATTATTTTGTTTGCCAATAAATTATTTAAATGATTTGTCATTATTGATATGGCCTTGTTTACAAATAGGTAATGTGACATCATTATTTACATTATTTATTGACCAAATAAAATAAAAGTGTTTATATAAACATAGCCTAATAAATTACCTTAATAAATTGAATATAAGGTGTTTAGATTTTTTTGGTGTTTTTCTTAATAGTATCTTAGATTTGATGCACAAACTAAACATGCGTTTGTGGGCGATTATTCTGGACAGATTACAATGTTGAAGTTAGGTAACAATGGTCCAACTGTAATTACAACTTTGAAGGGGCATTCGGGGTCTATACGCTCGTTAGCATGGGATACAGAAAGACAAATGCTTTTTAGCGGTTCGTTCGATCACACTGTCATCGTTTGGGACATCGGGGGCCAGCAAGGGAACGCGTATGAGTTGCAGGGACATCATAATAAGGTATTTGGGTTCTACCGTCAAGTTGGAACATTTTTTGTATGATTATTATTATTTGTGTTTGTTGTAGGTGTCCGCGCTTCACTACTTAAACAGTACCAAGCAGTTGGTGAGTGCTGGAGAGGATGGCGTGATAGTTTTCTGGGACATGAACCATGCACGACAAGAGGCCCAGTGGGTGGAATCGGACCTGTGCCAGCTGTGCGGTCGACCATTTTTCTGGAATCTCCGTGCCATGATGGACCAAAGGCAGCTAGGACTACGGCAGCACCATTGCCGCCACTGTGGCAAAGCTATTTGTGAACGTTGTTCGACGGGAAGGATTACGATTCCGACCATGGGGTTCGAGTTTGCCGTCAGGGTTTGCGAACCGTGCCACCAAGCATTAAAAGACAAAGAGTAAGCTTTCGAATTCTTCAAAAGTTTTTTGTATTATTTTTGAAATTTATTTCAGGAGACCCTCTTTAGCAACGTTCCACGACGCTAAACACAGTGTAGTAGCGATGAGCTTAGATGAGACTGGTAAGAGGCTTGTCACCGTCGGTCAGGATCGCTTGATAAAAATTTGGGATATATCAGCCTTGCTTTGAATTTATTTCAAATTTATTATACTGGAATGTGATTCAAAAACAAAAAATATTCAGCATAACTGATTAACGTGCTATTATTTGTTAAATTTTAGTCATAAGTTTTGTATTTATGTTATTGTATAGGTTCTATTAAAATTAATACATGTATATTATATTCATCTAGCATTTATTACTGTTCTATTATTTTTAAAATAAAAGTTATTGGTTAATTTATACACTTGCATTCATTCTCAAGACATTGAAATAGTTTAATAATGGTTAATTACTTATCCGGATATGGCTGCGTGAATGGATAATACACTACACGATACAAACAGGGTTTTAAAAAAAATAAATTTAGTTGAATTAGTTTCTTGTGGTTGGCAGGCCTTTTCCGATTCAAATAATTAGTTGGCGCCGTCAAGCCAGGTTGTCAAACCTTTCATTTTTTATTGAATATTAATTGCTACACAATTTTTCTAGCTAATTATGATTAATTGTGTGGAAGTATAGCTACCCACGAATTCAGTTAAGTTTAATGTTGAGTTATTTATAAGAACCATATCAAACTAATCGCTGCTGTTTGGCTCCGGAGTGAACATAACCTCAAAAAATAAGACGCTGTCATTTCAATAAAACATTTGATATCTTTGTGGTAAATATGGTTTTTTAAAAACTGAAACTGCTAAGATGTGGCCCCTACTTCTGGATATGACAAAAGAAGAATCTATCCAAAATCTGAGAAATCTAGGTATGTCTGATTTACCATTTTGGTGTTCCAACTAAAGTATCTCTTTTAGAATTGGAAGCTTACTCTCATCTTGTTTCCGCCTTAAGGGCGCAGGGGCCTCTCAACTCGGACAAGCGAAAGCTGCTGAAAGAAACGAGCATCGCCTTGAACATAACTCAAGAACGGCACAAGGCAGAAGTTAGGAGAGCCATCAGTGATGAAAAGTTAAACACAATTGCATATCAGTAATAAATGTATACACTACCATTCAGTTTAAGACTAACAGCAGTATATTTTTAGTGTAACCGGTCACACCGAATCCCTGGAGGACTGGGCACAGGAAGGCCGCCGTTTAGTGCCCCTGTTACCTAGAACTGCCCCACAGACTGCTTTCTCGGCTTTGGCGGATGAGACAGCCGAGGTTGCCTCTCAAAGTAATAAACTATTACCGTCACCTTCAAATACAGAGAGAAAAGACAACGGTCACACAGTTAACTGGTGTCATGCCTGAAACTAGTAAAACCTCATCTTTTCGAATTCCAGATCCGCCCAAGGCAGAGGACAGTAAAAAGAGGAAGCTGTGTCCAGAGAACAGCAGTCTGGCACAACATCTTTTGGCCCCCAAAGTTTGCAGAATCCAGCAGCTCTACAGGTAGGAGATTTCTTGATATGAATTCCATTTGTAACATAGTGTATTGATAACCCAAAAGTTGGGCATGATAGAAAGTAATATCGTAGTCTAGAAATACTCTTATGTCGGCTCACTGTGCATCTTCACTTCTGTCAATGCACTTCTCCATGCCACGCAACTTGATATCGATTCCTGACAATTTGTTGTAAACTGCATTACAGTTTGATATGCGTAAATCTTGTATTTGGTGTGTCTGATAAATTTAGAGTGAAGTTAATTTTTTTAAACAGTAATAATGGCTATAAATTTTATTGTTATATTGATGGTTGCAAAGCTAAATGTGTAGGATAATGTCTTATATTTTGTATACCAGCCAGTAGAATTATTAAAAAAGTGAATTTCTTAAGAGAAAATATTCTGCCATAAATGTCTGATTATTAGCAGGTATTTGTATATGGATACTTTTTGAGGTAAAGCTAGAATACTGTAATTTATGTAATCCAAATCAATTTACAGAATGTATTAACTAAAAGTTTACACAGACAATGACAGGCTATTTCATGCCTTTTAATAATTATTCGATAGATTTAAATACACTTGTCCAAATTTCCCATTTAATTACTCAATCTCCTTGTATACAAAAATCAGAATTTATTATACCCTTGAATTTCTTAAATATGCTATTAGGGAAATACAGTCGTAGAAATGTCCAATCAAACCAATTTGATCGTTTTAAGTTTATTAATCTATTATGGTATACCTAATAGGAGTAAATAAAACAGCCAAACGGATATATAAAGCCTTATTTCCAAGAGTACGGACCTTTTTCTATTATTATATTTATGTACTTTTAGAAAATGTTATCAGTGTTACAATTTTTAATTAGTACCAAAACTGACACAGCAATATAATAATTTGTATAAACTTTGGACAGTTGTTAATAGTCCTCGTATAGTATAATTCATCGCCTGTCAATATGATTTACGACTCACAAGCAAAAAAAAACTGGTATATCCAACCACATTAAGTATTAAGCTGACTTATCAAAATACCCATAAAAGGTGGTAATACTTAGCAACATATTCAGTGTTGCTAGAGGTATAGGAAATCGTGAATTTGCTTGTGTTGCCCTCTAGATAGCCTTTTGACACAATTTAAATTTACCTCCGCATTGATTTGGTAATGTGGGTTGCATAATTTTTTTACCAAACATACAAAGAGTTAATTAAGTATCTGCACGAAGAATGAATCTTTGATTTTAATATAAACAATTCAGATAAACAATTTTTTTTATTTCATAGATTGGGTGGATTAAGGTAAAAATGCCTCTTGTAAAGCATATGGGTTATTTGAACTAGTACTTAATCTTGCACAGAAATATGTACCTATAATATATATTGTCATTTATCATATTAAGCATTAACGAGGCGTGTTTAGTGTATTTTTACTTGCCTTAACTGCTCAAATGATTAACTTAAAAAAAATCTGTATGGTGGTATTTTATCTTGGAAAATCCTAAGATTTTATCAATGCTCATGGTTCAATTAAAAATAGTTTAACAGAAAAAGTTTATATAAGCATTTTTTAGCTTGGGCAGGTTAAGGTAAAAATGCCTCTTGTAAAGCATATGAGCTATTTGAACTATTACTTCAATCTGCACAGAAGTATGTATAAAAACTAATTTAGGAAAATGTGTCAAAAAATATCATATCTAGCATTAACAAGAGACACATTTTATGTATTTTAACTCGCCACAATTGCTGAAATTATTAAATTAAAGAAATCTGTATTGTGCTATTTTTTATTTGAAATCCGAAAGTTATATCTATGCTCAGGGTTGAATTAAAAATAATTTCATACTTGCAACTGTAGCAACCCTGGATTTTTTCAGACCTTTTATATTTTGCATCTGCAATTAAATTTATTTCAGACAGCGATCGTCGAAGACAAAAACAAAGGATCTACACAAGAAGCCAGACCAGGACCAGCTGGAACTGATTCAACAGCAGCACCGAGTCATGCAGCAAGTCCCCCAACCCATCCAACAGCAAACTACGATTTGCCCGCTCCCGCAACAGCCTCTGGTCACCCAGAAAGTAAACGTACTCCAAAACATCAGTCTGCAGTCTCCCAAGGAGGAACCCCTCGACCAAGAAGAGATGACCGCCAACACGAAGCTGCCAGAACAAGTTCCTAACATACCCGTCTGTGCGAACGAGAACCAAGCTCCGCGTCCAAAGTTGATCACTAACCTAAAACCAAACGCCAACATCACCATCAAGCAGACGCCTGCTCAGCCTCCGGGGCCGAGCAATGAAATACAGAAATCCATAAAAGTGTGCTCCTCCAAGAAACCCATCACAAAAACCGTCAATTCGGGGCAGAAGTTGATTGTCGTCTCCAACGCCCAGACTATCCCCACAAACAGTATTCTGCAGAGAACACTTCAGATACCGTTTGTGAAGAACGTCTCCATCAAGAACTTTGAGAAGTTCAAGATTGTTACCAGTAATTCGGTCCCGGGAAACATCCAAGTGTCCAACACTACCAATTCCGGCATGAACTCCGTCAAGCACAAAGTGGTTACGGTAAAAACTAACTCCGCCACAAAAAAAATGATCCCCTTTTCCCAACTGCAAGTGTTGAACTCGAAAGGCAGCATCAAGGTGTTGCCCCTGGGGGGAAAGATAGTGGGGAAGACGATGTCGGCCTCGTCTTCCCCCTTGTACATAATGAACACGGTCGGTGCTTCTCAGCAATTCACAAAAAGCAATTCTATGCCCCAAGCGATTACGACTGCGAAATCTCAGGGCGGCACGGGCGAGGAAACGAATCTCGCGGTTCTGGAAAACGGTAACGAAGGCGGGGATCGGTCGAACAGAGAGAATGGTAAGTCTTCGGTGTTGGCCGATATCTTGAAGGCATCCGGCGTGATTTCCGACGATGGAGCCGAGGATTATGATACAAAAATTGAGGAATTCCACATTCCCCAGAATAAGACTCGGGATACTGAACCAGAGTGTGCGGAAATGGAGACGGTTGCGAATGAGGAGGAAGTTGGTGTTAAGACTGAAACGCAAGATTATGGGTACACGGTTTTGCCTGTGCAGGAGGTCAAAGAGGAACAGAACGATTTAAGTAAGTAGATAACTGAATTTGTTATAATATTTAGGGTTATTATAGCTTTATAAAAAAAATAAAAAATTTTCAAATCCAAATATATAGCTGTGGATAACGACATTTTCTATTAAAAACATTTAGAAGACTTTAAAGTATGAAAATCATGAAATCCTGTATTATAAAAAACGCAGCAATATTAATAAATAACTCTCATATAATAAGCCCTCGTAAAGTATAATTCATTGCCTGTCAACATGATTTACAACTCATAAGCGAAAAAGTCGGTATATCCAACCACATTTAAAGTAGTAAGCCGACTTATCAAAATACCCATAGAAGGTGGTAGTACTTAGAAACATATTCAGTGCTGCTAGAGATATAGGAAACCGTGAAAACCCTGGAAATGTCAGAAAATTTTCGAGAATTTGCTTGTGTTGCCCTCTAGATAGCCTTTTGACACAATTTAAATTTACCACCACATTGATTTGGTAATGTGGGTTGCATACATATTTTACCAAACATACAAAGTGTTAATTAAGTATCTGCACGAAGAATGAATATTTGATTTTAATATAAAAAATTCGTATAAACATTTTTATTTTATAGATTGGGTGGATTAAGGTAAAAATGCACCAAAAATGGCTCTTGTAAAGCATATGGGTTATTTGAACTACTACTTAAATTTGCACAGAAATGTGTATAAAAACTGAAGATTTATCAAAAAAATAGCATATCTAGTATTAACAAGAGGCATATTTTGTGATTAAAGTAAAAATGCACCAAAAATGCCTTTTGTAAAGCATATGGGTTATCTGAACTACTACTTAAACTTACACAGAAATGTGTATAAAAACTGAAGATTTATCAAAAAATAACATATCTAGTATTAACAAGAGGCATATTTTGTGTATTTTTACTTATTAAATTAAAGAAAAATCTGTAGGGTGTATGGTGCTATTTTTTTTCTTGAAAAATTCTAAGATTTTATCAATACTTATTTAAGTAAGTAGATAACTGGATTTGTAACTGTATACGGGGGGATTATTATACATTTTATAAAAAAGAATTAAACAAACAAAATTTCAAATACTTCCAAATGTACAGCTGTGGACAAAAAAGTTACCAGCCTAAAATGTTTAAAAGGGTTTAAAGTACGAAAACAAAATCTTATTTTATAAACAAAGATAAGTGGTTTAAGTCCACAATTGTAGATATGTAAAAATGTATCTAAATATTTTTCTATTTTTTGTAATTTTAATTTTGAAGCAGGTACAGCCTCTCCTGTTCCTTTTAAAAATATATTTGTATGTTTGAAAAAATTGTTTCTCAGATTGCTGTTACTCTCATATTCTCATATTTGAAATTAGGATTAAAATAATTCACACGCATTTCACAATTTTGTTTACATAAAATCTCTTTAGGTTCTCAACATATCTTTGCTGTGGAGGTTTAAACGGAACCCCGTAGTATAGCTATTTTCTTTGCAGAAACGGAAATGTACGACGGTAAAGAAGACTCAGTCTCAAACGAACTGATAGAACCAGAGGCTCTGCCGAATCATCTAGAAGAACTGAAAATGGAAACGGGAGAGGAGGACGCTTCGACTGAAGAGGCGCCGCCTGTGATAGTGCAATCAGAAGTTTCGAAACCGAGTGATATTAATGAATCCAACTGATATTTATTTATTTTCTAGCCCAATGTGTATAATTTGTAAGATTTTTTGTAAATTTTTGTACGTTCTCGATCTGGAGACGATTCGTTATGGTTTGGAGAGTTTTAAAATAAAATCAGAACTGGTTTTTACGATGTACATTGACCTTGTAGAAATATTTTTAAATAAGTCTTGCTCAAAAGATATTGATATTTTATTTGTGTTGGAAGGTTCACGTCAAATATATTTATTTATTGTGTAATGGAAATGATTTGTTAGACTTCATTTGTACATAAAATATTTATAGAAAAACCAACGGATTCTCTTTTTCCTCTCATGTCACCGAAAGAAAATTAAAAAGTAGACATAGCACTTGAAACTGGTCAAACAATTCACTTAATTCGTATTATTTTGATCGTCATTGGCATCGTATATAGGGTGTTGCAATAATTTTGTTTTCTGTCTTCTGGGATCTAATCACGTTCTTTCTCAACAGTATTATAGCCGGAAATCGTAATATGAACATTTTGAAGGGTTTGCTAACTAAAACACCCAAATAAGCGGAATTTTGACAGCTGCCTTCATGTCTGAGTGTTTAACGTGCCGGTTTACTGAACACAAGATCAATGGTTGATTTTCGGATGGGCCAGCTTTATTTATTATTTTTTATATTTATCGAATCTTTTGATGTAAAGTTTTATATTTTTCACATACATAGTGTTTTGCAAAATTAGGCCAGGCCCATATGAAGAATTTACTTTTTTGGTAAAAAAAATTTATTGACCTTTCTGGGACTACAGATATAGTATTTACCAAAACTGGACCAGTTTATTTACTTTTTCATAAAAAAATTATATTTACTAACCTGCGTGCAATGCTTTAGTGCCGTAGGCATGAAAAACAGTCCAGGTCAGCGCATGCTAACTTGTCTACCTTTCTAGTATTTTATTAAATTAACTAAAACTGCACATATCAAATTTTTCTTCAAAATTGCATTTGTTGAGCTTATTTATTAATTTTAGGTATCAATTTTATTACTATTTTTCTGAGTTAATATTAAAGAAAGCAATTTCTTCTTTGACATAAACAATTTTGTTTTTGAAAATTGAAATTTTTTTGAAATCTGTACCACTGAAAGAAAATCAACCAGAATGCATTCTTTCAAATTTTAGGGTGAATTGATGATTCAAGCTAAGAACTGCGCAAAAACTGAAACTATAGAGAGTTTTCGTTTAAGTAGTTTGTAAAGTAGTAGTAGTCTTGTGTATTCTTCCTTTAATTCTTACTATTTATGAAACACTGATTACGATTTTATAGTTTTTGATTGGAGATTTGTCATAAATGAAAGATAAAAAAAATTTCAAATACCAAGTATGTACTTGCTTTTATTAAGTACAATATAAACGAGAAAATAAACGATTTCTTATGATACCTAAATGAAAATCCAGCTGTTTTGGAGGAATTGAGACACAAATAGGCGGGAGATCAAATACGAGCCCTAACAACTATATGTTGGAACAAGAATTTATTTTTTGAATCACGTGTCAATCTATCAATATACGTTGACAGATTTTCTTGTAATTTTATGTATGCGTTAACAACATATGCCTTACCATTTTAAGGCAGTATTAACCGCACTCTACCTTTCCTTTTTTTTATTATAATTTATTAAGTTATAAAATGTTCGAATTTGCTGACAACTAAATATTGGAACACATACACACTATTTCATATTTTTATTAAGTACGCCTTAAAATAAAAACAAGTAGTCTTTTGACAAATCATATTGTTGTATTGACGTTTTACCAGCAGTTTGTTGTGTCGCGTTAGTTACTCATATTTCGCAGTTATACTTGTAATAATGGGACGAGGAAAGTCTATCGATAGAAAAATACGAAATAATTATCCAACAATATTTTAGAAGCCAGACTATAGATGATATCACAAGTGGATTAACCCTAGCAAAGCCAACTATTTTTACATTATAAAAAATAGAGAAACTGCAAATATTGAAGTTAGCGGTAAAAGTTCTGGTAGGCAGTAGTTTCTCAAAGAAATTTAAGGCATTTGGTTAAAGTATGCAAGTCAGGAAGAATGGAACTTTGAGAGAGATTACTGCACGGTGGAATAATGAAACTGGATTGAATGTTTCAAGAGAATGTTGCCCAAAATATATCTGCAAATGTGATTTGAGTTTTTATAAGGTATGTTCAATATCTTTTTGTATGCAGTACGTTTATTTCTGAATGACTGAAACTTATAGGCCAAGGAAAAACCGTTACTGACCGCAATTGAAAAGAAAAATCGATAGATTTGGGCAAAGTCTAAACTGTCGTGAGTGACTGGCATAAAGTTATCTTTAGCGACGAATCAAAATTTGATGTATGTGTAGAAAAGTATTGCAAACGTTTAATCCGAGATAAGACTGAAGCTTTTCATAAGGATTGTATTAAAAGGACAGTGAAGTTTCCAAAAGGTATTGTGGTGTGTGGATGCATGTCAGCAAAGGGTTTAGGCACCTTGAAATTTATAGAAGGCACTGTCAATGCGGGGAAATATTAAGAAATTCTTCATACCGCATTGCTACCAAGTATCCCTAAAATTATATTCAAACAAAGATTTTGTATTTCAACAGGACAGTGCATCATGCCATACGGCAAAATCTACAAAAAAATGGTTTGGGAATAACAATATAAAGATGTTATCACATCCATCCAGTAGTCCGGATCTTAATCCAATAAAGACACTGTGGAATAAAGTGAAGCAACACCTGAGAAACAATCCCCAGCGGACAATTCCCCAGTTGCGCGCCAAATTGCAAGAAATTTGGGAGCATTTTTCACCAAATATGTGTGAAGACATTGTTGATACTATGCCTGCTAGAATTCAAGCGGTTGTTAAGGCTAATGGCGATGTTACATCTTATTAACTGTATTTCAATTATTATAAAATTTATTTGTTCCAACATTTAGTTGTCACCAAATTCAAACATTTTATAATTAAATAAATTATAACAAAAAAAGGGAAGGTAGTTTGCGGTTAATAATGGCTTAAAATGGCAAGAAATATGTTGTTAACGCATACATAAAATTACAAGAAAATCTGTCAACTCATTTTGATAGATTGTCACATGATTGAAAAAATAAATGCTTGTTCCAACATATAGTTGTTAGGGCTCGTAGTGTCTGATTGCCGTTACAAGAAAATAAATAACCATGAGATGGCGCTGTTATCAGGGAAAAAACTAGAATATCTCTAATTTATTTTAGGGTTTTGAGTATAATCCTTGAGTATATCAAGGGTATAATATATAAACTACTTAGCAAATTCAGTATTTCTAGTTCAATGTTATGTTTCGGTTTAACCTGTTTTATCAGATGTTTAGACATGAATATTGAAAGCAACCATTATGGTTCTTTTTACTGACCGCGACAAGAACCAAAATGGCAGTAAATAATTTCACAATTCCCAAGAAACATAACTTGATTGACTTACTAATTTGTTCATACCTTTTTAATAGTATTTCAAGTAAACACCTTGAATTTTTTGAAAATTTATTTCTAACTGATATTAAATAAAGAAATACATATCTTACATACGAAACAAATTAGTTACAGTTCTCTAAAAAAAAAATAGATCCACTAAAGCTCTCACTCACACTATATGAACACAGTCTCACTGATGCACAAATAAACAAAAAAATCATAAAACTACAAACTAATAGCATTGATAAAAGGTGTATATGTTACGTAACTGAATCAGTACAGAAAATTAAGAACCTTCGCCTTTTTCTGATTTCTCGGCTTCGCCCGATTCCTCCTGTTTGTCTTTACCGCCTTCTGGTACCCAAAGGCCAGAATCGACGCAGCGCTTCATGTGATACACTGCATCCTCTTTGTCCATCTTAGCAATGGTTTCCTGAAGCAGTTTGATGTCTTGGGACTCAAAACATTTTTTGAGTTCTTCGGGAAGGGTCTCCATCACTTCCACCGGGTCGAGACCTCCTGGACCGAGGCGTTTCTGTCTCTCCTCTTCCTCCACCTCCTGGAAAATCACAATTTACAAGCTATAATGGTAAAAAAATTAGCAAAAGACAAAATTTAATTATTAGCTAAATATTCAGTCATTTGCGTTCAACTGCACAACATAAACTAAACTCCGTAGAAGAAAGACCGGTCCGCTTATATATGTTTTCATAGTTCTCAAAGTCCTAGGTCCTCGAGAACGCATCTAGAATGAAATCGAATATAACCTCGAATGTTCTAGAAATTGTCAAAAATATTACAAAAATTATAAATTTGAAAGCAAAGAGAAACACAGTTAACAAACTAAACATGTAGGTGAGCCTCCGTAACAGTATTATTGACTTACCTTCATGGCTTCTTCGATTTTCTCAGCTGCTCGCTTCCGTATCCTTTCCTTGAACTGGTTCAGCTCATCTTCAAAGGACTGCTTGTATTCCACCTCAGCTACTTGTATTTTAGAGAAAAATGCGTCAACGCAAGCTCTCGGATCGTAGTCCAGTTGCTTAGCCAGTTCCAAGATGTACTGCATGCAAATAGTTTGGTGTGCAACGTGTTGCATCAGTTCGTGTTTCTAAAATAAAGAAAAAAATTATTTCTCACACTTATGACAGGAAACAACACTTACTTCTTCCATTTCAAGGTTAATACACCATATGACGAGGTAGTTTGCCGTGTTCTCGCACACTAGATGACTATGTTGTTTCAGAAAGGCTCTGGAGTCATCGTAACGTTTTAGCATGCCAAAATGTTTGAGGTCCTTCTCATTTTCCTTGATAAATTGTTTCATACGTGCTTCGCGTTCTTCCTCTGAAAGGTTTTCCTCTTTTGGACGACTTGGTTTTTTGTTTATCACAGTTTTTTGAAAACCGGGCTTGCTAATAGTGTCCACGTTCCACGGCGTTAACTGAAAGATTCAAGTAATTCAACGTTGCAATACTAGATGTTTTCTTTACCTTATCTTTCTTTCTTAGTTCCTCCTCTTCTTTTTTAACGTTGGCAGCATCCTTTTCGGCTTCTTGCAGAGCCTTTTTTAAGTCTTCTAAGTTGTTATCCTTCGCACTTTCTGCTTTCGTAACTTTTTCTTTCAATTCCTTGACTTTCTTAGCAATATCGGATTTTTTCTTGTCAAAGGCTTCTATTTCACGTTTCCTCTCTTCCATGCGTTCGACCCTGGCTTGGTGCCTCCATCTGAATAAAGAAGGTGTATCGATGTTAGGATGGGTCTCATCCTCATCGTCTGAAATCTGGAATTTTTACAAAATATGTTGTATTAACACAGGCGAAATAGAAAATGAAGCAGTATTTTACCTCGATATTTTTCCACTTGCTGTAATCTACCATATTTGTGTAACACTTGATAGTTTTCTTTTGATATACGTATATTTTCTTGTCAACTGTCCGGTAATTTTTGTTTTGGAAATGTTCTGGAAATAAATTCAGTAGCTGATAAACACAGCACACAGCTACCAATACAATTAATACCAACATATAAAATTAAAATCACTAGTATTATAGGCGCATTCCTTTCATAAAAGTAAAGATCAGTTATTTTCAAAATTGGTTATAATAAGAGTAACCTGTAATTGAATTTATTATTAACACGCCATGACCGTAGAAAATATGAGTAAATAAAATAGATGAAACAACATCATTAATTAGCTCAGACCATTATACGAATATTTCAAAATCAAAAGAAGTTTTGTTAAACTATTATAAAAATTATAAAATATATAAAACGCTAGAAGCCTTTACATTAGGAACTCTAAAATAGGCAGACTATAGAGGACCTTAGAAAACAGGCATCTAGGGAAAACTTAATGTAAACTGTTGGTCATACTGCATTTTAAGTTTTAACCAACATATAAAATTAAAATCACTAGTATTATAGGCGCATTCCTTTCATAAAAGTAAAGATCAGTTATTTTCAAAATTGGTTAGTAATGAAGAGTAACCTGTAATTGAATTTATTATTAACACGCCATGACCGTAGAAAATATGAGTAAATAAAATAGATGAAACAACATCATTAATTAGCTCAGACCATTATACGAATATTTCAAAATCAAAAGAAGTTTTGTTAAACTATTATAAAAATTATAAAATATATAAAACGCTAGAAGCCTTTACATTAGGAACTCTAAAATAGGCAGACTATAGAGGACCTTAGAAAACAGGCATCTAGGGAAAATTTAATGTATGCTGTTGGTCATACTGCATTTTAAGTTTTAACCCCATGTACAACCAAAACCAAAACGGAATGTTTATAATTGGACCATAAAATTCAAATGTTTGTACAAATTGAACGTAAAATTATCATATTTTGAAATTCCCGCCCATTAGTATGAAGGTACCCTGTTAGTGCAACCAACTCATAAAAGCTAAGTTACTGCAATATTACTAGATTCGCGTTTTCTCCATAGGTTGACTATTTTCGGTACCTCTTTTGAGTTCTATATATTTTATGATGTCTATGTAAACTACATATAACTGTTCATATTTAAATAAGAACTTTGTTTTCTGCAAATGTTTGAGGGAAAGAAGTATTACTGAGTAGGGGTTTTATTCTTTAAATGTTCTTTAGGAATTATAGAGAATATAACCAATCCAGATACGTTTAAATGGTTTTGACTAGATTTGGGACTAAATTATACAGATAATATTTCAGTGCCGTTTCTTTCGCTGTACGCCATGCCAGCCTAGCATAAACAGATTCGTTATCACAAATTATTTGCCCAATGGTCAAGGGCGGATGGGCCAAAGGGGAATTTGGGAATTTTCCCGAAGGGCCGGTTGCTTCCGGGCCGCTGCAGCCCGCGACTATTTTTTTTAGTTTGATAAGGCAGGTGCTGGTTAAGAAGCTTTTTTGAATATTACTAACCAATTTTTTTTATATAAGCACGAACGAGGACTGAAATAATCTAGTATTACCATAACAGTCGAATCTTGGATGTTGGGCCGGTTGGTCAGGGTCGGTCTAACTGTGATGTGTGATAAAGTTATTTTGTTTGATTATATTACATATTTCATTTGATTTTGACTTACTTTATAAGTTTTAATATTTATTTCGGGGTGTAACAGATGCTGATGACCAAACTTCAGGGGGTTATTATACAAGTAATTTTCAACAAAAAAGTATTATAAGATTTTGTTGGAAAGTTGATATTTGCTCTTTTACCTAGTTTTTGTGGGAATTTCTTCAAAAATAACTCTTCCTCTTTCTCCTATAATCCGAATAAATATTGTTACAAATGAGTTTTTGTTTAGAATGCGTCTTTCATGGTAGATAAATGCCAAGGCGGCTGTGAAAAACAATATTGACCATCAAAGTCATAAAATTACTTTAGTGTTCTTGTTTATTACTCAAGTATCTAAATTTAAGATGCCACGTTTTTTCACAAATAACGAGTATCGAGATATTTTATTTGTGTATGGTGTTTGCAATGGAAATTCAATAGCAGCAGTTGAAGAATATTCTTGTCGCAATCCCGAAAGACGCATTCCAAACAGAAAAACTTTTGTAACTATATTTCAGGTTTTGGAAGAAACTGAGAGTGTTCAAGGGCATCATTGCCTAAACCCCGATCAAGTAAATCGTCATCAAGACCAAATTATAACAGTGCTTTTTGAAGAAACTCCCACATTAAGTACACGCAAGGCAGCAATACAACTTGGGAGAATTTCGCATACGTCAGTTCACAGAAGTCTTAGAAGGAACAACCTTCACCATTATCATTTGACTCCTGTTCAAAGTTTACTGGATAGTGATAGGGCAGAACGTATTCAGTTTTGTCAGTGCTATAGTCCAACAAACTAACAGAGATCCGCAATTTTACAAGCATATAATTTGGACTGACGAGTCAACATTTACCAGAGATGGCACATTTAATTGTCATAATGACCATACGTGGGCAGCTGTGAATCCTCATGCTGTCGGGCCCTCCAATAATCAAAGTTAACGTATGGATGGAGATAATTGGAAATTACGTTCTTAGACTAATTATACTAGAAAATAAATTAAATGCAGAGGCATTTCTTGATTTTCTTCAGAACGAACTGCATAGTATATTAGAAGAGGTTCTTTTAAATTTTTGGATTAATTCTTGGCTTCAAATGGATGGTTGTCTTACACATAACAGCAGGGAGATTTGGGTATGGCTAAACGAGCATTATGAAGATAGATGGATAGGACGCTTTGGTACAGTTAGGTGGCCTCCTCGAAGTCCTGATCTAACTCCGTTAGACTTCTTTTGGTGGGGTAGATTAAAATATTTGGTATTTGAAGTACCAATTGAAACTCGAGAACAGCTCGAACAAAGGATAGAAAGGACAGTCTTAAAATAAAAATAAAGTACTATAAAGTTCCTGTATTTTCGATTTTTACGGTTTTATTACCTATGCGCTTGATATTGTTGCCAAAGAAATAGCAAACTCAAAAGTTGATATATCGTTGAAAAGCTTACTAAATACAGTAATTTAATTAGTAATTTTTGGCGTTACCACCAATAAGAAAACATCACTAATTTTGCTCATTTCACAATTACTACTTTTAACTTTTTACAGCACCTGGTATAGAAGATTTTTTAAACACTCATATGTACTAGTCTTGTAGCAATTTTAACGGTCTTTCCGATGGTATGTCTAAATTTGATGTGGCTGTAAGAATAACAGAGAAATTTTTGTTTTTATGAAAAAAGGCACAACATTTTTTGAAATCAAAAAATGTTAAATAAAAGAGCAAATATCAACTTTCCAAAACAATCTTATAATACTTTTTTTGGTGAAAATTACCTACTTGTATAATAACCCTCTGAAGTTTGACCATCAGCATCTGTTACACCCAGTATATTTTCCATATTTTACATTCAGTTGCACTGTTTAAAATATTTTATACTTATTAAAATCTTCAAAATTAAAGTCTTCTTAAAATCTTAAAAAATTAATACAGAATGTTATCGACGACCGTTACAATAAAGAAATCATACTTTTTTCATCGGATCATATTAATCATATTTTTTCTCAAAAAAAAAAAATTGGGCCGGCCGATCCTACCGATTTCCCGGGCCGGTTTAATCTTCCCCATCCGCCCCTGCCAATGGTTGATCTGCAGAAGCATTAAACGCTATATACACACAAACTAATTTTCTGATATAAGTTTGAGAACTTCAACTTTTCTTTTATCTTAAATCCTACCTGACGCACCCGCCTTGCACCATCTTCGTTCCTTGACCCGGCTAACAGGTGTGGGATTGAGTCCTTTAAATATCACGGCCAAAGGGACATTAGCGCATAGTGTGGCACGGTCCACCTGGCCCGCAATGCAGCGTGCGACGGCGAAGGGCGGCATGGCGTCTGCGCCGCCTCCGACAGAACGTGTATTGAAACCGCGTCGAGTTGCAGTTGGGGATGCTTTGTATAAGGATGTGGTCTGCTAGTTGGAAAATTATAGTAGCACACCAGAGCGAGCTAGACAGTCTCAATAGTTAATTCAGATAAAATCCAGGTTTAAATCCCACAATTCCAGTACTCCATTGCTTCTCTGTAGCCGCCAAAGGCATCCACCACGTGTTTGATACTTATAAGTCAAGAGGAGACGTCGTGGTCGTTAGAGTTTACGACACCATGCCTAGTTCGCGTTTTACATAATCGCCGATATTAAGCCTTTCCTCGGAATGGTATAAGCGATTCGCTTTGTCACTTTCACGCCGTATTCGGGACCATTCCATTTCCTTTAGCGGCTTCCTCCGAATTTTCGTCTTGTCGTGGCTTAATAATACATTGCTGTCATTTAAATTTAAATAGCGGTAGCCTGAACGCAGAGTATGTTAAATGTTTGGTAGGAATGAATGGGTAAACGAATTTTACACAATGAGACGTTTTTTATCCAACGGATATAAACGTTTAAATGATACAGATACGTTTAAACGTCAATATATTGTTTTGTCAGTAGTAAGCAATAGTTTTATCACAAATACAAATGAAATTGAAATATATTCAAATTGTAATGCAATTTAATTTATTATGAAACATACATTTAATTTATATAGCGACGTTTATACGGAGGTCGTGTTATCTATATAGGTACCTGAAAACCTTGATATCGAAAACTGTAAAATAATCTCTCTTTTATGAAAGAGGAAAAACAACATACAAGATTAATTATATTACAAAAAACTCAAGATTCTCTAGATATAGTTAAACATTTTGCCGTACGAGGGCGTAATTTGTAGCTTCAATCACCTCTATAGTTATAGTATTTAGGCTTTATCAAGTTATTTTAATTGTAATAACGTTGAATAGAACATTTAAATATATAAAATGGACGATTAAAGAATTTACTGTTGCAGCTAGAAGCATTCCATCTCGTTGGATACCCCTGTGTGGCAAGTTTGTTATGAATAAATATAAGAGAATAGAAGAAATAAGTGGTATATGCCTTATTAAAACAGCTGAGAGAGAAAATATAACCAGAAATTTACTCTGGGCTAACTAGATTCTGTTGGAATGCCCTAATATCACGATACCCACTTCGCAGCAACGTAATTACAGCCTTCTACGCCAGCGGCATGGCTCTGGGTGTAATAAGGAAACGCCACTAAATATACAGTATGCTGATTTATTGCGCGACCCACAGGTTACGTGTAAAAAGATATCTACAGAATGCGGCATCTAACCTCTTCACATGCGATTATAAATTTTGATTATTCAGTCTAGTGGAAAATATGCATAGGTACATAAATATTTGACAGCACGAGGAATATTTGTTAAACGTAAATAAAACAAAAAATAAAACCACCAAAACTAACGAGGGTAGCAAACTGCACCTGCAACTGGATATTAGCGCTTATGACGTCACATCGCGGATCAGACCATCAGCTCTACCTGCTATAAGTAGATCAGGTTCTTTGATTCAATATCGTTTAGTTCTATTTAAAATATAATTTTTGAAATGCAATTGCAATTAAAGCAGTCTGCTGTTATAAATAAAAAATCAATCGATAACAATCTATATGAAAAATCAAAATATACTAGAGATGTGAGAGCGTTTACAATAAAATTCATTGGTCACGCAAACGTCGATAAAAACAAACTCGCGCGTTAACCGGTTCCGCCTTGTGACGTCACAGAACGTTTCTGGCGAACATTAATATTTCTTTTAGATTTTTCAATACCATCAATTTTTTGATGTTTGTGACACTTTGTAGATATGATTATAAGGTTGTTTCTAAGACTGAAATGAAATTTTATAATATGATGACTGGAATGCTCGTCAAGCTGCGCGAATGGATTACTCGTGGTCAGCGCCATATTTGTTTTGTGTCTCCTAGCAATGGCGGAGCAATAAAGATTTAGCTGATTGTGAATTGAAATGAAATTGAATTCTGGATATGAAGAATTATTTGGTGCTATATGCTGGTTAATTTTACAGTCCCTTATAAAACATGATATGTTTCAACCAAAAGGAATAAACTAAGAATAACGCTAACGGATACAAATAAACTAATATAGGCTATTGAAAATGACTGTACGCCAATGACTAAAGCCAAAACAAAATAATGGGAAATTAAGAACACAATTCATATCGTACGTGCAGATGATTGTCTCTCTCGCACCCACATAACTATGAAGTATTATTTTGATGAGTTTCATGTGCCTCCTTTTGTCTACTCCTAGATTTGTCACTTTATATAGAGTGGTTTCTTACCATTTTATGACGTTTAGACAGAACTTAATTTTTTTGTGAACATTGTGCTATTATTCTAAACTTTTCGCGTAAGCCCTCTTTATAATAATTTCCATTTTGCTCATTTCATCTGCCCCAAAAGGGCGTTATTCGACTACCCAAAACGCGCCCTTTGGGAAATAGTTAGAATTCACTAAAATAATCCCACTCCTGATGCGCGCAGATTAATATACGCCGTTATTTACTTCAATTGTCTCGGTGTGGCGTTCTGCAAGGTCTCAAAACCTTATTAAGCCCCTGGAGATGCGGATAAATGCTTCCCTCCGTGCGGCCTTCGTTTGATAATAAAGGATGTGTTCGTTAATTTTTCAACACGTTGGCGTAGCCTGAAATATAAATCTGGGTTTAGCCGGTCAGGCCTGGGGAGCGCTGTGATCGCGCGGAAAGTTAGCCGTACTTTCGAATCTTCCCGATTTCCACCCGTGTTGCCGATCTGGCAAAAAACTTTTATAAAGGATAATTGGTGGATGGAGTGAGGCGGACTCCTTTGGGTTTATATATTTTATTTGTCGGATCACGTGTAAATATTTAATTCTATTAGAAGTCTGCGGCAAAAAAAAGAACTAGAAAGGGTATTACAAGCCATGAAAGTTAGTAAATAAATAGATATACGCAATAAGGATTCTAATTATGGCATTTTAACACAACTGCATTCGTGCAAAAGTTAGAAATTTTAACCAGTTTTGAAATAGCCATGGACGTTTGATTCCAACGCCAACTTTTAAATAGCTGTAGCTTCTTAGAAGGGACTAGAATATACGGGTGAGTCAGTTTATACTAACAGCACTCTAAGATTCAATAGAGAACATATGACGGAAAACGCTTCGTTTTTGATATACAGGGTATCAAGTTTCATACTTTTTAAAGTTTTTTCCACATAGCTCCTATAGTTTTTGAAATAATTCATTCAAATTTTTATCATAGATTAGTTTTGATAGTCTACAAGTTCTGACATGCTTAAAAGATTTGAAAACGTACACGGTGATATTTTTTCGGGGGCCAGGCCCCCTTTTATCGTCCAGAACTTTTTCGTGGTACGCCGCTTACTGTTATTAGCAAAAATTTTGAATTCCACGTTAAATGTAGAAACTTTTTGTGTTTTGCATTTTTATCGTAATTTTAACCGTTGTTAATAATATGAAAAAGTATATCAACGGAATTTTTATAAAAAAATTGTATTCATAAAAATTTTCGAAACAGAAAATTATTCTTTATAGAAACTTCATCAATCTAATTTTTTAAAGGTTACATACTTATAACAGACTTTTGCCACTATTTATTTATTTGTTTTTGCAACGTTTCAAACCGTTTTTATTTATAGAGAAGGGAAAATGCTTTAGCAGAACGATTTCCCGGTAAACATGTGCCAAAATCGGCTACTTTTACAACGGTGTGCAGTGAGTGCAAGTCTAGTGCAAACGCAGGCGTGACGCGGGAAATTTGCAACCGAATCGTGGAACAAATGGAGGTCCAGGACGTTTATGACTGTAAAATGTAATGTACTTCTTTCCTTGGGAATTGTTTTCAATTTTTGGTCCGGTTGCCGATTTTATGCCTTATCAGGTTTTACAGTAGTTTCCAGTGTCGTGCGGTCATTTTTGAACAGCTCTTTTTGATTTTATTTTTACAAAATGTTATTTGTAAGAAATTTTTTTTTAGACAATTTCTGAATCACCCTGTATTCTTTTATACACAGTGAGTGAGAAGTAGGCGTAAAAGTTTTTATACAAATACATTTTTGTTCTAACGTGACTCATAAAGATACAGGATGATGAAATTAGGAAAAAATATTTGTTTTTCATATCTCCCAAATTAAATATTTTACATCCACTTCTGACCCTGTATAAAATACCTCCTCCATAATCGGCTGGTTCCACAAATAATTTTTTCTCTAACTGTGTTCTATAATAATTAGAATATGTATGTTCAGACGAGGACAAAGAAAAAACGCAGCATAAATTATATTGCTATATTATTTTTATTTACATAAAACAACAAATACTCAATACATATATCCATTATTAATAATCTCAGAAAACAGCTCAAATACTAGAAATAAAATGCTTTATACAGGATGTTAATCTTTTACAATCAGTAACAAAACCTATGTTTTTTTTCTTGGGATATTCGAAAGTGTAGCAAAATTTTACAATAAAACCAATTAGCATTTCATTAGAATCATCGAATTGTTCGTGTTCTAATCTAATATTACGCACGTTTTAGCGTGTTTTTTATGACACCCTGTATAACGTAAAATATTATGTACAAAATGTTATACTAGATTGTATTTAAAACTATATTAACTAAATTGGACGGAGTTTGATATGGGCGGATAAATTGGACCCTTAATAATTACAAACAATATAAAATAATAAAAACTAAAAAAAATTAAGTACATAAGCAGGATAATTATCTGTATGAACATATATTTTAAAATTGGAGCTAGGCTATCAACATCTCAAGAAAGTCGTAGAGCTATTTAGTCTACTTATGCACAGCAAGCCTTAAACCTAGTAATAATCAAATATTGCCCCTAAAAGTTATGTAGTTAAGTAGCGTATCCAAGCGGTTTTAGATTTCTGTGTGTAGGTAATTGGTTCAAATTTGATTCACCCTGTACTCAAATATATACAGGGATAATTATTAATAAATTTACAAAAAAAAGCAGCCACTTGAATGCGCCACTGCACATAACCTCTTTAATTGGTTTAAAGCGGTGGCCATTATTTTCACATAAGTACGTGTTAAAGACGTTAAGAAGTATTATTATCAGTTATCACAATCTAAAAATACTTAGATATTCTACTTAAATTTAATGGAATGTTGGGTATGGAAATGAATATTTAAGTATGCCTTTCGGTTTTAAGTACGCACTTCATACATACACGTTAATGCTAAAACTAATAAAACAATAGCAATTTTAATCACTACCAAAACAAAAAAGTTTTATTTAAATTGAGAATTTACCTCACTTATATATCTAACAAAAATTAATAGCAACCATTTTTTTAACCTTAACAGGAAGTTTTATGAGTTACCCGATGTGTAACTCTGTTTTGGTTTGCTTTACTTACTAACTTCTAAACAGTTTTAAACTTGTAGCTACTGCCATCTATTGCATTTACCGCTATTTAAAGGGTGGGGATCTCAACTACAGATGGAGCTAAACAGCAAACCTTCCAAGGCTCATTTTTATGTAGCACGAATATTTCTATTCACCAACCAAGAGTAAAAACCTTCATTTATATTCAAGGCTGATATTTATAGGTTTGCGACGTCACCGGTTTCAGAAATAATGCTATTTACCTAAAAGCACCTTATGTACGGGATTAGCGTGTCAGGTGATGCTCATCTCTTCTGACGAATGAAGAGGTTCTCGATTTTGCCCTTCTTAGCGCACCCGAGTGGAAAGACAAGGGGATGGAATTGAAACTGGCATAACAAAGACGATTTGAAAGAAAAAGCTTTGTTGACGCACAATATTTAAAAGTAAGCACTTAGTGCAATAGTAGATTTTTTTTTAAATTACTGTTATTTAGATATTGTTAGGGGTTTATATCCATCAAACACACATACACATAATGTGAAACGCATTATCAATACATATGCAAGTGGTCAATGTGTAAGTAACGAGTTGTGTTTTGATGATGGTGTATTTGATGTCAAAGCAAAGATAAAAGTAGCATTTAAATGTACTAAAACCATTTAGTTATCAGGGTGTTCAAATGTATTAAAGAAACGTGCATATTTAACGAGCAATATTCTTGATCTAGTTATTAACTATATATAATCTAATTCTAATTATATTTATCGAATAAAAATAACAAGTTAATTATTAGAAAGTGATGCTTTATATTAAAGCTGATATTCTAGTCATGACTAGATAAAATTCAAGTACGTTTTAAATCATATATTGTGAATTTCGCTCAGCACTTCCATGGACGCTACCCTGTTTAATAAAAGAAAGCAATACCCTATTCAGAGATTACTTAAGTTAACTGCGGTTTTATAGACGGTAAAAATTTAATAGCGCCTTTAATGTGTTTAGTTATAAAATAAAAATCAGGTTAAGAAAATTGAAATAACCGACGGTGCTCTAAAGCAGCTGGTACTTAAATTAAATTTTATGCAAGTTCCGTTAGGTATGGCATAAAATTGGAAGAAAAAAAAACGTTTAGGAATCGCATTAACGATCCAATCAGTCATGGGCGCCACCAGGAAGTGCAGAAGAGGCGTCAAAATAGCAAGAAATAATGAGGTGTATTTTCGAGAAATTGGTGAATGCGCTCGTGTCAAATAAAATAGTTTAAAAATTTATTTTTAATTATTTTAAATTTTGTGATATCTCTATTTCTTTAAAAATTGGTTCTAATCTAAGCATATAATTATTCTACAACGTGTTTCTAAAATGAGCTTTCATAATTTCAGTGCTTCAGTGCATGTAGAACAAGTCAAAATATGACAAAAACCTTAGTAGGGTCGGTTGGAGTAATAATGAAACAGTTTCTGAAACTTTTGGAGTTTAATTTTCGAAAAAGTGTAATAAGTAAGACTTCTACCAGAGAACATTGCATTTATTGTTCATTGGCACTTCCAAAAATTGTTAAATTTTAAGTGGATTACAAAAAAAAAGAAAATATATAAATTAAATTCTGTTTCACAAAAAATATAAAAAATATCTATACTTATATATTTTGAAATATTTTCTCCAGATAATAGATGTAGCAATCACTGTTCATTGATACTTAAAAAATTATAAAATTTTAGGTGGTTTACTAAAAAAAACTGAAAATTCTGATTCATTTAAAATACTCGTATATATATATTAAAATATTTTCTATTGCAGTGTCAAATAAAAAAACTATACTAAGGGTTGCGTCTTCCTTTGACATGCACTGCACTTTGGAATACTCGGTCTGAGAAACACCTTGAGTATTCGGGAAAATCATGAGGAATTTATATTGAGAAAATATAAAATCCATCCTCAATATAAAATACAGTTTTACCTATGTCCTACATAATAATTGCACAGCTCCCAAAGTGGACGAAATTGTGAAAAACATACAACAGCCTAGTCCATAAGCCTTTGGAATAACTTAAACTAATCATTTCAAACAGTTAATTATAAAGAATATAAAGCTAACACAATACAAGGTACCTTTCATCAGTTTTTAGAATCTGTACGCTAATCAGGTGAAAGTAGAGCTCTGGGAAGAAGAAGAAGAACTCTATTTATTACTGGTAGACAGTGCGGGGTTGTCGTAAGCGTAATCGAGAGTGCTATCTTCAGCAGGTCTTCTACTGATGGACGTGGTTACTGTCACAGGACTGTGGTCTGAATGGGTGACAGTGGCTGGCATTTCTAGTCGTAGTTCGTTCTTTTTGGTCTCCGGCATGGGTAGGTTGTTCTTGGACGGAGTTGAGTCATCTGGTGTCTGGAAATAAAGAATAGGGAATAAATCCAATGCGATTTCGTGTCAAACGTGGGAAAATACAGGGGTTTAAAAATGGTTTAAAATATTTCAGGAGGTAATAGTATGAACCAAAATAAGCAGAAAAGTCTTAATAAACATGGGTCTGCAAAGTAACGGTTGCGAAGATATGGACCACTATTCGTTTTTCAAACATTTTATTTTATTAGGAATAAACCGACAAAGGAAGCTTTTAACAAACAAAAAACAAAGTTACAGAAGATGTTCAAAGTGCCCTCCGTCCATTTCCAAGCAGGCACGACATCTTCGTCTCAACGATATTCGAACTCTTTCGAAAACACCCTCCTTGGTTTGGATTTCTTGACACTTTTGATTAATCCGTAGCTGCAGCTCTTCCAGGCTATTTACAGGAGTACCATACACTAATGTCTTCAAATATACCCAAACAAAGAAATCTAGAGGGTTCAGATCAGGCGATCTTGGAGGCCATAAAACAGGTCCGGCCCTTCCTACCCATCTATGTGGAAAAGTTTAGTGTAAATGCTCTCTAACGGCCATGGAAAAATGATCTGGAGCACCATCACGCTGGAACCACATTTGTTGCCTCTGATTCAAAGGAATGTCTTCCAAAAATTCATACAGTGTGTTCTGCAGAAAGTTGAAGTAAGCAGCGCCTGTTAATCGGTTTTGTAAAACAACAGGACCTAGAAACCTGTCACCAACAATACCCATCCAAATGTTTAATGAAAAACGTGCCTGATGTCCAGATTCTATTAGAGCATGAGAATTTTTGTCGGCCCAAATATGTGTATTGTGAAAATTAAACACTCCATTTCTTGAAAACCCGGCCTCAACAGTAAAAAGAATGTTTGCAAGAAAACGAGAGTCTTCAGCATCATGACGTAGAAACCAGCGGCAAAAAACCAAACGTGCTTGATGATCATTTATTGGATTTAAGGCCTGTACTCGTTGCACATGGTATGGATAAAGCAGTTGCTCGTGAAGGATTTTCCAAACAAGAGGGCCACTAATTCCTATCTCGGCTGATATTCTCCGCATACTCGTACCTGGATTCTGCTCTACCAGTGCTAGAATTTCTTCTTCTGCTCTAGGAGTGGATACCGACCTTGGTCTTCCGGATAAATGGCACTGTTTGCTCAAGGAACCGGTATCACGCAATATTTGATGAATTCTTCCAAACATGCGTTGTAAAGGAATCTGGCGATATGGATAAGCGTTAACGTAAAGACGTCGCGTTTCGGTGGCATTCCCATTAGCACGACCATACATGAAATGCATATCTGTTAATTCTGCGTTAGAGTAACCAGCCATAGCGAAAGATAATTTGTGCACTGAGAACAACTGTCAAATACGTACTGTTTATTTCGCTAAACATCAACCAACTATTAACATTTTTGCAAAAAAGGGGCTAAAAAACATAAAACATTCCATATCTCCGCAACTGTTACATTGCGGACCCATGTTTCTTGAGACTTTTCTGCTTATTTTGGTTCATACTATTACCTCCTTAAATATTTTACACTTTTTTTAACACCCTGTATACAATAAAATTAGGGCAGAAGATATATTAAAAATCAACACCACGAATTCGAGGTTAAATATTTCATTTTTGGACACCATTTATGAATTATCCTGTGTATACAGAGTGTTTCTGCCACTGTGCAATTACAGTGTGTCAAAAATGAAAAAGAAACAGTTTTTAATTTTCGCAACAATGTACTACTTTTTCGAAAAACTTACAATGCCGCAATCAGACCTTCTTGTTTTTGAAATACAAGGAGAAATTAAAAAAACTACTTTTAAGAGATTCTTTGTATATCGTAGAATAGTTGAGATATCGCAATGATGAAAATTAATTCTCATTGAGTTTTTTACTTAATGTTCAGTGGTGTACTTGTATTTTTTCTACAGGGTGTTTCTTTAAAATATGACCCATACATACATATTTTTAATAAAACAACCTGGATATTTTTACGCCATGAAAAAATCGTCAACTGAGCTTTTCAAAAATATATTATATAAAGTACAATAGTTTTCTGAAAGCGAAGTGGGCAATAAAACGGTGAGACAAAATATATATATTTATTTCACGATTTAGATATTACAAATTGAAAACTGCTTTCTTTAAAATTTTTGACACGCTGTAGGTGGACAATGGCTGTCCTAAGACCCCGCATTTATATGTCAAAAACTCTTACTTTTGGCCGTAGAGTACATTCCTGGTTTATGATCTCTATTTAAGAATCAGCCTGTATAAAAATATAACAAGACGTTATTTTAAAAAGTTCTAAAGACTCTGAAGCATGACAGTTCATTCTATTTTTCGTTTCGAGATCTAATATGCTAAAACAATGCCTTTTTCGTTACTCCACTGGAATGTCTCCTTTGCGTCCGACCGCAAAACTTTTCAATTCTGTCTGTTGATTACACTCTAAAGCCTAATCAGATCCCTCACGACGTATCCAGTTCCAACTCGACAATAAGAACAAAACTATCCATTAACGGAATGGAAATTAACGCGGAGTCATCCATTACACCGCGAAGTTTAAAAAAAAACATCACCTCGCCAAGTTGGCTAAATTAAATTTTGTTCGCGCACCTAGCGAGGCTGGATGTCATTGCGGCATGATATATTATTATTATGTCGTGGGATTGGAGTACGGGGTAACTTTCAGAGGGAGCTTGGGGTGCCAGACTTGATGACTTATTAATAGGTCTAGCCACTTCGATCTAATTAGCAAGGCCCGTTTCAGGTAAGATGGAATATAAAGGTCGTTCAGAGTGGCGTTCTTAATTGAGGAAAGTTTGATTAATTTTTTTTCCTTGATATTACCTCTTGTACTTTGCTTTGAAGACATGTATAATTAAATTTAATTTTCAGGGTGTTACAAATTAAGGTCATCGTATTCCTCGTCGTAAAATGATCAAATTTGTGGTGTTTTTAGGTATAGAAATCTCGATAAATAAAACACGTAGAACAAAAGTAATATAATACTAATAAAGTAATATTAATAATAATAATAATAACAGTAAATGTATTTATTTTCATTATCCAAAAAAAATGTACAGTATAATACAATATATATATATATATATATATATATATACAGGTAAAGAAAACCACAAGGAGAAGTTCACAAAATTGTGCTCTACAACTTAACTCTTGTTCAAACCTAGAGAAGAATGGCGTATATATATATATATACAGGGTGAGTCAGTCAGTCAATCACCCTATAAAAATCAGTAACACAACGCTCCTGGTGCGCTACGAACTTTCTGATGACGCACCCATACGAGAATCGAATACCGTATCAAACCATCGATGCCACGTTTACATACATAATATCGTCTAACACATCAGCGTGTTATTCAAATTTACCTCCATTTAGCACTCTGCATTTCCCGCATTTCTTTCCCTACTTTGTAGATCATACCACACATTTGGAGGGGGGATGGAGAGAATACAAGCAGTAAGCAGTAGTTTGTTTATTTTGGTCTCACCTCACCTATTTGGCGTAAATTCACAACGCATAATTTTACGAATTCCGAATATGTGGAAATGGTAGTGTTATACGGAGAATGTTTACGAAATGCGACTGACCCTAATTTTATTAATAAAGTGCTATGGACGGATAAATGCAGTTTTACTTGAACTGTGAGCTGTAAACAGGTTTGTGCCATACTACTTAAAAAACAATAAATTTCTAGGACTACAAACTGAATAATTAATTGTACTTACGAGTAATACTAAAAATTCATATTTATTTGTAAAACGTAGTGAAAACGTAATATCAAAATTATTAAACTGTAATAACCTAACATTCAAAAACATTTATTTATTATCTACATTTGTTTTTATTAACAAATAAATCAATATTTAAGGAAAATTCATTCATGTATCTAGATTAAAAAAATTGTTTTACTCCTTGTCGTTAAATAACAGTACAAAAACTAGGTAACTAGGTTATTGACCTAATAATACGGTAGGTCAAGATAAGCGGCGTGTCATTTCGGTCTTGGACAGTTTTCTGTCGACAACACGATGGTTTTTTATTACTTAGTATTTAAACACGAAACACTTTTCAGCTTCTCTTAATAATTCACCCATTGGGTATAGGTTTTTTTATGTAATGTACGTAAATGGTTTATTACTCGGTTTATCATTAGACATATTGGAGTGTTGTTGCAGTCATAATAGCTACATTTGCTCAGAGAAAAATCGATACGCGAGTGTACGGGTATCGTTTGATTGGGCCGTATTTTCTACCGGAAAACCTGAGTGAACCGCAATTTTTAATAGAATTATTTGATTATTATTATTTGATTTTATTGGATATTAACATTTTAAATTATTATTGGCTGAAGTTGAACTGAGCAAGAAAAAATGATATTCTAAAATAGGCAGTACAACCGTTTATATGGGATGTCTAAAACCTAGGTAGGTAGGTACTCTATAGAAAAATATTACAACTTGACAACATTGCATCAGGTCGACATCGACTTGAACTGTGAGCTGTAAACAACAAAGGCTGTCAGCGGTCAGTGACAGTCTGAAAAGGGGGTTTAAATAATGATTTGAAAATATTTTTTTCGGCGTAAATATGCATTTAGATTTTTTTTTAATCACGTATTCGCATTATACTCATTATTCCCTATCTCCTCTTAAAGTTAATGACATTATGACTGACTCACCCTGTATATGGTAGATAAGGCAGAAACAAAACAATATTTCATATTCAAACGCAAACAACATAATACAAATAATATAACAATATAATAGTTTCAAGCATGAGCAACACTATACTTCCAAATCAGTATCACTACTGACTTGAAAATAGAATATCTCTTAAACATGAACGAAGAATACATTTTGAGTTCGGTAGGTACGGAATTGTACAGGCGATAGACATCAAACGTGAAGCATCTCTCAAAAAGAGCAGTAGTATGAATAGGAAGAGAGATGGAACCCTTATTTATTATATTAATATAATGTACATCACACCTGAATGTTGTTTTGTTATATAATTTTAATTTTAATTTTAATTTTAATTTTAATTTTAATTTTAATTTTAATTTTAATTTTAATTTTAATTTTAATTTTAATTTTAATTTTAATTTTAATTTTAATTTTAATTTTAATTTTAATTTTAATTTTAATTTTAATTTTAATTTTAATTTTAATTTTAATTTTAATTTTAATTTTAATTTTAATTTTAATTTTAATTTTAATTTTAATTTTAATTTTAATTTTAATTTTAATTTTAATTTTAATTTTAATTTTAATTTTAATTTTAATTTTAATTTTAATTTTAATTTTAATTTTAATTTTATTTTTAATTTTAATTTTAATTTTTTTTTTAATTTTAATTTTAATTTTAATTTTAATTTTAATTTTAATTTTAATTTTAATTTTAATTTTAATTTTAATTTTAATTTTAATGTTCCAGCTGCAAATACACGGTCCTTCGAAACTTTTTATTTAAAAATAGCTTGTACTAATATGCTACACTATTCAGCTGTATATGTAATGTGTAGGAGTTTAACAGCCGTGCAGGACAGTATTGATATTTTCAGTATCAGTATTTTAAATATTAAGGAACTATTTCGATGTCTTTAGTGTTGTTTGTGAACTATTGTAGGTATGTGATATATTCTGTATTGTTTTTGCTTGTTTATACATAACTTTCATGAGTTTATTTTATATGTGTTATTTTTTTTGTGTAATTTTCCCTGCTCTGTAAGTGGGTTCATCCCGTTGAGTAGGAGTAGATAATAAATAATAAATAAATAAATAAATAAATATAGATATGGCGGTTTTTGGCTAATGATAATTTTAGGATACAGAGTTAGCGAATTCAATTTTCTCCGAAATTTCATATTCAACCATTTAATATCAGATAGATAATTGAATGCAATTAGAAAGATCCACATCCCTATAATTGAGAGCAGTAATTAAATTGCGAACGACAGCATCTTTTTAGAGGCAACATTTAAATATCCTCTATGGGGATACAAACATCTTAAAGCTCCATATGCCCTCTGAATATATTTAGGAACTTGTTGACGGTACCTGAGAGTGCTGTCTAGAATAACACCTAGATTTTTGGCCGTTTCTGAAGCTATCAAAAATAAAATTATTTATGTTTTGTTTATCCACTTTTACTATTTAACTTCTCCTCAAATAGTATAACTTTTAAAATGCATTTGTAAGACACACATTATTTTGCAGTAACATTAGAATATATTGGCTATATAATTCCTTTGTATATTTATAAATTACTGTAAACATGTATTATATTAATGGCGACGCGACTTGTAAACAGCGACCTTGAGACACTTTAGAATTTGGTTCTTGAATCCTATTAATGGTAATCACTAAGGATAGTATGTCATTCGCACATCTCAGGCCCGTATTCAGGTCCGCCGGTTGAAAATCGTAATATTTAAATATTCCTAATTGAAAACAAATATCATCTTCAAAATAATGGCCATTATTGACGAACCTCACTCTGTTTATTTACCGACATGTGTCCAGGTCGCAGTCCATCTACAGCAGTCATTCTCCGACGTGTAGCGCATCCGCTTTCCAATTGCCAGTATCAATCTCGCAGTGAAACGTTGTGCGTGTCGGATCTTTGTAGGGACGATACCGCGTTATTAGCAAATGTTAGTTTCTTGTCGAGTTTCTTGTTGGTTTGTCTGTTTCGGTGCTTGAATATGTTCGGTCTCTCACTCGTTCTACGGTGGAGAAATGGATTAAAGATTATCCAGATTTAGAATTTGACGGGACAGAATTAAAGTGCAAAATTTGTGAAAGAGTTATATCGTGGAATTATAAAACACGTATTGTGGAACATATGCGCTCGGAACAACACAAAGAACCTGTGACAGCATCAGGCTATTCAACAAATACCGTAAATAGTGTTTTAGACTTGCGACAGTTTATTTCTCAGGTACCAGGATCTAGTGCAGAACGCGTGAAGAAGAAATGTGCAATCAGTGAAAAATTATACATATTTTAAATACACCCCAGTGACTTCTATGGACGTTGAATGTACGTTTTCGAAACTGAAATAGATTTTAAGCGATAAACGTCACAACTTATCAACTGAACATTTACAACAGTTGCTGGTTATTCAGTTTTATATCAGTTCTAAAAATGAATAGTATAGTTTTTTGTAAACTACACAACTTAATATGGACCATATTGGACAACATACATATCACCAGTACAAGGTAAAACGTTGATATTAGCTGTATTTGACAATAAATGTACGTATGTACTTGACTTCCACAAACGTTAACGTTAGCGTCCTAAGTGCGCCCCTGATAATGACGTCATATGCGAACGATATACGGTCCTAGTAATAACAAATAAGCAATAATGTGTATAGTCAACCTTAATACATTTATAAGTATCTACAGTTGTTCAGCATTTCTTGTCCGATTTGGTTTTTAGCTTACGGATATTGCCAGGTCTGTTAGTATAGACCTTAGATAAAAAAGTCTAATGGGCAAAGATCCGGTGATGTAGCGGGCCATTCTACTAGTTCCCTTCTTCCTATCTAGTGCGCGCACAGCTACAGTGAAATGCAGAGATGCGCTATCCTGTTGAAACAGAATCCAGATTGCCTAAATTGTCTACTTGAATATCAGGAGAAAGCTGGGTCAGGAATTAATATATTTTGTAAGACATTCAGATAAAATGCTCCTGTCAAATTTTCATCAAAAAAATATGAACCAACATAAGTATTTCTCACAATTGCAGCCCACACATTCACCTTTTGTGGTCGTTGCGTATGTTATTCTTGCATCCAGTGTGGGTTTTTATGAGACCTATTAACGGCAAAGATCATTACCTAATAAACGTGTTTAGGGTGTTTTTTAATAGTTGTCAAAGTAGTTATTAACAATACATAACATTTCATTTCATGTTTACTACGTTCATAAATTTGTAAATAACTTGTAATTTTTGTTTTGTTGCCACCCTGTACCAATTTGAAGCAACTTGTGATACAGGTGAGATATATATTATATCTCTATATAGTATTCATTCCTGCACACAAGGATCAATAGGTTCTTTTGCAGGAGAGTACTGTTATTGTATCTGATCTTGTGTTTTGTATTTGGTGAAATGACAATAAATTATGTTATGTTATGTTATCTCATCTGCACTCAATTTATATGTGAACATACATATGAAGGAACAGTCAGTTCAATTGTCGGTCATCTCACCTATGGCATATTGATGAGGGCTAACAAGCCCGAAACCGGTCTATCTCTGGTGGTGTGTCCGACAAGGGTTCTTGGCTGTTCACACAGATACGGCAGGAGTAATTCAATGCCAGTCGGGGCATTAGTCCGCAGAGTAGTTGTTTCCTGCAGTATCATTTACAACTTCTGATACATTTCTGGAACCAGCTCAGCAAAGGAAATGCGGAAATGTGGAAAAAAATTGAGTGTGTCATTTAAGAAAACCGGTGATGACTTTATTAGTCGAAGGTAGTTTACTCTGTACATTACATTATTATTTGAAAAAGCAGTAAATTGAAATCAAAAACCGACTTCTATCGGGATTTTTATTAATACTGTTTATTTAGCTAATAATGAATTTATGCGTTACTTTATGAACGTACGCACTGTATACACACATTGTACTGTGTAGGTAAGAAAGAGATGGAGATCATGGAATCCATTGGTAGCCAATTGCGGGAAAGAGGCTCTTCAGAGGCAAGCCTCGTCTCTATGAGAGTGCAACAGAGACAGTCTAATATATAATATACTATATAGTACGATTCTTTCGTGGTTCTTTTTGCATTATTATTATATTATGTTTAAAATTTTAGTCCAGTGTAATTTTATTGTCGTACTTCGTACTGTAACTGTGAGGAATATGCTAACGATATTATTAATTAGTCAATAAAGAGGTGCGCTTTTTCAACATTGACAAAAAATGATATTCCGATTTAAAAGTTGTCGAGAGATTTCGTCAAAATGTTGGTCACCTTCAAAATATTTCAAAATTTCTAGGAAATTCTGTTTGTAATTAAATAAACCGTTTCTTTTATATAGTGTATGATAAAAAAATTCAAATCTTTTCGGTAGCAAGATGTAGACCATTAAACATTCACAAACAATTTTCTGTATGAAATATCAATTTATAATATGTGGACGTGTCAGAGGCGTTACAACTACTATTGTCAGTTGGCATAAAAAAATGTATTTTTATTTTATATTCCTACCTACTTTATATATAAATATTGTTGTATTCTAGGAAACGTACATATTTTTTCTTAAACATAATAACATGTATTTGTCGATAGTGTGTGTTATTTGACTTCGTACCTTTTTTCCTAGTAGTTTATTTTTTATAGAAGCGAAGGTGATGTTCTTCTTGACCTTCCACCTGTACAGCTGGAAACATAGGACGGCAGCAAGGACTAGCAACATCAAGCATACTAAAGTAAGCGTCACCGTAACCATGCGAGACAATTGCTGGACGGTACCTAAAAAAGCGAAGGAATAAATGAGAAATTTCGTTAGATAACGACAATTTTCAATTATATTTAGGTATTTTAAATTAGTTTACAGGTCCTATGACAAACTTTGGCAGATTGTAGTTGGGTTAATGTCCAACATTTTTATATGAACATAAGTCCGATTCGTTTTTGTTTAAAAGTTACAAGCTTTCAAAAATAGTATATTACATACCTAGGGGGGAAGTAGATAATTACAGCCCTGGCTTTGTTAGAGGTAAAAGTCGTGGCTGGAATGATTCTTCCCACGTGGTATGTACACTATTTTATTCACAATCGCTTAGTTACAAGCTTTTAAAAACATTAATTTTAAGAACATTTGTTATCATAATTTAATATTTTTTTCGACAAAGAACTACATGAAACTGTTTCTAGGCAATATTACTAGTTTATTGGTCCGTTACGAAATTTAATTTTTTTTGCTTAAACAAGTACATAATGTCTGATTTTGAATTACCCTGTACTCCTCCGGAAGTCAGAGAAGCTGCGGACACTGCGCTTGACGGAATAATTCCGGAGAAAAGCAAAGAAAGCCACGACAAAAAATTTTTGTCTTAAGGCCGCTTTACATTCAGGCAATGTAGCATGCAATGCAATGAAAACTATTTTGCAGCAAAACCTTTAATGCAATATTGTAAGGTGTTATTTGTTTTACATTTATGCAATATATTGCCCATTGCCAAATTAGTAAAATAATAATAATAATAATAATAATAATAATAATAATAATAATAATAATAATAATAATAATAATAATAATAATAATAATGATAATAATCTACTCTACTTAACCCAATATAAGGTACAAAAAAAAAAAATTAACATAACAAGAACAACTTAATGCTACTATTACAATCATTACAATTATTCAAATATTTTTTTATCATTAGCACGTTACTGGCAAGATAAGAAAAACTCTTTAATTCTTTTACGGAAACTGTTCAGAGATAGAATCTTTAGTTCATCATTAAGGCTATTATAAATTTTAATGTTTTAATGAGTTGTAAGTAAAAGATCTTGTAAATACCGCCGTGGAGTACCTTGGAGGAGATAATTTAAAATTATATCTAGTTTGTACTGGGTGTGTCTCATACATAAAAATAAACTTATTTCGAAGATAAGAAGGAGTAGAAGATTGAAACAAACGATACACAAATACAGACATATGGTACTTAAAAACATTTTCAATATTAAGCCAATGCAACTCTTTTATTTTAGCTGATACTCTATCAAACCTCTTCAGACCAAACACAAATCTGCAACACGAGTTCTGAATTTTGTAATTCTATACTTTGTTACACTGTCCAAACACGGAAAGTAAAGTACGAGACAGTAATTTACAAAAGATAAAACCATTGATTCGGCCAGAGACTTCCTCAATTCAAATGTCATAATATTTCTACTCCTGTAGAGGTGTTTAAGAGCCAAATAAGATTTTTTAATTATCAGTGATATATACTCTTGAAATCTAAGTCGGCAATCAAATATAATGCCAAGATTTTTTGCAGATTGCTTTAAGGGTATAAATTCATCATCAAGCTTTAACACAAGTTGCTGCAAAACCATCAAAACATACTGGTGTTGTGTACTGAGGTGTGAAGTTTCAATCAACCTAGAGGTTCAATGGATGAAATAAAAAAAGAAAATTATTATGGTTAATTGAGGTTAATTCACTTTTTACTTGATTCTTCGCTATTAGTTCCTTTTGTGTAGGATGGCAAAACTGAATATTACCAGAAAAGGAACCAGAATTTCACGTGCAATGCAATCAAATTAGAGCAGACTCTATATTCGTGCAATGGACGGAAAATTGCGTCGGTGATTAATTTTAACTTTAATGCGCATGCGCGCATGCAATAAGAATTGCATAAATGTAAAGCGGTCTTTACATTAAATGGTGCGCAATTAAGGGTGTGCAACATACTTCAGAAACGATACTGCTTGCATATTTTGTTGAAATGAGTAAATAAAGTAAAGCTTCAACATTATGGTCTCGATATTCGATGTTGCGAGCTGTACTTTAATATCAAGCAAAATATCGACATTAGCCAGTATTCCAAATTGCGAGCATTTTTGAAAAGCCAGAATGCTGGATATAAACTTAAAAAATCCAATGTTCTCACAGAAGAAAACAACAGTACCTTCTTAAATAAGGCTTCAGAGAAATATCTTATTCAAAAGGTAATATTTCTACTACTTATTTAATTCATATCAGTTATGTGTTTAATGGTATATTTTACTTTAAGGTTGCTTTAATTATTGGCATATCTGGCGCCTGCAGATGCGATGAACTGCTAAATATAAAAATGTGTGATCTGGAAATTTTAGAAAAGAGCATAATGATAGTTATTCCTGTAACAAAAACCTACACTTCCCGAACATTTGCAATTACAAAATCGGAATGGATAAAAATAATAAAGCAATACTATGATATTCACAAGACCATTGGTTCCGATCGTTTTTTTTTTACAAATAAGAAATAGCAAGATTACAAATCAGCCTTGTGGCCACAATGCTATTGGACGTTTTCCCAAAAAAATAGCGGCTTTTTTAAATTAGTAAATGCTCACGGGTTTAGGGACATTTTTTTAGACGTACTTCAGCTACATTGCTAGCAAATACAGGTGGAGACATCCTACAGTTAAAAAAATTAGGAGGATGGAAATCCAGCGCCGTAGCCGAAGGATACGTGAATATCTCGTTATATGGTCAAGTAAAAATGTTGTCCCATACAAAAAATCCGGGAACTTCGGTCTCTTTGTCAACTTCCGAAACCCAATACAATGTTAAGCAACGACATGGGCTTACATTTACGGTTCGCAATAATGAGAATTCAAATGTTGCAATTAATATTTACAATAATTCAAATTAGTTTTGGTTCTTAATATTTTTATTTATGTTATAATTTAATAAAATAAATACCAGTTGTTTGTATTAACTTATTTTTTTTAAACCAGCGTAACATGACATTACCATACAGGAAAAGTGACACATGCTTCTAGTCGGAAAAGTAGATAATTTTCCGGCTAGCGTGGAAGTGATGGTAAGTAATGAGTCATTTCCCTACCGTTATAAAGGTAATAAATGTCTATATTACTAACCGATTGTGAATAAAATATAATTTAATATTTCAATCCAAAAGAACAGGTACCTGAACATTCTTCAAATTTTTTTCAGTAATAATTTGGAAAATTTAACACTGGCTTACTTTTTCATATGTAGATAATAAGACTATACTTTTTTTAAGATACATGCAGAAAGAACACAGCTATCTGAACATATTCAAAAGTTGTTTTTAATTCACTCTAATTGTGCACTATGTTTACATTCCGTATATAGAGAGTTTTTAACGTTGGTAAAGGAAAGACCTGACAAAATGATAAAATTCCAAATAATATTTTATCTTCATTTAAGAACAGAAATACGGAGACACTACGTTAACAGTTACTACACGTTCAATGTTTATATGTTTTGATCCACCCTTCGACATTTTTATTTTGTTACATCTCTCTTACTATTAGAAATAATTTATTTCCATTTACACAAAATATTGTATTTAAAAAATAAACATGAAAACTTTCTTTGTACATTATCATTAATTTCAATTAGTAGATGCATATATTTTCTTATGCGCTAGTTACCTCTCAAATTCTCGTTTCCTTCCCCAATCTCCCCGTCTGCCAGGACATACCGATGGTCGAGAATGTATACTGAAACAAAAAAAAAACATAAAATCATTGTTGCTAATCAGGCACGCTGTTCTACTTTTAGCAGTTTATAAACATGGTGTAATAACTACGATAATACATATTTACTTAGTACCGTTCACGTCGTCTTTTGTTTTTACAACAAAATATCGCCCCAAGGTCGACGCTATTCTAAATCTGCTACGACGATGCGTGGCCTGACATGAATATTTATAGTTAGATAATTTTTATTATTTTCGTTTGTTTCACACCTGAAGATAAAGAGTCAAATGTCGCAACTGCTGAATAGCCAGATACCTCTAGGTACAATCTATTGCAATGATAACGGCACTCTATAAAACTAACCTACTTTCAACTTAGTTATTAGTTGTTTTCACTCACCAATACAGGGTGTCCAGAAAATGTTGAAAATAGGTAACATATGTAGGATTGCATGCTCAGGTTTTGACTTGACAAAGGCATTATACAATATAGACATTGTAGAAACCTCTCTGAGCTGTTTAACATTTCTTGTAATAATTCGCAAGACTAAGAGGAACAAAGGTTTATTTAGCGTCAAAAGTAACTCTCTAATCTTCAGGATTAGTGCAACGAGCGATAGTTTCAAAACCAATGTTTTACATGTAATAGAATGAATTTTCATGAAGTCATAATGAAATATTAAGAAATATTCAAAAGCAACCTATTTCGAAAGCACCATTAACTACAGTTAAATATTTTAAAGTATAAGGCAATCATCTGTAGATGAAACAGATGTATACAGTTTGGAATCACCCGCCTATAAAAGAGAATTGGCTCTAAGACTGTCACAGATATCATTAATGAACATATTAAACAGTAGAGGGCCAATAACTGAACCCTGAGGTACCTCATATGTGGCAATGATTTGAAATGAAGTAAAACCACGATATTGCATGCTTAGCAATCTCTCAGAAAAGTAAGATTCAAAGAAGTTTATAGACAAACTGAATTTAGAGTTTTTGAAGAGGCTATTAAATGCTTTAAACTTCCATGTTCAATTTGTGATTTAACATGAAGTATGTTATGAATAATAACTTCAAACTACTAGCCAAAACTGCTCAAAATTGAAATAGGCCTGTAGTTCTCAACTAAATTGTATCGTCTTTTTTGAAAATAGCGCAGATCCTAGTTTTAGTCCACATAGATGACAAAGTTGCAGTTTGAAGGACCAAATTAAAAACAACAGTCAAGATAGATACCAACATGAAATTGATGAAATTTTATCAAGACCTGTAGTTAACTTATTCTTAAATTTGTTCATGGCTTTTAAAACATATATCTGTAACCACATCAGGATTATTCAACATACAATTGGAGTCTAAGTCAACTACATCAAATAAAGATGAAGAAATATATTCTGATTGGAAAAAACTAACAAATGCATAAACAATAGTTTGAGGATCATTGGCACTAACACTATTGAAGATCATTGATTCTGTCTGTTGTCACAGTTCTGTATATAAGTTTTGTGTGCAATATAAATATCTAATTTTAACTAGTAAAATTGTCTTAGCAAATTATAAACTAAAGTGCAACTAAGGTGAAGTAAAAGTATTATTAGTCATAGTTGTATTGTGGCTAGTGCGTTTCGTTTTCTTGTACATGGAGCTTGCTTGATACTTGTGAGTGTATAGAAATAAAAGAATTTTTTTTAAATAGCAATCCCCAATTTTGACCATGCCATTTGAAAGACCGTGTTATTCTGCATACACACATCATGAACAATTATGGTGTTACATAACAAAAATTTCAAGAAAATAATGTTTGAAGACTTTAAAATTTAATTTTCACACGCTCTTTCAAATGGCATGATCAAAATTGGGGGTTGTTATTTAAAAAAATTGTCAATGATGTCATATCTCGAACAACGATGGCGTCACAAATATGCGTCGTATGTCAAAAAGTGCCTTTTTAAAAAACAAAATCGACGTGTCAGGGGATTTTTTCGAAAACTTCTCAATTTAAAAAATAATGAATTTATTCATTACTTTTCGAAAGCACTGTATTAAAAAATACACTGTCATTCAACATTACCCTCATAATCTACTATTAGCAAGGCTGTGTAATGTTTGATAAATATTTACAAATTAGTCATTTCAAATACATTTACAGTAAATTCTAGTTGAATCAATAATAGATATAATTTCACAACATCACATCCACATTTCACAATTCAAATCAATTATAATGAATCACGCACCTGTCTAGAGTAAGTTATTTATTTACGCATATTTTTTACTGGGATTTCATAGAATTGTTTTATGTTAATATATTTTTTTTCTTAAAATAATGTACCCAATGCAACATACACTACAAGCTTTGCCTATCAAAATTCAAGCGTATAGATAAATCGGTTGGTGTATGGGCTTTTTCATTTTGTGTTGAACTGTGGATTCGTTCAACCATAACTGCGTGGCAACTTGAGTAAATTAAAGCATTATTTGCTACCGAATGATTTGATGCAATAGTGAAATGTTAATACCAACAGAACTGTGAAGCAACACATTGCTAAGCTTAGGAAATGTTTTCTGTTGAATATTGCTCTCGTCAGATTGAACAAAATCTAAAAAAAAAACAATAAGGGAAAGCAAATAAATTGAACAGTATACCGCTCGATCACGTTTATTTTCATCTAATCTCGTTCTTTATGTCTTCCCGAATTTCGCTTAGGAATCTATCGATGTCTTTCTTTTTATTTATTTTATAGCTGCTTTACTTATTTTAGCTCTTGTCTACTTTGATTATTTGATATAATACGAAACAATGCATATTTCATTATTATTCCATGCTTCGCTGGATTCTGCAGAATACCGTGTCAAATCATTGCATCAAAATACACAAAACTGTAAAATTATTCACACTCGACCACTCTTGCGTAGTAATATAATTAAATTTGTTATAGATACGTGCCGGCATGTTTGAAAGTGTCGGTGCCTATAATTCAGTGAGAAATTTATATTTTGTTATTCTTTAAATGCCATCCTGCAGATATATTTTGTCATAATAAAAATTTGAAAGTTTTTAATACAGATTAATCTGAAAATGCATTAAAAACGCCCTTTTTATACAGGGTGCTTTTAAATGAAGTAGCAAAATTGATACCACAGATTCCTTAGGTGAAAATATATCGATTAAAATTTTTTTTTTTCGATATTTGTAAATAACTTCTTAAGTAATCCAAATATCTACATAAAATTTGTATATCGGGAGTGAGAAATTCAAATTTGTTTCTAATTTTGACGTTACTAGTAGAGGTCGCCACTTATGGCACAGCATGTTTCTTTTAAAAGGCAGAACTTTTTTGCAGCTTAATGTATCCATTTGACTATCGAAACAATCGATTCTCTTACCTGTTTTATTTGAAAAAGGTATGCCTTGCTGAAATTTGTAGGAGTAACCGTTTTTGAAATAATCTTATTTGAAATTCTCAGTGCACCGAGTAAAAACTGTTTTGGGTTTCAGGTAAAGTGCCTTTTCTGCTGAAAATACAGCAAAATGTTACTTGAAGAAGTTGTTCAGCATGGTATGGAGACGTGCAAAATTTCAAGAAGATCGGTGAGGATTTTTCAATAAAGCACAAAGATTGTATTAAAGCAGACATATCTTTTTGAAATTTTGCACGTCTCCATAATTTACTGAACAACTTTTTCAAGTAACATTTTGCTGTATTTTCAGTAGAAAGGGCACTTTACCTGAAACGATAACAGTTTTCAATCGGTGCACGTCAAAGATAAAAGCAAATTTGAATTTCTCGCCCGCAAAATCCCCCGAATTACAAATTTTATGTAAATATTTGGATGTTTTAAGAAGTTATCTACAAATATCGAAAATAAAATTTTAACTTTGACACCTTGTGTCTTTTTTATTATGCGACTTAGGATATAGTTTTCTCTTCTATGTACCACAGTTTACAGGTCTTGTTAAAAAAGAAAAAAAGAACATTTTTATTTGTTGTATTCTATCGTTAGCAAATCTAAACTTTTTATAATTTGTTTTACGCTAATGGAACTCTTAGGAGGATTTTCTTTTCTCTATTAAAGGCCAGTCATTTTACTAGTAAAATATGCATTAAAGTAGTGAATGAGATGCATGATACTTTCGAATGCATGTTTGATGATATTGCTACTTTATTATTGATAATATAGCTAAATAAGTAAAAATATATGAATACATCTTTAAACATGTTAAGCTTATTCGAAGTGATCCGTTCAAGAACATTATAATGCTTTATATTTTACATGTAGCTGCCATCAAAACGTAATAATTTCTGTGAAAAAAATTGTGCAGGTAAAATCTGGAGTGAGATGTAATAGTGGTTATTTTTAAAAGGTAGCAAAATCGTTGTTATGATGAGTTAAAATATAGTCTATAACTATCTAAAACGTTGTAGCATTTCTAGCGTTATTGCTACCTCATTTAAGAATTTTTAATTCAAGATAAAATAAAGGCGAAGCAATACTTCTGCACCTTCAAGACACTATTATATGCTATAACATAGGTTTATTTCCTATATGTGTTTCCCAACATTATTGTTTTCTAAAAATATAATAATGAATAAGAAAGTATATTGTACATGTTTTGTGAAATATAACACAACAGGACAAAAAACGATCACAAGTGTACTTCCTTGAGAATAGCATATACGTAAATGTAACTCGTCATCTCACTCTTGCCTTACCATACACATTTTATTGGACGTTATAACATCTTGTTTCCAAATTAACAATATATTATATAAATGCACATCATGCACTTGTGAATATGTATTTTTTCGAAGTTTAACCGCATTTTCGTGCGCATGAATTAAAAATAATGTTATTTGGCGTAAAAAATGTAAATTTTACTGCATCTATTTACCTCAAGTCATGCAATGTTTATTACAGTTAGACACTTTAGTATGTCGCAAAGACAATTTTTCTGCAACTGCTTATACAAATAAAGCATAAGAAATTAAATCAGCTTGTATGAAATAAAATAGGTAGTGATATTATGCGTCATTATATGATTCTTAACTTTTTGTTTCTTTACAGTTTTTTGAGTTCCAAACCGATTATCAACAAAATTAATTTATTTGGTCAAGTGCATTTTTATGCAGTTACTTAAACATATCTCAGGATGGTCATGCAAAACAATAATAATAAGAAGCCGCCATCTTATATAATATTGTGTATTATCGGGGTAATACCATAAGAGCTCAGATTTACCCGGATATTTTTTTATGTTCCTTTTCGAGTACTTACTGTCGTGGCAATTTCGTGGCAATTTAACGACAGGAGTTAAATTACCTACGAAAGTAAGTATCTACGAGAAAATAAACATAAAAAAATATCACACGTATTACCAAATCGACACATTTGGATAAATTTGTGATTTTGACATCTAACAATTTTAAACTGACGTTATTTTTAATAAATAAAGTAACATAGCGTTGCTATGATAACGTAATTTATCCGCTTTTTTTATCCAGTTGCATTTTCTGTTCCTTCCTATTTAGCCGATAGCAAACCACGATTTTTGCGTTCGTCAATGGGATTTTTTATATTTTATGAGTGGAATTGTCAGAAATATTTTTCAACGTCTTTCGGAGTCAGACTCATTTCAGAAAGGTCCAGTTCCTGGAAGACTTGTGAGTGTTAGATGATTTGGAAGAAGCTATTCTACACGAAATTAAAGACGACCCAAATACTAGATCTAGGAAGATAGCTGCAAATCTTAATGTAATCATAATTTGGTCCTTTCTGAAGCATCTACAATTATATCCGTATTACATACAAAGGGTTCAAGGATTACTGCCTGTTCGCCAGAATTTTGCCATTAATTTTTGCAAAAAATTGAACGAAATGTTGACTTTACCGCTGGCATATTGTCTATAGAAAAAGCTAATTTTTCCAGAGGTGCTAAAATGACACGTTTGGTCTGATGAAAACCCTAATGCCACAATGGAGTCTCAATTTCAACATCAGTTTACTTTGAGTTTTTGGGTGGGTGTTACTGGAAATTTTCTTCTTGTACCTTTCTTTTTACCAAGAAGTTTAACCGATGCCTCCTACAGATATTTCGTTGAAAACGTTTTACCTGAACTACTTGAGGATGCGGTAAGACAAACAATGTGGTGTATGCACGACACGGCTCCCCCCATTTTAGTTTCACTGCTCGTGCATTTTGAAATGAAAGATTCGGTAATAACGTGATTGAACGAGACACTCAAAAACTAGGTCAAAGTTGGCCACCCAGATCACCTGATCTGAACCCTATTGATTTTTTTTGGGGGACATCTCAAAACATTAGTTTACAAGGTTCACATTGAATCTGAGGAGCACTTATGCGGACAAACGATAGCTGGTTATGATGTGATAAGAACTGCACCTGGAATTTTTTCACGTGTTCGTAGTTTCAAGAAGATCTGAAGCATGTATTTTGGCTGAAGGTGGTTATTTCCAACATTTGTTATTATTTTTAGCAATGTAATGAGTGCCGTTAAAATACACTCGATTAAATAAATCAGTTTTGTTTTTAACAGGTTTGGGATACGAAAATTATATGCAGGCTGATATATTCTTTTTAGCAAATAATGTTCGGCGATATCCACATCTCCGCCACTGCTGGTAAGTTTCTAATACTGGTAATTTTTTGTTTTGTACTAGACATGCACACCTAATTTGGTTAAGTTATCAAAACGTGATTTAGAATTTTTGACGCGCTGTAGCTATACCTTTTTATAACAATAAAACTCTTATTTTTGGCTACCGAATACGCTTCTGGATTACCTACTTAACAAACACCTTGTATTTAGAAATGGGAAAATTACTAAAAAAGCTTGCCAACCCATATTCTGGCATCTAGAACCCTCCATGGAGGTGTTACACAACCCACCTTGGCATTCCTTCTCGCATAAGTCCTTATCGTAGTTATGATGAGTAGTATCGCAAATACCCTCGCACTTCTGACAAGTACCATCAAAAGCGGAACAGTACTCCCACTGATTGCAGGTCTTTTGGCCACATTTCACCCCGTCCACGGTCAAAGAGCACCGCACGCTCTGCAAAGTGCATAACATCAACACCAACGCCGAAAATTTACACAAAACCCACATTTTGGACACAAAATTTCACATTTTAAGCAACAGGTAGGGTACGTGTCTTGTCGAAAAGGATGCAACAGGTGAACCGCGGCGACTTGACTGTACTCAGCTACGTTTTTACCTGCGTGAGTCACTGGCCGTGTAGAGAACCCGTATGCAGATGGTCGTAAGGCTCAAAGTGGTTTGCGTGGGTCGTGGTATTCGGAGGGAGGGGTGGTGTCCATATTCCATACCTGAAACTGGCGTTACGTCGGTTTCTATCTCTTTATGGAGGACTGTAACAATTGTCTTTTAATTATTGTACAACGACCGTCTGGCGGTGGAATTCCGATTTTCACTATCTACAGGGTCATCAAAGGGAAGGCGTCGGGTTCTACAGGGTGAGCTGAGTTTAATTAGTCAAAATTCAGGAATAGATTACCTACGAAATTTCTAGTAAAAATGTAACATACCTTTTATCACGCTCTCCAACAGAGATATATACAGGGCGATCAAGTTCAAGGAAAAAATGGCAACCAGCTACCGCAAACAGTATTTGTGACTTTTAACAATAGAATCATTGTCTTTGGCGTTAGGGAGTAGTTATTTCAAAGCCAACCTGCCTGGATATTTATGTATTTGTTTAATTTAACATTACATATACAGTTATTTACTGTATTAGAAAGGTATATTAAGCAATTTATTTCAAATCTCCTACAATTCTTATCAATGAAGTAATATGTATGATCTCTGATACCAAACATCTAGGTATGCTAATGAGCAATTCCACAGACAAAGCTCTATTCAATAATTATATAAAATACAAATTAAGCTAAATTTACTAACCTGATTTAATGAAAATTTTCTATAAATATCTAAGTTCACTTTTAAAGTTGTGGGAACTCGAAAATTCAACCACAATAGATAAGATCTGACCTACTCCTGCATTTTTAGGATTGCTTCTTCAGGTGGCCTCCTTTAAGTTGAGTCAAATTATTAAAATTATTTGAAACTAAATATCAACAATGTCAAAATTAACTTTAACCTGTCAATCAATTACCTACTTATTTAATGAAATTTTTTTTACCCTTTATGTAATTGTTTTTTTTTATATATTTTTAGGTATTAACAATATTGTGTGAAACTAACTCTGCGGACTGAAGCCCCGACCAGCGTTAAATTGCACCCACAATATCTATCCGTCTATTCTTTATTATTAGCTTTTGTAACATTTTTTTACTGTATTGGAAAGGTATTTTAGGCTAATATAAATCAAATCTCCTACAATTCCTATTAATGAAGTCATATGTAGGTTTGTTCTCTGATATCAATCATCTAGGTATGCTATTGAAGAATTCCACAGACAAAGCTCTATTCAATAATTATCTAAAATAAAAGTTAATGTATATAAATTTACTAACCTGGTTTAATGAAAACATTCTATAAATAACTTTTAAAACTGTGGGAACTCGAAAATACAACCACAATAGATGAGTTCTGACCTATTTCTGTATTTTTAGATTGCTTCTTCAGGTGGCTTCAAATTAAGTCAAATATCTAACTATAAAAATTATTATACAACTAAATTAAAATTATTTGAAATTAAAAATCGACAATGTCAAAAGTGACTTTAACCTGCCAATGAATTTTAAATTAAACATGATAATTACCTACTTATTCAAAAAAATGTTTAACCTATATGTAATCGTTTTTTTATATATTTTTAGGTATTAACAATATTGTGTGAAACTAATTAGTAAAAAAATAGTAGTAGTAGTTAAATTGTCTAACTGCAGGAATTCGGGATTTCAAGAAAAATAATTAAATTCAACATACCTTCTATATCGCTCTCCAACAGAGTACTGGGTGATCAAGTTCAAGGTAAAAATTCTAACCAACTACCGTACTTAAACAATATTGTGACTTTTAACAATTATTCTACATTAGGTAGCAATTATTCTGAGACCCCCGACTAGATCATCTTTTGAGACTTTATATACATAACAAAATTAGACAGCCACTAATTGACCAAGGTATGTTTTCTTTTTTCTATCTTATTTATTGAAACAGTTTTGTAAAAAATTTTATATTTATTAACCGGATACTTCTTGTGACAATATGTACATAGTGTTTAACAAAATTGGACATGTTCAAAAAAGCGGGCGAGATGATAATGGGATCATCACGGCGATAACGATGATAATGACAATAGTGACAATGATAAAGCAAAGATAAAGATGATGATGACGATTGAAGATGAAGAGGTTTGAAGATGATGTGAAGATTGAAGACGGTGATGAAGATTGAAGATAATAAAGATTGAAAATGATTATGAAGTTATATACGAAGATGATGATTACGATGAAGATGATGTTAACATACATTTATTAAGCAAACCCCACTTATTTTTCAATTTTCCCTAGGAATATTGCCATGTCCTTTGAAACACCCTGTATTTATATCAATCTCCTTAATGGTGAAACATTTAAAGTGGAAAAAATACTGAAACAATACTCGTATATTCCAGCTATTCCACTTCGATGCTTTTGGCATTTTCGAGGGACCTAACTCCCTTGGCCACCCCTCCAGCGGCTCCCATGCTTGTATATCGCCGGCATAATTTCGTTAGAGTTCGTCGAACGACGAAGGTGTAAAGCGATACATATCTCAAGCGGCACTAGAAATTGTAAAATCGGGTCGATTTCGAAAGCAGAGTTCCGTGTTCTAGTACAATATGCTGCTTCGCACCAAACCTGACTTTAATTTCCACTCGTTTCATTGTAAACAAATGGAGAGCTTGTCTGTATAATAAGAATTGTAAATATTACTCCTGTTCGTAGTCGCAGCTGACATCTAATTTTTTGTTGGGGGGAGGAGGTGTCTTAAAGTGTAATTGTACCAAATTGTATTTAGTCGCAGCAAGATACGTGAAAAAACGGGTCTAAATAGGGAAAAGTTCCGTACAAGATGGATCGGAATGCGGTTTTCTGCATTTGCTTCTAAAAATTATTAATCCAAAATTCACCTAGGTGGGAATATGCTGAAATTCGTAGTTGCATCGCTGCAGCCAAAAATGCATTTTTTGAGACGCCCTTTGGACGACTTAATAAATTTGTAAAAAAGAGTCGGAATTGGCCCAGAATGGGTGCCCTGGGGTTTTTGAGGTCGCTGATCACGATTATGATGTCCAAATTGCCACCCTGATCACCTGGGGCTCAGGAACGCCGACGAAAGTCATCTCCGTGGAACTCTCACAAAATTCATCCCGGGAAGGAAAAACACTTGGTGCCCGGGGGTTTTTTGGGTCGCTGAATTCAAATATGGCATCGGCGAACACCCCCCAGACACCTGGTGCGTCCCAACCGGGACATGAACGTCATCTCCGTGGAACTCTCACAGAATTCATGCGGGAAAGGAAAAACACTTGGTGCCCAAAGGTTTTTGGGTCGCTGAATTCAAATATGGCATCGGCGAACACCCCCAGACACCTGGTGCGCCCCAACCTGGACATGAAGGTCGTCTCCGAGGTTCTCCAGATATACTCGAAAAAGACGAACGGAAAACTGTTAAGGGGGCTTTTTGGGGCATCTCATGATTTCATACATTCATTCATGCGTAACTCCCCCTGGGGCCCCCAAAAAGTTCATCTAGCCCTGTAAGAATGACGAGAATAATCTCCGGCTACATCTCCAAACTTTGCCAAGCGGCCTTTCACTTTTTTGGGTTGGGGCGCATCAGGTGTCTGGGGGTGTTCGCCGATGCCATATTTGAATTCAGCGACCCAAAAAACCCCCGGGCACCAAGTGTTTTTCCTTTCGCGCATGAATTGTGCGGGAGTTCCACGGAGACGACCTTCATGTCCAGGTTGGGGCGCACCAGGTGTCTGGGGGTGTTCGCCGATGCCATATTTGAATTCAGCGACCCAAAAAACCCCCGGGCACCAAGTGTTTTTACTTTCGCGCATGAATTGTGCGGGAGTTCCACGGAGATGACGTTCACGTCCAGGTTGTGGCGCACCAGGTGTCTGGGGGTGTTCGCCGATGCCATATTTGAATTCAGCGACCCAAAAAACCCCCGGGCACCAAGTGTTTTTGCTTTCCCGCATGAATTCTGTGAGAGTTCCACGGAGATGACGTTCATGTCCCGGTTGGGACGCACCAGGTGTCTGGGGGGTGTTCGCCGATGCCATATTTGAATTCAGCGACCCAAAAAACCCCCGGGCACCAAGTGTTTTTCCTTCCCGGGATGAATTTTGTGAGAGTTCCACGGAGATGACTTTCATCGGCGTTCCTGAGCCCCAGGTGGTCAGGGTGGCGATTTGGACATCATATTCGTGATCAGCGACCTCAAAACCCCAGGGCACCCATTCTGGGCCAATTCCGACTCTTACAAATTTATTAAGTCGTCCAAAGGGCGTCTCAAAAATGCATTTTCGAATGCATTTTTGGCTGCAGCGATGCAACTACGAATTTCAGCATATTCCCACCTAGGTGAATTTGGGATTAATAATTTTTAGAAGCAAATGAAGAAAACCGCATTCCGATCCATCTTGTACGGAACTTTTCCTTATTTAATCCGCAACTTGCTGCGACTAATTGTACTTTTGTTAATAGACATCTATGTGATAGACAATGATGGTTAGATAGGCAACATCTAGATCTAAATAATACTGGCCATCTGTAATAGATGCTTCTCAAATCTCTATTCGATAAAATTGAATCCTGAACCCATTTATTAGAATGTGCGATGGTGGTGGTAGTTGAGAGGGGCCTACGGTTCGGGTTTTGCATTTTTTTGTGGAATATGTGTGCACTCCGACCTGCCTCAAAGCTATACCTACTCTATTTTGTTAGATTTTTGTTTATGTGAATACAGGAATTTTGCGTTGTCGTTAAACCTTATTTTTGCTTTAAATTTATTAGTCCATTTGTTCAGGGTAAGGGGTTAAGTGATAAAGAATAATATCTATTTTGGAAAACTAGCGAGAGTCAACAGTATCAATCTAAACGAAAACTTGAATAATGGTAGAATTTTCCTTAACTCAAAATAATACAGTCCATTTAATTCTGACAAGGCTAAACCAGCGAATAAGTGTGTCAACTTTCCAATGCTCTACTTTATTACTTTTTGTGGCGTTTTAATTTTATAATAAATATATCAGAATAATATGTTTGTGTGATTATTTTTCTTTAGTTTAATCAATGAATTTGAGAGTGTAATTTTAATTTTGAGGATGTTTAACGCTTTCCTGTTCCTTCAGTTGCGACTGTTCTTACCTTGTTTGTATTGTCTTTTCTGACGATGAAAATAAACACGGTCGATATTATGACTGGAATTTGATGAGGATAGAAATTCTCAATTAATATCATCTATCATTTTAATCTTTTATGAAATTACAAGATGTTTTCAAAAAGTGGATATTTCTCCTCCTATGATACTCTGCATATAATTTTCTGTCTCTCTTTATCAAGTCAAAGTTTGTTTTCGTGTTCATTACCTCAACGCAGTGGCGTGTCCAGAATTTTTGTAAGAAGACATCCAAATAAGAACTTAAATATTTAGTACTCTCCGTTCTTCTCATATAATTGATAAAAATATATCCCACGTAAAGTAAGTAGTTTTGTCTAAAAAGAAAAAAATATTCAATGTGTAACTTTAAGTGCAGTAGTAGTATGTGTTTCCTAATTTAAAATTATTATTATTTTCTAAATCAAATAAATAACCGAGTTATAATTAATTTTTAAAACTGTACCCAAGTTGCTATCCACGCCGCCCCTGAACAGCGTCCGAGTTTCACTGCAGACTATGTTTACAGTGTTGCCAGTTGTGACCACGTATGTAAGTAACGGAGCTACAAAAAGGGAATAGCTGCAATTAATAATCTTGTAAATACAATGCTTTTTGATGACATTGAAACTCATCACACCTTTTTATGTCAAAGAATGGAACAGAAAAACAATATTCTAGTGCACTGTACGAGTGCGTGAAAAATAACAAAAATTGACGGATGTATTGATTAATTATTATTATTAGATAATAATACTGATAGGTAGATTTTCATAATTTATATATTAAGTAATGCCAGTGAAGCTTAATGTTTTAAAATATTTTGTTTTGTTTTAATAACTGTACATAGTTAAAAATTACTAAATTATTAATCTGATAGCTTTAAAATATTTTATTTATTTTTATTTTTACTTAGTTTGTTTTAAAATATCAGTTTTTAATATAAAGTATTTGTTACTATTTTTTAAATCTCTGTCAATGTCCCCTAAATTACTCTTACATTGACCTAGTTTATAAAATACTGCATAAATTCTCTATACAATATATCAAACCAGAGAAGCATGGACAATAGATATGATACACGTTGGATACCTTTTAAATAATCCCACAAACAGCACTTACGTTTGATCGAAATGCGCCTTGCTGCAAGTTTTCAGTGTTTATTACTATTAAGACTGTGCGTTGTTTATTTCTTCTACACAAATACTGTCCGACAATGGTCAAAATCAAATTTGCACTTCTGTTTGCTATTCTATTGTGCAGAATTATTTGTATCTTGTGTATAGTTTGTGAACATATTGTATGCAATTATATTAAACAAAATAAGTGTCGTTTTATGTAAACAAGATACAAATATGGGTAAGAGAGAAATAAGTATAAGTTAAAATTTGAAGTATAATTTGAAATGTTCCCATACGTTAGTATATCCCGTCTATGGCACCCTGAACAGTAACACGCACCTGTTAGAATTATAACCGTCAACAGAGAGTATCAAAGCGGCAAAATAACAAATGGCCGGTGAGCCGAATATGTCACAGCTTCATTTTGATTTTGACTTGGAACTTGGAATTAGTTTCCCTTTTGTAGCATAAAGAGGAGCACGTTTTAACAGGGGAGATAATTTCACCAGTTTTCTGCGTGAGTTTTTGCTGAAATCGAATTCAAATTTGTTTAGTGCAGTGTAATATTTTGCCAAGTTTAAATTCGTAATAATTTAAAGTGGTATTTTGTGAAATGTGTTATTCTGTATAAGTATATAGTAATCTTATCTTAAGTTGTGTTTTCATTAGCAAGTGTCTGGGGTATTATGATAAAAAATATACATACGAATTATAAAAGAGCTAAAATATGGTTAAAGTTTCAATTTTATCAAAAGAAGACGACGTCTGCAAGAAGACCATATCAGATGGATTATCCCTATCGACACGTATCGTATAAGAAAATGTTTGCAATATTAGTTCAACATTTTAGAGATTATGGGAGTTTTGAACGCCAGTACGCTAATGTTGAAAGAGAAGAAACTCATAAAGTAAGAATCTTGCACCAAACATGACGTAGAAGAGGACTAGTCACGTAACTAAAAATTATTATGTACTTATGTATTATTGAGCTTTCTATTAGTTGAGTTGTTGCTGTTTAGATAGATTTTTTGTTTATATGAGATAATAGAACATCCACTAAAATAAAAAAATGTATATCAGAGCAGTTTGGACATTTGCTTTCTAATACAACTTCTTTCCCCATCTTGCACTTCAATAATGAAATATGACAACAATGCTGGGGACACTGTGATTCGATGTTTGGCGCTATGTTGTCAGTGGTGTACTATGAAAATTACTAAAAATGGCAAAAAATAATCAGTTTTGTGACGGAATTTACAAAAACAAACTTATGCTATGTGTTTGTAAAGGTCACAGGCACCCCCCCCCCAAACCGGACCCCCACTCAAAGTTACACCCTGTATAACTATTAATTATTATAAGAAAAGCTGTGGCAAACACGCCACTGCTCAAACGCATCTTTCATTTTGACGTTTCGTCGTACAACTCACTCAGTGGCATTGTGGAGTAGAGAACGGTAACAAATTCAGTGTTCGGTGTACGTGAGTCGGTCGATTCTCAAGCCGTTTCGTGTTGCGGCATAATAGATACGGAAACGGCACAGTAAAAAGACGTTCGCGGTGAACGCCTTTATGATGGGATTCATGTTACCCCATATTTATCGCGGAAGTTTTACTAGCCACCGCGAGAGCCGTATTTCAATAGCTTTATCGGCTGCGGCCTGGTTATTGGATTGTACGTTACAGACCTACCGGCATCTAGCAACGTGAATATTGCGTTCCCCAAGATTTTATATGAGTTATATCCGAAAGAAAACACACATTAAACTGAGGAAAAGGTGTCTATCATTTTTTTGTTACTCATTTCCTTTGACTACGAAAATAAATGAAGCAAAGTAATGCCTATATATTAAGAGGCGACACTTTTCTCTTGTTTCCACAAGCGACCCGGAATTAGCTGATTTTCATTATAAAGGCGCCTGTTTGATACCTTAAGACATAGTGTTTAACAAAATTAGATCAGGTACAATTGGTAAATGATTGAAGTTTTCATTCATTCAATTTATGTTACTTGAAGACTTTTTATGAAAAAAAATTATAATAACTGACTATATGCCTTTCTCTTTGGACTTCATATACACAGTGTTTAACAAAATGACGATGGTGATGATGATAAAGAGGAAGACAAAGATAATGACAAAGATGAAGATGATGAAGATTAAATATGATGATAATAATGAAGATTGCAGTCATAATGAAGATAATGATGAACATAAAGATGCTGGAGATAATGATGAAAATGAAGATTATTCAGATGAATGTGATAAATATGATGATGATGATGTTGCTGATGACATATTTTTTTATAGTTTTAGCTTTACTTTTGACATTAGACGTGAATAAGTTGTTTTTAAACTCGAATAATGCATCGTAGCATTGCTTCCTCTTTGTTCTTGAGACACCGCGTATATTACAGCATATTTCGCGGTTTCGTAACATCTATTCAGCGCAGTTGGGCCCAAAGAGAATCGATACGTTAATTCATCTGATGATAGCGTGATTCGGAATCCTTTGATATACTCCTCACTGCCTCAGTTTTTTTTATGGGGTTGTCATGGTCCCGGCGTGTGACGTCAGCGGTATTTTCACTAACGAGGATTCGATGAATAAGCGAACCCAGCTGGGCAGAAATAAATGCCCTACTGGAGGAATTCCAGCGCACTCCGTGTTAAAGCTGATAGGCTGATATCCCACGGTGGTCGTATTAAAAAAATTGGGGGTAGTGCTTCGACGGATTCTGTACATGGTGTGGAGAGAGGAAGTCTCCATTCTTTGCTGAAACAAAAAACCTTGTTCATACACAGGGTGTTTCAGAAAAAAGGTTACAAACTTTAGAAAGAAACCTTATATGGCATGTCTCCTAAACCCAACCATTTTCGACAATAAAAAATTCAGGTAATTAAGAAATCCCACCATAATTTTGTGCATTAAATGATCATAAAATGCAATGTTTACCCCTTCTTTCAATTTATTTATGTTAAGTGTTTTTAATATAACAACTTTTTTTCGTTAATCAGTAAAATTCAATATGTCGATATTGTAGAATGTGGCAACAACGCGTGAATGTACTCGAGGACCGTCCAGGAGTACAGGTCAGTTGGTATCTGAACTGGAAAGTGTTAATGTGTTTGTCGCTTGTTGGAAGTGCTTTTACGTACCACAATTGTTTTAATTTTTCTTTGGTGGAGAAAAATTTACATACTATACAAAGATCACATGTTGTCATAGTTTTTCGATTGATGTTTGGTGTAGGATCATAGGAGATCATCTAATAGGACCTTCTGTCTTGTCAGCCGGATTGACATATTTGAATCTCGTGGAGAATATTCTACCAAAATAGTTCAAAGATATACTGGTAAGAGCAAATGTGGTTTTCAGTATCAAAATTATATTTTTGAAAATCGCTGTCCACGTGGTCGGCCAGTTCGTACACCCGAGGCAAATCCACTGGATTTTTATCTATGAGGACACATGAAGACATTAGTTTATGCCAAAGCGGAAACTGAAAATGACTTGCGAGAATGGATTTTAGTCGCTACCCATAAAATAGGGACATATCTTGGTAGTGCGCAAAAATTAGATTCATAAGTTCTACCCTTCTCTGTTCGAAAATAAAACTCTAATACAGATTTTGCAGGACAAAATTTTACAATAGTTGTTTGTCTTCGGATTTTCTGTCATCACTACAAATCAAGCTGGCGCGTGGTAGGCAACCCGCAAACCCGCTTAGCTTGGCGCAGCGAACTAGTGTATTCACACTGTTGCCACGTTGTGATAAAATTCCTCGATATAATAACTCGAGTTATGGCTTGAGTTATGTCCTTGAACTACTTAACTGCTTTGTTCATTTATATCTTATACTCAAGTTATGGTAGTCAAACCTCTAACACTCTGTATATTCTAAAAGTTGTAAATTTTCTTTATGTGTTTAGGATAGAAATAAGCTATAATTTAATATACAGGGTGATTATTTATTGATAGGACGTAGAGCAAGAGTGTATAGAAGGGTTATAAATAATAATATGATGATTTAATAACTTACCCCTATACAAAGTCGTACCCTTGAGGAGATATGCGCTATGAATGATGAATAATTTATAGAAAGAATACATATACTTTAATTCTACACGATTACCCTTAGAAGAAAACAACGACCGACAAGTCGAGAAGAGCGAAGCCGAAATACTTAAAACTTTCCATGTAAGAAACCGAAGTTCTAACCAAACTTTTTTAATTATCAAGCCGTTAGGGTCACCGGCCTGCTGAATATTATAATAGCTGTTTATTCTTATCGCTGCCAGCGATTTATTAATGGGTCCACAGTTGAAACTTTAGGGCTTCGATTGAAGTAAGCTTGAGGCGTCGTCCATTATTAGAGTTTAAAAGTTTCGCGATGAGTTAAGAGAGTTGCTTTCAATACACGTTGTTGTATTCGTTAGATATACAGGGTGAGATACATTTTAGATTATAAAGGGTGGTTCTTTGTTGATCGGAAATTTAACACAACTTATTTCTACCTGGCCTGAAAACTAAGGGCTGGTACTTTCAGTCTTATTTAACCATGATTAACGTACTAAAACAGTTGATCAAATTTAACAGAGATCTTTTGGGGACTTTTGACATTAATTATGATTCATCATGATTAAAATGTGGGTGTGGTGCTGTTAGAGTTAACGGACCTATAGACCCCCGATTAATGCACAAATCAAGGTTTCGTAACCTCACATTTTGGTTTCTCTATCATTCTACTATTATTTTTAATTGAAATTGTGAAATGGATCTCGAAGAGTTAAATGAAATTTTCGATAATAATGTTGAAGATTTTGTAATCAATATGAGGAGATATACAGTTCAAGCAAGAAAATATTATTTTGTTGATTTGGATGATAAAGAGTTTTTCCGTAGGTTTCGTTTAAAAAACGACACTGTGAATAATTTGTTACGTGAATTAGAACCACATTTACATAATAATACACAGTAAGTTTTTCAAACTCGTTCATAAATAGTAGAACCTGAATATTTATTGTAGATATCATGAACTCTCCATTAGAAGTCAACTTTTATTGACGTTGAGGTTTTACAGCACCGGTAGTTTTTATATTACAATTGGGGATTTTATCGGTGTCCACAAGACTACAGCAGGTCGAATAATAAAAAGAATTACAAATGCTATTCTATTGTTTTCTTTATTCATCTTTAAATAATGTAGAAAAGCTCGTCCTGTACCCTGTCACCACAACTATTGCACATCCAACATCTAACAAATTATACTTTTTCAAAAATTCTGGTTTATTTTGCGTTTGAACACCGAACACGTATAAACTAAAAAGAAAACAAGGTTACATAACCTCAAATCAACAATCCAGAGAACTATTTCTCTATTATTTCTGTGGTACATGGTACATTACAACTATTTTTTAAATATCCATTGCTGCCAACAAAAGATTCGTTTGACGTTTGACGTTCGTAGTGAGTAATGACAAGTATTTTGTAACATTTATGCACCTTAAAAGAAGAAGAAAGAAAGAAAAAAAAAGAGAGATTTTCAACAGGAAAATAATTTGGAGATGTTTCTGAAAAAATATAATTGATAACATTAGTCTTTCTGTCAAATTCCAAAGATAACACTTTCGATTGAAAAATCATCCCATTTCACAGCACGAGTCCCAAATTTTTTTGTGTATTCTCACTACATATTGATATATGTATAGTTTGTATGAGATACCTAAAAGTTCGTTATTGCTATAAAGCGTTTAAAATTGGGAAAACTGGTAACTAAAATTGAAGGAAAACCCGAAAAATCACAACGTAAACACAGCTTCCATAGCATATTCTTAACACTCTGCACCAAATTTCAGCTCTATCTGTTGAAAAATTATAAGCTAGATAGCATTTAGTAAAAACGATATTTTTTTTACAATATTTCAGCAATAAAAAGGCGCATTTTTATTAATTTGACAATGCTGAGCCATGACAAACAGACCACTCTGCATAGAAAAATAAAGGCGCTCCTATCCCGGACACCCTGTATAATTTTAAGTGGAATTTATTTCACATAAAAAAAATCTTTCACGATTAAACCTGTGCTAACTGCCAACCTTTAGCCGAAATTTATTTTTATCGCACTACATTCCGCCTGACATTTTCGTCCCTTTAAACAGAAACCTAGTCCATTAAACCGCCTGATCATCAACTACGTAGGACGGCAGGCACCATCGCCGCAGTCGTTAGGCCCCCTACTACGAAGGAACAGATTTTATATCGACAGGATCGACCATAATTGAGGGTAGAGGAGGCTACGCCAATAAAATGTTATTAGAAATTAAACCGAGAGCCCTATCCCTTACCCCGAAAGGCTTATCCGCAGCCACGCAGCTAAATGAAGGTTCGTACGTAAGGCAAACAAATAAAATATGTTTTATTGCACGGGATTTGTGAACGTGGAACAAACAAGCAGGCAATCTTTATGACTTCCAAAGTTGGCGAAATCCTAGTACCTACCTGTGTGATAACGGAGTACACAATTAATATACATAATTGTTTGCATAAATATTTGGAAGATATACAGAGATAAAGAGAATTTATGCTTTATATGACATTTATTAATAATAATAAGATAGTCTTTTTGTAGATAATATAAAGATTACAATGTTTACACACTTGAAACAAACAATTTCTCTTGGGGTACAAGATTTATCCAAAGAAATTTTTTTTAAGTACAAGTGACTTTTACCGTTGAGTGAGAAATTATAGATAGAGGCGCAACCTTAATGGTGAAATGCTACAAGTTTAACACCCTGTATGTTGAAAACAAAGGCTCTAATAGAAAATATCTATAGGGCAAAATGTTTTTAAAGTCGGACAAGAAATAAAGGCCTTCATGTTTGACGTTCCGTTATGTTACACCGTGTTTTACAGTAGGGGTTTTTTGAGCCCGAGATTTGTTCTTCTGTCGAGAACTGTTGTTACCGACAGTCAATTTTGAGTGTTCTGAGTGATTCAATGGTTTAACAAGCAAAGAAAACCTCCGTGAACAATAAGTTGCCGATAAATTGACGAATCTTAGAACCAAAGAGATGCTATTACCTAATACTATCTCGGGCCCAAAAGTGTATACGCATTTCGCCATAAGGTTGCGCCTCTATCTACATATAATTTCTCACTCAAGGCTTTTACAAATACAATTCTATAAAAAAAAAGTATAGTGCGAAAACAATTTCATAATACACTTCTGCACGGCACTGGAAATCGATGTGCAATAATATAATGAATAATTTGGGAATATGGTTCCAAACGAACAGTCTTCATTTCAATATAGGCAAAACATTTAGAATGAGGTTTCACAATAAACAGAAATCGTGTAATAATATAGATATTACTTTTAATGAAAAACAAATTTCAAATGATACTGACCATGTTAAATTTTAAGGTTTTTACAAGGTGACAGCGGAAAGTGGGAACATGCTGTAACTTTTTTTATGACTGCTGATAACAATTTCAAATTGGGTGGGTTTATACTAGATGGTGCCATGAATTCTTTGAGGTCATTTCGGATTTCATGACATTTCCGGTTTCACCGGAAATCACCGTAAATTTATATTAAATGGGACACATATATTTTTTGACATTGTTGGAATCAGCGGATCATTTTACGTATGGTAGGACCAATTTTCTGACACATTTTCTGGATGTAAGTAATTTTTTTAATTTTTTAAAATAAAACTAGAAGGCCGCGACTGGCAGAAATTGTTTTCTTTTTTGTTTCTAATTATGGGAAAAATTTTAAATTTGAATATTTTTGTACATTTTTTAGGTTATTACCACTAAAAATTTCGATTTATTGTATTTCAACTCATTTTTTTCGAATGTAAAGAGGGTGGGCCCTATTGATATTTTAATAAAGGATTTTTTTCTGAATTTTGTGGTATACTCGCATCAAGAATTCAGACGTCTTACGTCACAGCTGACGTTACACATTTGTTTTTATTGTCAACGTAATTTTCGATATTTGGTCGCGTAAAAAACAATAATTTTTTGCTATTTAATGCAATATATAATGCAAACTTTCAGTGTAGTATATAGTTTTATTACTATCAATTGCAGTTTCTTAAATATTTTGATGAAAATATAATGAATTATTCATTTGTTCGTATGACGTAAGTCGTCTGAATTCTTGTCGGGAGTATACAACGATTTTTAAAATCCGGTCAAACCGGAAATGCCATGAAATCCAAAATGACCTCAAAAAATTCCTGGCACCATCTAGTATAAACCCCCCCATTTTCAATTTTTTATCAGCGTGTTCCCACTGTCCGTTGTCACCCGGTATATAGATAAATATCTGAGTTGGAAAATTCATTGTGAAGATGTAATAACGAAATTAAAGTCTATTATATTTCAATATATAAGGACACATATTGTTTAAAAGTCACCAAATAGTAAGTTATGCAGATGATGTGGCCATTATTGCTAGAGATAGTAGGGAATTAGAAGAAGTAACGAGAAAACTTGTGGAGGAAGCAAGTAAAGTGGGATTGCAGATAAATCAAGAGAAAAGTAAGCTGCTGAGAACAGGAGAACAAAACAAGAATACAAATTTTAAATTGAGAACAGAGCATGGAGAGATGGAGTTTGAAGAAGTTCAAGAATATGTGTATTTGGGGGCGCTAATAACAGCTAACTGTGATGAGGAACAAGAAATAAATAGGAGAATAATAAAAGCAAACAGAAGTTCGGCAGCAGTCAACCACTTATTGAAATCAAAAAATTTGTCCAGACGAGTAAAATTTAGAATGTATAAAACAATTTTGAGACCGACAGCGCTGTATGGTAGTGAAACCTGGGTTCTCAATAAGAAGTCAAGAGAAAACCTTTTAAGGTGGGAAAGGAAGATCTTAAGAAGAATTCTAGGTGGTAAGAGGACAGAGGAAGGCTATGTAAGGAGAAATAATGAGGAAATATATGGAATGTACCAGGCACCAACAATAGACGAAGTTGTAAAAGCCAGGAGAGTGCAGTGGCTAGGCATCTAGAACGTATGGAAGATGAAAGGGCAGTTAAGAAAATAGTAGGGAGTAAACCTAACTACAAGAAAAAAGAGGTAGACCGAGGAAGCGATGGAGAGAGGCAGTGGCAATAGATCTAAGGGAAAAAATGTAACGGATTGGAAAAGAAAGGCAAAGGACAGAATGGAGTGGAGGAGAATAACACAGCTCTGGGCCTAAAAGGCCTGTAAACAGTTTTGAAGCGTGATCAATTGATCAGTTTATAATATGCAGAGGTTGAATCTCGAATCCAGTATGGATTATGTTTTTGGGGTAATTCTAGTATATATATTATCATATTTTATATAAAGTCATTAAAAAAATGGCTGGAGTACCATATACTACAAGTTGTAAAGATATTTTTAAATCATACAAGATTTTTACATTGCCATCCCTTTTTATTTATGAACTTTGTTTATATGTATTCAACAATAAAAATGATTTTCTTTTGAATAAGAATGTTCGCGCACGTAATACCAGGCAGAATAATGACTTCTACTTGCCGTATAATGAATTAGCAGTTTCATCTAACTCAACTAGGGTATTAGGACTTAGGGATTACAATGTTTTACCTGTGTATATTAGAGAACTTAAAACTATATTTATTTTCAACAAAAACTTGAAAGAGTATCTAATAGATAAATGTTTTTACAGGTTTGATGAATATATAAAAATAAAATGACTTAGAAATCCTTTTAAATTGTACACTGTGTTGTTTAAATGTGTAATTATTCGTGTGTTTATTTTGTTTATTCTTGTGTTTACTTTTTATATTTTTGTTTGACTCTTGACTAGTCTTATACAATATATATGTATTGTCTAAAAGATAATAAAGGTTATTGTGTTTAATACAAAATGTGCGGTCAAAGGAATTTTCCAAGAAAAAAATAAATAAAATTTTAAAACACCTATTTTATATCAACAAATGCAACTGCTTTTACCGCTATTGCTATTATTAATTAATAAAATAAATTTGATCTCTAAAATGTGTTTTTGAACTGCTGCAATACGTAGTGGCCCTGGACCTCCATCTCTTCCACGATTGCAAATTCCCCGTCTCACGCCTGCGTTGCACTACCGTGGTAAAAGTAGATGCATTTGGCATATGTCTACAGGGAAATCGTTCTGCTCACGGACGAGAAGCTGCTAAAGCAGTTTGTCTTATTTCACCATTACCAAAAATCTTATTATTTTAGATAACTTGTAAATCGCCCCGTATAATTTATTTAAGCTTAAACTAGTTCTTGAATTTAAAAAATCGGTTAATATCTTTATCTATTTCCTATATCCTTAATTCCTGATATTTTTAAAGTAGAAATATGTATCTAGAATTAAAAGAGACATACAGACATGATTAATAATTTGCTAGTTTTAAGTATTCGAAACTGTTATTTACAACAATTATTATTTCCTGAAAAATAACCTTAATCCCTTAGATTTACCTCCTGTGAAGCGTATCTTATCTTCAAACATCGTGTAAACAAACCAATTAGGAACACCTTTTATGAATTTAAATGGTTAGTTAGATATAAACGAGTGAACTATGGCTTACCATTCTTTGATGCTAGTGCTTTTAATAGCATTATTGAAAGTAAATTCAAGTGAGTACACAGTTTCTTACGTAATCCACCAATATTTAAAAATTATGCGGCATAATATTAACAGCTGTTTTAAATTTTTTTTTGTGTTCACTCTAAACTTACCCAGGCTCAGATATATATAAAGCTGTTTACAGACCGTTCACAGGCCACTCCATTCTGTTTTTCGCCTTTCTTTTCCAATCCGTTACATTTTTATCCCTTAGATATATTGTTACTGCCTCTCTCTATCGCTTCATCGGTCTCCCTCTGTCTTTCTTGTAGTTAGGTTTACTCCCTGCAATTTTCTTAACTGTCCTTTCATATCCCATACGTTTTAGATGCCCTAGCCACTGCACTCTTTTGGCTTTTACAACTTCGTCTATTTTTGGTGCCTGGTACATTGCATATATTTCCTCATTATTTCTCCTCACATAGCCTTCCTCCGTCTTCTTTCCCCCTATAATTCTTAAGATCTTCCTTTCCCACCTTAATAGGTTTTCTCTTGACTTCTTATTGAGGATCCAGGTTTCACTGCCATACATCATTGTTTTATACATACTAAATTTTACTTCTCTAGACAATTTTTTCATTTCATTAAGTGGTTGACTGCTGCCGAACTTCTGGTTGGTTTTATTATTCTCCTATTAATTTTTTGTTCCCCATCACATCCTCTAGATCCTCTTTTTCCCTTTCGCTCATTCAACATATATGCAACTTTTTCTTACTTCTGTGTCCTCTACAATTAAATTGCCACTTTCATCCCTCACATATATTACTACCTCCTTTCTCTTTTTTACTTTTTTTATGTCTCTGTAGAAGTTACGTATTTATTTCCTCTTATAATGACATTCTATTTCATCTATTTTCTTAACCTGTTCTGCTCTCTTCTTTTGTCTAAATATTTTCTTTGCCTCTCGTCTGTGTTCCTTGTATATTTCTTTATCCTCCTCTTGTACTGACTGAAGTGCTTTAATCGGAACTTATTTATCTTCTCCGCCTCTCTGATACACTCCTCATCCCTCCATCCTTTCTTCCCTGCAAACTCTTTTTTTGGTATTACTTTCTCACTTGCTGTTTGCATGACATTTTCGATGTTTATCCATTCCTCATTTATATTTGCTTCCATTAACTGCCTGTTTTCTTGCCAACCTCTTCTTCATACTTCTTTTGGATTCTCTGATTTCGTCATGCCGCCATATTTGGTTGTCTTTTTTTCTTTGTAATCCTTTTTTATAGGTTTTTTTATCTTCACATCTATTCTCACTAGATAGTGATCCGAGTCAATGTCTGCACCTCTGCATGACTTAACTTTTTTATTATGCTTATGTGATTTTCATCTATACAAACATGATCAATTTCCAGGTCCAGGTATCTTTATGTAAGTATGTCTTTTCTCTTAAAGAATGTGCTCATTATTTTCACTGTTTTGTTCTTCTCAGAATTCAATCAGCCTACGTCCATTGTCATTGCTCTCTTGGTGTTTACTTTCTGTCCCTACATCATCTCATGCATACTTTCTCTCCCTATTTTCGCGTTTGCATCCCCTACCACTATCCTTACTGTGTTTCTATTCAGCTTGCTGTAATTTTCTTCTAGTTTCTCATAAAACTTCTCCTGTTTTTTCTTCTGTTGGCGCATACATATTTAATATTTCTATATTTATTTCGTCTCTTAATCATACATAGTCTATCTGAAATCGCTTCAAATTTAAGGCTCAAATAGATCTCTTAAATTGAAAGGCTGTCATTATTAACCTTATCCCTCAGACCTGTTATGAATACTTTATTTCTTTAAGAAAATTATGTTTTGACAGATTAAATTCTTCAAACTAATCTACTAACATAACGTTTGCACCCTTTTCCAAATTACTGACCAATCCAGAATTAATTGTTCTGCCTAATAGAACAGCCTGATTGTTTGACGTGTAATTTACGAACCGTTAGATGTAGTAATTGAAAACCCGCACATATTCGATTACGTTAAGTGGCTGGCTAATCGTGGTCAATTCATTTCCTTATGTGATGGAGCACAACTGGAATTACAGCGGCGCCATCTGCCAAATAAAATACGCGTTATTGTCGTGAGCGATATCCATAATGCCTTCGCAAAATTAGACGAAAGAGGAAATTAAATGTAATTAGTTTGAATTTATCTACAGAGTGAACAATTTTCATTGAGCGACCTGGTGGTCCAAAGTAGCATATTATAGTAGAAAATAAAGATAGGACATTTTGAAACCAGCCCTGTTGTGTAGAGAGGCATCACTTTACAACAATTTGTGTCAGGCGAAATGTTGAACCACAATTTTAGGAAATATTGATGAAAAAGTGTTAAAAATAAATTACAAAATTATTTATAATAGCTAACAAGCATGCTTCTAAATGACGGTGAAAATTATTTGCATCTAATTTTATCAATGCAACAAAATTACGCTGTTATGTGCATTTGATTCACACACCCATTCATAAACGTTCTGCTAGTTCTTTATTTAAACAAAGATTCTTTAAATAAAATAACTTAACGTCAATCTACAGTTCACCAGCCCCATCTGCGCTTGCATTGTTGACGATACTGAATTAGTGAACTTGACTTGGTTAATACATTGTAATCATTATTATTTTAGCATTAAATAAAAGCGACGCAATGTTGGTCTGTTTTGCGTAATAATTCTTATTTACTTTCTGGAACACATGGCACTTCAAACCACAAGCTACTTGATAAAAATTGTTTATGTTCACTTCTTCCATAACCCATTTGGAGAAATGCACTTATTTTATATGTTCCACAAATTGTATACTTGGGCCTTATTTTTATGAACATACATTGAACAGCTTGAGTTATCTAGATTTCCTACAAGAAGAACTTCTTGCACTTCTAGACAATGTGCCTTTGCAGCCAAGGAGAAACCTATGGTTTTAGCACGACGGAGCTCGACCCCACAAGGCCAGGATTGTGCAGCAATTTAGTGGCCTGGAAAGTCACCAGATCTAACACCATTTTTTTATAGGAGGGGGAGGGAGGTAGTTAAAAAATAAGGTTTACAAAACATCTTTGCGAGATATTAATCATCTGAAAGAAAAAATCACAAACGCCTCTAATGAGTCAAATGGCGCAATGTTAATAAACACAGCCCACAAAGAAGTCAGGCGAAGATTGGATATGTGTATTGAAATGAGAGGAGGTCCTACAGACAATAGATTGTAAGATGATTGTAGCCAGTGGCGTGCAATGCCAGTTACAATAGGGTAGGCAAACATTAAATTACTTACTACCATGATCCACTAAAATATGTTCTCGTTCGGAAATGTCAGTGTCAGTATAATAGTCAATAATTGATTTGGGCATTACACTTAAAACTAAGTATTTTTAAAACAAAAACAGTGGGTTCTTTCTTGCATAAGAAACCGAGTAACAAACACACTTAACACGCAGTCGAGCACGCAGTCTATTAGATTAATGATTATAAAATATTAAACACAATTATTTTTTATAAATCTGGTCAATACGGAGGTCATTTTTTAAAAACTCATTTAACACATCATCATAAAAATTAGTATTAGGTCTTGTGTAAGTTTTTTTTGAATAGAAAAAACTGCTAAGTTACTTAATCTCTCTTGTTCTTGAGTGTTTCGTAAGTAGGTACCTATGAATTCGTTTCAAATCGGAAAAAGATCGTTCTGCCGAAGCGCTACTAGCTGGTATCGTCACAAGCTTGGCTAATGTAACAAATTGCGGAAACACGTGGCACATTCTGTTTTTTTCGCAAAATCTAATAATTTCATAGGCATTGAGACCGGCAAATTCTGATGAAGAATATAAACAAATTTGTTTTTGTAATCCGTCAAAATCAAATTCTTTATATTTTGTCTTTAGCTCCGAAAATATTTCGTCATGAAAATTATCTTTGTATTGCGAAAAAGAATCTAGATCAAAAAGGCGAAAAAAATGCAGCTTAATTTCACTATAACGATCAGAAATTTCCATTTTGATATTGTCCAATATTTCTCGAAATATTCGCTTATAATGTGCCTTTACATCATTAATATTCCGCTCTCTTGTTGGTTCGCCGCAAATAATTATAGTTCTTTCATAAATTTTGTCAGTTATTGAGTTATTGTAAAAGTTACCAATAAAGTTTTTAAATCCTTCGATTTTTTTTTAAACAATAGCCAATTCTACGATTTCTGATTTTATTATATTAAAAAGAATATCAGTTTGTATAAATATTGCATTAAAAATTACTAAAAAATAATTCAACTCGAAGTCTTGCAAAGTAAATTCGTACAATCTAAAGAAAGTTCGTTATCGGTCGGGTCAGCTCGACTCAGATCGACTACCGCCAAGCAAGCAGTGCTTTAGCGCTCCATATGAATTTGTATTCATCGGCTGAAACTGCTTTGCTTTCTTTTTAAATACGATGCTTATACACAGTAGAGCAGTGCGCGCTGAGCGTTATTGAAACTTAAACAAAATTACCTCTTGAGCCAGCGGCAAGAGGTGTATAATTTATTAATTATATTATTATGAGTTTTAAGAGGACTGAGCCAGGATAGAGGATAGTAGATAGTATATCTTTTTTTAACAAAAAAAGTGTATTGGTGGTATTGGTAACTTTTCTAGGGTAGGCAATGCTTTTGTGCTTCTATGGTATGCACGCCACTGATTGTAGCATGCCTCATTTTTAAGTTTAGTTATTGTTATCATTACATTTTGTTTCAACTGTATTAAAGGATTATCGAGTTTAATCCTTTTATTTATTCTTAGTCACATGTATGCACTTTAAACACCGAACATTCAATTGTTTTCCAACGACTACTTGATCTTTCCACTGCTAACGTAATTTTTAGGTGGCATTTCTTTTGAGACTCTTTAGGACGATATTGCTTATAACTTTTAAACGGGAAGTAATACAGATACAAATTTCTCTAATAAAAGTTTAATAGAAAAAGAAAGCTTTTTAGCAGGAAAAAAATTAGGTATGTTTCTGGAATAAATATAACCCATACTATATATTTTGAGCCACCCTGTACCTATTAACTCATTTACAGGCTTTGTTTTCAGATTCAGCATTGATCTGCTACGAGTGTACTCAACCTAAAGGAGTAGGTTTGCCATGCGAGACAAACGTAGAATCTGTAACACAAACACCGTGTACAACGGGCTTTAGTTGTACCAAATACGTTTGGACAAGTGAGTATAACATTTCTTCTCTACTGTTCACAAAATTTTAATTCATATTATTCATACATTTATTTTTTAATTATTATTAAGTATTTTAAACGATTTTTTTGCTATGCATTTCCAATACTCGTCAACTGTCAAAGCTTTGAATTTGTTTCGCTAAAAACTAGCAAGCGGCGCTATAATTAACACTCCCAGATCAAAGTGTGCTGTGAAAAAGGCGTAGAGTAATACGGGCTATTGAAGTTTCCGGCTGAATTGAAAAAACAGTAGCTATTGTTTGGTGTCAAAACATTTTTCTGTTAACCCAATTTGCAGAGTGGCATGCCTGGTACAATACAATTTATCGAATCAGGCTTTGACAGTGCATTTTACTGACGCGTTGGCTTGTGTTCTAGTTTAAAAGTTTATTAGTGTATTAATTTTATATGGCACGTTCATCAAAGTTGGCTTTGAACAAAGGGCTTAGTTTATTTTACCGTTCGTTCTAAAGCAGTCAAAGTTTAGGTAGACGTAGTTATAATAACTAAATTTAATTGTTTCCGGAAAATAATTGCTAATTAATATAAAGTAAGCCAGCTAAAACCAGCACATAGTTATACGGCAACCTTTATTGCAAACAACAGAGGTGTTTGTTGAGGTTAAGGCTAATAAACGCTTTCATTTCAACTGATCTCCGTAGATCCGAAATATACAGGGTGTATCCGTTTTAAATACAGCCAATTTCAGAATCGACAATACATGCCGTCTGTAGATAGAAGCATATAGAAGATATTTTAGTCTTAGAATTGATGAAAATAATTTTATTTTTGTGACTAAAAGTAAAAATGTAGAAATTGTGAAAACACCTATTCCATTCTTAATCGATTTTCATGAAAACATAACAGTAATAACTTACAAAAATTGACAAGAAACATTTTTTGTGGAAGTATTATCTTTGTGACCTATGATTCTTTGTGCAATTTCATTTCTTTGTTCAATGGAATTTTCGCTATAACCTTCGACAACTGAACTTGATTGCCAACCTCCATGTCGCTTTCAAAGTGTCATGTTTGCTCCAGAATCTGCCAACATTGTTGCAGAGCTGCGCCGTACGCAATGGCCAATGTATTCATTGGTGTCGGAGAGTCCAAGGATTTCCGCTATCTTGCTTGGCATACCTCCAATTGTATTGATTCCAACTGGTAGGGTACAGCATTTATTACTTCGATATATCAAGAAAAATCGTTAATGTCTTGTATTGAGTGGACAAAGTTTTGCGTACTTTAAAATTTACACCAATAAATGACATCTTTTATGGCATCTACTGTCAAGAATATGATTTCCTCCCTCCTATATGCTCCAAATACTCCGATTAAAACAAATTTGGCTAACAGGAATTCTTTATCCTCGGCTTGTTTCATAATGCGTTCTATTTCCAGCTTCGTAAATATTTTTGATTTCTTTGGCTGATATCCGAAAGCTTTCTTTATAAAAATGCACTTTGGTTTGTAAATTTGCTAATCCTCGTGATTAGAATGAGGGGTAGAGATATTATTATTATTAGTATTCACGATTCAGTAAACTAATAATAACCAAGAATAAAGGAGGTATCTCGATATACATTACAAATTACAATCAAAACATCGTATCTTGCAGGAATAGCGTCTCCTAGGTTTCAAATTATATAAAGTATCGTTTACCCGCTATTGGATATCGCAGCAACAGCTGCGAGCGTCAAATTTTCAATAAATATAAATGCATCTCCGATATCTTATTCATAAGCAGAGCATCGATACGCGACAGAGCGGATTCTATTTACAGAATGGGAATCGCTGTTCCATTGCAAAATCCGTAATGGAAATGGCATGTGGGTATTGCAACTTTTGGACGCATATACATCACCGCTATCTCTATTCACAATTCGGCATGTGTGGATGGAAATTAACAAAATTTCTAAAGCTTCAAAAGCATCTATTCAGCATCCAGCTCGGTGCTTTTGTTGCAGGATACCTAAAAAATCGTAGAGCCAGTTTTAGTAGTTGAAATGAATGAAAATTACTTTTTGCATATTGTACGTTGTTTATTAAATTAGCATCAAAGGGAAATATTATGGTATTATGTGAGGCAAAGAGCAATTTTTGTTGTATGTTTATGTTCTCAATTTAGCCAGCAACTTTCAAAGTTGGAGTTATTATTTCTTTCTACGCTGGTTCGGGATAAACGGAGTTGTACAATTATTATATTTTTTTAGGAAAAGTCGAAAACAATAAAAAGGAAAAAGTATTGCTTCTTTTAATTAATACACTTTTTTCATAATTTACTTTTCATCAAATATAAATTATTCCAGTTCCCATTATTCAAATAATTAGAGAAAGACCGATATTGTGACCCAACAAAGTTTGTCAGTAACATAAGAATCAATATTGTCTTTGTTTTCAGATGCAGGATCTTCTGTTATTCATAGACACTGTACATCTCTTTCCTGTGAACAACTAGGAGAAAATTCTACTCAGTTCAATACCTTAGAATCCTGCGAGGTATGCCACACAGATCTTTGTAATAAGGCCTCCCTTACAACAACGATTTTGTTGTTAGTACCTTTGCTGTACTTATTACTTACTTTTTTGTAATGGTAGATGTTTTAGTATATTTTCTAGTGTCTTAGTATATTGTTTTGTAAAATAAATTTTGATTTTTAATTATTATTGTCACATTTCAATGTTTTTCACAGTATATGTTGAATTATGAGAAAATTAATTTTGAAGTAATAAAAAAATGGACAAGGCTTAGGGTTAGTATAGGACATAAGTAGCAAAAGAGCAATTTTGTTTAATCCATTACTCACTACTTATAAGACATTATTCATTATTCATTACTCATTACTCATCATTTATTACTCAGTACTCATTACTCATTATTCACCATTCATTACTCATTACTCATTACCCATTACTCATTACTCATTGCATATTACTCAGAACTTATGCACAACTATCATAAATCACTCCAGAACTAGTTACAGACCAACTGTCCGATGCGGCTATTTATGACAAAAAAATAACCTCTCAATCAATGTTTAATTGAGTTTCATCCACTCTGTATACTTTTAGGCGAGACATAATAATAATCAAGTCTTACTACGTACTACAAAACGGTGCAAGAAAATAGATACATTTCTCAGTGAAAGCAGTCACGATTTTCCGCCCACGTGGATAAAGTATTTATTTCAACAAGCGACGGGAGTACATGCATGTTATAGCAGCCGTGTCATTACTTATTCATTGATTTATACCGACAACTACGTTTAAACAAAGCCACTGAAATATGTGACGCATTCTAGAAGCTATCTGAAAATGCTGAAAACGGTTTCACTTGACTCATGATACTAGTTCGTCTCCACTAGGGTTTTAAAGTTTTTAACACTGTTTTCATAAATCATAAAATATCTCGGGAGTCACAATTTATATCTTACTCATAAAGCGATTAAAAGTAACATTTTACAGATGTTGAAAATAGTATAAGGAGTCCCAAAGTACTTGTAGACATGACTTCAAGTTAACAAATTTAAGAATTAGACTGATTGAAATCACAAACTATACATTACCAGGAAAAATAACCCTGAACTATTCAAAATTACTTGTAAAATGACTTCATTATGTGTTACTTATAAAATTATGATAATTTGAGGCACTAGAAGTCATAATTACTATTTATAAATGTGTAGAAATTAAACTATTAATCATAAAAGATATTGGAGTCACAATTTACATCTTACTCATAAAATAATTAGCAGTAACATCTTGTATAGATGATAAAGTTACAAGTACAAGTAAAAATGACAACAAGTTAACAAATGTAACAGAATAAGAATCAGAAAGCACAAGCTATACATTACCAGGAAAAATAATCCAGAACTAATCACAATTACTTGTAAAATGACTTCATTATGTGTTACGTATAAAATTATGATAATTTGCGGCACTAGAAGTCATAATTACTATTTGTAAATGTGTAGAAATTAAAATATTAATCATAAAAGATATTGGAGTCACAATTTTTATCTTACTCATAAAATAATTAACAGTAACATCTTGTACATATGATGAAGTTACAAGTACAAGTAAAAATGACTTCAAGTTAACAAATGTAACAGAATAAGAATCAGAAACCACAAACTATACGTTACTAGGGAAAATAATCCAGAACTAATCACAATTACTTGTAAAATGACTTCATTATGTGTTACTTATAAAATTATGATAATTTGCGGTAGGTACTAGAAGTCATAATTACTATTTATAAATGTGTAGAAATTAAAATATTACTCATAAAAGATATTGGAGTCACAATTTACATCTTACTCATAAAATAATTAACAGTAACATCTTGTACATATGATAAAGTTACAAGTTCCAAATAATCCAGAACTAATCAGAATTACTTGTAAAATAACTTTATTATGAGTTACTTATAAAATTATATCAATTTGCGGCACTAGAAGTCATAATTAAGTCTATAGAAGTTTAAATACTAGTAAAGTAAGATCTTGCAGTCACAATCTTACTCACGAAATGATGAACAGTAACATTTCACAGATTATGAAAATAGTATAGTCATAAGTAGTTGTAAGCATGACTTCAAAATTGTAAAATGACTTTATTACCAGCCACTGAAATATGTGGCGTACGAGGAGCTATCTGAAAATGCTGAAAATGGTTTCACTTGACTCATAATAACAGTTCGTTTCCCCTAGGTTTTAAAAGTTTTTGAAACTGTTTTTATTTTTCTGAGATGCTCAAAGCATTCCGTATACTGAAAAAGAAAACCGTGAATAAGAGATATAGATAGATATATGTTTGTAGTTTTTAAGGAATGTTGATTATAGCATTTTTAATTTAAAATCCTCCGCAACTTTGCTGATTCAATCGCCAAAGCAGCGAACCGAGATGATTACGGAAACCTTGTTAATTCGCAATTCCCCAATTCAAGTTGGCTAAAACAAACAGAAACACCAATTACCTTTTTTATCAGAGTGGGAGGGACACGTCAATTTTTTTTATTTCGTTCGTTGCTCGAACTTGTGCTCCCAAAGAAGACGGGATAAATCACGACGCCGTCGCCGTCACCTTGGAAAAATAACCGATTCAACAAGAGGCAAATAAATCTCGATTCTGGCAGGAAAGCGGTCCGCTCTGCTCTGAGTAAATAATTCATTTGTGTCTACCTTACCACTTGAGTCGACCTCATAAATTTAATATCGCGAACTTTTCCGTCTGGGTGCTCTTGGGGTGGCAGTAATCATTAATTTCTTACATTTCTTTATTAACTTCCTAGCACTATTTAGTATCTAAGTTGTTCTAAAGTGCTTATGACACCTATGTTTTGTTAATCAAATTTCTGGAAGAGTAACTAGCATCCAAAGAAGTATTAGAACACTTTTAAAAGTCTACAACTTAGAGTCTATTTTCATATATTACATAAAGTGTAAAAACAAAGTCATAATTAATAGTTTTACGTTTGTGGAAGTATTATCTACTTATAAAATATCCTACAGTTTACATCCTACTCATAAGATTATTAAAAGTGTGTACTAATGATGAAAATGGTATACGGAGTCACAAGATACTTGTAACTTATTTCAAGTTAACAAATTTAAGAAATAGACTGCTGGAAATCACAAACTATGCGTTACCAGGAAAAATAATACAGAATTACTTGTCAAATGACTTTATTATGAGTTATTTATTATATTATATCAATTTTTCACAGTAATCACTAACATCACACACTATCATAAGTCTGTAAAAATTAAAATAGTAGAATAGATAATCTTGTCACAATTTCTATATTACTCATAAAATGATTAAAAATAACTTTTTACATATGTTGAAAACAGGAGTCGTAGTAACTTTTTACAGATGATAAAAATAAGAGTCACAAGTACTTGTAAAAATGTCTTCAAGTTAATAAATGTAAGAATTAGAATACTTGAAACCACAAACTATACGTAACCTGAAAAAAATAACCCATAACTATCCATATACGTTGCATATCCATTCGATACTAGAAGTCATAATTACTAGTTATAAGTCTATAGAATTTAACATGTTCATAATAAAATATATTGGAGTCATAAATCAAATTTTACTCATAAAATAACATGTTACAGACTATGTAAGTATAGTCACAAGCACTTGTAAAGATGATTTCAAATTACTTGTAAAATGACTTAATTACAAGTTACTTAATCTTTAACACTTGAAGAAGTTTAGACATAAAACAGTTTACATCTTACTCATAAAGTGACTATAAGCAATATTTTAGTGATAAAGAAAAAAACTGTAAAATTACCATTATACAACTCAAAACTATTTTAGTTGACATGCATATTATTTAAATCCAGAAATGAGAATTACTTATAAAAAGACTTCAATATGAGTAACTTTTAAAAATAATTTAATGGTCAATACTTGAAGTCACAAATACTAGTTATAAGTCTGTAGAAATTAAAATATTAGACATAAAAAACCTTTGACACCCAATTTACATGTCACTCATAAAATGACTTCAAGTCACATTTTACTGATGATAAAAAGAACTGAGTCAGAATGTAACTGTAAAATTTCTAAAAATTAGAATGCTTAGCGTTACAAATTATACGTTACTCAAAAAATATACTTACAGCCCACTTACAGAATATTTAAATCTAAACTTGTTAAAAATTACTTTATTACGAGTTATTTGCTACTGACTTAAGTCAGAATTAATAGTCACAAGTCTGTAGAAATTAAAACATTTCTTGTAACAAACTTTGGTTACAATTACAATTTACATCTTCAGATGATGAAAAATTGTCAGTGGTCACAATGTATTTGTAAAAATGGTGAGTTAACAAATCTAAAAATTAATTAATAATTATTTACTTAAATATGTAATTTTTTTATGACATTGAAAATGACTAGGAAAACTGTATAAAAGAAGACTTGAGGCGAAGTCATCTGAAAATCACCTGGCCTCGGCGTCTATTATAAAAGAATCGCAGCGCCTTCTACAGAAGATCGTCCTGTATATCCACACCTAGCGACAAGTTGCAAATTTTCTATGCGACAAATAAAGCAACCCGCACCTGTTAGCAGGCTCCGGGGTAGAAAGGCGAGGCTAAAAAGACGTATCATATTCTATCACTCCAGTTCATCTTCCGACGCCTCCGGTCCCACGGGACAGAATTCCGGAACAGCCCGGAACTGTTGGCACTTGAAAATTATCCTAAACCGGAGGGGGAAGGCCGTTGTGCTGCGAAAGGTTAGGATTTAGGGCGCTTTGGATTACGAGGGATTAGAAATTTAGTAGTTTAATATATGGAGATGTCTCGAAATGTAGAATTGTTTTCTCCTGGAATGGCTTTTGTTATAGATAGTGAGCGTAATATACAGGAGCGTATTTGTTTCTAAAATTTTATTTTTTTTTTGTTATATAAATCTTCGTCTTAGAAAAGCCACTGTCCAGCTGCAGTCAAAAATAAAAAAAAAACAGTTTTTTAAATTCTAAACCACTTGTGATAATTTAACCAAATTCGGTGTGCACATTTAGTATAAAAGTAGATATGAAAAAAAAAATTACCAGCGTTAGAAACTTACCGGAGGTGTGGGTATTATTGAACATTGTTTGCCGAATAAAAAAATGTCTCCATGTATAATCCTTATATATTAAATGCTGTAGGTAACTCTCGCTCGCACACTTGGCTCGAAAATTGCCCATTTTATCGCCTAAGGCTTTTTTTGCGAGCCGTGCGGCGCCGAACGGCTAAACGCTACGCTTTTGCCGTCTTTCTAGATTGCCTACGGCGTATTTTGTTGCCGTTTTCCTAGCTAAATTTCCATTTTCCCGAGGCTTCTAGGCCAAAAACGGCGGATTTTTTGATGTGGAACGAGGATAGAGCGAGTAGGTAACGCCCCTTTCTATACATTCGACAAATGGCAGACGAAATGCGTTTTGCACGGCATAAACGTCAGAAATGTCAAACTAATTTGTTACTGATTAGGCTCTTTTGTAGAAATTCAACAAACTTCAAACTAAACCTCAAAATAAATTAAAACAGATTATGTGTTCTGGAACAATTTTCGGGCCCTTCCAGCTACGAGAAGTTGTTATTGTGTTGTTTGATATATATCCGAGTCATTTGATGATGATTTTATAGCCCAAAATCTGAATTGGTATCTGTAAAGTTTCAGTCAACTATGAGGCGCACCGCCGACCAAAATCGCCGAAACGTCAAACGCATCTCGCAATAAAACGTAGGAAATTTCGAAAAATGGGCCGACTGGAGGCCGGCAGAGACCAAAAACTGTAAATTTGAAGTCTCTAGGAAGTTTCCCGTATCCGAGCGCTGGGGTTTGAGGTAGTTTTTACATTGAATTTTGCATAAATACAAGGGAAAATGAGGTAAAAATGAGCTAGACAATATGGCGGTAGTCATTTCATTGCCGTATCGCTTCAATTTGTAGGGTGATTCAAAAAAGCTTGATAGACAGAATAAAAATTGACAAAAAAAATAAAATTCCAAATTCGAGGAAATTTTCAGTTTTTTCACTTTAGAACCGTTCTCGAATGAGCGAAAGACTGTTCCGTATACAAAGAGTTGAACAAAATGTTACCGCAAAAAAACTCATAATTAAGGGAATTAAATTTTTTTTTTGATGAAACTTCCATCAAGGATTTATTATGACGCTAACTAACGAAGTAAATACAGAGTGTTAAAAAATAACGAACCATTCTCTAAAAACCTTTTAAATTCATGGAATAAAAAAAAATCTTTTAGCATCACATAAAAACGACCCGATTCAATATTTAAAATACAGGATGTTGAAAAAAAATTAACTAAACTCGAGAAAAAACTAAAAATTACCAAAATATGCCAATTATTCTTCTAAATTATAGAGCGCCGGATTTTCCCCACCATAGAGAGTTCAGCTAAAGTCACGTTTACATTTTATAGTAGAGCAGTGCGCAGTAATGGCAATTAAGTAAAAGGCACTACGCAGCGGTGGTCATGCCGCGCGTAGCGCGGCCAGAGGGTTTTAGCCCGAAGAAAGATCAAGTCAGCGATAGCCGACTTGCCACCTTTCTAGTATTACAAATAAAATAGGTCGTCAGATGTGTCACTTTTTTCCATGCAAAATAATAATGAAATATCTAACTCAAAATGCTAAAATGTTCAGAAATGTTTTTCAACGTCTTTCGGAGTGAGGTTCATTTCAGATAATCCAATTCCTGGAGATCTTTGAGTGTTAGAACGCCTGAGATGGAGTACTAGGAAAATCGCTGCAAATCTTAATGTAAATCATAAATTAGTTTGGTCTGATCTGAAACATCAAAAGTTGTACTCGTATCACATACAAAAAGTTTTGCTGCCACAAGACTATCCTGCTCACCTACAATTTTATCACTGAATTTTGAAAATAAAAAAATGAACAGGAGCACGTTAACAATTATAACTGGTCGTGATGTGATAAGAACTACTTCTGGAAATTTTGCACATGGTCGAGAGCTGCAATTGCAAGAAGATCAGAAGCATGTATTTAGACTGAAGGTGGCCATTTCCAACTTTATTATTATGATAAATTGTATAAAAGTAATTACATTATTAATTAATTATTTTAAGTAATGTAATGAGTATCGTAAAAATGCACTTGATCAATCATTTTAATTGTTAGTAAAATCGGTCAGTGGTTGCACGGTTTAAGGCGTTAGTACTTGAATCGAGGTGACTAGACGGAGTTGGTTCGAGCCCAGCTGCCGGTAGACCGTATATAAGCTATATTCGTGGAGAGGATTGGCACCCTCTCTGTGGGTATGGTAGGGTGGAATAATGTTAGCTTGGGTCAATGTGAGAGATTGATGCCGGTTGATATTTGACCACCCCCCTAATTAATGAGGTTTTCCAGGTTTTCCTCATTCCTGCACTGAATAGTGGTTAGGGCCTACCAACGTAAGTCGTTCCTGGGCGCAAATGTGGCCTGCTTAATAATAATATGCCGCCCCCTCTCCCGCACAAGTCTCCGACTTCTGGGCTAATCCCTGTGATTAGAATGAGGGGTAGAGATATTATTATTATTATTATTATTATTATTATCTATCTTCTGTCTCGCGATTTTTTCATGTCCGTTTTTCTCGTAAAATCACCTACTGACAAAACTATTTCATTACAGAGAGAAATTTATCCGATAAAAGCAAAAGCTCTTGTGATTTTACTGTGGATAACATTTATTTGTGTAAAAACAGCACATCTGGCTATCCCTATGTTCAGATACACTCTGTATAAAATAAATTAGAAGAAATTATTGTGACAAAAGAATTTTAAAAGTTCAACATTAACGTGTAAGGGTTCTTTTAAGGGAGGCATTTTTGTATATAGGTAAGTAGGGTCAAATCATTATATTTTACCACCAAAAATAGACAGTTGACAGGATGAGCTGCTTTTTTGTTACACCCTGTTATAAATTCGTCTGCTATCACAGTGCCGTCCTGTAGAATAAACTTTGTAGACCCTCGAGAAGATATTAAAAACAGAGCGGCATAGTACCGGCTCCATTGTGACTATAATAACGCCCTATTTCGAGCTGTTTATACCGGTATTGAAGCTCCGTGAGACGCTTCTGTAATGCAAGCTTCTTATATATTAACGTGGCTGTTTATCCCATTTGTCATACGCTTCAGACGCGAAATGTGGGTCGTGAGAGAACGTCGAAATACCGTCGCTTTAGTTGGATCAGCAGACATCTGATATATGCGTCGATTACCGTGAGGAGTGCGCTTTGTACTCCGCGAAATAAAAGAAAATCGACGTTTACTTGGATATATAAAGAGAATGAAATAGCCTGAGAAATGTTTAATGCGCTTGTTTTTATAATTTAAAATTTATATCAGTTATATAGTGTCTATAACAAGAAAGAATCATTTATAGTTATGTGGAAGAGTAGTGGTCTTTAGTTTGACCCTTGCGGGACACCTAAAGTTAAAGAATTAAGACAAATGGAAAGCTGGGAACTTTCTTAAAATTAATGTTTAAGTATTTTCAAATAGCTATTTATGTAATAAGTTGCGAAAGCCGAATTGGACAATGCGTCGAGTGCTTAAAAAACATCGATTTCGTAACGACTTTCGTACAAGATTTTTTGTGAAAGCAGAGAATTTTATATGTTTATGATTTTATTTTTAAACATTTTGAAAAGTGGGCAAGCAATATGTTTCTAAGGCATTGTTTAATGTCAAGATTCTGTCAAGTTCAAATGTCGTGCGTCGCCGTATTTCCTACAAAGTTTTGCGAAAAAATCGCCAAAAATGAATGACGAGGATATTGAACAAGCTGCTGAAGCTGCTCTATCTACGCTAGAACCTTTGAAACCTGGACCAAAGAAAAACATTGACAATATTACATAAAAAGTATTACTAGGCTATTTCCTGAAGCTATCCCGTACATTAAGGCCGTCAATTTTGTAGAGTAAATATTCGACGCTCCGCACCATGATTTACCTGAACAAAAACGTAGATATTAGCAAATTTACAAACCTAATTGCATTTTTAAAAAGGACAGCTAAGCATATAAGTAGAAGAAAGATACACCAAGCAAGAAATTAAAAAAGTTAGCGATTTATTCATATTAGACTGTGCCTGGCAACGAAAATTTTCAATTTCTAAGCCTACAGTTGGAATTTGGTTTCAGCAAGCAAAGCAAACTTCCAGATTTCATCAGTAATTACATTTGGAGTTACAATAATATAGTGAAATATATCTGTAGGTTTATTCAAATTTTCACGTTTCAGTGCCCTCCGGGCACTTATTCCAGTTTCAATATTTTAACATTGTCTGCATATTTCGGTTAATTTTGTAGAACAACGAGACAGAACTTAGGGGGTTGACTGAAAAATTGCAAAATAACAAATCATCCAGATGAATAATACAACATTTTTAACTGGTCTCTTTGCTTTTATCATTTTCAAAAATTCCCTGTAGAAAACCATAAACTTCATCATTTTTCTCATTGTTAATGAACGTTATGAATATATAATGAATATAGGATCGATTAATATACAGGGTGTAACTTTGAATATACGAAAGCTATCTATAACCCTATGAAAATTGTTTTTTCTTAATTTTTATACTCCACAGCTGGTACAGACTTGGAAGCTGCGACATGTATCATTGTCTCAAAATTAAAAAAGGCGAGGAATTTTATTATTATCAGGTACTATGAAACTATTTGATGCAGTCGTCAAATACTTTTTTCAAATGAAACACCCTATTATTGCATATTTTGGAAAGGTCATTATTAATAGTTTGTAATAAATGTCAAAAGCAAACAGAAGTTCGGCAGCAGTCAACCACTTATTGAAATCAAAAAATTTGTCCAGACGAGTAAAATTTAGAATGTATAAAACAATTTTGAGACCGACAGCGCTGTATGGTAGTGAAACCTGGGTTCTCAATAAGAAGTCAAGAGAAAACCTTTTAAGATGGGAAAGGAAGATCTTAAGAAGAATTCTAGGTGGTAAGAGGACAGAGGAAGGCTATGTAAGGATAAATAATAAGGAAATATATGGAATGTACCAGGCACCAACAATAGACGAAGTTGTAAAAGCCAGGAGAGTGCAGTGGCTAGGGCATCTAGAACGTATGGAGGATGAAAGGGCAGTTAAGAAAATAGTAGGGAGTAAACCTAACTACAAGAAAAAAAGAGGTAGACCGAGGAAGCGATGGAGAGAGGCAGTGGCAATAGATCTAAGGGAGAAAAATGTAACGGATTGGAAAAGAAAGGCGAAGGACAGAATGGAGTGGAGGAGAATAACACAGCTCTGGGCCTAAAAGGCCTGTAAACAGCTTTATATATATATAATAAATGTCATACTGTAAAATTTAAAATGCGCCTACAGTCAAAATAATAATACTTATAGATGATGTTAATACAACTAATATTATTTCCACAAATTGTAATAAAGTTAAACGTCTACTTAGGTTCACTTCTGCTGGATATGTCGTCGGTTGCCTCGCCTCCAATAGCATACTGCGGAGAGCTAACAAACTCAAAAGCGGCATATATCTAGTGTGTCGCTAATGACTGCTTCTATAAAATATAGCACCTTGTACTTTTTCGCTTCAAGTTATGCAAAATTAAATTCGTTTTTCCCTGCTTTAGACCTCCCTGTAATACATAATCCCAACGGCATATCCTGACTGCATCATTTTTCTTTGTTTCCTTCCCAGTCAGGATATCAAAAGAGCCATAGAAAATTTTATTAGTGCCTCGTAAAAGATGCAGAATGCATAAACAGGCTTAACTTAATTTCCTTCCTTCAAAAACGTATACATTTTCTGCTAACGTGCTGATATCGAGAAAAGAAAACATAAATCAACGAAAGGAGGGACCATATATATTCATTTGAGTATTGTAGAAATAAAATAAAGGCGAAGGACTGGAGGATACAGTCCCACACGAAGACTTGGAAATTTACAGCTTTGTTGCATTTGCTTTCTTGAGATTTATGAGCGTTGTAATAGAGACAGTTTTAGTATCTTTATGTAGATGTCTTAAAACATTTTTACTTCTGACATAATTAGTTATCATTAGAGTTAGTGCCAACGTGGAGTTTAACAGGGTCGAACGCGTGGGTCGTTGACCTTCACAGCTGACTCACATATCGACCTACGCTTTTAGTTTTAACCATTTACGGAACGCTGTAATAATCGGTGTCGCGTCGATATGTTTTTCTACGTCTGCTGTAAGTTGTATTCGCCGTGTATTTAAATAACTATTTATAAATAGTAACATAATTTACATCAGCAACAATTAGTTGAGGAGAGAAGTGAAGTAACATGACAAAGGAGAGAAATAGACGGGAATTATTTTAAATGTTGTTTGACAGTACTATATGTGAGCTCATTACAAATTCTTCTGACAAAACTAAAGTGACTAGATATTTGAAGAGCCATGCCTCGTCCAGCGCTGAAGACTGTATTTTTCTATGAACGTACAGACGCCTTTCTTATAAGCAATATTCCATTAAACAAACTAGAAAACTCCAATTTATGTACGTTATTAGAAAAATATATGGACTGAAGAATCCCTCATAAAAGTACGTTTACGACTAAGATATCTGGATATGGTTTACAACAATGTAACAAGCTACTAATGCTTGTTACATGGGCGTTCAGTAGCCAATTTTTTAATTGGTCCGTTAAAAAGTGACACTGCTAGTGACAGCCTGTTGGTTTCTAAGGTGCTAGACAAAACCAATCACGAAACTGTTATAAATTTTGTTATTGACTGTTTTCATTATATATGGTCCGATCAAGATGCTTCAGAAAGAGTTCTTGTAATGCTAAGTGATGCAGCTGCGTACATGTTGAAAGCAGGATGCAGCTGCGTACATGTTGAAAGCAGGATATATTTTATCTAAAAAATATACAAAAATGATTTATTTTATGTGTACTGCTCAAGCCCTTAATCGGGTGGCTGAAGAAATAAGGAAAAGTTTCTCTTTGGTAAACACTAATGGATGACATAGGATGACATAAAAGATGTTATTTATAGATTTAATCCTAATAACAGCAGCGCCATACACCACTGCAGGACTTACTGAAGGACCAAAATATTTGCGATGGCATACGTTACATTAATAAATACTATAGTTCCTTAGTTAGTGCAATAAATAAATTGGAATCATATGGACTATCCCTAAATGAACAGTGTGACAAAATGGATGATGTACAAAAATATATACGGTGCCAATAATATATACCAATAAAAGAAAAAATGCAAAGCGTGTTGAAAAACAACGGAAACCTTGGCTCAACACTAAGGTTTGGGAAGATCTTTCAAGGTACGTTTCGCCGTGTTATATCGACACCTACTATTCGAAGATGACCACAACGCAAATTAATGTGCTAGAAGACCATTATGGGTCCCCACTCTACTACCAAGGTATGGTACTGCTCGTCTCCAGTGGGCGTGAGAGCATAGAGGTTAACTTTAATGCCAGTGGCGGTGGGTCTTATTTACAGACGAAACCAGAATTGGACTGGTTACTGATGACAATCGAAAAAGAGTCTGGAGAGAACCAGGTTGTCAACAGCGACTTCATTTTCCCCGTGAAGTTGCTCCGTGTGAAAGGGGTACTGTAATGTTTTAGGGTGGAATAATGTTCAACCGCCGCACCCCTCGCATACACCAGAATATGCGCAGTCAAATTTACATCGAACAAGTAATAAATTAGATGCAAAATTTTGTGTTTATGGACGACAACGCTTGACCACATCGCGTAAGAAGGGTTCAGAAGAGGATTAGATTGGCCAGCCAACTCTCCTGACATGAATCCTATTGAAAACATGTGGGATTTCGTTGCTAGGGCCATTCATAATCATATTCCTCCACCTCAGACTGCAGATGAGTTAGTTGTGGCGGCAGAAGGGGAATGGAACAATATTCCGCAAGAGATCGTTAACCGCTTGGTTATCTCAATGCACAGACGTGTCAATATTCTATTGGAAAGTGGTGGAGGTCATACCGACTATTAGTCAAGTAGAGAACTTGGCTTATTACTTTTTTTAATTTAATAAATTTTATCAAAAATGTTAGACATTTGCTAGTTTTTAATTTCCTAAGTACTCAGTTTATCGAACATATTATTTTCACAAAAAAAGATTCAGAAAACAATATACTTTTATAAATTTATTTGGATTTCCTCACAAAAAGATTTCTTTAAGAAGAATGAGGGAGGGTCCAAGACTTTTGACGTTGTGTGTACAAGAGATATAAGAATGAGGTTTTTACAACACTTAAATTTCGTCCTGTATCCTAAAAACAAAAAGGTCTGATTGCGACATCTTAAGTTTCTCGAAATAGTATCTCAAAGCTGTGAAACCCTTATCCATGCATCTCTTGTAGTTTACCACATCTTGTAGAGTATCTACAGAATATATTTTAAGATTACATTTAATCAAGAGAATCAAAACCTAATGATATTCGCCACCCTACAATTTCACTCGAGCGTAATATCTGTAAAACCGATGAGGCAGTTGGAACTTCCATTCGCAGTCACGATTACACTTTGACAGCTTATTTCCTATCCGTCGGGGTGGGAAACGTGTGAAGTTGAGCAGAAAACTCTCGAGGAGCCAACAGGACCCTTAAAAGGATAATACTGTCTAAAGGGCCATTCAAACACTATTGTGATTGAAGCACTTCCTCTCTGACTCGTCCTCCTCGAAAGGCAACAGAATTGCTTCGCAGAATTCGAAAATTGCATCTGATAGTAGTCCTTTGACATGCCTAATGGGAAAATATACCCTGCTACCTCCTTAGGAGAATCAATTTTACAATTGGGGGGTGAGTAGTCTCTACAATAATACAGGCTGTATTTAAATGAGACAACACAAATCCTATCAGGTATCTCAAGGTGTTACAGAATGATGTTGAGAAAATATACACTATTGATTTTTGGACAAATTAGTATCGGTTTCTTAAAGCCGAGTTAATTCTGCTTAAAAAATATCTCTTGAACTTTTTGCTCCTGACGCACCGTTTTAGAGATAAAAACTAATTTATTAATCATTAGTCAATAGACCAACTTTGGAATGCTAATTAAAAAATAATATCTCTAATCTAGATGGCATGTGTCAGTTTGTCATAAATTTCATATCAGACTTAAACAAAAAAAGATAACACAAAGTGTCGAGGGACTTGTTTTTGAAGAGTTTAAGTCAGTTTTTGATACATTTTTTGACAAAAGAAGTGAATATAATGAATTATACCTTTGAAGAATTGGCCGACATACATCTGAAGCTGATTTTCTAGGCAGACTGCAGTATTGTCAATGACTAAGTCAATGCGGAAGATTGGCAATTTATTTATTTCATTTTGTTCACGGGGGAAGCTTCATTTACCAGAAAAGGGTCATTTTTAGGCAGATGAAAATCCATACATTATTTATTTATTTATCAATAAGGCAAACACAACAAGCAAAGTATCCTAAAAATGTGTTCCAAAAAGTAGGTAACAAAAAAATGAAAGAAATTGGTGTACAATGTTGGAAAGAGAAAAAAATAACAACACTACAAAAATGTAACAGAAATACTTATAAAGTAAAAGATAGAAAAAACTACATTATAATTAGAAAAAATATTTTACAAATTTGTAAGAAAAAATTCATAATATACTTTTTGAAAATACCTATAGTAATATTTAATATATCCACATTAGAAAAATTCGTATTAAAAAACTTACACATTCTATTAATTGGAGAAATCTGTTCAGATTGAGTTTTACAAAAATTTATTGGAAAAGGGTGACGTACTCTAAAATTACAGGGAGGCACATACAAATTAATATTAGATACAAGTGAGGGCGAGTGTACATAGCTATGGAGTACATCACGCCACTCAAAGAAATGATATTAAATTTCTCTTTGATGATTGCAATAGAATTAATGTTATAGTAGTATGCTCCATTGACTTTATAATCCAAGAATTGAAGAAACTTGTTTTAAACTGATTCAATTTTAGAAATGTAAATATTATACTGTGGGGACCAAATTACAGGAGCAAAACTTAATTTACTTTGCACATATGCGAAATACAATGTTTTCAATGACTCTGGTGATATAAAAGATCTGCTACTTTTCTTGTAATAAAACCCCTTTTGCAACGACATAGTCAATATGTGTTTGTTAAATAACATTTTACTATAAAACATTATACCTAAATCTTTGGTTACAGAAACTTGTTTCAAATTAATTTGATTAAAATTATAGTCACATGAGTATACAGGGTGAGTCAGTCATAATGTCATTAATTTTAAGAGGAGATAGGGAATAATGAGTATAATGCGAATACGTGATTAAAAAAAATCTAAATTCATATTTACGCCGAAAAAATATTTTCATATCATTATTTAAAGCCTTTTCAGACTGTCACTGATCGGTCACAGCCTTGGTCGGTTACAGCTCACAGTTCAACTCGACATCGACCTGATGCAATGTTGTCAAGTTGTAATATTTTTCTATATAGTACCTACCCACCTAGGTTTTAGACATCACAAATAAACGGTTGTACTGACTATTTTAGAATATCATTTTTTCTTGCTAAGTTCAACTTCAGCCAATAATAATTTAAAATGTTAATACCCAATAAAATCAAATAATAATAATCAAATAATTCTATTAAAAATTGCAAGTAACGCGGTCCACTCTTGCGTAGAAAATACGGCCCAATCAAACGATACCCGTACACTCGCGTGTCGATTTTTCTCTGAGCAAATATAGCTGTTATGACTGCAACAAAACTCCAACGTGTCTAATAATAAACTGAGTAATAAACCATTTACGTACATTACATAAAAAACCTATACCCAATGGGTAAATTATTGAGAAGCTGAAAAGTGTTTCGTGTTTAAATACTAAGTACTTAATAAAAAACCATCGTGTTGTCGACAGAAAACTGTCCAAGACCGAAATGGCCTTGACCTACCGTATTATTAGCACAGCTTAAAGCTGTGTTATTAGGTCAATAACCTAGTTTTTGTACTGTTATTTAACGACAAGGAGTAAAACTATTTTTTTTAAATCTAGATACATGAATGAATTTTCCTTAAATATTGATTTATTTGTTAATAAAAACAAATGTAGATAATAAATAAATGTTTTCGAATGTTAGGTTATTACAGTTTAATAATTTTGATATTACGTTTTCACTACGTTTTACAAATAAATATGAATTTTTAGTATTACTCGTAAGTACAATTAACTGCACACATAACCAGATGTACAATTTGTAGTTACGTACATCTAGCCTAGAAATATATTGTATTTTAAGTATACTCAAGTCAAGAATTCAGACGTCTTACGTCACGGCTGACGTTACACATTTGTTTTTATTGTCAACGTAATTTTAAATATTTGGTCGCGTTAAAAACAACCGTTTTTTTGCAATTTAGTGCAATACATAATGCAAACTTTTAGTGTAGTATATAGTTTTAGTACTATCAGTTGTAGTTTCATAAATATTTTGATGAAAATATACTGAATTATTCATTTGTTCGTATGACGTAAGACGTCTGAATTCTTGACTTGAGTATAGTATGATACTAACCTGTTTACAGCCCACATTTCAAGTAAAACTGCATTTATCCGTCCATAGCACTTTATTAATAAAATTCAGTCGCATTTCGTAAATATTCTCCGTATAACACTACCATTTCCACATAATCGGAATTTGTAAAATTATGCGTTGTGAATTTACGCCAAATACGTGAGGTTAGACCGAAATAAACAAACTACTGCTTACTGCTTGTATTCTTCCATCCCCTCCAATGTGTGGCATGATCTACAAATTTGAGGGCGAAGAAATGCGGGAAATGCAGAGTGCTAAATGGAGGTAAATTTGAATAACACGCTGATGTGTTAGACGATATTATGTATGTAAATGTGGCATCCATGGTTAATACGGCTAGTCTGTGGCATTATAATTTCGTCGGGTGCGCCATCAGAAAGTTCGTAGCGTAGCAGGAGCGTCGTGTTACTGATTTTTATAGGGTGATTTGTTTATTTTTTTAAAGGTCGAGAAAAAATTTTTTTTCGATTTTCTGCCTTTATTAGGCCTGCCGAATACGTGGTTAAAATTAATGACATTATGACTGACTCACCATGTATATGTTCATAGTAAAAGGAATAAACAAGCATTTCTCTATATTAGGATACAGTTTATTCACATTATAATATGCAAAAATCTATCAAGATCAGATTGGACAAGTAAACGATCAGCTAAACTATTTATTTCAGAAAATATCTTTGTCATCAGCGTACATTAAAAACTTACTATGATGAAAACATAAATGTACATCATTAAGGTAGATAATAAAAAGCAGTGGTCCCAAGGGTGAACCTTGGGGCACTCCAGAAGTAGTTACATAAGGAGCTTAATGAAATCCATTTAACGATATTTTTGACCTGTTGAAAAGATAGGACGAAAACCAACGAAGTAGACTTCCGCGCACACCAATTTTCATTAATTTAGCAATGAGTATATTATGATACATTATTTATGAATTGCGACACCAGCAGTAGTTTTCAGTCAATGTATGGGCAGGAATTATTGAAAATTGTTTGGTCTGACCTTTTACTTTTCCGCGAAGATTAGATGGAGGAACACACCTGGATTTTTTACAGGAAATTTTACCTATTCTTCTAGAAGCTCCCTCTTAATGTTCGCTGTCGTTTATGCGAACGGGGCACCTGCTCATTTTAGTTGCAATGTAAGAAACTATTTAAATCTTACGTTCTAAGGATATTAGATTGGACGGGACGGGCTTTTTCCTTGGCCACCCTGATTACCCGACTTAAATCAGTGCAATTGGAGGAATTTAAAGCAACTGGAGTATTCTACCCACATAGCGAATGAGGCTGCATTAGTGGAACGTATTACCAATGCCTGTGAAGCAATACGCTAAACATCTGGGATATTGCGGAGAATTAGAAGACACACGAAGGCGACTTAGAGCATGTATTGATGCAACAACTAAAATAAAATAAACATTTTGTTATAGGTTTAATTATTCTTCACTTCAAGTTATATTTTTTCTGAATTTTGACACGAAATAAGACTAATATTTACAGACGCCATCTATTATTTATGTAAGTTCCTGAAGATCATTTCTGTTTGTCATGATTAATAAATTAATTTTTAACTTAATACTAGCGAGCGATACTAATTTGTTCAATAATCATTTTTTGCTAAAAATTAGTATTTAACGGCAGAAACGCTACTGAGGCTAGTATATTAGAAGAGAAAGGACAATGTTAAAAATGCCCGATTTTTGGCTTATCCGGGGGAACGCATAAATCATAAGATTATTGTTAATTAACATTAGAAATGGCCCAGAAATACGTCAGATAGGTGGGGAAATGTCGATAATCATTAATTATTGTTATAAAATTCGTGTAAATGAAAAAAATTCTTGAAAATGATTTGAACAGACAGTATAAAAAGTGATAAATAACTGGATAAATTGCCATTTTTTTCAGTACGCGCTCGCAAAGTGAGAACAATTGGCCCTATTTCGCCATTGAATGGGCACTTTTATGGTCTATATCACTTTCTATGTTGATATACTGTCTGTTCAAATCATCTTTTAGCATTTTTTTCATTCTAAACGAATTCTACAACAATAAATAATGATTATTTTAAGCTAAGTATTTAAAGGCAGTTTATATAGATATAGGGGTGCAATTAATATTTCCCCACTTACTTAATGTACTCTAGTATCAGTTTTTGCATTTTTTGATAGTAATCTATAATTTTTTTCTAGCAATAAGCGTCCCTTGAACATTTAAGCATTATCTATTTTTGATGTCGAAGTAAGCTCACCATTAGCTTTTAAAGTAGTTTTATTAATTTTTAGGGTGTAATGGACATTTTTATAGTTATTTATCACTTTTTATATTGACATACTGTCTGTTCAAATCATTTTCAAGCATTTTTTTCATTTTACACGAATTTTATAACAATAATTAATGATTATCCATTTAAAGCTATTTAAGGGTAGTTTATATAGGTTTAGGGGTAGTAGCGACATTTCCCCAGCTATCTGACGTATTTCTGGGCCATTTCTAATGTTAATTAAAAATAATCAATTGATTTTTTTTATGATTTATGCGTTCCCCCGAATAAGCCAAAAATCGGCTATTTTTAACATTGTCCTTTATACACGTACACTTTATTGGTTTTCGAGAAATGAAGACTATAGTATTTAACACCTCCGGACCCATGTGTATATAAACTTTTTTCATATTTTTAAACAGAACCAGCCCCTAAATTTTGTTAACATCATTCTGTACCCTGTATAACGATTGGACCAAACATAATCTAGTCCAAAATTACTGGATATAGAAATAGAAATTTAAAAAAACGATTTTGGATTGGAACACATTTTGGAGTAAAATATGTTTGATCCAATCGTTATATTTTAGTCCCAAGATTATTTTATACCATTTGTGTTCGTTCATTCGACCAACGGTAATGAATTATGCCTCTTAATGTCATGATGCAGATACGTAAGCTACGCGTTTTCAATGTGTGGCAAATGGCATTTATTAATTTTCTATTCGAAGCCATCGTGTCGTGTCAAGTCGCAGTTCACTCTGTCAGTTCGTAAGGGAGGCAATAATTTGATGATCTACAAAAAAATAACAACTTCCTCGCACGCCATAGTCATACCAACGTGGACGCAGGAAAAAAATAACTTCCACCTAATCTATCGATTCTGAACTGTTCACCTTGGAAAATGTAGAATATTTATTTATTTTTCTAGGACGACAGATAACAACTTGAAAACATCCCTAAGTTTCGTTTATATTTATGTAATGACATATCCCACGAACAAATACAGTACAGCCTCTGCCCCATACAAGGTGTCTCAAAACAGTGTGGTGGGGTGTAGAAGGGTGTCGATAGTTTGGGCCTATTGTGAAAATACAAAAAACTTAAATAAAATTTGGGACACGTGGTTTCTGTCAAAAAGCTCTCTTTTTTCTAATATACGTTTATTAGAGACATTTTTCTGTATTACTTCCCATTTAAAAATTATAAACAATATCGTCCTAGAGTCTCAAAAGAAATACCACCTAAAATCACATTAACGATGAAAGGATAAAGTAGTTGTTGGAAAATAGTTTAATGTTTGTTGTTTAAAGTGCACAAATGTAATTCCAAATAAATAAAAGGATCAAACTCGATAATCCTTTAATGCAGTTTAAACAAAAGGTGATGATAGCAATAACTAAACTTAAAAAATGAGGCAAACGCCCTCATGCTACATACATATTACAATCTATTCTCCTCTCTCTATCATTTCAAGATGTTTAGCTCGTTACAAGCGTTTGTGATTTTTCTTTCAAATGATTAATATCTCGCAAAGATGTTCTGTAAACCATATTTTTTAAAACCCATCATTAAAATATCGAGAGGTGTTAGATGTGGTGACTTTCCGGGCCACTGAATAGGTCCCAATCCAATTTTCTGGGAAAGTGTTATCTAAATATTGGTGCACAATCCTGGGCTTGTAGGGTAGAGCTCTGTCGTGCTGGAACCATAGGTCTCTCTTTAGCTGCAAAGGCACATTCTCCAGATGTGCAGAAAGTTTTTCTTGTAGGAAATTTAAGTAACTCACGCTGTTCAATGTATGTTCATAAAAATAAGGCTCAATTAAATGCCTACCGATGATGCCACACTGTACATTTACTTCAAAATGGCCTTGGTTTTGGACTGGATTTACAATGTGTGAATTTTCAATGGACCATTAGTATTCGTTGCGTCTGTTTGGTAAACCATTACTGACAAACCGATTTTCTTCCACATTCCAATTTCCACATTTACTACAATTTGAGCTACAAAATTAAGTCTGTTTTCAATGTGACGCTCAGGCAAATACTCCAAGTCATTAATTATGTAGTCATGATACCCATTGGTCGTTAAAATTAGTTGATTTATCAAAATTCAATTCCCGGGCTAGCCTGCTGTATAGTACTGCAACCGTGTAACTGTATTAAAATTATTTCTTACCCTTCGGTCAATTATTTGATTCTTCCGAACAGAAAATGCATCTTCATTTCGTTGCAAGGTCGCCTTGCTGAATGAGGCGCTCTGGATACCTTTCTCGATATAACTCTACAGCTCATCTTGATTTTATTTGTGACTCGTCGTAAATTAGCAACATATTAACTTTTTCTGAATGAAAAAACATTTTGTAAGCACAAAAGCTATACGTTTGACATTCGTGTTGAGTAATGGCAAGTATTTTGTGATATTTATGCACAACGAACATTCAATTATTATCTTCCAACGAATACCTAATCTTTCCACCGCTATGATTTTTAGGCGGAACTTCTTTTGAAACTCTTTTGAACGATATTGCTTATAACTTTTAAACAGGAAGTGACTAAGATATTTTATTTAATTTTTTTGTATCCTCATACTATCGAGTTGGAGACACCCTGTATAAATAATTAATTTGTATTGTTATTTTTGCTGCTGGAGACGTGGATTTTATTACAGAGATAAATTTGAATTCAAAACAGCACTATAAACTGCTGTACATCTACCAGATTCATTTTTATATTTGATAAATATTTTCCTCGATGTCATGTTCGAAAACGCGTTCCTCCCCTCCCGTTTACTCTCCTTGTCGTGCCGTTCGGTACCAGGGCATACGCGATTGAAACGTAATTCACCGTTTTAGCCTTCTACATGCCAAGAAATACAAATCATGTAACTCTTAGATAAGTGAGGCAAAAATATGCAATCTAGGAGTTGGTTGATGTTCGTGTGTTATAGATTATTGTACACTACATTAAATATGCAGTCTATCTAAAAATTATAAGAAAAGAGGTGAGCATGCTGCTTTTTTGAAAATGTTGCAAATAGTCAATAATCGGTCAGCGGTCGCGCGGTTTAGGGCGTCAGTACTTCAATCGAGGTGACTACATCGCTGTGAGTTCGACCCCCGCAGCCGGTAGACCGTATACTCGTATAAGCTATATTCGTGGAGAGATTGGCACCCTCTCTGCGGGTATGGTAGGGTGGAAGAGTGTTGGCTTGGGTCAATGTGAGAGATTGATACCCGTTGACATTTGACTACCCCCCTAATTAATGAGGTTTTCCAGATTTCCCTCATTCCTGCACTGAATGGTGGTTAGGGCCTACCAACGTAAGTCGTTCCTGGGCGCAAATGCGGTCTGCTTAATAATAATATGCTGCTCCCTCTCCCGCACAAGTAATCCTCGTGATTAGAATGAAGGGTAGTGTTGTATTTCGAATTGAATGAACTGTAATTAAAAAAAAAAGTAATTGGAAATTTGTAGGTGTCTCTAACCAAATTAAGAGAAATAAGGTAAATCACTCACCTTTCTCGTAGTGCAGTCCGGCTTACGAAACCTTTGTGGGAAAGGGTATTGGATAGGAAAAGGTTTCGTACACTAGATTTATTATATGCACTACACAAGTGATAAAAATGATGTTTTCTATAAATTTTACAGTATGGTTACTACTATCAAAAATACTAGGCTTAACTGACTAAGTACTGAATGGTTTCTTATTTTCCATCGCGCATGAACGCCTTTACGCGGCGAGGTGGAGGTATAGGCAACTATATATACAATTTCCCTGATATATTTTAAATCCAGGCCTAAACATCCTGGGCGGGGGGCGAATTGAATCAAAGATTCAATAATTAAACACGAAAGAAAAAAAATATTAAAATAAAATGAGAACTAATCTAAATAACTATAACTATGGGAAAATTACTGAGTAGGCAAAGGACATAATTTAATAACGGGTCTAATATACGTGCCAAACTTGGTTTTGATTGTAGCAACACGTATTATACCATCTTTGCCCGGGTGTAACTTTTCAATAACAGCTAAAGGCCATTTTAGAGGTGGAACATTTTCCTGAATAACAACCACGATAAGACCAATTTTAACAGGGTTTGAATTAGTGATCCACTTCAATCGTGTTTGCAAAGTATGTAAGTATTCGACATGCCATCTTTTCCAGTAATGTTGCACAATGGCATCCAGAAGTTTGTATCTGTCTAAGCGATTAAGTGGTTCAAGAGAGTTATCTTCGGAAGGAAACGAGGTAAGAGGAGCACCATATAAAAAATGGGCGGGAGTAAGAACCGATGGATCGTTTGGATCGCTACTGAGGCTGCTCAAAGGTCGAGAATTCAAAAGTGCTTCGATTTGCGCGAGCACCGTCGTGAATTCTTTATAGGTTAGAATTTGTCCATTAGTGACACGGGTTAAATGGGTTTTTACACTTTTTACATTGGCTTATCAAATTCCTCCAAAATGAGGAGACGAAGGGGGATTAAATTTCCAGTTGATTCTATGGCGAAAAAGTTCACGTTGAAAAGCGTCCTTATATTGACGGGAATTAACTAGGTCATAAATTTCGTCAAGTTTTCTTTTGGCACCAACAAAATTAGTACCGTTATCGGAAAATAATGTTGCGCAAGTACCACGTCTGGAGATAAATCTTTTAAAAGCAGACAAAAATGCATCTGTAGATAGATCAGAGGCAAGCTCTAAATGTACAGCCTTGGTTGTAAGGCAGATAAATAAGCAGATATATGCCTTTTGTGTTTTAACGCCTCTACGACGACTTAACGAAATTGGGAAAGCTCCGGTATAATCTACACCAGTATTCAAAAAGCTTTCACTTGGCTGATTCTTTCGGTGGGTAAATTTGACATAATTGGATAGGTGGGTTTAGGATTCAGACGAAAACAGTAGTTACATTTCCAAACGCGCTGACGAATTAAACTTCTAGCAGAAAGGATCCAATAGTTCTGCCTTAGCAAGGAGTGCAGTAAATATGCTCCAGGATGTGCAAATAATTTATGATAATAATCAATCAGTAAATTTAAAAGGATCAGATTTAGGCAACAAGATAGGATATTTTTATCGAAACAAAGGTTACTATTTGTTAGTCGGCCTCCTACTCTAATTATACCTTCATGAATAAAGGGGTTCAGCTTACGTAAGCATGATGGGATAGATTTATTTTCGAGTATGTTTTATATTCACTGCAAAAATGACGCTGTTGAACTATACGAATTAAAACTAATTCTGCTTTATCGAAATCGGTTTTTATAGGATTTCTGTGGGGCAAAACCTTAAGAAATCGTAGGACAAATATAGTAGAACGCAATAGTCTTGTCCATGATGAAAAATATTCAATTAGGTTATATAAACTTAAACTCTGTGGTGTGGTAACACTTAGAGTTAAAATTTCAGTATTGCTCTCATCGACATTGTTATCATCATGTATTGGTTTGATAGGCCAATCGGAAAAGGGTAATTTTAACCAAGCTGGGCCTGATATCCAACTTGGATGGTTTAGGAAACAACTGGGTGTTAGGCCTCGGCTAGCACAATCAGAAATATTTTCTTGAGTAGGTATATAAAACCAGTTAGATGGGGCTAATAAATTCCGTATTTTGGATACTCGATTCGAGATAAAAGGTTTCCACCTACGCGAAGTAGAATGAATCCAATGAAGGGTTATCATAGAATCACAAAATGCTAATATTTCATTTATAGGTTTACGAGTTTTATAAGTATCCCTAACATGGGCTAAAAGCTGCGCTAGAAGTGCAGCAGCGCATAACTCTAAACGAGGCAGTGAAATTTTGGCAGCAGGACAAACTTTTGCTTGTGAACAAAGTAGGTTTACATTTACATTACCAAATTCGTCAACTGTACGAACATATACTGAACATGCATATGCATTCATACTGGCATCTGAAAATCCAATTAAGCTAAACGAAACATTTTCAAATATAAATATGTGGCGGGGTATCTTTAATTCATTTAAACAAGGCAATTCGTTTTGAAACTTTGCCCAAGATTTGGAGACTTCTGCAGGGGCTAATTGGTCCCAGTCATAACCAAGGGTCCACAATTTTTTTATTAATAATTTTATAAACAATGTTAGGGGTGCTAAGAAACCTAAAGGATCGAAAATTCTGGCAACGCATGATAACAAATTTCTTTTTGTGCAATTGGTGATTTTTAAATCTAATTTGAACATGAATATGTCAGGATGAGGATTCCACTGAAGGCCGAGTATTTTAATGTTAGTTTGATCAAATTCAATAATTTTAGGGGATTTTAAATGATCAGGTATTTTGGATAAAAATCTTGAGAATTTGAAGCCCATTTTAAAAGTTGAAATCCGCCTGATTGTAATAAATTAAACAATTGTAGATATGTTTTTTGGGCAGTTTCGGGGTCCGACTGACTTGAGATAATGTCATCCATGTACATATCTCGATCTATGCATTCAACTGCATTCGGATATAATTTATATTGGGACTCTGCTAATAATCGTAAGGCTCTTAGACATAAATACGGACTAGAACGAACACCAAATGTGACCGTATTTAGTTCGTAAATCGAAACAGGATCGGTTTTATTGAATCTCCATAATATTCTCTGGAATTTTCTATGGGGTTCGATAATACGAATTTGTCTATAAAATTGTTTGATATCGGCATTAATTGCTATGGGGTGAAAACGAAAGTTTAATAGGATAGTAAATATATTATTTTGTAACTTGGGACCTGTATAAAGGATATCATTTAATGATAGATTAGAAGTGGTTGGCATACTTGCATCAAATACAATTCTACAAGGGGTGGAGGTACTTTCGGGTTTATATACGCAATGGTGAGGAATATAGTATGAAGGTGTACAACTGATTTTCTCGTTTGGAACTAATGACATATGTCCTTGATCTAAATAATCTTTAAATATTGACTTATACATTTCTTGGCGATCAGGATATTTTTCGAGTTGTCTTTCTAAAGCAAACAATCTTTTCTCTGCTAAAGAAAATGAATCACCTAAACCAGATGGGTCGGTACTAAAAGGTAGTGCTACGATGAGTCTACCCAGGCTATCACGACTAACGGTTTCAAGAAATATTTGTTCACAAATATCATCTTTATTACTTGCAACGGGAGGATTGTAAGATTCAACTTCAAACATTTGCTCGACTAGAGAATCCAGAGTTAGGAGAGTACAAAATGACTGGTTTGTTTCAGGGACACCATTACAATCAACTGGGCCTAATACTAGATAACCCAAGGTAGTCTGAAGAGCGGTTGGACTATTTTTTGCTCCAGCTACTTTATGAGTACCTAATATTTCGGCAAATAAGGAGGCTCCAAGAAGTCCGTCGACATTACTAGGGATATTAAAAGTTGAATCGGCTAAGGGTAAATAATCTAAATGGGTGAAAGAGCTTACATCTAAGGTAGTATGAGGCAATTTTCCACTAATTTTATCAATTATTAGTGTCTCAAATGAGTATTTATAATTTTGGTTTAAATTAGAGGTAATAGTTATCGTAGTGCGACCTTTAATGGGTTTTTCCAGTTCGCCTATGGTTACAGCGTGTGTATTTAATTTAGTGTATGATAGACCTAATCTTTTGCAACAATCCGGTTTGACATCGATCCATTATCGATAATTACTCTAATATTTTGTGACTTATTCCATTTGTCGACAATTTTAACTATGGCAGTACTTAACAAAACAGTTTTCGACTTATTTTGCGAAATTAAAACATTGGTTGGGGCCGGCGTTAAGTTATTTTCTAATGAGTTATTACTAGAACTAGCGTGCACCGTTGAATCAGAAGATTGACTTACAATAGTATTAGAATTATTATGGGGTCGATGTAGCAACGTATGGTGTTTTAACTTACAAATGGTACAACTAAATTTCGATGGACAATTCGAAACCATATGTTTGGCCGAGAAGCAATTAATACATAAATGGTTAGCTTTAATTTTTCTAAACCTTTCTTCTACAGGGTCATTCTTAAAACCGCTGCAGTCTTTTAATAAATGAACACCTCGATTACTTGCAATGCAATTTTTGTCATAGGCTGATTTTGATTATTAACAAAGAAAACTTTATTTTTATTGCCATTACTATTTCCGGTGGCAGAAGTATTGAATCGAACTCGATCATTTTTTGAAATAATTTTGCTCTGTTGACGAACAAACTCAATTAATTCATCGTATGTGGGTATTTCTTGGTTTTTGTTACGAACTAATTCAAACGAATTTATTGTTTCTTGGGACAATTTGGATGATGCAATATGGTATAACATAAAATCGGATAAATCTGGCAATTTTAATTTTTTAAGAGCATTAACGTTGGTATCAAATTTTTCTATGAAAGATTGCAAAGTACTGGAATTGTGATTAGGGACACTGCGGAAGTTTAATATTCTATCTAAATAAGTACAGGATAAAATTTTCTTGTCTTGGAATGTTTTTTCTAACGTATTCCATATAATCGGATAATTATTTGGTATGGTCTCTATATTACTAAAAATTTGATGCTCTCCCGGAAATGCTCCCTAATAGATATTGTAGTTTTTCTGCATTACAAAAGTCTGTGCGACTATGAATTAGCTGTTTAAAATTTTCATAGAACACGGGCCATAACATTATATCAGATCCATCGAATTTAATAAGTTCAATTTTCGGCATATGAATACGGGTCTGGTTAGTTCTCGGATTACTATCGACATTTAGTGAATTGCAAGAAGGTTTAATAAATTTGGCAGCCATATATTCAACACGATCGGTTAAATCTTCGAATGCTTCTAACACACTATAAGATGGAATTTCATCCGGTTTTATTTTTTGTTTTAAGACAATAATTTCCTCAATAAGGTTTTTATATTCTAAAACGGTATTAGAAAATGTACTATGACGAATTTTAAATTCCTCTAACCTTTCTGCATTTTCAGGATCAATTTTTAAGGCTTCCCCCGCATCATAACATTGCTGAACTCTCCTAAACAACCGCTCTCGCTTAGACCGCAAACGATCTAATTTTAATTCATCAGGTGACTTCGACATTTTATGTTAATTTTTCAGTAAATTTAAAGGTATCTAGCTAATCCTTTACAATAAATATGAAGGACAAATACTGTTGTCCGCAAAAACACAAAGAAAGCAAAAACGATTAGGAATTTGCTATTTGTTAAATACGTTCAAAAAACCAAGAATGGCAGGTATTAAAGTGTACCTACTAATAGGATTATTTAATCAAAATGAATATGGGTAAATTTTCAATTAATTATCTAAATACTAATTAGGTAAACCAAACCAAGCAGTACTTCTCAAATTAATATAAAAGTTCGAAATTGATTGCTTGACAAAGCAATACGGCTCGAAGGTACCAAAAAATGTTGTATTTCGAATTGAATGAACTGTAATTAAAAAAAAAAGTAATTGGAAATTTGTAGGTGTCTCTAACCAAATTAAGAGAAATAAGGTAAATCACTCACCTTTCTCGTAGTGCAGTCCGGCTTACGAAACCTTTGTGGGAAAGGGTATTGGATAGGAAAAGGTTTCGTACACTAGATTTATTATATGCAATACACAAGTGATAAAAATGATGTTTTCTATAAATTTTACAGTATGGTTACTACTATCAAAAATACTAGGCTTAACTGACTAAGTACTGAATGGTTTCTTATTTTCCATCGCGCATGAACGCCTTTACGCGGCGAGGTGGAGGTATAGGCAACTATATATACAATTTCCCTGATATATTTTAAATCCAGGCCTAAACAGGTAGAGATATTATTATTATTATTTTTATTATTATTATTATTATTATTTTTTTTTTTTCCAGTAAACACCTTCCGAGGCTCCGACACATTCGGAGATGTTCTGGAGAGTCAAGCAATGACTACTCTCCACTCCGTGGAGTCAGTAATCATTGCGCCCGTAAATCATGTGTTCTGAGCAGACGTAGCGAACCAAGGACGATTGCCTTCTGCATTCTGCCGGCTAAGATCTCTGCCGAATTTCGACAAGCCGGTATGATCTTTAAGTCAGAAAGCAACGTATGTCTCATTCCACCCAGGACGCCTATAATTAGCACCACAATCTTAACAGAGTGGTCTGGATACAGCCTGCGGAGCTCGGAGAGAAGATCTCGATATTTCCTCCGTTTTCCTCCTCTTTTAGGACGATGTTGTTCTCTGCGGGAGCCGAGAACTCAATCACAAACATCGTCCTAAGCTGGTGGTCGAGGAGGACTACATCAGGCTTATTGGCTTGGATTTGCCTGAGGGTGGGGAATGAATAGTTCCAATAAATTCGGCACTTCTCATTCCCCACTACGGATTCTATATCCCCCGGAGCATAAGGCAGCACTGGCGTCTCGTCTATCTCATACGAGTGTCGTAAATGATAATACAACACCCGTAAGGCTGAATCGTGTCTTTGGATATACGCTGTGGCCGCATATACCGGACAGGCCGACAGGAGATGCATAAGCGTCTCCGGCGCCTGGCGGCAGGCCCTGCAGCTGGTATCAGGAACCTCGATACCCAAGACACGACTACGATAGACGAGTGTGTTAATTACACCATCTTGGCAAGCCATTATGAATCCCTCGGTCTCAGAGTTCAGCCCCGCTGACCTCAAAAAAGCAAAGGTCAGCCTTTCAGATAAGCCAAGCCCCTCTAGATGACGGTAGAAGAGACCATGCATTGGCTTATCCTTATGTAGCTGCAGAAGATGACGCGTTTCTGCAGCTTTAATTAGGTTTTAACTGAGCAGGATCCGACTCGGTGACAGAGTCTGGATTTTCCCGCTCAGTATCGAACACGAGACCAAGTTCATCGGCTGCTCTTCTCGCTGCCTTATACACAAACGCTCCTATCCCTGCTGCTTCATGGTCTTGGACCATGCAGAGAAGGGGATCCGAGCTCCTGATGACTTTGCAGGCCTCCTCCAAAACCACTCTGCCCTGGAGACACTCCAAACTCAAGAGTCCACGGCCTCCCCGATTTCTTGGGAAGTATAGCCGCGGAACGGACGATCTTGGATGCAAACTCCGATGGAGAGGCATCATTTTACGGGTCCCTACATCGAGTTGCCTCAGCTCTTCTTGCGTCCATTTCACTACTCCAAAGGAGTAGAAGGATCGGAACGGCAAGCATATTTGTGGCACTCACCTTGTTCTTACCCGACAGCTCCGAAGACCAGATCTGTCGGAGGCGGTGCCGATACCTGCCGCGGAGAGCGTTTTTAACCGTTGCCACCTCATGAGTGCCCCGCTGTGGGACACCCAAATAGGTGTACGACTCTCCGGCATCTAGATAGTGAAAGATGCTTCCGTCTATGAGCTGGGCGTCCTCTCCGTATGGACCGCATCGTCCTCTCTTGAGATGAACCAGTGCACATTTGTCCAGCCCGAACTCCATCCCAACCGCCTGCGTGTACTCATGTACCACTCTGAGGTACATACGTACATACGTACAGTTATTATTATTATTATTATTATTATTATTATTATTATTATTATTATTATTATTATTATTTTTCTTTTGTTTTCAGTAAACACCTTCCGAAGCTCCGACACATTCGGAGATGTTTTGAAGAGTCAAGCAATGACCACTCTCCACTCCGTGGAGTCAGTAATCATTGCGCCCGTAAATCGTGTGTTCTGAGCAGACGTAGCAAACCAAGGACGACTGCCTTCTGCATTCTGCCGGCTAAGATCTCTGCTGAATTTCGGCAAGCCGGTATGATCTTTAAGTCAGAAAGCAACGTATGTCTCATTCCACCCAGGACGCCTATAATTAGCACCACAATCTTCACAGAGCAGTCTGGATACATCCTGCGGAGCTCGGAGAGAAGATCTCGATACTTCCTCCGTTTCTCCTCCTCTTTTAGGACGATGTTGTTCTCTGCGGTAGCCGAGAACTCAATCACAAACATCGTCCTAAGCTGGTGGTCGAGGAGGACTACATCAGGCTTATTGGCTTGAATTTGCCTGAGGGTGAGGAATGAATAGTTCCAATAAATTCGGCACTTCTCATTCCCCACAACGGATTCTATATCCCCCGGAGCATAAGGCAGCACTGGCGTCTCGTCTATCTCATACGAGTGTCGTAAATGATAATACAACACCCGTAAGGCTGAATCGTGTCTTTGGATATACGCTGTGGCCGCATATACCGGACAGGCAGACAGGAGATGTATAAGCATCTCCGGCGCCTGGCGGCAGGCCCTGCAGCTGGTATCAGGAACCTCGATACCCAAGACACGACTACGATAGACGAGTGTGTTAATTACACCATCTTGGCAATCCATTATGAATCCCTCGGTCTCAGAGTTCAGCCCCGCTGACCTCAAAAAAGCAAAGGTCAAAGGCAAAGCAAAGCAAAATAATAATAATAATAATAATAATAATAATAATAATAATAATAATAATAATAATAATAATAATAATAATAATAATAATAATAATAATAATAATAATAATTATTATTATTATTATTATTATTATTATTATTATTATTATTATCTGTACTGAAAGTTGATGTCATGTAAAACTTATCCTAATGCGCCCTTGCTAATTTTAGGAATTATTGCATTACTTTTCGACGTTGCAAATTCATTTTTAAAGAAAAATCAATGAACCGTTTGCTGTATGGCGTATTTTACATCATTTATTTAACATTTCATCAAGTAAAAAAGTGTTAAGCGAAGCATATGAAAACATTGATTTATTTATAAAATAATGTACTTTAGTATTAAATTACGTTTCATACATAATTCACTATTTAAAAGAAAATGTGAAAACAAATAATCATTGCCAACTGCCACGGAAGATAAATTTGTTCATACAACGTTAACGCGTCGAACCTTCCCTGCAATATCCTTTTGCATATATTTGAAAAGAAATTCAAGTTCGTTGTTCTGAAATCCCCACATACACAAAAGATTTGGGATAAAAATAATTCTTATCCGAATTTATCATTACGACATAACTGGCTAAATACTAACAAAACAAAATCAAGTATTCTTATGTAATTGCTTCTGAAGTTTTTTTTATAAAACATACTTCAAATACAGGTAAATTGGAAAGGAATGGTTTTTCATTGTAATTCGCTTGGTTTAGCTTGATATTCGACTGCTTCAGAGATTTGTGTTCAAAAATGGTCACATAATTATGAAATACTCTCGGTGAAAAGAATTCTTTCCATATTCAAAGCACAAGAAATGTAGGAAATGAGAGAAAGGAAAAGAAAGAGAACTGAATGCTCGTTTATAATCGATTGGAAATTTTTTGTGGTTATTAAATTATTCCTTAAACATTTTGAATTATTAAAACGGCAAAATCTGTTACAATGCTCCGTTCCATAAGAAGAACTGAAGTATATTGGTGGCCATACACGATGCGGTTTACAGAAAGGCATGTCTCTCCATCATGTATAATATTACAAATAAAATACGCACATACGACAAACGAGGTATGTTTGGAAAATCACATTGCCATCATTTACTGTTTTAATAGGCATGATTGTTACATATAACTTTGTTTATTTTGATTTGCACTCGCACTAGTAAAAGACATTTATATTACAAACACCCTTTATATTCTACTATCAGGTATTTTTAAGCATTGGAAACCTATTTGTTCGAAAACAAAAACAAGTTAGTTCAAATATAATCCATCTATCATTCACCCATTTATTGTTGTTGCTGATATCAGTATATCTGGGCACTACTTTCAGTGGTGGGTAAAACAAAACCGTATATTGTGCAGCTGCAGCTAATGCACGTAGCTGCCGCTCTGCATATAGCTCTGCTGAAATGACAAAGCAAGGCAATCGTGAATTTGGATGGAAATTATTATCGGTCTGGCTGCTCGTCTGGATTGAGTAAACAGTTGGACTTGAAACCGTTGCGTCTGGGGGACTCGTTAGCTATGCCAGCATAAAATATAGGGCGTCCAAAAGCAGTGGACACGTAGACAGTGATTGTAGGACTGAACTTCAGAACAAATCCAACATTTCCTCCAATGTTGACAAATGTGTTTTTTAGGGGCAGATCTACTGTTACAAATCTCTTCTGTATTAAACAGTTTTTAGCCAATGCCATTGATGAAGGATTTCAAGCTGACGTGATTTACACTGACCTGACAAAGGCATTTGACAAAATTGATCACACAAAACTCTTGAATATATAGTATGCGCCAAAAGTATAAAATAAATTCAATAAAAACGAAACAATTATTTTTTGGAAAAAATCCTCAAACAGGTCGATTTTTAATTTAAAAAATACATATTTTAGCGTAAAATGCGATTTTCAAATGTCATTTGTTTTCGAGTAATGACGTCATCGATTTTTTTTTAAATGGCAACACCATATTTTTTCCTTGATTCTGAAAGATCGTTTAATTCTCTACCAGACAGTACTAAAATTTTGCCCTCTTACATAGGAAAGTTTTCGAGTAAATGACGATTGAATGTTAGAAAACGTAAATTTTATCCATAAAAAAGTAACAATTCTGAGGTATGTAAAATAAAATATAATTGATTAAATTTTATACTTAAATTAAATGTTCGAATTGCCATCCACCAACTTTTTGACAATGCGCAAATCGCAAAATCGCATTTTACGCTAAAATATGTATTTTTTAAATTAAAAATCGACCTGTTCGAGGATTTTTCCCAAAAAATAATTGTTTCGTTTTTATTCAATTTATTCCATACTTTTGGCGCATACTGTATTAGATAACTATTTTGTTTTCTCTTACAACTTATTAAATCTTACAAGGTGTTGTTTACCGCGGTTGCCAGTCTGCTGAACCAAGAGTCATCTCGGAGGTCCCGCAAAGGTCTAATATGGGACCCTTATTCTTCAGTCTATTCATTAATGACATTATTAATAATTTAACTGTGCCCTGTCTGCTGTATGCAGATGATCTTCAGTATAATCTAAATGTCATTCATGAATGGTGCGGGGTAAATAATTTGCCACTAAGTATTAGTAAGTGTCATCTACAAAGAAACAGTGGTAATCGAACCTATCATAGGTTAGTTTTCTATTCTATTTTAAACCATAAACTAAAAATGCCCAAGATTTCTTTGCATAGTACAAATCGTGCTTTTAAGATCATAAGTAATCAAATAAGCATTACTATCTACTTTGTTTTTTGAAAAGGAATATCTAGAATATGAAACAGGAGCAAACATGTATTTATATCACACAATGTGAAAATCATTCAATGAGTCATTGTGATTAAAGCTATTTTATTCAGACATAAATAATACTGCACAAAATGTTTGGCGCTAAATTGAGAGTGACCTCCATGTTATGCCTTTAAACGATACTATAATGACAGAGTAATCCTTGCAGCAAAGGAAACTACCCCTCGGCGTGCAGTTTTCAACAGCGTCGCGTTCGAGAGGCTGCGATGTGTGTCCATCATTAATTCAAGAGCTTCTTTCATCCTCGCCATGTCAATTAATCCGTCGGTCAAAGGGTTTGTCTCTCATCTGGCGAACGATGGGTATGCGACTGCATAGGCTGTAACGTTATCAGCATCGTCGTCGTCGAAACATCGATTCTGCGGGAAACGACGCGCTTCATTAACTCGCGAATAGTTGTAGAATGAGTCTGTTTCGTTAGCAAAAATACGAGGTAAGGAAGTACCTTCTTCCTCCTTCCAAATTTAACATTTTAACAAAAAATTAGCTTATCTACACAATATTTGGTTAGAGCAATCAAAATATTTGTGGGTGAGAACTGTTTGATAAGTGGAAGGGGGAAAACAAAGATGGATACGAGCAAGTATCGATGCGCAGTTGTAGTTTTGCTATGTATGATACAAGTCACTGCTATCTGTAGATGATAATCATAAGTGTATTGTTCTAAATGGATCATGGACCATACACCGTAATTGTAAATACATTTTCAAATTATAATTTGCATAAAATGTATCATATAAACTTGAAAGTGAGAATTTGTGTCATGGAATTGTGGTAGAAATAGGTAAGTAACAATGGCCGAAAATTGTTGATTTGCTTCTTATTTCAGAAAACCTGTCTTGTGTGTGTTTTTCCATTTCATTTAATCCTCAACTACATAGCCACAAAATTTTGAATAATAGGAAACACCTGGAAATTATTGATTTAAATAGTTCACCCAATAAAGAGACATTTGAACTTCATCAATCGTACAACAAAACTGAGTATTTTATTTAATTTAGAAAGAATGTATTGTTTAATAATATAATAAAACATCTTTACATTCTGAGTCATGTTATTATCTACAAAATAATATAATCTCGACCTTTACTTTATTTAGCTTTTGTTTCAAATAGTATGTAGTTAGTAATAGTATTAAATATTATAACACAATAATAACAACTAAATTGTTTTTTTTATCCATTTTGAACCTGTAAGTTATTGGCAGCAGCTATGATACGTTTGCGTAAATCATCAATAATGTCCACTTCGGTGCAATATACTTAAGTTTTTAAATATCCCACAAAAATAAGTCCAAATGATTTAAAGTCAGGAGATTGTCGCGGTCATGGTACCGGTCATCCTCGTCCAATCCCATGCTATTAATGCTTGGACACTCTATATATGGTACATATATAATTGAGCCTCGTGTATGATACGCCACACTGCTGCAATACGCCATGGCCGCCCTAGACCTCCATATCTTCTACAGTATTCGGTTGCAAAATTTCCGCGTCACGCCTGCGTTTGCACTACACTTGCACTCACTGCACACCGTTGTAAAAGTAGCTGCATTTGGCATATGTTTACCGGGAAATCGCTCTGCTGAAGCATCACCATAAATTAAAACAATACTCATCAACTGCGAGTTGCTATACGTAAGCCATCTGATATTTGAAAAACTAATGTAAATACTTGCATCACGAAAAAGTTAATACGATAAGTAATCGCATATTTGAAATCGCCTGGCTAGAGACTACAGTCGTCCAGCGATGTAAAGGTTGTAACTACTAGAACTTCAATAATTTTTGACGAGATGGTTGAATTTTATTTAGAAATATTGACAGCAACCTACTAGATAATGTATCAATAGAAATTAAAGATACAAAATATGTTTTATTTTTTTCTCAAAAACGGTGTAATCTACGAAAAAAATTGAAGAGACCATCTTCGTTCAAAATTGATGGCGGATTTTTAAAAAAATATCAAAACAGGAAAAAGTTAGTGGCGTACCATTTGTTTTTATTAAAAAAGTCGTGGCATTCTCGCACGAACGTCACTGGTGCAAGTAGGAAAGCCATACGGATTATATCAGGTTTGGGATTCAGAGATGATTGTAGATATTGTTTTACACTTTTAAATATTCTTACTGTGCCTTCAACTTACATATTCCACTGCCTTCTTTTCATAAAAAATAACTTGCATAAATTTCAAAACATAAGTGAGTACCACTACTATAATATTAGAAATAAAAATGACCTCAAAAATAGTTACTCCAGACTTCAACGGACCAGAAAAGGGACCGATTATATTGGAATTCTGTTTTTTAATAAGTTACCCCAAAATGAACGCACTGCATTCAAGGTTATTTAAAGCAAGAGTTAAAATTTTTTTATGCAAACATGCTTTTTATAGTTTTGACGAATATTTTAATAGTAATTTTGACGATTTTTAATAAATGTTTAGCTTTAATATTTTATTATTAATTTTATTATCTGTTATCCTGAATGTATATATTTTTCTTTTATTCTACATCTTTGTACTTTTACATATTTTAATTAATTTAATTACCGACCATATCTGTTATGTATGTAATATTTTACTTTATGTTTTTAGTATGTCTAGATTTATTGTATTTTTTTTTTATTTGTATTAGCTCCTATTTATTTTGTTCCTGCTTTTGACGTGTGTAAACACCTTGGTGTATGTGGCACGAAAATATTCGGATCACCCAAAAAAATGCATATTTATCTCTCCAAAGTGTGTTTCAAATTTCGAGTCAATATCTTTAAAACTCTTTGAAATAATTAATAAAAATGAATAAAAAATTAAAATTTAAATACTCGGTATCTCGGAACTTTTTTCACAAAATAACTTCGGCAAAATATTTCGCCCACCCTGTACTTCACAAAAAAAGTTTGCAACTCCATTCTAAGCATACTTAAGGACATATCCAACTAAAAAATTCTCTCCAGGGGCTCCATCTCGGCCACTAATTGAATAGATGTTAGGATAGGTCAGCCATTCGTCCTTCCGCTCCTCTGGACACCGGCAACGGGACCTCCACCTCGGAGTGGTTTCGGTCGACTGCGGGGCGCCGCCGCGCATCCTGGTCTGGTGGCGGCCACGCGGCCGCCGCATCCGCATTACGACCGCCGCCACAGTCGCCGCCGCCGCTTCTTACCGCCTCCGACCCGGACACGCCGTCACAGTGTCGGTGTACGCGAGTTCTTTCTCTTTGCCGCAGACGTGCTAGTGAGTGACTGGACTTTAAGGTAGGAGTCGAGCGATTCTGTCCAGATGGACGTTTTTTTTCTCGAGTTAATTGATGGACGTTTTGGGGATGTCGGAAAAGACGTGCAGGTTGTTCGAAATTAGGTGTACAACGTCGCCGAGTTGTTTATTTACTCAATTTGATACAACTGCCAAATATACTAAGTTATTCTCAAAAAATAATAATAATAATTTGAATTACAAATTTTATTGATATAAAAAAAAGAGAAAACAAAGATGCCTGCAGGGTGTTACAGAATGATGTTTAAAAAATCCAGGGGTAGATTCTATGTTTAAAAATAAAAAAAAGTTGTTAAAAACATGAGTCCGGAAATGCCTCTCTTCCGAGATACAGGTTGTTTAAATTTTATTAAATATTTATTTTTCGAAAACCTGTCGAGATATTATGATGAGATTTGGTACACAATAGTGTATGGGGATGGGCTACTTTTACGTGTATAAATTTCTCTTGTAATATACTAACATCAATGGCGTGCGCGCCGTTAAAAAATATATTTTAGCAAATAAAATGTACGCCACTGATTTTTGGACCATTTGCATCGCTCTCTGAAAGCCATGTTAGTTCTGTTTAAAAAGTATCTCTTGGAATTTTTCCTCTGGGCCGTTTTCGAGATAAAAATTAAGTTATCAATCATTACAATAGACCAACTTTGGAATGCCAATTAAAAAATAATATTCTAGGTGGTATGTGTCAGTTTGTCTTAAATTCCATATCATATTTAAACAAAGAAATATGGCACAAAGTGTTCAGTGACTGGTTTTTGAAGTGTTTAAGTTTGTTTTTAATGCATTTTTTTTACAAAATAAGTAAATATGGTGAATTATTCCTTTGAAGAATTGGCCGACTCACATTTTATGTATGGAAAAGCCAACGGAAATTCAAATGAAGCAAGGCGTCTCTATGAAGATGCACACACAATTTGTTTTACCTTTAATTGTATCCCGTATGTCAAAGACGAATGTTACAAAAAGCGTTCTTCACTCTAAGTTCTATTCTTTTGCTGACTTTTGACACGAAATTTAAGACTAATGTTACAGATGCCAACTATTTATTATGTAAGTTTCTGAAGCTCATTTTAAGAGGAAAAAGTCCAAACATAGAACCTACTCCTAGATTTTTTTAACATCAATTGGTAACACTGCATATTAAGGAAAGGACATAAAATAACAAAATATACTCGTATTAAGTATATGAAAATGCAAATGAGGCTTATTGAATAATAATATATACCGCCCCCTCTACTTCACAAATCTCTCACGTTTAGACTAATCCTTAAGATTAAATTGTAGAGTAAAGATTTTATTTCCAGAAAACACATTTTAATTCAAAATATTTTTATATTGTTTTTAGATTATCTAAAATTTACATGTTATCAAAATACACCTAATAGTTATCTAATCTAGCAATAATAGATTAAAATTTGACATCGGCAAGAAAATTGTTTGCAAAAGTCCGCCAAATACAAATTATTTACTTACTGAAAAACTTTTAATTACTATCTTGTCTATATAAAAGTTACAGTAGTACCATATTGTAAAAAATAAAAGGACCATTAAATTATATTACATTAAGTTAGAAAAATCATTAAAAAAATCTTGAAACTTTTATATTAATATACTAAACAGCCATTAAATATAATTATATTTTTATAATTTTTTGCAAGTTTTCTTCTCTCGACGAATAATTATTAAATTTTATAATATTGCTTTATCTGTTTCTTTGATAATATAGCATTCTGTTTCAAAATTTGCTGCTCGCATTTGTGTCGCACAAACTTCTTGCAAACGACATTTTTTTACAGCTGATTATGCCTAGAGTACGTGGATGTGGGCAGATTTCCCAGCTTAGTTATTTTGAGGGGGGGCGGAATGTTGGGTTGTGCGAGGCAGGTATGTCAGTGAGAGAAATTTCTAGAAGTACTAACAGATTCTTAGGTAACATAGTATGATGTTGCCAAGCATGGACTCAGAAAGGCTGTAGATACAGAGCCAGTGCCACCGGCTGCCATATAGGAACCACAGAGCGTGAAGAATATATGGAATGACATGTGGTTTGATTATCCACGTCACATTATTATATATACAGGGTGTCTCATAATTAGCTGCCAACCCTGAACAGGCCGATTCTATGATCAAAACTAAGTAAATCATATAAATATGGGTCCGGAAATGCTTCCTAGGGGCACAGGGACCCATTGAAGAGGGAGGAATGGAAATAATTTTTTTGCAATATCTCTCAATCGCGTTGTGATAAATGAATGAAATTTGGTATACACAGCTAAATTTTGATGAGCAATTTGATGGACTAATCCATTTATTTCCACAAGATCCATTGGGGTGGGTACGGGGTGGCCCTTGGTATTTTGCGTGTGTAACTTTTTTGTAGCTTAGTGTATCGATCTGACTATCGAAACAATCGATTCTCCTACCTGTTTTATTTAAAATAGGTATACTTTGCTGAAGTCGGGAGGAGTAACCATTTTTTAAATAATCCTATTTGAAATGCTTAGTGCACCGAGTAAAAACTGTTTTGGTTTTAGGTAAAGTGCCTTTTCTGCTGAAAATATAGCAAAATATTACTTGAAAAAGTCGTTCTGAATGGTAAATTATGGAGACGTGCAAAATTTTTATTTGATAAAATCTTTGTACCTACTTTGTTGAAAAATAGTTTCATCAAACCTCGCCGATCTTCTCGAAATTTTGCACGTCTCCATAATTTATCATTCTGAACAACTTTTTCAAGTAACATTTTGCTATATTTTCAGCAGAAAAGGCACTTTACCTAAAACCAAAACAGTTTTTACTCGGTGCACTGAGCATTTCAAATAGGATTATTTCAAAAAATGGTCACTCCTCGCTCTTCAATGGGTCCCTGTGCCCTTAGGAAGTATTTCTGGACCCATGTTCATATCAACTTTTTTACTTAGTTCTGATCATAGAATCGGCCTGTTCAGGGTTGGCAGCTAATTTTGAGACACTTTGTATAGACGTATTTTGGGAGTATATGTATACTTAATTTAATACTTAAGGCACTGCAAACATGTTTTTGCCACTAGGAAATACCAGTAAGCTGCAAACTGTCATACTATGTATACAGGGAGTTCTTGAATTCAAGTTACAAATGCCTAGAAAAGATTCCTTCCATCAAAGTAAGAAAAAAATCTTATATACATATGCCCAAGAATATTTCGTTTTCGAGAGGTGCTTGTTTGTCATCCAGAATATTCCAGGTATTTTCGAAAGAGTATGACAAAGAATGGTGAGACGGTGCACTTCTTGGTTTGTGTATGGATTTGGAGGATGTTCATAATTTTTCGTACCTGTAAATCAGCAACTTCTTCAAAAGTTTATTGGATGGTTTTATTCTCTTAATAATATGGAAAAACTATAAGTAGCATTTTTATTTAATTTTTTTTTTGGAGTTTGGAGAACAGAAATGTACATTTATTTCTATTTCGAAAATAAAATAAGATTGGAATAAATCATGAAACAAAATTATGTTTTTAATTGTTTTACATGAAACTACAATAAAAAGCTGCAAAAAAATCTACCAGATGTGATTTTTCATGTATAAAACTGCCCGTCTTACCCCTTGGGGACGCCCCTGGAATTACTGAGTAAATATCGAGAAATACAAAAGATATTGTCACGGATTTCCCAATCCGACTTTCTCTTACTGCCAGAAAAACAATCCGTTAATTAATTACTTATCTTTATTAACTATTCAGTACACTACTGAACACTAATAATTACAACTCAACTAAACACTTATTTAATTAATCGCTATCTAAATCATTTTGATCTCTCCAACTCCACACTTCAATTCAGATTGTAATACAAGACTAACTTACTCGGCCGTTTATTCTTCATTTATAGACCCAACGAATATTCCAGGTATATTTCAGTATCTCTAGATCCATTTTCCCGTACGACTCGAATGCTTCTCGTCGATTCCCGATTTTTCCAGTCCCATCTCGATCCGCGGCATTCTGTTTGTTTAACAGAATCGTGTAGGGGCGATCGGGGCAATCTCAGCATTTCGCGGTACCACCGTCGTCAGTTTGGGAGTGGGTGGGGCAAATTCCGTGACAATATCTTGTACAGTTGTCAACAGACTGTAAAAATTTGATTCAGATTGGCTCACCATCCTTTACATGTTATTAAAAAATATATATTTTTTTAACTTGTAACAACTTGTAAGAACTTTTTTTCATTTTATAGAAGGAGTCTCCTCTATGCATCTGTTACTTGAATTTTGGAACATCTTGTAGGTAATTAATGCTGAAACTTGAAGTTAAGTTGTCTTCCAAATCATGATAATAATAATTCAAGTAATATTGTTTTCAGTGAATGAAATAAAATACTATTTATATTGTCGTAGCATTGGCAATGATAAAAAAGAGACTACTTTTAAATAAATGTTAGCCTTTCCCAACCTACATAACCTTTAACGAAGTTTTCTATTTTTAGTTGCTTTCTTGAAAACATCGTACCACGTAAAAGTATTACTTTATCTAAATAGAAGGTAATTAGGATAAATATATCCTAAGCCTTTTTTTAAATAAAAAGCTACTGTTAATTACACGTTGTACAGCTCTTTCGACAAATGTGCTGACACTATCGCTTAAGACCACTCAACTCTACTACCCTACTGACTTTATCGTATTGACTGTTAGTGAATAAAAATATAAACTGTATCCAGATGCGTACTACAACTTCAAGACTGGTCTTCTTCTGGTTCATCTTTTGTGGTAAGTTTTTTCACACTTTTGTTGTAGCTAATAGAACTAAAATAGTAATTATGTGCCCCGAAAAACATAAGGCCAAATAAGGGCTATATATTTCTGTCGTATATGGCATTAAATATTACAAATGACTACATATTAATATTATCGTAATTATTAACATTTTTTATTGCGTAAATTATGATTTTTTATTATTTTTTAAAATTTAATATTGTAGTAATATTTAGAGTCCTCTCACATTATTTGAGACAGCGACAATTGAAGAGTAGTTTTCCTCTCTGTTATTGTTCACTTAATAATAACGTCTTTTATTTGTTCCATTAAATATAAGTACATGAAAAATGTCACATAGGAAATACAATAACAAAATGGAAAAAATTCTCGCAGCGAAATTCAGATTGCAGCTAGGGAGCTGCACTCTGATCTTCCATTTAACTCCGCAAACTCTACAACATAATTATAAAACTACTAGTAAAAGAAATGACAATAGGTGCAAAATATGACTAAACAAAATACTAATTTAACATGCAACTAGATATTATTATTCTGCGTCTCTTGAAGGATGGCTTTATATCGAACTTTAAATTTACCAACTGTAAGTGACTTAAGGAATATAGGTATAGAATTATATATTTTAGAGTACATGTAAGTGAAAGATCTTTCAAACAGTGCAGTAGTGTGGTGTGGGATTACTACACGCGACTTGTATCTAGTTTCGATATCATGAATACTATCATGTGTAATAACTTTCTCAAATAAATAATCCGGATTCTGACTTATCTTAATAGAGTGAAACAAGGTAGCTGCCTGCAAGCGGAATCTGTTCTCCATATTTAACAAGTTTAATTCACGCAATTTATGGGATACATGGTCGAACCTTCTTAAGCCGAAGATAAAACGTATACAGTAATTTTGAATTTTTTGAATCTTATATTTATAATTTACATCTAAACAGGGACTATAAATCAATGAACCATAAGTAAACTTAGATAAAATAAGAGATTCAGAAAGCATAGTTTTTACTGACCTAGTTAAGGAGTTTCTATGTGGATACAGCATACGCATGCATGCATATGCAGACTGAATACATTTAGATACATGAGAACGAAATCTGAGTGATGTATCAATAATTAAGCCTAAATTTCTAGCCTCTTGAACAACTTTAAGGTCAGTATCATTCATTTATATGACGGTGTCGATTACCTCAGACCGCTGATTCCTGTTACCAAACAAAAGAACATTAGCTTTATTAGCATTTAAGTTGAGTCCATGACTTTTGGAAGCTTCTAAAATCGATTCTAAATCAGAACAAATACTAGCCGCCGCGACATTAATATCACGAGGATAAAATGAGTAATATAACTGCGTATCGTCGGCATACATCATCATTTTACAATGGGAAATGTAACTAAACAGGTTAGACGTGTATAAACAGAACAACAGTGGCCCAAGTACCGAACCCTGTGGCACTCCCTTATTCAAGGCGGCAGGGCGAGATAATGCACAATCAATCTTCACCTGCTGAGAACGGTTAGACAAATAACTATGTAACATATTTACAGCATCTGAACAGAACCCCATATATTTTAATAAAGTCGTTAACAAATTATGATTTATTGAATCGAACGCTTTGCTGAAGTCTAAAAGTATTAAATATGTTAATTTTCCCTCATCCGTAGCTCTAAAAATATCGTCAGTGACCTGTAATAACGCAGTTGTACAGCTGTACTGAGGACGAAAACCTGACTGATACTTAGGCAAAATATCATAAGAGCGTAAATATTCGCGAATCTGTGTGTTCATTAAGGATTCTAAAATTTTTGGAGAATGTCGGAAGTAAACTAATGGGTCCGAGATCCCCAAAATCCTCTATTACAGACTTTTTAGGAATTGGTATGACAACAGCGCTTTTCCACTGATCAGGAAAACAGGCCTTCAACAAACAACTGTTCATAATGTTTAAGAGATGGTTTTTTATCTTCGGATAAGAAATCTCGATCATTGTCAAATTTATACCATCAGACAAATGAGTTAGTTTTTAACTTTCCTATGGCAGCATCAATTAAGTCAATATCAACTAGCCTAAAACAAAAACCATCAGAATGAATACCATTTTTTAAGTTATTAGTATAATAATTTTACAAGTCATCACTCACAGCTGAATCGGGTATACTATTTAAAAAATAAGTATTAATTTCATCAGGTTTGCATAAATCTTAACTTAATCGTTACATGTTTTAATAAACGAATCTCCTTAAAAAGGAATGTACTTTCTAAAATTAAAAAAATATGTTCGTTATTGCACCTAAAAAACTTATTGGAAACATAAAAATGTAGCATTAAATGTATGAAATAGAAATCAATGAAGATTTTGATATCAAACGTAACCTTATTAGTTTTTACTTAATATTTTAATTATTATGTGACTACTGCCACCAGCAATTGGTTTTAATATGTCACAGCCAAGTTGATTACGTGAAAATTATCGCTCTCATTCATACTTTTTTTGCTCTCTCTGAGAAACATATTAATTCCTTTGGTGTTTTTTTGCAGTGTAAGCCATTTTAAACGTTTCAATCAATCGGAGGCATAGTGAAAGACGCCTTCGACACATCACGCTATTACCGCCGGCCAGTTTTCAGCCACGAACGGGGCGGAATTTAATGTCTTGATAATTAGTGATAAATTTAACCCCTCCCCGCCAATTAGAATGTAAGGCAGGAGTTCCGTCAGGCCGCTAAGGTCGGGTGTAAACAGAACGTCGACAACTTACCTCGTTACTTATGCAAATATTTAAGGCCGTATTCCCAGGTCGGGGCAACTGTCGCGTTCTCGAGATGTTGTGTCAATTTTTTTGGCAGAGTGGAGGTCCCCGAGCACGCTTCTTAACGGCTTTAAAGCGAGGAAAGTACATACTTGACAATGGAGAGAAAAAAATTGAATTAATTTTATGCGGTAAACACTGACATTTTGACTGATAATTATGCTATTTTACTAGATTGAAAATCGTTTACTAAAGTGGCAGTTTACCACATTGAAATGTCATTTCACTATCTTGTATTAATGCTACTGATAAATAACAGTTTTACAGGAAGTTGTTTAAATATTGGAAACATTGTTATACAGGGTTAACTATAACCAAGTACAAATACTTTAACCACGTGCTCAGGAAGGCTTAAAAGACAATAAAAAAAATTACTCCAGAATTTTAGCTCGATATTTAAAAAATGGGGCAAAACCCTCTTTTCCTACGGAAAGTCGGCGCTTATGATACGCATCGACTGAGATGGCTTAGATCCATAGATAAAACTTACATCTGTCAGCAATATCCACTACCATGCGGTCGTTTTTGCAGCATTTCTAAATGCAGAAACGACAAAAATTAAGTCTCATTAGTAATAATACCGGGTAGATAGGTAGGTAACAGTTAATCCAGTTAGCTCCACTATTTTGCATTCGTTTTTCATTATTTCGTTACAAACTGGCTAAAACTACAGCATTTTAATTTATTACAACCACTCACTACCGATAAAACACAGCTAGATAGCCTATTTATTAAAACAAAATCGAACGAGAGGAATAGATAATACAAAATTTTTAATGTACCCGCGGCAGTCTTGCGCCATAACCTAGAAAACCAGCCGGCGAATTATATTGTGGGAAAGTATCTGCACCCAACACAAATTTCTTTATTTAATATCTACGAAACGTTTAAAAATTTAAAAAAGCACTGAAAACTGAAGAAGAACGCAAAACTACAACGTAAACACAGTAATTAAATTATGACTTGCCTGGAAATTTTACGGTCGTGTTGGTAGTTGCCTACGTTACCTACTCTGATTCTGTAAACGTGTGGCGGACAAGTCGCATAGGCGGCGTTAAATAAGGATTTAATATCATTTCGAAAAAACTTCTCTATCCCCTCTTAAAATATTTGTACTTAGTCATTTAACACTGTATATAGGATGTGCCATTTTACACTCCCGCAATATCGCGAAAATGAAGATATTTATTTTAGTTCCTAAAATAGCTTTAAATTACAGTTAGAATTATTATTGTACAGATGGCGTGGCGCTATTAAATAAATTGTTGATTCCTTGAACGTTGAAATGCTGAAAGGTTGTTAAATTTTGAGTTAATATAGTTTTTCCCAATATTTACTTGTTTTCGAGCCATGTCGACTTCAATATGCAATGTATGATGTAACAGGAAAATGTTTAATTTTATTTAAATCACACTGAGACAAAATATTCTTTTAAATAGTTATTTATGCAACAAGTACAAAAAGTAAATAAACACTTTTTGTACGAGTTGCATTTAATATTTTTTCTACGTTTATGCAAACAAAAAATGTTTTATTTAGATGACACTAAATCTAGGAAAATATGACATCAATTTGAACGTTTATGTTTGTCATGATGACAAAACACTGTAGTAGATTGACAGATGAATGCAATAAACATTTTATTGCACTAGTGCAATAAAGAACAACTCTTTCCACTAAATATAGTTCAATAAAGTTTTGTTTTTTGCATGAACGTAGAAAACTATTATTATAACCGCATTATTCACACCACATACTACACTTTGTTTTTAAACTAAGATGAATGATTTAAATTTCTCGCACTTAAACACTAGCTTGCTATTGGTTAATTTGTCGCCAAGTTTACACAGCTTCACAGTTAAAATGTCAGTTACATTTGGCTAACATTACCGTTACTTCGTTGATTATTTTGTAGTAAACAAATTTAGCTAGATTATTTTTTTAGATAATTCTTGAATAGAGCTTTGTGTGTCAAATTTTTCATTAGCATACCTAGATGTTTGGTATCAGATAGCATCATTGATAGAAATTGTAGGAGATTTGATATACAGGGTGATTTTAAATAAAGTAGCAAAAATGAGACCACAGATTCCTTAGGTGAAAGTAAATCGATTTAACCTAACATACCTATATCCCAAGATGCATAATAAAAAAGATACAGGGTGTCAAAATTAAAATTTTGTTTTCTATATTTGTAGATAACTTCTTAAAAAATCCAAATATTTGCATAAAATTTGTAAATTAGGGTTTTTTTGGGCGAGAAATTAAATTTGTTTCTAATTTTGCCGTCACTACTAGAGGGCGCCACATGTGGCACGTCATGTTTCTGTTAAATGGCAGAACTTTTTTGCTGCTTAATGTATCCATCTGATTATTGCTACTTTATTTAGAATCACCCTGTATATTAGCCTAAAATACCTTTCAAATACAGTAAAAAATATATATTGTTTGTTTTCAATTTTTCCCATTTTATTACTTTTATCTGTAAATTACGACTGTAACTTATCCTGTAATTGGGTTTTACCAGTTGGATATTTTATTGTAATAAATGAATAAATGGATATCTGTTACAATCTGCTTATACACAAAATACATACTACTACAAAAATGTGAAAATATCTTATAAGAAAAGCAGTTTTACTAAACTCATATAGTTTTATAGTTTTAGCTCACTGTGCTCCCTCGTACCCAAAAGCAATAATCGTTTACTAACCCTTTGCTTTTCTAAACTTGTATAATTTACTATTAATATCATTTTAGTTTAGGATTTAAATAACTCGCTCTGTTCCGGTTGCAACGGCATCGATTTTGTAATTTGACACAAAAGTTTTCCCCGCCCTGCTGAAAAATAGCTGCGGATACAAAAGAATACATAAAATCTTCGCAATACCGCATTTCTAGCCGAAACTTTCGGCCCCCAACGCAGCGACGCTCGCCGTAAGTTCTACATCGTTACTCATGCAGATAGTTAAGACAATTTCTGGCGCGTGAACCCCTCGGTCGCGCCCCCTCATAAATATAACATGGGCGACTCGGGACGCAAATTGGGCGCCGCAGTTTTTCGGCGGCGCCCGCGGCGCGAGCTCCCGGTATCCCCGGGGGACCCCCAATAACCCGCAAGACGCCGACAATTTGCAAACGTATTCGAGCCGGGTTTAATGCGGAAACGCTTGTTTCCGACCTCACTATTGCCGCATGAGGAATATTTTCCATGTGTGTGTAATTGGGGAGTCGTAAATATGAGAAGCGATGAGCGAGTGATATTTTCTAGATTTTGGCGAAGGCGCCGCGTCCAATGCTTTGCGCTATGATCGATGGTGGAGGCGCCTATTAAAAATTGTGCGGATTTTGTCATTTGCTGATTTGTAAATAAAATGGTGGAGGCGCCTTTTAAATAAAAAATGAGCGACTTTTGTTATTTGCTGATTTGTAAATAAAATGGTGGAGGCGCCTTTTAAAAAAATGAGCGACTTTTGTTATTTGCTGATTTGTAAATAAAGTGGTGGAGGTGCATTATAAAGAAAATCTGTAACTTATGTTATTTGCTGATTTGTAAATAAACTTTTAATTACAGGGTGGTCATTTTTACAACGTTTAACCCAGAGTGACTTAAATTAGTTTTCCTAATTTAATTAATCTTTTGATTGCATATTTTTATGTCCTTGAATTTCCTGAAAAGAAGTATGAGGCACTTTGTGTAGTTCCTGCAATAACGGCAGACAACTAAAAGAAAAAGTGCATTTCCTGTTTTATTTAATATACTTTTTATTGTTTATTAATTTATTTATATAGGTATTCTGAATAAGAAACAAACATGCTGCAGTCAACTCAATTACATATTTCTAGAAAAATATATGTACCTATATATACACGCACATATACAAGGGTGTTTCTAGAGTAGAGATCAAAAATCCAAGGGTTTTTTTTGTTATAGTAAAAATAATAATAACAAATTTTTATTTGTTCAACAGTCACAAACCAATTACAGGATAAAGTTTACAAAAAAGGAAATAAATAAATAAACCAAATTTAAGAATAATGAAAATACAAAACAAACTAACACGAGTGCAAACAACATTATGTATTACTGATATTACTAAACGTGATATATTATTATATTTCTTTCAAATTGCAGTGAAAAATGTCACATGAGGTGCATATTTTATTATAATTGCATGTCATTGAATTCACAGGAGACAGTAAAAATTTCGTGGTGTACTCCGAAAGGCGTTGAAAAACATTTCTCAACATTCTCGGATTTGGAATTGTATAATTTGGAAAACTTTCCATATAAATTTGTCTAGCTTCAGTACCATTTCCATCTGCAAGGCCATAAATGTTGGCCATTTCAGCATTTGAATATGCATAAGCCATTATCAAATCTTAATATTTTTAAAAAATAATCTTAATTTGACAATACACAATATAAGATGAAGGCTTGAAATTGAGAATGACAATTATTTTGCGAATCTAATATTTTAAAAATGTTACGGCAATTGCCTTTATTGTATTTTTAATTAATTTTATTTATAGTAAACTGTACCTATGTTACTATTCTGAATAATAGAGAGCGCTTAATACAATTTGGAATCGCGCTCGAAACGAAGCCATGTACGCTATCGTGTCTTTTTTGTATAAATGTTTTTTTCTAATTGTAACGAAAAACGATAGTGTGTCTCGAGAACTTTAGCAATTGCTATCAATAAAGTAAATTATAATCATCAACTAGTTTTCAATCGTTCTATGCCATCCCAAAAGTAAACCACAGTCCACAAAAAGAGGAAATTCCCTCACATAACATTTTTGGTCCTTCGAGCCGGATAAGACGCAGCAAGTTGCAGTTGGAAGCCAATTTCCACGAGCCAGTTCACGAGGCAGTTATACGAGGGAGGTCACGAGGAACAAAGAGTGAGTCATCCTTCCAGTTTAACATTTTTCCTTTCAATTTACTTTCGTGTTACTAGTGCGATGGCTGAGCTAGCAAAATTAAAAACTCAAAGAGGTCAGTTAAAATCTAAATTAACAAGAGCCAAAAATTACTATGATTCTATAGACTTAACAACATATGATGATGTAATATATAACGAGTTAGTTGTACGTTTGGAAAAAGTAGAACCTGTTTTTGAGGAATTTAATACAGTTCAGTCAAAAATAGAAATTTTGGGCAATATCGAAGCTGAAGATGAAGAGCGCGATGAATTTGAAAAATTTTATTATCGATTAATTGCAAATTTCAGAAAGGCAATAAAAACAATTTCTTTAGCAAACGCAAATACACGCGATTCTATCAATGTTGCTAATATTTCAAGTCTTGCTCCTTCAAGTGATCAAACAATAAAATTACCGAAAATTAAGTTACCTATGTTTAATGGTCAGTACGATCAGTGGTTAGAATTTCGAGACGCGTTCAGTGCAATAATACATAACAATAATTCAATTTCCAATGTACAAAAGTTTTATTATTTACGGTCCTCACTAGAAGGGGATGCCTGTAAAATAATCGAGTCAATTCAAGTTTCAGAGGCAAATTACGATATTGCTTGGCAATTACTTAAAGACAGATTTGAAAATAAGAGGCTTATTGTTCATAATCATGTCAAGGCTATTTTCGATTTACCCTGTATACAAAGAGAAAATCATGTTCAGTTGCGTAGTCTATTTGACAACGTTACAAAGCATTTACGTTCGTTAAAGGTGCTAGGTAAACCCACAGACAAATGGGACACATTGATTATACACGTAATAACAAATAAATTAGACCCAATTACGCGCCGAGAATGGGAATTGTTTAAAATCAAGGTGCACTTCCATTCATGGATGACATCAATGCATTCTTGAAACAACGTTGTGAACTTTTAGAAAAATTATCTTTGAATCATATTAACAATTACAAAGATATTAAACTAAAAACAAAAATTATTCTAATACATATCTCAATACTGATAACAAGGTGACAAAAATGAGTTGTTATTACTGTAAAAACCTCACACTATTTATAATTGTGATTTATTTTAAAACAGTCACCATCATGTAGAATAAATGAAGCAAGAAAACACAATTTGTGTATCAATTGTTTAAAACCTGATCATACTGTACAGGAATGTATGTCTTCAAACTGCAGGAAATGCGGAAGGAAACATAATACAATGTTACACGTCGAACACCGGGGAATGGCAACAGGCCCGGCCAACGAGCCATCTCCTGGTACAAGTCGGGACGGCGCGAGTCTTCTTCAAGCAACGATTCGTCAGATAAGCAAGTCACCGTCGTGGGGCTCTCTGGGCACGCTGTCGCGGGCAGCGGCGCCGCGTAGTTTCGCAGGTTTTGCTATCAACCGCCATGGTTCGAGTTAAGGATGCGCGCGGTCAATTTCACTTATGCAGAGCGCTGTTGGACAGCGGCTCTCAGAGCAATTTTATAACTGACGCGCTGTGCAAAAATTACATTTACAATTAAAACACGTTGATTATTCTATTGCCGGTGTCGGTCAAGCTTTAGCTAATGTAAATTACAAGAGCGATATTCAATTATTTTCAAATCACAATTCATACAATGTTGCAATATCTTGTTTAGTGCTGCCACGAATAACAGACAATTTACCTACTATTTCATTTAATAAATCTAGTTTAAATATTCCTAGCAATATTCAGTTGGCAGATCCATTATTCAATCAATCGGCTTCAGTTGATATGTTATTAGGAGCAAATATTTTTTGGCAGTTATTATGCGTGGGTCAATTTCAATTAGAAAATACTAAATTAACGTTACAAAAGACGCGATTAGGTTGGATCGTAGGAGGAATATTAAATTGCCCAGATCAATCCAACAAGTTAATTAGTTGTTTCAATGCTGAGTTAAAAATAATTTTCTAGACAATCAACTTACTAAATTTTGGCAAGTAGAGGAGGTTCAATTTAAGGCTAGGCTGTCAGAATCGGAGCAATACTGTGAATCTCATTTTTTAGACAATTTTAAGCGATGTGATGATGGTAAATTTATAGTTTCAATTCCTTTCAAGGACAATATAAACCAGTTAGGTCAATCTAGAAAATTTGCCTTACAACGTTTCCTATCTCAAGAGCGAAGGTTAATAAAAAATTCTGATCTTTATTCTGAATATAAAAAATTTATGGCTGATTACGAAAAACTTGGACATATGTCACCGATACAAGAACTCAACTTTGAAAATGCATTAAATTATTATCTGCCACATCATGCCGTTATACGCGATTCTAGTTCTACTACGCGAATTCGAGTCGTTTTCGATGCTTCGATGAAATCTGATAGCGGTTTATCACTTAACGATACTCAATACAGCGGTTTTCCATTGCAAGATGATATATTTTCCATAATTTTGAGATTTAGGAAATATAAGTTTGTATTGACAGGTGATATTTCAAAAATGTATCGCATGGTAATGATCAATCCGGAACAACGACGATTTCAACGCATCTTTTGGAGAGATGATCCGACTAGTGACTTAAAATGCTATGAACTGAATACCGTAACTTACGGCATGGCTGCAGCGCCTTATCTTGCAACGAGATGTCTTTATCAAGTAGCTATAGATAATGAACAATTTTATCCGTTAGCGTCTAATGTCATTAAAAATGACTTTTATGTCGATGATTGCTTAACAGGTTCGAATTCTGAAATAGAATTAATACAGATTCAACATGATTTAAATAAGATATTGTCAGGTTTTGAGATGAGAAAATGGCTTACAAATAAACCCGAATTGTATAATAAATTTCATTTAAATAATAATTTAGAATCAAGTATAGTACAGCTAGGTGAACATGAAGCTAATAAAACACTAGGCATCCTGTGGAACGCTACTGTAGATAATATTCAATATGCGATTTCTGACTTCGATAAAAACTGTATAACCAAACGGACAATATTATCAGTAGTATCTCAAATATTTGATCCTCTAGGATTGTTAGGGCCCTTTATAATTATAGCTAAATTATTAATTCAACAATTGTGGCAAGCGAATATCAGTTGGGATGAGTCAATTCCTCAAAATTTGCATACAATTTGGAATCAATTTAGGCACAGTTTTCACGCAATAAATGATATAAAAATACCACGATATGTTCTTTTATCAGATTATATTTGTATAGAATTGCACGGATTTGCTGATGCTAGTGAAAGGGCATATGGAGCTGCAATATATATCTTATGTGTTAATTCTATTGGACAACGTTCATCAAGATTACTGTGCGCAAAATCAAGAGTCGCTCCTATCAAAAATTACTTTACCACGTTTAGAACTGTGCAGCGCAGTATTACTTGCTCAATTAGTAGAAAGGTGTAAGGAGTCTCTTAATGTAAACCTTGATAATTTTTATTTTTGGTCCGATTCAACAATTGCGCTTTCCTGGATTAAGGCTGCTCCATCGAGATGGAAGACCTTTGTAGCAAATCGGGTCAGCGAAATACAGCGTTTAACCAATATAAATGATTGGTACCATGTAAATTCAAGAGACAATCCAGCAGACTTAATTTCGCGCGGTTTAGACAGTAAAAAATTACTAACTTCTGAGTTGTGGTGGACAGGTCCGCCCTGGCTTGCTAATCGCGATCTGCAAAAGGAGTCACAATTAGTAAGCAGTGTAACTAATTTAGAAAACGTACCCGAACAAAAATTAATTAACTGCGTCACGATTATGAACGATAATCTTAATTTATTTAACCGATTTTCTTCTTTGCGGAAATTGCAAAGAGTTTTTGCTTACTGTAAGCGATTTATTCACAATGTCAGAGCTATTAATAAATCAAAATTAGGCGGTCCGTTAACAAATAAAGAATTACAAGGGTCACTATGTGAATTGTTACGATTAGCACAACTAGAAGCGTTTCCTCTAGATTATGATAATTTAAAAGGGCATAAGCCTTTGAATAAAAAAGTAGTTTGTTATCTCTAAATCCGATTTTTGATGACTTTCAGCTAATACGAGTGGGTGGTAGGATTCAAAATTCTAGTAGCGAATTCGATAAAAAACCCTATAATTTTGCCAACAAAACATAATTTAACTAAATTGGTATTAGAGCAGGAGCATTCTCGATTATTACATTGCGGTCCAACGATGTTACTCTCTTCTATTAGGGAACGATATTGGCCAATCTCGGGGCGCAATTTGTGTAAAAAAATCGTACGTCAATGTGTCACTTGTTTTAGGCAAAACCTAGCTCCGACGAATATTTGATGGGAAACTTACCTGATTTTCGTGTAAACCAATATATACCATTTTATAATACGGGAATAGATTTTGCAGGGCCATTTTTAGTCAAGGACCGAACAACAAGAAATGCTAAGTTAACTAAGGCATATATATGTCTATTTATTTGCCTAGGAACAAAGGCTGTTCATATTGAACTCGTTTCGGATCTGACGACTGATTGTTTTTGGCTTCCTTTCAACGATTTATCGGAAGGAGGGCTAAACCATTGAACATATATAGTGACAATGGAAAGACATTCGTTGGTGCAAGCGGTAAATTAAAAGAAATTTCACAATTTTTCGATTCTTGTTCTGAAGGAATCATAGAATCTTTGGCAAATGAAAATATTACTTGGCATTTTATTCCTGCAAGGGCTCCCAATTTTGGCGGCATTTGGGAAGCCGGAATTAAAAGTGTGAAATATCATTTAAAACGTGTTCTAGGTAACGCACATTTAAATTTTGAAGGTTTATCCACCGTTCTGGTTCAAATCGAAAGTATTTTGAACTCCCGACCATTATGTCCATTGTCTTCAAACCCTGATCAATTAAATCCTCTTACCCCGGCTCATTTCTTAGTGGGAAAGACACTAACTGCTTTACCAGAACCAAGTTTGGTTAACATTCCTGTTAACAGATTAAATCACTATCAACGACTCCAGCAGCTAGTGCAGCATTTCTGGGCCAGGTGGCATAAGGAATATCTAGCCGAGCTACAAACCAGGGTCAAGTGGAAGCAGAACGTCCACAACTACATCAAGGAAGGTACTATCGTGTTAGTAAAGGAAGATAACGCTCCCCCATGAGGTGGCACATTGGCCAAGTTCTTCAACTTCATCCAGGCAAGGATCATGTGCTTCGAGTGGTGAGCTTAAGAGTTAACGGTAGTGTAGTGAAACGCCCGGTTTCTAAACTGTGCGTATTTCCCTTTGAAAGGGATAATATTGGGTGAAAACCAATTTTGAAACAATTATCATGTTTGTTATTTATCTGTAATTGTTTCTGTTGTTATACTTATTATTGAAAGTGTATGTCTATACCTTTCAAGGCGGCATGTTACGGCAATTGCCTTTATTGTATTTTTTAAATTAATTTTATTTATAGTAAACTGTACCTATGTTACCATTCTGAATAATAGAGAGCGCTTAATACAATTTGGAATCGCGCTCGAAACGAAGCCATGTACGCTATCGTGTCTTTTTTGTATAAATGTTTTTCTAATTGTAACGAAAACGATAGTGTGTCTCGAGAACTTTAGCAATTGCTATCAATAAAGTAAATTATAATAATCAATCAGTTTTCAATCGTTCTATGCCATCCCAAAAGTAAACCACAGTCCACAAAAAGAAATTCCCTCACAAAAAATAATTCCATACAACTGGAAGTTTATTGGATAAATATTGCCCTAACTTTTTCATGTATCAAGATTTATTTTAGGTAACAAGAGTACCTTGTTACCTAAAATAAATTGTTCCGTTTTCAAGTAAAATTAATTTAAAATTTTGTAACGTACCTTAAAAATATTAGATGTGACATGCAAGCAGTCAAATTGTTCCTAGTAGATTTTCAGAAAGTACCTATTTGTCAATTTCGAAATACGTAATTATTTTTTGTATTTTTTTTTGTTTTTAATAAATCAATAATTTTACTGCATTACTTATCATCGGTATTACCTCAATAGCAGCACAAAATTGCATATTTATTTTTTAAGTTTCCGGGCACTAGCGTAGATTTTTTTTTCAACTGAGACTGTCCATAGACTGCGCTGCCATTGTTACCATATCGGCAGCTAATCGAGGCCGATGGCTGATAGGTTACGCTTATTTTTAATAGACCTACAAAGTCGGACAATGAAAAATAATTGGCCATAAATAATAACGCCGCGCCAGCGCCGCTATTGTCAGCGTCGGGACGCCAGCGGCGCTGGCCTAGGTATTTAAGAATGTAAGATAATTATGTTTAATAGTTATTAATTATTTACTTCCTGGTTACGATGCGAGACATTTTTTTAAATTTACATACGCTTGGACACGCTGTACATGGTACGGATATAATTGAGCCTCGTGTATGATACGTCACACTGCTGCAATACGCTGTGGACGTGTTGGACCTCCATCTATTCCACGATTCGGTTTCAAATTTTCCTCGCTTTGCACTACACTTGCACTCACTGCACACTGCGGTAAAAGTAGCTGCATTTGGTACATGTTTATCGGGAAATCGTTATGCTAAAGCATTTTCATATCGCTATAAATTAAAACGATATCCATCATCGGTCAGTGCTCGCGCGGTTTAAGGCGTCAGTACTTGAATCGGAGTGCAAAAAGTACTAGGATTTCAGTATTCGAAATCGCTTGGCTAGAGATTACAGTAGCCCAGCGATGTAAAGGTTGAAAATACTACAACTTCAATAAATTTTAACTCGCAAATTATAAGGATTTTACAAAAATTTTGTATACGATATATCGACTCCATTTTCCATGACTCATCTATTCCCAAATTTTTTTAGATAAGTTTTAAATAACCCTGTATAGTATTATATTCCAAGTTAAATGTGAACAGACTATTCTAGAGTAGTTTATAAGTTCAGCTGAAAAAGCTGTTTCTGTCAGCTGTTGAAGCTGTCTACGTCCTCAAAGTAATATTCAAGATTAAAGCTTGGTACGAAGTGATCCACGATACGCTTTGGATATAGGTAAAATTTATATTCATTATAGCTTCTGATTGGCTTATGTCATATAATTTCCGTTTGATGATTTCATCTAGAGAAATAAATCGCGTTATTTTGTGTTGCTGATACATCGGTAAAGTCTAGAAATGAGAATTTTCAAAGCTGGAAAATAATATTTTAATGAACAAGGTACCTACAAGAAAAAACGGTTCATAGAAAGAAAGAAAGTGTGTGCTATAATACTGTATCTCGAAAATGACCCAAATTGCGTCAGGCACTAGGGTCACATTTATTTATTTATTTATTTATTTAAATACAGTGCCCAACGGGACGAATCCCAGTTAGAGGACAAGGGAAAAAAACATTTCAAAATACAAAATAAACAATGACAGAAATAACTCGAATATGAACAAAATATCAAATAACAAACAAACAGTAATTAGCAATAATATAACATAAACAATAAAAAAACAAGCAATAAAATCACAAACATGTCTTACAAAAAAAAAACAGCTAAACAAATAGAGATTTAATAAAATTAATTGAGTGGAAAAATATATCAAGTCGATCTTCATACAATTGGTAGTTAGTAATCATTTGATGAAGAGGGGATGCCGTAAGTATATTAGTCCGAGCAGTTGGCAACTGCAAAATAGAACTAGATCTAGAATTTAATCTAGGAACTCGGTAAAAAATTCTAGATACCAGAGAAGAGGCATTTAGAAAATTATTAACAATTTTGTGCAGAAATGTTAGAGTACATACTGCTCCTCCGCTGCAAGCTAATTCAGTCAAATGTTGATAAGAAAATATCTTCTGGAATGGCACGAACCGGATAAACACCAAAGTTGCTAAAATGCAGTGTCTTTAAATATCTCCGCTGTACTTTTTCTAATAAGGTTATATGGATGTTATAAATCGGACATCAAACAATAGAGGCATATTCAAGTTTGCAGCGAACAAAACAATTAAACAAACATTAATGTCACCGTATTGCAAAAAGCCTTAGAATTATGCAAAATAAAACCCAGGCTTTTAAATGCAAATTCAGTTATTAAATGAATATGCACGTCAAAAGACAGATTATCGTAAAATGTTACACCAAGGTCTTTGAACTGCGACACTCTATTTAAAATAGTATCATCCAAAAGATAATCAAAATGTCGAATTAGTCTCCGTCGGCTATACGACATAATATTACATTTACTGACATTTAAAGGTAAATAGTTATCTTCACACCAACGGTGTACTTTTGTTAAGTTATCTTGTAATCTATAACAATCAGATAGTGACTTTATCTCAACAAATAATTTAAGGTCATCCGCATACAATAAAAATTAATATTTAATAATTGAGTTAAGTCATTGATAAATATAATGAAGAATAAGGGCCCCAAAATAGATCCCTGAGGAACACCTGAAAATTGAGAAAATTTATTTGACTGAAAGCTACGATATTGAACATATTGGAAACGGTTTGTAAGGTATGAGCGAAACATGGTTAAGAGAGCACCCGATATACCCGCAGAATGCAGTTTATCAATCAATAGATCATGGTTAAGACGATCAAACGCCTTAGAAAAATCAGTGTATATTACGTCTACCTGACTGCCCCTATCTAATACCTCGGAAATATATTGTACTTTGTAGACTAGGTTTGTTGTTGTAGAACGTCCTTTTACAAATCCGTGTTGATGTTGGGAGATATATTTCCCGACATGAGAGTAAAGGTGATTGTGGATAACTATTTCAAAATTTTTTGAAAAATTGCCTATAATTGCAATAGGGCTGTAATTAGTTACATTATTTTTGGAACATTTTTATAAACAGGACAAATCCTAGAAATTTTCCAAGACTCTGGAAAGACACTAGATTTAAGTATGGTATGGTATTTAAGTATTTAAGTATTTATTGCCTATACTTACATTAGAATTATTTTTATTATTGGCATCAACACAGCAGCTAATAGCGTGAAATAGGCACACTTTTATAAAACATAGTTGCTGTATAAAAATTATATAATTTTGTTTTAAGAGCATTGATACAACAAACTATACGATTTCAATAAAGCATATCTTGATAATGTGATAAAAACGTTATACAATTATTCTGCATCACAACTATACAGCTAATATTCGACTCTCTTTAAATTTTACGACATATGTCTATTATATGTATATTTATATTAAATATACCATGTTATACTTATAAACTCAAAAATATCAAATTTAAAGTTGAATTTCCGGTACGAATACAATTTTACTATGACAAACGAATAAAGTAGGTTGAAAAGTTATAACGCAAAAACTTAAATACATGCAGATTTGCTGCCAAAAAATATCCCCAGTTCGAATTCTAAATTCAATTTAATAAAAACTCTTATTTTTAATGAGCAACGGAAGTTATTTTCATGAAAAATTTCACGTAAAAGTTGTTGTTTGAATTTTTTCTAAGCTGAAAAGCAATTGGAATTAAGTGAATAAACATGGCGCTAAAATAATAAAACAACTTGGTCACTTCAGAAGCATTTAAAAAACTTTAATGTTAAAATCGAAACATAAGAGCATTATGTTTTGTAGAAAATCGTTTGCTGGTGTTAACTACCTTTAACAAGCAGTTGCTTTATTTATAAATATTTTAATACCGCATTTATAAAACAAATACTGTAAGTAATTATACAGTTAAACAGATTTTTGAAACTAAAGTGCTGCATAAATGTTATAAGAACTTTTTTAAAGTAATTTGAATAACTTTTATAAAATACTTTTATTTTTGCTGAATATTCTCAAATATTTCTCGCGCGACCACTACAAAATTGACTTAGCGCTATATAGCGTTATATAATAATAATAATAATAATAATAATAATAATGCATTTATTGCCCAACAGAATAGACATTCCAATTACAGGACAAAACATGTTATAACAAAGTAATGAAGTAACAGTGTACTTAATTTTAATTACTAATAATATTTAACATTTACTAAACTAAATCAGTCTGAAAGCTATAGCATAATATGGATGAGGCCAGTTAAACGCTTCCAAAAATTTAGAAACAACTGATAATAATTGTTTGAGTGTATCAAAATTTAGGTCACATAAATGAGAAATTTGATTAAAATTAATTGACATGGTGTATACAGGGATTTCGTAAGGACATTTGTTCTAGCATTACGACAGTAAAAAATGCAATCATCACCAGATTCTGGCCTAGATACACGTAAGCAGAACATTTTTAAAATTTCTGGTGAATCAAGGAGGTTATGAAATATTTTAAACCAGAAAGAAAGACTTGTGAGAACTCTCCTCAACTGCAACGATTTAATATCGAATCTCTGCAACAGGAGGCCATGATCAAATCCTCTAGCAGGATAAATATTATCAACACGATATGCCATGAATTTTAAAAAGCGACGTTGAACACCTTCAAGATGATGAATATTAACTTGATAGCATGGGTACCATACAAGGCTAGCGTATTCTAATCTAGAACGGACTAAAGAATAGTATAAACATTTCAAAGCATTAATATTGTTGAACGATGTAGAATTACGGACAATAAAGCCCAAAGTTTTAAAGGCGGTGCTTGAGATTGTATTAATATGTTCAGAAAATGAGAGTTTAGCATCAAATATTACCCCTAAGTCTTTAATATTACTGCTGCGTGTCAATGGCTTTAATTCAAGATTGTAATCAAATAAAATTATATTTTTCTTTAAACTGAAAGAGCAAACTTTACATTTATCAATGTTTATGGAAACCATGTTTTCTATACACCACACCTGTATTGCGTTCAAAAGTTTTTGCAATGCTCGACAATCACCATAACAGTTAATGTTACGATAAAGCTTTAGATCATCTGCGAAAAAAAGGTGATTACACTGCAAAGATGACGATAAATCATTAATATAAAGAATAAACAGAAGTGGTCCCAAGTTAGACCCTTGAGGTACCCCAGAAGGAGCTAAAAATATTAGAACGGTATCCATTATATGACACATATAACTCACGACGCTCAAGATAAGATTTTGTGAGTAGTAGCAAAGAATTATCAAAACCAAATGATTTCAATTTCTGTATTAATATAGAGTGATTTACCTTGTCAAAAGCCTTCTCAAAATCTGTATATATTACATCTACTTGGCCTTTTCTATCAATATGGTCTGAAACAAACTGAGTAAATTCAACTAGATTAGTTACAGTAGAACGCCGTGCAACGAACCCATGTTGATTAGAAGAAATGCAGGTACTAACATTGTTATAGATATATGCATATAATGTCATTTCAAAAACCTTAGCAAAATTTGACAAAATGGCTATAGGTCGATAGTTCTTTATGTTAGAAGGGTTACCACTTTTAAAACAGGGCAAACTCTTGTCACTTATATAGTCAGTTGTGTAGATTGCTACTATATACATTGTACTACAGTTAAATGACATGAAGCAAAAATACTGTATAAGTGCAGACACAAGAACGTTCTGAAAATAGTTTAAATAATTTGTATAAAACGTTTTTCTTGTTGGGCTTACATTATTCTCACAGGTACTTTAAACAGCGAAATAGTGGCTGTTAACAAAAAAGTCTCAAACGGATCTTTTATATAAATTTCTGGTCTATAGTTAGTTATAAGACTAGTGTGCTACTTAGGATATACATTGCATTTATGTTGTTTACAAATTGATAAATATTTCCAACAATTTTTTTTATACATAACAAAATTTTACTTTACAGGGTGTCCTGAAATAAATGCAACAAAATTTGGTCAGAAATTCTTAAGAGAAATTTAAGGGACCCATATTTTTACTTTTGATAAGTGCGGCCCCTTTCGGAGATATAGCCCCTGAAACAAGCCCCTAAAAATTTACTTTTTTATATCTCAGAGCTTTATCGCACAAGAACCACCAAATTTGGTACTCAGTGATTTTATGACATTTAGAATGCGATGCCGATAAGCTTTTCGGCAAGGGGCCCCCACAAGATACTTTTTCGGGGCCCCCTTGCCACCGAACTTTAGTTGCATATTTAATTTTAAAAAAATAGTAGCCTCTTAGAAACTCCAGGAATTTAAAAACTTTTTGTCTCTTAAAATTTTTCGAAAAACGCAGCGTTTTTCGAAAAATGGCAAAATGTGATTGGATGCATATCGAGGTTCACATGAAATTTTAAAGTGTTAATCGTAGGTGGCTGGCATTCGCAATAAACAATCAATTTTATTCTGTGACAGTTGTCATTAACCATCATCGGGAGCTCATAGAGACAGGATCAGTAGTTGTAAAAAAATCACAATTTAAAGAAATTTAATTTTAATTTAAAGAAATCACAAGTTAAACATTAACAATTAATAAGAAAATGTCAATATCAAAATAAGGTACAATAAACTTGGAAATTAATAACAAAATTAATGGTACTTCATGATTAAATAATTTAATTCTAAAAAGTTTGTTAAAATCACACTGGTCAGTTCCGTAAAACGTGTTCAAAGTGAGAACCGTTTTGTTCAACACAAACCTGCAAACGTGACACGAAATTTTGACGTATTTTCGTGTGAATGTTGGGAATCTGTCTAATTTCTTCAGCCGCAGCAAGGATTCGTTCATGTAATTGTTCCCGGGTTCTAATTGGTACGGCATAGACGCGATCCTTCATGGCCCCCAGAAAAAAAAGTCCATGGCATTTAGATCGGGAGAACGGGGGGGCCATGTTACATGAGGAGAATTGTTACCTATCCATCGCCCTTGGAAATTTTCATTCAGCCACTCAGTTACGAAGTGCCCCCGATGTGGTGGGCATAAAGAACAAATTGCGTCTAATACCGAGAGGAACATCTTCCATAAGAGGCGGTAGTTCATGCTCCAAAAATTAAGGTAACTTTCAGCATTTAATCGTGGAGGCAATAAATATGGACCGATGATGCAATCTCCGACAATTCCAGCCCAGCAATTAATTGAAAATTTTTCTTGCGAATGAGTCTGCCTTAAGACAAATGGATTTGCCATAGCCCAATAATGAAGATTGTGCAAATTTATTAGGCCATTTTTGTAAAGCACGCCTCATCGGTAAAGAAAAATTTCGTATAAATCCCGGATTTAAGTTGTAACGTTGAAGAGCCCATAAGCTAAAATGTCTTCTTCGTGGCAAATCTTCTACTTTAAGTTCCTGGGCCTTTTGAATGTGAAAAGGTTTCAACAGTTGTCGTTTGATAAAGCGGTGTATTCTTGTTCTGGGAATCTCAAGTTGAGATGACGTGTGTCTTATGCTTATTTCAGGATTTTCTTCAATTAAATTTATGATAATTTCTTCCTGTTCGGGAGTTAATAAATAACTTCTCCCTGAGTTAGGTTTTTCACAACTACGGATCCTGTCTCCATTAGCTGCCGATGTACTCGTGCAAACATTGAATGGTATGGGAGTATGCGTGCAGGAAATCGCTCGGCATACAATCTGCGTGCGAGACGTGAATTTCCACGAGCCTCCCCGTAAATTAGGTGCATTTGTACCCTTTCTTGGGCAGAAAATTTCACCATTTTTTCGGGAACAATGATTACTGACAACTATTAATGGTAACAGTTTGACACTGGTTAATGACAACTGTCACAGAATAAAATTGATTGTTTATTGCGAATGCCAGCCACCTACGATTAACACTTTAAAATTTCATATGAACCTCGATATGCATCCAATCACATTTTGCCATTTTAAGAGACAAAAAAGTTTTTAAATTCCATGGAGTTTCTAAGAGGCTACTATTTTTTTTAAAAATTAAATATGCAACTAAAGTTCGGTGGCCCCAAAAGCAAGGGGGCCCCCGAAAAAGTGTCTTGTGGGGTCCACTTGCCAAAAAGCTTATCAGCATCGCATTCTACATGTCATAAAATCCCTGTGTACCAAATTTGGTGGTTCTTGTGCGATATAGCTCTGAGATATAAAAAAAATTAAATTTTTAGGGGCTTGTTTCAGGGGCTATATCTCCGAAAGGGGGCCGCACTTATCAAAAGTAAAAATACGGGTCCCTTACCGGTCTTAAGAATTTCTGACCAAATATTGTTGCATTTATTTCAGGACACCCTGTATATTAATACGTGAAGAATTTGGATTATAATGTTTTTCCGAGATATTTTATGATGGAGTTTTGTGATAGAAAAAAATTCTATTGTAAACAAACATGTTTATAGAGTCGATTCGATCAAATAACACGCATTGTACGTATAACATGCACGTATGTTTGCTAACTCTACAAAAACCTAACATAATACAAAATAAACATACTGCTAGATAAATTACCGATACTGCTACAGCGCTTTGGCACTCTGAAAAAAAAAATCATGGAATTTTCAGTTTTCACCTGTTTTTAATTCCCCGAACAAAAGGGGTGGAGAACACTGAAACACATTCCGCCTCATTGAAACATGTTTGCTGTTCTGGAGTTGGAAAATTCTAAGCCACATATTTACATAAATGCGAGGTCTAAATGAATAAAAAGTGAACAGGGCCAGAGAGTACATGATAAAATTGAAGCAAGAGTATGTTTTTAATAATTATAGTTGAAGGGCAGTTTATGATATAAATTTAGTACAGGGCCGTCGAAAACCAGAAAAGGCCCCGAGGCAGAACCTTTTGACGGGCCCCAATAATGCGAACATTTTTCAAGAAGTTCAAGGCCACTGTGTTTTTCGTTTACATTTATCTAAAGCTACATAACGACATTACATTACTGTCGTTCCTGGGATTTGTTGGGCCTGAACGGACATGACAACAAACTACTAAATATACAGGTTTGTTCCGTAATTAATGGGACGCAGAGCAAGAGTATCTACTCTTATTTTGATGTAAGGAATCTTCCTTAAAATGCGGGATATGGTATGCATTTATGCAAAAGAAAATTTTAATGGACGTTGTACGTGTCACAGGTATTTAGAAAGTTACCCAAATAGATTACAACCAAATCACAAATTATTTAAAAAAATTTATGACCAGTTAGGAGATCCTGGCCGTCCAACAACTGTTACTCCAGAACAAGAGAAATCCAGAAATCATCTATTCATATATTATTTCATAATGAAAAACTGTATCCGTATCACTTTAGCCCAGTGCAGAATTTGCTACCTGCAGATTTTCAAGATAGGGAACAATTTTGTCTTCGATTCTTAGACCGGCACAATGATGATCCACACTTTTTAAGCAAGGTGCTGTTTACAGACGAAGCCACATTTACTCGTCGGGGCGTTTTCAACTTCAGAAATAAACATGTTTGGGATAATGAAAACCCGCATGTATTAAGAGAACGTCACTTCCAACATAAATTTAAGATAAGCATTTGGTGTGGTATTGTTGGAAACCATGTGTTGGGCCTTGTTGAATTGCCATATAATCTGAATGGCCATTCTTACTTACATTTCTTAGAACATGATTTTGAGGAACTTATTGATGATTTACCATTAAATGTGAGACACAATATGTTTTTTATGCAAGACGGTGACTCTGCCCATATTTCTGTGCGAAACTATCTTAACGCACAATTTTCCCAACGGTGGATGGGTCGCGGCAGCACGTTTTCATTGCCCGCCCGAAGCCCAGATCTAAACCCCATTGATTTCAGTATTTGGGGTATTTTGAAATCAAAAGTTTACAGTGACCCTATTAATACACGGGATGAGCTGTGGCAAGCAATTTTAAATGCTAGAAATTTATTAAGAAATGAAAGAACACTATTTAATATTAGACAATCATTTATCAAACGAATAAGATTGTGTATTAATGTAAACGGGGTCATATTGAGAATTTAATGTAGCCACCTGAATGTAATTAAATTATTATTAAAAATAATCTTTAGATTTTTACCTAAGTAACTACAAACTTTTATTTTATTGCATTCTTATTTAAAAACAAGAAATAAATCGAACACGGTTAAATTTATAGACATGGAACAAGTATACCTTATTTATGAAAAATAAATAGGAGAACAATATTTTTCTATTAAAACTTTCGTACACACACTGATAAAATAGTTATAACCAGTTTTTATCAACCAAGGGTACATTTGGTAGCGCTCTCTAGCGTCTACAGCAAAATTAAGTACGGAATCGTTTTTCTTGCCCCAGAAAATCCCCTAATTCAAATTTTCAAAAGAATCCCTTGAGAGCTTTTTAAGAATTTCGAATTCAAAATTTGAATTTTAACGCCCTGTAACTTTTTTATTAGCCACAAATGGACTAAGGTAAGTTTGGCTTAATCAAATTATTTTGATGTAAGGAATCTACTCTTGCTATGTGTCCCATTAATTTCGGGACACCCTGTAGTGCGACCATTGGCAAATGCAACTGAAAAATCCGTAAACAAGATGTTGAGCCTACATAAGGCTTTTCCATAAAGGCACAACGTATCTATGTATTCCCGGTTAGTCACAACTCATTGGCAATTAAAATTAGGTATACTGATGAAAACACGTGTACGTCATGTAGCAACAGTTTTCTCTAATAGTATATTTCCCAGTTTATTTTCCTTCTATTTCTAGTACATTTTTTGGAAACTATTATAATTCATAGGAACGTGTGGGCACATTTCGCAGGATTTTCTATTATTTTATTTATTTTATTTTATTTTATTTTATTTTATTTTATTTTATTTTATTTTATTTTATTTTATTTTATTTTATTTTATTTTATTTTATTTTATTTTATTTTATTTTATTTTATTTTATTTTATTTTATTTTATTTTATTTTATTTTATTTTATTTTATTTTATTTTATTTTATTTTATTTTATTTATCTTATTTATTTTATTTTATTTTATTTATTTTATTCCAAACAGACAAAACGTTGCCTAATTACATGGAATACTAACATACTATAGAATTAAGGAAATGCCTAACTGAATTACAAAAACAAACAAAATAGAAAAGTAATAAATCTATAAAAAAATAGCCAAAAATGACAAACGATTTATAACTATTTGCAGAGGTGTAGCCAACATAAGTATACAAAAATAAAAACAAATGTAGCCTTATCAACAATAAATATTACGTACAATATTTGAAAAACAATGTACGAACCAAAAATCTAAATTATTATTATGAGAAACCTGATTTAACAATCTTAACATTACTTCCATAGGAGCATAATTCGTAGTTCTTTTTAAATAAGTATGGAAAAGTTCGTGTATTCTCGTATTTCTAGCAGGAATTTTCAAACATATTTGAGATAATAAATAAGAATCATTGATCAAAGAGTTCAGCACCTTAAATCCAAATAATAATAGAGCAATTATCCGCCGATTATATAACAAATTAATTTTAAATTCCCTACATAAATCATTAGTGCGAATATTATTGTAATCTGGGGGTCTGTTATATTTTTTGAAATATAGGTATCTTTAAAATTTCTTTTGAACTTTTTCTATATTATCCACATACGTGTTAGGTTGAGAATGCCATAACAATGAGCCAAATTCTAATTTTGGTCTTACTAGTGCGCTGTATAAAGTAATAACAGGGTTAATAGTACGAAAATGTTTAGACTCTCTTATTACAAAACCCAATGACCTATAAGCAGAAGCACACATTCTCTCAATATGAAACCTGTAAGATAATTGGGAATCAATTTCCACGCCTAGATCCTTCACACTATCAACTCGCTTAAGTGCCATGTTGTTCATTTGGTAATTGTACATAATTGGCTGCTTATTTCTAGTGAAAGTAATCATATAACATTTAGCAATGTTAAAGGCGAGTTTGTTTGTTAAGCTCCATTCAGGCCGAATTAATATCGCGTTGTAATAATAGTGCATCATTAATACATCTTATAGGCTTATATAATTTGAGATCATCCGCAAACATTAAAGAACCTGTGTTACATAGTACGTCAGGTAAATCATTAATGAAATACAAAAACAAAAGCGGTCCCAGATTTGAGCCTTGAGGCACTCCCGAATAAGCGTTATATTTTTCTGAAAAATGGCTATTATATTTTACAACAAATTTTCGATCCTGGAGATAAGACATTAATATCTTTATTAACACATCGGCCACACCATACTCGTAAAGTTTTCTTATCAAGATGTCATGATCTACAGTGTCGAATGCTTTTAAAATCCGTATAAACGGTATCCACCTGCACGCCTGCCTCAAATGCCTCTAATATATTATGCGTAAATGTCAACAGATTAGTGTTAATTGAACGTTTCGGGACAAAACCATGTTGATTGTTGCTAACTATATTACTAAAATGACTTCATAATATTGAGTACAATATTTGTTCAAAGATCTATTATGGTGTGTATAATATGTCATTAAGTTTGTAAACGACCCTTACCTTCGTGTCTTAGTTGCAATTGTCCCATCTCGCTATGAGAATGAAACTTGGCAGCAAAACACTGTGCATACATAAGGTTTTTCCATAAAGGAACAACGTATCTATGTATTCCTTGTTAGTCACAACGCATTCGCAATTAAAATTAGGTACACTGATGAAAACACGTGTACGTCATGTAGCAACAGTTTTCTCTAGTAGTATGTTCCCCAGTTTATATTCCTTCTATTTCCAGGACATTTTCTGGAAACTGTCATAATTCATAGGAACGTGTGGGAGCATCTCGTAGGAAAAGGGCGGTATTTATGGACTTCTGTAACTTTCAGATCCGCCACATATGTTTTTAAACTTTGATAACTTCGCAGATGGCGGATGGCACAATTTATGCATTGAAGTGATAAGCCAGCAGACAAATCGGCAGCCTTAAAAGTTGTTTCCTGTGACAAAGACTGATCGAACACGCGCTCGTCGGGCGTTGTTAATTCTGTTTTTCCTGTCCCTGTTCGGGGGTGCATAATTTATTATTTAATTAGCCCTTAACAGGGCCAATTTGAGTCCCACGTACGACGACTGGTGGTCAAGTTCGTGAATATTGATTTTTTTTGCTATGTAGTGTGATAAGTTTGAGATTTATTTGACAATGCAACATACTTCAACGGATTGGGCTATTTTCACTTGTAATATCACAAGAGATTAAATTATTTTTTTATAAATTTTTAGGTATTAACAAGATTGTGTGAAACTAACTACTCTGTGGACTAACGCCCCATCCAGCGTTGAATTACACCCACAATATCTACCCATATATTCTTTATTATTAGCTTTTGTAATATTTTTTACTGTATTAGAAAGGTATTTTAAGCTAATATACAGGGTGAGTCAGTCATAATGTCATTAATTTTAAGAGGAGATGGGGTATAATGCAAATAAGCGATTAAAAAAAATCTAAATGCATATTTATGTCGAAAAAAAACATTTCTAATCATTATTTAAACCCCCTCAGACTGTCGCTGACCGCTCACAACCTTGGTCGTTTACAGCACACAGTTCAACTCGATGTCGACCTGATGCAGTGTTGCCAAGTTGAAATATTTTTCTAGTACCTACCTACCTAGGTTTTAGACTTCAAAAAATAAACGGTTGTACTGACTATTTTAGAATATAATTTTTTCTTGCTCAGTTCAATTTCAGCCAATAATAATTTAAAATGTTAATATCCAATGAAATCAAATAATAATAATCAAATAATTCTATTAAAAATTGCAAGTAACGCGGTCCACTCAGGTTTTCCGGTAGAAAATACGGTCCAATCAAACGATACCCGTACACTCCTGCCCATACGTTGACAACAAATCGCCTCTGAAAGCTAAACCGACAAGTAGCGTGTGGATTTTCCTCTGAGCAAATGTAGCTGTTATGACTGCAAAGAAATTAGCTTAGTTACATTGAAATCACAAAACTCCAACGTATCTAATAATAAACCAAGTAATAAACCATTTACGTACATTTCATAAAAAACCTATACCCAATGGGTAAATTATTACGAGGAGCTAAAAAGTGTTTCGTGTTTAAATACTAAGTAATAAAAAACCATCGTGTTGTCGACAGAAAACTGTCCAAGACCGAAATGGCACGTCGCTGATCTAATGCTCATAAGTTATCGAGAGTGAATCTTCTTATTAGGTCAATAACCTAGTTCCCTAGTTTTTGTACTGTTATTTAACGACAAGGAGTAAAACTATTTTTTTAAATCTAGATACACGAATGAATTTCCCTTAAATATTGATTTATTTGTTAATGAAAACAAATGTAGGTAATAAATAAATGTTTTCGAATGTTAGGTTATTACAGTTTAATAATTTTGATATTACGTTTTCACTACGTTTTACAAATAAATATGAATTTTTAGTATTACTCGTAAGTACAATTAATTATTCGTTTGTAGTTACGTACATCTAGCCTAGAAATTCATTGTTTTTTAAGTAGTATGGTACCTACTAACCTGTTTAAAATGCCAATTCGAGTAAAACTGCACTCATCGGTTCATAGCACTTTATTAATAAAACGTAACAGCGCCATTCGCATTTCGTAACATTCTCTGTATAATACTACCATTTCCGTATATTCGGAATTTGAAAAATTATGTATTGTGAATTTACGACGAATACGCGAGTCCCAAATAAAAAATCCACTGCTTACTGCTTGTATTCTCTCCATCCCCTCTCCAAATGTGTGGCGTGATCTACAAATTTGGGGGGAAAGAAATGTAGGAAATGCAGAAAGTGCTAAATGGGGGTAAATTTGAATAACACGCTGACATGTTAGACGATATTATGAATGTAAACATGATGTGGCAACGATGTTGTATTTTACGGTTTCCTAGATACTAATGGCAAGCTACGAAAAACGGATTGCTCTGTTAGAAGTTATTTAGTTCCTCAGAAAGAATACTCTATCACATTTATTATTTTTTACAAAAAAAAACTCTGTGTGCTCTTCAAAGTTAAGTAGGAAAAGCCCTCGGTTACGCCCCATCCTCCATCTCAGGTGGTGAGGTTTCGGGCGCCCCAAATCTTCCCTTAAAACGTTCCTAGACGGGTACATCCCCTTCTGTTTGTTTTTGTTTATTTATCCTAGACATCCGCGGTAAACAAAAAGCGAATACATCACTCAGCAAGGCGTTCCATCTCGTGAAACTAGAGAAGGGAGGTCTTGCTTTGAAATTTAACAGATAAGTTTCAAGGCTTACAGAGGCGGTCGCCGGCGTACGGTCGTTGGAACTAAATAGGGGTAGTACAAATTGCCTGCATAATATCCAGAAGGGGTTGAAATTAATTAGTGAATCATACGTGACGCGAATGTCCTTAGAAAGCATTTTATAACATACAGTGTGTCTGTGTGAACTCTGTAAAATTTAGACTGGCCACGCCTCCACGAAACGGTCACCGCCACAGTGTAAACTTGTGACGTCAGACGCCGTTCGCACGTTTATACCTAAATAGAAATTGTTCTTTAGTTCATATCTGTATACGATCTTCATGTTTTCGGACAACGCAGTACATACGTTTAGAAGAGTTAATTTGATATTTGTGATATTATTAGGTGTTACTGTGTTAAATTTTATTTTATTTTATTCCAAGCACATACCCAACAGGCATATGCCCAATTGCAGGGTACGGTAAAACATATACAGTGCAAAATAAACACAGAGGAAAAATACTAACAAAACAAGAGAAAAGAAACGAGAGACAAAAGAAATTAATAGACAAAAAAAAATTAATAAACAGAGAAATATATAGGTAAACCTATGTTACAAAGCTAAGTAAATCTTTAAACCTATCTTAATATCTAAGTACTGCATTTTTTATAGCTAAATAGACAGTAGTATTGAGAAAAGTTGCAAAATAGACTGGTAAATGAGCACAGAAAGTGTATCTCGCCGGGCAAATGAAAGAAATATTGGATTGCATGTGCAGATACAGTATACAGCGTCTAATAAAAAATATTTCACCGCGCCAAAAGTTGAATAGAGAAATGTGGTGTAGGACGATGAAACGCGGCGAAAGGAGGCATTACAACATTGTTTGTTTGTGAAGACCATTTTAATGTCAGATTAATTGGAAAAATTAAAATGAAAAGTTGTAAAGATTTAATTAAGCTTTTCTATTAAGCTACGAGAATGTATATAGGGCGTTTAGAAAATCAATATTAAAAAAACTTAAATGTTTTCTCATTTATAGTATTCAACGATTCATTCCGATTCCAAATAACATGTTTTGATCATGTACCATCTACGTGGAGGTATTTATAACATTTTTATATCTGACCTAACTACTTTAAATTACCTGTTCTATTCTGAAAAAATAATAAACAAAAGCAATAATATATATTTTAAATATTTAAGGAGAAATTAAATCAGTAGTAAATAGCAATAAAAATTTACTAAATTAATTTTAAAACAGTATCATTGTCCAGTACTTTTACTTATTATTTTTCAAATTATAACAAATACTTTAATGTGAAATCAGATGGTAATATTTTATAAATACCTCGAGTAAAACCATATATCTAGTGCTTACCAAACAGCACTGTCGCCGTAATTGTCACGAGGGCATTTATATTGTAAACAAAGTAATAAGTTTCGTGTAATTATGCCGTAAAGTTTACCACATCACTACTAATAATTATCGCATTACCTATACACTACATTTACACTATGTATCTGTGACACATAATGCCACAAAATCACAGAAATACAAGAAACAAACGCCTGTTTACATCATCAACACCTGCACATGTATCCACGTGGTTTTGTTTATATTCTATGGCAATTTATTAATGTTAAAAATGTTAATTATTATGTAGTTATTGCCGCCAGACAATATCAAAATACATAGCAGGTATATTGTACTGAAACATTTTTTCCGAAAATTTGTATTAGACTTTGTAATTCTAAAAATGTTTTGTTAATGATAGTTTTCAGTATACATGTTCAAAGTAGACTCTGTTGGATAAATGTACCTTATCTTAGGTTGATACTTCCCAGAACCTTATTTGACTACTTGGACTACCTCTTACATTACGACTTACCAATGTTTTATATCTCACCTTCACTCGGTTTATATGTGAACATACATATGAACGAACAGCCAGTTCAATTATCGATCGTCTCACCTATGAGGGCTAACAAGCCCGAAACCGGTCTATGTCTGGTGATGTGGCCGACAAGGGTTGTTGGGTTCACACATATACTGCCGATCGGGGCATTAGTCCGCGGAGTAGTTGTTATTTATTCATAGATTACCAATGCTTTGTTTTTAATATCTGATAAACTAGCTTTGCTCGCACAACACCAGAATCAGGTCTCCCATCATCAGGTGCATTCCAACAAAAACAATGCATTTCCAACCTTATTCACCCTTCAAGTCAAAATATGTAGAAAACAAAGCTGCTTAGTGAATTTCCTCAAGAGACAAAAAAATATGTTGCGATTTACCTAAATAATACAGTGAAACTAGCGCCCTCTAGGAGCAACGTCAAAATAAGCCGCAAATTCATAATTCCCACACTATAAAACCCTAAACTATAAATTTTCAGTCATGCTATCTAAACTTTCTGAATTATTGATACATTTAAAAATAAAATTTAAACCTGTATTTCTTAAGCCAGTGACATTCATATAAGGCATGATGAGCTTAAATATAATATATTAGTGTCTAGTATCTCCAGTTTAGTGTTGACCCATTCTTTCTGACTCACCCTGTATATTTATCCTGCTAAGCAATTTATGGGCACTACTATCAAATTAAAGCTCCTTTATTTACCATTTTCCCGGATTGCTTTTGACTCTGTCCTTCCTTAATACGTTCGTTCCTCACCCGCTCCCCCCTACTACAACGCCAATACGTAAAATTTTAATTTACCCCGCACTTTATTATAAAGTCGTTCCGATTCCCTCGACGGAGGAGATGCATACCCATAATATTTGAGCAATTATCCCGATGGGAAGTGGAACTAATCCACTAGAAACTCGTTTAAAAATTTAAGGCAAAGTTCCACCGTCTCGTGCACGTAGGAACTTGGCAAAATCCGAGACGGGTATTTTTAACTCAATTATAACGCGGGATATACACTTAATAAAAACGCTTTAAATTACTCGGGCGCTTAAGTGGGTGCTTAAAAGCAGATTTTTAAATGAGGGACTCTCTGTTTTGCCGGGGCAACCCTTCCAGGATCAAAAAAAAGAAGCACGCCACCCCTCCAAGTCGGACAGGACGATGTACAGAGTGTCCGTTGTATAAGTTAATATACGTGTGAAAGTTAAATTTGTAATATTACAACGAATTTAAAGAATATACAGGGTGAACCTTAAATAACTACAAATATTTTAACCTGCGATATAGTTCACTGTGTAGAGCACATAATTAATAGATTTTTTACAAAAAAATCAGGAAAAAAAGTCAATAGGTCGCTTTCTGCAAGTCGAGCCGCTTAGGCCGAGCAGGAAGTAGCAGACCAGTTACATCTCACCTGCACTCGATTTATATGTGAAACTACATATGAAGGAACAGCCAGTTCAATTGTCGGTCATCTCACCTATGGCATACTGATGAGGGTTAACAAGCCCGAAACCGGTCTATGTCTGGTGGAGTGGCCGACAAGGGTTCTTGGCTGTTTCAATTTACGTGTATGAAATTATCTTTCCACAAATATTACTCGTACATGTTTTCTTTCCACTTGCCTTTGCCACAGCTTATTTCTTTGCCCTGAACCATACTAGTGCACCGGTATCAATATCAACATAACCTCTATCAATCCTAGAGGATGTGCGGGACAATTCGCCTACTGCTCGTGACACCTACCTGGCATCTGTGCCTACGAAACCAGCTTCTTTTTTGCATGCGATGTTGTACGAAGATCATAGTTGTTTTTGTTATTTTTCATAAAATAATTTAAGGGGATAATTTGTGATAATCTTTCTAATAGTGTACAATGGCATTAACTTGAGAGATATGGATTACTGTTTAAATAGTTGGTTTTTCAGTAAGTAGGTGAGCTTTTATGCACGTTTATGGATTTTTTTTTAAATCATTGAGCAAAGTAACTTCCTAAACACTTTAATTAATAGTATCGAAATTGCGGAAATTCATATTATAATCATTTATGATAATTTTACTTTACTTATTGCTAAAAACACGTATTTTTCAATTAGAAACAATGGCAAAAATTGAATTTACATTAAAACATTATTTATCTTACAGAGGTAATGGCAACATCGCCTTCAGTAAATCATATGGTTTATTTTATTAGATTACGTCAGTGGTCTATCTGGTCAGCGGTCCTCAAAATGTGGATATTAAAAAAACATTTATAACTGTAAATATTTGAAATTTAAAAAATTACTTTCATTAGACTCTATATGATAAACTACAGTTAAAATATTTGTACTTGTTTAAGGTTCACCCTATATAGATCTGCTGGACTAAATTTTTTCTCCAAATGATATTAAAAGCGGCTCTTTACTAACACCTGACAAATTTAAATGGTGTATTTTTACGTGTAGAAAAAATGGGCTTTTTCTGTCTTGACACAAAAAGTTCGTTGCTATGCAACGTTCCAGGTAACAATTCAAATCTAACTTTTAATTAAAATTGACAGTGACATTAGGTAAACAAGGTAAACCCAAAATGAGTTAAAAAAATTACACAAAACTGGTTTTATTACATTACAACTACAAACTACAACATGTCATTTTTTCTTATTAGAAATATTTATACTTTTTACTTTCATCCCCCATGTTGCTTCAACATTGTTATGTCCCCACCAGAATGCACCAGCAACGTGGCCAAAGTTGGATTGAATTGAAACTATCTGACTGCCGTTTCAAAAAAGCTCATAACTTCAGATGTTTTGCCAAATCAGTGTAATTTTTTATATTCAGGGTAGCCCTCAACATCAAATAGATATCTATAAATGATACTGCAGGAAACAACTACTCCGCGGGCTAATTCCCCGACCGGCATTGAATTATACCTGCAGTATCTGTGTGAAACAGCCAAGAACCCTTGTCGATCACTCCACCAGACATAGACCGGTTTCGGGCTTGTTAACCCTCATCAGTATGCCATAGGTGATATGATCGACAATTGAACTGGCTGTTCCTTCATATGTAGTTTCACATATAAATCAAATGCAGGTGAGATGCAAGTTCCTACGATATTGTAGGTCGCTTTCTGCAAGTCGAGCCGCTTAGGCTGAGCAGGAAGTAGCAGACCAGTTACATCTCATCAAAGTAAGTTAAAATCGAACATACTTTCTTCTGTCATTGAACATTTCAATATTCAATTGTTTTAAACTGCATTTGACATTTATTCTTTTATTATTTTGTTTGTATCCTTGATGGAGGTGTTGTAAATCAACTTGTTGACACACCTTCCTTTTGTGAAAACTGTTTTGTACTTTTTTACAATAAACCTTTATTATTATTATTATTATTATTAAATAGATATACCATAACGTTGAAGGCTTTATTTTCTTTGGCATATCGGAAAAATAGGCAATAAGCACATTTTCAGAGAAAGATCCTACATTTTTCATCTGTTTATATTCCATGAATATGCTGTATGTGAGTTCATATACAATTCTTGGCTCAGGTGGTGATAATTGTAATAACTAATCATCCCTTTTAATTACATCTATTTCGATCAGTTACTTGATAATTTTTTAAAATTGATGCTTTTCCAATATCGATGTTGTAGATAATGTTTCCATCTCAAATAATAAATAGTTAATTTTATGGATTTAAATATGAACAATATGACAGTTACTGTGTTCCTAAGTTACTTACTTAATAACGTTCGTCTCCTAGTAACCACAGACAGTCTGATGCAATTATTATTTAAGTGTTTTATTTTTAGTGGGACAAAGACCAAGAAATAAAGCAAACACAACATTTAATTCATTGCCAACGTTTCAGTGTTATTTAACAGCATTCTCAGGTCTCTACAATACATACAAAAATGTTTCAAATAAAATTCGTAAAAAACGCTTAAATAAAATCACTATTCAATTATCACAAAAGAAAAATACATCTATAATATGCATTAATGTTCCTGTCACAAAACCATAAAACAACACAAAAACAGCCAAAAAATAACAGCCACCAAGTGGCAACCATAAATTTATAACAATATATAAACCACGAAATTTCCTTTAATCCATATCTGAATACTTATACAGGGTATTAAAAAAAGAGTGTAAAATATTTCAGGAGGTAATAGTATGAACCAAAATAAGCAGAAAAGTCTTAATAAACATAGGTCCGCAAAGTAACGGTTGCGGAGATATGGACCACTATTCGTTTTTCAAACATTTTATTTTATTAGGAATAAACCGACAAAGGAAGCTTTTAACAAACAAAAAACAAAGTTACAGAAGATGTTCAAAGTGCCCTCCGTCCATTTCCAAGCAGGCACGACATCTTCGTGTCAACGATATTCGAACTCTTTCGAAAACACCCTCCTTGGTTTGGATATATTGACACTTTTGATTAATCCGTAGCTCTTCCAGGCTATTTATAAGAAAGAGTACCATACACTAATGTCTTCTAATATCCCCAAACAAAGAAATCTAGAGGGTTCAGATCAAGCAATCTTGGAGGCCATAAAACAGGTCCGGAGACGAAGATGTCGTGCCTGCTTGGAAATGGACGGAGGGCACTTTGAACATTTTCGGAACTTTTTTGTTTGTTAAATGCTTCCTTTGTCGGTTTATTCCTAATAAAATAAAATGTTTAGAAAACGAATAGTGGTCCATATCTCCGCAACCGTTACTTTGCGGACCTATGTTTATTAAGACTTTTCTGTTTATTTTGGTTCATACTATTACCTCCTTAAATATTTTACACTCTTTTTTTTACACCCTGTATATGTACTTATGAATCATGGAACTAAATGTCTTCTTATTTCCCAGGATGAAAAACGAAAAATGATATCATACTTCTTTTTCTCTCTTTTTCCTTTTGTTTTTAAATAAATACAAAACAAATGATTTCTTTTTATTTTCATTTGTTTTTTAACGTAAGTAAAGTAAATTTAATGCATTGGCTGCCATAATAGAGTCGGCTGCCCCTTGGCTCTGTATGGCGGACACTAAAAGAATTAGAATTATTGAAGTAGTATACCAAGTACAATATATCAACAAAATATAGCTTATACAATAACACAATAAAGAATTGAACTCTCTGAAGAAATGTTTGGCTGTATAACTAAAATTAAGTTTCTGTAAGCAACAAAGTATACCTAAGAGCAGCTTATTTCACCGGTGCGGTTATATTTCATCACAAAATGTAGAACTTAATCTGCTTTGTTTAAAGCTCGTTTTTGTTGGAGTTTTAAATATCATGTAACTACGTAACTTACTCAGGCACCGTATAAAATGTCTGCACTAAGAGTTAAACTTCTTTATGAACGTTAACTTAATGCTTCTAGAATTTTTTGTTGGGTCTTAATTATACTCTTATGAGGATAATTAAGCGAAGATGGCGCATTCGTTAGTACTAGCAACGTTGCAAGTTTGTAATAATCTCCAGGTTTTTATCGAGTTTGTCTCAATAAAAGAAGTCGACTTTATAAAAGCTAAAAGTTGTTATTTGACGTATTTTTACGGTATACTCTAAGAGTTTTAGTCGTCACAACGGAAATTACAATTACTCTGATGTCAATATATTACTTAAAAACAAATTATAGGAATCGAATTCAATATATGTGTGGATTCAGGTCTGACCAAACAGAGCCAAACCCGAGAACAACAGGATCAGGTCAATGGTGCCCTACCAAACTAGAGATGTATACCTTAATTCTGTTACTGGCAGCAGCCAGTTACCTAGGTTACGGCTTAACAACCTGGAAAATCATGAAAGGTCAAATAATCGTGCTGGCGGTGGGAAAATCAAGACCATTAATCAAAATAACGGCCAGTTGTGTACGACAATAAAATTAATCTATAACAATAATATTATTGTTAAATGCCATTAAGTTTGTTAAGAATACTCTGTATACATATATAATATAGGATGCGTGATGATGATAGAGATCAATTTATAGGAAAAAGAAATCAATTCTTTTTTATATGTACACATAGCAAGGTCTGTGTGAATAGCTCTTTTCCAACACGGCACCTGATTGGTTGGAAACCTGTTCCAAGTGGATAGTCAAATCGTTCACCGACTTACTGCAGCGTAGTAGTTGTATCTAATATTAAACTGACTGACGGCTTCGAACAGGTTTCAAACTAGTCAGATGCCGTGTTGGAAAAGAGCTAATGTCTCTTTTTAATTGGCTCCATATTAATTCAATTGAATTAGAAACACAGTAGTATGAATGCAGAACGTTATGTCCCTGAGCCGTAGTCATGTCATCTATAATGTAGGTATTGGTTTGCAAAATTATTGCTCTTGACTATATGCAAATTCATCTTTCTTCAAACTAACATCGTACGCAGTTTTATGGATTTTAAAAAAATCTTGAATATTTTTTTGTTATGCCAGTATCTGGAATCCTTTCTGAAAGTCTTGAATGGTATGGACCGTTGTCTAATACTAGCATAAAATAAGGCGTTTTTTCTAACGCCCTCTGTTCTCCCTGATCGTGTTTTATATACATTATATCTAATTAACTGAACTTATTGTTCGTGTCCGTTCTTAACTTCGTACCTTCTCTATCACTATTCGTTTGATTTCTATTTGTAGCAGGTTCAGATTCTTCCGAGGTCTAAATATTCTCTCCGTATCTTATGCAGTATCTAATACCACAATATTTGTAAGGCGAAAAAAGAATAGATACTATAGAGGCACTAAGTACTAAATAAATTAAAACAAATACACACAACAACATAACACTGAGTATTCACAACACTAATGTATTATTCACAATGTTGTTTAAACAATCATGTATTCACAACATTAATTTGTAATAAGTCAACGATAACAGTAATTGAAAAACACCTAGTATATCAAGAAAGCAGAAATTATAACACGATCGAGCCTGCACTGCACCTAGCACTGAAAAGTGCTGTATTGCACTGCCAGCAAAGTAAATAAGTAATAATCTATGTTGCAAAATTAACTGCCCTCTTTGTCTTCCTTACGGTGTTCAAAAACGACGTATGTCGGCGAGTTGGTAGACTAGAAACAGCATAGTTGCCAAGTTTGTTGCCTGTGATTCATAAAATTAAACGATTTCTTAAAAACGTTTCTGCTAATTTGCAAAGAGCTAATAATTCGAAATGCCATGTATACATATGAGGGTTTCTTGTGTCGTGCAGCCAAAATGAAACGCTCTCACAACGGTAAAATAATATATTTATTTAAAACAAAGAAACAGAGGATGTATCAGACTAGATGTTGTCGACGCGAAGCTTTGTTGGAGTGTGTTTTCTGCGCTGCGTCGTACTACTATATATTTTCTCCTTGGCGCCACCCTGACGGTTTCGGTGGATGTTTCTAGAGCCCCAGTTTGGGTGGTCGTTCTTGGAAAGGACGGCTTCTGGTCACTGTCCCAGCGGGAGTCCATTGCCGAATCGTTCTGGCGCCACGATGGCGCTTCCTAAGTGGGTCGATACAAAATGTGGTGCAAGTGTATTTGGCCCACACATATTTGATATCTGTTAAAAGAAATTTTATAAAGACAAGGACTCATTTCCGTGATGTACAGAAAGCGGGTACCTGGTTTTGTGAGATGTTACAACGTTGCATTCAAATAACGGCTTGTCGCCGCCATTCCGATACAAGTTTTTATATTCGAGCAATGGGTGGAGTGGAGTAAAATAATACTGAGTTGACGACGAGATATAAAATATCTTCTTAATAATCACCCCGCATTGGATCGAGATATATCATATCTATCTATCAAATATTTTAAGAGGGGATAGGAAAAAATAAGAATGAACGGAATCATCTATAAAAAAATGTCCAAACTTATTTATAAAGCAAAAAAAATTGTTTTCAAAACTATATTAAATCCTTATTTATCGCCGTCACTGACCTTCTGTCAGCCGCGAATTTATGTATAGTCTGCCAAAGTCAAAGGTGTCAAACGTAGTGACAGGTCGCCGCGTTGACACATGTGTCATGTCTACGCCGTTTTGAAAGAAAAAAAAATAAATGTGGATTGTTTAATGATTTAATGAGAAGCACGATATATTAGCATAGGGAGGCAGCACCTACCTTACTAAAATTTATTTCCAGGATTAATATTTGGAGAGGTTTTAAGAATGTTGTATCATTTTCTGTTTTCTTACTTGTTTAAATTAAAACCTGCCATTGCAAAAATGTTTATACTTGCTGTAGACTTTTCCTTCCCTCGACCATTCTTGTTGTTTAAAGCGAGGTAATAATACACGCAAATGTACACAAATACATAAAAACACTGCCGTACGTTATGCCGCATACTTTTTGGGCCACATTGAACAACTGGTATAGCATAATATTTTGTGTACTCGGACAACGTCTTTGGTATTACACTGCCATACGATAATATGCACTTGCCACACTCCTATAAATCAACACCTTATCCGTCATTTAAGCATTTGATTACGATGACGGATTGTAAACACACAAAAAATACGTAACCGTATGCACTATTTTATGACATCTGATGCAGATACCATCTGTAGGCCACTAATGCAAGGTGCACTTCACGGCGATAAATTTTTATCTTGTGTTGTTGAGGATTAAATTCTGTTAATACTATTATTAGTATATTAACAGTAATCGACGGTGTTTGCACAAATAATAAGTTTTACTAAACTATAACAAGATGTTTACAGTGTTCTGTAAAAATGTTTCTTAGACCCTTATAATATAAACTTCGTATGCTTTTTGAAGTTTGGAGAGTATGAAACTAGCAATGTAGTATTCTACAGCTACCAGTGGCGTGCAATGCAGTTACAATAGGGTAGGCAAACATTTAAATTACTTACTACTATGATCCACCAAAATATGCTCTCGTTCGGAAATGTCAGTGTCAGTATAATAGTCAATAATTGATTTGGACATTACACTTAAAACTAAGTATTGTTAAAACAAAAACAGTGGGTTCTTTCTTGCATAAGAAACCGAGTAAAAACACTTAACACACAGTCGAGCACGCAGTATATTAGATTAATGATTATAAAATATTAAACACAATTATTTTTTATAAATCAGGTCAATACGGCGGTCATTTTTTAAAAACTCATTTAACACATCATCATAAAAATTAGTATTTTGTTTTAGGTCTTGCATAAGTTGTCTTTGAATTGAAAAAACTCCTAAGTTGCTTAATCTCTCTTGTTCCTGAGTGTTTCGTAAGTAGGTACCTATGAATTCGTTTCAAATTGGAAAAATATCGTTCTGCCGAAGCGCTACTAGCTGGTATCGTCACAAGCTTGGCTAATGTAACAAATTGCGGAAACACGTGGCACATTCTGTTTTTTTTCCGCAAAATCTAATAACTTCATAGGCATTGAGACCGGCAAATTTGGATGAAGAATATAAACAAATCCTCTCGTTTTTGTAATCTGTCAAAATCAAATTCTTCATATTTTGTCTTTGATTCCGAAAATATTTCGTCAGGAAAATTATCTTTGTATTGCGAAAAAGAATCTAGATCAAGAAGGCGAAAAAGATGCAGCTGGTTAATTTCATTATAACGATCAGAAATTTCCATTTTGAATATTTCTCGAAATATTTGCTTATAATGTACCTTTACATCATTAATATTCCGCTTTATTGTTGGCTCGCCGTAAATAGTTATAGTTCTTTCATAAATTTTGTCAGTTATTGTAAAAGTTATCAATAAAGCTTTAAATCCTTCAATTTTTTTTAAACTATACAATTCTACGATTTTTGATTTTATTATATTAGATTATAAAAGAATATCAGTTTGTATAAATATTGCATTAAAAATTACTAAAAAATAATTCAACTCGAAGTCTTGCAAAGTAAATCCGTACATTCTAAAGAAAGTGTTTCTCCGTCCCAATTCGCTTCATTTTCGCATTTTCGTTATCGGTCGGGTCAGCTCGACTCAGATCGACTACCGCCAAGCAAGCAGTGCTTTAGCGCTCCATATGAATTTGTATTAATCGGCTGAAACTGCTTTGCTTTCTTTTTAAATACGATGCTTATACACAGTAGAGCAGTGCGCGCTGAGCGTCATTGATAAAATTACCTCTTGCGCCAGCGGCGAGAGGTGTATAATTTATTAATTATATTATTATGAGTTTTAAGAGGACTGAGACAGGATAGAGCATAGTAGATAGTATATCTTTTTTAACAAAAAAAGTGTATTGGTGGTATTGGTAACTTTTCTAGGGTAGGCAATGCTTTTATGCTTCTATTGTATGCACGCCACTGACAGCTACTGACTAATTTTGAACGTTTTGTAGTAATTAAATAAAATATTTTATGTTGGGTATGTTAGTGGATAATTATAACGAATCTGCAAGGAGTGAAAATGTAGTTTTGGCAGCGTCTAACGAAAGAACGTTAACGAATACAACATACTGTAGCTAACCGGATTAACTGTTAACTATCAGATACTTAGGCATTATTATTATTATTATTATTAATAAAAATGTGCATTTTCGTCGTTTCTACACTTGACAACGCTGCAAAAAACGACCGCACGGTAGTTGACATATCTAGCCATCTCGGACGATGATTGATTGTCATAGGCGCCGACTTTCCGTAAGAAATGAGGGTTTTGCCCCATTTTTTAAACATTGAGCTAGAATTCCGAAATACATGTTTTATTATATTTTAGACCTCCCTGAGCACGTGATTGAAATTTTTGTACTTAGTCATAGTTAACTCTGTATATCATCTATAGAATTATGATAATATTTTACGCACATATCTACATACTTTAATGATTTTTATGTCACTTGCTTGAAATTATATTGCACCACTTTATCTCACGTCTTAATTTCGGCGTCGTTTGGGATTTTTTATATTATGTGCATATTTGGTTGCATAAAAATGATTTTATTCTTGTTACGAGAACTGAGGGCCACAAACGCCTCCTTAATAGCTCGTTTACTCATGGCCGCCTGTTCTATGAATAATATATCCGTCTTTCCCATTACCGCTTCCTCCACGCTAAAATTCGAAAATTTCTACCGGCTGGCGACAATTTAAGCTAAAATCCGACCGCCCAATACAAACTTTTAAACAGTTTTAAATCGTCCCTATTCAAATTAAATATCGACCCGGCCATCGGCGCGGAGGGGGAATAATGAGAAACAGATTTCCATTGTTTACCGCCGTTTCGTGTTGTAAGTTTCGTTCGGTCCGTATTAATTAAATGCCGGTTTAATTAAGAAACAACTGCGAGATCATAATTTACTTTGTTATACTAGGGAAACAAATGTCCGGCTTTGGTAATAAAATTAAGATAGCGCGCGCCCAAGTTTGCGGGGGCTGGGACTCGCCCGCGAGCGAGGGGTGGCCTTTCGGGTAGTTTTAAGTGGTGCGGAAGCCCAAAAGTCGCCGCAGCCAACTTGAATTCAATTAAAGATTGTTGTGTTTTATACAGCTTCTAAATTAGCAGAAAATTGATTAAGGAAGAGGATCGCATCGAAGGAAGGAAAATCCACCCAGAAATTGGTGATCTTATTACCATGAACGTACGAGAATTTCAAACTCGATACCATGGTCCTACTGTGAGAGTACAAAAAAATTAAATAAAATTTGGGACACGTGGAGATAAATGGGATGAGGAAAGTTCCATTTTCAATCGAAAGTGTTATCTTTGGAATTTCACAGAAAGGGCTAATGACGATTTTTTCCAGAAACATACCCAAATTTTTTTTCCTGTTAAAAAACTCTCCTATTTCCCAATACACTTTTATTGGAGAAATTTTTCTGTATTACTTCATTACTTCCCGTTTAAAAGTTATAAGCAATATCGTCCAAAAGAGTCGAAGGATAAGAAATAATGTTACAGCATTTTAAACAAAATCCACGTAATTCTATACGTCAGGCTAGCCGGGAATTAAATTTGGATAAATCAACCGTTTGTAACATTCCTTTTATTATAAAATTAAGAATGTCACAATTTCAATATGAAACGTCTAGTAACAAGGTATTTTTTGCACATCCTGTATAATGTTGTAGTTTAAGTAAGTGTAAACCATATCCAGTGTAAAATGTAAACACTTTGTAGGATAAATATTTTATTAATTATTTACTTACCATTGCTGTGAACCAGTTACGTCGATGTATATCGTAATGTTATTTTTTCTACTCTGTATAACATCCTGGAGTAATTTGTTAACAGTTTATTATTTAATTATTATCACTTGTTGTATTAAGTTTTGTTTTGGCAAAAGCAAGGTTAAGGTAACTGTAACTGTCATAAAAATTAATAATTCGATTCGGACCACAGACCACATACTATTAGGACTAAATTATGTGCTGAGATCTCGAACGAGCATTAGCCCGAAATTTCATAGAAATCGAACCAATCAGATTTCAGTGAGTTTTTAGATCTTTATAGGGTATAAAACCTACAGGAACCTAAATTCTAGTCCTTTTCGTTCTGATTTTGGTCGATTGAACTATTTCCATATTACAGATTTAGTTATAGTGCGAAGCCACATTTTGAAAATAAATCTTGATTTATTGAATTCGTCAATAAAAATGGAGGTAATATATTTGATTAATTAAGATTATTATCGATAGTAGATTTCATTTTAAACTATATTGTATGTTAATTTTTGAAACTAAGAATATAAAATACCTAACCTGACCTTGATCTTTGCTAAAGCACATGCTAATTATTTTTTCTTTTCTTTTGTCATTTTCTTAACTTTAGAGGCCAATTAAATAATTGAACGATTAAATTAAATAAATAATCAAACAAAATAATTGAACGATTAAATTATAAATAATCAAGCATTAATTAAATAATTGAACAATTAAATAAATAATCAAATTGAAATTGTATTGGTGTTACGTCGAGTAACGTACATTTTGAGAATCTTTCCATTTCCCAAGTTGGAATATTTTGTTCAACCTTTGCTGGTTAAAGTTTATTAATTGAAGAATCAAAATTGAATTAAGAAGGCCATTCTAAAGCTTTGAAAATCTAGATTGTAAGCGGCACTATCCAAGTACGACAGCAAGGCTGCTCTTCTCGAAGCACTACCTTGAAATCAAGATTGTAAGCGGCACTAGTCCAAGTACGATAGGAAAGCTGCCTTTCTGGGAGTCATCTCCAACGTTATCAACGAATGATCTTTTCAACTTCTACAATTCCACGTCTGTATATCAACTGGTGGGCAAGTCAATAAACTGTGTTTATTTTTTATATTTTTCTTCTCCCATTTGACTTATGCAAAAATTTATTATCCTCCTACAGGGGTAAAAAAGGCAAACCGAACAGATTATTCTGTAGGTGGCGCCCAAATATAACATCCTCTTAAACAGTTTGCTATTCAAGAACCCACGACCGAAAAAAGTGCCCCGACTAAAAGAGCAGCCGTTCGCAACATTGTTTATTTATCGTCTGTAACAAACGATGGGTAACACGTTCAACGAATTTTAAAGTCCAATAGGTATCATGACTACAAAATTTACAATTATAAGTACCTATTTGCCTGAGCATCACATTGAAAACAGACTTAATTTTATAGCTCTAATTGTAGTAAATGTAGAAATTGAGCATACATTGAACAGCGTGAGTTACCTATATTTCCAACAAGAAGAACTTCCTGCACTTTTGGAGAATGTGCCTGTGCAGCTAAGGTTTCAGCACGACGGAGCTCCATCCCATAAGACCAGGAGTGTGTAGCAATATTTATATAACAGTTTCCCAGAAAAATGGATTGGGATGAATAAACCTATTCAGTGGTTCGGAAAGTCCTCAGATCTAAGACCTCTTGGTTTAAAAAAATAAGGTTTACAAAACACCTTGACGAGAAAAAAGAAACGGCTCAAGCATTTGTAATAAGTTAAACCGGAGAATTATTAATAAACGCAGTCTACAAAGAAGTCAAGAGAAAATTAGATATGTGTCATGAAATGAGAGTAGGTCATATAGAGAATACATTGTAATATGTATCTAGTATGAGGGCGTTTGCATCATTTTAAATTTAGTTATTGTTGTCATTACCTTTTGTTTTAACTGTATTAAAGAATTATCGCGTTTAATCCTTTCATTTATTCTTCATTTAGACACTTTAAACAATGAACATTTAATTATTTTCCAACGGCTGCTTGATTCTTTACCGTTAATGTGATTTTTAGGTAGTATTTCTTTTAAGATTCATTAGGACGATATTGCTTATCCTATCTTTCTTTATCCTTTAAATTTGTATCATGAATTCTACCAGTTCAGTTTTTTATACTCATTTCCAAACAACTATGTAAGACATTTAAAAATTTGTTTAGATATCTAGCAAACAATAGAAACCATTTCTGAAGATGAAAGTCATTGAATGTAGCACTTACTACACTGTCCATTAAAAATATAATACCCCTTGTAGAGAAAAAAGAAACCTCCTCCTGTTTCGTGTTTATTCTGCAATAATTAAAATCAAACATTTACGTATGATTTCCCGCAGTACGATCTTACATACGACGAGTGTAGCGAGTTATCGAATCTCCTTGCGTCCAAGTTACATAAAACAACCGCAGTACTGTCAATACCGCCTCGTTAGGGACCCGAAAGTTTAGCAAATACCGTGCACCTCTGACGCGGGACCTCTTCTTCCTAATTTATTGCCTCCCGGCCCACATTAAACAGTTTTTATTAATGCGATCGAAGTTTGTGTCAGCCGACGACGCCGGACGGCAGGCGGTTGCACTGAGAAAAGGTTTCTTTCCTTAAAAATAGAAAAATGCAAATAAAAATTAGCATTTTATAATACAGAATCGCATACTGTAAGGTCAACACCGATTTATAAAATTTTGTAGTCTGCTATTGAGAAACCGACAAATTTAAAGATTCACAAGTCTATATCTACATCTGTTTATGTTTATGTCTACGTCTACGTCTCCGTTTCTGTATACGTCTATGTCTATTCCTGCGCCTATGTTCATGGCTATCTTTATATATATATATATATGTCTATATCCATGTCCATGTCTATGTATATGTCCACATCTATGTCTACGCCCATCTCTATATCCATGTATATGTCCATATCTACGCCCATCTCTATATCCATATCTATATCCATGTATATGTCCATGTCTACGCCCATCTCTATATCCATATCTATATCCATGTCTACGCCCATCTCTATATCCATATCTATATCCACGTCTATGTCTACGCCCATTTCTATATCTATATCTATATCCATGTATATGTCCATGTCCATGTGTCTATGTCGTCTATGTCTGTAATGTCTATGCTCTCTGTCATGTCTATGTCTATGTCTATGTCTATGTCTATGTCTATGTCCGCGTTCATGCGTTCATGTCTATGTCTGTCTATGTCGCGTCTGTCTATGTCATGTCTATGTCTATGTCTATGTCTATGTCTATGTCTATGTCTTCCGCGTCTATGTCTATGTCTGGCGTCTATGTCTATGTCTATGTCTATGTCCGCGTTATGTCTATGTCTATGTCTATGTCTATGCGTCTATGTCTATGTCTATGTCTATGTCTATGTCTATGTCTATGTCTATGTCTATGTCTATGTCTATGTCTATGTCTATGTCTATGTCTATGTCTATGTCTATGTCTATGTCTATGTCTATGTCTATGTCTATGTCTATGTCTACGTCTACGTCTACGTCTACGTCTACGTCTACGTCTACGTCTATGTCTATGTCTATGTCTATGTCTATGTCTATGTCTATGTCTTTTATGTCTACATCTATGTTTGTCTAGTGACATCTTTCAGTTTATGTTCAACAGACAAATTATTAAGATATTTGTGCTGTTTTAAAGAGAACCATTTTAACGTATATGTTTCTTCTTGTTCAGGAAGGCCATCTGACTTTAATGAAGATTGTTCGAACGTTTGTAAAATTTTTATGTATGAGTGCAGTATGTTTTGACAGACAACATAAACCAACTTGTTTGAGATTGTTATTGGTCACAAAGAATTGTGTTTTTACGTCGACGTCTAGAACAGAAAAGAATGGCTTAGCCCTAACTGTAAGCCAACTGAATTCAACTTATGCATCATAATATCATCTTCGTTACGTTTTTAATGCCATTGTATATATTATGAGCTTTTACTACTCTATATTATATTTAAACGGTTAATTTGTTACCGCAGTAAGCATTTCGTGACTCCTACGCAAACATTCTTGTTTTCTCAGTATACATATCGTGCAGCCTTCCTCCTGAGTGCCGTTTTCCGGTTCCGAAGTTCGCGTTATTATTTCGGTACAAAAAGGCCGATGAGTCGTGTTTAAAAACCCATTTTGTCGGAGGATGAGTTAGTTGGTAGGTAGAATTTACCGTCGTTTACCCGAGCCACTGACAATGGATTTCTGCATTTAGAGGCTTAATGAAAAATTGCCGTCAGTCACACGAGCATGGAACTACATTAAACGTAGAAAAACACAATTAATGAGTTTGACGATTTAGGTAAATATTGTTTCACATGCACGATCTGTTAACGAACTTGGCAACATTTTTCAGAAGCTTCAGTTTTGTTTTTTAATAAAACTAATAAATAATAATTCATTAAATAATATTAATATTTTTCCTTATTATTAAAAGGATTCACTTATAGACGTGGTAGTAATTTCGTATAAAGAGAATAATTTAAATAGTTTTTAGGTGTAATAGAATACTACGAAAATAATAATCTATGTTTTCCCAACACTTACATCACAAATGTCTCTTTTTTTTGTGAGATTTAAACGTCAAAAGTAGACTACTTTTAAACAGAATACAAAATAGTGTAGTGTAGTAGTTTTTTAACTGCTACATAATACTGGCATCATTTCAATCATTTTTTATCAAACATAAACTGCAATCGTACTCCAATACTATTTTTTTTATATAAAATTTATATTAATAGTGCAATTTTTGTTATTCTGTATATTAATTCTAAACCATAATTTTTATAATACTAAATCAAATGGCTTTTCTCGTATAACATTACAATTATTATCGTTTTTGACGTTTTAATCAGGTTCGCCGGTTGACTCGCCTCCTATTGCATACTGAGGAGAAGTAATAAACTCAAAAGTGGTATATGTATAGTGTGTCACTAATGGATGACTTTGGCAGTTTGCTATAAGTCATTTTTTCTTTATATAAATAATTAAATACTACTCACTGAGAAATATGTCAGTTGTAACTGCTCTATAAAGGAATACAATATAGCAAGAATACTGAAATACTAATTATGTACTTTAGTTGTATTTTTTCTTAATGCAATTTTATTATTTACTTCGGTAACTCCATCAAGTGATTTAAGACTTCAAATGAAACATAACTTTATTTTTAGAATAACAATTGTTGACTGAAAAATAATTGTTATCTTAAATGAAAGAAATAAAAAGAAGAAATAAAGAACATATAATATTATTATACATGAATTAGTTAATCTTTCAATAAAGTATACTTGAGAAATAGTGAAACTAAGCGTTGGAAAAAATGTATTAATCTTGAATATGAACAAAAAAAAAAAACAGTTTTCAGGACGTTCTAAATAAAAAACTATTTCTAAGCTTAAAGATAATCTCCATAAATGTGATCCTTATTCAATGTTACACCCTGTATAATTTTGTATAAAACTTTCCAAAATATTCATAATCAAAATGTGTGTACATGTATGTAACTTAGTAAAACGTAAATCACAGAAAGAAGAAAAGAACGCCAATGTATGTAATTCTATAAATAGAGAGAATCGTAAATTCGATTTTTTTTCTTGGAGCATGTACAGAAATGAACTTTTAATAACATACTTGTCCTAATTTCCCAAACTAATCCCCCAGCTATTCAACTAATACGAGCGGACGGCCAGTCGTATATTTCCATAAAAATAACCAGTATTATCACCGTCGTGCCAGAAAAGTACTGCCGCTTGTCTGAATATTATGAGTAATAGGGTTATTGCATGCTCAAAAACAAACAGCCCTAAAATTGGCGTATTATATTTAATGACATTTCCAGTGGCTTCGGATCTGATTGTCAGATACTTCGCATGGTGATCTGTCTTTGCTTACTTCAATCGCCGTTTTGTTTCATCTATATTTGAACCATCGGGATAGCTTCTCAAACTGATGAATTATCGTAATACAGGCTGTCCAGAATAATATTTTGTTAAGAATGGATGTTAAAGTACCTACAGCATTTTGAAATTTAAATATCAAAGAATATCAACTTAACATGCAGCTGCATGTAGGGTGTCCCAAAATATTGCAATTCAATCAAACATATCTATACAGGGTGAGTCAGTCATAATGTCATTCATTTTAACCACGTATTCGGGAGGCCTAATAAAGGCAGAAAATCGAAAAAAAAAATTTTACTCGACCTTTTAAAAAATAAATAAATCACCCTATAAAAATCAGTAACAAGACGCTCCTGGTACGCTACGAACTTTCTGATGGCGCACCCGACGAAAATCTAATGCCACAGATTTGCCGTATTAACCATGGATGCCACATTTACATACATAATATCGTCTAACACATCAGCGTGTTATTCAAATTTACCTCCATTTAGCACTCTGCATTTCCTGCATTTCTTCCCCCTCAAATTTGTAGATCATGCCACACATTTGGAGGGGGGATGGAGAGAATACAAGCAGTAATCAGTAGTTTGTTTATTTCGTTCTAACATCACGTATTTGGCGTAAATTCACAACGCTTAATTTTACATATTCCGCAGATGTGGAAATGGTAGTGTTATACGGAGAATGTTTACGAAATGCGACTGAATTTTATTAATAAAGTGCTATGGACGGATAAATGCAGTTTTAAATGTGGGCAGGTTAGTATCATATTACTTAAAAAACGATACATTTCTAGGCTAGATGTACGTATCTACAAATTCAGTACAATTCAGTACATCTAGTTATGTGTGCGATTAATTGTACTTACGAGTAATATTAAAAATCATATTTATTTATAAAACGTAGTGAAAACGTAATATCAAAATTATTAAACTGTAATAACCTAACATTCGAAAACATTTATTTATTATCTACATTTGTTTTTATTAACAAATAAATCAATATTTAAGGAAAATTCATTCATGTATCTAGATTAAAAAAATAGTTTTTCTCCTTGTCGTTAAATAATAGTACAAAAACTAGGTAACTAGGTTATTGACCTAATAATACGGTAGGTCAAGGTCAAGATTAACTCTCGATAACTTAGATTAGCGGCATATCGGTCTTGGACCGTTTTCTGTCGACAACACGATGGTTTTTTATTACTTAGTATTTAAACACGAAACACTTTTCAGCTTCACTTAATAATTTACCAATTGGGTATAGGTTTTTTATGTAATGCACGTAAATGGTTTATTACTCGGTTTATTATTTGACACGTTGGAGTTTTGATGCAGTCATAACAGCTATATTTGCTCAGAGAAAAATCGACACGCGAGTGTACGGGTATCGTTTGATTGGGCCGTATTTTCTACGGGAAAACCTGAGTGGACCGCGTTACTTGCAATTTTTAATAGAATTATTTGATTATTATTATTTGATTTTATTGGGTATTAACATTTTAAATTATTATTGGCTGAAGTTGAACTGAGCAAGAAAAAATGATATTCTAAAATAGTCAGTACAACCGTTTATTTGTGATGTCTAAAACCTAGGTGGGTAGATACTATATAGAAAAATATTACAACTTGACAACATTGCATCAAGTCGATATCGAGTTGAACTGTGAGCTGTAACCGACCAAGGCTGTGACCGGTCAGTGACAGTCTGAAAAGGGGGTTTAAATAATGATTTGAAAATATTTTTTTTCGGCGTATATATGCATTTAAATTTTTTTTTAATCACGTATTCGCATTATATTCATTATTCCCTATCTCCTCTTAAAATTAATGACATTATGACTGACTCACTCTGTATAGAAAGTTGTACACAGGCGGAGCATATAACTAATATCTCTGAATTACTTTAACTGGGAATAATCGAAATTGGTACATGATTTAGGTTAATTATTATTAATAATTATCATGTTTCATGTCAATTTTGTTATTCCAAGTTAAAGTAATTCAGAGGTATTATTTTTTTTTCGAAATATTTGGACTCGCTTTGAAGCTCTACAAATCTGCCTGTGTGCAACTTTATATGTAGGCATATTTAATTAAATTGCAATCTTCTGTTTCGGTTCTTATGCGGAACACCCTATATATTCCAAAAATACCATGATATTTTTACAACACGCTTAGAAAGAACAGGTAGGCTCTGATACACCTCTTACATTACGAATTACGTGTAAGTTTAAAATCGTCTCTAAATTCGACATCCACTTCGAGTGAAGTTACACGAATGCCATTTGGCGACTTAAACGTCATGTACCTCGGTAACTAACAGTCGTTACTTATATTATTCAGCGTGTAAATCCTGTAAGCCTCCGGAATGTAAATGTCAAAGCCGCGGGGCGGTCTCAGTCAAGCGGTCCCTAATTCAGGAGTAAACAGAAGGGACGCCTAGCCGAATTATCGACAGTGGATGGAGACAACGATGAACCCTTTGCTGCTGCCTTTGAACCGTAAAGAGGACAGCCGGCCGGCTTCGCGCCCACAGGTCAGTCGCTGAAGATCCGTTCGGATTTGTTTGACATGCTAGAACGACTAGACACAGCACAATGGAACATGGAAAGAGGAACGTTGTACGTGTTCATGCTGTTATGAATAAAGCTGTTGAATATATAGGTCAATAAGTATAATTTAATATACACTAAAAAATGTCTGTAAAATATCAAAGGAATTATTTGTATTTACAATATTAATTGAAATATGTAATACCTAAAGCATGTAATTGTTCTGCTATTCACAAGAATATATTGTTAGAGTTGTATTTCATAATGCAAGCTTACTACAGTTTCCAACCCTTTGCAAAAACAAACAATAGCAGAAATAATTGTTATTTATAGTGGGATATAGGAATTATACATGAGTGACATTTCGTGTAATTTCACAAATCTAATAAATAATGCCGTTATCCCACACGTACTATATAAAATTTTATATAGAACTGCAATCATTTTAGCTACAACTACGTTAAATTGAGAAAAATCGAGAATCAGATCTAGTTTCAAAATCAAGAAGCAAAGGCATTGTTATGGTAACCTGCCAAACTCCCTGTCGTCAAACTTGTTATAAACAAAATTGAGTTTTTGTTTTTACATTTTCTTGTGAAAATAGTGGTGTTGATTGAAATAATGAGTGATTCAGAAACAGAAAACTTGCCTCTTGAAATTGAAAAATCTGCTGCAACTGCAGTAGCTTCACTTTTACCAGATAAATCGAGAACCGAGCGCGAACAATTTTATAAACGATTCACTGATTGGTGTGCATCTAAGAATAAATATGAAGCAAAAGAAAAGGTATTATTAGCATTTTTTGAAGAATTATCCAAGAAGTACAAATCATCTAGTCTTTGGGCGTTCTATTCTATGCTGCGGTCTACAATCTGTATGCGGCAAAATGTTGACATCAGTAAATTCAACAATTTAATTGTTTTTCTGAAAAAGCAATCAGTGGGATACAAACAAAAAAGTCAAGAATATTAACGAAAGAGGATGGTTCAAAATTTTTACAAGATACCGATGACACAAAATTCTTGCTAACAAAGGCAAGAACCTGAAATGTTGCTAGTTGAAATTCATAAATGCATAATCTAAAGTTGCCTTAGTTATTCGACCTGGAGGTACATGCAGAGTGGACGAGTTAACTAATTTGCTGTTAAAAAACGTAAAAAATCAAGGAAACGGAGGAATCGAAATGTGAATATGATCCAAGTAATACGAAAATACCTCGCCCTGCGTCCCAGTCATGCAGATCATGGAAGATTTTTTGTTAGCTATAGAAGTGGTAAATGCATGAAACTTCCTGTTGGTATAAATACTTTTAGTGTAATGCCAAATAACATTGCTTTTTTCTCAATTTATCACAGCTTCAACAATATACAGGGCACTGTTTTCGACGATCATCTACTTCACTTCTAGCCAATACAGGAGCAGACATTCTAACTATAAAACGGCATGGTGGTTGGAAGTCCAACAGCGTGTGTTAAGGCTATATTGATACGTCTCTTGAAAACAAGCAAAACATCGCCACAAAAGTTCTTGGAGGAGAGATTGCCGTCATTGAAGCTACTTCAAGTGCTTGCAAAGAAAATTTAAGCATTGCTAATACAAATACAGACCAGCTGCATTCATCTGGTACTAATCTTACGAATTGCCAAAGTTGTGTTAATATTTATAACAAGTAATGCAATTTAATTTAAGTTAAATTATCTATTAATTGTAAAACTGATATTCCCGTTGGTTCTTAATGAAAATAACCATTGAGCAGTGATCTCCTTTTTTAATATTTCACTAGTGGGGTAATATGTCACATTACTCCACAAGTGGTGCAATGAGGCTCTTATAAAGCAGTTGTACATAAAATAGTTTTATTACTAACTGTCAAATTTTAAAGACAAAGCCTACTTCTGATTTAGTGACTTTTAAAATCTTGTTTTAATTAACGTATTTTTTCTTGCAAACCTTTGAACTTTGAAGGCCTGTAACTCCGCCTGTGTGCAATTTTGTACATATGTATGTTTGGGTAAATTGTAATATTTTGGAACCCCCTACATGCACCTGCTCTCTATCGGTTCTTATGAAGAACACCCTGTATATGAATAAGCTGGTTTTGTGGTTTTAAAGCAACCGTGTTTACGTTTTTATATTAAGGGCAGGACGTGACAGTTCTCCTACTATTTGAATAATTAGGGGTGGGGTTGAAATTTATATTTCCACGGTTTTTATCCGCAAAAAAATAATGTAAAGTGTTGACATAGATTGATATTTCAAACGTGATAAATGTGGCGACGAACGAAATATTTTATGTGCAGATATTCTGAAAAAACACAAGCGTTGGGTAAATAACAGCCAGTTCACACACTACGAAGCGTACATACACAGACAATATACGAGTATTTGTTTAAATTTAATGTAAGTGCTAAATATCCATTATAAAGTTAAAAACAATACTGAAAGTACACAAATTGTAATTACTAATGTAAATTACTGACAACAATAAAGAAATAAATAATTTAACAATACTAAACATGTCAGATTAACTTAAAGTAGAATCATCTGAAATTTCTCGCAGGCCATCTTACTGGTGCATTGTGACCTCTGTTGAAAAATCGGTTATTTAAAAAGACTCACACTTCGTATTTGTGACAGGTTTCTGTGGCGGAAGCTGTAGCACAAGTGTTGAAGAATATCGCATATTTCCAAATCGAGTGATTCCTCACAGAGAAACATTTTCTAATGTTGAAAGATGGGCTCGAGAGGAAAGATAGTGTTTCAATAATATCTGAGAACGTCCTAGTGTAACAAGGGTACAAAATGCAAACAGTTGAAGATGAATCGTAAATAAGTAGTAAACGCAAAACTGGGTTATCAAGAACTTCTGTACACCGAATTCTTAAACGTAAAATATTAAAAAAAAAGAATTAAGAAGTTTTTAAAATTAAATTATACTATATTTAAGAGCACATTCTCAAGTAGTTTGTAGTCATTTGACCTGGAAGACAAATAGGTCCAGAAAGCCTATAGTTTAAAATACCAACCCAAACATTTAAAGAAAATTTCTGTTGCAAACTAGCTCAAAAATTTTTATAAAATTTTCATTGGCAGGGTTTTCCTGTAAAAACCTTTCACAAAAGTTGTATTCTTTGAGGGTGATATTGTGGCATTAACTTAAAAAAGGTTACTTGAAGAATTCTTCTAGTTTTTCTGTAGACCTACACCATAGTAATTTCCACAGTGGGAATCAGTATCACCATTATAATATTATAAATAAAAATGAATTAATTGTAGTTACTTTCTACTTTTGAAAACTAGAGCAAGGTCTAATTACATTGATATTCAGTTTTTTTTGTAAATTGCACTCTTCACTCTAATTTATTTAAAACAAAAGTTAACAAATATTTATTGAAACACGCTTTTTATACCTTCGCTGAATATTTTAATGCAAATTTTAATGTTTTTGTCAATTGACATTTTGATATTAGGAATGTTCTGTTTGGATCAATTTATTTATTGTTTCGTTAATGTAACACGAAAATTAGATACATAAAATCCTGTGTGCCTACATTGTTACATTATATCACAATGTGTATATAATTATTTCTGCTGTGATATCGTATTAAAAGGAGAACCCCTACTTAAGATTAACCCTGTATACACATCGTTACATTATATCGCAGGAACTAAAGGAGCAGGAACTGCTCTCCCTCCACTGACCTGAGCTAGTTTTCATGCCTCTACGAACTTGCACAGCTAAAGGACTATAATGACCTGTCGAGCCATATTTTTTGCGTCTGATTCGAAAGTAATGAATAGGACCCTCGGGTTGGATAAATCCTTCTCTCTACATATTCCGACCTGTAGAGAGCGGAATGAATGGTCTTTCCTGTTGTAACTGTCTGTGATCCGGCAGTAGACAGGTTCTTAGGGGTAAAAGTGCTGCTATAACAAGAAATTCTCCTGCGGAATTTAGACAAGTGTTTCTTGTAAAATATAACTGTGCCATTTAACGAATATTTTCATGTCCGAAAGAAAAAATAGTACAGAAAGATGTTGCTTAGAAAGTATGTTAATTAGTAATAATTTTGGGAAGTAAAACAATGTTGATGATTGGGAATAGTCCATCAGGTCATTTGAACATTTGTATAAAGTTTCACACTTGTAATATCGATGTATATTTGAAATGGTTTACAAAAGCGAAAAAAATCTTTTTTCGAAACTGTATTATCCCCGTGAGATATAAGTGGTCTGCTTACTTCCTGCTCGGCCTAAGCGGCTCGACTTACAGGAAGCGACCTACACTGCAGCAGGTACTTAACGCAGACCTCTCGCCCTGGGCGACGAGCCATTAAATCTGTAAATGATACTGCAGGAAACAACTACTCCGCGGACTAATGCCCCGACCATCATTTAATCAGGAAGTAAGCAGACCACTTATATCTCACCTGCACTCAGTTTATATGTGAACATACATATGAAGGAACAGCCAGTTCAATTGTCGGTCATCTCACCTATGGCATACTGATGAGGGCTAACAAGCCCGAAACCGGTCTATGTCTGGTGGTGTGTCCGACAAGGGTTCTTGGCTGTTCACACAGATACTGCAGGAGTAATTAAATGCCGGTCGAGACATTAGTCCGCGGAGTAGTTGTTTCCTGCAGTATCATTTACTGTATTATCCCCATTTTTTGTTCCGACTATGCAACCTTTCTGTCGCGAGATTATTTATTTCGCACGTTTGACATTTAGAGAGTAGACAACCAGCAACACTAAACGGTAAAATTCGCTGTCATAATTGTAATACTTTGTTTACGTACATTGTGATTTTGCGTTCTTTTTCAGTTTTTAGTGCAATTTTTTCAATTTTAATTGATTTTTATTATTATTAAATAAAGGAATGTGTGTCGGGATATTTTCCTACAGTATAGTTCGCCGGTGTGTTTTTCTAGGTTATTGAACAAGAATGCCCCTGGTGCATTTAAAGTTTTCTATTATCTGTTAGTATTTCTTTCCTCCGATGTTCTCAGAATAAACGAACATTTTATTTAACTGTACGCAAAGTGTGTTTTGTTGAATAGTAGTTGGCAGATCTAAGCCATCTCATGCTTATCATAGGCCACGATATTATAAGAAATTAATATCAATAAGAGAAAGTCATAAATAATTATTAAATAGGCCTACAGTTAAACAATGAAGTCAGTCTGTGGAAGAATAAAGGAGAAAAATGATTTGCAGCTTATTCAGGTATTGCCAAAGCACTGATTTTTTAAACACACTATATTTTGACACCATAATAGCATATTAAAAAAAAAATTTAGACAATTTAGATTTACATAATAATAGTATATTAAATAACAAATTTAGAAAAGCTAAGTTTTACTAAACAACTAGAGCGAGTATACGAGTTTAGCAAAACAGCTTTTCTTACGAGATTTGTTTATTTTGTCACATTTTGTGTTAGTAGGCAATTTATAAGCAAATAGTGAGATATATAAAAGCATTACAAATTTAAAAAGTGTCGGATTTCCGTAACCTAGTAACCAGATGCGGCTTTGTTTATTTATATAAAAATAGTTAAATTTCATTTTTGTCAGTCGAATTGATTCTAAGTTATATATTAATTATAAAAATGGGTCTTGCTACTGAAAACAATTTAGAAAATGGTTCTGAAGACATTTTAAAATACCTTTCGTAAATATTCTAGCTTAGCTCTCCTTAAAATCCAAGGAAAAATACGATAAGATAGGTACTATTTTGTAAGTGGAGAACAACAAAAAACGTACTAAGAACTGATGGAAATGTAATACTAACGTATTTTTTTTAAATAAGCTATTTTTATACATATTTTAGTGTTTTCCATACAATGTCAAATCTCTTAAGGCATTCAGTTTATGGTCTACATATTCCATGTTGAAAAATACTTTACAAATAAACGAAAATATGGATATATCACAATATAAAAAGCTGCTTGCCCTTTTAAAACGCCAAAATGACATATAAGAAATCAAAACTTTTGATTAAGGAAAAAGTTATGCTTTTAAAATGAAAATCTAGTATGCCTCTATGGACCATGACCACCCAGTACGATAAAATTAACATTATAATGTGTAAAGTATACACATTCAATGATACAAATAACACTGAAATGTGAAAAAGTTGCACATAACATTTGTTATATTAACACAGTAAAACTTTAACACACGCTACATACAGGGAAATGTGCAAAAATATACAGAATCTCAGGTAGACCTTGATTAACACAGTATTGTGTTCTTATGTGTATTTTTTTTACAGTGTACTATAACTGTAACTAGTAAAAATACCCCCGCATATTTTATTCTGGTTATTAAATTACCCTTCTAATTTGGAACAAAGCAGATCCTGGAAAACATTTTTATTAAAACAAATTGGCTGCGCTAATTAAAAAACGCGGCAGCGTCAAGTGACAGGGTCCGTTTTCCTTTGTTTTCGCGGCGATGTGTGAAATTGCGCCGCAGAATCGCCAACTTATCCGTTTCTAGAGCCGATGGCAGCTGCCGAGTGAGCAGCACTCAATTTAGCGGGCGGTGGTAACTCGGACGTGAGGACATTACGCGACACTATGACTGGAAAATCAAGCAGTCGGATGAAGCTTAGGAGCGGGAGGTGTCGAGATTCAATAAGTAACTAGGTATAATATACTCGCTATGAGCGGCGTATTTCTTCTTGACGTTTCATTTTTTACCCCATAAATTACCTTTATTAGAGGAATGAAATATATCGGTTCTGTGTGGATTCCCATGGGCGTCATTAGCTAAGTGAAGGCAACTCTACTCCACTGAACATGAAATCAATAAATGAAACATAATTTAAGTTTTTATCATTTATTTGTTATTAATTCAGGGTGTGTGTGAAACAGATATCGGTTGTCGAATGTTTTATTGGAGACATTAATGACGAATCGATCAATAGATGACGAAATGTCACAAAAGCGTGAAAATGTTGTTTTCCCAGTTTGACTGGTGATATGCTATTATGCTAATTTTAACGTCGGTAGTACAGGGCGTCATTTATGGCATATCATGTTTCTTTTAAATGGCAGAACTTTTTTGCTGCTTAGTGTAGGTCCATCCATCTGACTATCAAAACAATCGATTCTCCTGCCTGTTATATCTGGAAAAGGCAGTGGCGGTTTGTGGTAGCTGCAAGAGATGAGTCCCAAATAATACCTAAATAGGATTAAATTTACACGTCTCCCCTGAGCTAATATTCCTTGACGCGTTGACCATTTTTTTATTATGGAAGTTTCTTCGCCAATAATAGCCCTACTATAACCATAAATTAAAAAACTAAATAACACCAGAAAAAAATATATGTTTCAGCATCTAATAATTTAAAAAATTGTTCCTACGTGTTTAAACACAAAAAATATGAAAAATATAAAAACCAATTTTCAACTACTTATCTATTTACATACAAAACAAAGCCACTTTTACCAAAAATGTTTTAATACTTTCACTTCTTATAAAACAAGTCTATTCGTCGGTCTTTTAAATTCTCAAATTTATTTATAATGTCTTCATAAAATTGGGAATCGGCGCTAAGACTTTGCAACAGTTCTTTTTCTATAGCCATCATCGATAAGTTGTTTGAGCGCTTTTGTGTTATTGTATTTCTTAAGTAAGTCTTAATGCGTTTAACGCACAAAAAGTTTCGTTCTACTGAAACACTTATTGCAGGAATTGTTAAAACTAAGCAAAATAATTTGTATGTTTCCAAAAATATCATTTTAAATTCCTTGTATAATATTTCTACTGTTTTCTGAACTTCTAAATTATAAAATTGTTCGTCTCTGTACAAAACATAAAGTTCGTTTTTCAACTTATCTATGTTGAATATGTTTGGTGGATACATTTGTAGTAAACAATCAAACGATATTTACGGAAATTTGTTTGCATATTCGGGATATTTTAAAGCGTTGGGGCCGACTATTCAAAATTTGTCGGTTCTCTACTTCATTACGTATTGAAGAAGGCGTTTCAAATAGAGATAAAACAATATCGTGAGAGGGATTCATTATTATAAATAACTATCGACGAGCCTATCGATAATATGTATTTAAATTAGGTTCCTATTCTATGCTAAATTTAGTCTTACCTTGTAAGGAAGTTGTTTTTTATTTCTTTAAATTAATCCTACCTGCCTTGTCCCTAAAACTTACGTTATGTTAGCCGCGCTTACCACCTAATGTTCAGAATATTTAAGAAGTCCCATTCAACTAATCAACCACTAACACTAACCACTGGAAATTCAAAACACATAAATGAAAGTATTTACACTTGAGCAATCGATTAATCGCGTCACACACGTAAATAATCTACAGTTCACAGGTTATCTACGGTCATTAGCGACTATCACATCGTCCCTTTGCCGTTGAACTAAAAACTTGAGGCGCCAGAAATCTGGCCTCAGTCTCGAGCGGACATGGAGCGAAAATCATCGTTTTTAACCGTCTCGTGTGGTGGGTTAAACCATAACGTATAGACATGTGCGACGCAATTTGAGGCTTGGAAAATTCGGCCTCACTGTGGTGGGATTGGTGGGTGACCCGGACTCCCCACGCGGGTAGAAACAGAAATGGCGGCATATTGAAATGTAAACATTATAACATACGAGGGCTAAGATTGAAGAAATTATTTTATTTCGTTACATTGATTTTTGATAAATGTAGTAGGCAATCGGATTGAAAATTATGAGGTAATAAAATATACAGTAAAAGCCAAATTTTACAGTGAGGCCCGGCTTCAGTGGCTTCATACGACGAGCCGCCACTGGAAAAAGATATATCTTGTTGAAATCGTTAGGAGTAACAGTTTTCAAAATAATCCTATTTCAAATATTCAGCGCACCGATTGAAAACTGTTAAAAATGGTAAAGTGCCTTTTCTACTGAAAATACAGCAAATTGTCTTCTTGAAATGTTGCATGTCTCCATAATTTATCATTCTGAATAACTTTTTCAAATTACATTTTGCTGTATTTTCGGCAGAAAAGGCACTTTACCTGAAACCAAAACAGTTTTTACTCGGCACACCGAGCATTTCAAATAGGATTAATTCAAAAATGGTTACTGCTACCGATTCCAGTAAGGTATATCTTTTTTAAATAAATCAGGTAGGAGAATCGATTGTTTCGATAGTCAGATGGACACACTAAGCTGCAAAAAAGTTCTGCCATTTAAAAGAAACATGATGTGCGATAAGTGGCGCCCTCTACTAGTAAGTGACGTCAAAATCAGAAACAAATTTGAATTTCTCGCTTGCAAAAACTCCCGATTTACAAATTTTATGCAAATATTTGGATTTCTTAAGAAATTACCTACAAAATATCGTAAACATTTTTTAACTTTGACTCCCTGGATCTTTTTAATTAAGCGACTTGGGATATAGGTATGTCAGGATAAATCGATTTATTTTCACCTAAGGAATCTGTGGTCCCATTTTTGCTAAAAACACCCATAATAATTAATGTAAAGTAGCAAAAGATCTCCTTTTATATAGGTTTCCCTAAAAGCATCTGTCAATTGTGGTATGCTTTTGTGATGCAAGCCTTTTAATCTATTAGATTTGACAATATATAGCACAGAGAGGAAATAAATAGCAAAAAGCGCGCCGAATACACGTAAATATTGAATGAACGCCGTTTGTAGATAGACATATCTAGACGGCGAGGCCTAAATGTGTCCTATTTAAAAGGAAAGGCGGAAAGAATGCTACGTGGGTAGTTTACTTAGGGGAAGAAAGGCATTGTAATGAATCGTCTTGTTTAATAATGCACGCGAATAATGTCTCCAGATAAAAGCGGGGTTAGAGGGTAAAAGTGTTTGTGAGTAGTGTATATCGTGGATGAAAAAGTGGCAGAGAAAAACATACAACTGCAAAACTCGGGGAAGGAAGAACTCGGGGTTGATGACGACACAAAATGTGGGATAGAATATCTAGAAGGATTCTTTTGCGAATTATGCGTGACATGAATTTTGATTATATAAAACGAAATTGAAGAACATGTCAAGGAAACTATTAAAAACAAACATTAGAAAGTTGAAATTTAATAGAAGAAAATAAGTTGATTTACTTTAGCTTATCCTAAAAAAAATCCAAAAATCCAACAAAATCAATAATAACAAAGATGCAGGGTGTCAAAATTGAAGAAATAAATCACATTTTCTTTCTTATCTTTCGATCGCTTGAAGCAAATTTCACGAAATTTCACTTATTTTGATCACAGTATTATGCTGTTACAGTATGACCCATTACTTATGCAACAATGTGACTTTACTTTTAAATAAATTGAATGCATCGTGAGATTTAGATGCGTTTTTCTCAGAAACTATTGCTTCAAGCGACATCAACGAGATGTACCTTTTTGTCTTTTTGTAACTAGAAAAGATAGGGAAGAACATTTTTCTAGTCCAAATTGAGATTCAGTGTAGCACAAAAGAGTCGTAGAGATTTAAAGGGGTAAAAATACACCAAAATCGTCTACATATTCGAATTTCTAGTCCTAAGAAACCCCCTTAACCAAAATTTTATAAAAGACGGTCGATGCGATCGAAAATAATAAAGAATAGATGATTTATTTTTTCAACTTTTACACCCTGTAGATCGAAAAGGAGCAACATTCGGATAAGGCATATTTGGGTTAATCGCTCTATTTTGAGGTCAGTAACATGCCCTTATGCTCTGTTTCATTATTAATGAATCACTCTGTATATCCACAAAAAAAAAATTTAAACGACTGAAAATTCAAATATAACTAACATTAAGTTGCATGGCGAATATCAAATTGCCGTCACCCTGCCTGAATAATAATGCAATGTTATTGGAGGAACTTTTGAAGGCAACCTCCTCCTCCGTGAAATTTAAAACTCTAGGATTTTTAAGCAATTGCTGTTTTTTCTTATCCTATTGTACAATTCAATTAAGCTTTTCAAATAATCTAAAAGGGTGGAACGCCAAAACAGGACACGTATTTGCATCCCGCAAGTCATTTATCAAACAACTTGTCGCTTATTTTAAGAATGTAAGACTTTTTTTCACTTCTGACAGAACAGTAATGGGACATGTAAACTTTGTCAAGTTGCGGCAAAGTTTCTGAATCCATCAGTTTCGTTCTTCATTGTTTTCGGTCGACGTGAGAAAGTATGATGAATTATTCGTAGACGGAACTTGGCGGTATTGAATTAAAAGATTAAATGGAAAGGTCAGCAAAATTTTCATTACGCTGGGACTAGTTTCGTGCGGTTACAGCGAATACAATTTTCTATGGCAGAGCGGGGAAACGTTGTTTTTCAGGACTGTTGCCGCTCCGAACAGTTTTTCGTTTTAATTTAATTGATCCGCAAATAGGGGCAGTTTATCTAATCAATACAACAGCAATTTCCATATAAATTGCATGGGATGGCTTTACTGCATTAATTTCTGTATTTACTGCGGATCGGAATAAACACGGCGTTAGCAAAATGCGTCGGTGCACGCTTCGACCAATAAAAAACAAATAAAAATAATCCAAAACCTAAATTAGGCAGTTCAAATACAGGTAGGCTATAATAAATACGAACAGTACACAGATATGAAGAATTTGATACAGTGAAAAACAGACCACTTAGTGGATATCCTCGAGTATCTAATGAAAGGAAGGATCGGTATTTGGTGCAATATGCCCGTAGACACCGCACATCTTCAGCTTCAGCTCTCAGGGCCCACTTTCAAGGTACGTTTCGCTGTGTTATATCGACACCTACTATTCGAAGACCATTCCACAACGCAAATTTACGTGCTAGAAGACCATTACGGGTCCCCACTCTACTTCCAAGGCATCGTGCTGCCCGTCTCCAGTGGATGCGAGAGCATAGGGGTTGGCTTTTACGCCAGTGGCTGTGGGTCTTATTTACAGACGAAACTAGAATTGGGCTGGTTACTGATGGCAATCGACAAAGAGTCTGGAGAGAACCAGGTCATCGACAGCGACTTAATTTTCCCCACGAAGTTGCTCCGTATGAAGAAGTACCGTAATGTTTTGGGTTGGAATAATGTTCAATCGCCGCACCCCATTAATTCGCGTACCACAGAATATGACCAGTCAAATTTACATCGACAAGTTATTACGCCCATTATCTACCCCCAACGTAATTAATTAGGTGAAAATTTTGTTTATGGACTACAACGCTCGACCACATCGCGTAAGAAGGGTTCAAGAGACACTCGAAGCAGGACATCAATATTTATTTATTTATTTATTTATTTATTTATTTACTCTTAAAATATCCAACGGGTGTAACCCACTTAAAGGATAAGTAGTTAAACTGGAAAAATTGCAATAACAGAGAAAAAAATACTTAAAAAAAGATACCTACATATTAAAATCAATTGTATAAATTAAATATAAGTAGTATAAAAGTCTAAACATATAAAAACAGTTTAAAATCTAGTAAAAATAAAAAATAATAAACCTAAAAGTTAAATTGTCAGATAATATAAAAATAACAAAATAATTAAAAAACAAATAAAGTTACTAAAAATTAAAAATAAATAAAAAGAAACAGCAATATACATATGCACCTATTGAAAATATTTTTTTATATTACGCACACCACAAAAGTTAATGTCGAAACCCTCCGTATTGTTGCTATTGTTCAGCATTTGATACAAAGGCGACTTCAACAACATATTTGTACGGGCAAAGGGTAACATAAACAAATCACAATTCCTAGAGTTCAATCTGGGAACTCTAAATAATAAATCTTTGGTAATAGATTCACATCTAATTTTAAAATGGATAATTTTATATAATAAAATAATACCATGCATTGTACGTCTACTGGCAAGACTTTGTAGATTAAAACGGGCACAAAACAATTCTTGTGGAGTACCTCGAATAGGATAAACTCCATCTAACAGATATGTGGCAGATTTAAAAAATCTTCGTTGGTCTCTTTCCAGTAATGACGTATATGTAATATAAATTGGATTCCATATAACTGAACCGTATTCAAGTTTGGATCTCACAAAAGTTGTATACAATAATCGCAAGGTAGACTGATTCCTGAAATCTTTAGAGTTTCGTAAAATAAATCCCAAACTCCTGTAAGCATTGGATAAGGAACTGTGAATGTGCTGTAAGAAACTCAACTGAGAATCAAAAATAACACCTAAGTCTTTAATGCTATCAGGCCTCTTGAGAATGCTGTCTTGCAATATATAATCAAACATGATAGGTACTTTTTTTCGGTGAAACGACATAAAATTACACTTGATGATATTAAGAGGCAACATATTTCTGTTACACCAGTCGTTAAGTGAAACAAGGTTATTCTGAAGATTTTCACAGTCCAAAACAGAGTTAATTTGACAAAATAATTTTACGTCATCAGCGTATAATAGGTATTGTATATTAAGATCCTCCGCAATATCGTTAATAAATATATCAAATAAAAGAGGTCCAAGTATGGACCCCTGAGGAATATCTGATGTTTGGAAAAACGTGTCAGATTTGAATCCACGATATTGCACATATTGGGATCGATTACAGAGGTATGACTGAAATAGTTTTACTAAACCAGTGCAGAGGCCTACGTTGTTAAGTTTATTTAACAACTTGGAGTGGTCGAGCCTGTCAAACGCTTTAGAGAAGTCTGTGTAGATAACATCGACTTGACTTCCAACATAAAGAACTGCAGAAATGTATTGAGTTTTACATAATAAATTAGTAATTGTAGAACGACATGAATAAACCCGTGCTGTTTCGGGAATAATAATATTTGAGGTATGAGATGACATAAAGCTGTGCAAAACAAATTCGAACACTTTACATAAATTATTTAAAATAGCAATGGGCCTATAATTTGTAAATTTATTTTTGCTCCTTTCTTATGGACAGGCGTTATACGTGATACTTTCCAAATATCAGGAAATACTCCAGACACAAGTATACGATTAAAGAGGATGAGTAAAGGCTTGGAGAAGATTACAGCACAATCTCTAAGCAAGAATGCCGGAATTAGATCAGGGCCCATACACACATTGTTTTTTAATCTTTTAATAGCTTTCATTATATCAGTATCCGAGATTTTCATTAAATGTAAAATATGACAATTGTTACTCTCAATAATGCTATTAAATTCATCTGAGACAACAAATGCATCAGAAAAGAATGTCGCAAACGTGTTAACGATTAATTGAGAATCATTTATATGGTGGTTATTACTTATCATAGAAGAAGGAATAGATGTGGTATCCTTTTTTGAATTTAGAAAAGCCCAAAAGGTGTTAGGATTTGACTCAATTGAATTTTCAGCATCACTAATAAATTTATTGTAAGCATTTTTTTTATTATTTTTAAGAGATGACTTTATTCTTTTAAATTCGTCATAACCTTCTGGTAGCCGAGTTGATTTATATTTTTTATAAGCTTTATTTTTTAATTTCCATTCCGCAATTACGTCTTTAGTGAACCACTTGTCCTGCCAACTCTCCTGACATGAATCCTATTGAAAACATGTGAGATTTCGTTGCTAGAGCCATTCATAATCATATTCCTCCACCTCAGACTGCAGAAGAGTTAGTCGTGGAGGTAGAAGAAGAATGGAAAAATATTCCTCAAGAGATCGTTAACCGCTTGATTATCTTAATGCACAAACCTGTTAATATGCTATTGGATTGTGGTGGTTGTCATACCGACTATTAGTCAAGTAGAGAACTTGCTTTGTGACTTCTTTTTGATTTAATAAATTTTGGCAAAAATGTCACACATTTGCTGGTTTTTAATTTTCTAATCACTCAATTTATCGAATAAAAAAAGAATCATAAAACAATATACTTTTATAAATATCTTTTGTTTTTCTGACAAAAAGATTTCTTTAACAAGAATGAGTAAGGTCCAAGTCCTTTTGACGTTGTGTGTATTTATATTGATGTTTCTTTGATTTAATATTTTTGAGGCTACTTGAAGTTTTTATTGAACGTAATTCTCTAAATGTCTTTATGCCACGTTCGTTGCTTTCCATCCACCATGTCTTTTAAAAGTGGTGATGTCTGCTTCTGCATCAGCCAGTATCGTAGCAGACGTTCTTCGGAAATAGTGGCCGGTGTAATTCTCAGCATTCGGCAATTTCAAATATTCTGCAATTTTTTTTATGGAAGCCTCCTATATAGAATTTATACTATAAAACAATAGTACATAGATTTAATACAAACGACAAAATATGTAGATAACGGTAGCTGTTACAATTTTACTCTGTCGTAATTTGTCTAAAATACATTTACATACACTAAAGAATAAATGTTGTATATTTCAATATTTCATTTTCCTGCATACGTTTAATGCACGCTCTATGTATGAACTAATAAAGAATATACTCTTTCTATTTCACGCCTACTAAATTTATCTTCAACAAAATGTCTAAATTTTGAGGACATTTAAAAACAGTTTTAATGTTATTTATCTAGAATTCTGCATTCTCATGCAATATAATTTTGCTAGTACATGACGTGAGTACTCTCCACCTTCAATTTTAGCTGCAGCTTGTCCGGCTGTGCATGAAACCAAACAAACTGTTACATGACCTTTACTTTAAAAGTGTTTTAATGTACTCTATCGATTTTCTGGGAAGTGTTTAGGTTTTTTATGTTTTCCACCTATTTCACAATGTGATTAATGCATTTCACATTCGCCAATCATTGATTATCAACGTAGGCGATGGATCACTTTTCGAATTACAGTAAGTGCATGCTTCTTTAGTGTGTATATGACTTATTGCTTTTTAATAGGAAGAAATTTTTGATTGTATAAAATTATGTGTTCATTACATATGTACCTACTACAAAATAAACACAAGAGAACAATTTTGGAAGATTATACAAATGCCAATCTCTATTTAAAATGTTTTTGCTCGGTCGTTACAAGAAAATTGATTTATTTGGTAAGAAAGATACATGTATGAGTATTTGTTTAAATGAAACAAATAGTTATTCCTTCCCCTTAGTATCTTTTAAAATTATCTTTTGGTTGAAAATTGCCAAGACATGTCAATAAAAATAACAAAGGGGACATATTTTTAAATAAAATCTGAATTTCTGCCATGAACCCCTTAGCCTCACAGCGACCCCCTCTAAATTTTCAAATGCCACCGTACCATATGTGGCACATCGTTCATAGGAAATGCATTCTACAATTCATTTTGTATATTCTACAGAATAACAGGAATTACCGTTAAAGTAATTGTACAAAAAGGCATCCGTTAGCTTCCATACAGTAATACAAACGACTTTGAGTTTACGAACATTTGTGAGAGCTTGTCGACATTCTTCTATTATTCTCTGCCTAAGATCTTCAATTTTGGCTGGCTGTGTTGCAGACACTTTGGATTTCAAATGCCCCCATAAGAAATAATCCAACGGAGACAGGTCGGGTGATCTAGCCGGCAATTCGATGGGACCACGTCTTCCAACACAGATCATTCGAAAATTCTCGAACGGGAATCGCATAGTAAGGAGGTGCACCATCTTGCTGGAAAACTAGTTCATTTTGAAGCAAAGTTTCGTCATTTTCCAGTAGTTCTGTTATGCGCGGATCAACAGCGGTATCAAGAAGGCAAGCAGCGCCAGTTAAGTTCACATTATTGATTATTAGACATAATTTCGAAAAACTGTAGTCTTCAATCATCGTCGTCTTCGTTTAGTTCTCGGACAAGTTTTATCTTGTATGGGTAAAATTTTTGTTTTTTTTTGAAATTCTCCAAACACTACTTGTTGAAACCTCTGACATCAGGGAAAGTTGATTTAAAGACTAATTGTTATCCATTGCAAGGTGTTCCAAACCAGCAACTTGAACAGGTTCATTAATAATTCGTCTGTATGATGTTTTTTGTTTGCCACTGATCCAGTGTCCATGAACTTTTGCATCAACTTTGAAACAGCTTTTGCGCATTCTCGATTCTTTCGGCAGTCGTGTACACCATGTTGACACTTTTAATTGAAAATGAACTGGAAGTTGACTGACTGAGGTAAAAACAGAAGGTCGAAAAAAGTACCGGTATTGTTATCAGTAGTTTAACCAAAATAAACAGAAAAAGGTTTTTTTAATTTTTTTATCTCTCAATTTCACGAGAATATACAAAATTATTAGTAGTATTCATTCCTTATGAAATAACCTTTGCAACGATGTGCCACATATGGTATGTGTCATTTGAAAATTTAGAGGGTGTGGCTGTGACGGCTAAGGGGTTGATGCCAGAAATTCGGATTCGGAACAACTTTGATTGTTTAAAGGAATAGAATCATATGAGAAGCAGCTTGTCCTGGTGCTATTTTCTCTAGATACGTCACTGTCCGCATTACTCCTGCAGTGTCATTATCACCCCCTCATGCCTTTCGCGTATGTGATTTCAAGCAATTAACCCGACTTGTAAAAACCTAATGGCGTCTACTCTTAATGAGAGTTTCGCAACGCCTCACAAGTGAAAAGTTAGTCCGCATGGGAAAGTTACGGCCAAGTTAAAAGCTCAGCCTCGGTGTGGTGGCATCTGTATCACTTATCCGCGTGTGGTGCAGCATTCATTAGCAACGTTTCACTTGGGTCGCGCAGCCCGCAGTCCGCCATCGTTTTAATTATTGCTCGAAACGGACCATCGAATGAGGCAATTACACGTCCTCGAGCTCTAACTAGCTACCGAGCCCAGCCTGAAAACTATGTCGTTGATTTTCGTTGACCAACAATAACAAGTACCCCGGATAATACGGACGATGACACAGAAACTTCAATTAAACAACTCTACAACTCTGTACCACAGTGAGGCAGTGCCTCAGTAAAAGTTACATAGTGTAAATACTCTATTGCAGGAATTGTTAAAACTAAGCAAAATAATTGGTATGCTTTTATAATATTCCTAACGTTTTCTGAACTTCTAAATTATAAAATTGTTTGTCTCTGTACAAAATATAAAGTTTGTTTTTCAACTTATCTATGTCAAATATGTTTGGATATAGTAGTAAACAATCAAACGATATTTACTTGAAATTTGTTTGCATATTCGGGATATTTTAAAGCGTTGGCCGACTATTCAAAATTTGTCGTTTCTCTACTTCATTACGTATGGAAAAACCGTTTCAAATTGAGAATAAAACAATATCGTGAGAAGGATTCATCATTATAAATAACTATCGACGAGCCTATCGATAATATATATTTAAATTAGGTTCCTATTCTATGTTAAATTTAGTCTTACCTTGTAAGGAAGTTGTTTTTTATTTCTTTAAATTAATCCTACCTGCCTTGTCCTTAAACCTTTACCACCGCGCTTACCAACTAATCTTCAGGATATTTAGGAAGTCACATTCAACTAATCAACCACTAACACTAACCACTGGAAGTTCAAAACACATAAATAAAAGTATTAACACTTGAACAATCGATTAATTGCGTCACATACGTAAATTAACTACAGTTCACAAGTTACCTACGGTCACTAGCCACTATCACATCGTCCATTTGCCGTTGAACTAAAAACTTGAGGCGCCAGAAATCTGGCCTCAGTCTCGAGCGGACATGGAGCGAAAAACATCGATTTTTACTGTCTCGCGTAGTGGGGGAAACTATAACGTATAGACAAGTGCGACGCAATTTGAGGCTCTCAAAATTCGGCCTCATTGTGATGGGATTGGTGGGTGACCGAGACTCCTCTCGCGGGTAGAAACAGAAACGGCGGGAATTGAAATGTACAAGACTGCCCACTTAGATTTCGGAGAGAAATTTTCCGTTGCTCTTAAAATGGCTTCAATCATCCAACAATTTTTACATATCAGAAATCGTTCTACTGAAAACTGGGAAAGTATTGGAAAAATCTCATCTCACAAAAGTTATTTGTACACATTCAAGGAATCCGCAACATTTTTTTCAGAATTTTTGGACACATTTTTGGACATTCACCAAAATGGCTGCGTACAGAGGTTTTCCGAATTTTCTCGTAATTCTGGAAAAGGTCAGAAAGGTTCCATAAATGATTTTGGGAATTCAATTTTTTCACAAAAGTGGCCATTTTGGATACAATAGTTCTTTATTAATGAGAAATGATTGATTTTTTCTGGAACTGTTCGGATGGAAATGTATGATAGTGAAAATTTCTCCCCGAAATCTAATTGGACAGTCTTGTAGGGCTTTCCAAGACTAGCATTGTCCTATAAAAAAGTCCTGCAAAATCTCAATCTCGTGTTCCGTACGGTAATTTTTGTGCGAAAAATCTAGTTTTTTCCATGCAAACCCATTTTTGGAGTCAAATTCCGCGAAAATGAAGACCCAAAGCGAAAATTGAGAAAGAGGGATCGATAGGCAAGTTTATGACGAACATTAAAAAAAATCAACTCAGACGGTCCAACCCTAAGGGGTGTACAGTAGCGCTTTGCATCACTGTGCGACGTGTGATATCGCGTTTTCGGCCACGTGGTTTTGTTTACATTCTATGAGAATTTTTTTTTATGTCAATATTTTATTTATTCTAATCTGTGATACATTCCAAACCAATATAAATTTAATGCAACTTCCCCTATGTCAAACCTTGTTGAGAGCTGAATCGCCCATTTTTATTTACCGCTGTCGGCAAGGCAGGTTACGCATTAAATCATAACCCTTAACGGAGCCCTAATGGTCGGTTAAACCTCTTTTTCATTAAATGCAGCAATCAATCAAGCCGAATTAGACCGAGACCCCGGAGATTTACGCGTCTGAACGAATAAAGAACCGTCGTTTCTTTCTTTTATCGCGGGAATGTTTTATTATATTTGGTTTTCATTTACTGTGGAATCGGGAGCGGGAAATTTATGATTGCGGCCTTCTCCTGCGTCTCCGCGGTTACCGGCGCGAGGCACGTGTAAATATTAAATATTTAGGGGGTAATAAGCCGGTGTTTGATCACCCTCAGTGGTGTTGGGGTCTTGTGTGTGCAAGGGGTCCCTTTCAAGGCAAACCAAACATTTTTGGTTCGTAAATAGCGCTTTGAACTTGCAAAAATATGATGGGGTCTTTACAAATACCATAATTAACGCACAGTACAAATGAGATGTGATAAAAAACGCAAAATACCTCAATTAGAAATTTTAATACAGGGTGTTAAAAAAAGAGTGTAAAATATTTCAGGAGGTAATAGTATGAACCAAAATAAGCAGGAAAGTCTTAATAAACATGGGTCCGCAAAGTAACGGTTGCGGAGATATGAACCACTATTCGTTTTTCAAACATTTTGTTTTATTAGGAATAAACCATTGAGGTAATGGAATAAACCGACAAAGGAAGCATTTAACAAACAAAAAAGTTCCGAAAATGTTCAAAGTGCCCTCCGTCCATTTCCAAGCAGGCACGACATCTTCGTCTCCGGACCTGTTTTATGGCCTCCAAGATCGCCTGATCTGAACCCTCTAGATTTCTTTGTTTGGAGATATTTGAAGACATTAGTGTATGGTACTCCTGTAAATAGCCTGGAAGAGCTGCAGCTACGGATTAATCAAGTGTCAAGAAATCCAAACCAAGGAGGGTGTTTTCGAAAGAGTTCGAATATCGTTGAGACGAAGATGTCGTGCCTGCTTGGAAATGGACGGAGGGCACTTTGAACATCTTCTGTAACTTTGTTTTTTGTTTGTTAAAAGCTTCATTTGTCGGTTTATTCCTAATAAAATAAAATGTTTGAAAAACGAATAGTGGTCCATATCTCCGCAACCGTTACTTTGCGGACCCATGTTTATTAAGACTTTTCTGCTTATTTTGGTTCATACTATTACCTCCTGAAATATTTTACAATATTTTTTTAATACCGTGTATAACTTAGTCATTGACAGAAAGTATTATCCATTTTGGTTTATAAACCTGTTGAGATATTTTAGAAATTTTGACTTTCAACATATATTTTTTTATTAATTATACCCCTTGGTATAGTTGGCGTAGTTTTGTCACTTTTACCAGAAAAAACAAGAATTAGATGCGAATCGTGCGATGGGAAGAAAATGAGGAACGAGACAAATGAAAAGATAATGTTAACTTAAGCCTTCAAGTCTTTGGGCATAACTATATCAATGAAGAAAACGTGGATATCAGTAAATACATTCAGCTTGTGGCATTTCTCAAGAGGAAATCTGAACGATATAAACCGACAAATCAAATATTTTAACTGAACAAGATGGAATGCAGTTTTTACAGGAAGTCAAAGGTGAAACATGGTTGCTGACAATGGTAAATTATTTAGATTATAGATTTATGTACCTAAAAACAATTTTAAGGTTGTGCTTCATTTGGGACTTGAGGTGCATGTAGGAATGAGGAATTCAATTATATGCAGGTAAAAACCGTGAAAAACGAAGGAAACCACAGAATCATAGTACCTACTACAAAAGATAGTTCTTATTAATATTTAATAAAAGGCTTGATCATAAATTGTCCGAAAGCTTCAAAAGTTCTTATCCCACTGAGTGGGGTAATGAAGTTCTTATCCCACGTCAGTTCTAGATAAAACCCAATACGTGAGATACTACATTATTATCCCACTTGTATGTGCTTATATGAATCATTGTCAGATTATGGCTTCGCACAAACTTCATATGAGGGTGATAATAATGTCTATAGCCCACTTATTACGTTAACAACTTTATAACCTTTTCATCTGAATTAAAAGCAAGATTACTACTAATTTTTTCCCTAGTTTACAGTGATATAATATTTTAGTTCCTATAGGAGCGAACCAGATATATCGTGCAGGTGTACGTTACATCTACCTAAATTAGACAAACTCGGCATAGTTTCGATTTTAATCTTCCAACCTCCACATTTAGATTAAAATCCCGGGTGTATAATCCACGTATGTGTTCGGGTAGTGAACGAAATGATAACCGCGAGCTTTTTTGGGAAAATGCACGAGAATTCTGAGTTCGTAGCATTCACAGAATACTAAGCTATATTTTTCTCTAGGTGACGCTGCTGTGGATTACTTTATAATAAAATACTAGTTTTTACTTTAAAAAATCATCATTGGGATTTATTTATTTATTCATTGATTGAAAAATCAATGTTTGCATAGACTGCTTTTATATTCCAGGTATACGATTTTACAAAATCTGTGAATCATAACGTTGAGAATATTTATTTGTTTATTCAAAGCACCTACCTGAACAAGTACAGGTTATAATGAAACATATACAGTACAAAATAGTACAAAAAAAATACGTATACATACAAAGAAGGTAAAAAATAATTAAGAAATACAAATTAACCTCAAACAGAAGAGAACAAAAAAAAAGGAATCGCTTAGTAGATCTAAATTCTACTAAGGAAATATAGCATTTTTAAAAATTTGTATTGAACAACAAAAAATATCTGCATTAGATTCTATTCTATTGTATATAGCTCTCATTTGTCTAATAAACTTTTATTAGCGAAATTCTTCTGTATTACTTCCCGTTTAAAAATTAATAAGCAATATCGTCCTAAAGAGTCAAAAGAAATACCACCTAAAAATCACATTAGGGGTGGAAAATCAAGCAGCTATTGGAAAATAATTGAATGTTCGTTGTTTAAAGTGCATAAATGTCATTAAGAATAAATGAAAGAATTAAGTTGGATATGCATCTTCTCCATTTAGTAAGTAAAAGGTTGATTCCATAAATTAACTCTCAACTCTTTCTAAAAGTCGCTATATAATTGGCATACATTAGGCTACATATTATTGATACATATTTTAATTTTTAATGAATAAGTGTAATGCATGACAATTACAGCGTAAATATATTGACAAACTCTTTGGAATTTCTTTTGATGTAACCCAAAGTTTTGAATGCGAATGACGCCATAATGTAAGTATGGTTAGCGAAAAATAAAGAAAAATAATATATTGTTCAGTTTATAATCATTGCAAATTGCAACTACAAACAATGTCAAAAGGACTCTGCAACCGATCACAATCAGCAATGGTAATAACTTCGCATAAAAGTTTTAGGTCATTTACCTACATTAGATAGTGTACTTGCAAGTATTTAAGAATGTCATTTATGAACAATAGGAAAAGTAAAGGTCCGAGTATGGAACCTTGAGGTACGCCAGATATTTTATGAAACATATGAAACTTAAAACCACGATACTGAACAAACCAATCAAATATGTTATTTAAGCATGATTGAAAGATTTTTAAAAGAGAGTCAGATAAAACAAATATGTCTCAACAAAATATTGTAGTGAAGTCTATCGGAAATTTTAATAAAATCGGTGTAGATAACATCCACCTGACTGATCTTGTCAAGTTATTTTTTACTAATGAATTGAGTTTTCTGGACTAAGTTAGTGATACTAGATTTACCTTTGACGAAGTGGTGCTGTTCACTGGATATCAAAATAGAGAGGCTATTAGCACATAGTATAATAAAGTGTCAAATATTTTTGAAAAGTTACAAATTCAGTTTGCTGGTAGAACAGTTTAATTTAAGCTTTTTAGGAGTATTAAGAATTTATTGAATTACGTAAGGCGTAATAATGTTCCAGTCCGCTTTATCTGCAGCTGAAAAGAAGGCGTGAAACTTAATTTGCAATTTAGTCGGAGTTCAAACGAATTTGAAAATTTATCGCAGGAATTTGTTGTAGTAGTCCCAGAGGACTGTGAAATCCAGTAATCGCCGCGGATGTTTACATTTATTAGATACATTTGTACACAATTTGGAAAAATTGAGCTGCTCTTTCTCGACAACAAATCATGCATTTTATGATATTGTTACGAAAGCTCACCTACCTTTTTAGTTGGTTAATTATGTTCCTGTTTTCGTTAGAATTTATAATTGTAGCTCACCTACCTCGTTAGTTTGTAAATTACATTTCTGTTTATGTTAGAATTTATAATTTTTGTGATGCCTTTATTTTGACGTTTTCTGGAATATTTCAGGCTATATTCTATTTCAAATAGATGAAAAGTTCACAAATCTTGAGTACACACTTCGATGAGTTATGAAAATTTTTGTATAATTAAAGTGTGTATTTATATATAAAATCCTAGCTAAGCGCTTTCGGCTTCACACAGCCATCATCAGAGCTAATCGTTAAAGTTTAGATATCCTAACATGTAAATTTTTTTCAAGGCACCATGTTCCTATATCTCAAATACTAAGGCCTAAAATTGCTTCAGATGCACTTGCTTCGATATTTGCAGGCAAATCTTCGTCGGAAAAACTCATTTCATAGAATTAATTAAAATTTCTTTGCTAATAACTAATTGTAAGTTAACAGCAATAACTGTTTGTTGATATCTCTTTTGTTTGCTTACTTGAAGTGTAACTAGTAGGTACTAATTCTAAAGTCAAAACGTGTGGATTAAGTTTTATTGAAGCATACAACTGCGTGTGTTTTATAAACTGCGTTTGATAAATATATATCGCACTAGTGCTATAAACAACGTCATTATAATGTTGAAATGAGTGTCATATTAGTGTCTTTATGTAGGCAGATAAATGTTATTAATATTGGCTTTTACTAACATGATCCATATTTCTTCATCTCTATATAAATAACCACCCGAACAATTTATTTAAATTCAAATTATATTAAAAGTACTTTCGACAAACTTATTAAAATAGCTGATATATGCAGTTGGGAATTGGATGATTCATGCATTGGTTACAAATAAATTATAAAGCAAAAGCCTTCGAATGTTGCATATCAAAATGTTGATTGTTGATTGAATAGATGAATACCAATGTATAACAACTCTGTAACAGATTATAATATTGCGTTTGACACAGAGCTTTTAAAAATTGATTACTAAAGTACGAATTAATTTAAACTTTAATTACTACGATAATTATTTAGTATTTTGTTTATATAAATACTAAAGCAATTAAAATAGGGCAATAAATAAATTCATTTATCTCACGTGGCCTATAAAATATTCTATCCAATTGTGACATATTGTTGATGTTTAACATAATTTTATATTCGCGAACTAATTTAGAACAAATGAGCTAACTGAAGGATGTGTTAGGTCTTGTATGAGATCTTGCATAGATACACTGTAACGAGTAACTGTTTATTAGTTGAATCAATAAGGTGTACATTTGTTAAGTAGGAAAGGTAGGGGAAAATGTTTTTCTATTCCAAAATGACATAAACCGTGGCACAAAAAAGTTGAAGCGATTTAAAAGGATCCTAATGGTCGCTTGTGACATAAAATTTAGTTAGTTAGTTAGTTTAGTTAGTTTAATTGAGTTATTAAAAAAATGTAATTACTTTTTTTAATTTAACATCCTGTATATCCTAAACAAAGCGTTTCCAGACTTAAGTTCGTAGGATATTTTTTGCTTAAAATTGAATGTCGAATAACATACTGAATATATAAAAACTGTATATATAAAAACCAAAAAATATATTTTTGTGGTTTGGTACTTATAGGCATACTTTTGTCAGAGAAGACCTGAAAAATTCTTAGATACGGCCCCTGATACCAGTTATTTATTGCTAAAGGTATTCCTAATTACGGGAATTTCTGGAGGTTCTAGAATTGGGGAAACTTGTATCTATGTCTATCAATGACATTGAAGACTGAGGAAGTGTATTGGTTGTCACAATTCCAGATACAGACTTATAAACAAATAATATTCATTCTTGTCAATGGAAGCAATGTAATTCAATTGACATATTTTGAAAACATATGGAACTGAGGCCAAGAAATGTATCACATCGACGATTCTTTTAACATAAAAAAATCAAAAATCCACAGTGCAGCCTGTGGCTTTGAATACATTCTCTAAGATGCCACAAAATATAACAGAGTTTCTTGGAATTGAAAATATACATGGACAAATGTTTCGAGGATCTTCAGCGACTTTACTTGCTGAAGCAGGTGCTGATATGTTAGTATTAAAAATACATTATGTTGCGGAAGGCCATATAGAGCAGTCAATTGAAAATAACTTTTTTTAGACTCTCACTTATTTAAAAGAAATTCAGTTGAATTAAAGATTAATATAGGTTGATAGACAAAAGCAAATGCGTCGACAGGAAAGCAACGTGTGAAGAGTGAACTTAGGTATTAAAATATCTTTGCACAGTGATGAAGTCATACATACGGATTCATCAACAAGGCGTAACGTTAGTCAGACAAGCGGAGGTTACGCGAAAAATATACGCCTCTGTTGCACCAATTTAAATAAAAGCCATACTCCTATTCATTACTATGTATAATACTTACTTTATGATATGTTAACTAATCCGTAGCACTGAAAAGTACGGTTTTTGAATATAAATACTAAATATACAATGGGGAATGCAAGGAACTAGAGGCCGAAGTTACGCGATTTTTAGACAGGTACAATACTGGGTCTAACTTTTGGCGCAAATATGGACGTAAATAAACAGCCTACCTAGCAACGCATGCTTCGCTACCTAGCAACGCATGTTTGGTGAATGAGCGCAAAGCTGGTTAGGCCAACTAACTCGCTTTACACGGGCGTAAAACTGGTTAGTCCGACTAGCGCTACGCCCGTTTCATGAATCCGGCTGTTTAAGTCTTTAAATTTCTTTCTTATTCCGTAAATATACATTTTATCTCGTGCATTGTCTTCTCTACATTATCTGATGATTTATACCTTTCTCATTCTTTAAATATATATTTTATGCAATTCATCGTCTTCTCTACACTCTCACGGCGATTTATGTCATTCTTATTCCTTAAATATGTATTTCACCCGATCCATTGTCTTCCCTAGACTCACACGACGAGAAATGTGTGCTAGTTCTAACGAGGCAGAGTCTGACAACATCCAAATCCACTCGAGCGGGTAATTGGGGCAATGTGACAATTGCAGCGTAATCTCGAACTAATATACTCCGCGGCATAGTCAGCGATCCGAAGGGGTACTGTTTATTTAGCATTTGATTGGCGTATAACGTAAATGATTAAGTGGCTCCTTTGTGATGGCATGCTAATTATCGGAGGTCGGATGCCATGGTGTCAATCCAGAGAAGGCGTAAGACTGTCGGTTAAAACACATTCGTTTAGGTATCTTCAATTTTTCTGTTTTAAATAACATACTAAAAAATAAATTTAAGAAATACCTATAAGTGTATTTCTAGAGTTGACATCAGAGACATCAATATGCGAAGACAATGCGGACAATTTTGTTTATTTCATTATAGACGAAGCTACTGATGCTTGTGGTCGTTCAGTAGCCAATTTTTTAATTGGTGCATTAAAAAGTCACACTGCTGGTGACAGCTACCTAAGCATCTAATGCGCTGGGCAAAACCAGTCATGAAACTATTACAAATTTTGTTATTGACTGTTTTCATTATTCAGGGTGTTAAAAAAAGAGTGTAAAATATTTCAGGAGGTAATAGTATGAACCAAAAGTCTTAATAAACATGGGTCCGCAAAGTAACGGTTGCGGAGATATGGACCACTATTCGTTTTTCAAACATTTTATTTTATTAGGAATAAACTGACAAAAGAAGCTTTTAACAAACCAAAAACAAAGTTACAGAAAATGTTCAAAGTGCCCTCCGTCCATTTCCAAGCAGGTACGACATCTTCGTCTCAACGATATTCGAACTCTTTCGAAAACACCCTCCTTGGTTTGGATTTCTTGACACTTTTGATTAATCCGTAGCTGCAGCTCTTCCAGGCTATTTACAGGAGTACCATACACTAATGTCTTCAAATATCTCCAAACAAAGAAATCTAGAGGGTTCAGATCAGGCGATCTTGGAGGCCATAAAACAGGTCCGGCCCTTACTACCCATCTATGTGGAAAAGTTTGGTGTAAATGCTCCCTATCGGCCATGAAAAAATGAGCTAGAGCACCATCATGCTGGAATCACATTTGTTATCTCGGATTCAAACTCATACAGTGTGTTCTGCAGAAAGTTGAGGTAAGCAGCGCCTGTTAATCGGTTTGGTAAAACAACAGGACCTAGAAACCTGTCACCTACAATACCCATCCAAATGTTTAATGAAGAGAGCATGAGGATTTTTGTCGGCCCAAATATACGTATTGTGAAAATTACACTCCATTTCTTGATAACCCGGTCTAATCAGTAAAAAAATGTTTGCAAGAAAACGAGGGTCTTCAGCATCATGACGTAGAAACCAGCGGCAAAAAGCCAAACGTGCTTGATGATCATTTATTGGATTTAAGGCCTGGACTCGTTGCACATGGTATGGATAAAGCAGTTGCTCCTGAAGGATTCTCCAAACAAGAGGACCACTAATTCCTACCTCGGCTGATATTCTCCGCACACTCGTACCTGGATTCTACTTTACCAGTGCTAGAATTTCTTATTCTGCTCTAGGAGTGGATACCGACCTCGGTCTTCCGGATAAATGTCACTGTTTGCTCAAGAAACCGGTATCACGCAATCTTTGGTGAATTCTTCCAAACATGCGTTGTGCAGGAATCTGGCGATTTGGATAAGCCTCAACATAAAAACGTCGCGCTTCGGTGGCGTTCCCATTAGCGCGACCATACATGAAAAGCATGTCTGTTAATTCTGCGTTAGAGTAACCAGCCATAACGAAAGAAAACTTGTGCACTGAGAACAACTGTCAAATACGTACTGTTTATTTCACTAAATATCAACCAACTATTATAAGAAAATACACAACGTTTTTGCAAAATAAAAAAAGAGGCTAAAAAACATAAAACATTCCATATCTCCGCAACCGTTACTTTGCGGACCCATGTTTATTGAGACTTTTCTGCTTATTTTGTATCATACTATTATCTCCTTAAATATTTTACACTCTTTTTTTAACACCCTGCATACCCGATAGAGATGCTGCAGATAAAGTTCTTGTAATGTTAAGTGATGCAGTAGTGTACATATTAAAAGCAAGACAGATTATATCTCAAAAATATATAAACATTATACATTTCACGTGTGCTGCTTACGCACTTAATCGAGTAGCTGAGAAAATAGGGAAAGTCTCCCTTTAGTAGACACTTTTATATCAACTGTCAATAAAGTTTTCATTAAGGCGCCAACAAAAGGGAACGTTTTTAGGGAAGCTTTACCAGGCATACTTCTGCCTCCTAAACCAGTATAATTAGATGGGATACTTGGTTAGAAGCCGTAGCGTATTGTGATAAACATTTGGATGACATAAAAGACGTTTTTTGTAGATTTAATCCTGATGACAACAGCGCCATACATACACTGCAGGATTTACTGAAGGATCAAAATATTTCCGGTGATATGCGTTACATTAATAGCTACTGGAATCACATGGACTATCCCTAAATTAACAATTTGACATAATGGATGCCAATAACATACGCCCAGTCAGTAGGATAAAAGAAAAAAATACAAAGCGTGTTGAAAAAAACCCAGGATACACCATTTTGGAAAACATATGTAAAGGTTTAGCTGGTACATATCAGGAGTTACGAGCAAATATATGTTGGTATATACCATGCCTCAACAATTTTTCATACTATCCGTTGCCACCAGTAGACGTTGAACAGTTATTGTCCCCATACAGGTTAATATAAATATATACAGTCTTCATAAATGATTACAAGCCACGTGACCAGGACTGTGATTCTCGAAGAAAAACTCGTATGCGAATAGATTTCTTGTCTCTCTCAATTGCCGTAGTGAGGAAAAGGATATTCGCATATGAATTGCTCTGCGATTAATTTGAGAATCTCGGCCCTGATCACGTGGCTTGTAATCATTTATGAAGGCACTGTATAAATCTCGTCGTTTCACTACAGAATAATTAGAAAAGCACGTAATAATATGTTTTAACCACTTGCCACGGAAACCTTGTCTCAACACCAAAATGTGTCGGGTAAGTGCTGTCATTTTTACTTGTTATCTTAAAGCATGTAGGTATTTTATCATTGACTTAACCATACTATTTGATAATAGTAGTATCTTGCGACATATCATTCGTAAAAAACTCTATGAGAAGCAATTTTCACCGTCCCTGTACCTTAGTTATTCTCTGAGATACGAAAAACCCTCTATAACTAATTTATTTACTTTTGCCTTGTATCTAAAAAACGAGAAGATCTATGAAAGTTCTGATTAGGACATCGTAAGTTTCTCATCTATCGCTTGTAGATTCCGAAATAGGTACTTACCTTGCTATCACAACAAACCCTGTATAATAAGAATTAATTTAAACATTTCCCGCTTTGAAAGTACTGACATTAGAGTCTGAAACTGAATCTGAATGGCACTGCAATTGGCAGCCGTAACGTTTTTTGATTACAGCGTTGTTTGAAATGCTTCCCCAATTTTCCTATTCTCTTTTTTTTGTTAGACGTGCTTACCATTTCATTGGGAATCAACGAATCAACTGTTGTGTTAGTTACCCTACCAGCCCCACTATGAATGCTACCAAGCGCATCTATCAGTAACGGTTACACATGCTGCACCAAATCATACATGCCTTGACAAGTGAAGCAGCCGGCGCCGCTAATTGGACGATGAAGCGCGTCATTGTGTGTTTAGTCCTGCTAATCAATATTTAGCAGATTTGATTGGTTCCTGACTTCCCTACCGTAAATTCTAGCCAATTATAATGGAATCTATTTGGCCTTAACCTTAGTTATCTTTTATCAAAAACCATGCAAAATAATTTCCTAACTTTTTATCAGAAATAACTACAATGAGTGAGAATGATCAAGAATACAGATTTGCATTTTCTGATGACAATTTACGTCAGTTTTTAGGAAATGTGTTCCACTAAACTCGAGAATCTAACCCCTGCAGGTAAATAAATGGGATGTTTCTGTCGATTAGCGATCATTAATAAGATTAAATTTGTTTTATTATAAATAAAACATATTTAAATAATAAGGTCATCCCCGGGTACGGACCTGAGACCTGCAAACAAAGTGTAAGCTTTATTAATTAAATAAATTCGATAATCATGAAACGTTGCCGTATCTAAATACATTTATGTATATATAACAATTTGTTTGATTAAGCTCTGAAGACCCTACATTGAAAACCTCTCTTTACTAATTTGTTATTAGAAATGGTCAAGAGGAGGCTTGTTTGAACAGATGCGCAATTACTTGAAGCTTATTTGCTGAAGGTATTACTTCGTCAAGTGCTTTGCTATTTATACAAGACCTTTTACAGTGGCTCATTAGTTGGCTTGAGTTTGATTCCACCAATTTATATACTTACAATTTTAATGAAGGCGCTGCTGTTCTCTACAATAGAATTTTATTATCTTGCCTGTAAGCTAAATTTATTCTCTTTCATATACAGAGTGTCCGAGATATAAGTGTTGATACTGAAGAGGCTTGTATATCTGATTAAAGAAAACTTTGAAATGAATAGTTTTCTCAAAAATAAAAATACAACTACTATAAAATGCAAAACTGTGTTACTAAATTACACAATACTACAATTAAATTTAAGCAAAAACCTTTTAACGTAATTTGATTTTTGTACTATGTATGACAAAAATACCATTTTAAATCATATACAGTGCTTCCGAAAAGTAACGAATAAATTCATTAATTTTGAAATTGAGAAGTTTTCGAAAAAAACCCCTGGCACGTCGATATTATTTTTAAAAAGGGCACTTTTTGACGTATTTAATATTTGTTACGTCATCGCTGTTCGAGATATGACGTCATCGACAATTTTTTAAAATGGCAACCCCCAATTTTGACCATGCCATTTGAAAAAGAGTGTCATCCTACATACATACATCATGAAAAATTAAGATGTTACATAACAAAAATTTCAAGAAAATAATGGGAACTCTGGGAATTCGGAAATTCAACCACAATAGATGAGATTTGACCTTTTCTCTGTATTTTTAAGATTACTTCATTAGGTGGCCTCCTTTAAGTTGAGTCAAATATCTAACTATAAAAATTATTATACCAATAAATTAAAATTATTTGAAATTAATAATTAATAAATAATTTTAATTCGATAATCGACAATATTGTTAATCCCTAAAAATATATAAGAAACGATTACATAAAGTGTACACTTTTTTTGTTGAATAATTAAGTTGGTAATTGTCATGTTTAATTTAAAATTCGTTGACTGGTTAAATCAAATAATTTTAATTTATTGGTATAATAATTTTTATAGTTAGATATTTGACTCAACTTAAAGGAGGCCACCTGAAGAAGCAATCTTAAAAATGCAGAAATAGGTCAGATCTCATCTATTGTGGTTGAATTTTCGAGTTCCCACAGTTTCAAAAGTGAACTTAGATATTTATAGAATGTTGTAAACATACTTAACATGGTAGGCGTGCAAGTTGTCACATGCTCAAAACCTGTTTTTTTTTGTCATAATTATATTACCGTGGTCCAAAGAAAAATTTTTTTAAGTTAAATATGTTTTTTTTGGTACTATTTGTCATACAGCAAAATAAAGGCACTCATATTCGGGACAGCTTGTACATTTTGAAAAAAAACGATGTTTAATTTTATATTATGGATCGGTCAGTGATAGTGCGTTTTAAGGCGTCAGTAGGTACTTGAATCGAGGTGACTAGATCGCTGTGGGTTCGACCCCCGCAGCCGGTAGACCGTATATAAGCTATATTCGTGGAGAGATTGGCACCCTCTCTGCGGGTATGGTAGGGTGGAAGAATGTTGGCTTGGGTCAATGTGAGATATTGATACCGGTTGACATTTGACTACCCCCCTAATTAATGAGGTTTTCCAGGTTTCCCTCATTCCTGCACTGAATGGTGCGGTCTGCTTAATAATAATATGCCGCCCCCTCTCCCGCACAAGTCTTCGACTGGGCTAATCCTCGTGATTAGAATGAGGAGTAGAGATATTATTATTATTATATTATGGACAAACTACGGAAATACTTGTTAAGTAGAATAATAATTCTGCATAGAAAATGTATGTATTGGAAAGGAAACTACATTGGATTAAAGCCTAGGTCATTAGCACAATTCTACCTTTGACATTATTTTATCTTCGAACTCAACGTATAGGAGAACATAAATAAGATTTTCTTTGAGGAAAAACAACAGTACGATGCAACTTTTACGAAATCTTGGGATCTAAATCGCTTTTAAATTCAACTCCCTCGTCGCAGACGTGTAACTACATTTTAAACACAGAAAATACACATTTAGCTAACACTGTAATACTCCCAGCGAGCCGTATTGCATTCTTGCATGTTTACGACGATTCACAAAAAGCGGTGTTACAAAGAGAGCAAGTTTTCCGTGAAAACGCGAGTGGAAATGGGCCGGGGCCTTGGAAGAGCGTCTTCTGGGGGTCGTTAGGAGTCTTGTTCTCGGCGGGAGGAACGAGAGGGAGGTTTAATTGAGTCATTTGAGGATTGGGCGTTCCGCAGGAAGTTGCAAACGCATCACGTTCTTAATCAACAATTTAAATTATTGTGAAGTCGCCTTGCGAAGGAAGAGTTTACGTTTGAGGGCCGACGAAGATTTATTTGTACGCCGAAAATCAGGATCTGGTCTACACTCTAAAACATTTTTGTTGCCACAAATACAGTTAATTGATATTTCACCGTTAAAGCTGATTTCACAGTTGAGTGAAACTGAATTTGAAAGGGGCGTGGCACTTTCTTTACGGAATACGCAAAAAATATATTCTGTCTATATTATTTATTAGTAAAAAAGTAAACAATTTTTTGTATGATTAAGGTGTTTGTTAAGTACAGGTCAATAATCCAGGGGGGCGCATAGTCTGTAGCAGGTCATTGTATTATCTTCACTTTTTCTTTCTTTACACTTTTTTGTATTCCAAACCGATTAACAACAACATTGATTTATTACTGTTTTAGGAAGGTATTTTAAGCTAATATATATCAAATCTCCTACAATTCCTATCAATGAAGTCATATGTATGTTCTCTGATACCAAACATCTAGGTATGCTAATGAACAATTCCACAGACAAAGCTCTATTCAATAATTATCGAAAGAAATTAATCTATCTAAATTTACTAACCTGGTTTAACGAAAACACTCTATAGATATCTAACTTCTGACAGTTAGATGTCGATTTTCATCTGAAGAATAGGTGATAGAATTATGTAAAGCCATCTTATATAATATGCGGTGAAAATTATGAATAGTTTCTTGTACAAGAGAAAACAAATTTAAAATTGTTAATAACTTACAGGAATTTTACTGGTGAATACAATTTTCGACGTAATTACTTCAGACATCAATATTGACATTAGAAATGGATCTTTGAGAGCAGCCAGCTATGAAATTATCAACTAATTAACTTTTTCAACTAATATTTATGTAGTTAATTAATATTTTTTACATGCAAACACGAACATCAACTGTTTAAATGTATAACGTAATAATTCAAACCAAGTGAAGTAGTGGTATTAGTATATCATTAGTATTTCAATTAACTGTAATAATAGGACAAATTTTAATATTAATAACCAAATTAGTGCGTGGGTTAGATTATCATCGACGTTAAGTCAGATATCTATATCCAGAGGACTATTATTTGGATAATTACCGGTGTCAGTTCTTGAGGGCGTTGATCAACGTGTTTATACAGTTTAAAATAACACAATGATGCCATCTCCGCATTTGTGTGCTGAATTGCAAATTTTCCGTAATGAAAATCCAATTTTAGCACGCGATTTCTCACAGGCACGACTCTGCTGTATAGTAAAGTAGATATCTAGGTAAAAACTAACGTATCTATCTATACAAATACAGTGTATTCCAAAATAGTTGAACGAAATTCACATTTTTCTGAGATTTTTAATCGTTGTAACACTCAATTAGTATACAGGGAGATTCAGAATGTATCTAAAAAAGCTTGGGAATAGATGTGTCATGAAAAATTACTCCAGAACTGTCAAAATTACATAAAATTTGAGTGTCGTCAGCATAAGCTTGCATGGTTGAAAATTTTACAGTATGGAAAATTTCAGCTGTATACCTATACATGAAATAGCAATGGACCCTTGAGGAACTCCAGAGCAAATGGATCTCACATCTCATACTATTGCCGATTTTAACTCTCTGACAACGACCAGTCAAATAACTATTAAAAAGGGAAACCGATATATCGTCAAAACCATAAAAAATTAGCTTAGCTCTCATAAGATGATGATCAATAGTATCAAACGCCTTCGAGAAGTCGAGTGACACTAGAATTGTTGCCAATTTTCGGTCAATAGATCTAATGATATTCTCAAACATGGGACGTTGTTGTGCTATGCGCTGAACGAAAGCCAGATTGATGTACAGGTAGAATATTATTGCTACAGATATAGGCGTATATTTGCTTGTATACAATTTTTTCCAATATCTTTGATAAAATGGGTAACAAACTAATGGGACGTAAGTCTTAAACAGATGATGGTATACTTACTTTGGGCACAGGACTAATAACAGCTTCTTTCCAGGACTCAGGAAAATAACCTTTCAATAGGCAACAATTTACAATGTGGGTTATATCAACCATTATTTTTATTTATCAAATGTTCCTTTTTTTAAATTCTTGTACACTTACGCTTATAAATTATTGAGTTTAGCTTTTTAGTGTGCAGGCACAAGTCATTAATACGCCCAATCCATAATTTACGTATAGCAGCATGAAGAATAGAAATTAATATTCAACAGTTTGAAAAATGTAGCTTATTATTTAGTTCTCTTTGTGTGCATATCTATGTACAGATCTCTGATGGATAATCCCTCAACATTACTATTAAATATCCAATTGCCCCAGAAATATAAGCATTTCAAATTAGTATACCTACAAAACCACTTAAATTACAGTAATTATTTATCTATTGCCCATCGGTTCATATTCGTATTGAAATAGGAACAATTACAGGCACAGCTATCCTACTTTGCATACGTAAAAGCTGTCCTTTTACAATAAATAATTCACACAGTTGTGCAACACATGGACACGAAACTCAGTCTCTAGAGTCAACAGTTGGCTAATAACCATGTTAATACGGCCAAAGTAATGGAGTTTGTTTAATATTGAAACGGATATTAGACAGAGGCGATCAAAGTGGCCCCAAAGTGTTAAAAAAGTTATTAATTTACTGGCGTTCCCATCAAAATTCAAACATCAAAAGCTTGATTTTAAAAAGTTCGTCTACTGAAAAAAGTTGCAGAAGTCTAGTGACCGTAATTTTCAAAAATTTTAAATATGTACAGATTATTATTTTCTTAAATCCACATTTTGAGGTCCACTAACCAAATAGATAACTGACGTAATGTTCCGTTTTCATTTAGTTTTTATAAATATTAGTCATTTTCATAGTCATATTATTCAACTTAGTTAATATTTTTCTTAAATTACAATTTTCGCCTTATTAAAATACTGAAATCCGCATAGTTTTTATTTTCTAATTTTTTGTAACCAATGAGATTGTTTTTGCGACCTACACACCGAAGAAGAACAGATTCGATTCGCACAATTGGGTGTGAATAGTTCGCCGCATTCGCTACATATCGCTACATATCTATACTATATACCTTCGCCAATTTCCAAAGGGCAAATAATAGCTCTATAAACTTTTACATAATTAATTTTAGACTAGTGCAAATTTAGTGCAAGAGACCAAGCTACATTTTAGTGCTCCGTACTCCGAGAGGCGCCTCTCTAAATAGGAAATCAGGAGGATCACGGTGAGTCGCATTTTATATTTTCTCATTGGTAATTTATTTTCAGATTGTATTTTTCCGGTTAATATTTATTTTAATAAGGCGCCCCCGCATACAGTCCATTTTTCTCTAGTAAAGCTATTACTAAACATTTTGGTGCTTCGAGCCGGATTTTTCCTTATTATTTGCATAAGTGTTAACCATTTAATAGTAATATAATTTCAATTAAATTATCAATCTCGCCATATTGCCTTATCTATTCGCTGGGTCAGTATTCTTCGTGACTTTCTTTACCGTTCCGACCGGGGAGGTGTGGTCTTGATACGCGCAGACGTTAATTAGATTTCGGAGTCGACGCTTTACCATAATTTTTACAATTTTAGTTGCTGCCTTACTTTTACTGAGTTAAGAATTGATCGCACTATTGTAACCGCACTTTTCGTACTTTTCATACTTTTCAAAACATATCGAATATTTACTTCGCTTAGAAATATATTTCGCATTCGTACTTTTCTCTCGTTTTATATACTGTCATGGCTGATAAAATCAAGAAAATAAAAGCTTTACGGCAAGTTGAAATTCGAAAAATTGATGAAATATCACTCGCTGCTGAACGAGCTAGCTTAGATCCCAATGAAAAATGATTTTTAAGTCTATGTGGGATGATGTTAGAGATATAAAACGTTCATTTAGAGCTCAACATGACGCACTAATCAATATCGTGTTCAACGATGAGGAAGAATTTGAATCTGCACTTGCAGTTATGACTCGCTTTGACAAAATATTGCATAAAATAAAATTCACTTATGAAAATTTGTTTAATAATCCAAATACTAATGATGAACCTACGGTTACTCCTACTCACATTAAGTTGCCAAAAATAGAACTCATAAAGTTTAAGGGAGATATTCAGTCTTTTCCCACATTTTTAGACATGTATGATTCGTTAGTACATAATAATTCATCTTTATCCACTATTCAAAAATTTAACTATTTAATTTCATCGCTTGAAGGTCCTGCACTTGGTGTAGTAAAATGTCTGCCTATGTCTAGTGCTAATTATGAAATTGCATATAATAGTCTGGTCAAACGTTATAAAAATAAAAGATTGCTTTCACAAGTACATTGGTCGGCCATAGAAAACGCTGCTAAATTAAATTCAGAAGACCCTCATGCTTTACGCAACTTGTTAGATATATTTTCAGAAAATCTAGAAGCACTAAGAATTTTAAATCATCCTGTAGATGAATGGGATTTTATACTAACTAATATGCTCTTGAAAAAAATTGATCACGCTACCGCGACAAGATTTGAATTACATCATAGTCATTCGAGTGATATACCCAAGTACAAAAATCTTTTTATTTTTTTTGGAAAATAATTGCAACGCTCTTTTTAACTTAAATGCTCCCAATACTAAATCGAAATTCAAGAAAACGATTTTTCCAAATTTTCCAATGTTACTTCCCGCGCACACGCTTCCACATCGTTTTTAGGAACTAATAATAGTAATTCCTCGCTGGTGTATCACTGTATATTGTGCTCACATAATCACGCCTTGTATAAATGTCCTGATTTTCATAATAGGACTACTCAGGAACGCTTTCACTTTGCTAAAGATAAAAATTTATGCGTTAATTGTTTAAGTAACGTACATAAAACCTTAAATTGCAAGTCTACTAAATCCTGCCGCATTTGCAAAAAAAGACACCACACTCTTCTACACATAGAACGCCGTGAAGAATCTTTTAATTCAAATAATATCAATTCACCAAGTACTTCTTCATGTAACGTAAATGAGACTTCTTCTCAACCAGAGCCTCAGGCTCAAACGCTAGCTGGTTTATCGCAAGCCTCAACTTCAGTTTTACTTTCAACTTCTCTTATTGAAATTCTTGATGTCCGTGGACATTATCAAAAATTTAGGGCATTAATTGATACCGGTTCCCAAACTAGCTTTATATCGCAAAAATGTGCGAACCGTTTAGGATTGCCTAAAGAAAAATATTACTCTGAAATCCAAGGAATTGGAGAAGCTCAAATAAACTCTAACCTTGGTTCAATGTCTCTTACTGTCCGACCCATTAATACAAATAACAAATCTATACAGGTACATACAATAATTTTACCCCGAATCTGCTCAGAAATGCCTACTACACAATTACCTATACAAAGATGGGCTTATATTAAAAATTTAAATCTCGCCGATCCATATTTTTACAAACCAGGATCAATTGACTTATTATTAGGAGCTGACGTATTTCCTTTAATTATACAGAGTGGTAAAATTATCGGTGACCAACATGAACCTGCAGCTATTAACACAATATTTGGTTATATTTTAATGGGACCATACAAAAATAATATTTCGCAGTCAAATATTAAATCGTTCTTATCATATTCTTCAACTCAACCTTTAAATAATATTTTACGCAAATTTTGGGAAATAGAAAATGTTCCGCATAAAAATATAACTTCGCCAGAAGACGTTCTCTGTGAAACAAAATTTATACAATCGGTTTATCGAAATTCTGAAGGAAGATATACAGTTTCATTACCGTTTCGTGATGTCCAAGAACCGACTTTTCCAGGTAGTAGAGAAATCGCATTAAATCAATTTTTCGCTAGAAAACGCTTAATGAAAAATCCTACTTTATACGCTGAATATTCTAAAATTATACAAGAATATTTAAATCTTAATCACATGGAATTATTATCGACGCCAACGGATACTAACAAATCTTATTATATACCGCATCATTGTGTAATAAAACCGGACAGCGTTTCTACTCCTGTTCGTATAGTTTTTAACGCTTCTAATAAAATAAATAATATATCGCTCAATGACACTCTTTTAACAGGTCCAAAATTACAAAAAGATATTGTGCAAATTTTATTAAATTTTAGATTACCTGCCGTAGTTCTTACAGCTGATATAACAAAAATGTATCGTCAAATACTAATCGCACCTGGTCATCAAGACTATCAGCGTATTTTATGGCGATTTGATGAAAAACACTTTGTTCAAGACTATCGCTTGCGAACCGTTACTTACGGGATATCATCCGCTCCTTATTTAGCCCTGCGCGTTTTATCAAAATTAGCCGATGATGAAAAATTAAAATTTCCTAGAGCAGCAAATGTTTTAAAAACGATACTTACGTGGACGATATTGTTACTGGTTGTTCTTCTATTGAAGATGCCAAAACTTTGCAACGAGAACTTACCGCTTTACTAAAATCGGCTGGCTTTGAACTGCATAAATGGGCTTCGAATAAATCTGAAGTTTTATCTCATTTGCCTTCATCATTAATAAATCCTGCTGCGCTTTCGCTTGACCGCGATGAAGTTACTAAAGTTTTAGGTTTATGCTGGCAACCAGCGTCCGACAATTTCACTTACAATGTAAAACCTCTAGAAAAATCTTGCACTAAACGTAATATCCTCTCTGAACTGGCAAGAATTTTTGACCCGTTAGGTTTTTTAGCTCCGGTAACCTTTTCAATAAAATATTTAATTCAGCAGCTGTGGATACTCGGTCTTTCTTGGGATGATACTCCTCCTGAAAATATTATTCGCGCATGGACTAGATATAAACAAGAATTAGCGCTTCTTTCAAATTTTAATTTACCTCGCCATATTGATCTCAAATATTCTAAAAATTCATGTATTGAACTTCATGGATTTTGTGACGCCAGTGAACGCGGTTACGCTGCTGTAACATATTTTCGAATTTTTCACTTAAACAATTATACTACTAATTTTATTTGTGCAAAATCGCGTGTAGCTCCTTTGAGAACTATGTCCATACCAAGATTGGAATTGTGCGCTGCCGTTTTGTTATCGGACTTGGTGGATTTTGTTGTTAAAAGTTATGCAACTATTTCTTTTGAAAAATATACGCCTGGACAGACTCTTCTGTTGCGCTTGCCTGGATAAAATCTCATCCTCACAGGTGGAAACCGTTTATTAGTAACCGTGTGAGTTATGTTCAAGAAAAAATTCATCCCGAAAATTGGCACCATGTTATATCTTCTCAGAATTCCGCAGATATAGGATATCGAGGAAGTTTTCCTTCGGAACTTTTAAATAATTCATTATGCTGGGCCGCGCCTGATTTTCTTATAAAATTTAAAGAGCAATGACCTCCGTCAAAATTTAATGTTCTAAGTGATCACGCAGTATTTTCTGAAGAAAATTGTTTTTGTCGCTGCAAAACCAATTGAAACTAATTTTTTGTAATACTTTATTAAATAATAATTCGTCCTTAAATTCTATACAACGCATTATCGCTTACATTTTACGTTTTACCAATAATTGTCGCTTTCCGAAAAATAAAATAATTGGCCATCTTTCATTTCAAGAACTTCACACTTCGCTACTTGTTTTAGTTAAACAACAACAATTAATTTTCTTTGCGGATGAAATTATTAAAATCAATAATAATCTAAAGCTACCTAAACATTTTCAGAAATTAAGTGTTTTTATGGACGAACACAAAGTTCTTAGAGTTGGGGTCGATTGCAACATTCTTCTCTTAGCTATGAAAATAAGTTTCCTGCTTTATTACCTAAACAAAGCCGCTTAACTTCACTACTTATGGAACAATTACATAAAAACTTTCACGCCGGACTTTAAACCGTTCAATTTTTACTTTTTCAAAACTTCTGGCTTTTTTCTCCTAAGCGTACTATACGTCATGTACTATCGCGATGCACAAGGTGTTTTAGAGTTAATCCTAAAACTTATCAACCAGTCATGGGTAATTTACCCGCCGCTCGTGTTTCAACTAGTAAAGCATTTTTCCACTCAGGCGTGGACTATGCAGGTCCTTTTTTTATAACTTTAAGTAAATCTCGTGGTTCAAAAACTCACAAGGCATACCTTTGTTTATTTATTTGTATGTCTACCAAAGCTATCCACATTGAGCTGGTGTCGGATTTAACAGCAGATTGTTTTTTAGCCGCTTTGCGCAGATTTATTGCTCGTCGTGGCCGTGTTTGTCACTTATATAGCGATAACGGCACTTGTTTCGTTAAAGCGAATAAAGAACTTATAAATTTAGCTCGCTCCGCAGCGTCAAGTGAAGCTATTTCTTGGCATTTTATTCCACCGTCCGCTCCAAATTTTGGAGGTCTTTGGGAAGCGGGTGTGAAAAGTATGAAAAGTCATTTAATGCGTGTAATTGGTCAACAAATATTAACTTACGAAGAATTGTACACTATCTTATGTCAAGTAGAATCAATTCTTAATTCGCGCCCATTAACACAAACTAGTTCTGATCCAAATGATTTTTCTGCATTAACGCCTGGCCATTTTCTCACTTTACAACCACTTACCGCTATTCCAGATTTAGATTTACGCGATGAAAATTTAAATCGCCTAACTCGCTGGCAGCTGCTCCAAAGAATTCAACAAGATCTCTGGAGTCGCTGGCAAAAGAGTATTTGAATACCTTGCAGCAGAAAACCAAATGGTTAACTTCGACTAATAAACCCGAAGTTGGATTGATTGTGCTTATCAAAGACGATAATATTCCTCCATTGCAATGGCGCCTTGGCCGCATTTCCCGTTTATATACAGGGAGTGATGGAGTTGCGAGGGTGGCTGACATACGATTGGCTAATGGCATGATTAAAAGACCGCTCAGTAAGTTATGTCCATTACCTGTTTCGCCTTCAGAAAATGCATAAGCATTTTGGTGGGCCGAAATGTTCCGTTTTCATTTAGTTTTTATAAATATTAGTCATTTTCATAGTCATATTATTCAACTTAGTTAATATTTTTCTTAAATTACAATTTTCGCCTTATTAAAATACTGAAATCCGCATAGTTTTTATTTTCTAATTTTTGTAACCAATGAGATTGTTTTGCGACCTACACACCGAAGAAGAACAGATTCGATTCGCACAATTGGGTGTGAATAGTTCGCCGCATTCGCTACATATCGCTACATATCTATACTATATACCTTCGCCAATTTCCAAAGGGCAAATAATAGCTCTATAAACTTTTACATAATTAATTTTAGACTAGTGCAAATTTAGTGCAAGAGACCAAGCTACATTTTAGTGCTCCGTACTCCGAGAGGCGCCTCTCTAAATAGGAAATCAGGAGGATCACGGTGAGTCGCATTTTATATTTTCTCATTGGTAATTTATTTTCAGATTGTATTTTTCCGGTTAATATTTATTTTAATAAGGCGCCCCGCATACAGTCCATTTTTCTAGTAAAGCTATTACTAAACACGTAACCTTATAAACCAAATGATTTACTGAACGATATTGCCATATCATCTGTAAGATAAATAATTTTTTAACGTTAATTCAATTTTTGCAGTTGAATCGCGTTTGCCTGCTCAATATAAACTGACCGCCGCGGCCGAAAATGGTCTGCTTGTATAGGTTTTTAGAGTTCTCGAAGTTTCTGAGATGTCGAGAACGTGTCGAGAAACAATTAGAATATAGCCTGGAATATTCCGGAAAACGTCAAAATAAAGGCATCACAAAAATTATAAATTCTAGCATAAACAGAAACGTAATTTACAAACTAACGAGGTAGGTGAGCTTCAATTATAAATTCTAACGAAAACAGGAACATAATTAACAATACAAAAAGGTAGGTGAGCCTTCGTAACAATATTAACCCAAATTATAACTTCTTAACTGACCTTACCATACAAGATTAAAAAATGAGTTTCCGTAAGTTATCAAAATATTTTTTACTTATTTAAGGTTCACCCTGTATTCATGAATCAAATTTATAGCAATTTCTATCAGAATATTAACAGTCACTAGGGATGTATGTCTGACACTTGTCCACAGGCAATTTTAAGGCAGCGATATACTAATCTGTATTCATAGTCTTTAAATTTTCTGTCTTCATTTATGAACGTGTTCTTTTCGTTTTATTAAATGCCTCTTCCAATTTTAAGGCGCTGCGCTGAGCAGCCATAGAGCAGACAGTTTGCGGTGAATTATCCTTTAAATATGGCCCCCGTTTCAGCGGAATGGAGCTAATGACAGGCCTCTTATGCAAAACAAATGCGTAGCCGTTATCTTTAGTTTTTACTCTGTCAGCCCACAAGAAACATGCGATGCTATCGCATTCAGGATTATGTTTTGTCTCTTTCCCCTGGTGAGAAATGTCGGACGAGATACATGCGACATTAACTGCTGGAAATAAAGCGGAAACAGCCTTCTTCGGCTGCGGATCGTCACAAACAACGAAAAAGGTCAATACACCCAAGGGTTCTGATCGATTCTTTTCAAATATTCACTGCTTGTTTGAATGTGTATTTAAAAGTAGGAGGTTGTGTCATGAATAGTCAATCTCTAAAACTGGTCGATTTAAACGAGAATAATTCCAATCATCTCCAATAAGGTACGGTCCACGTATTATTATTTTGTTTAACGATGCACTTTTTCAAAGTATTTTGGGAACCACTCACCACACAGAAGGTGTTAGGCTTAAATCTACTTAGTCTTCAGCAGCTAAGTCGTCCCGGTAACCTGGCCCTTCGTTGCTTTTCTGATGACGCAGCCATGGCGTTCGAGTGTTAAAGCAAAACAACGTTGCCACGTCAGGACTACATACAAAATAAGGTGTCCAACTAACATTTCTGCGTTTTATCTGAATCTACCACCGTCAATAGCATTTCCTGTAAATTTAGAGATCACAGCACACATTTGGAAGGGGAATATTTGGAAAGAACAATATTATGCCCTTTTCAGTATTGGCACCTGTTAATTTATTTCGGATTATCTCACGTGTCGCAACGCAATGGCTAATTTTACGAATTTCAATTTTCAACATCTTTGTGACACCCGGCCTTGAATGTGATGGAAGCTGTTTTAAATTTACTTGAATTTTGCAATTGGTATTAAAAGGAAAGTACAACTGGATGAGTGTCGTTTTACTCGTGCTCGCATTTTAAACAGGTAGGTACCAGACTACTTTTTGAAAATCAATATGTTCTTAGGCATATACAGGATTAACTATGACTTAGTACAAATATTTTAAGAGGGGATAGGGAAAATAAGAATTAACGGAATCACCCTTCAAAAAAATTCCAGACTTATTTATAAAGCCAAAACATTTTTTTTTCAATATTATTTTAAATCCTTATTTAACGCCGCCAATGTAGAGTATGCAACCAACAAGCAAGAAGCAAGTCATGCAACAGTCGCTCAGTCGGTATCACTGTCATGTCATAATTCAATTCCTGTGTTTACGTTGTAATTTTGTGGTCTTCTTCAGTTTTTAGTGCCTTATTTTAATTTTAAACGTTTTATAGTTATTAAATAAAGGAATATGTGTCGGGTACAGATATTTTCCCACAATATAGTTCGCCGGTTTGGTTTTCTAGGTTATGAGACAAGACTGCCGCGGTGAATCTATTCCTTTCGTTCGATTTTGTTATAATAAATATTTTATCTAGCTGTACCTACAGGAAGTGTGTAATATCGGTAGTGAGTGGTTATAATGAATGAAAATGTTGTAGTTTTGCCAGTTTGTAACGAAATAATGAAAAACAAATGCAAGACAGTGGAGTTGACTGGATTAACTCTTACCTACCTATCTATCAGGTATTATTACTAAAAAGAATGTTAATTATTGTCGTTTCTATATTTAGAAACGCTACAAAAAGACGACTAGTTGACATTGTTGACAGATTTAAGTTTTATCTATGAATCTAAACCATCTCAGTCGATTCTTATCATAGGCGCCGACTTTCCGTAGGAAAAAAGGGTTTTGCCCCATTTTTTAAATATCAAGCTAAAATTCTGTCTTTTAGGCCTCCCTGAGCACGTTTTTTGTACTTAGTCATAGTTAACCCTGTATAGCTACAAACCCAATACATTTTTTTTTTCAATTTTTTCAATTATCAAACGTAGTGAAGATGGTAATCATATTAACTTTTATTAAACTAACATTGGAACACAATTATTATTTGTTGCCTACATTTGTTGTTATTAACAATTCAATAAAGGTAAAATATCTTATTAATTCATGTCTTTAGGTAAAAAACAGTGTACACCTTGTCGTTAAGCACGCTTTAAAATCGCAGTGTGGTAGATCAAGATTCACTCTCGAGAAACCTGGGCATTGAGTCAGAGGTGTGCCGGATTGTTTGTCATTGACTGTGACTTGGACTATTTGCCGACGACACGAAGGTTTTTTATACTAATTACAGTCAGTATGTGAATACGAAACACTTTTCAGCCTTTCTTAATAATTTACCTATTAAGTATTGGTTTTTCTTCTCACTATTTAAGGAATGAAACGTAAACGGTTTATAATTTGATCTGCTGGAGTTTTGTGACTTTAATATTAAATATTTTTTTAAACTGGAACTTAATTGTATACTTTTAAAAAATAATTTATAATATTCATTACATATTTTAATATTTTAAATTATTACTGGCTGTTTTAATAGTCTACATAACCATATATTTATAATCCAATATTAGGAAAATATTTAAATTAACTGATACAGTGTCATATTTTTATGCTGTTTAATTTTGTTATGGAGACAATATGAATATTTAGTAGAATAACTCACTTAAAATCAATTAACGATAACGAAGTTTTCACATAATGCAGTAAAAAATATTCTGTACTTCATGTCCGCCGTGACCACGTGACTTGTAACCTGAAAGAGCATTCGTCATAATGCCCATATAATCTAAATTTCCCTTACACCGCAGCCCCTGTAGAATAATGCAGACCGAATGGGTTTCATGGGAGCAGTAACGTAGAATTTAAATATTTCAAGTTCACTATTAATTCAGGAACTACGTGAGAACGCTTGGCATCGCACCAGTTGTCACACTTTGGCGCATGGGCTTGTCACTATTCATACTTTTATGACTGAAACATTGTGGACTCCTTCACATTTCCATAATGGATACGTACTTTGTAGCGTCGTTTTCCTACACTTTTACTTAATTTTAGTGCCGAATTTCGAGTCTTCTTCAGCTGTGCCTGATGCTTCGTTGTGAAACAATTTCTTTTATGATGTGAGTGGAATACTCCGCAAATTGTACGAATATCTGAGGTGGGTTAGGTAGGTATTACGTAGGAATTTTATTTTTAATAATTGTACATATAGTACAGTACAGTTGTATTACTGAGTTCTGTGATTTAATTAAATTAAATAGTGATCCTGCAGCAGAATATTTGCTTAAATCTTAACTGAGGTGAGAGATTAACTATTCTCTTATTATAATTTTGATACCGATATTATGGAGTGCATCAAACTGCATAAAATAGCAAAATTAAAATCAATGTATTTGCATTAAGCGATAATAAGGCTTATATTTGTCTGCTCTGATAACATTCTTTCGTTTTTTATGTTTGTTTCGTTACAAAGTATCAGAGTTCAGACACCTTAAACGCCAGCGATTCTAATTACGTCGTATAAAACAACTAAAGATTATGTCGAATGCATCCAAAGGTATAACTGCAGAGCTAAAAGATGAAATATATAAATAATTCTTCAAGCTAATCAAGTGCAATCGGAAGAACTTAAAAGGATAGGCAAGATATACTATCTACCATAAATCGTGTCTCAGATAAGATTGATAAAATTGTTGTCAGATACGAACAATTGAAAAATAGGTGTATTACATTAGAAAGAAAAGTTCGCAAGAATAATATAATCGTCTTTGGATTGGATATAAATAAAGATCAACTACTTGAAGATACATTGTTAAAGTTAAACACGTTGCTAGGAACATCTATAACAGAGGAAAATATTAATAATGTCTACACTTTTGGAAAAGGTTCAAAGCGCAATATAGTACTGGAGTTTACATCATTCTTAAAGAAAAAACAACTTTTTAAAAACGTGGGTAAACTAAAAGGCACCGGTGTAGTTATTGCTAATGATTTGCCATACGAAGATAGAGAGGATTTTAAGTGCCTAAGAGCTCATCTAAAGAAAGCTAGACACCAAAAGCTTGTTGCTAAAATTAAAGGTAATTCACTTATTGTTGACGGGATTACTTACACCGTAAGCGAGTTGAAAGAACTTGAAAAAAATGATGCTATTGGTCAGTCCGATGTAGATTATTTTGATGATAGTGCAGAAGAAGAAAATAGTGAAATTGCAAGAAAAGATCTTAGTAAAGAGAAAGCTGCTGCAAATCAAGATGGAACAAAAGGCGTTATACACAATGAATCAAGTTTGGAACACATAACTGTTGCCGATGGTAAAAGGAAAAATATAAGGAGTTACTATAATTTAAAAGACAGGACTGCTACCGCTGGTGGAAGTCGACAAATGAGGAGCCGAGTTCGTCAACATTGAGGAAATTAATGTAGTTTGTACAATGTACCAATATATGTAATTATAAATTATTAATTGTAATTTGAACAAATTAATTGTATTTCTTTATTATGTACGCAAGTGTGTACGTGTTTGAGTTAGAAATTTTTGTATAATAAATTAGATTAGGTATTAAATATTAAAAATGAATGAATATTTAAACAATTTTGAAGTAAATAAAATTTCCACATATGTTGTTCCGTCTGTAACAGATTGTGACAATTTATTAAAAGTGGTGGCTGCGAGGTTATAAGGGTTTTTCATATGAATATAAGAAGTTTAAAGAAAAACATAGACGAATTAAAAGTTTTGTTATTTAATTTTACTAATGAATTTGATTGCATTGTATTATCAGAAACCTGGGACCTACCTGATGAATCATTATATAAGATAGAAGGTTTTGTTACAATTTATAATGAGAGTAGGATTAATCAGAATGACGGAGTGGTGGTTTATTTAAAAAATAATTTAGAGTATTTTAAAACAATATATCATTTACATAACATTAATATATTACAACTTTCCATTAAAAAGAACAACAAAAATATAATAATCACCGCTTTGTACAGATCGCCTTCGTCAGATGTAGCATGTTTCATTGAAAATTTGTATACTTACTTATTTTTCTCAATTTAATGGGAAATCGGATCTACATATATTGGTTGGTGACATAAATATAGATATTTTAGATAATACACAAATTACACAAAACTATTTAAATGTGCTTCATGAATTTGGTTTTATGTCGACTATTAATAAGTATACAAGAATTAATGGAGATTCCAAAAGCTGTATTGATCACATCTTTATAAAAAAACTCATCAGCTGATACTGTTTATATCCCTATTGTTCTTCATAGTTGTATCACAGACCATTTTTCTACTATTTTGCAAATTGTCAATCCTGAAATAAAAAATACTAATATAAATAACTGTAGGTTCAAATATTATCTTAATAAAAATAAATTATTAGAAAATTTAAGGAGAGAAAACTGGGAGGAAGTTTATGGAAGTAGAGATGTACATAAGGCAAGTGATGAATTTAAAAATATACTAAGGAGAAATATTGATATAAGTACCTCTAAGATAAGAATTACTCGTGATAATGTAAAGCGAAAGATATGGATAACAAATGGTTTGTTAAAATCAGTGAAAAAGAAAGAACAGTTATTTAAAAAAATGAAATGTAATCCATCCCCTGAAAATATTAACGAATTCAAACAATACAGAAACAGACTCACAGATTTAATTAAAAGTGCTAAAAATAAGTATTACCAAGGTCAGATAAATAAAAGTAAAAATAATTCAAATGAACTATGGAAGTGTGTAAATGAGATATGTAATACTCAGAGAAAGAAAACTGATATAAATGAAATAAGAAATAACCAAGGAGATAAGATAGTGAGAGAAGACGAAATTTCTAACGAATTTGTTAAACATTTTACAAATATTGGTAAAGTACTAGCAGAAAAAATAAATAGGGCCGACACAGAAAATCCAAGGACTATACTTCCGAATTCATTTTTTCTTAATACTACAACTGAGGCAGAAGTTTTACAAACAATAGGTACCTTAAAAAACAAAAAGTCACCCGGATTGGATGGGTTTAGATCGGAGATATTAAAACATATTGCTGTAGAAATTTCGTCTCCTCTAACTTATATCATTAATACATCATTTGAAAGTGGAGTATTCCCATCTTCCTTTAAGGTTGCAGTAATATCACCAATTCATAAAAAAGGAGATAAGCTGGATATGACTAATTATAGGCCTATAAGTTTAATATCATCCCTTGCAAAAATCTATGAAAAAATACTTAAGAAACGACTTTTAAATTATTTAAATAAATACAATATATTATCTGGGCAGCAATATGGATTTAGGGAGGGTAAATCGACGCAGGATGCAATTCTAGCATTAACGGCTCAAATCTACAAGACGCTTGATGGGAAAATACCTTCACTTTGTGTTTTCTTAGATTTGGCTAAAGCGTTCGATACCGTTAGTCATAGCCAGCTTTTAGAAACCTTGGAAGGAATAGGTATTAGGGGAAGGCCATATTCGTTACTTAGAAGCTATTTGACCAATAGAGAGCAGTGTGTTAGGATTAACAACACGTTAAGTAATTTTAAGAAAGTGGAATATGGGGTTCCTCAAGGTACCGTTTTAGGGCCATTACTTTTTATAATTTATTTAAATGATGTTTTCAAAGTGCCCTCTGATGGTTATATAGTAAGTTTCGCAGATGATACCGCAATTTTATATCAGAGTGATAGTTGGGAAGGCTTGAAGGTATTGTGCGAGAATGACCTTAAAAGAATTGTAGAGTGGTTCAATAACCATTTGCTTACCATAAATTTCGAAAAAACATATTATATTCCTTTTACTTCCTATGCAGTTAATTTACCACAATATAACTACTTAACTACTTTTTTAAATGGCATTACAGTGAAAATTGATTCTGTGAATAGTATTAAATATTTAGGAGTATATATAGATTGTCATTTAAAGTGGAATCTTCAAGTAGATTATGTAACAAATAAAATTAGGTCATTATTGTACAAATTTAAATACTTGTCTCAAATTTTGACAGTGAACCAATTAAGGTTGCTGTATTTTGCACTAGTAGAAACGCATCTAATTTATGCCATAGCAGTTTGGGGAGGTGTAACAAACCATCATGTACAAAGCTTGGAAATAGTGCAAAAATATCTTATTAAAATAATACATAATAAAGAACGTACTTACCCTACAAACGAGCTATTTATTCAGTGTAAATTATTTGACATGCGACAATTGTATTGTTACTCCCTATTAAAAATGCAATTTAAGCACAGAAGTGAACTTCTTCCAGTTGATCATTTATACAGCACTAGGTACAAGGAAGGAATGTATAAAGTTATTAGATCTGAAAAGTAAAAATGCAAAGGTCTTTTTTGTACTTAGGGCCAAGAATTTATAATGTCTTACCTGCAGAAATAAAGAGCACAAACTCGTTTAATATATTTAGAAATAAAATTAAAAAATGGCTATATAGTACACCAAGATTGCAGGTACATAATTTGATTAATATTGGATATACTTAACTATGTGAATTTCCCTTGTATTTTGTTGTTTTCGCAGCTAACACAAATGTTTAGTAGATTTAGGTAAATATAGTACTGTATGAGTGTTGTGTGAATGTATATGTAGTTTGTAGGAATGCATTTATAATTACTTATCTATTAGAGATATTTAGTATTTTATTTTATTAAAAGTAAATTTAAATATGATAAATTTGATGTGGTAGCAATATTATATTATGTTTAAGTTACATAGATATTAGTCTCAACCACGCACAAGGTTCGCCTTTTGTGGTACTTAAATTTGTTTGCCAAAACATTGTATGTTAATGTATATTACAATAATGATACTATAAAAATAAATTATTATTATTATTATTATTATTATTATAGTATAGCATCCATAGGTTAAATCTTATATGTACTGGTTTTATATATCCTGGTTTTAAGCATATACAGTCTTGCTTATTATCATTATTCATTTATTATTTTGTTATTGTAATACAAAAAAAAACTTGTGTTGGCGACAAAAATAGCACGAATCACATTCAGTGATGAACAATCCGGCAACAGTGACTCTTGATCTACTGAATAATTAGGTCAATAAATTAGTTTTTCTCCAAATGACATTAAAAGCGGCTTTTTAATGACACTTAACAGGCTTAAAAGATGTATTTTTACTGGCCTAGGCAGAAAAAGTTCATTGCTATGTATAGTTATTTAATCCACAATAAATAATTTTTAATGTATTTATCGATTTCTTCTCTTTGAAAAACTCAGGATTTTCTTACATGGAAACCATCTGACTGCCGTTTCAAAATATTCAGGGTAGCTTTCAACATCCAATATGTAGACCATAACGTTGAAGGCATCATTTCCTTTGAAATATCGGGAAAATAGGCAATCAGCACATTTTCAAAGAAATATCCTATATGTTCTTCCGTCTATATTCCATGAATCTGTTGTACGTGAGTTCATATACAGTTCTTGACTTATAGATAGATATAGATAATAGATTCTATTCCATATCTCGCTCCAGGTCTCTTATCTCAGGTGGTGTTAATGGTAATAACTTAACCTCACTTTCAATTACATCCATTTCGAACAGTTACTTGACAATTATTTAAAATTGTCAATGTCATTAAAATAAACACAATTTAACAAACCTCATCAGCGGTAAACATAGTAAAGAAAGGCCAGATTTGGATATTGATAATAAATTGCAATTAATAAATATTATATGTTTGTGCTTTTATAACCACATCGTGTGTATCAAATGAATCAGAAGCAGCACATCCAGATGGTTACTTCAGAAACCACGATGATACTTATAGACTTATTATAATTACTCATAATGCTAATAATTACTTGTAATGTCAACAAGACTAGTACCAACTGTTTTTATCAACGAAAAATGTACTACTCCATCTCTTCTCTCTTCCACGAGGTCCCTGAATCAAGCGGAGCCGTTAATTTTATTTCCAGACCACGAAACAATGCCTTGTATGTCATTTCTGGCAGTTTAGTGCATCTCCAGAGGGTTGTAGAACCGCGTAGTCTCGCATACCCGTGATAAGTCGACTCCGTACCCCTAAATCGGTTTAGGCAAACTTCCCGAACTTATTTTCAAAAAACGAACAAGTTTAAAAGCAGGAAAATAATGCGATATGTTGCGGAGGACAGGCATTTTCCGCAGAACAGCAGTTTTATGAGTTTCCAGCTTGCGAGAAACTTGCCAGAGTTACGAGGATGGCGCGAATATGATCCAAAGTGTTATTTTTATTCGATCGTAAATGTAGGACGGAAAATATGCTCGTATGTAACCGTTGATTTGCAATACAGGGTATTTGGCAATATCTTAAACTTCGTTTTCCAACAATTATGAAACATCCTTTGTAAAATTTCAAATTCCCTATACAGAATGTTTTGAAAAACACTAGCATAAATTCAGAACCTAATAGATTTTCAAAAAATATTACAATTTGTTCTTATGAACAAGAAGCGTATCTTTTTTAGGTTTCAAGATACAGCTGAAAATAATTTTTTTAAATCTAGTTTCGGTCATATCTTCTACAAATTCGGCCGAATGAACTGAAATGTTGTTATGTTAGTTTTCTGGGGATGCTAAATACTCTGGAGTTATTAATTTTCGGCTATATCATACAGGGCTCATTCCAGTACTCTGCGGGAAAATTATTAGGTCCTAACTTTTTTAAATTAATCTTTTTGTATATTTTGTCACTTGCTGTTATGGCAATTTTTATTCCAAACAAAATAGGTACTCTTGTAATAAGTGCTAAACCTGGCATAGTGCGCCAAAGTCAAACAGCTAGTAGCCCAAATTGGTGTATTCGACTATTATTAAATTGACGAAAAGAGCAGAGGACAACATCTCTGTGAGCAAATACAGGTTGATATAATACAATTGTATAAAGGTAGTTTAAAGTACATAGTTTGATATTTCTAAATAGTTGCTTGTTTGTTTGACTTTTGTTGAACATTATATTAGCCTAATACATGATTAAATTTGTACAGCAATACTACTGCTCTAAATAAGCTTATATTCATTTAAGGAATTGCCATACATTTTAATATGTCAATATCAGATGAGTATAGCAGGAGCACTGGACCCAAAATGGACCCTTGAGGGACAAATATTGAACAAACAAACTCTATTAGTTAAATAGCTACCAATCATGCACGTAATTGGCTATACATTTCAAGATGGAGTCTATATTTTGAGGCTTTTGCGAAACGAAAACAAATTACATTAACTAGCGAGTAACTTCGTTATGGTGGACAAAACTATGTTGTGACGTAGGCAAAATATTGTTCTAATACTTTAAGCATGTACCTATCAGACAAAGTTGTCTGTAATTAGTAGAATATGTCTTGTCACAATAGATTATGTATTCAGACAGTCCAAGAAAAGATATAACTGGCGCTACTACAACTTCCACATATCAATACAAAACGGAGTTTTTTGAGGTGGAATAGCATATGTACCTCAATGATGCAATTCTGTCCAGGTGACTGTTCTTGCCTAGAACAAGCAATAACAACTGGAATTGGACCGTCTCTTTGTTGAATGTGTTTTTAAAATGTAGTAACGAAATACTACTACAATCTTGATTTGAATAACAAATACTACCAGAATTATCTCGAACATCAATTATTCAGACTTGGAAAACAAAGAATTTGTAGCATGTTCGAAGAGTCTTGTTCGTAATTCAGTTTTGCAAATAATGCAGTTGTTTCCTGAGCTTCTGCAAAAACCCTTGACTTACAACTCATCTTCCATTATAGTACATTTAAAACAGCGGTAAAAAGTCGGGAAACGCCGAACTTGACGAGACCACTTGTCCCCTACATATTTTGTTGTTTTGCAAACTAACTCATCTCAATTTTCGAAATCAGCGCCCCCAAAAAACATATAAGATGGCTAAATTTGCAAAACAACAAGTACAGTCCAAAACACCCCAAATAGGGTGGTTCAACCATTGCTACAAGTTTTAACCCCCATTTTCGTAATCAGCGCCCCAAAAAACATATAAGATGGCTAAATTTGCAAAACAACAAGAACAGTCGAAAAACACCCCTATTCAGGGGTGTTTTGTGCAATTTTGGGGGTGGTTCAACCATTGCTACAAGTTTTAACCCCCATTTTCGTAATCAGCGCCCCAAAAAACATATGAGATGAGTTAGTTTGCAAAACAACAAGTACAGTCGAAAAACACCCATATTTAGGGGTGTTTTGTGCAATTTTGGGGGTGGTTCAACAATTGCTACAAGTTTTAACCCCCATTTTCGTAATCAGCGCCCCAAAAAACATATGAGATGGGTTAGTTTGCAAAACAACAAGTACAGTCGAAAAACACCCCTAGTTAGGGGTGTTTTCTTGCAATTTTGGGGGTGGTTGGAGCCATTGCTGCAAGTTTTAACCTCCATTTTCGTAATCAGCGCCCCAAAAAACATATAAAACAGCTAAATTTGCAAAACAACAAGTACAGTCGAAAAACAGTCCTATTTAGTAGTAGTAGTTTAGTTTGTTTTTGCAATTTTAGGGGTGTTCCGACCTTTTACCGCTGTTTTAAATGTACTATTAGTCGTAAGATAAATTTGAAATTATTTATTAACAAATGTGTTAAGTCTCAAACACAAAAATGGAGATAAACAACGTACAAGTGCATAAACCATTTACCACAGCTTAAATAACAATCAGCTCACAGACTCTACGGCGGCACCTTTGAAGTATTAAAACCTGAAAATTTGTCCTTGAAGCTGGTTGTCTCTCTCTCGCTCAAAATACACATCAGGACTGGATTAAAAATAGTTATCCCAATTTAGAAAGAGTTTTAACTGCACTGTGTACCTACTTGAATTTTAAAATAGTTTTTTTGTTGTACTAAAACATAGCTATAGGAAATGTTACCTAATTTTGGGAGCTTGATTAATATAAATGCCACAGCTACGTGGATCCATTATTAACATAAAATGAACAATTACTTTTCAAAGTACGTATTGGTAATTTTTTAACATTACGTTGCTAATGACTAAAAGATAAAACAAAACAAAAGTGAAATTTATTAAGCCACTTTTATTTTCGAAATATTACATTATACAAAAACAAAAATGTACAGAAAACATATGTATTACAGCGGTATACTTACCTAAATAACAAGAATAAATTGTACATTACTGAATGTCCAAGATAGAGTTGACCAGTATTAATCTTGAGAACTATGGCAGATATAAAAAAGGTTTTTATATATATCAAAGTTGTAGGTACAGATATAAACTACGAAATGCTGAATAAATTTTATGTACATGGTGTTACAAGACTGATAAAAGTTTTTTTTTAATGGAACACCACATACGAACATACATATATAAACGAACATACGAAATATAAATTTGTTTTACTTGAAATTGTTTAAAAATAAAATAACATAACCGAATAAAAAATCAAGAAAATCAACAAACCACAAAATACAGCACTCGTGCGCCAATAGCGCAGTCGTCGAACGGTATGGCTATAAGGGCATATTTTACAACCACACGTCCCTGCCGCTATTTCAATGTTGTATCCTCAAATGGCGGCATGCGCGAAGGATCTGCGTGAGACGTTCCCGCTATACGAGCCTGTGAGCTAATTGTTATTTAAGCTGTGCATTTACTATAGCAACTAATCTGTGACTATATAAATTCAGATTATATTACAACTGCTATATCGAGTTATTTTTAATTTATTTCATTTTTGTTGCTCCTAACATGAAACACTTTGAGCTATGCTCTTTCGTATTTTAAATCAAGTCTTATAAGACACAGTAATTAACAATTTTCATATAAATCCTGAACCTATTATCCTCTAGACATAAATTTATAAGCCGACCTTGGTGTTCTGCCGTAATTACCGTTTAATATGTTGTTATTAGAGAAATCGCTTTTGACAACCACCGAACGTCGATTTAATTGCAAGCCCGACGTCCCGCGGCGCAAGCCTCTCACTGTTAAGGAATATTGGGTAATGTAATATGCATAGATATGAGGCGGAGTGGTCCTGGAGTTGTCCCCTGGGACCGCCGGAATTTCCCTCACGGCCAAATTAAAACATAAGTTAGCCGCTCCCTAAAAAATAATAACCGTTCATCAAAATTTTATCCGAAAATTACGAATCGGGGTACTGCGGAGAGCGAGCCCGAATTATTCAGAGCCGTAAAAGTTTGGACAGCACGAACAGGATAATTAGGCAAACCGAGGTTGGCGCGTGAATTTTAAAATTGGCTATCAAATTGACCCTCGATTCTGTACGACGAGGCCGTAAAATAGTAGGATATGCAGGGTGCCCAGATGAAAACCAAACAGAGGCATTTTCAGAACTGCGTCAAGATTGTAGAAAAACGCTCAGACCCGTCGATTTTAGATTAAAGGGGGACATTCTTTCCTGGTATTTTTGATTCCGCCACTTTCACCCCCAAGCAATTACCATTACCACAAAATATTTAAATGGCATTGGGGGTTGAGTAATATTTATTTTGACTCTTACAATGCTCTTTATAACATTATAATTCCGCCCAATACTTTGAAAAAAAAAATACATTTTAAAATTTAAATTATGTTTAGTTGCTTACTCAGTTGATTAAATGTTCAAAATGATGACCGCCCGCTTCCATACAAGAATAAAGATTTTGTTCGAAACGATCGCGCACATTCTGAAGCATTTCCGGAGTGATTCGACGGCATTCGTCGACGGTTCTTTGACGTAAATATTACAGCGACGCTGGCTGTGTTTTATAGATTTTACTTTTTGGGTATCCCCACGAAAAAATCAAGGGGCGATAAATCCGGTGACCGTGGAAGTCACTCAATGCTGCCTCTTCTCCCAATCCAATTCCGTGAAAAACGTTGGTCCAAATACTGAAGAACAATTAACGTATAATGTGAAGGAGCACCGTGATGTTGAAAAATCAAATGATCTTCATAATACTCTGGAACATTTTCAATAATATCAGTCAAGACAGGGTCATTAGTGTCTGCCAGTAATTGTATATACATTTAGTCAGTCAAATTACCAGGTAGGAAAAGAGGACCCACCAGCCGGTCACCGAAAATTCCAGCCCATACATTTAATTTTTCCGGTTGATATGTATGCACCTCGTGAACATTCTTGGGTTTGAATCTGACCAATAGCGGCAATTGTGACGATTTACCATTCAGTTCAAGAAAAAACTGCATTCATCAGAAAAACATATGTTAAAAAGGAACTGTGGATCGTTCCCTGCTTGCTCACTCATTATTTCGCAAAATTGCAAACGGCGGTTATAATCATCTTCATGTTCCTGGACTAAATGTTTTTTGTATAGATGGAATTTATTCTTCTTCAAAATTGTGTATTCTAGTTCGATAGATCCCAGACACAGATGCCAGCTGCCTCGTACTTAATGTAGGATCAAGATGAACTTGTCCCAAAACTGCAACTTCACTAGCTTCATTAACTAGGTTTTTCTATTTCTCTACGTTCTCTGTCTCTTGAAATATTTTCTCCTGACATGTCGATCTTGATGCTATTCATTAAATAGTTGAGCTGTTCTATTCGCATTTATTGTTCATAAAGTAAAGCGAAATGATATTTACCCTTTCCGCAATGGAATAAACCATAGTGTTTAATTTTCAAAAACAAAATTAAATAAACTACCAACCAAAGCTTCCGAATAATACTAGAAAATAAATTTGGAATCCACTAATTTTACGTTCGTTGTGTGTGTATAGTATTCATTTATATTTTTACAATTGTGTTTTTTTTTCACGAAAGTGATAACAAGTCGACAAAAAAACAATGTAACGCAAGACACACTAAATTTATACTATTGGCGTACTTAACTCAAATGAGTGACATTTTTAGCGTTATTAATTGTTTGTACATAAGTTTCAACTTTAAAATTTTTATTAAGTATTGGGCGGAATTATAAAATTTAAAGTCTATTGTAAAGAGAAGTGTAAGAGCTTTCAAAATAAATATTACTCAACCCCCAATGTCATTTAAATATTTTGGGGTGATGCTTACCTACCCTTGCTTGGGAGTGAAAGTGGTGGAGTCAAAAATACCAGAAAGAATGTTCCCCTTCAATCTAAAATCGACAGGTCTGAGCATAATTTGACATATTCTACAAATTAAAGCTGCATCAGTTGAAGAAATCATATGACGCCATATTCTTCCACTGATTCTATAAGGAACATTTTCTGTAGCTCGATACACCGGTTTAGCTTTGTGATTAAAGGGGCAGTCATTAAAGGCATCCATACACAACAGTGCAAAAATTAATCATTACTGGCTCAGACTTCTCTTCGCTCATTGTCACATCTTTTGACGTTAAAAATACCGTAACATAGATTAAGTTGACCTGTCCATACATGAAAATTACACCGGTAATCGGTAACAATGGTAAAAAGTTAGTTAAAGTTTATAACAAGTTGAAAATAAATGTTGTGTTAGTTAAGGTGCCCGTATCTCTCGCCGTAAAATGATCAAATTTGTGGTGTTTTTTAGGTACTGAAATCTCGAAAAATAAAACTCGTAGAGCAAAAGTAATATCAAAAATAGAATTATTGATGTTTTGTTTATCCACTTTTACTATTTAAACTTTCCTCAAATAATGTAATAACTTTTAAAATTCATTTATATGACACACATAATTTCGCTATTCTAACCCCACATTTTAACAATTATTTTCACATTTTTATAAACAAAAGTGAACAATCTTATATGCAGAACTACGTAAGTTTAGGTTACAACAATATTTACGTCTACAGTTGATTTTAAAAAATACGTATTATGAAAGATTTCAGTACCTAAAAATTCATTGGATAGATCGCTTTCTGATGTTAAATATTGATTTTACTTCGGTACCTTTGAATATTTGCAGGTGGCATGAAATAACATCCTTGTTATTTGCTAAACTCTATATTATTCAGTTTTTAAATGTCTAAAATTATTTATATTTGTAGAAAACACTTTTTCAGGAATACGGCGCCCTTAAATAGCTAGTTTAGGAATTATGATTTATCGGCGGGAAAATTTTTCTTATTTCGTTTCAAGAAAAACCGTTATTAGTATTTATTTTTTCAAACAAAACATGTTAGTTAGATGCACATACATTTATGTACATTAGTTTCCAAATAGGAATGCACCGCCACCCGCTCGGGTTTCCAAGATGACTATATAGATTAATTTCGAAAAACTTGCGTACCTCAGTTCTATGAACAGCATATCAAGGTTGTTTAAGTGTTTAAAATATGGCGGACATGTAAATACATAACCGCATATTTACTTTCACGCGTATGGGTTCCTTAACAGGCACCGGGAAGCGTATTCAAATCTAGTCGGAATAATTTAAAGCCGAATTCCCCGACTCGATATGCATTAAATAAAGACATCCTTTGCTATCGGACTTCTGAGCATACCGAAATTAACAGAACCTAATTTGCTTCTCTTTCCCAGGGTACTTGTATCCGGCTCCTCTTTCATGTTCCGTTATTTCGGAAGTGGCCAATCGATAGTATATGTTTCATTGATTCAAACAAGGTTCAGAACTTCCGCGTAGCGTCGCTAATACAGGACGAGCAAAGATTTGCAGTCAAAGACAACAGCTTTGGAACCTAGAAGATATGCAAACGAAATACTAAATATAGCAATTCAAAAATAAAAGATCTAGTGGACAATTTTAACATAGAAGAAGAAATTAAAAGAAAACAATTAGATATTTAGGGAAAAAGAAATTTAATTTGAAACTTTTGTATACGTTTTCATTTTGATTCAAATTTTATGGTGATATTTAAACCCTCATACTTACAGTGAAAAGTTGTTGACAGTTCTAACAGCCATTAGAATTTCGTTATTTTTTGTCATGTGACACAAATCACCAAATCATTTAAGTATTTAACTGTTAACAGCATTCAGATGACTAGCTAACTTATTACTGGTCAGCTTTAACTATTTCTCCTACTGACACAAATATAACTTTTGTCTTGCTTTTTCTTCTTCTAATCTTCTACGGTTTGATTGATCATCTTATACATGCAAACTACAGAATTGCTAGATATAATCAACTAATAATTACACAAATGAGTATGTAAATCAAATCGATATCATAACTTAATCGTCACTGATATCTAACATTACTTAAACAGTCACAATTGAAACGTCATAAATGTCTGGCATTTTCTATACAGGGTGTCTCATAATTAGCTGCCAACCCTGAACAGGCCGATTCTATGATCAAAACTAAGTAAAAAAGTTCATATGAACATGGGTCCAGAAATGCTTCCTAAGGGCACAGGGACCCATTGAAGAGGGAGGAATGGAAATCATTTTCTTGCAATATCTCTCTATCGCGTTGTGATAAATGAATGAAATTTGGTATACACAGCTAAATTTCGATTAGCAATTTGATGGACTAATCCATTTATTTCCACAAGGTCCATTGGGGTGGGTACGGGAGGTCATTGGTATTTTGCGTGTGTAACATTTTTGCAACTTAGTGTATCCATCTGACTATCGAAACAATCGATTCTCCTACCTGTTTTATTTGAAAAAGGTATACTTTGCTGAAGTCGGTAGGAGTAACCATTTTTGAAATAATCCTATTTGAAATGCTCAGTGCACCAAGTAAAAACTGTTTTGGTTTTAGGTAAAGTGCCTTTTCTACTGAAAATATAGCAAAATGTTACTTGAAAAAGTTGTTCAGAATGGTAAATTATGGAGACGTGCAAAATTTCAAAAAGATCGGCCTGCTTTGATAAAATCTTTGTACCTACTTTGATGAAAAATGGTTTCATCAAACATCGCCGATCTTTTCGAAATTTTGCACGTCACCATAATTTACCGTTCTGAATAACTTTTTCAAGTAACATTTTGCTATATTTTCAGCAGAAAAGGCACTGTACCTAAAACCAACACAGTTTTTACTCGGTGCACTGAGCATTTCAAATAGGATTATTTCAAAAATTGTTACTCCTACCGACTTCAGCAAAGTATACCTTTTTCAAATAAATCAGGTAGGAGAATCGATTGTTTCAATAGTCAGATGGATACACTAAGCTGCAAAAAAGTTACACACGCAAAATACCAAGTGCCCCCCTGTACCCACCCCAATGGACCTTGTGGAAATAAATGGATTAGATGAGAATTGCAAGATAAATAGTCGACTTAGGTACTCTATTGTATATCGGACACGTCATAGTTAATTGATCTTATAGTGGGTACAATCATGGTAAATTTCGCGCCAACATATCGTTTAAAAGAAAATGCTACAGACACAAAAGAAAAATATTGATGTAACGTCATCACAGAAACGTAATTAAAATTTGACATTAATAACGTTTTTAAGAAGGTATTCCTTTATAAACAGCAGTTTCTTTAGCCTTTCTGTAATATTGACTATACAGCCGTCTATCTATAAAGTTTGTCAAACAAGCACAATGACTAATTAATTTTACGATTAGCGGAGAAGATGGATGAGGCTGATTCAATGGAATGGAACGGTTATTGGCCATCAATTGTTCTGCTGCAACCAAACGGCTTGGAGAGAGAATTGTTCATCCTTTGGAGTTTCTGCGGAATCTGAAACTGACTGAAACTTACATTGTTAGTGCGTTTCGTGTAAACAATAGAAATATTTGTTCTATTATCGTCAGAGGATTATTTCTATGAAAAGATAGATGCAGGAGATGATAGGCAACACCTTAGTTAACAGTGTGTTACTCTATAAAACAATTAATAGTTTTTTATGACAAAATTAGGAACAGAAAATTTGTTGAGTACCGCTGACATTGCTGTGGCATCATACAATTTGTCCCTCGTAGTGTATTGTAGTTAGATTTAAATTGATTATAAGGTGAATAAAATTTTGTTCTTAATAATACAATCATTCAGTATTTTTGTGTTGCATTTTCTGAATGATTTTGTAATTTTAGTGCGATCTGTAAAAAATTACAATTTTCTGACGCCTCTAAAGCTTTTAAGGGCGCCGTATTCTTAAAATAGTGTTTTCTATAAATACAAATACTTTTAGACATTTAAAAACTCATTATATAGAGCTTAGCAAATAACAGGAATGTTATCTCTTATGCGAATATTCAAAGATACCGAAGTAAAACGAATATACGCAACAGAAAGCGGTCTAACCAACAGATTTTTAGGTACAGAAATCTGTCAAAATACTTATTTTTTAAAAGATAACTGTATATGTAAATATTGCTATAACATAAACTTACAGATTTCTGCTTATAAGATGAGAGATGTGAAAATAATTGTTTAAATATGGGATTTGAATAGTATAATACTGTGTGTCTTACATACGCTTTTTAAAAGATATTATTTTGTTTAAGGAGAATTTAAATAGTAGAAGAGGATGAACAAAATATCAAGAATTGTTTTTATATCTATTTTTGTTCTACATAGTTTTTTTCGAGATTTCTGTATCGAAAAACAACACAAATTTGGTCATTTTACGGCAAGAGATACGGTGACCTTGAAATAATTTGAGTATACAAAACAAATGTTTTTTTCTAGATGCCTATCTATAGTCGCGGTAAGAATTCATACGACTTACGTCACAGTTGACATTACGCTATTGTTTTTATGGTCAACACAATTTTCGATATTTGACCGTGTTAAAAACAAACATTTTTTTAATCTAGTGTAGTCTAGTGTAGTATATAGATTTATTATTTTCATTTGAATCGGTCAGTGGTCGCGCGGTTTAAGGCGTTAGTACTTGAATAGAGGTGACTAGACGGAGTTGGTTCGAGCCCAGCTGCCGGTAGACCGTATATAAGCTATATTCGTAGAGAGGATTGGCACCCTCTCTGTGGGTATGGTAGGGTGGAATAATGTTAGCTTGGGTTAATGTGAGAGATTGATGCCGGTTGATATTTGACTACCCCCCTAATTAATGAGGTTTTCCAGGTTTTCCTCATTCCTGCACTGAATAGTGGTTAGGGCCTACCAACGTAAGTCGTTCCTGGGCGCAAATGAGGCCTGTTAAATAATAATATGCCGCCCTCTCTTCCGCACAAGTCTCCGACTTCTGGGCTAATCCCGTGATTAGAATGAGGGGTAGAGATTTATTATTTTCATTTGCAATTTCTTAAATATTTTGATAAAAATATAATGAATTGTTCATCTGTTTGTATGACGTAAGTCGTCTGAATTCTTGCTGCAACTATTTCAATTACTTAAATGTATATCTACATTATTCGAAAAACCTGCGAAGAGGCTGATATTAACGATTTTCTTTTAGAACTTACCGTTGCATTCCCATTGCAAAACTTACAAATTGGCTCTCAATAAATATTTGTAATTTTTTTTCGATATGAATTATTGTGAAGCGGTTTTAATATTTCGTGTCGAAGACGCATATACTTTATAATATCTTTTCATGTTCATTGCATGTTGTGCTGCACTTGCAAGGCGCAGTTGTTCTAATTTTAATTACGCATTTGAACAATTCTCATTATTTTCAAATAAAAGACGTCATTACAAGTGAATTACCTATTGTTATCGATCCCTTTTGATACAAATTACGGTGTTATACAACGCACCCCATTAATAACAATAGCATCCACTGCACAAATCGCGAAAATAGCCCACCGCAGTGCATGATGTATGGAGAAAGTCTCCTGAATGGAAAAAGCGGCGGTGGGGCCGAAAAGCACGAACACGAACACGGATTCAAGCTGAGGGCTAATTATGTTGTAATTATCGCACGGTGTTCTGTGCCTTTTAACGGGTTTCGTCGGGCGTCAGCGTTTCAGGGATTGTTTAGATCTAGGACAAGGGAGAGAGGGATTTTCCCAACCTTGACCAACGTCCACGACGAAAAATATAAGCAGAAATTAGGTAATTACTAGTTTGATTGATTTAAATATGTTAATCCGCTAATCCGGTTCGAAGGACCATTAAACGTTTTTCACTGATCCGGCTCGAAGGACCGTAAAATGATAAATTTAAAAATTAACTTGATATACAAGGTGAACCTTAAATAATTATAAATATTTTAACCAGCAGTACAGTTCACTATGTAGAACACATAACTAGAAATTTTAGACATGTCAAAAAATGATTGCAATATGTTTATTTATGAAAATATTAATGGCCATCTCCTCCCCTTTGCCATTCCTATACCTCCCCAAGAAATTGAAAATATTAACCAGATTCTCTACTCACAATCATAGTTATCCAGAATTTGGTCATTATCTATTTTGACTACACTCCAACTGATTTATCACAATACGTTATCGTTATCACTATCACTGATTATCACTACTTAACAAAAATGCTTTTAGCATGTCAACCTTTTACTTTTTGAATAATGCGCTATATTTTATTTAATTACACTGTATTTCACGGAAAATATTAATTAAATAGACAAGACACTTAAGAAAAAAACACTACCCGTGAAAATAATAAGACGATAGAAATGTGTTGTGTCAAGCAGCGCATTACTTAAATAAACAATTAGTTTAGGTGTATTGAAAATGTCAAATCCCTTTCCACAAATATTTCATGTTTTGTTTCCCCTTGTAACTTGCCTTTGCCACAGCTAATTCCTTTGCCCTGGACCATACTAGTGCACCGGTATCAACATAACCTAGATTATCAATGCTAGAGAATGGGGCTGGTGCGGGACATTTCGCCTACTACTCGTGACACCTACCTGTTATCTGTGCCTACGACACCAGTTTCTTTTTTGCATGCAATTGACTCTGCTTTACTTACCTATTGCTAAAAACAAATGTTTTTAAATTAGAAACAACGTCAAAATTTGAATTTACCTTAAAAAATGATTTATCTTACAGACAATGTGGCAACCTCGCCTTCAGTAAATCATATGATTTATTTTATTAGATTACATCAGTGGTCTATCTGGTCAGCAGTCCTCAAAATGTGGGTATTTTTTTAAAAAATCTCCGTAAATATTTGAAAATTTAAAAAAATGACTCACTAGACTCATCTATATGACAAACTACACCTGCAGTTAAAATATTTGTACTTATTTAAGGTTCACCTTGTATTTACTTGATCAATAAAAGATAATCCTCTACATGTAAATGTGTTGATTCTGGAAAGTTTTTTACAAATTTAAATTCGAATCGATATCGTGACTCATAACATTTCGGCCTTAACCATTTTATACAACACGTGCTAATTTGTACGTCATTTACATGATTTGTACACAAACTCAGTTATACTTTTTAACAGCTGATACAATAAATTGTTTTAATTCTCTGCCTGGTCGTTACAGGGTCGTTGTTCGTAAAATGTGGTAGGTAATTCATTTTTAATGTCACATAAAATATTAGAAACGCTGTACGAAAATATAGTACAGTTTTGTTCCGTGTTGATTAGGCCCAATGGACTAAATTCATTAGTTTGATGAGCTACGTTTGTAGGCGTTTAAACATTTTGTAGTCTGTCAAAATGAAGTAATTATTTCTTCTCGCGTTTTTTTTAAATACAGGATGGGAAACAATATACTAAAAATATTTTTAATTGTTAATATTGACTTAAATGAATATTAGATGACCTTTCATCAGACTAAAACCCTCTGGCCACGCTGCGCGCGCCATGACCACCGCTGCCTAGTGCCTTTTACTTAATTTCTATTACTGCGCGCGGCTCTACGCCTGTAAATAATAAAATGTAATCGTGATTTTGGCTGAACTCTCTATGGTGGGGAAAATCCGGCGCTCTATAATTTAGAAGAGTGGTTGGCATATTTTGGTAATTTGTTTTCTCGAGTTTGGTTATTTTTTTTTAACGTCCTGTATTTTAAATATTGTATCGGGTCGTGTTTATGTGATGTTAAAAGTTTCATCAAAAATCTTTTTTTAATTCCATGAATTTAAAGGGTTTTTAGAAAACGGTTTGTTATTTTTAAACACTGTGTATTTGCTCCGTTAGTTAGTGTCATAATAAATCCTTGATAGAAGTTTCATCATAAAATTTTTTTAATTCCCTTAATTTTAAGTTTTTTTTTGCGGTAACATTTTTTTTAACACTTTGTATACGGAACAGTCGTTCGCACGTTCGACAACCGTTCCGAAGCGAAAAAACCGAAAATTTCCGCGAATTTAGAATTTTATTTTTGTCAATTTATTTTTATTCTATCAAGCTTTTTTGAATCACCCTATAAATTGAAACGATACGGCAATAAAATGACTACCGCCATATTGTCTAGTTCATTTTTACCTCATTTTCCCTTGTATTTATGCAAATTTCAATGTAAAGTCTAGAGACTTCAAATTTACAGTTTTTGGTCTTTGCCGGCCTCCAGTCGGCCCATTTTTCCAAATTTTGTTTTATTCCGAGATGTCATCGCCGGCGCCGGAGCATAAGTTTGATGTTTCGATGAAAAAATCGCTATCTTCTGTAAAGGGGAGTAACCGACTCAACTATCCTCGTTCCACATGAAAAAATCCACCGTTTTTGGCCGAGGAGCCTCGGGAAAATGGAAGCAGTTGAAGTGACAGTTTTGGGTCATGTACAGATGGATAATAAGCAATCGATACGCCAGAAGCTTGGGACACAGTTGTAATCGATTGCTTATTATTCATCTGTACATGACCCAAAACTGCCACTTCAACTGCTTCATTTCGAACTGGCCCAATTACTTCACGTTTTTTGTTTAAAAGCGAACCTGTTGCAACCAATTTGTCAATCAAGTGTTTAACGTACTGGTGGTTTACATTTTTTTCAGGATGATTGGCATTAAAAATTCGTGCGATTTCGATAATAAATTGCAACAATTTCTACTCTTTCCGCGATAGAATAAACCATTTCGAACACACGTTAATACTTTCAGTAACGACTGAAACTAACGATTTCTTGGTCACAAGCAAAAACACCGACTTTTTTGTAGTACTGATTTTTTGTTATTTTGAAAAGTTCTGAATTCCTATAAACTTAAGTATCTTCTACTAATAACTATTTTAGTATCTAGTTTTATTTGCTTCAGCTTTATTTCATTTCTGACTTTTTTGTAAACTGATAGACACATCAATAACAATTAGGTAATGCGGTCATGTGTAGTAGATGAAAAACTTATTAGTGGTGGGCATTTGTGTAGAAATTACTACGCGTAAGTTGGTTTGTCATCTTTTCGTTTGTAACCAATAATTCTGTCAAATCTCAACCGATTTCTAAAAACGGTACGTCACTGTATTCGCAATGAAAAGGGCTTTAAAATGATGTGCTACAAGTGGGGTAGTTGCATTTGAAATTTTTAAGTTGGAGTTGCTAGGCATTAGGGGGATGAACATATCGAGTTGGCTTGACTGTCAAAAAAACTCCCCCCAAGAACAAAAATCGACGGGTCTCGGCGAATTTTGAAATATTATTCGGTTTTCCAATTATAGGGGGGGTCAAATTTTCGTTGGAATACCCTGTATAATAATAAAAAATGATTTAAGTTGTAAGATTTATGATGCATTTTTCCTAGAGATGTACAACTTTTCAAAACACTATTAAAAAAATTGTTTTTCGTTTGACTCATTTCATAGAGCTCAACTATATGTACAGGGTGATTAGGCAGAAAAGTTATATTCGGTTGTAACTTTGCTACTGTATCATACTGGATATACTGAACATGCATTCCTGGACTAATTTTTGGCCAGGATTTCAGTATTTTATGAAAAAGAAATCGGGCATCGTACTAGAAAGATATTGATATTAACGTTGCTTTTTCTAAGAAAACACCTCTTGTATATTATTATATTTTTGGATTTTACCCTTTCTCTTGATTATATTCATGTATATACATGTCATGGGTTATCATTTAATGTTTTCGAGATATTGATGATGATTATTATGAAGAATACAAAACTATAATGTGATGCTCAGGTGTTTGTTTGATAAAAATTAATAAAAAAATCGAAATCCTTGTGAAAAATCAATCAAGGAATGCACGTTTTCGTCGCGGTTTCTTCTAAAATCCCTAAATATTGAATTCTAAAAGGAGAAAGGAGGGAGCCAGAGGACCGCCAGGACATCTGAGAAAGAAATAAACGATTCTCCTGAACAAACAACATTTTTGTGTATATAAGTCCTGCAACTGACTGAAAATAAATTATATTAAAATAAATGAGTCGCAAGGAACCATAAAGCCGAGTCATTAAATCGCTTTAGAGCCGTTCTTTCAGGTCCGCAAAAACGGAAAACGCTAAGGCTTAGCCTCGCCTAATTCGGCCTCCATTGTACGGAAAAAACGTTCGGGATTTTTTCGCGGAGGCATATTGTAACAGCTATTTCCAAACACAATTGAGTTATTTCAAGCGAGCAGACGGCGCCGCCCACCAATTAGGGCTGAATAGAGGACTGAAATTACATTAATTAAAGCAACGTTTGAAAGTCTGCTAGGGAAGGGTGTGCCTTTTATTAACGAAATTGTTTCAGAGGTGTTACCTCTTTCATAATATATTACTTAATAAAGACAATACTCCGGCGGAAAGTTGATATTCGCAACACAAGTGTCTCGAGCGATTCGGTTCTAGAACATGACGAAGGAAACTGTAAAAAATATATAGAATAAAACAGCACAAGAGTCTCTTAAGACACTTGACACTATAGGATACAAATGAATCGGTGATTGTTGAAAGGGTATTAGTCCAAAAACAAAAGTATTGAATAAATTAAAGAACTGTGTTTAGAAACGATTTAATACAGGGTGAATCATTAATAATGGTACATAGCTTAAGGGAAAATTATTAACTTCAAAATAATGCGATTGAGTTCAACGTGCCTTATTCAGTTATTGACCCATTTCATTCTACAGGGTTTTAAAGTTGAAAAAATGTGTTCGATTTTTTTGCTATATTTTAATGTGTATATGGACCGATGGTTTTGAAAATTTATAGTCTTATGTTTTTGAGGTGGCAATTACGAATATGCAAACAGTGTTGAGCTGATGATTAGGGGGCGCTAATTATACTGTATTGTCGATGTAAAAATATATATAACTTTTTGCATTTTACACTTTTGGATTTTTTAATAAGAGACTATTTAACTACATTTAATTCTAAATAATAGAAAAGCTATACATGTTACAAATCGATAAACTCAACCGTTTTCGAGAAACAGACGATTTAAGTTTTTGAGATTTGGCGGAAATTAAATTAGGAACCCTTATTAAAGTTATATCAAAATTGAATTAACAATAAGACGAACACTACAACAACTGAAAATTTTATTATGCACATCTTAACAAATTATTAACCATAAAAGATTCTCGAAGTGACCACCAGCGACTTCAATGCACTTTCTGAGCCTTTTATTTAAATTCTGACGTTGAATACAGTTCTATGCTGCTTGATAATATTAGCCGATCCTTCATAATTTTCCCACAGTTGTTCTTGACTATTAATAATGAAATGTGAAATGGCAATAAAGTAGCTGACAAACTGGCTAGGAGTGCATCGGGTCTGAATATTTTTGGCCCCGGTCCCTCCAGTATGCTTCCGTTGTCAGCATTTGTTGAAATTATCAAAGGAGACACCCACAAAGAGTTTATGAAACGTTGGGATGAAACAAATGGCTGCAACTTGGCTAAGGAGTCCCTAGAGTATCCCTGCAAGGATACAGCCAAAAAGTACCTGGCTATGTCTAGGACAAACCTCCGTCTAGTGACAGGTATTCAAACTGGACACTGCTGGTTAAGAAAGCACCTCTATAACATGAGGAAGTGTGGTACACCTCTTTGTAGGGGTTGCGAACAGGAAGACGAGACAGTACTCCATGCACTCTGTGAGTGCACTGCCATCTCGTCAATAAGAGAATCCGTGTTGGGAGAGCGATGGCCTTCTATGGCCTACATTAGAGAGATCCCCCTGAGCAACGTCATCACCTTTTTCTCCTTATTAGGTTGGCTGACGGCTTAGGTGGACTGATCTCCTAATGGGAGGAGGTACAATGGGCCCAATGGGGCCTAAGCGCTGTAGCCTTTTCGCTACCTTCCCCTTAATTCCAGAATTCCAGAATAATAATGTCTTTGTAAACTAAAGATTTAATATTGCCCCAAAAGTAAAAATCCAGAAGATTTAAATCAGGGCTACGTGCAGGCCAAGGACGTCCAATCTAAAAAGATATTCTCTTACTAGTAGGGGGTAATGTGTCGTAAATTTAAAGGAATATCAAGAAGCAGTGGAAAGTCATTAATTAGAAAATTTAAATAATTTTCTCCGTTAAGTGGACGTGGTAGTACGACCGGCCCCACAATATTATCGGACAGAATTCCACATCAAATATTGATAACGAACTTTGGCTGAAAATGTACTTCTCTTGGCAGATTTTCTAATTCATAATAATGACTATTTCTCCAATTAAAAATACCTCGTCGAGTAAATGTGGCTTCGTCCGTAACTAATATTTTATTATAAAATGTTGGGTCATCATTTTGTTGTTGGGGAAGAAACTGTGCAAAGCGTAACCTAGTTAGAGAGCCTTGTGTAGTTAAATGTTGAACGGGAGTAAAATGATAAGGATACAATTTTTCTTATTGGAGTATTCTGCTAACGGAAGACCGATGGCAGTAGTTGCTTATAACAATAAAAAACACTACTGCCTAATCTATGAATTGAGTGGCATTGACAGAAACAATATCGTATTGTAGTGACAGCTGTCTACTTATTATTTTCACGGCTCCTACTTTGGAAAATATAATGTTATACATAAAATGACAGATATTGGTGACTGTCATTTATAAATTCAAGATTTCTAGGGAAGTGAACACATGCATGCTTTCCCTGACACTGTTTTGGAATTCGATTGTTTCCTTTGAAGGTAACGATTCGCATACAAACTGCAGTCACACAGTCATATTTAAATCATAGTCACACTCCCTGCAAGTTAATACCATATCTGCTAATTATTGACTTGAATAAGGCATGTTTAAATAAAATAACGTAAATCAATCTACAGTCGATAAAGCAGCATTTCATTTATAAATCATAGTCATACTCCCCATAACTTAATGCCATATTTGCTAATTATTGACTTGAATAAGCCATATTGACATAAAATGGCGTAAATTAAGCTGTAATCGATAAAGCAGCAGACGAGGCACTTGCCCGCGCCGTGCCTCACACTGAGCATTGCATCTCATTTATATTTCATTACTTATTTCAGAAATATCCCACATAAAAGCAACAAAAAGGGATTTTAGACCAACCGAAACGTTTTTTTTTACTTTCAAAAGAAAATATAGCTTCATAAGATCCTGCAACAAGCAGGAAACGCATATATCTCGCAGTCTGTATAAAAGAGGAGTAACGATGCATCGAAACACGGCGGGCATCGTAATCCATCATAATAAATAAGCTGTTATCTTAATGACGCGTGTTTGTTGGTTCGGGTGATGCATGTATCTTTTTTTCCTAAAAAAAAGGCCGTTGGGTTGGGTAATTGGCTTGTATATCAGAATATATATATCTTGTATCCCAATCTAGAGTGCAGTGTGATATCGATCCAGCCATCAAAGGCTATAGCAGAAAAAGTGTAGGGAATATTTTAGGCTCTTAGCTAATTTAATGAATAGATATAGATTTAGTATTAGTTCTTTTTATGATTAATTTAAAGTTAAACATGTATTGTGGAAATTATGTTAACAATTTAAATGCTTATTTCTGATTTCACCATATCTAGTTTTCAGTACATATATGGGTGGAAGTTTCCATGTTTTATTATGCTTTTTTTACATAATATTTACTGGAAAATTTTAATTTATATTATATATTAAGAAATAATCAAGTGAATGTGTTTTTACGTAATATAATACATTTTTAAATTGGCTTCTGTTACACTATTCGGGTAAACAAAATGTAAATATTTGAACTGATTGGTGAACTTTTTGGTATATACATTTTTAACTTGTGCATATTGTTCAATTTTTTACACATTGATATTCAATCATATATGTGAAATAATATTAGTTATTGCACATTTTTCAACGTTAGTTATAGAGGTAAGTATATATCAAATATAAGAACATTTAAATTATCTACTCAGTAAAATTACATATCTATCTATCTTTGGATCGGTCAGTGGTCGCGCGGTTTAAGGCGTCAGTACTTGAATCGAGGTGACTGGATCGCTGTGGGTTCGACCCCTGCAGTCGGTAGACCGTATATAAGCTATATTCGTGGAGAGATTGGCACCCTCTTTGCGGGTATGGTAGGGTGGAAGAATGTTGGCTTGGGTCAATGTGAGAGATTGATACCGGTTGACATTTGACTACCCCCCTAATTAATGAGGTTTTCCAGGTTTCCCTCATTCCTGCACTGAATGGTGGTTAGGGCCTACCAACGTAAGTCGCTGGGCGCAAATGCGGCCTGCTTAATAATAATGTGCCGCCCCCTCTCCCGCACAAGTCTTCGACTTCTGGGCTAATCCTCGTGATTAGAATGAGGGGTAGAGATATTATTATTATTATTATATTATTATATTTTACAATTCCAACCTAAAATTTACAATGTATAAATCAATGCAATTTATAGTGACGCAAATTTGCGATGGAATCAATCAATATTACAGTGTTCTTATTTCATTTACAAAATTGTTATGTAATTGCCAAAGTAAAGTGATGTGAAACTGCAAACAAATTTTTGTCACTGTATATCAGAAACCAAATAACAAAAACACTCTCAGAAATTACGAATAATATTCAAATATACAGCAATAAATTAATAATTCAATTTAACTGTGAGCGAAACCAGGAGAACTACTTTGACGATAAATGAAAAATGTCAGGTATTTAAATTCTTCTACAAAAAGTTGCTCGAAGCATATTAATAAGTCATTGTACATTTGCAAGTAAAATAGCTATATATTACTATCTGAATGAATTATTGATAAAATATTAATTTTGTCATTATCTGCACGAAGAAAATCAGACGTGTTCAAATTTAAAACTGCTGCTCCCTCTACCGGATAATGTTTGTATTACACGAACAACCTTCCTTGTAGCATCCATCTTTCCACTATCGCCATACAGCGCCATCTATTAGCCACTAGCTGAAACTCTAAGGACGCTCCTGCGCTGTCTTGAATTTGTGACATTGATTCCTGCTGCTACAGTTACAGATTCCTGTTGCTTTTGCAGGAAAACAGGAGGGAAAACTTCTCAGGGTAATTTTCACAGGCGACGGAAACTTCTATAGTGTCATATCTCCACCGCTACAGTTTCCTTGAATATTATTACATAAATATTTGAAATAATGAAATCAATATTCCCTAAAGGGAGTAAGGATTATTATAGAAACAATTAATGAGTAACAAAATTGCTTGTTTTCTACTGAAATTTTTCCATTTGTAACTATGTATCTTTCTGTTTTTGAAAATAAACAATATATTATTATATTATTATTATTATATAATTACTCATTACTCACCCAATTATTGGGTTCGGATAATCAAATTTAAATTAAATACTTATCTTAATGGTAAATATAATAATATTTTGGATTTTATATGACAAAAAAGTATTTTTTGAAAAAATAAAACAAGAAAAAGGAACAGGAAAATTATATTTTACTTAAAGATTGAATGTAATGATAAAATGGTGTAGTAAAAAAAACTTACCAATAAAGTGTTCTGTAAATGACTACAAAAAAAAAGAATGAGGAAAACACAATTACAATAGTCAAAAAGTTAAATTACAGAAATTCCATAAGATTAATAACTTGCAAAATTAGCAAAATATTATGTGAACATATTTTTTACCAAAACCGTGTTTTGGAAAGTGGTAACAGTTTTGAATAAAGTTTCGTAAAACATTTAATTACAATCTTTCTGAACTCCACAAAGCATTATTTCATTTTCATTATCATATAAATAGACATTTTCCAAGAGATTTAAATCAAAATCATTTACTAACAATTAAATATGCAAAGATGATTACAAATAAGAAAATATATATTGAAATTGTAACGTAATGTATTCAGCGACAACTTGCTTACTTTGTATTGTCAATAGAGCATTTTGTTATCTTGTACCTAGTGTTTACGTGACGTTCGTGAATGTATATAAACAGAAATAGAATTTATACAGTGAACGATTCTCGCAAGCAACGTTTTCATTTTGAACACTTATGATAACTAGTTCAAACTTTATTGTGTTATGTATGTACAATATAGTAGGTTGCCACCGATTACGTATCCAAAAGCTGCTTACTGTCATAACTCTTATGAATCCAGTCAATCGGTGATCAAAACTGCCGTTTTCATAACAAAGTTACGGAAGTATCTTTTCCAACAGTTTTACATGTTTTTTTTGAATGTTTTAAGTTTTTTTGCGTTTTTCTTCGACATTAACAATTTCAAGGCGATTGCGAATGCAGATATCTCAAAGCGAGATCTGGAGTACGAAGGTGCAAACGTACGGCGCTTGTGCGGTAACTTTGGAATTGTGATTGTACTGCTGGTTGCATATTTACACTTACTTCGACTTCATCGAGATACAGACGTACAAGTTATTGCACTAATAATGACACTCTCTCAAAATAATTTTTATAGTAAGTTCCGTTAGATCTCTGTTAGTGGGTGGTACAATTAAGAACTTATGCCAAAAGTTGAAAGTAGATGTGATTACAAATGCGTCAGCAGTAAGTAATGAAATTTGTTTTAAAGAGCGTCATTATTATGACAATAGGTAGTCAAGCTTATTTATGAAACATTTTAAAATGGGGAAATTGTACGATGTTTTGCAGCAAGATAAAGCCATTTATATTCCGTATACTCTGTACCATGTACCATCTTGTGTGGTTGTCTGAATCTTTCCGATTGTGAGAGAAATCCTTTCGCTGTCGGGCAGTGTGTCTCGTCTCCTTCGTCTAAAACGTGACGGCAACGGTCCAAAAACTCGACAGCCGTAGTCGCTCGCTCACTATTCGATCGTGATTATATCCTCCGACCATATTCACTTATCTCACCGTCGGATCGAGTTAGGCCCGGAGCCAAGGAAACACACAAGAGATTGCCGAGGCCCTTTTATAAACCTGACTCGTCGATATCTCAAGGTGAAGATGCGGCCGCCGCCACGCGACGGATTTTTGATGAAAATGTCAGTTTTAATGCCGCATTTCCTGCTGCGCGGCTAGACAGCAGGAATGTTCGAGAGAAGTTACGCGATTATAGCGGCTTTGTCATATGTTATAAATTTTCTGAAATTTACATTTTCTTTGACATTCAGTGTACTTTTTAACATGGAATATACTGATCATAACGCCGAAGGTTTAATTTTATGTTAGAAATATGCCAGTAATTTTCTTCGAACTACATCACCTTCTGCATTGGTTGTAGGCAAATTCGTACTGTGTCGATGATTTTTTGGGGATTAATTGTGAAACAGCACTTTGTATCGCTGCCAATACTTCCCCTTATAAATGCTCGTTTTCATTTTCCGAGCTCATTTTGAATTAAACATTCTTAGAATATGAATTACAATATATAATTTTGACAGGTAGCTCGTTGAAGTGCATGGTCGTTTTCTTTTACTACGCTGCACAATTAACTATCGAATAGCGTATCTCTTGTGTTCACTCTTGTTGCATATACTAATGATTTATACCATCCCCAAAGGCAGTAATCAAGGGAATTCAAATCTGGTGACCTTAGCGCCCAATTTTAGAAACCACTTCGGCCAATTGTAGAAAACGATTACTAAGATGATTGATCACTGCACGATTAAAATGGGTAGGGGCAGAATTATGCTGAAAGTACATGTTTTGCCTAATATCCAATGGAACATCCTCCAGTAGATGTGTCAAATTATTTTTTTTTAAATTCTGCATATCTAATTCCAGTAAGACGATCATCTAGAATAACTGGGCCAAGTAATTGATTATTCATCAATAATACTACACCACACGTTAATTCTGAGGCCGAAGCTGAAAGTTACTCCACAGTGGCGTGTGGATATTCATTTGATCAACTATGTTTCTTGTGACAGTTATTTACTCCATCACAAGTGAATAGAGCCTCATCAGTAAACAAAGTGTATGGTTTGCGTTTATCCAATAGAAAAAATTCAACCGAAAATCATTATCAGCGTCCTGAAGATTCTGCGCGCTGAATATGGAAATGTTTTAAACCATTTTTATGAATGACTTCTCATGCCGTAGTTTGATGAATTTGGAGACGGGTTGCAATGCCCTTGTACTTACATCCGAGATACGTTTTACCATATTTAGAATTTCTTCTTCCACTGCTAGGCCAGGACCAGCTTGTCTCTCAGATGTAATTCGCACACTGGGAAACATTCCTGTTTCACGTGCATTGTTTAAGACTGTCTGGAATACATTTCTATCTGGCACTCTTCTGTTCGTGAAGCGACGTCGATATTCAGGAACTGCACGATTAGCGCTATCGTTGCAATACCCATACATGAAAAATAATATCAGGATATTCTCGATGACTAAATGTGGCAGGCAGTACAAAATTATGTGTGTAAAATACCGATTAAATGAACGCACATGTAAAAATAAATGCGACAGTTATAAAATCAGCGTTTAAATCACAAACGTCAAAATAAATGTGAAAATTAGCAATCACTAATATGAGTTAGGTTTAGAATGCAGGACCTACTGAAAATAAAATATCAAATAATAACATCTTTCGCAAAAACAGCAATAAAAATATTTTCATTGCTATCTCAGTAACCGTTGATATTCAACCATATGTTTATTAGGCTATTTTGTTCATTTTTGCCCCGGTTCCCGCAATCGCCCTGTATATGGACCAAACTTAAAATTTTTTGTCCCCTACGTTTTCTTAATATCGGTTTTCAAACTGAGGGGTCTATTTCGTTTATTTCAGTTAGTAGATTTGGTTAATTAAACACTCCCGTGCATTGAGGATCATTGTTGAACAAAATTCCGGCGCTCGAATGCAAATCTGACAGTCCGACGCCGTCCGTTGTCCTTTAGCAGTTCCTTTTGCGGCCGGTGGCAAAAAACGGCGCTGCATTTGCAATTCATCGATGCAAAATTCACGTGTCAGAATAAATTACACGGAACCGAAAATTAAACGAGGCAATATGTGGAAGCCACCCTTCTCGGCGCGCATGCAGATTCATTTTAAATAATGCAGCCGCGGAGATGGACGGACGGCTCTTATTACATATTCACCCCATCCCGCGCGTTCTGGAGTTTCTGTCTGCGAGGATGTTTCCGTGTTTCCACTAAAACGCGAATTAAGCGGGGGAGCTGCACCGGCCGGCTTGGGGTGAGGGGGTATCGATAAAAGGTAATGTTATTTTTACCCGGAGATGTATAGTCGCAAATAAGGTTTACGGTGCGGGCAGCAAGTCGAAATCTATTTAGGACGGGCAGCCCCGCCACTTTTTGGCCAATCGATCTACCGGAACGGCACGGGAACTGACTTTTGGAAATAGCGTAGTATTCGATTAAATCCGTCTAAATTGATAACGGACCAAAGCATTTTCAAAAACAAATAAATAGCGACCACAGTAAAAATAAATAATACTTCGCGGTGAATTTATTACTTTATCTTCAACTGCTTTATAAGAGCCTCATTACAGCATTTATTTGGCACTGTTTCAGTTGAATAATGAAGGTCATTACACCACTAATAATAGATAATTTAATTTAAATTAAATTGAGTTACTTGTTATAAATATTAACAGCACAACTTTGGCAATTCGTAAGATTAATACTTGAGTCTGTATTTGCATTAACAATGATTAAATTTTGTTTGTAACCACTTGAAGTAGCTTCAATGACGGCAATCTCTCCTCCAAGAACTTTTGTGGCGATGTGTTTCTTGTTATCAAGAGACGTATCAATATAGTCTTGACACACGATGTTGGACTTTCAACCACCATTATAGTTAGAAGGTCTGCTTCTGTGTTGGCTAGAAGTGAAGTAGATGATCATCAAATACAGTGCCCGTATATTGTTGAGGCTGTGATAAATTGAGAAAAAAGCAATCTTCTTTGGCATTGCACTAAAAGTATTTATACCAACAGGAAGTTTTATGCTTACCACCTCTAGGGTGGAGCGAAAATGTAGCGTTTTGAATTATTTTCAAAATTTGATAAGACTTGGGTGGTCAAAAGTTGTTACTCCGTATACTGATTGTGCCCTTAGAATTTGCAATAAATCGAATTATATCTTCAGGTGCCACGGCCACCTTAAAAATTGTAAAAAAAATTAAAATTACGCAAAAATCAATGCTTATGCAATTTGTGTTTCGTTCAAGATTGGTTCTTGCTGTTATATCGGGTGAATGTAATAAAGATCTGGCCAATATTCAACCTGGACCAATATCACACTCCCGCTGGCTCACAACTGCCAGTCGAATACTTCGTTTATATGTCTCCTCCAACGAACCCTCACAAAATCTGATCATTTTAGCTACATATGTAGTAAAAGTGTATGCACCGGTCTGGTTTAGTATTAAAGTTAAATCAGCTTGCTGGGAAGGTCCAAGACATTTGTGGAAACACATCTTTTTAACTAGATATCTTCCAAAACATTTGAAGGATGTAGTTGATCCATTTATCCAAAGAAACGCCTATTTCGCGCACTCGGAGAACTTATTATTGGCTATGATTAAAGATAAAAGACCAAATATTCGGAAACTTGCCCTTTGTCGAATAATACGTACAAGAGAGCAACAGAGGCCTAATTCAATACGACAGTTTAAAGTTCCCGTGTTAAATTTTGATGCCCAAGAATACTACGAGATGATAGATCATGAGTATTTTAAAAATATTGAACCTCCCTTAACAAGATCACGTACAACAGTCGAAATTAAAAATTACATAACTAACGGCGAAGAAATGATAACTTTTCCCAAACTTGTGTGTCACACTCAAGCCGTCGAACGCTGCGTCCGTTTGGTGACAGAAGCTGCAGCAGCTGTAGGAGACTTAGAAAGAGATGGCTACATTCGATCGAGGCTGATGTCTAGATCTATCATGCCACGATATAATAAGAAATCGGAATACAAACTTATGTAGTAGTCTAAACTTATTATTTTAAATGTTAAATGATAAAAATGCGTTTTTTGAAATCTTTTGTTTCTCATTAATTTAGTTTATATATTTTATGTATGTAAGCCACTGTCGTTGAATATGTCTATGTTTAGTTTAATAGTTCTAAATAAAAATTATAAGAGTTAGGCTAGAGCTTATCTTCCGTAAAAGAAATATAAACTTCATTTTAATTAAATGTGATTTTCCTTATTTTTACCAAATTTGGATCCCTTTGTGGCACCTCAAAAGACGACGACACTGTCCTAATTTTTTTCTGTTGTCCTTTTCATAGCTTTGAGTACTTATTTTTGGCTCAAGTTAAACTATATGTGATATCGACAAGTAATTAAAACAATTAATACAATATATCAATTAACCTCATTTTATGAAACATCAAGGTCGTTTAAAAATCGGCAAAATTAAAAAAAAAAATTAATCACAATCTAGTGGTATACAGTAGCAACTTTTGCGTTCCCAAGCTCATTGATATCAAAAAAAAATTTTTTTCGCTCCACCCTACTCTGCAACCAACAAAAAATAATGAAGGTCATTACACCACTAATAATAGATAATTTAACTTAAATTAAATTGAGTTACTTGTTATAAATATTAACAGCACAACTTTGGCAATTCGTAATATTATTACTTGATGAATGCAGCTGGTCTGTATTTGCATTAACAATACTTAAATTTTGTTTATAAGCACTTGAAGTAGCTTCAATGACGGCAATCTCTCCTCCAAGACCTTGTGTGGTGATTTTTTTCTTGTTTTCAAGAGACGTATCAATATAGGCTTCACACACGGTGTTGGACTTTCAACCACCATGCCGTTTTATAGTTAGAAGGTTTGCTTCTGTGTTGGCTAGAAGTGAAGTAGATCATCATCGAATATAGTGCCCGCATATGGTTGAGGCTGTGATACATTGAGAAAAAAGCAATCTTCTTTGGCATTACACTAAAAGTATTTATATCAACAGGAAGTTTCATGCTTACCACCTCTGTAACCAACAAAAAATCTTCTATGATCGGCATGACTAGGACGCAGGGCGAAATATTTTCGTATTACTTGAACGGCATTGGTTAAAAATTTTCGGGAAACTTTGGTTTCCTTCATTTTTTATGTTTTCTAACAGCAGATCCAATAATTAAGGCATCCATATAAAACGACGGCATGGTAGATTTAAGCCGTCTTGATCACAGACGCCGATTTTCCGGAAGAAAATATGGTTTCCTCTTTTTGTAAACATTGAGCTAAAATTCCGAAATCATTTTTTATTGCATTTTAGGCTTCCTGATCACGTGGTTAAATTTGTTATATAATATACATAAGATGACTGGTTTGTTTATTGATGGTAATAAATATTCTGAGAGATGTCATGAATTTGCTTTATCAGTATTCAAATCTAAATTATTCTTATTACACCAATCACTCAAACATGTCAAATCTTGCTGCAATAATATGCAACAACGCCAGTTTTTATCCCCCTATATATACTCATGTCATCAGCAAAAAGTAATTTTTTAGACGTAACAACGTTGTAAATACCAGAAGTAAATAGTAACAACAATAGAGGCCCCAAATTTGAGCTCTGGGGTACTCCTGAAGTTGACATGAACTGAAGATCGCCATTAGATCTATAATAATTGACAGTTTTTACAAATATTTTTAAACAAAGGTATCCCTGTAACTGTTGCCAATCCTGCCGTAGGTATGCATATTCCGTCAATTTATTAGCTAGTATTTGTACGGAAGAGTCAGTTGTTTACAAATGTTTGCCAAAACTGTCAAGACTGATTTGTTTGACAAGACAACAGAGAAACATCAGCATAGCAACCGCCTACTGCGGTTATCAGTAACCGGTGACGAAAAGATGTTTAGAGTAACGAAACCTATTTTTATTGTTTTCCGCAAAAACTGTTGCCTGTATGAAAAAAGTACAAGAGGAAAAAAGTAGTATGATTAGGTGTAGTATTAAAAAAAAGTTTTGTTGAAATCGGCCATTGCAAGAAAAAGTTCTGAAAGGAATAAATCTAGGGGTTGCTTACTCCCGCCCTCCAAAAACATGAGCCAAGGAATAATGCCACCACAAAATAGCTTTTGACTAGCTGATAATGTGTACCAAAATTGAAATTTCTAAGTGTAACCGTTTTTAAGGAAAAATAAAAAAAATATTTTTGCCGCCATTTTGAGATTCGAATATCTCAACAAGAAGGACCCAAATTGAAAAATTTCATATGAAGACCCCCCTCTGAAATGACTTGAAGAATACATAATATTTGACCATCATTCTGGAAGACCCTGTATATCAGAGGTTTTGCTAAAATCAGTGTAAACAACATCAACTTGCTTTTTTGAGTCTAATTGCAAAACATGCTGTGTAAAAATACATAAGTTGCTCTCAATACTGCTGTATTTAACAAAGCAGTGTTGTTCGATAGGTATGAACTGAACAAATTGCGTAAAATCACAATGTAAACACAGTTTCAATGATGCCAACGAATTATGCACTGATGAATATGTCACAAAATTATGCAGTCTTCCTTCCGCTGAAAACTCGCTATATGTAACCGCCGTCAATAAGGCTGTTGGACTGCAGCAGATTTTAACTGATGCAAATCTCCTGACGCATCGGTAGACGCGCTCTGAATTTTTTTTTATGTAAAAATATTATTCTTAAAAAATTGTTTACAGATAATACCCACTTATCTAAAGGAATAGTGTAATTTTGATGACAGCGGTACTTTTTCTGGCAGAAAAAAATTAAAAATCAGACCACCACAGCTCAGTTGCAAAAAAATTCAGTTTATTCTTCGCATCTATCAAACCAATACGTATTGTAAGCGAACGAATTATAAACCTCTACTAATTCATTTCCAGGAGGACTCAAAACGCCACAATGTAGAACGGCGCGATTAAAGTAGATTACATTGGAAATTACATTGTCTGCAAATACTTTAGACGTGCCAGTTTTTAGTGGCTTGCTAGCTGGTTAGTTAGGCATTATTAATATCCCGGCTGTTATTCCAACAAACATAAAATCAAGTGACTCGCGACTGCCTCGCGTATACGAGAGGAGAACAATATTTCTTCCACTCATGAGTCAGTTAATTTTTTCATGTTTAACACCATGACGCACCTTAACGTGTTGGTAAGCAGCTAATTGGCGATTGAAAATACCGTTGAGGATCCTATTATTAAAAAAATATTTTGAAACTTGTTACTATATTTTCTTTACTTATTATTTTGGGTTTTTCTTTCTTTATGTGTATATTAATTTATTTAAAAAAGACTCCGCCTAATATACACAACAACGGCATACAACTATAATAAAACATTAGGTCAGATTTATAAGATTACACACTAAAATTACTTACTGTACTCAAATAAGTAAAATTAGTGTGTAATCAAACTTTAAACTCTGAATTCAGACTTTAAACTTCGAATTCAGATTATAATGTCTGAATAGTATGTATACACTACATTCTACTCAATGCTCATAAATTCATAAGTTTAGGTATTAAAGTCTACATGCAGAATTTTAAAGGGTGAATTTGGACATTAAAGTCTGAATTCAAAGTATAAACATAGGATTCATATTTTAACGTCTAAATCCAGAGTTTCAAGTCTGAATTTAGACATTAAAGTCTGAATTCAGAGTATTAACTTTGAATTTCTACATTAAATTTTGAATACAGAAGTTAAAGTCTGAATTTAGACATTAAAGTCTGAATTCAGAACGTAACCTTTGAATATATACATTTAAGTCCGAATTCATAGTTTTATAGTCTGAATTTAGATATTAAAGTCTGAATGCAGAGATTCAAGTCTGAACTAAGACATTAAAGGGCATAAACTTTGAATTAATACATTAAACTCTGAATACAGAATTTAGTCTGAATTCAGTCACTAAAGTCTGAATAGTAGCATAAACTTTGAATGTATACATTTAAGTTTGAATTCAGAAATTTAAAGTCTAAATTTAGACATTAAAATCTGAATTCATAGTATTAACTTTGAATTTATACATTAAACTCTGAATTCAGAATTTAAAGTCTTAATTTAGACATTAAAGTCTGAATTCAAAGCATAAACTTTGAATTTATGCATTTAAGTCACAATTCAGAAATTTAAAGTCTGAATGTAAACATTAAAGTCTGAATCCAGAGTTTCAAGTTAGACATTAAAGTCTAAATTCAGAGTATTATCTTTAAATTTATGTATTAAACTTTGAATTCAGAATTTAAAGTTTGTATTTAAACATTAAAGTCTGAATTCAAAGCACAAACTTTGAATTTATACATTTAAGTTTGAATTCAGAGTTTTAAAGTCTGAATTTAGACATTAATGTCTGAATCCAGAGTTTAAAGTCTGAATTTAAAAACAAAAGTAGACTTGCTCTTCCATAGCTTCGTAGTTCTGAGCTAAACCATTGTGTAACGGTAAAATTTGCTTTGCCCTCGTACTGTGTTCATACAAGGGTATAAATTGTGAAGTCAAAGTGTAGCAAAGCTATAAATAGTCCTATATAATTCAGCTCCGTATTATTCGGTGTCATAATTAATGGTTCGCCTGTCGTACCGAAGAAATGGGAGCCGTCGGAGCGATTTTTATTGAAATTTACGAAATTTCAGTTCCAGTCTTTAATCCGCATTAAGTTTTATTAGCTTTTTAGTCGAGGACGGCGCTTCCCAGAAACGGCTTTTTCAAAAGAAAATATTTGCTTTATGAATAACTCTGTTATATAGACGGGGCTAATGCGTTTTCGCGCCCAGCAGGACATAATGGGACGGTACTATAACCGCCCCAATTTGCTGTCAGGTTCCGCTGAACAACTGCGTTGCATGGTGTACAGGAGGAACGAAGAAATAGGGGATTTCTCGCAGCATGCGGCAAGTCCTCACATTCTTTTAAGTGTAGGTTTATGTTGGAGCGGCATGCCAGGCCATGATAGAAGCCCACACGCCGGGTTGCACGCCAAGCTCCAAGACAAGAGCCTGGAGGAGTGCGACAGTGTTCGTGTTGGAGTGAAGCGTCAGGGACTCTTCTCTCTGGCTGTCTCACATAAGAGAGCCACATCCATGTATCTCGCTTAATATGCGCGACACGTCAAAAATCTTTAAATATTTTTTTGTTGCATTTTTGAAGGCCTTTATGCTTGTAAAAACAAATTTGAAATCCATGGCCAACTTTATGAGTAATAACAAAAAAACCTGTAAAGTACCCAAATTTTAAGGCTCTCTAACTTTTTCATTTTAAGAGATAGACAAAACTTATTAGTAATGAATTTTGATTGCAAAATTGATACCTTTCACCTGATATAAACAGATTTTTGAAATATCGTATGTAGTTAGCTGCGCCCTCTAGGCGGATAATTTTTTTTATATTGAAGCAGGCTATGGCCTATGGCCACAAAAAATTGCCTGTTTTTCCGTCTTTCATGATACTACATGTTGCCCTTATCTTTTATTACAGTTTTTTCAATTTTAGTTAAAAATGTACCTAAATATTTTCATATTGCTCAACATAATGTAGAACCTGTTTTAAAGACGCCAACTGCAAAAAATAATAAACAGAATGTACTTTTTATGCATCATACAGATTTTCTTATAATAATAATAATAATAATAATAATAATAATAATAATAATAATAATAATAATAATAATAATAATAATAATGACTTTATTAAGAGAACCAGCGTAAACAAATAATACAAAGAAATACATATCTGTAGAAATAAATGTGAACATTACTGATTAACTTAAAAGGCGAAGTTCAGTTGCTCACTTGCACGTAAGTACAAGAGAGGTCCTGCTCTACCACTTAACCTTTCTTAACATAAAGCAATTATAATTAAGCAAAGCAATTGCAGGTAGTAAACTTAAATCATTATACCACATATAATCAATTCAAATAAGTATAAGTATACTGACCTTAAAAAAACAAACTGAATATATACAACACATACACGCAGATACATGCACATGCACAAATACAAAGGTACCAACATAATAATACAGCATCAAAAGTGACAACATTATTTAAACTTATGTTCGGGTGCTCACTTTACAGGATGTTGAGAAGTAATTAAAAGCTTGAATAATGCTGATTTAAATTGTCCAAAAGACAAACGGTAAAAATCTAGAGGAATGGAATTAAGGATCTTGGCTATGTTATAAGAAAATGATTTTTTAAATTGAGAAAGTTTATGTTTAGGTATTTCTATATGGTGTTTATATCTTGTATTGAGAGAATGAATATTGTGCCGAAATTTAATTTTCTGGTATAAATAAGACGGAAATTTAGAAGAAATGATTTTAATAAACAAACATGCACTGTGTAAATATCTCCGCTGCTTCATATTCAACCAACCGAGTTCACTGAGTCTAACTGAAGTGTGCGAAAAACGAGGTAACCCGAAAATCAGTCTTACACATGAATTCTGAATTCTTTGCAATCGGGCAGCATCACGTGCCGTTATACAAGTACAGTGCAGACTTGATAATCCGGACTAATTAAAACCAGCCTGATTCGGATTACCGAAAAATCCGGATTACTGCAACTCACGACTGATATGTAATAAAATTCTATTTTAGGACTTATTTTTATTTATGGAACACAGCTTGTATAAAACGGAATATAAATTCATCTTAATTTCATAAAATAAACACTTAAACTTCAAAAACACAACATAAACTCATAAATACGTATGTTTGTACATTAAATCCGGATTACAGAATACACAGTGTTTGAAATAATGAGTCCGGATTACCGAAGAATCCGAATTATAGAGGATCCGGAATATCAAGTCTACACTGTACCATATACTACGTCACCAAAATTCATATGAGAGAGGACAAGCAATTCAGACAATATAGTTTTGCTCTTCTCATTTAAGATTTTTCTACAACCATATAACAACTTTAATTTACTAAACGAATTTTTAATTATATTATTAACATGATAAGTAAAGTGAAAATTTTGATCAATAAATAACCCAAGGTTTTTCGCATGATCCACAATGGGCAAATTGATGTTATCTATAGAAATGTTAATATTTTCAGAGATTAACTGCCGGTTATTTTAGAGCCAAATATTAAAATGGCTGACTTAGCGGGGTTAATTCTTAAACAATGCCTTTGTGATACAGTCACTAAACTTGAAATATCATTATTAATATTCTCAATGGCGAGATTCATTTCATTAGAATTAAATGACAAATATAATTGCGTATCGTCAGCGTAATAATGAGAAGAACAAAATTTAAGACTATTTTTCAAAAATGATGTATATATGGAAAAAAGTAGAGGCCCAAGGACTGAACCTTGTGGAACACCGCACGTTACAAGTAATGGGTTGGACATATTATTCCCGATTTTAACTAATTGACGCCGATCTTTGAGGTAGTTAGAGAAGAAAATATTTGTATTGAGACCTACACCTATATAATGTAAAATACCTAAAAGGAGATCATAATTAATGGTATCAAATGCCTTCGTATAGTCTAATAATACCAACACAGTAGACTTCCCAGTATCTGTAGCAGATATTATGTCATCACATACCTTTAAAAGAGCAGTGGTACAAATGAAATTCTTTCTAAAACCAGATTGAGTTTGCGGTAAAATTTGAAAACTATCTAAATGAGAACGCAGCTGATTTTCCACTGTTATTTCAAATATTTTTGACAGTACGCTCAATATACTTATTGGACGCAAATCTTTTAGTTCCTGTGGGGCGGCTTTCTTTGGCAAAGGTATAACATATGATAGTTTCCACTGTGAAGGAAAGTAATGTAAAAGTATACAAGAATTAATAATATGTGTGATATAATTGACAATAAACGGACAAGAGTATAGTAACAATTTAATATTAAGATTATCTGCACCAGTGGCGTTTGATTTAATTGAAAGAATTATATTTTTCACCTCCTCGTTAGTTGTTAAAGATAATTCAAAAGTGTCTACACCATGTTTAATATTATTAGAATAAAAGTTCAGTAGATCAGCATCCGGATCGTTAGTGATATTGGAACTAGTAAAATATTGATTTATTTGATTGACATCTGATAGTGCAATCGGAAGAGTTGTATTGTTATTTCTTTTATAGATACTTAAATGCTCCAAATCTTTCCATAGAGTCTTATAATTTGTATGCTGTACTTGATATTGAATATACGCCTTCTTTTCTGCATTAACTGCGGCATTAGCAAAATTTCTTAAATTTTTGTAGTATTCCCAGTCACGTACATTCTTTGTAGACTTATATTTTTTAAAAGCTTTATCTCTTTGTTTCAAAATTAATTTCAAATTCTCAGTTAGCCAAGGAGCTTTAGGTTTTGTAATACGCGCTGTTCTAACTGGTGCATGTATATTAAATAAAGATGTTAATAAATTATTAAAAATATCAATTTTTCTTCCAAGTTTTCGGTGTATAAAATGTTATGAAACGGTAAATTACAAAGATCTTCATAAAATATTCTCTGATTAAAGTTCTTAAAACAGCGGTAAGTCAAATGAAATGGCTGGATGCTCCAATTGTCAATTTTAAATTTACATCTAACTAAACGGTGATCGGATATAAAAGGTACATCAATATTTTCACAGCTAGAAGTAATTAGATGCTCAGAGCAAATTATTACATCCAATAATGTAGCAGAATTTGCAGTTACACGAGTAGGTTGATAGACAAGTTGTTTCAGACCATAGTTATTTAGAAGAGACATAAGTTTGGTAGAACCACTACTGTCTAAATCAATGAGGTTTATATTAAAATCCCCTGCACAAATTAAGTTATCACAAAAAGGTACTAGATTAATAAGACACTCTTCGTAGTTGTTAATAAAGTCAATAACAGAATATGTTGGGGGTTTATACAAAGCACCAATACAAAATTTTTGTTTTTTAATAGTAACCGAAATCCATAATTGCTCCTCGATATCCATAAAATTATTATTTTAATGGTTTTCACATTAGAAGCAAAAAATTATTCTAACACAGACAATGTAGCTTACGCTAAATGTTGCAAGCTATGAAAATAAATGTATTGCCTCAGTAACATCACCATTTAACAAGCTGTTTGTTCTTGTTATAGTATTTATACTCAATAGTCATAATTTTTACATAACCGTTAGTTTGAAAATTGTTAAAGATCATTGTGGTTTGAAAAACTATAATTTTGAATGTGTTATAACATGAGGAAGAGGATTACACATTAATTGAAATTCTCCATAGCAATTTTACGTTTGAGTTGAGATGCTCTTAATTCTCGAAACATGAATTTAATTGATTCAGTGATTCAGTTGAGTACTGAATTAAGCAGTGCTAAGTTAGAAACAAATTTTATTTAAACTTAAACAGAAAAGGTAAGCTTAAAACTAGAAAATCCGAAAATATTAATAACATCAGCTAATACTAGTACCTATAATTAATACAGACAAGTAATAATTAATTAAGTGAGATGCTCAAATTGACCATCTCAATTTCTGATGCGTCAGACAGTAGGTACAACACAAACATATTATACTTTTAAATATTTAAAAACCCCATTATTATTCAAAATTAAATATTTTTTTAAATAACAATAAACTGTAAGAATTTTCAAGCACCATCTGCATAACCTATCCCAAGAATAATCAAATTATCTAATGATGACATTACTGGGGTAAAAACATTTATTTGTTTTCATAGCTTGCAACACTTAGCGTAAGCTACATTGTCTGTGTTAGAACAATTTTAAAGACCCAATTGCTTCTAATGTGAAAACCAATAAAATAATAATATTATAAGAAAATCTGCATTTTGCATAAAAAAGTACATTCTGTTTATCCATTTTTTGCAGTTGGCGTCTTAAAAACAGTTTCTACATTATCTTCAGCAACACGAAATTATTTAGGTATATTTTTTATACTAAAATTGAAAAAACTGTAATAAATACAGGAGATATGTAGTACATTGAAGGAAAGACGAAAAATCAGGCAATCTTTTGTGGCCATAGCCTGCTTCGATAGATTTTTTTTTTGTTCACCTAAAGGGCGCAGCAAACCACATGCGATATTTCAAAAATCTGTTTATATCAGGTGAAAGGTATCAATTTTGCAATCAAAATTTATGACCAATAAGTTTTCTCTATCTCTTAAAATAAAAAAGTTAGACATCCTTAAAGTTTGGGTACTTTATAGGTTTTTTGTTATTACTCATAAAGTTGGTTATGGATCTCAAATTTGTTTTACGAGCATAAAGGCCTCCAAAAACGCAATAAAAAAACATTTAAAGATTGTTGACGTATCTCGCATATTAAGCGACATAGAAGTGGCCCTCTTATGTGAGACAGCCTGAGAGTTTCTCCTATTTCCTGAGGACATAGTAAACTAAATTCCGTTAATTTAATAAAGTTCATCGATTTATTATTCAGTTCCATTCAAAAGAAAATTCAAATTAGAAATCAACACGCCTCGCAGTTCACTCTCTACAGTAATTTTCGTGAAAACACCTTGTATGACCGCCGCCAACATGAAACACGGACGATTTATTTATCCAACTAAAATCAAAAACCAGCGAAGGCTTAACAAAGGAGAATGTGTAGTTCATTATCACGCAAATTTGATGTTGTAATCTTGGCGTTTTTTAAAACCCACGATGCAATCAAATAAAATGGCTCCCTAAAAATGCCCATAATAATGAAGTCGCCGTTTCTATTCCTCGCGTTTTGCGTCTCACTCTGCCACTGTATGCTTTGTTTTCAACGGCAGCGGACGGTTTTTTTCAGATTATGATCTTTACTGCTTAGGCGAAATGTGCGTTTCATTTGGTAATGGTGAAGGGTGAAGTCCAGTGACGTATCTCCTAATTTTGCAGTTTGGTAGCTGCGGAACTATAATAATATCACTACCCTCATTCTAATCACGAGGTTTAGTCCAGAAGTCGGAGACTTATGCGATATCATATTATTAAGTAGGCCGCATTTGCGCTCAGAAGACTTAGGCCTGACGCAAAATGGGACGCAGCTTGGTGAGGTGAGGCAGCGTGAGTCACGGGGAGTTTTATGCGGGAGGAAACTGCTAGCGCGGGTACCGCGCAAATACGATTGCAGTTTTCACTTCGCAGGCTAGCCATATTACTGAAAAATGGCAGCTGCTACTGCACTCATTGATTTTCAATTTAGTTCTGAATCTGATTCAGAAGAGGAGTTTGAGAAATATACACGATACACGATGCCGAAATGGCAGTAATAAAAGTCAGTGAAAAGCATGTACTTGAAAAAAAAACCCAAAAACTCATGGAGAATTTGCCTTAACTAAAGAATTTAGTGACGATTTTGTACTCATGTAGTCTACATGGCTTGTATCGTACAAAACTGGGCGAATTCGCACAGCCTCGATTAATTGTTTTTCCATGTTTTCAAACAAGCGCCGTGATTTCTAAAGAAAACTGCGGCAACTACACTGCGTTCCGCAGAATCACGTTGAACCAAAACTGCGTCACGTCAAGCTGCGAAGAAATATGCGCAATAACTACGAAGGTTGTCCGTAAATTAAGGTCTCCAACAAGCTCACCTAGCTTAAATTTGACAACAGCACCGTGTTCCTTCCCCCACCACTAATCTGGCTGGTCACTACCTCGCTGTGATGGTCAGTCTTAGCTTAGCTTAGCAGCCGTTAATGATGGAAGGAAAAATCCTGACAAGTGTGAATTACGTTCGGTGATTAGATTTCTGGGGTTTAAGGGGTCACCTCCTATTGAAATTCATCGTCAGTTGACCGATGTGAATGGAGAAAAGTGTATGGACAAAAAAAATGTGTTGTAGAGAGTTTGCAGCCGGTCGTACAAACGTGCATGACGAGGCCGGCCGCGGGCGTAAATCAGTTTCAGATGAATCAGTGACGAAAGTTGAGGAGCATTTGCTTGTGGAAATCATAGACCATCCTCCTTACAGCCCTAATTTGGCCCCTAGTGACAACTATTTGTTTCCCAACCTGAAACAACACTTAGGAGGAATGAAATTCTCCAGCGACGAAGAGCTGAAGGCAGCCGTCGATACCTTCCTGCGCGAGTCGGCGGGAGAGTGGTACGACACGGGTATGAAAAAGCTTCAGAACGACTCCAAACATGCATTGATCGTGACGTGAAGCTTTCAGAGTATGTGCTTAGTTTTCCAATAAAATGATGTTTACTATTTGAAAAAACATTGGAGACTTTAATTTACGGACAACCCTCGTATTATTGCTTAGATTCACAAAAACTCACCTTGACTCACGCTGCGTCACCTCACCAAGCTGCGTCTCATTTTGCGCCGGGCCTTACAGTGGTATTCATAGTCCGTCTCCGGTCGCCAGCTTCATTTTTCATGAAGCATCTATTTCACTATTTTTTGGATGAGTTGCAAATCACCCTGTATAAATTTCATGAAAAATTTGTGTTGGAATATGATTGAAATTTTTGTTCGATAAAAAAACAACTGTTTATTAGTTAAACATAGGACTACATTTTTTTCACGGCGTGTGTTTTTTGCATTCTGTGCATAAATAGCGTACTTTTGATATTTAAAACTCAAAAAATAAAATAACGCATTTTTTATGTATGTATTGGAAAGAATGTTAAACTGGTAAAAGAATTAATATATCTATGGGAATTCGAGCTTTAAATTTTTACCGTCGGTTGTCAGTTGTAACAAGATAAATATAATATGATAAATAAAAGAGGAGACAATGATAAATTTCTGGGAATTCAGGGTTACACGGCTAACTGGATCAATTTCTACAAGACAGGGACAAAGTTAAGGAAGGGTGACAAATCTAGGGCAGGATCATTATGTCACATTAGGACTTTGCCGGGTCTCTGTAGATGCCTACTTTACAAGGAACCTGCCGGGAGCTGATTTCGCAATATATAAAATTGTTTCGCAGATTCTTCAGATATTTGTACAACTATAAATTGCATTTACTATTTCCCTATTACATTCTTCAGATATTTGTATACGAGTAGAACCATGAATTTACTATTTTCCTAACAACTTAAGGACGCTATTTTTAAATGCAGTTTCACAAAATTCATAGATGTTCCTCGAGGCAGTCTAAAAAATGTAAGCAATTTAGAAAATAGTTATTTACAGTATAAGTGTTGTAGAGATTCATATTACAACACAAGGTGTTAAAGTTATGATGATATAACGAGTGTACTAATATGAATTTACTATAAGAATATTACACAAAATTTGTTCTACTTTTATTTAATAACAAGAAATAGCTATTTATGTAAGTTGCAAAAAGAGTGTGTTTTAACCACGGAACACAAAATTGTTCAGTAAGGTGAAAGCCGAGTTGGACAAAGTGTTCAGTGCCTAAAAAACATTAGTTTCATTTTCAAAGCGCAGAATTTTATAATTTTATGCATTTATTTGTATGTTTAAACATTTTGAAAAGTCGTCAAGCAATCTACTCCTACGACATTATTTAATGTCAAGTTCGAGAGTTGGTCACCGTCTTTCCGAATCGAAAAATTTTTACGAAAATTCCTACAACATTGAAACCTGGGCCAAAGAAAAACATATTGAGACTGTTACATCTGGGTAGATATTGTGTGGGTGTAATTCAACGCTGGTTGGGGCATCAGTCCACAGAGTAGTTAGTTTCACACAATATTGTTGATGAAAATATATAAAAAACGATAGATAGAGGGTAAAATTTTGTTATTAATTTAGTAGGTCGTTATGATGTTTAAATTCATTGACAGATTAATCAATTTGACATTGTCGACATTTAATTTCAAATAATTTTAATTTATTGGTATAACAAATTTTATAGTTAGATATTTGACTAAAGGAGACCACCTGATCAAGCAATCCTATAAATGCAGAAATAGGTCAGATCTCATCTATTGTGGTTGAATTTTCGAGTTTCCACTATCAAAGGTGAAGTTAGATATTTATAGAATGTTTTCATTAAACCAGGTTAGTAAATTTAGATAGATTAATTTCTTTAGATAATTATTGAATTGAGCTTTGTCTGTGGAGTTGTTCATTAGCATACCTAGATGTTTGGTATCAGAGAACATACATATTACTTCATTGATAGGAATTGTAGGAGATTTGATATATATTAGCTTAAAATACCTTTCTAATACAGTTAAAATAAATGTTACAAAAGCTAATAATAAGGAATATATGGGTAGATATTGTGGGTGTAATTTAACTCTGGTTGAGGCTTTAGTCCACAGAGTAGGTAGTTTCACACAATATTGTTAATACCTGAAAATATATAAAAAAACAAAACCTCATGTTTCAAGAATGTTTACGATTACTGAGGGATTACAATAGATGGTATGATGATCATTTTACTAGGGCCTCTAATTCTATTAGGCCACCTAAACATGCTACTGGTCTGTATGAACGGAGCCCAGTCTATATGGGTATCAAACTCTTTAACCATCTGCCCGAATGTGTGAGATTGGAGATTAATCCAAAGGCTTTTAAATGTAAACTAAGACAATTTTTGTCTGATGGATGCTTCTATAGTGTCTCGGAATTTATGGATAAGAAATTTTAGACTTTATTGACTGATCATATTGTGGCTTTTGTTGTGTGTTGTTGTTACTATGGTTGATGTGTTTGTAAATTGTGTTAAGAAATTGTACTCTCTAACATTGACTTATCCTATATCATTGCTGTATGATCTAGAAGGATGAATAAATATTATTATTATTATTATACATTTTTAAGAAATATTTCGGAGGTACGTAAAACTTTGGCCTCTCAATACGACACATTTTTCTTGCCATATCGAAGAAATAGATGCTGTACCCTGCCAGTTGCAATCAGTACAATTGGAAGTATACCAAAAAAACAATAGAAGAATTTCTTGGACTCTCCAACGCCAATAAATACACTGGCCATTGCTTCCGGTGCAGCTCTGCAACAATAGCTCTTTTCCAACACGGCACCTGATTGGTTGGAAACCCGTCCCAAGTGGAAATCGTTCACCGACTTACTGCAGCGGAGTTGTATCTAATATTAAACTGACTGACTGCTTCGGACAGGTTTCAAACTAGTCAGGTGCCGTGTTGGAAAAGAGCAAGAGGGCAGGTTCTGAAGCGCACATGCCACTTTTAAAGCGCTTTTAAAAATAACTCATTCGGGGCGAGTTCAAGTCTATTTACGAGAAAATCCAAAACGCGGTATGAGTTGGAGTACCAAAAAATTGAAGATTGGTACAGAGCTAACAAGACAAAGGAGGTGTCTGCCTATACAATTTATAACTCGCTGCAAACAAGTCGGTATATCCAACCACATTAAAGAAGTGCGCTGAATATCTTTAGACGGTGGTACGGCATTTGCATTATTAATAAGCATTCTAGTTGTGTAAGTTAACTCGCATATATCTACTATTATTACTTTAAATTTTCTGAAGAATTACAGAGAATAGTGTGCAGAAAATCGGAGTATCCGATTATTCCATACCTTAAAATAATTGGATTACTAGAAACTGCAATCGCAGACAGTCGAACTGAGGTAGGAAATTAGGGGATCATTAAAAACCAACAATCTGAAACCCAGATTCAAATTTCAATAATAATCTCATCGAACGGGAGGGAATACTTAACAATTATCCGGATACAGTATAAGCATACCAAAAGGGAAGATAAATGGAGTGAATAGACTATTTATCCCATAGGGGTAGTTTACCTTTAAGGGACGTTCAGCCATTCCATTTTATAGTTCGAAAATTATATCATAAAGTAGTTTAATATTATGTGTTTGATCTTAAATAGGAGTTATAATATACTTCACTGACACGTTTATATCCACGATATTTTCAAAATAAAGTACATTCATTTGTATTTGATCTCAAAAGGTAGTTATATTTCTGTAACGTGTTTAGATCTGCAATATTTCCAAAATGACCAGAGGCGTGAAGTATTTGTTGAATAACGCTTATACAGGGTGAACCTTACCAGCAGTACAGTTCACTGTGTAGAACACATAATTAATAGTTATTTTACAAAAAAAAATCAGGAATAAGAGTCAAACTTTAAGTAAACTTTGTGATTTTTCAATAGTAAACTTGTTGAGGACCGCTGGTGCCACTACAATATTAAGGCTTTTATGAGTCATGGTATTGTAGATTGTATGTGTATTCCACAGCGTTGCCAGTGTTACAGCATACCAAAGATTGATTGAGATAAGTTTATAAAAATGTTTATGGCCATCCCCTCCCCTTTGTCATAGTTATCCAGAATTATCCATTTTTACTACACCACCACTGATTTATCACAATACTATCGTTATCACTACCACTGCAACCCATGTCAACCTCTTCACTGTTTAAATAACGCGCTATATTTTACTTAAAGTAATTATTTACTATAGTGTACAATGGTAATAACTTATGAAATGTGGATAACTGTTAAAATACATGTTTTTTCAGCAAGTAGGTAAGTCATGGACGCACATGTATAACTTTTGGAATCATTGAAGAAAATATCTTCCTAAATTCATTCTTAATTAATTATTTATGATAAGGTTAATAAGGGTTAAACTAAAATCAGTTTTATCAGTTATTTTAGAAGTGACATGGCAACCTCGCCTTCAGCAGATCATATGGTTTATGAGGTTCGTCAATGCTCCATCTGGTCAGCGGTTCTCAAAATGTGGATATTAAAAAAAATAACTTTCACTAGACTCATCTATATGACGAAATACACGTGCAGTTAAAATATTTGTACTTATTTAAGGTTCATCCTGTAATTACTGCAACACTGAATGAATTTTAAATTACCCGCAGCCATCTAATTATTCTGACCTGGAATATTTGCCATAATGAGTGAACGAATACAGAGAATTCAAGGGTTGCAACAGACAACCGTTAATACATTGTGTGGAAATAATTCATAACTTGTACCTGAGGATAAGACGCTTAGTATTGTTTAATTAACCAACTCAATTTAAATTAATAATATTAGGGAGAGAAATAATATTCACGATGCTCTAAGAGCATGACTGCTGCCACACAATACAGCGGCTTCATTTAGCTGTGTCTGGTAATATCAACAGATAATAGAAACTCCCGTCATAACCCTCTCCGTGTGCGTATAGGTTTCTGATTTCGGTCTTGTGGTGTTTCTGTGTCGAATCACTTACAGAGCGTTAGAGGAATTGCCACCAAAATTCTGTGAAAACAAAAGTTTTGACAAAGTTGAAAAAGAAAATGTATATATCTAAGTTATTCTATAAGATATTTATATAAGGTTGATGTATATACCCACATGTCAAAGGCATTCGACAGAATTTATCATGGCATATTGCTAGAGAAACTATTATCGTATGGTTTGTCATTAAATTGAATTAATCTGTTCATTTCATACCAGAGGGGCAGAAACAGCATGTCATCTACTCAATACGCACCTTCATCTGGAATGCCTCAGGGAAGCAACCCGGGACCTCTGTTATTTAATATGTTTATAAATGACATAGTTAATGTTATAGATGTTCAATGCTTTCTTTATGTAGATTGTTCAAAAATTTACTATAAGATTTTAAACTCAAAGGTGTAAAATACTAACGCCCCCCAGTCGTGACCTCAACACTGTTTGCATATTCGTGATTGTCACCTCAAAAAACATGGCTACAAATTTTAAAAACAATCGATCAATACGTTCTTAAAATATAGCAAAAAATCGAAAACATTTTTTCAACACCCTGTAGAAGGAAGGAACAACAATTGAATAAGGCATGTTGGGCTTAATCGCTTTTTGACGTTAACGATCTGTCCTTAAGCTTAGTAGTACCATTATCAATAACTCACCCTGTATAAACAAATAAAAGAAGCTAATAACAAAATTACACTTTACATATTTATCAAGCAAAGAGGCACCCCGTGCAACCCCAGGGGTGCTGATATGCAACGTAACGGCATTATATTGAAATAAATCGACTATCGAAATTGATTTTACACAGCAATAATGACTGTATGAATAATTTAAGCTTGGTCGATACAACGTCGGAGGTCACTTGGAGTACATACACCGAATATACCCACGAATGCTTATAAATACCGAGTCTTATCGATTCCGTCGCTCAGCGCTGCATATCGCGGGGCTGCACAAAATATAAATTTAGAACGGTTTCGTCGGGCTGAACGTTACCAGCGTCGGACCTTAGTTATGTCTGGAATTGGGACACGCGAGGCTCATCGCCAAAGTTCCAGGTCGACCATGAAGGGGTCTGGCGTTGGGTGTTTGGGTTTATTTTACACCACATATCATTTGTTTCCACATATATCCCGATATAGCAGGCGTTATTAGAAAAACAGCGGAACAGTTTCATCCAAGATAACATATCTCTAGTTTTACTCTCGGTCGATTACGGTCTCGCTTGTAGCTCGCGCGTAACTATCGACATGGTCGATCTTCAATAGTGGTCGATTTGTAGACGTAGTAAGGAATGACCAGTTTAACATAATAAGTAGATAATAAGCGAAACAGAATTCGAGCTCTTTCAGTCAAGTGGCAATGAATTTATAATTAGTTCTAGTTCAGCAGAACGAACTAGACTCGATAAACTTTTTAAGATACGATTTTGAAAATATTATTTTATACAGGGTGTCCGGTAAGTATATGGCATAATTTCGTGAGTGTATACAAGAGGTCAAAATAAGACTAATTTGTCATTTTTTTCCCTAAAGTGCCCCTTAACAGAGATACAGAGCCCCTAAGGGGTATCCCGCGATTTACCTGTATAATTTAATGAAATTTTTATATTTTATGTAGGCCATAAAGGCTCATAAAACCGTACTACAGTACATGTTTTACACTGTCAGGGAAGTCAGGAATGGACTTGCTACCATACTCGTTGGGCCAAAATTTTGACAGGAGATGAAAACTGAATTTTTAAATGCTTTGGTCATTCCTCTTTAAAAAAGGTACTCTACATTTGTTTCAATAAAATTAACCGTTTTCGAAAAAAAATTATTTAATTATGAAGTTTATTAACATACGCTATTTATTTACTGTATTAGAAAGGTAATTTAAGCTAATATAAATCAAATCTCTTACAATTCCCATCAATGAAGTCATATGTATGCTCTCTGATACCAAACATCTAGGTATGCTAATGAACAATTACACAGACAAAGCTCTATTCAATAATTATCTAAAGAAATTAATCTATCTAAATTTACTAACCTGGTTTAATGAAAACACTTTATAAATATCTAACTTCACTTTTGACAGTGGGAACTCGAAAATTCAACCACAATAGATGAGATCTGACCTATTTCTGCATTTTTAGGATTGCTTCTTCAGGTGGTCTCCTTTAAGTTGATTCAAATATCTAACTATAAAAATTATTATATAAATTAAAATTATTTGAAATTAAATATCGGCAATGTCAAAAGTGTTGACTGTCAATGAGTTTTAAATTAAATAAGACAACTACCTACTTAAATAATGTTTACCCTTTATGTAATCTTTTTTTATATATATTGTTAGGTATTAATAATATTGTGTGAAACTAACTACTCTGTGGACTAAAGCCCCAACCAGCGTTGAATTACAGCCACAATATCTACCCATATATTTTTTATTATTAGCTTATGTAACATTTTTTACTGTATTTGAAAGATATTTTAAGCTAATATAAATCAAATCTCCTACAATTCTTATCAATGAAGTCATATGTATACACTCTTGATACCAAACATGTAGGTATGCTAATGAACAATTCCACAGACAAAGCGCCATTTAATAGTCCATTAATTTTTTTTTGAAAACCTTAAAGTTTTTTAAAATTTGACAAGGTAAAAATGTTTTAAATTAAATTATACGTGGGATATTACCATTCTTTTTAAATTCGATCAATGGAAAAGAAAGTTTGATATAATTTTTAGAGTGACTCACCGTTAAATGAACACCTTGTAGTGTTTCAATTTACTTGAACTCATGGTCAAAGAGGACCAATAATAAACCTAAAACATGTACCAAATTTGGTTATTCCAAGTTAAAGTGATTCGGAGATATTAATTTTTTTTCGAAATATTTGGCCCCACCTTGAAGGCCTGTAACTCTGCCCGTGTGCAATTTTTGATATAGGTATGTTTGGTTAAATTACAATATTTTGGCCCCCTAAATATACCTACTTTATATTGGTTCTTATGCAAAACACCCTGAACATACTGTATTATCGTTTGCAATAATAATGACACTCTCTTAAAATAGTTTTTAATCTTCTGGAAGTTCTAAATAGAAATTTCATTAAATCTCTCTTGGTGAGTGAAACAACTAATAACTAATGTTAAAAATTTAATATAGATTTCAATATGAATACGTCAGAAGTTCAAAAGAAAACGCAAAATTCATTTTAGTGATTGTCATTATTATTGCAAACGATAGTACTCTTGACCACAAATACAGGTACATATTGATTTTTATACAGGGTGGCGCATCCAAAACGAAACAGAGGCATTTTCTGGCAGCTCAGTTCTCTTTTTGAAAAACGCTCAGACCCGTCGATTTTGTTTTCGAGGGAGACACAAAATTGGCATAAAATCACGTTTACAGGTGCAGCCCCCTAGGCGGGGATGGCACCACCCCTAAAATCTTAAATGGGAAGGGGGGTCGAATGATACATCACTTTAAAGGCCTTTCAATTCCTTTTATAATGATGTAAAATACCATGTACTTCAGTTCAGTAGTTCTGGAGATCTTAAAAGCTTAAAGTAGACTTTAATACATGATCATTAGTGGAGATCAAGTAATGCATTAAATTGGGCAGCAAAGTAGTTTAAAAATGAATAAATGAGAGTAGTTATTATTGTAATGCAGTTTCAACCCTTTCTGCCGTGGAATATACCATGGTTAATATATAAAGCGTTAAAAGATATTTTAACAACAAAGTTTGGTCGTATCAATCGCAAACCATATACTAAATTCCTATTTAAACTAAGTACAAGGCATTCCATTCTTATCTTTCTTCAAGAAAATAATTAACACACCACCTTTTTTTGTCACAAAAATCGCTCCAATCGCTATTTTCAACACTAAAATAATAAACAAACCATGGGTGTAGTGAACTAAGATTAAGTAAATGCTTTTACTAAAATTTCTTTAAATAAGTACAAACTAATCTGATGTACCTATTAAAGTCTACTTTAAGCTTTTAATCAATACATCTCCAAAACTACTGAATTGAAAGACCTTTAATGCGATGTATCATTCGACCCCCCTTCCTATTTAAGATTTTAGGGGTGGTGCCATCCCCGCCTAGGGGGCTGCACGTGTAAACGTGATTTTATGCCAATTTTGTGTCCCCCTCGAAAACAAAATCGACGGGTCTCAGCGTTTTTCAAAAAGAGAACTGAACTGCCAGAGAATGCCTCTATTTCGTTTTGGATGCGACACCCTGTATGTAAATTTACTGTAATTTGGTAAAAACTATTTTAGTTGTTTTCTCTACATCTAGTCACTTATTTCTATTATTTATAAGTCCTTGTTGTGCTTGTTCCGCATTTTTTTCTCGTTCCTAATTCAAACGGAATAGTCAAGTAGCCTCATTAGCAAATGTAGGTCACGCTGCCCCATAAGTCTCGATACGGACGCCATAATGCCATTTCTAGGAGATCTCAAACTTTCTAAGCTGCACTTCTCCACACTTAAACAAGCCAGCGGTAATTTCCTCACGGTTACTATTGTTGATTTAGCTGGAATGCTCCGCCGTTACTTTTCTGACGCTCTCTAGAACTTTTTTCTATCGATTTCTCGGTCAAATGAGTTTTTTCAAGGCGAATGTTCCAGGTATAAGCTTTAAATTTGGCTGCAGCGCCTACGTATGTCAGTTGGTACAATAAATCTGGCAAGTGGCAAAAAACTGAGGCCGGATCGTGATACGAATTCGTTTCGTAGATACAGGGAGTTTTAAAAAATTAAGTGCAGAAGGTAAAATAAACAAAATACGATTTGCAGCGTTGCAGACAGAAAGTGATTTTGGAAGTTTTTGATACAAACAAGGAACGACAAATGACATTTTTAACCCAGGTACATGTCACAATTCATTGAATAACCAACATGTTTGTGTCAAAAAATATCTTATTGTATATTAAAACATTCGCAACAAATTGTATTTAAACTAAGTATTACAATAGTATATTAAACAACAAGGTTTGAAAACGACTCTTTGCACATGAGCGAGACTAAAGTCGAGCGAGTGTGTAAAGAGTTTTTTAAACGAGTTTTTTTACGATACTGTTTATACGACTGCAAACAGAGACCACAAAAACCAAATTTTAATTTAAATCGTTTTTATTACTAAAATTGGCAACGCATTAACAAAATAAATTAAATACAACTTTTAATTTAACTCATTTTTATTAAGAAAATTGCTAACGCATTAACAAAAGAAACTAATATTTAATATTTATGGGAACATTTGAACATTCCTTCAAGGTTACGCTGGGAAAAGCAGTATTATTGAGCACCTTGTTTTCGGTAAGAGATAATATTTTTGGTGTCGTGTTTTTAGTGCAGTGTTTCAGCGTGCGGTCGTTGTTTTCTTGTTGTATTTCTCAAACAGTCATCAGCGTAGCCTTCGGCAACTGTACTGGATTTCCACCATCCATGGCGTTTGAGTGCAAGCAGATTTGAGCCAGAATTGACTAAAATTGTGGCCGATGAACGCCGAAAACAATGTCCCGTTCTGTATTCTCTAGCATCAAAAACTTGGCGATTTCCCTAGCCATGTTTCCAATTTTGTTGATGTCAACGTTTTGGCTTAAACATTTTCCGTTTTTAAAGTTTAAAAAAAACCTGCCTGTCTTCAGATTAGGAGGACGAAGAGCACAGTACTTTTTAAGATAGTGTAAAGGTTTCCTGTAAATTGTAAAACACCTTGGTACCTTTGTTTTTGTATTCTTCAGTTTAATCAGCATAGCACCCACAGCGATCTAGTCACCTCGATTCAAGTACTGACGCCTTAAACCGCGCGATCACTGACCATGTCTTCTATTTTGAGATAACATAACTCCTCCCTTCGACATGTCCCAGATAGTCCAGCCAGCCACCATTGATAAGTAAATATTTGTCGTCTGATGCTTTCGTCAAAAACCGGCAAAAATCATCTTCTGTGAGGATTTGGGACGTAGTTTTCGGATTTTCGTTTGATTAGCGCTTGCAACTTTTTATAGTTTCCAAGATCTATGTTGTGATTGGCACTTAACGTTGATTTGAGAATCGAAAAAATCGTCTATAACGTCGAAGACTTATATTTCTTAGATAGTTTTTCAAAATACACCATTACAGCGTTTTCTGAGAAAGTTTGGACATTTTTGGCTAGTCGCCAGTCCATAAATCGGCTTAACTCAGCTTCATACCTGCTTCTGGATTTTGTGGGCAGCAGTTCCGAACATATTTCTCTTCAGAATCACACATTTTCACACCCAAACTTCGGGAATTCAACAATTTTTGACGTATCTAATCAACAAAATAAAGGAGCCGTGACGGCTATGAAACTCAGTCAACTTGAAACATTGCATAATTTGAGTGACAACATCAAACAAAAATCACAATCTGGAGAGGCGTGTGCAAAGATGACATAACCGTGGCAAAATATTTAGCACACGGCGTGTGCAAAATACCGTTTTCAGAGCGTGTTTTCCGTGTGCAAAACCCCCTTTTGCAAGGCAGTGGTATAAAAATTATTTTACTAAATTAATTGTAACATTCGATTGGTTATAAGCGGCACCAGAAATTGTTGATCCATGCTGAACATCCTGCGTAGAAATGGTAACGTTTTTAGTACTAGAGTTTGGCATTTCGCCAGATATTTTTGTGGAAATTTTAACCCGAGAATCTGTAGACTAGTCCGCGGAGTAGTTGTTTCCTGCAGTATCATTTGTAGATTTAATGACGCGTCGCTTAGGACGAGACGTCTGTATTTAAGTACCTCCTGCAATGTAGGTCGCTTCCTGCAAGTTGAGCCGCTTAGGTGGAGTAGGAAGTAGCAGACCACTTATATCTCACATACTATTGTTTGTTTGCTTGACTTTAAGTTCTGTTTCACTTTTTTAAATCCATAATATTGATTTTCCGATGTCGTTAGTCACATTTATTCCGTATGTTGGCATAAATCAGTGTTTTAACAATCTCTTCGTATTGTACTACTTTTTATGTAGTGACAGATGAGCCATCCTGTACCCTCGCATCTCATTTGCGGTAGGCCATGAAACAAGTCGGAATAAATGGACAGATTATGCGCGGACCAAACACAGGAATAACATTAAAATTGATCACATCTCGGCATCGAAACTGCAAGAACATGCCCGGCATGAGAAGAGCCATAAAGCAGATTGGACGCATGTAAAAGGTATTGAGGTATTCAGGCCTGCGATCCCCAAAGTGGTGGCAATAACTCACTGCAGAAGGTACATTTTTTCTTGGGGGGATTCGAGGTTGGCCGAAGCCGGCGCCGTTGCATAATCGATCAATTGACCTGTACGATCTGATTTCTGGGCTATCCGACCATCCGTTAGGTGCATACTAAAGTATTAGTGTTTATCTTTGGAATTACGGGCTGCTTTGGAGTCGTTTCCTTTTCTGAAGGTGATTAATAGCTTTCGAAACGTTGGCTTAACTAATTCAGGTTTCAAATAGGTCCAAAAAGGTCCAAAGGTAATATCTGTCAACAATAGTATATTATGATGGACGAGAATAAGTGATACTTTATGTCACATGCGAAGCAGATACAGTATCTTATTCTTCGAACATCATGTACTATTTTTTGTTCAAACGTTATATATTCTAACTAAAATGATTAAAGTAACTAAGAAAAAAAACGAAGATTAAATCTTTAACTTATTTATCTGTATGTACGGTATATACAGGGTTCACTGTAGCTAAGTACAAATACGAGTATTTTAAGAGGGGATAGAGAAAATTAAGAATTAACGGAATCACCCTTCAAAAAAATTCCAAACTTATTTATAAAGCGAAAATTTTTTTTTAGAAATTATATTTAATCCTTATTTAACGCCGCCTATGCGACTTGTTCGGCACACGTTTATAGAATCAGAGTAGGTAACGTAGGCAGCTAGCAACACGACCGTAAAATTTCCAGTCAAGTCATAATTTAATTCCTGTGTTTACCATGTGCTTACGTTGTAGTTTTGTGTTCTTCTTCAGTTTTTACTGCCTTTTATAGTTATGAAATAAAGAAATTTGTGTTGGGTGCAGATACTTTCCCACCCACAAACTAGTTCGCCGATTTGGTTTTCTAGGTTATGGCACAAAACTGCCACGGGTACATTAAAAAATCTTCTATTATCTATTCCTTTCGTTCGATTTTGTTATAGTAAATAGGTATTTTATCTAGCTGTACCTACAGGAAGTGTGTTTTATCGGTAGTGAATGGTTATAATGAATGAAAATGTAGTTTTGCCAGTTTGTAACGAAATAATGAAAAACGAATGCAAAATAGTGGAGCTAACTGGATTAACTGTTACCTACCTAACTACCAGATATTATTACTAATAAGAATGTCAATTTTTTGTCGTTTTTGCATTTATAAATGCTGCAAAAAACGACGGCATGGGAGGGGGGAATTGTAGTTTTATGTATGGATCTAAGCCATCTCAGTCAATGCGTATTATAGGCGCCAACTTTTCGTAGAAAAAGAGCCCCAAACAAAGAAAAATTAAGGAAATAGTGATACTTCAGATACCAACTGATCTGTGGTTGACGGGGTGAAAACGGGTGAGATAAAAGCAGGATTTTTTTAAATTTCGATATGTCATAATTTTTTTGTTTTGATAACATTTTTTACATTTCTTGTAAATACGCCTTTCTTTTAAATTCAAGTTTTAAACAGAGGTTTACAATGCTGAAAAGATCCGACTCTACATAGCTTTGTTCTGGAGTTTAAAAACACAATTAGCCGTTGGAGCATTACCTCACAAAACCACTCCATAACTTATAAATGAGTGCATAACGCCATAATAGGCGATCACCAACGTTACATCGAGTTTTCTTATTAAATATACCGGGCTTGAAAGTTCTTTACAAACACCTTCAATGTGGTGCGCCAACTATCAATTTCATCAACCCCAGTTTTACATGCATCATCATATAAATAAATACTAGAAAATATAATGATTTGTATTTTTTCTTTGTTTAGCTTATGGTTATTTGAAGTAAACCATGATTTGGCTTCAACTAGAACATTTCTTATGTTTATGAGAACATATCAATGTCGTGTCAATTGCGAATAAGATATACCCATCCGGATAAATGTGATACTATAAGTCATTAATATAAATAACAAATAGCAGTGGCCCCAGTACGGATCTCTGAGGAATTCCATGCCGAATAGAAGGAAACACATTGCGTTCTATTTAAATATGATCTAATCAATTCTAAAGGAATACCACGTATGCTATAAAAATAGAGTTTATCCAAGCGAACTTTATGAGAGATACAGTCGAAGGCTTTGCTTAAGTTACACAACACTGCAGCTGTAAACGTACCGCGTTCGACACCATTGACTACGCCATCAACAAGATCAAGAACTGATTTTTAGTGAAAGCACTACAATTACAGAGAGATCCCTAAGTTAGCTGAACATTTTAACATTAAATCGGATAATTTTTTCCTAATATAATTAAAAGCTTCAGGTAACTTTTAAGGCAAAGAGTCAAAGTAATAAAAAATCCCCGATCATTTCTCCAGGGCTTGCCCTTGTTTGGTTTTAAACTTTACAAATTACAACGCGACGACCGCTAAAACCCCTACATTTTTGGGGGCTAATTAAAATTTATCAGCCCCTCGCCGAATCATTCCCAATCGGCGTACTTAAAACTTCCGCAATGGCACATTTACGGTTTAACTTTAAAGAAAGACCAACTACTTTGTATGCCGGTGGGTCCCTGCGACGACACCTGATAATGGGGTCGGGCAAAGACGGGACATGCAAATTTGGGGGCGCGCCGTCGTTAAACACGTGTGTCTGCAGTTTGACGATCTAATATCGGCCTTTTGTCCGCTCCACGGAGACCACTTAACGGGGAAGACAATTAAGCCTTACGAGGACCGAGTATTGGCCCGAGTTCCGGGATGGATGTTTCCGACAGGCGGCGTACACTGAAATCTGGGCAGATCGTACAGGGTGGCCCATTTTTGTTGCCCTCGATCAGATATGCACAATTTTTTTCAATATTTGCTATTAATAATCTGGCCACCCTATATGCAGATATTCTGCCAAACTACTCTTAAAATGTACTTAAGAAACATCTTGTTTAATGTACCCAGTTATTTTTTTCTCTGCTTGCTTTAGAAAAGTAACGAATAAATTCATGTTTGAAGATTTTAAAATTTAATTTTCACAGTACTGAAAAAGATAATGATTATGTAAAAAATCGACTCTATTAAATGTTTAAATTGTGCACCGTTGGCTCCCTGACAGTAGCCAAGGCGATTAATAAATTCTTTTTGGACATTATCAATAACTTCAGGTATACGATGTATCTCGTGAATAAATCTTGCTTTTAAATCTTCTAAATTAATCGGTCTAGTAACGTATACTTTGCTTTTTAAGTATCTCCACAAGAAATAATCTAGGGGTCTCAAATCAGGCAATCTGGCTGGCCACTCAGTCGGCCCCCTTCTCCCTATCCAACGATTCGGGAACAGCTCATCTAAATAAGTACGGACACAGGTGTTGCATAATGGGGAGGTGCACCATCTTGTTGAAAGAAAATGTCATTTCTTGGAAGACCATGTCCCTCTATATCTGGATATAAAGTTATTAGTTCAGGAATGAGGTCGTCTCGAAGAAAATCCAAATATCCAGTTAGGTTGACGTCAAAGAAATAGGGACCCAGAATTCTTCCGTCGACTATGCCGCACCACGCATTTACTTTCTGGGGACTTTGAGTGTGATACTCCATCATCCATCGGGGATCCTCGATAGCCCAATAACGGCAGTTTTCTCTATTGACGTGGCCGTTCAAAACAAACGTAGTCTCGTCAGAAAAAAATACGTTTTTTACGAAATTATTATCATTATTGCATAGCTCTTGCATTTGCTCGCAGAATTGATTTCGCCGATCAAAGTCGTCTTCAGATAGCTCATGAATAAGGATGATACTTTGCTTTTTTCATAATTTTGTGAACTGTGGACGCTGCCATATTGAAATCAGAAGCCAATTGGTTAAGTGTTGAGTGATGATTTTCTTGTATTACCAACAAAACATTAAGCTCATCATCTACTGATTTTGACGGTCGACCAGATTTAGGAAGATTACGAACATGTCCAAGTTACGTTATTTCGGCTCAATATTGCTTACCGTGCTTTGGCTAATGAGATGTCGATCAGGATCAGTTTCATTGAACAATTCAACTATTTCTTTTTGAGTGCGCATCCTGTCTCCAAATCCGATCATGCAAAGAATTTCAATTCGTTCTCGTTCAGTTAATTTAACTTTTTTTTTTATAAAATGACAAAGTTACTACTCAATAAACACTTCAAATGCACTGCTTTTGCTAAACAAATGATAAGAACTAAAGAAATAACTCAAAAAACTATTTAATACAGTACGATTTCAAGTTTTTATCTGACAGCAATAAAAAACATTCACCGTCGCTAAAGCTACTGTCAGGCAACCATGATTTTTGACGATGCGTATGTGAATGATACGCTCTTTCAAATGGCATGGTCAAAAAAATTGCCGATGACGTCATATCTCGAACAACGATGACGTCACAAATATGGGTCTATGTCAAAGAGTGCCTTTTTTAAAAACAAAATCGACGTGCCAGGGGATTCTTTCGAAAACTTCTCAATATCAAAAAATAATGAATTTATTCGTTACTGTTCGAAAGCACTGTATATATGAAGGCGAAGTCCGCATTCCAAAACGCTTGCTGGGCCACCGGCAACCAAAACCCGTTTCGAAAAAATCACTCGCAAATCCCGTCAAAAATCCCACCTGTCCGGCGCCCCCATCGCCGTCGCCGGGGCGGCCCCCACCCTGCGCTCTCGGCCTGCCGGAGGACGGCGGCGCCATCGACCTCGTGACGCAGACGGCGCTTCCGTTGCACGCTTGCCGCTCGCTCGCGAAGTCGCCGCCGAGGAACGACGACGAAGGCACGTGTGCGGCCGCCCGCGATCACGAGTCCTTCGCGAACAAGCAAGCATCGCGCCCGACGCAGTGGTCTTGATGTGGGTGCTAACCGCGTGGATGACCGTGGTGTAGGCCTCCAGGTAGGCAGGGGTCGGGGAACCGGAGAGGATACGCTGGAAAATCTGGCGGAAGCCCCCAAAGTTATCCCTCTTGTAGGAGTGTTGGAAATATTTATTTATTTTGCTCGATTTTGGAATATTTGTCAGTGCAAAATTAAGATAAAAAAGCGTGATAAATATTATTACATCATTAAAAAGTCCAATAATAATTTTGGGGATTTACTTATACCTATATTTTTTTCATATTCTAAATTTATAGAACAAATCTCAAGTTTCCCATAAAAAAATATTATTCCTCTGTTGTCACAAAATGTTTCTTTATACATTTTTTTCATTCGTTAATTTGACAAAATTAATTTATATTAAATTTTACGAGTATATAATAAAATAAATAATTTAGAAAATAAAGGAATTTTGGACTGGGTTTAGCTGTATTAGGAAAAAGTGAAAAACTTTTTTGAAATTATCTGAAATAAAAACAAGAAAACACTATAGACAAAAACAAATTTGACTTAGTACCTACTACCATGCTATATTATATACATAATTTTTCATATGTTTACACGTTTTTTACTTATCAACGTTCGTATTGTACCGTTTTTTAAAAGTCCAATAATAATTTTAAGGATTTATTTATACATATAATTTTTCATATTGTAAATTTACAGAACAAATCTCAAGTTTTACATAAACAAAGTAATTATTCCTCTGTTGCCGTCACAAAATATTTTCCCATCAATAGCTTTATTTTCATTCGTCATTTTAACAAAATCAATGAATGCAACATTTTACGAATAAGTAATAAATGAAATAATTAAAAAAGTCAAATATTCTTAAGGCTGTTGCAAATTTATTTCAATAAATTTTGGACTGGGTTTGGATGTATTGGGAAAGAGTTGAAAACTTTTTTGAAATTACCTTAAATAAAAACTAGACAACACTAAACAAGGAATTTTACTTGCTACATACTTACCTACCACCATGTTATATTATATACATGATTTTTTTTTCATATATTTATATATCCCTTACTTTCAACGTTCAACTATTCTTTTGACATACTTGTATATTCGGTCACATTAAAGCAAATATTTTGTTTTAAACAGGGAAACAAATACAGTGTCTGACAGTGCAAGCAAATCAGTAGAAAACTATCTCTGTTGCATTATATTCTGTTTTTTTGTTCATTATTAGTATTTTCTTATATACAACTAAAACATATTTTCTGATGTAATTTTAAGCATTTAATAATTATATGATACTAAAAAATTTCAAACTTCCTTCATATAACTTTTCAAGTTTCTGCTACTTATTAAGAATACTTAAAAATTTACTACACATAAACAAACACATAAATCTTTATGCTGATAAAATAATAGCAAATGTATTACACACTAAGAAAACTACTTTTGCTTCATTTACTAATTTGATTTTGTTGCTATGATTATTTTTATCATTATAATTTTTATAATGCCAGTAATTTTTAACATTTTCCAGTTTCAGAATTTTAAAAAATACTAAGGAGATTTCTGTATTTGCTCCCAAAATAATAGTAAATATAATACACTGAGAAAACTACTGTTGTTAAATTTATCAGATTTCACACCAATTATTCCAATTGTCTGTTATTCTCCGTTAATTTTTCCAACACAAGAAGAACCCCATCTTAATTTTCGGGTTAGTTGATGGTCTAGTACTGTAAAATGTGTGGTGTCGGGATTTTCTTGTGGCTATTGGGCCTACTGGGTCTAGTGGGTGGTAGCGAATTTCCTGACAGAGAATGCTGTGACTTACCTTCTCCACAACCGACGACGACGACTAGTTCTTCCACTGAACCAGTTACTGGGCGATCAGGTGAGGATTTACGTTAACATTTGGTACCAACACACTAATTTTATGTTTTATTAACATATTTTGTTAGTTATACATACCAAGTGAAAATGATAAAGGCAAATATTAGAATATTAGTAAAAAAAAACAGTTTTTTTTGAGTGTAGAATTACTTTGGTAACAAAACAACTTATTTCAAATATGTAAAATTGCTATAATATCTCTGGTGAATTATTGTATGTATCTTTGACCTACAAAATGTACTCATTCTTTGTACATTTTACTAGAATTCTATTTAACACGTACACAATCGGCATGTTACTATTTATATAGCACGAAATTATGCATAGGTTAACACGATGATTACGTACGAAGCTCTTAATGGATGCTTTTGGAAGAATTATCGATTTGTTTATTTATAGTATAATTAATTAAAGCATATTTTGTAGTTTGTATTTAGCACACATTTCACGAGTTTTTATGAAAGAACGCGTTAAAAGCCGCAACACAATATGTAGTAGATCAATGTCGTATAGAAGGATCATTTCCAAGTAAATTTCATGAATATGGATACTTTAGAATAGCTCGCAGAGTTTAATTTAAGAGACAAACGAGATTGTTAAATTAATTTGAATGTTGTGTTGCAGAAACTATTCGTATGGAATTGATAATATTTTACCTACGGATGTCGGATTGTCATAAGTCGTATTTTTGAAATCAGGAAAAAATAATAATTCCAAAATTCAATAATACACAAGACGTTCCATTGAAAAATATATTATTACTTCTTGTAACTCTCAACTTCTGCACACCACTATGCTTTCATTAACTTATTAAAGGGGTTCAGTTACAGCCATATAACTTTTATTTCAGACTTTATGTTGTATCTCTAATAATAACGATAATAAGGAATGGTCTAAATATAATTTAATGACACTGTACAATAAAACCTGCATTCGTGAATATGGAATACTTACCCCAGAATTACGGTAATATGTTGTCTAACTGTGTATTATTAACGGGTATTATTTAGGTAAACAATACTACAATTTTACATAAACATTGTGCAACAAATTACATATAATAATATAACCATCAAAAACACACACGTTCAAATTTAAGAAAGAAAGAAAATATCACTGAATTGTATACATCTTGACGTGAGTAATTAATTTTCTTTTAAAACTTTTTCTTGTAGTAGATCTTTTAAAAGTTTCAAAAAAGAAAACAGTTCTATTGCGGGTAAGATAATTATAAACTTCATTTACATATTTAAATTTACTACCCACATACTTAGGCAACAGTCCATTTCTTATTTTATAAGTTAAAATTAAATATCATATACACAATTATTTGATGTACATTCATAAAATTAAATGTATTTAATATTGTTTGAATTGGTGAGTAGTTATTACACAGAGACATAATAACTTTTGACACTTTACTGGGTTGTAATGCGCATACTGGTACTGTCTGTTCAAAACTCTCTTTGAATTTTATGAAGCAACTAAGGCATTGTCTAGACAATGCTAGCATGAGTTGTCTATTTTGCGGTAATACACAGTGTGGTGTCATATGCCATAATTCTTTGGGGTAACGCGCCCAAATCATATAAAGTGTTCTACTTGCAGAAGGCAGCTGTGAGGATCATAGACAAAACCCATTATGATACCTCTATTTCAAAAGTATGAAATTTTGCCGATACCTTGTGTGTATATACTAGAAACAATTTTATATATTCATAAAAATGTTAATAGTTTAAAATCTCATTCCGATAGACATGACTATGACAAGGCACAAAGACAAGCTCATACCCTCTGTCTGTCGTTTGCGCATTACTCAGGTTAATAAAATAGACAATTATATAACAAATTTGTCAACATACATAACAACTTAAATGTTAAATCATTAACATATGTAACAATTCAGAAGCTTGTAAAGAATTTTCTTTTAAATCATTGTTTTTATTCTGTCAATGAATATAAGATTTTATACCTTGATCATGTAGATTTTATAATATTGATGGTCATCTTTTTTATCGTTCATATATTGTGGTATTTACTTTAATTGTGACATAAATGTACTAGTGTATGTATTGTCTATCTATCTATGTATCTATCTATATATCTATGTCTTAGTTCAAAGTAGAAGGTAAACTCGTATTTACATAATTCAGTATCTTACCTTATCAATAAGACGACAAGAAACACACAGTTACGGTAACAATTGATTTGTCATTAACCAGTCGCTGATATTATCCTCGTGTATGGCTAAGGATGAGTGAAATCAGCGTCGCTCCCGAAATTTTCAAAATTCCAATACCCCACGCAGAAGGAATGCATCGATCACAATTAGAACGACGTCCGATTCCTGCCCGAACGGGCCGATGGCTGGCCATTTATCTTCCTCGTCCCGGCGCCTCCGCCCGTTAATCAAGCTCTTGTTCGTCTTACTTATTCACGTGTTCTATCGCGCCGCTTATCTGTGTAACGAGGCTGCATTAGCCCATCGATTCCGGCGGCCAATCAATTTATTTTTGCGCCGAATGCCCGCCTGCATCTCGGCCCAAGTCGAAGAGGCTTGGATCGGCGATGTCGTCTGCTTAGATCCATTTGGTAATGGAATTCTTGAGCGAAACTGAACGAGACGGAAGATTTAATTCGTAAAGTCGGAGACCGTAAGTGGCTTATGATGGAAACTATTTATTGTCCACACCTATACCAATACTAGGAAATTGTTTATAACTAGTTTAAGTGTTTCTTTAGTTTTATTGGGTTTTTGCCACACTTCTGAAAAAATAAAAATTAATTAAATAAGCCCTTGCGCTAAACGGATCTGTCAAGGGTTATTTTAAAAAAAATAAGTTTGCCTAACCAAAAAAATCTCACACTGAAAAAAGCAGATAAGTAAAAAATAACAAAAATCACTTCACTATCGCGCACTTCCGTATTTTTGACGTTTCGAAAAACTCTCTGATTTCGTTCTCAAAATAGTAGTAAAAATATTAAACGTATGTCAAGTTTGACAGTTTAAAATTTGTTTATCTGCTTTCATAGAGATGTTAAATGATTTTTATTTTATTGTTACTTACTTCTTCTTGATACAATTGTAGCCAACAATGATCGATGTTTACTGAACAGTTTGACACACACTTACAGGGCTAGTTTTGCCATAAGGCGGGTGAGGCGACCGCCTCAGGCCTCCGATTTTTACCGGCCTCATAAAAATTCGGCTTCATACAAATTAGTTTGGCCCGAATTTGAAACAATGGAAGATGCTGCATTAAAAATTTCTGAAACCAAAATTTATACAGATATTGGACGCAAAAACATTTGCCGACGAAAATAGAGAAAATGAAGTTACATTACGCGGAAAAGATGCATTTAGAGTTAATACATTTAATGTAATTTCTGATAATTTAATTAACGAATTAGAAAGAAGAGTATCTAGTTATTCTGATGTGTATAATAATTTTAAATGTTTCTTTTCCGACAGTAAAAGTGACCAATTAGAATCAATAAAAAATTTAACATTAAAATACCACAATGATATTTCTACAGATATAGATATTATTGAAAATGAAATAACGCATTTTATACAATTTTGTCAAGATTCATGCGAAGAGAAATACGGTTCAAGAAAAATATATATTGATTATTAAAAATAGATAGAATAGATAGATAGAACATTTCCAAATATAATGACTCTTCTTCAAATATATTTAACTCATCCTTTATCAAATGCGTCCGCTAAACGATTTTTTCATGCTTTAAAAGAATAAAAATTATCTACGCTCGACCATGTCCCAAGAGTGATTGCAATCACCGGCCATATTAAATATAGAGGCAGAGATTTTAAAATCCATTGATTGTAATGATGTAATTACAAAGTTCGCTGAAGAAAAATCAAGAAAAAAGAAATTGCATTAATGTAAATTTCGCTTTTTATAATTAATTTTATGTTATTATAGTATGAGACTGTGATTTTAGCTTCATGTAGGTACTGACTGAATAATAATTATTTTTTTTAATCCTTTGTAGGTACAATTTTTTTTTATTTTTCGTACCGTGACTATTTGTATTTTATGATTTTTTAAATATAAATATACATTATATTTACATTTATGTACTAATCTTTTTCTTCTGGATACCTTTATATGGCATATAATCCCCCCTACCCCCCGCCACTGGCCTCTAATTTCCTTCCGCCTTAGGCCTCCAAATTTGTAAAACCGGCACTGCACACTTATCTCCGTTCAACAAAATAGTCGCGGTCATAATGTTTATTGCATTCACAAGGTATACTGTAGATGCAATTTTTTGAATTTTGTATATCATTTTTTGGACGCATTTTAGACAAAAATGAAATTTATTACCGATTCTCCTTAACTTTTCTGATAATATAGGAATGTATGGAATTTTTATTGTATGATTAATTTCTTTTATTTGTTTTAAAGTGTTCGTGTTATCTGTAATATTTTTTAATGTTGACAAAATTTGGAGGGTATTTATTAAAACATTTTTAATAAATTTTAGTTCGTTATTAAAAATATCATTGTTTGATGAAATTAATTTTGCTCTATCATATAAACATTTAACAACACTTTTCTTAATATCGATGTGATGGTTAAATATCTATTGCTGTGAATTTGTTTTCTATAAACACTTGTTTCTACCTGCGTCTCCTAATAATATCGACAAGAAATAAAAAATATAATTCATGTTATTGTTTTATTGTCCACAATTGTACCCGTACTAGAGAATTAATTATATTGATTAAATATGTTTGCCACAAAACATAATACACGTAAATACATTTCTTACGATCGTTTCACAATTTTGGTAATATGAAAAACCCAAAAATAGTTTATTACTACAACTGGCAAGACATGAAATTGTTGTGTTGATGGTTGCATAGCTAATGTGCAGGATAATGTCTGACATTTTGATTGTCATATCATCAAAACTGAGTGTTGTTAAAATGGATTTCGTGTAGATTAAAAAAAATATATAAATATAAAGCCAATTTGAACAGTACATATTTCTGATTGCCACAATAAATAAATAATAAATAATCATCTATAATTTGTAAATAAAAGTTTTTCTTTAAATGCGCGATAAATAAATGCGCGATAAATTTATACACGTACCAACGCTATACGCTATATACTATAATTAATTTAAATCGAAAACTTTTTATGTGTAAATACAGCTGTAACAATTGGATAAAACTAGCTTAATCTAGCACTTTAAATTTGCTGATTATATTTTCTTCCGACAATTATTTTGTTTCTAGTAATATTACAATAGTTAGTTAGGCAACCAGAATAACAACAACGTATGTTACAATTCATCATTAGACTAGTTTCATTCAAAACAGCGTTCTAATTAAATTACGATAGTGACAGGCAGTTACGTACCCACACATTTTTTTCTTTTGTAGTCCACCACGCAGCCTCGTAATTCCGTCAAGCACGTGGCGGCAGACCGCCGTCGTTACGCACAATTGCGGCTGAATAATTCAGCGGCAAAATGACGCGGGCCGATGGGATTCAGCCGGCTGTGCTCGGATGTCTGGCAGGTGCTTTAATAATGCACGGCGCTTCGATTTTGTGACCCAGACCGATGGCCGAGCTGCAACGTAACCGTAAATGGATAAACGACGCCATAGAGACGGCCGTAAGGACGCGTCGTAATAAAGGAAATGAAGGAATATTCAGAAAAGCCGTCGCGGGGCCCGTTCCACACGAAGAGAACGGGTTTGTTTGAATTTTACAAATCAAATCGGTTCCAAAGACCCAAAAATGAAGGATAAGTGGTTAAAGCAAAGTTTTCAGAATTAAAATATAAGTTACCGCACTCAGCGCGACGCCTTTGAAAAAGCGAGACCCCAAATGGTCCAAGGACTGGCGTATACGAGGGTGATTCAGTAATGAATATTGTTCCTGGAGTTACGAAAGTAAACTGACAATCATATTGATTGTCATCGATATTAACATTAATAAAATTAAAAATAAATACATTTTTGTAACTATTTTCCGTAAAATGACGTGATAAATAATGCCTAATTACCCTGCTATGTCGTTTCATAAAAAGCTGGACACCTACCCAATAATAAAAACTGGTTGAACAATTTTATTTCAATTGCAGTAATTACATATCGTCAGTTTGAAACAAGACTGCCATAACTCAAAAAATGTAAATTTTCAGGAGAGCTCAGTAAAGTTTTATAAATAATCTTACTCTAAATATTGGAAAATAAATAAATATATAATGTTTGAATCATGTTAAAATGTTTGTGTGGATAGTTCTGAGTATTTTTAATAACATTTTTTGTTTACTTTGGGTTTTCGCACTTTGTTATCGTTATTTTTGTTAAATAATTCCGAGTTGTGACTCTCTTTCACATATTTTTTTACAAGTTTTTCAACATGAGTTTAGGTAATAAAATTAAATACATTTCTAATAAACTAAATTATTTTATTAAAGTAGACTAAAATAATACAATTTTAAAGATTATTATAAAAATATTTATAATACTGCGCAAAATATTACGGTTTATTGTATGAAATGGGAACAAAAAAGATACTTAGCTTATGAGAATTACTGGTCTATTTAAAGATGTGACAGTTTTGCATAGATATACACATATATAAACTAGTTTCTTATTGATATTATTTCGACTTGTGACACTCTTTTCCAAAATTTGCTCATCTCATCTCATTAAACGTCACAGCACGACTAATTGTGACAGTTTTATCTAAAGCACAAAACGAATGTTGGAGATGTGACATTTCAACACAGCGCCATTCGACGGTTATTAAGCAAAGTTTACTTATAACTCTTTTACCCATAAAAATATGCAATATTTGGAGGTGATACACCACTAAATCTTAAAAAATGAAAATTTTGAGTAATGACTGTCTTGTTCTAAACTGACGGTATATGTATCAAGTCACAAAAAATATTGTATTAGTGAAATTTGAAAAATAAAAAACAAACGTAGAATTTCTAAAACATATATTAATACATGTAATGCATAGTAAACTAACTACTAGTAACTTTATAATATATATTTTTTGTAGATTCTTGAGAATATTAAGTTATTCAATAACGCTACATATTTTATTACATTTTAAGTCTTGATTGATGAATTTTTAATGAAATACCTATAAAATAGTCGAAAATAAAGTCATTACACGGGTGATATATAATTTTTAGAAATTCACAATTGTTTGCCAAATAACTCCTGACATGCTAATTTGTTAAATATGTACAAAAACATCCTCCATTGCTATTATGTAATCCAGAATGTCTAGATAGTACAGTTATAAAAAATTCTTATTAAGGATTGGGCGGAATTATAAAATTTAAAGTCTGTTGTAAAGAGAATTGTAAGAGCTTTCAAAATAAATATTACTCGACCTCCAATGCTATTGAAATACTTTGGGGTGATGTTAACCCTTGCCTGGGGGTAAAAGTGGTGGAGTCAAAAATACCAGCAAAGAATGTCCGTTTTTCTACAATCTTGACGCAGTTCCTGAAAATGGCTCTGTGTCGTTTTCATTTGGCCGCCCTGCGTTATTACTCTGTAGCTTTGTAAGAATTACAGTCGACATAACATAATTTTCAGTGTAGAATTGAACACATAAACCTTTTTTGGTTAGTGAAACCAGCCAGTCTTACTTCATCTACCTGATAGAAATGTTTTTCTCAGTGTATATGCAGACGGCAACCACCCTCCTTATTTAAATTCTGTAGCATATCGGGCATATAAATGGAATAAACAAAAAAATTAGGAATAGCAATGCGCTCAAGTTTCCACTAAAGACTTCAAAGCGTGCAGTAATAAGGAACAACATTTATAATTCCACTAGAATGGGTAAGAGCTACGAAAACTTATTCGCCGCGTATTTTATTTTAGACAGGATCGGCTTTGGAGGCCCCATCAAACAAAGAGGGCAGTGCCATCAATTATTTGACATCATTAATATTTCAATACCGAAAATCATCGCATATTAATTGCTGCAGTAGGGATAGAGGGGTACCTATGAATCTTTTTTTAAAAAAAGTATAGGCGAATTGACATTTTGCAAATGTTTTCGACAAATATGAAGAAGCGTTCAATTTTACCCACAAAAAGGCCCTCTTGGCTGAAGCCGATAGAACGTGGTGTTTTCAAGAAAAATTGAAAATAATATTTAGGTGTAAAATCATAATTTTTGAACATAATAAATTGAACTTTATTTATCCTGCATAACAAACAGATTTACATCCAAAGACAGTTATACAGCAAGATTATACAACAATGTGCAATCTACACACAACACTATAAAAATTAACAACAATTCCTAACTATAATTAACATAAATAATAAAACAAGAACAAAATCAGATAAAAGAAAATATATAAACCAATAAATATGCCATGATACTTTGTTGTCATTAAAGATATCTATATCTTAAATAAATTGGTTCTAAGTCTTAGTCGTATATCAAAAATGCAGTCAAAAATGTTTTTAATTAATTAAATGGAAATAAATACCGAAAATCATATTTTTCTACGTTCATGCAACAAACAAAACTTTATTGAACTATATTTAGTGAAAAAGGTGGTTCTTTATTGCACTAGTGCAATAAAATGTTTATTGCATTCATCTGTCATTCTACTACAGCGTTTTGTCATCATGACAAACATAAACGTTCAAATCGACGTCACATTTTTTTAGACTTAGTGTCATCTAAATAAAATTTTTTGGTTTTTGCATGAACGTAGGAAAAATATTGTATGCAACTCGTACAAAAAGTCCTTATTGCACTCAACATGTTGTCCTTTCACAATTTCACGTCGAGTGCAATAAACACTTACTTTTTGTACTTGTTGCATAAATAACTATAAATGATTGAGTACAAATATTTTAATGTGGTAATCCTGTACGTACTTATGTAAATTAATAATTTTAAAATAGTATCAATTCAGTTTTAAAAACTCTTATACAACTATACTATAACTTTATAAATTCTAGTTATGATAGAGTTTTATTATAGTCATAGTAACTATTTTAAAACTCTATTACAACTTTACGTGTCTTTGTTAAATTAAAATTTCAAACATGGTTGCAGAAACTCTTCTAAAATTGAGTTGAAGTTCAGTTCTGTAAATGTCTGTTTTTAAAGTTAGTTGTATAAATAGAGTTACAGAGTTTTTTAAATAGTACAACCATGTTTTGAAGCAATCTTATAAATTTTCAGTTTGTTTTGGTTATATCAAAGTTTTATAAGAGTTATAAAGTTTCAATCCAAATTGAACTGTTATGTAACGACTTTGTACTGCTTTGAATACCAGTATATCAGTGTTTGAGATGATTTAATTAAAAAATAGTGAATTCTTAGCTTTATTTTGTTAAGTCAATTTTCCACATTTTATTCTACAACGTTAAACAGTTTTGCACATACTCGTATTTACGTTGAAGGGAATATTTTTCAAAATCTTTAATACCTTGCACAGTGGCGTAGCCAAGAAGAAAAGTCAGAGTCATTCAAGTTTTAGCAATGCCACCTTTTCTTTTTAACAACTTTTTAAAAAGGTGATGTAGGTATGTTCTGAATCTTCAGAACTCCTAATTTAATTAAAATGAAATGAAAACTGAACTTACAGTATAATAAAGAAAAGAAGGACAAAGAACTTCTGTACCTAGTGCAGTATTTTACTTTTACAAAATTAAGAAAACTATTTTGTTAATCTGGGGGGAGCCAATTGCTTTCTTTGCCCCCCTAAATACGTCACTGACTTTATATTTCCTAAACGAAGTATTTTGGGATATATGTCTATAGGCACTAGTTTCATTAAAATGACGTAAAGAATCTCTCTCCACATTACGTTTTTTTATCGTGCGGGCCAAAAAATGTCCCACACCGGCCCTGGCTAGCGTTGTCGTTTTTCCGGCAGTACCGCATATTAAATTTAGAGTCCGCGGAGGAATAATGGGGCATCCTCGTCAGCGCACCGTGCTCTAAAATATCCTATTAACTTAAGCTGATATCGTATTCTAAAAATAATGATGTAACGCTAGCAAAATATCGGATTCTGCTCCTCTATGCTAAGCAGGACGTTTCCGTAATTTGACCGCCGCCGTCTGCCGCTGTCGAGGACTCAATTACGCCAAATGTGCGGCGGAGGCCGTGATTGATATGACGAATTCGTAGGGGTAGTTCGAGGGTGCTCGAGATAGTTGGACTGATGGGGTCGGCAACGTCAGCAAGGACCGACGGCCATTCCACGGATTCTGGATCGGTCAATTTGGCACCGATCAAGATTCTGTTCCATGTGCTGTATTGTCTCTATCGCCACTACCTTGATAAGTTCTCATACGAAAAAAAACCGAATTTTTACAAAGATATACAACAGCAAAGTAATATGTACAGGGTGTTTTTAAATGAAGTAGCAAAAATGAGACCACAGATTCCTTAGGTGAAAATAAATCGATTTAACCTAACATATCTATATCCACAAAAAGAAGTTAAGAGGGTATAAATCGGGAGACCACGGAGGCCACGGTGGCCACGGTACCGGTCCTATACCAACATCTAGCCGAAAGTGAAGAGGTGTCCCATAATGTCAAAACCACATTGTTGTCGGACAGTTAGAGGTACATTTTCAAGAAAGATGGGCAGGTTATTGTGAATAAATCCGAGATATTGTAAACCATACTATTGTATAATATGAACGGTTCAATTAGGCGCTCATCAATAATTCCCGCCCAAATATTAACTGAAAATCGATCTTGGAAGTGGTCCCATTCAATTGTGTGAGGATTTTCGAGTTCTCCCAAAAGTGTGTATTGTAAATGTTTTGTGTTAATAAAGTTTCATCTGTTACTAGTACATCAGCAGTAAATTGGGGATTTTCAGCACTTTGCTGCAATAACCACTCACAAAACCTAACTCACACGCCTGATATGATACGGGTATAACTGAGCTTAGTATAGTAAGCGCCACACCGTTGATTGGTATACTTCAGCCAGCTGTCTAACAATTTGTCTTGTACTTATTCAGGGATTTTTATTAACCACATTCAACACTTATTCTGCTGTTAAAATACGTTATGATTGCCCGAGACCACCATATCGTTCAGGATTTGCACTTAAATTACCAGTATCACGTCCACGTTGCACCACTGCCATACAAGTTTCATGACTTGGCGCGTGTCGATCATGAAATCGATCCGTATACAAGCACCGATGCTTTTTTTCTTACCTCACCATCTTCCAGATAAGAAGCAAATCAAACATTTTGTGGTCCTTAGAGCCGGATATCGAAGATCGGCGACCAGGCGAAGATTTAATTAACGTACAGTTGATTTATTGTAATAATTTACAAAGTATTAAAAAATAATTGACATTACATATAATTACATAATTAAATTAATTGACAGTATAGATATGCACACTTAGATCTGTTTTAAAAAAAAATAAATATTAGACGTGCTGGACACTATGAATGCATCAACATTTTAAGAGTGCAAATATTACATCTTTATCGTTTCATATGTGTTATTCAATTTATTGAAATGAAAATATTAAAAATTATACAAATTACTTGACTAGTTGAATTTTTACTTTTACTATTTGCCATTTGATCTACATGTTACGTTCCATTCGTCAATAAATTTTAGTGTAAATGCGCCATGTCTAAAGAGACACGAACAAATTTGAACATTGGGTATTTTAGAGGCTGTAACTTTGCGTTATATATCGACTACTAAAATTGTTTACATCGTCACTTTCAGGAGACAGAACTTCTTTTACATATGATGATAGAGTTTTCATAAATACCTACTAGTAGAAACAAGTTATTTTTGATTGTCTCATCTAGAGAGATAATTTTTTCCGACTTTCCATTACGAATCTAGATCAAATATGAAGCAATTTTCGACATAAATCAAACTCATAGAATCATCGCGATTGTTCTAATTGTCTGGGCCTCACAAAAAAATTTCCGTTAGTCCCTTTTTTATCTCGGCAACAATCAGTGCGTGATTTTCCCATATTTTGTGGGAAATTCACAAATTACTCCAAGTTCTATACCCTCTCCTTTTTTGAGTAAATTAATTACTTTTATTTCCAAAGGTTAAGAGCTTCTAACTTAGTCGGGTAATCTATCAAACGCCATGGACGTAGGGTCAATGTGTCAGGTTAGCACGCAACCGCTTGCAGAACGAGCTGGCTGAGGTGTACGTGTTTCCACATACACCGTGGCCCAAATAATCTCGAGAATATCCCTGATTTTGACACTTGCTTTTGTTGCGGATAGATTAAGTGGACTGTAATAATTAATATATTTTCCTAGGACTGTTCATAAAGATTTAATTGTAATATGCGCTCTGTCACTCACCATTTTCCATCCTTCCAATGGTTCCTTATCCAACCTGCTGGTTCCAATAGTAGTGCTATTTGATACGAAGGTAGGTACTTGAAGATCTTTGACCAAATCGCGAGGCAGAAAGTGTTTCCCAAAGTAATAGAAAAAGAAAATCGAAATTAGTCAAATTCCCTGTGTGTGTGCCTGTTAATACAGTTGCGACTCAATCATCAATCTGGCGACAATTTTCTACTTTTTGCGATGTGAAAGGATATAAATTTGAGCCAGATACTTCCATCGAAAAATTGAATGTAATCCTGCAAGATTGAGCTTTTAATATGCGAAACTGTAACGAAAAAGACTACAAAGAATCAGTACTTAAAACAATTTGAAACACCTCCGCTAAAATGCTACAAAGTAAATATAAAGAATTCAATATTGTATAACCCTTCCACCGGCGTACAGTTTAATTCATCACGAGCTGCACGGAATACAAGCACAACCCGAAAAGAGAAAATCCAGTGCATCAGCTCTTAATAAATGTGAAACATTTGCAATGGCCAGATTATATGACGAAAATGACGGAAGGACTTCAAAAGAAGTTATATCACATTTTGGTGTTTGAATTAGCTTGGCGCGGAGAAGAAGCAACTTACTGCAAAACCTCTTATTTCGTATCTGAAATTGAAAATAATGGCAGAGAAACTGGATATATCGAGTATAATCTTCTATTGTCTCCCGAACCAGTTATAACTAGATGGCTTACTTGATTAGAAGCCGCAGCGTATTTTGATGATAATTTCGATGGTATAAAATATGTTCATTCGTAAACTGACTACGGTCCTGTTCCACTATCTCTAATTACCTTGTAATGGATAATAAAATAACTTAAACATGAAGTGAATATTTTTCTTTATATACAGGGTGGTCGCGATGTAATGGGCCAAAATTCATGACTAGATTCCTGACGTGAAAATATTGCGATTTAGACAAACTCACCTTAGTCCAAAAGTTGATACTTACAGAGATACAGGGTGTTTAATGCAAAATATTATTTTAGTTTTTTCTTATTTATTTCATAATAAATGCTCATATCGAGATAAAATTTTGGTGTTAGGGGTTTTCTGGAGCGAGAGATTGAAATATATCCATGGTTTGCTTGTAACTCATAGAGAGCGCCACCTGCGCTAGGTCGAATGCGTTGAAATCGACAGAACTTTTTTATCTTTCAAAAATCTAATTCTCGGGTAGCAAATTCTGATTTTACAACTTCTTCTACACAAAAAAGCTATACTTTTTGCACCGTTCTCAAGATATTTAGCTTTGGCAATTCGAGTAATCAAAATAAGGTACGAACGTCAAAAAGAACAAGAGTTTATTTCAAATTATAAATTGTGATGAACAATTGAATATCGAATATTACAATAAATGTTCAACATGTCCGCCTCCAACTTCAATACATTTATTAACGCGTTTGTTCAAAGACTGCCGTATTTTAAAATAGAGATTTACAATTTTCTGCCATAGCTCTTCGCGGGTGTTTATAGTTTCTGTATAGACAACTGATTTCATGTAGCCCCAGAAACAAATATCCATAGAATTAAAGTCAGGACTACGAGGAGGCCATAATATTCGACTCCCACGATCGATCCAACGATCCGAAAAAATGTGGTCAAGATAGTTCCGCACTCTGACAGAATAATGAGGGGGAGCTCTATCTTGCATGAAAAATAGATTTTGCCGTGTATTCAGTGGTAAATCGTCGAGGTAGTCAACTAAATGGTGCTGCAGGAAATCTAAATACAAGTCACCATTTAGATTTGGAAGAAGCTCATGTGGACCCAAAAGGTGATTTCCTATGATTCCGCACCAAACATTTATCTTAAATTCATGTTGGAAGTGACGCTCACCGACTACGTGAGGATTTACATTATCCCATATGTGCTTGTTTATAAAATTAAAAATTACTTGACGAGTAAAGGTCGCTTCATCAGTGAATAGTACATTATCCAAAAATTCCTGGTCAAGGTTTTGCTGATTGCGCATAAAATGAGCAAATTGTAATCTAGCTGGTAAGTCTGCTGCTAAAAGATTTTGCACGGGTGTAAAATGGTAGGGATATAAATTTTCCTTGTGAAAGGTTTTGAGAAGTGTTGTTTTACTAACACCGGTTTCTCTAGCTACCTGCCTGCTGCTAACTTCTGGATTTCCTGCCACTCTTACTAAAATTTCTTCTTCTTGGTGAACTGTAACAGTACGCCCTGCGTTTAGGACAAAAAGTACCAGTTTCTCCAAGTCTATTAAAAAGTTCTTGAAATAGTTTCCGATTTGGTTGCCTTCTATTCGGATACAAGTCTGAATACCGACGAAGCGCTCGACGTCCAACATAATCTGATTTCGCATAAACGCAAACCATATCGCGCATTTCTCCATTTGAAAATAAATTATGGCGTGGCATGTTATCTCGCACTACGATTTAGATCATAAAGTAAAGAATACTTGTAATAAGGCTCGAATAATACTGTAATATTACTGACAGAACTAAGATAAGTGGAAAATGTCAAAATTGGATTTTAACTTCCGAATTTTTGCCGATTTGTAATTGAATGCAAATACAATGGAATTTTCATTGGCAAATTTTACGAGAACGGTGCAAGATAGCGACTATCAAAAAGTATAGCTCTTTTGTGTAGAGAAGTTGTAAAATCAGAATTTGCTACCTGAGAATTAGATTTTTGAAAGATAAAAAAGTTCTGTCGTTTTCAACGCATTCGACCTAGCGCAGGTAGCGCTTTCTATGAGCTACAAGTAAACCATGGATATATTTCAATCTCTCGCCCCAGAAAACCCCTAACACCAAAATTTCATCTCGATATGAGCATTTATTATGAAATAAATAAGAAAAAACTAAAATAATATTTTGCATTAAACACCCTGTATCTCTGTAAGTATCAACTTTTGGACTAAAGTGAGTTTGTCTAAATCGCAATATTTTCACGTCAGGAATCTAGTCATGAATTTTGGTCCATTACATCGCGACCACCCTGTATATATTTCTTTTATAGACAGTGTTTTTTGCAGAAGAAGCTCCAATTTCAATATGAAACGTAATATTTATTTTTTACTATGCGTGTTTTGTCTGCAGAACGTCTTTTCGGCGTTCTTCTTCCATATCTCCGGCAAAAAAATGCGTCTTCCGACCCCGGCCTTCTCGATAATCAGTCAAATTTAACTTAACGACAAGGCGCTTTACTTCTCGGCCAACTTCGACGATGCCTATTGCCGCGAGCCCACCGCTTCTCTTTCCTCTCTATTAAATCAGACATGGCATCGCGGAAGCGAGAAAGTTTCGAATCGGGTTCCAGTAATTATCTCATTATTGCGCGAACTTTCTAAGAAGGCAGCTTTTTTAAGTAGGCCATTATATTTCTTTTTGAAACGGGGCCCTCGGAGGCGGGTCTCTTGCGGAAAAGCTCACTGCTATACAGGGTGGTCCTTAAGTAATGGCCCATGGAAACATACTAGATTTTTCACTTCAAGATCTACAATTTAAGCTAACTTGCCTTAATAAATCACTAGTTTACATTAACGCAGTCAGATCCTTTCAGTATTCAGTCTGTCAAGCATATTGGGTCATTGTTGCTCAGTATTACCAACACTTTCTGTTATTTTCGATAACGCATACATCACAAATGAAAGAGGCCCCGAAACGGATCCTTGTGGAACCCCATGCTTGACATTACATGAGTTAATTGAAACTGGTTCAACTGCGCCATCTAGATATTTTTTTAAACGTCCTCGCAGCGTATGTTTGGCTCTGGGGAACTGGGTACACTCTGCGGTCATTCACACGGCATCATAGACTTCAATTTGGCTGAAAAGCGATTACAAATTACAGGCGATTAGGACCCGTAACATCAGTGATGTGTGCGAGCACCAAGCCACATGCCAGTCGATCTCCGCGAACGTAAACAAACAGTAATGCATGTCGAGAGCGGTGATTTTTGTTTTGAGCGGGAGAATCGTTTCGCAATCCGATTATACTCTATTTGGAGGGCTTAATCGGATTTCATGGCTTTGCGGAGCTTTTATGACCCTTTTTTTCTTTGGAGACTGTTTTTAAAACACACGCTTGTAAAAATACAGTGGAAGAGTTATAAGGGAGTCCCATCTCCTTTATTTTTTTTAAATTTAAAGATGGATGAAGGCTAATTAGAGCTAATCGCTTTATATAGGGTGTTTTCGGAAAATTTTCATCCTCCTTGGGGTAAGCTGGATGTGATTACAATTTAAATTTTTTGACGTTTATAAATAGTTGACATTTTGGCAGAATTTGATATTTTATTTATTTCTTGTTCCTGAGTTTTAATGGTTTATATATAAATTAAAACAAACAAAAAGAGTAAGTTTTTATAATTTATTATGAGTGGAATTTTGTTACCGAATATCCTACGAGTTTAAATTAATCACCAAAATTTTTTTCTCGCTCATTAACATTTTTAGAAGATTTTCAAAATATGAAATATATTATAAGTGAAAATAGACAGAAAATTATAAAATAGGGATAAATATAAGTATGTATTTTGGGTTTTAATTTTTTGTTGACTATTTACTATATAAATTAATTGTTTAAACAACTGTTAAATGACTAAGGTAGATTTTATGAACCAATTTTGTATAATTGCATAAAAATGCATGGCCTACATCATTCAACATCAATTTTATTAATTTAACATTTTTTGACAATTTCCAAAATATAAAGTAACAACTAATATATATCATTATGAAGAAAAAAAATGCAATTGAACGGAATAAAAATATACAGGGTGTTAAAAAGTGTGAAAAAGCACTGATTACAATAATTGAGGAAGAAATGTAAGTTTGCTATACCATTGATTTTCTGAACGCCCTATACACATTCTGGTAGCTTAATAGAACAGTTTAGTAGATTTTTTACAGCTTTACATTTTAATTTTTTCTATGAACTTCCAATTAAACTTACATTAAAACAGTCTTCACAAACAAAGTTGCAATGCTTCCTTTCGTTGCTCTTCGATAGAATGGTAGTATTCTATCGAACACATACTGCTACTTTTTAAGCAAACTTTCCTCTACTTCAAATTACATCCTGTTTATAAAATCAAGCATTTTTCCTATTTTTTCTATTCTACCTTACTGACTCAACAGCAAAGACAAAACATTGGTAGTATTCTGGGGAACATGTACTTTTACCCTTAAAGAAACTATTATTCAGCTTAAATTACATCCTGTTTATAAATATCCATAAGAATGTATCATAAATTCAGTGCCTATGTTTGTATTTGTAGAGTTTGTTCTGTTATTGTTCCGTGTGAGGCGTAAAGACAAACATCTATTAAACTTAATTGCAATTACGCGAAAATGACGGTACAACAATATCGAGAGGCAAGGGAGGGGGTGCCACGCGTACACGACGTAATAAAATATTTGTAGTAGCTGAGGCAATGGAAATAGAGGGAGATCCTGTTTGTTTTGATATAAACAGCTCGACGAGTTGGAAGGTATTTCAGAACTTCTCTCATAACAATCTTTACTAAAATTGCTTCTAATTCCTTCCTTTCAAAGGCTTATTTTGGTCTCAGCCAGACTGTTGAGTAATATTCTTGAGGCACGTAAGTCAGGCCGCGAACGTTTGACCCAGATACACGGAGAGCACTTGCAGGGAATTCTTTATGTTGCATTTGAACTACCCAGTTTCAAAACTAACCGAATCGTTCTGCATTTTGCTTAATTCATTGCCTGCGTCTGCTGTAGAAACAGTTTCTTTGAGTTTACTTAATGATGTTAAGAATTATTGCTATAAACACTTTAAGGATACTGATATATAGAGTGAATCATAATTTAAATGTAAAAAATGTATGACCATAACAAAATAATTGGTCAAATAAACTATACCACGATATTAAAAAGGTTGAATATGTCTGTTTTCCGTGTATTAAAGTCCGTTTAACATACCAGTCGATTAAAATTCATAATACCACGCTTCGACTTTATAGCATATTATATAGCTTTATTTAGAATTATTATTATTTATTTCAAGAACGATCTTGTTATTTTGACCGGGATTATTTAAATTCACTTGACAAGGAGTTTCCGAAAGGCTGGAGGGGCCCACAACTTCGCCAGGTAGGACCTGAATTTTTTTAGCAATTGCCATCTTGCTGGACAGTGAATCTTCAATATACCTTTCCGCTACCGTAGTCGATTTCCAACCACCATGACGCTTCACAGTAATAATATTATCCCCAGCATTGGCCAGTAATGTTGCCGAAGAACGTCTCATTCTATGTCCAATAAAGCTTTCTGGATCAGGGATTCCAAGAATCGCAGGCACTTTTGAAAATGTTTTCTAAATTGTGTTGATGTCCACACATGTGGTGTAGTACATTTTCCAGCCATATATCGCAAGAAAAATCTCCCACCGTCATTTTTAGGTCGGATATTGATTTCGACAAATTTCTACAGCTTTGACTTAAAAAGCTTATTCTAAGATTGTGAAATTTTCGAATCCTCTGTTTTGGACATGGGTGATATACAAAAAAATTATTTCATTGCATCGACAAGCACCTGCGACTCCAATGGTTGTTGCAAATTGTAAAGAGTCCAAAATAAAACACTTAATATACGAGTATAAATTATAATATTATAAAAATCAATCGTGTATCTTCTTTCTTAACATGTAAATATTCCTCATACGGTGCTTTTTTGAAAAATTCTTTGATTTGGGTTCTCTCCAGTATCTTTGTTTTCTTTGGTTTATAATTTCTTGATTCTACTTTCAAATATGAAGTAAATTTAACATTTTTCAAACACGGAATTCCAGGAAACAACTACTCTGCGGGCTAATGCCCCGACCAGCATTGAATTACACCTGGAAAACCTATAGCAACAGCTAGAGTCATTCGTCAGAAGCCCACCAGACATATACTTTCGAGCTTATTAGCTCTCATCAGTATGCCATAGGTGAGGTATCTGAAGAATAGTCCTAGCTGTTTTAGTCTGTCTAACCCGACAGAAGGGACCATAAGTACGCGGTGTAGAACTAACTACATCTATCGCTACTCCATGCAGGACTGAAAACGTCACAGGCACGAAGCGTTCTACATGCAATAGACACCATGTCGACCTTTATCGCGGTCGGCGAGAAACTATATTTTGCAACCACGGAATTCCAGGTGTAATTAAATACTTTTCTGGGTATTAGCCCGCAGAGTAGTTGTTTCCTGTGCCCTTTTTTCGCCAGTTATCGAATTCGCTCAATTCTTTCTCGTACACACTTTGGCTTTTCGCTGATAACAGACGCGATGTTGCTTCTAAGGAGAATTAAGAAATTCTCAGCATTCTCACTCATTCTTTGTGTCAATTTGGCAATTTTCTCACTTTTGTTGGCAAACGCATGTCATAGAAGCTTTCTCATATTCAGTAGCTCTCACATGGCTTTCATTGTCCTAATTGACCGGTTTTGGCTGTGGTGTGGATAAAACTCGAAAAAATCTAACAGCCGGATTCATGAAACGGGCGTAGCGCTAGTCCGACTAACGAGTTTACGCCCGTGTAAAGCGCGTTAGTTGGCCTAACCAGCTTTGCGCTCATTCACGAAACATGCGTTGCTAGGTAGCGAAGCATGCGTTGCTAGGTAGGCTGTTTATTTACGTCCATATTTGCGCCAAAAGTTAGACCCAGTATTGTACCTGTCTAAAAATCGCGTAACTTCGGCCTTTAGTTCCTTACATTTCCCATTGTATATTTAGTATTTATATTCAAAAACTGTACTTTTCAGTACTACGGATTAGTTAACATATCATAAAGTAAGTATTATACATAGTAGTGAATAGGAGTATGCTTTTTATTTAAATTAGTGCAACAGATGCGTAAATTTTTCGCGTAACCTCCGCTAGTCTGACTAACGTTACGCCTTGTTGATGAATCCGTATGTTAATGTTCATTTTTTCTCGTAGACTGCACTTACTTATCTATATCATAAGTAACTATTGTGCCCAGATTGCATATTTCAGTTATTTTTGAAGTTATACTTCTTTGCGCCCGTTACACACATTGGGATGGGATGTTGGTCGAGAAACCGCGTCACGCTCAAAAGGAAGAACAAATTTTTAAGAACTTTTTTTTTTTTTAAGAAGTATAACTTCCACCGTCTGGTCCGACGCAGACCCAGTTTTTTTACACTGGTACACTCATATCCCAATTTATTTATTTTCTATTATAATTCTTGTGAAAGATAATCGTCCATAGAAATTTTATTGATATAATACTGCTCTTCTATTCTCTTCTATTTACTCGATAATCTTAAAAATAAACATAATTATCTGAAAAACAGGTTTGTTTCAGTTATTATAATAATAATAATGTCTATTACTGTTAATATTTCATGTAAATGATCTAAAGCTTGTTGGGAATAAATTAAACAACATAATGGTAAAAAAATTGTAATCATTAAGCACTATTTTACTTATTTCATATCAATATGTTGTAGACAAAATGACACTCGGCGAAATATTTCCCTGAAACTAAATTGTTTTCTAATATCTAGAGCACGATATACCTGATAAGCTCATGGCAAATAGAACTATTGTATGCTTTTGTTATTTACATTTTTTATTTTCATACTTACGAAACTGTGTCATTAAGGTTTTCAAATATTTGTTAGATTTCAGTAGAGTGTGTTGAATATGTAGATCTGTAAATATTTATTCTTTTTAGAATCATCACACAAATGTTGTTTTGATTTGGTAAAAGGGGTGAATGTGAATTACGTTTACTATACAAGATGGTAACAAATTTTTAGCACGGCTGAAATAATAGGGACCAGTAGTTATCATTAATAAATTAATAAGTAGTTCAAATTCAGAATTCAGAAAAAAAACATAGGAAAGTAATATCCCTTTACCAAAGCCTTTGCTATAGATAACAGCTGCAGATATCTCAATTTTCTCAGAATTGTATTTATATGACTTATATCCTTTCACAAACAAGCAATTCATATATTGAAACACAGAGAACAAGAATATGGGTGCGTTAGTACAGGTTAACCTACAAGGTGACAAGTACTACAACAAATAAAGTGACGATTACACTTTAGAAACGCCCACAATAGTTCAGCAGGTGATTGGAAGTTTGAAATTTATTTAAATGCCAATTATAAAGTTCTGTGCAGATAAAGAATATATATACCTATTATAATACATATTATTATATTTTGAGATATTATTTAGGTATTCAGTAAAAGTTTGTTTGATACAAAATCTTCTACATGTTTGTACCCCATTGCTGCTAAAAATTTGAAAATATACAGGATGTTTCAGGAGGAGATGTACATACTTCAGTATGTTATTCTACGTTAAATTTTAAGCAAAAAATTTCCTATGAACTTAGGTCTGGAAACGCTTCGGTTAGGATATACAGGATGTCAAATTTAAAAAAATATATTACATTTTCTTTAATAACTCTCGACTGCTTTGAGTAACTATTCACTTGCTTTTAAAGCATATTTCAGTTATTTTTTTACGCTGTTACCTCGGAAAATTCAAATTTTATGCACAATTGGCTATATCTCCAAGAGGGCGCCACAAGCGACCATTAGGATCCTTTTAAAACGCTTCAACTCTTTTGTGCCACGGTGTATGTCATTTTGGAATAGAAACACATTTTTTCCTACCTTTTCTACTTAAGAAATAGAATAGAAACCTTATTGAAGTCTCTAGGAGCAGCCGTTTTTGTTAAAAACTCATCTAAACATAATGAATGTCATCCTGTAGAAGTTCTCAAAGACTACAAGCGAACAGTCCAGCAAACATAATGTTTTGTCACAGTTCTCAAGATCCAGAAAAGACACTTGTAAAGTAATTCTAGGAAGTTTTACATCGTAGCAACTTCCGCTGAGATTATCCAAAGTCCGGGCAATAGCAATTTCGTCCGGAGTGAAATTCAAATAACCTTCTTTTAACACCTCATTATAGCTATATAGTCATAATCAATGATGTGTTTTCGCGGCATAGGGGCAATTAAGTTGCTTAACGGCTTTGTCTAGAATCCGAGACTCCTTTGGTGCAAATGGGGGGATATAAAGCGGTAGCAACAATCTCCAGAAGTAGCGTAGAATTTGGTGTAATTTAGAATCTAAACTGGATTGAATCAAAATATTTTCCTCCCGTATACAGCTTATTCAAGAATTGCGTACATATGCTTCGTAATTTATAAATAAAAAAAATAAATTATGGATAATAGTCAAGTGAACCCATAATGTTTAAATGTTATGATATGTGCAATATTGTATGACTTCTGTCAGTATCTTTCATCATCGAAACATAAAGATACAAAGACTCCAGCAAAGTTAATGATTGTCTTCGTATAGTCAAAGGAGCTTTTAACTGCTTACTGGCAGCACGCACAATGGGTAATATGGAAAGATCTAGAGCAGACCATAGAACGTAATAAAAACGAAATGGTTTGATCTTTCTTTTAATTGATGTAACTGTAATTGTACTTTTATAAAAAAATGTACGCCCATGAAAATATTGACAAATTTCCAATGTGCTATGCAAAGCCAATAAAAAAATTGTGATTGGGATGATCTTACAGTTAAAATAAAATGTAAGTATGTCAATGCTATCGAACTTGTAAGTCGTTACAATAATTTTAGGAGGTGATAGAATACGTGATTTTGAGTCTATTGAAATAAACAAGAACGTTTTCCTAAGAACTGAAACAGCATTGCTTAGGTAAGTTTTTAATAATATCTGAATAAACCTACACACATAGGTTTAAACAAAATCCACATTTAAATTTGACTCTTCGCTTTTACAAAGCAGAAAAACCATGTTTATGAAGTTCTAGGTAAGTGACGAAGCCTCTTTGGATTTTACTGGTTAAATCATTTAAATAATCCATTCATTCCTAATAAAAAAGTATAGAAATATTTGTTATAAAAAGGTTTTTTTTACAAACAAATATTTTTCTGATTGAAATGCCATCACATCTAATGAATGACTAACTTGTTTCCAATTCTTGCAAATTTTTAAAATTTGTCTAGGCTTCATGTCACCTCTGGGTTGCCTCTCAATAGCTCAACCACTGTAAGCAGCTATGAATGGTACGCAAAGTTATTATTTGCCTTGTTTGAGCGCGAATCACGGCCTCGCCATGTTCACGCCAATGGTTTGTTGCACAACGCTCAGCCGTAGTTATTAGATAAGTGTTATGAAATCGATGAAAATATTTGACACGTGAACATCTTTATATTTACCAAAGTACGTTTTGAGCTCGATATTTATGTCGAATATAAATTGTATTTAATCTAAACAGCTAAGAATTTCCGTCAGAACGATTTCTTTCAAATGTATGTGATATGTCGACACATCTATACGATTAGATGTAAACTGTATTATTTTCACGTTCGGACTCTCCAGACAGAAATTGGTGTTGACTGGTCGTCTACTTATATATTGATTTGACATTTGGCTGATTTTTATCACAATAGAGCATTTACATTAACTCAGTGTCATTAAATTCCGATAGGGGCGCTAGCGTCAAAGTTAGATATTAATATTAAAGGTCTATGGTCTAGTTTACGAGTCTATGGTTCAATAATTTTTGATATGTTTTTCATTTGAATTCGTGTAAGACAAATAGTGATTGTAAATTTAATTTGCATACGTATTATCAAAATAAAACTTGTACAAGTACAGAAAGTATTAAATTCTTATTTATGTTAACCTCACATAACCTTGTTTATTTGCATTTTACATTAGCAATTTGGAAAGAGAAGTAAAAAAACGTCATTTAACACAGACATTGTTAACGTTGGAGTGCCTAAAGAATTTCCTGGTAATTCTTAATTTAAACCACTTTATTTTTTAAAGAATTGAAGTTTTATAAACCACGAATCGATAGAAAAATGGTTAGTTGTCGCTCAAATTGCAAAAATGTTGCATGTACTATGTAGTAGTAAATAAAAGAGTACCTACATTAAATGCCCAGTTTCTGAAAAAATACGAATAATATATAAAAAAAATCAGTGTTTTAAATAATACATGTGACATATATAAATAATAATATATGCAGTTTTCATTTGGTATTTTTATTAGAGTACAAGTATAATACAGAAAAAATTGAAGGTATTTTAAATGGTTTTCATTTAAAAATTTGAGTGATATTAGTTGTGCCCTTTTGTAAGTAATAATATTTTGAATCGTCATATCGTAAAATAACTTGTTACTACTAGATGCACTTGCTATACTCTCAGGATTACCAGCGTTATTATCATCCAAGTAATTTTCGTATCATCACATTTAACTCGTGTCACATTTCTACTTTTTTTCCATCTGCAAGTTTGCTTACATTTTCATCTTGTTTTTGCCTTTTCATGTACCTTTTCATGCGTTCATTATTTTTACAGAATTGGTATCATATTTTCGTGTACGAGTAAATATAATGTTGAAACAGCTGTTTTTTGAGAATTTTCTATTGTCCTAAAAATAAGAATGAAACCTTATCAAATAATGAAAAATATACACTGAAAATAGATCATGTATGCTTGTACTTACCCATACTAAACTTCTGTGAAATGTTTTCAGCAGATCTTTGTGTACTGGGTTGGTTTCTTGCTGGACTCAATAATTGCTATTGACCATTTTTTTCAGCATTATTAAAGCACTTGCGAAATATGAACTCTTTATTTTTATTAACAACAGATAAACACTGCGGTACACAACAGTTATATGGCATGTTTTTTTACGAAAATTGAAACACGACAAAAATTAAATAACCAATATTTGTGAAGTAAGATTTAATACCTAACATTGATCGCAGCGCCGTCTACATGTGAATGTTCTATTTTATTTGGTTGTTTGTTTGTTTTTAATTACAGTTTTATAACAATTTTGAGACATAATTATATATTACATACAAGGTGATTTAGAAAAGAAGTACCTACTATAAAAACAATTGCGTACATTAAGCAATAATTTGACCCGTATTTTTTATCGAATTCTAATTTTAGGGGCTCTAAACATTAATTGACTAAGTATAAACGCCTAATTGTTAACATCGCAAAATCAGTTTTTTAACCCACACTGAACATTTTTTGCTTGTGTAACATCTCCAGGACGATCATACGAAGCCTTAGAAGGGCGAAGTCTACATTTTTTTTTAAATTCAGACTTTAATATTTGAATTCAGACTATAAACTCTGAAATCAACTTTAAACTTTGAGTTCAGACTTTAATCTCTCAATTCAGACTTTAAACTCTGAATTCAGGGTCAGGGGAAACGTGAGCAAACTAAGTCCAGTGCTGTAAAAGTCGTGAATACCCAGTATCTACGAATTTGATAGTAATAACTTACCTTTGAAGACTTCCTTCTTTCATTCCATTGTAATCAAAGTGCACATTGTTGGGTTAGTTGAGCTCCGCAGCTCCTCCCGATCCCAATAAAGCGCCATCGATGGGAATCCCGAAAATCCCAATAAACTCGGCCGTAATGCAATTTTATCGCAGACTCCACCACTTTAATTACCTCCGGCAAAAAGATATTAATTGCGTTCCAGAGTCCAATACGTGGAAACTGGGACTTTTATTTGTCCCGGGATTGTCTCCGGTCGGATAATCCCATCAACTGGATCCATTAGTGGCCGCCAAGAGCAGCGCCGGTTGCAAATTGTCGCCGTCCGTCTTAATTGCCCAACGAAATCGGTAAAAATTTTTGAAAGAAGTGTAAAATTGAGACGCCGCAGCTCCGTTTCGATCCTATACAGGATGATTTCACTTTACTAGAACGTAGACGCAGTTATCCTGCTGGAAACGCTGACAGAAGTACTTTTATATAGAGCCTTAAGTCCTGCTGGAGCAATCGTTTTCAACCTTTTTTACGCACCCCTTGAGTATAAAAAGTTATTTATCTATTTAGAGCGAAAAGTTGTTCGAGAGTGACAGTTAGTAATCGCTCGTGAGCAATAAAATCATTTTTTTCGCGTAATGCATACAAAATTTTATCTACAATCACTCAACAAAATAAAACTTCTGAATTATTAACTATATTATAACGAGAACATTAATTATAACAAATAGATGAAAGGTAACAAGTTAATTTGTTAGCATTTGTAATTTGGATGTTGAAAGAACGGTCTTTATAATCTTTAATAATAATTCCTGATCCAGAGAGCATTTTAAGGCTATATTCTGATATGGACAAATTTTTATCACTGCCATTACTACATTCAATTACATGTACATTATTTGATGGCCTAGTTAAAATTTTCTTACTTGTTTCAATTTGTTCATTGATGTTATTATCTATGTATTTATCTGCAACTGAGACTGTTCCATCCCCCGTGTCGCTTCAATTGTATATCACCTCCACCATGGACCAATAAAGTAGCCTATGTTTGGCAATGCCTTGCGTGTAAATGACACTCTGGTAGGTTAAGATAATTGTGACATTAAAAGGTCGACTTCTTCTTGTCTTTGAATCAGGAATACTATCAAAATAGATTCTTTACTTTTTCATTTGAGAAATGCTTCCAGATCATGAAACTTTCTCCCATTATAAATTGTCATCATTGATTTTAACATTGACCACTTAGTCCACAGGGGATTAAGACTGTACGATTCAGACTGTAAGAAACATAAATCAATATTTATTTATTTATTTATTTAATACGTATCCAAACAGGCACATGCCCAATTACTGGATACGGTAAAAGTATAAATGTAGAAAAACAATACCATAAAATACATATAATATCAACAATATAACATAATGCACCTAACAAGCCTACAAAACCTTAAATGTATCTTACATGTACAGCAAGTTGGACATACATTATTACTAAAAAAAAAAACAGAAAAACATAAATAGCAAAGCAGAAAACAAAACATAAACATAGACAAATGTATTATTTATAAATAGCATTTTTAACTGCTGAATGGTACAAAAATATATCAACCGTGGTCTCTATGTTGTTGTACTGTGAAATCATTTGATACAACGGCGATGACATCAGAACATTAGTGCGTGGTGTGGGTAGACATAAAACGTTACTGCTGCGAGCGGACAGGCGCGGAATCCGCAAGTTGACATTACTAAGTAAATCAGGACAATTTAATAAGTTATTCAGAACTTTATATAAAAATATAACCTGATGCGCAGATCTCCTAATTGCAAGTTCATGTACATCAAACCTTGACAGCAATAAGCTATGTGAGAAGCCCACTGGAGGATAAATGTGATCCAATATGTACGATGCCGACTTCAAGAACCGTCTTTGTACTTTCTCTAATGCAGCAATGTGAGTGCCGTAAATCGGGCTCCAGACTACGGATGCATATTCTAATTTAGAGCGTATGAAGGATATATAGAGCAAACGTAGAGTAGAAACATTAACAAACCCGTTTGAGTTCCTGATAATAAAACCAAGGCACTTAAATGCTGAAGAAGCAACCGTTTCTATATGTTTTGTAAATGATAGTTTAGGATCGAAAATAACGCCAAGATCCTTTACATAACTAGGCCTGCAAAGAATAGAGTCACCTAATTTATATGCGAAAGTGAGAGGGCTTGTTTTCCTAGTAAATGTCATGACATTACATTTTGATGCATTTAAGGGTAAGTTATTGCAAGAACACCAATTATCTATAGCTTCTAACGCTCTTTGTAATTTTTGACAGTCACTTACGTTATCTATTTTACATAGCAACTTGAGGTCATCCGCATATATCAGATAGTTCACACGTAATTCAGACACAATATCATTCAGGAACATAACAAATAGAAGGGGCCCAAGCGTCGAACCTGAGGGACTCCAGACACTTGTAGGAATTTATCAGAACAATAACCACGATACTGTACGAATTGATACCTATTTTGCAGGTAGGATTGAAACAAATGTAATAACGAATTAGAAAAGCCATACATATCCAGCTTGTGTAACAAAATATCGTGATCAAGTCTATCAAATGCCTTGGTAAAATCAGTGTATACTACGTCAACTTGACCACATTGGTCCAAGGACTCACTAATAAATTGAGTTTTACACACAAGGTTCGTCACGGTGGACCTCCCTTTTATGAAACCATGCTGTCGAGGCGATAGAATTCCGGCCACAGAGCTATATAATGAATTGTGTAGTAGTATTTCCAAGATTTTAGATAAATTAGAGATAATGGCGATCACTTATACTAGAAGGTAGAAGAATAAATACATATCATGTCTTGAAAGTAAGCCAACATTATAGTTTCACTTATACTTTTATTTTCAATGAGTTCTGCCACAGCAGGAATTTCTCATATTATTTTTTAGTTTGGTTCCTACTTTGTTGGTAGTAGTGCGTAACTCAGCCTTTTGTAACAAATCGCCTGAAATCTCACTTCTATCCAGGGTTTCATTCATTTTCAAAAATTAATAAATTTGATAAACTTTTATTTACAAACTTGTCAGTTGATACATCGATATCAATCATGCCTACTTAATTATTAAACAAAATCGTCGTTTAACAAAATTTGGTTTTCATATGCCATTAGTATGAAATAAAAATCTTTATCTATCACGTGAATTATTGGTTAATAATTTCGATCAAATTAACAATAATTAACATCCTCATAACTACCTTGATACATAGATAACTATAAAAGTTCCTACAACTTTTACTCTTGCATCGTTTTTCGTGTCTCGAATGATAACGGAGAGAAAGAAGGAAGAGAGGGGGGGAGTAAATATTCGCGTGTTATGTTCTCGAGAAGTTCTGTGATGTTCAAAAATAATAATAATAATCTTTATTTATCCTGTAGGACATTAAACAATGTATAGGACATGTCAAACACAATTAAACTAGTAACACAAACAACACGATAATAACATTTTTTACCTAGTAAATTTTCAATTTGGATTTTAACAATTTTATTTATTTAAATCTTTAAGAATTCTTGGAAGATGGTTAAATAATTTGATACCTTGGTATGCTGGCGAGAATTCATATTTTGCGGTTCTATGAACTGGTATACAAAATGTATCAGCATAACGCGTTCCATGGGTATGGTGGTATGGTTAAAAGTAACCTCCATAAATTTAATACATGTATTAAATTTATGGAGGTTACTTTTAACAAATAAAATACAATTTAAAATGTAAACACAAGGCACTGTAAGTATCTTATAATTTGAGAATAAGGGTCTACAAGATGAGTTGGGTTTAATATTAAAGATCATACGAATAATACGTTTCTGTGCTATAAAGATACGATTTGCATAAGCCACACCACCCCACAATACAATATTACAACTAATATGGCTAAACACCATACTGTAATAAACATTGATCACGCAGTCCAACGACATAATAATTTTTTATCACATTGATAGCATAATAGGATACATTTACTTTTTTACTTAAGAAATCAATATGGTTCGTCCACCTTAAATGACTATCCAAATGTAAGCCGAGGAATTTCACAGAATCTTTGCATTTAACTACATGACTTTGACAGGACAAGACCAGCATATACGGATTCAAACTACTATGAGCGTTAAAATAAATAAATACTGTCTTATCAATATTAACCATAAGGCCATTAACATGACACCAATTTATGAAGCACTGAACTGCTAAGGACGTATCATCGGCATAAAGAATGATTTTGTTAGCACCCAGATTTTGAGGTAAGTCATTTATAAAAAGTAAAACCAATAACCGGCCCAACACAGAACCCTGTGGAACACCTGAGTCAATAGAATGCAAATCCGATTTACATTGCTTTCCCTAACTGACATATGACATATGCTTTTCTCTAATAAAACTAGAAAGCCAGTCAAAAAATGTGCTTCTAAAACCTAGGTTATAGAGTTTATATAATACACTAATTCCACGGGATACCTCAGTTTTGACCAAGAAATCGCAGCACCAGAGGTGCGTACGCGAGTCATTTCCACTCTTATTAATACCAATACTATTACATCTACCACCGCGCTATCGGGACACATATCTGAATTTAAAACTAAAAGTTCTATGAATAAGGTATGTGCAGCGCCCCCAATGAATAACATTCAGCGCCGCGGCGTTGCCTGGCGAAATTCGGATGTAATGAATACGAAATGGGCCTTGTTTATCAAAACCCGGCGCCCGCCGGAAAAGCTGTGCAAAGTGACGAGAGATTAGCCGGGGCATTTTTCGATGGTAACTCGCAGGATAGGAAACGCCATCCTCAAATATTTATAAGGACGCTCCTCCACTATAGCGACGATGAGAGGTGGTTTATTCATCCATTCGGACCCGTACGGCTTTTTGATGCGAACTCGTGTAGCGCTGAAGTTATATCTCTAGCAGAAATCATAACATAACTTCAAATTTACGGTATCTGCATCTACAGGCTACGTTCAAAATTGTGTACGAATGTACGTTCGCTTAATCGAGCAATATGTATATGCAGTGTATGCAATGTCAATTATTTTATCTACAGGGTGTTTCTATATTTACTATTGATCAATTAATAGATGTATATTACGCTATAGGGAGGTGCGGCCGATGTCTCCAGAGTTTTCATCTCCCAGAAAAGGATAATTCGACAAATGTTTAACCTTGATGGTAGAGAAAGTTGTAAAGAATATTTTAAACAAAATAATATGCTTACTTTCTACTCTATATGTGTCTATAAATGTATATTATACGCAAAAAATAACTAAACAATTTAAGCGTAATTGTGATTATCACAATTATTGTACAAGAGGTGCTGAATGCTTACCACCACTTAAACATGACACTTCGTTATACAGAAATCCAGCATTTAAAGGAATACAGTTCCTGAATCATTTGCCCGTCTGTATTAAGCAAGAAAATATTATTAATGTGTTTAAAAGAAAACTAAAAAATATTCTTGCACAGGAATGTTTATATAACGTGACAGATTTTCTGAACAGCAACTATGGCATACGTGGTTCTGCATTGAGTTGGTTATCCACTTACCTAAAGCATCGAAAGCAGTATGTTTCCTTTAAACATGTAAGTTCAAAAATTAATTCCGAGGTCTGTAATATTGACAAGGTCGTACCACAGGGCTCAGTACTGGGACCTGTGCTTTTTGTTCTTTATGTTAATTCTTTGTAGGGTGCTATTGGCAACAGTTTTTGTTCAATGTATGCTGACGATTTAACATTGGTCTTTTCAGAAAAATCCACAGAAACTTGACAATTGCTCTACATAAAGTTATAAATGATGTTTGTAATTGGTTTGGTCACAATGATTTATACTTTAATATATTAAAAACAAAAATGATACGATTTCATAACTGGCAGAAAGAATGTGACACTATCACTGAAAATGTTAAGCAGATGGTGTCAAGTTCTTGGGTATGTTTTTTAACGATAGCCTATCTTGGAGAGTACATTGTAATTCTGTTGTGTCTACAATGGGCTCTGTAGCTTATTTATTTAAATGCATGAAGGAGATATTAACAAGGCAACAACTACTGAATATGTATTATGCACAGGTTGAGTCAAGATTACGCTATGGAATATGTTTCTGGGGTGACTCCACCATGTCTGAATCAGTCTTCATTACACAAAAACGTATTTTAAGAATAATATCTGGTGCAAAAAGTCATGAAACTTGCAAAAAGATTTTTGTAGAACTTAAAGTTCTTACGTTGACTTCTTTATTTATATTTGAAATGAGTCTATGTATTCAGGAATAACAATCATTTATTGTGTCTTATAGTGACATTCATTCAAAAGATACCAGACAGAAGAATAATATTCGAATCCCTTTCAGAAAATATTATGTAACAGCTAAGTCGCCAGATAGTCTAGGTATAAAAATAGATAATCACTTACTCGAGGGACTTCAATGAATGTGAAACATATAACTCATTTCCAACGAAAATTAAGACCCTTTTTGGTGGAGAGATGCTTCTATTCGTTGTCAGAGTTTTTTAGTTGTAGTTGTAGTTTTTATGACAATTGTTATACAATGTAAATTGTCCAAAACAAAATAAAGAAATTGAAATTGAAGATGACAAATATAACGAAAACATTTTACAAATCAGAACCAATGAAAGACACAAGAACACAGAAACAAATAGGCCATAATTAAAATTAAAACTAACAAAACAAATCATGACCAGTAAAAATTCTTTTAATATGCAAAACATTATCGTGAAAAATGTCATAACACCACGTGGCCTAAATATTATTTAGATTTTTTATATCCTCACAGTAAGCCCATACCACAGCTTAAATAACAATCAGCTCACAGACTCGTATGAGCGGGAACGTCTCGCGCAGATCTTCGCGCATGCCGCCATTTTGGGATAAATCGCGGCAGGGACGTGTGGTTGTAAAATATGCCCTTATAGCCATACCGTCAACGACTGCGTTATTGGCGAATGCTGCATTTTGTGGTTTGTTGATTTTCTTGTATTTTATACTGTTATGTTATTTTATTTTTAAACAATTTCAAGTAAAACAAATTTATATTTAGTATGACACTTTCTAAATTGGGACAACTATTTTTAATCCGGTCCTGACTTGTATCCCAAAAGAGAGAGAGACAACAAGCTTCAAGGACAAATTTTCAGGTTTTAATACTTCAAAGGTGCCGCCGTAGAGTCTGTGAGCTGATTGTTATTTAAGCTGTGCCCATACTACCGAATTTGAGACACCAGGATAACCTACATCTCCCCGTACATTGTTTATGTCACGCGCGCCCAATATTGCTGTAAACCGATCGAGCGTTTGTCACAGCGCCTCAATTGCCCCTCCTACATCACGTAACTTATTTTCTGCGTCATTTGTAATCGACACTTACAGCACCTTGGCGAAACCAGACACGTCCCGAAGATATTTCATCTTCTTGCTTTGCCCCCGCCCCCGCCTACCGCAAACGAAGAGGAAGCCGCAGCGAAACCACCAATTATTAAAAACGTAATCGATGGACGCCGTTAACAGTGCCATATTCTTTAGCTGCCGCCCCCAATTTCCAATTACTGGGGGCGAGAGGCGTGGGGAGGGTGCGAAATTAGACGCCTTTAGCATTTTATTAGAGATCGTTTTTCTCGTGTATTTATATTTTCATTCGTTATTTGGTTTGGTTCTGAATCAACGCTGTAATGCTTGCACACTGAATCCTCTTGCGTTTGACCATACATTTGATGTAAAATTTCTACTTCTAAAACTACACTGATAAGAATTATTTGTAATGTTACACAGTTGGTTATTTATTGCCTAGTCAATTGTGTAAAGTAACGCACCAGTGACCAGATTGTAATGTTACAACTCTAACGTAAAAATACTATTTGAAGTATGTAAAGGAATGTTACCAATTCATTCTGTGTAAAAAAACATATAAAACTTTCCATTTGTTTCGTATTATTATGCTTGGTTTTACTAAACGTTGAAGCATTTCCAGCGTTTCTGCTACCTCATTTGGAAATATTACCTTTAATATAAAATAAGGACGAAGCAAAACTTCTGTAAGTATCTTTATTAGTTATTAATTATATAAGGTAATGAACAAGCCTTTAATTCACGAGAAAAAATGTACACTCAAGGCGTAGCCGACAGTTGTCTTTTTTTCTGGAGGATTAAAGACTGGTTAATTTCCGGATTGTAATTCAACGTTTTATCCACGATCACGGCTAAAACCGGTCAATTAGGAGAGTGAAAGCCGTGTGAGAGCAGGTAAAAAACTATGGTTTTGAAGAACGTCACATTTATACGTCATACTATCACTGAGTTTTGTTTTCATGGGTTGCTATAAAGTTAAATGAAATTTACGCGACTGGTGGGCTACACTGTCACCAATTTCTTTGAATATCTCAGAAACAAGACCAAACGTCGAAAAAAAAACAAGAGACGTAAAAGTTTCGAAATTAATCAGGTCAAAGTGGTGTAGATGTTTTATTGAAATTAATTAGTTTCTTTGTAGTTTTGAAATAAAGTAAGAGTACAAAATACACTTCTAAGACGGGTAGGTAGTTCAAACTTAAGAAGCTTATGTAAGATCATAAGTAGTGTTTATGTTCCGAATTTCACTTAAATCGGATAAGTGGTTCAAAAGTTATGAGGAAAAAACGAGAAAAAAGTCCTACTTCAACGCCATCTATCTCAGAAACGATGCGTTTTAGGAAATAAGCTTATGTCACAAATGAACATTTTTTTAACCTGTTCTATCGATTCCTGAAGTTATCAAGATTTAACCTGAATCACCCTGTATATGAATGGACCTCACCTCGCTTTTGCGTTACCACGTGATTTGGTACCAGCAGTTTTATTGAATGTTATTACATCTTGTTTGTAAATTCACAATAATAAAAATTATGTAATTTCATGTAACATCTAATTATACTGTATTTATATGGACTTTCTTGTAGTACATTGTGTATTTAATATTTTTTACACTAATGTAATTGTGTTCATAAAACAAAGATATTTTACACGCATGAGAAAATTAATTCTTCTAAAAATATATTGAGAACTTCGCATTTTGATACAGTAATAAAGTATACGTGTTGTTGGCGTCATTTGCTATACTGAGATAAGTAGGTACGAAATTTATACAGAAAATGCACCTTATTTAAAATGATTTAAGCCTGTGAAGCCTTAAAACTATCCGAATTTATGATTTGATGCAGATGGTGCGTTGTGGGTTTTAAGCCAGATATTGCCACGTGAACTTATAAGCTACATAGTTCAAATTTACGAGTGACGTTTGAAACAAACTGAGGGAGAACTAGGTTAAAATAATTTCAGATAGTTTCCATAGACCAACAAAACCAATAAAAATAACTTTAAAAAATGTAATTATTCACAGCTTAAGAAAATGTTGTCTGTTAAAGAAAATGTAGACACATGCAGCTAGGTCCACATTTTATCTATATAAACATACACAAAAAATATATTTTCGTGGCTTCGGTAGTTACATACTTTTACTTTTTGTAGATTTCACCAGGTGAGTCTTTTTAAAGCATAAATAAATGGATTATAAGCCGTCATATTTGACAAATTTATTTTAATCAAGAGTATTGATTGTCAGATGAATACTAGAATGTCTTGGAATCGTTTCTATGACGCGAGTGTTTATTTGTTAACAAGAGTGAAAAAATTTGCAAAATCGACAAAAAATGAGTGAGAATGCTGAGAAATTCTTTATTCCGGCTGAAATCCAGCAAAAAGCCCAAGAAGAAATATTACGTCTGTTACCAGCGAAAAGGAAAAGTGTCTAGAAGAAGGAATTGGTGGAATTCCATAACTGGCGAAAAAAGGGACATAGGAGAAGAAGCATACAGAAGGGACTGTCCTACTACCTAATTTTTTAAAAGTTAAGGTAGAACATACACGATTTTAATATTTCAATTTATACATTTTGTATTTTATTTTGAACTCTTTGTAAGTTACAATAATCATGGGAGTCGCAGGTGCTTGTCGATGCAATGAATTTACCTTTTTGGATATCACCCATGTCCAAGACAAAGGCAGTTACCTATACGTACTCATTCCGGATACGAAACCAAATAATGCTGTAGAAATATGTCGAAAATACATCAATCTGCGATCTAAAAATGCTGGTGGGAAATTTTTCTTGCGATATGTAACTGAAAAACTACACAACATGTAGGGATCAACATAATTTCGAAAAAGTTTTTAAAAGTGGCTGCATTTCTTGGGCTCTCCATAAAGCTTTATTGGACATGGAATGAGGCGTTCTTCGGCAACATTACTGGCCAATACTGGGGGTGATATTTCCACTGTGAAATGCCATGGTGGTTGGAAATCGACTATGGTAGCGGAAAGTTATATTGAAGACTCACTGTCCAGCAAGATGGAAATTGTTGAAAAAATCCAAGTCCTACCTGGCAAAGTTGTGGGCCTCTCCAGTTCTTCAAAAACTTCATATTAATTGAATTTAAATAATCTCAGTCAAAATGACAAGATCGTTCTTGAGATAAATGTTAATGATAATAATATACATCGAAGCGTGGTATTATGAATTCTAATAATGTTAAAATACCTTTAATCCACGAGAAACAGAGGTATAAACTTTCTTAAAATAGTGGTGGTGGATAAAAATATTAAAACGAATTTGACTTTTATCCAATAATAGATAAACATTGTCATTGAAAAGGAAACGATTTCATGAACAATTAGACTGTAATGAGGAAATGTTAGGTAAGCATTAATAAATCATTCTTAATTCATACTAATTATTATTGTTTGCGATTTCAGAAAAATTAATACGTGTACTGCGTAATAAAACAATATTCCCGGGGTTGTATTTTTACTACTAGATACATAATACATTACTTTCTTTACTTTTCATAAAAATAAATAATCATAACAACTTAACCCCAATTCCGGGGTATATTTCTTGTTAGCAGGACCCTTTCCTGCATTTTTCCTGCAAATCCTTTATCAGAGGAGGCCGTGCGTGGGGGAATATTAAATCGGATATTACTGCCACAAAAGCAATATCGAATATTGTTTGCCAATACCGTAATAAAGTCAATATTATTCATAAATGTGATGTCTTGCAAGATATAAGCATAATGAAATTCCAAGAAGACGGCCGAGGAAAAATATGGGGGTTAATATGAAATTGTAACATGCCACAAAGGCCTGCCCATTATAGGAATTTCACATATTAAACGTGAAGTGGTTCAATTGAAGAGCGTGGTGCCATTCGGAGGTGCGGGTTGCGCGTTATTTATAATGTAGGGCTCGGTTAATAATAACACTGGATGTTACTAGCGGTTTGGTGTCCGATTTTGACGTAATTATGGGTGTATTAAAATACCCTATCGACTTTCGGGTAACAAAGCGAGTAACTGAAATTATTCCTGGCTGAAAAAAGTGTTGACTGGAAGCCTCTTTTGCTTGATGTACATTATTTACTTATATTTCGAGATTAATAATATACTCCTGGGGCGACAGCTGTAGAGTTTCTTTAACACTTCAGCTACAATAGAACTTCAAATACTGTCACTTTTTATGTGAGGGAATTTTGTATGGACTGACAACCTTTTTCACGAAGGTAATTTAATTTTAATGTCAGAACGACTTGACGATCTTAATTTATTTAAGCATTCTACTTATAAAGTAAGTATGATAGTATCGTGTATAATTTTTTATTAAAACAAACAAGGATTGGCCCTGAATCTTCAAAAAATATGTCATGAAACTCTGCAGGTGTTTCTATAGGTTAAAATTTGCAAAAAATGGAATTTGAATGATAAATTCTGATTTGTGTATAAAGATATAAGTTATACAGGGTGATTCAGTTTTTAATGAACAAACCTCGAGGGTAAGTAGAACGTTGGAAAATAATGACAGTTTTTTATATAATAGTTACAATTTTGGGGCTTTATAAGGAAGATACAGGGCGTTAAAGTGTGAAGAAAAAATTTCATTTTTTGGTCTAATTACTAAAGTAACGGAGATACTAAAGCATGTTGTCTTACTTCACCATAAATTAAAACCAACTCCGAATTGCTATACACGTAAGACATTTTTGACACTTGAAAAACTAATGCAAACACTATCCTAAAAACGTTAATATTACAATTGAATTTGTAAAGGTTCAAAACTACAGCTTCAGTGTTTTTTTATATATATTTTTAGGTATTAACAATATTGTGTGAAACTAACTACTCTGTGGACTAAAGCCCCAACCAGCGTTGAATTACACCCACAATATCTACCCATATATTTTTTATTATTAGCTTTTGTAACATTTTTTACTGTATTAGAAAGGTATTTTAAGCTAATAATATATCAAATCTCCTACATATGACTTCACTGATAGGAATTGTAGGAGATTTGATATATATTAGCTTAAAATACCTTTCTAATACAGTAAAAAATTCAATAATTTTCTCTCGAAAACTATAAAGATTTTTCAATTTTTTTTTTGCAATCTTGACTCCATTTTTCATGAATCATACATTCTGGTCTAGAATTACAAATTCAAAAATTTGTTTGATAATTTTTCCTATTAAGTAAAACTTTTTAAGCAGGAGTAACATTTTGAAAACCCAAATTTTCAGTATTTCTGCAACTTCTATTAAAGTTGGTTACATACTGCCTCAGTTCTTCTTTTTCTGGTTTGTTATTATTTTTTTATTCATCATCCATCATATAGTGTTGTATATAGATAATCTAAATTATTACTTACTGTTTTTATGTACCTTAGTTTTATAACTCAAGTTTTATTTTAAAAAATATACATGTTCTATTAATCAATCTCTAACGCATAAGAAATATAATGCTTTGTGATACTCAATACTAGTGTTCCTATTATAAAACCAACGTTGCTAGAGAATTTAATATGAGATTTGAGAAATGATTTGAAATCAAATATCACTTCGACTCTGATGTTTCTTTCATTACAGACATCTTACGAGTATTACAATTTGCACTCCGGAATTGATATAAAATAGTTATAAATATTCATAAAATTGTATCTATTACATATTCAATGTTAGACATTTGAAAATAACAATGGACACAATTCTGAATGAGTAGCAAGAACAAAAAACTTTTTCGGCAAATATTATTTCAATAAATGCATCTCAGTTTCCCACACTCAGAGAAATCCTTGAGCTGTGAAAATTAAATTTTAAAATATTCAAACATTATTTTCTAGAAATTTTTGTTATGTAAAACCATATGTTTTCACGATGTATGTAGAATGACACGTTCTTTCAAATGGCATGGTCAAAATTGGGGGTTGCTAATTAAACAAATTGTCGACGACACGCCATACCTCGGACAAAGATGACGTCACCAATGTGGGTCGTATGTCAAAAAGTGCCTTTTTTAAAAACAAAATCGACGTGCCAGAGGATTTTTTCGAAAACTTCTCTCAATTTCAAAAATAATGAATTGACTGACGTTACGTGGTCATTTTTATATAATTATACAAAATTGGTTCGTGAATTAATTTACCATAATAATTCAAATTTTTTTTTTAATTCTTAATTATAAAACGAAGCATTTGCAGACCTAGGTATATAAGAATTTTTCTCATATTTTTGGATGTAGAATCTGCTCTCTGCACAACATTTTATACCCTGTATATATTTCTTTCGCAGACATGAACATTATAAAGAGTATCGACATGTTTAAAACACCAATGTCTAACCGAGAAAATCGACTTTTATGTATTGAGGAATTCGTTAAGGCAAGAAGAGTCAGAGAAAATTCTACAACGCCATATTGACAGTTTAATCGATGATATCCGGTCACGTTCAGATACCCTTATCGAGGCCAGGCAGAAAATACAAGTTATTGATTAAATAGTGGTGTATTTTGGACATTTATAGGTAATTTAATATATTTATTTGCAGGTTTTCATGGTTCCTGCACGTTCAACGTAGCAGCAACGTTTCTCATTGCTAAATATTTTTTCAGTAAAATTGTAAATGTTATGAATTGTAAATATTTATGGTCCATTTTCTCATGGCTTATTACGATTGGCATCTAAAACCGTAAAATATACGGTGGCCCAAATTAGAAAACAGTTGCACCTTTCCATGGCCATTAAGATAAAACAAACAAATCCAAGATATCTGCTGCTGTTGCAGAAATATTGTGAATAAACTAAAATTAGCGATTTTAGAAAATGCCATCTGTAATACATGTCACACCAATATAAAATTCATGCATTGCCATTTTTCGTAGATATTAGAGCTAATCGACCCCCATTTAAATTTCCTTCGAAAAAGTCACATAATTCCGTTCTTTATCTCTGCAAGAAACCCATATCTAGCCCCACATTTACGGAAGAGAGCCGGCGAAACGCCCTGCCTTGCCAGCTATCTTAACAACCCTAAAAAGTCTGTTTTCGAAGTTGAATACTCGAGCGCTTCGCCCTTCAGTCCTGATTAGTGCCTTTCAGAGCCCGGTTGATCTTTAACATTCAAAGATGCCGACCCGACGAAACTGCTTACATAATTTTTTTCACAAACGACACGAAGGGTCCTTTCACGGCGGGAGCCTCTTTATGAAGTGTGTCGTTTGTACAAGGAAACAAATCGCACGCCGAAGGAATGGAAATTATTTCGAGACGGGACGGATTTTTTAGGTGACAAATTGTATCGAGACAAAATATACAAGATATTTGCGAAGAAAATGGCGGTCTCTCGCATTTCGTTTACGGAAATAATTTGTTTTAGCCTAGAGTATGAGAACTTTGATGAGGGTCATATTTGTACGGTGAATACCTTTCACCTTTAAAGAAACACATGGTAGCAATTTTTTTACCTTTACAGTGGCGGCTCGTGACTTTAAACTAGGGTGGCAAGCAGACTGGGATTGTTCTAAGTACGAACTACAGCAGTAACATTTTTTTGAAATATTTTTCTTAATCATTATTTGTAAGTAAATCACAACATACAAATACAGGATTATTTGAAATTGCTTTATTTTATTAGGCGAATAACTTCATGTAAGTAAGAATTTTGTAACTATTTGACGATTACTCCTGCCTTACCTGCCTCATCGTACTGGCTGCCACTGATTTTCATACCGTACCAAGCTTAGTTCGATTTCAGAATATGCAGAAATATCTCATATTAACTATAAATTTAAGTGTATTGAAATTATCAAATCCCTTTCCACAAATATTACATCGTTTTGTTTCTCTTGGACCTTGCCTTTGTTACAGCTTATTCCTTTGCCCTGGATCAGTGCAATGGTATTAACAAAACCCTTTCTCCAACCTCGCTGGCCATCAATCCTAGAAAATGAGGCTGGTGCGGGACATTTTGCCTACTGACCTGTTACTTGTGCTTACGATGTCAGTTTCATTTTTGCATGCAATTAACACTCTCTTTAAATATTTTACTTTGCTTTTTCTTGATATTGAAAGCATATATCAAGCTAGTTATTTTGTTATTCGATATTTTGTGTATATTTATAAAATCTGTTTCACCCACTACAAAACTACGAAGTACGAAATGGTTAGCACTGACACGTTGTTTGAGGTTATGTGGCGAAAATTAACTCTAAAGTGTTGTGTGAAAACCATAGTTTTTTGTTAATCTTTATAAAATAATTTAAGGGGATAATTTGTGTATCTTTCTACCAGTGTACAATGGTATTAACTTGTGAAATATGGATAACTAGTTAAATAGCTGCTTTTTCAGCAAGTAGGTAAGCTTTTATGCACGTTTATGGATAATTTTTGGAATCTTTGAACACATTAACTTCCTAAATACTTTAATTGGTAGTATCTAACTTGCGGAAATTCATTTTTGAATCGTATAGGTTATAATTTGAGTTAATATTATTGCGTAGCGTACTACCTACCCAATTTTACTTTACTTATTGCTAAAAACAAATATTTTAAAAATTGAATTTACGTTAAAAAATTATTTATCGTACAGACGATATGGCAACCTCGCTTTCAGTAAATCATATGGTATATTAGATCACTTCAGTGGTCTTCAAAATGTGGAAATTAAAAAAAATATATATTATCTTCCTAAATATTTGAAATTTTTAAAAATGACTAAGGAAACTCATCTATATATGACGATTATACCTGCAAATATTTGTACTTAATTAAGGTTCTCTCTATACCTAAATATATATTTTTCTTAAAACAATCACATGAGAAAAACCAACTGCTTGTTTTACTGCAGTCCATCTGATGTCTCTGTTGCTTGGGAAGCCGAGCCAGCCATCTTCCTGCTATATGAATAACTAACCTGTTCTCCTGCGAATGTGAGCGTTTCATTCCTGCCATAAATTACCTGCCATCCAGGGAGGTCGGCCTGGCAATCGCGATTAATTTAATTATGTATCTTTTCTCTACTTCGCCGTAGCAGGCAAGGATGCGAGCATTGTTGTCCCTATACATGCAATTTAAGTCATTTCCCTCGGAGCTGCAGTGAATGCTTTTAAGAACGAGGCAGGTTATTTAAATCGGTCTTTGTTGGTGGCGGATTATCAAAAATAAAAGGAACACCTACAGGAAAATATTGCTGAATTTTAACACCGAACATATTTAAGAAATTGGTTTAGTGTAGTGTCGTCATAGACGTATCTAGGAGGCATAAGCTTTCACAATGTAACAACAATAAAAACAAAAGTTATAACTTAGGAGTCTATCTTGCAGTATTCCAAGCTGTAACGGCGAATTTGGTATAGAATTTACTGAGAGCCTACACACATAAGCTCTTCTGTACTGTGTGTTTCACATAAGAACCGAGACAGAGCAAGTTCATGTAGGGGGTCTCAAAATATTGCAGTTTAATCAAATATACTTACATAGAAAGTTACAGACAGCGTTACAGACCTTCAAAGCGGGGCCAAATATTTTTTGGTACATGATTTAGGTTTATTATTGGTCTTCTTTGACTATGAGTTCAAGTAAATTGAAACACTACAAAGTGTTCATTGAAGGTAAGTCACCCCCAAATTTATACCATATATTTTTTCCTTGATCGAATTTAAAAAAACTTTGGACGTTTTAGAGCAGATGAAACTGTGAATATGATCAAAGATAAATCGCAAGACTTTTAACAGAATACTAATATCTGAAGAAACTTGTCTTTAACATGAAATTTGTAGAGCATCAGTGAAACAGAGGAAGAGACCGCAGTGCATATACTAGGACGCCTTGGTACGTCTGAGCTTTAGTCTTAAAAAGGTTTTCTTGAATGTGGGGAAACTAAGGGAATTGTCAACTGATAGAGTCTGAGAATTCATATAATGAGTAATTCTGTTATATGAATAAAATAACCAATTTGAAACACTATATGTGAAAATTGGCCGAAGTGCCTCGGAATTGATAAAAAGGCGAAAGAAACTAAAAAAATAAACTTGTTTATGCTATATTACTCTAATTTTTTGACACACAAATCACCCTGTATAGCTAACATATTGAAGTTCGACACTTTAGCTTGACATTGCGATGTTATAGGCTAGAAATCGCCTCATAGTATATACAGGGTGTCCAGTTAAGTCGGTTCATTGGTTTGTCAGTGCATCCTAGATGTAACGTCAATCTCTAGAAATTATCAATGCTAATACAGAGAAGTTTGAATAACAAAATTTGTTTTTAATGGCAGATGGATAATATTGAATATCTGATCGTAACGATTGTCAATATTATAAAAAAATAAGAGTATCTTGAATAAAATTCATTAATAAAAAAATTCCCCATATGGTGCCGACTTAATTGGACACACTGTACATAAGTACAAACGAGTGCAGCTTAATTTCTCTTAGAAATATCCATAACCTTCCGCATCCCGGCATAGTTTGTCCCCATTAGACTCGCGATTCCGGCAACGAGCATACGTTAAGGCAATTTGTATTATGTGGGGCCGCCGTCAACACAAGATTGCCGTCGTGTCGTTATGGGGATCAATGCCGGACCCCTCGATGCAACGGTTCCACGGCAAGGAAACAAAGCGCCGGCCCCCAGATCGATGGAATCGTAATGGGAAGAGGAAACGGCCAAGACAGGGGAAAAACGCGTTAGCCATGGAGAATTTATGCCCCCCTGGAAGCGTGTAATGGTTTATTGTGAGATTGCCGAGCTCTACGAGTATTTTGGGATTGCTTCAACGCTCATACCTACCACTATTTTGAAAGATGTAGCTAATTATTTACTTCCGATCAACAGAAAGAAATCGTTTCTGGTTGTAAGTGTAACTGAATAATAATTTTCCGGTGCATCAATGATCTTGAACATATAGTCAATTTATAACCCTTAATGTATTTAATCTATATACCAGGTTATCGTTTTATTTAAGCTATGCCTGACTTTCACATATTTCGTCTGGAATGAACAATTCAACAAACAAACGGATGGTGTCGCAATGGATAATCCATTAAGTCCTGTAGTGGCGAATTTCTTTATGAAGGATTTCGGAAAAGAAGTTCGATCAATTTCTAAGAAACCCAAGTGCTGGCTTAGATACGTGAACGACACATTCATCATTTGGCAGCATGGAAAAGACTCCCTACAAGATGTTTTGCATTATATTAATCAGCAACACAACAATTTTACCATGGTAGTGGAGCAAGACAATTCTGGCTAGACATTCTGGTAAAAAAACCTTTGGCGTTTAGGGACACGGTATTTACAGGAAGGAAACAAATACTAATAGATGTCTCCTTGGAAAGTCTTATCATCATCCGGCACAAAAACGCTCGGTCATGAAGACCTTAGTTCATTAATGTTGGCTGATGAGGACCATAGATAGGAAAAAATATATTCGCTCCGATCTATGTTCCTAGTAAATGGATACTCTAAGAAGGACACCGATAGAGCCATTAGACCTCGGCACGAGCAAACAATGAAGCCCAAGGAGGAAACCACATATAGAATTGCGAAAGCACTATGCAAAAAATACGTGCGGACTACTTTTACACAAACGTGTAAAATAAGTTAGCAACTCCGCAACCCGAAATATCCGTTACAAACCCTGGAAGTGTATTTGGTGCCATCCAGCGACTGTGAGAAAGTATACGTGAGAATGTCCAAATAAACTGTAAAAACCTGGAAAAAAGAACACAAAAGGCACATATGATCATACCAGTCTGAAAAATCCGCCGTTGCTGAACATGCTTAGAAAGAAGGACACAGACTATCATTAGAGGACACTAGAGTGCTAGTTCGTACCAGTGGGTATTACAATCTAGCACAAAGAAAGGCTTAGAAGATTATTCAATACCCAAACAACATGAACAGGGACGGATGATTGAAGATTAGTCATACTTGGATGCCATGACTTAAGAACAAACAAGTGAACCGAAGCGTACCTGAACCAGCCATCCTGTTAGGTAAGGCGAAACGTTTGCAGTTAAGCATCAACCACGGCAAAATAGGCCAGAAAGTGTACATCGTTCGATTATAAATCAAATTTGGTATTTCTAACTTAAAACGTCCTAGAGATACATTTGTGCTCTTCTATACATACCGCTTCTTTAAACATTTCTACTACATTGTCATGCACCCCCACGGTTACCTTTATAATAATTTAATTAATGGATCGTCCCTGTTTCTTTGCGAATGGCCCAAGTCGAAAAGTACACAATATGTTTTAAATATTTCAAGTACATATTTGTAAAATTGCGTGATAAAAAATGAGAAACGACCCTATTGTAGTTAATACATTTCTCCGTAGTATAACATCAAAAACTCTCCGGCGACGCAGAATTGTTAGGAGGAACTAAAGCCGGAATCCATCTTTTCCTCCGATATATTCCTCTTACTCCCCCGAGACCAGTAGAGGCTTTGTCGGTGAACTTTGGCTGAAACTCGAATCTTATCGCAAAAAAACCGCCGCGGAGTTACTCCTAACTTACCTCCGAATTTAATAAGAATACATTCCGACGGGGAGTTTTTATCGGGGAACGGTCCTTGCGGAAGCAGCTGCAGACATTTCTCATGGCTTAGAATTCATACAGTAGGAAAAAGTTGGCGTACACCTCAACCGCTAACAAAGCGGAATCGATACGGCAGTTTGAACGAATTCTAGCGAAATAAATGTTGCATGAAATACAATAACAGTTCGATGAGTAGCGACTGCAATTGTTTGCGCGCGACGGTGACGCTGCTGCAGCTCTGGTAGCTGAATTTATTTACAGGTGCACGCGGTACCACGGGATGTGCTTTCAGATTTGGATAATGGTTCATACAGAAAAGTTAGTACAAGACTTTAGGTGGTAAAAGAAGAACTAAAAATAATTCCTATAAACATTGGTTCTCCAGAGCAACGTTACTGAGATATGGGCCTCCAAAGGAGTCTTATCATTTGGATATCTTTTAAAATAACTTTCTCTCCGATTAAGATAATGAAATGAAAATTGTATGTAATAATCATACCATAAAGGTCATAATCAGTTAGAGTAAGGGTAGTTTTCTAAGTACCCTTAACATAATTTTTTCGAAATTATTATTATTTTTTAATGAACCCGACTTTTTTAAAGACAATTTAATTTAAACAGGGTGTTTCAGGAGGGATGTACATACTTCAGTATGTTATTCTACGTTCAATTTTAGGTAAAAAATTTCTTAGGAACTTAGATCTGGAAACGCTTCGTTTAGGACATACAGGATGTCAAATTAAAAAAAATAATTACATTTTCTTTAATAACTCTAGACTACTTTGAGTTATATTCATGAAATTTTGTATGCAGAAGTTTCTTGGAACGGGAAATTCAAATTTTATGCACGATTGGCTGTATCTCCAAGAGGGCGCCACAAGCGACCATTAGGATCCTTTTAAATCGCTTCAACATTTTTGTGCCACGGTGTATATCATTTTGGAATAGAAAAACATTTTCCTCTACGTTTTCTACTTAAGAAATGTACACCATTTTTGTCAACAACTTATTGAATTTTTAAAGGCTAACAATAAGTCGATTCGGTGAGTCTACGAACAACGAAATTAGTCATATTGTTAATACCTGTGTGCCTGCTGATACAGTTGCGACTCAATCATCAATCTGGCAATAATTTTCTACTTTTTGCGATTCAAAAGAATATAAATTTGAGCCAAATAGTTCCATCGAGAAATTGAATATAATATTGCAAGATTCGGCTTTTAACATGCGAAAATAAGACTACAAAGAAGCGGTAGTTGTAACAGTTTGGAACACCACCGCTAAAATGCTACAAAGTAAATATTATAAAGAATTCAATATTGTATTTAACCCTTTCACCGAAGTACAGTTTAATTCATCACGAGCTGCACGTAATGCTAACCGTAAAATCTTACAAGCACAACCCGGAAAGAGAAAATCCAGCTCTTCGTAAATGTGATATATTTGCAATGGCCAGATTATATGACAAAAATGAACCGAAAGGACTTCAAATGAAATTGTATAACATTTTGGCGTTTGAATTAGCTTGGTGCGGAGGAGAAGCAACTTACTGCAAAACCACTTATTTTGTATCTGAAATTGAAAATAATGGAAAAGAAACTGGTCGTACCTTTTATTTTCGAAAACGAGACACGGCGGTGACAATAAATTATGTGACAGCAAATGGATTACGCCTAATATTTTAGAGGAAGATGCCCAGTACGCTTATTTAAAAAGTTGATGGAAAACGAGGCACTTCTATGACATTGAACAGAGTATTTCTTACACCAAATCCCTTTTGGAAGAAGAACAATTCTAAAGGTTGGTATAAAAATGTGCCGATTGGAACTAATGATATTTCCAAATGGACTAATGCTCAGCACAACGCATTGGTATGTATGTCAAACGTGTCAAAATTACAAATTACTCAAATCGAGCGGCAGCAGTTAGCGAATTAAGTAAAAGTGGAATTGAAGAATGAGCTCTAATAAAAATAACAGGACACAGCAATTCTTCATCAATAAAACCATACTTACAAGTTGACAAAGAGTATCATTCGAGCATTATTCAATCGATTCGTTTGGAGAAAGAACAAACTTCATCCACTACAAAAACGATTAGCTATAGCGAGACTAGCATCGTATGAATTTCAATAACTGCGTGTTTAATAATTATACACTCAAATAAAAATGTATTTATTTTTAGTGTTTCATAAATAAAGTTTGAATTGATTAAAAAAATAACTCTTATATAAACGAAATTCTAGGGACATAAAATTAAGGATATCGAAAATTGACGAAGATGTAATAAGTTTTGTGGTTTCTATTAAACTGTGACTCTGCTTCGGTTCGAAGACACTTTGCGAGCGTTTTAAATTTTGTTATGGGTTTCATCCGACGTCGCGTAATCTACTACAAGAAGATTACGCGGCCGCCAGCCGTATCTTCCTGCGTTGTTCATAAATCACTTCCTTGATGGCGAGGAATATTTTTTCAAGTGCCCTTATGCAGAGCATTTACCCGTAATATATGGCGGTTTTTATCAAATAATATATACACACCGCTTCGCCGTTTATATCACAGTGCGATTTGCACTTCCAGCCAGATATACCCGCCTAGGAAGGAGAAAACACTCCCCCAAGAACGAAAAAACTTAATTGCCGACAGCTGCCTCTACCCGCACGCCCTCTGGGGATCCAGAATTTAATGAATTAATGTAAATGTCGGGGCTAGTTCGCCAAGTGCATTCGCGAACTTTTTTAAAAAGGGAAGCGGAGAAGTTTTACATAAACTGAGTAGTTGCTGGTACTGAATAGCCTCAGACGTAATAAATGGAAGCATGTTAGGTAGAAAATGATTTAGAAGGTGGTACACTTTGTGACATTACCAATACAATGCATTTTATACTTATAGTTCATTGTATTAGAACAATCCAGTGTTTCATAAGGTAATTTGGTCAAACTTTATATTACAAATTTTGCCTAACTTTTCTGAAGCATTTATGATGTTTGGCAACCCAGAAAATTTGAAGTGAATCTGAAATAGTGTTCGAATTGGAATTAAGCACTCGCGACGCGTGACGCCATTGCCTCTTATAGCTTCAGGATAGGCCAAGGTGGTCCAATTGGGTGACCCACTCGATCACCCGACCTAAATCCGCTTGGTTTTTATTTTTGGGGTCACATGAAAACTATGATTTATGCTACTGAAGTTAACACTGAACAAGAATTCCGAAATCTTCTATAAAAGCTTTCTGCTATTCTGTTATAGCCCCAATCATTATGCTCCCGAATCTGCAAGCAACGACGCAGATGATCTACGAAAACAATATCCCGTATATTGTTGAGAATGCTATTATTACATGGCATTTTCCCAAAAGTATTAATGCCAACTGGCTGCTTGATGCATTTTCATTTTCTGTATCGCACAAAAAATCGAGTATGATCTGTATTGCTTAACATCACCATATCTTCGAACCATTTCCATCATATTTATTCCTTCAATAGTTTCGTTTGTGATAAAAAATCTATTGATATATTTGTTTGCGTAAATGGAATTATACGAATGCTTTGTCCATCTTTAACATTTTGTAGGTGCAGATTGTTCAATTCAATACGCCTGCAGGCACCTCCAAATCCAACTACCAATGCAACTTTTATCATAAAATGAGTTCTATCGTCGGCATCCAGCAAAAATTGAATTAAGTATTCTTATGTTAAAATATTGACCAAAATTCGTTCTAATTTCTTTTTAGAAGCACAATTAAATGGGCGTACTTGCTAATAGAATAGAATAATATACCCAAAATTACCGAAGGCTTGATATGTATTGAGAGATATTCGAAATATGCCAGAAAAGCATTTTCATTGCTACTATTCTTAATTCCTTTCCCTTTACACCAATCTTTAAGTTTTGCATAACTTTGCTTGTACGTCTCTCTTGATTTTTCGGGAAGAATAGAATCGACAACGCTTTGCGCAATGTCTTCGATGTCTGAAGAGACACTCTCATAATCAGAATCACCCATATTAATATACTTTTTCACTAAAACTGAACGTATGACAAAAATTTGGTCGCCAGTAATTAAATTGTCAAATTTGAAATAATAATTTTGAATGATACAAAGTAATAACCAAAAAACTTGGCTGTTTGCTTTCTGCATACCGACAGAAGCATCATTAGAGCTATGAAGCTAGAAACTAGTATATGACTGGTAGCACTGCTGACGACCAACCTTGTCTGTTTACTGTAGGTTTTTTAGGTGTAATTCAATGTTCGTCGGAGCATTAGCCCTCAGAGTAGTTGTTTGGTGACATTCCTCTTTTGCAAATAACGAAAACTATGATTCATTTCATGAGATGAGACACTTCTTGCACTTTCCTCTACAAAGCGCAAAGCGTTTCGCTGTTTCTACTAATACGCTCGCCTAGCGACTCGCTGAATATTTATATTTGTTTAAGAAGCTCGTCGGATGCTTTCCAGAGGTGGGAAGTAAAAATCTCATTAAAAATAAAGTACGAAGTAATTATGCAAATCCTCCGTACTCCGCTGGGGCGCTCTTAAAAGTTTATCAAAGCTAAACAACAAAAACGCAGGGTTACCAAGTCACACACTAACGAGTGGGTATCTGTTAGTGGCTTTTTTATTCGCAACAAGCTTCCGTTGTAGTTATTCAGGGTTTTAAATGGGGCGGATGCATAGGAAGAGTGAATTAAAATTCCAGAGCTATTTTAATTTAAATATGACTATTTTCCACTCAGTTAGGGCCGTTTATTTTTGGGTTTACACGGCGCGGCGGGGGCAGATTCTAGCTCTTTGCTTTACCTTTAAAAATAAAGGTTAGTGTAAGTCCGAGGTTGAACATAATTAATAATGAATATATTTCTCGTAGATTTTTCCATATCTCGCATTATTGTTTCCTTTTTACTTAGTTATAGTTGCTCTGTTTTAATTTTTTTTTTCTTCAAACGGCAAACAAGTGACAACTTAGCGTCACGTTCCTCAATTATATTAAGTGTTTTTTATATGGCTAGGAGTATAAGTACTTGTGCTCCTAAGCGTAAAATACATTTAATTAAATTTTAATAAACAATTACTTTTTATATTTATTATTAATATTTATAGCAAAAGTAAAATTGTGAATATTTCATGACAATATTTCTAGGTTGAAGTGCTTTTAAAGATGAAAATTGTCAACATTCTCCGCAGAGCTAGATGGAACAATTCTCTCAGCAATTTTGGTCTCACTTTCTACAGAATGTTTGATGTATCCTTCAGCAACCGCATCCGATTTCCAACCCCCATGTCTTTCTAGTGTATAATATTACCCTCGTTATCGACAACTGTCGTTGCGGAAGTTTTTCTCAGACTATGCCCTGTATACTCTTCCCAATTTGGAAGGCTCAAATACAATGCCACATGCTTTGCTACACTACCAATTTTATGGATACCTATAACAGTATTATATTTTCCATTCTGATATTTAAAAAAAACGTCGCTCCTTAAAATCGGGAGGACGCAAATTGAAGTACTTTCTATATTTAATTTTAATTAGCAAAGATCACATATCACACAGTTCGTCGCATCGAAATTCCCCAGATATACCAAATATATACCAAAATTACCTGAGAAAATAAGACAATATGAAATAAACAAAATCTAACAAAAATGTATGGAACTGTGAACATTAACAAAACTTTCGATTTCTTTGGCTTGTAACCTTTTCCTTGTTTTTTCAGAAATATACACAAATTATTTATTGTTCACATTATGCTTCTAACTTAATACAAACTTTACCATTGAATTATGAGCTTATAAACTAGAACTCTTCAGCCATTCTAGCTGCCTCTGCCACCTCATGAGATTCATCAGCCACTTCTACATTCATTTTCAGTGAAATAAGTTAATCTTACAATCTTTATTTAAAATTTTCCAACCTCACCACCTAAACTATCACTTATTCTCCTTACATCATAATGTACTATTATCTACAACTGTCACATGACTATGATTTGATACTGACATAATGATTTACATTATCCCACATGTACTTTTTTAAATTTACTTATTTTCACTGAATAATGGTATTACATATTAAATTAGACTCAAATTAGACATTTATTAAATAAACAAAATATGTAAAATCATATGAAAACTCATTGATTAAATACATTGACAGTAAAATCTTTATAATTGGATAACTTAATACCAGATTCTGGTAGAGCCTCCTCCTCAGTCGCGGCGAAGCTTTTGCAGAGTCACCACTGAAGATGCCGACAGTGAAGAGCGGCGAAACGTTTGGAAGCATGGGATGCGACCAGTTACAGCGGCGGCTACGGAACGCCTCGGAGGACCACCAGTATCCGAGAAGCGGTTCCGACCGTAGCAGTCGTAATACCAACAGTAGGAACCGAAATCAATATATGGACAGGCCCAGAGACACCGATAGCGGGTCTGTCCCCACAGAGCCTAGTCCGAGAACAACCAGGGCAGGTAAAAGTATCCCAGCTAATGCTAGGGATGTGCATTTTCACTCTGTTTCTGGCAGCTACCAGTTACCGAGGTCACGGCATAACAACCCGGAAAATCACCATGTATCAAATTACCTCATAATTTCCTTAGGTGGAAATATAGATATAGAGGCAATATTTTTGGCTTTCAAGATCTACCTCACAATTGGGTAAAAATGAGGTAGAAGATTGCTGAAAATAATGCTCAGTGTACTCATTTGGGTTAGGAAGTTTAACAAATCGTGCACAGTTTTGGTATATAATAGGTAATAGGTTGTTTGGCACATTTATCGACGATAAACAAGAGTATTTTTTTTTATTAGTCTAAAGTTGAACTACCTAGATTTATTATTTTAAAGTTTTTATCGTACATGGTGTTAAAAATTTAAGCATTAAGTTGTAAAGCTTAGCCGCCTCTGGTAAGTTAAAGTAGCTAAATATGTTTCAAGGACACTATTTTAAGAGGTCCTTACTAGTGTTCATCACATTAAATTTTTATTAAATTATTTTGAGTATAAGGAGGGCCTGTAGGAAAAAAATTATAGGGACTTGTCATCTTATTTTTTCATGTTCTATCTGCACCCGAGGTGGAAGATAAGTTTTCACCAAATTTCGTGAATTTTTTTTTTTGTTACAGAAAAATAAAAAACCAAAACCGTTATTTGAATTTTTCACATAAATTTTGAGGTTATGTGAAAAAGTGCAAATACAAAAGTTGTAGATCTTTTTATTACCTACAACTTTGCTATTTAACTTTTTTTCATAGGACTTGTAGTTTTGCCGGAAATCAAGATAAACCGTTTTTTACCCTTAAAAACTCACCCCCTTCCACTTCCCGACCTCAGATCGCCCGTAAATTATTTTTCCTTTCATTTTTGTTGTATTTTCTTAATTTTTCAAGAGGTTTCCTCCTACTATTTTTTTTTTCACTTTTTACCATTTTCAAAGTCGATTATAGTTGCCTACTAACACAAAATGCGAAAAATAGTATATTCGTTTAGCAAAATTTCGCTTTTCTAAACTTATTGTTTGATATCCTATTTTCGTCAAATGCTAATGAATAATCCTTTCCACAGCTGAACAGGTGTCGCGTGCTAAGTTTTTCACTTGGAAACTAGAACTAGACAATTGTTACACAGATTCAAATCCGTGCAAAAAGTTCCGCTCGTTCAAGCACCTCGGCTGCAAACAATCTTCTTTGTCCCAGTTAAGTTCGAACTACTCAGGAATAATTACGGAGATGCCTACGAACTCGAAGTTTCCGCTCGCACAAGCTGTTTTTAAGTTTCAAACTAAAACCTAATAATCTTCTTACCTTACAAGTTTTTAATCGACAGCGTCGAACTTTTTGCTCTTGCCCGGAAGTTTGATTTGTTACGGCTAATAGGAGGTGGCGTCCATTGTGTCCGCGATGTAATTCCAGACGCCAGGAACTTGTAGAGTAAGTCTTTTGGAATTCCATTCTGTAAGCCTCTGCAGCGTTTTGCTAGCATTCACCGTACCAACACTACCATCAATTACAAAAACATGAGATGTGAGTATTAACTATGAAGAAGTCAATTTATATAGGGTGATTCTGACTCCCAATATTCGAAAAGGGCATTTCACCCCAACTCAACAGTCGATCCCACATCACCCTCTCAGATCTGGTTCAAAATTGGTACATCGATTAGTACTATCGAATAGGATATTCCCAAATTTTCAGCCCCTAAGACCGCTTCCTGTCATCAGGGGCCCATAGTGAAGTTTTCGACCATCATTTCACTTCCAGGGTCTGAAATCGGTTTTCGTGTACTGACGGGGCATTTTGGTCTAAAAAATTAGAAATACATAGGAGATGCCAAATTTGTAGAACACGATGCCACCATCCGTTTTCCGATATGTAGCAAAGGGAGCCCTGAAAACGCGAAAAACCGCGCCTCTGTAAAAATCTGATATTTCTAATACGGTCGCTTCAAACTGGCTGAAAATTTACCAAAAGGCTCTTCGATTATTGCTCTTTCGAATGTTCATACGCGCGTGGTGATCATTATATGTAAAAAGTTACACGCGTTTTACCGGTTTTATATGGGATTTTCTGTAATTCTTTCATTATACCCGCTCCACTGGCCCTATCCAGTTGGGTAATAATTGGATTTTTTTCTCTCACCAAACGTCTCTTTTGTCCCCCTGTCTTTACAAACACAGAAATTTCTCTCCCCAGCCAGTATTAGAGAAAACATTATTTATTTAATGATTTATTTCACAATTTTTTGTCAAATTTTTATTTTTGAGCAAATTTACATTTTCTACAGCTTACTTCTATTATTTGTAAAAAATATGAATATAATATAATATAACGAATGAAAATTGCAGTAAGAAACAAGAAAACCCACATTACAATAATTGTTGACACTATACATCTCGATATTATTTTCACTATTTTACACATAATGTGATACATGAATCAGCATTCTATCTAATTTATCGAAGTACCTTGACCCTTATAATTTTTAAATTTGCTAAAAGTGTGGCTAAGTTTTATGGTGAATTCACCTGCTTTTTCAATAACTAAAATCTGAGTTAATATATCAGTGAAGGGTATCGATAGTCTGGTATCCCTCTCTGACCATTCATATATATTTTTCTTTATCATTTTCAGCAATGAGATCTCAGCAGTAAGCTCATTCTCTAAAATTTCGACTATATACCCAACTGACCAATTATCATTGATAACGAAACTTACAAACATATCCTCTGCCCAGTCAAAGAGATTTTTATTCAGAAGGTCGAATCTGATTGAATGTTCCCGATGAAAACTTGAGATGATATCCCCTTGTACCAGGGATAGTCTGAGGGCATTCATTTGAGTTGTGGCCCGCTTTTGAGTTAGTTCCTCCTTACCAAGATAGACTTCAAGTTGGGCAAGCCACGACGGCAAAAATCGTGCAATTAGATAGAATGCTGATTCATGTATAAGGACATTATGTGTAAAATAGTGAAAATAATATCGAGATGCATAGTGTCAACAATGATTGTAATGTGGGTTTTCTTTTTTCTTACTGCGATTTTCATTCGTTATGTTATATTATATTCATATTTTTTACAAATAATAGACGTAAGCTGCAGAAAATGTAAATTTGCTCAAAAATCAAAAAATTGACGAAAAATTGTGAAATAAATCATATAATAAATAATGTTTTCTCTAATACTGGCTGGGGAGATAAATTTCTGTGTTTGTAAGGACAGGGGGACAAAAGAGACGCTTGGAGAGAGAGAAAAATCCAATTATTACCCAACTGGATAGGGTCAGTGGAGCGATTATAATGAAAATATTACAGAAAATCCCATATAAAACCCGTAAAACGCTTGTAACTTTTTTTTTACATATAATGATCACCACGCGCGTATGAACACTCGAAAGAACATTAATTGATGAGCCTTTTGGTAAATTTTCAGCCAGTTTGAAGCGACCGTATTTGAGATATCAGATTTTTTTACAGAAGCACGGTTTTCGCGTTCTCCGTGCTCCCCTTGTTAGATATCGGCAAACGGATGGTGGGATTGTTTTCGTAGGGCAATTTGGCATCTCCTATGTATTTTTGATCATTTTTTTAGACCAAAATGCCGCGTCAGTACACGAAAAACCGATTTCAGACCCCTGGAGGTGAAATGATGGTCGAAAACTTCACTATGGGCCCCTGGTGTCAGGAAGCGGTCTTAGGGGCTGAAAATTTGGGAATATCCTTTATTTGACAGGACCAATCGATGTACCAATTTTGAGCCAGATCTGAGAGGGTGATGTGGGATCGACTGCTGAGTTGGCGTGGAATGCCCCAAAAGGGTGTTAGGGGGCAAAAGTCAGCAAGAAAGCCTCATAAACATATGGTCGAATATCAACGGTTACTGAGATAGCAATAGCTCTTCTCCAACACGGCACCTGACTAATTGGAAACCTGTCCCAAGTGGATAGCCAAATCGTTCACCGACTTACTGCAGCGGAGTTTTATCTAATATTAAACTGACTGACGGCTTCGGACAGGTTTCAAATTAGTCAGGTGCCGTGTTGGAAAAGAGCTAAGAAAAGTGTTTATTCTGTAAGTATTATATATTATAACATTGATTAAAGATCTAATAAACCGAAATTAATGAATTAAATTTTCAAATATACCACCGTCCGCCTCGATGCATGCATCAGCTCGTTTGTGGATTGCACGGGTAGCTCGTTGAAGTGCACGGTGATTTTCTCTTATGAGTGCTGCACAATTGACAATCCGATCGAATAGCGCCTCTCTTGTGTTCACTTTTGTTGCATATACTAATAATTTAAACCATCCCCAAAGACAGTAATCAAGAGGATTCAAATCTGTTGACCTTGGTGGCCAATTTTGGAAATCACCTCAGCCAGTCCAGCGTTGTGAAAAGCGATTGTAAATGTGATTGATCACAACACGACTAAAATAGACAGGGGCACCATCATGCTGAAACTATTTGTTTTGCCTAATATCCAATGGAACATCGTCCAGTAGATCTGTCAAATTATTTTCTAACAATTCTACATATATGCCTCCAGTAAAACGACCATCTAGCACAACTGGGCCAAGTAATTGATTATTAATCATAGCACACCATACGTTAATGCTGAACTAATTGCAAAAACCATTATCACCGTCCTAATATTCTGGACGCGCTGAATATGGAAAGGTTTTAAATCATTTTTGTGATGACTTCCTATGCTGTAGTTTGATTATTTAGAATGTCTTCTTCTACTGCTAAACCAGAACCAGCTTGCTTCTCAGATGTAATTCTCACATTGGGAAACATAATTTACTTATTTTGTAAAAAAATGGATAAAAACTAACTTAAACATTTCAAAATGGAGGCAGTTTAGGAAAAGTTTTAAAAAATTGTTCTATGTATTACTAAGAGTAAACCCATTTTCCATTTCGCGTATCATTGCCCAAAAAATGCCATTAAAATTAATGTCTTATATTCGGTATCTACAAAAAAAAACTGTTGTTATTACAAATAGAAAATAAATGTTAAATAGTCATTGCAAAAACATTAATATTTCAGATTGCAGTAGATACGTCTTTATTAATGCAGCCAGTCTCGTCCAGAGATTTTTTTCTGCTAATAAGTAGTCCCATTTGCCCTTTCCGAAGCTTAAACTGCCAGTCAGTAATGCATTTTTCATTCAGCATTGTCTGCAAACTCAATACTTACTCATTATCTATTTAGACCAGCACCGAACTTACAATGTCTGAAATAATCCCCTCTGTACTTCAAGTTTAAATATGCAAAGGGCCTATTACATCTCCAGCATTGGGATATACATTACCTTTATTAGAATAGATTTATTTTAGACAAAATTTACTTAACTTTCGAATGATACGAGATTTTCTATCCTCCCATACGAGGAGATGCGCCCTCTTAAAAGTATAAATAATAAGAAGGGGAGCAAAACAACAATTTATATTCCATTTCTCTTTGAGTAATGACTTTGAATTGGTTTCTGTCAAAAAACTCATTTTTATTTAGATTGTATAGAGTAGCGAATAGCTGGAAAAGAAATAGGAAAATACAGTGAAAACGAAAGGAGGTTCGTTATTGGAAGATTGATGGGTTGTCGGATCGGGCACATACATTTTTATATTTTTAATAACTGTGTGTTGGGAGTGGATACCATGCGTGATGTGACACTGATGACTCGGCTGTTTACATGCTCAAACGCGTCCCATATCCGCGCGATGAGCTTATGTAAGCCGTAAACGACTATATGAATCTCAACATACAGATATAAAAGGCGTCATATGAAAAAAAGATTTTTCTGTAGCTTAAGCATGATAATACATAATTTAATAATAATAATAACAATATCTCTACCTCTCATTCTAATCACGAGGATTAGCCGAGAGGTCAAGGGAATTGTGCGGTAGGGGGGGTGCCATATAACAGTTACTCTCTTTTGTTAACTCATATTTATCTTTGGATTCTGTCGGCAATAATGATTGACGGCCATTTTTAATGATTCTTCTATATCGTCTCCCATATTATCGTTGTAAGCAGAAGATTTTGATATTTCGAATAAATCACTGGTACAATAATATTAACGGAAGCCTAGTAAATAAACTCGTTTCTATAGCACATTCCCTAAGGATTCTTTTATTTAAAAGCTGTGTCTTACATGGGCACCAAAACTGTGAACCAACTACCATTTGATATTAGGTGTTTGTAAACTGAATTGCCTATATTGACTTATCCATTGTCATCTTATATGAAGTCTTTTTATAGAGAGATGAGTCTGTCAAGTTCCTAAAGTGACCACACTGTTTTGCTTTAACACTCGAACGCTTTGTGGTTTCGTAGTCACAAAATTTGTGTGCCGTCTTACCGGGAGTTATCGGTTGATTTGATGCTCTTTTAAAAAGGAGTAATTTTTTTTTCGGTGTTATGTCTGTATTAGGCCTACCGAATATGTTTAAAATTAATGACATAAAGACTAAAGCACCCTGTATATTATATAGACGAATAATAATTACGGATACAGAAAACGAATTTCAGCTAAGGCACACCAACCCGGAAAATCATGAAACAACTAGCAAGTATAGAATTACTGACGAATATATACAAATTCGAATGCAAATTGTGTTATATTCCTGTACACTTTGTTTATGAAATGTTCAATACATTTCATTTGTGTCTTCTCCAAATATAAATAGTTCTTTGAACTGACTCTCAAATATAATAAAGCTACTCCGATAAAAAATGCCTAGGAGGTTTAAATGCATTACGAGAAGTAATTCAATATCGAAATCCTTGATTCCTCGATATCAGTTTCACTGATTCAATTTCACAATGCCGATATGTTCAACTGTATTAAGTTTACTGTTTCATTCAATCGCCGCAAATTCAGTTTGAAGTGGAAGATACAGAAAAATACAACCAATAATATACTGGGTCTTATAACAGTTGAAAGAGCATAGCAATCACTAAAACCAAACAATAATTTTAAATTTTATGTAGGAGTAAAACATTGCGTGACAGAAGCCCCAATTCAGTGCCTTGAGGAACGCCGTCACGGTCGACATATCACAGGGAATACGTTTTGTAACGAAACTGATATATCCGATGCTACCCTGTGGGTGTTTAGCAGTCTGAAATATTTTTAATACACGCCGTAGGTCAGGTCAGGGTTGCAGAACAAGTCCATGTTCAAGGGCTATATTTACCACGATATTAATGATCCAAATAGTTTCGGATGTCGATCTGTACTGATAAAGGGGTAATTTATGGGCTCAATGATTAAAAGCAACATTGGAAATCTTCGTTGATAAACACGGCTTGAAAAATCGATAGGCGATAAGCACTGCAGATATTCGGAAACTTGCGTCGGTAATTGAGTTTATATTAAACAAACGATAACAACTACAGCGTAACACTTTAGAGTAGCATGAAGAATGACAAGAAAAACCGTCATCAATGTCTTTAACTGTAAGTTTTAAGAGAGAAATTAGTATAATACGATTACGTGATTAAAATAGTTATTTATGCAACAGACGTGAAATTGCCCAACGAGGCATTCAGGCCGAGTAGGACAACACGTCGAGTGCAATACACACTTTTTGTACGAGACAGTAGAATGACAGATGAATGCAATAAACATTTTATTGCACTAGTGCAATAAAGAACCACTTTTTCCACTAAATATAGTTCAATATAGTTTTGTTTTTGCATGAATGTAGAAAAACATTTTTCCAAATCATTATTTGAACTCCTGTTCAGACTGTCACCGACCGCTGGCGACCTCGATTCATTCACAGTTCCCAGTTCAACTCACTGCCGGCCTGATGCGACGTTGCCAAATTTAAATATTTTTCTAGTATTGTAATGAAAAGTTTCTCATATTTAAAGACTGACAGTAATACTCGTGTAAAAACTCTAATTTGGCGATAAAAATAGTATGAGACACACTCACTGATACACAATCCGGCAATAGTGAATCTTTATCTACCGTGTTATTAGACCAATAATCTAATTTTACTGCGTTTTTAATACATTTTCAATGACAAGGAGTAAACAGACCCTTTTTATCTAAATAGGTAAGATGTATAAGATATTTTATTTTACCTGAAATATTTATTTATTTGCTAATAAAAACAAATGTAGATAAAAGGAATGTATTATTTTTAATAGGTACGTATTTATAATTAAATATAAATTTTTAGTATTGTGTTCAATACATTATTCAGTTTGTAGCTAGGTATAACTAGAAACTTATTGCTTTTCAAAAAGTAATTTAGTACTTACCTTTATAAAATGCCAAATGCTGCAATAAATAGCTATTATTATTAACTTACAATTAGTTATTATCAAAATAATAAATAAATTCTATAAAAATAACTTTTCCGGCGAAGATTTACCTGCAAATATCGAAGAAAGTACTTCTCAAGCAATTTTATGCCTTGTCTCACGGAAGTCTCCCGTACAGTATGACTTAGTATTTGGAAGATATGAGAAATGGTGCCGTGAAAATAAAAATAAGAACATAACTGATAAAAAAGCATATTTCAACAAACTGAAAGATCGTAAACCTATTTCAATGGAGTTATTATTCCATGTTACAGAATTATCAGTAAGAAAAAACGTAGACAAAAAATATGCTAATTTATTTGTCATGCATAAAAGAAATTCTGCTGTAAGCCGACAAACTCTAAAATTTTAACCAAGGAATATATAACATTTTTCAAAAGCCGGCAATTAAATATATTTGGATTTAAAGGTGATTTTCAATATTGTTTTTACTTTTTCAACAATATATTTGTTTTTTAAAGTAGGTCTTACTGATTTTTTGAATGACGGGTGCCTGTAGAAAGGCAGAATTGAGGAATATTAAAGAAGATAAATGAAAGAAGTTGCTTCCAAAGTCCAAGTTAGAGATGCAAAATCAAAAATTGATAGAAATTTTTATATTACATTAGAATACCTAGAAGGTGTCGATGGACATTGAAGATTTCCATCCCCCATGCCGCTTAAATTGTCATTAAATTTTCCAAGCGTATTTATTCCCACAGGGTTTTTCGTACACTTGCCTTTCACATACTTTAGGAAAAGCCTTCGATGTCCTACATTTGCTGGACGAAGCCATGTATCTCCGGTAAAAATTCAAATAAAATTCTTCAACGATAGTGAAATTTTGTGGAACCTTGGTTTTGGTATCTGATATCTTAACCTATATTGAATTGGAAGTGCCCACGATTTCCAAGTTGTCGAGAGTCAACTGATAAAGCTCCTATCTACGGCAAGCACCAATTATTCCCAAAATAGTAGGTACTTTCATAAGATACTCGTCATCTGGTGCGCACTTCAAAAACTGTTCAATTTGGTCTCTGATCAAGATCTTTGATTTTTTAGGTTGAGAACCTTTTCCTTGGCGCTTCAGAAAAACAATGAGCTCAAAATGCTTACTGATATCTACTTCACTATTTATTCGTAACATAGCCTTATTCACACCACAAACTTTATTGCATATATAAATTGAATCCGGGATTTTCTTGGTAATAACGCCAAAGTAGCTCGGTTGGCCGCTTCATCGATTTCTTGAAATGGATTGTTCTTTTCCATGTTGTCTTTATACTTTTTAAGGGAAAAAAAGGCACATCGTTTAAAAGTGACAAATCCAAAGCTTTCAAACTTTTCGTAAATCATGAATACAACAATGGTTGCCACCATGGTTACTATATATCATTGCCAAGAGCCCACTTCAAAAATTTGATATAGTACCTACGATGCTATTTAAAACTTAACTTTTTTCTACCCGGGTTTATTCTTTATAATGGTGTTTGTATAAAAAATATTGTATGATAATGGTGTTTAAAGTAAGTGATGTACATTGCAGAAGAAGCGCAGCGCTTTTACATGCGTGCCTTAAAAATGCACTTTTAACACTCACATCATAAATATCTATTATAAAAACGACATGATATTTTAAAGTTTCAACCTCTGACATTGGCTTAATTTTAGTGATTAGATGCTGTGATATGTCAAAAGAGTGATACATGGGCAAACAAAGACGACCAATGTCATTTTTTCAATATGTCACAATTTTAGTATAGTAATTGTATATGTGATGTATGCAAAGCCAATAAATAAATTTCAAAAATTATTTCACTATTCAATGAATTTCAAATCCTACTTTCCCACAAAACAAATCCTCAACGACTAATAACTTCTGTAATACTCGGCTATCGACGTACAGTATCGATCACCGCCTTGGTCCTTTCACGAATCACAATAGTGACAAATTAGAATTTCCCGGCCTTTGTGTGCAGTAATATAGTAATCCTAGGCCTTCCACGTATAATATTATGGCCGTAACTCGTCCCAATCGATTGGATTTGGCCCGAACGATGTCGCTTTCCGCGACATTAGGAATAATGCGGTTTAACGTTTTCAATCCCTGTATGGCTTCCAATCAAAAGACGGGATAATCACGACAATGAGACGGCTGACAGTTTTCTCTGTGTTTTGGCGACGGTTATTAACAAACACCTGCGATGCGGAAGCTATAATATAGTTGGAAGTAGAATTGGCGGAAGACGGATAACGCAAAATGGGGATTTGTGAGAAAAGTAATATGTAGGTTTGTGAAATACTTATTTGAAATTTATTTATTCATTACAATAAAATATCCAACAGGTAAAACTCAATTACAGGATAAGTTGCAGTCAGAATTTACTGTTAATAGTTATTTGTAGTACAAGTGGGATATTAGCTTTATTATACATGAGTGAGACAGGTATGTAATAAACAATGCCGTTATCCCACTTGTACTATATAAAATTGTATCTAGAACTGCAAAAATTTTTATGTACAACTACCTTAAATTGAGAAAAATCCAAAATCAGATCCAGTTTGTAAGTTTTGATTCAAAATCAAGAAGCAAAGGCTATGGTAACCTGTCAACCTTTCTATTGTGTCAAACTAGTTATAAACAAAATCTAGTTTTCGTTTTTACATTTTCTTGTGAAAATAATGGTATTGATTGAAATAATGAGTGATTCAGAAACAGAAAGCTTGCCTCTTGAAATTGAAAAAGCTGCTGCAGCTGCAGTAGTTTCACTTTAACCAGATAAAGCGAGAACCAAGTACGAACAATTTTATAAACGATTCGCTGATTGGTGTGTATCTAAGGATATAAAATATGAAACAAAAGAAGAGGTATTATTAGCATTTTTTTAAGAATTATCCAAGAAGTACAAATCCTAGTCTTTGAGCGTACTATTCTATGCTGCGGTCTACAATCTGTATGCGGCAAAATGAGTACATCAGTTACATCAGTAAATTCAACAATTTATTTGTGAAAAAGCAATCAGTGGGATACAATCCAAAAAAGTTAAGAATATTAACGAAAGAGAATGTTTCAAAATTTTTATAAGATGCCGGTGACAAAATTCTTGCTAACAAAGGTATTCCCGAGAATTTTTTATCACTGCCGGGGGGAATAGAAAATGTGAATATAGTTCAAGTCATGACGATCATGAACATTTTTGTTGGTTATAGAGGTGGTAAATGCATGAAACTTCCTGTTGGTATAAATGCTTTTACTCTAATGCCAAAGGGGATTGCTTTTTTTCTCAATTTATCACAGCTTCAACAATATACAGGGCATTGTTTTCGACGATCATCTACTTCACCTCTGCCACATAGGAGCAGAACTTCTAACTATAAAACGCCATGGTGGTTGAAAGTCTAACACCGTGTGTGAAGGCTATATTGATACGTATCTTGAAAACAAGAAAAAAATTGCCACAAAACTTCTTGGAGGAGAGATTGCCGTCATTGAAGCTACTTCAAGTGCTTACGAAGAAAATTTAAGCACTGTTAATAATAATAATATAACGATCATGCTGAAAAGTACACTTTTGATCGTAGGAAAAAAATGTTTACAAATTTTTTCAGCTATGGTCCTTCTGCAACAATAGAGGTTGTTGTGTGTAAGTTTATGTAAAGCAGCGTCTATTTTTTCACCCCTTTCAATTTTTTTACGTAGTTCGCGAAGGCTTCACAACTTTGCAGTGGCCCAAATTTCAGCGAACGCAGCCGAACTCGTACAAACATTTGACTGAAATGAGAAAACTTCCCAACACACACTGCAGCTAGGAGGATAAATGTGGCTGTTAATATTTAATAGGGGAAAAGTTTCTGCGTACTCATTTGTTTCCTTCCGTTGAAAATCGATGGGGGTCTCGAGTGACTAAGAGTCTAGGAAGTCGTAATTTGTCCGCCCCAAAAAAGTTTGTCATCTGTGCGGGGAAATTAGCATCGTCGTTCCTGCATTCTAATACCCCCATTAGATATTAAAATATGTGCTTTGGATAGCTATACATTGGTTCAGATGTAATGGTAGATGTTTTGGATTAACTCCGTCGAATGTCGATATTGCAAAATGCTCCAAATTACAAGCTCTCCTGAAGAGAAAATCGGACGGCTTTAAATCCAAAAAATCCGAGATTTTGACAAGCAAAAATATAAACGGTTTTCTAGAAAACGCTCCAGATGATAAATATTTGTTTATGAAGGTAATATATTGAGCTCAATATAATGTTAGATATGCATATTTATTTCAAATCGTCTTTCGGGTTGCCCTTATAATTGGTATAAGCGTTCTGGAAACAAGAGTTGCGTAATATAAAACCGTCAGATAAAATAATTATTAATATTCTCGATTCAAAAACTAAACGGCAACGTTAATTTGTGGTATCTGAATATTTTTACCCCAAGGTTAAAAAGTGTATAAACTTTCGCTCTACAGTAAATACAGCTCTAAATTTATCTTTTTTTTCTAAACTATATAACCGGCGGAAAATGTACCAGACAGTGTGTTTTGGTATTAAGGTAAGTTAGAAAAGATTCCAATGCAAATAGCCATACATCTGGGACTACCAGAAGCAGCGACTTATACAGGACACTGTTTTCGGCGCTATTCTTGTTGACGCGGGTGGTGACTTATTAGATTTAAAAATACACGACAAAGAATGGCATGTGGATAATTCCCTAAATAATCAAACTAATTTGTCTAAAATATCATCTGCAATAGCAAGTACTATACTCTATTTTTAAACTAGGAGGAGCGAATGTCAAAGACAAATTTACACTGCAAAATTTACTAAAAACTACCCTAGATAGCATCAGACTATCAAGTATATACTCACTGCAAGTGTTTAACCTCAATTTGAGTACAATAAGCTTTCATTACTTTCAAATGGGGTTATTAATACCTATTCAAAATAATGTGCAATGAATAAATATCTAATTCTAGGTTTATTTAACTTTTGTATATATATTTTAAAAGTAGGTAGGTAGGTACTTCCTACATAACATTGAAAAACTGAATATTAATAAAATAATTTACTACAAACCAAACATCTATAAATGATTGATTTCAGTTTTCACTTTTAAAAATTTTTTTTATTGATTCACATTTTACAATTAGCATTGGAGTAATCATATAATGGTGTTTTTGTTACTTTGAATTGTTGCACTTCTACGAACTACGTTTATTAAGTTACCGGATAATTGCTAAATAACTGATAACTGAACTTCGTTCGTAATGTATCATCTGCAGGTGTTCAAAGTAACAAAATAAGTTTTTATAATTTATAATATTATTGGTAAAAATAAGGGACAAATCATGTCTTTAACAATTTTCTGAATTATTTGACGAATCAGTATCCATATCACCCTCGCTATTATTAATTGATATGATTAAAGGCTCAATGAGATCGTCCATAATTCCGTCAAGTGTTCTCATTTTTTCTTCCTCCTTAATCACATGTTCTACACACTTTTTCCAGTTCATATTTGTAACATTATTAAGAGCCTCTATTAATAGTCTTACTCTATTACGTCTTTCAATTTATGTTTTATTTTTGCTTGCCACTTCATTCTTCACCTGTGCCCAAATCAATTCTATAGGGTTTAATTCACAATGATATAGCGGTAATCGTAAGACAACTTTATTTTCTTTTTTTGCCATTTTGTTAGTTATATACAAATTACATTTATCTTTATTTTGGCGAACTAAGAATATTAATTGAGATCTCACCATACCTTCTTCAAATTCGATACTTTTTGATTGTAGCCATGCCTTCATATCAATTTTTCTTGTTGATGTTGTCGGAATAGCTTCTACTTTTCGACTATGGTATGAGGCATTGTCCATTACAATAACAGAATTATCTGGTACTTTTTTCAGAAATTCAGAAAACCACTTTTCAAATACATTTAAATTCATTTCTTCGTGATGATCCCCACTCTTCTTGCCTTCGAAAATCATTAACGAATCTTCAACAAATCCTTCCTCTGGGCCAGCGTGTAAGATGATAAGACGCTTTCCTTTACCGGACGGATTTTTTAATCCCATAGACAGCCCTTCATTGAACGCCTCACGTTTACTTTTAATATTAGTATCAACCCATACCTTTTCAATTGTATGGCCTTCATTTAACCATGTTTCATCTAAATAATAAATAGGTCTACCTTCAGATCTAAAATTTTTAATTGATATTAAGTAGTCAAATCTCCATCTCACTATATCATCACGTTCTATCAACACACTTTTACGACTTCGTTTTAAGTATCTGCAAAAAAAAATAAAATATTTTTATTGCAATTGTACTTGCTTGAGATATGTATACAACCTTACTTGAAGTTAATTTGTTTCATAACTTTGTATAATGATGAACGGGACATCTGTGGAAAATCCTGACGACTTTTTATTGCAGTTAATATTTTGTCCAAAGTGGGGATCTCATTTTTAAAGAAAAAGCTGTGTACTATACGCCTTATGGAATTCTTCATTACTTCATCCAAAGATGTAACAATCCCAGGTCGTCCACCACAGTGTTTGGAAGTAGACACCCTTCCAGTAGATTTATACTGTTTTATGGCTCGATATACTGTTGATTTGACAACACCTAAAAAGTATAATGTGTAATATAGTTCAACAGTAGATAATGTTAATATAAATTTAGGTACCTAATGTAATCGCTATTTTGGATACAAGTTGGACAATTTTAAGAGTAGGTTCATCATCTAGGCTTTTCTTGTACAAATTCAATATTGCTTGTTTTTCTGTCAGAGATAAATGCCCCAAACTGAGTTGTTTTCGTTTCCTTGGGGGCGACGGCGATGTAATTCCCGCGCCTGCCTTACTTGTGGTCGGCACACTATCATCCATATCCAATGGAAAATTGGAAAAAACGAATGGCAAACAATATAATAAGTTGTTTAGTTCTGATAAGAACTGATTTATACGTAACTGAGATAATAAATAGATAGAAAAACAAGTAAAAACACAATGACAACGAACTGATGGCAACTAACAAGCAAAATGTCAACAAATGCCAAAATGTAAAATTTATTAGCAGTATTGTAGGTTCAAAATTAACCAATAAGAAACCAACATTTTGGCGCGTAATATTCAAAACGCTCCTCCTAGTTTAAAAATGGAGTATAGTAATAGTACTAATAGTATTAATGAAAATTTCATTGAGGCAACTAATAATGTAAAACTTCCTTATGCTTCAACAAACAAAGCAACTGATATACATTTTGTCTTCTATAATTATTGTTCTGTAACTAGAAATAATTATTATAATAAGAATAAATAATATAATACAAAATAACAATCTGTAAATTTAAATAATCATTTTCTGACATTAATGTACTACTATAGAATTATTACAGTATATACCTTCTTGTTGATGTTATCAAGAACGTAAGTTATTAAATTATTGATATTGTTATCAGTTCAGATGGAGAACTAAAACTAAATGATTTTGTGTGAATAAGTAGGTCGTAGGTAAAGTATAGTACGTAATACGTGTTGTAATGCAATTATGCACTCACAGAATAACATTTCCATTCGTGCGTAAAATGCTTTTTACAACACTTACCATTTGGGTTCTAGATTATACTCTTGAAGTATGTAACATTCGTTAGGTGACACTTTGTATAACCGTGAAAAACTGTTAATTTGTAAGACTAACAGTTTTGAGTAGCTTTAACAGTTTTTTTCTCGGTGTAGGTATTCTGTATATTAGATTGCACAAAAACGTTGCATTTCTTCATTCACATACCCGCTTCTTTGGTTGCACATTCGTTCTCCCTCTGAAAAGTCCCATGAATAGATCCCGCCCACGTTAAATACTCGTTATTGTGATGGGAAACTAAAGTGAAAATAATAAAAAACCAGGTTAACTTCGTGAGCGTTCCGACCGTCTCTGAGCGAATAAGAACTTCCAAAGCCGAAAGGCAATTCTTTGTAGGCTCTTTCCAGCATCAATCATAGTAAAAGTTAAGGCGCTTGATATATTAAGGCTATAAATTACTCGGTTTAGGGCGAGTCCGATATGTCCAGGTGCACAATTGCCGTGAGTTCGTGAGACGTAGATGCCTCCAGATCCATTCACGAAGTTTTATCTATGAAAAATGGTGTAAGAACCACTTTCGGGAAAGTTTGCCTGGAAGTCAATGTTGCGGGATCCTAAAAGAGTAGTTTGCAACTATTCGACTCAAGTAAAACTTTCCAGAAAAAGAAGAATGTAATAAGGATGCCTAAATCCTCCCTTAAGTGTTAAAAGGAGGCATTATTCATAATTTTTACAAGGAAATTTTTATTTGTTGGTTATTTGTTTTCACCAATTTTATTCGGGTAAAATTTGTTGTTGGTTTACATTAGTCTCTTTTATCTATTAAAGTCTTATGACACAAAATTCTATATTTACTAATTAGATGCCTTTTTCAGATTTGATATACAGGGTGTTTAAAAAAGACATGGCAATATTGCTAGGGCTCATAAAACACTGAAAAATAAGTGGGGCCAGACCTTAGAAAATCAAATTTTGAATGTAATATTTTTTAAGAATAACATGGTGATGACGGTGTCGAACACGTAGGTATTATTTGTGTTTTTCTTGTACAAAGTAGAGGACACTAGTCATAGTTCTCGTTTTCTTTCATAACATCCTATAACATAATACATAAAAGGAGCAAAATATTGCCTGATATATATTATTTTAAGAATTTTTGACATTGATGGAAGGAAAGGGATTTAACGTCACGAAACATTCAGACGATAATGTAACGCAAAGAACAGGGCTAGTAATGAGAAACATGAAAAATGTCGGGGATGGTTCATATGTAGATCCTCTGAAGCCTATCCCAACGTCCATTGGAATCTGGGACAGGGGCATTTCACTAAGAAAATAAGCTTACAGGGTCAAAATTCCTACAAAATATTGTAACAACTTCCGAGTTCGAAAAAAGTGATAAAATTTGAAAAGCTTTATTTCGGAAGCTATTGGATTTACAGAAACGATTCTGGATTCAAATTGCAACAAATCTACTCTAGTTTGAAAACTAATTCTTCAGAGTTGATATCGTCAAAAACTGAAGAAGAGTTCATGGTTTTTTGGATTTTCGACATGTTTCAGTTGTCAAAGTGAGTCTTTTTGTCACCAACTGTCAACAATAACAAGACGTACGGTATGCTACTATGATTTTTACATTTGAACGGTGTTTCGTTTACTAACTAACGCGTTAATTATTCGTACTGCTAAGGACAAAACAGCCCCCTTCTCATATCCCATCTGAATTACTTCATTCCGTTCCATTACGAGTCTCATCCTCATTTATTTATTTTAATTCTAGCGGAATTTACAATGAAGTCATCAAGCGAGCCTTGTACAAATAGTGCAACGCAAAACGCCGCTTTATTCCATTTGCTCAGTTAATTTAGTTTGCTCATAGAACAGAGCGGGGTGCTATCACTTCCTTGTTTGTAATGCCGCAAATATAGATCGGAAGGGGAAGAGGAGATTTGGATTAGACGAAGAATGGGAACGCTTCTTCCATAAGAATTAAACGCGTGGTCTCCAGACGCAATCACATCGCAAGCTGGTCGTGGAACGTTGACCTTCTTCCTGTAAAGTTTTGAAGCGGGCGTGCGTGTCTTTTGTTCTATGTACTTCGTAGCACTCTAAATGTACTGACATTTTTATTTTAACAATAATAATACTTTATTATTATATCATTAAGACGTTGCAGCAGTAAGTATATAATTTGCCAGTACGCAATTAAATATAATGCTAAGAATATAATCATACTTGTGGCAGCAAAATAAAGACTCCCTGTATACATAACAAAAAGAAATACATATTTGATTTGAACCAATTTCGAATATAATTTGATTTGTGTAGAGACCAGCAATAGTTATGTACTATCTCTGGACAGAGTTTTAAAAGGGCGCTATTACAATTAGTAGCGATATACTTATTGATCCGCCTCATCCCAATTCGCCAATCGAGATACCTGAGACTAACTTCCATCTTATCCGGGATGGTGGAAGATTATGCCAGACTGATTTTCTCGAATTTATCTCAGTCCCACTTCTGAAAGTGTGCAGCAGAACTAATTCTAACTTTTAAATTTATTACTTAGTCCTCCTCTGCGACAAAATTAATTGGTGGAAAGAAGAAAAGTGCCCGCGCTTTCAGGAGCACGGCAAACAAAGTGACTGTACGTCGAGATGCATCCGTCACGAGAACTCTGATTTACGACTGTCAACAGGGCGTAGATTGCTCCGAGATGAGTTTTTCGGGATTACTATAAGTAATTAAAATAATATCAGTGCTCAATAGCACTAAAACGGTGTACTATTTAGGGTATCATCATCAGAGGGTAACGAATTAAAATAAACAGACTGCATTAATGGCGACGTAACCAATTATGCAACTGGCAGTACAAGTATCATAAGGAAATTGGCTCTATTTACCTTTAAATTTCGTATTTTATTTGTGTGTGACCTTAATGTAAGTGCAAGTACAGGTAGGCTTAAGTTCGCAAAAAAATCAAATGTAAAGTTCTAAAGAATCAATTAAAATTGTCTATTAAGCTGCCAGAAGGTATACAGGCCGTTTAGAAAATGAATGGTAAAGCAAGCTTACAATTTTTCTCATTCTAAACCTGTTCCCTGATCAATATGGTCGATTTTTTCGGTCGATATCCTTCCCCCTTTCGCTTCAAAAAAGCAATAAGCTTGCAATACATATTTGCTTATATCCTGATTCTCTATGTTCACCATCGCCTTCAACATGGAGTAATTTGACCAAAGCGTTAACAGTTTCCATATTTGGACTTTTCTTTAAAGTATGCCAAAAGCACTTTTTATTGAACTTGTCACAACATTTTTCGGATCATATCATCTCAAGAAACGATTGTACGAATACTGTACTGTTGCTGTAACTGTCATTACCTTAGCTACAATAAACTTCGTTGACAGCTGGATTTCAAAATGATATTTTATAAATTCAATAACGTAAGAAATGCGATGACTTTTTGTAAAAGAAATATTTTATTTTGTTCAGAGAGAAGGGAAAACTTCCATTCTCGCAAAATAAAATGTCACTTATATCATAAACAACCAAGTTTTAGTTTCGTATTAAATTTTATTTATTTTCTTTAGTCTTCCTTACCTCAGAGTCTATTTATGTGTCATAAATTTTTGTTGTACCATATGTAATTAGGTAATTGCCTGTTTTGGCAGTTATATCTACAGAAAATAATAATGAAAACTTAAATTGTCCATCCTGTATAATTTCCGATTCTATTTTCGTCATTGCCCCTATTAATTGTTTCATCAGACGGCGTAGGTTCAATATTTTTGGGGAAATGGAATTTTAAATCAATCCATCAGTTGTTTTATTAGCGTCCGCATAACTAATTCAGTATCAGTTTCAACCAGTCGGGGTTCCCGTCTTCTATATTTGTTTCTGAACTTTAGCATTTCACCTCCTGTCAGGTCGCAAAGCTAAATTAAAGATGCGTTTGTAAATTCTATCAATCCAGTAGGCACAATTCGTTTTGTCCAATTTGAAATTGTAATTTGAATATATCCGAGATATGATTTACGTAGGTGTATGAATTTTTTAATATAAAAAAATTTAAACAAAACAAATGGAATATTTTTTTAGGTTCACCAAGTAAACGTAAAAAAATTTCACTCAAATTCAACACAATGGTGAGATTTTCTCATTCTCATTTGTTCTTTACACAATTTTTATGATCATTAAACCTATGTTGTGTAAACCATATTTAGGTTTTTGTGGAATGCAATTATAAAATTTCAATTAACTGATGTTAAAAACCCTGCAGTATAGGCAATGTCCTTTAAATACCCTGTTTAGATGCAATATAACTTTCAGTACATCTTCTACGTTCTTCTTCATAAAATCGAAGTCTTAAATATGTACATTTTTGTTAGTACAACATAACTAGTTATAATCATAAGTAACATACCAGTAACATACATGTTTTGCAAACATTTCTGCGACAAGCTTATAAAACATTTTGGCTAATAAAATTAAAGCGTTTTATAATAATATTTTACTAATGTTAGATACTACAGCACTATAAAAATAATTTATAATTGTTTCTTAGATGTGGGTTATCAACTTATAAAACTGTTATATTAAAAGATACTAGGAGACTTCTAAGAGCTAATAGCTTTATTATACACTGTAATGTAGTTATTATGTAATGATTGTAAAACAAAAATAGTCATATAACAGTTACAACAGAAGAATGTTTATTTTCACTCAAAATTCCTTGAAAAATCATTCTATGTAACAAATTTATAACAGCAAAATAGCGGGACTTTGTTTTGTTTCTGTTATAGCGAACGGTAAAAGTTTCTAGTTCTAGAACGGTCTAGTTTCACTTCTTGCTTTAGCTTTCGTAGTCAGTGTATAACAATAAATATGTCAAATTTAAACCAGCGGAAAAACCCAAAGAAGTGGCGCATTTAGAAGAAAAGTAAAGAAATGTTATCAAAACAAAAAAACTATGGCTTCTATCTCAAAATTGAAAGAATTTGGAAAAATCCATGATTTTAAATACCTTCATATATTATTTACCATTGCCATCTTTTATAGAATCATAATTTGCGGTGTTTTATAGAAATCGTTCAATTTCCTTATTTGTTATTTAACGCTGGTTTTTACAACCAAATTATTTTATAAGCGGCAGCCATTTTGACACAACGCTGAAAATCATTGTATATTATAAAAATATTGCAAATTTTGGTTTTCTAATTTTGTATAGTCAAATCGAATACAATCGAATATAAAAAGTTATGATTATTTTAATGCTTTTGGAGCTAGTTTTAACTTCAAAAACCATAAAATTTCAAAAAACCTTTTTTATTTTACTATGATATTGTATGATATATGCCATACAAATCACAATAAAATTTTCCCCGTAATAAAAATTGCACAAAGTGCAGTAAAACACGTAAAATAATATTGAGTAATTCACCACATAATATTCCAGTTGCAGACGTTGTGATAGAATAGATACTCGTTACTTTATACTTTCTGATACCTTTACGATACAGTTTAAAAACAATTTAGTTGTATTGTTAAATTTTATGCTACAAAAATGTCGCATTATTGCTACTAAAGATATCAAAATAGCGCCCTCATAAAATTGTTGTTCACTTGATTTGTTGCTATTATATAACTATTTTTTAATTGTTTCCTACAGGCCTTACAAAATCTTAATGGCAAATAAAATGCTTTATAATATGGTGCCAATTTTGATTGTACAGTTGTTGTATAAACATTCTTACAATGTTGCTGTTTTATAAGATTTGTTTTGTGTCTGTTATAAAATACCAAGTTGCTACTTGGGGTACTTGTTACTTACCTGTTTCTACCACAGCTTCATGACACATAGTTTCTATTGTACTGTGTAGCAATGTATTAAAAAATGATATCTTACGTGGCAGTAAAGGTCGATTGATAAAGTTCCATCTCCAGAACCGAGTTAAGGAAGTTAGGCAAATGGAAGCACACCAAAGAAGTAAAATTACCTCCAAGTTCGAACTTTCTGCATAAAAAAACAATACCGTTTATTAAACATTAAAGATGCCTGCTCCAGGGACTTTGATCTGAGTCAGCCTGCATAATTTTGCTCGTTTTTGAGAGCGCTATCGATTTCTTAGTCAACCGCAGATATCTTGGAAACTATAAAGAGCCGCGAACTCCTCCTGCTTCAAAAAAGTTTACGTTTAGAGGCAGGCACTCCTCCGGATGAAGTACAAACACTGGGTATGAAAAGGAAGTAATGGAATTAAGCGAGCTAGGCAATCAACAGGCTCATGCGGCACAGTAATCAACTCAGGGATTAAATAAACATTTCATATTATGCAGAACGTCTAAAATACCAGAGTTCTGCGTACGTTCCCAGAGGATCGTTAGTTTTATAATTATTTCTCAATTCATTTTGGGTTGACGGTTAAGTTCACAGAGCTCTTATTGAATTCAAAATTTATTCCACTTTTAAATCAACTAATAATACACGCAAGGTTATATTCTCCTCTATTGTTTACAGTTAGCTTGTGAGATGTTTATCCCATTTAAAAAAAACATGTCATTTTAGAAAAATTTTAAAGCCCCACATTGAGCGCCAGAAAAATGTTACGTAACAATAAAAAACATTGACTGAATGATTTCAGAGATTTGCAGACAATACAAAAATTAAGACAATTTAAAACAATACAAAAATTATTTCGAAATTCTAGCTCTATGTTTAAAAAATAGGGCAAAAAAAGTCGGCGCCTATGACAATCAGTCATCGTCCGAGTTGGCCAAATATATCAACAACCATTCGGTCGTTTTTTACAGCGTTGTTAAATGTAGAAACAAGGACAATAAACAATTTTATTAATAATGCCTAAGTATCTATAAAATCGTGTATTTTTTTGTAAAACTTTGGTTTTTATCGACGGAGGTAATCCACCTGGTCTTGATCGTCGGGCCAAGTACCTCGCTTTAAAGTTTAAACAAAAACAAAGTTTTTAGAAGTACTAGTTCTTTTAGACTAGGAAACTTACATTTGTCATCTGTCATTACAGAAACGCCCATTTAGGTAACATTTCGGAATATTTCCTCTATAATTTATTTGTGTGTAAAAAGCTATCGGGCATGTAGATGGGCCAACTTCGATGAAATATTCCGAATTGCAAAACAACTTTTTCAGCGCGCAAAAATCAATATCCCTAATTCAAAGACGACTTGATTAATTCGCGAAAGCAGAAGTTTCTGATTAATTTGCGCCATAATTTATTTCCTCAGTCGCCCAAATAAGATGAAAAACAAATGAGTAAACTTTGCAATGCCGTAATGAAACAAATTGGGGGCCGTATTGGAAATTCGTCCCACTTCCATTTCGAAAAGAAGTAATCATCAAATTAGCAGGTCTATATTTATTAATAACTAATTGTTTACGATAAAAAGTATAGAATGATTAAGAGAAATGAATGAACGTCAAATGAAATTTAACAAAGGATCTTGAAAGGAAATCTTAAGGATCTTTGGAACATCTAGACAGGCGAGCATCAAATTAAAGAACTGAAATATCAAGTGGTCAACGTTTCTTCGTTGTTTCGGCTTAACATCTGCATACTAGCGACATGATATAAGAATTGTAATTGCTGCGAATTGTGTGAATTATAAATCGGCAGTTAATGTGATGATTTAGTTGAAACTTTCTGTATTGCAATGAAATTAATGAATAATATATTAATACCGAGTTTTAATTCCACTGCAAACATTTACAGGTCAAAATTACACAAGCAGTTCAAATCAATTAGAGATCAATTTTGTTAAAGATGGCCTACTGACAATGTTTTTTTTAAAAACATCTTATAAATCAGTACCAAATTTAGTACTTGTTGGAAGGCTTCTAATGCGTTTTGGCCTTCTGTTCCATATAGAAGCACTACATCAATCAGTTCAGTGTTGAAGGAGTTGGGGTCAAATATTTCGAACAAATTTAATATCTCTAAATTACAATAATTTAATAACAAAATTTGGTACATGATTTAGGTTAATTATTGATCTTTTTGGTGAGTTCAAGTAAATTGAAACCACTATAAGTGTTCATTGAGTGTGACTCATAAAATTATACCAAACTTTTATTTCCATTGATCGAATTTAAGAATAATAGCCATATCTCGTCCTAGTGTAATAAAGGTACAAGGTGAAGAAAATATTTTGCAAACAGTTGAAGATGAACCGCAAGTAAATACTAAACGTTTATCTTGAGAAACTGGATTATCTAAAACACCGAAGTCTTAAAAGTAATCTACAACAACTATATCATATTGAAAAAGTGCAAGAGCTATTACTTCAAGATTTGAATCGACGAGTGACCTTTTGCGAGTTTATCTTGCACCAGGATATTCATTTTCACAAGAAAATTGTTTTCACTGATGATGTTTGTTTCACTTGTAGAGGAATTACAAATGTTCATAACTTCCATGAATATTCCGATGTAAACGCCTATGCAATAACTCCTAGACATTTTCAACGCGAGTTTAAAATTAATGTTTGGGCTGGTATTATTGATCGCTATTTCATTGAATCAGTTATTTTGCCAAATCGATCAAATGGAGAAAGTTATTTGGAATTTCTGCAAAATAATATCCCTGATTTAATAGAAGATTTACCGTTGCAACTTAAAGTAGAGTTTTAGTTTATGCATAACGGAGCACCGCCTCATTCTAGTGCTATTGTTAAAGACTTTTTCAATTTTAAGTTTCCAAATAAATGGTTAGGACGATAAAATAATTGTCCTTAAAATTGGCCACCACGATCGTCAGACCTCAACAAATGTGATTATCTTCTTTGGGGAATATTGAAGGATTTTGTTTATTCTTCATCAATTGAATCCCGAGAAGATTTGTGGAATCGTATTAAGAATAAATCTAAGGTTACAAGAAACAATCGTTATTTATTATAGTGTAAATTTCAATTGTCGATGAAGAGTAAATTTATGTTTCAAGGAAAATGGTGTCTATTTTGAACTATTTCTTTAGTTTTAATTTCATTTTTGTTATTTTTTTTATAGTTTTATTGGGACGGTTTCATAAAGCATACAAAGCAGTATACGTACAGGTTGTTAATCTATTTATTATACAAAGCATACAGTTTACTAGGGTAAAGTTTACAAGTATTATCCCGACAAAGTAATGCAACGGTTCTACAGCGATCGTTCTCTGACGGCAGTTAGAATTTCTAACTGCCGTCAGAGAAGTCAGAGAAGCCAGTCTGTTTCTAACTTAGAAACAGACTGGCGGTTAGTTGCGTTGTCTGTTGGCTCGCGCACACTGAACACGTGCAACGCATGGGCGTACTTACGGGGTTTTAAGTAAATGCGTTTACACCACTAACAATAGTTTTATTACTGTTAAATTTTGAAGACAAAGCCTACTACTGACGTTTTAATTTCTACTAATAAAACACTTAAAATCTTGTTTTGCAAATGCAAATAAAAATGTTATAGTTTTTTAAAATTTGACGAGGATAAAAAAGTGTTTAAATTATGGATGGGATATTACCATTCTTCTTAAATTATATCCATGAAAAAATAGCTTGATATAATTTTAGAAGTGATTCACTTCTGACGAACACATTGTAGTGTTTCAATTTACTTGAAATCGTAGTCAAAGAAGACCAAAGAAAATAAATGAATGTTCAGCAAAGACAGGCGAGATTTGAACGTGAAAGTAGAAGCATGGACACCATTCTTCAAGTTTGCTTACATTATGGTCTATTGTGTTATTTGTAAATGAAAAATGGATACTTTCAAAAGTAATAAAAGCTTTCATAGATAATATTTTAAAAAATTTGATTTAATATTTCTCAAAATTTTTATTGAAGGTTTCCTAAGAAGAATTGAGTGAAGCGCAACAAATTGCTGCAAAATATAAATATGCTTAACTGGATTCCAAAGAAATCATACTAGTTAGAACTATCTAGGGTTAGTTACCATAAAACAGGGTAATGTTTTGTGTTAGCTACTAAAAACAAATCTAATATTTATGTCAGTCAAACTATCACTCAATCCTATCCTTCATAATACAGTCGTTGAAGTTCTTTACACTTACAATATAGATAACTAGTCATTGGATATGAAATAGAATTTAACTTTGTGAAGATATAAGAGCCTTTTCACACGGGCCACCGTGCAGCGCTTCTCGGAAGCGCCGTTGAGTGGTTCGTTTTGAAGAAACACTGTTTTATATAGACTTATTCAAACGGACGCGCCACAGATTTAGCAGCGCCACGGTGGCGTGTAGTCGCCGACTTCCACCGAAACCTCAACCATGAATTAGTGGCTCCACTCAGCAGCGCTGCTGAGTGGCCCGTGTGAAAAGACTCTAAGTAGTACTCTTTAAAAATTAAATAAGTATTTATTTGATATATCTATTTACTATTTTAACTAAAAACTAACTGACATAAATAATGAAACTAATTGACATTTAAAATAAAATTAAATGACGAAGGGTTAAAATTTACTAATTTCATTTTTGCAATGTAGCCATCATATTTGCAGTACCACCAACATAAAGCAAATAAAGCATCCATTTTCTGGAAACGCGGCACCTGTCACGTGACCTATATCATGGAGCGTCTAGGCACAGCTTAAATAACAATCAGCTTACAGACTCTTATGGCGGGAACGTCTCACGCAGATCCTTCGCGCATGCCGAGGATACAACATTGAAATAGCGGCACGGACGTGTGGTTGTAAAATGCCCTTATAGCCATACCGCTCGAGGACTGCGTTATTGGCGCACGAGTGTTGTATTTTGTGGTTTGTTGATTTTCTTGTATTTTATACTGTTATGTTATTTTATTTTTAAACAATTTCAAGTAAAACACATTTATATTTCGTATGTTAGAAAAATTGAGGTGTTCCGTCTGAAAATAAATAAACTTTTATCAGTCTTGTAACACCATGTATATAAAATTTATTTAGCATTTTGTAGTTTATATCTGTACCTACAAGTTTGATATATAAAAACCTTTTTTATATCTACCACAGTTTTCAAAATTAATACTGGTGAACTCTTTTTTGGACATTCAGTAATGTACAATTTTTTCTTGTTATTTAGGTAAATATACCGCTGTAATACATATGTTTTCTGTACTTTTTTGTTTCTGTATAATGTAATTTCGAAAACAAAAGTGGCTTAATAAATTTTACTTTTGTTTTCTTTTTTAGTCATTAGCAACGTAATGTTAATAAATTACCTATACGTACTTTGAAAACTAATTGTACATTTTATGTTAATAATGGATCCACGTAGGTGTGGTATTTATATTAATCAAGCTCCCAAAATCACGTAACATTTCATATATCTATATTTTAGTAAAACAAAAAAAACTATTTTAAAATTCAAGTAGGTACACAGTGCAGTTAAAACACTTTCTATTTTTAATCCAGTCCTGACGTGTATCCTGAGCGAGAGAGAGACAACAAGCTTCAAGGACAAATTTTCTGGTTTTAACAGCCGGATTCATGAAACGGGCGTAGCGTTAGTCGGACTAACCAGCTTTGCGCCCGTGTAAAGCGCATTAGTCGGATCAACCAGCTTTGCGCCTATTCACGAAACATGCATTGCTAGGTAGCGAAACATGCGTTGCTAGGTAGGCTGTTTATTTACGTCCATATTTGCGCCAAAAGTTAGACCCAGTATTGTACCTGTCTAAAAATCGCGTAACTTTGGCCTCTAGTTCCTTGCGTTTCCCAAGTAAGTATTATACATAGTAGTCAATAGGAGTATACCTTTTATTTAAATTGGTGCAACAGAGGCGTAAATTTTTCGCGTAACCTCCGCTAGTCTGACTAACGTTACGCCTTGTTGATGAATCCGTATGTAATACTTCAAAGGTGCCGCCGCAGAGTCTGTGAGCTGATTGTTATTTAAGCTGTGGTCTAGGTATGTGGTGGACATCCTCTACAGAGATTCCGCCTCTTGCACCTCTCATTTATTCGCTTTGACGACTGTCGCGACGCGTTACGGGAACGCGAGCTGACGACGCGCGGAAGCGGTAGACGATCCGAATTTTATCGAGGAGGAAACGGGAGAGGGAGTGATCCTCCCGATCCCTCTCTCTACGAGGCGAAATCTTATTTATTTTTATTTTCAGCGCAGAATTGAGTATAGGCAGTTACATGACTAGGTTCAAATCCAATACAAGATTTATGTAATTTACAGGGACTCAGTTATGTATATTTCCTTGGGAAATACGTGCAGGCAAATATTTCCTCATAGTTGGGACAAAAACTAGCGCAAAAAGTAAGTGTTTCAGGCTGGGGAAATGCGCCCCGGGGTCGACGTAGCGCTGGAGATTCCATGAATACTTCACATTTAAAGGACCGGGAGCGTAAAGTTTTCTTTCAAGATGAAAATTCGGTATGCTTATGAAACGAGGAATATATCATATTTAAGTGTGTCTATCCTCCATGAAAATTTCAAAGGTAGAAAAATTATCGCGTTGGGAAGATGTTTTCATTCTCTTCTAAAAGATTATCTGCGATAATGCGGCGATTTATTAATATTTTATAATAAAATTCGTCAAAATCTTCAAATTGCAAAAAAAATGCTTAAATGAATTTATTCGCTCAACAAAGTCCAGCAGTTTCAAATAATTCTGTATTTATATTTTCTCATTTACCTAGAAACAATGATTAAGAAAAAAGCTTCAAAAAAATGTTAATTCTGTAGTTCGTATTTGGCTACTTGCCCCACTAGTTTAAAAAGTCACGATCTACCACTATTTCTAATTATGATAAATACACTGTAAAAAATAATTACTCATTTTAATACCAAAGAACATAATTCAGTGGCGGCTCGCTAGGGAACGCAAGTGACATAGTATGCCGAACAAATCAAGAAAACGTGGCTTCACCGAGCATAACAACCGATTTCTGATGCATAAGCAATTAAAAAAATATAATAATAATAACACAAGTACATAAATAAAGTTTGTTATATTGTGTTCAACAATATTGAACATCAAAAAAGGTTCTCATAACTTTGCATTGACACTTTACATCTATTTTTTATTTTTCTTTTATTTCCAACGCTTTCTGGATGTTTATACTAAAACTATACTTTCCCATTTCTCATAATATTGAAAGCGCTGTAGGGCGATTCCATTATCACGGGTGCAACATTTACACTCGCTTAAGATATCCTACTAATAAAATAATTTAAAAAAATATGAATTTATTGTTTGAACCTGTTCTCTTTTGATTCGTTTATAACTATTCAAATGAAATGGATAAATAGTCACGAGAAAGGTTTAATGTGCATCGCGGGTGCAACATAATCGGCCCACCTTCACAGATCATAGAACAAACACACAAAAGTCTGTGAATTGTGAAACATTTATTTTATTATGCATTCATATTTTAAAAGAGAACAAATTAATCAATCTTTCAGTAATAAAAAAATTATAGAAAACAAAAATAAACTGTGAATAATTCACTGCTTAAACAATCGCGGGTGCAACACATCTAAATTACGTGGACATAAACGCCATTATAATCACATAAATAAAAGAAATAAGAGATCAAACAATGTGTGTTACTAATTGGTACACTTTTTTTACTTAATTTAATTATTTATTTTCAAATACGTCAATTTTTGCTGAAAATTCTGTTAACATATTGCCATCAATTTTCTTCCTTGGTGCTTTCAATTTTGCAATAATATCTTCAAAATGAACGTCTGCTATGTCATTCACGATTTGAATGAAGTGTTTACCATCAATTATTGTCATCAGAACCAGTATCCTTTCTCTTAATCTGATTTTGGCCACCATTTACAAATTTTCATCGGCATTAATTTTCCTTTTCATTAAATCTCTCCATTTCGAGTCACGAGCTCGTTATCGACAGGTATGATAATAATAATAATAATAATAATAATATATCTACCCCTCATTCATTATTAAGCAGGCCGCATTTGCGCCCGGGAACGATTTACGTTGGTCCTAACCACCATTCAGTGCAGGATTGAGGGAAACCTGGAAAACTTCATTCATTAGGGGGGTAGTCAAACGTCAACCGGTATCAATCTCTCACATTGACCCAAGCCAACATTCTTCCACCTTACCATACCCGCAGAGGGGATGCCAATCCTCTCTACGAATATAGTTTATACAGTCTACCGGCCGCGGGGGTCGAACCTACAGCGATCTAGTCACCACTGACGCTTTAAACCGCGCTACCACTGACCGTTCAGCATCTTCATTCAGTTTTTTCATATATTTCTGTGATGCAGTCTCTTTCCATTCTTCTTCTGTTATTTTGACCAACCTATCTATAAAGAAGGGCGAAACATTAACATAAACACTTACTAAATATAAACCACTAATAACACATAGCATAATATTACTTATCAAGGCTTGACAAATCAATAAAATATGATAAATGACACCTTAATGTTAAGAATCAAACGTATTGCACCCGCGACCCGAATATTGCGATCGCGGGTGCAACCACTTTGAGTCAACTAACATAATGTAAGCTCAAACTGTCCGTAACAGCGGTTTTGCACAAGTGTTGTAAAGAAACCGATGTTCAGTTCGCACCGAACATTCAAATGTTAACGTTTCTAAGCGCACTAAAATTTCAAATATGAATTTAGGTCCGAAAAAGTAGTTTTATTACTAAATTCATATATTTTTCTTTATATTGACACCAAAAAAAGTAATAAACACTATAATTCAGAAATTGATGTAGACAATCGTCTCCAGCGGAATCGCCCTGTAAAAGAATTACTTTTCAATATAATTTAAGGAAACGGTGCATTTAGGTTTAAGGGGGCACTGAACAAGGTAGCGCTATTATGAATTTCCGAAAAATGTCCCAGAAAAAATCAGAGAAGTCTGTGGAGTGGTAGGTTATATAGCTTCACCTGAAGGGGTTTTAGTTACATTTGATAATATAAAATTAGTGACTAAAAATTATGCTCAGAGCGTCAATAATTAAAGTAATTTCTGTATTAAGAGCGAAAAGTGCTACATTATTAGTAATGTCACTTGTTGCTTGTAATGCATACAAAGTTTTACTTACAATCACTCAACAAAATAAAACTTATCAATTATTAACTTTAATACAATGAGAACATTAATAATTATAACAAATAGAGCAAAGGTAAGAAATTCATTTGTTAGCATTCTTAATTTAGATTCTGAAAGAATATTTAATAATAATTCTATATTCTGATATGATAAAATTTTCATCTCTGCGATTGCTACATTCAAGTATTATTTAATGGCTTAGTTAAAATTTTCTTACTTGTTTCAATTCTTTCATTGTTGTTATTATCTATGTATCCTAATGATCCTATAAAACTCTCCCATCTCCTGTCTCGCTTCAATTGTATAATACCACCTCCACCATGGACCAATAAAGTAGCCTATGTTCGGCGAATGCAATGCTCTACGCATAAATGACACTCTGATAGATTTTGATATACCATAATAATGATATTACATCATCTAGAAGTTTCCAGATTTAAAAGATCGAAGAATGGACCTTGTATTTAAAAAGTAACTGGGGTTAGAAATTTTTAATATAAAATAACAAATTTGCTACAAAGTATATTATATTATTAAGTCGATGAGTTGCTACTGATTTCTGATTTACATTTTTGTAGTGAGTATTCTCACTCCCTGTACAAATTTTGTTTGCTAAATTGTTCAAGAAATTGATATAAAAAGTATCTTCTGAGCCAGGTGTAGTTTTCCGCCTCCTTCACACGACCAGGTAAATAAATTTCGAGATTTATTTTTACAGATGTGAGGGTAACGAGCAATTCCTTGGGAAAAAAATAATTTATTCCATATCAAAGATACTGGAAAAGTTTGCCTTCACATTCATAACAACTTGTCTCTTGGAAGTTTATTATAAATGTAGCATTTTTTTGAGCGGTGGGCTGCTACGACGTGAATTTATAAATATAAATTGACAATTCTCCCTCTGTCTCAGGTAAGTGTTCTCGAGATACGCCTGCCGTCTCACCTAAGTATCCCTTTTTTATAATAAAGTTCATTATATCAGCGAGTAAATCAGAGTTTTATTTTTATAACTTAGAGTGCAGAATACGCACCGATATAAAAGACGGGGAAGAATTAGAAAAAAAATCCGTTATCGGTGTTTCGATTTACTAATGAGACATCTTCAGACATCTTAATGTGGTACCTACTTTCTATGTAAAATATGTGCCCTCTTGTTCAACTTCTACTACTGAATTTACATATACATACAACGATTAAGCATCGATGTATTCATTAACCGATGCTGAAAGTTACTGCTGCTGAATATGGAAAGGTTTTAAACTATTTTTGTGAATGACTTCCCGTACCGTAGTTGATGAATTTGGAGACGGGTTGCAATGCGCCTTGTACTTATACCCGGGCTACGTTGCTTAGGTAAGTTTTTAACAATATCTGAATAAACCTACATACAAAGGTTTAAATAGTTGTTCCAATATACAAAAAAGGTAATACTAATGATCCATCAAATTACAGGCCTATTTCTGTCATCCTTTATTTCGCAAAATTTTTTGAAAATGTATTAGATACAAATAACTAATTATCTTGAAAAAGAAAATCTTTTCAACCCTAACCAATTTGGATTTAGGAGTAATCTTTCTACAACTTTGGCAATAGAGAAGCTGATTAGTGTCATCAATACTAGTTTTGAGCAAAGACAATTTTTATGTTCACAATTCTTAGATCTCACTAAAGCATTCGATTGTGTGTCTCATGAAATACTTGTAAATAAATTGCGTTTCTTTGGTTTTACATTTGAAAGTAGTACATTAATTAAATCATATCTTACTAATATACAACAATATGTAACCCAGAATGATTGTAGGTCAACTTGTCTTACCTTCGGAGCAGAAGTACAGCAGGGATCTGTGCTTGGACCTGTGATATTCTTAATATATGTTAATGATTTATCCGGTTCCGTGGATAATACTTTGTTGACTATTCAGTTTGCTGATGATACAAATATTACTTGCCAAGGCTTTGCACTAGATGAGTTGTTGGATAAGACCAAACGAGCAGAATTAATGATGCAGGATATGTTTCTCTCGAATCAGTTAAATTTAAATACAACCAAAACAGAAACAAAAGTATTTGGATTACGTGATGTTGTACAAACAGCAAACCCAGAGTTTGTAAAATTCTTGAGCATATATTTAAATCCTAAGTTATCTTGGAATCACCACACAACGTACATTTGTAATATGGTTTCAAAAAAGTTATATTTGCTTCGTAGTCTGACTCACCAAGTATCGCAAGCAACCTTGATAACAGCGTACCATGGGCTCATTCACTCAGTATTGTCTTATGCTATTCTAGTCTGGGGTCATGCTACTTCAGCTTCCAATGTGTTTAGCTTACAAAGAAGAGCGATAAGAATAATATCTGGACACAAATTTAGAGATGACTGTATAGATAAATTTGTTCAGTTTAGGATTTTGACACTTTCTTGCATATATATTTTACAATGTTTGCTGTACGTAAAGAATAATACAGAATTATATTTATCACGAAATGAGATTCACTATCATTTTACCAGAAATAGAGGCATGCTTCAAAATCTTTACCATCGACTCAGTAAAACAAGAAGTGGAACTAGATATTGGGGTGTTAGATTTTACAATATGCTACCTCTCGAAGTAAGGGCTTTAAATTATACAAGTTTTAAGCACAGAGTAAAACAGTTTCTATTAAATAATGCTTTTTATAGTATAGACGAATTTTTAAATAATGATATTGTAATATAATTATGTGCTGTTTAATTGTTTATCGTATTAATATATGTTTTTTACTATTTTGGACAATGTGTTTTAATCATTTAACATATACTTTGCTGTTTTGAACGTATATATGAGTATATCTCTATGTACATGTATGTTTATTGTTACGGAAGCTCACCTACCTTTTAGTTTGTTAATTATGTTCCTGTTTCATTAGAATTTATAATTTTTGTAATACCTTTATTTTGACGTTTTCCGGAATATTCCAGGCTATATTCTATTTGCTTCTCGACACGTTCTCGAGATCGCAGAAACTTCCAGAACTCTAAAAACCTATATAAGCTGATCAATTCCGCCGTCACAGTCAGTTTATATTGAGCAGCCAAACGTGAGTGACAAACGTCAAAGTAAAGCGTTGACAGTTGTGAAATTGGTTTGAAGGATATTTCTTGTATAATCAAGAGTGACAATAAAGTTGTTTGTCTACGTGACGTGTTTCCACGCTAAGGCAATTTCGAGGTTACAGTATATTTATTTTATTCTCCTTAGTTTTGCATTATACTTGTATTTTGCTTGATTTTGTGTATTTACATGTTTTATGTGTATGTATGTGTATATGCATATATATTTATCTCTTTTTATTATTTATATTATTTGAATTTGAATGCTGGATGTTGAATATTGTCTTCATTGTTATAACATTTTTTTTCTACTTTGACTTGTGTAAATACTTATGTATATGTAACACCAATAAATTAAACTAAATTAAACTAAATAAAATCCACGTTTAAATTCGACTCTTCGCTTTTACTAAGTAGATAAACCATGTTTATTGGTTAAATAATTTAAATAATCCATTCATTCTCAATAAAAAAAGTATAGAAATATTTGTTATAAAAAGGTTTGTTTTTCTTCTACACTTCAATAATTGTAGAAAAGCATGGTTAATTTATTGATTATTAAAAAAAAATTAACACAAATATAGGTATGTTTATTTCAATCGACTCTAGTATTCTATCGCCTCCTAAAAATATTGTAACGACTTGCAGGACACCCTGTATATATAATGAGATTTATTACATTGATACGTTTAGTATTACTCTTTCAAATCCGCCCTGTAGTGCAATCAAGTCGGCTCCGAGCACGCAATAAAAATACATGAAATATTTCTGGCCAGTTGATATTGATTACCAGGTCAAACGGTGTTTCTGGCACGCTTTGTATTCCACCTCCATCCGCCAACAACAAGAAATATAAATAAAATCTGACCCTTTCGGTCTTCTCTTAAGATGTTCTCCATCGTGTGGCATCGCGGTGAAATATGTTTATTCAAATTTATATGTTACCCCAAATGTCCTGCGACGGGCGACCGAGATAGAGGCTTTCTCCTGAAAACATGACCGTTCTCGTATGGGATCAGATGAAATCTCTGAAAATAAGTTGTCAGATGCCTGAAAAATAGTTACGTGGAAATTAAATGAGCAGTTTCATTTCGTAAAGTCGCTTTTAGTTTTATGAAAAGTTGAGTAGCGACTTCAGAAGTTCATTTAATTTAAACATTTTTATTAAATTAATTTATAAAACTGCCAAAAGCGAGATGGGATGAGGAAAAACTTGTATTTATGATTTAAAAAAATGGAAAACTGAATTATGTTAATAGCAAAATCAGTGAAAAATTACAACTGTGTGGCGTTGCACTTGTCCTGTAAATCATTTTTCTCCTTCATTTTTTCACAAAATGACTAAAGTCTGGCGAACGTGATGGACAACTTTGGGGACAATTATTTCCTCGTCCTAATCATTTATTTCAAATATTCGAAAAGTCTCTAACAGTAGCACTAAAATGAGGAGGTGTCCCTACATGCATAAACCAAAACTGTATACATGATGTTACGTGCGTATGCTCTTAGTAAATTATTTAATATCATTTATTTAGATAGTATACACAGAATGCAGGGTGTTAAAAAAAAAGAGTGTAAAATATTTCAGGAAGGAAGAGTATGAACCAAAATAAGCAGAAAAGTCTTAATAAACATGGGTCCGCAAAGTAACGGTTGCGGAGATATGGACCACTATTCGTTTACAAACATTTTATTTTATTAGGAATAAACCAATAAAGGAAGCTTTTAACAAACAAAAAACAAAGTTACAGAAGATGTTCAAAGTGTCCTTCGTCCATTTCCAAGCAGGCACGACATCTTCGTCTCAACGATATTCGAACTCCTTCGAAACCACCCTCCTTGGTTTGGATCTCTTGACACTTTTGATTAATCCGTAGCTGCAGCTCATTCAGGCTATTTACAGGAGTACCATGCACTAATGTCTTCAAATATCCCCAAACAAAGATATCTAGAGGGTTCAGATTAGGCGATCTTGGAGGCCATAAAACAAGGCCGGCCCTTCTTACCCATCTATGTAGCAAATTTTGATGTAAATGCTCTCTAACGGCCATGGAAAAATGAGCTGGAGCACCATCATGCTGGAACCACATCTGTTGCCTCTGATTCAAAGGAATGTCTTCCAAAAACTCATACATTGTGTTCTGCAGAAAGTTGAGGTAAGCAGCGCCTGTTAATCGGTTTGGTAAAACAACAGGACCTAGAAACCTGTCACCTACAATACCCATCCAAATGTTTAATGAAAAACGTGCCTGATGTCCAGATTCTATTAGAGCATGAGGATTTTTGTCGGCCCAAATATGCGTATTGTGAAAATTAAACACTCCATTTCTTGTAAACCCGGCTTCATCAGTAAAAAGAATGTTTGCAAGAAAACGAGGATCTTCAGCATCATGACGTAGAAACCAGTGGCAAAAAACCAAACGTGCTTGATGATCATTTATTGGATTTAAGGCCTGTATTCGTTGCACATGGTATGGATAAAGCAGTTGCTCGTGAAGGATTCTCCAAACAAGAGAATCACTAATTCCTACCCCGGCTCATATTATCTGCACACTCGTACCTGCATTCTGCTCTACCAGTGCTAGAATTTCTTCTTCTGCTCTAGGAGTGGATACCGACCTTGGTCTTCCGGATAAATGGCACTGTTTGCTCAAGGAACCCGTATCACGCAATCTTTGGTGAATTCTTCCAAACATGCGTTGTGAAGGAAACTGGCGATTTGGATAAGCGTTAACATAAAGACGTCGCGCTTCGGTGGCATTCCCATTAGCACGACCATGCATGAAATGTACGTCTGTTAATTCTGCGTTAGAGTAACCAGCCATAGCAAAAGAAAACTTGTGCACTGAGAACAACTGTCAAATACGTACTGTTTATTTCACTAAACCTCAACCAACTATTATAAGAAAATGCACAACGTTTTTGCAAAATAAAAAAGGGGCTAAAAACATAAAATATTCCATTCCGCAACCGTTACTTTGCGGACCCATGTTTATTGAGACTTTTCTGTTTATTTTGGTTCATACTATTACCTCCTTAAATATTTTACACTATTTTTTAGCATCCTGTACATTTTATTTGTACATTCCGTAAAGTAAATGACAGACTGCAGATCAACTGCGAAACCAGTCTTAAATTCTATCACCAGCGGCATGCACAATGCACCACAAGAACTGACAGTTACAACAACAACCGATGACGCCACTGACAATATTTTAACACCGGAATCTAAATTTGTACCTTATAAATTTTTAATAACACATGTACTTCCGTTGTAGCAACTGTTTAGCTTGATGTTTGTATCTCTGTATCTTCCAAAAGGACCTCTTTGCGAGCCCACGGACCGCGCTTCCTGTACAGGCCACTTTAATGTCCTACGTGTTCATAAAAGAGCTTTTGCGGGAGATTCGCCTACATAAAAAGAATTTCAATTAGGCAGCTAAACCGTGTAACGGCCTGATATTACAATCTCGGCGTTAGCCCAAAACAACGACAGAGCCGAGCTCGCAAAATTTCCAGACTCTTCTAAAAGAAAAAAATTGTACATAAACTTTACAAAACGGACTTATTTCTTGGGAAATCACGCTTCATTTGTAAACGTATGTCTTTAGGTAAATAAGGTACACAAAGATTACAAAAAATGTTTATTAGATACAGTGTGACCCATTTGTTTGGGGTCAGTCTACAGAAAAATTATTAATTATGCGATTTAGCCGGGATTTTTTTTTAATTATGGATCTTGATAAACTGCACATTTTCAACAAAAATGGCCTGGTTGATATAAAATCCAAGGCCTACTATAACAGTTTCTATAAGGAATATTTTTATAAATCATATTAGCGATTTTTTAGAAAATAATCTGTGCACCCCAGTGCATTGAGCGTCCCTGTACAAAATTTTATCGAAAAATTTTAAGTAATAACGATTTTGCAGAAGAATTAAAAATGCACACTACATACTTATTTATTTTCAAAAATTCGCGGTGGATCGCCTTTTATGGCAAGTTAGAGAAATAGCCAAAATCGTTAAAACGCCCTGTACCTCAGTAATGACAATGGTTAGACCCGTCAGCAACAGATTTCTTAGATGTCCTATATTCACTGTTAACGTATGTACATTTCCTAATGAAACACCCTGTATATACAGTGTGCCCAATAAAGTCGGCAGCATATGGAAAACTTTTTTATTATTGATTTTATGAAAAAAAAAATATTTTTGATAAAAGGTTCTGCATGGCCTAAGACCCAAAATAAAGTAATCAGATTTCAAGTTTTTGCAGTCGTATACGTGAAATGTCGAAAAATGTAAATTTTGCTCAAGAGTAAAGTACCATATTATTTTTTATAATATCGACAATCATTATTAAGAATAGTTGATCCTAATTGAAAACTACGGTCAGATATCTAATATCATCTATCCATCTAGAATTAAAAAACAGATTTTGTTATTTTTACAAATTTCTCTGTATTGATAATGTACGTCTAATCTTACGTTTTGACGTTTGCTATCAAAAATTCATTGGTTTGTCAGTTCATCCTAGATTTAACGTTGATCTTTAGACGTAAATTATCATACAGAGAAGTTTATAAAAATAACAAAATCTGTTTTTTAATTGTAGATGGATAATATTCGATATCAGACCGTAGTTTTTAATTAGAATCAACTTTTCTTAATAATTATTGTCGATATTATAAAAAATAAGGGTACTTTACTCTTGAGCAAAATTTACATTTTTTGACATTTCGACATACCTCGTATACGACTGCAAAAAATTGAAATATGATTGCTTCATTTCAGATTTTAGGCCATGCAGAACTTTTTATCAAGAATAACTTTTTTTCATAAAATCAATAATAAAAAAGTTCCCCATATGGTGCCGACTTAATTGGACATATTATTATACAGGATTAGAAAAGCCTGATAGTCCATATGTCTTTAAGTGAAAGGGACAAAATAAGTCATAGAAATTCGTGCAATAGACAAGGACGACGTTTTAAAATCTAAATAGTCACCGCCCGTTCCGCCATTCAACAAATAAAATCCACTCACGTCTTCCTATAGCCATCCTTGTCTATCGCACGGATTTCTATACTTTACTTTGTCGCTCTCATGTAACGGCAGATGGACCATCACCGATTGCCAACCGTGTATAGCGTTAGTGGAACTGTGTACTTTCTCAGTGTGAGATATATTGTTTTTTAGGCAAAACAAAATTTGTAAAACCAACCCCTTAATTGGTCCATTAGGCGCAAAGGATTTTTTGTTAATATTTTTATATTTCAGTGGTAGGAATACCCAATTAAACAAAAAAATTAATGAAAATTTAATCAAGAAAGTCCAAAAAATTCGACTCAAGCTTGTATCCCTCTGTATGTACTTGACCGCCATCGCCCCCGGGGGTGGTTTGTTCATTTGCGGCCGCCCGCCCTAATCTACGATTGCGACTGGCTTGTTGCGTGACGGCGTGCGTGTGTGCCGCTGCCTCGGTCACGACACTTCCACATTATACATTTACAAAATATTTAAGTCGACTCGGGGGCCCTAATTCAGCGAATGCAGCCAATCAGAGCCCCGGAATACCCGTTTACTGTCGGGAACTAATCAATTAAAGCGACTGCACAGCCCGCCGTTTCGGGAATTAATTCGCTCGTTTCGTTCTCAAATAGTTCGTTTCCTAATTTTAATCTGCGATCGACTGGCGAGTGCCCCCCGTCTGATTTCGGTCGGAGCGCCGGGGACTGGGGACCGGGTCGCCGTTTAAACGAGGATATGTGGATGCCTTTCGGCTATGTGAAGGATGCTGCTCTTTTATTATTTTCAGATTAACAACTAGGTACTTAATATGAGATGAAGTACTGTTTGTAAAAAGAATTGCTTTGTTTTATTTAGAAAATAAGAATTACCGCAAACATTTAAAATAATATTAAATAACTTTGAATGGATTAATGAACTAAATAAAAACATTGCATAAAAAAATTATATTGCAGTACATAATTAGTATTTTTGCTTTAAATATATATTGTACTCCTTCCTATAGCAGTATTGTATTATTTATATGTATAAAGTAGATCACAGAAAACAGATGTCTATAATATCAATATGTGTAGACACCTGAAAGACTTAGCAAAGTGCCAAAGTCGTTCATTAGCGTCACACCAGACATATACCGCTTTCGAGCTTGTTAGCTCTCTTCAGTGTGCCAGATGAACCTGGCATACGCTAATACAATGTGTAGTGAATAATACTACAATTGTGTCTCTATAGTTTTGGTAATGATCATTTTGCACTATGATTTATTACGAAATAATAATTTTAATTTGTGCAAATCTATAAACCTATAATTTTAGGAAGAACAACGTATTCTCTATATTTAATAGTATTGTCACGGATTTCCCAACCCGTCTCTTTTTCCTACCAGAAAAACAAACAGTTAATTTTTACTGATTTATTAACACTCTGTACACTACCGAATACTAATTACAACTCAACTAAACACTATTTAATTAATCACCATATAAATCATTCTGAATCTCTAATTGGTCTCACTGAACCATCCAAATTAAAACTCTAATTCAAGACTGACTGACTTGGCCGTTTATTCTACTTTTATCTTTTATCTAAATAAAAATAAAATCATCTCACCAAAACAATTTGGATTTAAACAAGGTATTTCTACGCAAGATGCTATTATGACATTGATAAATAAAATTAGTAAAAATATGAATAACGGGGACCCTACCTTATGTGTATTTGTAGATTTGAAAAAAGCCTTTGACACGGTTAGCCACTGTCAGCTTCTGGGCGTCCTAGAGAGAATTGGTTTTAGAGGAACTGCCTACAAGTTAATAGAGAGTTATCTCAATGAGAGAAAACAGTGTGTTAAAATAGGTAATACCATAAGTGAATTTCTTCCAGTCAAATATGGAGTACCGCAGGGAACCGTTTTGGGACCAATATTTTTTAATTTGTACATTAATGATCTGTTTTATATAGGAAGTGAAGGGACTGTAGTTGGTTTTGCAGATGATACTGCCATTATATATAAAGCTAACAGTTGGGCTGAACTAAAAGAAACAGTAGAAAAAGATTTTACAAAAATTATTCAATGGTTTGATAGTAAACTACTTACAATAAATATTAGCAAACCCCACTATATCCCCTTTGCTTCGTACAAATCACACTTACCAAATTTCAACTCTCTGGAGGTAACTCTAGGTGGTAAAATGCAGCACATAAATTGTGTTAATAACCTCAAGTACCTGGGTATATATGTTGACTAGCATCTGAAATGGGAAACGCATATTAACTACGTCGTAAAAAAAATTACGGACAGTTTTGTATAAAATGAGACTTTTAATGAGTTTCTATAGTACAAATCAACTTAAAACTATGTATCATTGACTAGTAGAAAGTCATCTAACTTATAGCATTACAGCATGGGGTGCTTCATACTATTGTACTATTAACAATTTGCAAATTTTACAAAAACAAATTTTAAAACTTATATTTAGGAAACCTAGAAGATATCCAACTAACAAAATTTTTTAGGAATGCCAAGTATTTGACGTCAGGCAATTGTATTTCTATAAAACCGTTGTTTTTCAACATATCAATAGACGTGAGTTACAGCTTATTGATCATGGGCATTACATTAGGTATAATGTAAACCAAGTATATCATGTAATAAAAGCCGAAAAGAGTCTAACTCAAAGAACTTTATTTAGGACCAAAGTGTTACAATCTAATCCCGAGAGAACTGAAACAAATAAATTCAATTCAATATTTTAAGAAGAAACGAATTAAAAGATGGATAAAAAGATTCCTAGATTAGACATTGACAATCTACTACTAGACTATATTTTTCTTTTGTATTTTTAATGTAATAGTCAATATTCACAAATTCACAGCATTTCTCATTGTTTCAGTTTTAGACATTATCATATAAAATAAATTACGAGAAAGTGATTTTTACCCATTTTTTAGGTTTTCTCAAATATTTGCTGTGTAACCCCCAATTTTAATTTCAGATTCGTGTTCAGCGGGAAAAAATACAATAGAAAAATATAGTCTAACTCCCAGCACACATGAGTTCTTTTTTTGGACCTGTTTAAACTTTTGATTGTTTTTATGGGTTTTCTCTAAAATTTGCTTTGCGACCCCCCATGTTGACTTCAGATTCGAGTTCAGCGGGAAAAATACATGGTAAAAATGTAATGGGACCCTCAGCACACACCACTTTTTTTGTGGACCTGTGCTATTATACTATATCGACATAATTCTTCAGCTATTTATGCACTCTCACTCTAGTCGTGTTGTTTTTTTTCTCATACGCAACTCCTTATGTTCTGACCTACAACACTTTCTTATTATGTTTACATTATTTTGTTTGCATTACTTTTTTAGTCGGTATGATTATGTGAGTATATGTTTTTTATGTTAGTGATTAGTAGAAGCTTACATGTGAATAACTTCACTGATTCTTCTTCTTCACTTAGTTAAGCCTACCCACGCACATGTAGTTATATCCTTCTGTGGGCCTACTCTCATTTATTTGCCATTTTATTTTTGTCTAATAACTATTATATTATTTTTCTGCATGTATGGTAAATAAATTACATAATTAATTATTATTATTATTATTATTATTACTATTATTATTATTATTATTATTATTATTATTATTATTATTATTATTATTATTATTATTATTATTATTATTATTATTATTATTTTAAGTAAACTCTTTCCAAAGCTCCGACACATTTGGAGATGAGATGTGCTGAAGAGTGAAACAATGACCACTCTCCACTCCGTGGAGTCAGTAATCATTGCGCTCGTAAATCGTGTGTTCTGAGCAGACGTAGCGAACCAAGGACGATTGCCTTCTGCATTCTGCCGGCTAAGATCTCTGCCGAATTTCGACAAGCCGGTATGATCTTTAAGTCAGAAAGCAACGTATGTCTCATTCCACCCAGGACGCCTATAATTAGCATCACAATCTTAACAGAGTGGTCTGAATACAGCCTGCGGAGCTCGGAGAGAAGATCTCGATACTTCCTCAGTTTTTCTTCCTCTTTTAGGACGATGTTGTTCTCCGCGGGAGCCGAGAACTCAATCACAAACATCGTCCTAAGCTGGTGTTCCAGGAGGACTACATCAGACTTATTGGCTTGAAGTTGCCTGAGGGTATAGGGAATCAATAGTTCCAATAAATTCGGCACTTCTCATTCCCCACAACGTATTCTATATCCCCCGGAGCATAAGGAAGCACTGGCGTCTCGTCTATCTCATACGAGTGTCGTAAATGATAATACAACACCCGTAAGGCAGAATCGTGTCTTTGGATATACGCTGGGGCCGCATATACCGGACAGGCCGACAGGAGATGCATAAGCGTCTCCGGCGCCTGGCGGCAGGCCCTGCAGCTGGTATCAGGAACCTCGATACCCAAGACACGACTGCGATAGACGAGAGTGTTAATTACACCATCTTGGCAGCCCCTCGGTCTCAGAGTTCAGCCCTGCTGACCTCAGAAAAGCGAAGGTCAGCTTTTCAGATAAGTCAAGCCCCTCTACATGACGCAACTTTAATTTGGGCTTTTAACTGAGCAGAATCCAACTCGATGACAGAGTCTGGTTTTCCCGCTAAGTATCGAACACGAGACCAAGTTCATTGGCTACTCTTCTCGCTGCCTTATATACACAAACGCTCCTATCCCTGCTTCATGGTCTTGGACCATGCAGAGAAGGGGATCCGAGCTCCTGATGACTTTACAGTCCTCCTCCAAAACCACTCTGCCCTGGACACTCCAAACTCAAGAGTCCACGGCCTCTATCATTATCATTATCATTATCATTATCATTATCATTATCATTATCATTATCATTATCATTATCATTATCATTATCATTATCATTATCATTATCATTATCATTATCATTATCATTATCATTATCATTATCATTATCATTATCATTATCATTATCATTATCATTATCATTATCATTATCATTATCATTATCATTATCATTATCATTATCATTATCATCATCATCATCATCATCATCATCATTATCATTATCAGTATCATTATCATCATCATTATCATTATTATTATTATTATTTATAGACCAAACAAATATTCCAGGCATTTTCTAGCAGCTCTAGATCAATTTCTTGAACGATTCTCGTCGATTCTCAATATTCTAGTCGCGCCTCGATACACGGCATTATTTTGTTTACCGTAGGGCAATCTAGCGTTTTGCGATACCACAGTCGTCGAATTGGGTGCCAGCGGGGCAAATTCTGTGAATTAAGTACAAGAAGGATTGGATGTCAAGAATATGTAAATATTTATAATAAATACAGTTTATTACGCAATTATTACGTATATATACACTTGAGTGAAGTTTAAAATTTAGATTAGATTTCTTTTTGTGTATATACTTCTATGTATTTTTACTCTCTGTATCCGAATCTGCAGTCCGTTTAACACCATTATTCAAGGTCATTTAGACCTTACAAGATTAAATAGAAAGTTTAATATGTCTTTTTTCTCAAAAGTTAAATGGATTATGTTATGAGGTTGTCGGCCTCAATTGATATTAGAGTTTTGAGATCGTATAGATTAGCAACCTCAAAAACATAAACGAGATGAGGTTTTGTTCATATACATATCCATCTTCTACCTTCGTTACTTCTATAATGGACTCAGGCTCCAAGACCTATACCTGCGCAGATATCATTTGTTTTTATTTTGAATCGGTTAGTGATAATACGCAGAAGAAAAGTTGTTGCCGTTTTTCTATTTTATACTGCATTTGGTGCTGAAAATGTATGATCTTCTATCGCAAATGGCGTGTGCAAATTTAGTAAAATAGGATCAGTGTATTTTCCTAATATCAACTATAAAATTCAATCAAGTGCCACATGTCTCTAAATTTTTTGTATTGTTTTTCTTTTCAGTTTTTGTTAATTCTTTTAATTCATACCTGCTATTACTGCATAATTGTTTGGATACATTTCTCCTTTGTTTTGAAATAAACGGGCAAAATATTTAAACACACATTTCCCAATAAAATGAGCATCATGCTGTTGCTGAAACCCTGAAACGGAAGAGGCATCTGGAACCGAGAGGCCTAATTTTAATTAGAACCCTCACGTCATTAAACTGCCAGACTTTACCTGCAAATTTAATTAAAGTTGAATTATAAATAATGAAGTTTTAGTTCTTTCCGTTCTTGGTTTCAGTCACTTCCCTACCCAACAAATCTGATGAGTCTACATTAATTTTTTTCATTGCAAAACGTTTTTCATGGCCAACCTGGCCGTTTTCACTGAACCGTCAGCGTCCACAAACTTGTTTCATGCCTGTGACCAACAATATCTCTAGTAGATAAGAGCTAAAATCCTATTATCTGAAGTTTACAAAATGTAGCGAAAATAACGCTATTCAGCTATTAAAGCTATACTAGAGGTATAGAAAGAAATTAACAATGTCTAAATTATAATAGTAATAGGTAATCACTGAATTTGAATACAAAAAATTTAAATAAAATGCCTGTGGCGATCCAACCTGATTCCAGACTTTTCTCCAAAGAATTTTCTATATTTTTAGCGACTTTTAAACGATTCACGAAAACTCTTACGTGCTTACAGTGGCCGTCGATCTCGATATGCATTACCCCACTTCCATATCGACGCGAAATTGCCGCAATTAAAAGTAACAGCCTGCGTGACCTAGGTGTCATTTAATTTTTATTAAGTTGGCAGCCATGTTTTTATCCTGCCGAGAAACGGCGGCGCGGCCTGTGATAAATCGGGCGACGAACGGGTTCGGTCTCGCCTGCAAATTAGGCGAAATAAAGATTACAAATCATAATTTAGGCCGGGCGATTTTAATTTCTGCTTTCGTGAAGCAAGGAGAGTAAGATCGTAAAATTCGAAAGGTCGGAAATGCTGAGTTGCTTAGATTTAGCTGTTGGTTGAAATTACCTAAGTCATTACCGAATGGGAAGAGCAACATTACTTTTTTTCAGAAATGCCATTAGATGAAAGGATTCAAATTTATTTTCAACATGATATTGCGTTGTCTGTCCAATTTTTCGTATTTGTAATCGGTTACATAGTACTTTTGATAATCAACGGATAGGAATATCCCAACTAGCACCAAAGTAATACTGAGATTGGAACCTTGAAAGAGTAACTATTGTGTAACCGCCATTAAATTTGTTTCGTTGTTGTGTCAATAACTTCATGCAACAGATTTACAGTGACTGCTACATATTTTCGGCTACTCCTGGTTACTTTATAGTTATGTTACTTCTAAGTGGCTCTCCTGGTTTTGGTGACGTTTTAGTTACCACTGGGACGACTATTAAGTTTTCAGAACATAAAAGTGGCAAATGTTGGTAGCAGCTACTAACTCATGTTACTAAAATGTGACTTTAAAGTTGCAAATGTTTTCAAGAAGCTATGATACTTGTGGCGACGTTCAAGGAACCTTAATTGTTTGTTTAACGTCGTGGAACTTTTAAGTAATATATTACTCCCAACCACGTTGTTTCTACTTGTAGAAATGTTAAGCAATATCATGCACACAAAGTGCGTATTTCCTTTTAAATTCAACATGGAGTAAATTTTACCATGTGGTTTCCCAAAGTTGAAAACCTTTATTCTAATAAAATTACAAACAATGTACTACTTCATATTTGAAATTTGTTCCTGTTTTATAATTACAAGAAATTTTGTATTAAGATAAACTCTTTGACAATACAGGGTGTTAAAAAAAAGAGTGTAAAATATTTCAGGAGGTAATAGTATGAACCAAAATAAGCAGAAAAGTGTTAATAAACATGGGTCCGCAAAGTAACGGTTGCGGAGATATGGACCACTATTCGTTTTTCAAACATTTTATTTTATTAGGAATAAATCGACAAAGGAAGCTTTTAACAAACAAAAAACAAAGTTACAGAAGATGTTCAAAGTGCCCTCCGTCCATTTCCAAGCAGGCACGACATCTTCGTCTCAACAATATTCGAACTCTTTCGAAAACACCCTCCTTGGTTTGGATTTTTTGACACCTTTGATTAATCCGTTGCTGCAGCTCTTCCAGGCTATTTACAGGAGTACCATACACTAATGTCTTCAAATATCCCCAAACAAGCAAATCTAATGGGTTCAGATCAGGCGATCTTGGGGACCATAAAACAGGTCCGGCTCTTCCTACCCATCTATGTGGAAAAGTTTGGTGTAAATGCTCTCTAATAGCTATGGAAAAATGAGCTGGAGCACCATCATGCTGGAACCACATTTGTTGCCTCTGATTCAAAGGAATGTCTTCCAAAAACTCATACAGTGTGTTCTGCAGAAAGTTGAGGTAAGCAGCGCCTGTTAATCGGTTTGGTAAAACAACAGGACCTAGAAACCTGTCACCTACAATACCCATCCAAATGTTTAATGAAAAACGTGCCTAATATCCAGATTCTATTAGAGCATGAGGATTTTCGTTTGCCAAAATATGCGTATCGTGAAAATTAAACACTCCATTCCTTGTTTGCAAGAAAACGAAGGTCTTCAGCAACATGATGTAGAAACCAGCGGAAAAAAACCAAACGTGCTTGATGATCATTTATTTGATTTAAGGCCTGTACTCGTTGCACATGGTATGAATAAAGCAGTTGCTCGTGAAGGATTCTCCAACAAGAGGACCACTAATTCCTACCTCGGTTGATATTCTCCGCACACTCGTATCTGGATTCTGCTCTACCAGTGCTAGAATTTCTTCTTCTGCTCTAGGAGTGGATACCGTCCTTAGTTTTCCGTATAAATGGCACTGTTTGTTCAAGGAACCAGTATCACGCAATTTTTGGTGAATTCTTCCAAACATGCGTTGTGAAGGACATGCGTCAACATAAAGACGTCGCGCTTCGGTGGCGTTCCCATTAGCACGACCATACATGAAATGCATGTCTGTTAATTCTGCGTTAGAGCAACCAGCCATAGCGAAAGAAAACTTGTGCACTGAGAACAACTGTCAAATACGTACTGTTTATTTCACTAAACATCAACCAACTATTGAGACTTTTCTGCTTATTTTGGTTTATACTATTACCTCCTTAAATATTTTACACATTCTTTTTTTAACACCCTGTATTTCGAATACAAAAGATCTTATATAAAAAACGATCTTTACGTATTTTCATGTAAATTGCGTTTCAATTTTTGCAACGGAAAACTATTTAGTATTTCACATAATACCTGCTTGTATTGACTGGTTACCTTAGCTTTGGTGAATGACTTCTTATGAAATTTTTCAAGAAAAAGTGCACATTAAAATAGAGAACATATTTGTTATTAATTTATTTCGGCAGAGTAACACACTCTCAATGTAATAACAATTCTACGTTATGCAAAACACCCAACTACGCTGTTTAATTTCCTTTTTCTATCATTTCATTCAATTTTCAATTGTTATTGTCACATTCATTTAATAGTTTTTACTATTTTCTTGTCAGTTTTCTTTATGTTTCCATTTTTTTGCTAGGAGAAACTGCATCTGTATCATGCAGTCCAACTAATAAATATTTATAAGGAACACACCGGCTGCGGTGTGGGTTTAGATGTCGGCAAGTAAGGAAGAATCCGACTTTTATTACGATCCACGGTAGATAACATCTACGGCCCGAAGGTGGCGCTTTGCAATCCGTACATGGGATTGTATTTTAAAAAACACAATAAGGAGAATCGAATAGTAAATAAATCTTTATTGTGTCAACGTGAATATTCGCTTTCGAGAATATCAAGAGAGAAAATGCAAAGAAGGGAAGCATTTTCTCAAATATAGCGTTGATGTATGAGATTAAGTGAAAATTAATGCGTTTGGATCAACTTTAAAGTAGTATGTTAAATTCGTATAGCATTTTAGTGAGCTAATTAATATTTCGTTATTCAAATCTTTTTATTACTATTTTCGTTTAGTGTAATTTATGATTATGTTGTTATGTAATACTACTTTATTTAATATGAAATAAATTATATCATAATTCTTGGACTGACAAAATCGGTGTCTAGTAATAAACGTTTAGACTGAATACATCTTCAATTATTCAACATAGACAGCATAGAAGTGTTTCTGTTATGTAAATCATTGAAATTTTTCACCGTGGTTTGTATAAATACTACTTTATTTACAACCATACCTTTTAAATCCATGTGAGGGTTTTTGTAACAAAAATAATTACGTGAAAAATTAACAACGTAAGATACCTGTATAAACAGGTTACAGATAAGAAAACGGGAGGTTGGCATTTTACTTGGAAAGTCAAACATACAAACTTAAATTCATCAATTCAAATTCAATTCAATCGAAATATTTTTGTTATTTATTGAATGTTAATATTTACCTTGGTTGAAAGTGACATTTGTCTGGATAGAAAGTAATCACTTTCCATCTGGATATATGTCAAAGTCAGAAATATGTTTCTTTCAAACTTACTGTAAATTTGAAATATCAACATTAGGGGAAGGGTGGGCATAGTGGCCACGCTAAGGAATATTTTTATATATCTCGAAGAAAATAAATAAGAAAAAAACAATATTTTAACATACGATACCCTATAGATTTAGTTACATAAGGCAATTTTTATTTTGACTATCTCGGTAAATTTTTTATATATATATTTGTTTTACTCTAACCCTACCAAATGGCCACTTTGCCCGATATAAAATACAAAATTTAAACTTTTGTATACTAAATGAAAGTGTATTTTCAAAATAAAAACATTATTAGCATCGTATAAAAAGAAAGTTTCACACTAAGGTTATTTACAAAAGTCACAAATAAAATCATTGTCTTCTTCTTCACATCCGGCACAAGCCTCATGTGCCCATCGCAAACAGTCCGAACACCTTATCCATCCTTCATTTTCCCTTGACTTGGAATATAAGTCCCCGCAGAGAAGGCAATCAGTATCACTGACGTCACTGTCCGAGTCATTAAACAAAGCACGCTTCACTGATTTTGATTTCGTTTTCTGCTTTCCTTTAACTTTTTGGTTGCTTACTTCATTCCTCCTCTTACTCTGTTTTTCTTTTTTCAGTTCCAGATTTATTTTCTTAAGTCTTTCCTTTTCTTCTTTTTCTGCTTTTGTTGCTAGTAGTTCCACCTTGAAAGGGCTTGAGGTCAAAAGTGCAGCTGTTCCTTTTTTTTCGTTTATTTGCTCGTTTCTTAATATTTGCTTTAGGTATTGGAACAATATCCCGTGGGCTTACAGCAAAAGTATCGGGCCTATTGGTATTGGAGATGCTGATTAAACTACTGCAATGAGGCAGTGGGCTGGGTCGGCATGTTGAAGTAGGCCTACTTGGCTTTGGCGAGCCTTCAGAGATTAGAACAAATGTAGAGTTTGGATCTCCAGATCTTACAGTGACATTTTGTCTGTGGTCATTGGAAAACATAGGAACTGCAGCGTTGAATGCAGAGGTTGTTGGTCGGCAATCTATCTCTTCAGAAAGCGGGTTCTCTTTACTTGCAGGTGGTGTCTCTTGACGTCGAGCAATCTTGTGTTGCGAATCTGCAAACTCTTTTCCTGGTACCACAGTAGAAGTTTCCTGTTGGTCTTAAACCCCTAATTCTTGACTTTCAGCTTCTTGAAGAGAAGTAGAAGCTTGCACAGGGATTTCTGTGGTCATGGCTGCGGCAAAATCCGCGTCAGTAAACTTCTGTCTGTTTATTGGAACTATGCCACATTTTCCAAACCCCTTTACCGCAATAGTTGGAGTAGCTGCAAGGGGAAATGCCTCTCCAAGAAGTTTAGACACCTGATACTGTGTCACTAATCTACCAGGATTATTACGTAAGAACCTTTCAATCGCTTGGATGTAATAAGTATTGAAAGGTGCCATGAAAGAAACGTCGAGTGGCTGCAGCTCATGACTACAGTGGGGTGGAATGCAAACTACAGTTGTGTGATTTTCTCTAGCCTTTTCAATGAAATCTAGATTTTTGGTATGGGTGGAATGTCCATCAAGTATGAGCAAGACTGAGTCGTCTTCGGATGGCTTGGCAAACTTCAAGAAATGGTCAAACCATTGTGTGAAAATCTCAGTTTGCGTCCACCCTGAAGGATGACAAACAAAAGCTGTTTCAGGTGGAGCGCCGTCTTGAAGTTTCACTTTCATCCGCTGCCTAGGGAAGATGATAAAAGGAGGAATAAAAACTCCCCCAGCTGACATAGAAATTGCAGATGTGGAGAGAACACCTCTCTCTGCAGATGTAAGAGAGCCGACTTGCCGTCGTCCTTTTAGAGCAAAAACCTTTGAAGACCTTGACTGGACAGTCATAAGTCCAGTTTCATCAACATTATAAACCCTATGAGAAGGATACAAGTGATCTTTTTGAACATCCTTCAAAATGTCAAAAAATTTGGTTACATTTGTTTTGTTAAATGCTTGCGCCCTTGCTGCTGATGTCGCCTCAGGTTTTCTTAACACAAGTTCAGGATGGCGCTTTCTGAACCCGGTTTTGCCTGCTAATTTCTTTTTTTTTTATTGAAATTGTGAAGGATGTCATTCCGTTCAGCCAGTTGGTAAGCAAGGCTGCGCAAGTCAGCTACAGTAATTCCAAGAAAACGTACCTCCAGATCCATGAGATAATTTACCAACTGCTGTTCTTGGTCTTCGTTGAAAACAGCTCGAAAATGGCCTAACACTTTTTTATTGTTAGAGGCGCCTTGATTTTTATTTAGTACACGACGTTTTAGTGTGTTGCTAGACACATTGTAGGTTTTAGCAGCCGTTTGATAAGGCATTCCGTCTTTCACGGCATCAATTGCTTTTTGCATGGCAGCGGGGTCCCATGACTGCTGCTGACTCGTTCGCTGATATTTGGACACTATAGCTACAAGTGAAAAAAAACAACGTTTTTAGTATTACATCTTAAATAGCATTAAAATATGAAACGGCGTTTTCATCTTAAATAAAGCTGCAATAATCTTATAGGCCACGTGGCCACTATGCCCGACCACAGAAGTGGCTACTTTGCCCTCTTCGCCGCCATTACACAAATGCGTCACTACCGCACATTTTTTAAACGTTATCGTCATGTGATTCTTCTTTTTACTTTGTATAAATACTAGGTATCGTAAAATCTATAAAACAGAAAAAACCCGGGTTGTTTTTTAATTCAGATGCCCTTAGCTAGAGTTAGCTGTATATACATGTACATTTTTTAACGAGGTGGATGTATAAGAAATTTTAGGCGAGATCGAGGAATATCTAAAGATATGCAAGATATGTATTGTTACGGTTATTTAGAAATACAGGGTTAACTATGACTTAGTACAAATATTTTAAGAGGATAGGAAAAATCAGAATTAACGGTATCACCCTTCAAAAAATTCTAAACTTATTTATAAAGCGAAAAAAATTTTTTGAAAACCTTATTAACTCCTAATTTCTCGGCGACTATGCCGCCTGTCAGCTTCGAGGTTAGGTATATTCTGCCAAAGTGAAAGTTGTCAAAGGTAGTGACAGAGTACCGCGTTGCCACGTGTAACGATTTACGGCGCTTTTAAAGAAAGTTTAATTTACAAAATACTAGATTATTTAATGAGAAACACGATATGGTAGCACTGAGAGTAAAACCTACCTTACTGATACTTCCAGGACTACTTTTTTTCTGTAGGTATATCTATTGTAGTTTAAAAATGCTTTATTTTTATGTCACTAAGTAAAAAAGAAGTTTCAAGGAATTTTAAAAAGTATGAAATTGGTTCTTTTTTATTTTCAAGTTAGGTACATACGTATTTAAAACATCAGCACGTGTAAAACAACATTCGTGGACGTTGTACAATTCGTACAAATGTACGAGGATTTGGCATATTCCGTCTATTTGGAAAACGTCTTTGATATTCTGCTGCTGCACGATATTCACTTTCGTCGCACTTCCAATAAATTAGTACCATATCCGTAATTTCCGCGATTACACGAATTTGAATGTGCGAAAAGCAAATACTGAAAACTAATAATAGTAACGATATTAACAATTGTTAGGGTAATATTTTCTTTGTTAATTAAATAAATACCCAACAACGTTTTACTACTTTCTATATTTCGCACTTCCTATCTATCTTTACAACAACTCAACTCTGACACACCTCTTCTTCTTCTTCTTACATTATTTCTGATCTACATTTTACAAAACATATTTATGCCTACTTACTAAGAAATTTTTATTAACAAAATAATTGTCCATACAATAATCGACCATGTTTGCATATAATAATATTGTAGTATTGTTATTTTAAATTTCCTGAGGCGTTCACAGTGCTCTGTAATATTACTTTTGTCCACTACCCACTACGGCTGTTTGACATTTGAGAGTATTAGAAATAATGCAACCAACAACACAGTATAGGTTTATATCGATTGACAAGTGCTATGTGCGTGTAACCCCATGTCACGGAGGAAGTGTCAAACAATACTAGAATGAAGAACCCACGATCGTACATAAAAGAAGATAATATTGATTATATTGATTGCCATAAGAATATTTATCTTAAGAATATTAAGTTCTCGGTGTAGGCGGACTGAAGACTGAACGGTGGCGTTGACAATGTAATTTTAGTCTTCCGTTTTTAGTGACAGTTTCAGTTTTAAACGTTTTATTCATTAAATAATGGATGGTTGCAATATATTGGGACAGTGTAGTTTTCCACAATTTTATTTAAACATACGTGAAGATATTTCCTATAGTTGAGAGCAATGCAGTTGAGTGACCGTTATCGGACAAAATTTTATAAATTAAAAACTGCCAGGGGTGTATTCGAAGTTTTCTGTTAGTATTTCTTTCAATCAATTTTCTTAAAATAAATGGGCAATTTTATTAACTGCATCTACGCGTGTGTATTTTGTGGCGAGTAATTCTGACGGACCTGTAAAGAGTGAAAATGAAGTTTTGGCAGTTTGGAACGAAAAACGAATGCAAAATACTGTAGCTAACCGGATTAACTGTTATCTATCAGGTACTTAGGTATTATTATTAATAAAAATGTTTACTTTCGTTGTTTCTACATTCGGCAACGTTGGAACGTTGTGAGAAACGACCGCATGGTACCTAGTTGCACAGAACATATGCCTAGTTGACATATGTAGCCATCTTGGGCGATGACTGATGACATAGAGCGCCGACTTTCTGTAGGAAAGAGGGTTTTGCCCCCATTTTTAACATGGACCTAGAATTCCGAAATAAATTTTTATTGTCTTTAGGCCTTCCTGAGCACGTGGTTAAAATTTTTGTACTTAGTCATAGTTAACCCTGTATACAGAATATGGCTTCTTTAACTCATATATTTTCAGGTATTAACAATATTGTGTGAAACTAACTACTCAGTGGACAAAAGCCCCAACCTGCGTTGAATTACACCCACAATATCTACCCATATATTCCTTATTATTAGCTTTTGTAACATATTTTACATTTAATAAAAATTATTATACCAATAAATTAAAATTATTTGAAATTAAATGTCAAAATGAAATATCGACAACGTCAAACTGATTAACTGTCAATGAATATCATAACAACCGTCTAAAATAAAAATTAATAAAAATTTTACCTTTTATGAATCGTTTTTTTTGCATATTTTCAGGTATTAACAATATTGTGTGAAACTAACTACTCAGTGGACAAAAGCCCCAACCTGCGTTGAATTACACCCACAATATCTACCCATATATTCCTTATTATTAGCTTTTGTAACATACATATGACTTCATTGATAGGAATTGTAGGAGATTTGATACATATTAGCTTAAAATACCTTTCTTAAACAGTAAAAATGGCTTCTTTAATACAGAATATATAAATCCTAAATTCCTGATAGGTCTATTGTGATATTAAAAATATTTTATAAATATTACAAAAAGTGACAAATAATTAATGCTGGCCCTGGCTGTATCATGACCGCACAACGACCTCGCATTGCGGTCTGAGGAGTGGAATGTAGTGGAGATTACGGAATCATCGTCACATTGAAGAATTTTGATTTAAAATTATACCCTTGTGAAGAAAATCAGTTTTTTCAAGTCAAATGTGAAAAATTTCAGTACAGATTTACTTAATTCTTAAGATTTCTGTTCTCTATACATATTCCATAAAACCGGAAAGTTTGCCCCTAATTTTGTTTGTAGAAGTCCAACCTACCAACTTTTAAAATACTTGTCCTTTCAGTAATATCCTCTGTTTTGTTTCCATAAAATATTATCTTGGATAACACATTACCATTGACAGAAAAATAACCAATTTACTTTTACAGTTTATTTCTCTTTATTAAAACGATGATTCTATTAAACTGCCTAAAATTATTCATTATTGTCCACATGTATACTGATTCTGAACTGAAACTGAACTGAACTGAAAAAAGCACTCCTTGTTTTAAACGTTGGCGACCTTTCGCAATTAATTTTTTATTAATTCTAGCCTAGTCCTGAAGAAACAATAAAAATTATGAGATGTCGGTCAGATTACACCAGATGTTTAGTAACAACTAGCTTAAATTTCCGTTAAAATATCAAATTCAAAATTAATTCGTGCATGAAAACCCTTTATCTGTTTATTTGTTTTGCAAGTTACCGAAAAATTATAGCATCCGTCAACACTGCCTTAGCCTTTGGATAAGTACTACTAAGTTTATAGATACCAAAAGGAGATATTTTGGCCAAGGCCGTACTAGGAGTCATTTTTCCACTACAAAGTTGAAATTCAATTTTATTGACAAAACGTGATTTTATTTATTTGACAATAAAGACGCCGCATTATGTGTAGCACTGAAAGACACGATTGATACTAGTTAGTCTAGGTTATGATTGATTATTAAAGTCGACCAAAATGTAGAGAGTGACTCATATTACAAACCTGCTCACAATTTATAGCAATCAACACAAAGAAATATACATGGAGTCCGTATATTTTTCCTACAAAATCATGTGCCGCATATCTCTGAGGGCATACCCTTCTACGCATGCGTTGCTGCTTTTGATTAGCTACGACGAATTGTCAAATCCAACTGTTTCATTTCCAGCGCTATCATGGGCGGGTATATCGTTCGGGCGGGCAAAATTTCGTGTATGCATATCTTTTCGCTAATTTAATTATGAATGTAATTAATTTTATTAGTGATTTTGTGTACTTAAGAATGTAGAATAATTCAAGCTCTACAACGTATTTTCAAAATCGTCCTAATTTAACAAGTGAGGAATATCGGATAATGACATGTATGAAGAGTTTAGAGCGCGAGGTCAAAATATGAGTGTAAGTGATGTTGAAATATGTATTTTGTAACGCCCTTCCGACTCAATTCAGGATATTTTTTCGGTTAGTCTTGGGCGCCAGTCTCTCTATGTTTAACGTGGGAGAAACTCCACGTGAACTCACCCTCGGTTAGAGTAAGTACTCGGGCAGCTACAGTGAAGACGGTTAAATTCCAGGGGTCTGTTATATTTCTTTTATTCCCAGAGAGCAACAAAACTAGTTCTATCGGGGTGTAGTGATAGTTTTACTTTTCAAATGAACAGAATTATCAGTGTAGAACGGTAGAAATCTGTTTAAGTTCCCTTTTTTGCTAGATCGGAATTTTATCAAAGTTACTGATATGAATGAATACAACATTCTTCCTATAACAAATTTATTTGGTCAAATCGAAATAAATAATTAGTCAGTCAAGTAGTACTAAAGGCTATTTGAATTTATCTTTGAAACGGAAATACAATTTATAATTAAAATAAATATACGGTCCTAAAAATAATAAATGCTAGACGAACATATTTCTCTACAATTTCAAACAGAATATAAAACGGTCTGTTTCGGTGCTGAAAGAAAATATGTTAACGAAATATCCTTAAAGTAAAACATACTTTATTGGTAGAAAATCTTTATAAACAAAATGCAGACTAAACTATGAACTTATACCTAGGTGACGGTTCCAGCGAGGTTCTGAAAATAAAATCAAACTGTATGGATTTAACAAAATCTACTCTGAATTTATTTCGGCCCTGTAAATGCGAATAGAAAACATTAGTTAAAAGCGGTTTTAAATTAACTGTAGCCAAGGAGAAAGCGCAAGCAGTGCAGAGCAACAATATAAAGCAATTGTTATAAACAAAACAAGTAAGCGTACAAATGGGACGGTTTTGGTCTAAGGGAAAATAACGCAGTTTTCGGATGTCTATCCGGAAGGATAGAAATGAGTGCACGCGGTGTAACTCCTTTGGTAGCGGTGTTGTGCACAGCCAAACCACCTCGGTGAGAACAACCCTGTACAACTTAGTCACCAACGACTCCTTAGTGCGGTGTTGTTCACAGTCAAACACTTCGGTGTACGTTCGGTGTACCAAAACGGCGTATATTAGTCGTCGGCGGTGTTGTCCACAGCCAAACCGACAACGAAAACGTCGTAGGGCTCACTGGCGTTTATCACTCGCCGGCGGTGTTGTTCACAGCCAAACCGGATGAGGACGACGTCGTGAAACGGCAGACAGTCGACGGCTCAGTCAGGTAGCGGTGTTGTGCACAGCCAAACTACCTCGTCCGTCAAAAGTACAAGCCAGCCCGTATGAGTTCAAAACACCCAAACGGCGTGAAAAGGATAGGATTCAGGGGAAGGTAGATTGCTTACTTATTTCCTGGACACTGCTAGGCTCTGCGGCTTCTCCTGGCTCGGTTGGTCTTCTTGGCTGGTTCTGGAGCTGGTCGATGAACAACTCTGGACTGGAGCTTCGAGAGCTGTTTTCCAACAACTCTGGCTTTTGCCTTTCGGTTCCTCACTTTTGTTAACATTCTCCCAACCTGACAACCACAGGTCACGGTGGGAAATGCGCGTGCGGTGTGTGATTTCGGAGTAGGGCATCGACGGTTTAGTACAAACTAGTGCCTACTGATAAAAAATTCTAGCGCTCGCTGGACTTAATCTAACAAAATAAAATATCATTTCCGGAAATTAAATTTACATTAGGGATGAACCCGGGTGGTTCATTACAATTTCTTTAACAAAATTGTACGTGAATAGCATATCTATGTGTACAAATAAAAAAGTGGCAAAGAAGTACAACTGTGAAACGGAAAGTGATGGAAACTCGCGGAAGGAAGATTGTATTTTTAAAATGAGTTTTCGATAAAAACAAATTCTATTGCTATATCTTAAAAGATGAAACTTATTCTCTACAATTTTGGCCGTCTACATTAGTATTATCTTCAATTAGTTAAAGTATGATGACAAATTTTCTCATTTCAAGATTTATAATGCTCAAATGCCCAAGATGCAATTTTTTAGAAAACGTCTCACTCACCGGCGACTTCGCCATTTTCTCGAATAAATTCCAAGCGACTTCCTCGCTGGATTATAAGGAAACGCGCCAGTGCAATTCAGTTGCCCCCACGGCCGACGCCTTCGTGCCTGGCATGGTTTAGAGAAATTGCTCTCAGGTTTATCGGGGCTCAATCTCTGCCGCGTAAAAGTTGACCTGTACGCCTCGCCATTAGCACAATGACCAGCGGCGGGCGAGCTGTCACCGTCACCGCCGCCACGGCCGTAAAGCGGCGGCACGCGAGCCCTGCGAATGAGAGCAGGTAATTTTTCATAATGCACAGTTGCCGCTCGATGGCCCAGCTAAACGCTGAATTTAGCCGACAGGGAGGACTTCCTAAAGTCATGGTAAAGTGGAAATATTCAAAATACGCGCATAAATATGCACAGGATTTAGTCAAAATATGCGCAGAGTTTAGTCAAAATATGCACAAAATATGGAAAACATGCAAATGTAAAAAATATTTGAAAAATACAAATTTATTGTTAAACATAAAGGCAACAACAACAACAAACAAATAAATTACAACTTCACTTAGTCAATAAAATAAAATCGATTTGATAGCTTCAAAACCGCAATTAAAAATAAAATTTGCCTGCTTAGACTACCTTTCACAATATAATTTACCAAAATGTTGCTTTAATTATCTGAGATAATAACTTTATGCGCACAACACCAGAATCCATTTTCAACCTTATACGGCCATTAAAAATACATGACGTTTGCAACTGTTCTACGAACATGCTAATAAATCTCTGAGACAATAAATAATTGTTGACCTTTTGTTACCCGACCAAAGTTGTGGTTAGTTAAAATTAGCAAAATATCATAACTAGGGATACCCAAATAAAAAAATATGCGTATAAATATCGCAGAATTTAGTCAAAATATGCAGAAAAGATTGAAAATATGCAAATATAAAAGAATATTTGAAAAGTATAAATTTATTGTTGCCTTGAAAATAAAAATAAAAGCAACAACAACAAACAAATAAAATACGACTTCACTTAGACATAAAACAAAATCGATGATGACTTCAAAAGTACAATTAGCTAAGTAAATAGAAATTTAATAAAATTTAGTGAGTGAAAAAATATTGGTCACCGTATTTCTCGCCGCAAAATGATCAAATTTGTGACGTTTTTTAGGTACTGAAATCTCGAAACATAAAACAAATAGAGCAAAAGTAATCAAAAATAAAATTACTAATGTTTTGTTTATCCACGTTTACTATTTAAACTCTCCTCAAATAATATAATCATTTAAAATGCATTTATATGACACACATTATTTCGCTATTCTAACCCCACATTTTAACTATAATCTTCACATACTTATAAGTAGACTTGTGCGGGAGAGGGGCGGCATATTATTATTATGCAGGCCGCATTTGCGCCCAGGAACGAGTTACGTTGGTAGGCCCTAACCACCATTCAGTGCAGGAATGAGGGAAACCTGGAAAACCTCATTAATTAGGGGGGTAGTCAAATGTCAACCGGCATCAATCTCTCACATTGACCCAAGCCAACATTCTTCCACCCTACCATACCCGCAGAGAGGGTGCCAATCTCTCCACGAATCTAGCTTATATACGATCTACCGGCTGCGGGGATCGAACCCACAGCGATCTAGTCACCTCGATTCAAGTACTGACGCCTTAAACCGCGCGACCGCTGACCGGCCCAACGTATGCGTATGCGTATTTTAAAAGACTTCAGTCCCTAAAAATTTGCTGGATAGATCGCTTTGTGACGTTATATATTGATTTTACTTCTGTACTTTTGAATATTCGCAGGTGGCATAAGATAACATTCTTGTTATTTGCTAAACTCTATATTATTCAGTTCTTAAATGTCTAAAATTACTTGTATTTGTAGAAAATACTATTTCAAGAATACGACGCCCTTAAGTCAATCTTCATTGATAGTTAGTAATATTTTATGTAATCTACAACAATCAGATATTGACTTTATTCCAACAAATAGTTTACAGTCATCCGCGTATAATAAATAGTTAACATATAATATGAGTTGAGTCATATATGGATATAATGAAGAATAAGGGCCCCAAAATAGATCCCTGAGGAACACCTGAAAATTGAGGAAATTTGGAGGATTGAAAGCGCCGATACTGAACATTGGAAACGGTTTGTAAAGTATGAGCGAAACAGAGTTAAGAGAGCACCAGATATATAGTGTATCAATCAATAGATCATGGTTAAAACGATTAAGCGCCTTAGAAAAATCAGTGTATATTACGTCTACCTAACTGCCCCTATCTAATACCTCGGAAATATTGTACTTTGTAGACTAGGTGTGTTATTGTAGAACGTTCTTTTACAAATCCATGTTGATGTGGGAAGATTTATGTTTGATACTCCAGTCAAATTTATTTGCAGTCCCCAAAATGTTTTATTCCGCGTAGTTGCCCCTCTTGCCCCCTCTTAGATCGGGCATTGGCGCCAACGGAACGTGCCCATCGTAAATTGAAGGCTGCCTATGATAATTTCCCTCTCACGGAAACGGAGAGAACGGTCGAATTCACGCCGGTCTGTTTACAATCAAAGGAGGCTATTCTGCGGTGGAACACGTACAGGTGCGTTCCTAACGGCGGAGCCGACCGTTTGTACAAGAAAGTTAAGACGGCCAAGGGCCCCCGAGAAACGGAAAGCGTGTAGAAGGCCGTAATCCGAGGGCCGAATGGGCGCCGGCTAGGGCTCGTCCATCAAGGCTGGAACTGACGCGCCGTGGGAAGTTAAATGCCCCGCAGGCACTTAATTATTGTACCCATTTGACAAAGTAAAAAGTTGGAACGATCTCCGTTTGATACGGGGCCGGAGCCAATTATATCTACTGATTTAGGGAGTCGGATTGATCGTGAGATAGATTCGCCACACGGTCTCTGGTTATGCCTATGTTATACTCTCGAAATAAACTGATCATCATTTTTCACTCCACTTTCGAATAAGACCTTTGTACATTAAAAAACTAGTGTTTCAATAAAAAGTAAACTATATGTTTTTCTACAAACGTAAGTAAAAGTATAATTGTCATATTATGAAACTGGTGTTAAAAACAATTTACTTACAGCATAGGTACTAGGTTATAATAACGAAAACTGGTACTGCAACTTCAATGAAGATACAATTACGTAGTATTCTACCCCCACATAGCACAAATAACTCCCATTTCTGTTAGCATAATTGTAAGTACGTAATCCTCACCAATGGAAATCACTTCATGATTTTGTAATTTCTGGTGGGACAGTTCGGTGTCTGGAACATTATGAAAACTAAATAGAAGCACCTTAAAGTTGCCCAAACTTTAGAGTGGATATTAAAAGTAACGGGAACCAAGCCATTTCGCTTACATGTTACTTAGAAGCGACAATAGCTTTAAAGTGTTTGTAGCAGTGCTGGCAAAGTATTGGAAACATTTAACAACCCTTTATAGTCGCGACATTTAGTTAAATAATTGTGGCAGTTATCGCCACGTTATAGCTTCATCTAGTGATTTTTACATATTACATGGGATCAAAATTACTGCAAAGTTGCTACTACCTTCAAAATCCACTATGGAATAACCTTTGCCCAATAGTGACCTTCCTACATGACCTTATTACCAGGCTTATCCTGTGTCTGTGTGTAAGATGGGCAGTAACAAAGAAACCTCGCAGAAAGAAGACTATCAGGCATTCGACTACGTTTTAGAGAAAACTAAAACTACAAACAGAAAGTGCTACAACTCTTGTTAAAGAGCATCTTTCCTAATTCTGAGAATTTTATTATTCACCTAAGCGAAGATCATGTGTCTGTCATCAAGAGCACTTGTTGGATTGCGTCTTAAAATTTCTCTTTGAGAATAGTTTAAATGTTCTGGCCAGAATGATGCTCCCTCATTTTCCCACTGGTATGGAATGACACAGAAACAAATACCTATCGCTACAACGATTTCAATATAAACTCACTGTTACGGTCCCGTTATGGTTTACTTAGCTCGAACGCCCTATAGAATATTTATCGGTTAAAATTCACTAAATGTGATATCATATTGAGGGACCAATAAGAACTAAGGTAGTTGAGCTTCTAAATGACTAAAAATGAATGTATGCTCATTTAATTCTCATATGCCAAATCATACCATTGCCTAATGAATTTGTAATTTAAATTGCTTTATTATTATTGCTTTTCATGAACTCTTCTTCCTCTTTAAAATTCTGGCCTTCAGCCTATTTACAATCTATTATTTGTTTAATCTTTACAAAATAAAACATTCCAACCTCTGTCCTTCTATGGTTTTTGCTCCGGATACGGAAAAAGGTGTCCTGATTGTCATTGAATGAATAGTGTACCCTTTTTCTACATTAAATCATAGCAAATAATTGTCGTATTTCCTTACAACTGGTGTTAAAACAATTTACTTTCATGATAGTAATTTAATAACGAAAACTGGACAGTACTGGCAACTTATGAAGATAAATAGAAGCACCTTAAAGTAACTGCCCATTTCTGTTAGCATAGTTGTAAGATATTAAAAGTAACGGAACCAAGCCATTTCGCTTACATGTTATGAAAACTAAATAGAAGCTTTAAAGTTGCCCAAACTTTTGTAGCATTAAATCGGAACCAAGCCATTTCGCTTACATGTTCCTTAGAAGCGACAATAGCTTTAAAGTGTTTGTAGCAGTGTTGGCAAAGTATTGGAAACATTTAACAAACCTTTATAGTCGCGACATTTGGTTAAATAATTGTGGCAGTTATCGCCACGTTATTGCTTCATCTAGTGATTTTTACATATTACATGGGATCAAAATTACTGCAAAGTTGCTACTACCTTCAAAATCCACTATGGAATAACCTTTGCCCAATAGTGACCTTCCTACATGACCTTATTACCAGGCTTATCCTGTGTCTGTGTGTAAGATGGCCAGTAACAAAGAAACCTCGCAGAAAGAAGACTTTCAGGCATTCGACTACGTTTTAGAGAAAACTAAAACTACAAACAGAAAGTGCTACAACTCTTGTTAAAGAGCATCTTTCCTAATTCTGAGAATTTTAAAATGCACCTAAGCGAAGATCATGTGTCTGTCATCAAGAGCACTTGTTGGATTGCGTCTTAAAATTTCTCTTTGAGAATAGTTTAAATGTTCTGGCCAGAATGATGCTCCCTCATTTTCCCACTGGTATGGAATGACACAGAAACAAATACCTATCGCTACAACGATTTCAATATAAACGCACACTTACTCAGTTATTGTCTCTAGGTGTCTGACAAAGTAAAACATTTGCAAATGTTAATAGAATGTCATGGGCAATTATATCTCCTGATTTACTAAGTCGAGCGTTTGTCTGGTTATCCAATAGATACGTCACACGTTCCAGAGATAAGTCTGGCCAGATTTGATATGCAACTCGGGAAATCGCGAGAATTTTAATTTCCGCGTAACCATAAACATAAAATTTACTAGGGGATTTAAGTCCATTCGGAGTTTTATCCAAACTTAAAACAATGTACCTGATAATTCCCTATTTATTCATGCCATTTTATAAGTATTTCATACATTCATATGCAAGTACTCTTTTTAGCTACTTTCTTTACATAGGCGCAGATAAATTGGTGGGAGGAGGTGGTGGTAGGTCAAACGTTGGTGACGTCTGACTGTACTCGAGGAGCTAGAACATATTCAGATTGTTTTTTGGCGGCTGTATTTGATTTTCGTTCGTTTTTAGACAAACTAAACTTTTGTGCCGAATGATGATTAAAGTTTCTATGGAGGTATCTATTAGTATTTCTATAGATACCATACCAAACTGTCTAGAAACGGTAAGACTTTCTCTTGCTTCACTTCCATGGTGAAGTTCATCTTGTTGTGTTGCTGGTGATGATCCAAAAACGGTCAGTCATGAAGACCCTAGTTCAATGTGTATTAACGTTGGCTGATGAAGACCATTCAGATGAAGAAATAAGTTTGCTCTGATCTGTGTTGCTAGCAAATGGATACTTTAAGAAGGATATCGATAGAGTAATTAGACCTCGACGTGAGCAAACGGAAAGCCCAAGGAGGATGTCACTACGACCACCACTTTACTATACGTTAGTTACAGTCATACCAACCTGAAAAATCCGCCGTTGCTGAACATGCTTGGCAAGAGGATCACAGAATGTCACTAGAGGACACTAGAGTGCTGGTTTGTACCAATAGGTACTACAATCTAGCACGAAGGGAATTTCTGGAGATTCTTCAATACCCGAGCAACATGAACAGGAATGAGGGATTGACGATTAGTCATACTTGGATGCTGTTGCTTAAGAACAAACAAGTGAACTGGAGTGTTCTTGAACGAGCCATCCGTAACACGCCTGTACCAGTCAACCTAAACACTGATACGCGAAGCACTGAAGATGGCATCTGTTAAGTATGGTGAAACGTCTGCAATTAAGCATCAACCACGACAAAACAACCCAGGAAGCGTACATCATTCAATTGACACCGCCTGTGGAGACCTACGAACTACATATACTATTTATTTGTTCGTAATTAACCCAAAACGTAAAATAAGATACTACTTAGTATCACTGGGCTTGCCAGTGATTTTTTTTTAAATAATAAAATTTTCAAAAATTGAGCTTTTGTTAATTAAAATGTTACAACTAACGTGTGAGAAGATTTTATCAGAACTAACTTATTAGAAGAATTAATAATCAGTTTTGCATACATTGCACTATAAGTATTAAGTTTCATAAGCGTCTACTATCTACGTTATTTCAGAGTCACAGAGTGTGTCACATTACATATTCCTGAGCTAAATATAAAATACGTAACAAATCAAAGCACAAGTTTATTTCGTATTATAATAACCTTGTAACCGCTTGTCGTGACTTCTCCACAATGTTATTATTTAAAAAATGTTGAGTTATGTAGTAAATACTTCTTATACGACCTTAATTAGTAAAAAACGCTGGTAGGGGGCAGATTTACTAGGGGGGCAAGAGCTTCCCTTGCCCTAGTTAAATCGGCGCCTATGTTTCTTTATCTACAAAAGTTGAGAACTTGGTTTTGATAATATAAAAGTAACGACAAAAATTATGCTAAGCGCAACACGTCGATTCTGCATTTCTTTTCATTCTGTAGCGTATTAGATAATAGCGGCAATCCCCCACTGAACCGCGTAAGCCGTCCCGCTAACTTTAAAAACAAAAAGTTAATGTTCCACTCCATCCGACCGCCCGATCACGTAGATTTCCCCTCACATATGAAACCATAAATGGGGACACGTATTTCATATCGTTTATCTTCTTATACTCCATTCGGAAATCTGTAAATCCGGGGCTAGACCCGATCCCGACAGAAATTGCTGTGTTTGCCAGAAAGAGCCCAACAATGTTTCAATCTGCCCGGATCGTTTTGGATATCGGCCGTGACAAGTCCGGAGCGCAGCGGTAATACGTTTAATAAATTTGTTTGATGAGTTTTAGCGATTAACTTATTCGGGTTATTCGAATTGTCGCCCGTAGTTCGCCGTTAACTGAATAATAATGGCCTCGAATGGCCTCCCTGCGGTAAAATCAAAACTGTGTTATTTGTGGGCTAATGCGACCGCATGAATGTTTCTGGCGTTAACACACGCTCGAGCTGGATTCGAACATATATAATTCTTACTTTGACGGAGCTATTTGGGGATTTTAATAGACAAGCACCACTAGTAAATGTCACTGCAGTATTCGAAGACTTAAAACTTATGCAACGACGTCAGGAACTTGCTTTCAATAAAGGGAATCGAACATTTAGTAACAGCATTTTTAAAAATACGTCAAGTAAAACCATCTATCTGGTACTTTCCCAACAACATTGTCTCCGTAATTGTCAGAAGCGGATGTATATTGTAAACAAGGAATACGTTACGTTTATTTATCAGTACAATATCCAACAAGCCCAGTTATAGGATAAGGGAAGAAACAAAATAGTACAAAGAATAAAGCAATTACAGAAACAAAAGGCGCATAAAACTTGAACAATAAAAGTAAATTACAAACATGCCTGTACTTAAACAAACAAATAAACAAAACGAATAACTAATGTATCAAAATAGTATGTTAAAATGATGAATATGTTAAAACAATAAAAGCAACAGATAAAATCAAGTAGGTAAATTATACATATCAGAAAGAAACGTATATTAAAACCTAACCAAGTCAATATGTTAAAATAATAAATATGTCAAAATACTAAATATGTTATATCAAGAGCTATATATAAAAATCAAAATCAAACAGGTACATTGTACAAACTCTTTATCTGATTAACAGTCATGCAGAGAATATCCAACCGTGACTCAATTTCGGTGTAACTACTAACCACTTGAAAAACTGAGGAGGCTCTATACATATAGATTAGTGCGACAATTTTTCATATATAAGAGGTTTTGTTGCTGCGTACTTGCTATAGGGATATGGAAACTTATCATTCCTAATAAGTCCTCGAATTTTATTGTATTGCTCAAAATTTTATACAAAAATAGCTCAGATGCCATTTTACGCATGTTCATATTTAATCTTTCCTAAAATGCCACTTGTGGAACACCTCTCGGCGGGTAATGGTCATCCAGCACAAATGAAGCTGATTTAAAAAATCGACGTTGTACTTTTTCAATCGACATTATACTATTTGCATAGAGCGGTGCCCAAACCAAGGATGCATACTCAAACTTAGATCTAACGAATGTATTAAATAATAAGATCAGCGTGTCAGAATTTTGGAAATTCATCATATTATGAACAATAAAACCCATATTTTTATAAGCGGCTTACAGCATGGTTTTAGAATGTTTAGCAAAAGCCAATATAAAATTCATGAAACTTCCCGATTAGACTTCCATCCACCATGTATGTTCGTAATTAAATAATCTGCCTCACAATCGGCTTAAAGGGAGGCTGAGAATCGCCGAAAAGTCATCAAATTACGCATTTGATTAAGCAGTTTAAGAAATCGTACGATTTTGGCATATTGCCAATGGTATTTATATCAATAGGTAATTTGGTACATTTACCAGCTTTATATTGAAGCGAACATAATGACAATTTTCAGTTCTTAATTTGACGAATTTTCTTACCAGTTATATTATATTCAAGCTATTAATATTCCCTGATGTTACAAAACCTTTCATAGACACTTTTTTTATATTGGGCGTCATGACAAAGAAGCATAGTCTTTCATCTTTCACATGTTCTACAAGCAGATTTGCGAATTCTTCCTATAGATCACTCTGTAGATTACCAAGTCGCAGTGAGAAATTCATAAACGCGATTTGTTTGATACAGACTTCTGATATATTCCAGTAATCGCATATGCACTTTTTTGAGAGAAACGAAATTTAAATGGGAATATTGAATCAGGAATTTTAATTGGAACAGCGTTCTAATAACACCGTCAACAAATGGAATAGTGATGGATGTCGGCATGTAAATTTTTCACTATATTATTGATGACAGGCTGTAAGGGCTTTAATGAGGTCATAAATCGATCGATACTGTCACATCAGTTTACATACCTACCACGTTCCAATTGCTAAATACACTTCTAAATAAAATTTCATAATTGAATATCTCTCAATTATGTAATTGTAAAATCACGAGACAAGACAACTTTACAAATTTCTCAATATCAAGATACAGAAATTGGACATCTTATGGTTAGTTAGTTTTGCTCTTGCGGAATATATTGTTCCTTTCCTCTTCTGCCTCCACGACTATCGCATCTGCAGTCTGAGGTGGAGGAATATGATTATGAATGGCTCTAGCAACGAAGTCCCACATGTTTTTTAATAGAATTCATGTCAGGAGAGTTGGCTGGCCAATCTAATCTATTGATATGGCCTGCTTCGATTGTCTCTTGAACCGTTCTTGCGCGATATGGTCTAGCGTTGTCGTCCATAAACTCAAAATTTTCACCTAATTCAGTACGTAGGGATAATGGGCATAATAATAATAATATGTTCGATGTAAATTTGACTGGTCATATTCTGTGGTATTATTCCACACCAAAACATTACGGTACCCCCTTCATACGGAGCAACTTCGCGGGCAAAATAAAATCATTGTCATCAGTAACCAGCCCAATTCTGATTTTGTCTGTAAATAAGACCCTGCGCCATTGGCGTAAAAACCAAACCCTATGCTCTCGCGCCCACTGGAGACGAGCAGCACGATGCCTTGGAAGTAGAGTGGAGACCCGTAATGGTCTTCTAGTACGTAAATTTGCGTTGTTTGTTGTGGAGTCGTCTTCGATATAACACGGCAAAAGTGGGCCCTGAGAACTGAAGCTGAAGATGTGCGGTGTCTACGGGCATATTGCATCAAATACCGATCCTCCCTTTCATTAGATTCTCGAGGACGTCCACTACGTGGTCTGTTTTCACTGTATCAAATTCTTCATATATGTGTACTACTCGTAGAACAGATGATCTAGGAATGCCCAACATGTTCGATATCTGATGATTAGAATGTTCTGCATCATGGAAAGCAAAGTCATTCTTGCTCGGGTAAACGGAATTTCGCATTCTGGCATTATAATGTACAAAAATTCAAAGAAACACTTGTCTGAATACATTGCCAAACTGACCAGATTTGTAAAAACATTGATATTAAAACAAAGGTTCATTGTCTGCAATTTTTTATTGTATTTTTTGTTCTCTAAGTACATGCACTATTTACCACATTAAGAAAAACCATTAGGTTTAATCAAATCATTTTATATACAGGGCGTCCTAGACTTTTGATGGTGTGTGTAATATCTATGACATTTATTTATTTACAAAATATTAATAATTTTAATTCGTATAAATCTATAAACCCATAATTTAAAGAACGACCTTCTATAATTAATATTATTTTATTCATATTTTAACAAAATATTATTCTTTAAGTAATAGTCTCAAATTTAGTATCATTTTAAGATAATCAAGTGAAAGAAAAATGTGTTGAATAAAGTATAAGAATGCTCGGATCTCAAGGATATGTAAGTCGTTCCTGGGCGCAAATGCGGCCTGCTCAATAATATTATGCCGCCCCCTCTCCCGCACAAGTCTTCGACTTCTAGGCTAATCGTGGTGATTAGAATGAAGGGTAGAGATATTATCATTATTATTATCATTATTATTACTTTACTCAAATATACTTTATTATTGAATGAATACATACACTTGAATGGAATGAGACTAATTGTATTTTAAATTAAATAAATATTAATTTATCTTGGATGTTTAAAAAATTTTAGAAATTGAAATTTGGACCATTTTTTTTTTCTTTATCGTAAAATCGGGCGATAACCTTACTTTATCGCCCTCGAACGCTAATAAGACCCGAACGTGTCGTTAAACTGTATTTTAATACCCGATCGCGTATAATTTTTTAAATAAAGATTTTAAACAGTGTATGTACGCTTTTAGCGGTTTGAACAATCGATAATGAAACGTCCTGGGGCCCAAGACTCTCCCGCATTGTGCCGTCACGTGGAAGAGGGAAAAGAGAACGAGTTCGCGGACTTCGGAGGAAGAAGCAGATATAAAATTCGTTTCTGAGCTCTTCAAACAGTTTAGCGAAGCCTTCGAGGATTTTTTTCGAGCCCGAAAATTGGATAGCAATCTATTGTTCCGCTTTATAAAATATTCATCTTAAGAGAGATATGAAATTTAAAAGGAATAACACTGAATCGGTTGGTGGCGTGCTGGAAACATTAACATTAAGTGAATTTACGTCTGGCTGTCTCCTGAATCCTGAAAGGTTTAAAATAGATTCGTTTTAGTTTGGTACGGCTGATATTTATTAGATCGCGAATTTGCAATCTTTATATAAGGAGATGTAGACGGATAGATTCAGTATTTTGCTCTAAAATTAACTAGTATATTTACATAAAGCGATACAGTTGTATTCATTTTCCAAACGGGGGTTCGTTGCGTTATTCAACTTCACTAACAGCGTATAAATCAGGGAAAAGTAAATTTATATTTCATTTCATATTTGATTTTGAAACGTTCAAAGAAAAATCGTTTCAGTTTATTTAGTTTTGTGTACCTACCATAATTTTCTTTTTATACAAATACTTTTAACAAAGACGAATATTTATTTTATATACAGGGTGATTGGAGGGAACCCCCAATATTCAAAAGGGGTGTTTGGGGGACAATACCAATGAAAATAGTTTTATGAAAGCTGTTATTATTTTATTTTGAATAGGTCATGCATTCTAAACCAAACTCACATTAGTGATTACTAATTGTCACATTTATTTTGACGTTTGCGATTTAAACGTTTATTTTATAACTGTCGCATTTATTTTTACAAGTGCGTTCGATTACACGGAATTGTACACACATAATTTCGTAATTCCTGCCACATTAAGTCATCGAGAATATGCTGATACTATTTTTAGTTATGAATATTGCAACGGTAGCGCTAGTCGTGCAGTTGCTGAATATCGCCGTCGCTTCCAGAGCAGAAGAGTGCCAGATAGAAATGTATTCTAGTCGGTCCTTAACAGTGCACGTGAAACTGGAATGTTTCCCAGTATGAGAATTACATCTGAGAGGCAAGCTGGTCCTACTCTAGCAATGTAACAAGAAATTCTAAATATGGTAGAACATAGTATAAGTAAAAGGCGCATTGCAACCCGTCTCCAGATTCATCAAACTACGGCATGGGAAGTCAATCACAAAAATGGTTGAAAACCTTTTCATATTCAGTGCGTCCAGAATCTTTAATTCAATTGGATAAACGCAAACCATACACTTTACAAATACATTTTCTTCACTGATAAGGCTTGATTCACTCGTGATGGAGTAAATAACTGTCACAATGAACATCGTTGGTCAGATGAAAATCCGCACGCCACGGTGGAAAGTAACTTTGAGCATCGGTTCAGCATTAACGTGTAATGTGGTATGATTAATAATCAATTACTTTTGACCATTTTAGTCGTGTGTGATCAATCATCTTAACAATCGCTTTCCACAACACTGGTTTGGCCGAGGTGGTTTCTAAAATTGGCCACCAAGATCACTAGATTTGAATCCCCTTGATTACTACCTTTGGGGATAGTTTTAATCATTAGTATATGCAATAAAAGTGAACAGAATAAAGGCACTATTCTGATGCATGCATGATAATTCTAATGGTGCATTACAATAATAATTAACTCGGGCAAAAATATTTTCATTGCTGTCTCAGCAACCGTTGATATTGAACCATATGTTTATTAGGCTTTTTTGGTCACTTTTGCCCCCTGAACACCCTTTTAGAATATTTCCCCCCCTCGCACAATCACCCTGTATACTCAAATCGACCCGTTCTTTGTACAATTAATATTTAGTTAACCTTTTTAATTTTTTAAGAGCCAGAACAATTTTTTCACCTCCTAGGTTTCAACTTTGTCACTTCGCGTCACACTCTGAAGTTCCCAAGGGTTCGCCCGCTTTCATTATCTTAATAATACCCTTTAAAATATTTAAAACTGCCTTGAGATGCTCGACTACAAGAGACACAGTGACAGCCATCTAATTAATTTATTACATCCAATAACATTAGAATATATTATCTATGTTGAACTGTAGAACCAATATGATAATTATCAGAAATAGAAGTCCTCAATACTCAACATTCCTTTATTTGGATGAGCGGTGTCGAAGTGTCTAACATTTCATCTTCAGATCCCCGAGGAATAACATGAATGAATGACAAATCTTGAGTAATTATTCAATAAATAAACGTGCTTTTCTAATATTGACAAAAATGGATATTCTGATTTAAAAAGTTGTCGCGGAATTAATTAATATTTCATAATAAGATTATTTATTTCTCAATTTACCTGTAAATAATGTTTATGAAAAAAGTTTCCAGAAAATGTTAATTCTGTAGTTCATATTTGGAGTCCCAGTCTGCTTGCCTCTCAAGTTTAAAAAGTCACGAGCCGTCACTGGGTTTACATTTGTCACTTATGTTATACCTTGAAAGCAGTTACCACAAGAATTTAACTGAAATACAATTCTACTTGGTAAGTTTTCAAAGGTCTTCAATTTTCGAAAACCGGCTAAATGTAGATGTATAAATTTGTTATAAATAAGTTTATTAAATATTTTTTTATGTCATTAAAATTTCCATCTAAATAAAAATAAAATTGGCAGAAGCGTGCTACTAAAATCTGTAAGGTTAAGAATTTTAAATTGTTTTATCGCTTAGATGGTAAAAATACAGGGTGTTAAAAAAAGAGTGTAAAATATTTAAGGAGGTAATAGTATGAACCAAAATAAGCGGAAAAGTCTCAATAAACATGTGTCCGCAAATTAACGGTTGTGGAGATATGGAATGTTTTATGTTTTTTAGCCCCTTTTTTTATTTTGCAAAAACGTTGTGTATTTTCTTATAATAAATAGGGTGTTATAAACAAAAGTCCAAATCTCATAAACTTCTTTAATTTATTTTGACTACCGGTTTCGTAGTACGATGACTACATCTTCAGGTCTCCAAGGAATTTTAATAAAACAAGAGTTGTCAAAAAACTATCAAATACCAACGTATATGTCATAAAATGTTACATTAATAATTATAAATAAATAATAAGTCATGCAGTTAAAGAGGCTAACAGAATATAATTTCTTATAATAGTTGGTTGATGTTTAGTGAAATATGCAGTACGTATTTGACAGTTGTTCTCAGTGCACAAGTTTTCTTTTGCTATGACTGGTTACTCTAACGCAGAATTAACAGACATGCGTTTCATGTATGGTCGTGCTAATGGGAACGCCACCGAAGCGCGACGTCTTTATGTTGACGCTTATCCAAATCGCCAGATTCCTTCACAATGCATGTTTGGAAGAATTCACCAAAGATTGCGTGATACCGGTTCCTTGAGCAACCAGTGCCATTTATCCGGAAGACCAAGGTCGGTATTCATTCCGAAATTCTAGCACTGGTAGAGCAGAATCCAGGTACAAGTGTGCGGAGAATATCAGCCGATGTAGGAATTAGTGGTCCTCTTGTTTGGAGAATCCTTCACGAGCAACTCCTTTATCCATACAATATTATTTTTACTGATGAGGCCGGGTTCACAAGAAATGGAGTGTTTAATTTTCACAATACGCATATTTGGGCCGACGAAAATCCTCATGCTCTAATAGAATCTGGATATCAGGCACGTTTTTCATTAAACATTTGGATGGGTATTGTAGGTGACAGGTTTCTAGGTCCTGTTGTTTTACCAAACCGATTAACAGGCGCTGCTTACCTCAACTTTCTGCAGAACACACTGTATGAGTTTTTGGAAGACATTTCTTGGAATCAGAGGCAACAAATGTGGTTCCAGCATGATGGTGCTCCAGCTCATTTTTCCATGGCCGTTAGAGAGCATTTACACCAAACTTTTCCACATAGATGGGTAGGAAGAGCCGGACCTGTTTTATGGCTTCCAAGATCACCTGATATGAACTCTCTAGATTTTTTTGTTTGGGGATATTTGAAGACATTAGTGTGTGGTACTCCTATAAATAGCTTGGAAGAGCTGCAGCTATAGATTAATCAAAAGTGTCAAGAAATCCAAACCAAGGAGGGTGTTTTCGAAAGAGTTCGAATATCGTTGAGACGAAGATGTCGTGCCTGCTTGGAAAATCTTCTGTAAATTTGTTTTTTGTTTGTTAAAAGCTTCCTTTGTCGGTTTATTCCTAATAAAATAAAATGTTTGAAAAACGAATAGTGGTTCATATCTCCGCAACCGTTACTTTGCGGACCCATGTTTATTAAGAGTTTTTTGCTTATTTTGGTTCATACTATTACCTCCTGAAATATTTTACACTCTTTTTTTAACACCCTGTATATGATATTTTACTATATCTGCTTAGTTGTGTACCACATTTACGTACTTGCATAGTATAGATAATACTAAGTGCGCTGTTGCAAATGCATTCGATGAACTTTTAACTTTTTTATAGGTATAAAATATATATGTAACACTTGACATAATTATCTATTTAATTATAGGTTACAGAACGTTTGTTTGAGATTTTTTGTTATATGTTCTAAACTGTTAATAATATTGTAACAGGGTAACCATTTAGCAACATATATCCACATCAATTTATTAAAACGACTGGCGATTCAAATATAACAGAGATGAATGGCGAAAATCAAATTATATACCAATGACGTCCTCTTAGTCGTGAACGACCCTGTACTATCCGAATATATGACACTCTAACGTTCTAAAAACTTTGTTAAACTTGGATTTCCGTAGTCCTGGCCGATTACAATTTTCAAAACTCATCCGGAGCTGGGGACGCAGCATCAGGACGAGGTCCTTATTTTATAACTCCACCAAAGCATAAATTCCGAACCCTCGGAGAAAGGTGAGCTTCCCGTGGACCCGCGTCGGAATGTTGTTGTCGAATAATTTCGTCGTTCCGAGAGGAATTTATACGGGTTTTAAGTAAGGAATAAGTTTCACTTTAGTAATAAAAGCCGTGGATCGTAAATCGTCCTTATATATCTCCGAAATGTAATTTCTTGCGTCGCTCGGATAAATCCATTTATTTCATTGGCTATTTTGGCGAGGAATCTGCCAAGAAAAATGGCCTTTATCTATTTAGGGGAGACCGACTCTCGTATCGCCGCAGATCCTCTCCAAAGATAAGTTATGTCTCGGCTACTTGATTATTAGAGAAACATTCATCCATTAGGTGGGCTTATCGAGCAGGCTTTGAGATTGCCGCAACTTTTATGACGTATTACAGGGCTACGTCATCAGTACCCCTTCTATTTTTGTCTTATACTGAAACGTAAGGTATTTGCTATTAGATGTTAAAAAATATTCCAAAATAAATCATAATTAACCTTTACGTCAAGCAGAAATACATGAAAGTATTTTGGAATAAAAATACAATTGGAACTTAGTAAGAATACAGTTGTAACCGAAAAACAATAAGAGTATAACTTCAAATTGAACTTAAACTTGCAACACAACTTTAAATTGTAATCAACATGCATACAACTGGAATACAATAAAAATACAATGAAATCTAGTTAATATACAATTGAAAATGAATTACAATGGATAGAATAGATTTTAATTAAAATACAGCACAATTCTAAATTATAATGGGTATAAAATAAAATTGGAATAAGAATTCATTTAAAATACAGCTGGGACATACAATGATACGAAAGGAATTTTATTGAAATTCATGACAGTTTTAGAATATAGTTAAAATTCAAGTGAAATACAATTAAAATATGAGCATTATACAATTGGAACAACTCGAATAAGCTAAGTATACAATTGGAATTTATTGAATTTAAATACGCTATACAATGTAAGAATACAAGTAAGACCTAAATGGATACCTATAAGAAAAAAATCAATTTCATATACAATAGAAATACGAACAATAAAATTAGCGATAAATTAATACACTCGTGCAACTGACGCTAGATTATAAGTTTCAACACAATTTCAGGATATACTTATACAATTGGAATATAATACAAATTTAAATACAATCTAATAAAAATAAGTTAGGGTAGGGGTTAATAAGAATACAAATGGAATTAAATTTATATTCACAAGCAGTTTTAAAATGTAAATGAAATTATAATGTATACAATTGAAATATACACAATATACAATTGGAATTTAATAAATGTTCAGTTAAAACTAATATACGATAAGTATGCAGGGTGGTCCGTATAAGAACCGACACAGAGCAGGTGCATGTAGACCAAAATATTGCAATTGAATCAATCATATCTATATACAAAGTTGCACACAGGTGGAGTTAAATCCTGTACCCAATTTGATTATTCCAGGTTAAAGTAATTCAAAAATATTAATTTTTTTAGAAATATTTCATTATACATATATATTGTAATAACAAATTAAAATACATATAATTGGAATACAATTGGAAGTTAAATATACAATTGAAATTGAGGTACAATAGTACTCCCAATACAATTGTATAATACAATGAAAATAAACTACAATTGGCATTTAGTTAAATACATTTGGAACTAAAATACATACAATACAAACTCAACTATAATATAAATGAAATTCATTTGGAATTTGTATATCAGAGTAAAAACACAGATGAAATTAACTTACATGTAAATGCAGTTGAACCAATATTAAATTTCAGCCACTCTGTACACCTTCTTATTTGTTTTTGCCGCTATCCCGTAAACCGTCCCGTCCCGTATTTTTATTTTAATTAAGAGCAATTTGCAGCACACCGCATCGGACAATTTTACCTTATTAATTTTGGCGTAATTGGGATCAGTTTTCCAATAAGCTGGCTGGAAAAATGATTTGTCGTCGGTTGTACACACCGATCGAACTGCCCCGCTGGTATTTTTTCGCCATGCCACGTTGTAGGCTAGAATTATTACCTTGTGAAACTGCTGTACTGCAGCGAGGTCCAAAATCCATGTCAGCGGCGGCTCGTGACTTTTCAAATTGATGAAGCTGACGAATTGAATGTTTAATATTTTTTTCTATTTCTTAAATCATTATTTATTGGCAAATCAGCAAAATTAAACCTAGCGACAAATTTTACCATCGGAAATCCATTTTTACTCCAAATAGGGATGTTCACAAAAAAATAAATTATGTTTAAACTTCATAAATTAAAGTTAAAAATAGCCTTATTCATCTGCAAATTTTTACAAAAATCTAAAAATTAGTTGAAAACGCTAAAATCATCAATATTCGTCCGAACGCGCGAAACGCTCTGTGATGTCACATTGCAGAACAGGCTAGCGCGCAAGAATTCGTAGTTAGATTAGGTTTTCATGTAATACTCTGCCAGTTCTGCTTTTACTATCGTTTGCGTACCGTTGTGTCCTTCATGTCCTTCTTCGTTATATTATATTTTTTTAATTTTAATCAAGATAACGAAATACACTAAAATGGAAGAGGCAAAAGGCAAACTCACGTTATAGTGTCAGAATTTTTAACCATGTTGGCTAAGACTTGAGGACAGTACTGTAAAAAAACTATGTGCTGCTTTATACAAGGTGTTCCAGAATTATGGTCAAACATTTTACCAGTGTATTCCACAAGCCATTTCAAGAGGGACCTTCATATGAAATTTTTCAATTTGGGTCTTTCCTGTTGAGATATTCGAGTCTCAAAATGGCAGAAAAAAATAGTTTTTTATTTTTTCTTAAAAACAGTTACACTTAGAAATTTCAATTTTGGTTCACATTATCAGCTAGTCACAAGCTATTTTGTGGTGGTGTCTATTCCTTAGCGCATGTTTCTGGAGGGCGGGAATAAACAACCCCTAGATTTAATCCTTTCAGAACTTTTTCCTGCAATGGCCGATTTCAACTATCTTAATACTACTTTGTTCCCTCTTGTAATTTTTTCATACAACCAACAGTTTTCGAGGAAAAAAATAAAAATAGTTTTCCTTACTCTAAACATCTTTTCTTCACCGATTATTGATAACTGTTGTAGGCGGTTGCTATGTTGTCTTGTCAACATTAGGTTTATAATTGACACTATAATAGTCTAGTTAGTCAGTAAATTTACTCACAAACTTTGTTTTAGCGCAAAGAACTTTTAAATTTACATGTTTTACAACATTTTTTAATTTATATATTAAATTAATTAAAATATCATGTTAGTCTATTTTAGAATTTTCCGTATTTTCCAGCCATTTCGAAACTGTATTAATTATATGAAACATGGGCTTGGGTAAACAATATGAAAATTAACTGAGCCAAAAAGAGAACATGATATAGTCCATTAGGTAACTTAATAATTTCCCCTTCAGCGCTAATTGATTTGTCGGGGGTTTAAAAATGTTTTAGCGTCTTTTACTAAAAAAAAATGTGTCAATAACACTTTTACTTTGGGTGAAACCGTCTATAAATAGAAGCTTATCAAATATATTTCAACCCCCAACCTTGGCGATATATCTGCTATATGGGGAAGGCGATTTGAAATAGAAAGTGCTGAGATATGGAGGGCGGCGTTGTTTTTTTGGTAATTTAGATAGTCTTGATCAGATACAGGAGGGTAGATTTTGTTTGCTAGGTATAGTTCAGCGCGAGGGGTATATTCTGTTTATCTTAAATAATTTTTGACAAAAGAACCAATATTTTTTTTCTAATGTGAAATTTATTTGCCAGAAATAATCCCACCTGCAAGATATCCTGTTTACATCTTTAATAATTTTGGACAAATGAATATACACGGTAAATAAATAAGTGCGAAAAAATTCAGGAGATGTGAAAAAACAAAGTGGATGTCCCACTGAATTTTTTCACACTTATTTATTTACACGCTGTATATTATTTGGCAACCAGCTTATCAGTAAAGCCCAAATAACGATTGATTTATTTGAAAGTTCAGTGAAATCTTGTTCAAAAACTTACTTATACTTATAATAAGGTAAATGTTGTTCATGCACGATGATGCTCGTCATCATTTTATAATAAATGCTAGGACTCATCTGCACGAACAGAATTTTTTGTGACTCAATGGTATAAGAAACAAAATTAGTTTAAAAATGTTTAACTTATATCAGAAAAAAATGTGACAATCAGGTACCTAATACACCAAAACATATATTAATTAAGTATCGCAGCTTAAAGCAAAGAGCAAGTACAAGTCAGAAATTAACATTAATTTCATCAAACCTTTTATCAATATGTTTTCATATATCAAATTTCATTTCAATCGTTCAATGATTTTCCGTTTTATAAGCTATTATTGACATTTTTTCAAAAACAATTTATGTAGAAAAAATCTGATCTTTACTTATTTTGCAGTGGGTTTTAAGAATGGAGTTAGTTGTTCACCCTTACAGCAGCTCCAAAATTTATCAAGAGATGTCAGCTACTTTGTGATTTTCACCAATACATCAAAATACTATTAGGTGGGGTTTAGTGGAGCCTCTCACCGGCAAAACGCTCGGAGACGGCGTCCAATCTATAAACGTCTCTTAAGAATAACAAACTGCAGAATTTTCCGCGTAACTCTTTCCGCTTGTGCGACCGAATTTAAATGGCTATTAGAGCCCGGCGGCGCCATAGATTCAGTCTTGTCCGCTCGACCATCCTTTACCTTTGTTTTATGTTTGTACGCTGCACCGGCTCTATATGGTCTGGGAGGGAACCAGATTTTCGGAAACCTATTTCACCGCTTCCAGACTACCTCCACTAGCTTCCAATTAATTAAACTGGTACAACTGCTTAGGAAATAATGTATTCAGATCATTTCTTATTGAAAACAATCACGCAACTGCTCTTTCACTACCCATAGACCCAGGAAAACTGAATCGGTAAGCCTGTGGCTATAACGCACGGTCCACACTTGCTATATAACACCGCTATATAGCAAAGTTAATTATACAATATACTACATCTTTTTTAATCAAATGTAGCAAATTTTGCTGCTATATATCTTGCTAGATGTTATCCATCTCTAGTCAGTAAAGATCAAACGATATTGTATAATGCACGCTCCAAATTTGCTATAGAACACTACCATATAGCAACGTTATACAACATGTTAGATCTTTTTGAAACAAATGTACATGTTAGATGTTATCCATCTCTAGTCGGTAATGATCAAACGATATTGTATAATGTGCGTTTCACACTTGTGATATAATACTGCTATACAGGGTGAGTCAGTCATAATGTCATTAATTTTAAGAGGAGATAGGGAATAATGAGTATAATGCGAATATGTGATTAAAAAAATCTAAACGCATATTTATGCCGAAAAAAAATTTTCAAATCATTATTTAAACCCCTTTTCAGACTGTCACTGACCGGTCACAGCCTTGATCGGTTACAGCTGACAGTTCAACTCGATATCGACGTGATGCAACGTTGTCAAGTTGTAATATTTTTCTATACCTACTCACCTAGGTTTTAGACATCACAAATAAACGGTTGTACTGACTATTTTAGAATATCATTTTTCTTGCTCAGTTCAACTTCAGCCAATAATAATTTAAAATGTTAATACCCAATAAAATCAAATAATAATAATAATCAAATAATTCTATTAAAAATTGCAAGTAACGCGGTCCACTCAGGTTTTCCCATAGAAAATACGGCCCAATCAAACGATACCCGTACACTCGCGTGTCGATTTTTCTCTGAGCAAATGTAGTCGTTATGACTGCAACAAAACTCCAACGTGTCTAATAATAAACTGAGTAATAAACCATTTACGTACATTACATAAAAAACCTATACCCAATGGGTAAATTATTGAGAAGCTGAAAAGTGTTTCGTGTTTAAATACTAAGTACTTAATAAAAAACCATCGTGTCCAAGGCCGAAATGGCACGCCGCTAATCGAAAGTTAATCTTGACCTTGACCTTATTAGGTCAATAACCTAGTTACCTAGTTTTTGTACTGTTATTTAACGACAAGGAGTAAAACTATTTTTTTAATCTAGATACATGAATGAATTTTCCTTAAATATTGATTTAACAAAAGTAGATAATAAATAAATGTTTTCGAATGCTAGGTTATTACAGTTTAATAATTTTGATATTACGTTTTCACTACGTTTTACAAATAAATATGAATTTTTAGTATTACTCGTAAGCAATTAACAATTAACCGCACACATAACCAGATGTACAATTTGTAGTTACGTACATCTAGCCTAGAAATGTATTGTTTTTTAAGTAGTATGATACTAACCTGTTTACAGCCCACATAATTATAACTGTATTATTTATCCGTCCATAGCACTTTATTAATAAAATTCAGTCGCATTTCGTAAACATTCTCCGTATAACACTACCATTTCCACATAATCGGAATTTGTAAAATTATGCGTTGTGAATTTACGCCAAATACGTGAGGTTAGACTGAAATAAACAAACTACTGCTTGTATTGTAAGCCTGTGGCTATAACGCATGATCTACAAATTTGAGAAGAAATGCGGGAAATGCAGAGTGCTAAATGGAGGTAAATTTGAATAACACGCTGATGTGTTAGATGATATTATGTATGTAAATGTGGCATCCATGGTTAATACGGCAAGTCTGTGACATTAGAATTTCGTCGGGTGCGCCATCGTAGCGTACCAGGAGCGTCGTGTTACTGATTTTTATAGGGTGATTTGTTTATTTTTTAAAGGTCGAGTAAAAAATTTTTTTTTTGATTTTCTGCCTTTATTAGGCCTCCCGAATACGTGGTTAAAATTAATGACATTATGACTGACTCACCCTGTATAGCATAGTCATACAACATGTTTTTTGATTAAATGTAACAAATTTTGCTGCTATGTAACATGTCAGATGTTATCCATCTCTACTCGGTAAAGATCAAACGATATTGTATAATGCACGTTCCACACTTGCTATAAAACGCTGCTATATAGCATAGTCATACAACATGTTTTTTGATCAAATTTAGCAAATTTCGCTGCTATATAAGATCATAGTGTCATGAATTGAAACTGAACTGATTTATTATTGTGTTCTTTTTATTAATTTTTAATGAAGTGGAGTAAAGAATGGACCTGCAAAGTAATCAATTATGAGAGAACAAGGCAGTTATTTTGTTACTGTTTTCAAAAATAATAAAGCACGCCGCTGCTGCAATAGGAGCCTCTTTTTTGTCACACAGATTTCATGATGACTAGCTTTATAATGTGGACGCAGCCCGGGTTTTCAAAATCTAGCATGTAACTTTGTTTTATAGCAATGTTACATAGACATGTTACTAATGTGGACCCTGCTTAAGAACCAAATTCCAACTAAGAAGAAGAAGAGGACGACCGTAGGTCGCCGGTTGGTTGGGGGTGTCCGAACTGCACGCAACCGCGTCGTAAAAACGTCCAATAAATTGCACGGCGTGGGTGGCTTGCATCGCCGCCGCCTCCGCATGTAAATCGCCGCCGCCGAGACTACATACGGCCGGTTTCCTGGGGGCGGAAGTCCCCCGAGAGGGGTGTCACGAAGGCCAAAGTGGCTAATAGAATGGACGGCCGTAATAGTCTTTTGCGTGTAATTATGATTATGGCCCATTCATTTTTAAAGGGGCGATTAGACGAACGAACGGCGCCGTCTTGCTTTGAAATTTCTTTCGGTATTGTGTACCGAAGAAAAATGTCGAATATATTTTTGTAATAATTCTGGAATGAAATCGTCAATTGAAGTTGCATCAAATATGGAATTCAAGGTCCCGTGCTTCTTACACTTAATTAATTATATTGTTAACAATTTAGAAATATTCTATTTGCATTAAGTTGATGTTATGGAGCGATGTTTTCTTACCACTAAGTACTAAGCACAAATATACACAATGTTATAAATCCACGACCGAAAGAAATATTGCATGTTAATAGATTTACAAGTCTCACATTGTAATAATTTGCAGGACAAATTAGAATTTTTAAATATACTATACAATTTTTTTTTAAAGTATGCATAAATTGTATTCTATATTTATGTTTGCTTGCTTCTTTTATACCTTATAGATATTTATGTACAACACATATTTTTCAATGCCTTTTAATCTCTTTTAACATATTTTTGATGTTTCTCTAATTTTGGATTTCTTATGCAGTAAATTAACAAGAAATTATTTTACTTTTCAAACGTCCTCAACTTCTGTACTTCTATTAAAATGACACAATATTTCATTAGGTACAGTTAATTTTATTATAACTCATTTTATGTGTTCCTAATACAACCAAATTGTAGTAAACAACAATGTATATGTTATTATTACGTTTTACCTACTTGCATTTATATGTATATAATACAAGAAAACTAACATTTAAAAATGGCTTAACTTTTGTACTCCTGATACAAGACAAATTGTAGTAAATTATGTTCTCGTTACCTCCTTGTACTTCTAATAATCTTTAAAAGTGGCCTAACTTATGTACTCCTGACACAAGTCAATATAAATTTAAAAAAAACTCGATGTTACTCAAATTTTAGATTCTTACCACACTTGATGGTGTTAAATGAATAAAATCACGAAATGATGTTAATTTCCTGCTCGGCTATTTTTCTCTATCTCACAACCTCGATCAAGAAATCAGTGATTTTTATCATTCATTGCAAACTACTAGATGCATAGGAAGAAAATTAAATCTCTGTTCTGGGAATTATTTTGTTTTTATTGCTCAAATAATATTTAGCTAAATTTTGCTTTATACCACACCTCTGCAAGCATATGTGCTCCTCTACGATGAATTGCAATTAATACAGATATTTTCATCCCCTCGCATTTCTGCTGGTCTAATTATGAGCAAAAATAGCTTTGAAAAGCATAATAATAGTTTACTCCACCCTCCTTTTTGCCTTTACATTCTTAAACTGCTGGATTTTAATGTAAAAATAAATATACTCGTACAATGTATCAAATTTAATTTCCTCTATACCTCCTTAGACTCATTTACTCCTAATACAGACAAATTTATGGCGTAATTTCAGTTTAGCGAATAGACACACTTTCCAATCGCTTAATAATTTTTTAAGTATTTCTGCAGGAAACGAAGTTCTTTCTAATTAAATTTGAATATAGAATGAAAAAAAACAGAGGTGGATTCATTTGCGTCAAGACAACTCAGTTTCATTCAATTTATGTGACAAATTTAGCTCCAAAGTCGCTTTAAGAGGAATTATCATAAAGTCGTTAAAATTACCACCCATTCTGATTATTCCCTCTCAGTTTAACGGGTATTTGCTTTCAAAAAAATTGGACCTACGAGGGTCGCTCGGAATTAACTCCGTATAATTTCTTTACCAATCACGCCGTCAAAGCTGATGTAAATCTTCCATTGGTCTGGTAAAATAGTTCAAACAGTGTGTGAATTGTTGTTGTTTGGAGCAGCACTGATTACCCGCAGCATTAAGATTTGAAGATCCATTGTGCCCCAAGTCGTAAAGTTCAGAATAGGCTAAACACTAGCTCTATTGGAATCTCTCTAATAACTTGATGAGAAACAAAAGCCGTCCCAAGATACCTGTGTCTCTTTATCATTGAACATACACAGTTGCAAAGAATGAAGAATGAAATCGTCAACTGACTTGTGGCCCGTACCTCGCAGAATTGCTTAAGCCAATCCTTTGAACATGCTTGGTGGATTTAGGTTTGCGCCAGCTCATGGGCCCTGGCCTGACGTAGATCGTAGACCACCCGACCAATCTTCCTTTAATTGCGAGATAGCATTGTGGTAACCTCAATACTGGTTTGGGTCCCACAAATTGACCACTTGCGTTTGTCTGGTCAACATGCCAACCTCGCATGGCCTGTTACATCACTGTGATTCGGAACCTTGAAATATTCCAGGATCACATGAGAAGTGAAAGGTACCTGTAACACCACCTGGTTGTATCTATATGCAAGTTTGAATATACTGGTTTCATATCTCTCTTGGACACAGACAGAGACAGCATATACTTCAGAAAGACCGTGGTGCATTTCCCAAAGAGTGAAATAAATTCACTATTGGCCACCCTCCATAAATCCCCGCTCTGCAGTCCTGGTCTGTTTTGAACTCATTCGTGAACCAGACAAGACCTTTTGGGACCTGAGCATCAGGATTAGCGAGCCAGGTTCACCTAATAGAAATATCTACCTTAAAATTCTTTGGAGTACGTAGGTAGGAAATATCTTGTCACTGGCTACTGAAAAGATCTTATCCCCATCTACAAATCCCTTAGTTCCTTCCCACAGTTTTAGGCGATAAGCGAATCTTGGTTTGAACATAACCTTACAATAAACCAGTGTTTATTTATTGTTTCGATACCTATTCATTGTGGGGATATAGCTCTTTTTGTAGAAACGGAACATATTAACAATAAGCCTTGTGTGATGGGAAAATTACTAACAGAAATATCTCAAAATATGGAAACTGCTTAGGAGCGTGAGGTTTTAATTCGGTCAAAATGTCACGAATGGCCTAAAAGGTTCAAGTGAATCCGGCAGTGAGTCACAAGTGATAATTGTTTTAGAAGACCGTCAACATCGAGTGGTGACTGTCATGTTGCGCGAGCGAATGCAACAATTAATCAAATTAATGTTATAGTTAATTAATCAAATATGAACTATAGTAGTATTCTGTATTCTACATTCCTCCGACAGGATATTAACCTTAACATTTCATCAAGGTTTACTGAGCAGATAAAATGTTTCCTGTCCATTGAACAAGAATCTTCCAAGCATAACCAATGAATCGATACATTAGGTGCTTTGACCTTTCTCACGTTATCCGTACAGTCCAGTATTTTTTTATAACTTACAAATTCTGCGGAGATTGTACGTTTACAGGGCAGAAATGTCAAAGGATGTAACCACAAGTTTTTAAATAGCATTCTTAGATGCTAACATCGCAATAACGAAAATAATCCTTAACTGAACATTTCGAAAAATGATTACTACCGTCCCCTTTGAATTATTAAGGTCTGCGTCACAATGCGATGGAATTAAATCGTGCACAGACCTGCGTTTTATTCCATTCCTTCCACTAATCCTTGCGATATTTTTATACTAGGGTACGGGAGTACTTATTTTAATGAGGCTTGTTTAATGAAGCGTGTTCTGAGAGAAGCAAAACTGCTGCCGTCTGGAGCAGCTGTAAGTCGACTGAGTTCTTTTTATAGTTTACGCTATAGACTTTTCGATATATTGCGACCAAGTATGAGGGAAAGTCAATTTTTTTAATAGTACGTTTCCTTCAAAGCATTCATTGAAAAAAATATGTACGTCTGTAACATTAATCTTATTCTGTACAGTCCTGCATGAAACAATTTTTTGCAGCCTTTCCTAATGTTAATACTCGTAAATTTGTGCAGCTTAATATAATTTGTGTTATGTAAATTTCAATATTTAATTATCTTGCAGCTTATTAAACAGTTCTTTGATGGTTACAACATTTACAATATTTGCAAAAGCGAAATTGCAACTCCTTTACGGACTTATGCCCCGACCAGCATTGAATTACATTTAAAAACCCTATAGCAAAGAGCCACTAGACATATACCGGGTTCGAGTTGGTTAGCCCTCATCAGTATGCCATAGGCGAGGCAACCGATTACCAACCCTGGCTGTTCTTTCATAGCCGATAGAAGAACATAAGTATGCAAGACGTAGCACGTGTCTACATCTAGTGGTCACTGGCTACACAATGTCGGGCCTGAACCACTACACTGTGTGTACTATTGAAAGCCCCGACCGAATTATTGCAACTATATGTATATTTATTTTTAAAATTGACATTATTTTTATTATCACCGATTCAAAGTAGACTATTACAGAATTTTACAAAAACTAACCATTTTCAAACAAAATACCTTTCCAGCTTAGATGGGAATGAAAATTTTAGGAATATCTTATTGTAGTATGGTTATTTTGTGCTTAACACGTTAATTAAAACAGTATTTGTTTGAATTTGCGTAAAAATAAAATTTACAGTTTAAAATTTAATTTTTGTAATAACATTTAATATGCACGGCAGTGGATAATTCCATATATTTAGTGAAATTTAGGTCACGATTGCTAATATGTGTAAATGGTTGCCTACGCTAGTAAATCACGTGGATATGGGACATTGTTGAAGACACTATATATAAAATATTTATAATAAAAAAAACATAGTTGTTTAAATCATTAAATTAAGCTAATAACACACGCTCTTCGATTTTTATCAATTACATTTGGCGAGTGTGTAAACTGTTGGTCGTGACGCCACTAAACGGTAAAGTATCAGACGTTTGACATTGGATCTAGGTGCTGATGACTCCTTCCAAATGATTTTGTGAGTTTTGCGCGAACAGAACACGCCAGTTTGCTCTTTTCGAGTGTAAAATCTGCAAAGAGCAAAGGGAAGCGGCGAACTCCATGACCTAGCCAAGAGATCGATCCTTGGCCGCCGGTGTTAGGAACAATATACTCCGCTCACGAACACCAATCCGCTGGCGGTGCACCGCGTTATGTTTGATGTAGGTGTACGGCGAGTTACGTACGGCCGTAGGTTATAATTATTTAGGAACAAAGCGACCACGCTCGATGGGCTGGTTTATTTACATTCGCAGCCTTATTAAACACCTATGAAGCCCGCATCAGCGTCAGATCCGCTATACTAGGGAATGAAAGCCAGCATGGACTTACTGTACCTACATATTAACGCTGATACTAAATTTTAGAGAAACATTCACAGGTTTCGGGCCTACCTTTAGTATTATTATAGCCATATTGACAGTAACACTGATGAACACGATATTAATGCAGGGGTGCTCTAGGGTTCTGTTTTGAGACCTACAATTAATTAATTGCTTATGAATGACCTTTCAGACCATACAAGAATCCTATCCTATCCTATCCTATCCTATCCTATCCTATCCTATCCTATCCTATCCTATCCTATCCTATCCTATCCTATCCTATCCTATCCTATCCCATCCCATCCCATCCCATCCCATCCCATCCCATCCCATCCCATCCCATCCCATCCCATCCCATCCCATCCCATCCCATCCCATCCCATCCCATCCCATCCCATCCCATCCCATCCCATCCCATCCCATCCCATCCCATCCCATCCCATCCCATCCCTTCCCATCCCATCCCATCCCATCCCCTCCCATCCCATCCCATCCCATCCCATCCCATCCCATCCCATCCCATCCCATCCCATCCCATCCCATCCCATCCCATCCCATCCCATCCCATCCCATCCCATCCCATCCCATCCCATCCCATCCCATCCCATCCCATCTCATCCCATCCCATCCCATCCCATCCCATCCCATCCCATCCCATCCCATCCCATCCCATCCCATCCCATCCCATCCCATCCCATCCCATCCCATCCCATCCCATCCCATCCTATCCCATCCTATCCCATCCCATCCCATCCTATCCTATCCTATCCTATCCTATCCTATCCTATCCTATCCTATCCTATCCTATCCTATCCTATCCTATCCTATCCTATCCTATCCTCAGAATCTTAGAAAATATTTGCGAACGAATCTAGACCGATTATTCGAGCTCTTTGATATCTACTCAACAAATATTCGTCAGTTTAAATGTCTTGCAATTGGTCTAGAATATGTAGTTTTTATTGAGTAGGGATATGAGTTACTCTCACTATAAACTTCTTAAAAGTACAGCAAAGATGCCTATACTCATTGACACTCGTTAAATTGTTCGTCCTCATTATACAGTGCTTTCGAAAAGTAACGAATAAATTCATTACTTTTGAAATTGAGAAGTTTTCGAAAAAATCGCCTGGCACGTCGATTTTGTTTTTAAAAAAGACACTTTTTGACATACGACCAATATTTGTGACGTCATCGTTGTTCGACATATGACGTCATCGACAATTTTTTTAAATAGCAACTCCCAATTTTGACCATGCCATTTGAAAGAACGTGTCATTCTACATACATACATCATGAAAAATTATGGTGTTACATAACAAAAATTTTTAAGAAAATAATGTTTGAAGATTTTAAAATTTAGTTTTCACAATACTGTGCACCTACCCATTATGCAACACCTATTCGTGCTTATTTAGATGAGCTGTTCCCGAATCGTTGGATAGGGAGAAGGGGGCCGATTGAGTGGCCAGTCAGATCGCCTGATTTGACATCTCTAGATTATTTCTTGTGGGCATACTTAAAAAGTATTCGTTACTAGACAGGTTAATTTAGAAGATTTAAAAACAAGAGTTCGTCCCGAGATACATCGTATACCTCCTGAAGTTATTGATAATGTCCAAAAAGAATTTATTAATCGTCTTGACTACTGTCAGGCAGCCTACGGTGCACAATTTGAACATTTAATTTAGTCGATTTTTTACATAATCATTATTCAGTATTGTGAAAATTAAATTTTAATATCTTCAAACATTATTTTCCTGAAATTTTTGTTATGTAACACCATAATTTTTAATGATGTATGTATGTAGAATGACACGCTCCTTCAAATGGCATGGTCAAAATTGGGGGTTGCTATTTAAAAAAATTGTCGATGACGTCATATCTCGAACAACGATGACGTCACAAATGTGGGTCGTATGTCAAAAAGTGCCTTTTTTAAAACAAAATCGACGTGCCATGGGATTTTTTCGAAAACTTTTCAATTTCAAAAATAATGAATTTATTCGTTACTTTTCGAAAGCACTGTATATAGCTGCAGTAACAAGAACAAAAGGTACAAGCGATCAAAAATTAAATACACGATCTAAACATTGTAAACTAAATACTGTATGGACCAAGCAGCGTACATCGTTATTCATCCGACAAAATGTTGATGTGAATAGCAGCATAGCTCGCAATTCTGGAATATCCACACGAAACGGCTAGCAAACCTTAGAGCGACGAAAGTCGAGCGTCTCTATGAATTAAGATTGCAAAATACACTCCAGGACGATGATAAAAAGAAAAATATCCGGCATGGTGCTCCTCAGTCGAAGTTTCTACTATTCAAAATATCAGGCTGTTGTATGCCTGCCAGGACAGACGAACATGGAGAAGTTGGAAATATACCGCAGTTCTGTTTATTTTAAAAAAGTCGCAAGTCAAAAGTTTCAAGACACTTGAAACGCTCAGTTTTATCATTTTGAAAGTATGAAGTATAAACATATTCTAGAAATAACTTAATGCATGTGGGAGTTATGACATACAAAAACCATGTAACAATACAATAATTCAAGTTGGACAAAAAAACGTAAATGCTCAGAGAGTACTACTGTGTTACACAATAAATCTCATAAATCTCACCGTAAACTGCGATAAATTTAAACCTATATAGTCGTAATATTCAGCTGTTAAACTCCACAACTTGAAAGTTCTTGTGTGTATCATCAATTTGCAGTTATGTGCATTGTGGAAAAAGTATCTCTACCAAACTTTCGTCTACATTAAAAACCGCTGGCAATCAATATAAGGCGTATATTTTTGCAAGTAATAAATGTCGTGTTACGCTTCATATAGTCAAAGTCTATAGAGACTGCAGCTAATCGATAGCAGAACGTATTTGACCATAAAACAGTTTGACATTGCGTGCCAGTGAGAATCGTTAGGTAAAGAAACTGAAATGCTTCACAAGCGTGGCAGTCATCAATGAAACTTTATCAGTGACAACGCAAGGCTAATTCTTTTTATTACAACAAGATTCGTCTAGTATTCATATCCACTAAAGAAACAGACAACTTACCTCGTCCTTTTCCGGCTTACACGGTATCATTATTTAATAACAGCTGTTATCCATTTTCCCCAAAGTCCGCGACCGTAATACATCACTTTATCAGGGCCTCGTGCTGCCAAATACCAAGTAATGGATTCACTCCCCAACCGTGTTTTCTTTCCGCTGATGTTATTCTCTTCAGGCGTTTAGGTCTGGACCTTCTTGACGGTGCCCTCTGGGTCCGAGAAGTGCCTCCCAATACGCTTAAAATAAATTAGGAACACTTGGGAAGGCCTGGGTTTGGATAGGAGTGATTGTTGGTTTTCCAACAGATATTAAAGTTAGATCTACCGATTTTGGTAATCTAAATACCATAACATAAACCAGTACTTTTGAACAACGCTGTTTTCTTTGTACAAACATTAAACGATTGTCCCTCGTACCTTCCAGATCGTTAGCCTGTGATTTATACCGAGACCTTGCTGCCGGCAGTTCTGTAATCTCCCGCCCTATTTACATGCAATATTAATAAACGCGACGCTTTAAAAGAATGCCGCGGAATTAGCTCGATATCAATTAGTTTTATCATTTCGTCGACATCCCCGGGGATGGAGCCGGGCGAGTTGCCGGTTCTTTAAATCGCTTAAAGCAAATACCTCCTCCTTTGTGTACACTAATCAGTTAATTAACCGGCTAAATTCATTACGCTCTTATCACATTTTGAGCGGCCCTTTTCGCCGAGAGGAAAAACAAAATAAAGTTATTCCATTTGGAAGTCGAGCAGAATTGTTGGGATTTGTTTCCTTGGAAATAAATCGAAAATATTGTTATGATGCGGCGTTCTTTGAAATTAAATCTGCCATCCAATTCTATTTCCACATACAGAATGTCCCAAAATAGAGAGAAAATTACTTCTTTTAAAAACTGTTGGGTATACCATTTATAATATCTTCAGATAATGGAAATACGTTTCGATGTATTACAAAAAATAGGCCTTGAACGTACAATTAAATGTATTTTAGACGGTCATAGTAATATGGATGAACTGCTTGTAGTACCATTATCTTATACTTACTCTTTGGGTTTGGAACACCATAGATAATATTTTTAGACAATGAAACTAAATTTAAATAGATCAATCAATTAACAAAAAGTCTGTTGTGATTAGTGGGCGATAACGGTTTGGAACTATCGATTATCGATAAATAAAATATACCGATATTATCGATATATCGATAATATCGCTATTATCGATATAATATCGGTATTATCGATAATATTCATACTATCGATAATATCGATATAAGCGATAATAACAATATTATCGATTAATATATAGTAGGGGTGGGCGATAACGATTTGGAACTATCGATTATCGATAAATAAAATATACCGATATTATCGATTAATATCTAGATATTATCAATATTATTTAAATTATCAATACAATAATACTGCATTTTCGATAATTTCGATGTTACCGATTTAATAATATTATTTTTGCTTTGTATTAATTTTCTGTACATTCAAGTTAGGCATATTGTTGTTCCATTGACTACGGAAATTAATAAAACAACATGAGAAAAGAAAATGAATGTATTTCTTGTCGAAAATAGATACACAGAACAAATAACATTAAAAAAAAATACATTTAATTCACTGAATAAGGTGTTTATTTAGTGACAGAAATATTAACTGTTCTGCATGTTGTCGGAAATCCTAATGGTACGTAACAGTACATGATGTATAATACTTGTTTACGGTTTTGAGATATTACGTGTTTATTGTTCAAAATTTAGTCTAAAAATCAGTCATTTGTTAAAAATCACATTTCTAATTCAAAATGCTTAATTTCATGTATTTCGATTAATATATATGGATATTTTGCATATTCATTGAAAAAGTTATATTTCTTAAAAGACACGTGCTTGTAGATATTGGCTATTCGCGAGTACATACTTCCTAAATGTACGCGTAGCGTATTTGTAGCCGACTTAATAACGCACATTGTCTATGATTACTTTTTTATATTTGAAAAAATTAAACTTGTATTAGGTATATGAGTTTATTCTATCGTGGCTAAGAAATATTTTACAAATTTTAGTTCCATTCATCTTCATGTTAACCACGTAACAAGTAAACACTAGTATGTAATGTAGCAAGATCACCAAAAGATAAAGATCTAGGTATGTAACTGAGTAACTGTATATACGTTTACATATAAGTCGCATAAATCATTATTGGCTTCAAGCTACGGCTAAACGTGATTCTTCGTGAGTCAAATTATTGATATTAACAAAACTAGGGTTGGAAATATTTATCGATATATCGATAATTATCGAATTATCGATAATATCGAAATTATCGATATTATTGAAATTATCGATATTATCGAAATTATCGATATTATCGATATTATTGAAATTATCGATATTATTGAAATTATCGATAATTTTTATCTGTATTATTATCGATATTATCGATAATTATCGATATATCGATAAATATTCCCAACCCTAGTTGTGATCATAACAACATGAATAAACTTCTCTCAAACCCATTACCTTATACCTAATTAGATTGGGAACACCACTGATAATATTTTTAAATAAAGTTTTAATGGATCAAAATGAATAGACTATGGAATATGTTCAAGAATCTTTCGAAATCGTTAGATGGACTATTGGCAGTCATACCAAGACGAATAAATTATATATAACAGCAAAACAGTTCCTCATAGTCACTTAACTTTAGAGACGGAATACCACCCATGATATGTTTAGATAAAGGAACTAAATTCCAATAGATCAGACAATTATTAATAAAATGTAGGCTATTGCAGCTATGCCAACATAAATAAACTGTACCAACTTAGATAGGGAATACCATTGATAATATTTTTAGATAAAGGAAATACATTTTAATGGAGTGTGGAGTATGTTCAAGACCCTTTCGAAATAATTGGCTAGACTATTGACAGTCATAACAAGACGAACAAATTATGTATAATAGCAATACAGTTGATCATAGTTACTTAACTTTAGATGCGGAATACCATCCATGATAATAATAATAATAATAATAATAATAATAATAATAATAATAATAATAATAATAATAATAATAATAATAATAATAATATCTCTACCCCTCATTCTAATCACAGGGATTAGCCCATAAGTCGGAGAGTCGATATGTTTATATAAAGGAACTACTAAATTCAATAGATCAGACAATTAACAAAAGTAAGCTATCGTCGTAATAACAACAACAACAAACTTCTTTCAAACCCATCTTGTACCTATTTAGATTGGGAACACTACTGATAGTAGTTTTAGATAATGGAAATAAAATGAGTATGCAATGGAATATGCTCAAGACCTTTTCGAAACCGTCAAATAGTCCATTGATTATCATACTACTAAGATTATGTATAATAGCAAAACAATTGCTAGTAGTTATTTACACCTATAACACGATCAAAATATGTATGATGGGTAGACAATGCCGCTGGATTATAATAGGACCCCAAGGATTGTGTGTCACTGACAGTATGTTTGTTGGGTCAGCGGATGCATATAACGAAAGGGCGGCAAATAGGCCAACAGAGCTTAAGGCTAACTAGTCTAAATATTGTTTGGATTTAACCTCTATCATTTTCTCTCGGAGACTGAAACTAGATTTTGTAAAATAGTTGGACAATACAGTTATTTCCAATGTGTAAGTCAGAATAACAAACGCTAACTAGAAGGAAGAAAAAATATAAAGCAAAACACGTAGTAAAATATATATCAGAATTATTTCATAATTATTATAGAACGTGTTTCTTGACAGAAGGAAAGATAAAATAAAGACTGAAGGTAGAACAAGCATCAAGTAAACATGAACATTTATGTCAGCATAGTGTAAACTGTAAATGCACTAAAATATATTTCCTAAAATAGGAAATAAATACCTGTTGAGATGCTTACAACAGGATCCCATTTACTTCATTATCGAATACAAATAAATTACCCACACCGGCAAAAGAGGGCAATATTTCTCTCCGATTTGAATGAAAAGATAAATCACTCTCTCCTTTCCCTCTTTTTTGCGGCCCGCAAATTAATGAATAATCGAACTGTGAAACTGTTAATATGGAAATGATGATTACACGGGTTTTGATTAAATCGGGCACGTCCCCCTATAATCATAACTAACTGCATTAAAAATCGGGAAAAAAAACAATGCGGGAGTACAAATGTAATTAGATCGGAGTTACGTTTTAATTGGGTGGTTTATCTCGTGGCTTTTACCCCAGTTCGAAAGAATATTCAATTTATTTACCAGTTATGATTTGCAACATACAAGGTGTATTTTACACCAGCATTTAAATTCAATGTATTATGATGATACATACGTTTGTAACGTTTTTCTTTTAAAGTTTTAAAAATGTGCATAACAATATATATAGTTACTAACGCTACATGGGAATTAAGAAGTGTTTACCAGTAGTAGAAGATTTTACACCCGAGCAGAGCGAAGGCTGGCAATAGAATTCTAGACTGGTCAAATTACTTCACTTCTTCGTGGCGTATAACATTTTATCTGTTTCTACAGTTATCTATGATCCATGAAATAAAAATTAGGTTTCATTTTTGGGCATTCCTTGATTAATTAATTTTGACAAAAGTGCTAAGTAATTTACTTTCACAATACTCGTCGTCACGTTGCCTTCTTTGATTTTAAGGTTACTAAAGCGTCGTTTACAAACGACGCTAATATTAAAGGTTTAATTTTACTGGTTCTGAATTTATTATTTCAAACCTAGTGATTTTTAAATAGAGCATGCAGCAAATGCAAATTATTGTCCAAAAAGTCGAAAGAATGTTACGGACGAGCAGAAATTTCAAGGAATGGTGCCAAAAACAATTTTTCTGAATAGTGTTCCTAATTGTAATAATTGATTGTACTATAAATATTAATTATGCATTTATGAAGATATACTACTTATATGCTTAGAAACAATGTGATATGATAATAGCCTAATGGTTATAGTGGAGCAAATAAAATATATTTTAATGAATGCAATCAAATAACAATTGAGTCAGTAAGTCATAAAAAAGGTTTACGTTTTGATTAGAAAAAAATATTATTTAAAAAAAAATCATTATTGCGTAATATTTGGCAGTTGGGTTCTATCTTTAACCAAAATTAACAGTTGTAGAGACAACATCGCAAAATAAAACATATAAATAAAAAAACTGGAAATATATTCCACGAGCTAACCTAAATGATGCCACTTTGATTTCCCTGCTTCCAGACTTCATTCTCGGTGTTTTTTCGGGCTCTTTATTTTATCACGGCTATAAAAAATATTTACGGAGCAAAGGGGCTGTTATTGTTCTATTGAAATCTTTTCGTTTGTGAAAATAAGGCCTGCCAGGTAACTGTTTTCGTTTGCCATTATCTCGTGTCAGTATTGGAACGGTTTTTGTCGTGATTGGGGTCCCTTTTTCGTGTACACTTAGGTAATTAACTTTTTGCTCAAAACTTGTAAATAAATAGAATAGGAAACAAAAAATCATGGTATGGTGAGTGTTAAAAAGAAAAATATAAGCACGTCAATGCTTTCTGGTGATCGATTAAAATAAAATCAAGTCCAGGTGGCATGGAATAAATTTGCGAATAAAAATTTTTAATATGCGTAATTTACATAATTCCACAGTTAAGATAATCTATATGAGTTGTTGCTATAAATTTGGGTATAAAATATTAAAATGCAGAAATATATTCTCGAATGATATACAGGGGATAAAATACAGATTCCTCGAAGAAAATCGAAATTTAATTTTGTAGTGGAAAAATAATTATTTGTACTGCCCTGGCCAAAATGTTACTTTTCGACAGCTTCACTGTTGCCAGATGGTATAATCTTACAGAAATTTGTAAAATGTACAAAAAAAATGAACGGTTTTCATAAAGAAATTAATTTTAAACTGGATGTTCTTTTCAACAGGTCTAAATTCCCATAAAAAATGCAATTCAAAATCAGTATAAACATGGATATTAATTGATAGTTTTAGGCGCTTTAACACCCAAGTAACACAAGATATTTTATAGCAGTGGTTAAATATGTTCCTGTAAGGAATTGTTGGAGAGTTAAAGTTGTAAGGTTAGTCGCATAAACATCTTATTGGCATCAACACAGCAGCTAATAGCGTGAAACACCCAGAAAACACAATTACATCTAATATATGTTAAATTTACATCGCGACGGTTCGTCTGTAGATGGTAATTGTTGACATCTAATAGACGAATTAATGTCCGCGGAATTTACGTATAATTTGCATATTTTGTTGATTGAAAATAGATGTATGTTCGTTCGTATATTAAACATATTAAATATCAGTATAATAGACGTCTATGATATACTACATTCAAACGTATTAAATATTAGTATAATAGATCTCTATGATAGACTACATTTAAACATATTAAATATTAGTATAATAGACATCTATGATAGACTACTTTTAAACATATTAAATATTAGTATAATAGACGTTTATGATATACTACATTTAAATGTCTGTTATACCGGGTGTCCCCCTTTTTGGTTTTAAGTTTAGGAGATAAATTCTTCAAGTTTGGGACACCGTATATACTTAATAAACTTCACCTTTTAACATATGAATGAAAAAAAAATCATTTATGTATCAAAAAGTGAAGTTTATTAAGCAAATACGGTATCAAATTTCAATAACTTATCTTCGAAACTTAATTGAAAAAAAAAGGGGTATCTATACATCATGACGATGTTATGCCTGGTATTGCTGCAATAGATGTTTATATAGTTTATTTTAAACGTTTTCATTCATTTTTATTCATACTTACATGATGTTTCTAAAGACGTCAAATAATAGATTTTGCAATGTTTTGTTTGTTTTTTTTTTGTGATATACAAAATACATACATAATATAATACCTTTGATCTAAATATGTGTAGAAAAAAACAATAATACTCGTATACAAAAACATTTTTATTTATAAAAGTACAAAGTAAATGCAATAAAATACCTCCCTTAACTAACATACAGGCTGTTTCCAAAGTAATCTGAAAAAAAGAACTGAAGAAGTTGAAGTGATTTCACGAACAAAAGGTAATGTAACGTTTTTTCCACAAATCAAGGTTTTCTTTTTAACGAAAACTTAACCACCCCCCCTACAATTAGAAAACTGAATTTGTTTTTAGAATTCCCCGAAATTCATCGATTTCTGTTCTTGGGGGGATCGTGTCATGCATTTGACAGTCAAGCCAACTTGATATCTTCATCGCCCTATACCCTAGCAACCCCAACTTTAAAATTTCAAATGGAACTACTCTACTCTAACACATCGTTCTAAAGCCCTGTCCATTACGAGTACACTGGTGCATCGTTTATAGCAATCGGTTGAGATTTGACAGAGTTATTGGTTAAAAACGAAAAGTTCAGAAACCGGTGCAGGCAAGTGCAACAAGTGCAAAAGTGTGAAAAATGGCGTAGGAAAAGTATAGTGTAAAATATGTGCGAAAAGCATTTTTCACAATCGTGGGACTTGTTGCACTTGCCTGCACCGGATTGTGAACTTTTCGTTTTTAGCCAATAACTCAACCGATTCCCAAAAACGATTCACCAGTGTATTTGCAATGGAAAGTGCTTTAAAACGATTTATTAAAAGTAAAGTAATTCCATTTGAAATTTTAAAAATGTGGTTACTAGGGGTTAGGGGGATGAACATATCAAGTTGCTTCACTGTCAAAAATGCTCCCTCCAAGAAAAGAACTCGACGGGTCTTGGCGAATTCTAAAAACAAATTCGGTTCTTTTCTACAGTTTTCCAAATTACTTACGAAATATTATTTTAGAGTGCATAAGAATCAGCGGTTATATATTTTGTTTCTCACAGTGCTACTCGTATGCCGTTGAGGTGCCAGCCGTAGTCAATCCTGCACAGCCTTTATAATATTTGCATTATTTAACTCCGAGGGTTTGGAGTCGAAAAAGTGAAAGTACACAGCATCTGAAGAAAATAAGACACCAATATGACTAAAATAAACTACCTACAATAATGAGTATTTATATAAGTACCTCTTACTACTTCCCAAATTTTAGTTTTCTTAAAAGATTTCTTATCATTATGACCGGCCCAATTAAACTTTTTTGCAAAATTATTTGTTAGCAAATATTTCAACATATAATTTGTCGCCAACCGTATTGACAAGCCTCCAATAGCAGCTAACCTATTTTTATATATAATAATAATAATAATAATAATAATAATAATAATAATAATAATAATAAATGTCTTTATTAGAAAATGAGTACATAAACGGGTACAAATACATTGCATATGCATATGCGTGCATTTCTAGAACAATCCATACTCACCAAATAATCATATTTTGCTTTTTCCATAAGTTGCCTCTCAACATCTTTAAATTTGTGTTTACAATCTATCGGTAGCACAGGAAAACCATTGGGCCTAGTTAAATAATTCTTAATTTTGTTGTCACCCAAAATTCGATAAATCTCATTGATTTTGATTACGTTCTGGTCTTGTACAGTTATAATCGTTTCTAATTTTTTTATAACTGGTTCTTCAAATGACAGTCTTGATGTATTTACTTTGACGTAATCTTGACTCCCATCCCTAGATCTTGGTGCTGGTGGAGGTGTATGTAGCAAACCGTGAGAAAGTTAACTTTGATATAATGGACTTTCCCTGTTGGTCTGGTGCATAAATGTGCGATGCTGAGAAATAACTAATGGAGAAACATTTCGTAAAACGATTTCATTTTGACTACTTATAAATGTTGTCAAAAGAGTACTTCCTCGTATCCTATCCGAACTATACTAAACACTCCTACAAGTGACAAATAATATTCCCCATTGTAATATTGAACTATGCTATGATTATACCAATCTTAAACAGATGCAACAGACTGCAGAAACTATAAGGGTATATCATTGTTAGATATAGGGTATAAAATTATGGCAACGTTAATAAAGCAGAGAATAGAACCTATAGCAGAACTACAAATAGGGGAGTATCAAGCAGATTTTAGAAAGGGGAGGTCAACAACCGACCAAATCTTCATGGTGAAGGAAATGCTGACTACATGCTATGAGTATGGGATCAAAGCAATGGTTTTATTTGTGGACTTCAGGAAAGCATATGATTCGATCAAAAGGAATAAACTAAGTAAAATTCTGGAACAATTTGGGATACCAACTAAACTGATTAGGCTATTGAAAATGACCTTAGAAAATACTAAATCCAAAGTACGAATAAAAGGTGAATGTTCGGAAGACTTTACTATTGATATGGGACTGAAACAAGGAGACCCACTCCCAACGCTTATTTTTAATTTAGTACTAGAAAAGGTCATAAGAGATAGTCAGTTGAACAGAGAAGGACACATATTGTTTAAAAGTCACCAAATAGTAAGTTATGCAGATGACGTGGCCATTATTGCTAGAGATAGTAGGGAATTAGAAGAAGTAACGAGAAAACTTGTGGAGGAAGCAAGTAAAGTGGGATTGCAGATAAATCAAGAGAAAAGTAAGCTTCTGAGAATAGGAGTACAAAAAAAGAATACAAATTTTAAATTGAGAACAGAGCATGGAGAGATGGAGTTTGAAGAAGTTCAAGAATATGTGTATTTGGGGGCGCTAATAACAGCTAACGGTGATGAGGAACAAGAAATAAATAGGAGAATAATAAAGCAAACAGAAGTTCGGCAGCAGTCAATCACTTAATGAAATCAAAAAATTTGTCCAGAAGAAATTTAGAATGTATAAAACAATTTTGAGACCGACAGCGTTGTATAGCAGTGAAACCTGGATTCTCAATAAGAAAAGAGGGAAAAACATATTAAGGTGGGAAAGGAAGATCTTAAGAAGAGTTCTAGGAGGAAAGAAAAATGAGGAAGGCTATGTAAGGAGAAATAATGAGGAAATATATGCAATGTACCAGGCACCAACAATAGACGAATTTGTAAAAGCCAGGAGAGTGCAGTGGCTAGGGCATCTAGAACGTATGGAGGATGAAAGGGCAGTTAAGAAAATAGTAGGGAGTAAACCTAACTACAAGAAAAAAAGAGGTAGACCGAGGAAGCGATGGAGAGAGGCAGTGGCAATAGATCTAAGAGAGAAAAATGTAACGGATTGGAAAAGAAAGGCGAAGGACAGAATGGAGTGGAGGAGCTCTGGGCCTAAAAGGCCTGTAAATAGCTTTATATATATAATATTGAACATTACAATATACCACAATTAGATATGATTTAGATTATAAAAAACAATTAGTTACACATTAATATGTAAATAACTATAATTTTGGTGAAAATATGATTTATCAATTCCGCATTAAGAACAAAACACTACGCTGCATTTTATAAGTCGACATTCTTTAAATTTTACGACATATGTCTATTATAAGTATCTTTATATTAAGTATACGATGTTATAAACTCAAAAATATCGAATTCAAAGTTGAATTTCAGGTACGAAAAAATTTTTACTGTGATGAACGAATAAAGTAGGTTGCAAAGTCATAAAGCACCTGCATGGTACTAAAAAATACAGATACTATTTTCCTTCACAAAAAAACTGAAAATTGAAATACATGCACATTTGCTGCCAAAAAATATCCTCAGTTCGAATTCTAAATTCCATACAATAAAAACTCTTATTTTTAATGAGCAACAGAAGTTATTTTCATAAAAAATTTCACGTAAAAGTTCACGTTTGATGTTTTTTCAAGCAATTATTGGAAGTAAGTGAATAAACATGGCGCTAAAATAATAAAACAGTTTGATCACTTCAGAAGCATTTAAAATACTATAATATTATGTAAAAGCGAAACATAAGAGCATTATGTTTTGTAAAAAATCGTTTGCCTTTAAAAAGCAGTTTTGCTTTATTGTCGCGAAAAATATTTTAATACAGCATTTATAAAACAAATGCTGTAATTATACAGCTAAACAGCTTTCTGAAACTAAAGTGCTGCATAAATGGCGTAAGAACTTTCTTAAAGTAATTTAAATAACTTCTATAAAATACTTTTATTTTTGCTGTAAGAATCTTCTCAAATATTTCTCTTGCGACCACTACAAAATTGATTTATAACGCTTTATAATCGTATAGATTGCTACTATAGACATTATACAGTAAAATGACCTCCTGAAAGAAAAATGCTGTATAAGTGCAGACACAAGAACGTTCTGAAAATAGTTTAAATAATTTCTATAAAACGTTTTTCTTGTGTGGATTACAATATTCTCACAGGTACTTTAAACAGCAAAATAGCGACTGTTAACAAAAAAAACTCAAATGGAACAATGATACGATGAAATTGCTGTCATGTAACCGCTACATTTACTTGGGCAGAATCTATAACGATGATTCTGCCCATAAATAGGATAAACTGTAAAAGTGAATTGGTTACATATCTGTAAACGGTAATGTGTGATAATATGTTGCAAAATACAGGGTATTACAGAACAAACTCCTGTTATTTTAACAGGTGATTTTTTATTAAATATTTTTAATATTCAAATCTCATAATAGAACTATGATTACCTCTATTATTTTACTTCAATTGCTGTCAGAAATCCAGACTTTTTTATATTCTACATTAAAGACGCCACGCCCTGTATTATATCTAATACAAGCGAACGCAATTGGATAATACACTTGATACTCTACAAAATTAATAAATAAAAATCAACTCGTATCGATAAATCATTATGCTGTTGGCATGATATACATTTTTGATGGGATAATGTAAATTTCAAATTATTATCCATAGTTTTTAAATCGTTAGTAACATAATTTTAGTGAGTATCCACAAATATTTAAGTAACAACTCCAATTTTGATAATATCTTCAAAGTCCTTGAAAGAAAGAAATTGTGTCGACCCTCTGTATCGATGAACCTTTAGTGACCTTAAAAATAAATTAAAATAAATATTTAGTGCTTCTGCATGTTCCAATGTAATTTAATTCACTTGATTTGAAATATATGTCGCTCTTGTAAAATTTAATATACAGGATGCCCAATATTTATTTATTCATTTGGAAAATACTGCCCAAGACAGGACAGAGCCCAATTACAAAACTGATAATAAGACTACACGAAAAGAAGGAGACTAATACAAGTTACATGAACATAAGTGGAACACAAATCGAAAATACACTGGTGAACAAAAGAAAGACATTTCCTTTCCATTTGGGAGAAAAAACATGTGCACAGGTCGAGATGGACCTCTGAGCGGCCTTCAAGGTCACCGGACATTACTCCTGTTGATATATGATCATTTATAGATCACTCCTGCTGAGCATTACCTATGGGGCCATTTAAAATCGAAAGTATATAAAATCAAGCTTTGAATATTGATTGAATCCTGCAGTAAATGCCATAAAATTTACCATTTTTGTCAAATTTATAATAATTATCAATTTTTAATGAAAACTGAGAAGTAATTTATGTGTAAAAATAATAATACTAATAAAAATTTATTATTTTGTTGCAAATTTGAATGATTCTTATAAATTGTCCAATTTAATCAATAATCATCTAATAAATTTATTTAAAAAGAAAAATAAAACAATATGCTAAATGAGAAATAGTAATAAAAACAGACAAGAAAAAAAACTAAAACAATATTACGAAATACTACAATAAATGCTCATAGTGGTCACCGTTAGAGCCCCGCGCACTAGCGGCCAAGTCGCGCGGCCAGGTCGCGACGACCAAATCATTACATTGTCTTCAAATTTACACCGCGCACTTGATCGCCAATGGCCGCGACGGCCAGAGAGTTGCGACGGCCAACGAGATCTGTGGCGGTGCACACGCGGCCCAGCAGCAGCGCGGCCAACTATTTACATTACGTTCAATGGATGAGCGCGCACTAGAGAGCGACTAGACAGCGGCCAGTACAGTAGCCCTGCTGCCATATAGCAAATGCTTGCTCGGAATTCATTTCACAACTACACTGAGTGACTATTTTTTGATAAATGTGCTTGACAGTCGCGCTCGATTGGCCGCCTTGAATTTTATTGGCGCGACCTGGTCGTCGCGACCTGGCCGCGCGACTTGGCCGCTAGTGCGCGGGGGCTCTTATGTTGAACATACTTTCACGTTTATTTTATAATAGCTGTTACATATATTCTTATTCTATTAGGGTTATTTCTTAATAATTAATTGCAGGTAGATATTTACAATTCGCTCAATCAGTTGCTCTGGACTGTTAACTTCATTTCCATATACCTTCGAAGTGGCTCTATACGTAATAATCAACAGGAGTGATGTCTGGTGACCTTGAAGGCCACTCAAGAGACCCAACCGGACATATGCACATATTTGGAAAATTGTCATTCATATCTCCAAAATTAAATTTTTATTTAACGTAGAAAGACGTTTGCCTCAGTTCGAGGCAGACGAGTACCGAGAAGTGTAGGTCTCTCAATGGTTTACTTCCAATTTGACCTTGTATATTTCAAAAACTACTTATCATATCGACTTCAAATTTTCTGAATTGACCACACATCATAAAGTGCTTTATAAAAAGCAAATACAGTCATTTGAGGTTTGACCAAATGACCTTATTCTAAGTGATGTTTTCGAGCTTGATCCTATACATTCCACTTTTCCAAGATTTTAAAATATCCCTCGAGGCCAGTAGTTTTCCTTCGGCAATTAAATGCAGCTCTCCGCCCTTTTTAATTAATCCATTAATTAAAGATGCATTCTACTCAACAGTGACTCTCAACCCTGACAAAACCTTTACGTTCTATTTAAACATTTTCTTTACCCGAGAGTATACAAGATGAAAACATATTTGTGCAAGTAGAACAACCTTCTCGTTATTCAAGCGAAGTGCTCAATAGTTCCTACTTGGCTCAGTGCTGAAAATTAGAGCTTAACTCTCAGACAAAACTACTCTATTAATTTAAAAGCTCGAGTTAACTCGAAGGGGCTCTTGGAAACCCGCATTTGAAATAAAAGGGTATAATCGGCCGGTTTACAAATCCAGCTCATTCTATAGGAATTTGCGCTGGTTTATACTGTAAATAATAGCAATTCACTAAGGCTTACCAAGAAATGAGAACTCGATTATTCGTTCTGTAGCATATACGGTGTCTCGGTGTGGAGTTCCACAAGGAGCAGCAATAAGGCCTATATTGTTTCAGATGTCACAACAATAAATTGTATCTAGACTTAAATAAATGTAATTTCAGTAGTTTTACGTTAAATAGCATTAAATTGAAAAATGACTATATGATTAACCAAGGTGTATTAAATAGAGTTCTTATAGTAGAGGATTTTGGAGTATTTTTCGACAATGTCTTTTAATAATCACATTGATATGCTAGTTACAGTGGCGGCTCGTGGTAGCTGCAAGAGGAGAGGCCCAAATAATACCTAAATAGGAATTTATTTTATTTTCGTGTCAATACACAAATGTGTGAATAAATTTACACCTATCCCTTGAGGTAATATTCCTTGATGCGTTGACTATTTTTTATTATGGAGGTCTTAGCCAATAGCCCTACTATAACCATACATTAAAAAACTAAATAACATCAAAACTCCGATTTTTATTTACAATATAAATAATAGAAAAAAATGTTTCAGCATCTAATAATTTAAAAAATTGTTTCTACGTGTTTAAAACACTAAAATATATGAAAAAATATACAAACCAATATTTTCAACTACCTACTTATCTATTTACATACCAAACAAAGCCACTTTTACCAAAAATGTTTTAATACTTTCACTTCTTATAAAACAAGTCTATTCGTCGGTCTTTTAATTTCGCAAATTTATTTATAATGTCTTCATAAAATTGGAAATCGGCGCTATGACTTTGCAACAGTTCTTTTTCTATAGCCATCATAGATAAGTTGTTTAAGCGCTCTTGTGTCATCGTATTTCTTAAGTAAGTCTTAATGCGCTTAAAGCACGAAAAGTTTCGTTCTACTGAAACACTTATATTGCAGAAATTGTTAAAACTAACCAAAATAATTTGTATGTTCCCGAAAATATCATTTTAAATTTCTTGTATAATATTTCTACCGTTTTCTGAACTTCTAAATTATAAAATTGTTCGTCTCTGTACAAAACATAAAGTTCGTCTTTTAACTTATCTATGTCGAATATGTTTGGATACATTTGTAGTAAACAATCAAACGATGTTTCAGGAAATTTGTTTGCATATTCGGGATATTTTAAAGCGTTGACCGACTATTCAAAATGTGTCGTTTCTCTACTTCATTACGCATTGAAAAAGGCGTTTCAAATAGAGATAAAACAATATCGTGAGAGGGATTCATAATTATAAATAACTATCGACGAGCCTATCGATAATATATATTTAAATTAGGTTCCTATTCTATGTTAAATTTAGTCTTAGCTTGTAATGAAGTTGTTTTTTATTTCTTTAAATTAATCCTACCTGCCTTGTCCTTAAGACTTTACCACCGCGCTTACCAACTAATCTTCAGAATATTTAAGAAGTCGCATTCAACTAATCAACCACTAACACTAACCATTGAAAATTCAAAACACATAAATAAAAGTAGTAACACTTGAACAATCGATTAATTGCGTCACACACGTAAATAATCTACAGTTCACAAGTTACCTACGGTCACTAGCCACTATCACATCGTCCATTTTGCCGTTGGTCCCCATATTATCAATTTCAGATTAACAGAATTGAAAATATTCAAAATAGGTTTGTAAAATATCTTTAATGTAAGTGGAACATATGACATAATTTAAATTAATGCCATTAGAAAATAATTTAATTTATTTTCTCTCGAAGACAGAAGGTTTGATTGTCCTTATTTATTATCATTAATTTGTTTAGGCGTTCCGCCTCGTTCCACAAAAATTAACTATCTATTTGAAAGTGAGTTTTTTAAAACTAACTCAGGGCAAAATATACTAATTTCCAGAATGATCAGCACATACAATTTTAAATTTAATCACATTGACATTTTCTGTTTCAGCAAATCGGTTTTAAAGAAAAAGTTAAAAACGGTATCTTAATTTATGGTTTTTTATTTGTATTGTTTTATTTTACTATCTTTCTTAAATAGATTATTTAACACATTTATTTTCCGTGTCACTGTATAATATATTAGTGATGTTTACATACATATAACTATTGCCTATTTTCTTATAAACATGGGCATATTTGAGTTATAAATTTATGGTTTACATGTGGATAAATGTTTTGGGTTTTTACTTGTTTTGTGTCTCTTTTGAAGTATTGAATAAATTAATATATACAATAAGTAAGATGTATATTGACTAAGTCCACGTCCGTGCTTCATATAGGGGACCCAAAATATTGCAATTTAACCAAACATATCTGTGTTGCCAAATATTTCGGAAAAAAAATAATATCGCTGAATTAATTTAACTTGGAATTACCAAATTTGGTACATGATTTAGGTATATTATTGGTCTTTGACTATGAGTTCAAGTAAATTGAAACACTACAAGGTGTTCATTGAGGGTGAGTCACTCCTAAAATTGTACCAAACTTTTTTTTAAATTGACAAGTTGACATGTTACGTGTGCTGGTTAGGCAAACTTAGTTTCAAAAATAACCCTTGACTGATCCGTTTGGCGCAAGGGCTTATTTGATTAATCTTTAGTTTGTTCAGAAGTATGGCAAAACCCCAATCAAACTAAAGACAAACTAAAATTACGCGACAAATAAATAGCTTCAGATAATATTTTAAAATAGTTGTTCTCAGACTTCTGCAAATGTGATTATTTTCTTTAGGTAACATTGAGGGATTTTGTTTATTCCTCGTCAATTGAATCCTAAGAACATTTGCGGAATCGTATTACAAATAAATGTAACGTTATAAGAAACGTATTTTTATGAGTTATGTTTTATGCTATTTTCATTTTCATTTGTTATAAAAACGACATTACGAACTGTAATAACTTTGAATGAATAATTTGTTAGAATTTTTGTATTGATTTTCAAACTGAACAAATACGCTAAAATATAAAAATGTTTATAAAAAAAAATTAAATAAAAAAATACATTATGGGGCCTATAATTTAATGAAGCAAAATTGTACAAAGGTTAGTTCAAATCACCTTAATTTCATCAGAGGGAAGCTAGCATTAAAGTATGGCCCATTCTATACTGAACACCCTGTATACTTAAATAAGTAGGGCGTGTACTAAACACAGAATTTTTTCAGGTCCAAACACGAAGACGACTATAGCAATACTAAACTGCCTGCTGGCTAGACAACTATGCTTCGAAGATGCTTCCTGTTCCGCCATCTTAGAAATCATACCCAGAGTATGCGGTCCTGAAGTTGGTAAGTTGATTTTAGTGTAATTAGTATAGACCGCACCCCATTCGCAGATGACGTCATTACCAAGGGGATATTATAATATCGAACATTATTCATATTAAGTTTTTGTTTGACTTGTAGTATTGGAATAAAATTTAATAACCAGCAACTGTTATAAATAATCAGGTGTCAGTCTGTGGCGTTTGTCGCTAATAATCCATTTTGGGTTTCGAAACCGTATTGTCACAGAATTTGCCCCGCTCGCACCCAATTCGGCGATTGTGGTATCGCGAAACGTTAGATTGACCCGATCGCCCCTGCGCGATTCTGGCAAACAAACAATAATGTATCGAGGCGCGACTGGAAATATTGGGAATTGACGAGAAGCGTTCGAGAGTCGTTCGAGAAATGGATCTAGAGATGCTAGAAAATACCTGGAATATTCGTCTGGTCTATAAAAGAAGAATAAGCGGTGGAGTCAGTCAGTCTGGAATTACAATCTTGAATGAGGGTATTGAATTACAGTCTTGAATTGGAGTGCTTAGTGGGAAATTACCTGGAGTTTCAAAGTGAAATAGTGCTTAGTTGAGTTGTAATTAGTATTGAGTAGTGTACAGAGTAGTTAATAAAGATAAGTGATTAATTAATTGATTGTTTTTCTGGTTCAGCGTCCACAGAGGTCACTGGAGCATATTTAAAGTATACAGTGTGGAAGAAAAGTATAGAATAAATTCATTATTTCTAAAACAACAAAGTTTTATGAAATTTCCTCGGACCCGTCGATTTTGCTTTTTAAAAGACTCTTTTTTCTATACCAACGCATTTCCGACGTTCATTTGTTTTCGCGTGATGATGTCATTGTATATTATTTTAAATAGAACCCTATATTTTTCATCGGATTCTTATAGAGCTTAACTTGCTGAATTAAAAATGTATAATTTCAACACTTTATTCCTTAAACTTTCCGAGAGAAAAAATACCGATCCAATAAAATCGACTTGAAAAAAATGTGAATATTTCCATTTGTGTCTGTGATGGGCTGGTAGAGAGTAAAATGGATATAGTGAATTCATCGGCAGTATCACAAAATAAGGACTCTTTATTTTCAAAACAATTTAACAATAATTAATTAATTAATTAAATTCTAGTTGCCTCAACCATATTTGACCCCTAATTTATTATTTTGTTTTATTAGATTGCATGTTAGAATATTACACCTTTTGATAGCAAAACAACAAATTGAATCAAGTTATCTCAGAAACTGTTTCTGGTAGCTAAACAAAATCTAATCAGAATTGACATCTGTCAACTGCAGCGTTTATTGGATCGGTTATTATTTTTTTCTCGAAAAGTTAAAGGAATAAATTTTATATTTTTGAATTCAGCAAGTTAAGCCATACAAGAATCTGATGAAAAAATGTAGGGGTTTATTTAAAAAAATATCCGATGACTTCATCACGCGAAAACAAGTGATCGTCGGAAATGCGTTGGTATAGAAAAAAGAGTCTTTTTAAAAAGCAAAATCGACGGGTCTGAGGAAATTTCATGAAACTTCGTTGTTTTAGAAATAATGAATTTATTCCATACTTTTCTTCCACACTGTATATGTTCATGGATGGCACATTTAGGCTGGGTTCAGAAAAATCTACTTCTTTGCCATGAAAAAGATCTACTATATGGCATAAAGTCAAGAAATCCCGAATTGTTCTTCAAAACGATATAAATTTTTTTGTTCACCTGTTCGCCACTAGGTCCTTATAACTGTAAAATAAAAACAAAAACATTATTTACTGCGTTATTTATTGAATACCTTGATGCTGTCACAGTTATTTCAAGACGGCGAATAAGACAAAGTATCCTTGAATAATTAAAATGTATGTATGCCAAATCTTCGCGAATTCTATTATTAATTAGTCGGCTTATATCAACGCGTGTTCTGGTGACAGCAAGTTAGATTATTATGCCCAACAAATTTCTTATTTAAAAAGCACGGGAAGCCACACGCTTAAATTATGTGTGAAATAATATATTTAAAGCGAATTTGATATCTGTTTTGGACATATAAAGTACCTTCATGAATATGACAACGTTTTACCACAGTTAAACCCAATTTGGGTAGCTTCTGACAGTCAGTAACATGTTTTTATGCAGTAAAAAACACAGAATACATATTCGTCCTGAAACTGCTCAATGTAATTATTCCCAAAATGTAATCGATTTCTCATTAGTTTAAAAAGCAAATTTTTATCAAGAAACCCTCGTTGTCAATCGAAACACCGGTATTTAAAAAGTGTTATATAAGTAAGGTCGAATTATAAATACCATTGAATAGGATTTATTTTTTATTGAAGAGAAAGGGGTTATTTCCACCAATGTTAACGGTAATTGCATTTGCCATCAAGATCCATTATTAATACGAAAATGCAGTTGAAAATAAACCTAGAGAAATATAACGTTCGATATGCCATTAATGACGCTGCATTTGCTTAGATCTTATCCACCGATGAACTAAATACACGACGAAATGAAATTTTCGTCACAAATGGGCTACACTAAAATGAAATATTCAGATATATACAAGCTCTGGTAATTTATTTATCAACTGTTTCACTATATTCTACAGATACCTTGTATAACACCATGAGATACAGGGTACCGCTTATAAGGTAAATCAGTAGGAGTAAGAAAAATAATTGAAAGTTCTTCTCGCCAAATCAAAGTTTTCGTTCAAATAAATTTTGGAATGGAATCATCACTATGGTGTACCTTTCTAAAAAAAACCATGTTGCACCACTAACTAATATTAAAACTAATCATTTCTTTAGATTAAGCCATTTGTTGTACTACAATAAAGAATTCTTATATAATTTCAGTAAATAGCTACCTTTTGAAGAAAATCAACTTTATATGAAAATATGCACATCAGTAATAAATATCCAACAAATCAAAGATGCTGCTGTCATTAAAAGTCTGTCTTTGTTAAATCTAATAAATAATAAAAGATAGAAAACATTTAGCGGCTAAAGGATCCGGAAAAGAAGGTGATAAGGAACAACGAGCAACTGCGGACAACGTTGTTTCTAGGTTATTGCCCTTCATCAGCGCAGTGCAGCTTAAACAAACAAGAAGGAAAAAAGGAGGGCAAATGACACGACTACACAGGAGAATGACCAGCAGCCACCTATCCCTAATTTGCAGCATTGTGCCACACATCCTCTGTTTTGAGGACAAGAGTAGCAGTCGCTGCGGAAGAGAGTCCAGCGACTACTGTGTCAGGGTCTCAGCCAGAACAATACAAGTACAAAAGGAATTAAGCGGATCGTAAATATACAAGATAGAAAACATTTAGCGGCTAAAGGATCCGGAAAAGAAGGTGATAAGGAACAACGAGCAACTGCGGACAACGTTGTTTCTAGGTTATTGCCCTTCATCAGCGCAGTGCAGCTTAAACAAACAAGAAGGAAAGGAGGGCAAATGACACGATACGTGTCATTTGCCCTCCTTGCTGATGAAGGGCAATAACCTAGAAACAACGTTGTCCGCAGTTGCTCGTTGTTCCTTATCACCTTCTTTCCGGATCCTTTAGCCGCTAAATGTTTTCTATCTTGTATATTTACGATCCGCTTAATTCCTTTGTACTAATAAATAATTGTTTGAAAATTCATTTACGTCGTGATATGGCCATTTTTCATCTACTGTTAATTGTTTATTATTTTGAGTTTCTTATTGCATTTTGAATTATTAAATATACTGATTTGTACGACCGTAGGTACAGTATTTTGTATCACCTGAACGAGCATGTTCATCATAATTAGTTTATGAAAATATATTCAGGATTAAAATAACATTAACTTTGTTTTACCTGAAAAATACGTATATATTAGCAAATTTACAAACCTAATTGCATTTTTAAAAAGAAAAACTTTCGGATATCAGTCAAAAAAATCAAAAATATTTACGAACGCTTTATGAAACAAGCCGAGGATAAAGCATTCCTGTTAGCCAAAGTTGTTTTGCAGTATTTGGAGCATGTAGAAGGAAAGTATCACAATTTTGATAGTAGATACCATAACAGATTGACAGTCATTTATTAGTGTTAAAATTCCAAACACAAAAACTCATGTTCTAAGAATATTTACGGTTACTGAGGGATCAATAGATGATATCAATATTTGAGATATCTATATTTTGTAAGTACGCAAAACTTCATCCACTCAATTGAAGATGTTCTTGACATCGAAGTAATAAATGCTGTACCCTGCCAGTTGGAACCAATACAATTGGAGGTATGCCAAAAAAAGATAGCGGAATTCCTTGGACTCTCCAACACCAATGAATACACTGGCCATTGCTTCCGGCGCAGCTCTGAAACAATGTTGGCAGATTTTGGAGAGGACACGATACTTTTAAAGCGACATGGAGGTTGGCGATCAAGTTCAGTTGACGAGGGTTATATCGAAAATTCCATTGAACAGGAAAACGAAATAGTAAAAAGAATCATAGATCAGAAAGATACACCAAATAAGAAATTAAAAGAAGTTCACGTAGAAGCTAGCCGCTACTAGCAATTTATTCATTCCGGCTACTAGTACATACTTACATTACTGCTAGAGAAGAGAAGCTGGATGCATCTATATTTCACTTTAACATCTTTAAAATTTATAATAAATAAATATTTTCTTTGTTTTTAATGTTTCAATATTACTTTTAAATACTAATGACTAAAAGAGTGGCATTCCATCGCCATTAAGAAATGGCTAATTTTCGTCGTCGTCTTTTTTGACGATTAGACAAAAAAGAATTTGTGAGATATAAGTGCTCTGCTACTTCCTCCTCAGCCTAAGCGGCTCGACTTGCAAGAAGCGACCTACATTGCAGCAGATCTCGCCCTAGGTGAAGCGACGTTAAATGTATAAATGATACTGCAGTAAACAACTACTCCGCGGACTAATGCCCCGACCGGCATTGAATTACACCTGCAGTATCTGTGTGAACAGCCAAGAACCCTTGTGGGCCACCCCACCAAATATAGACCAGTTTCGGGCTTGTTAGCCCTCATCAGTATGCCAAAAAAGGATTTCTTATTGCAAATATTCTTAGGAAACTTCTTTTGTTTTATAAGTTCATATATGTCACATCTCGTACATTTTTGTTTATTCCAGCACCTTGAATCGTTATTACCCGCCTCTGGAGGTGTAGATTTTCCTCCGATCCAAGCTCATAAATACCAAGTAGTAAATTTTAAGTTCCTCGACTCGTCGCAGATGCTCTCCGTGAACGCCTTTGTCTCAAAATCCTTCACCGGCGACAGCTGGACTGTTTACTAATTCATTACGACTGATTGTTATGTATTACCAAGTCTGTTTGGGCGTTAACGTGGATAACTATGTGTTGCGAGGAGCTAATCTATAAGTAATCAATCTACGTATTCCTGCTCGACGGTATTAATTAAAACTAAATATGTCTACAGGCTCTTGTTTGTAATTCAGTCTAATTTGGATAAAATGTTGCTGACAGCTGTATGCATTAACCTTTCGTCATGTTTGTTTTTCACTGACGATGGCTAGTCACTCCGAAATTGACTGTATTCTATTTTTAAATTAAAATGAGTAATTTAAATTTCTCGCGCTTAAACACTAGATTGCTATTTGTTAATTTGTCGCCAAATTTACACTAATAAACCAGTGCTGAATCTTTTAAATCGTAAAAAGTGAAAAAATAATAATAGTAGGATGAAACCCATTGGAAAAGGAAGAGAATACAAAATGAAAGGAAAAATAATTTTCGGGCGATCTGAGGTCGGGTGAAGTGAAAGGGGGTGAGTTTTTAAGGGTAAAAAACGGTTTATCTTGATTTCTGGCAAAACTACAAGTCCTATGGAAAAAAGTTAAATGGCAAAGTTATAGATAATAAAAAAATCTACAGCTTTTGTAATTACACTTTTTTCACATAACCTCAAAATTTATGTGAAAAATTCAAATAACCAAGTTTTTGGTTTTTTATTTTTCTCTTTCAAAAAAAATTTTTTTTCACGAAATTTGGTGAAAACTTACCTTTTTATGTACCAAACACACTGTAATTTTTTTTGATTTAAAATATTTATTTTTTTTACCTTATTTTGACTTAATACTGAAAAAGCACCCTAATTTTCAATCGAAAATTCTCACGTCAAAATATCTGCTTTTTTTAAAAGTCGGTGGGCTTTTTGTTCGTTGAAATCTCTACTTTCTGATGGTGTAAAAAATATACATTACTATCGTAAATGTTCTCAGAAAATGCAAAGATACGATCTTAGGGGGAAAAATTATGACTCTATTGATCAAATTTTAAAAACATTCTATTATTTTTTATGTAGGCTATTTGTTATACAACAAAAACTTTGTTTTGATGTTCAAAGTAACATCGTTAATTAATGCACATCCTCTGTCTACATGATGATGATATACAGACTTGACCATCAAGGTCATACCGGAACTGAACCTTCTTGATTTTGTTCCAAGCATCATTAACCGCAAACTAGATCAAAATAATTGTGCATATTATACAGGGTGTTACAGAATGATGTTAAGAAAAATTAGGGCCAGATCCTATGTTTAAAAATAAGAAAAAGAATTTATATAAAAATGGGTCCGAAAATGCGTCGTTTTCGAGATACAGGTCATAATTATATTATCATTGGTTAGACAAAAAAGTTGTTTGTTTCATTTGGTACTATTTACCATACCACAAAATAGAGGGTAGAGGGTATAATACTGTACATCTAGTAATTAAATTAGACAAATCGATGTATAGTTTTATGTCTAAAATACGACTTTTTGTATATGAATAATTATTTTTATAAATTACTATACATGACAAGCAATTCTATTATTAATACACAGTGTTAATATATTTTGTGAACCAACTATTTAAACTGTCTTTTTTAAACTATGCCCGTATTTTAATATTGACGCCAATAACAAAAATACCTCACAATATTTCATTTGGTCGAGGTTCGTTTTAAAACGCCTTGTATAAGCAATTAGTGCTCTCACACAAAGTTCGCTAATTGACTCTAAACACACTAAATGCCTGTTCCATTACACGGGAAAATAAAATAAAACCTCCCTGGACGCCGCGCTTTGATTCGGGGCACGGAGCAGAGACGTATAAAAAATAAAAAGCACAGAAAGGCCCCCCCATTTTATTTTATTTGTCAAGGATAAGTGGTGGAAAGGCGTCGCAGTACACAGCACGTTAGGTTACATAATAGAACGTAGTGCCCTTATGGCATGCTGCCGATAGTTATCACCTTTTCGCTAAAAAGCCACGTAGCGCCATGCCGGCGGCGCCCTGCCCCTTCAGGGCCGGACTCGAGAAATACAGTGACGTAACACTTTAGTTGTACTTCATACTAATATATGATACAATTAAATAAAACAAAATCTAGTACGTCACAGCTGCCCGTCAAATGTATTTCAATTTTTCAATTATGCCATGGATTTGCTATTTCCGCTGGTTCATAAATTTTGCCTTCACGTCAGCTGTTGAATGAATAACTTATTTACAAAGAAAGATAGAACAAATAGCGTACTTTCAGCCACTGATGAATAACCTTGGCTGTTCAATGTGTGCTATAGCTGATCGAAGGACAAGAGTACGCGAGATGTAGTGGAATTTCGAAAAACAACTACCCCGGCCAGCATTGAATTACACCTCAAAAATCTATTCTGTTAGCCCAGTACTCGACGGCACTAACGACAGATTTAAAATGTCCTAAATATTTCCTCGTAAGCTCTATACAGGGTGTCTGGAAAAATATGAGAAATTTCTCGGGTACAGATAGAATATGAAAAAATAAGATGACAAGTTCCTATAAATTTTTTTCCTTGAGTAACTTTTAAAGTACTTAATATAATTCAATAAGAATTGTGATGGACATGAGCAAGGTGTATGATTTTTCGGTGCAGAAATGTGTTAGGAATAGTTAAACATACTATGTTTACGTCCTAACTATAGTAAATGTAGACACTGTTGATCAGAACCTTTTTCGGTACTTTCTTTGGATGAAAGAAAGTCGGTTTGTCAGTAACGATTTGCTAAACAGGCGCAACGAACCTTACTAGTCCATTGAAAATCTCCACATTGTAAATTCAGTCCAAAACTAAGGCCATTTTGGAGTAATTGGGCCTTATTTTCAATAACATACTTTCAACAGCGTGATTTCCCTAAATTTTCTTCAAGAAGAACATCCTGCACCTATGGCGGACTGGAGGTCACGGCATAACAACCCGAAAAATCACTATACAGGGTGATTCAGGTTTAATCCTGATAACTTCAGGAATCGATAGAACAGGTTAAAATAATGTTCATTTGTGATATAAACTTATTTCCTAAAACGCATCGTTACTCAGATAGAGGGCGTTGAAGTAGGAATTCTTTTCTCATTTTTCCCTCATAACTTTCGAACCACTTATCCGATTTAAGTGAAATCCGGAACACAAACACTCCTTATGATCTTACATAAGCTTCTTAAGTTTGAACTACCTACCCCTCTTAGAAGTGTATTTTGTTTGCTACGATGCGTTTCAGGAAATGAACATTAGTTTAACCTGTTCTATCGATTCCTGACGTTATCAAGATTAAACTTGAATCACCCTGTATATTAAATTGATGATGACATTAGACGTTTCTGTCAAATCCCAAAGATAATAGTTTCGACTGAAAACGGAGCTTACCTCATCCCGTTTAACACCACGTGTCTCAAACTGTATTTAAATTTTTTGTACATAGCAGTTGCTTTCTTTGAACGAATTATACGTTAAATTTAAGCTTTCATTCTCCTATGTATCTTCCAGACACACTAGTCTTCATTACTACAAAAGTGCGGCGCCGTCGAGCGTCCGTCCCTGGCCAAAGGTGGCCAAAGGCCGGAGGCGGGTACCGAAATCGATCGGTACACGTAAGGGCAAGTAATATCCATCGCGTAAGATACATCGATCGAGCCGCGCGTACATGCGGCGAGCCGAGTTATCCTTCAGCAATTCTTTTAATTAACCCGCCGTATTTGCCGTACGACCGTCGGCAAACAAAAGGGAACACACGCCGTAGAGGCGCGCAAAAAGGCGGCGAGGGAGCGGGAGCGCAAAAAATAAACTTCCTTAATTGGAAAAAAATTAATGAAGCTTTTTCGCACGGCCATGGTGCTAGATCCGACAAAGCTTGATTTGGGTAGAGGGAAAGGAAGCCGCAGATTTAGTACGCTAGATTTAGTTGGTGGGTGATTTATAAGAACTATTAGCATCGCAGTTTTTCCCTCAGGCAAAAAGGGAATGTTAACACTGAACTGTGCGCTTGAGAATGATGCCGATGGCTTCGTGCGTTTTCTGTTTGTAGAGGTTGTAACTAAAAGCATTATTCTTTTCACTAGTCGGCTTTATTGATCAATATTATTGAATCTATGCCACTGAATATCTGTATTGAATATAAAATTTCTTCAAGATACCGTTGAACGTATGTCCACATTAATATATTTTATTTCAGTAACATAGATTCAATGATACTGGTCAATGAAATTGACTAATGAGAATCCGCCTTAAGATAATCATTGTTTAATGTAATTGAATCTATGCCTTTCAATAGCTGTATTGAATTATTGTGGACATCGTTGAACGTATGTCCACAATAATCTATTTTATTTCAGTGACATAGATTCAATGATACTGGTCAATGAAATCGACTAATGAAAACTCGCTTTTATATGATAATTGATTAATATTATTGACTCTATGGCACTGAATATCTGTATTGAATATAGAATTTCACCAAGATATCGTTGACCGTTTGTTCACATTAATCTATTTTATTTCAGTGACATAGGTTCAATGATACTGGTCAATGAAATCGACTAATGAGAATCCGCCCTAAAATAATAATTGATCAATATTATCGAATCTATGCCATTGAATACAGAATTGAATAATAAATTTGTCCAAGATATTGTTGAACGTGTGTCCACATTACACATATTTTATTTCAGTGACATAGAAATATTCAATGATACTGGTCGATGAAATCGACTAATGAGAACCCGCCTTAAGATAATAATTGATTAATGTTATTGAATCTATGCCATTGAATACAGTATTGAATACAAAATTAGTTCAAGATATTGTTTTGCGTATGTTCACATTAATCTATTTTATTTCAGTGTGATAGGTTCAACAATACTGAAATCAACTAATGAGGATCCGTCTTTATATGATAATTGATCAATATTATTGATTCTATGTCATTGAATACAGAATTGAATATAAAATTTGACCAAGATACCGCAGAACGTATGTCTACATTAATCTATTTTATTTCAGTCACATAGATTCAATGATATTGATCAATAAAATCGATTAAAAGTTTAATAAATTTATTCGTTTGATACGCATAACTCACACAACGAGACATTTATTTTAAAATTTCTTTATAGTTATGAAGTTATGGATCAATACAAATATCTAACATATACGAACCGAAACCCTAAGTCCACGATGCAAGTTCTGCATACCCCTCTACTGGATTTACCACCAGAGTGGCCAACTCTAATAATAACACATGAAAGAATACCAACTGCATGTACTAAAACTTCCCCATTTTAAGGTTATTTTTAACCTATTCAATATCGTGTATTAGTAATGGTCTCTGGAATTGTGCTATTTTTACCAACCAGCAACTCTCAAAAGAATTTCTCATAGCCTGTGTCAAAGCGTGACGGCAAAAACCGATACTTATCCTCGGAATTATGCAAAGGAACCCTTATCCTTACAAAGGTACTAAACCGAAGCATTATACATTTATTATTTGAGTTGGGGTAGAGTCAAATCCATGATTATATTAATGCATGAATATTTTAAAGTACAAGGTCGGCTTACTTTCTGCCTGGGAGCTTACCCAGACGTTCTCCTTTATATAAAGAGTTAATTAATCAGGAAATTATATTAAATAGGAGGAGATAGTTCATTATATATTGATGCACATCTTTGAGCTCATTATCCTCCACTTAAAATAGAACTCAAAATCAACGACTTTAGTGGTGCAGGAAAAGGAACAGCATTTTATGATTTCACATGCTGATCGTGATTTTTTCTTCTTCTTCTCCGTCTTATTCTCTTTCTTCTTCGTATTCTTCTATTTCTGTTAAGCAAATGAACTTTTATGATATCTACAAACAACGTCAAAAGTTTTGTGAAAAAAAATGTTCGATAAACTGAGTACTTAGAAAATTAAAAACCAGCAAATGTGGGACATTTTTAACAACATTTATTAAATCAAAAATAAGTAACAAAGCAAGTTCTCTACTTGATTAATAGTCGGTATGACCTCCACCACGTTCCAATAGCATATTGACACGTCTGTGCATTGAGATAATCAAGCGGCCAACAATCTCTTGCGAAATATTGTTCCATTGCTCTTCTGTCGCCACGACTAACTCATCTGTACTCTGAGGTGGAGCATTTGATTATGAATGGCTATACCAACGCAATTCCACATGTTTTCAAAATAATTCATGTCAGGAGAGTTGGCTGGCCAATCTAATCTATCGATATGTCCTGCTTCGAGTATCTCTTGAACCCTTCTTGCGCGATGCGGTCGAGCGTTGTCGTCCATAAACACAAAATTTTCATCTAATTCATTACGTAAGAGGTAAAGAGATGGGCGTAAGAACTTGTTCGATGTAAATTTGACTGGTCATATTCTGTGATATGCGAATTAAGGGGGGCGGCGGTTGCACATTATTCCACCCCAAAACATTACGGTACCCCCTTCATACGAAGCAACTTCACGAAGAAAATGAAGTCGCTGTTGACGATCTGGTTCTCTCCAAACTCTTTGTCGATTGTCATCAGTAACCAACCCAATGCTGATTTCGTCTGTAAATAAGACCCAACGCCAATGGCGTAGAAGCCAACCCCTATGCTCTCGTGCCCACTGGAAACGGACAGCATGATGCCTTAGAAGTAGAGTGGGGACCTGAAATGGTCTTCTAGCACGTAAATTTGCGTTGTTGCAGTGTTTACGGTCATATTGCACCAAATACCGATCCTCTCTTTCATTAGATATTCGAGGACGTCCACTACGTGGTCTGTTCCACTGTATCAAATTCATTATATCTGTGTACTATTCGCACAACAGATGATCTAGGAATGCCCAACATGTTCGATATCTGATAATTAGAATGCCCTGCATCATGTAAAGCAGTCATTCTTGCTCGGATAAACGCAGAAATTTCACGTCCTGGCATTATGATGTACAAAAATTCAAAGGAACACTTGGCTGAATACACTGCCAAACTAACCAGATTTGTAAAAACATTGGTAATAAAGTATAGGTTCATGGTCTGCAATTTTTTATTGTATTTTTTGTTCCCTAAGTACATGTACTTTTTCACCACATTAAGAAAAACCACCAGGTTTACTCGAATCATTTTATATACAGAGAGTCCAAGACTTGACGTTGTGTGTATTTAAACACTTTGGAGAAGTAAGGCTTCCAACAATTAGAACAAAGCTAGCATATGTTAAATCTGTCGAAATATAGACCACCCTGTATATGTATATCTATAGTCTATGAGTAGCCCTTTATACCTTAGACTTACCAAACATTCTTATTGAACGTGATACGACTGTATTTTTGCCAGAACTTCATTTTTCAATCTTAGTTGCAAACTCAACTTATGACTCTTGATACCCAACATCACTTTAGCAGTTAATAGCTAGTCATATCTATGCAAATTCTAGATTGCTTTATACCAATCTGGAAGGAGAAACATGTTTCAAACGAATGCATTTAAATTAAACACTTTCATGACATGATATACAGTTACTTTTAATTCCTTCCATTCTGCCAAGCATGGAGCCTATTCTTTTCATTACGACGTTGTTTTTTCTCTCAACTAAAAGCTAATAAACTCTTTTTCTCCTCCAATTATTTTCCATTATACCGCCGGAGTTTTTTCGGCGACCCCAGACAAGAGTTGAACGTTTCACGGGCCCTCTGAAAAATGAAACAACCCTTTGTTAATCCCAGCTTAGAACTTACGAAGTTAAGAATAATACGCCCGTTATGAATCAAATAAAACGTATCCTCTTATTGTGGAGCGCCGCAAGGAGGGGTATTGTGCGAAATCGACCCTTTAATGAATATTTACAATAGCGGAAATTTCCGTTTGACTTCGTGTAATTCGTTTAACCGGGTCCGTCTTGGAGCGGGAACGAATTCAAATTGTTTGTGTAAGTTCACTGCCAAGTTGGGTGTTCACCTGGAGGCATTCCGGCCTTTCAAAGGCAAATTTCGATGGCAGAAAATAATAATAATGACGATACTACAGCTCATGGTTGAAGTTGTACGGAGAAATTCTAAAACTCCAATGCCTAAAAAGATAGAACAGATGGAGATCGATCACCAACAAAATAATTTAAAACTGCAAATGCGCAATTTCAAAGAACAATTATTTTGTGAGCTATTCGTGAAATTCACGAAACACTAGATGGCGCTGTAAAATTCAAACAATTTGTTTACAATTACCGCTAAGATTATAAAGCGTTTAATCGCTATAGTCGCGTCAAATTAGCATAAAAAAAGTGAAAATGGACAACTTTTTGCGGAGAAGTTCAATTGAGATGCGGTTTTCTGCAAAAAGTTCAGGGAGTTGTTTATAACAAAAGGTACATCTAACCTCTGTACGCTCGCAAATTTTTAATTGTTTATTTAACAAATGACCCATTTTTGTTGAACATATGGCAAATGTCACACACGATTCAACGAAGATGTCTGGAAAATGTTCTCTCGGGGGTTTTCGAGGTCCCTCTTTATCACTTTGGTGTTAGCTTTATTATTTATTGCTAAATTGTTGTAACTGGGCTAATTAAAAACTCCACCCTCGAAATCACTAGAGAACCGGAATTTTTTCCAGGATTTCTGACTTATTAAGGCAAACCATCGGCACAATCGGCACAAGATTTTTGCAAATATAAATGTTTATTGTTCGATTGTTGCAACCTCGCTAATTAACAAATTAATAACTCTACTCCCGCAATCGTTGGAAACCCATTTTTTTTTTGCAATAACTCTGGCATCATGGGAGAACCATCGGCACAAGGTTGTTGCACGTAATTGTTTATTTTACAATTGTTGCTACCTGGCTAATTAACAAATTAATAAGTTAACGCCCGAAATCACTAGAAAAACAGATTTTTTTACAATAACTCTAAGATGATGAGGAGAAGCATTGCCACAAAGCAATTGCAAATATAATTATTTATTGGTCGATTGTTGCAACCTCGCTAATTAACAAATTAATAACTCTTCTCCCGGAATCGTTAGAAAATCGTATTTTTTTTTTGCAATAATTCTGGGATCAATTGAACAATAAACAATTATATTTGCAAAAATCTTGTGCCGATGGTTCACCTTAAAAAGACAGAAATCCCGAATAAAATTTCGGGTCTCTAGTGATTCCGGGAGTAGAGTTATTAATTTGTTGATTAGCCAGGTTGCAAAAATAGAAAAATAAACAATTTTGTGCAACAACCTTGTGCCGATGGTTCTCCCCAGAATTATTGCAAAAAAAAAACGATTTTCTAACGATTCCGGGAGAAGAGTTATTAATTTGTTAATTAGCGAGATTGCAACAATCGAACAATAAACAATTATATTTGCAAAAATCTTGTGCCGATGGTTTGCCTTATTAAGCCAAAAATCCTGGAAAAAAATCCGGTTCTCTAGTGATTTTGGGGGTGGAGTTTTTAATTTGTTAATTAGCCCAGTTACAACAATTTAGCAATAAATAATAAAGCTAGCACCAAAGTGATAAAGAGGGACCTCGAAAACCCCCGAGAGAACATTTTCCAGATATTTTCGTTGAATCGTGTGTGACATTTGCCATATGTTCAACAAAGATGGGTCATTTGTTAAATAAACAATTAAAAATTTGCGAGCGTACAGAGGTTAGATGTACCTTTTGTTATAAACAATTACCTGAAATTTTGCAGAAAACCGCATCTCAATCGGACCTCTTCGCAAAAAGTTACAAGTGAAATGCTAATTTGACGCGACTACTAGGAATGTTGTGTTTTATGGTGTAAATGGTGTATTTATGTAATTTTTTAGGTGAAAGTGTATTTTGTCTGGGATAGAACGAGAGAAGCCGTATGTTGTCAAAAGCCTGTGTTTACAGCATCGGCTTTAGTTCAGATACCCAATGAAATAGCCATGATTTATTAAATGGAGAAAATTGACAGTGTAAAGTGTAATACATATTTAAAAACATCCTTAAATAATTCACAATATAACTATGTTATAATTACTTGGTATAAAGTCCTCTATAACAAAATGTTTGCTACATATTTTCATGTGTTTTGTTATCGGTTTTCCGAATCTCCATTTAATTTTCCACAGCTTACAGATTTGTTGGTTTGAAAGATATTTACTTGAGATAAAAACATATATATTCTTGATTGTATCATCATACAGAGTAGTTCTTTGATGCCGAATATTAAACTCGTAAAATAATATAGATCATTACAGGTCGATCATGATAGATGCCGTGGGGTGGAGTGTAGTGGAGACTATGAGATCGGTGTTGTAAGATATGAAAATTTTCTTCACATTGAAGAATTTTGACCTAAAATTTGAAGAAAATCGGATTTTTTCAAATCACTAAACTGTGAATAATTTTCGATTTACTTAGTTTTATGTTTTCTATACATTTTTTATTCGATTTATAAATAGTTGCTCACGTTTTTTGTTCCAATGTAGCGTGTCATAGTAAATTGTTATTAGAACTATTTGGTGTAGAGTAGTCGTTCGATTTGTGTCCTTAAATGACATTTGACATTATTTTGAACAATAGGACTTTGTGAACTATAATATCTACTCAATTTATAAGCATTTATATCAAAGCTGATTTTTAACAAGCTTTTCCATTGAGGATTTTGTTATGTGAAGGAATGTTCAAATTGTCAAGCCACATTCTGTGAAAAAATCGATGAATTACGTTATTGTATTTATAGATTTGCATGGTGTTGTGTTTGCTTTGCTGTTTTGATTTAAGTAATAGAAGATATATGTATATGCGTTATTGTAAACTATATTGGAAAATACGAACCGACACAGAGTAAACTGAATAAACTTTGATCGTTAAATAAAATGTATAACTACAATAGAAATACAATATTTATTTATTTAGCTAATGTTGACTTAAATATTACCTCTTTTTATATTTGTAAGACTTTTTGTCGAGCTGAGAAGTGTTGTCTTGGTCTTGTCTTACCTTGTCAAAATCCAAAAAAAAGATAAGATTGCTAACAATAGTGTGTCATTGAAAATTGAGTGTGAAAATTAACTGACTGACTAAATATGTTGGTTGTGCCACAAAAAAGCCACAAAACAGTAGAGCATCAGGTGTTAAACCTTGGTCGATCATGAAGCTTTGAATTTGAGTGTAAACAAAATAAATACGATTGCCTACCTTTATTTTTACAACGAAAAGATTTCACCTACAGAGTTTTATAAGTAAGGAGTATTAACCTGCGCTCTCACATTAAAAAAAAAACTATATTATTCCAGAGAAAGGCGATTAGAACGTATTTGCCGCAGCACTATTGACTCTGCCCGTTCTCCGGGCAAAACATGTGCTCGAATAACGGAAGTTAAGTGGGTCACAAACACAGGAAATGCAGCGGCGGGAGCGGGGCGACCTGTCGTGGCAAAAAAGCATTCGTTTGTTAGTTTAATTAGGGGTAGTTTCGATTCCGACGGCGTTCGCATAAGGCAGCTATCTGCATAAAGCAGTGAGTGTAGCAACTTTACGACTTCCGTTATTGGGTTATTCTGCAATTTGGAGTTGTCTGCTTTTCCAGTCTCGACGATCCAGGTCGGCGTCCCGGAGGTTGTTAAACGAGCGATCGGCATTTGTTTCGGCACGCTTTGACACTTCATAGCCATTATCAATTTTGACATTTAAATATAAAGTTACACGGCGCAATAACACCGGATTTGATACTATTATGAAATCTGTTCGCTGTCTCTGGACTTGTCTCGATTCTCCCGCAGCAGCTCGTTGATGCAATGGGGTAAGTCGGGTCTAGACTTTGGAATTGTGTAGAAAATTCGAAATATTACCGATGTTTCGATTGTGACTCTTTAAGTGGTGTTATTAACCAATACTGCTGAGATAGTGTTAGTATAATTTTGACGAAATTATATATTTTTTTGAATTGTTAATTATCTTAGAGTGATTAGCTCATGATGAAAAAAACTCAATAAATCGAAATAACTCAAACACTGTTGACTGTTGACAAAGTATATTGAACAAAGTTAGCTTAAAATTAGACGTAGAATCCAAAAATAAATTAACAAATATCGTGTTTGATTTAAAATTAGCGTGTAGATGTGTAAGCCCGGCATAACCGGAAGTGCCTTGTTATGGTAACTGTTTCCAGATTGTTCCTAAATATTTTAACGCACGCTATCAAATCACAATTCAAGCTTACACATGCGCCACATCACGATGCTCGATTTCTATTGGTTATAACGAGTTGATGGATCCATCTGGCTCTCTGCAGTGCTGCCATGGGTGTGCGCGTGGGAAAATTTCGAGTATATCTTCCCGCTAATTTAATTGTGATTGTAATTAATTTATTAGTGATTTCATGTTTCTGTTTTTAAGAACTGAGAATAATTCAAGCTCTATAGCGTGTTCTTAAAATCGTAAATATCAGATGATGACATGTATAAAGGGTTTAGGGCGCGAGGTCAAAATATGAGTTTAAGTGATGTTCAAATATGTAGTTTATTAACAAGCATATTAATATAGTGCAGAAAAGAGTGCTAAAGAAGTTGCTATATCTTACATGAAACTTTGCCTAGAATGTAATACAAGGGTGCTTTTGCGAATTATGCGTGACATATGAATTTCTTTATAAATGAAATCGAAAAGAGTAGGTATACTGATAGAAAAAGATGAAATAGTGATATGGTGAAAGAACTATTTGAAATAAACATTAAAAGGTCGGAATCTGGATCGAAGAATATATTAAATTGACAAAATATGGACACATGTACGTCATACGGAAGGCGGTACGATAAGTATAATGTGTGGCCGTTATATTGATAGTGCTAGTAACCAATAGTTATCAGCTTGGTATATAGTGCAATGTATTCCAAAGCCTTTGGTACTGTTGGAAGCAAATACTTGCGCGATTTATTTAATGGTGGGAAAATCTCTACTTGTAACGAATTTTGTCATCATTTTCATCATAAAACTGGCATGGTCAGAAACTCAAAACAAATTTTTTTAACACCACATAATAATAAAAGTAGCAATAAGATTTGTAGTGTTTTACTGTTTTGCAAATTTTGTCAATAGTTGAGATTTTTCCGCCATAAATAATTAAAACCATGAGGACAAAACTTAAGTGTGATATCCGTGGAGTGCACATCAGATAGTTGTAAGCGTCCTGTTGGATGCCATTCTAATTTGTGGAGATGATGGCACAGAGGGAACTTTTAAAATAAACTATGAATGTGCTAGGTTCACTCGACGTCAACTTATTTTTGATAATTTTGTGTGCTTTGAACCCTTCTCTAGTGGCACGCCTAGGTAATCATGCAACCTTCACCCTCCGTACTCAACTCTGCGCTGTGAATTAGTCACTCTTATTTTCGACCATGGGTAATTGATAATATAAAATAAAAACTTTAAATTTGAAAATAACTAAAACTTTTATTATTTAAGCCCTGGAATTTGGCAAAAACTGTAATATCACTGTTTCTACTAACAATAATGGATGTTATGTAATGCTTATTTTTGTCATTTTTGTATATTTTTTATATCTAATCACCTTCAAATTTAGTACGCCTATGAAATGTTGCTCCTCGCACGCTACGAATCGTTAGCTTGCAGACACTATAGATTTTCGGCACTTTGGTATAGATTAGTACATTATAAATATAGTTGAATAGTGTCCGTCTAAATTTATGGAGTGATGTATCCGTCTCACAGGACGTCACTCAGTGTGTCCAAATCGTGAAAATTTTACTAATTCCATTTTTAATGCGACGTCGCATCCATTTGTATCGCCGTACGGCTTTCGGAGAAGAGGAATCCGGCCGTAATTGAAGAAGCGCTACATAATTTGTTTCAATTTCCGGACGCCCCGCTAAGACGACTTCCCCAATCCCTACTAATTTAAAGTTTTATCAGAACTATCTGCGCCATTAAATTTTGTTTATAAAGTGCACCGAATACATCTTAATATTTCCTATTAGCAACGAGGCGTAGCAAATAATTGGTGCAAAGTGTGAATAATGGTGGCCGTTATCGTTTGTTTGCCCCGTAGGCCACTGTACGAAGCAGTGGCCATGAAATTATCGTCTGAAGGCTAGTTCTAGTCGCAAATCATTATAGTACATACAGTATGTCCACGGTTAGAGTGGAAAAGAGGAAAAATATTTTTATTTTTCATTTTACGGAAAAAAGGCATCCTTAATTAAAATGTTTCTTGTCTTTAAAATGTGATTGATATAGATAACTTTCATGTTGCATGTATAGGATAATCAGAAAATCAGTAAATATAAAAATCGCTCAAGAATAAAATGCCTTTATTTTTAACAACACAAAAATATGATATTAAGGAAAATTGCTTATAATTTATTATTTATATTATTACTTTGATAGAAACGGATAATAAAACATTTTTATTTTACGGGAAAAAAGCATTCTTGATTCAAATTTTTGCTTGCCTTTATAATGTAGTTGGCCTGGAGAATATAAAAGTTTAACAGCAGCCGTCTTTATGAAAAGTGATAGGACTTTTGAGTAATATAGTGAATTATTCTTACTATGCTTACGTTGCAGTAAAAAATGTATTTAATACAATTTACACACAAATTGAAATTATAATATAAATATCAATTCTAAGCAACTTTCCATAATAACATATTTTTGTATTGTTAAATTTATTCTTGAACAATTTTTTTTTATTTACCGATTATCCGACCACCCTGTACATGCAACATGAAAGGTGCCAACCGTATTTTAAAGACAAGTAAACATTTGAATCAAGGATGCCTTTTTTCCTTACAATAAAAAATATTGTTCTTCTTTTCCACTACCGTGGACATACTGTATACAGGGTGTTACAGAATGATGTTAAAAAAGTAGTAGGTTCTATGTTTATAACTAAGAAAAAAAAAGTTGCTTCGCAGCAGTGATTGAAAGTATTGTTTCCATTTCCCTTTGCTTCCTGCTCTTTTGTTATTATTCTTCCTTCTTTACTCGTTATTGATATCGTTTGGTGTATTTCTTCTTTCCTTGATAATTTTAAAACCATGTAAAATCATGTTTGTTTTCCTCTACCTATATTTTCTATTCTGTCTCCAAAGTCCGCCTAAGAGTTCTTCTTCGTACTGTCACGGAATTTGCCCCACTCACTCCCAAACCGACGACTGTGGCACCGCGAATTGCCTAAGATTACCCCGATCGCCCCTACGTCATTCTGGTAAACAAACAACATGCCGCTGATCGAGATCGGCCTGGAAAAATCGGGAATCGACGAGAAGCGTTCCAGTCGTACGAGAAAAGGGATCTAGAGATACTGGAATATACCTGGAATATTCGTTAGGTCTATAAAAGAAGAATAAACGGCCGAGTTAGTTAGTCTTGTATAAGTCTTGTATTACAGTGTTGAAGTGAAGTGTTTAGTTAGAGAGATCAAAGCGATTTAGATAGCGATTAATTAAATAAGTGTTTAGTTGACCTGTAATTAGTAGTGTGCAGTAGTTAATAAAGAAGTAATTAATTAACGGATTGTTTTTCTGGAAGAAAGAAAAAGACGGATTGGGAAATCCGTGACAATTTGGTGTCGGAAGTGGATTTAACTGGAAGTTTCAAGAGCTTTCTGGAACCCTGTGCGTGAGTGGGTTTAAGTGGAAGTTGGAAGAACTTTCTGGAACCCTGTGCGTGGGTGGAATAAAGACCCAAGTGTGATATATCACCGCACTCGTCTTGTCGAAAGGAAGTGAACGGTGGTATTTGCGAAGGACATTCTCGAACATTCTAGAACTTTGTACGGGAGTGAGACAAAGACCCAAGTGTGGCATATCACCGCACTCGTCGTGATTCAAGGAAGTGAACGGTGGTATTTGCGAAGGACATTCTCGAACATTCTAGAACTTTGTACGGGAGTGAGACAAAGACCCAAGTGTGGCATATCACCGCACTCGCCGTGACTCAAGGAAGTGAACGGTGATATTTGCGAAGGACATTCTCGAACATTCTAGAACTTTGTACGGGAGTGAGACAAAGACCCAAGTGTGACATATCGCCGCACTCGTCGTGACTCAAGGAAGTGAACGGTGGTATTTGCGAAGGACATTCTCGAACATTCTAGAACTTTATACCGGAGTGAGACAAATACCCAAGTGTGGCATATCACTGCACTCGTTTCATTGTAAGGAAGTCAACTGTGACATTTACAAACACATTCCTGGACATTCTAGAAGATTCCAAAGAGAGTGAATGCCTGTAACTAGAAGCCAAATCAATATGGATGCACAATTAGCAAAACTTTTAGAAATGATGCAAGCAATGCAAAATAAAATGGAAGACCAGGCGAAAACGATGCAGGAACAAGGAAGGATGATGCAAGAGAAATTTGAAGAACAAGGACATAAAATTGAAGACCAGTCCCAGACAATGCAAGAAAAATTTGAAGAACAAGGGCATACAATGAAAGATCAGATACAGACAATACAACAGGAAATGAGAAACCAGATGAAAGAAATGCAGGAGAAATTAGAAAATAAACTAGAAGAGCAAGGGTATATAATGAAAGAACAGATACAGACAATACAACAGGAAATGGAAAACCAGACGAAGGATATGCAGACAAAGTTAGAAAAATTGGAGAATACACTAGAAGAAAAACTAGAGGAGCAGTCACATAAGGTAGAAACACAAGTAGAAGAGAAAATGTTAGCACAAAAACAAGAAATAGACGAAGAAATAAACTTGGTTAGAGAAACCTGCGAAGAGCTTCGACATAAATTAGACAAGATAGCAAAGGAGGGCGTAATCAAATCAGAAGGACCTGTTATCCGAACTCAGAAGACGAGACCCTGAATTCGACGGCAAGGTTTCCTGGAATGTATATCTGCGTCAGTTCGAAGCAGCAGCTGCAGCAAACGAATGGTCTGACTATGAAAAGGCTACAGCTCTGATAGTTGCTCTACGAGGGAAGCTCTTGACGTCTTACAAGGAGTTCCTGCTGGGCAACAGAATAGCTACGATATTCTAAAACAGCATATGGAAATGAGATATGGGGATAAACACCTGCAGCAAGTGTACCAGGCACAATTGAAAAATCGTCACCAACAAAGTGGAGAGAATTTACAACATTTTGAGACCGATGTTGCCAGACTGGTTCGATTGGCTTATCCAACAGCCCCGTCCGAATTTGTAGATCAGCTCTCCATCCAAGTTTTTGTCGACGGCCTAAGAGATTGCGAAACTCAGCAGGCACTACGGCTCGCTAGACCTAAAACGTTGAATGACGCTCTTTCACATGCACTGGAATTCGAGGCAGCAAAGATGGCATCCTGTAGACATGTTAAAGTTCGGGCCATCAGTGATAACAGCGATAGTATGGCAAATGGAGACCTAATAAAGACGCTAAAGGAGATTATCGATAAATTCAGCCCATCTACTGGGCCAAAGAAAGAACAATTTGATAGTCGAAGGGATCGCCTTCTTAAATGCTGGAACTGTGGACAGACAGGACATCTAAAAAGACAGTGTAGGGCCCCGGTCACGGATCAGCAAAAGCGCGACTCCCAGGCGGCAGCTACACAGGAAAACTAGGGTCAGCCGGCTTGACGGGGCAAAAGCCGGCTGCGTCCTCCTACCATGCCCCACGAGAAGAAATTACGTTGTCACGTCTCCAGGACTCTGACTCCTTAATAGAAGGCATTATTTTTGGTCGTATGTTCCCTATGGTAATCGACACTGGAGCGGCAAGAACTATTGTACGACCGGATATTATTGGTGACTGGCGTATTAAGAGCCCTGCCAAGCGTTATGTCCTTACAACAGCCAATGGACAACAACTGCCAGTCAAGGGGAATGCGAGCTTGACATAGAATTAGGAGACGTCAAATTCAAACACAGAGCCCTGGTAGCAGATATATCGGACAATGTCATACTCGGACTGGACTTACTACGAGCAAAGGGGGTGAACTTAGATTTGAATGCTGGTACGCTACGAATAATGGGTGAGGAAGTAGTGCTAACGACCACCACTGAGAATAACGCTGTACGGAGACTCGTTGTTAAAGAAGATGTGGTACTACCTGGTCAGACCGAAACATTGGTTGCCACTGTAATGGATGGGGAAATGTCTTGCAGTGTTGGAGTGGTGGAACCCAGTAATCCGGATCTGTTCAATAAATCTATAGTCACCGGCCGCACCCTGATTAAACCAGAGAAAACGACAATAGTACGGGTAGTTAACCTGAAAACCTTTCCACAGAAAATTACAAAGGGAACTGAAGTAGGAGTCTGTGAACCTGTTACCATGGTCAGAACACTCAAAGAAAACAACGAAATGAAGAAGAAACCAAACAAGACCAGTCTACCGGAATGTCTAAGGGACATCGTGGATAGGGCCAAAGAAAGATTAACAGAGATGGAGGTGGAACAACTGGAAGAGCTGCTAAGTGAAAATGAAGATGTGTTTGCACTTAAACCAGGCGACTTTGGGAGAACAAATGTAGTGAAGCATCGAATCGATACTGGTTCATCATCTCCTATAAAGCAGCCACCACGAGGACTTCCACTAGCCAAGCGAGAAGAAGTTAACAAGATGTTAATCGAGATGCAAACTCAAGGCACCATAGAGCCATCTCAGAGTCCTTGGGCTTCTCCTGTAGTCCTGGTCAAGAAGAAAGACGGCTCCACCCGATTTTGTGTGGACTACAGAAAATTAAATGACGTCACCAAGAAAGACAGTTACCCATTACCGAGGATTGATGATACTCTGGACACCTTGGCTGGTGCGCAATGGTTTTCCACTTTGGATTTAAAGAGTGGATATTGGCAAGTCGAGGTCAACCCAGAAGACAAGGAAAAGACAGCGTTTACTACCGGAAATGGATTGTGGCAGTTCAATGTAATGCCATTTGGTCTATGTAATGCCCCTGCCACTTTTGAACGACTGATGGAAACTGTACTTCATAGCCTGCATTGGGAGACCTGCTTGATTTACTTGGACGACGTGGTGGTGCTGGGACGCTCTTTCCAGGAGCACCTGAAGAACGTGTCCGAAGTGTTCAAGAAGTTGAAAGCAGCGAACCTGAAGTTGAACCCGAAGAAGTGCAGTCTGTTCCAAAAGGAGGTTAGATACCTAGGCCACATTATTACTCCAAATGGTGTGAAAACAGACCCGGAAGACAGAGTGCATAAAGAACTGGCCGGTTCCTAAAGACAAACATCAAGTTCGAAGTTTCCTCGGCCTATGCACATACTATCGACGATTCGTCCAAGGATTCTCGGACATTGCCAAGCCTCTTCATAAACTGACAGAAGACAACGTCCCGTTCGAATGGACTCCGAGATGCCAGCAAGCCTTTGAGACGCTGAAAGAGGCTCTCTGCACTACCCCGATTTTGACATACCCAATACCTGGACAACCATTTATAGTGGACACGGACGCAAGCAACATTGGAGTTGGCGGAGTTCTTTCCCAAGTACAAGATGGCCAAGAGCGAGTAGTGGGCTACTTCAGCAAAGTCCTATCAAAAGCCGAAAAGAACTACTGTGTGACTCGGAAAGAATTGCTTGCCATCGTCAAGAGTCTAGAACACTTTCACAAATACTTGTATGGCCAAGAATTCCTCCTCAGAACGGATCACGCTTCCTTAAATGGCTGCTCCAGTTTAAGAACCCTGAAGGACAGATGGCTAGGTGGCTGGAACGGCTGCAAGAATATCACTTTGTTGTTGAACATCGAGCCGGCAAGAAACATGGAAATGCAGATGCCCTTTCTAGGAGACCCTGTCCTGTCAACTGCAAGCACTGTAGTAGTCTTGAAAGGAAAGAGGATATTTCATCAGTTCCTTGCAAGGTGGTAGCAGCCCAACCTGAAGACAGATGGAGTTGTGCGGCGATTCGGGAAGACCAGCAAGCTGACTGTGACATCAAGCCGTTATTAGACTGGAAAGAAGCCAACAACCGACCCTCATGGGCTGAAGTCAGTAGTAAAAGCCCAACATTAAAGAGCTATTGGGCTCAATGGAATTCCTTGGTGTTGGAAGACGGTGTCCTAAAAAGAGCATGGGAGAACAATGACGGAACGGAGGTCAAGAAACAAGTACTACTCCCGAGGTCCCGGGTCAAGGAAGTGCTGCAGGAAGTACATGGAGGTACTGGTGGTGGACACTTAGGTATCAATAGGACTCTACAGAAGATTAGGAGCGTTTCTACTGGTTGAGTTGTAGGACGGATGTAGAAGATTGGTGCCGAAAATGTGACATATGTGCAGCCAGCAAGGGACCGAAGACCCGTTCCAGAGGCAAAATGCGCCAGTACATCGTAGGAGCACCGTTCGAGAGAATTGCCATTGATATCGCTGGCCCATTTCCGAAAACTCAAAATGGAAACCGATATCTGTTAGTCGCCATGGACTACTTCAGTAAATGGCCGGAAGTATACCCTCTTCCCAATCAAGAGACCACAACCGTAGCAGAAGCGCTAGTCAACAACCTGTTCTGCAGATTTGGTGTGCCCATGGAACTGCATTCAGATCAGGGCAGAAATTTCGAATCAGGTGTGTTCCGAAAGGTCTGCGAGCTTATGGGAATCCGAAAACCAGGACCACCCCACTGCATCCCCAGTCAGATGGTATGGTGGAACGCTTCAATGCCACACTTGAAACAAATCTGAGGATGTTTGTGTAGGAAAACCAGTCAGACTGGGACATGCTCATCCCAGTCTTCGTGTTAGCTTACCGGTCAGCTGTCCATGAAACGACTGGGAAGACTTCCGCAAGGATCATCTTTGGAAGAGAGCTTCGCCTTCCCGCAGATTTGGTATTTGGTCGTCCTGCGGAACAGCCCACAGAGCCAGACACTTACACCCATGAGCTAGAACGAATACTAGCAGCCGTACACGATCAAGTCAGATCTCGAATGCGACTAGAGAGCGATCGCATGAAGACTCGATACGACGTCCGGGCCAATACAGTCGGATTCCAACAAGGTGACCTGGTGTGGCTGTACAACCCCACGCGGAAGAAAGGAAAATCGCCTAAACTACAAAACCGTTGGGAGGGCCCCTACACCGTCATTAAAAGAATCAATGATGTCGTATACCGGATACAGAGGACTCCCAGGAGTAAGATGAAGGTCGTCCATCTGGAGCGTCTGTCCCCGTATAGAGGTGTATCCGATCGGGACGATCGGTCCTAAGGAGGGGGCAGTGTCACGGAATTTGCCCCACTCACTCCCAAACCGACGACTGTGGCACCGCGAATTGCCTAAGATTACCCCGATCGCCCCTACGTCATTCTGGTAAACAAACAACATGCCGCTGATCGAGATCGGCCTGGAAAAATCGGGAATCGACGAGAAGCGTTCCAGTCGTACGAGAAAAGGGATCTAGAGATACTGGAATATACCTGGAATATTCGTTAGGTCTATAAAAGAAGAATAAACGGCCGAGTTAGTTAGTCTTGTATTACAGTGTTGAAGTGAAGTGTTTAGTTAGAGAGATCAAAGCGATTTAGATAGCGATTAATTAAATAAGTGTTTAGTTGACCTGTAATTAGTAGTGTGCAGTAGTTAATAAAGAAGTAATTAATTAACGGATTGTTTTTCTGGAAGAAAGAAAAAGACGGATTGGGAAATCCGTGACAGTACACTTTATTTTGTCATTTGCTTCGCTTTCACCTTTATTTTCTTCATAGTTCAACAGTGATTTAGCAAAGGCAAGGTATAAGTGGAAACAAAACATGTAGTTTTTGTATATTTTTAGGTATTAATAATATTGTGTGAAACTAACTACTCTGTGGACAAAAGCCCCAACCAGCGTTGAATTACACCCACAATATCTACCCATATATTCCTTATTATTAGCTTTTGTAACATTTAGCAGGTAACAGGTATTTTAAGATAATATAAATCAAGATTTGAAAAATGTTACAAAAGCTAATAATAAGGTAGATATTGTGGGTGTAATTCAACGCTGGTTAGGGCTTTGTCCACAGAGTAGTTAGTTTCACACAACATTATTAATACTTATAAATATATAAAAACTTTTACATAATAGGTGAACATTATTCAAGTAGGTATTGTCATATTTAATTCATTGACAGGCTGTCACTTTTGTCATTGTCGATATTTAACTTCAAATAATTTTAATTTTTATAATAATTTTCATTAAAGCAGGTTAGTAAAAATTTAGATACATTGCTGTATTTAGATAATTATTGAATAGAGCTTTGTCTGTGGAATTGTTCATTAGCATACCTTGATGTTTGGTATCAGAGAACATACATATGACTTCATTGATGGGAATTGTAGGAGATTTGATTTATATTATACCTTTCTAATATAGTAAAAAGGTGATTTAAAATATGGTTTCATCTCTCTTTTGCTTTTTGCTCTTTTGTTATTATTCTTTCTTCTTTACTTCTTATTGATATCATTTGGTGTATTTTTTCTTTCCTTGATAATTTTAAAACTAAATTAAACAGTGTTTGGTTTCCTTTACCTGTATTTTCTATTCTGTCTCCAAAGTCTGCCAAATATTTCTTCTTCGTCTACTTTATTTTGTCCTTGACTGCGATATTATGTAAACCTTCATTTTACACAAAAATATGCCTTAATAAATTTGTTAATAATGCATTGTTTTCGAGGATAATGCAACAAATCTGTGGTAAAGTCATTTAGATGATCTCTGCATTAATACTTGTTTATAAAGTCCCTAAGTCTTCCATTAATATATGATATTTTACATAATAGAAATTACGGTGTATTGTTTATTCTCTGATTTGAATAGTAATTTGTTCTGTCCATTTGTTGTAGGAACATTTCAGTCTACATAAAATTAAGCTTCCAGTCATTTTCAAAGCTTGACAACGATGTGTCACGGATTTCCCAATCCGAATTTCTTACTTCCAGAAAAAACAATCCGTTAATTAATTACTTCTTTATTAACTACTGAACACTACTAATTACAGGTCAACTAAACACTTATTTAATTAATCGCTATCTAAATCACTTTGATCTCTCTAAATAAACACTTCTTTCATTGTATGCCCTTGTTCTTCAAATTTTTCTTGCATAGTCTTTGCTTGGTCTTCCATTTTATGCCCTTGTTCTTCCAACTTTTCTTGCGTCATACGTCCCTGTTCGTGCATCGTTTGCATCATTTCTAATAGTTTTGCCAGTTGTGCATCCATCTTGACTTGGATTCTAGTTACAGGCATTCACTCTATTTGGCAAGTTCTAGAATGTCCACGAATGTTTTTCTAGATATCACCGTTGCCTTCCTTACAATGAAACTAGTGCAGTGATATGCCACACTTGGGTCTTTGTCTCACTTTGGTATAAAGTTCCAGAATGTTCGAGATTGTCCTTCGCGAATACCACTGTTCAATTCCTTTCGTCAAGACGAGTGCGGTGATATGTCACACTTGGGTCTTTGTCGCACTCCCGTACAAAGTTCTAGAATGTTCGAGATTGTTCTTCGCGAATAACACCGTTCACTTCCTTAAGTCAAGACGAGTGCGGTGATATGTCACACTTGGGTATTTGTCTCACTCCCGTACAAAGTTCTAGAATGTTCGAGATTGTCCTTCGCGAATACCACCGTTCACTTCCTTGAGTCACGACGAGTGCGGTGATATATCACACTTGGGTGTTTGTCTCACTCCTGTACAAAGTTCTAGAATATTCGAGATTGACCTTCGCGAATACCACCGTTCACTTCCTTGAGTCACGACGAGTGCGGTGATATATCACACTTGGGTATTTGTCTCACTCCTGTACAAAGTTCTAGAATGTTCCAGATTGTTCTTCGCGAATACCACCGTTCACTTCCTTAAGTCACGACGAGTGCGGTGATATATCACACTTGGGTATTTGTCTCACTCCTGTACAAAGTTCTAGAATGTTCGAGATTGTCCTTCGCGAATACCACCGTTCACTTCCTTTCGACAAGACGAGGGCGGTGATATATCACACTTGGGTCTCTATTCCACCCACGCGCAGGGTTCCAGAAAGTTCTTCCAACTTCCACTTAAACTCACGCACAGGGTTCCAGAAAGCTCCTCAAACTTCCAGTTAAATCCCACTTTGTGGACAGGGTTCCAGAAAGCTCTTTAAAACTTCTAGTTAAATCCACTTCCGACACCAAATTGTCACGGATTTCCCAATCCGTCTTTTTCTCTTACTTCCAGAAAAAACAATCCGTTAATTAATTACTTTTTATTAACTACTGAACACTACTAATTACAGGTCAACTAAACACTTATTTAATTAATCGCTATCTAAATCGCTTTGATCTCTCTAAATAAACACTTCACTTAAACACTGTAATACAAGACTTATACAAGACTAACTAACTTGGCCGTGTATTCTTCTTTTATAGACCCAACGAATATTCCAGGTATATTCCAGTATCTCTAGATCCATTTTCTAGTACGATTGGAACGCTTCTCGTCGTTTCCACGATTTTCTAGTAACGCTTCGATTCACGCATGTTGTTTGTTTACCAGAATGGCGTAGGGGCGATCGGGGCAATCTTAGTCAATTCGCGGTGCCACAGTCGTCGGTTTGGGAGTGAGTGGGGCAAATTCCGTGACAACGATGGAAATATCAATTTCTCTGTCACACTTTCTTGCTTCCTATTTTATTTGTACTTTCCAAACCTGTATATTAAAAAAAATGTGACTTTAAATAATTTATACCTCCTATATGATTCACCCTGTAGGTTGCTAATCTTATTTTTGATTTAATAATCGAGTATTATGGAAATGCGAAACAAAAGCAGGGTCTAGACGTTCTCAAGTATGTAAATTTCTATATCTTAACCCTGTTGTGAATGCATCCGTGCAAGGTCGAGAACGCCATTACGGACGACCTTACTCTAAATAACTGAGTAAGGATCTACAGAGTAACTGTAACATTCAACTATTTATTTAATAAAAAAATGACTTCAGAATTTATATACACTAAGGTGTCATGCAAAATAATATATTATAGTGATGAATTGTGACACACATTGTTGCAAGTCTGGTTCCCTAACTGACTACAAGGTATACAAATTTTTTCTTATATTACACGCATTTTAAATAACATAATTTCATATTTCAATCAAAGTAGTCTGATAAATAAAAATTATGGTTGCTACAACAAAAATTATTATTTGTATCATTTAGTTTATTCATTTGACATTTAACGTTAAAGTACTAATGTATTATTTTGCAACTGAAAAGTATGCAAATATTATCTTTGTGTATGGGTATCCCAATAGGAACGCCAGACAAGCAGCCCGAGAATACCAACGAAGATACCCAAATAGACATCAACTTGCCCACACAGTCTTTAGTGTGCCATTTCGTAGACTTCGAAAAGAAGGTAACTTCCTCCAAAAAGATCATTTGTCCACTGAATTGAATGTACAAATTTATGAAGATATAATAGATAGTGTCATTGCATCCTCGAATTAGTGTTCGACGTAGTAGTAAGTAGTAACTTCATTTATCACAGAATTTTGGATGGGGTACATCGAACAGCGAAATATTACATAAATGATCATTTTCCGAATAATTGGATAGGTCAACAACGTCCAATAGCATGGCTACCGTGTTCTCCAGATCTAAGTCCTTCGGACTTTATGGGGACATAAACAGCAGTTACTAGAAGTAATTCTGGATGCAGCTAACCAGATAAGAAACGATCCAAATCTCAGAGCAAACCTATGTGCAAATAAGAAAAAATGTTAGATTAACCCAGCTGACATCCAAAGTTTGTCATAGAATACCTACACAATTATCATGAAGAGAGTGTAAATAAAAGTGTTTTCTTTGAATGCATTGTTTTTTTATATGCAAATGGTTTTAAAAATAAACTCCCAGTATCAACCAATTTGCCATTAATCAGATAAATTTAACAATTTTCTCATGAAAATAAAAAAAATGGGGAGATTTTATTCGGATAAGGGCGAAATGCGTGTTTCCCAAAGAGTAATATCGTTAGAGTGTTATTTGATTTTCCCTAACCACCTATTACATATTTATTTCATTTGCCACGATATAAGCAAATTGAATAACAGCTCCACGAAAATTTGCTAATTCTGGTTATTTACTTTTTTACAATACAACTTTTTTAATCCTTAATTTCAGCAAGTCTAGTAGACTAATATAGTTCTTATACGTATACGATTTTCGCTTGTCCTCATAAACAAAGTTATGGTCACGCTATTCCATACGTACTTTTTTAAACGAATATTATCTATATTCAGTCTAGCCAAACTTTTCATCGTATCTTTTAATATTAACATAAACATATCTGTGCAGTCAGACCTACAAGAAAATGCTTTCACTTGGACGGTTTGTTTAAGGTGGAGTCAGACGAAATACAACCCAAAAAACGTATAAAAACAACTGAGAGTTTTCCAGACTAGGATTTGGTTAACTTTTCTTGTATAACATAACAACTCCAAGAGAAGTTACGGTTATCAAATTCAATATAAGCTTCGCCAACCCATCCCCAATTATTGTTCGCGAGATACGCTGTTGTCCATCAGAGAATTATATTTTTCCTTGTGAGTTAAATTATATTCGATAGGAGAAAACACCGAAAAAGCAGTCTACATGTATCGATTTTGGGTCACTACAAATTCATGTTGAAAAATATGGAAAACACTTCAATATCTGTCCGACTCTTTAATTTGATTTGATTTGATTAATAATATTTCATCTTTCGGTAAGGAGTATCAACATTATTATTGTCTAATTGTAGGAAGACAAAATTGTAGTAAGGTAAGTTGATTGCTTTCACATTATTTTTGCCCAAGAAAACTAGCCTTCAAATATGGCCCACTCTTTACTGAACACCTTATGAATGCAGAGAAGAATCAGTTCTTAAACTGGGTGGAATCGTGTGTGGCTACAGAATTATGTTCAATATTACGGAAAACACAATAAGAAAAGTGCATTCCAATATGCCCAATAAATGTAATAATTAAGATCAAAATGGATATCAGTTCTTAAATAGAATGCTTTTTGTTTATAATCGCGTCAAGAATTCAGACGTCTTACGTCACAGCTGACGCGACACATTTGTTTTTATTGTCAACGTAATTTTCGATATTTGGTCGCGTTAAAAACAATCATTTTTTGGAATTTAGCGCAATATATAATGCAAACTTTTAGTATAGTATATAGTTTTATTACTATCAGTTGCAGTTTCTTAAATATTTTTTTGAAAATATAGTAAACTATTCATTTGTTCGTATGACGTAAGTCGTCTGAATTCTTGTCGCGAGTATATAAAAAATAAAAGCTTTTTACAGAGTTTAAAATTATTTAGAATGTTCCTTAAACTGCAATGAACAATGTCTTACATTTCTTTAAAGATCTACAGTAATTATTAAATACAGTTGTTGGTATGGAGTTCCCCAGTGTTCTCTTAATGGGCCACTTTTGTTATCACTTTTTATCAATGATTTTATTTTTGGTACAAGGTACCAAATTATCAAGAGAGGAAAAAATAGTATTCAAAAATAAAGAATAATGCGTTGGCTCTATACTTATGTTCAATATTGTCAAAATTCATTAAAAATCAGTGTATATCAATTGTTCCATGTTCATTATGATTATAAAGGGCATGGGAACAAGCATTTAAACTATTGAAAAGAAGCCAAAACGTCAACATATGAAACATACATATGTGAAGTAAATGTACAAGAAATCTGTACTGACATTTCAGTTCGGCCTGCTTGATAAAATCTTTGTGCTTTGTTGAAAAATGGTTTTATCAAACGCCGATCTTCTTGAAATTTTGCACGTCTCCATAATTTACCATTCTGAACAATTTTTTCAAGTAACATTTTGCTGTATTTTCAGCATAAAAGACACTTTACCTGAAACCAAAACAATTCTTACTCGGTGCACTGAACATTTTAAATATGATTATTTCAAAAGCGGTTACTCCTACCGACTTCAGCAAGGTCTATCTTTTTCAAATAATACAGGTAGGAGAATCAATTGTTTCGATAGTTAAATGAATACACTAAGCTGCAAAAAAGGTCTACCATTTAAAAGAAACATGGTGTGCCACAAGCGGTGCCCTCTAATAGTGACGTCAAAATTAGAAACAAATTCGAATTTATTGGCCGCAAAAACCCCCGATTTACAAATGTTATGGAAATATTTGGATTTGAAGTTAGTTACAAATAACTAAAATAAAATTTTAAATTTGACACCCTGTATTTTTTTTATTATGCAACTTGGGATTTATGTATGTTGTGTTAAATCGATTTACTTTCACTTAACCTGTGGTCTCATTTTTGCTACTTCATTTAAAAACACCCTGTACAATTACCAGGCCAAACGTCACGCAGTGGATTGCTCACAGCGTCGCTATTTTCTTCGACGATACATCAAGAAAGATCCAATCTGAATACCGACAGATGCGTCTCTTTCGCCCAATTTAACATACGTGAACGTCTGGATTGTCACCAGACAATCAATATTGTACCACTCTACTCGCACCCTCACAAAAGGAACGCGCCCTATCACTACGAATCCTGACATTGAGACTTACAAATGAGGATACACCTCGGACAATGTCAGAAAGATCCACCTAGCACTAATAGGATTTGTCCGCCACGTAATCCCGGGTAATTTTATCGTCCGGGGTTATTGCTGGACGGCTGGGAAGTGTCTTTTTTGTTTAAAGGGGCTTTGCAGTAAACAGGGGCATCGCAAGGCACGCGCGGATTGGCTTCTCTATTAATTGAACCAGACGGTTCGTGATCTGGTAATGGGCACTGTTTGTTTTAATCCCCAATCACGATTGTTTGGGTAATGCACGCGAGCGTGCGTCCTTAATGTCACATTTTCTAAAATATCCTACTATTATAGTTGCGGCAAGAATTCAGACGACTTACGTCTGCACATATTGGACCGTATCAAACAAATAAATAATTCATTATATTCTCATCGAAATATTTAAGAAACTGTAATTGGGAAAAATTAAATTATGCAGGGTAATTTTGGGACACGTGGTGTTAAATGGGATGAGTTAAGCTCCATTTTCAGTCGAAAGTGCTATCTTTGGGATTTGACAGAAACGACTAATGACGTCATCAATTATATTTTTTCCAGAAACATAACCAATTTTTTTTTCCTGTTAAAAAAGCTCTCCTTTTCCTAAACTTCTAAACTGTTATTAGAGATTTTTTTTGTATTACTTTCCGTTTCAAAGTTATAAGCAATATCGTCCTAAAGAGTTTCAAAAGATATACCACCTAAAAATCCAGGGGCCGCTCCAGACGGTGAGCGTACTGAGCAACCGCTCGGGGCGCCACAATTGTAGGGGCGGCATCTCTGCCGCAGACCCGGTACTCGACAACTGCGCAGTATGCGGAGGAGTTGCAGCATTTACAGCGCCGATCCATTTGCGTTCCCTTGTATTTATTAGTATGTAAGTAATATGTGTCATTTTCCTATTCAGGGTGTGTGGTGTAAAATTGCCATTGAATTACTCTTTACTCCAAATGTTATAGTAGCACTTAGAATCTTGTTAACACTGCCTGTTAGTGTGACAAGCGGCGAAAGAGGCAAAATTCAGGGATAATTCTAGACCGAAAATAAATGCTACCTCTTTCTATAACATTTTTTCCAAAACTGATTATTAACGGAGTTACAGGGTGCTAAAATTTTATTTTCGATATTTGTAAATAATTTCTTTAGAAATCCAAATATTTACATAAAATTTGTAAATCGGAGTTTTTTTCGGACGAGAAATTTAAATATGTTTCTAATTTTTACGTCTAGTAGAGGGCGGCACTTATGGCACATCATGTTTCTTTTAAATGACAGAACGTTTTTGCTGCTTAGTGTATCCATCTGACTAATGAAACAATCGATTCTCCTACCTGTTGTATCTGAAAAAGGTATACCTTATTAGTCGTTAGGAGTAACAGTTTCTTATTTGAAATATTCAGTGCACCAATTGAAAACTGTTATCGTTTCAGTAAAAGTGCCTTTTCTACTGAAAATACAGGAAAATGTTACTTGAAAAAGTTGTTCAGAACGGTAAATTATGGAGATGTGCAAAATTTTTAAAAAATCGGCCTGCTTTGATAAAATCTTTGTGCTTTGTTGAAAAATGGTTTCATCAAACCTCGCCGACCTTCTTGAAATTTTGCACGTCTCCATAATTTACGATTCACAACTTCTTCAAGTAACATTTTGCTGTATTTTCAGCAAAAAATGCACTTTACCTGAAACCAAAACAGTTTTTACTCGGTGCACTGAGCATTTCAAATAGGATTATTTCAAAAATGGTTACGCCTACCGACTTTAGCAAGGTATACCTTTTTCAAATAAAACAGGTAGGAGAATCGATTGTTTTGATAGTCAGATGGATACAATAAGATGCAAAAAAGTTCTGTCATTTAAAAGAAACATGGTGTGCCATAAGTGGCGCCCTCTACTAGTGACGTCAAAATTGGAAACATATTTGAATTTCTCGTCCGCAAAAACTCCCAATTTACAAATTCTATGTAAATATTTGGATTTTTTAAGAAGTTATTTACAAATATCAAAAATAAAATTTTAAATTTGACCCAAGATATATCAAAATATCTTATACTTATATAAAAAAAACTTTTATCTTAATTACATAGAAGGGGGGCAGCAAAATGTAATCTCGCCCAGGGCGTCAAAATAGCTAGAGCGGCCCCTGTAAAAATCACATTAACGATGGAAGGAGTAGTTGTTGGAAAATGAATGTAAATGTCACAAAATAACAAGTATTTTGTTTGAATTACTCAATACGAACGTCAAACGTATAACTGTTGTGCTTACAAAATGTTTTCTCATTCAGAAAAAGTTGATATGTTGCTGATTTACGGGCGAGTCACAAAAAAATTCAAGAAGAGCTGTAGAGTTATATCGAGAAAGGTATCCAGAGCGCCTCATTCCAGATCATAGAAACTTTACAATATTAGAGGCGACCTTGCGACGAAATGAAGATACATTTTCAGTTCGGAGGAATCAAATTGATACGTAAATTTTATCGGTTTTAAGTTTTAAGTATTTATTTCGATTTAAATTTTAAACGTTTTCTCGCGCCGCGGAACTAGCCGTCTTATCGGCATAGTTTTTGTTCAACTTAAATTTACGCATGAGGAGAGAGAGAAATTGTAGAATATAGTATGTTAGAAGTTTACCAAGGTGTGCATATACATATAGTTAATCAATTCTTGTAAATTTTACCCACAAAAAGGGCATCTACATTGATTTCAACTATGAAAATGTAACTTATGGTAGGAGTTGCTGTGGTTACATTTGGTTTCGCTTTGAGCGGATTTTGTTTAGTGCACATTCTTTGGTGTAAAAAGAAAAACGCCTTTCTACAATAAGGATCCTGTGTGGAAGGTTCATAATTTTTTTTCGTATACATTTTACTGGCTTCATTGAATTATTGTTAATATTACCGACATAAGTTTTTCTCTCGTGCAGGCGTTTTATTTTCCGGCATTTCCGTTGTTAACTGGGAACAATTTGTTTATCGCCAACATTTCGAGATTCAACCCGAACTTGCTTTTACCGACGCCACAATTGGGAATCTCACGTCACGGGAAGCAGTCGAGTACCGGGCAAGCAGGATTCTCCGTGAGGCCAGGCCGAGGACCTCGATAAGTACCCTATTACGTACCTAGCTCCGTTAAAATACTGTTTTTTTTATTTTTTAAAAGCCATATATATCTTGGTTTGAAGTGTTTGTCCATTACTAAGGTTACATATTTCACTATCGCGTGGCGAATTTTATACCGTAGGCCACGAAAAATTATCGACACAAAGTTCAGATCTGATAGATCACATTTTTGTTTCTTTATGTTGATTGTGGATATATTTATATATTATTTGTTCGTAAACTCGGAGTGTGAGTTCTTTTTTTCTTGTTATTATACACCTCCACGCTCCTAGTCTGCTTATATCTTGCAAGAGCCAGATTTTACTTAAGTTGTTTTTTTTTATAATCTCGTTTGTGTATTTATCAGAAAATATTATACATATATTTTCTACTGCCTCATTATTATAACTTTTATATTGAAAATATATCTTGTATTATTATTTACTCTTAATTATTTTTTCTATATTCTTATTTACTGGATCACTTATCCAGGAAAATAATTTTAGTAATTTCATCTCTTCCTTGGGCTTTGCAATATATTCATTTAAATAAAATTACTTGGCGCCCCAACCCCAATTAGTAACCATAATAAAACTGCTTCCCACGCCCAAAAGCAACCGCTGAGTGATGCCAGGGCAACAAAAATAAAAATCGATAACTGTTTTGTTTTTTTTTTCAAAATCAACGTAACAAAATAATTGACGGAAGGGTAAGAAACAATGTTAATACAGCTAGACTGTTACAGTACAAAATCCACGAACTTCTATACAGTCGGCTAGCCAGGAATTGAATTTGGATAAACCAACAGTTCAACGAATTTAAAAACTATTGGGTATCATGACTACAAAATTCTCAATTTGGAGTGTTTGCCTGAGCGTCACATTGAAAACAACCTTAATTTTATAGCAAATGTAGAATCCGTTGATCAGAACCTTTTTCGGCACGTTCTTTGGACGAACGTCAGTAATGATTAGCCAAACAGGCAACGAACGTAACTGGTCCATTGAAAATCCTCACATTGTCCAGTACAAAACCAAGGCCATTTTGAAGTAAATGTATGGTGCGAAATCATCGGTAGGCATTTAATTGGGCCATATTTTTAGGAACATACATAGAACAGCGTGAGTTACCTATATTTCCTACAAGAATAACTTTCTCAAGTTCTGGAGAATGTGCCTTTGCAGCTAAGGAAAACATATGTTTCAGCACGACGGAGTTCCACCCCACAAGACCAGGATTGTGCAACAATATTTAGAGATAATGAATTGGGATTAATGGACCTATTCAGTGGCCCGGAGAGTCACCAGATGTAACACCCTTCAATTTAAAAAAAATAAGGTTTACAAAACACTTTCGTGGGACATTAATCATTTCAAAGGAAAAATCACAAACGCTTGTAATGAGTTAAACGACGAAATGTTAATAAACGCAGTCCACAAAGGAGCGGAGAGAAGATTGGATATGTGTCTTGAAATGAGAGGAGGTCATATAGAGAATAAATTGTAATATGTACGTAGTATGAAGATGTTCGACTCATTTTTTAAGTTTAGTTGTTGTTACCATCACCATTTGTTTTAACGGTATCATAGAATTATCGACTTTAATCCTTTTGTTTATTCTACCCCTATTTATAACTGATTTTGATGAAACTTATGATATTGTCTGAAGCTATTTATTTGTGGCATAATTTTAGTTTTTCTTTAGTTTTGTTGCATCTACAGCATACCTTGTGAATGCAATAAACATTATGTTGGAGAAACGTCTCGGCCTATGAATGTTAGCGAACACGCTTGGGAAACCGGTCATTTGATTCAATGGGATTCGGCAAAAATTTTAGAGAAGGAGGATAACGTAACAAAAATAAAGTTAAAAAAGACTGCGATTATTTTGTTGAACGGAGTGTGTGTCAAACTGTTCATTAAACATTGATCATTGGTGACTACAGTTGTATCAAGAAGAAGTAAGTAATAATAAAATAAAAATCATTTAACATCTCTATGGAGGCAGATAAACAAATTTTAAACTGTCAAACTTCACATACGTTTAATATTTTTGCTGCTATTTTGAGAACGAAAACAGAGAGTTTTTTGAAACGTTAATAACACGGAAGTGCGCGATAGTGATGTGATTTTTGTTATTTTTTACTTATCTGCTTTTTTCAGTGTGGGATTTTTTGGTTAGGAAAAATTAGTTTCAAAAATAACCCTTGACTGATCCGTTTGGCGCAAGGGCTTATTTATCTTTATTATTTTTTCAGAAGTGTGGCAAAAACCCAAAACTAAAGAAAAACTTATGATAGTTAAAAACCCTTGTGGTATAATTATCCTACATGAAATTGGTTTTCGCTGTTGGGCTAGTTGTATAATTAATTAATTAATTAAATAATTAATTAATGTAATGTAAAAGGAGAAGAGATTTTGAGAACCGCTGTAAACAACGCTTAGGAAATAAATTACACAATAATTGGGAAAGTACGGCTCTGTTAGAAGCCGCGTCTCACGCGTTCATATAATGAAATAAAAACTTTAGTCCCGATATGCGCCGTACAAAAAATATTTTTGCCACAGCGGCGGTAGACGAATTGGCGCCGCGACGCTTCCACCGCCAAGCGTCCGCGGCCGTACACACATCCGACGACGTGCCGCGAAGGAAAGCGGTGCCCGGATCAATACGCCACCTTGAATAATTTACAAAAGCATTCTGACCCGTAATATTCCAGAGACTTGAGCGTGTCGCCCGGCCTACTTCGTCCCATTGTTTAAACAGTCCACCTCGCTTCTTTCCCACTTTCCTCTCTTCGCGCCCTCCCGTCCTCCGGCCTCCGGATTAGATGCCGCCGCTCTTGGCTTATTATAAATGATTTCGGAGTAAGCCGCCGCGGGGAATAAGTGGTTTCGTTAATCTCCCGCCATGAAGTACGGGCCGGCGCTCCGTTTCCGATAGAAAGTAAACGGATACGGAATTAATATTTAGCGGATAATTTCGGCCCGCTCTTCTCCCTCCGTGTTAATTTTTCACGTCAGACGTAAGACGCGCGGAAGGCGGCCTCGAGAATATACTGCTCCTCTTGGCTTAGTTCAATTTATCAAAGTATAGACTAAACCAGCGGTTCTCAGTTCTCATACTGTGGTACGCGTATCACTGGTGGTACTGCTTCTTAAGGCACAGTTTAAATACAGGGTTAACTATGACTAAGTGCAAAAATTTTAACCACGTGCTAAGGAAGGATTAAAAGACAATACAAAAATTATTCCAGAATTTTTTCCGATATTTAAAAAATGGGGCAAAATACTCTTTTCCTACGGAAAGTCGGCGCCTATGATAACATCGACTGAGATGGCTTAGATCCATAGATAAAGCTTACATTTGTCAACAATATCTACTACCATGTGTTAGGTTTTTTCGCAGCATTTCTAAATGCAGAAACGACAAAATTTAACATTATTATTAATAATAATACTTGATAGGTAGGTAACAATTAATCCAGTTAACTCCACTATTTTGCATTCGTTTTCATTATTTCGTTACAAGCTGGCAAAACTACAACATTTTCATTTATTATAACCACTCACTACAGATAAAACACACTTCCTGTAGGTACAGCTAGATAAAATACCTATTTATTATAATAAAATTCAACGAAAGGAATAGATAATAGAAAACTTGCACCCGTGGCAGTCTTGTCCCATAACCTAGAAAACCAAACTGGCGAACTATTGTGGGAAAATATCTGGACCAAACATAAATTTCTTTATTTAATAACTAAAACGTTTAAAAATTAAAAAGACACTAAAAATTGAAGAAGAACACGAAACTACAAAGTAAATACATGGCAAACACAGGAATTAAATTATGACTTGACTGGAAATTTTACGGTCGAGTTGATAGTTGCCTACGTTACCTACTCTGATTCTATAAACCTGTGGTGGACAAGTCGCATAGGCGGCGTTAAATAAGGTTTTAATATAATTCCGAAAAAAAAATGCTTTATAAATAAGTTTGGAATTTTTTTCGAAGGGTGATTCCGTTAATTCTTAATTTTCTCTTAAGTAAACTGTTCCACCACTTATGTTACGTGATCACACCCGACACGGTTTTGTGCCTGAAGCCCTAAATCAACTTGACAGGTGCGTTACGAGGGTTATTAACAAGATCTACATCACATTAACTACGACTCATAAAATACGAGGGAATGTAGCACATATTAAAATTTCTATTAATACAAATTTTAACACTGTGATAATAAATGCATATTAGAATACCTTAATACATATAGGACGTCCCCAGTTCGGATTGCCTATATCTAAAATGGATAAAAAATTTCGAAAGCCGTTCGTGTCGAAAGGAATAATTCTTTGTTAATTTGATTGCCCTAAAGTTACATTGATATGATATAGCAATGAGAATTCTAGCATACTTTGGTAACATATCATCTTGAACTAGTACCACTCTCTGGTTATTGCCAATGATTGCAGTCTTCCAGAATGTCTTCAATATAACCCTAAAATCGTCTCCAAGGTTGCTACTGCTTATTCTGAAGTTGCCAGAGTCAGTTAGATACTGCTATACCAGATACTTCAAATGAAATGTCGATGTGCTCCAGGCGCAATTGATGATGTTGCATGCGTTGCCTCGCATAGATAAACAATCTGGCTGCTTCCAATCAATTTGGCACAGCGTATAATTGCATGCATCACAAAATTCTGATACAAATTACAGAGGTACTTATCATTTTGAACTAGTACCACTCTCTGGTTATTGCCAACGACTAAAGTGTTCCAGAACGCCTTCAGCATAATCTTAAAGACGTCTCCATGGTTGCTACTGCCCACTCTGAAGTTACCAGAGTCAGTTTGAACTTCCATACTGCCATGCTATATACTTATATCCTGCAAACGCACTAATTAAAACCGTGTTTCTATCTAATGTAACCAACCGCCTCCTTTGATACATCATTCCTCACGCAAACAAATGAAATGTTGATGGACTCCAGGCGCACTTGGTCGACCTACGTCCGTTAAATGCAATCTATAAACAATCTGGCTCTTTGCAAGTAATTTGGCACATTGTATAATCGCATTCATTAGATAAAATGCCGATATAAATTACAGAGGTACGTCTACCTATCATCTCTAGTACACCTCTCTGGTTATTGCCAACGACTACACTCTTCCAGAACATCTTAACCGTAACGTAACCTTAAAAACGTCTCCATGGTTACTACTGCTCACTCTAAAGTTACCAGAGGTAGTTAGAACCCCCATACTGCTCTCCTACATACTTACATCCTGCACTAATACTTCTATACCGTGTTTCTATCCAATGTTACCAGCGGCCTCCTTTGATCCATCATTCCTCAAGTAAACAAATGAAATATTGATGGACTCCAGGCGCACTGGATCGACCTACGCCCGTTGAATGCGTTGCCCCACATAGATAAACAATCTGGTTCCTTGCAAGTAATTTGGCACATCGTATAATCGCATCCATCAGACAAAATGCCGATATAAATTACAGAGGTCTGCCCTGAATTTTAACGAGTGATTGATCCGCTTACCGCCTGGGGAATTATTGACTTTCGGAGCAGTTCGGCGTGTCTCTTTCCAGCCGCCAGTGTGTTTATTGCTCCCGATAACGGCCAGCTTTGATAGGACGGCAACGTACGTAGCGAGGAAAAGTTAGTCCAATAATTACGAAGTCTGAACCGGGATGAAAAATAGCAGATTGGAAAAATAACTCCTCGTTAGGCTCGAAGGTGATCGAAAGTGTTGTCGAAACGTCGGCTCGATAGGGAAGTAAAATTATGAATTCGATGCTGTTGTTTCCATAAGTGGTTTTTCGTGCTGTAGCAAAGATGTTCCTTTTTACTTACGAATAAGCCGATTTATCGAATAACATCGTAATTGACGCGCTTTCAATGGAAATCACGTATTTCTCATATCATTCCTGATTCAAACTAAGGACAAGGCAATCGACACGCCATTTCGTTCAAATAAATACTTATCGGAGATAAAAAATAAACAGAACCCAAAGTCTTTCCTATCTTGGAAAACGAGAAATAAATCCTTGGGAAATGTCCTGTTCAATTGTAATAACAACGTATATATCGTTTTTGCAGAACAACTTGGTCTGGATATCGAATGGCTACAAACGTTCTTTGAATTTTTAATAAAACCAACTCTGAAATCTCCATAGTAAGTCAGTCAGTGTTTTACGAATGAGACAACGAGGTAAGAAGAGAAAGGCTAGGTTTTCTAATTTAAAATGTACATAGAAAGGATTCGTAAGAAACTAGTGGTTTTAAAAAATTATGTGATTTGTAATCAAAGTTGACGTTTAATTGACAATTTTTAGGTTATGTTTTTGACAAATATGACAGAAGTTGAAAGTATAGACACCACTGTTCAATTTGAGATGGTTGCTGCTATAATTCGACAAAAAAAATAAATCGAGAAAAAAATTAAATTGTGTAGAGGTATCTCAAATGCGTATTGTTTAGTTCGAAATCATTTTAAGCTAAAAAGCAACGACCCATGTAAAAAAATTACTCACCAATCGTAAATAAATCTTCCCGAGACGGGAGTAGTAAATAAAAATACTTGTAATTTGTGTTTTTTCAGATACCCATCACAATAACTCGAAAACTACACGAGCTACGAACGGTTTTTATAATTCCAAAAAAAAATTTTTCGCTTTATAAATAAGTTTGGAATTTTTTTTGAAAGGTGATTCCGTTAATTCTTAATTTTCTCTATCCCCTCTTAGTCATAGTCAACCCTATGTACACACACCGTCAAAAGCCTTGAACCCCTCATTCGTGTTAAAGAAATCTTTTTGTCAGAAAAAGTATATTGTTTTCTGAATCTTTTTTTATCTGTGAAAAGAATATGTTCGATAAAGTGAGTACTTAGAAAATTAAAAACCAGCAAATGTGTAACATTTTTGACAAAATTTATTAAATCAAAAAAAGTAACAAAGCGAGTTCTCTAATTGAGTATGTACTAGTCGGTGCGACCGTCCACCACATTCCAATAGCATATTGACACGTCTGTGCATTGAGACAATCAAGCGATTAACGATCTCTTGCGGAATATTGATCCACTCCTCTTATTCCGCCACGACTAACTCATCTGCTGTCTGAAGTGGAGGAATATAATTATGAATGGCTCTAGCAACAAAATCCAACATAATTTCAATAAGATTCATGTCAGGAGAGTTGGCTCGGCAATCTAATCTATTGATGTGTCGTGCTTCGAGTGTCTCTTGAACCCTTCTTGCGCTATGTGCTCGAGCGTTGTCGTAGGGGGTAGATAATGAGCGTAATAACTTGTTCGATGTAAATTTGACTGGCCATATTCTATGGGATGCGAATTAATGGGGTGTGGCGGTTGAACATTATTCCACTCCAAAACATTACGGTAGCCCTTCATACAGAGCAACTTCACGGGAAAAATGAAGTCGCTGTTGACGACCTGGTTATCTCCAAACTCTTTGTCGACTGTTATCAGTAATCACCCCAATTCTGGTTTCGTCTGTAAATAAGACCCACCTCCACTGGCGTAAAAACCAACCTCTATGCTCTCACGTCCACTGGAGACGGGCAGCACGATGCCTTGGATGTGGAGTGGGGACCCGTAATGGTCTTCTAGCACGTAAATTTACGTTGTGGAATCGTCTTCAAATAGTAGGTGTCGATATAACACGGCGAAACGTACCTTGAAAGAGAGCTCTGAAAGCTGAAGTTGAAGATGTGCATATTGCACCAAATACCGATTCTCCCTTTCATTAGATACTCAAGGACGTCCACTACGTGGTCTGTTTTCCACTGTATCAAATTCTTCATATCTGTGTATTATTCGTACAACAGATGATATAGGAATGCCCAACATGTTCGATTTTGATGATTAGAATGTCCTGCATCATGTAAAGCAGTCATTCTTGCTGGGGTAAACGCAGAAATTTCACGTCCTGGCATTATAATGTACAAAAATTCAAAGGAGCACTTGGTTGAATACACTGCCAAATTGACCAGATTTGTAAAAACATTGGTAATAAAGTAAAGGTTCATGGTCTGCAATTTTTTATTGTCTTTTTTGTTCCCTAAGTGCATGTATTTTTTTACCACATTAAGAGAGTTCACTAGGTTTAATTAAATCATTTTATATACAGTGGGTCCAAGACTTTTGACGTTGTGTGTATTTGATTAATTAAATTTTTTATCTTTGGTATGCAATTAGTAAGACAGCTTTTTATCAAGAAATAATTTACATATAATTGGTACGTTATGATTCCGGAAAAATGTGATATTGTGCATTTAACCGACTAGAACTGGTATTTGATGGTAGCCAAATAATTTGTGAAATAGTTTTCAATCCACTAATTACCGATTAAAATCCCGAAATAGGAAATATATTTTATAGCGAATTAATTAAATCCGTTTAAATTTTATAATATAAATATAAATTTCCTGTTACAATACGATTACCTTAAGCAGATTTCATTTCCTATCATTATAAATTAACTGTGACTGAATAGTAAATAGGGCAAAAAGGGGATCTAAATATTAATTCTCACTCACTCACAGATAACTCTACCTCACGTCTTCATCGCATTTTGACGTCGAGGGGCTCCTAATATCTGTTTATAAGCTCTCGGAAAGTCAGGGATGGATTTTATTACGATAAAAACGGGGTTATACATTATTTTTATGAGTATAGGTTTCTCTACCTTGAAATATTGGATATGGAGCTATCTTTCCTTGTTTGCGACAACACGCTATAGTCTGGGAGAGCCGAAAAATAACGATGAGTTTAATGGGTACTGAATTTTTACACAGTTGGAAATACTCCGCATTAGGCGCAAGTATCATGTCAATTCTGGAGTGCCTCGGAGTTCCAACTGAGGACCATTACTGTTTTTATTATTAATTAATTACTTTCGTATTGTTTGTGCACATTCAAAATGTTTACTTTATGTGTCGACATAAAATTTTATTTAAAAAAATAAAACGATTCGAAATTGTGTGGTACTACAGAGAGATATAGATAGTACTGTTCATTGCCAGTAATAAATTGCATTTCAACTTGAAGAAATGCCTTTTATCGGAAAAAAATCAATTTTGTTTGACTACAGTATAAACGCTAACTTATACTACTAAAAGGTATTTAATACTAACAAGAACTTGGTATTAAAGACCTTGAGCTGAGATATAGTTTATTGTCATCATCATCATCATTATCATCAGCAGTCTCATCATAGAATCAGCATGGTCATCATGAACACCGTCATCAACATTATTATCATTATCATTTACTTTTATCCTGAAAATTAAATTAATAATGTACCTTTTTAAAACTGAATCGTACCCTAAGCAATTAACCCAAATCCAACGTTATTATAACAATAACAATAATAATAATAATAATAATAATAATAAATAGCTTTATTGTCTAACAGTGAGATACCATTTACAAGACAATGTCAAATACACAAAATAGATAACAATTTATTAAGAAACAACAATATGTATCAAAACTAATTCCCAACCCCCAATTATTCCCTTACCAAAAACCCTATCTAGTAAATACCAAAAACAAATATACTAATAATCCAATAAATAACTGAGCTTAACTCTAGCTAAAAAATTATTTAACAATATTTAAGTTAAACAAACAATATTCTTTTTAATGATTTAGAAAAAGACAAAATAGACTGATTAAAAATATCAACTGAATTACACACATCATTAAATTCCTTGCACATAAGGTAGATAGGTGATTTCAACATTAAATTAGTATTAGCATGTGGTACGTAAAACAATGAATTTTGCCTAGCGTTAATCCTTGGAAGAAAAAAATCTAAATGCTCTAAAAGATAGCTGCAATCAGTTATTCCATTGCATAATTTATATAAAAACATAAGTGACAGATACTTCCTTCTGGAAATCAGAGTCGGTAAATTAAATCGTTGAAGCAAACTTACATGATCACATCCTTGTTGAGGATAGAAGCCATCAGCCTTAAAGACATATATTTAGCAAACTTACGTTGAACATTCTCGATTTCCTGAACATGTATTGCATAAAAAGGGTTCCATACATTACAGACATATTCCAGTGTAGATCTAATGTAACAAAAATATAATAGTTTTATCGTGTCAAGATTTCTAAAGTTGGTACAAGAACGATAAATAAAACCGAGAAGTTTAGAAGCACGAGCAGTAAGATTGGTAATATGAGAAATAAAAGAAAGCTTCGAGTCGAAGGTGATGCCAAGATCTTTGATAATATTAGATCGACTAAGAACAGTGGAACTAATTTTGTATTCAAATAAAAAATAATTAATTTTTCGGGTAAAAGTAACAACACTGCATTTGCCTATATTTAACGGAAGTTTATTATTTAAACACCAATCATCTAATGCTTGTAAATCTCTTTGAAGTAAATAACAATCGTTAATATTATTTATTACTTTAAATATTTTAAGGTCATCCGCAAATAATAATGCCCTACTAGAAATGATAGAAACAATATCATTAATAAAAATGGAAAAAAGTAAAGGAGCAAGATTACTACCTTGCGGAGCACCACTAGTAACTTCAAATATATCAGATTTAAAACCATTAAGTTCAACAAATTGAGTTCTACCACGAAGATATGAGTTGAATAAAGACACTAACTTACTATCAAATCCAAAGTTTTCCAACTTTTTCCGTAAGATATTGTGATCTAAACGATCAAAGGCCTTAGAGAAGTCCGTGTATACAGTGTCAACCTGTTTGTGATTATCCAATTCATTAGTGACATATTGAGTAAAGCATGTAAGATTAGTGACCGTACTACGCCCACTAAAAAATCCATGTTGGCATGGGGTGATTAAATGTTTTATTTGAGGGAACAACTTCGAATACACAGACATCTCAAATACCTTTGCAAACCCAGATACTTGACAAACTGGTCTGTAATTTTCAACTGAATGTACATCTCCCTTTTTGAAAATAGGAGTAACTTTCGAAGATTTCCATAAGTCTGGAAATACGCTAAATTTTAGACATAGATTAAAAATATGTAATAGAGGTTTTTTAAATATGTCTGCACAGTCCCTGATTAAAAAACTAGGGATTTGATCGGGACCTTGGTTAAATCTTGGTTTTAGTTTTTTTAATGAATTAATAATATCTTCTTCTTGCAAGTGATTAATAGAGATAGATATGTTATTGATTGAACTATCGGATACGTTATTATCTAAGGAAGGAATGAGATAAACAGATTGAAAAAAATTAGCAAAAAGTTGAACAATTTCCTGAGTGTCATTCGTAACAATACCATTATGTAAGATCGAATTTACAGAATTAAAGCCATTTTTTCGATCTGACAAAGGACCAAAACTGTTTAGGATCTGAAATGATAATATTTTCAGTATGAACTATATAATTCTGATATGCAGTTTTATATCTCTTTTATTGTGGCTCTTATACTTTTAAATTCACGCAATATGCTCACATTACTTCGATCAGATTTCAATTTGTTAAATATACGATTTTTCTTTTTTATTTTTTAATTAAATCTGAAGTGTACCAAACAGGAAACTGCCGTTTACGATAAACTGACAATGGAACATGCTTATAAATGGTTGAATATAATATGTCATAAAATAAGTTACATGCCTCCTTAACTGTTTGAATTTCAATAACTGCAGACCAATCAATATGCAAGAATTCATTGTACAGTTTATATAAATCAGCTTTTCTAAAATTCAACCTCTGATTATGAATATTGACATAGGAATTAACAATTTCATGTTTAAATTCAAATTCTACGACACAGCTTGGATGGTTTCTATCCTCAACAGCAACCAAAGAAGCCGCTTCAACGACTTTGCTTGGAAAGTTAGATAACACAAAGTCTAAAATACGGTTATTATGATTATATAATTTGTTATACTGAGTTAAATTGAAAAAATTGCAAAAATTGTTATAGTTTGACACTTTAGTATGAGAAGTATTTAGCTCACCTGTGATTGTGTATGCTTCAGGCATGTTGAAATCACCCACTATCAAAATTTTACCATTATGAATGTAATTTAAAGATTCGAAAATTTCAAAGAAATAATGATATTCAGCAGCAGATAAATTAGGAGTAATATAAACAACAAATAAATAAACTACAACATTCTGTAAAAATATTTTACAACCAACAATGTCAATTTTCGGCATAGTATTAAAAATATTCAAGTCCAGCTGAGCACACTTAAAACATTTGGAAATTGCTACTAAGACTCCACCTCCTCTGACACGTAATAGAGCATTTAAGTCCCTATTAGAACGAAATACTAAATAGTTGTCATCAAATAACTCAGAGTTTTTAACATCATCCTGTAACCAAGTCTCAGTAATTGCTACAATAGGATAATCCATAGCTATGACCGATGTAAAGAAGTCTTGACATTTCGTATTTAAACCCCGAACGTTCTGATAAAATAAATTTAAAAAATTGAGATTGTTAGTCACGAAAATTATTATGGGTGGGGTCCTCTGCGGCGTTATTAATTGTAAATTCTTCCAATTGCAATAAATCATTTTCTGAATTAATTATTATTGCTTTTGAGTTAGTGGGATGTTGCAAGAAAATTTTCCCATTTCTTGACCAACATCGTGTTCTTAATTTTTTAGACATATCACGCGTTTTACTGAAGAGATGACTAACAGCTGAAGCAAGATGTTCATGTAAGAATATTTGGGTATTAATGCCCACAAACCCAATTTCATTTGCTTTGACGCCTTTGCGTTGTTTGATACCCATGAGTGCACGATTCTTGATTTCTTTGTTAAAAAATTTGACTAAGATAGACCTAGGCTTTCTTGGGTCGTATTTTGGCAGTCTATAACATTCTTCTATTACATTAGCTTCCTGAATACCCAGACAACTCAAAATATTATAGATAATTTCTGTGAGATTTTCGTTATTAATTTCAGGAATCCCGTTAACGATTACATTATTTGACCTAAGTCTCTGCTCTAGATTAGTAACTTGACGTTCTAGTTTAAGTATGGCTTCCTCATTTTGAGAAGCTTTTACACGTATAGGATTTATTTCATTCATCTGCTCCTCCAGTTGTTTAATTCGTTGTGAAAAATCATCAAACTTATTATTTAATGTAGTTATGGCAGCATTTTGCTGTTCTTTGAATTGCGACATATCATTCTGAATAGACGTTAATTTATTCATCAATGCGTTAAATTCGCTTTCTCCGAATGTAAATGATTCTTTATGTTCACAGCAATAACACCTCCAATATGCATCAGCTGAAACAGTTGCTTGAAGACACTCCGTATGAGCCATTTTTTTACATCCTGAGCATTGAACTTTTGGCACTTGTCTGCTTAATATCTTTTTACATACGAGGCACAATTCATTAACCATGATTATATTCTAATCGTAAACAAAAAAAAATACCACAAGAAATCCCACAGCAAAAACGTGGCAGATATCAGCCAAGAGAGAGTTAAAAATCACAATAAATCGACGGATTATTACTTTAATTAAGAAATAATCAAATTAACTTTAGACCAATTGATTTTTAATCAATGTCACTTAATACATGCACTAAACTATAATAGCAATATTGATGGTCACAATGTAACAGTGAAAAATAAGCCTTTTAAAGGGAACAATTCAGAGTTGAACTTCTCTGTATGAACTACTACTACTCAATACGACAAATCTAAATGATAAACCATGTTTTGCTCAATTGTTTCATTGACGTCCTCTATTGCATCTGCTCTGTGTTCCAATTTTTAATGATATACCGTGTATATTGCAAAATTTAAACGTTCGAAGTAGGCGAGTTCGCTGAAAAGGGTTTGACCTTTCTCTCAGGCCTTCGACCTACACTACGCTGGTTAGTAAGTACGTTATAATTTGAAAATATACAGATTTTACAAAATTACGTTAATACATCATTCCTGTCGTCGTATCGTCATCATATTGTCGATCAGTGGTCGCGCGATTTAAGACGTCAGTACTTCAATTGATGTGGCAAGACCAGTGTGGGTTCAAGACCCCCAGCCGGTAGACCGTATATCAGCTATATTCGTAGAGAGAATTGACTACCTTTCTGCGGGTATGGTAGGGTGTAAAATATTGACTTAGATCAATGTGAGAGATTGATACCGGTCGATATTTGACTACCCCTCTAATTAATGAGGTTTTCCAGGTTTCTCTCGTTCCTGCAATGAATGGTGGTTAGGGTCTATCAACGTAAGTCGCTTCTGGGCGCAAATACGGTCTACATAATAATAATGTTCCGCCTCGTGTCTCGCACAAGTCTTTGGTAATTTTCGTGATTAAAATTATTGGTAGAGATATTATTATTATTATCATCATCATCATTATCATCGTCATTATTGTCATAAAAATAAATAATAAATCTTAAAAACCTCTACTTACATCTACTCATTATAGGGCATATAGAAACATATTGCAAACTTTAACCGTAAACTAGCAAGGTAGGTAGGTAGGTAGGGCCTTCAACCCTAGAACTGTTCTATGTTGGTTAGTAAGTAGATTATAATTTAAATATATAAACCTTATACAGAGCTATATCAATACGTCATTCTTATTGTCGTCGCCGTCATTATCATCATCATCATCATCATCATCATCATCATCATCATCATCATCATCATCATCATCATCATCATCATCATCATCATCATCATCATCATCATCATCATCATCATCATCATCATCATCATCATCATCATCATCATCATCATCATCATCATCATCATCATCATCATCATCATCATCATCATCATCATCACCACCATCATCATCATCAGCGTAACTATCACCATCATTATCATTATCATCATCATAATTATCATCGTCATTATTCTTCAGTGGTTGCCATCATCGGCATAAAGGTATAAAAAGTTCTTGCCAAGGACTTTTGTCTTGAAAATTAAATTAATTATTCACCCCTTTAAAATTCAATCGTACCCAAATAACCAATCCAAATTCAACGTTATTACAGCAACAACGATAAACCAAATCAGTAATTGAAAAAAAATCGAATTACCCGCCCACGAATCTGGCTAGTTGCCTGTAAAAATAATTTTCCAACTCCTTATCTGATATCCACTACACATTACGATATAATTCGTAAATTGTTTTTTTTCCAACGGGCGATGTTATTAATTACGTTTTATCGTCGTCGTTTGTTTGGTGATTACTATCCTGGGACGTATTCAAAGTAAATTTGATGGGAAGATAGCCGCAATTTGTCATCTACCGAATAAATTAATCATTTTTTCGATGTGTATGTGCAGGCCGTGCGCCTTTGTGTGTTCTGTGTGTATGTTTCCTGTAATTAATGTAGACAAACGCAATTAATTACGAAAAACGAGACAGCAATTCTTTCTGGAAACTAGAGGCGTGGTCTCCTGGAAGAATACCGATAGCGGTCGTAAATGGAAAGGGTTAGGGATGGAATTCGGCGGGGGATTACTGCGTTTCATTTGGCAATATACAGAGAAAAACATCCCCAACAGTTATAGATCAATTTCTTGCTATTGTTCAATGAACTAAATAGTACACGTTTTTTTCTGTGTTACTAGTTTAAAAGTCATAAGAAATATCGTCCTAAAGGGTCTCAAAAGAAATACCACCTAAAAACATAATAGCAGGGGATGGATGAACTAGTCATTGGAAAATATTTGTCATTACTCAATACGAGCGTCAAACGTATAACGTTTGTTCTTACAAAATATTTTCTCATTCAGAAAAGGTTGATATGTTGCTGATTTACGGCGTGTCACAAAGAAATTCGAGAAGAGCTGTAGAGTTATATTGAGAAAGGTATCCAGAACGCCTCATTCCTGATCATAGAACCTTTATAAGATTGGAGGCGACCTTGCAACGAAATGAATAATTGACGGAAAGGTAAGAAACAACGTTAATATAGGTAAACTGTTACAGTATTTCGGACAAAATTCACGAATGTTTATACGGCAGGCTAGCCGAGAATTGAATTTGGATAAATCAACCTTTCAACGAATTTTGAAGACCAATGTCATCATCGACTTCTGTTTTTTTTCCTAATTTGTGTTCACAGAAAGGGGCACAGTAATAATGAAGTAAATAATGTGCAATCTCTTATAAACATATTATACGCTTAATAGTAATAGTGTTATATTATCTATTAGTCATTGTCCACAATTTCGACCGCTGACTATATAAAATTCACTGAACTCTGAACTTTTTCTTTGATATCCTATATCTTTTGGACTAAGGAAAATTTGGCCAAATCGCATTATTTCATCATTTAAATATCCCATTAATTCTGTATAAAAGACGTCTAGGCGAATTGACATGTAGCAATTATATTTTTTCTATATAGCATAAATACCCAATTATAATAAAAACGTATTTGACTTATCCCGTAACGATCGTACTGTGCAAAAAACGGACCGACACGAATAATTTCATTTCTCTAACTAATCCTTCTATATTATCCAATTTTTTTAACGGTTCTCGCCTCCCCAATTTCCGAGTAGTAAATCTCGAACGGAATCCCAGTTGTCTCACGTAAAACGGAGTTTTACCGAACCGGCGGAAAACACGAAATCAAAAGTGACAACTGTCAAATTCCAAAGCGAGCGAAAATTTGCGTCCCGGCAAAAGAACCCTTCCACGATGCTCCCTCGACGTGTTAGTCGTTCGCCGGGAAATTATTTATCATCTACTTAAGGGAGAACGTTCGGCGGGGAGAAGAAGGTGCTTAAAGTTGGGCGTTTCCGTAAATGAAACAAAAACGAAATCATTTTTGACAATTATTAATCCAGCTATTTAATAGTTATTTATAGTACAAGTGGGATATAGGCATATTATACATGAGTAAGACATTTGCACGTGTAATTTCACGAATGTAATAAAAAATCACGTGTACTATATCAAATTTTATCTAGAACTGCAAATAATATTTATCTGCATCTACCTTAAATTGAGAAAAATCCAAAATCAGATCTAGTTTGTAAGTTTTGATTTAAAATCAAGAGACCAATGCATTGCTATGGTAACCTGTCAAACCTCCTGTCAAACTTGTTAGGTATAAACAAAACTGAGTTTTCTTTTTTACATTTTCTTGCTTTTACCAGATAAATCGAGAACTAAGTACGAACAATTTTATAAACGATTCACTGATTGGTGTGCATCTAAGAATATAAAATATTAAGCAAAAGAATAGGTATTATTAGCATTTTTTGAAGAATTATCCAAGAAGCACAAAGCATCTAGTCTTTGGGCATTCTATTCTATGCTGCGGTCTACAATCTGTATGAGGCAAAATATTGACATCAGTAAATTCAACAGTTTAATTGTTTTTCTGAAAAAGCAATCAGTGGGATACAAACAAAAAAAGTCAAGATTATTAACGAAGGAGGTTTCAAATTTTTTACAAGATGCCGATGACACACAATTCTTGCTAACAAAGAATACCAAGAAAATGTTTGCTACTTGAAATTCATAAATGTATAATTTGCTTTAATTATTGGACTTGAAGGTGCATGCAGAGTGGACGAGTTAACTAATTTGCTGTAACGTAAAAAATTAAGAAAACATTTTTCATATCTTCATACCAGATACGAAAACCAAAGTTTTCCGAGAATTTTGTATAACTGCCGGGGAAATCGAAAACGTGAATATGGTCCTAGTAAGACCTCGCCCTGCGTCCTAGTCATGCCGATCCTGGAGGACTTTTTGTTGGTTAGAGTAAGAGTTGTTAGAGTAAATGTATGAAACTTCCGGTTGGTATAAATACTTTTAGTGTAATGCCAAAGAAGATTGCTTTTTTTTCTCAATTTATCACAGTCTCAACAATATACAGGGAACTGTTTTCGACGATCATCTACTTCATTTCTGCTCAACACTGGAGCAAACATTCTAAATATAAAACGACATGGTGGATGGAAGTCCTGAAGTCCTTGACGGCTATATTGATACGTCTCTTGAAAACAAGAAAAATATCGTTACAAAAGTTCATGGAGGAGAGATTGCCCTCATTGAAGCTACTTCAAGGGCTTACAAAGAAAATTTAATCATTGTTAATACAAATACAGCCCAGCTGCATTCATCTGGTATTAATCTTACAAGTTTTATCATTAATATTTATAACAAATAATTCAATTTAATTTAAATTAAAATGTCAAATTGATAAACCTGTTGGTTCTTAATAAAAATAACAATTCAGCAGTGATCTCTCTTTTTAAATATTTCGCTAGTAGGGTAATATGTCACAGTACACCACTAGTGGTGTAATGACCTTCATTATTTGACTGAAACAGTGCTAAATAAATGCTGTAATGAGTCTCTTCTAAAGCAGTTATAGATAAAATTAATTTGTTCGGGTGTTATTTTTTGGAACAGGTCTCTGAGAATAACAGCATGCCACTTAAATAAGTATATCTTATTTCTTAGTGTACAGAGGATTTATACAGGATGATTAACTAAATAAATTCACTAAGTAAATTAATCATCTCTTTGCTTTCTTGAATAAGTAATGGATTTTATTTCACTATCTATGTAATGAAATGTGAAGGGTTTATTTTGATCCGTCAGAGTTTTGTAATTTCAATATTAAATACTTTTTATGTTTAAACTTAATCTGTTGATTGCATACTTTTAAAAAATAATGTATAGCATTAATTATATATTACAATAAGCAGGAATGGTACTACTATAGGAAAATATTTACATTTGGCAACGTCGCCGAGTTGAATTGCTGCCAGCGGTCAGTGACAGTCTGAAAATGGGGTTTAAATAATGATTTAAAAATATTTTTCCCACGTCAATATGCATTCAATTTTTTTCAAACCGCGTCGATTCGTGTTATGCTCATTTTTCCCTATGTTCTTTCAAAATTAAGGACATTATGACCGAATCACCCTGTATCATCATATGACGATAGATATCTAATAAATAAACTAGTGTTATCTACTTCATTCAACAAGCAGTACCGTAAAGTTAGAAGAACTATAAACACGATCCTACTAGCATCTTGTAGAAGGATAGCCCGCTATTCCCTTTCTTTTTCCTCGAGGAATTCCGTTCCTTATCTATTACACCGGAGGACGTAAAACGGAATGTTTGAATGTCCCTAAATGCTACTATTTTTTATTTGATGGTTCTCTTCCGTTCTCTTTGATATCATTTTCATTGTTGGAACGTAATAATGTACTGCCTATACTTTTAAAGTTTATTGTGCTATGCGCCCCACAAAAGAGGAAACTCTTCTATTATTCGTAGGTACTTCAATTACCGGAAATCGCTACAGTGGTTTGATTGTTTCTTCTTTTTACAGTTACGACGGTGATATCGTTAAGGGGATTTGTTTCAGGGAAATGTACTCAATCTGTGAAAAGAAACGGAAAACATAAAACTGAACAAAGGTTGAAGAAATTTGATGTGTCGTATTTAAAGTAGTTTAGGGGATACGGTTGTCATTGTTCAGCAGTTATTTAGCAGATTTTGTGGTCAGTTGGCTGTTCTGTGCGTTTAACAATTATATTATTTATGAGTTATACAAGGTGATTCTAAAAATATTTTAACTTCATTTTTTAAACCCTCAAAATAAGGGGGATAGCCCATATAAACATATATTCTTCGTTTTTGATATACCCAGTTTGTCCAGAGGCGGGTAAAGCAAGGGGAGTAGTGCTTAAAAAATACTTTGTTGTGTACATTTTTTGATAATTTCGTAGCAAGAATGAAACCTCTAATTGGTATATGGGTATTTTTATTGGTGCGGATGGTCAATAGAACCGTTTATTTATGATGTTCAATGCTAAGAAAATTTTTAACTTTGACAACATCGCTTCAAGCCGATACCCAGTTGATTGGAGAGCTGTCAATGAATCGAGGCCTTTAGCGATAAGTAATAGTCTGAAAAGAAGCTTAAATAATGATTTTATATATCTTGCAAGTCGTTACAATAATTTTAGGTATTTTAATAACTTCAATATTTTCTAAAGGTTGCGTTCCTGTTAGCAAATGTCTTGATTTCTTAAACCATTTTTATTACATACGGCTGCCCTCTGTTTTGACGAATGCGCTCCTGCACACTTAAAAGTGTTAAGGTTAATTTCCCTAATTTTCAGAATGTGTATCAAGAAACATTTCCTAAGAACTGAAAGAGCATTGCTTAGGTAAGTTTATAATAATATCTGAATTAACCTACACACAAAGGTTTAAATAAAATCTACGTTTAAATTTGACTCTTCGCTTTTACAAAGTAGAAAAACCATGTTTATGAAGTTCTAGGTAAGTAACAGAGCCACTTTGGCTTTTATTGGTAACATCATTTAAATAATCCATTCATTCCTAATATAAAAATATAGAAATATTTGTTATAAAAGGATTGTTTTTCTTGTACACTTCAATTATTGTAGAAAGGCACGGTTAAAATAAAAAATATTAAAAATTAAATATTGTAACATTTGGTTTGTTTCAATCGACTCACAATCAAATATTCTCACCTCCTAATATTATTGTAACGACTTTCAAGACACCCTGTATATTATATTTTTTTCAGGATAAATATGCTTTTAAATTTTTTTTAACGGGTATTTTTTTATCTTCTTTTAAAATTAATGACATTATGACGGAATTACCCTGTATACTACCATTTCCTATATTCATGTACTGGTCGTCGTTAACGTGACCGCCCTTTGTATATAGTTTTAGTGGCTTATTTCAAGATTTTAACATTTTATGTGCCGTTTAAAATAGATTAAGACATTATTCCTACCCTTCTGCAATAAACTTCCCCTAGGAAATACTTTCATCAACAAAAACCCCTTAAATTTGATTAAACCTAACACACCTTATTAAATTTCCAGCGGGATAATGGCCGAGGATTGTTATTTTAACGGTGCTCCGTACCCCACAATGGAATGACAAAAATGTACATTATTACCATCGATAAATCATGTCCCATTGTCAAGGAAGCAATTCTGATAAAAGCCTCCTTTTTAATATGGTTAAGTTGCCTCCTTTACACAATAACTGTAATAAGAAAGTCCTTATATTTTATTAAGTCGGAGCGAAGTTAGTTCCGCTAAGTTGATGTATATTTTTTATCAGAGAGGTACAATTTAGATACAGGTAACATTTCAGTGATGGCTTTATCGTTTTTGTTTTCTGGACAAACTTCTCTTATTTCACGATTTATTTACATTTTAAACATTCTTTCACTTCGAAAACTAAGAAACAATTTATTCGGATTTCACAATTTATGAATGGAATTCATAGAAAAGAAGTACTGTTCCACGTATTATCAAGTTTTATTACGAAGATATAGTAATGTCATTGATACAAACTGAGGAATAATAAAAGCCCGAACACATAACTTTGAGGCACATCTCATTCAATGGTATCTTAACATTGTCATGTGCAATGATGATGACACTTTTTAAAATGAATTTTGCGATTTCTTTTCAACTGCTTTTCAACGTATTTGTAATGAAACCTACTTTCAACTTTTAACATTAGTAATTAGTTGTTTCACTTACCAATAGAGAAATATACTAAAGCAGCAAAAACTCTATAGCGTAAGTCTATATTTTCACAGGGGCTGGGACATCATTTCAGAATTATGGCACAGGGTGTGTCATCTTGCTGGAACATTTATAATCTTATACTTATAATACATATAAAGGAAGATCAGAAACACTTCAGAAATAAGGCTTCCAACAATAAGAACAAAGCTAGCAAATGTTGAAGCTGTCAAAATGTTGATTTTTGTTTTATGTCAAAAACAAGATTTGTTTGACAAATTATGCAATCATATATACTTTCTATAAGTATTCAAAAAGAAAAGGTGTAGTTATGCAACCATATATACTTTATTTCAATGTACTAAAACTGTAGCTGTGTACTTGTTTACTAATTGATAGCCGTGTGGTCATACATTTATCAATATTATAATAAACCAAGGTGACTAATCAATGGAGACAAAAATAACAGTTCAGTTGTTTGTCATGTAAACAAAATTAATAGTAACATGTATCATTTACGAAATGTTGTAGACCATATCATCATTAATACTTTACACTTTTGTAATTTTATATCACCAAAAATACATGCATTGAATGATAACTAAGTTATTCATTGCAATTTCAAGAAGTTGCGTAACCAATACTAGTGCCTGTAGAAATTTTCTTCCGACGAAAAGCGATTTCCCGTATATTCTTATCCCTCTGTGCCAAATTTCTGCTCTAATATACTACAGACAAAGACATGATCTAAATAATTCTGACCATTTGTAGTGAGGACTTTTCAATCCACATAAAACTAAGCAAACAGTCAGTTCCAAATTCTGACAACCATGAAAATGTCAATTCTCATTGTAGACCAGAGGCAATGTTTGTACGTTCAAAACCTGTATATGCATATAGTAGAAATCAGAAAAAATAGCAGAAGTGAGCTTCCCTCTAACAATGCGCTCTTGTTCCAGTGGCTTGCTCCACAGTGACCGTGACCAAATGCCAGGCGGCGCTGCGCACGCTGCAGGCTTTCCCCTTCTTCAAGCCCACCTGCCTGTGTCGAGAGCCGCATGTGGATCCCGAATGCAACTCCTTCAGGGACTTCCTGTTCGATCATCCCTGTGTGTTTGTCATGAAGAAAGGTAAGTTCTCGGGGTAGTGAATTATTCAGGGGGAAGTTTAAAGATACAAGATGGTCCACGCGAGCATTTTTTAACATTAAAAATGCTTAAGATGTACCCTAGATCAAAACCCTAGATAAGATTTCCAAACCACATAAAATATCTAGCGGTTTTATTTTACCTATCTGTGATAACTACGTCCATTTCCAATGTTTAATTTTTGTAAATGTTCATCTGTTGATTGAAGAATAGGGATATTACATGATCTTTCAGAATACGCACAGAAAAATGCATTTTTTGAATTGTAATCTCTACGCTCTTTAAACTCTATTAGCACTCATATTTGAAAAAAACATTAACACCACCTTGTGTTTTAGTCTATTTGATGGAGAAGAATATGAACAAAGTTAAACCTAAGTACTTTTAGTGCTCAGGCAAAATGCGGATAATTTATTTCGAAGAAAGTAACACTGTTTTCCATTTTTTTAATTCCACGTTTTTCTCATCCTTCTACACATAGCATACTAATTTCTGTTGATATATTCATAGTCAGCAGTATACAGGGTGTTAAAAAAGAGTGAAAAGTATTTAAGGAGGTAATAGTATGAACCAAAGTAAGCAGAAAAGTCTCAATAAACATGGGTCCGCAAAGTAACGGTTACGGAGATATGAAATGTTTTATGTTTTTAGCCCCTTTTTTATTTTACAAAAAAACGTTGTGTATTTTCTTATAATAGTTGGTTGATTTTTAGTGAAATAAACAGTACGTATTTGACACTTGTTCTCAGTACACAAGTTTTCTTTCGCTATGGCTGGTTACTCTAACGCAGAATTAACAGACATGCATTTCATGTATGGTCGTGCTAATGGGAACGCCACCGAAGCGCTACGTCTTTATGTTGACGCTTATCCAAATCGCCAGATTCCTTCACAACGCATGTTTGGAAGAATTTACCAAAGATTGCGTGATGGTTCCTTGAGCAAACAGTGCCATTTATCCGAAAGACCAAGGTCGGTATCCACTCCTAGAGCAGAAGAAGAAATTCTAGCACTGATAGAGCAGAATCTAGGTACGAGTCTGCGGAGAATATCAGCCGAGGTAGGAATTAGTGGTCCTCTTGTTTGGAGAATCCTTCACGAGCAACTGCTTTATCCGTACCATGTGCAACGAGTACAGGCCATAAATCCAATAAATGATCATCAATCACGTTTGGTTTCTCGCCTCTGGTTTCTACGTCATGATGCTGAAGACCCTCGTTTTCTTGCAAACATTATTTTTACTGATGAGACCGAGTTCACAAGAAATGGAGTGTTTAATTTTCACAATACGCATATTTGGGCCCACAAAAATCCTCATGCTCTAATAGAATCTGGACATAAGGCACGTTTTTCATTAAACATTTGTATGGGTATTGTATGTGACAGGTTTCTAGGTCCTGTTCTAACCGATTAACAGGCGCTGCTTACCTCAAATTTCTGCAGAATACACTGTATAAGTTTTTGGAAGACATTCCTTTGAATCAGAGGCAACAAATGTGGTTCCAGCATGATGGTGCTCCAGCTCATTTTTCCATGGCCGTTAGAGAGCATTTACACCAAACTTTTCCACATAGATGTGTAGGAAGGGCCGACCTGTTTTATCGCCTCCAAGATCGCCTGATCTGACCTCTCTAGATTTCTTTGTTTGGGGTATTTGAAGACGTTAGTGTATGGTACTCCTGTAAATAGCCTTGAAGAGCTGCAGCTACGGATTAATCAAAAGTGTCAAGAAATCCAAACCAAGGAGGGTGTTTTCGAAAGAGTTCGAATATCGTTGCCTGCTTGGAAATGGACGGAGGGCACTTCGAACATCTTCTGTAACTTTGTTTTTTGTTTGTTAAAAGCTTCCTTTGTCGGTTTATTCCTAATAAAATAAAATGTTTGAAAAACGAATAGTGGCCCATATCTCCGCAACAGTTACTTTGCGGACCCATGTTTATTAAGACTTTTCTGCTGATTTTGGTTCATACTATTACCTTCTGAAATATTTTACACTCTTTTTTAACACCCTGTACAGTGCACGCACCTTGTGTCAGCCCATATTTAATACCCTCCTTTCAGTTCATAAATTTTCTACATCATTCTTTTACAGTTATATACACAGTAGATATGGATTTCAGTAATATCTTTGAATACAAGATTTGACATTAAGTAAATATTAAATTCATTGTCTTTGTTTCTTGGACCACCGTGTACATTTCCAGGCTACTCGTTGCACTTTTGAAATTGAACTGCTAGCTGCTTACCATAGCAACGTGCCACGAAGCGTAGTAAATGTCTTTTGGTAGGTCTGTGTTCAAGTTTTATGTTGATTTCACTAGAAATGAGTTGTACGTACTCAAATATTGTCACGTATGGTCTAAGATGAGACTCGTATACGTCAGAGGTTTGATAGCTCAAAGAAAATAAGAAAGATGTGGAATAAGTTTGTCTAGATGGTTCGTTGTAAAATCTAATTGATGTTTGGGAAATAATTCGTCCATTTTTATTAGAGCAGATGTTGATAGAAAACTTTTTTGCACAAGATTTTCATTATCAGTAATTATAAATATACAGGGTGTAACTTTTAATGGAAGTCATAATTATATGGATATAGGGGTTTGTTTTTTTAAATTCCGTAGTAAACATTTTTTACGATACTGAAATGATAATCGATTTTACGAAAAGTTTATTTTCGCCACCACTGGCAAAACGGGTGATTCGTCCGTGAATAGTTATAATCACACTTGCCAAGGAACACGGACAACTGTTAGCGGGTTTCTCTTGTTTTCGGTCGAAAGAACCGCGGCGTTGGCGGTGTGTATGCAATTAAAACTTCCAGCTTTCGCATAATGAGGGCTTGCAGTTTTCGCTGCTGGATAATTTACAGCCGGAAATGTTATTTTTCGGAAACATTATTTGCCAAATTACACTCCTCGGTGTGAGTTAATATTAAAGGTTACAGTGTTAATTGCCATAATGGGAATGTCAGACGAAAAATTTAGTATTCATGAAAGTTTTGTTTCTTGAAAAGTTGTAGTAGTTATACTTGATATAATAAAACTATAAGGCATCAAGACAAGACTGATAAATATGGAATAATCAGTTATAATGTCACTGATTTTAAACACGTATTAACCAAAAATTAGTCAACCTTTTATAAGAAAACAAATCAACTCATAACTTAACAAATTTTCATCATTTATATCATTCGAGCATTGAAACGAAACAACGTTGTCACGTCATGATGACATACGTAATAAAATTGTTCCATGACTTCAGCGTGTTTATTCAAATCTACCACTGCCAATTGTCTCTCCCTTATTTATTTCACGCTACACATATACAGGGTATCCGGAATATGAGTTCTACTAAACAAAACATATTTCACTTAACAATGTTTTTTTCTCTAACTAACGGTAACAGAATTATGACATCAAACGGGTCTTGAATATGTGACAACGTCAATTATATCTATCTTAGGATTGTTATGTATTTATACATAATAATTTCAAATAGGTACACTTAAACATAGGTATTTACTATAAATAGTTTTCTTTGAGCTCTTTTCACAACACAAAATCATAGTCACAAGTGTTTCAAATGTTCTGTTTCTTGCAAGAAGCGTTTACCGTACAAATGTCTCATAGCTAGAGAGTTTTGCCTATAATCACCGTAAATTAACATGCGATGCAAGTGGGTATGGTTACTATAAATTGTTTAATTTTTGTTTATGTCACACAAAACGTCAATGAACAACTAGAGAAAAATGAATCGCACTAATTGTACGCACCGTTATGAGTACTTACTTTTAGGTTATCAGCACAGTCTGACACTGCAGCGTTGTCGGACGTTACAGTAATTTGTAATTTTGTAACATACTTTTGCATATTATTACAGCTGTATTTTAATTTTTCAAAATATATTTGTAGGCAAATTATTCATTTTAGACATTTTTTTAATAAGAGTTTTTTATTGCTTTTAGTCAGATATATAAACCCTTAAAATTATGGCATTCATATTCTGAACATCCTGTATAGAGGGCGAATACGTGGAAAGAATAATTGAATACAACAGCTAGTTTTTGAATTTTGATTTCAAAATCATAATATAGCTGATCCCAACTTTATTAACAAAGTGGCATGAACAGATTAGTGTTGTTTTACCCGTGCAGATATTCTTAACAGATAGATATCATACTACTTCTTAAAGAGCAATACTTGTCAATAATATAGTAAAATATCTTAATTCATTCATTTCTGCAAGTCAAAAAGTCTGTTACTCCTTGTCGTTGAATACACATTAAAAACGCAGTGAAAACTAGGTATTGTCGTAATAAAATGATAGATCAGAGGCGTGCCGGATTGTTTATCGCCGAATGTGTCTCGAACTGTTTTATAGACAACACAAGTATTTCATGTATTACTTACAGTCAGTATTTAACTATGAAAAACTTTTCAGCCTCTCCTAATAATTTACCATTTATTTATAATGTCAGTAACTGAAGAGGGATTTAAATAATGATTAATATTTAGTTTCAGCGTAAATATGAATTTATTGTTTTAAATCACGCATTCATATTATAATCATATCTCTATCTTCTTTAAGATTAATGACATTTTTTCTGTTGATCATTTTCACTGTCTTGCAGAAATTCTAGGCTTTCCTCTAACCCTACACAACATAATATTGTTTACAATTTTCCTATAGACATTCACATGGTCTTATAGTTCATGAAACAACTGTGGTCAGTATTAATAAGCTTAACAGTCACCGAAACAAGAAGCTTCCTGCTACAGGAGGTTTTCCCTTTGACTAATTAATCCCCCTCCCCCGCTGCTCCACCTAACAGTTGAGAAAATAACAAAAGACCCCCGGCTTTGTTTCAGAGAAGGACCCTTACCCGGTGGACGCCCTGCCGACGTGCAACCACGCGCTCTCTGTCTGCCAGCAGGAAGAGAAATGTATCCGGCTCTACGAAGACTTCAAAGCCAACTGTAAGGTGCGCGATAACAGATGTCGCATGGACGACAGGTAAGCCGGGCAGAGCGGCTTTTAGCCGCGATTGTATTAGGAGATAGTGTCCTGCCGATGTCTTACCCCCCACCGTTTGTTTGACCTGCGTCTCCTTGTAGTATATATGTAAAAAGTTTCCAATTTTGATTTTCAATCGAGTTGTAATTTCCTAAATATATCATATCCATTTATTAGTCTGCTTCTGGATAAGATCTCATTCTAAAAATATTTAATTCAACTGATATATTCTAATGCAGTTGTTCAAAGTATACTTGTTAAATATTTTGCGGTGTGTCATGTGATAGTCCTAACAATACTTTTGTTTAGCATTTGGTGTAATTGCTTTTGAAAAATTTGTTTAGTAAAGTATTTAATTCATCATTTCTATGGCTAGTTGCTTATATCAGTCTTGAGTCCAACTCCATTGAGGTGCTTAATAAATTATTCGTGGCGTGTCAAGTCATGTGACAGTCCTAATGATGCTTTTGTTTAGCATTTGTTTAATTTATCTTCAAAAAATTTTTAGCAAAATATTAAATTACTTAATCATTTCTATTGCCAGTTGCTTACAAGTTATTTTTAAATACGTTAAAATATTTTAGAGACCTGTGCTACGAGTCATGGACTAACCTGCGCAAGTCGCCCATGTTCGGCTGCATCTGCCCCAACAACCACATGAAGAAAAGATGCGACCGCATATTCAGCATGGTGAATCACAACCCCTGCGTAGGTGAGTCCTTCTTCGTAGCCTCTTTCAATTGTTACCCGCCCTATTCCCAACCCCGATCGCCCAGATAACAACGACGCGACTGTAAACCATATAAAACCCGCGTTGAGCTGTCGACCGTATTTTCGCGATGCAGATAAACTGTTTTAAATCTTCTGTTTTTTTTTTCATCAAGTGATGCATGCTAGTCGAGATTTATTATGTTTTCCCATTCTCTATTTTGCATGGTCATTTTTTACCGGGTTTATGAATTTGCGGCACTCTAACTAAGGGATATCTAACGATTAACTGTATGACAGGAGAGCGCGTAGCAAGGATTATATGTTTCGAATGAAGTCCACAAATATTTCGCTTTGACCAGGGATCAGAGTTTTTTATTTAGTCATATAAAGCTCGAGTAAGTCTGAATCCGGGATTACATTTTTAAAACTGAGGATACAATTTCACATACGAGATTCTATAAGCTAAATAAAGATAAGACATGGGTTAGGAAAGATCATGTCACAGTCAATACGCTGTCCTATATAAATGTGTAAAGTATAAAGGAAAGGTAGAGAGAATACATCAGTTTATAGGATAAATCATTTTTTGCGGATTTTATATAAAAAGGAACTACTAAAAAGCATTTTAGGTCTTATATTCCGCGTCAGAATGATGTCAGTTTTGTTTTGTAAAAGTTTAACTCATTCCTGTCCCTTTTAAATGACAGGAATAATATGATGCGTTTAATTGTATAAATGACTAGTAAAAAGCTGAAAACCATATTTTTTGAACAGCAAAATAAATTTTGGAAAATTTTAGACAAACAACTAATGTGTTTATTGATGTAGAAACTGTGCCGTTGTATTAATATTTATAAATGTACTATTTTATGCTGTGTCGGGGTAAAGGTGGACTCGTAATGAACAAATCAATAAGATTTTTTAGAACCACGTCCACCTGCAGGTTCATAATTAATACAGCTTTAGCATGCAAGAGCTTTTATTATACCCAGGCATATAAAAATATTTTATTTTCCAACTCCGCATACCCTTCCACAGATATTTGCTAACAATGTGGGTAGGATATCCCCTACAGATTTAATTAGTGAAAAAGTATTTTATAAATTTTATTTCTAACAAAGATTACAAGCAGTTGTACGTCACATATATGACTGGTGTGAAATAAAGTATTTTATGTATATTTTAAATGTTGTTCCATTATCTGCTTGTAAATTTGTAGGTAATATTAAATGACATTATCTATAAATAAACTGTTTGAGAACCATGATTTATGAAATACTCGTATTTACAGCAATTATTCAGTACTCTTGCGTAAAATAAAATTTGATACGACAGGGGTGCTTAAAACGCTGTTCCCTTATCAATTTGTATACTTGTAGGTAAGCAAAAGCTTTACAAGAATGAGTTATTTGAAGGTCAGAAAACTTTATGGATCATATCATCCCTCTGCATATATAGTTCAAATATCGTTAGATATCCCATAAATTTCGCAGCACAATCTGCATGAGGCATTGGATCCGTTGAGAGCAGTAGCGGCTCGACAAAAAGACACATCCGAGATTTTTATATCATACATTAACAACCTGATCCTCGTCTCCACAATTGTACCTCCTTTTCTCCACATCTACGCCTCTCTTTCCTGTCACTGCACTTTTTATTTACTGTCTATCGAACATGTCACAACGAAGGTCACCGAGTAATATTCATGTGTTTGCACTAAGAAACAAACTTTGCCTGATCGATACGGAGAGTTTTTAGTCAGTAATGATCAATAATAAAGTGATCCTGTAAGAAGTTTGCCCATTAATGAAAGTTAATACAAGTATTTACTTGATTTTGGAATTGACGTGTTTAATAAAGTATAATCTTAGAAACTGTTGATCTTACTTAAGACAGAGCGACCCTGACTATAGTTGGAAAGTTTTTTAAAGAAGTTTGACAGTTTCTAAGTTCACTGCAGTCGATGAAATGAAATGTGATTCGACTATGCCGACGTTTTATCGTTGTCGTAACCTCTGTGGGTTAATCGTCCTGCGGCCTTGAACCAGGCATTGATTTCTGGCCTGCGAACAATCCTTAAATATCACGGAGCAGTTATCACACCTGGATCAGCTCCGAAATGGCGATAAGGCGAAGTTTGTTTCCAACATGTAACGTTCCCCATGAATTCCGGCGACCGACTCCGAGACCTTACGGCGAGGTCCGAGATGGTCTCCCTATACACGGTGCCTTGTGGTATTTGCGCTATCTCTGGACCTCGGCCAAGACATTTCCATAGTCAGTAACTGTCCGCATGTACCAGCACAGATAGTGTAAGCGGCACAGGCACGAGCGCAATCCTTGGCACTAATAGAAGCGTAGACAGCATAGTGTTTGACTCTCACTTGGTAGAAGATTCGCTCGTCACCTCTATGCAGTCAACTTCCGAGATCGACGGGACGGACAGTACGGGTGAGAGTTGCTTTTTCTACGGTATGCGCCAATCACTAGTCAGCGACAACCATATGTGGTCCCCTTAAAGACAGTTACTAACTTCTTTAAATTGGTCAGTAATGATCATATACGGCTATAACATTCAATTCATTGTAAATGTAGGTAGCGGCCAGTCTTATATCCAGATCTGAACCTTCTGGACTACATTGTTTTCAGGAAAACGCATATAGAGTGCTACAGATATGGTGGAAAATCTCTGTGAGGTAATAGATCTTGCAAAAAAAGACTGAAAGTAATACCATCTGTAGATTTGTCGTTTTCAAAATAAAGTGTTTCAATATGTAGGAAGCGGCCAGCCTGATACCCAGATCTAAACCTTCTGGACTACATTGTTTTCAAGAAAACGCATATAGGGTGTTACAGATATGGTGGTAAATCTCTGTGCGGTAATAGATCTTGCAAAAAAGACAGAAAAATAGACTAAAAAAATCTGAGGAATACTAAAATAAACAAACCTTCGGCTGCTAAATTGCATTGTCTGAATTCACCTGACTTCTGTAATGTGCTAGTATTGGCGACACCAATGTTATTATTTGAAAACATTCACATCAGGCCATAATTGTCAGAATATATCATTTAATATTGAGATTGTAATAACTTATCTTTTAATAGAACCTACTTCTTTGATTTGCAAAAATGTACGTATTTTTTATCTGCTATTTCATAAAAGATTAAAATATGCAGCACTGATACCATTCCAAATCTTCACACAAAGCTTTTGTGTCTAAATATATTACATTTTTACATACACATACGTACATACGTATTAATAATGGACTGCTATTCCTACACTTTCACCATAAAAATATTTTGGGTTGTATCAATTTATAAATTTAAAAATGATATATAAACTAAAACGTACACCTTAACAGATATTTGACATTTGTCATACTTTCTAAGAAAACAATTGACGACTATGTCCGATTACGTCATTTGTGCCATAGTGTGCTGCCGCGCGCGGTGAGTTACTGCATACGGGCAATGGAACAGACTAGAAAAACACGGCTTAGCCGACTATGGTGAAATTAACTGCTTTTCAGTAAACCAGGTATGACTTTCCTTTAATAAATTTTACTAGATTTAATCTTAGATCATTATTGAACACAGCTTTGTCTATGGAATTGTTCATAAGTATACCCAGATATTGGGATCAGTGAACATACATATGACTTACAATACAGTAAAAAAATAATTATGTCCATAGAACTAGCCACTGTCCCGATAAAATTGTCTCTTCAAACTTAACAATCAATTGGATTAGGTCTGATGACCGAACAGGCCAGAGTCTTATCATTTATTATCTGCAGCTATACATGTAAAGGAATATGTTATTGGTGACAACTCTTGATGAGTTTATGACGAGTTCCTTCAGCGCAAATGTGGCGATTATGAATAGCCCATCTCGAGCAAAATGTATCATCTTAAAAAATACCGATAAATACCGAAAAATTTTCAAATAAAATTACTCAACAAATAAACAACAGTATCTTTTGATTTTTCACTTTCAGATAACTTATTGTATTATTGATGAGAATGCGTAAATGACAGATAATCGTCGAATTCCTTTTCTCTAGTTACATCCATGACGTATCCATTATTTTCTGAAATCAGTATGTCGAGGGCAATGAACTTAATAAGCATATTTGCTTTTTAAAATTATCAAAGAAAATATGATTCTTCAAGTAAATATTCTCATTTCTCTAGACATTTCTTACTTTATCTGTAAAAGTAGAAACACAGTGAAAGCCAGTTCCGTGCTCGCGCTTATTGGCTGGTTTTCTCGCATAAACACACGCAAAGTGAAGAAGCTGTTAAAAGTGGGAAGAAAATAAACTTTAAACAGTTACGTCTTTGTTTTCTTGCTAAATGTCATCATCTGATGATGATCTGGTTGTTTTGGATTCTTTAAGTTACCAAATTAAAAAAAAAATTATTGCAAAAGCCCTGCTTTCGCTGTGTACGTATCAATTTAAAATTGTTATAATTTTAAAGTATTATACAGGATTATTAAGCATTAAAATTTTAATCAATTATTCAGGGAGGCTTAAAAAACAATAAAAAATTCAGAATTCTAGCTCTAAATTTAAAAAATAAATGGGAAAAATCCTCTTTTCATTCGGAAAATCTACGCCTATGACAAACATCATCCGAGATAGCTTAGATCCGTCAGCTACCATGTGGTCGTTTTTTATAGCGTTTTATGTAGAAACGACGAGAATAAACATTATTATTAATGATAATACCTGATGGGTATAAAGTTTATCCGGTTAGCTGCAGTATTTTCACTATTACAAGTCCATCAGGATTGCCCACTAACAACAAAACACATTCGCATATAGTTAAATAAAATGAATTATTATTTATTTATTTATTTTATTATTTATTTATTTTAAGAAAATCAAATACTAATAGATAATAACACTTTGAATGCATGCACGACGACCTATATTATATACAAATCACAAATTTCTTTATTTAATTACTGTAAAACGTGTAAAATTGAAGAAAGCCATTAAAAATGAAGGAATAAACAAAATCACAGCGTAAACACAGTTTTAAATTTTTTTGAAGGGTTAACACTTATTTTTCTTTATATCCTAAAATATTTCCCCTTAGTCATAGTTTACCCTGTATACGCGTGTAGATGCGGACCACCAATGAGCAGGAAACCTGCCTCCACTATATTCCTGCCCTAACACCCTCCACTGCGTTCTCTTTCAAACTCCCATCGAACGCTACGTACTATTTCCAACGTTTGCAGACGGTAAATCTATTCAGAGCGCACTGGATTTTGTTTTGATTATTTAAGCTCGTTCCCGTGCGCTTCCACTGAAAATGGAATTTATAGCTTTTATCGGACTGAAATCCATTATTAAATTATATAATTTATGAACTTCACCTTTTCAACCACTAATCGCTGTTTTTGGAGGCACGCGTACAAAAGACGGAAAACGTAATTAGAACCAGGAAGTAAATTTAACGTAATAAGAAATGCTCCGCTGAAAGGAACTTAAAAACGAGAGAAATTAATGGAAATTACTCTCAGGATCGTTTAATAATTCCGCCGGTCCTTACAAATTGCTGCTTTGCGCCATGAAAGCGAATTCCGCGATTATTGGTCTTCGTCAGCGGAAGAATACCGAAACGGATTTGAGTGTAAAATTACAGAGCATACATAGCATATTAAACGGTTTAATATCTACAGATTGGTAAGCAGCAATACGAGTTATCGATTTGTAATTAAATTCTTTTTTAAAATTCAAAGATAACGTTCGAAGCCAACTATTACTATTTACGTAGTTAATGGACGGATATTAAAGTTGTGACGTAAATGAGCTTCATTTAACTTGCTTTATTTGTCTTATATTTCATTGGATAGATCAACTGATAATTTATCATCCACTTATTAATAATAGCGGTTTTTTTTTAAACGACGGAACTATAATTCAAATTCAAATACTGATAAAACTTACATAACGTATTTAATGACAGAACGCAGAGGTCGCTATCCTGCTTAAAGCTCTTCTAGAAGTGCTTTTATTCAGAGCCTTAAGTTCGGCATCAATAAAACGCAGAACGATTTTACGGTAAACATGTGCCAGATGCAGTTACTTGCAGAAATTTGCAACCAAATCGTAGAAAAGATTAGAATAGTATTTAGAGGTTATTGAAAAGAATCGCCGAATAAGTACCTGGCAAATCACTCAACAAGTACGAGGAATATCCCAATCAACAGTATGGCGTATCATACACGAGGTTCAATCATATCCGTATCATGTCCAGCATATACACATTTATTTTAAGAGTTATTCTGAGTTATATCTTGACAAGGAGATTTTCAACAGCTGCAGCAGTTCATAGAAATGTTATCACACATTCCAGGTTAAAAATTTTGGACTTTTTTGGTTTGAAATCGCGAAAGTGATTGGTTTAAGAAAGCTATGAATGAGCTTGTTGTATCTACAAACAAAAGTTCAGTTAATACTACGTGATTTACAATATTTATGTTAACGGTTCATCAGGTCATCCTTACCTTGAAATATCAATATTTTCGTTCACTAGTATGGTCCTTTTAAGCATTGCATAATACAACCTTAAACTGCAGGATGCATTTTCTTGGATTCTTCCGAGAAATATGCTAATAATATATTCTTACTTAGATCATTAATGTTCTTTGCGTTCTTCCATTTTTTATATTCCTCTTCATAGATCAATCGAAACTTTGATGGTAATAACATGGATATGGCCTGTGATGCCTCAACCCGAATATCAGAACCTCATAAACTCATTACCTCATAACCCAACACACTGAGTAACATTCCAAGAGTTGTAGTATTTACTGTCGAATACAGTAACTAAGACTGACACACGCTGTTCCACGCATATCATTTCTGCGACTAAAATGGAAGCTTTTCATCAAGTTGTAACTTCTAAACAAATAGAGGTACAGTCACGGTTAAAAAATGTATTGCAAGCTCATAATATGTAGATTTATCCCTTTGTAAAATTTGTCCCACTTTAAAGTACGCAAGATCTTTAAATATTACGTTTTTCAATATACTCAAAAGAACCATATCTGTCCTGCCGGCAGGACACTGTATATTCTATCATTAAAGCTAATGAAAGTAATACATTTGTGTTGCTTATTTAGTAATAAAAATTGTTTATATTTCTCGACGCGCATATTCCTTTCTTCTAACCTCCGTTTTTAGGATTAAATTTCTCGTAATCATGTACCTAAATAATTACTTTAATAAAGGCTCCGCTTTGTCGAATTTGTGATTTTAATAAACCTCTCCGTACGAGGCAATTCTAGCCAAACGCATAAGAATTTCTTCTTGCTAGCGTAAAAAAATAATGAATCGATAGAGTTGTAATTATAACAAACGCGAGTAACACGCACTCTCGTCCTTTAACTGAACCTTGCTCCAAATAAAGAACCGCCACGCTCTTAATGATTATTACTTCGCAACAGTTCCCAAAACAAAACGTTTTTCGCGTTGTTGTTTTGTTTGTAAATCGGAGCTCTGAATTGCTTTGTGATTGGGGGAACAGCAGCTATCGTGAGAATAGAATTTAAGTCAGATCTGGGAGAAGTGAAGAGTTTTGTAGACGTACTGATAGGAAAAGTGTCTAGATAGTATAGCTTCACCTATTGGTGCACCTAGAAAACAACATCAGAAGGAGTGAAGTGCAGTTAATGGTATGTTATGAACAAATATGAATTCTAAGGATAATAAAATATTAAAAACAAGGTTATTTCCTATGAAGAGTCCAGACGATTCAGAATACTAAAATTCGATTTTAATATTTACGTTTTTGCGATAGTGTTTATATTAGTTCTTCAAGTGTCAAAAATGGCTGTGCATAGTTCTCACAGTTGATGTATATCATTTTAATTTATGGTAAAGTAAGACAAAATGCTTTCGTAGTTTTTTATCTGTACGCAGAACGATTTCCCAGTAGGCATTTGCCAAATTCAGCTACATTTACTGCAGTAGTGCAACGCAGGCGTGAGACGGGAAATTTGCAACCGAATCGTCAAAGAAATGGAGGTCCAGAACGTCCACGGCATATTGCAGCAGCTGAGGAACACATTTTAGAGATTGCTGAAAAGAATCCCCGAATAAGTACCAGACAAATTGTTCAACAAGTACAAGGAATGTCCCAATCAACAGTGTGACATATCATACACGAGGCTTAATTATATCCATACCATGTACAGCATGTCTAAGCATTAATACCAAGGGATATGAATTAAATTTTGTAAATGGTTGCTGCAACAAAACATTCAAAATCCCAAATTTACAGCTGACATATTTGGTTATATATAAAGCTGTTTAAAGGCCTTTTAGGCCCAGAGCTGCATTATTCTCCTCCACTCCATTCTGTTCTTTCTTTTCCAATCCGTTACATTTTTCTCCCTTAGATCTGTTGCCACTGCCTCTCTCCATCGCTTCCTCGGTATTCCTCTTTTGTTGTAGTTAGGTTTACTCCCTACAATTTTCTTAACTGCCCTTTCATCTTCCATTCGTTCTAAATGCCCTAGCCACTGCACTCTTCTGGCTTTTACAACTTGGTATTCTATTGTTGGTGCCTAGTACATTGCATATATTTCCTCATTATTTCTCCATACATAGCTTCTTCCGTTTTCTTACCTCCTAGAAGTAAGTCTTCTTAAGTTTTTCCTTTCCCACCTTAAAAGGTTTTCTCTTGACTTCTTATTGAGAACCCAGATTTCACTACCATACAGCGCTGTCGGTCTCAAAATTGTTTTATACATTCTAAATTTTACTCCTCTGGACAAATTTTTTGATTTCATTAAGTCGTTGATTGCTGCCGAACTTCTGTTTGCTTTACTTATTCTCCTATTAATTTCTTGCTCCTCATTACAGTTAGCTGTTATTAGCGCCCCCAAATACACATATTCTTGAACTTCTTCAAACTCCATCTCTCTATGCTGTGTTCTCAATTTAAAAGCTTACTTTTCTCTTGATTTATCTGCAATCCCATTTTACGTGCTTCCTCCACAAGTTTTCTCGTTACTTCTTCTAATTCTCTACTATCTCTAGTCATCTGCATAACTTACTATTTGGTGACTTTTAAATAATATGTGTTCTTCTCTGTTCAACTGACTATCTCTTATGACCTTTTCTAGTACTAAATTAAAAAGAAGCGTTGAGAGTAGGTCTCCTTGTCTCAGTCCTGTGTCAATAGTAAAACCTTCCGAACCTTCCTTCCTTTAGTATTTTCTAAGGTCATTTTCAATAGCCTAATCAGTTTTTACACGGAATGGAATGTATAACATTCTTAATACTCATGTTTGGGATTTTGAAAATTCGCACGCCATTCAACGAGATCATGTCCAACAACGTTTTTCCTTAGTTTGGGCAATAATTGTCGATCAATGATCGCTTTATTGGTCCATTTATGTTACCAAATCAAATGGATGGGGCAGTATCTCGAGTTTCTTTGAAATGATCTCTTAGACTTTTGGTAGATGTGCTCTTAGTGGGTTCTTGCATGATGGTGCTCCACTTCATTTTGGACAAAATGTTCGGGAGTACTTTAATGAAGTTCAAGGGGTACGATGGTTTGAACGACCATGGCCGCCACGATCTCCTGACATAAATTCTTTAAACTTCTTTTGCTGGAGAAATTTAAAAAAGGAAGTGTATCGCACTGAAGTGGAAGATTTAACTCTAACTGTAAAAAAATGTTGCTGATATATTTCTTTATAATATATTCGTAAAATAGCAAAAGCAACTTCTATTTTTTGTATTAAATCGCGAATATATTTTCTATTCTTTCATGACTACTAGCTTGTGAAACCATAGTCCAAAATTTTCTAGCCAGTAAGAAATTAAGGAAAATATTGTTTTATTATTAGAATGCTTTAAAAAGAGGCCAAAAAATTACCTTCTTTTTCCAGATACAAATTTTGTGTCACATTCTTACAAAGTACAATGTATTGTACTGAAATTTAAGATAGATGTTCATTACTGAGGTAAATTTCGTGTAACGGGACGCTATTTTTGATATTATATTATTGTTTACAGTGGATGATAACATTCCGAAAATAGTTACGTAATTTCCTAAGCGCGCCTTATCAGCAACATCATAATAGCGGACGCAATATAGAACAAGGGTGAGCCTTAATATTTTCACTGCGCATTACCCACCCTATGATGTGCAAATAAACCACCCATAAAACACTATAATTAACCCACACCCGACAAGTTACCCGCCTTCAATCGATTGACCATCAAACTATCGTCCAAAGATAGATTAGTCGGTTCACTCTCGATTTCGCGCCAAAAGTTTACCTCTTGCCACGCACTTCTTCTTGTCTACGGAACTAATATCAGTCTCCTGCTTAGTAAGCAATTCGTTGCATCAGTTTGATACTCAACGTCCTGTACAATGGCTGTAGTAACTTTTCATTATTTTATTACTGTGTTGATGGTTGTATAATAGTCATAATAATAATAATAATAATAATAATAATACGAGCATTAACAAATGAACTAATGACTAATGTCATTAATTTTAATCACGTATTCAGAAGGCCTAATAAAGAGAAGCGAAACTGTGTTCCCATATCGTGTACTCGTAGTGCAAGTTCAAAAGCTCCCCAAAATTTTGTACAGTAAATGATTTCGAGTAAAACCTATCACTTTTTTCGTCGTTTTATCGTAAAAATTAGTATCACCTAATTTGAATTGCATTTTTATTTATATAAATAGTAAATTTAATTAATAATTATAAACTACACAAGCGACACAAACAACAAACACACGAGACGAACCTTCCTAAACAACGTGAAGATGGTAACTAATGGGAGAAGGGGGAATAATCGAGCCACGTTGATCGAGTGCAGTTCGATGTCGGGCTTTCGGCAGCATAGGGAAATGGACCCGAAAAATCTTCGGCTTATTCCACCGTTAACGTATTAATTGAAAATTTGAACTGCCAACTTTTTAGCTGTGCCGATTACAGCCGATCCGGTATTTAGTAAAATACTCACGATTTCATATTGATTACACCGGGTGTTTATAAAAATCCGACTTTAATTGTTTGTATCCGTTATTGTCGGTTCTGCAGCTTGTCATTGAGTACACATTGAGACAAGAATATTGACCTAAATATGGTAGATTAAGATTTACTGTTGACGGATTGTTTAACATTGAATACTTATATCTCGGAGAGTTTTTTTGTTAAGAGCACGAGAATTTTTTCTATGTTTTTTGTACAGTCAGTATTTAAATACGAAAAACTGTTCAGTCTTTCTTAATAATGTATCTAGTGAATACTCGTTTTCTTGTATTACTATTGATGTAATGAAATGTAAATGGTTTATTATTTAATCCGTTGGAGCTTTATATCTTCATTATTAAATATTTTTTAAACTGAAATTAATATGTTAATTGCATATTTTTTAAAAATAATTTATAACGTTACATACTTTACAATAAATACTAGGAAAATTTAAATATGCAGCGTTGCGTCAGGCCGACATTGAGTTGAACTACCGCAAGCGGTCAGGAACATTCTGAAAAATTTTAAATAATAGTTAAAAAATATTTTTTGGTGTAAATATAGATTTACAATTTCTATTAATCGCTTATTTGTGTTATACTAATTTTCCTTATCTTCTCTTCATCTAATTCACCTAATTTCATTCGATCTTGAATTTTTGTGGAACTAAAAACTTACAATGGCCAGTGACATGCCATTTGGTAGTATGACAGCGTCTTCACAAAATTTTAGAAATTATTTAATACTTATATCTTCAGAAAATATGTTTATATCTAATTTTAATCGTTTTTGTTTTCATAATGTTAACATAATTTTTGAAATATAATGTTAAAATTTCCCTATCTATAAATCTGCTAGAGAAATAAAATATGAGAGTAGTAAAAACGATACAAAATTGATGATAAAAAAATAAAATTTAATATATTACGGTTTTATTAATCCTGTGAGTTCTTCCAATGTTTTATTTTAATTTGTTAAAATAGCCTGGCGGATTTTTAATTTAATTTGACACAATTTAATATCTGGCACAACAATATTATAAATTACCCTCGTATACGCTCTACCTCGCCTAATATAGTGTACAACTTTCTCATAACCCTCGTAACGCACCTGGCAAAATGATTTACTGCGGCATAATATGACCACATCAACGAAGTGAGTCAAGCTATTAGAATACCTTCAAACTATGCTCAAACTAGTGATTGGCGCTTACCGAGACTTGCCTCTTATTGTAAAACTAACCCCCGACTGATGAGCAGCATTTCAGTAAAGGTCGTTTCAGCTTCAGACAATACGTCTGCCTCGTATGACGACGATCTAGGCAATGCCGTAGTTGAAAACCCGCTGGTAGACGCGGTCAACGGTCAAGAGGCTCACGCTGGCTTCGACCACATCAGCGTGAGCGTCTTAAAGAACAGAGAAAAGGCTTCTAGCTATAACATCCACCGGCAATATCCGGAGGACGTGGACGGAGCACCCTTAGAGCCCTCAGTACATCACCAAAAGTACCCAAGTAGGTATCATGTCTTTCCTTTTGCCCCGTTTGGGGCTCCTGCATGCGTTTGATCACTCAGTTCAGTCAGTTTGGTTTTAACATGGTTTCGATTTACTTTATATTATTTGATTCACTTGTTTTTGGGACGAGTTGTATTGGGTGGCTGAGTTTTTTTAAGGTCGCTATTGGTCTAGTTTAAAACATTAAAAGTTATTTGGAAGATTCATCTTTTTTACAATACGATAAGTACATTAAAATATTGTACATTCCACTATAGTCTAGCGTGTCAGTATCACTGAAAGAAATTCTACTGAAACAGATTATATAAACTTGTACTTACAATTTTGTAGCAGAACTACAAATGTTGTAAACCATATAAGTTCGTTTTTGTGGTAAATACAAAAATTTTATAGTAATTAGGCTGTTGTTTTTAATATAATTGTAAAACTTATTTTGTAATAGATAGATTTTTTTTCAGTGATAGCTTACTATAGATATAATAACCAATAATGATCGAAATTAGACAGTCTATGCATATGTATACATATATGGTGTTAACGATAAGTTTCCTATCTTCCTCAACATATTTGCATATAACAGTTTTTGATTGAAAGCTTCGTACTTCAGTCAATTTTACGGATATGTTACAAGACATAACATTAGATTGTTCTCAAGCAAATAAAACTGTCAATAGTTTTTATAGTTTTATCAGAAAAGAAATAATTTTTTTTTATAACTTTAAATATGCCTGCTCTTAGGTTCACACGCACCTAATAGTACGCATACGTGGGTTTCAAAATTATCATGAAAAGTTATAAAAATTACGTGACAGATTTTCAGTAAATTTTAGTTGTACTTCACTCTTTCTTTTATATTTTTTAGTATTTAACTTGGATAAAAAAACCTTAATACACTGTAACTCCTTAATCAAACCTTGAGTCAATTATAGGTAGAATACATAACTAAAGTTTGGTCACACTTATCATTAACACTCTATATATACAGAGTGTCACAAATTAGTAGGTCAAGCTCTTAACCACGCATTATTTGGACCAAAATAAAGAGACCTTTCTTATGCAATTTTTATTTTGGAGCTCCATTTTCAAAATACAGCGTCAAAACTAAAATTTTAAAAATGATTTTTATTGATATAGTTTAAAGATATTTGTTTGAAATTTGTCACATATTTTTATCATAAGTCAGTACATTTTCTGTGTAATTTTGGTGTAAAATATCAAAGCATGAACAGAGAATAGGGTGGTTGTAGTTTTTTATGAAGTACGCCTATGCTTTCAAAATATTTTTATAGCGTGTTTCTATTCTATTTCTTTTTTTCACTCTTAAACGATTTTGATTTGAGGCTCGGTTTACGAGATATTGCAACTTTTTTTGTATGTGCTAAGTATGACACATAGTAAATATCACTAAATATTAAATGGTTATTTCCATTTGAGATTAACGAGTATCCTGGAAAATATGTGGTTTCAGCCTAAAGTGGCATAAGAAAATCATTATTTTGATGCAAAGAATATGTAGTTAACGGCTTGGCCTACTAATTTGCTATGTATATCATTATCTTTCTTAGAAAAAAGAAAAATCAGCATAACGCATATTGAGGTTCGTATTTTATGATTTACAATGAGAATTTTAAATATAAATTTTCCGATACACTCAAAATATCAAAAAAAACATTTTTTCTTATAAACTAAAAATTTCTGTAAATAAATATGGAGAATTTAAAATATATTCTGGTGTGTATTGTTTCACTTCATCGTGCATAAAAATTTGAAATACAGCATTTATATCAGTTCTAAAAATAAACCTACCCTTCCACATTTTCCCCGTTACAACACAATTTCTATATTAACTTTACATTTTCGTATCGCATTGTCCCATTATTATATCCAATCGTGAAAATGAAACCCACCAGTTATTACCACCAAAGTGATATCTTTGTGATGGCTATCAAAATGTAATCAATAACACACAAATTCTAATAATTCATTATTTCTACAAGCACCTTTATGACCTCCTTCCTGTAATACATCGAAATTATCTAGTGCGCCAGAAATTGTTTATTAATTTTAGAGTGATATTCACCACCTCGACTAAAACTGTTAGCCCTCAAAGTACTCTCGACGCTTAAAGCTTAAGTGGGTCGAAGGGTTAAGTAATTGGATGATACCCTCAATTAAGGGCAAATATTTCTCGAAGATTTCTAAAACTCGTTGGGGTAGGTATTTATAATTTTGTTTATATTACATCTTTCGGGTAAATTTTAAATCAACATTTATATACAGTGGGTCACTCATTTTTAGAATACAGGATGTGTAAGATAATTTTGGAAAATCAAATTTTAAATATAATTTTTTTAAAGCACAACATATTTCGTCAAGATTTGGCACAGGTACGTTTCTGGTACTGAACACGCTTGGTTTTCGGTACAAGGTTACATTCTGTAACTTTTTTAAGTTAGATTTGTCAAGAGGTTGGAAAGAGGATACAAGTAACGAAGCCTAAATTTTACTTGCGCAAAAGCTGCCTTTTTCCGGAGACTGGGTGACTTAGGTGGGGGAAACATCAGGTTTGTATTTGAATATAGTTAATGATTTAACGAAAAAAATTGTTAGAAATTTAAATACACATTTAAAAATGTCAAATTTTAACATTATACAGAGCTATACAACTTTTTTCCTAAATTAAAGATACGAACTGCCCATATCTCCACAACTGGTTGTTCAAAGTGCTTGATATTTTCATATTTTATGACACCTTAACTAACTACACTGTGTACCAAGTATGGCTTAAATTACTTTAGTAATTATACCAGAACAATCTTTTTCTTCAAACACCCTGCATCTTCCTTATAAAGCCTCAAAATTATATCTATTATAGCCATTGTATTTCTAAGTAAGTTCTACTTACCATCGAAGTTTGTTCATTAAAAACTGAATCACTCTGTATAGAAGAAATTATCTTAATTACATTTGAATAGTGACAAGTAAATACATTTTGTTCTTGAAAAATGAATATTTAAATTTTGATAAAGTATTATCCTTAATATTTTGATGCTTATGTCAACATTAGAATATTAGAGAATATCATATTTTCTTAAATTTAGTGCTGTTATCCAAGTTTTTACTTTTTTTATATTATTGTACTATATTTTGATATTTTATAAACACAAAATTCTCGTATATAATTTTACGTTTTATTTATTCTCAATTAGATTATTTTGTTACTCAGAAATTAATAATTACTAGGTCTATTTTTATTTATACCAAAGGTAGTAGTAAACAATATCATCAAAAACATACTTGTGTCAAATTTTGATAAATATGTTGTGCTTTAAAAAATTACATCCGATATCTGATTTTCTAAAATTATGTTACACGCCCTGTATCTCAAAAATGAGTCGCTTTAGAACATACGTTTATTACACAAAGCCCATTTATTTTCCAACGATTTGTCAACTAACAATATTGCCATGTTTTTTTTTAAATATATTCCTCGAAATTAGGCCACAATTTACAACTAGAAATAAAAAAGAGGAACCCGAATGTAGTTTTTACCAAATATTTCCAAAACTGTTCAATATAAGTCAATTAAATTTGGATTGAGTTTTACCATTCAATTGCGAATCTAGTGATCTAGACATAATTTCACATACTTAATTAGTATATCATATAAAGTGGGCGGGGGGGCTGGAATAAATATTGATCTGATTTTTGTGTACATATTTAAAGGCCTTTGGCTCCCTTAGAAATCTTTCTTATTTATATATACCTTATTTCTTGTCTTTATCCATACAATGTGTGTGTAAGTTATGACGGATAATTTCTGGACACTCTGTATATTATACGGTTTTAATTTAATTAATTTTCTAGACAAATATTCAGTGTATTATACTCTAAGAATTTTAAGTATATATTATTATGATCAGCACAGATCAAATTACGTTGGATGCATGCAATGACAAACATCACTAGAATTGCACGCTTATTGTACAGAAGAGCATGATCAACATTTCTAGTATGATCATCAAAAATGACACTTAGTTATCATCGACGTTACAGTGCAGTACGTTGTGAGAAATCAGTTGCCATGTACCTATTTGTCTCTTGAACTATAAGTAATATTTTTAAAGAAATCAGAGTTGCTTGCCTTGTCGGTATCAATTATTTCAGGTCACATATCATAGTCATCTAGATACGGTGCACGTTTATGATCTCCAGTGTTGTCAAAGCTTGAAATTTTTCTCCATATCTACCTACATTTGAAAACTATAACTAGTGTTGTCAAAGCTTGATATTTTTCTCCATATCTACCTACATTTGAAAACTATAACTAGCTTTTTTATTTAAGAGTACATGCGATAAAAATCAAAATATACAGGGTATTTTTAAATGAAATAGCAAAAATGAGGTCACAGATTCCTTAGGTGAAAATAAATTGATTTAACCTAACACACCTATATCCCAAGTCGCATAATAAATAAGATACAGGTCAAAGTTAAAATTTTATTTTCGATATTTGTAAATAACTTCTTAAGAAATACAAATATTTATATAAAATTTGTAAATTGGGGATTTTTCGGGAGAGAAATTTAAATTTGGTTCTAATTTTGACGTCACTAGTAAAGGGCGCCACTTGTGGCACACCATGTTTCTTTTAAATGGCAGACCTTTTTTGCAGCTAAGTGTATCCATTTGACTATCAAAACAATCGATTCTCCTATCTGTTTTATTTGAAAACGGTATATCTTGCTGAAGTCGGTAGGAGTAACCATTTTTGAAATAATCCTATTTGAAATGCTCAGCACACCGAGTAAAAACTGTTTTGGTTTCAGGTAAAGTGCCTTTTCTGCTGAAAATACAGCAAAATGTTACTTCAACAAGTTGTTCAGAATGGTAAATTATGGAGACGTGCAAAATATCAAGAAGATTGGCAAGGTTTGATGAAACCATTTCTCAACAAAGCACAAAGATTTTATCAAAGCAGGCTGTACTTTTTGAAATTTTGCACGTCTCCATAGTTTACCATTCTGAACAAATTTTTCAAGTAAATTTTACTGTATTTTCAGTAGAAAAGGCACTTTACCTGAAACGATAACAGTTTTCAGTAGGGGCACTGAACATTTCAAATAGGATTATTTCGAAAACTGTTACTCCTAACGACTTCAACAAGGTATACGCTTTTCAGATATAACAGGTAGGAGAATCGATTGTTTCAATAGTCAGATGGATACACTAAGCAGCAAAAAAGTTCTGCCATTTAAAAGAAACATGATGTGCCATAAGTGGCGCCCTCTACTGGTGGCGTCAAAATTAGAAACAAATTTGAATTTCCCGCCGCAAAACCCCTGATTTATAAAATTTTTATGTAAATATTTGGATTTCTTAAGAAGTTATCTACAAATATCGAAAATAAAATTTTAACTTTGACACCCTGTATCTTTTTTATTATGCGACTTGGGATATAGGTATGTCAGGTTAAATCGATTTATTTTCACCTAAGAAATATGTGGTCTTATTTTTGCTGCTTCATTTAAAAACACCCTGTATATGTATTGTCACGGAATTTGCCCCACTCACTCCCAAACCGACGACTGTGGCACCGCGAATTGCCTAAGATTGCCCCGATCGCCCCTATACGATTCTGTTAAACAAACAGAATGCCGCTGATCGAGATGGGCCTGGAAAAATCGAGAATCGCCGAGAAGCATTCCAGTCGTACTAGAAAATGGATCTAGAGATACTGGAATATACCTGGAATATTCGTTGGGTCTATAAAAGAAGAATAAACGGCCGAGTTAGTTAGTCTTGTATAAGTCTTGTATTACAGTCTGAATTAAAGTGTTTAGTTGGAGATATCAAAGTGATTTAGATAGCGATTAATTAAATAAGTGTTTAGTTGACCTGTAATTAGTAGTGTGCAGTAGTTAATAAAGAAGTAATTAATTAACGGATTGTTTTTCTGGAAGAAAGAAAAAAGACGGATTGGGAAATCCGTGACAATTTGGTGTCAGAAGTGGGATTTAACTGGAGGTTTTAAAGAGCTTTCTGGAACCCTGTCCACAAAGTGGGATTTGAGTGGAAGTTTGAAGAACTTTCTGGAACCCTGTGCGTGGGTGGAATAAAGACCCAAGTGTGACATATCGCCGCACTCGTAATGACTTAAGGAAGTGAACGGTGGTATTCGCGAAGGACAATCTCGAATATTCTAGAACTTTATCCGGCAGTGAAACAAAGACCCAAGTGTGGCATATCACCGCACTCGTCGTGACTCAAGGAAGTGAACGGTGGTATTCGCGAAGGACAATCTCGAACATTCTAGAACTTTGTACAGGAGTGAGACAAATACCCAAGTGTGATATATCACCGCACTCGTCGTGACTCAAGGAAGTGAACGGTGGTATTCTCGAAGGTCAATCTCGAATATTCTAGAACTTTGTACAGGAGTGAGACAAATACCCAAGTGTGACATATCACCGCACTCGTCGTGACTTAAGGAAGTGAACGGTGGTATTCGCGAAGGACAATCTCGAACATTCTAGAACTTTGTACGGGAGTGAGACAAAGACCCAAGTGTGATATATCACCGTACTCGTCGTGACTCAAGGAAGTGAACGGTGGTATTCGCGAAGGACAATCTCGAACATTCTAGAACTTTGTACGGGAGTGAGACAAATACCCAAGTGTGACATATCACCGCACTCGTCGCGACTCAAGGAAGTGAACGGTGGTATTCGCGAAGAACAATCTGGAACCTTCTAGAACTTTATACGGGAGTTAAACAAAGACACAAGTGTGACACATCACCGCACTCGTCGTCACTTAAGGAAGTGAACGGTGCTATTTGCGAAGGACATTCTCGAACATTCTAGAACTTTATACCGAAGTGAGACTTAGACCCAAGTGTGGCATATCACTGCACTCGTTTCATTGTAAGGAAGTCAACGGTGACATTTACAAAAACATTCCTGGACATTCCAGAACATTCTAAAGAAAATACAGTGAATGCCTGTAACTAGAAGCCAAGTCAATATGGATGTACAAATGGCAAAACTGTTAGAAATGATGCAAACAATGCAAAATAAAATGGAAGACCAGGCGAAGACGATGCAAGAGAAATTAGAAGAGCAGGGACATAAAATGGAAGACCAGGCGAAAACGATGCAGGAGAAGTTAGAGGAACAGGGACGGACGATGCAAGAAAAGTTTGAAGAACAAGGGCACCAGACGAAGACAACACAAGAAAAATTAGAAGAACAAGGGCATACAATGAAAGATCAGATACACACAATACAACAGGAAATGAGAAACCAGACGAAATGCAGGAGAAATTAGAAAATAAACTAGAAGAACAAGGGCATATAATGAAAGAACAGATACAGACAATACAACAGGAAATGGAAAACCAGACGAAGGAAATGCAGACAAAGTTAGAAAAATTAGAGAATACACTAGAAGAAAAACTAGAGGAGCAGTCACATAAGGTAGAAACACAAGTAGAAGAGAAACTATTGGCACAAAAAAAGGAAATAGACGAAGAAATAAACCAGGTTAGAGAAGAGCTTCGACTTAAATTAGACAAGATAGCGAAGGAGGGCGTAATCAAATCAGAAGGACCTGTTTTCCGAACTCAAAAAACGAAGCCTCCTGAATTCGACGGCAAGGTCTCATGGAATGTCTATCTACGTCAGTTTGAAGCAGCAGCTGCCGCAAACGAATGGTCTGATTGTGAAATGGCTACTGCTCTGATAGTTGCTCTACGAGGAAGCTCTTGACGTCTTACAAGGAGTTCCTGCTGGGCAGCAGAGTAACTATGACCTTCTGAAACAGCATATGGAAATGAGATATGGGATAAGCACCTGCAGCAAGTGTACCAGGCACAATTGAAAAATCGTCACCAGCAGAGTGGAAGAATTTACAACATTTTGAGACAGACGTTGCTCGACTGGTTCGATTGGCATATCCAACAGCCCCGTCCGAATTTGTAGACCAGCTCTCCATCCAAGTGTTTATCGACGGCCTAAGAGATTGCGAAACACAGCAGGCACTACGGCTTGTTAGACCTAAAACGTTGAATGACGCTCTTTCACATGCACTGGAGTTCGAGGCAGCAAAGATGGCATCCGGTAGACATTTTAAAGTGCAGGCCATCAACAATAACTGCGATAATATGGCAAATGAAGACATAATAAAGACGCTGAAGGAGATTATTGATAAGTTCAGCCCAACTACTAGGACAAAGAAAGAACAATCTGATAGTCGAAGGGATCGCCTTGTTCAATGCTGGAACTGTGGGCAGATGGGACATCAGAAGAGACAGTGTAGGGCCCCAGTCGCAGATCAGCAAAGGCGCGACTCCCAAGCGGCAGCCCCCAAGGAATATGTTAAAGTACGGACCATCCGTGATAATAGCAATAGGATGGCAAATAGAGAGATAATCAAAACACTGAAGGGGGCCATTGATAAATTCAGCCCGAGTACTAGGCCAAAGAAAGGACAACCTGATAACCGAAGAGATCGCCCACTTCAATGTTGGAACTGTGGGCGGACGGGTCATCTAAAGGGACAGTGTAGGGCGCCAATCGCGGATTGGCAATGGCGCGACTCCCAGGCAGGCAAGGAACATGGAAACTCAGACGCCCTGTCTAGACCTTGTCCTACCAACAACAACAAACACTGTAGTAGTCTCGAAAGAAAAGAGGACATATCATTTGTTCCTTGCAAGATAGTAGTAGCCCAAACTGAAGACAGTTGGAGTTCAGCGGCGATTCAGGAAGACCAGCAAGCTGACTGTGACATCAAACCTTTACTGGACTGGAAAGAAGCCAACAAGCGACCGTCTTGGGCTGAAGTCAGTAGTAAAAGCCCAGCATTAAAGAGTTATTGGGCTCAATGGAATTCTCTGGTGTTGGAAGACGGTGTCCTAAAAAGAGCATGGGAGAACAATGACGGAACGGAGGTCAAGAAACAAGTACTACTCCCGAGGTCCCGGGTCAAGGAAGTGCTGCAGGAAGTACATGGAGGTACTGGGGGTGGACATTTCGGTATCAATAGGACTCTACAGAAGATTAGGGAGCGTTTCTACTGGTTGAGCTGTAGGACGGATGTAGAAGATTGGTGCCGAAAATGTGACGTATGTGCAGCCAGCAAGGGACCGAAGACCCGTTCCAGAGGCAAAATGCGCCAGTACATCGTAGGAGCACCGTTTGAGAGGATTGCCATTGATATCGCTGGCCCATTTCCGAAAACCCAAAGTGGGAACCGATATCTACTAGTGGCCATGGACTACTTCAGCAAATGGCCGGAAGTATACCCCCTTCCCAATCAAGAGACCACAACCGTAGCAGAAGCGCTAGTCAACAACCTGTTCTGCAGATTTGGTGTGCCCATGGAACTACATTCAGATCAGGGCAGAAATTTCGAATCAGGTGTGTTCCGAAAGGTATGCGAGCTTATAGGAATCCGAAAAACCAGGACCACCCCACTGCATCCCCAGTCAGATGGTATGGTGGAACGCTTCAACGCCACACTAGAAACCAATCTGAGGATGTTTGTGAATGAGAACCAGACAGACTGGGACAAGCTCATTCCACTCTTCCTGTTAGCTTACCGCTCAGCTGTCCATGAAACGACTGGGAAGACTCCAGCAAGGATCATCTTTGGAAGAGAGCTTCGCCTTCCAGCAGATTTGGTATTTGGTCGTCCTGCGGAACAGCCCACAGAGCCAGACACTTATACCCATGACCTAGAACGAAGACTAGCAGCCGTACACGATCAAGTCAGATCTCGAATGCGATTAGAGAGCGATCGCATGAAGACTCGATACGACGTCCGGGCCAATACAGTCGGATTCCAACAAGGCGACCTGGTGTGGCTGTACAACCCCACGCGGAAGAAAGGAAAATCGCCTAAACTACAGAACCGTTGGGAGGGCCCCTATACCGTCATTAAAAGAATCAATGACGTCGTCTACCGGATACAAAGGACTCCCAGGAGAAAAATGAAGGTCGTCCATCTGGAGCGTCTGTCCCCGTATAGAGGTGTATCCGATCGGGACGATCGGTCCTAAGGAGGGCAGTGTCACGGAATTTGCCCCACTCACTCCCAAACCGACGACTGTGGCACCGCGAATTGCCTAAGATTGCCCCGATCGCCCCTACACGATTCTGTTAAACAAACAGAATGCCGCTGATCGAGATGGGCCTGGAAAAATCGAGAATCGCCGAGAAGCATTCCAGTCGTACTAGAAAATGGATCTAGAGATACTGGAATATACCTGGAATATTCGTTGGGTCTATAAAAGAAGAATAAACGGCCGAGTTAGTTAGTCTTGTATAAGTCTTGTATTACAGTCTGAATTAAAGTGTTTAGTTGGAGATATCAAAGTGATTTAGATAGCGATTAATTAAATAAGTGTTTAGTTGACCTGTAATTAGTAGTGTGCAGTAGTTAATAAAGAAGTAATTAATTAACGGATTGTTTTTCTGGAAGAAAGAAAAAGACGGATTGGGAAATCCGTGACAGTATATAATGTACTTTTAAGAATTACCGTTTCATATTAAGGCAACACAACATTATTCCGTTATTTCATTGACATATAGCAAAAAAAAATAATTTCCAGCCTTATTACAGCAGTTCTAAGGCGCGTATAAGTGAATGAGCATAGCGTGCATAAAAAGTGGCTATAATTTCCCAACCTCATGCAAATGGGGAATCGATCAAGTATGTCTGCACCGTAATCTCGACGTTTCTCATTCGTTAACCTTTGTTTTCATTTTTATTCAGTTTTCTTTCGTAAACCGTCTAATCTTTATAAATATTGTTTTTTAAATATCAGATCAAATGTAATTGTATAGCCATTCGTTCGATCAAAACGATGCATTTTAAACAGTGTGCTTCGAAAAAGAACAATTGATGTCTACAGCACAGCCGTCGTCGCTGGCTATTATATTTTTTGCGTAATTGACATTTTTTCTGTGTCTAACACTGGGGAAATTAAACTTCGAATAAAAAGCGCGAAAACTTCATCTAAATAAAGTGTTAATTTTCCCTGTCATACGCATAAACAAAACCTGAGGCCCCGAAGTGCTTTTGGGAACTTAAAAAGGAGTCTTAACGGAATAAGTGTCTTGTAAAAAGGAGTGCTTTGAGGTATTTCGGGAGTAGGAGATTGCCAAAGCAATTACAAGGGAAAGGGTGCGAAATTATTCTTTTTTCTGGGAAATGAAACTTATTATCACAGCAACAGGTTGAGGAAATACGTTCCTTTCTTTGAAATTTAAATTTGTTGTGGGGACGAAGTTAGACGCAAAGAAATAATTCCACACGGAAAGAAAGCTGTACGCGGTGTCTCAAACTCAGGGCATGGGTCTACTGTGGGGATACAAAAAATTTACATAAAATTTGGGATACGTGGTGTTAAGTGGGTAAGTTCCATTTCAATCGAAAGTAATTTTGGGATTTGACAGAAACGATCAATGACGTCATTAACTATATTTTTTCCAGAAATATGTGTATTTTTCGTGTTAAAAAGCTTTCTTTTTTCTAATAAACTATTAATAGAGTGTTTTCTGTATTACTTCCCATTTAAAAGTTATAAGCAATATCATCCTAAAGGGTTTCAAAAGAAATACCACTTAAAAATCACATTAGCGGTGGAAGAATCGAGTAGGCGTTGGAAAATAATTGAGTATTCGTTGTTTAAAGTGCATGAAGAGCTGGTGACCTTCCGGGCCACTGAATAGATCCATTAATCTCAATCCATTTATCTGGAAAAGTATTATCTAAATATTGCTGCACAATTCTTATCTTGTGGGATGGAGCACCATCGTGCTGAAACTATAGGCATCTCCTTAAGCCAGTCCCAGACGATGTGGCGAATGCCTTCCAACGTTGGACACATCACCATTTGCCACATCATGTGGGCGTGCGCTGGTGAATTGCAGGTGTCCAACGTTGGCTACATGCCACGTTCGGGCTTCTGTCGGTAAATCTGACCCGCGTCAAAGGAGCTTCCAGCGTTGGAAGCATGTTGGAAGCATGTTGGAAGCATCGTTCGTCACACACCCACACGAGCGATCGTGTGTTTGACCCAATCCAGGAGCGCACATGTTCCTTTTTTTACTGTTCTGTGGATCTGCAGTATAAGTACGACACTGACGAACGTTGGTCCCACATGTGTTTACAATGTTGCAACGAAAGTTCACCCCATCGTGTAGGAGAGACACTTGCCACATTTTTATGACGCAAATTGTGTCCAACGTTGGCACCAACATTGGAACCAACATTTGAACCAACGTTGGACACATCGTCTGGGACCGGCTTTAGCTGCAAAGGCACATTCTCCAGAAGTGCAGGAAGTTGTTCTTGTTGGAAATTTAGGTAACTCGCGCTGTTCAATGCATATTCAAAGGCCCAATTAAATGCCTACTGATGATGCTGCACCATACATTTACTCCAAAATGGCTTTAATTTTGGACTGGATTTATAATGTAGGAATTTTCAATGGTCCAGTTGTGTTCGTTGCGCCTATTTGGCAAACCATTACTGACAAACCGACTTGTGCCCGTCCAAAGAACGTGCCAAAAAAGGTTCTGATCAACAGTTCCTACATTTACTACCATTTGAGCTATAAAATTAAGCTGGTTTTCAATGTGACGCTCAGGCAATTACTTGTGGATTTTGTAGCCATGATACCCATTTGTCTTTAAAATTCGTTGAACGGTTGATTTATCCAAATTCAATTCCCGTCTAGTCTGCCGTATAGAATTTCGTGGATTTTATTCGAAATACTGTAACAGTTTAGCTGTATTAACATTGTTTCTTACCCTTCGGTCAATTATGTCATTCTTCCGAACAGAAAATGCATCTTCTTCGTCGCAATCTCCAATGCCTCCAATCTGGTAAAGGTTCTACGATCAGAAATGAGATGCTCTGGATTTTTTTTGTTACTCGCCGTAAATTAGCAACATATCAAATTTTTCTGAATGAGAAAACGTTTTGTAAGCACAAAAGTTATACGTTTGACGTTCGTATTGAGTAATGAGAAGTATTTTGTGACATTTATGCATTTTAAACAACGAACATTAAATTATTTTCCAACGACTACTTGATCTTTCCACCTTTAATGTGATTTTTAGGTGGTCTTTCTTTTGAGACTATAATAATAATAATAACAATAATAATACTTTTATTTTTCCAAAGATGTATCAAGTACAAATAGAAATCAGTCAGAAACACAATTTAATTTACAGCAGAAAGAAATCTTATATCAAAGAATTCATAAGTGTATAAAAACATTTGTACATAAAAATATGTTAAGATTAATTTTAAAAACACTAAAATTCTGAAATTGTGTTACAAATCTAGTAAAGTTATTAAAAATCTTTAATCCTAAATGGTGTGGTGATTTAGAAGAGACAACAATTTCATAAATGGTACATAAAAATTTATACAGTTCCTCGTATTATATACATGAATCTGGTTGCTCTGTAAAAATGTGTTTTTAATTAGGAAAACATATACACAAACTTCAAATATGTAGATATTTAACAGGTATTTTTTTTTAAAAGATGTCTCTACAAGAGTATCTCTTATTTACACCTGCAATAATTCTCAAAATACGCTTTTGGACAACAAATACATCAGGTGCACCTGTATACAAGCCCCAAAAACAAATCCAAGAACCTAGAAGAAACTTGAGCATGGTACAACTCAATAACTGTTCTTGTGTGAGTGCATATTTTAAGTATCTAAGAGCAAATAGTAATTTTGATTTAAGATAGATGCAACGGTCTTTCCAGCTCAGTGTTTCGTTTCCTAAAAATTTAACTTTCCATATGTTTTAGGTTAATATTATTGACTTGAATATTAGGAGTGGTGCAGTGTTTTTGATAATTATGTTTGTCTTTTCACTGTTAAAATATAGAGAATTCATGTTACACCAATAAGCTAATTGATTGGCTGGTTGTAAACAACTCCACAATATGCTTTTACTTGAAATGAGTATGGTCGTATCATCGGAATATCTTATAAAATTAGAAAGTGGATTTATGTTGTCTATTTCATTCCTATATAACAAAAATAGAACAGGGCCAAGGACCGACCCCTGTGGAACTCCTGTGGTAATAGTTTTGTAAGATTTGAATACTTTTGTTGTTTCGTTTTCTGTCAAAGTAATGTTTACAGCCTGGCTTCTATTTTCGCTTTAGGACGATATTGCTTATAACTATTAAATGGTAAATAATACAGAAAAATGTCCCTAATAAAAGTTTATCAGATAAAAAATATAGATTTTTTACATTTCTCAGAAAATTATACAGAGTGTCTCTAAATAAGTGTCGCAACGAAAAACTGTAAATTCCCCTCGAAAAAAGAAACATTATTTTCCTCTTCCATTTTTCTCTCCGGGCTTTCGTTTTCGAGATACACGGTGTCAAAGCTTTATTTTTTTTTAGTTTATTTCCAATATCTTAGAAACCGTTTGAACTACACGACTGAGGTTTAGGAAACATATTACCACTATTAATAGCTACTTTTTAGCACTCTTCTCGAATTTATTGGACGTGCCAGTGGTGGAGATTTTAAGGTATCGGAAGGGTTTTTTTCCCCATAACTTTTACGCCACTGGAAAAATTGACATTTGACAGCAAATTCTGAAGCGCCAATGAATTTTACACAAAAATAGTTCTCTTGGTTCATTGCTCTAAAGTCAACTGTTTTCAATAAAAATGACTTTCTATGAACAAAAACAAACATTTTGCTAACGTTTCGAAAATCATTTGTAATTCAAAAAATAGATAGTAATTATTAACAATTTTAACGAGATTTAACAACAGATAGGATTTTAACTTTTTTTATCAATTTGGCGAGTAAAATTTACAAAAACTGTTCAAAATTACGTTGGCGGACTTCAATGCACGCATTACATCTTCAAATCATGTTTCTTTCTGCCGCTGCGGCTTCACCCCTGTCGGTCAACTCTTCGATATTATTGACATGGATTTCATAAACGATGCATTTCAGATGTCCCATCCGGCGGTTCCATTCGTCGTTCTCCGGATGTTCTCTTGAGGTCTTGCACTTGCAAAATGTGAGGGTGTCTCATCATATTGTTAATTATTACTACCTATTTTTTGAATTACAAAAGATTTTGGAAACGTTAGCCAAATGTTTGTTTTTGTTCATAGAAAGTCATTTTTATTGAAAACGGTTGACTTTAGAGGAATGAACTAGAGAACTATTTTTGTGTAAAATTCATTGGCGCTTCAGATTTTGCTGTCAAATGACAATTTTTCCAGTGGCGTAAAAGTTATGGGGGAAGAAACCCTTCCGATACCTTAAAATCTCCACCACTGGCACGTCCAATAAATTCGAGAAGGGTGCTAAAAAGTAGTTATTAATAGTAGTAATGTGTTTACAAAACCATAGTCCTGTAGTTCAAACGGTTCCTAAGAAATTGGAAAAAAACTAAAAAAAAATTAAGTTTTGACACCGTGTATCTCGAAAACGAAAGCCCGGAGAGAAAAATGGAAAAGGAAAAAAATGTTCCTTTTTTCAAGAGGAATTTACAGTTTTCCGATGCGACACTTATTTATAAACACCCTGTATATATTTTTTCAGTTTGCATTAAAATTACAGAAAATGTGATAAAAAATGCTAAATTACCCCATTGGTCAAAACGAGACGCAAGCATGCTGCCAACAAAATAAAGAGGAATGTGAAACTACTGCAGGGTAGCAAATTTTCTGTTTGCTAACCACCCAGTGCCGACCCGATTTAGCATAAAACACGTAAGCAACCCCTTTTCTGTTTTATTATTTACGCGACGGCTCGCGTGGAAGTACAAGACGACGCTTAATTAAGCCATGCTTTTTATTCACGAAAATTAGAGGCACAGCCATAGGCTGAGCACTTGACCTGATTTTTTTGTCAATCCTGCTGGAGTCTCCGTAATTGAGCCACAGCCGTGTTTATTTACCGACCTCGTTAACGTGCCAGACGTACCTTAAATGCTAGCAGTTCGGAAAAGAACTAAAAGAAGACGAAGGGGCTCGCGAGAACAAGAAATTTGTCGATAGTATCCGATAATGTGAGTACGGATAGGAATATTTTGCAAAATAAAGTCAATTTTACGTCAGGAGAACATAAGACGAGTGCAGATACACGAACATAATAAAATGTAGAGCAGTGTTGCCAGATGAAGTTAATTTAATTTCTTAGTACAGCTTCCAAAAATTCTTCACTTAAAATAAACATCGTTATACCGGGTATTAACTAAGTATGTGCATAAACTTTAAGGGGTTAATCTATGATTGATTTTAAGACAACAAGTTCCTATAAACATGGTCCGCAATGGCTTTGTTTTACAGATGCAGGGTGTTAAAGTTTGTTTAGAGATAACTTTGACCCACCGCCACTGGCGTAAAAGCCAACCCCTATGCTCTCGCGCCCACTGGAGACGGGCAGCACGATGCCTTGGAAGTAGAGTGGGGACCCGTAATGGTCTTCAAGCACGTAAATTTGCGTTGTGGAGTGGTCTTCAAATATTAGGTGTCGATATAACAAGACGAAACGTACCTTGAAAGTGGATCTTGAGAGCTGAAGCTGAAGATGTGCGGTGTCTACGGGCATATTGCACCAAATACCGATCCTCCCTTTCATTAGATACTCGAAGACGTCCACTACGTGGTCTGTTTTCCACTTTATCAAATTCTTCATATTTGTGTACTATTCGTACAACAGATGATCTAGGAATGTCCAACATGTTCGATATCTGATGATTAGAATATCCTGCATCATGTAAAGCAGTCATTTTTGCTCGGGTAAACACAGAAATTTCACTTCCTGGCATTATAATGTACAAAAATTCAAAGGAACACTTGGCTAAATACACTGCCAAACTGACCAGATTTGTAGAAACATTGGTAATAAAGTAAAGGTTCATGGTCTGCAATTTTTATTGTCTTTTTTGTTACCTAAGTACAGATACTTTTTTTACCACATTATGAAAAACCACTCGGTTTAATCGAATTATTTTATATATAGCGGGTCCAAGACTTTTGGCGGTGTGTGTATAATAAAGCCTTATTTTGATTGCTAGTCTATTGTTCAGGATGTTCTACAACATATTCGACAATTATTAACCATGAATAAGAATTGTATTTATTGGAAAATAATGTAATAACAGTTCGACAACAAACAAGATATCTTGCTCAAGGCAGTGGCATATCTGTTACACCTGTGGATATGACAATTGATAGTTACTGTCGGGACACATTTTGTTCATGTATGGTATGTTTCACAAACGTATTGAACATATATGTAATCGATACTTGATGAGGGGTGAAGATCTTATCCGATGACAAGGGAAAATAACAAAGCACACAGGAATTTCCGCACGCAGAGATTTGTGTCGACAGTCCCCAAAATGTGAACACGGACATAACAATAAATGATTGTGTATTTTATAAAAATTTCCAAGAATAAAATGAAAATAGTTGTCTATAATAACGTCAAGTATGTAGTGAAAAAATGCCAAATCGTTGGCAATAATAACAATATGGTCTGGAATAGTTCAAATTGGGTCGGTTAGGGTAAAAATTAAATAGTTTCTGAAATGTTTAAAGTATCATTATCGAAAAGGTGTAATAAGTAAGGCATATCCTAGTGATAGATGCAACTGTCAATTGGTACTTAAAACATTTTAAGTGGTTTACTAAAAAAATGGAAATATGAAATTCATATGGGAAAATATGAAAGTTATTTTGAAAGATGATGATAAAGGTAAAAATAAACTTTTCGGGAAAAACATACAGAAGAATTGTAAATATTTCTTCCTGGAAATACCACATATTATTATTAAATTATTATTCACACATCAAAATCTTAGAAACAAATGCATTCACTTTTAATCCTAGGAGCTAAAGTTTACATCTAATCTAAGGATTAAAAGTGTTAAAATTAATAACTAAATGAAGGATCTCCATTGGAGAAAAAATAGTGTTTTATTCGAAATAAAAGTGTATTTTATAAGGAATTTAAATTAAACACTACAAATGAGGGAAACTGATATATAATAAATAGTAGATTAATCATTCATATACAATACATAGCGTGTTAACGTATTGACTTTATATTAGCGAATGAATCAGGCATGAATCAGGCGTTCTTAGCCCGCTTCCAAATCACAAATGTTTATATTGAAATAGCGCCTATCCTTTGCTTATAATAACCCAAACAATGTGCCTAAAGCTGGCCGCCTGTGAAGGAATTCCAATCGCCAATCTTATGCCGCTTACACTTTTTTGTCTTGCAAAATTTGCTCGCCATAAAAGTGAAATCCTAATATAACAATATACTATTATCTCAACAATGGTAGAAGAAATCGAATAAAACAAGGTATAGCTTTTTTCTAGTAAATTGATAGGGAAATCGAATTACGAATGCAAAATGTCAAATGGCAACATCGTCAAAATTATATAATTACTAAATCTTAATTTTGACCATACTTGTATAATGAAGCATCTAATTCCAAGTAAAATAGTGAGAGTTGTATTACTATGAGTTACTATTATTACCCAAATTTCGAGGCTGTCAAAGTAACGGTATAGAAATTATGACTGAAATTCAATATTTAACTTCTTACTTTGTAGTCCTGTAAGGAAGCCAGATAAGACAAACATTTATATCAAATACTGACATTATTTGCCCTGTATGCCCTATCATTTTGAACACTAGTTTCTGACCACCCTTTATATACTAATATTAAATTTGAATCAAGTAGTTTCATTGATTTGTTTGAAGTTTTAAATAAATGTTCCCTTTAAAATTAACAGGTTGCATCTTGATAGCAAAGCGTTTATGAATACATACTTGTACGAAATTTTCTAATTTATCACTAGTGTAAAGGTTTTACAGGCTCTCATAAAAAACTAGACAAAGATAAACAACATCCATAGGCGTACGATTTTACAATGCACAATAACTTATAGCAGAGATTAGCAACGTATCCCTTTTTGTCACTAAGCTTATTTAAGTATTTTTATATTAATTATGCTTTCATGTGAATGTATATTATTATAATATACAGGGTGTCCAGAATATGAGTGCCGTAATTTTAACGGCTTATGCATCTGACTAAATGCAATAAAAAAAACTCTTATGAAAAAAATGTCTAAAACGTATTGTTTGACTACAAATACATTTTGAAAAATAAAAGTACAACTGCCATAATATGCAAAACTATGTTACGAAATTACAAACTAAGGTACAATTAAGGTTAAGTAAAAGCGCCTGTAACGTAATTTGTTCATACAGGGTGAGTCAGTCATAATGTCATTAATTTTAAGAGGAGATAGGGAATAATGAGTATAATGCGAATACGTGATTAAAAAAAAATCTAAATGCATATTTACGCCGAAAAAAAATATTTTCAAATCATTATTTAAACCCCCTTTTCAGACTGTCACTGACCGGTCACAGCCTTGGTCGGTTACAGCTGACAGTTCAACTCGATATCGACATGATGCAATGTTGTCAAGTTGTAATATTTTTCTATATAGTACCTACCCACCTAGATTTTAGACATCACAAATAAACGGTTGTACTGACTATTTTAGAATATCATTTTTCTTGCTCAGTTCAACTTCAGCCAATAATAATTTAAAATGTTAATACCCAATAAAATCAAATAATAATAATCAAATAATTCTATTAAAAATTGCAAGTAACGCGGTCCACTCAGGTTTTCCGTAGAAAATACGGCCCAATCAAACGATACCTGTTGTAACTTAGGTGTTAGATTATTTAGATATTTTTGTAAAACGTTGGCTCTGTAACGTAGTGGCTGTCAGAGTTCAATAGTTTTTGACATTCAGTTTTTACAAAAAAGTTGTGCCTGTTTTTTATTATTAATTGCCTTTTTGATGTGTATTGTGAGAAGATAAAAGTAGTATAGTGTTGATTGTTAATCGCATTTTGCCTGCCGAGAAATAGAACTGTTTGAGAACGTATTTTGCTTTATTTCTCACGTCTCCTGTTGATTTGAAGTTTGAACCAAAGTCTAGGCCGGAAGGAACGGGTAGTTCTTTCAGCGGAAAGACTTAACATAGTTTGTGGCGACCGTGACAGGACTCTACAACAGGTAGTTACAAGTCGGCAAAAGCGGTGTGAGAACGTTATCAGTTGGGAAATTGGGCATTATGGCGCAGTTGATGGAATCAAGAAAAAACACAGAAAAGTGCTTCGGTCTTTTATTACAAAATCGTTGAATGAATTAGACACTTTGTTAACGAAACGCCCTATCGTGCCAGAGGACATCGAGGTCGCTTGGGAATGCGTAAAGCCTAAATTTGAAGAACTCTGCGCGATAAATTCTGAAGTGTACAATTTGTTATTGGAGACAGAGGCGACCGAGGAACAACTGTTGCTAGAGATCGAGCAATGTGAGAGTTACACGAAGAAGTTTACCATACTTAAGTTGAAGGTTGAGAAGCTGTTGGATCCCGAACAAGATGCTGGGTCAGTGCAAGGGTCAGTACGAACTTCAAATAGTGAAGTAGGTTATGACAACACCACACGAGGTAAGAGAAAATTTAAGTTACCAGCTATTCAGTTTAAGCAGTATGATGGGAATATTAGGGACTGGCTACCGTTCTGGTCTCAGTTCAGGAAAATTCATACTGACACTCAATTGGATAATTGCGATAAGATAGACTATTTGGTACAGGCTACGGTTCCAGGAAGTCGTGCGCGTCAAATTGTAGACAGTTTTCCCGTGCTCGATGAAAATTATGAAAAAATTATTGACTGTTTAACCGCGAGATTCGGGTGCGAGGACCTACAGATAGAAGTATACGTACGCGAATTACTAAAATTAGTATTAAATAACGCTGTATCAAAAGAAAAGCAGGACTTGTCGAAGTTATATGATATGATTGAGACTCAGTTAAGGGCTCTCGACACGTTAGGGATTACATCAGACAAATACGCTGCGCTTTTGTTTCCGTTGATCGAATCTTGTTTACCACAAGAACTTTTACGAATATGGCAAAGATCAGCTTTCAATTCGAGTGGTCCGGGTTTAAATAGCGCGAATATTAACAATGAACTTGTGGCACCGAGTGGTGATTTTCCATTAGAAGCAAGGCTTAAGAATCTTTTAAGTTTTCTATGCGCTGAGGTTGAAAATGAGCAGCGAATAGACTTAGCAAGTGAGGGTTTCGGTTTAGCTGATAATTTTAAAACAAAGACTGGCATGGCTAACGGAGCTAGTAGAAGAAACGCGACGAAATTGTCAAATGATCTGACATTCACCGCGGCGGGTTTAGTAAATGTCGACGTTGTCAAATGTATATTTTGTACGGGTGTTCACGAGTGACAAATGTTTTAAGGCACAAAAGATGACACTAGAAGAGCGCAAAAATATTGTATTAGACAAAAAAGCTTGTTTTAAGTGTTTAAAGGTAGGGCATGTGGCAAAGAAATGTCGATCTCGCTTGAAATGTGTCGTTTGCGGATATTCGCATGTACCATTAATGTGTTTTGGTTTAGCTGAAAGAAAATATCTCCGCAGCAAAAGGAGAGTTCGAACGAGCAAGAAAATGTTAAAAGGACCAGGTGATGCCAAATCAAACAAGCTCCTACGTTTTCTACAACCTGTGAATTTTGAGGTTAAAGGTCAATCGGGCATGAAACGTGTAAGAGCGCTTATAGATACAGGTTCACAGCGCTCATACATCTTGAAGTCTACTGTATCGTCACTTGGTTTGAGACCTAAGAGAGCAGAAAAACTTGTACATTGTTTATTTGGAGGAACTGAAATGGAACAAGTGCATTACTGTTATGACATCACAATTTTCAATGGTAAATACAGTAAGATGTTTGAAGTTTTAGATCAAGCTCAAATTTGTAATGAGGTCTCACCAGTATTTTATGGACCTTGGATACAAGAGTTAAAAACACTTAACATAGAAGTTTCCGATTACAAAAGTCAGGGTCCAATCGAGATGTTGTTGGGAGCAGATGTGATTGGGTCATTGTATACTGGAAAAAGACATATGTTAAAATGTGGACTAGTAGCAAATGAAACTTATGTTGGCTGGACAGTTGAAGGCAAAGTTCCTACACAGAATTCGACAACTATGACTGTGACGTCGATGTTCACAAATCCTTCGATAGCGGAATTATGGCAACTTGATGTGTTAGGAATAGAAGAACCTACAGAGAGGAAAACAAAGAATGAAAAAACCTTAGCAGCAAAAGAGTTCTTTTATGAGACAGTAATAGTGAATGAAGAGGGTAGGTACGAGGTCAGATTGCCGTGGCTAGAAGGACACCCTTCCTTACAAATTATAACGTAGCTAACCGAAGACTTCAAGCCGCCATAAAACAACTAGAAAAAATGATTTGATGTCCAGATATAAAACAGTTTTTGAAGAATGGGAGCGATCGCATATAATTGAGGAAACTACGACGAATAATGTTGGACATTTTCTGCCTCATAGACCGGTCATTAAAGAAGGCTCTACCACTGCTGTTAGACCCGTGTTTGATGCTTCTTCCCATGAAAAGGATAAACCATCGTTGAACCATTGTTTAGAGAAGGGTGAAAATTACATTGAACTGATACCTGCGTTGTTAGTCAAATTTAGAGAATATAAGATAGGTGTCATAGCTGATATAAAACAGGCATTTCTGCAGATAAGTGTGAATCCGAGAGATCGGCAATTTTGAAATTTTTGTGGATCAATGAGAAAGGTGAAGAAATAGTTTACATGCACAACAGAGTCGTCTTTGGGGTAAACTCCAGTCCATTCTTGTTGGGTGCCACGATTCAATATCACTTGGAAAAGAGTAAAGAAAATTGTGTGAGCCAAGGCTACGAATATACCAAAGAAACTATAGAAAAGCTCGCCCGTAGTTTCTACGTAGACAATTGTGTAGCAAGTGTGCCAAACCTAGAAACTGTGAACCAGTTTATTAAGGAAGCAACATCGGTTATGGCAGAGGCACAATTCGACCTCAGAGGGTGGGAGTTTTCTGGAAATTTAAACAGTCTAGTTGGTGTTTCAGTCTTGGGTTTAAAATGGTTCCAGAGATGTTTTGACAATAAACCCAGATTTACTTACCTGTGACACAGAGAGTGTTGTCGTAACAAAGCGAAAACTGTTGTCAATAGCACAAAAAATCTTCGACCCCATAGGATTTACGTCTCCTGTAACTCTATTGCCCAAATTGTGGTTGCAGATTTTGTGGGAGAAGAAAATATCCTGGGACACAGAAGTAGAGGGTGATGTGGCAGTACAGTTCGGAAAATGGGTAAAAGATCTGCCTGAGCTTTTGCAAATAGAAATTCCTCGTTGGAGCGAAATTGGTGGAGCAAATCCTGAAGATGTCAGTGTACATACTTTCGTAGATGCATCCAGACATGCATATGCGGCAGCTGTTTTGTTAGAGTGAAAAAGTCGGATAATGTTTCAATTCACTTGATGGCAGCTAAATCTAGGGTGGCACCGATAGAAAAGATAAAAGGAAGTTTGACGATCCCACGCCTAGAATTATTGGCAGCAACGATAGGTGCAAGACTTTATACTCAGGTCGTAGAAAATTTGACAGGCGACTACAATAGTTTCTTCTGGAGCGACTCGTCTACAGTAATTTCATGGTTGCAACGTAATGAAGAGTGGGGTACTTTTGTACATAACAGGGTGAGTGAGATACATAAGCTAACACCGGCGCTCCAGTGGCATCACATCCCCGGTGCAAATAATCCGGCAGACCTACCCTCTCGTGGATGTTCACCTAAACAGTTAGTCGGATCGAGATGGTGGAAGGGACCAGAATGGTTATACAATAACATCGAGAGCTGGCCATCTACAAATTTAATTGTTAATGAAGAAGAAGTCAACAAAGAAAAGAAAAAGAAGATTACGACGTTTGTCAATTTAGAAAAGGAAAAAGTGGATTTTCACCTCACATATTTCAGCAAATATACTAAGACAGTGAGAATGATTGCTTGGCTGCACAGATTTATACAAAATTGTAGACGTAAACAAGATAGGAATAAAGGAGAACTGAGTGTACATGAGTTAGACTGTGCGGAGAAATTTATTTTTAAACTGATACAAAGAAGAATTTGAAGGTTTAAAAGGAAAACAAACTGAAGAATCTAAATCCTTATTATGATAAAGAAGGTGTGTTAAGATTGAAGTCGAGAATTTCGAATAGAAGACACTATTGATTACCGTTATCCAGTGGTTTTGGCTGGCAAGAATCCTCTTGTTTGTAGTTTAATCATGGAAAAGCACCGAAAATCTTGTCACGTAGGAGTGCAGGGACTAATAAGTTTACTCAGAGAAAATTATTGGATATTAGGTGGCAGAAGAGCCATTCGTTCAGTTTTAAAGAAGTGTGTCATATGTAGAAGATTTGATGTTAAACCTTTTGCAGTAGAATCACCTCCATTGCCGGTCGATAGAGTAAGTGATGCTGCTCCGTTCGAGATTACAGGCGTCGACTTTGCCGGGCCTTTGTATTTAAAATCTGGTGAGAAAGCGTGGGTCTGTTTATTTACCTGTGCCGTGTACCGCGCTGTACACTTAGAACTCACGATGTCCTTATCCGCCCATAACTTTTTACAGGTGTTAAGAAGGTTCATTGCGCGGAGGGGAAGACCCAGAGTTTTGTACAGCGATAACGGGACTAATTTCCGTGGGACTGATAATGCTTTTGCAAATTTAGATTGGGACGCTATAACTCGACAGACTAATACGCAACGGATTGAGTGGCGCTTTAATCCCCCTAGTGCGTCGTGGTGGGGAGGCTTCTTTGAAAGGTTAGTCGGTGTGGTAAAGCGTCTACTGCGTAAAATTTTAGGTAAAGCAAGTTTATGCTATGAAGACTTAATGACTTTATTGTGCGACTGTGAGGCCGTGGTAAATGCACGACCACTGACTTATATTTCAAACGATCCGAATGATCTTGTGACTTTGTCACCGGCTATGTTCCTTCGCGAGCAGGTTGACTGTATCGTTGCCGATTGTGATTTAGTCGAAAAAACATGTCTTACGAGAAGTATGCGGAATAAACACAAATTGCGCGAAAACTTAAAATTTAGATTTCGACTTGAATATTTAGGACAACTGAAGCCACTTAGTGGAACAAAAGCGAATGCAACGATTAAGATAGGAGATGTAGTTTTAATAGGGAATGACTTTAGTAAACGCGTGGAATGGCCTATGGGGCTAATAACTGACGTTATACCGGGCAAAGATGGTCGGATTAGGTTGGTTAGAGTCAGAACGTCTCATGGTGAACTACTACGACCTGTCCAACGGTTATACCCTTTAGAGTGCGTAGATAATTCGGTTGGAAGGAGTCTTGATAAGCAACGAAAGGAGCTGATTCCAAAGTGAGGAATCCTAACTACGATCCTGAGAGGGAGTATCCAGAAGAGGATGTCGTTGGTGATGGTAACGATCACGGTAGTGTTCGGGATAGTGCGCGAGTGAGAGAATCCGCCGATCCAGATCACCCAGGTGGTCTTAAATTAAACCGAACTGGGCGTAAAATAAAGTGCCCTAAAAGATATTTGTAATTTAAGAACTTTAGTTTAATTTACTTGTATTTCTGATGAGAAATAGTTTTGTGGAAAACTTTTTCTCAGGTGGGAGGATGTTGTAACTTAGGTGTTAGATTATTTAGATATTTTTGTAAAACGTTGGCTCTGTAACGCAGTGGCTGTCAGAGTTCAATAGTTTTTTGACATTCTGTTTTTACAAAAAAGTTGTGCCTGTTTTTATTATTAATTGCCTTTTGATGTGTATTGTGAGAAGATAAAAGTAGTATAGTGTTGATTGTTAATCGCATTTTGCCTGCCGAGAAATAGAACTGTTTGAGAACGTATTTTGCTTTATTTCTCACGTCTCCTGTTGATTTGAAGTTTGAACCAAAGTCTAGGCCGGAAGGAACGGGTAGTTCTTTCAGCGGAAAGACTTAACAATACCCGTACACTCGCGTGTCGATTTTCTCTGAGCAAATGTAGCCGTTATGACTGCAACAAAACTCCAACGTGTCTAATAATAAACTGAGTAATAAACCATTTACGTACATTACATAAAAAACCTATACCCAATGGGTAAATTATTGAGAAGCTGAAAAGTGTTACGTGTTTAAATACTAAGTACTTAATAAAAAACCATCGTGTTGTCGACAGAAAACTGTCCAAGACCGAAATGGCACGCCGCTAATCGAGAGTTAATCTTGACCTTGACCTTATTAGGTCAATAACCTGAATTACCTAGTTTTGTACTGTTATTTAACAAGGAGTAAAACTATTTTAAATCTAGATACATGAATGAATTTTCCTTAAATATTGATTTATTTGTTAATAAAAACAAATGTAGATAATAAATAAATGTTTTCGAATGCTAGGCTATTACAGTTTAATAATTTTGATATTACGTTTTCACTACGTTTTACAAATAAATATGAATTTTAGTATTACTCGTAAGTACAATTAACCGCACACATAACCAAATGTACAATTTGTAGTTACGTACATCTAGCCTAGAAATGTATTGTTTTTTAAGTAGTATGATACTAACCTGTTTACAGCCCACATTTCAAAACTGCATTTATCCGTCCATAGCACTTTATTAATAAAATTCAGTCGCATTTCGTAAACATTCTCCGTATAACACTACCATTTCCACATAATATTCGGAATTTGTAAAATTATGCGTTGTGAATTTACGCCAAATACGTGAGGTTAGACCGAAATAAACAAACTACTGCTTGTATTCTCTAAATCCCCCCTCCAATGTGTGGCATGATCTACAAATTTGAGGGGGAAGAAATGCGGGAAATGCAGTGCTAAATGGAGGTAAATTTGAATAACACGCTGATGTGTTAGATGATATTATGTATGTAAATGTGGCATCCATGGTTAATACGGCAAGTCTGTGACATTAGAATTTCGTCGGGTGCGCCATCGTAGCGTACCAGGAGCGTCGTGTTACTGATTTTTATAGGGTGATTTGTTTATTTATTTAAAGGTCGAGTAAAAATTTTTTTTTTTCGATTTTCTGCCTTTATTAGGCCTCCCGAATACGTGGTTAAAATTAATGACATTATGACTGACTCACCCTGTATACTCGCGACAAGAATTCAGACGACTTACGTCATACGAACAAATGAACAACTCATTATATTTTTATCAAAATATTTATGAAACTGCAACTGATAGTAATAAAACTATATACTACACTAAAAGTTTGCATCATATATTGCACTAAATTGCAATAAAACATTGTTTTTAACACGACCAAATATCGAAAATTACGTTGACAATAATAATAATAATATCTCTACCCCTCATTCTAATCACGAGTATTAGCCCAGAAGTCGAAGACTTGTGCGGGAGAGGGGGCGGCATATTATTATTAAGCAGGCCGCATTTGCGCCCAGGAACGACTTACGTTGGTAGGCCCTAACCACCATTCAGTGCAGGAATGAGGGAAACCTGGAAAACCTCATTAATTAGGGGGGTAGTCAAATGTCAACCGGTGTCAATCTTTCACATTGACCCAAGCCAACATTCTTCCACCCTACCATACCCGCAGAGAGGGTGCCAATCTCTCCACGAATATAGCTTATATACGGTCTACCGGCTGCGGGGGTCGAACCCACAGCGATCCAGTCACCTCGATTCAAGTACTGACGCCTTAAACCGCGCGACCACTGACCGATCCAATAAAAACAAATGTGTAACGTCAGCCGTGACGTAAGACTTCTGAATTCTTGATTCAAGTATAATTTGATTTTTGGATTAGTATTAATGAAGTAAACAATTGAAGTTTCCGAGAAATTCGTTAAAACTATAACGTAGGACAACGTAGCAGTGTCAGACTGCTGGTGATAACCTAAAAATAATATTCTATATAATATTCGGCGTGTCTAGGCAAAACTCTCTAGCTACGAGACGTCTGTACAGTAAATGCTTCTTGCAAGAAACCGAAGTCATTTTAAACACTTGTAACTATTATTCTGTGTTGTGAAAAGAGCTTTAAGAAAACCATTCACAGTAAGTACATACGTTTAGGTGTACCTATTTGTAATAATTATGTACACAACATTACAATACTTAGTATGTGAGCGACGTTGTCACATATTCAAGACCCGTTTGCTGTCATAACTCTGTTACCGTTGGTCAGAGAAAAAAATTGTTAAGTTAAATATGTTTACCCTGTATATTATTTTCCTCGAAATTTTATCTATCGACTACTGTCTAGTCAAAAGTTACAAGTCAAATGCAAGTCATTAGATGCCTTGCAATGCTTTTCATAGCAATTACAATTAACCGTAATGATCGGTTATCAAAGTTTGTTGTGTTTATCGTAATTATCGATAACGAGTTTTATATATTTGCCCGATATAGTAATCAAACGATTATATCTTTAATAATCATTCTGTAACATATATTGTATTATATTTCTTCCGATAAAAAGGCATTAAATAAATTAAACAGCTCTATTTCAGGCTATGCCTGTTAAGTATTTATCAAGGAAAACAGTAACGAAGAAATCATAAGAACTTTACAAAACGTGCATAATACTTATTATAATTTTGAAAAACATGTAGACACAATAAAAAGTTATAGAATTAATTGTTAACATCTCAAAAACAGAAATGTATTGAAGGATAAAATCAGGAATATAGCACAGTTTGCCTGAAGAGATAAAGCCATTGTGAATAAATAATAATTAATCGTTAAATTATTATTATTATTTATTGACAATGGTTTTACCTCTCTAGTTAGTTGTACCATATTCCTGTTTTTGTTGTATAATTTTTTAATGCATGTTTGTTTTTGACAATAATAATAATAATAATAATAATAATAATAATAATAATAATAATAATAATAATAATAATAAAAGGTCTTTATTAGTGTTTACGAAGAAAATACACAACATCTGGGCGAAGTCTATCTTCGCTACTCTACTTAACCCAATATAAATACAAAAACTAACGTAACACAAACAAGAAGAAGAAAAGAGAAGAAAATTGAAACAAACAATACACAAATACAGACATATGGTACTTAAAAACATTTTCAATATTAAGCCAACGCTCTTTTATTTTAGAAGATACTCTATCAAACCTCTTCAGACAAACACAAACTTGCAACATGGGGCATTCCACGTGAACTCAGCAGTCGATCCCACATCACCCTCTCAGATCTGGCTCAAAATTGGTACATCGATTGGTACTATCGAAAAAAGGATATTTCCAAATTTTCAGCCCCTAAGACCGCTTCCTGTCACCAGGGGCCCATAGTCAAGTTTTCGACCATCATTTCGCCTCCAGGGGTCTGAAATCGGTTTTTCGTGTACTGACGCGGCATTTTGGTCTAAAAAATGATCAAAAATAGGAGATGCCAAATTTCCCGTAGAACACGATGCCGCCATCCGTTTTCCGATATCTAGCAAGGGGAGCCCGGAAAACGCGAAAAACCGCGCTTTGATAAAAAATTCTGATATCTCAAATACGGTCGCTTCAAACTGGCTGAAAATTTAGCAAAAGATTCTTCGATTATTGCTCTTTCGAATGTTCATACGCGCGTGGTGATCATTATATGTAAATAAAAAGTTACACGCGTTTTACGGGTTTTATATGGGATTTTCTGTCATTTTTTCATTATAACCGCTCCACTGGCTCCACTATAACCTATCCAGTTGGGTAATAATTGGATTTTTTTCTCTCTCCAAGCGTCTCTTTTGTCTCCCTGTCTTTAGAAACACAGAAATTTCTCTCTCCAGTCAGTATTAGAGAAAACATTATTTATTCAATGATTTATTTCACAATTTTTCGTCAATTTTTTGATTTTTTGAGCAAATTTACATTTTCTGCAGCTTACTTCTATTATTTGTAAAAAATATGAATATAATATAATATAACGAATAAAAATCGCAGTAAGAAACAAGAAAACCCACATTACAATCATTGTTGACACTATACATCTCAATATTATTTTCACTATTTTACACATAATGTCCTTATACATGAATCAGCATTCTATCTAATTGCACGATTTTTGCCAACGTGGCTTGTCCAACTTGAAGTCTATCTTGGTTTCTAAGGAGGAACTAACTCAAGAGCGGGCCACAACTCAAATGAATGCCCAGACTATTCCTGGTATAAGGGAATATCATCATTTTGTTCCTGTTACTGAACAAGTTGTTGCAGGCAAAATCACGAGTTTCATCGGGAACATTCAATCAGATTCGACCTTCTGAATAAAAATCTCTTTGACTGGGCAGAGGATATGTTTGTAACTTTCGTTATCAATGATAATATACTTGGTCAGTTGGGTATATAGTCGAAATTTCAGAGAAAGAGCTTACTGGTGAGATCTCATTGCTGAAAATGATAAAGAAAAATATATATGAATGGCCAGAGAGGGATACCAGACTATCGATACCCTTCACTGATATATTAACTCAGATTGTAGTTATTGAAAAAGCAGGTGAATTCACCATAAAAGTGAGCCACACAAATAGCAAATTTAGAAAATATAAGGGTCAAGGTACTTCGATACACATTATGTGTAAAATAGTGAAAATAATATCGAGATGTATAGTGTCAACAATGATTGTAATGTGGGTTTTCTTGTTTCTTACTGCGATTTTCATTCGTTATATTATATTATATTCATATTTTTTACAAATAGAAGCTGCAGAAAATGTAAATTTGCTCAAAAATCAAAAAATTGACGAAAAATTGTGAAATAAATCATTGAATAAATAATGTTTTCTCTAATACTGGCTGGAAAGAGAAATTTCTGTGTTTGTAAAGACAGGGGGACAAAAGAGACGCTTGGTGAGAGAAAAAAATCCAATTATTACCCAACTGGATAGGGCCAGTGGAGCGGTTACAATGAAAAAATTTCAGAAAATCCCATATAAAACCTGTAAAATGCGTGTAACTTTTTTTTTACATATAATGATCACCACGGGCATATGAACATTCGAAAGAGCAATAATCGAGGAGCCTTTTGGTAAATCTTCAGCCAGTTTGAAGCGACCGTATTTGAGATCAGATTTTTTTACAAAAGCGCGGTTTTTCGGGCTCCCCTTGCTAGATATCGGAAAACGGATGGTGGCATCGTGTTCTACGGGAAATTTGGCAACTCCTATGTATTTTTGATCATTGTTTTAGACCAAAATGTCGCGTCAGTACACGAAAAACCGATTTCAGACCCCTGGAGGTAAAATGATGGTCGAAAACATGACTATGGGCCCCTGATGACAGGAAGCGGTCTTAGGGGCTGAAAATTTGGGAATATCCTTTTTTCGATAGTACTAATCGATGTACCAATTTTGAACCAGATCTGTGAGGGTGATGTGGGATCGACTGCTGAGTTGGCGTGGAATGCCCCACATGAGTTCTGAATTTTTTGAATTCTATACTTTGTTACACTGTTCAAACGCGGAAAGTAAAGTATGAGACAGTCATTTACAAAAGACAAAACTGTTGATGTGGCCAGAGACTTCCTCAATTCAAATGTCACACTATTTCTACTTCTGTAGAGGTGTTTAAGAGCCAAATAAGATTTTTTAATTATCAGTGATACATACTCTTGAAATCTAAGTCGGCAATCAAATATAATGCCAAGATTTTTTGCAGATTGTTTTAAGTGAATAAATTAATCATCAAGCTTTAACACAAGTTGAGTTCTAGGTAAACGCTCTCTGAATTTAGAACAGAAGAGCAAAGCACTGCACATGTTCAAATTTAGTTTTAAATTATTAGCTTTAGAATATTTAGATATTGCCAACAGATCACTATTCAAGCAAGCGCTGGCCGCAACAGTATCACTAGGATCAAATGAAAAACCAATTTAGTATCATCAGCAAGCGCAAGCATTTGAGATGAATTTATTTTACTAAACATATCGGACGTGTATATTAAAAAGAGAACAGGACCCAAAACCGACCCTTGTGGCACACCCGACACCTACCTATGCTTGATTGTAAACCCTCAAGTACAACTCTCTGCTGCCGCCCTTTTAGATATGATGAAAAGAAATTGAAAGATGTATTGTCGAAGCCGTAATATTTAAGTTTAGCACACAATAAAGACACGACACCAGCGCAGTAGCCATACCCTTATCAAACGATGATAGTATACAATTAGATAGATGCAACAGTAATGTAGTAGTACCAAATCTCTTCCTAAAACCCGACTGATATTCAGAAATAATGTTATTATTTGTTATATAAGTAAATGGTTGCCTTTTTCAAAATTATTATACATTATTGTGTGAGTTAATTAACGTTTTTTGTTCTATTCTTAATATAAAATATGCGTCGTTTAATTAACTAAGTTAATAATACAATAATCATTCCGGAATACAGGATGAATTAGAAGTTACCTAAAAAAAATAAATGTACAGGGAACTCTTACAGATAGAATTTGGTAAATAGCCCCACAAAAAGAAGTTCAAAGGATTGAAAGTCAGGAGATCGTGGCGGCCACGGTATCGGTCCTCCTCGTCTAATCCCTTGGCATTAATTCTTGGGCATGCTGTACATGAAACCAATATAATTGAGCCTTGTATATGATACACCACACTGCTGCAATACGCCGTGGACGTCTTTGACCTCCATCTCTTCCGCGATTCGGTTTCCCATTTCCCTTGTCACACCCGCGTTGCAATACACTTGCACTCACTGTACATCGCGGTAAAAGTAACTGCATTGGCGTATGTTTACCAGGGGAAATCTTTCTGCTAAAGCATTTTCACTTCACCACAAAGTAAAACGATATCCATCGATGAAAAACTAATGTAGACCCTCGCATAGCAAAAACGTTAATACTATAAGTAATCGGATGTGTATGAGAGATTCAAGAATTGAACTGACGGATTGTATTACAGCCGGTTAGGACACAACCTGTCTAGTTCATCGTTGTTAGGAATGGTATATGTTATATTCGATTATGGGGAAACTTGTTCGGGACCGCTGACTTCCGAGAACAGGCGATGTTGAACACAAAATACGGCCTGAAAAAAAATTGCAAATCGGTATTTTCCATGTCAAACGTGCACTTAACCCAGCCACAATTTATGGACGGTTAAATTGTTGGGTTTTTTCGCGATAAAGAATTCATTATGCTAATCCCATCGATCCAGTAACGCCTTCCTGTAAAAGGAAGTGGAAACAATGCACCGCCGTGGTTTCATACCCTCCGCTAACGGAATACAACGTCGAAACGTCGTAAAAAAAATTATTCCCGTATATTATTTCATTAGCAACAATGTAGGTTTACGATTGCGAAGGTATAAAAATTAACTAATCGTGAATCATCTTGACATTTTTGTACGAACGGATGAATCGTATGCGTCAAAACTATTTTTTACAAATTCAGGACGTCGCTTACGTAAGTCGTAGTAAGCGGTGAAACAAGGAAATATAGGTAACATTAGCAAGTGCTAGGTTCAAACATGGTCGGCTAAATCGCAGCAGCCGTACATTTTCTAGTCTGTTCCATTGCCCGTTTGCAGTGACTCACCGCGCATAGCAGCACTCTACAACACAAATTACGCAGTCAGGGACATATCGTCAATTGTTTCATAGAAATTATGACAAATGTCAAATATCTGTTAAGGTGCACGTTTTTCTTAACGTGTCATTTTTAAATTTATATATTGATGCAACCTAAAACAACAAGTACTCGAAACACGGAAACCACGATACAATAGTACAAAACCATAGCATCTCACGAGATTTGCGTGAAGGGTAGCCTAATCTACAGACGAGGTCATAATTAGCACATATTATTGCATATTTTCGCCGTTTAAAATTTCTACCGGAAAAATATTTAATTTAAACGCCATAAAACAGGCCTGTACGACCCCGATTTTCACGCTTACTCCCACTATGCTTCTAGGTCTGCCGGAAGAGACGAACGAGGTGGAGAAAATGGTGTTCCAGAGCACCTGTCACACGTCGATGAACAGCTGCAACAACCACTACCACTGTCGGATGCTGTTGGCCCCTATTCTGCACCACTGCGACATGTCCCGCTGCAATAGGAACTCGTGTATGGAGGCCCTACAGGCTTTCTACGGCAAGCCAGACTTCCCTTGGAACGTCGAGATCGCCTTTTGTCTCTGCAAGTAGGTATTGTTCCTCCTCGATGATCGCAGTCGCCCTGGAAAGGGTCACTTGATAGAGAGCGCCCTTGACGCACACATACACAGAATAAAATTTAAAAAGGCAGTTACAATAATTGCAATTCGTATTTATCAACTCTCATAAAAATACAAAAAATTAACATGTCAAATACGTGGCATAGATTTAAATGCCGAAAATGCGTAATTATTTTGTTTATTAACAGCAAAATTGCTGCGTTAACAGTAAAACCTGCACTTCGTTCGCAGGTGACGTCTATATTAGGGGCCCACTTAGAATGCTGTTAATGTTTGTCAGAAACTAAAGTGCAAATTTGAAAAAGGAAGAAGAACAGTCCTATCCTTAAAATCATTTATTCATTTAACGACAAGTTTCGAGGTCAAATTTTGCACCTCATCTTCAGGTCATATTTTTAGATTACCATGAAAAGAATCTAAAATTTTTCAGCACAAAAAAAATATATTAAAATAATAACAAAAAATAAAAAGAAATAGAATAAAATGTTAGATTTAACAATATGTATTTGTATCGTTACTGTATATGGTCTAAAGTTTATTTTTCATGGTAATCTAAAATTTATTTGACTGATAATTTAGTTAACATTATTATGGATGCTAATTTGCATTTGATTGAATGATACTTGTAATTGTGATATCCTCTTATATGACCCGAAATGAGGTGCAAAATTTGACTAGGACTTTTTTTCTTCCCTTTAATTTTTACAAATTTCCTCAAAATTTTGAGTAAATCGCAAAAATAGCAAGAAATCAAGATAGTGAGGGTAAAAAAAATTCGAATAATTTTTTTCTGATATTGATCAAGCGTGTCACTATCAAGTTGAAAAAAGGAAGAAGAACAGTCCTATCCTTAAAATCCTTTATGCATTTAACGATAAGGTCATATTTTTAGATTAGCATGAAATGAATTTAAAATTTTTCAACAGAAAAAAAAATATATATATTAAAATAATAACAAAAAATAAAAAGGAATAAAATAAAATTTTGCTCAAGTGTGTCACATGTATTTCGATGCGTTGAATTCGAATCTAGTCTCTTGAGCTGCAAAAATCGCGAGAAATAGTTAGAAAAGGCGAAAAATCGCCAAAATAGCTGGATTTGACGCAGCACTAAACTTCAGATTCGAATTCAGCTGATCTAAATACATAAGAAACACACTTGATCAATGTCACAAAAAAAAATTTCGAATTTTTTTGCGCTCGCTAACCTGATTCTTTGCAATTTTTTACTATTTTTAAGATTTACTCAAAATGTTGAGACTGAGAATTCAAATTCAGATTCAATGCATCAAAACACATAGAGATAAATGGGTTTGATCAAAAGTACAGACCAATTTCTTTGGCGATCTTTAACGATTATTTGCCGAACCTCAAATTTCGTCTCACATGTTGAACGTTGACCTTCAATACTCGTTTCGTAAGTAACTAAGAGATCATTAAATAGTACAATCGAACGCCTAATAGCGCTTATGAATTATGATCAAACATAGCTTTTTCAGGCTAATATAAACAAATGGTATTTATTTGACCCATGTATCAAACATCAGCAATTTTAGAAAGCGCTCATATTTCTCTAAAGGCAGGGGTAATCGCTTCTAAACAAAATGTAAGTGTTCATTTGATATTGTACAAACAAATTGTATATATTGTGGGCTTCACAAATGTATTAGCAAATATGAGAGTGTAGGGTCCCAAAATGATTGATGATTTGTTTGGTTTATTACTTTTTTTAATTTATATTTATGGGGTTATGATATTGGCCATAGACTTATACATAAATCTATGGTCATAACAATTGCTGACGATAAAAAAAAATAATATACGCGGTAGGCTGGAAACTTTTATTCGCGGCCACTGTACATATCTAATTTTTTCTGCAAAAAAATATAGGTATCATTAATTTATAAATTCTAAAATGATACTGATAAACTGAAACATATACAGGGTGAGTCAATAAGAATGGTCAACAGTAAACTGGAGATAGTAGGCACCAAAATATTATGTTTGAGCATCATCATTTTCATGTCAATTAATATTAGCGTAATTTGCGTACGTATGATTTATTATTGGTACAAAATTATACAGGGTGTCCCTAAAAGGTCTTTACAACGCCCGACCAGATACAGTGCGGCTCAAAATCGATTTAGCTAAACTTACCTTAGTTCAAAGTTGCCCCGTTTAGGCGCTATACGACCCTGAAGTTGTAATTTTGAAATCGTTTTTTGTTATAAATTTAAAACGCCTTATGTGATTTTGCTTAAGTTTGGTGAGTTGACACCGTTCTATAGGACAATAAACCCCATATCAAAATTATGAGTGATATCGTTTCATTGGCGTGGAACTTGGGTTTTTTAGTAATTACACTTTCGATAATTCTACGCCAATGGAAGATAAGATTTTTCAGTATAAAATTTAGATTAAGTAAATTATTTACTACAAAAAAGGTACTCCTGATAAGACTCGATTACTCTGGTGGTTTATTCGAAATTTGTATTTTTTATCATTGGCAGTAATTTTGATATAAAAATTAAATTAGGAAAAAAATATTCACAATTGTTCCTGATATTCTCGAAATAATAATTAGACTTTTTAATAAACACGCTTATTCGTTTCCGCATTCCATATGGTTTTTTCACAAGTTTCCAGGTACTTGCCTTTATGCAAATAATTTTGATTGTTGGTTGGTTGGTTGGTGAATAAAACTTCTGACATTTAAGACACCTAAATTATCACTAAGATTGAAAAGTTTGACATTTACTTAATAATTTGAATTAAATTTTCATTTTTCATGGACATACAATACACCAGTGCAGAATATACCGATATGTTATTAGTTGGATATTGAGAAAGAAATAGTCGAGAGTGTGTCAGAGTATACTCTGAAAGATTTCCAAAAACTAATAACATATCGGTATATTCTGCACTGGTGTATGTCCATGAAAAATGAAAATTTTATTCAAATTATTAAGTAAATGTCAAACTTTTCAATATTTTCAGAATTTTTATTTACCAACCAACCAGCCAACCAAAATTCAAGTCCTGTATCTCAGAAAGGAAACGTTTTAGAATCCATATTGCTGGGAACTTTTATTCCCAAAATGAGCTCCTCTTGAAGACTCTTGAACTCCCGCTATTTAAAAGTGGGACACCCTGTAGATTAAAACTAGAAATTGTGGTAGAGGTAATGAATTTGATTCATCCTTTTGTTCCGACGATCCGATTGTCCGTTGTTTTTCTCGGATGACCCCACTTCCGACGAGGAGCGTAGAACAACAAACAAAATTCCTGATCCCACTTCTGATCACGAGTGCCCTTTTAATCCCGTCCGGAGCGTCTCTCGAATTATTCAAACGCATTTATCCTTTACAGGAAAACCGACAACAAACAGGATGCCTGCCTGATAGCGCAAGAAAAACTCCACCCCGTCTGCGCCCAGAGGATCGAGGAGTCCCCCCAGCCCACCTGCCTGCACCTGGCCGAGGTTTGCCGGGAGAACAAGGACTGCCGGTGAGCGCAAATATTTAAACTGATACGGGGCTTAGTTTCTCGGAAAGTAAAACAAAGAAGGAGAGTGTATAGCGATGGTCTAATCCCTAAACAATAGATGTAAAGACACGGAACAAAGTTATAATGTAGCCTTTGTCTCTTTGCCGTTACGGAGGTTCGCGGAAAAACGGTTCGAGTAAAATTCAGCGTGGATATTTATCGTCTTGAGGCACACTAACAGCTTAAAAGAAGATCTCACTATCTATTCAATATTAAATAGTATAAAAAACTACATCTCGTCGGTATATGGGAATATAAATCCTTTCAAAAGATGCCGCAACTAAGTTGTGGAATAGAGTGGTGCAATATAATTTCAAGCAAGTGACATACAAATCATCATAATATGTGAATAAATGCATAGTTATGTATCAAGGGAGTTATGAGGATGTTAATTATCGAGGGCAACAGATTGTTAATTTATATTTCATACTAATACATTATAAACAAATAAACCCTTAGTTACCGCAACCATAAACATGGTCATAACCCCTTTAGGAGTTATACTAAGTAGTTATAAATCTTCAACTCCATTTAATGTATTTACAAAAATAAACCGACAATTGTCAAATTTTCCACTGAAATTATTTTCCGAATTGCAAGAATTTTCCGTTGAACAGTTGTCACTGCCTATGACTGTAGTCAAACATGAAATTGATATTCCCCTTCTTCATGTGACATGCCAGTCAACATTCTTGCAGTTTTATTTTTCCCTTCTGCTACCGTTGAATTTCGCCATCCAACATGTCTCTTCAATGTCGTCATATTTGCTTCTGCATTAACCAAGAAGTCGCAGAAGTCCTCCGCAGACAATGTCCTGTGAAAGCTTCTGGATCTGGCAAACCCAGAAAACCAGCAATTTTGCTTGGCATTTTTCTAAATGTATTTTTTCCAACGGGCTGAATTGTGCAACGCTTTTTGCGATACATTAGAAAAAATCTTTTTGAACCCGACGGACGCAAAGACAAATACTTGCTCACTATACCCAATGAAGAGACTCGTTTTCTTCCACAATTGCAAATTTTTTATAGACATCTGTTTCATTTTTCGGAATATCAACCACTACAACCGAGCCCCCTTCTTCAATATGATTAATCCTCACATTCAAAAGTTCTTGATCTCTACAGTCCCCGAAATAACCCATAATGAGAATCATCTGTACAATAGACCAATACATGTGTAATTCTTATAGTTTAATGTATTATCTTTTGTAGTTCATCGGAAGCATCCTTCAAAAATTTGACAATGTCATCTGGAGTAAACACTTTCTCCCATCTGTATTATTATAAATTGTCATCATTGATTTTAACATTGGCCACTTAGGCCACAGGAAACTAGGACTGTACGATTCAGACTGTAATAAAAATTAATCATTGTCACTTGTATTAGAACATGGAAGAATAAAAACATACCATGTCTTGAAAGTAAGCCAACATTACAGATTCACTTATATTTTAATTTTCAATACAGTTAACTCTCAGCCACTGCAGGAATTTGTCATATTCTTTTTTATACTTTAGTTCCGAATTTGATGGTAGTAGTGCGGCAAGAGCTTTCTCGGCCTTTTGTAATAAATCTCCTGAAATCTCACTTTTCTCCGGGTTGTCATCCATCTTCAGAAATTAATAAATTTGATACTTTTATTTACAAACTTGTCAGTTGATATATCCATGGTAATCATGCCTACTTAATTATTAAACAACGTTCGTTTGAAAACCAACAAAATTTGTTTTTAATATTAAGGAAATATTTTATATCTCGTCGTCAAATCAGTATTATTTTACCCCAATCGAACCCACTCCTCGAATATAAAAACTTATATTGGCGCGACGACTACAAGCCGTCATTTGAATGCAACGTTGTAACATATCACAAAACAATATAACCGCTTTCTGTACATCACGGAAATGGATCCTTGTAGAAATTGTAAATGAGTCCATCGTCTAGTTATTAACTGCAAATTCATAATATTTTCTAGCCGTTTTTGCAACAAAGTTTTATTGCATTCGGAGAATTATTTGCTCGCCAGCTATCACACCCTTGGCGTAGTAAAGCCATCGCAAAGCTATCAGAAAGGCAGTGGCGTGACTGCGAGATTCTAAAAATAGCCAAGTTCAAGTTGTTCTATATTCTGTTTGTGACACAATCTTCGCCATTAACAATTCATGATATAATTCCATTTTTATTGACTTTAAGCGACTCTAACGACGGTTTTTTCTGCTTTATGCGATGCTAATGCTAATATATGTGTATGGAAATACAATACACTTTGTTTATTAGCTTGTGAGTTGACATTTTTTGTCAAATAAATAGATAGGTGCATTAAAATGGATAAAATATTCATAATATGACAACAAATAAACAGTTTTCCTTTATATAAAATATGTAATGTTAAAAAATAATAGGTCATAAGGCATTTGTGCTTACAAAGTTCGTTTTTCAGACATCTCCACCTTTTCCTTCTGGTTCATTCCAGATACTTTTATTTTGTTGTTTACACTTAATCTTAAGAGATTTAAATGCTTGCGGCTTTCCAAGCATTGGATGATCGTTGTGAAAAATTTGAATTAATTTAAATAACGACTCGAAAGCATTTGGGTTTGTTTAAAGAAGTCGTCGACACTTCGGCCAATTTGGGGTGGAAATGCTCTGGTTGGAGTTTTACATTAATTTCAGACATTGGAAGGGACTTGTCTTAATTTTATGTAATGTGTAATGAAAGGAAAAGTTCAAAGACCTTTAAAGAGGTCTAAATATTCTTTCCGTATCTTCTTAGATATGCCAATTTTACAAAACCAAATTTTAAAGCTTATACTTAAGAAACCTAGAAGATATCCAACTATCAAAATTTTTGAGAAATGCCAAGTATTTGACGTCAGGCAATTGTATTTCTTTAAAACCGTTGTTTTTCAACATATTAATAGACGTGAGTTACATCTTATTGATCATGGGCATTATGCTAGGTATAATGTAAACCAAGTATATCATGTAATAAAAGCCGAAAAGAGTCTAACTCAAAGAACTTACCTTTATTTAGGACCAAAGTGTTACAATCTAATCCCTAGAGAACTGAAACAAATAAATTCAATTAACGAATGTTTGAAGATTTTAAAATTTAATTTTCACAATACTGTGCACCTCCCCATTATGCAACACCTGTCCGTGCTTATTTAGATAAGCTGTTCCCGAATCGTTGGATAGGGAAAAGGGGGCCTATTGAGTGGCCAGCCAGATCGCCTGATTTGACACCCCTAGATGATTTCTTGTGGGGATACTTAAAAAGCAAAGTATATGTTACTAGACCGGTTAATTTAGAAGATTTAAAAGCAAGAATTCGTCACGAGATACATCGATACCTCCTGAAGTTATTGATAATGTCTAAAAAGAATTTATTAATCGTCTTGGCTACTGTCAGGTAGCCAACGGTGCACATTGAACATTTAATTTAATCGATTTTTTACACAATCATTATCAATTTCAGTATTCTGAAAATTAAATTTTAAAATTTTCAAACATTATTTTCTTGGAATTTTTATTATGTAGCACCATAATTTCTCATGATGTATGTATGTAGAATGACACGCTCTTTCAAATGGCATAGTCAAAATTGAGGGTTGCTATTTAAAAAAATTGTCGATGACGTCATATCTCGAACAACGATGACGTCACAAATGTGGGTCGTATGTCAAAAAGTGCCTTTTTTAAAAACAAAATTGACGTGCCAGGGGATTTTTTCGAAAACTTCTCAATTTCAAAAATAATGAATTTATTCGTTACTTTTCGAAAGCACTGTATTATGCGTACAGGGTACAAATATTTTTTCTGTAGGTATACTTCGTCATTTTTAAAAATTTCAAATATTTACGGATATTAATTTTACTTTACTGACGTTATTAGATTTAATAAATCATATGATTTACTGAAGGTGAGGTTGCCATATCGTCTAGATAAATAATTTTAACGTATATTCAATTTTTGCGGTTGATTTTAACTTTCAAATACTTGTTTTTAGCAATAAGTAAAGTAAAAATTGGGTAGGTAACACGCTATGCAATAATATTAACTCAATCTGTAACTTCCTAACTAATCTTACCATAAACGATTAAAAATGAATTTTCTCCAGTTTACTACCAGTTAAAGTATTTAGGAAGTTACATTGTTCAATGTTTCCAAAAATTATCCATAAGCATGCATAAAAGCTTACCTACTTTCTGACAAACCAACTATTTAAACAGTTATCCTCATTTTGCCATTAAATACCATTGTACAACGTTAGAAAGATACACAAATTACCCCTTAAGTAACCATTTCGTACTTTATTGTTTTTTTTTTAAATAAATACAAAACATGTAATAACCAACTTATTGTATACGTTCAATATCAAGAGAAGGCAAATGGATTGATAATCACAGTCAGCGAAGTCGACGAAGAGGTTATATTGATACCGGTCCAAGGCAAAGGAATAACCTGTGGCAAAGGCAAGGTAGAAGTGGAAACAAAACATGTAGTTTTTATATATTTTTAGGTATTAATAATATTGTGTGAAACTAACTACTCTGTGGACAAAAGCCCCAACAAGCGTTGAATTACACCCACAATATATACCCATATATTCCTTATTATTAGCTTTTGTAACATTTTTTTTACTGAATTAGAAAGGTATTTTAAGCTAATATAAATCAAATCTCCTACAATTCCTATCAATGAAGTCATATGTATTGTTACGTAGCATCTCTACGCACAACGGGGTAGCTACAGATGTAGATTAATCACACAAAAAAAACAGTAACAAAATGATTTATTCAATAACAAGAAACATAAGGGCGAGAAAATATTGCCACCAGTTGGAGGTTGTACAAATATCAGTATAGGTCTTATCTATTTCCAACTTCCATGGTCTAGGGGAGATACTGCTATTCCAAAAAAGGGGAAACTTCATCACTTTCTACACTGCCACCGACTGACTTCCGTTACCTCCGCATTCAAGTTCCAACCCTTGGTTCATGATTTTTGTCAGATCAGCAGTGGCCTGAGGGACCACCGCCAATCAGTGCTTTGCAGTAAAAACGTCATCGTGGTCAACGTACCTGGGAATGTCGTAACCTGCCGACTGTACATTTTTATCCACAGTATAGAATATAGTTACGAAATTAAAATAAAATATCGTTTATGCAATGATTTTAAACTAGGTTGGAACTGGATTGCTTTGGAGTTTTGAAATGATTTTATTTTTAAAATATATTTACTAATTAGACTTATTTTCCAATAACTAATTTTCTATTAAATTTCCATTCTTGACAGTATGTTCTCTGATACCAAACATCTAGGTACACTAATGAACAATTCCACAGAAAAGCTCTATTCAATAATTATCTAAAGAAATTAATCTATCTAAATTTACTAACCTGCTTTAATGCAAACACTCTATAAATATCTAACTTCACTTTTGGCAGTGGGAACACGACAATTCAACCACAATAGATGAGATCTGACCTATTTCTGCATTTTTATGATTGCTTCTTCAGGTGGCCCCCTTTAAGTTGAGTCAAATATCTGTGGAATTGTTCATTAGCATACATGTTTGGTATCAGAGAACATACATATGACTTCATTGATAGGAATTGTAGGAGATTTGATTTATATTAGCTTAAAATAACTTTTTAATTTAGTAAAAAAACATGTAGTATTTGTGGAAAGAGATTTGATACGTTCAATACACGTAAATTAATCTTGACTTATATAAAAATATTGATTGACACCTTGACTCTTAAAAATATTTGTATCGAAATCTTATCAGTAGTTCTCAACAAGTTTTCGATTGAAAAATCACGAAATTTATTTAAAATTTGACTCTTTTAGTCCTGATTCTTTTGTAAAATAAATAATATTAATTATGTGTACTGTACTGGTGATTAAAATATTCTAATGATTTTTATGTAATTTCCTTCAAATTATATTGCTCCACTCTATTCCATGACTTCGGTGTCTTTTGAAATTTCTATTTGCTTATATCGATGAAAATCAGTACAGATACAACTTAAACCTTTTTATTCACACCCTGTATACAATTTGATAAAAATAACACCAATAACAAAGTGTGAAGAACGTCCTCCATGCTGTAAATTTGATTTTGAAAGCCGAACAGTTGTATCCGCCCTCGCGACAGAAATGGCATACCTTAACTTGTCAAAGGCGATATCCTTAGCAAAAGAGGATCCCAGTTGATTTATCGGCCCTTTCGCCCCGTTGTCGCCAGATTCAGGAAGCATTTTTTATGAATTTCCGTCTGTTCTATAAACAAGAGTGAGCGTAGGGGACGCGGCACGTAATATATTAAAAACATTTTTTATATTCCTAGACTACTGCTCCAAATAACATAAAAAATGCAATACGCTCCCACGCGGCAGGACAGCAGCAGGGCGGCAGGACGCCAGGACCAAATGGAAAACGTGATGACACCAATTGCGGTTCCTGCCGAAAAACGTTTTGGCTATTTTACATAATTGAAATGGACAGGGTAACGGTAACACGGAGAAATAAAAACTGCATTTTGTACAGTAATATACACAATAACTGGGTTGTTGACGCACGTAAAATTTAATATCGTATCATATAACATAATAGTCTAAGATCCGAGCTAAGGTCGTTCTGCACCCATCTGCTTACCGGATCAAAAGTATTTTGTATCAAACATATGTAAACAAATATATCGCAAACGGGTTGCCTAATGAAGTATGTTCATAGCTACCCTTAATTAAAAATACTGTAATTCATTTCAACATTGCGCTCACTTGCTTAACAAACGAATTTAATGCCATTAATACAAAGTTTGAGGAACATGGAAAAGTTAGGTTTTACTCATCTGGTTGCTTTTGTAACAAAAAGCTAATACAATTTGAGAATATAGTTTTTATTTTACTATGGTCACAATACCAAAACAATTTCCTCTGTTCCAGATCAAAACTGGAATACTACGAACAATCTTGTGCGGTGGATAGCGTTACCAAAAAATGTGCTGGGTCCCCCACAGAGTGTCGATCGGCCATTCTAGGAATTTTAGGCACAGACTTGAGGACTACTTGTGCCTGTAAAGGTACAGATATGACCCAGCTGTATGACTGCCTAGGCTGGCAAAGACTTTTATGGGTAAACCCATGTGTAGGTAAGTTATAAAACACTACATCCAGTAATATCAACAGTTTAAGACAATGTTGTAATCACAACTGAAATTATTATTAATTTAACGAAATTTAATTGTATGGTTGTAAATAAGGATAGCAATATTGTGTCGTTAAACTAACAATATAAATTTGTTAACAGTAATTGTTACATTATTTTTTATGATAACTATAATATAAGATTATTATTACCATACATCAATGCTTATTACAAATAAATGTTTCATTTGAAACAACATGTTCTGCAATTTATTTTTGTGGAATATAAATAGAATTTTATTTCATCAGCAGTATTATTATTGCTGTATTAACTATTTACAATACATATTGTTACGAAGGCTCACCTACCTTTTTGGTTTGTTAATTATGTTCCTGTTTACGTTAGAATTTATAATTGAAGCTCACCTACCTCGTTAGTTTGTAAATTACGTTTCTGTTTATGTTAGAATTTATAATTTTTGTGATGCCTTTATTTTGACGTTTTCCGGAATATTCCAGGCTATATTCTCAGAAACTATAAAAACCTATATAAGCAGACGATTTTCGGCCGCTGGAGTCAGTTTATATTGAGTACACAAAGTATAAACTAGTTTATACTTTGTGATTGAGCAGTCAAACGCGAATGAATGAAACGTCAAAGTAAAGCATTTGACAGTTGCGAATTTGTTGAAGCAGATTTCTTGTATAATCAAGAGTGACAATAAAGTTGTTTGTCTACGTGACGTATTTCAACGATAACCTAATTTCGAGGTTACAATATATTGTTCTTTTTTCTATTAATGATTTTAGTTGAAGTAAATATAAATTTTTCTCGTAAACAATATTATTAAATACATTTTTTGTAGAAATTCCCATTCCAAATATAATTAAAAGGAACATTCAAAGGTTTGATGCCCAATTTTTTTCCTTGTGCATGTAGGTAATCGAGTTGTTTCTAGATTTGACAAACCTTTGGTGAGGATTACGTGTTCATTCGTATCTTAACTTCGCGTTTTTATCAAATTCTCCTTCTCAACCATTCCTACTTTTTGCCTCGCCAACTAAGAGCATGAGTTTCCCCTAATTGCACCTATTGACCGACTGCACACAGATCCGAAAACTTCTCGATAGTTTTCTTCTCGATGTAAGCCCGTATTAAATTCCCGTAAAGTTGTACTCGTTCCTCGGGGAATTAAGCCCAATTGTGTTGGAAGCTGAGTACAAATATTGTTGGTAAATAAACTTTTACGTACGGGAGAAGTTTCGATTTAATTTCAAAACGGAGGGTTCTCAAAGGTCATATTCCTCCTCAGTTAAGTCTGCCTGGGATGCTGGATATATCCCATTGTACCGTTTCTGCACAGAAGTGTTATAGCTGAGGAATTTCTATTTATGTAACTGGAAATAAACTTGAATCCTTGAAGACTTTTCGTTTCTATCGAATGCTTATCTAAAGTGGTTTATGAATTTAATATTAGATGTATTAGGTCAATATCTAAAGTATACACGTCAAAAGTCTTGAACCTCCCCATTCTTGTTAAAGAATCGGTTTGTCAGAAAAATCAAATACATTTATAAAAGTATATTGTTTTCTGATTCTTTTTTGTGGAAAGAATATGTTCGATAAACTGAGTTCTTATAAAATTAAAAACCAGCAAATGTGTGACATTTTTTACAAAATTTATTAATTCAGAAATAAGTAACAAAGCATGTTCTCTACTCGACTAATAGTCATAAATATTGACACGTCTGTGCATTGAGATAATCAAGCGGTTAACGATCTCTTGCGGAATATTGTTCCTATCCTCTTTCACCGTCATGACTAATTCATCTGCAGTGTGAGGTGGAGGAATATGATTATGAATGACTCTAGCAACGAAATCCCACATGTTTTCAATAGGATTCATGTCAGGAGAGTTGGCTGGCCAATCTAATCTATTGATATGTCCTGCTTCGAGTGTCTCTTGTACCCTTCTTGCGCGATGTGGTCGAGCGTTGTCGTCTATAAATACAAAATAGAATTTTCACTTAATTCATTCCGTAGAGGGTAGATAATGGGCGTAATAACTTGTTCGATGTAATTTTTCTAGTAATATTCTGTGGTACGCGAATTAATGGGGTGTGGCGGTTGAATATTATTCTACCCCAAAACATTGCGGTACCGCTTTTATACGGAGCAACTTCACGGAGAAAATGAAGTCGCTGTTAACGAGCTGGTTCTCTCCAGACTCTTTGTCGATTGTCATAAGTAACGAGCCCAATTCTGGTTTTGCCTGTAAATAAGACCCACCGCCAATGGCGTAAAAGCCAATCCCTATCATCTCACACCCACTGGAGACGGGCAGCACGATGTCTTGGAAGTAGAGTGGGGACCCGTAATGGTCTTCTAGCCCGTAAATTTGCGTTGTGGAGTCTTCTTCGAATAATAGGTGTCGATATAACACGGAGAAACGTACATTGAAAGTCCTGAGAGCTGAAGCTGAAGATGTGCGGTGTCTACGGGCATATTGCACCAAAACCGATCTTCCCTTTCATTAGATACTCGAGGATGTCCACTACGTGGTCTGTTTTCCACTGTATCAAATTCTTCATATCTGTGTACTATTCGTACAACAGATGATCTAGGAATGCCCAACATGTTCGATATCTGATGATTAGAATGCCCTGCATGTAAAGCAGTTATTCTTGCAGGGGTCAACGCAGAAATTTCACGACCTGGCATTATAATGTACAAAAATTCAAAGGAACACTTGGCTGAATACACTGCCAAACTGACCAGATTTGTAAAAACATTGGTAATAAAGTAAAGGTTCATGGTCTGCAATTTTTTATTGTAGTTTTTGTTCCCTAAGTACATGTACTTTTTTACCACTATGTTTAATCGAATCATTTTAGACACGGAAAGTCCAAAAGTTTTGACGTTGTGTGTAATTAGTATTCATAGTACTTATTATTGTTACAATTAATTTATCTGTAACAATCATAATATAACAATCTTAAAAGCTACTTAAAATAATTTATATTTTTTCAGTGGAGTCCCAAAAGAACTTTCACATGAAAAAAGCTGCCGAGCAGGCCAAGCTAACCACTCGAGCACCAACCAGAGCAACGCTTCCAGCGTTAAGAACCCGCCCCACTCCTGCTCACTTCATTACTGTCATGGCGGCAACAGAAGCCTCACTGCAGACGAGAATCAACACTATAGCTGAGTTCGTACCACCTCCACAAGCCTTTGTTCCTACTACCACTATTGCAACCACCACCACAACTACTACCACCACTACGACCAGGCCTCCGACCACCAGGAGGACCAGACCGACGACTACTACCACGACCATGCCACCAAGTAAGCCACGTTTGAGTCCATTTGGTCTGAATGACTGAAACCATTTTAAAAAGTCAAAAAATGTTGTAAACATTTGTTCCAATGTACTCCTGCTGCAAAATTCATCAAGTATCTCAGTAAAGTTCAAATATTTTTAAAAATAAATGATATTTTATCTCTTTCAGGATCATGTGTCGTTCAGAGGCCTCCTTTTCCTAACCAGTTCATCAGAGAAGGTTCATTCAAACGAGTAAGTAATATGATGTTTGTTCAACTGAAATCCATCCCTAGTCTTGGAAATAATTGTAATCATTCAGCTGACTATTTGTAGCGAAAGAAATATTGAACATTGTCAGCTGCCTCGTACTTAATGTAGAACCAAGATGAACTTGTCCCATAACTGCAACTTCACTAGTTTCATTAACTGTAGGTTTTTCAATTTTTCGATTTTTATTGGCTACGTTCCCTGTCTTTTGAAATTTGTTTACTAACTCTAGAACATACGTCCCCCTGACATATGGATCTTGATGTTCTATTCGCACATTTATTGTTCATAAATAAGCGAAATGATATCTACCATTTCCGCCATGGAGTAAACCATAGTGTTTAATTTTTAAAAACACAATTAAATAAACTACCAACCAACGCTTCCAAATAATCCAAAAAAATAAATTTGGAATCCACTAATTTTACGTTCGTTGTGTGTGTGTATAGTATTCATTTCTGTTTTCTACAATTGTGTTTTTTTACGAAAGTGATAACAAATCGCCAAAAACCAATGTAACGCAAGAAATACTAAATGTATACCATTGACGTACTTAACTCGAATGAGGGACATTTTACCGTTACTAATTTTTTATACATAAGTTTCAACTTTAAAATCAAAATTCTTATTTAAGTATTGGGCGGAATTATAAAATTGAAAGTCGGTTGTAAAGAGAATTGTAAAAGCTTTAAGCTTTTAGTAAAATGATCATGATAATCAGAGTTTCTATAAAAATCTAGATAATGACTCTTAACATATAGAACGCACCTGTAAATGTATATAGAATAAAATGTGAGGATATTATATTTTTTAAAATGTGCTCTACAGGTTTCCCTATATTTTAAATTAAAGATCAATCTTAGAATCCTCTTTTGAGACACAAAAACTCGAGAGGCAGCCCCTACACTTCCCCACAGAATAATATTATACGAAATATGAGGGTAAACAATGGCATAATAAACATTTATTAAGTATTGACGCAGTTCCTGAAAATGACTTTGTTTCGTTTTCATTTGGCCGCCCTGTATATACGCTTTAGCGGATAATATGAAAACACAACCATTTAGCCATGACGTGGCAACGCAGGTGGGACGTTGCTCGTTTCAACACGAAACGTCGTATTAACAGGGGTTATGAATTGATGTGTTTCAATTTAAAAGGTCGAGTAAAATTTTTTTTCGATATTCTGTCTTTCCTACGCTTTTCAAATACATAGCTCCGTCACTGGACTAGCGCGACTTAACAAAATTTGCAAAATACCCGGAAAACTATCAAAATCCAGCTGTCTATCCCCGGGGCTGGCGAAATATCAATTCTAATAATTGTTTATGTGTGCCAAAATCCATTACGTACCTTCACTTAATATACATGCCTTTGTGTATTTGAGGCCGTATGGATATTCAAATTAGCGTTTACTTTGTAGCGCGGCCCGGTTTAGGATCGGGATATTGAATTACTTAAAATAAGGGCCGAATAGTTTTGCGATATGGAGAATGGGATATCGAATCCGAATTATCCATTAGTAATAACTACCAAAATAAAGGTAGCTACATTAACGATGGAAATGAATAATTCATCAGCTACAATATTTATTTGAAGCCCTCATATCGGCTTACAAATAAAATGACATTAATAATGCATTAGAGGAGTCATACGCTTATAATGATCATCATTTTTTACTAGCTGTATACAGGGTGTGTTACGACGAGGGCCAGTTAGACGGAAACAAGTCTAAATTGAAACCTGAAAATTAGTTTTCGAGTTGCACCCCAATAAATACAGGATGTTCCGCATTAGAACCGACAGAGAACTGGTGCATGTAGAAGGTCCCAAAATATTGAATATACAAAGTTGCACACAGGCACAGTTACAGGCCTTTAGAATGAGGCCAAATATTTCAAAAAAAAATAATAATTATCTCTGAATTACTTTATCTCTTGCCACCTTTCTAGAGAATAGTTAAAGTATAGTATTATATTTTGGCAATATAAACACTAACACTACCTAAGTTGAACTTTCTAGTAGCCAATAATGTATAATTCTTTTTGGTAACTTTAACAGAATTTAAACGGAATCTAAAATTACATCGACATTCCACTATTTTGAGTCACAGATATGGCCACCTTAACCAAACATACTTATATATAAAGTTGCATAGTTTTATTACTGTCAAATTTTAAAGACAAACCTACTACTGACTTTTTGATTTTTTCTAATTAACATTATGAAAATCTTGTTCTAATTGATGCATTTTAATTTAAACTAGTTTTCGTCATATATCTAACAAACCCCCGTCCTGTATATTAAGCAACAGTAGTTAAACAATGTTGAATAACAACTAATTGTTATATTTAAATATCAAATATTTATTTTTGTGAATCACTTCACACAGTAGACTATGAAAACTAACTCATCCGTTTCGGGAACAAAGGGTAAGTATAAAATAAACAAAGGGAGAATGAGTTTGGTTCAGAACAGGTATTAATAAGCTCCCATTAACATAACTACATAAATTAAGTCGAGCATGATAAAATACATTTTCCTTTAGTAGGCCATGATTTATTTATTACTTGGACTTTTATAGCTATGTGATGACGTCACAGATGATGCAACCAGCGTTACAAGCTAAGAAAATTTATTTGTAAAATTCTGCCTTATGGAAAGATGACTTAAGAGTCAAAATAAAATCAATAAGATAGAGCCCAATATAAAATAAAAGTTATTTCATTAGTTATCAATTATCATATTTGATGAATATGATGTTGGATATTACAACAATAAATAACAACAATACAATAAATGTAATATCTCGAAAACAGTAAAATATAAGTATCTTGTATAACATATTTTTGATAAACTCAGTTGACCCGGTCTTTCCAAGGGCGTGAAAATATACAGGGTGTTCCATTAAAAAATATGTCGATGGCTTCATCTACGTCCCTGTATACATAAATGTGATATCAAAAAATACAAAATTAAAAATAGACGTATACAGGGATTTTTCCCAAAATTTTCCAAGAATTTTATTCTATAACTGGTATCCAAAGAATAATACTATTATATTCCAAATATTATCAAAAAGGTGCAATCGATTTTTATATAATTAGTCCAGGGATAGATCTAACTATACGTATAAACTGTTATTAATCATTTTTATTTGAAACAAAGTAATTATATCAGAAAAGTTTTGCTTATCTTGAAATGTAAGAAGCAACTGTGAAAATGACGTTACAATATATAGGGCGTTAAAAATATAAGAAAATGTAAAACCGTGTCTAGAGTAAAGTGCCACCTTTTTAAAAACAAATTAGAAAAAATGTTACAGAGAAAAATTGTTTCTAATGCCAATATAACTTGAGGTAAACTTTAAATATTGCATATGAAAAATGTTATATTTAGTTTGCATTTTGTATATTTCAATTCATGTTCACAGTTTGTATGTACATTTAGAATTCATTTTTTCCAAAAAAATTTAAATAAAAGTTTACAGGTTATAGTTAGGTCCATCCATAGTCACACTGTATATTAGAAACGCGACATTTTGTATTATTTAGTGTACGTTTAACTTTTTTTAATTTGGTTTTGAAATTACTGTACTTTTCTATTTAAACTTATTCTCTAATTATTCGGTACTACTTGTTGAACAGTGTATTACACAAAATACAAAAGAAAATAAATTTCTTCACACTTTACACGTAATTGTCTCTTTTCCAGATCTACCACGAGGACGAGTTCGAATGTTCCGACGTCTGCGAGTGCGAAATAGGCGAGAAATTATCCTGCAGGACCATCTGCATAGACAGGATGCCCTGCAAGACCGAGTTCGCTTTCTACAATCACGCGGCGCCGGCTTACCAAGCTTTCCGGGGAAGGTGTTTATGTTACTCGGGTAGGTTCATCTGTATGAAACCGTTGCCCACCGACTACACTCTGCCGCAAGGAATTTTCCTCTTCCTGGGATACAGCGAGGTAGATGAAAGGGAACTCAACAGGAATCACACGGTGGTGGTCATCCAGGACATCGTGAGAGTTCTGCAGAAGATTATCGAGGAAGAATCTATTAATGGAGTGAGTTAAAAATCGATTTTCGTAAAAAATGCATGATGTTTTAATTTTTATTTTATTTCATTTCATTTCATTTCGTTTTCTTTCGTTTCGTTTCGTTTCCTTTTATATTTATATTTTAGTTTATTCTTAAAACTAGGCTAAATACAAGTTGAGGTGAACAATAAAAATGTGCTAATTACAGCAATTAACAATAAAGACAAGTGTAAAACTAATCTGGGAACAGTTTTTTTTTTAATACGCGCAAGTTGTATTAAATATATCAAGCTGGCTACTTATTAAATTATAGTTAGTGCAACAATGAAATAAAGATTTGTATTAGCATATTAGTTCGAGGAACAGGAAGATAGAAAGTAACAAAAGATTCTTGAAATATTTAACTATATCTTTTATAAAATTCCAGAATCATCTGTAGCATTGTTCATTACCTTAAACAAAAATATAGTAGAATGACACTGTCTACGAAAATTTAAGCTTTTAATAATAATAATAATAATAGCAGGAGGGGTCATCCATCATCCACGACCTTTGGTGAATAGCGACACCACTTACTCTAGCTAAAGGGTGTAAAATCGGACCGGCAGCACTGCGCACCCGGGAGGGATCAGCTACTTTTTCCTCTGGTGCCGGCCGCCGATGTGTCAGGCCAACCACCTGACACACTGAAACCTCCGGTTCCGAATGCCAGGAGAAAAGGCCCCCACAATCGACCCCATTCGGATGGGGGTCATGGGCAAGGTGGTGGGGCCCAGCCGGATGGATTGCCCGTTGACGACCAAGGCCATGAAAATGGAAGTTTTGAGTGGACCGATGAGCCAAGGGACGATCTTCTGGTCTGTTATGAAAGCAGCGAGCCCGGGCGAAGAGGATACATGGCGCGGATGTATGCTCGGTGGTGCCGCCATTTGGCGAGAATATTCACGTCCTGGCTAAATGGAGAGCAGCAAATTCCGGCGTGGTTTGTCGAGGGGAGAACCGTGCTTATCCCTAAGAGCGGAGATTTGTCCCAGGCAAAGAACTACCGTCCAATAACCTGCCTGAATGCGTGTTACAAGGTGTTTACTCGCATCTTGTACGCGCGTGTGCTCCAAGCAGTGAACCCGGTTTATCAACGGATGTACGAGCAGCGAGGGTCCAAGAGGGGTGTAGCTGGCTGTAAGGAGAACCTGCTCATCGACAGATGTATTACGCAGGACTCCGTGCAGTACAAGCGAAACCTCTCAATGGCCTGGATAGATTACCGCAAGGCATTTGATATGACATCGCATGAGCTAATAATCCACTTGCTCCAATGTCTTGCGGTGGCCGACCCCATAGTGAGATGTATTGAACAACTCATGCCGCTCTGGAGGACCCGCTTTACCATAACATCGGCTAATGCAAAGGTCCAGACAGAGTGAGTTTTGGTCAGGAGGAGTGTTCCAGGGTGTTTCCCGGAGTCCCCTCTTGTTTTGCATCTCACTGCTGCCATTATCCGTTGCACTTCGGCGTACCCGGGGTTACAACTGCGGTACCCCAGGAGACCGGAGGCATAAGGTCACCCATTCATTCTATATAGATGACCTTAAACTCTACGCCTCCGGAGAAAGGGATTTAAATCAGTCCCTCAGAGTGGTACATGAGTACACGCAGGCGGTTGGGATGGGGTTCGGGCTGGACAAATGTGCACTGGTTCATCTCAAGAGAGGACGATGCGGTCCATACGGAGAGGACGCCCAGCTCATAGACGGAAGCATCTTTTACTATCTAGATGCCGGAGAGTCGTACACTTATTTGGGTGTCCCACAGCGAGGCACTCATGAGGTGGCAACGGTGAAAAACGCTCTCCGCGGCAGGTATCGGCACCGCCTCCGACAGATCTGGTCTTCGGAGCTGTCGGGTAAGAACAAGGTGAGTGCCACAAATATGCTTGCCGTTCCGATCCTTCTCTACTCCTTTGGAGTAGTGAAATGGACACAAGAAGAGCTGAGGCAACTCGATGTAGGGACCCGCAAAATGATGCATCTCCATAGGAGTTTGCATCCAAGATCGTCCGTTCCGCGGTTATACTTCCCAAGAAATCGGGGAGGCCGTGGACTCTTGAGTTTGGAGTGTCTCCAGAGCAGAGTGGTTTTGGAGGAGGCCTGTAAAGTCATCAGGAGCTCGGATCCCCTTCTCTGCATGGTCCAAGACCATGAAGCAGCAGGGATAGAAGCATTTGTATATAAGGCAGCGAGAAGAGCAGCCGATGAACTTGGTCTCGTGTTCGATACTGATCGGGAAAATCCAGACTCTGTCACCGAGTCGGATCCTGCTCAGTTAAAAGCCCTAATTAAACATAAGGATAAGCCAATGCATGGTCTCTTCTACCATCATCTAGAGGGGCTTGGCTTATCTGAAAGGCTGACCTTTGCTTTTTTGAGGTCAGCGGGGCTGAACTCTGAGACCGAGGGATTCATAATGGCTTGCCAAGATGGTGTAATTAACACACTCGTCTATCGTAGTCGTGTCTTGGGTATCGAGGTTCCTGATACCAGCTGCAGGGCCTGCCGCCAAGCGCCGGACACGGTTATGCATCTCCTGTCTGCCTGTCCGGTATATGCGGCCACAGCGAATATCCAAAGACACGATTCAACCTTACGGGTGTTGTATTATCATTTACGACACTCGTATGAGATAGACGAGACGCCAGTGCTGCCTTATTGTCCGGGGGATATAGAATCCGTTGTGGGGAATGAGAAGTGCCGAATTTATTGGAACTATTCATTCCCCACCCTCAGGCAAATTCAAGCCAATAAGCCTGATGTAGTCCTCCTCGACCACCAGCTTAGGATGATGTTTGTGATTGAGTTCTCGGCTCCCGCAGAGAACAACATCGTCCTAAAGAGGAGGAAAAACGGAGGAAGTATCGAGATCTTCTCTCCGAGCTCCGCAGGCTGTATCCAGACCACTCTGCTAAGATTGTGGTGCTAATTATAGGCGTCCTGGGTGGAATGAGACATACGTTGCTTTCTGACTTAAAGATCATACCGGCTTGTTGAAATTCGGCAGAGATCTTAGCCGGCGGAATGCAGAAGACAATCGTCCTTGGTTCGCTACGTCTGCTCAGAACACACGATTTACGGGCGCAATGATTACTGACTCCACGGAGTGGAGAGTGGTCATTGCTTGACTCTTCACAACATCTCCGAATGTGTCGGAACGTCGGAAGGTGTTTACTGAAAATAATAATAATAATAATAGTAATAATAATATAACCATCTCTGAGGTAAAGAATCATGAGGTATACCAATGTCAGGGTAAATGCCATCTGTTTTAAAAGACACCAGTTTGAGGAAACATACTCTAGCTTTGACCTCGCATAAGCATAGTATAATATTTTTAAGGTTTTAGTATTAGAAAAGTCCTTACTGTAACGCACTATAAACCCATACATACGGTTGGATTTGGAAACAATCTTATCAATATGCGCATTGAAAGACAGATGTTTATAAAATATTACCCCTGAATCAGATATGGTTTCTGGTATTTCAATAATAATATTATTTACATTGTAATCTTGATAGATCAGATCTTTTTTGAGGGAATAAGACATTACGTTATACTTTTTTGACATTAAGCTTGAGATGATTTAAAGTGCGTTTCAAATTATTATATAAGCCGAAAACAGAAGAAGAATCTCATAATAATTGTTTAAATGATTTGCATAAAGAAGACATTGGACATCTGTAACATTAACTATGTCATTTATAAAAATATTAAATAACAAAGACCTCAGGTTGATTTCCTGAGGCACTCCGGATTAAGGACGTATTTAGAATATTTAAATCTATTGAACATGACACTGTTTTTTGCCCATCAATTAAGAAATGAATAGATTAATTAAATTTAATGACGAAAAATACACTCTTCTGTAGCCATCATACGTTCTAAATTACTTATTCTAATTTTAGTTTCTCTAGCTGTTAATTTAATTAAGTACCTAAATATTTTTTTAATTTAAAATTTCTTAATTGTTATCTATTTTCGCACCAATGTTAAAAGTAAATTACTTCTAACACCACTACCTCAAAATTATTTTTTGGACACTAACAGTATGCGTTAAAAATTATACTTTTACTGAAGTTTGTAGAAAAAAGCTTTATAACGTTTTCGTAACTAAATTTTCGTAAAAACTGCTGTCAATTATGAAAATAAAACATATACTTACTTAGCATAAGATTCGCCTTGTGCTACAGCTGATTCAGTAGTTGGAAAAATTATAATAGTAATATTTTCTGTAAGACGATTAAATTCTAATTCAGATTTTCTGTTTCAGACCTATTGCAATCTAGAATTCTTTAACGCCACTCGAGAAAATGTCATCCTAATAGCAAGACTGGCAGAAGGGATAGACTACACCAAAGAGTCACCAGTGGAAATTTTGGCAAAAGAAAAGGTAATAATTGACTCTGCAAAGGTAATTAATGTTTATGTTATTATTACCTTATCGCGATAAAGGAACTTCTTTGGCTTCTAACTGCGCAGTTAGTGTAATTACACTGTAACTTGGCGCCTCGTGGTGCTTTCTACGTCTCGCGATAGCCAGGAAGTGTTACAATTTTCAATAAATGTCGTTTTCCCACAACCCTTTAACAAGGAACGCATAACAGTTCACCACAGCAGGCTCGATAACAGTTGTTAACACACACGTATTTCCTAATACACACGTGTGTTAGGAAAATAAAGCACAGCTGTCACTGTCACATCTTTATTGTACGTCATAAATTTAAACGTATGTAAGTATTCAAAACGACACTTTAAATAGCTTATTACGCTAATTTCAACTTTGTAATTAAAAACACATTATCTTTGTACAAATCCTATCAGTAATATCTATACTAATATAAAATCTGGTGGAATATACAGGACAACCGTGCGACACAGAAAGTTATAATTTGCCGAAATAATAATGCATTTTCTACAGTTTGACTGAAAAACATCTTCCATGATCGTGAAACTTCTTGAAATATTCGTGTCAAATGTCACACTCATATGTTATCCGCTACTTTCCACGGTCGTTATGTAATACACTATAATGTACAGACTTCTTTCGTAATCGTAAGTTACAAAAAATTTCTGTTAGACTCCTATCCCACTCCTGATTGCATTCCGTGGCAATTCTTTGAAGTTTCCATTTTGTCTCTAGTTATAAAAGTTTCGTTCTCACGCCTCCGCCAATAATTCACAACCTTGGCACGTACAGATACGCCAATTTACTAGAAAAACCAACACAAAGAAACATCTAGCTTGGAAACCCCTTTCTACCCAAATCACCACCCTCGCAATGACTCGATCGGTTTTTTGTGAGAAACTCTACTGTATAAAATGTGATGTATTAGGCCATGTTTCATTTTTTACCAGAACAATCAAATATGCCACTTTAAATTGGGGAAGTGTGATAAATGATTTAACGAAACTTTAGTTTGATGCGGCAAGATGTTACGCCCTTTCTTTCCCATTCTGTAAATGGGGGTCTGTGAAGATGAGCTAAGTTTCTTGAAGGGTTGGATTTTTGAAGGAAAAAAGTGTTGTAGAGTGTGACGTTATACAAAATGGACGAAGGAAATAAAAACGATGCGGCAATAAATCTGCTGTATGTACATTTTAAATTTGCAGCAAGTCAGTTTCTTTACCATTAAGTAAATGGGGGTCTGTGAAGATGAGCTAAGTTTTTTGAAGGGTTGGATCTTTTGATGGATAAAAAGTGTTGTAGAGTATGAAGTTATATAAAATGAAACGAAGGAAATAAAAACAATACATTTTAAATTTGCAGCAAGTCAGTTTTCGATATGGTCGTATTTAAAGCAAGTTTGAAAAACATTAAGGCTGTAAACCATTTTTCTCCTTTATTCTTCAACAGAATTACTTACATTTTTAATTGTAGGTCTATTTTCTATGATTTCCTCGCTGTAGAATGTTTATGACAATATCAGATAAAAATTAAAATAATAATTTCTAAAATAGCAAGACTTTTGTTATCCTTATAATCGGAAAATCAGCTTCAAAAATTTTAGATAAGTATATTTTTTAACGATTTTTCACGTTTGTGAAAACTAGTTATCAGTATAAGATAGCTAAAGTACAAATGAGCATAAAATAAGTAGAGTTATTATATCAAGGAATTTTATCACAATCTGGCAACACTGCGAATACACGAACTAGTTCGCTGCGCCATTTGAAGGCGTTTGCAGGTTGCCTCCCACGCGCTAGCTTGTTTTTTTAGTGATGACAAAAAATCCAAAGATAAACAACTACTGTGAAAATTAATGAATTTAGTTTAGACAACTGATTCGCATTTTTGTTTTTGAACAGAGAATGGTAGAATTAATGAAAGTTTTAATACTAAAATACTGTTTTAAGTATTTAAATTTTGGTAATTTTTAAACGTTTAAAACGTTAACATAACTGAAATCAAATGGGTATTTGAAAAATAGGTAATAAAAACGTTTATGGTCAAAGAAAAAATAAGGAAATACATTCTCGCGCTGTTGCCACATATCAACTTTATTGAATTTTATTGATTAACGAAAAAAATTGTTTGATTTAAAACTAAACAAAATAAGTTGTAAGAAGGGGTAAACATTCTATTTTATAGTCATTTAATGCACAAAATTATGATGAAATTCCTTAATTAACTCAGTTTCTGCACATAAAATTGGAGATTTGTTAATTTCATTATTAAAATAATTTATTTTAATGCCTACTGCCATCAGTTAAAATTAATACCCCACTTTGAAAATCAACCTGCACATTAATCGATTTTCTACAGATTCATTAGGATAAAGTCACATAGAAGTAATCTTCTAAGATATTTTTTAAAATAAATGTCATATTTTGATATATTATGTCGTCCATTTTGCTCGAAACGCTAAATATGCGTTTTACAAGTATTTTGTTTGTTTACAATAATTCAACGAAACAAAAAAATATATATTTTAATGATTACTGCAAATGCGGACTCTTAAACAGAAGTATCCAAGAGCACCGACTACTAGCATTCACATTTAAAATGTCTTAGATTCAGATCTGGAGGAAAAACTGGCTAACCAATGACAGATCTTTTATTTTTGCAAATTTTTAACTTAAACGAAAGTCGAATATATTAATACCATATTTATGTAATACCTTTCGTTTGTTCCGTTTCCAGGAAGAATGTGTGGAGCTGCTGGAGGTGATAAGCGAAAGAATAAACACCAGGCACCCAGACTTCATGTCCCACCTGCTTCTGTCCATATTCAAGATGGCGGAGGTGGAGATAATCCAGATAGAGCCGGTGTCGTCGTCGTGTAGCTTACACCTTAAGCTCCACGTGTTACTGGTGGCGATGCTTTTCGTGAAACTCACCCACCACCTGGCGATGACCCCATCGTGACGACGAGACTGAGAGAATGACTAAATTAAGATACATATCATGTAAAAAAATGGAGAGTGCGCAAACTCAAACGTCGCTAGTCTATTAGACAACACTCTGTACATATCATTGTTGACTATTATTGTTACTGTTAAGAATAGACTAAACTAGTCACAGACTGTCGTTTTTTAAGGCCATTGCTCAGATCTTTAGACACAACATGTCCAGATGGATCAACTATTTATACTTTTATTACCTGGTTTTGACGAGTTGTCAAAATGGTGTACTATAATTTTGTAACTGCTTTTGATGTAGAACCACTAGGTCAGGAGACGTCTTCCTAATGTGAGTTGTTGACATCTGGGACCTGCCCCCAAGACTCCCAGATCAAAGTTCAACAGAGAAAACTATTTGTCATTTAAAATAAATTCAATCAAGAAAATACTGTTACAGATTTTTCATTTCCTAGCTCTCTGTTTTGCTCAAAATTTGTCATTCTATCCCGAATGACAAAATTACTTGAAGGGGATGTCTTATAGTGGCAGGTTCCAACTATACTCAATCATTATACAGAGTAAACTTTACCCATGCTTTAATACCAGAAATGTCAAGGCTTACGTGTAACAAATACATATCATTATAGCTTTAATATAACATAAAATTAAAAAAACACGTTGTTCATAGTACACTTTACTATATCGTAATGGTTTAAGTGTTACGTTAGGTATTAGGCTTTGATTTTCACTGAAATTTATTTTGCTACTCGCACAGGTTGCTAACGTGGAGGGGTGGGAAGGGAACTGGGTTCAACTGACATAAAAAAAAAGTTAGAGAAGCGCCGTCAAAATAAATGCTTATATATATATGAACAGGAAAGTAATAATAAGCCGTACCCTCTCACACATAATACTTTTTTAGCTAAATGTATGCACGATAAAAATCATCGGATCTTCAGACATTTCTTATGTAGAATTTAGAAAAAATATTTTTGTATTTCAAAATTTTTTCCTAAAATTGATACTTTTGAAAATATTTACTTCAAAATGCTAAAACCTCTCTCTCGATGGTTTAAACAATACGTTGCGCATCGAATTTTGGTACCCATTTTTTATTTTCTTCTTAAGTTTGAAAAAAGCAATAGAAAAGAAATGCTTAAGTAGGAACTTTACTGTCAAGAGAACCTCTGACGCTTGGAGTATTATGCAAAGTTACATTCTTCATCGTTCTAATAGCTCTTAAGGTGGCCATAATTACAAGAATAAGTTATTTCCCTCCCGTTTGCTTATCAAAGACCTCTTTTATTTGCCGAGTTGACGGGTACAATGTTGTGAAAAATATATGGCATAAATACTGCTTGGAATGCAGAATGGGGCTCCGGGAGTGAAATGTATGCGATGGAAATGTATGGGAGGATCAATCAATCACGTGACAGAATGGAAATTTGCCCCCGATTTCTATGTATAGTTGTTGACGATGTCTATAAGGAGCGTTATACGACGTATGAATCCTATTCAGATGGATAAATCGAAGTATAAAAATATTTCATGAAAAGGTTTTGCACAACCCGATTGTAAATTGGTGATAAAATTCGTTTATTTACATCGGATACAAAGTTACGTGCGAACGTGACACAAATTAAAATAAGCTTGACCCGTTTTTCAATCTGACCAGTTGAATCCAGTTCCGTCCGGGTATTTAATGAAATATACTAAATATGTAAAATATATAATGAGATTATCTTATTATAATTCATAAGTAATGATAAAACAGGGTTAAATGAAATACTAATTAAATTAGGTAAAACAATAGGGAAATTACTACGTTTGACACAATTATGCCAGTTATTAAGCGGAAAGCATAATGGCTATACGCATTTCAGAAGCAGAATTTGGAAAAAACTGTGAAATTTAAATGAAAATACAAAATAATTTTCCACAAAAACTACTCAAAGTAATAAACAATACTTAAAAATGATTGAGTTTCATAGAAACTACCTTATTCTAAATTTAAATATTACTATCATTTAGCGATATACAGGGTGATTTAAAAATTAACCGAAAACAAAACTGGGAATGTTCAAAATACATGTACAAATATGGTAATGTAATAAAATTATTAATATACGCATTCTGAAAACTATTTAAAATTATTTAATTACACGCCACTGGGATATGGTCTTCTGTAACAGAGTGACAATGTAAACTGGCGATGTGACATATCGCACGAAAAACCTTCGAAGTTCTGCGATTAAACTTAAAGATAGATACATCTGAGCAAAGTGACGAGTCATTAAAATGAATAAAATTTTGTTATACTAACTTTGAAGAATTGCGGTACTTGATCACTGTTATAACCATGAAATTTATAAAAAAAATTAGCACGTACCTTATTACAAAAACTGTTTTGAATGTTTCTCACTTTCTCCTGGTTGCTGTTCTTATAAATGCAAATTTCAGCATTTTGCTGCAACAGCCACTCACAAAACCTAACTCGTAAGGGATAATCCGCTGGTAATAGTGCTTGAACATACTGGATATGCTACGGGTATAACTGAGCTTAGTGTAGTAAGCGCCACACCATTGATTGAGACACTCCAGGCACTTCTCTAGTAATCTGCCTTGTACTTATTCGCAAATTTTCACGAACCACATTTAACACTTATTCTTTAGCTCCTAAAATACGTTGTGGTCGTCCACGATTTGTACGTGAATTACTAGTATTACGTCCACGTTGCACTACTGTCGTAAAAGTTTCATGATTTGACGTATGTCGGTCGGGAAATCGATCCACATACAAGCGCGAAGCTGCCAATGCATTTCGTCTAACTTCACCATGAATAAAAATCATGTCCATTAACTCAACATTGTTGTATGCATGAGCCATTTTGAAAATATTAAAGATTGACACTCCCACGATAAATGAAAAAACACTACTAACATCGTTCGGTTATGCCCTAAAGAGCAGATCCCCACTCCAACCACATTCCCCAGCCAGGCGTGTTGACACTTCAGACGCAAAAAATTGTTTACTCTTTTTGTATATGAAATGTCATTGTAGTACAGTTACCCAACTAGGTATTCCTTTATAATAACATTTTTACGCGACTTTTATTATAATTTTTTGGTGATATCGACTACTTATTTGAGAATGCACATAACCTCAAAGTTTTTCGGATAAATTTTGAATCACCCTGTATTTTGGTACCTCAAGATCCCGTATTGGGCCCTGTAATTATCCGTTCTATCTTCAATGACTTCAAAAATAAATCTGTTTATATACCTTCATATTGTATGCGTATGAACGTTATTGCTTTCTGTGAATATACTGACTTAAAGAATTGTAAATAAGTCAATTGTTAATATCATAGTTCGTTCTGTTTAGAAAAAGTACTACCAAAGCCTTCGTTGATGATATTTTCCTAAATTAGGAACCAGCGCGGGCCTTGGTTAAGGAATTGTCTTAACACCTTGTATAGATCAGATAGGATAATAATTTTAGTATAAGTTAGAGCCCTGTAAATATCAAAATTTATGAAACACTAGAATTTCTTAATATAAGAATAAACTAATTCGTTATTCTTTGAACAAGTCACAAAGAGTAATTTGTAGAAGAAATATTTTATTTTTGTATTTTTTACATAATTTTTAGAATATGCATTTATTATTTACCAAATGACATTATTTATGAAAATGACATACAGTGTGTACGTTTTTATTATGCCAATACATCGAAAAGTAGCCTTCAAACAAAAGTCATAGTCGTACTTGACTTTCTGTCCCCAACTAGACCCGCAATGATGTTGCAGGGTAACTAAAAATGTGACTGCGGATTTGCAGCATGAATTTCAAACGACATGGATTTTTACACCAAAAATTAAAGTTTTTTTTATTTGTAAAATTGTGTTAATCGCGTCATCCGATATTTTTGTCATATATTTACGTATTTCAAAATAAGCCATTCTTTCAGGTACGTTAGTCAGTTATCCTGTAATATCATTGTAGCGTCGAATTTTGAACATCCTGTACATTTTTGTAATGTTTTGTGACTTGTTTCTTATATTTAAAGTTAATTTGAATCTCATTTTCCAAGAATAAAGAAAATGCAATAAATACATCTCTTTTCTTTTAAGTACAATATATTGCAATGATAATGGTACTATTTAAAATGAATTTGGCAACTTGTTTTGAACTGTGGCGTATTTGTATTGAAACTTATATTCAAGTTCCACTCAGAACTTTCAGTAGCTGAAAAACTGTTTTGACAGCGTGCCATTATTATTGCAATAGATTGTACTCGTAAAAATCTTTGATGATATGATTCATACTTCTACTACAACTGTTTTCAGTTCTAATAAAAATATATTCATTAATGTTTTCTTTTAGTAATTTTATTATCAAACTATCATATTTTACTACAGAAATTATTATACGCCTTAGTAAACAATTTTCTTTATTCTTACTGTTTTACGTTTACTTCTACTGTCACGTCGATATCCTTTGATATTTTTTTAGATATACCGGCCACAGTTTGTAAAAAAGCAAAAATATATTACTAGGTATACAACACAGACCCGAGACTATGTAGCATTGTCATCAATACAAACTTTCATCTAGTTCCGCAGCTTCTTCTTTACACATAGTTTTTCTAGAGAACCTTCCCTTTTTAAATGTACATACATAGCATATTGTGGCATAGCGATGTGTCTCGGTGGTGATATTTTATGTTTATAGTTTAATTTTGTTAATAAAATATAAATCGGATTGTGTTCTTATTTGATCCCCTTCCTCGGTTCCGATACGGGTGCCCGGATTATCTTTATGTTGTCTGTCTAAAATTATTAATTAATGTCCATTTATTCTGAATAGCATTTCTTACGGGAATTTAGGCTTGTTGGTGGAAAAAATCACTTGTTTTAAACCTTGCCATATGTTGGCAATTATTTCTTATTGATTCGATTCTTGCCCTGAACAAACAATAGAAATAATTGTAAGCTTTTATTAACAGCAAGCCTAAATATTCCTAATAAATCCGGTTCTAAATTATATTTAGTATATGAAAGTTCTTTATTTGTTCATTTTACAAATTTCCGTTAAATTATACCATCTGACAACAGTGGCCTTAGGATAAGCAACCGCTGGGCTCATAGCTGTCAAGCGGTAACATTTTGACCAGGGTCGTACAAAGATTTATTTTCCATTACAAAATTGAATTTAAAGTTCATTGGCAAACCGTGAATATAGGACTTCCTGATATAATAGTTTCGAATATTTCCATACAACTGAATTTGATTTTTTCTGCATACGATACACCCTGTACATTTTTTATAATACAGTATGGAATAAATTCAATAAAAAACGAAACAATTATTTTTAGTAAAAAACCTCGAACAGGTCGATTTTTAATTCAAAAAATACAAAATTTAGAGTAGAATGCGATTTTCAAATGTCATTTGTTTTCGAGTAATGACGTCATCGATTTTTTTAAATGACAACACCATATTTTTTCCTTGATTCTGAAATATCGTTTAATTCTCTATCAGACAGTACTAAAATTTTGCCCTCTTACATAGGAAAGTTTTCGAGTAAATGACGATTGAATGTTAGAAAACGTAAATTTTATCCATTAAAAAGTAACAATTCTGAAGTATGTAAAATAAAATAAGGGCGATTCCGCTGGAGACGATTGTCTACATCAATTTCTGAATTATAGTATTTGTTACTTTTTTTGGTGCCAATATAAAGAAAAATATATGAATTTAGTAATAAAACTACTTTTTTGGACCTAAATTCATATTTTAATTTTTAGTGCGCTTAGAAACGCTGACATTTGAATGTTAGGTGCGAACTGAACATCATTTTCTTTACAGCACTTGTGCAAAACCGTTAAAATGACAGAAGAAGAACGGAAAGAGACTGCATCACAGAAACATATGAAAAACTGAATGAAAATGCTGGACTCTATGCAGATCGGTCAGTGGTCGCGCGGTTGAAGGCGTCAGTTCTTGAATCGAGGTGACTAGATCGCTGTGGGTTCGACCCCCGCGGCCGGTAGACCGTATATAAGCTATATTCGTAGAGAGGATTGGCATCCCCTCTGCGGGTATGGTAGGGTGGAAGAATGTTGGCTTGGGTCAATGTGAGAGATTGATACCGGTTGACGTTTGACTACCCCCCTAATGAATGAAGTTTTCCAGGTTTCCCTCATTCCTGCACTGAATGGTGGTTAGGGCCTACCAACGTAAATCGTTCCTGGACGCAAATGCGGCCTGCTTAATAATGAATGAGGGGTAGAGATATTATTATTATCATACCTGTCGATAACGGATTCGAAACGGAGAGATTTAATGAAAAGAAAAATTAATGCCGATGAAAATTTGAAAATGGTGGCCAAAATCAGATTAAGAGAAGGGATACTGGTTCTGATGACAATTAATGGTAAACACTTCATTTTGCAGATATTATTGCAAAATTGAAAGCACCAAGGAAGAAAATTGATGGAATATGTTAATAGAATTTTCGGCGAAAATTGACGTATTTGAAAATAAATAATTAACTTAAGTAACAAAGAAGTGTACCAATTAGTAACACACATTATTTGATCTCTTGTTTCTTTTACTTATGTGATTATAATGGCGTTTATGTCCACGTAATTTAGACGTGTTGCACCCGAGATAATTTGGCGTTGCACATTGCTTACAGTGAATAATTCACAGTTTATTTTTGTTTCCTATAATTTTTTTATTACTGAAAGGTTGCTTAATTTGTTCTCTTTTAAAATATGAATGCATAATAAAAAAATGTTTCACAATTCTTTTGTGTTCTTTTGTGTTTTTGTTCTATGATCTGTGAAGGTGGGCCGATTATGTTGCACCCGCCATAGCATATTAAACCTTTCTCGTGACTATTTATCCATTTCATTTGAATAGTTATAAACGAATCAAAAGAGAACAGGTTCAAATGTAGCTGTTCAAACAATAAATTCATATTTATTTTAAATTAATTTATTAGTAGGAAACCTTAAATTAGTCTAAATGTTGCACCCGCGATAATGGAATCGCCCAATTGATTAAATTTTATACTTGACTATTTTTTATGGGGATACTTGAAGTCAAAAGTGTACATTAATAAACCACGTAATTTAGAAGAACTTTAAAATCGCATTCGGGACGAAATACGCAGAGTTACCCCAGAAATCATTCATAATGTGCAAGAAGAATTTCTTCACAGACTTGCGCATTGTCAAGAAGTTGGTGGATGGCAATTCGAACATTTAATTTAAGTATAAAATTTAATCAATTGTATTTTATTTTACATACCTCAGAATTGTTACTTATTTATGGATAAAATTTACGTTTTCTAACATTCAATCGTCATTTACTCGAAAACTTTCCTATGTAAGAGGGCAAAATTTTAGTACTGTCTGATAGAGAATCAAACGATCTTTCAGAATCAAGGAAAAAAATATGGTCGATGACGTCATTACTCGAAAACAAATGACATTTGAAAATCGCATTTTACGCTAAAATATGTATTTTTTAAATTAAAAATCGACCTGTTCAAGGATTTTGCCAAAAAATAATTGTTTCGTTTTTATTAAATTTATTCCATACTTTTGGCGCATACTGTATATGTTCACTTCAGTGTCGCAAAGATAATCTTTAACTACAGATAATTTTCCCTGAATAGTTTTGAATAATAAAACAAACAAATCTTGCAGTGATAACAAATTAAAATATTTACATAGGAGTGAAGTATTTTATTATTTTACTACTTCATCCCGGTGAACCAAACATCGTACTGTAATTTAGTAGATATTTTTAAATATGTATCATAATTTTGTAAAGGTTCTACTAACGTGAATGACTATGGTAGTTGTAGGTATTTTAAAATGTATATCTTTTTGGTTTATGTTTTTCTAGTCAGTTTCATACCAATTTTCAGTGCTACTACTACTACAGGTAAATGTAGAAACGTTTATATTTATATGCATTTCATTTATATTTATTTTCCTTAAGTAACGGGATATGAGAATATCACCGAATACCAGATCACCGTCAACATATCAGACGCAGTAACTATCACTACAGAAGCTATTACCACTACAAATATTGACACTACTACACAGAATGCACCTTATCAAGTAAGTTAGTTCTTAAAACAACAAACAAGTCTACATTTAGTTTTTCTATAGGAATCCAACAATGACTTCTCGTCCTTCCAAGTATCCCTCCATTACTCCTACAACGACGACTTTATCTGTGGTGGTTCCATCATATCCCCCAAATTTGTTCTCACAGCAGCTCACTGTATGTTCTACAGATGGGGCGGTTTGATGCCACCCATTATAGTGATAGTTGCTGCCGGAAGACCCAAATTGAATGAGACAGCTTGGAGGAGTTTTGAGGTGGCTAATATCACCCTTCATCCACTCTTCAACAGGACGTCAATGAATAACGATCTAGCTTTGGTCGAGGTAAGCATTTGATGATCTTCAAAGTTTTATAAATACCTAAATATTGGATGGTTTTCATATTTTCATATATACTAGAAAAGTAGCAAGTCGGCTATCGCCGACTTGACCTTTCTTCGGGCTAAAGCCCTCTGCGCGCGTCATGACCACCACCGCGTAGTGCCTTTTACTTAATTTCCATTACTGCGCGGGCTCTACGACTGTGAATAATAAAATGTAAACGTTGACTGAACTCTCTATGGTGAGGAAAATCCGGCGCTCTAAAATTTAGAAGAGTGGTTGGCATATTTTGGTAATTTTTAGTGTTTTTTCGAGTTTGGTTAATTTTTTTCAACATCCTGTATTTTAAATAATGAATCGGGTCGTTTTTATGTGATGCTAAAAGTTTCATCAAGCATTTTTTTTCAATTCCATGAATTTAAAGGATTTTTAGAGAATGGTTTGTTATTTTTAAACACTCTGTATTTGCTCCGTTAGTTAGCGTCATAATAATCCTTGATGGAAGTTTCATCAAAAAAAAATTTTAATTCCCTTAATTTTGAGTTTTTTTTGCGGTAACATTTTTTTCAACACTTTGTATACGGAACAGTCTTTCGCACGTTCGACAACCGTTACGAAACGAAAAAATCGAAAATTTCCGCGAATTTGGAATTTTATTTTTTTTGTCAATTATTATTCTGTCTATCAAGCTTTTTTTAATCACCCTATAAATTGAAGCGATACAGCAATGAAACGACTACCGCCATATTGTCTAGCTCATTTTTACCTCATTTTCCCTTGTATTTATGCAAAGTTCAATGTAAAAACGACCTCAAACCCCAGCGCTCGGGTACGGAAAACCTTCTAGAGACTTCAAATTTATAGTTTTTGGTCTTTGCCGGTCTCCAGTCGTCCCATTTTCCAAATTTCCTACGTTTTATACCGCGATGTCATCGCCGGAGCATACGTTTGATGTTTAGGTGATTTTGGTCGGGCTATAAAATCATCACCAAAGGACTGGGATATATCAGACAACACAATAACAACTTCTCGTAACTGGAAGGGCCCGAAAATTGTTCCAGAACACATAACTTGTTTTAATTAATTTTGACGTTTTTGACTATCCTCGTTCCACATCAAAAAATCCTCCGTTTTTGGCCGAGGAGCCTCGGGAAAATGGATATTTAGCTAGGAAAACGCGAAAAAATCGGCATCAAAATAATACGCCGCCGCCGGCGCCGTAGGCATTCTAGAAAGACGGCCAAAGACGTAGCGTTTAGCCGTTCGGCGCTGCACGGCTCGCAAAAAAGCCTTTGTGGCGGTAAAATGGTCAATTTTCGAGTGAAGTGTGCGAGCGAGAGTAACCTACAGTTTTTAATATATAATAATTTTCATATTTCGTATTATATGATAGTGGGAAAGAAATACAAATACATATTTATGAGAGATTTTAAACTGAACCTTGTGGGATATATAAAACTGGTTTTTGTTGCTGCAGTACACGTTTCAAAGTATGCATTAGTGATAATAGATGTTTATAATAAAATTGAAACTTTGATCCATACTTTTTGTTGGAGCAAGTAGCAAATACCTGAACACAAATACTTTCCAATAATAGTAAAGGTTTTATTTGATTTCCCAGATTGACGGCAAGTTTGAAACTAACAGCCTCGTTAGTCAAATCGACGTAGGAAAGCATGTAACAACTTTGGTATATAACAACTGCATTATTACAGGGTGGAATCAGGTATGTATCAATATTGTAATTAGTTCTAGTACTAGTGCTGCTACGAAAGACAACAATCACTGTTATATTAATATTTAGTACGTATTTATCATCATTATACAATGCCATAACATTGCTTTCTAACCTTGTACTGATCTATATTCATATATAAAAGCCAGCGTAGAAGCCAACAATCCAAGTCCCAAAACAACAAAAGCAATAAATAATGTGTCTAAGGACAATTTATACGGTTCTTTATTAATTGCGTCTTTTCGGGAAACAGAAGGCATTTTTTCCCACTGAGCAAAAATACCACTGGTCTTTAACCTGTGAATTATATCATCAAGACGTTTTAGAAAGGGAGAGCCGTATGGTACTATGTAAACCTGAACATTCGGCATGAAAATTTCCTTCATGATTCTGTAACAAATATTCCCATCTCTTATCAAACTCTGTTTTCTAGCAGTTATAGCTATGTCGCGTTTGCAGATGATTATCTCCTTCTTGCAGTTCATTACTTCTTCGATTTGAACGTCCCTTTCTAGTTCTTTGGCTCTCTTCATGAGTTTATTTCCCAACTTACGATCAACGTATCCTTTAAGATGAGCGGCAAAGCTAGGACGAGTTTTGATAGGGTAATTAGTTGTTTTCCATAGGCGTTCAAGTGTGCGGGGCGGAGGTGGGACGACAGAGATGGTGAGGACACTGGTCAGCCTACAGTTGAAGTCTGCTGTGATATAGAATATGAGGACCATCGAAGACACGAAAAAAATCTTATATTTGGTAAATGTGAGATCGTAAACTGGTTTTCCTGTTATTACAAGAACTATGATTGTAATTATAGCACCGAAATCTAGGTGTTTGTTGAACTTGTAGAGGTAGAAGAATAGGAAAACGGACAGACCCAAAACTAGTACCCAGGTTAATGGTGAAGTCAAAATGAATATGTTTCTCAAAGTCTTTGCATTTTCTATAGGTACCAACACCACCAAATCATTTCTCCGATGAGAGTATGTCAGTTCCGCCTAAATCAGAAAAACTTGTATTGAAATTTATACAAATTATAAAGCTATATATTGGATATAAGAAATACTTACCACTTTGTACAATTTTTCTCTGAAAAACCTCGAATTGAACCCGATCTGAGTCCGCACTGGAATAATATCCGCCAAAACTCCATCCGCACTAGTTTCATTGTAAGCTCCGAAAATGGGACCATCTTTAGGAACCACATAACTATAACTAGCGTTTATCACACCCATTACAGTTCTTGACATTGAACCATCAAGACCATGGTAATAACCATTCACTTCCCTTGCGTTTGAGAATTCGGAAAACATAGAAATGTTTAGCCGGAAACCGTGCAGGTTTAGAGTTTTGTCGAAAAATATTTCAGAAATATTTCTTGATATGAAATAATTATGATGGAACGGATTATAGGTGTAAGCTACTTCCAAATTATCAATGAAAACAACTGCGATGTTTATGATCCAAAATTTGAAGCAATATTTGAAATGTTGTATAAAATTGTCAGTGCTTCCTGTGTCATTTTGTGTAATGATAATTAACCTATGCCTTGCTTTCCAAAATACAAGAAGGCGAATATTATCAATAACTTCCTCGAACAAACTAAAACTCCTCATAGATATTATATATAAATTTTCTGTGTTCAAAACTGTATCATTATCCTTTATGATAGTGTATTCCCTAAAAAGGCTTCCTTTCTTTTCTAAATTTACGGTGTATACCGCATCGAACACTCTGTAGATATCTGCTGACCATTCCTCCGATTCAGTTTTATCAAAAATATATACAACATCCAAAGGATTATACTTTTTTAAGGATTTTAAGAACTGTACCTTCCTTGAACTTTTGGGCCGTGCTAATGAGGAGAATGCAAGAGCAACACTTAGATTTAAGTACAATGTAATTGGCAGGGGTTTTAGGTTCATGTTGATAGCGGCAGAGCACTTTGAGTAATAAAGATTTTTGTCATAGATATGACGACACGAATTGCTGTAAAAGTGTTTTATGGTAATGAGAGATTTTTTATTTAACGGAAAAAATGGAGGACGTTAATGACGGTCTAGGCGAGATTGGTTTTTAATGACACACGTTTTAATTCAGCTGCTGAGTGGCACTTTATTTTAGAAAAATTACTATATGGAGCGGTAAAAATGATGTATTGAATATACAGGATGTTAGAAGTTTGACTGTCATCAAACCGTTCTTAAAATAAGTCGAGTTTATTATCTCAAGGAATTAATGATTGAATGTTTAAAAGTTGGTGATTTTTAAATGTTTAAACAGTAACACGACATCGGAATTTGAAAAATAAGAAATAAATACTTATAAGAAGACTCACGTCGCAGAAATAATTATAACTTATGTACAAAAAAATCATAATTTAAGTGTTTATCGAAAATCAAAACATAATGAAATGTTGAAATACTTAACACATAATTAGAACAAATGTTCAAAATGTCCACCGTTATTTTCCACAAATGCAAGACACTACCCCAGAACTTTATAATCATAAAATTTTTAGACACTATCAATATCAAGAAGACATTAAGATACTTCAACGAATGTTCAGACAACCGTCGTTGAGGGAAACGATCTAAATAAATATGCCGTGCTTTTGCAAAATTGCGGAGAGCTTCTCCATAAATTAATAACATATCGTGCTACTCACATTTCAAGAAAAATTAAGGAAATTGTGGTACGTAAAAGAATTTGCGACAAGAGATAGACACTTACGAGTTCAGATACCAACTGATCTGTAGCCACTGTACTTCTCGCGTTGTTGCCGTTGTTGCCGTTGTTCGAAAATGGTTAGGTCCCATGTCATATATGTTAACAGTTTATTTTATACAGTAATGAGAAAATATTTACACTTGCTTTACAACTATGGTTTTTCAAATTTCACAGTAATTGTAATACTTGTGTCTTAATTGACAAATTGGCAATCATGCGTACATCATAGGGTTGCGAAGGGTTATTATAATCTTAGATTATAATAACTATTATTGTAACTAAATTGTTTTCTTAATTAGAAATAAATCTAATTGATGTTGATACAATTTGACTAATAAATAAAAAAATCAACTTTTCAGGATTCTTACGAATTTCAAGTTATGGAAGTAGTTCTAATTGATTGTACAAACTATCCACGTCATATTTGTACCAACAAAAAGTACCCAGAAAGCACCAAATGCATTGTAAGTATCAATTCAATAATGTCCAGAAATTATGGAAAAATATTTTACAAAGTGATTCTACAGCAAAAAATAAGACAAAATCTTCATATCATTGATAGACAAATTGACGGTAAGGAAGCTAGTCTTTCCAAGGGTCAGCCCTGAAGATGGGTTTTGTTCAATATTATCGAAACGGTTTGAGCTAAAGTATTGAAATTTTGAACACTTTTTTATGCTGAATTTACACGCAATTCAAGGATTTTATTCAGAGGTGTATTAAACAAGTCCGGCTTAGCATACTTTTAGCTCTAACTTTTTTTATTAAAAATAGTTATTGTTACAATTGGACATAAAAATTCAAAATTGTATGCTTTTTACATTAAATAGGTACTCTTGTTGGACTTTAAAGGCATTAGATTTTGAATTTCTTTAGGACTACAAATATCCTAAGCCGGCTCTGTCTTTTACCTCTGAAAAAAATGCTTAAATTTCGTGTAAATTTTCAAATTCAACATAAAAAGCTGGAGAAGTGTTGAAAACGTCATTATTTTATCTCGAACCGTTTCGATGCTATTGAACAAAAATCAACTTCAGGGTCCATGCTTTAAAAGTCCTTTGGTCCTAACTCTCGTAGGGTTCATTTGTAGACCAATATTTATACGAAGTTTTTGTCTTATTTTTTGCCATAGAATTAACCTTTAAAATATTTGCTAACAATTTCCGGACACCCTGTATTTGAATAAAATTAGATTTAAAATAAATATTACTTAGAAAAAAAGCTACAGCTCTGACGAAATGACGTCATCACAGATCCCTTATAGGAGTAGCTAGTTACATATTGTATTTCTAATTTTTCTCGTTAAAAGAAAAAAGATGTCGCGAAAATGTATGAGAAACAGCATAGTTACATATTTTTGTAATGTAATTTTTTTTTCTTTCCAGAACAATGCTGGAAATCCACTGGTATGCGACAACAAACTCGTTGGTGTCTTGTCTGTGGAATCAGATTGTACAGATCCCAATCAGCTGTATATTTTTGAAAATATCCGGCACTCCATGTCTTGGTTGAACGAAAGCATTGGAAGTGGTTCTGGTTCCGTAAAATATAATTGTGAATTCACTTTTAATTTATTTTTAATGTATATGTTTTTCAAATCAGTCTTCTGCATAGAATAAATAAATGGGCAATTAAATTAATTTTATAATTAATATCATCCTTACATTGACGAAATTGGCATCTAATTTATGACAGTACTAAAGTTTCAATGTGACAACGATGTTCCTTTTTCTTTTACTTGACAGCCTAGCACATTTCAGACTTTTTTACGCTAATATATTTTTTCTGAAACTGTTATCAAAAGTCGACATTGTCGTTAAATTTTCATTTTTTTCGAAACTTATTTATGATTTTATTTTAAATAATATAACATTCCAATACAAAGCAGTAGGTAACTATTATAAACAGAGCGATTATTACTTATTCTGCACTATATTAGCACTTATGTAAACTGAAAGTGCCAAATTGCGGTGAGTTAAAGCAGCCCGCACTTTTTATATGGAAAAGTGGTTTCAGTCGGGATGTCCAATTTTTGGTTTCGGTGTATACAGTTTGTTTCGTGTATACATATAATCGTTCATAAACATTGTTCCTAGTATATTCCACATTTTTTATTGTTTATTTACATCGAGATTCCTTGTATTTACCTACTCTATCCCTCTCTCTCTCTCTCTTTCTCTTGGAACCTCATGACCGGAATCCTCATTTTTGAATCTCGTTTTGAACGGAGAAAAGGGTGATATACAAGGTGTAACAGTAGTAAGTATTCAAAACTTGTGAGCTTGTAAAACAAGCCAAAAAATTACGAAAACCTTAGTACAACTTTTGTCAGTGGCGGCTCCTAACTTAAAGGGGTAACCTCAGAAACAGTTTTTAATGCGTAACATCTAAACAGTTCAACATTAAGTCGCGAAATTTTGGTGAGATATTAACCTTGACGTGCTTAATAAGTCTCATTAACTACATTTCAAAATTTTCTACAGGGGCGTAAGAAAATGCAAGGCTCTGGTACAAATTTAGTCATATCTTTTTAGTAGTTAATTTTTTCTAGTTTCTGACTCGAAAATATTAAAATATGAAGTATTTAACATAAAAAATGTACTCTTGTTAAATTTCAGTAGGATATACCGTTTTTCAGTAAAATCGATTTCAATCATTCCTAACGTGACCCACATTTAACATCCAATACATAGCCAAAAAAATTAATTGCAGTGTGCCATGGAAAAAACAACTAGTCTGACAGTTAACAGAAATGTCAAGTATTTTTAGTTTCAAAATTGTATTATTTGAGTCTACGCAGTGCCATTTTATAGTGAACAAAAATAGATCAAAATTATTTAAAAATGCAACCGTATACATATTCTGAGTATGTAGATATGCTTTTGACATTAGGTGTCATGGGAGCGCAAGAGCAGCCTCACACCGATATGGTATAAAGTTCCCCAATAGAAATGTACCCAATTATAAAATATTTCTTTGCACCGAAAGGCGTTGTTTTTATGTTATTTATATTACGGTATTTTTATTTGTCCTATTGTTTTTAATTGTTGCTGTTAAGAGTGTTAAAAATACTTGACATTTTTGTTAACTGTCAGATTAGTTGTTTTCTTCATGGCGCACTGCAATTTATTAATTTATTTGGCTATGGATGTTGAATGTGGGTCACGTTAAGAATGATTGAAATCGATTTTACTGAAAAACGGTACATCCTATTGAAATTTAACAAGAGTACCGTTTTTATGTTAAATACTTCAAATTTTAATATTTTCGAGTCAGAAACTAGAAATAATTAACTACTAAAAAGATATGATTAAATTTGTCCCTGAGTCTTGCATTTTTTCACGCCCCTGTAGAAAATTTTGAAATCTATTTTATGAGACTTATTAAACACGTCAAGGTTAATATCTCATCAAAATTTCGAGACTTAATGTTAAACCGTTTTGATGTTACGCATTAAAAACTGCTGCTGAGGTTACCCCTTTAAGTGAGCGTATCTCCCTTAGGAGCCGCCTCTGACAAAAGTTGTACTAAGGTTTTCGTAATTTTTCGACTTGTTTTACAAGCTCACAAGTTTTGAATACTTACTACTGGTACACCTTGTATATGTATATATAGTACTTTTTTACTCCAACACACCTGAACACATGCATGTCACCAGGATCGCTCACTGAGCACGCTCTTTTTTGATAAAAATAACCCGACTCCTGAAAACCCAGGTGCCCACCTTGTATGCGCCGTAGCGCAAAATCCAGACGGTAGATTTTTTTGTGCCCATTAGCTTTTTTGTTCGGGATGTTGAGAACTACCTTTTCCAAAAAAAAATAGACCTCCCGACTGAAACCACTTTTCCATATAAAAAGTGCGGGGTCCTTTATGCCAGATCCAGTGCTGTCAATTATCGTAGTTTTTAGTTATGGGTGTTCAATGAGGCTGCTGCTGTAATTAAGTTTACTGCTCAAGTATTATTGGTAAGTTCCGCAGGCTCTGCTTAAGATCGTAACAATTTATTTGCGATTGAAATTTTATTTTGTATAGACTCTTATATACAGTGCTTTCGAAAAGTAACGAATAAATTCATTATTTTTAAAATTGAGAAGTTTTCGAAGAAAATCCCCTGACACGTCGATTTTGTTTTTAAAAAAGGCACTTTTTGACAAACGACTCACATTTGTGACGTATAAGTTTCTGGAAGGGGCAAATTGAGATAAATTGCTATTTCTTTTGGCACATTTCTTAATTTGTTGACACATTTTTCCCTGACATACTTGCCAAAGAATCTTGGACTTATAGTAACTGCCGCTCTTCATTTTCCTAGCTCATTTTGAGTTAAACACTCTTAGAATATGAATTGTAATACACAGTATGCGCCAAAAGTATGGAATAAATTCAATAAAAACGAAACAATTATTTTTTGGGAAAAATCCTCGAACAGGTCGATTCTTAATTTAAAAAATACATATTTTAGCGTAAAATGCGATTTTCAAATGTCATTTGTTTTCGAGTAATGACGTCATCATTTTTTTTTAAATGGCAACACCATATTTTTTTCCTTGATTCTGAAAGATCGTTTAATTCTCTATCAGACAGTACTAAAATTTTGCCCTCTTACATAGGAGAGTTTTCGAATGACGATTGAATGTTAGAAAACGTAAATCAAATAAAAGAAAGCAAAAACGTTATCAACTTTAGTTTTTCGAATTCCATAGTTCTTTTATGGATCACGTAGGTGAAAATCTTTGCAAAGTGTCATTGTCACACCGACTTTCTAATAAGTATTGTAAGCGACATAGAAATTATTATTCAATTTAAAGTATTATGGCACATTTAACTGTTACTCAAAGAATTGAAATTTTAATTCTTATCGGATGCGGGAATATGACTAGAACTCAGCAGGAAGTTTGCGATTTATTTAATGAAAAATATCCAGATCGCCCTATCAGCCAATCAACAGTCAGTAAGGTAGAGTCTAAATTTAGAGAAACTGGCAATGTTGTAAATATTCCAAAACCTGGACGTCCAAGCATTAATGAAAATCATAAACAGAACATTTTGATAAGTATGGTGGATAATCTTCATAATTCTTCACGATTGGTTGCATTAAACAATGACACTAGTCAGAGCACAGTGCTACGTATCTTGAGGAAGGAAAAATATCATCCCTACAAAATTCAACTTGTGCAGGAACACAATTAATATGATCACGAACTCCGCTTAAACATTTGAGAACTTCTAATGGATTTATGTCAAGGAAATAGAAAGTTAGACCGGCACATACTTTTTCAGATGAGGCCATATTTTGTCTGAATGGTACAGTAAACCGTCAAACTTGCAGATATTGGAGTCAGTAAAATCCTCATTGGATGGCAGAGGCACATACCCAACACCCTCAGAAATTAAATGTGTGGGCTGGAATAGTTAACGACAGAATAGTAGGGCCTTTCTTCTTTGAAGAAACCCTTAGAGGACAAAGATATTTAGAGTTTCTAGAAAATGACCTTGTTCCAGCCCTTGCAGTAATTTTCCTAACGATAATGACCTGACATTCTTGACGATACCATATGGTTTCAGCAAGACGGTGCACCTCCGCACTATGCGCGCCCTGTACGAGATTTTTTGGACAACTGTTTTCCTGGGAGGTGGATCGGCAGACGCGGACCGATAGAATGGCCTGCAAGATCGCCAGATCTTACACCTCTTGACTATTTTTATGGGGATACTTGAAGTCAAAAGTGTACATTAATAAACCACGTAATTTAGAAGAACTTCAAAATCGCATTCGGGACGAAATACGCAGAGTTACCCCAGAAATCATTCATAATGTGCAAGAAGAATTTCTTCACAGACTTGCGCATTGTCAAGAAGTTGGTGGATGGCAATTCAAACATTTAATTTAAGTATAAAATTTAATCAATTGTATTTTATTTTACATACCTCAGAATTGTTACTTATTTATGGATAAAATTTACGTTTTCTAACATTCAATCGTCATTTACTCGAAAACTTTCCTATGTAAGAGGGCAAAATTTTAGTACTGTCTGATAGAGAATTAAACGATCATTCAGAATCAAGGAAAAAAATATGGTTGCTATTTAAAAAAAAATCGATGACGTCATTACTCGAAAACAAATGATATTTGAAAATCGCATTTTACGCTAAAATATGTATTTTTTAAATTAAAAATCGACCTGTTCGAGGATTTTTCCCAAAAAATAATTGTTTCGTTTTTAATGAATTTATTCCATACTTTTGGCGCATACTGTATAATTCTCACAATACTTTTTCAAACAACTAATTTTTTCTGTTTATTAGGTTGCTATCGTTATGATAGTCACCGCGCTTAAACCGTCTTCCGATTCAAACGATTTCAAATATGAATTAAACACATAACACAATTGTCTTATTTTATTACAGTTTTCGAAAAAATATTGTATGTCTTAAACGCGAAATACTTTTGCATTCTCGAATGGACTTTTAATAAAAATCACTGTACATACCATCCATTCCCCCACTCTAGTTCCCCTACGACCCTCAATTGTTCTAATGCTTACCTATGAAATTAAAAACTCATACTCGGAATGAAAATATATTGAAACACATCGTTTAAAAGTAATTTTATAGAATAAATACAGTAAAAGAAAATAAAGAAAAAATGTTCAATGTATGTTAGGCTTAATACTCGAAATTACAATCTAAAGCTGTTCTCCACATTAATGTCATTCATCGAATCAAGCAAGAAATCGAATATAGTATCACAAGGACCAATAATATCCTGCCACACCGTTATGAATTCTTTCCTCTTGTTGTTTACTAGTTCGTCCACGTTTTCGTCGCCTGTAAAATATTCAACTGCGAAAAAGTAGAAGAAATCTTGCAACTCGTCGTATTTGCCTATAAGCTTGCTTTTGTTTTCAGGAGTTTCGTGTTTTCTAACCAACGCCTTGGCGAGTTTGAGCCAGTCTTTCAGCTTGAACTCCTGTAAGGAATCATCTGTGTCGTAATCACTGCAGTCACTGTCGTTGTTTTCGTATATCCTGGGCGATTCCAGGTCATCTTGGGTCGTCGTTGACAAGCCACTGCATGTTTCCGTCAGGGATTCCTGAAAAAATGCTTTTTGAATTACTAAAACACTCTACTGCCCACACACAACCTCACGTGTGAGGTCACTGGTATTTGAATAAAAAATGTCAAATGTTGCTTGCTAACAGTATTTCTGTGTCTCGTGTTATTATTTTTGTGTTACTGTTTGTGTTTTAGCGTAATAAGTATTGTTCTGGGATTTGTTACCGTTACGTTTTGGTTGTTATTTTAGCAATGTTTTGCCTTAAAGCCGGTCCCAGACGATGTGGCGAATGCCTTCCAACGTTGGACACATCACCATTTGCCACATCGGGCGCTTGTCAATTGCATGTGTCCAACGTTGGCTACATGTCACGTTCAAGTACGGATTCGCTGGTGCGACTGCGGCTGCGGCTTGCGACTGCGACTCGTCGCCCACCAATAGGCAGTTTAAATGCTGGAGTTGATGAGAACATTCAGACTGTCTATTGGTTGGGGACGAGTCGTAGCCGCGAGCCGCAGCCGCAGTCACACCAGCAAATCCGTACCTTTCGGGCTTCTGTCGGTAAATCTGAACCGCGTCAAAGGAGCTTCCTTCGTTGGAAGCATCGTTCGTCACACACCCACACGAGCGATAGTGAGTTTAACGCAATCCAGGAGCGCACATATTCCATTTGTTACTGTTCTGTGAATCTGCATTATAAGTACGACACTGACGAACGTTGGCCCCATATGTGTTTACAATGTTGCAACAAAAGTTTACCCCATCGTGTAGCAGACACACTTGCCACATTTTGAATCAACGTTGGACACATTGTTTAGGACCGGCTTAATAATCTGAAGTCTATATCGTGTAATTGTTCTGTGAAGGCTGTTTCATCAAGGATTACTATCAGTACACAGGCTCTCCAAAACACCATGCGCAAAAAGATGGTATGTGAACTTCCGGAGTCGAAAACCACAGTAAGGTAAGTACGGTCACCAGAAGTTCTAGTTGCCAATGTAATTTTAAATGATTTAGTCAAATAGAATAAATGTATACACAAAATCGTACAGATAAGTAAGTACCTACAATTAACAGTAACTGAGATTGCGTTGTACCTCGTAGTTACTATTTGATTGTGACAATTAGAATACCTATTTTCATATTCTGTGTAGTATTGCTTAAGTAAAGAAGTAATGATTGTCAAGAAAATTGTTATTTTATATTGCCTCAAATTGCAACTTCTTTCTTGCTGATCTAAGTACAGATGAAGTCTACGAAAGTTCTAATTATGGGGTAAGTTTTTATTTAAATACGTTTCTAAAAACCTTCAACATTTATTTTCTTAATGTAAAAGTAAACATTTGTTGTAAGGGAGTTTTGTTTAAATATGTTTTGTGTCATCAAAATTTTGATCTAGATAAAATTGACAGAGGCGTAATATTAATAAGAATTTTTATTTTTTATGGTGTCTTATCACGTAGAGAGTAATATTATATGATATTTTACTATATCTACTGAGTCATGTATCATATTTCAAGTATACGAGGTGTGGCTATTAAGTTCCTGGAAGTTAGTTATCACTCGAAAACTGGCAACATTGCATCGTTCGACAACGTTTTTCTAGAGGGGGGACCTTCCTTTTAATTTCAGTCCAAGGTTGAAGCCGATAGCTCGTTTGGTTTGTGTTTTATGTGTATTTTTTGGAAGTAACTTTTTTAGTGGCGTCGCGTCGTGAGAATGAGTGACTCAAATTATAAGCAACGTGTTGTGATTGAATTTTTAGTGAAATCTGGCGAAAAACCTTCGGAAATCCTTCGACAATTGCAGGTGATATATAGAGACAAGTGCATGTCAAAAACACGCATGTTTGAATGGGCAAAACGGTTCAAGGAGGGGCGTGAATCGGTAGAAGACGATCCACGTAAAGGATCTCGTCACCTCTTGTACTGACGCGAATGTTGACGGTTTGCGTGCACTGATCACGTCTGAATGGTGCCTAAGCATTCGTGCGTTGTCTGACGAGTTAAACGTCAACAATGAAACCGTTTGCAAGATGTTACACAAAAATTTGAATATGCGAAAGATGCTCAAAGATGGTGCCAAAAGTTCGCACTCGTGAACAGAAAAACATGCGAAAATCGATCTGCGAGGATACGTTGTCCCGCATTCGGAACGACGGTAGAGACTGGATGAGTCGGGTAGTCACTTGAGATGAGACCTGGATATTTGAGTATAACCCTGAGACCCGTAAACAAAGTCAGAAGTGGGTGGAAAAGGATGAAGAGCGATCAACGAAAGCAAGGATGTCCAAGTCACGACTGAAGGCAACGTTGATCGTTTTTTTCGATATCCACGGCATCATTCATCGTGAATATGTTTCTGCCGGCCAGACAGTGACTGGACAGTTCTATGTTGGCGTCCTGGAATGGCTGAGAGCCCGCGTTTTCCGTGTGCAACCCGAACTGGATCTTGCACCACGACAACGCGCCAGCCTATTCCTCGTTAATTATGCAAGAGTTTTTGGCAAAAAACGGTATTCCAACGTTGTCGTACCCACCTTATATCCCAGATATTGCCCCCTGCGATTTTTTTATTCCCCAATATGAAGTTGCACCTCAAGGAAACTCATCATGGCGGCGTACAGGAGGTCAAAAAAGCTGTAACCGTGGTGCTGAATGGGTTAACTGCGAAGGATTACCAACGGTGCTTCCAATAGTGGAAGCAACGTTGAAATTGTTGTGTACAGTTAGAGGGAGACTATTGTGAAGGTCGGTAATAAAATTTTTGCGAAATTTAATTTGCTTGTTTTTTAGTTGACAAATTTCCGGAACTTGAATGCCACACCTCGTACATTCTTGTATGTATAGGTAATGCTAATTGTGCTGCATATGCACTCGATGAATTTATTAATTAATTTTTTAGAGGTATAAAATATATTGCTTCTCGTACCTACATGGTGCTCCCCTAATTAAGAATAACTTGCCCATACTGGACGCAAGTAATAAAGTTATGATTTGTAAGATAAACGCATCTGAACCGAAATCTTGAGTGATTTTTTGTAGCAGTCTGGAAAACACATGGCATACCTACCTCTTTAATTATTATAGGTTACAAAATAAACCGCCTGTTTAAGATTCTTTGATAGTTCTGGACTGTTAATAATTGTAATAGTACTGTTTAGCAACATACTCGTATATCCTTACAGAAATTGTTAAAACGTCCAAAAATTCAAATTTCATGTAAATTAGACCCAAATTTTTAATTTTTTTATATGACGACGAAAATCTCGAGATACAAGAAAGTTAGAGCAATATTTACCCACTGACCCCCCCCCCCCCCAGTGGCACGGCTATGAGCAATTATGAGGAATTATTTTCAGATTATTAGATTCGCAATTTAATTGTGATTCTCAAATTAAAATGATTGCTTTATTTTGATCCCTTTTGGAAATATCTGGGAAAAATCAAATTTTGAGGTCCCCATTTGAGGGGCCATATCTGCGTTAGGGGCTGTCTACTGACTTAAGATTATAAAACTTTTTCTTATTTTTGATCTTAGAATCCACAGTTTTGGCAGGATAATTTTGGGACACCTTGTATTATGTGGCGTCCCCTATAAGATAACTCAAAAGTGATATAGTATCTAAATTTGGCACCTCCAAACACCCATGGACGCCAAATTCGCCCTCATTCATATAAATTTATTCTTAACATTTTGGCTTAAACTTTACCAGGAGGCATGTGACCCATTATTTATGAAACACTGTGTATGCTGATATTGTAGTCAAAAGATTGCTTAAAGAAAATTGATTTCACGTCCTCTATAGCCCGCTTTGAAGAAAAGCACTAAATTCGGAAACACTCTGTATATGTTTGGTCCATATTTTACTTCAGAATCAATTTGAATCTTTAAAAATGACATATTTGGCAAAAATGAAATTATTTTATTACAATATGTAGAAAGATGCTTACCTCTGTATCGTCGCCTGTCTCGACGTGTATGAGATTTGATGATTTTGAGTCCCCACCTGAAAATACATGCATTTCGTAATAAAAGGGACAGTTTTTTGATAGGTATTTTTTAATTGTGACATTCTGTCAAGCATAAATTAAATATATTATACTCTGTTGTCTATATCCTTGAATCTATAATTAACTGAAATATTTTCAGACATTTTGCTTTTCTTTCTGAAATAAATTTTAATATGCATCTAATTTCTAATTTTTATTTAAAGAAGCACATAATATTAGTTAAAAAAACACATACCTATAGATGCAGACAAGTTACTACCACTATCACTATCACTTGTCACTACAGACATGTTGCAATCGCATAAGAAACCTTCAGTCCTAGGGACACATTTAAAACTAACTGAATAACATCTATCACCTTTTTTGTAATTAATCTCAAATTTACCTTAATTACCTAAGCCTTACTTACTTAAAGCTTAACCCTTTAAATATATTTTTAATGACTAATTTTATATATTCTAATTGCACAAATTTAAACCCTTAAGGGATCAAGTTTTCTTAGAAATTTAGCAATTGCTTTATGCTCGAAAAGGTGCCTACTTACCTGCATGGGCATAATTTAACATTCCATTTATAAAATAACATGAGGGCTCAATTATATATTTGGGTATTCGTTTTATGGAGACGTAAACAAAATAATTTTGATGAAATTAAAACAATTTATTTCCTAACATCTACTTATTTACAAAACGTCTGCCTGCTTAACAAAATAACAAAGAAGCAGACACAACAAATTTAATAAAAAAGGTAACAGTCGTATTTAATAGGTGACGTAAGATTTTCCACCGTATCTGTCGAATAAGTAATCCCAGAATTGGATGTGTTCTTTCCTGAAGTTTGATTTTACAGATAAAGTAGAGTCGATATCTAAATATTTTATATCTTCAGCAGAATCCACAGACGGCCAAGTTATGTTTTGAAGCAATGGATCACTTTGAGGTGTGGGGTTTCTGTAATAACATGTGCATAAGTTATATGAACGTTCGATTTTTTTTTTATTTTATAATAACAATTAGATATCGATAATAATAATAGTTATTTATGCATGTAAGATTTGTTACGTAGTATCCTAAGAATTGCGAGCAACGTTTTATCTACAATTGTCGAGTTTTATTAAGAAAAGGTTATCGTAACAACAAGCATAAACTACAAAATATCCGATGGCGGCATAAATGTAGCTGTTATTGAAATATTTCTCGGAGCTATTGTAAAAGTATCAGACGATGATTTGCCATCAGATATTGAGAATGAAGCGTCCAGTGTTGTTTCCAATTTGGTGTCAGAGAAATCACGGAAGGAATACGAAAAACCATTGTATAAAATGAAATTGACTGATACTGATATTAATATAGTGGAAAATAAGGTTCACATCGAAATTTCAACATCAAAAATCTATCATTCAAGAATATTTATAGTGAATAATGAAAAATGGGTAACACTCTTTTTACAATTAAGATTCGGTAAAAGCACTCGCCAGCCGTTTAGCCGCAATTCGAATTCAATTTCCTAAAAATTGCAGTGCTTCTAAAGCTTCCGCATTGTGACACTGCTTCCAAAGAACGGCAGCCATACTATTGGTAAATAGCAGTGGTGACTTAGCGAAAGGGTACGTCGGCAAGTCTACAGATTCTCAGATTAAAATTGCCACAAAAATATCTGGCAAAGTGCCAAACTCCAGTATTAAAAACTTTACCATTTCTACGCAGGATGTTCAGCATGGATTAACAATTTATGTTGCCGCTTATAGCCAATCGAATGTTAGAATTAATTTAATAAAATAATTTGTAATACTTAATGTCAAAACAATTTATTCAGAATATTTCAATACTCAATAAAATATTTTTTTAAACAATGAATGTTGACATTTACCTGGGTTGAAAATGACTTTTGTCTAGGTGGAAAGTAATCACATTCCACCCTGATGAATGTCACTTTCCGTCTGGATATATGTCAAAGTCTGAAATATGTTTCTTTCAAACTTACTGTAAGTTGAAGTGAATTAACAACATTACATATATGGTTATAAATAAATATATTTACTTACCCAGATCTTGCAAAATTAGCCCAAAGTTTAATCATTCTTGACACCATAAGTCTGTCATCTGGATCGCGTGGAAATGTTCTCTTTATGCTTTTCCAAATATAAGTCAAGTCTTCGGTATGAGCCACACCTTTATATAAAAAATATATTTATGAATCTATGAGAATAATTGTAAAAAAAGTGAAAATCACCTCGTCCTATCCTTCTGGTTTTAATTTCATCATCAAATCCTCGAACCCCATATGTGCTTCGATAGGAAAACACGTAAGAATAGACAGGAGTATGCTTGAAGGCTAGTTGTATGGTTTTTCTAACAGGCCTTACGAACTGATCGTCGCTCAGGAGCTGTAAAATAAAAAAAAAACTAAGAACATACAAAAACATTCCTTCGAGAAAACTTACATCTTCTATCTCGTCGATAGACCCTTCAGCTGCTGAGCGTTTCTTAAAATAGTGCCTAATTATTTCAATACCAACCTCCCTTCTCTTCGCAGGAGTGGCAATGTTCATTGAAGGGTTTGGAAGAGACCCAGGACTTATATCGAACAATACAATTAGAAGTTTTATGCCGCTTACTACTAAAAAGATTGAACTTGAAGTGTGAAGCAAACACTGTTGTGAATATACACTTACAGTTTTCGATAAACGCAGATTCATCCGAAGTAGTACCCATTAAGATTGGTACTTTGTTAAATCGTCCTTTTTCTAGTAGTAAATACGTGCTTTTCGATATAAAAGCACCCTTATGGTTGTGTTCAATCACTGGTCCAAAAAGAAATCCATCTTGAATCAAAGTGAGCAAGCTCTGCAACAAAAAATAAATACTCTTAACTACAAGACAAGAAACAAGAATACTTTGCAGTTGGTTTCGTAGATGCAAAACCGCTAAATAAAACAGAAACAAACAATAATTAAATTTGAATTTGTATGAACACCCAGTGTAATCAATAGGAAATCATGAGAATTTTATAATAAATGGCAACCGCTGTAATCAGCGCCTATATGAGATAGGCTGTAATTGGCACAGCTAAAAAGTTGGCATTTCAAATTCCCATTTAATACGTTACCGACGGAATAAGTCGAACATTGTTTGACTTCTCTCACTTCATTCATTATTTTCTCGTGGTAGAAGTTGGGGAATTTCGTGTGTTTGTGTCGCCAGTGTAGTTTATAATTATTAATAAAATTTGCTATTTACCTAAATAAAAATGCAATTCAAGTTGGGTAAGGTGAAGTAGTGAAAGACCACGGTTGTCTTCTACTGAACAGAGCCTTGGAAAAAGACATTTTAATAGACATTTGCGTCTTTGTTTCCCTACTGATCATAATAGATTTGACTTTGATTCATATTCATTATCAAATGCGATTTGCATTATTTGGGAATATACGAGCTCATCTTGATTCTAAAATAGGTATGTTTTATCCAAAATTATTTACTGTATAAAATTTTGCGGAGCTTTTCAACCTGCATTACCAGGGCATGATGAATGAACTTTACGTCAGAACTTGACAAAACGCTTAATGAATACCTTAAAAATGCAACAATGTTTAAATGTACCTCAAAGGTTATACAAAAAGCGTACATTTTAGATTACAAACAAGAGGTTTGTCATTAGAAAAAAATCTGTCACTTCAGTACCGAACATACTGTAATTATATGCATGTGATCCTGAGTGGCAACGCTCCTGGACTTCTATATAACTAAAATACTCCTACGCGATATCAGAATATTCGAGTAATTTTTTTTTAGATTTTCTGTCTTTATTAGGTGTTCCGAATGCGTGGTTTGTTGCAGTGAAAAGCACGTCTTACCAATGTAGCTAAAGTCTCTAGCACACGTTCCAAACTCTTCAGATCCACCATCCTCAGCTTTGCAACAAGCTCCTTGGAGTTCTTTGTGTTAATTCCCAGGCCAGTTCCCACTTTGAAAGCTATCTCTCTGGCATTCCTCTTCCTTGCGAACCCAGACAAAGAACTACCACTGTTGGCTATGCTCCTGTGGAACAACCCCCTGCTACTTGGAGAAGCTAGGTGGTAGAGGACGGAAGCTGCGCCTGCGCTCTGACCGGAGATTGTAACCCTGCTGGGGTCACCGCCGAAGCTCCTTATGTTCCTCTGTACCCAGCGCAAGGCCAGCGCTTGGTCCTTTAGGCCGTAGTTGCCTGGACTGGCTGAGTCCTCAGTGCTCAAGAATCCTAAAAGTACAGTCATTAAAAAAAAACTTATGTCTACTTGAATAAGATTGCCAAAAGAAAACATATGTGGGAATCAATTTTTAGATGTTCCAAAATATTATAGAGTGTTCCTTCCGCATAATGCACGGTCCACACTTGCTATACAGGGTGTTAGAAAAATAGTGTAAAATATTTCAGGAGATAATAATATGAACTAAAATAAGCAGAAAAGTCCGCAACATGGGTCCGCAAAATAACGGTTGCGGAGATATGGACCACTATTGGTTTTTCAAACATTTTATTTTATTAGGAATAAACCGACAAAGAAAGCTTTTAACAAACAAAAAACAAAGTTACAGATGTTCAAAGTGCCCTCCATCCATTTCCAAGTAGGCACGACATCTTTGTCTCAACAATATTCGAACTCTTTGGAAAACACCCTCCTTGGTTTGGATTTCTTGACACTTTTGATTAATCCGTAGCTGCAGCTCTTCCAGGCTATTTACAGGAGTACCATACACTAATGTCTTCAAATATCCCCAAACAAAGAAATCTAGAGAGTTCAGATCAGGCGATCTTGGAGGCCATAAAACAGGTCCGGCTCTTCCTACCCATCTATGTGGAAAAGTTTGGTGTAAATGCTCTCTACCGGCCATGGAAAAATAAGCTGGAGCACCATCATGCTGGAACCACATTTGTTGCCTCTGATTCAAATGAATGTCTTCCAAAAACTCATACAGTGTGTTCTGCAGAAAGTTGAGCTAAGCAGCGCCTGTTAATCGGTTTGGTAAAACAACAGGATCTAGAAACCTGTCACCTACAATACCCATCCAAATGTTTAAAGAAAAACATGCCTGATGTCCAGTTTCTATTAGAGCATGAGGATTTTCGTCGGCCCAAATATGCGTATTGTGAAAATTAAACACTCCATTTCTTGTGAACCCAGCCTCATCAGTAAAAAGAATGTTTGCAAGAAAACGAGGGTCTTCAGTATCATGACGTAGAAACCAGCGGCAAAAAAACAAACGTGCTTGATGATCATTTATTGGATTTAAGGCCTGTACTCGTTGCACATGGTATGGATAAACCAGATGCTCGTGAAGGATTATTCAAACAAGAGGACCGCTAATTCCTACCTCGGCTGATATTCTCCGCACACTCGTACCTGGATTCTGCTCTACCAGTGCTAGAATTTCTTCTTCTGCTCTAGGAGTGGATACACACCTTGGTCTTCCGGATAAATGGCACTGTTTGCTCAAGGAACCGGTATCACGCAATCTTTGGTGAATTCTTCCAAACATGCGTTGTGAAGGAATCTGGCGATTTGGATAAGCGTCAACATAAAGACGTCGCGCTTCGGTGGCGTTCCCATTAGCACGACCATACATGAAATGCATGTCTGTTAATTCTGCGTTAGAGTTACCAGCCATAGCGAAAGACAACTTGTGCACTGAGAAGAACTGTCAAATACGTACTGTTTATTTCACTAAACATCAACCAACTATTATAAGAAAATACACAACGTCTTTGCAAAATAAAAAAGGGGCTAAAAACATTCCATATCTCCGCAACCGTTACTTTGCGGACCCATGTTTATTGAGACTTTTCTGCTTATTTTGGTTCATACTATTACCTCCTTAAATATTTTACACTCTTTTTTGAACACCTGTAGTATAATACAGCTATGTAGCAAAATTATACAGCATGTTACATCTTTTTCAATCAAATGTAGCAAATTTCGCTGCTATATGACATGCTACATGTTATCCATCTCTAGTCGGTAAAGATCAAATGATGTTGTATAACATTGCTATAACAACGCGTCCACACTTGCTATATTTTTAGTCCAACAGGTCGAAGTTTAAAAGGCGCACGCGGATGAAAATCTAGTGCCGTAAATTGAAACTGAAGTTATTTATTCTTGTATTTTTTATTCATTGTTAATGGAGTGGAATAAAAACAGGCTTTCAAAGTAATCAATAAAGCAGAATTATGAGATAGAACTTTATTTATTGTCTTAAGAAACATTGTTGTAGGCTAAAGTAATACTGTTTTATAATTCTTCAACGTTACCCGCTCTACTTTTTCATATCACGTTTTTTAGTAAAAAAATCATAGATATTAGATCTTTAATTAGTTAATGTGTTTTATTTGCAGAACAGATACATTTTGAATTCATAACAATGCACCAATCTAATAATAGGAGCTTGAATAGAAAAGTGTGTAACTTAAAACTTGATTAATATTTAACAACTATTTTAAATTACTTGTTTGCGTCACTGCATACTAAATAGTAAATTACCCGAAAATTTCCATAATGATACCTACATTAATAATTTGAGATCCTGATCCGTTATATCATCAAATATTCATGTTCTTTCATTCAAAATTACCAGAGGAAGATTACTTTATATTGTTTTGAACGTACATGTGACGTTAGCAAGATACTGAGAAAAAATTACGAAGAATATTTGTGTGGTTAACTCATACAAGTTTTTTTTATTTTAAAATCATTTATTATAACTAATCGACATTGTTCAAAAATAAAAATAATAATAAATCAATTAAAAAGCAGCAGACAGAAATTCATTGTCAACAAATATGTTTTGATAAATTTTCCTTATGATTTAAGTAAATTTGCTAATGAAATAATATAAAATATGTATTGTTTCTCTAAATACATTTTTTTTCAACTTCTTACCAAACTATAGGGCTATAGAAATTAGAAAACAGACAACATATCCTCTAAAAAGGTAGATGAATAAATACTTACCGAAAAGTCCTATTCTGTAATTCAGCGTTACCACTACCATGTCTTCATCCAATAAAAATTCTGGACCAAAAGCAGTTACAGAGGAATTACCCTCCATGAAGCCACCACCGTAGAACCAAACTAGTACTGGCAAAGGATCCCTCTGATCTACTGGATTCTTAATGGAATACATATATTATACACTCACCAACAAAAAAAAACCGGCCACTAAAAGCTAGCCCCAATTTGGTTAGGCTTACTCGCGAACCGCTCATTTGATTTTGATGTTATTTTTTTTTCAATTGTACACTGATTTCTCAGCAACAGATGCTATGTCGAAAATTTTTATTCGGAATTTAATTTGAACATATACGGGGCGCAACAAAGTCGAAGTTTTTTCTCCGAATTTTTTAACACCCTGTGGGGTGCAACAGCTACAGTCGCTGTTGCTAACTGGAGTCGCACTGTAGCCTCATCTTTTGTGAACATTTTGTTTTTTTAATCACGACATTATCTCCATTTTTATTGGAGATACACAGTTTTGAAAAGAAGACCAACGAGGAAGCCAACTTTAATATTGGGGCTAGTTTCTAGTGGCCGGTTTTTTTCCGGTGAGTATATTAGTAAATAAAACAAAATGTAACACTAAAGAAGTAAGTATGTACAGTTGAAATGTTTATTTTTCTAAGAGTTTTTGAAAGGGCAAAACGGTTCAAGGAGGGGCGTGAATCGGTAGAAGACGATCCATGTGAAGCAGCTCCCGTCACCTCTCGTACTGACGCGAATGTTGACCGTTTGCGTGCATTCGTGCGTTATCGGACGAGTTAAACGTCAACAAAGAAACCGTTCGCAAGTTGTTACACGAAAATTTGAATATGCGAAAGATTTGCGCAAAGATGGTGCCAAAAGTTTTCACCCGTGAACAGAAAGACATGCGAGAATTTGTTGTCCCGCATTCGGACCGACGGTAGAGACTGGATGAGTAGAGTAGTCACTGGAGTTGAGACCTGGATATTTGAGTATGACCCCGAGACTCGTAAACAAAGTCAGCAGAGGGTGGAAAAGAGTGGAGAGCGGCCAACGGAAGCGAGGATGTCCAAGTCACGACTGAAGGCAATGTTGATCGTTTTATTCGATATCCACGGCATCATTCATCGTGAATATGTTCCTGCCGGCCAGACAGTGACTGGACAGTTCTATGTTGGCGTCCTGAAATGCCTGCGGGCCCGCGTTTTCAGCCAAGAACGGTTGGATCTTTCACCACGACAACGCGCCAGCCCATTCCTCGTTCATTGTGCAAGAGTTTTTGGTAAAAAAGGCATTCCAACGTTGCCGCACCCACCCTATAGCCCCGATATTGCCCCCTGCGATTTTTTTAATTCATTCCCCAAGATGAAGTCGCACCTCAAGGCAACTCATTATGGCGGCGTACAGGAGGTCAAAGGAGATGTAACCGTGATGCTGAACGGGTTAACTGCGAAGGATTATCAAGGGTCCAATAGTGGGAGCAACGTTGGAATCGTTGTGTAGAGTTAGAGGGAGACTATTGTGAAGGTCGATAATAAAATTTTGGCGAAATTTAATTTGCTTGCTTTTTCATTGACAAATTCCCGGAACTTAATTGCCACACCTCGACAACTTAATTTATTTATTTGTTCCTTTACTCGCCTTTGTAGAGAAAATTATGTTTCTAACTCGTGTCGAAAGTGTCTGTCCCGCATTGGACAGGTACCGGGATGTGGAAAAGTATCACTTTCCCAACTAGACTAGACGAATAACTGTTTTTTTCCTATTATAAAATATTTTTCCTTATACATATACTATAATTTTCCTAATCCTATTTTCCTTTTATTATGTTTATCTTAAATATCCAATTACCATAGGTGTAAAAACATTAACAATCAGGCAGTCTTCAGTTCCCGAAGTAGATACACCACGTGATCTCAAGAAAATTTCTACACAAGCCGGACCTTCCTGCATTGCATCTAAAACTCCTTGCCAGGGTTCAGCGGGTTTGGGTGCCTAAAATCATCAAAAACAAATACTAAAATAGTTATTTTTGTATTACGTTCAAGAATGGAACGCAAATGTATATCGCGTTATAGATACAAACAATATTTCAGGTCATTTTAATAATTGGTCTTTTTGGAGCTTTGAGAAGATGATATAGAAGACAAAGATTTTATTATTATTATAAGAATTATCGATTCCAAAACTCATACTCCGAGATGTTTTGTAATTTCAAGTCCAGACCAAATGAAGATATACCGCAAATACTGTTTTTTGTCTGTTACTAAGTGGAAAATTGTTTGTGAAGTAAGTCAGGGATAAATGTGTTAATCAAGTGATTAGCGTCCGAAAAATAAGGAATGTACCAAAATAAATAGCAACTTATACTTATACAGGAGACTGCTTTAGACATTCTTCCGCCACCCTGTTAGCCGACACAGGCGCCGATATTACCACCATTAAACGACATGGGGGTGGCGTTTTAATACGGTAGTGGAGACATATATTCTAGATTCTATACAAAATAAAATTTCAATCGCAAATAATTGTTACCATCTTCAGCAGAACCTACGAAACTTGCCAATAATACAACGTGAGTAATAAACTTAAACAATTACAGAGGAGTCTCATTGAACACCCAGAACTAAAAGCTACGATAACTGACAGCAATGGATCTGGCATAAATTTAACCCAACAATATGGGTACATTTCGAATGAATAACAAATTATTTTGACATTTGTTTTATGTTCTGCAACAAAAAAGGCTTTTGCGTTTTAGAACATAAAATATTTCGCAGCAAGGTGACAAAAAAGACTCACTTTGTCATCTAAAAATTTAACGAATATATTGACTTTTGATGACAGTTTTTCAGATCAGAATTTTTATAGGCATATTATACCATCGCATGATACAAACACGTGTTTGTATTCTAGAAACAGAAACAAAGAAAAAGTCCTTTAAACTTTTGATAGAGAATCGTACGATGCCGAAAAGTGACGCTTATTTTTTTTTCTGGACAAAGCGGATTCAAGGACATCACTTTAAATAATTATTGTAAATTTTATGTGTCGCGATAGTTAAGTAATTTTACCAATTGTTACAGTTGAATTGCACAATTATTTTTGACAAAAAAATTTCAATTTATGCCTAAACTGTGGGAAATCTAAAGAAAATTGAACACTGTATATTACATTATCGCGTTTGAATACACAAATTTCAACTATTGAAGAAGCAAAGAATATTCTGATACGCTATAATGTATACGTTTTGTTTCTTCACAAATGGAATATGTTAACTTGGTACTCTTCTGCTGAACACTTTGTATATCTGATACCTACCCGGAATCTGAAGTTGCCCACTGGTGGCCTGCCATAAGGAATTCCCCTGAAAGACCAGAACGGTCTGCCGACAAAAGTCCTGTTTGTACGTCCTTGAACAATGCCCGTAGATGTGGAAACTTGAAGAGCTTCATCCTACAAAGTATCACTGTCAAGATCAATGTGAATTGTCTTCCTCCTTCGGTTTCGTCATAATTACATCGATGAATATTAAAATCCTAACGCAATCAAAGCGTATACAACAACAAACAAATTTCGCTATAAAAGATGCATATGTTGCAAATCGAACAATGTTTCGTTTTGTTTTCATTACCTTTATGGTCAAAATCAATAATATGCAGTTAAAATCAATCAGACACAACTGCTCGACCCTGTTAAACAACCTTCAACTTTCTGCTTCACAAAAGTTGATAAATGAACCATTGTAATGGGATGTTCATTACAATTAGGCGTTTAGGAAGTCTATATGTAAAAAACGAATTTGAAAATATCAATGACTTCCTTTTGATAGAAGGGTATTGTATGGGCATGTTGCATCTAATAAACTGTATGACATTCAGTGAATTTCAAATTAATAGCCTTGTTCGCGGTAGCGATTCCGAGCTAGTTCAGGATTAATTTACAGATGTGCTCAAGCGCAGTTTGCATTTTGAACGATCAAATTCAAACTGCGCTTGAGCAGATCCGTAAATTAATCCTGAACTAGTTCGGAATCGCTACCGCGAACAAGGCTAATAGTTATTTATGCAACAAGTACAAAACGTGTCTGACGGCCTCGTTGGACAATTTCACGTCGCGCGCAATAAACACTTTTTGTACGAGTTGCATACAATATTTTTTCTACGTTCATGCAGAAACCAAAAAATGTTTTATTTAGATGACACTGTGTAGGAAAATATGACGTTGATTTGAACGTGTATGTTTGTCATGATCACAAAACGCTGTAGTAGAATGACAGATGAATGCAATAAAAATTGTATTGCACTAGAGCAATAAAGAACTACTTTTTCCACTAAATATAGTTCAATAAAGTTTTTTTCTACATTCATGCAAATACAAGTACCTAAATAAAATATTACAAAGGCATTGGTCGATGGGCGTAAAATAGAAATTAATCTTAAAGTCGGAAAATCGTCAAATAGTTTAAAAAAATTCTTACTTAAATTAATTTATTGGTCTAACAAAGTAGAGCGATATCAAATAATTATGTATTTGTATTTTCTGATTCACCTATAAATAATGATTAAAAAAAACGTTTCTAAAAAATGTTAATTCCGTAGTTTGTATTTGGAATAGTCTGCTTACCCCACTAGTTAAAAAAGTTACGAGCCGTCACTGAAATTTAAGAGACTATGATAAAAGACAAAAGTGAATATAATGCTTTTTTATGATAAATGCGTTGTAAAAAAACAGCTATAAATAGTTGAAAATTGCGTATAAAAAGAGGAACACTCAAAAATGTCTTTTGATATAAGACAGTAACGTACATTTATTTCTACTAATTTAACTAGGTCTAATTTTGAGCAAAAATAAGTACCTATGTAAATTTTTATTTGTATAAAATATTTTATTATAGATTTATTGTTTTACTATTATTTTTTTTATTGTATTAGAAAGGTATTTTAAGCTAATATAAATCAATTCTCCTACAATTCCTATCAATAAAGTCGTATGTATGCTCTCTGATGCCAAACATCTAGATATGCTAATAACATCTCCACAGACAAAGCTCTATTAAATAATTATCTAAAGAAATTAATCTAGCTAAATTTACTAATCTGGTTTAATGAAAACACTCTGTAAATATCTAACTTCACTTTTGAAACACTGGGAACTCGAAAATTCAACCACAATAGATGAAATCTGACCTATATAAAAAAAACGATTACATAAAGGGAAAACATTATTTAAGTAGGTGTTTGTCATATTTAATTCAAAATTCATTGACAGGCTAGAATCATTTTTTTGACATTATCGATATTTAATTTCAAATAATTTTAATTTATATAATAATTTTTATAGTTAGATATTTGACTCGACTTAAAGGAGGCCACCTGAAGAAGCAATCCTAAAAATGCAGAAATAGGTCAGATCTCATCTATTGTGGTTGAATTTTCGAGTTCCCACTGTCTCAAAAGAGAAGTTAGATATTTATAGTGTTTTCATTAAACCAAGTAAATTTAGCTAGATTAATTTCTTTAAATAATTATTGAATTTTTTTGTCTGTGGAATTGTTCATTAGTATACCTAGATGTTTTGTATCAGAGAGCATACATACGACTTCATTGATAGGAATTGTAGGAGATTTGATTTATATTAGCTTAAAATACCTTTCTAATACAGTAAAAAATGTTACAAAATCTAATAATAATGAATATATGGGTAGATATTGTGGGTGTAATTCAACGCTGGTTGGGCCTTTAGTCAACAGAATAGTTAGTTTCACACAATATTATTAATACCTAAAAAATATATAAAAAAAATTACTATTATCTTTCTTGGCAAAGTATACATAATTTTGAGCTGTATTTGCTAATACAATAATGCAACCAAAATTAGTGACCTGTCATACACAACACAACTTTTTATTTGTTCTGTTAAAGTAATACTTATCTATCACAGTTACAATTTTTTTAACGTTATAGGTAATACAAACAAACCTTACCAAATTTTGTTTCTTAACAAAGCTAACACTTTCTGTATATCCCACGAGCACTACTAACACCACGAAAAAAATACCGGAGGAAAACATGCTGATTCTGATATACTGTATTTTATTACACAAATTATACGTCAAATAATACCGCCAACTGAATTCCGCTAGTAAGCATCTGAAGCTTTAGATTCAGATGAAGCTCTTCTCAAAAACAGTTTCGCACTGGCCGAAAAAAATTCTAAGGCTAAATTATATATTCATATTGAAACCGGCGAGGACCATCCGTCGGTGGTATAAAACGCGGAAACTTTTTTTTTGTCTAGGTCAGACCGACGTGTGGCCCTGAGTTTGCAAGTTCAATGCCTCAAGAAGAGTGATGAATCAAACTGTTTGGAAGATTAATAAGAGGAATAACACACGCTAGGTAATCGACCAATTTGAATATTAAGTGTATCGTATTTATACATTCAGTAAGTAATTACAAATTCATATACTTTTAATAATACAGCAGGTGTACTCTTGTGGACGCTATTATTTTTCCATGGAACGAAACTAACGACTATTACATAAATGAGTTTGTTGTAATTATACATATGTATAAATAACTATTTGGAGAAGGATATTCAGGTATGGGATTTTCAATTTTTTTTTTTAATTGGTCAAAAAAAGTGTATTCTTAATAAGTATACATAGTGTTCCACCGAAAACTGCGTCGATCGTTATCTGGAAAAATACTTATCCGAAAAATCCAAAATTTGCAGTCCCTGAGGTGAACATAAATAAAAGTTATTTATTATATAAGGGACAAACAAGCCACAATCCACGAGAAAAAACCACTCGAGGCGTAGCCAAGAGAGGATTAAGTCTGGTGAGAGAGCGTGTGAGAGCAGATGAAAAATTATGATTTTGAAAACCGTCATATTTGGCAAATTTTTATTGTAATCAAGAATATTGATTGTCAACTGAATACTAGAAAGTCTTGGTATTGTTTCTATGACATTCGTTTATTTATTTGTCAACAAGAGTAAAAGAATACACAAAATCCATACAAAGAGTGAGTGAGAATTTCTTCATTCCTGCTGAAATCCAGCAAGAAGCAACATTACGTCTGTTACCAGCGAAAAACAAAAGTGTGTAGAGAAGGAATTGGTGGAATTCGATATCTGGCGAAAAAGGGGCTTAGGAGAAGGAGCAGTTACAGAAGAGGTACTATCTTACTTTTTATAAACCAAAGAAGGCAAAGATAGTGGACCAAATGGAAGATTTTTTTAAAAACGCACCGGATGAGGAAGTTAAGAAACTACACGATTTTAATACTTCAATTTATACACTGTGTGTTTACATCAATCTGCGACTTAAAAATGCCGGTGGGAGATTTTGCTTGCTATATGCGGCTGGAAAATGTAGTACACAAGCTGTAGGCATCAACACATTTTCGAAAACATTTTCAAAAGTGGCTGCATTTCTTAGGCTCCCTGATCCAGAAAGTTTTACCGTACATGGAATGGACGTTCTTCCGCAATATTACTGGCCAATGCTGGGGGTAATATTACCACTGTGAAGGCTGGAAATCGACGTCATAACTTCTTTCTGGAAATAGATGTCCAGTTGATTTTTGGTAGCTGTAGAAAACTTAGACGCGGCTAAATTATGGTATATCCGTAAATTTAAAAATACTGTACCAGGCTTTTTATTCTTGCCGTTCCATTTTGATTACTTGAAACAGCTATATTTTTTCCTCTCAAATGGAACACTCATTTCAGTTATCAAATTTGCGATGGTAATAAATATTTCTAAAACAACAAAATTGGCTTAGCATGTTTGTGTCAAATATTCTTGTATTATGTCTCCACAGTTTATTTACATCCATTAAGGAACGCATTTATTTCATGGAAAAAGTTATGAAGCTTTAGATGTAGGAGAAGTGGCACTCTCTGTTGTGCACCGAAACTATGATCAGATCGATTTCTCATCCTAAAAAAGCCCTGAATATTAAATTTCGTTCTAATTATGCTATTATTAAGATAAATATTTACAAAATAATTTAAAAAAATAATAACTAGCACCCTATAGAAAGTGGAGAGTTCTTTAAGCGCTATAAGATCTTGCCCCTTCCGTGTCTCTATCTTCTGGAGTCTCTTGACTTGGTTCACAAACATAAGCTTAATTTGCCTACACATTCTAGTGTTCACGAATATAATACCCGGCATGGGGGCGATTTTATAATCCCATATTCTAGATTAAATGTTACTAAAAATAATAAATTTGAAATCGACTTATATAATAAATTCGTAAACTATCGAAGTCGAGACAATCCCAAATTGATGTCTGTAAAATCATTTCACAACTACACTAAACAAATTTTGATTTCTCATTGTTTCTTTAGCGTCCATGATTTTTTAATCTGTATTAATCCTTAGGTATGACTGTTAATGTACAATGAATGTATGTAAAAGTCAATAAAGTGCTATTCTATTCTATATGTCGAAATCTAGCAACTTTTGTGTTAGGGTTTCGTACAGTCATTTTAAACACTTATAGAGAGAATAACTCTAAAAGAAACGTTTATTGTAAGTATGTTTAATGACACTTGTAATTATTATGTAGTAACATCTGACATGGTAGTTGTGCGACGTTGTCACGTAATTGTCACAATTCTGTTATGTCAATTATATTTTTTTGGTACAAATTATCATACTTACAGCTACAGAAAAGTACTACTGTTCCAGACACCATGCACTCTTTGACCTTATAGTCCTTATACACGCATGATTTGCTAAATATACTTTCATATGAATTAAAGAAACGGTAAAACAATTATTAGGTCAAGTATATTGGTTGAATTTAGCAAAGAGGTGCTAATAAAAGTCATGGTATTGACATATTAAATATACATATAGTGTGAGTTTCAAAAACTATTATCTGAGAGCTACGCAGAGTATCAAAATTTATATTACTATCTGTCTGATGATTTTATATCGCATTTTTACGCTGTCGGTAAAATTGTATATATTATAAGAGAGAAGCAGAGTTTATTTTCTATACTAAGAGAGAAAAAAAAGTTTATTTTCTATACATATCCAACAGTATTATCTGTACAGAAAACACACTGTAGCGAGATCGTCCTTCACTTAGTTTTAGAGGTGATATGTAGCCTACAATCGCTATTATAAAGCCATTATTAAAAATCTCGTTGACTTTGAGATGCTTAAAGATTCGCTTTGAACTCTGAAGTTCGTGGGCGCTCTCTTTGAAATTAACATTGTCCGCATTTTCGCATACTCGGCTAGAGAAAATATGAGTCAAACGACCTCTTGAATTGAAGGGTAATTCAGAAGTAAGATGAAATCGATATGTAACTATATTGCATTGAGAATAGATTACTGTCAGTGGCGGCTCGTCGTATGAAGCAACTGAGGCCGGGCCTCACTGTAAAATTTGGCTTTCACTGTATATTTTAATACCCCATAATTTCCAATACGATTGCCTACTACATTCATCAGAAGTCAATGTAACGAAATAAAATAATTGCTTCAATTTTAGCCCTCGTATCTTACAACGTACCACTGGTTTACATTTCAATATCCCGCCGTTTCTGTTTCTACCCGCGTGGGGAGTCCGGGTCACCCACCAATCCCACCACAATGTGGCCCAATTTTCCGAGCTTCAAATTGCGTCGCACATGCCTATACGTTATGGTTTCCCCCACCATGCGAGATGGTTATAATCGGTGTTTTTCGCTCCATGTCCGCTCGAGACTGAGGCCAGATTTCTGGCGCCTCAAGTTTTTAGTTCAATGGCAAATGTTGATGTGATAGTGGCTAGGGACCGTAGGGAACTTGTGAACTGTAAATTATTTACGTGTGTGTCGCGATTATACAAGGAATTTAAAATGATATTTTCGGAAACATACAAATTATTTTGCTTAGGTTTAACAATTCCTGCAACAAGTGTTTCAGAAGAACGAAACTTTCGTGCCTTAAGCGCATTAAGACTTAAGAAATACGATGACACTAGAGCACTTAAACAATTTATCGATGATGGCTATAGAAAAAAAACTGTTGCAAAGTCTTAGCGCCGATTCCCAATTTTATGAAGCCATTATAAATAAATTTGCGAATTTAAAAGACCGACAAATAGACTTGTTTTATAAGAAGTGAAAGTATTACAAATTTTTTGGTAAAAGTGGCTTTGTTTTGTATGTAAATAGATAAGCAGTTGAAAACTGGTTTTTATATTTTTTCATTTTTTTTAGTGTTTTAAACACGTAGAAACAATTTTTTAAATTAATAGATGCTGAAACATATTTTTTCTATTATTTATGTTGTAAATAAAAATCGGAGTTCTGATGTTATTTAGTTTTTTAATTTATGGTTAAGGATAGTAGGGCTATTGGCGAATACCTCCATAATAAAAAATGGTCAACGCGTCAAGGAATAGGTATTACCTCGGGGTGACGTATACATTTATTCCTATTTAGGTATTATTTGGGCCTCACCTTTTGCAGCTACCACGAGCCGCCACAGATTACTGTGTATTGTAAAGCGAAAGATTAGTGTTCTTTTCGTACAATAATTATTAGAATCAACCTTGAGAGATAAAAATCTGCGCAAGGCTTAGGCTAAATGTGTGCCATACATATAATTAATTGGCTGGCTGGCGAAGGATAAAGCAATTTTTACAAAATAATACTTGTAAATCGACGAAAAATTTAAAATTGACGAAAGAGAAAAGCAAAATTGGAAGAATAAAATATGGCAACTATCTTTTTCATTGTATCGAATGAAAGCTTAGACCTTTCTGATTTGGTCAAATCAACGTCACCGAGTTCATTTTTTCTGAAATTGATGATTCGTGCCCTATACAGGGATGGCCAGAAGTACGGAATAAAATTCATATCTTTTGAATGAGTGATTTTTTTTAAAAAACGCCGTAAATTCACTCATTCAAAAGATGAATTTTATTCCGTACTTCTGGTCATCCCTATACAAAGAAAGTTGGCCTTGTCCGAGAGTATTTTTCGAAAATTACCAGTTTCCGAAATGTGCATGGCTTCAAACAACCTGTATATATTATCAATAACGCAGTTTAACCATTTTTTATTGTTTTATTTTTATCTATTCATAACATTTTACCACAGTTTATACAGTTTGTCGAGTGAAGGTTCCAGAGCTAAATGCGCAGTCATCTTTTGGTCGTCTAAAAAAACGAAATCTGAGACATGAGACATCCACATCAAGGAGCCGACGTGAAGACGCCGGACTATATCATAGACTGTGATTTTACCACAGCATAAGTAAATATTTATGTTGTGATTTTACTAACTACTGAATTATTTCTATTTAATTTTCGGTTTTTAGCCATAAGCAACCAATAATAGTAAGACGTGTATTGTTGGTTGCTTATAATTAAAAGGAAATGATATTTAAATATTTATTAAAAATATATATTTTTTAAAACAGAAAAGTATTTTTACTTCTATTTTCCATATTTTGTTGCACTTGCCTTCATATAAATAAATTTACTATATACTTTTTTAAATAAATCTGCATAATATCGACCACTGTATAAAAAATATATTGTAATATGAGCAGGACGTCACTTTAATCACTTTTTCTTGCAAGTATTCGCAACTTCGCTCTTTGTGCATTATTTATAAATTACTTAAATTAATTTTATTTTATTTATAGATACAGGCAACCAGTAATACTTTGACGTGTATTGTTGGTTACATACGAGCAAAATAATTTGACATTTTTTTTAAATTTATATCTGTTTAAAAATTTTTAATCATAGCCTTGGCACAGTTTGTACAATTCGTCGAGTATAGGTTCTAGAGGTTGCGGCTAAATGCGCAATGAACACCAATGAAATTCAGTTGTACACGACGAAGTGGGAGAAAATCTATTTCTTGAAAAATCACCGTGCCCTTTGAGCGCGCGAATGCGCGGCTAAATGCGCTGTCTTCTAAAAAAAAACGAAATCTGGGACCTCCACATCAAAGAAGCCAAGACAGCGTTGGTTCATGATATAGGTCACGTGCTGAGTCCCGGGTTGCCTAGGGTCTTACGGTCCAGAAAATGGATATTTTATTTTCTCTATGGTGGTTGTGCAAATATGATGGCTGAAATTAACTAACCTGCTGTGAATTTAAATGTCATTAAAGAATGGGCGTATTCAGACGAGGTCAGCCGCTGAGCAGCTGAGAAATCCAGGCCAATCAAATGCACGCATTTAGCTGAATTCTTACTCAGCGGCTCAGCGGCTGACCTGGTCTGAATACGCCCAATGTGACCAATCACAGTAAACAAATGAGCTTTACGCTACAATACAACCAATGCAAATTGACATAAAAACCAAGCTGTTCCTTTTAGGCAGGGACCCGGACCGTACCGTTTTCGGACAGAAAACCGGACCAGAACCGTAATTTTTTTGTGGACCGGAACCGAAACTGAACACATATCTCATGTTTTAGTTTATTCCAAGTGTCGAACCCGAACCGGAAAAAATTAAAACGGTTTTTTGGGTTAATTTCGGTATTTCTTAAGCTTCCGTTGTTGTTGTGTTTCTATGGATTTATCTACCGACAAGTGCTTAGAGTCTTTATTTTTTATAAATCCATGTATATATTTATTTCATTTCAACTTATACCTGCTTATGACATGTACCAATTTTATCTACGACATGTACAGGGTGTCCAGCGTAACGCTCTCACTCGATTTGTGGTTTTAATGTCATAGTTACAAAAAAATGTCAAATACAACAATTGTGTCATTTTTATAGATGATTCGACATGCCTTAGAAAAAACAATAGAACATCGAATTAAAAAATTATTTACAGTAATTTTTTTAAATGCAAAACCTTATGTATTTTTAAATTCTTAAAAAGCATACAATTCTGATTACATCCATATTATATACTTATATATTTGTTCCAGTGGTTACTGAGATATAAAGGAAAATGTATTGATATATCAGATATATTCTACATTATCTTGAGCAACACGAAAATATTTAGGTACATTTTTTTAAACTAAAATTGAAAAAGATGTAATATATACGAAAGATAGGGGCAACATGTAATAACATATATATTGCATGAAAGACGAAAAAACAGGCAATTTTTTGTGGCCATAGCCTGCTTCAATTAAAAATGTTACCGCCTAGAGGGCGCAGCAAAATTCATACGATATTTCAAAAATCTGTTTATATCAGGTGAAGGTATCAATTTTGCAATAAAAATTTATTACCAATAAGTTTTCTCTATCTCTTAAAATAAAAAAGTTAGACAGCCTTAAAATTTGGGCACTTTACAGGTTTTTTTGTTATTACTGATAAAGTTGACCATGGATCTCAAACTTCTTTTTTACGAGCATAAAGGCCTCCAAAAATGCAACAAAAAACAATTAAATATTTTTGACGTGTCTCGCATATTAAGCGAGATACATGGGAGTGGCCCTCTTGTGTGATACAGCCTGTATATAGGACATAAAAATTTCAATGCCATACTCGTTTGTACTTAAGTTTTGCTAGTAGAATTTTCATATGCATAATTAAATGAAAAAAAATTAAAAGCGATCATAGGAATTTCACTATAACTGTAATTATATTACGTCACAAGGGAAAACTGATAAGAACCCTTTGGACCGAAAAAGCTGGTCAGAACCGGACCGAAATATCAACTAGTGAACCGTAACCGAACCGAAACCGAAATGGTACTTTTCTTACTGAACCGAACCGGTACCGTTATTACATTTAGGTCCGGGTCCCTGCATTTAGGGCAGCTATGAAGTAGCGGTCGCCGGCAATATGACACTGGCAGTCTATATTTTTTCTAGGTTTGTGACTGTGGTCTTGGTAAAGCACAGTTGCTACGATATAAGTAGACGATAGTTGAATATGTCTATATACCGACATACAGGCAACCAATAATAATAAAATTTGTATTGTTGGTTGCCTATGATCGAAATAAAATAATTTAATTATATTCGCTTTTGACCTAAAATTATTTCGCCAATTTACATTAAGTTTAAATTTTATCTTAGCAATAGATTTTACAGAAAACAACGTCATTAATCTGAATGCCGTGAACCATTCGGGGTCGGAAACGGTAAAGACAGTCCCATAGCGAAAATGTTTTTATTGAGATGTAAGAACATTGTCATTGTGAGTAATAACCTCGAAAACACTTAACGATAATCAAAACTTGTAGACAAAAATATTTTTATTGTGAATTTAATGAAAAAAAGTATCACATACAGTTCAGAGTTGCGAAAATCTATATACAACAATCATCAATAGAGATAAATAGTTACCTAAACGAGGGTAGGTAAATGACCTTACGAAAAGAAATAAGTAAAAGTCAAATCAACTTCACAAACATAAAAATCCAGTTATAACGTCATACATATATAAAAAATAATGATATAGCTATAACTTTTAATTTAACTCTGAATTATTTAAAAAATAAGTTTAAAATAATAATTAGATGGTTGCCTTTAGCTAAGTGGAAGGCGGGGTGTGCAAAGCGACGTGGAGTGCCTGCTGCAGCTCAGACGGCATCGCCTGGACCAGGTTCTGGAAAAACGTCTCATCCGACTGCACCTGCCTGACGATGTTCAGCATTCTGAAGCCTTCGGCGTTGCCCGGTTCGATCGCCTCTCTGAAGAACGCCTCGGCGATTATCGATATTATCCTTGGAATATTTGAATTATTTGCACCTGCAAACAGAAATTACGTTCTTCAAGTGCAAATCTTGGTTGCTCCATAAGATGTACTGGTTTTATTTCATAATGCCTTATTCAAATCAAGAATTAGCGGTTTTTTTATTATTCTTAAGAGTGCGAATACAATTTAGACGTTTTGCAAACACGAATTCCAGGAAACAACTACTCTGCGGGCTAATGCCCCGACCAGCATTGAATTACACCTGGAAAACCTATAGCAACAGCTAGAGTCATTAGTCAGACGCCCCCCAGACATATACCGGTTTCGAGCTGATTAGCTTTCAGCAGTATGCCATAGGTGAGGTATCCGGCGAATAATCCTAGCTGCTTTCGTCTGTCTAACCCGACAGAAGGGACCATGAGTGCAGCGGTGTAGAACTAACTACATCTATCGGCGTTCGCTACTCCATGCCGGACTGAAAGCCGGGAGTAGCAAGCGGCCGATAGATGTAGTTAGTTCTACACGCTACTCATGGTCCCTTCTGTCGGGTTAGACAGAGCAGCAGCTAGGATTATTCGGATACCTCACCTATGGCATACTGATGAGAGCTAATAAGCTCGAAACCGTTATATGTCTGGTGGGCGTCTGACGAATGACTCTAGCTGTTGCTATAGGTTTTCCAGGTGTAATTCAATGCTGGTCGGGGCATTAGCCCGCAGAGTAGTTGTTTCCTGGAATTCCGTGTTTGCAAAATATCGTTTCTCGCCGATCGCGATAAAGGTCGACAGCTTTCAATGGTGTCTACTGCATGTAGAACGCTTCGTGCCCGGACATTTTCAGTCCGGCATGGAGTAGCGAACGGCCGATAGATGTAGTTAGTTCTACACGCGTACAATTTAGACGTTATTTGTACGTGAATCGTTACCCCAAAGAAAACAAGCAAATTGCATAACAATATAAAAGAAATGATTTCACCATTGCTTAAAAGCATGCTTATTAAAGTCATGGAAGTAATTCGAGCAGTTTCTGAAAAATTACGTAATTTATGCTAGGTAGTTTATTATTATTTTATAAAAGTAAACATTTTAACTTTAAAGTTGCCACGTGCATTATACAAAATGATTTATAAATTTTCTGTTTCTGTTCTCTTCTACCAAAAAATATATATTCGTTATTTAAATTTTTTTGAAGTACATAAACAGGGTTAACTATAACTAAGCACAAATATTTTAAGAGACAACAATGGGTGTCCGTCTGCAGCAAGGTTACTTCTCTGGCATGTTTGACATTTGGAGTACAGCAACCAGCAACACAATAACGTGAACCAAAGACTAAATAGTAAAATTTGTTTTTTTTAACAAGATTTTATAATTAAAGGCTCTTGCAACTGCATTCGAAGTTTTCTATTATCTACTAGTATTTCTTTGGTTCGGTTTTCTTAGAAAAACAACTTAGACAACTGTCCGCAAATTGTGTTTTGTTGTAGTTTTGATAATTTGGAAATGCTGTAAAAAAAACAACCGTATGGTAGTTGACAGATCTACACCATAGCTACAATTCCGAAATATTTTCTTTTGTCCTTTAGGCCTCCCTGAACCTGTGGTTAAAATTGGTTTACTTAGTCGTAGTTAATCCTGTACACTAGTTACAATAAATATATTCTGTAAGAAAATTCTTTCGTATTTAGTTTATTTATTAATTTTGTTTCCTCTTAATAAAAAATTTATTTCTTTTATTTTAATTTGTACCATAAAAGATACCTAAAACAAATAAAAAGCAGATACCACTATACATTTATATGTCCTTTACAAATGCACATTAACTTCCTTATTTTTTGCGGGATTTAATATCGAGATGCATCTTTAAGATTACGACGGCTACAATGCCAGATTTTCATCTCATATATCCGTTACAATGATGACTAATCCTGAACCATAAAATAAAACCATTTCTAATAAGGACAAGGTGATTCGAACGACCTCCAATAAATTTTCAATGCCGTCACACAAAAACACTGGAAAATATTACGTAGCTGTGAATTTACGTGGAAATTTAAAAAAGTGTCACTAATTAATTAAAGAAGAATTCATATATTGAAAAGCAGTTAACTAATAAAACATATTCATAATTGCCTAAATACAATAAAACATTTGAAAGGCCTAAGAAAGATAGAAAATCGGAAAAAAACATTTTTACTCGACCTTTTAAATTGAAACATATCAAGCTATAATCCCGGTAATAGATACGGCACTCCGTGTTGATAACAATTTCCTGGTCACATCACAGTCTTGAGCGAAAAAACGAGCAACGTCACACCTGCGTTGCCACATCACGACTAAATATTTGTGTTCTTTCATAGACTAATAATCCGCTAATGTGTATATGTAAATCAATAACATCGAAGAAAATAAAGGAGAATGCTGAATTTTCTTATAAATGATTTTAATAATAGAAAGAAAAATTAAAAGAAAATAAAGCAGAGGTATTTTGTTTGAATTTGCATTCCAAAATGTATAACGGTACACCGCATTTTACCAAATAAAAAAGTCAGAATATTAAATAATGCCTGAATATACAAAAAATAATACACAAAGAAAGGTGTACGTTTACATATTTATTCTAGCTTTGTGATCGTGATTGTACTGCTGGTTGTATTTTATAATTGCTTCGACTTCGAGATACAGACGTACAAGTTGTTGCAATAAAAATGGCACTCCCTCAAAACAATTAATGGATTTCGGAGCTGTATGATCAATCAGTCAGTGACAGCCTGAAAAGTAGTTCAAATAATAATTTGTAAATATTTATTTTCAGGGTGAATGTGCATTTGAAAAAATGTATTTTTTTTTTAAATTAATGACATTATGACTGAATCACCCTGTATAGTTATAGTTAAAATTTAAATTGCATGTTACAATATTTTTTTATACTTAGTTTAAAGTATTAGAAAAATTAAGCCCATATTCCCAGAATTTTTAATGCGCAATAAAAAAAAAATTGAGGCTATAGTTAGGGCTTGTACCGTAATTCAAATATTTTAACCAGAACCCCGGTTCAGCATCCCGTAAATCATTTTGTGGATTTACCGTCCCTCTTTTCAACACCAAATTTCAGTTACCGTAAATAACCACGGTAACATTTGTTAAATTACGGTACACACCCTTAGTAGTTCTGCCACCATTTTGGTTCCTGTTTGTTTAGGAATACATCCTCAAGAAGTTATTTCAAAGTAAAATTGCAAATGCGACAATTATTTTGTCACAATTTCTCTTACACCACACAAAATTTAAATTTTCTAGAAAATAATATTCGGTGAATTCCACATATTTTAAGTTTGAAAAGTACAGTGAACCAAAATGGCTAGATATATCCCTTTTTACAACTTCAACAACAGTCAATGAAACATAAGAAAGTTCTAGTAGGCACAGGGATCATTTGAGCTAACCTAACTTTTCTCTTAACTGTCACATCACCAATCTAACCTCTCAACTGTCATATCACCGAGTTTTAAATTTTGTTATTACAAATTTCTCCATTTTTAACCATTTTCATATAATCGTTGTTATAAGCATTAAACATACATTTTTTATTGAAATTTTTATTTTTATTAAAAATATATCAAAAAATTTGAATAAATAAATATGAATTTAATTCATTATACGTTGCGGAATGGTGAAAAAAATTAAATTTTCAGACAAACGATAAAGAAAAATCTGATGGACTCACCTAAAACATGTTGATTATTCTGCTCTATAAGGTCACATAAATACCCGTACACGTGAGGGGCCTCGTCGGCGTCTTCTATAACGGGCAACCACGAAAACCACAAAGGAATAATCTCGTTCAGGTTAATCTGGGAATTGTTATACTTCATAATCTTCGTTACAGCCGAGATGGCATTTTCAGTCGCATTTATATTCCTCGGATCCTTAGATTCCGGATCGCTGATCACTTCTACCAAGGAGGGTAAGATCTTGGCTAGTTCGGCGGCAAATTGATCCCCTCCGAACTGAGCCAGCACTCCCCAGCCGTATGCAGTGGCCTGACGCACCTCGCAGCTCTTGTCCTTGACGTAAACGGCCAGCGGCTGTAAGAAATATCCCTGGTATTTGGCACAAGCTGGTCCCGTGAATTCGATGACGTCGTCGAAGATGCAGATGCCCCACTGGCGGTCCGCCCAGCCCCGGTTCGGCGTTAGAAGGCTAACGAAGTGGCTGCAGATCTGGTCGAAGAAGGGCAGGAAGTTTTCTCGGTAGACGGTGAACATGGCGTGTATCACATCGGCGATCTTGCTGAGGACGTATATGTCGTCGGATTCTTCATCTTCGAGCTGCTCTTGTACCTCCTACAAACACAAATTAACATGCAAAGTTTTTGTAAAAAATTTAAATGGTCGGGAAAGGGGAAATACCAAGTTAGGTGAAGACACAAACCTGAATCAGAAGTTTACCTTTTAAAAACAAATAAATTTTATTAACCATGGCCTATACCTATTCTTAATACATTTGGAGAAATTCGCTTAATTGTGGAGATGACCATTTTGCCTAAACATTTTAATGAATTTAATAGTCTGCCTTTTGGCTTAAAAAACGCAGTCATTTGCGAACACAAATTATTAACGTGCAAAGTTGTCTGTTAAAAAATTTAAGTGATCGAGAAAGGGCAAATACCAAGTTAGGTGAAGACACAAACCTGAATCAGAAGTTTAAATTTACCTTTTGAAAACGAATAAATTTTATTAACCATGTCCTATACCTATTCTTAATACATTTGGAGATATTTGCTTAATTGTGGAGTTGACCATTTTGCCTAAACATTTTAATGAATTTAATAGGCCGCCTTTTGGGTTAAAAAACGCAAGGTGTTTGAATTCATTCAAATACATATTAAGAAATTTAACCGAGTATAAATAGTTAGATACAAGTATTTTACAAGTAGTTATACAAGTTTTAGACTGTCAGATACGTGTATTTGAAGTATTTGATTTGGAACATAACATTCTTTATCACGTGGATATTGTTGATTATGCCGTATACTACGACTTACCTCATCATAATCCTCGTCCAGATGTTTCTTGTGCCTATCGTTGGCTCTCTCGAAATGCTCCTTCATCAGTTTATCGATAATCCTAAGTATCTCAGTCATGGACTCCTGATCGATGTAGGAGGGTCCCAATTTCTGCACGCACCTAGCCAGGGAGTCCAGCATTACCATCAGTACTTCGCTCTCGGGTTCCGTGTCGATGGCTTTGAGCAGTTCGGGGCAGATAAAGCGCCACATGTCCCCGACAAAAGCGGGACCCTTGCATGTGGCGCACTCTAGGAGCCAGGGGAGGGATTCCGCGGCGGCGTTTCTCACACCGTCGTGGAAGTAGAACTTGAGCATAGGCACCATCAGTTTAACAGTCTCCTCGGCGTAGTTGGCGAAGCCTTCCTTCAGTTCCCTGGCGTAGCAGACGAGCATGCTGCACGCTGCCGCTTTATCTTCCAGGCCTGAAAATCGAAGATGGAAATTGAAATTTGAACGTAAAGAATTGGAAAAAGATAAATTTTACAAAATTTTTTAAATACAGTAAAGCACAGATGTAAATTATGTACATGCAAATATCAGTAGTTCTAACATACCACATATATAAATTCTAATAACAGTTTTTTACATAACACTCTTGTTATTAGGTACTTCTCAGAGTTCTGCAAAACTAAATTTTCATTAATAAAAAACAAAAACAAAAAATGATTTAAATAAATCAAATCATGCACAGGTGGCAGATACAATTTTTTCCGATTATTCATATACAATGAATAAAAATTTAAACAGTATTAATGTCTGAAAGGTATTATTTTTAATAGTTTTTACTATTGTATTTCAGTATTTTCATTATTTTCCATTGCTACAGGAACTTTTTTGTTTTTTAAGTAAAAAATAAAACAAAAATTATTAACTTGTTCAACAAATTTTCTAAAATTTATCATCAATTGTTAATATGTACTATCACAACGTTCCCTAGAAAATTATAGAATTTTTATTGCTGTGAAACTTAAGTCGGCCCTGCATTGTCTCACTTATTCAACTGTTTACAATGCACCAACTAAATCAAGTTGGCTATTTCACTGTGGTTAATGGCACGGACATGACTTGCTGACTAAAGTTTGATTTACATTGTTTTACATCTCATTCAACCTCATTCAAATCAAGAATTAGAAGATATATGGGCATATGGACATACCAAATAATATAAAAATAAAAAAAATCTAAAATAAGAACATTTTATTTTAATACCTACGTAAAATTAATTTTCTTCAACTTGTTTATTATTTTTTGTTTTAATTTTGACGGTTTCGTAAAAAAAAGGAAAAACATTTTTTTACTCACCAGCAGTGCGTATTCCGAAATTCTTCTGTTCGCCCAAAGACACAAACTGCCAATCGTCGTCACCTTCCACCCCTTGCATGTCGTCGTTATCCAAGAGCGCCACGTCCGGCTTCATGGAAGCAGTCCTCATTACCGGTCCCATAACCAAAGGTAAGTATTGTTCAAAGCTCTTACCAAGAACCTAAAGACATGTGATTACCGCAACTGTAATAAAAAATCATTCCACGTCATTACCTTGCAAATCCTAGACCAAGCCGAAATCAAGTAACTCGTTTGTGGGTCGTCGTCGGGTAACTCTGCACCATCTCCATGTGTCTTCAGGAGCATATCCATGACTTCCGTGGCATCCGCGCTGAATTTCTTCGATCCGACGGCCATTCCGATCAAAGTGACACATTCGATGGCTTTACCTGGAACACCATTCATGTAAACTCAATCATAAAGAAATTCCTAGTTAACAATTACCTCTCAACAGTTTGAGTTCTTCTGTCTTGGCGTTCTGTATGATGTACTTCAAACAGGGCATCAGTCGGTCATAGTAGGCGATGAATTCATTCTCGGCAGTGTCCGCCACGCTCGCGATGGTCGTTACGACTTGCTCCAGGACAAGTTTAGTGCCCTTTTCTACCAGTTCTTTGAATTTAGCTGTGAGGATGCCCTCTAACTTGCCCATGAGGGCATCCAGGTACCCGCTGAGTATGTGCTTCGGGCAATCTTCCGCAAAATTAACCAAGGCGGCTCCTGTAATTATTTAAACGCATTGTTGGACGATTTTCGGAATATTTTACACCGCAAAATATATATTATGGGGTTTATGCTGGTTGTTTATTATGGAATAAAGTCATATTCCACCCTTTTTACATTTTTTTTTCTTTTAATATCTTTGTTTTGACAATCGTCAGCAAAATTCACCAAATTATTTCGTGTAATTATTTAATTTTCACAATCGTCAACAAGATTTACTAAAACGATTCCTGCAATTATTTAAACGCGAACCTCGACAATTTCAACACAAATTTATCTTGGAGAATGTGTACTATGAAATAGGGTCATATCCCATTCCTTTTAAATAGATTTGCTTTAACAGTAGTCGACAAAATGGACAAAGATGCAATACTTGAGAATAATTTCAACACCACTTTATACTTAATATAGGATGGGGTCATTTCCCATTCATTTTATATTTATATTTTTAAATATATTTGCTAAATATTAACATTAGTATAAAATGATATAATGATCACGGTTCATTTGAACTACTTTTATATATCAAATACACAATGAATGTTTTCGATAAATATAAACAATTACAACATTGGCCTTTAAATTCAAAGCATTTTCCGCTACTATTGGCCGATGTTTGCACTTCCATCTAGACCATATAGTAAAATATTACAGAATTGTCTATCGATTAACAAAACATTACTATTTTTTAAGTCGTTACACAACTATTTCTGTTATTGTTGGAAAATTGAATAACAAACAAAATAAATAAAAAAATCACATAAATCTATTTTGAAATGAATAAAAATGTTGAAAAAATTAAAATAATTCCAAAAAACTAAATGAAAAAAAATTATTTACACAGAAATAAGATCAATAAAATAATAATTTCTACATATAAATGAACTAGACCATGTAACATAACCAGATTGCATAAAAATTGTATTAAAAAGTTACCACAGAATTACCCTATAACCGTATCAAAATTTGCATGTTTAGACTTACCAGCGTGAGCCTGGACCCTAGGATTACCGTTGTCGTCCAATAACATCAGCAATCCAGGCACAACTCTGTCGTGGAACTTCTTTTCGAACACCGGCGCAAAATCGGTAGACATTTGCCCGACAGCGTTGCAAGCGGCGTATCTGACCCTAGGGTGGGGATCTTGGAGGTACCTGAGGACGCCCTCCATGACGCCCGGCACTCCGTCCATGATCTGAGGAAGCATACTTTCCATCTGCTTGTGACAGCCCTCTCCGATAGCGCTGAGCGCCATCAGGGCGGCGTGGCGTTGTTTCCAGTCGGGGCTAGCCAACATTCTGGGGATGCTCTGCGTTACGAGCGGTAGAATAACTTTGCCACCTGAAGAATATAATCGTTATAGAATATCAACGTCAAATATTTGAAGTATACAATATTGTACCAGTATCGAAACAAAATCATAATTCAGGATGATTTAGTCATGTCATTAATTTTAAGCATGTATTCCGGAGGCATAATAAAGACAGAAAATCGAAAAAAAATGTACTCCATCTTTTAAAAGAGAAGGAACATAGCACTCCTAGCACGCAACAAATTTTATGATTATATTGTTTGAGGTGGTTTGAGCGTTAAAGCAAATCAGCATTACCACATCAGGACCACATACATAATGTTTTTCAATACTGCAGCGTGTTTATTCAAATCTACCACCGTCGATCCCATCTTCCGCATTTCTTTCCTGTAAATTTGGAGATCACACCACGGGGACACAGAAAGAACAAAGCAATGCAACCCACAACAGTTAGTTCCCGATTGTTTCATGTGTGAATCTTTAGAACCAGTTGATTTCTCCAGTTGTCTGGAACTTTGCAATTTGTTTCAAAATCAAAGTGCAGCTGATCCCCACTTTATTAACAAAGTGCTATGAACGGGGTGCTGTTTTACCCTTGCTGGCATTTTAAACAGGTAGGTACTATATTTCTTTTTGAAAAGCAATAAGTGAGCAAAGGTGAACCAACTGAATAATTAATTGAACAGCAAAAATTCATATTCAGTAGTAAAATATAGTGAAAACGTTAATATTAAAAAATAATGAATTGTAATAAATAACCAAACCTTCAAAAACAACTATCTATCTACATTTGTTTTTATTAAGAAAAAAATAATTCTTGTAATAACGTATAAATATATTATTAATTCATGTATCTACGAAAAAAGGGTGTGTTTACTTCTATCCTTAAATACACTAAAAATGCAGTAAAAACTAGGTCATTGACCTAATAATATAGTAGGTCAAGATTTACTCTCGGTAAACCTGAGCATCACACCAGATGCTTGCCAGATTGTTTCTCAATGAATGTGTCTCGAATTATTTTTTGTCGACAACTCAAGAATTGTATGATGTTCAATATAAAAAAAATGTTTAAATTTTACATCAGTTCAGGCCAATACTGAGTTGATTTAGGAAGTATGTGAGAATTGAGGCCCACCAGCAGTTGTTAACAACTGACAACGGATTTAAAAGATTTGAAAATATTTTTTTTCAGAATAAAAAACCATTTAAAATTATTTTTAAACTTATACTCGTGGTTAAGACACATTTTTTTCAATCTTCCCTTAAAATTTATATTATGACTGATCACCCTCCTTACATAAACACGAGCTCTACACATTGAATTCAATAAATTGTAGTTATAAATTATAAAGTAAATTGAACGCATATTTGCTATTTTTTTCTTAAAACTTAACCTGATACTGAAAGAAAAGTAATTACCTAAGCCACAGGCGAGACGATCCAAAGCAGCTTCCGCTACAACGTTGTTACAGTCGTTATCTTCATCTAAAAGCTCGTCAGATTCCGCCCACCCGTCCTCCTCCTCAAGATCAGCCATGAATTGTAAAATAAGCGGAATGAGCTGTTCCATGTACTTTCCGGTATTTTTCCGAACCATCGCCGGCGCCATTTCAGCCAACGTAACCATAACCTAGAACTTTCCCTATAAAACTCTATACAATTTCGAGAAAACTCCACATACTTCAAGAGCCAACTGTCTCCAGCTGTCCAAGGCCCCTGCGTCACTGAAGATCTTCATGCACATATCGTAAATCGGAAGTAACTGAGGCCTGAGGTACTTGGGGGTGTTCTCCGCTAAATCGATCAGCACTTTCAAGAGAGTATCATCGTTTTGCTGCTGTATGCTCTCCGCTATAACGTGCAGCATGGGCGCCAGTAAATCAGCGTAGTGTTTTAATATCTGCGTCTCCTTGTCGTTGATCAAGATAAAAGCGCCCACGGCCCTGACCGCCTGGAATCGGACCTCGTAGGCTTCGGTCGGGGCGAGGCTCTGCAGTAACATCTGTTTAATGAGGTCCAGGTAGTTGTTCTGCTGGTTGCCGAAGACACCTGGAACGCTCGTGAACATCTGGAGCGCGGCCTCTTTGTGCACCGGATTGGGGTCATTTGCACAGTGAAACAAAAACTGAAATAGTTTTTTTTTTAGTACAAAGTGAAAGTACTATTTCAATTATAAATAATTTAAAGTGTACGTTAATTTGGCTCCAATTTTTACAAAAATAAAAAAACTTCAATGCATACACATCAGTTTTAAAAATAGTCATAATCTATATATACCATTTTTAATCCAGATTAAAGCTCGATGATTCATACTATTGTCCCATATATAGATAGTTATTCAGGTGATTTCTTGAAACACCGAAACCTTAACATTAGTCACACTTTCTTTAAATGTAAAAAACATTTACTTAATTCAGTGGAACAATAAAACAACTTGCAGAATTTTACACAAGCAAACAACGTATTTGTCACAAGGTATTATTTTTAGATACTGCTGTAAATTAAAATGTTTCACAGAAATATTTTTGTTTATGTATTTTAATACATTTTTAATTTATAATTGGAAAGATTCTTAAATAAACACCTAAATCAATCAAAAACATATATTGCAAAGCAACTTGAAGTGATGATTTGAGAACTTACTTGTAAAAATTCAGGCCACTGGTTATTTCCATCATCATCTATCAGATTCCTTGCCACTTCGGCGACAACCTCACATACTTTATGCCTCAGTTGTTCAGTCTGTACTTGCTGTACGGCCAGCAAAACCTGATCTTTTAATTGTACTTGACTTTCGGCGGGCAGTTTTGGATAAAACTCCATAAAGTCGTTGGAGAAAACTCTCCGCAGCAGAACTGCAGACATCTGTCTGGCCTCATCGCCCAAATTTGCATTATGGATCGCTCCCAACAGGTGACTTACTTTTGTTTCAATAGGCAAATTGGAATAAGCATCCTTACAAAAAAAAAAAACAATTATAAAATTTTATTTACAAAAAATGTACTAATAAAAACGTCAGGAATTTATGATTAAGCCAAATAACGGCGTTATTAGCATTGGCGCCCTTTTTATCTATTAATAGCCTAACAATTAATCTACCTGGCAATTGAGGGGGACTGTGTTCTTTAGTAATTTATTATTTATCGTTACAAAAACATTTGGTAAGTCGTAGGGTCGTAAAGAATGCTTTAGCGATGAATCATGGCCCGGTTTATGAATATATGGGACCATGCTGTTCGTGCGGTACACGTTGTGTGCAGGGAAAAAAGTTAATATAAAATATTAGAAAACAACTTTTATCTCTGCACAAATTTTAAACTGACTGGGAGACAAATAATTAAATATGAAAAATACTTACCTCTGCTTGAGTTCTGATATTATTATCTGTAGATAATAGGGATGTCAGTATTTGGTAAAATTGCTCTTGATCGGCGGCCATGGCGCCTATACATGAAAGAACGATGACAAGTAAACAATATGGCCAACATAAATGTTAGTAACAAGTTGCAGACAAAACAATGCAGCCACCTACCTAATATCACCTCAACTATTTACAACAAATATTATTTAAATCAGCTATTTATTACAATACAAATTATTCATTACAACCACAACTCGATAACCAAAGTATAATACAAAAATTTAAATATGCAAATATTTATTATAAAAATTTGCAGTGGCATTTATATGGAAATGTAAATCTCGACATTACCGGCAGTCTTTTGACAACAGAACTGTCACTGTAATCTGTATGTCAAAAATTTGAATCAAAAACAAAACCACGTTTTCGTTCTGCAATTTATTCGAAATAATCATTATCTTACTTCTTAACTTACTAAATTCTTAAAACCCCACAGTAAGTAAATCGCTACTATATTGATATTGTTTTAGTTAATTTGCTTTTGCTTTACTTAAGGTTTATAACCTATGTTTGTTTTAAGATGCCAAAAGTTAGAACAACATCGGGTGCCCCCCGAAAACAAGGATTTAATAGATCTAATCATTCTATGAATCCTGAAAGACCGAAGGATGGAGTAAAAGGTGTAGCTAAAGTGCGTACTAAAGGCACAATCAAGCGCTTACAAATGTACAGGAATTTTAAGGCAAAGAGAGATAAAACTGGGAAAATATTGACACCTGCCCCTTTTCAGGTAATATTTATAGAGTAATAATTAACGTGCAGTTTTATAATCCTGTTCATTTATAGGGGTGGTTAAAATCGGGAACCGTTGCTAGAGTAGAGCCGAATCAGAAGTGGTTCGGAAACAGTAGAGTTATATCACAGAATTCTTTACAAAAATTTCAAACTGAGTTAGGGGCAGCAGTAAAGAACCCTTACCAAGTTGTCATGAAACCTACCACTTTGCCTATAACTTTGCTGAACGAAAAAGCCAAGAATGCGAGGGTACATTTATTAGACACTGAAAGCTTTGAGAGCGTGTTTGGGCCTAAGAAGAACAGAAAGAGGCCAAATCTCTCAGTCAAGGGACTGGAAGAATTAACTCAATTGGCTGAAAAAAATGCGAATGAATATAGCGACGAGAAGGACTCCAACATCGTTAAAGATGATGGCGGTGTCCGAGATCTTCCCAGAGACTGGGTCATGGCTGCCGGTCAATCCAGGAGAATCTGGAACGAACTTTACAAAGTAGTCGATAGTTCTGACGTGCTGTTACAAGTATTAGACGCAAGAGATCCCATGGGCACTAGATCTTCGTACTTGGAAAAGTATTTGAGAACCGAGAAACCACACAAGCACCTTATATTTATTTTAAACAAAGTGGACTTGGTGCCTACTTGGGTTACACAACGTTGGGTCAGTATTTTAAGCAAGGATTACCCCACAGTTGCTTTCCACGCTAGCATAACGCATCCGTTCGGAAAAGGATCGTTAATAAACTTACTGCGACAATTTGGTAAGTACTGCTTTTTTATACAAGGTGCATTTCTTTGAAGGAGTAATAATGAACGTCAATACAAGGTGTCCAGAAACTTGAGGGGGGTAATACTACTCGATAAAATAAGATGTCAAGTTCATATAATATTTTCTCGAAATGTCAATACTAACGGAACTACCTAACCTCAAAGCTATTTTTTTTTAATTTCTTTTTTAGTTATAGCTTTTTTAATACTGAAATGATTTTTTTTTCATATTTGATGATATACTTGTTACTACCCTATGTAAATAGCAAACTTGTCTCACCATCTGTAGATTGATTTAGATTACTTAAATATGTCTTAATCAAATCAAGGATTAACAAATATGATGTGAGCAGCAGAAACAGCTTACTAGCTGTTGGACATAATTTTGAGTAATATTTGTAGATTTACCAGGCAGTAATCAAGGGGATTCAAATCTGGTGACCTTGGTGGTTAATTTTGGAAACAACCATTCTTTGTCCAAAATTTATTTATTTATTTGTCCTCTAATACCCCTTTGAATTAATGCACTTTTTCAAAAACACCTTCTATAGATCGTAAATTATATGTTTATATCTTGTAGCAAAACTGCATATTGACAAAAAGCAAATCTCCGTGGGTTTCATCGGGTATCCAAATGTGGGGAAATCGTCCGTTATCAACACTTTACGCAGCAAAAAAGTATGTAAAGTGGCCCCGATTGCTGGGGAAACAAAAGTTTGGCAGTATATCACACTCATGAGGCGAATATACCTCATAGACTGTCCGGGGGTCGTGTATCCATCCGCAGAAACAGATACGGAAAAAGTCCTCAAAGGTGTGGTTAGGGTGGAACTAGTTAACAATCCTGAGGATTACATAGCACCCGTTTTAGAGAGAGTTAAACCAGAATACATAAAAAAAACTTACAAAGTGGAAAATTGGAAAGACCACACTGAGTTTTTAGAGAAATTGGCGCAACGATCTGGGAAATTGTTGAAGAAAGGTGAACCGGACATTACTAGTGTTGCTAAGATGGTTTTAAATGACTGGCAGAGGGGTAAATTGCCGTTCTACTGCTGTCCACCAGGTTTTGAAACTCCGTTAGAAACTACTGAGGAGGAGACTGCTTTGAGTGTAGTGCAAGACTTCAGGAAAATCCGCGTCGGTCTTACTTTTGAAGGTGAAGACGTAAAGTCCTTAGACCCTATTAAAAATATTGAGAATGCTGTTAAAGAGTACTCTGAAGACAAATCTAGTGCTGATTCTGCAATAGATAAAAGCGAAACTACTGAAGACGGTGTCAGTGACGATGATTCCGATTCGGATATGAGCTTCTATTCCGATATGGACAGTACGGTAAACGAAACGGAAACTGAATACGCGGTATCTAGCAGTGGGGCATTTACTGTTGAAAATTTGAGTAAGTCAAAGGCTAAGAAGAAAAAATCTATCAAGGGTGGCGAAGAAGAAGTTGCCGTGAAGAAATTAACGAGTAAGCAGAAGAGAGCAGCCGAAAGGGCGCAGAAGAGGAAGAAAATCGGAAGTAATTTCTATGAAGTTGCAAATGTTAAAAATAGGAATAGGAATAAGAAGAAAAAGAATGTGTAAATTGGGTTGGCTTTCTTTGTTTTTTTTTTGAGTTGTTTAATAAAGACTTCTTTTGCAATTAAACTTTCATTTCAACAAAAAAAAATGCTTATTTAAGATTTTAAATATATCTATTAGGTTATTACTACCTTGAATTTTTCCTACAATTTGTATGCAACAGTTAGGGATTTCTTAAATAACCCTAGACATGTAGTCCATAGGGTCCTACGACCCTAACAAGACAGATGAGCAGAATGGAAATTGACTACTGTTACATTGCTGACACTACTTTTAGATCTACCGTTATCGTTACGGTTTTTTTGTTTTTAATTGATACAAACTTCGCCTTTTTTACAGTTTCTTGTGATTTTATGACTAAAAGTTTTGTCTAAAATGATTAATTTTGTTAAAATATGCATAAAAACGTAGGTACTATAAATCATAATATGTATTATAAACCTGACCTAACTTGCATAAGTCATATCATCGTCTGCTAAATCCCAGCGGCCGTGCTTTCAAAGGCGACGCGATTTAGGATTTAGCAGGCCATCGTCTGCTAAATCGCGTCACCAAGCATGACTACAGCGATTTAGCAGAGGGTGATCATAAGCACAGAGCCTAGATAACCGTCAAAGTTTTAGGCACACCCTGAATTTGCAATCTCCTCACGGTGAAGGCGGAGTTTGAAACATTTGAACATCGTCTGCTAAATCACGTCGCCTTTGTATTGCACGGCCGCTGCGATTTAGTGATTTAGCAGATGAAAAGAAAAATGTGTCTCACATAATAAAGATATGTTTGTCACAACTTTTATAGTTTTTTGTGCCAAATAAAGTGTATCATATTTTATTTTAAAGAAGTATTAAAAATGTTTCTTTCTGGTTGTAGTCCTTAGCGAACTGCTTTAGCATGATTGACAATAAAAATTAATTATTTCAATGGATATACAAATTAACCTATAAAATTTGAGCACAGTATAACCAAGATCGCTAAACTGAGTGGGTATTAGGAATTAAATTATTATAGTCGAATTTTATTTCAAGTTTGAACAAAATAAATTTAAATAGAAGGAAAACACCTCAAGGCTGTCCTAATGTATGGTTTGTATAATTTGATAATAATGTATTTTGTAGCAAAATGTAAAACAAATTTCGAGGTGTATGTTGGGTTGCATAATTCGATGTCAGTTACTAGTATTGTGAATGCCAGTGTTGCCATTTTAGGTTACAAAACTAGCATAGTCTGAAGCCCCTATCTGCTCCATCGATAAGATCATTGTTTAAGAATATGCAGGGTAAGTGAAACGAATCTTGCAAGACAAAAAGTTAGGGTTGAAATATGCCCTTCTGAAATATAACTGCTTGTTTGTAGAAAATGTGCTAAGATTTCAAGTCCATAAAATCTACATTGGAAATCTTTTCACTAATAAAGTGGTTTTTATCTATATGAGATACGGCAAAACGTCATTTGTAAAACTTTCTCAGAACGAAAAATTAAGTCAGTATTGAGTTTCAGTGTCCCCTACCATATTGATTTTTTTCTTGATTTGAAATATTTCCATAATATTTTGTACTACTTCATACTAAATTTTTGATACAGGTCGACGTTTAACCATCCCCCTAATTAACGAGGTTTTCCCCATTGCTGCACTGAATGGTTAGGGCCTATCAACGTAAGTTGTTCCTGGGCGCAAAAGCAGCCTGCTTAATAATAATATGCCGCTCCCTCTCCCGCACAAGTCTCTGACTTCTGGGCTAATCCTTGTGATTAGAATGAGGGAGCATAGGAGAGACAGAAGACAACGCAAGAGAAGTAGGCGCAGGAGGAGAAGGAGGAGGAGGAGCGCAAGTAGTCCCGATGAAGACGCCTCGGCAAGCGGATCTGCTTCTGGCAGTCTTACAGGAACTCCAGAACCGTCTGATAGAGCTAGGAGAAGGAGGAAGAGGAGGTGGAGAGGTAGGAGACGCACAGAGGAAAAAGAATTGAGTAGTGAACCTAAAGAAGCTTGAGTTCCTCCAATGAGCAAACAAAACCTGAGAGAGACAGAGATCGAGACTCAGAAAAGATCAGAAGCAGGGAGAGGAAAAGGGAAAGAGATGAAGATAATTACAATGGTAATTAAAATTAATTAAAACTTTGTCCTTCCAATCGTTTTTGTACATGTAATTCAGGTCGAAACTTTTTTGTTAAATCATGATGGATGTAAAATATATCCCTGACTCAGTGGCTCAATTTATCTGACTGTAAGAATATTCTAGTGAAAGTAAATTTTGAATTATAAAAAACAAATCAAGATCGTCTCATTTTGGAAATAATACAACACACAGCCTTTACATAGAAGTATATTTGAGTACTTCGATTCAATACACATATAAAAATCAAAACAGTTGGTCTTTGTGTTCTTATTCTAAAATAAATACATTAAGACTGAGATAACATCTGAGATGCCTCTGGCGGAGTCACCTCACACAGATTCTGCACCCATATGGTCAAACTTCTCAAGCTTCGATTATACCATTTGGGCTTGTCCTTCCACTTCACCCCAAGGTAATACACGGGAACGCCTAAGAAAAACAAATAATAAGTGAGTTTCCTCTATATCCTTTCGATTTTTGCATACCAGACAAAGTAATAGCTGCTCCAATCACCGTATTCCAAGGTTGTGTGGGAATGGGAAAGACCACCAGAAATACACAGCACAAAAGAAATGTAACGGGTATTGCAGTGTTCACCCGTATTGGTCTCGGGGCGTCTGGATGCTTATGCCTCAACCACAACATACCAGCAATGCTGGCAGCTACAGACAACCACAAGATTTGTCCGTAGTAGTTTATTAAAATGTATGCGTCGCTTATCAACAGCATTGCCAGTGAAGTCACACACTGAAAACGAAACAATTCTCACAGAAATCTGAATCACCTAAAGCTGCTTTTATGAAATAAAAAAGTATATATAGATTAGATTACTTACAGTAAAAATTAAACTAGGAATGGGAGTGTTCCGTTTGACGTGAATGAAGGAAAATAAATCAGGTAAATGCCCTTCCTGAGATCCAGTCAAGAAAAGTCTCGAAGACGTAAATAAAATGCCATTGACACCTCCAAATGTAGATAAAGCGACAAAGATAGGCACCAACCAGGTCCACTGCCCGAACATTTTAGCACCAAATGACTGGAATAAAACGTGTATTAGCCATACAATGGGGTGGTTCAAATTGTATTGTATGTTTTTGAGGGTTACAGGTGGTTCTGTCACAAATAGAGTAAATCTGATGGACGAGTCCTGGTTTTTTTTCCAAAATAACAATGGAGAAAACTACATCTCTCTATCTCTTATTACCTCTTCTTTCAAAAAATATCCCAGGATTCGACCATTGTATTTGCTTTATCTATGACAGAACCACCCTTAACCCACCTCATAAACATACCAATTTGAACCACGTTGTACAATGGTGGTCAGCTTAAAGTCACCACTTGCATGTTTTGTCCCTTTCTAGCACCGTGTATAATAAATGGCACTAGAAAAGAATGGACCATGGAACTGGTGAGTTTAAGCTGACTCCCACTGTACCTACAGAATATAGAAGCATAAACATAGATTTTCCAAATTGGTGAACACTATTTTTTTTTTCAAATCGCGAATCAAAACGAGAAATGATTTTGATTTCCGTCTTCTAAATAATTACGACTAGAACAAAGCAAACAACGACATTATGTACTGTTCACAAATGCATAGGCCTACAAATAATAAACACCCATATATCATTTTGCATTCCTCTCTATGATGATTTGTGTATTTCTGCGTATACTGCATCAATAATAAACCTCAAATCCTTATGTTTATGTAAATGTCTGCATCGTGTGCATTATTATTAATTGATAAACACATTTGGCTTAAACTTAAGATTTGCATACGTCATTAGGCGTAGAACGCAAAACGTGTTTGTGAGACAATAGGATTGAAGATTATTCGCAAACGTATGCAGCTGTGAGCAGCACGGAAAATTATGATGTGCTTTGTATCGATCGCAAACACGGCCCCACCGTGTCTACGCCGATGGTTTTAATTCAATATTATGCCACTTCAAACTACGCAAGCAAAGCTTCGTAAAGTTAGCAGAATAAATATATAGTTTGCCCTACCAGAGCAACTGCTGGAGAACTTTCAATTTCAACACCAGAAAGAACAGCAAAATAGGCTACATTCGCAAGAACGTACACTCCTGTTACCATGGGTAATGCTATCCATATAGCTCTTGGCAAATTCCTGAAAGAAACATTTTTGTGGATTGATTAATTATATCACTAGAATAAATGCCATTTATTTTCTTATGTGCCATAGATTAATTACAACTACTGAGTAAATCTCCTTTCTAATATTTTTTGCTCATAAAATCAGTCTCTAATTTGATAAAATAGTTGAACTCTCATTTGCATCTTAATTAATTATATACTTATCCTAGTTTTTATAAGCACATGATTTTTTTACTAAATTTAGGTCACATTCACTCATGCATAATAATTTATTCATACTGTCACATATTTAATCCTCCGCTAGATAATATTTTTATAAATTTAATTGATTAGTTAGATAGATATAGACTAGGGTTGTGAATAAGAAAAAGAGAATATGTATGAGACGAGATGAGAATGTTAAAATCTGTCCTGTTTCTAATTCTAACCATAAAACTCCGAATTTAACATTTGCTTATAAAGATTTAAATAAAAATAAACGACTTTTCTCTAGATATTTCATGTGATACTTTGGGTTTTTTAAACTTTGTCGTAATTCTCCAAACTATCATCCAAGAAACTACATAACACCAAATTTTAATTAAATATTTATTAAGACCATTAAGATAACATCGCGAAAATCTGAACAGTAAAATTGTATTACCACGTTCTGAGCACTTTTAATCCTATTATGACAAAGCAAAGTGACAGGGTATAAACAGGATTTTATGGATATGCTTCGAAACCTCGACTATAAACGTATTTTTACACTGAGAATTTGAGTACAGAATATGGTATAATAGGAAACAATAAGGAATAATTCATTTATGGATATGGCTGTAAATCTAGTATTAGGCAGTAAAATCTAATCTAATACAATGTGTGCAATATACAGGGTGGGCAAATTTCGATGTTTTTATAGACCTATGATTTGTATTTAAAAAAACACAACTTTAGGTTATAACTCAAAAATTAATAAAGTTACAAAAAAATTATGTACGCCACTGGACTCTACTCAAAAAAATGTCTGAAGAACATTAATTATTTTTTCTAACTTTACAAACAACCAAGTTAAAGAGATGTTTCGAAAAGTGGAAAATTTGAAATTTTGTTTATTACTCGAAAACAAAAGATGATAGGTCATTTTGGTTTTGACCATTAATTTTCTCTTAAAAAAGGTTAACGAGGTAGCCTATAAAAACATCGAAATTTGCCCACCCTGTACAATGCACAAAATATAAAGAATTGAGACAAACGTATTATTATCAAACTTATCATTTTCAATATCAGTACTTAGTACATATTAAAATTTTATCAGTTCCTCTTCCGAAATTAAATCAATTTTGTTTGTTCTGAGAGGATTAAGATTTAAATTAAAATTTACTTTGAAATATCATTTGCAATCCATCTAAAAATGCTTGAGAGTTGAATAATCTCTTAGGCAAAGGCGCGCTAAATAAAATTAAATATACAGGGTAGTCTGTTTTTGATGGCTCACAAAATAGACATCTCGGAAACCGTAAAATATACAGGATGGCTCAAATTATAAAAAAGTTGCCCCTTTTAATGACCATGAAGATAAACCAAACAGATCCGAGATATCTGCTTCCGTTGCTGAAATATCGGGAAAAAATTGAAGAGCGATTTTAGAAAATGCCATCTAGCGTCATTATTTCTCAACAGGAAGAGCTGAAATTTGGTACAGGGGGATAAGAATTTACGAGAAATCGGAAGAAAATTTCTGCAACTACTAGTTTCGGTTACGCAACATTCAATTGTTTTTTTTTATGGGCGCCATACTGGATATTGACAGTAACAGATGTAGAATAAAAGTCAATACGTAACATTACTATGTTATTATTTTTTTTTATAAAATTTAAAAGATACAATAATATGGTGAGCCATAAAAAACGAACCACCCTATACAGGGTGTCCCAGAAATCAACGTTAAGCCGGAAACGGGCGATAGGCCAAGTCGTGACAGTTATTAGAAAAATATAAAAAAAATCTTTGTCATGTACTTCAAATTATAAGTATCAAAAAATAAATTGAAAAAACTGACATCCTGTGATGATCTATCAAGTCCTGTGACTATGAATATTAATGTTTCGTCAAACAAAATTAACCTGAAATCCGGTTCCACTAAAAAAAAAAAAAATTCCTAAACAAAAAAGTAATCTAGCAAGTATCATACCATTTTAGAATCCGGACTAAATGCGCCATCTTTTAAAATTACTTGCCAAAATAGTGTAGTACATTTTTTTTACAGTACAGTCGGTTAAAGTCGGGTTTTGAATTTAACGTTGGGCAAAAATCCAACATTTTATTTGAAACTGAGGCAGTTATGTTTTAATTTTAAACTGTAATTTACAGAAGGGTTATTCATGATTACATTACAGAAAAAAGATTGACGAAACATTAATATTTGTAGTCACAGTACTTGATAGATCATCACAGGATGTCAGTTTTTCCAATTTATTTTTTGATACTTATAATTTGAAAAGTACATGACAAAGATTTTTTTTTATATTTTTCTAATAACTGTCACGACTTGGCATATAGCCCGTTTCCGGCTTTAAGTTGATTTCTGGGACACCCAGTATATATTAAATAATCGATATATTATGATAAATATATGGATGGAAAACGTTTTGTTCAATAGAAGCAATTCTTTAATTCTTATAAATTACCATAAAATCACTTGTTTTAGAAATAACCAATCAAAGCTGCCGTTTTCGTAACAAGATCGCGCCATCTGTCACTTAATAAAACTGCCATATGTGCAAGTGGTTCAGATTCACACACGCATATACAGGGTGTCTCTAAAAGATCTGCTAAAATATGAGGATCTAGCCCAATTTACCTCTTCTTTCCAAAAATTGATACTTTACGAAATTACAGGATGTCAAAATTATAATGTTTTAAAACTTTTTTTGTAAATATTTACTTTAATATAATAGCATGATTCGCATGAAATTTGATACTTAGGGTTTTTTAGGATGGGATATCGATATATCTGACCAAAGTTTTGGTGTACATTGTGTCTCGATATATTAAATTTCTAATTAAACATTCTTGTTACTTTGCATCTTTTGTCCGAAAAAGATATACCTAGTAGGTGTCCCTTCGAACAATCATTTTTGAGATAATCGAATTTAAATGTTCTCATGGAACATATAGTAAGGTACGGCCATAGAGAAAAATTTAAGACGTTTAAGATGTAGCAACTACCCTTTCGTGTATACTGCCCATTGAAAACATGGTCCTATATCGACTAAATAAGTGACAATCGTCTCGAATCACATAACACAAGTTTATTCAGTCACCTGAAAGATATCAATCGATTTCACAATTTATACTTTTTTATTGCTTCGGATAGTTTTTGTAAAATGCCGACGATTTCCCTTAAACTTCTGTCCCTTGTTACTTCGCTTTTAAGTATCCCAATCGAGCTAAAATCACGCCTGCAATTTACACCGACAGAGTCAAACATCCAAAGCGTTTTATTTTCTCGAGGAAACGTGATAAAAGAAAGCATTCTTTGCTGAAATGCCAGCAAAGATGTTTAATTCAAAGACCAGTTCATCCATTTAAACATGTTCCTATTTATCACGAAGATCAATGGTAAAAGAAAAAAAAGAATCTACGCTTCGGTAAAAAGCGTGCATATTACGCAATGTATATAATTTGTAAACACATAGGTACTTAAATCTCAAGGTAAAAATATTTAATTTGGTTTTTTTCGATGTCATAGAAGCAGAGTTGTTTTTAGGTGCGAATTTATTTCTAAAGGAATCAGCACACCTAACAAAAATTCTAAAGCAGCTCCACACATTCGAATATTTGGCAAATACCCGAACATTTGTCTATTTGCTTTTTGACTAATCAACATCCCCATATTTTCCAATGTATGTATTGAAATACTTGTCGCCGTATAATGATCAAATTTGTGGTGTTTTTTAGGTACAGATATCTCGAAAAATTAAACACGGAGCAAAAGTAATACCAAAAATAAAATGTTTGATGTTTTGTTTATCCACAAGTAAAATATATTTACCTAAAAATAACAGTATAGGTTCATAAGCCATCTTTTAGAAATGTCAATATTGTTGGAGTTTTTTATATGAATCAGTTAGTTAGTTCCTTAATTACGTTTCGACCATTGTGCTGTACTATGCGTGAGACAATCTAACCTACTGACCCCGCAATTATATTAGTTTTTATATTCTGCGCTCCTTGATTCTATATCTTACGCTGTCATCAAATTTAGAGAAAAGGTTGTGATAAAAAAAATTGTCCTCTGATGTAACACTTCCGTACTCTGATCATAATAGATATATTGTCACATAATTTGCCCCGCTCGCACCCAATTCGACGGCTGTGGTAGCGCAAAACGCTAGATTGCCTCGATCGACCCTACGTGGTGCTGGTAAACAAACAAAATAATGTCGTGTATCGAGGCGCGACTGGAATATTGAGAATCGACGAGAATCGTTCGAGAAATGGATCTAGAGATACTAAAATATACCTGGAAGATTCGTTTGGTCTATAAAAGAAGAATAAACGGCCGAGTCAGTAAGTCTTGAATTACAGTCTTGAACTGGAGTGTTTAGTTGGAAATATTAACAAATAATATCTAAAACCTGACATTTTTTTAAACGTCTGACCAGACCAACATGAATCAAATCAACGCAGAGCGGTTTTGTTTAAAAGAACGTTTGGTAAGTATTAGCAACTACACTCTTAGATCTTTCAAAGGACATTTTACCATATGTGAATAGTTTTTAGTAAATTATTATTTATTTATAAGCACAACAAAAATGCTTGTCTTTAGTAATCATAAAAACATATAAAAGATGAATGCTTGTGCTGTGAAGAAGATATCCAACTGTAAAGTTTTTCGAAGATCTTAAAAGTGTCTTATAGTAACTATTGTTAACATTAAGAAGTGTATACAAGTTGCATAAAATACATATAAGACTCCCGCATTTTAGAATTCTCTAGAATGTTTGCTGGGTATCACAAGCGTGAAATATTTATATTTGCCGAATATATCCTTTTTCGAGAATATTTGTCTTTAAACGCCCATATGGACAATATCCAAATAGTTGTGACAAATACTCAAATATGTGGAACCGGCTATACAGAAAGGATTGTTTACTTACTTATAAGGATCCTGCAGCTCCTCAGTGACAAAATTCAAAAAGTTCCACCCTCCAAAAGCAAAAAGTCCGGAATAGAAGCTTAAAGCTATATGAGTAACATCATAGTTGCCTTCGAAGGCATGGTTGAAATTTTCTAGATGTCCTAAAAGAAGAAAACCTTAAATAACTAAACGATACGCTACTGCCTCAGGTAACATTGTATTTGAATAATAGTCGTTTTTCAAACAACCAAAAAGGTGCGACTGTGAAGTTTCTGTTTACATTCTTTTTCTATTTTGTTTTATTGCGATTGATAAGCTGTATACCATTATAGCAGTTACCTATACATTGGCTGGTTAAGCAAGTAGAAGTTCAAAGACCTTAAACTAGAGATGCTTGTAAATTTTTGTAAGGTGAAATATTGCATGCTATTGCACTGTCGAATGTTACCTATCAGATAGAATAACCGGTTGGTTATGTAGTGATGTCTGCGTTCTAATTTGAGAGAAACAAATATTAGTTGAGTGCTTTAAAAAAATAATAATAAAATAACCGCCCACAGACAGCCATCACCTTGAATATTAATGAAACAAGATTTAACATTTGTTTTTATTCCAATATTTTTGTACTTATTCTTTCGCAATGTCACATTAGAACAACAGTTTTATGCAACCAATGGTTTTAAGCTTTTTTTAAGGTTGCTAAAGAATTTCTAAGATTGATATACTTCAGTCCACTCCATTTCAATTATTTCTACCAATTTTTAAAAATGCTTTGCCACGGAACAAAGTATTTGCATGTACATATATGTATACGTTCCAAACAGAAATGGCCCAATAACCTGTCCTTGAGGTGCACAGTATTTAACTGCAGTAAGATGAAATTTAAATGGAATTATTATTTTCAAAACATATGAACATTTTATGAAATTAAATATTTTCTTACGGAACTTCCTCTTTTTGCACAATTATTTTATAAACATATAGTTTCATAAAATACTCAATTTTGGAGTTTTCCAGCTGTAAAAATGTTTGTTAAATTTTAAATATAATAAACAGTTTATGTACATTTAATAATTCACCAGACTTGTTCAAGAAAATTGTTCGAATTTTTGGTCTGACCTGAAAAGTTTTTTGAATTTGAAAAAAAATCAGTGGGCATGAATATGTAGTACGTGTCACGCAAAATTTTAGTTTAATATATTATCTAATTTCAGTGATGTGGAACCAATGCTGCCGTGCAATAAAAAAATCTAGTAAATCGACTTACTAGGTTTTTGCTTTGTTCGTATTTTTGAAAATACGGCAAGAAAATCGACCTATAGCTATTTTTAAAATTGTAATACGACTATTTATTACCAAGAAACAAGCAGTGCGTTTTCTAGTAACTAGACTTATGAGGTATCATAAATCAACAACTTGGGTTACTAACTTATTTTTTAATTTTAAAATTTTTTTCCTCATTCCTCAATTATAAAATATAGCAAAAAGAGTTGTAACATATGCTTTTAATTTAATACTAAATAAAAGTATTTTAAGTAGACTTACTATTTTCCAAAATAAAAAAATACCAATCAAAAACCTAGTAACTTGTCTTACATTATTCAAATTGTTGTTCTTTTTTAGACAATACTATATTTAAGTGTTTTTATTAACAATTGTTTTTGTTAAAAAACAATTTAATATCCTAACAACTCTACATGCAATTATAAGTTTGTGTTTATTAAATTTTCAAATATATTGTAAGTCGAGTTATGGCTTCTTATTATATTACGAAGGGCCGGTAGGACGTGGTGACGTCATCATAGTGTGATCCTACGCTCACATCGCATCATTCGCATCTCTCAAGTTTAGTTAATGTTTAATTAGCAGTGTTACCAGGTCTACTGATTTTTCAGTAGATCTACTGATTTACCTCTCAGTCTACTGATATACTGAAATCACCTACAAATCTACTGAATTAATGAACATTTTAATCTTTAACATTTTGGCCAGATAGATAGTTCAACAAAATTAGATTTTAAATATTACAACATACTCAAGATATCTGATCTTCTGATACTGGATTACAAAACTGTATTTTCAATTTTTAGTCTGTATTTTAGCATTTTTTAATAATCTTAATAAACAAATGCAGTCTGAAGAGCCAAAAATATCTGAATTGCACAGCTCAGTTAGTGCCATTTACAAATGTTTTCTAGAATGTTTCATAAAAAGGAATGTTATTTTAAATATTTCACTTTCTAGAATAAACTATAAGAACTCAGCTAATTTTCTTCATCTACATGAAATTTATTTGGGTGCAAAACTTTTAATCTCAATAAATTCTTTGACTGGGATGAAAAACTAACTTTAAGAAAAATATATTTACAATTTTTCAATGAAGCTTCAAATCAACCAAAGGTTTGATTTTAATAACGAAATTTTTATCAACATGAATTTAATAAATCCAAAAAACATTTTAGATAGGAAAGGAGATAGTATATTGTTCCTCTTGCTATGCATTTATTTCCTAATTTAGTAGCTCAAAATGAATTACAAGGTTTAGATAAGGAGTGGCCCCTACTCAGAAATACTTAATTAGAGTATTGACCAGATGTGTACATCGAAAAATTCTGAAATTAGATCGAAAAAATTCGTTATTCTGATGATACCACTATGTCTCTATTATCACTGTAAAATTTTGTATTCAACATGCTAATTTTGCCACATTTATTATGTAGAAATTTATTTTTGAATAAACAGTTTTTAGTCTTTTAGTTTTTGGAGAATTATTTAGTTGTATTTTTCTCTGTCTACTGATTTCTACTGAATTTTATTAAAAACGACGTCAAGTATAGGAAAGTGGATGCAGAAACTAATAGACGATTTTCTATTTCCTATCACTTGCCTTTAACATGTCTGTCTGGAATTAATACCACTCCCGATAATACTGACACGGGCGCTACTGAAACTATTTTATCAACAAGTAGTAACGAAACAAATCTTAAGGGCGCCGTATTCCTGAAAAAGTGTTTTCTAGAAATTTAAATAATTTTAGACATTTAAGAACTGAATAATATAGAGTTTAGCAAATAACAAGGATGTTATTTCATGCCACCTGCAAATATTCAAAGGTACCGTAAAATCAATATTTAACATCAGAAAGCGATCTATCCAATGAATTTTTAGGTACTGAAATCTTTCAAAATACGTATTTTTAAATTCAACCATAGATGTAAACATTGTTATAACATAAACTTACATAGTTCTGCATATAAGATTGTTCACTTTTGTTTATAAATATATATATAATCAGAATCCCTTTTACCATTAGATGGTGTAGGGTATTTTCAAAATTTTGTTCTACTTTTATTTTCCATGTACAAATTTAGCCCATTCCTTCCTATTGTTTGCCATCCTTTTTGCCTCTATCCATGTCTTTCCTTTCTCCTTTAATATTGCTCCAATGGTTACATCCCATGTTTGCCTTGGTCTTCCTCGTTTCCTTCTCTTATCTATTTTAGCCTCCCATATCCGTTTCACTGGTCTTTTATCGTCCATGCGATGCAAATGTCCCCACCAACTTAATTGTCTTTTTTCCACGTATTTTAATGTTGATTCTATTTTAAGATCTTCTCTAACTTTTATGTTTCTAACTCTGTCCAATTTTGTGATCCCTCTAGCTCTTCTAAGGTACTTCATTTCTGCGGCTTGGATTTTACTTTTCTGTGCTTTTGATAGTACCCATGACTCGCAGCCGAACGTTAGTATTGGTCTATATATCGCTTTAAATATTTTAATTTTCGTGTCACTAGATATTTCCTTCTTACTTATGAAACTATTGTTCATTGAGTGATATAATCTCATCGTTTTCTCTATCCTACTGTTAATCTCTATATCTTGTTTTCCATTGCTCTCTATTGCTATTCCTAAATATTTAAAATCATTTACTTGTTCTATTGGTACATCCTCTATCTTTATATCTAACTTCTGTTGTTCCCTTCCTATGATCATTACTTTCGTTTTGTTTTTATTTATCCTCATTTTATAATCTGTCAGTACTTTATTCCATATATCCAAATTTTTCTGTAGATCTTCTTTGCTCTCTGTTGTTATCATTACGTCATCCGCAAACGCTCCTTCTGATATTCCTACTCGTTGCATCTTTCTGTGTCCTATATATATTTTCTTGCTTAGACCTGAACATTTCTTTATTATTTCATCCATGAAAACAATAAATAGTGTTGGACTTAGTCCTCCTCCTTGCCGAATGCCATCCTTTGTCGAAAACGCATCGGATATTTTGTTATTGCTTATGACCATATTGTTATTATTTGTGTATATATTTCTTATAAGTCTTATTATTTTGTTATCAATTCCACGATTTTTCAATATATTCCATAGTATACTTCTAGGTATCTTGTCAAAAGCTTTCTCTAAATCAATAAATCCCATGTAAATTGTCTTTCCTTGCTGTTCACACTTCTCTATTAACTGTTTAACTGTAAATATATGGTCTTGAGCACTTCGTCCTTTCCTAAAACCGCTTTGTGACTCATCTAGTGAGTTCTCTACTTTGTCTCTTAATCTTAAATCTAATAATTTCTCAAAATTTTCATTGCTACACATAGCAGAGTTATCCCTCTATAATTCTCGCACAGATTTTTGTCCCCCTTCTTGTATATAGGCACTATTAATGCTGTTTGCCAATCCTTAGGGATTTGTTCTGTTTCCCATACTTTCTTATAAACTTCTAGCAATAATTCTGTTCCTTGTTCTCCCATATTCTTTATCATTTCCACTGTTATTTTATCGAAACCTGGAGCTTTTCCATTTTTGTTCTTTTATTATTTCTTGTAATTCTTTTAGCGTTATTTTTTGTAGGTTAATTCCTTCATTAATTTCATCCTGTTCCTCGAATCTATTGTCCTCCATTTCATCCTCCGTTCCTAGCAGTTCTTTAAAGTATTCTTTCCATCTATTCATTATTGTTTGGTCATCAATTAATATCTCCCCTTTTTTGTTTTTAATATGTTTCGTATTATATTTTTCCTCTTCTCATTGATTTTAATGCGCCATAGAATAGTTTTGATTTCCTTTGCTATCTTCTTCTATTTTTCTCCAAACTGTTTCCACTGTTGTTTCTTGGCCTCAATTACTAGTTCTTTCGTTAATTTCCTCTCATTCTTATACATTTCATAATTTTCTGTTGTTCGTTCGCTGAGATATTTTTGCCATTGCGTCTTTTTCTTTCTTATTTGGTCTTTTATTTCTTGCGACCACCAAGCTGTTTGCTTTTTGTTATTATTTTTTCTAGTTACTCCACAAATTAACTTAGCTTCCTCTTTCACAGTATTTTTAAAGAATTCCCATAGTTCATCCACTCCCATCTGTGCTATATTCTCCTTGTGTGTTGTTATTTTTTGTGCTACAGCTAGTCTATATTTCATTGATACTTCTTTATCCTTTAACTTATATGATTTTATTGTTTCGTTTTGTATACTTCTTTTTTCTTTATTACTTCTGTTATCTGCCTTATCCCTAATTCTTGTCATAAGTAAAAGTGATCGCTGCCTATCTCTGGTCCCCTTCTTACTTTCGTGTCTATTACTATGTTTCTGTTACGCTTTTCTATTAGTATATAATCTATTATTGATTTTTCTCCTCTACTTTTAACTTCTCTTGTGTATTTGTGTATATCTTTATGTTGGAAGAATGTGTTGGTTATTAACATATTATTTAACAAACAAAAATCGAGCAACCTCTTTCCATTTCCATTTCTTATATCTTCTCCGTGGTTTCCTAATACTGTCTTATATGCTTCATCTTTTTTTCCAACCCTGCTATTAAAGTCTCCTGCTATGATAATCTGTCCTTTAGCTTCTTCTGTTATAAACGTTAATTCTTCCCAAAATGCATCTTTGTTTCTTGCCGCATCATCTTCATTTGGTCCGTAAACAACAATAACTGTTTTCTCTTCCCCTTATGTCTTTCATTTGTACTGATAATATTCGTTCTGACTCCGCTTTCCAGTCTACTATTTGTTCCGCAATTATTTTATTAACCATGCATCCTACTCCCGCTGCTGCCCTCTTGTTCTTATCAACTCCGCTATATATTAGTACGTGACCATTTCTTGTATTCTGTATACCTTTGCCTTTCCTTTTAGTTTCTGTTAATGCCTTGTTTATAAGTATGTGAAAATAATTGTTAAAATGTGGGGTTAGAATAGCGAAATTATGTGTGTCATATAAATGCATTTTAAAAGTTATTACATTATTTGAGGAAAGTTTAAATAGTAAAAGTGGATAAACAAAACATCAATAATTCTATTTTTGATATTACTTTTGCTCTACGAGTTTTATTTTTCGAGATTTCAGTACCTAAAGAACACCACAAATTTGATCATTTTACGGCGAGAGATACGGGCACCTTAACAAAACAAAGAGTATTTTGTCAGTATGTAAAAAAATGTTTATTCATACTCTTGGATTTAGAACAGATGGGTCAATAACAACGTTTTTAGAAAATACTATTAAGGCTTACGGTGAGCGCTCTATCAAACGATATATAACATCTGTTCCAAAAACCGTCGAGAACTGTTCAGTACCGTGAGAAATGTTTGACCAACACCGTCTTACGTCGCATTCGCTGAGAGTACATTAACAACTAAACTGACTGACTAATTCTGGACGGTTCGGAATCGATTCTTGCTGTGTTGGAACAAACCCATAGTTTTCGATCAGTAACTCCTTAACGGATAATGATAAAAATATGCGGTTTTAATAGACTTCAAATATTATTTTACGTCTGCGCTGTGTTTTGAAATTTTGAAAAATAAATGTTTTTAAAATGAATTTTGCATATTTTCAATTCAACACAGCGCCGACGTAAAATAGTATTTGTAGTCTATAAAAAAAACCGCATATTTTTATCATTATCCGTTAAGGAGTTACTGAGCGAAAACTATATCCCTTTGATCGAGCGCTCACCGTGTAAACGACGGAAGAGGAGTTAAGCGTGGGGCTCAGATGAAACATATTTCTGAAGAAAATTACAAAATTATAAAAGGGCATATAGATTCGTATCATCCTCAGGTCTCCCATTACAATATAAAACATGCTCCACATAGAAGATACCTACCACCAGATCTTACTATACATAAAATGCATTCTGATTTTAATCAAAAATATAAAAAAGTAAGTTATGAAACCTACCGTAAAGTTTTTGAAAAAGAAAATATTGGATTCTCTGCTCCTTCTCAAGATGAATGCGGTGTATGTTCTATATACAGACAACATTCACACGAAGAGCAATCTACAAATTCTGACACGACAGAAAAGCAAAATATTAAAGAGAAGGAAAGTTCTGAAAATCAAAAAAATGAAGAAGGGCTTGAAATCGAAGAAAAAACTGACCAAGAAGAGGAAGATGAACGAAATAAAGAAAATTATTCGGGGTTAATGAACAGTGATGCCCAATCATGTTCAGTATGCGATAACTATAAAGCTCATAAACAAAGATACACTGAGGCAAGAAAACAATATGATAAGATGTTTTAGAAACCTGGGGTAATGAATGAGCTCTATATGCTCTATATAGATATGCAGAAGATTTTAATTTTGCCTAAAATGAATTTAAAAAATTCATATTTCGTTAGTAGATTAGTAGTTTTTCATGAGACAAATTTAAGGACGAAAGGTGAAAATAAATGTATTTTGTGGCATGAAGCTGTTATGGGTCGAAATGCAGCAGATGTAGTATCTGCATACTATAATGTACTTATAAGGCTGGAAGATAATATAAAACACATATTATTTTGGGCAGACAATTGTACTGTTCAAAACAAAAATTGGATTCTCTTTACCGCATTTGACATCTTTGTACTTTTAGATGTTTTGAGCCGGGCCACTCAACCATGAAAGCCGATTCCATTCATGGACATATTTCCAAAAAATGGAATAAAACAGAAGAAATTTTAGATTTTGAAGATTTAGAAAAACTCATAAAGGAGTCAAATAAATTTAATAAAGTTGTTACTCTACATGCTGACGATTTCAAAAAATTTGAAAATGGCTGCATGCAGAGAAAAAAAGGTGGTGTTCTGCCCAAATTAAATGACATTAGATCAGTTCAATTTAGAAAGGGATCTAAAAAGTTATACTATAAACTCTCATTAGAAGAAGAATTATTCTCAGAAGTAGCATTTTTGCATCCAAAATTTAAATTTTCTATTCCGGAATCATATACATTACCTAGAGGACTGAATACAAAAAAGAAAAACATCATAACTAAAGAGTTATTACCACATATGCCACCTCGTAAACCACTCTTTTGGAAAAGTTTGTCAAGCTCGGATGATCTAGAAGATTTAGGAAAAACAACTGTTCAGCTTTGAAATTTTGTATTACTATTTCCTTTTATTTTATATATTTTTCGGGTTTATTATTTATTTTTTAAGACAAGAAACCAAAGAAGTTAAATTTAATTTTATTTTATATTAAAGGCCTAGTTTTGGTATAATAATAATAATAATAATAGTAATTTTTATTTATTTCATTGAACCATGAAGTGTTTTTTAAGTTGTTTAGAACATTTTAATAAACATTTAAAAATATAATAATTGTTTTTTATTTACCTACTATAAATTTTTACTAAGAAAATCTGTTTTCATAAACTTGCAACTAAAATTGCTGTACCTTAAAACAAATTTATGTTTGATTACTAGGATTTTGAGTGGGATATTTTAACAATAGGTGACTGTAAATGGACTTGCTAGGTTTTTGTGTATGATTTTTAACAATAATTTACTATAACTGAACTTATTAGGTTTTTGGACTGGATTTTTAGCAGTGAATTACTGTAACTTCACTTACTAGGTTTTTATTTTGCAAAAAATAGGGGTTTTATAAAAGTAGTAACTACAAAGACGTGCATATATTGGTTTTTGTTTAAAATATTTAAAATCTATTATAACAGTTTTATGCAGCTTGAATGTTTATAAACGTATGCAAAATTTCATTAATATATCTCTTAAATTAAGAAAACTGCAATAAAAAAAAGTAAGTAACCCTTGTCGTCAACAATCGACTTTTTCTAGTTACTAGGTTCTTGAATTGCACGGCAGAATGCTTCTTAAGCCTTACGTCATTGACTGAACTAACACTAACACACTAGCAATCAAACTAAATTAATAAATCAAGTTTGGACTAAGTACATAGTATGTTTTGCTCAACCATTATATTTTAGCGTAGTAGCAATTATTTCACATAATAATTCCTGATGTTCTGAAAGGCGTATGTAATTATAAATATCTAAAGTGAATGGCAAAAAACTTTCAATAAATTAAATTGCTTTGCTACTCGAACTAGTTAAATAGCACTTCACGGGAAAGAAGACTAAATGGAACAATGAACGTCTAGATCCAAATTCATGTAGCTATTAGTTAATGTACTGTTTTTTCGACAAGAAATAATCTCGATGTGCTGGCAATTTCCATTTCGAACTTTTAAATCAAAAAGTGATAATGAATAAAATCAATAATGAAGGTATATGTTATGTTGAACGATTTTGGACATTCCTACTAACACTTTTAAAGTTGTTTATTTGACATTTAGCTCTATCTCTTGGAAAACTCCCGACTACGTTAACCGATTTTGGCAAACTTGGTTTTGTTTTAAAGCTTAATACCTACTTACGTTTCTATTTATGCCTGTACCACCATATGGCGTTATTTGATATTTTTAAGAAATTTACTCAATTTTCTATAAAAACTTAAACTTTTGTTATCAATATTTGTTTCCGGAAGTTTAATTTTTTTCCTATTTTTTCGGTTATTTATAACGCTAAAATAAAAATACATATTTACCTAACAAATTAAAAACAGGTTTCACGACTGATGTTCTAAAAATTATTTGGAAGAATTTTTAAACAGAGAACTGAGGAAATCATTAGTTCAAACAATAATTCATCTGTTTTACAGCTAAAAGTGCAGAGTATTTAGTTAAGAGGATACACGAACTTGAACTGTGTCAATTAACTGACTCCTTTTAATGAATATCAAATTGCAAACTAAATTTACAACACTTACGATTAGCGTGGGAACGTTTCCAGGGAAAATTACTTTCAGCACTAAAATGAATTATACTGGAACCAACAGTAGTCAAGTGACAAGATAATGACTATTTCAAATTATATTTAGATTTTTGTAGGATTCTTTCTAGAGAACCTCAAAAAGTCTGAAGTTTTTTTTAAATAATCAGATATACTTATTAGAATATGTGTTTTTGTTTTATATTACATTTCAGGAAAATTTATATTTTTACTGAAAATTATGATATATAAAGAATGGTAAAGGCGTCAATGTTATTATATTCTCTATCCTTTGGTCTACAATCTTTGTCAGTGAAAAATTGTCTCTTTATCTCTGTTATTTTTCGAGATACGAAAAAAGATGTAAGAATAACATTTGTAGGAACTTTTAAACGCAAAAACACTGAAAGTCACATTTCCGAAAGGTAGGCCCAAGTTTTGTTTTTTAAATGGAACAGCCTGTATATTTTTACGCCATTGGAAAGACCGCTCAGTTGACGATTTTTCCAATGGCGTAAAAATATACAGGGTGTTCCATTTAAGAAAATAAAAAGAAATGCAATTTTCAATTGTTTTTGTCATATATGCTTTAAAAAATAGTTAAGGTTCGTACAACTTTCATTCAACACTTCTTCTTCACTTTTTCTATGTTTACTGTATATAGCTCAGGTTGTTAATAGCGAAGCATATTCAAGTTTAGGTCTGACTAAACTATTATATGTATACTGATCTAATTGAAGTAATGTTCCAAAAATTGTTTGATTATCTTATTACAAAACCTAACACTTTATAGGCTGAACCAGTTATATTCGCAATGTGCAATTTGTATGAAAGTTTGGAATCAATAGTTACATCTAAATCCTTGACATAACCTTTTCTGCTTAACTTTATATTGTTCGTTTTATAAGGATAAGATATTATTTGTTTATTGCGAGTAAAAGTTTTATTATAGCATTTCTGAATATTAAAGTCAAGTTTGTTGACATAACTTCATTCAAATGCCGCATTAATATAACTTTGGAGAGATATAATCATCGGAACATTCGTTACTCTTGTAAAATTTCAGGTAATCTGCAAACATCAAACAATTTTAGTTTTGTGTTACATTCGTTAAGTCATTTATAAAAAATAAGAATAGGAGCGGCCCCAAGTTAGATCCTTGAGGAATACCTGAGTTTGATCTATACGCATCAGAAAAAGAACCACAGTACTTCACAATAAACTTAATGCGTCATGGCCAACCTCATCAAAGGCCTTGCTAAGTCAATGTTTATCGCATCCACTTATACTCTCCGCTCAAAGGCCTCCAAAATGTTAGGGGTAAAAGTTAGTAAACTTCGAACGTTTTGAAATAAATCCATGCTGTCTTGGACTAACGATACTACTAAAATGATTCCATAGCAAAAAATACAGTGTCAACAACTTTAGCAGGATCAGGAAGGACTGCAATAGGTCTATAATTTTCTATATTTGATTTATCTCCCGATTTAAAATATTTAAATATGTATTGGACTGATTATTGAAGTTTTCCACACTTTAGGAAATTTGTTTGTTTTAAAATTATATATAAATAAAAGAGGCTTTTTGAGATATTAGGAACAACCCTTTAAAACAGATAAAAAATATTTAGCAAAAGAATCAGAAATATCCTCGACTGATATATTATCTCCATTATAAAAAATTGGCTTATGAGGCTGCTTTCAATTTTTTTTCCTCTACGAACGCAACATCCTGCATTTAGCAATTTCCAGGAACCGACTCTGGTTTTGACCTCACGAATCCGCTTTCTGCTACTCTCGAATCACTTACCGGTCCCCACGTGGTAGACCCCAGCCAGCACGATGACGACGAGGGCCACCAGTTTGGCCGCCGTGAATATGCTCTGAATCCTCATGGCCCATCGCACGCTCAGGCAATTTATCGCAGTGAGTAGACCTGAAACAATGAGACAATAGACTGTCGCTTAACTTTCGATCCCTCGGGGAACCGGCTCGTTAGCCAGCAATTCATCGAGGCTTTTCCTCCGGATCCCTTATCTCTTGTACAAATTTGGTTAGGCATGAAACTGGATGTCGGACACACTCACCGAGTAACTAGTAACTTAATGAGCTTACGACGTGGGCGTGCGGAAAATTTTCGCTATAGGGGCATAGAAATCATAAAATATACAGGGTATCCGGGAAAATATTTAAAATCTTTCGGGGGCAGATAGAACATAAAAAAATAAAATGAAAGGAAAGTTCCTATAATTTTTTTCCTGTAGGCCCTCTCTACGGAGATATGTGTCCCTGAAGGACGCCGCTGGAAATCGGTTTTTCTTGAATAACTTTTAAAGTACTCAATATAATTTAAAAAAAAATTATGTGATGGACACTAGTAAGGACCTCTTAAAATAGTGTACTTGAAACGTATTTTGCTTTTTGAGTTTACCAGGGGCGGGTTAAGCTTTACAATTTAATGTCTAAATTTTTAACACCCAGACTTTAAATTAATAAATCTAGGTAGCTTCAATCTTAGACTGAAAAAGGTACTCTTGTTTATTGTCGATAAAATGAACCGTATCACAAAACATTAAATGATGAAATAATCAGTGCAAAATTATACAACATAATAATTGAAAAAAGATATACAATGAATTGTTTGTTACGTTGAACCTGTGGTTGAACATTTCCAGTTTTATTTTAAATATTGCGAAGATATAATCCTCCTTTAATTTTTAACGCGTTCGCTCAACTTCTAAAAGTGAAACTAGTGTACTTACATAGACAGACGGCCGCCAGAAGCCTGACAGCATTCTCGGGAGGTCCACACTCGTCGAAAAACGGCTTGGCAGCGTACTCAGCGAAAGTTATAGCCACGATGGCCTGGGTGGTAGGTCTTATGATCAGCAAAGAGATCCAAAGAAGAAGAAAAGCCGCCAACGGTCCAAACGCCACGTAGATGTAAGCGTAGTCGCCTCCGGACCTGGTTACTGAAGTTCCTAGTTCAGCGTAGCAGAGCGCTCCTAGAGTGGAGAAGAGGCCAGAAAGACACCAGATGATGATGGAGACGCACACGGATTTTGTGCTCACGTAAACGCCAGCAGGGGCGACGAAGATGCCGCTTCCTATGATCGTGCCTGCAACAAAGGTTTTTCTTAAACGTTTTGAACCAATATTAAAATATTTATAAGGATAATTCATTCATTTGGTCCGGTAGACCGTATATCAGCTATATTCATGGAGAGGATGGGCACCCTCTCTGCGGGTATGGTAGGGTGGAAGAATGTTGGTTTGGGTCAATGTGAGAGATTGATACCGGTCGACATTTGACTACCCCCCTAATTAATGAGGTTTTCCAGGTTTCAAAAATCAACCAAAATCAAAAATTTCACTTCACATATTTTAATATTAATTCAGACGACAAATCAAATAATATAGTCATCTGCTGTGCCAAATCCCGACACTATTTTGATTGATTTCTGTTTATGTCAATCACAGATATTGGTTATTATATGATTCAATATTATGAGTAACAATATGATTATGATGGATGGTCAACCTAGAAAATTTGAAGTCTAATTTAATACAAATCATCAATTTGTAAGTGCTGAAATGAGAGGTACAAAAATGCAACGGTAAGTTCTGAAACGAAATTGTTAATAGCAGTTTTCAAATAATGTAGATAGTTACTTAAGAAACTAAAAAATGCGTATTTTTATGTTACAAAATTAATAGGTAATAAAAAGGAATGTTTTAGTTTCTAAAAAAATAATTTTATGTAGTTACCTGCAACAAAACAAAATATTTATTTACATATACCTATTAGTCAGCAATTTTAAAATTTAGTTAATTTAAAGTTTAATTTCTAATTATACAGGGAGTGTTTTAGTGTCTCTAATAACACCTAATATTTGGATTTTCCATAACTGAAATTTTTAACGATGCCGACGATTCTCTTACGCTTCGTGTTCTAAATACAAATAAATGGTAGCAAACACAACCCAGCATGCTATAGGAGACAGTGACATCACACAATGGTTTACCATATTCTCAAATTTAAAGGCATCAGAAAATTAAATTTTTTTACATCGCACTAAAATTAAAAAATCGTTCAGAAAATGTAATAAAAATATGCTAAATAACCCCCATTAGATAGACCCTTCTGTTCCTATATATCCAATGCTATTATAAAATCAAGCAAACAACAGACATTTCCAAAGTTGATTGTCTCTTTCTAACTGTCTCAACGCAAGAGTTGATTTCTTTTCTATTGTAGGCAAGAACATTTAAACGAACGAATCTTGTTATTGTAGTTATACAGAGTAGTTATAACAGGTCTCGTTCAGATTTTTAAAATACGTTTTCAGAAAAATGTTTCGCCTTGGGCAATTTCATTAATGTAGCTATCTATTCGCACTGCTTTTGTCAGACAGACGAAATCATTGATTAGTTAATTCATTTATCAGCCACACTACTGAAAGTATAATTAATAAACTCTTACATTATCAGAACTATCCACCATCTAGTAATAACAAAGGATAAACAACAATTAAAAATTGCTAATGAATTCTAATTTAATTTTAATTATTCTGTCAATTGTATATGCAATATGTTTAATACAAGCACAATGCACAAAATCATTACATTAGAATTAAAATATGACTCATCAGATTAGATCTGAATACTACTGTAATAAGTGTTGTGGTACATTTTTCGTAGACTTGCCATTTGTCGTTAGTTTCGGTCCACAAGTCCTCCCCATATGACTTTAGTTACTCATATTATGGTCCTCCCCTACATTTTCCCCTCGAATGAAATATAAAGATTTACAGTCATGTGTCGGATATGCCATATTAGGTATAATGAGACTGCCAAATACGGCCAAGGAACAAGTTTTTTTAATGAAGCGTTTATTGCAGAATCGAAACACAACTACTTGCTTCTTGCAAACCATTTTTATCTTTTTATCGTCGACATACGAATTCTAGTACTCGCTGCAACATTATTATTGGTTCTAAAGTAGATAACAATATTATGCATTGTTAAAATTGTAGATAACACTTAATTATAAAATATATAAGTACGTTAACAGATTTTTACGTTATTTACTACATCGCCTTAAAAAATTTTATTGTAAATTTGAATATAACATTTGTTTACCTTTACTTTTGTGGTAATCATTACATTATAGTCTAATCATTGTTAAACGCATTTCTATTCCATTTATTTGATTATCAAAAGAAAGTAAAAATTGTTGCAAAGGGCTGGTTGCTTGTTTAGCAAAGTGCATAGATTTTTTAGAATATTATTCTCATCGAAAGCATTATATATAATTCAAAAAGAACAAAAGTAAAAGAATTATGTACAGAAAATTAAATGTTAGGCAAAGCAAATTAAACTACAGTCAAATTATGCGAGGAAAAGCCCTACTATGAGTCCCTGTGGAACACCTGCTGGAACATCATGCTTTCCAGCTGCATAACCTCAAAAAATATATTCCCTTTCCCTTCCCAATTACAAGAACTAAATAAATCAAACTGGGAATCGAGTTATGGGTTTTAATACAACTGCCCCTTACCTATTATAAGTGCAACCCCATTCATCAAAGTGATCTTGCGTTGCAATTTAACGGTGTCGTCGCCTTCGGAACTTGCGGCTTCCCCATTGCCGGCCTTTTTCGACGACCCCATCACCAGATCGTACCGTCACTGTTCGCGTCCGAATTTTGAGACGACTTCAGACCGATCTGAGATTTTCTTCGCGCATTTCAGGGCTGATTTCGGCTTTTACAGTTATTGCAACATGCCGCACGTGTAGTGCGAATTGTAGCGTGGCCTGAACTCCTCGCGTGTACGTCGACTTCGACGAGGTATATACTTGGCGCGCTGAGAGGACGCATGCTCTATAGGGGCAGCCTCGCTACCGGTTGTTATCGATACGTGAAGCATGGGCGGGGTACGGGAGTGGAAAAAGGTGGAAAAAAAACGAGACTGTTTCTCTAGTCGATATTTTGAAAAATTGGGCGGTGTTGCCGCGTCTCTCAATTCAGACTGTAATCTAGGGAGGCAGATATGGTCTAAATGCAGATGTTTTTTTTATATATAAAACTGTTTACAGGCCTTTTAGGCCCAGAGCCGCGTTATTCTCCTCCACTCCATTCTGTTCTTTGTCTTTCTTTTCCAATCTGTTACGTGTTTCTCCCTTAGATCTATTGTCACTGTCTCTCTCCATCGCTTCCTCGGTCTCCATCTTTTTTTCTTGTAGTTAGGTTTATTCCCTACAATTGTTTTGACTGTCTTTTCATCTTCCATACGTTCTAGATGTCCTAGCCACTCCACTCTTCTGGCTTTCACAACTTTGTCTATTTTTGGTGCCTAGTACATTGCATATATTTCCTCATTATTTCTCCATAAGATGTTTTTTGTACGTCTCTATGAGAGTGCAACAGACAGTCTAATATAGTTTGCTATATTTTACGGTTGTTTCGTGGTTCCTTTTCCGTTATATTATATTTAAAATTTCAGCGCACTGTAATGAAAATTTTATTGTCGTTTGTGATTCCTTTTGCTTAAGTTTCAGATGTATGGACCTGTAACTGTGTAATATGAAGTGGTAATACCCAGGGCCTCAAGTACGACCGAACAACAGAAAAATGTGAGGAATATGCTAATGATATTATTATTATTCAACATTCCGGATATTCCGATTTAGTTGCCCCGAAATTTATTAATATTTCATAATAAAGTTACTCATTGTATTTTTTGGATATGTAAATTAACGTTGAAGTACAAATAAATAAAATATTACAACGACATTGGATGGATAATAAGGAAAATGAATGTATATCGTCAAAGATACACAAAGCTTTCAGATTTTTTGAACTATAAATATATTCGCAAATTCCAATGTAAAATGTTACCTACGTATAAAAAAATAAAATATAAAACGTACGAAAATATTGACATGTCTGCTATGCACTACCCCTAAATACCCTTCCTGCGCCGCCTATGCGAAAGTGAAATAGACAAATAGCAACAGCAATTAAGGAGAAACTTTACAAATTATAACATTTTTGTTATTATCACATCCTTTTCAACATAAACACTTATACCAGCACATGCGAATATAAAACATTTCTTTTCAGTAGCTCCAAAATAATAGAATTACTGAATATTATTATTACACTTTAAGGTATTGTATTGCATCATGTTTTGTTTGCATGTTGCTTGGTAATTCATTAATGAAAACAATGCTTATTCAAGTTATTCTTTCAAACAAATGTATTATCGTAGCAACCATGTCAATATTACATACATACAATACAAATGCAAACAACGTGGATAAAAATCACATAATACATATATTTGTGAAATCTATGCTAATTTGGAGATAACGAAAGTGAAGGAAATTTCAACATTTTTAAGTAAACTTTATTTATGATTTAGCTATCAAATATTTAATGCAAATTTTAAGAACAAAATGGTTTTGATCAAAGATAATGTGTACCACAAGGGTCTGCTTTGAGACTAATAGCTAAAACACTACGTAAATAATATAATTAAGATATATTTTTTGTATAATTGTAACATTCAGAAAAAATAAATTTTTAAAAATATTACATGTTTATTAACAAAGAATACGGACACATTGAAAATATACAGGGTGTTCGGAATATGGATATCTTTATTTTGCTATGTGATAAACTGTAACAAACAAAACGTATAACTGTAATAGAATTATGACAGCAAACAGGTCTTAAATATGTGGCAACGTTCCTCACATACAATGTCAGGTGTTTGTACATAATAATTACAAATACACCTAAACTACTGGGGATGGTTTTCTTAGAGCTCTTTTCACACACAGAATAAAACGTGAAATAGTTACGTTACAACGTCGTGTACCCAGAGAGTTTTAATACATTGCAATATTGTCGTACTATTTGCCATATAATGACGTTCTGGGTTGTTATACCGTGACCTCGGTATCTGGTTGCTGCCAGCAACAGAATTAAAGTGCACATCTCTAGTTTTAGCTGAAATTCTTTGACCTGCCCTGGTTGTTCTCGGGCTAAGCTCGGTGGGGACAGACCTGTTATCAGTATCTCTAGGCCCGCCTATATATTGATTTCGATTCTTGTTGGTATTACGGCTGCTACGGAACCCATCCTCGGATAATGGTGGTCTTCCAAGACGACCCGTAGCCGCACTGTAACTGATCGCATCCCATGCTTCCAAACGTTTCGCCGCTTTTCACTGTCGTCATCTTCACTGGTGAATCTGCAAAAGCTTTTGCAAACAGTTTTGTATTTTATTGCAGTTGCATTTTTTTTAATGTATTTGTGTTTTGTGCCTTTCGGTCAGATATGCAAGCCCTCTTAGTATCGGCACTTCCCTGTATACAGGGTGTTTACTATAGAATGAACCATAGTTAAAACTAGCTTCTTTTGAGAAAAATAATGTGATTTAAATCAACTTATCTATCATTTGCTTCCTTTATTTTTTTACGATAATTCTCAGAACACCCTGTATGTACATTTAACTCAAAAATCAATTAGATATTGGTTTTTATCTAAAAAAACCTTGTTTTCCAAAATGTCAGTACAATTACCTAACAAATAAGAGAATTATCGTAAAAAAAAATAAACAAAAAGGTACTTTCTCATTAACTTTTTAAAGAAGCAAATCTGTACTAAGGTAAGTAGACTCAAATCACCTTATGGCTAGCATAAACCTAATCCCATTCTTAAAGTATACACCCTACTTAAGTTTTTTTGTGGATTTTTGCTTTGCATTTTGATTCATTTGTTGAAGTTTTAGTTTTTCTAATCATTTTCCTGTCTATATAGTTCCGACAAAATATGTTGTATAAAGAGAACAAAGCAGGATAGCAATCACAATCATCTTCCAAATGTTCAAGTGACATTTATGAGACATAGACTTATGTATTAGCACTAGCAGTTACATCATAATATTATAAATGGTTTGAGATGCACTTTATGAACATACTCATGCATTTTTTACTTCCTTTTTGAAACGGTGTGCCAAATTTTATTATTTATGCCATTTGCAACGTAAAATATCAACAACATGCGCGTTTACTCTGTTTCTTTCCTAACACAGTTTTTAAAATATATCAAACAAATATATACAAATTGCATGTTAATTTAATTATTATTAAGTGTAATATAAAAAATTCGCATGTTTCTCCTTAACCATTTCGCCAGCTTCGATGAGTCGCCGATGTCCGCAGACGCATCATGTATCTTACACTGAAATAAAATAGAGAACAAATTATAAAAACACGACGCGGGAGACTGAAAGATCTGAAAATAAAACAGCATTTAGATGTCCCCAGATTGTGTAAGTTCAGTTTCCCTCAATCTATTACAGTGTTTACGTACAGAAACCATATCAATTAAGGAATATCGTCCGAAACCACCAACCACGACGTCCAGGTAAGTGTTGCATCCCTTCTGTTCTGATTATTTGTGCAGAAATTAAAGAAAAAAGTGCAAACACCAGATACAAAGAGTGAACTCATGTTTTCGTGAATCACGAGAAAATCCGTACGCTTGTTTTAAATAAACCTACCGGTCGGGGGGGCTGCAAGAAGTCTTTTCGCGTTACTACTGTTTATTCGTCTTGATTGTTATCGAAACATGGGAGCAAAAGGCAGGAGGGTCGGGGCATTTTGAGAAAACGACGCTTACAAGCGATGTTAACACGACAGCCACCATCTTGTTTTTGACTGTTATCCAACGCAAAATCTATTTTTATACAAACTTTTGTAAAGGTATAAAGTGACATTTGTGTATTTTTAATCAGAAAAAATGGACACAAGAACGGGAGACGGCACTCGCGAGAGATCCAGACGGCCTGTCAGAAATAAGCGATACAGCAGGTTAGGAGTTTGGAAAACCATGTTTTTGCTGCAACACCTCCTAATAATACTAATTGTGTGGATTGCTAAGTGAAACTAACAGTTATATTAGGTAATACACTGGTGTGTGGAGGTTTGGGATTTGTAAGAATGTTTATTTTTGTGTCAAAAGTTTTCGAACAATTCTGTTTCAAAACTCGGTTGGAAGTTTTTGGCAGAACGCTCTGAATTTCAAACTTGGAAAAGGTTCAATTGTATAAAATTTGGTATTTGTCGCGGCATTGATTTTTAAACCATTTATTTTTTCAGTTCTGAATCCCATTAACACGTCCGAAAAAGAAATGCTTATAAAATTTTACAAAACTGATATACACGGTGTTTTAAATAGACATGGCAATATTACTAGGACTGATAGAACGTTGAAAAATAAGTGGCGTTTGCTTTGAACCTATGTCCTAGAGCCACTCATTTTTAAAATAGATAATTTTAAAAAATCAAATTTTGGATGTAATTTTTTTAAAGACCAACGGATGTTATTAAAATTTGACACAGGTATTGTTTTGATCCTATCTATGGTTTTGATTCACACACATTCCGTGTTATTAGTTTTTTGGTACAAATTATAGAGGACGCTAGTACAAGTATTTCGGCTGAAATCCTATTCTTTAACTTTTTTTTAGTTAGATTCTCCAATACATTATGTAAAATTTAAATTTGCACAATAAAGTTGCTCTTAGTAAATTTGTTAAAAATGTACCGTTTTCGAGGAATGTGCTAAAGTCAACTAGGTGATTCGTGTAATAGTACATCCCAGATAGCATTATATATTCACAGAATATTACAGGAATAATCGTTTTTGGATATTGGAATACTCCTAGAAGATGCTGTCAATATATATATCCCAAATTAGAATATTATTAGAAAGTTCAAGTGGGACACTTTTCGATAATCTGGGAATAATCGAATTAAATATGTATAGAATAATCGTAAATATTCCTGGAATAGTTACAGGATATCAATAGCATAAAAATCTAGATATTCCTGGATTAATCTAACTGTATTATTTTTATGTTATTCAGGTACAGTTCAGAAATATTCTTAGAACATCTACAGCTTTTTAACAGGGTGTATACAGGATGTTTTAAATTAGACAAAAGTTCCGCCTTTTCATGGCTCAACCTAAACAGATCCAAGATATATGTTGTCATTGTTGAAATATTTATGAAAAATTGAAAACAGCGATTTTAGAAAATGCCACTTAGTGTCATTATTTCGCAACAGAAAGAACTAATATTTGGTACAGAGGGATAAGAATATATTTCGTTGGAAGAAAATTCCGACGAACACTGGATTTGGTTCTGCAACATTCAATTGCTTTTTCCTTTTGGGTGTCATATTGGATCTTGGTAGTAACAGATAGAGAGAGAGAAAAATTACAAACAATTTAATATTTAACAGTACTATTTTATTTAAAAATAACCCAGACAATTTAAAAATTAATTGATGAATATTGTATAACAAATTAGTGGCTGTAGAAATTTTCTATCGACGAAATTGGATTTCTCGTATATTCTTATGCCCTTAACTCTTTCTGTTGTGGAATGGTGGCACTAGATGACATTTTCTGAAATTGCTAGTTTTCAGTTTTTCACAACATTTTAGCAATAGCAGCAGATATCTTGGATATGTTTGTTTTATCTTACTGGTTGTGAAAAAGTGCAACTTTTTCTAATTTGAGCCATCCTATATGTTTTATGGTTTTCTAGATGCCAATGGTAAGGCAAAATCGGACCAATCTGTATACAAAAGCTCCAGATTTGAGTTCATAAAACCCAGGTCATCTGCTTATACTTACCTTAGATTACTATATCTCCTGAAAAAGTTACCACTAATTACTTTAAAATGTTATTATGATATATATTAGTATAAATCTGAGCGAGAAACTATTTTTATAAATATGTTCTGACACATCATAGAAAAGTAATACTTGTAACACGTAGTGACTAGACGTTTGTCTAAACGCAATAGATGAACCCTAGCTTAAGATTCTGCAAATTAATTATGACATTCTGTAATTGTATATCATCAGAATGTAAATATGATTGCCAACATACAGTAAAAATGCTCAAAATATATACATATAGATATATATTTATTCTTTAACGTTTACCATCTTTACAAAATATTCTAGATTATTGTAAATCTTCAGCTGATATCTGAAATATTAAAGAAAAATAACATTAACCTACAAATTATTAAACTTTATTTTATTTTTTGTATTTTCTGGAAACACTTACCAATAGTATTTTTTCCAATACAATAAAATATCTTAATTTTGCTGGAAAAAATACACTTAATTTATCCACTAATAAGATCTGTAAATTTAAAACACCAGTCACCTCATTTTTACAAGACCTACCATGTGCTGCGATTTGTCCTTGAAATTTAGGCATGTTTAATTATTTAAATATAAACAGAATTAGAAAACTGATTTTTGAAACAAGTATATGCAGGTACAAGAATGTTAAAAATTTTTATACTTTACATTTTTAAGTTATAGACAACATATTGATGAATATTTCCACTATATAAATAAAAACAAACTTCTTCAGCACAATAATTGACATTTGACACAATTTCAGCCAGCTCGCTTGCAATTTGCTAGTTATGCCCCACGTGACGTGACGTTTTGAGGCGCATTATTCAATTCTGTCGAAACGAGGCAGTTTTCCATTGTTTAAAATTTTACTCTGTCAAGTAATAAGCCAAATAAAATAATTATTGTATACCTACTGCGTTATTGACAGAATTTGAGATAAAAGTAATAATATGAAAACGAATGTTAAATATAAGACGGTAGTTTCAATTGTTTTAGCGTTACACATAATCTCATCGTCAACTATAGGTATATAGTTCAATAAAAGAAGGTATATGTTTGTTGTTTAATCCAGGAGATTTATTTACAGAATATTCTTAGAATACTGAATAACGAATAATCATTTCGAATATTCCCTGTATATCGTATAAGAATATTTGTGAAATATTATAATATGAATATTTGAAGAATATTTGTATGGGAGATATTTATTCTAAAAATATTAAAGGATTATTCAGATTATATATATGCAATTAAGGAAATTTACAGATCATTCCCTGAATATCCGGTGCTATCTGGGATAATCAAGTGTGTTGTCAAACTCCGAACTTTTCCTTTTATATGTCATATTCTGTATAACAAAAATTACGGTAAATTGTTTATTTTCTGATTTGAATAGTAATTTGTTCCTTGTGGATATTTTAGTCACTTTAAAATTTTATTCTGTTCCATTTATTACGCAATTATTAAAACCTTAGAAAAACTACGCCACTGAATTTTTAGAAAAATTAATAATTAATATCAAATTTTTTTAAAAAAAAGTTATATTGTTTATTAGTGCAGTATATCTGAATTATTTAATTTTTGTTCCAAGTTTTTAAAATAAACTTAGTAAAACATCGCAAAAATACCTAACAGTAACACTACAAATTATATACCTATATCTTAATTATCAAAAATAAAAATATATGTTTACTAGTGTTGAAAATGTCCACCATTGACTATTGTATGTATATTTTCAACATTTTTCTCCTAGAATGCGCTGGTAAATTATTGAAGGCTGGTTTCGGTACACTCTGTACATTTTACGTAACTGATATACTACATATAACTATGGATAAATGTAAACACTATTTCCAAAAGAACACAAAGGAAACGCGGCAATTTTCCTACATATTTTTTTCGTATCCGAATAATAATATACCTTCCCCTCTCCCGTATAGTTACGAAGAGGAGAAATTCGCTGTGATTGTTAAGGTTAAATATCCGCAAAATAAATATGAACAGTCATTAAAACAAAACACGCAATGGGTATTTTGATCATTTCTACGCAGTTTTTTGTAATTGGCAAAAAAATATATATTTTTAATTTTTCTGTAATCTTTTTGAATTGTACTTAATACAAAAATTATGTTTTGTATACGTTCCCAAAAATAGCTATTTTACGGACTCATTTGAGTCCCCAAGATGAGTCTTTTTCCGATTCAATTCCAAAAAGTTACCATGATGCATTTTATACAAAATCAACGTCAACCAGTATTTAGTATTTACATTAGAGAATTGAGTTACTATGGTGGCGTGGTAATTAAAATCTGAAACTATTTTCGAGAAATATTTGCCCTGATCACATCTAAATGATCCTCAAAAGTTGTCATAGCATCTTATTGGAATTGAGTCCGAAAAAGATTCATTTTAGGGACTCAAATGACTCCGTAAAATAGCTATATTTGGGACCATTCAAAAAATAACTATTTCAGGATTCACATTAATATTTATATTAAATCTTCTATTCTCTATTCTATTTTCTATTTACCAAATTTTGATCCGATAAATAGCTCAAGAAATTGCCAAAACTATATTTGTGACACTTTTTTTACACATTCCTATAACTTCAACAACCTATTGATCACATTCAATATTTGACATTTTTATTAAATAAATATTAAGTCACTAAAGTTGCCAAATATGTCCAATAAAACAGAAACCAAATGTTTCCAATTTCTTGATCAATTTATTGAACCAAGACTGTTTTCTGTATTCCATTTGGGTTCTATCGCAATAGATCTAATAATAAAATTATGAATAGGAGAACATATGGAGAAGACAAAAGGCCACCTAAAAGACTATTTACCCCTGAAATCAAAAGGTTCTTAAAAGACTGGTTGGTAAGGAGAAGAGAAAATCCGTATCCCAATCGGGACGAAAAAAAAATGCTAGCTGTGCAGACAGGACTGACATACATACAGGTAAGTCGATAGAAATATAAAGGTAGACGGTTATTTCCATTTAAAAAAATCCGTCATTTTCCTTCCGGTTGTCCTAGGTGTGCAACTGGTTCGCCAACTGGCGCAGGAAACTCAAAAATGCGGGCAAAGAGCCCCAACAGAAGACCTGGGGGGACCTTATAAAAACCTACAACAACCAAGTGCAAGGCAACGTTGAACACTTCAGCATATGCTCAGACGACAGTATTTGGGAAGAACCAGAAACCAATTCCATCTTTGACGACGAAGTGAACGATCGTATTTCCATAGAAAGAAAAAAATCCACCAACACCTCAGCTGACCACAGCTACACCTACCCAGACAAAAAGTGCTTCAACAACAACAACTCGGACATCCAGAACCAGTGCTACTTTGTCAGTTCTACTACGGAGACGGATCCGGAAGCAAATCCTTTCTCCCAGACGGCCAACAAGTACAAGAACCACATTATGGAGAAGTACCTGAGAGACTGTCAGAAGCCCGAGTACCGCGTGGAAAACGAAAAGGGCGAAGAAAACAAGCCTTCTATGATCTCAAAGTGGTTGGAAAGCGCGGCCAACTTCAAGCCTAGTGAGAACAATTATATAGATTGGACTTTTTCGAGATCAACCAAGAAGAAAAACAAGAAAACCGTGGAAAACCCTGTTAACAGTCTGCTTCTCATACACGGCAGAGAGGAACTAGATGCAGCGGAAGCGCTTACTACTCTTGCGAATTCTCGGAATTATAAGCAATTATAAAACCTTCAATATACAGGGTGTAACAAAAAAGCAGGTAATCCCGTCAACTGCGTATTTTGGCGGCAAAATATGTCGATTTAATCCTACTTACCTATATACAAAAATGCTTCCCTTAAAAGACACAGGAATTAAATGTTTTTTTATTTAAATTCGTTTATTAAGGAAAAAACAGAGATTTAAGAAACAGATTAGTTATGAAACATATTTATACTAATTGCTGCACATACTCTACCAACAAGTTTAAATGCGACTTTCCTAAACTTTCTGTAAACTCATTTTTTTTTTCACTTTGCTCGACAATTTGCCACTTACATTTTGTCAAAATATGTGTACTTGTATAATGTCAACTTTAACACCTTGTCTTTTCTAAGGAATCTATTTTTGTATATGTATAAGTAAATATAAGGTTAAATTGTCATAATTTGTCGCCAAAAATATGCAGTTAACGGGATGACCTGCTTTTTTATTACGCCTTGTATAGAGGCATATTAGGAAAATGACAAATGTAGATATTAAAAATAAAACGACTTTTTTAAATTAAAGACTCACTCTTACAACACTCTGTATATAATTGGAGGCAATTAGATACCTATTTATTTACTGAATAACATAATTAAACTAATTCAAAAATGCTACGGTTTCCTACATTTACAGGGTTGATAAAAAATATGTAAATTTTAAAAACATTGCTTTTAGCATATCCCTATACAAATTCGGTCAAGAATAGTTTATTATTACAGTGCTAACACATCAAAGTAAAATGAATAGTGTTCTAAGCCATTTACCTTCTCTATTATTTATATTCCAAATAATGTTGATAATAATTTAATAAAAATTAAGAGTTAAATCCATCTCATTTGTTCTCTTCGTTAATTCATAAATTATAGCAATAATTCTAAACAAAATTACACACCACAGATTACACAGATCTTCAAAATGCATTTTTTTAAAGTTGGTAAAATTTCGTGTTTGTACATACAATAACTATATAGGTAACAATTTGTTGCCTAGATGGCGCTGGAATAGATTTTCAGTTCAACTGTGTATCGCTTACAATAATTTTTAATTGTGAATTATTACAAGAAAAATTGAACAGTATTTGGGAAGAGTAGTGATTTAGTGCTTTGTTATATTGTGTAATAAACAAATTTTTGTGTATAAACAGTAGACTACTGCTTTAAACAAGTGTCGATCGCAAGATTGAGTCAAGTCAAAATCTTCCCTTTTGACAACTAGCCACCCGATATTTTTAAGGCAAATGTACGTATTGAATTTAGTTCATAAGATAATAAGGTTATTTATTACCATTTAGGCTATATAGTTATATTATGTTACTAGTTACTATTATGTTAAGTGTTCATAAAAACCTATAGAATTGCATTCAGAGCTGGCATGACAGGCGTTTGTATTCTGTATGCAAATTGCAAACTAGTGAAAACACGCCATTTTGCAAAACTATATTATGGTACGGTACCTACTTACCTACCAATTAAAGCTTTGTTAACTAATTCTACAATTCAAATAATTAATAACATATCATTAATATCATATCTTTTAGTAAGTTATAAGCTCCTGTTGCGCACAACTTGAACCATCGTCGGCTAAATCGCAGCAGTCGTGCTTTATTATCAAGGCGACGCGATTTAGGAGACGATACTTGAACACAATACATTTAACTTCATCACAGCTGAGATTGCACAAAAATATGGTATATAATAAGCTACTTTTATCAACCCTGTATAATGTAAATGTAACTGAAGTCACCAGTACTTTTAAATCCACTAAGATTAAGATGACATAATTTCTTATGAGCCGAGAAAAACATGCACATTTTTTTCTATATATAAATCACCAAAAATAAATTACTGCTCATGTATGACTAAAAATATTTGTTTAAGTGGTGGAAGCAATTCATTAAAGAAATAAAGGTATTTAGTGTTGATGTCAGATCAAACCATCCATGCAACATATAATCCATTCACAAAACATTGGGTACCTATAGAATTTTTTTCTTTTTGTTACAATTTTAAGAATGTTGAAGTGGGATGTTTATTATTACAAATGAAAGCATTTTCCTTTTCTATATGCCTCTATGTAGTAACTGACAGCTTTAGTTTAGGTAATTAATTTTTTTTAGAGAAGTTAGATATTGTTTTAGAAATTAATATGATAGCTTTTTAAGATAATTATTTATTTAATATTTTAAAATTTGCTCATTTTTTAAATGCTCAAAAAAATTCCAAAAATATCTTGTTCGAAAAGCTATTACGAACGAGATAAAAAATAAATAAATCGCTTCTTATAAAAAGGCAATATTCATATACAAAAAATACGAATGCCTTGCAAAATATAGAGGTGATTTTAATATTTCCAAAATCAAAAGGATACTGTGATTTTTACTAACATTATTTTTTCAGAATGTTATTTGATATTGTTTGATATGCTAACATTGATAATTTTTTTTGTTATGTTTTCTGTAAGTTATAATCTGACTTTTTGTTAATGTCCGTTTTCTTAAATAATAAAATAATCATTCAATGATCAGTAGTTGAAACTTTATTCTCCAAGTATTTATCACATTTTGTAAAACCTTTCAAATTGTAGACATTTTTTTTATTAACAGTCATCGATTCTTTTATAAATGTATCACAGTTAAAATGCCACTTCTATTTTCACGTTTCTTCAGATATTTCTTCCTCTAAATGCTGTCCCCATAGTTTTACCGTGCCTACGCAAGACGTTAATAAAATATCCTTTTTCGGGTGAACACTGAGCGAATTTAACACTTTTCCAGGTGTATGTAACATTTTAATGACCTTTTCTGGACTAACCAAGTCCCAACACCATAGATCTCCTGTGACCGAACCAGACAATACAAAATTGTCGTTAGTTATTATGGCACTCTCTATATTGACGTCATCGGTTTTGTGCCCTGTATATCTGGAAATAACAATGTATTACTTTTTGCCCTAAAAGAAAATTACTTCACATACTCTCCTAACAGCTCTCCTGATGTTTTATCAAACAACCTAACTGTATTATCCGCAGAACTAACCAATATACATTGCCCGTCATGTGAAAAACTTACACAAGTTATCGCAGCTAAAAAATAAATAAGTGTAGTTACATATTACCCCAGAAAACTACCATGTACCTCCAACAAAATGCGTATCACAACTACCATTTCGTAAATCATACCTCCGTATAGAACAGTCCACTGACCCCGTTAAAATTTCATGGTCCGTCACCTGAACCGAGGTGACACAATCTTTGGCATCTTTCAATGTCTGTATCGGAGTCTGTTGTCTAGATTTAATGTCCCAGCACATCACCGTATTGTCTAAACTGCCAGACACCACTACAGTAGACTCCTCGTTGTATCTAACACAACTGACGGTGGCGGCATGCCCCCTTAATCTCCGTAGAGGTTGGCCAGTAGTTACATCCCATACGATAACAGATTTATCCGAGGAGCAAGACACTATCTGGCTACTATCGCAAGAACCACATGCGTCTAGTACTTCGTTTCCGTGACCTCCGTATGTTTTCAGTAAAAGGCCTCGATAAGGATTCCATAGTTTCAGTTTTTTATCAGAGCCGCAAGTCAGGCAGTACGATCCATCAACTGAAAGTTAGTATGTTTCATTCATTTTTCTAATTTAAATTACACAAATATTGGGTATGTATGTAAACATAACCTTAAAATAGCTTACCGTTAAATCTTACTGCTCGAACAGCTCCCTGATTGCAGTCTATTGTGTTTAAACATTTCAAATCCATTTTAATGGATTAATTATTTACAATCTTTAATAATTACAAACAAACGTCCCATTTTGCCCTCTCTTGTAAATTGTGTTAGGTACATTTGAACTACTATTCAATATTCATAAGCAAGATTCGTGAAATTCACGAATCATTAGATGACGTTGTAAAATTAGAGTGCTTATATATCGTCAATTCCTTGTATGTTCGTAACTTTAACATTTCAGATTCAGGATTCAGATATAATGGCTCTGTTCGAGATATCTACAACAGATATCTTGAACTGCTTGGGGGATGGTGTGCGACCTCTAAAAGGTGAGGCGAGGCCACACAAGTTTTTTCTGGGGTAGAACGTGACAAGCCCCAAGTTGTCAAAAACCTGTGTTTACAGACGTCTTCTTTAGCTTTAAAAAATTCGGCTTTTGTTGTTAACCTCTACAGCAGTTCCGAAATCTATCAACAGATGTCGCCAAACATAAATTATTTTTGAGGGTACGATTTTCTTTCAGTTCAGTACAAATTAGTTGGTTAAGGAAGAATTAGAAATAAAAAAGCGTATATGATTAGAGACAATTTATTGATTATGGTAAAAAAATGTATATATTCGTATATACGTAAAAAAAACAAGAATTTGGTACATCGTCAAATGGCTTATATCACACGAATTAACATCTACTTATCATTACATAAATAATTCCTAAAACACTAACGCCGTTATACAAAAATAGGCGTCCTAATAATACCCATGATAAATGCTTGGCACGAAAATTTTTAATTTACTTCTTTGTATCTCTAGACACCCCGTAGTCCGGCTGTCCCATTTTGTTCTTCCACATCTTGTTGGTCTTTCGAACTTGAGCGGCCAAATTTTCTACCTTGCTAACCCAGTCTTCTTCTTCCTCCTCGGATTCGTTCTAGGACGAATAAGGAATTAGTAGATAAAAAGTAGGGTAGGCACGCGTTTTTCTAAACGTCAAAATTATATTTTCCGCTTACCCGAAATGTGGGCGAGTACCAGTCGGTATTTTCGTCGGGATAGGGACTTCTGGACGGGCTGTGTATGTCGTGCACTGAAGCTGTACCCTGGGAACCTAAACTCCATGGAGATTGGCACATCGGTGGCGGAGAATTAGCCTTCATACAAGGCGTCACCACCCTTGTGCACGGCCGCTGGCAGGGAGGCAAGTGCTGACACTGGATTTCTCTAAAATACGATAATATAATTTTTCGCTCCTTTGAAAGACCTAGCCGTAAAGCAAGTTTGTACATAAACACCGTGTATATAGGGTTAACTATGACTTTTAAGGGATAATGTAGAAAAATAAGAATTATTGGATTTGTCCAAAAAATTTCCAAACATATTAAACATCGAGCGGGAATTCAGAAATATTTTTTTATTTTCTTCCAGGCCTCCCTAAGCACGTGGTTAAAATTTTTGTCCCTACTGATAGTAAACCCTGTATACAAATTGAACACAGTTAATTTGAAATTCTGAAAAATCCCACTCCTGATACTTTATTATAACTCCGTGCAAACCATGCATCACCTCACAACATGCATCAAACACCACTCGTACATACTCATAATCCTGCCTCAACCTGCGAATGGTATCGCAATAGTCCCTCTCCCTTCTAGCGGTGTATTCGTTGATTTTCTTCTGCTCTAGCAACCAAGAGCGTACGTAACCTACTACATTTTTGACGTCGCAACAGATCTCGTCGCGGTTATTCCGAACGAAGCCCAATTCGGATTCTAATGCCTTTACCGAATCTACCGTATACCTTTGTTGTTTATCCGCAGCAGAATAAGATCCCTGTATGCAGCGCAATTCCGCAAGCAGGTCTCGATTTTTCTTCATCAGCGCTTCCTTGTCGCTCTGAACGGTCTGGAGTTCCAGGAGGTATTGTTCCAATTGACTTTTGAGCAGCTGGCTCCTCTCTTCCAAAGTGGCGACCGTCGATTGCATCCTGGCACTTTGAGAATGCAGTTTTTCGTTCTGGAAGAAATTTCAATACAATTCGCTAAGGGCTACACTCTCGCGCGGCAAAAATTTAAACTATATCTAGACAGTCGCTGCCATGACTGATTTCATCTCCAATTCATGAACATGTTGTAGATTTATTTCGCGGTATATGTAGCGGACTTACCTCGGTATTTAAAGCGCGGTGCTTCCTTAGAAGCCCATTTAACTCGTCTTTTAAATTATTAACTTCCTCTTGAGCGCACGCCAACTGTATGCACCTGGAGCTGTTGATTTCCTGGGCGCTCTTCTTCACCTCGTCTAGCTGGTGGGTCTTCACCTCCAGTTCTTCTCGGACCGAATTCAACTCTTTTTCGAACTGCGCCGCCATTTCCAAGTAACGCGCCTCTTCCGCTTGCGTTTGCTTCAATTTATCCGTCAGTTTCTTCCTGAGCTCTTGATATTCCTTGTCCTTTTCCAAATGCTCAGCCAGTTGGGCCTCCTTCCGTTTACTGTCTTCCTCGAGTTGCCTGTTTCTCTGCTGGGTGTCTGCCAACTTACTCTTCAAATCAATAACCTAAAGAAAAAGATAAAGGATAACATCAACATTACAGCAACCTCAATTATACTTACGGATTTCTTTAAAGTTTCCACGATGCTTTGATAAAACTCTACTTCACAAGGGCAGTTAAGGCAGACGTCGGTCAAATTTTTGGCCTCTCCGGTGAGTTTCATGTTCTTTCTACATTCAGCGTTTTTGCACTTGCCTTGATGTTTTAGCGCTTGGACTTCTCTGTTCGTGAGGGTTTTGTTAAGTTCTATTAACTAAAATGGCGACATTATGAATCATTAAAAATTAAACTAGAAAGACAGGCACGTTGGTATACACCGCTTTTTTACCAAAAGATTACAATAAATAAATAAGAAAAAGTAAACTCTTAATATGAGCCTGATCTAATTTTGTAAATAACTATGTATAATATGTCTCCTGTATGATAAATATAAAATTTTTTATCAAAATATTTAATAAAACGACGAAAATAGTTTCATCTGGCAAAATGGCATTTGATATGTAAAACAAACGTAAATACTTACAGTATTCCTCAAGTCGCCTACGATACCCCTGTATCGCTTCACCTCCATGTCCTTCACCGCCTCTTTCCTGGCCAAGGCGGTCAACTGTGCCTGGACCTTGGCAAACTCGTCCCGTAGCTTGGAGAAGTCTTCTTCCGCTTTAACTAATTTGTCCCTCAACACTTCTATAGTACCCTTCATGTGGCACTGCTTGTTCTTCTGCCGGTCCTTCATCTGTTTCAGCTCTATCTGTGCCGTCTTCAGAGCCCTGTTCTGGTTATTGTAAGCCATCTCTAGCTTGAACATCTCACTGGTCTTTTTGTCCAAGGCGGCCTTCAGTTCTTCCAATTTGTCTCTACACGTCGTTATCTGATTCAGGCACACTTGAGTGCTCTCCTTAGACTTGCAGTTCTCCATCTCGTATTTCTTGATAGCCTCCTGAAGCGGCGCTATGGTGTCGTGCAGGGCGACTATGGTAGCTTGAAGTTCTTCGTTTTGCTTCAGAGAACACTGAAGGGTTTGCCTTATGTTCAAAATGGCCTCGTCGTGGCGCGTTAGGTCTAGGTCTCTCTCGCTGATTATTTGCTGGAGTTCGTTGATCTTGGCTTCATGCAGCTGGTTCATCTGGTTCTCCAGTAGGACCTTCTGTTCGGCGGCGCTCAACTGCGTGGAGAGTTTGTCGTTGAGGGATTGGACGTTCATAAAAGCTTGCATGAGCTTATTGGTTTCTTCTTGAGACGACTCGTTGGAGAGAGTCTGGAAAGATAGAGAAGAGTATTGAGAAGCTGTTTCCACAGAAAATGCGATACGTTTTAATGACAATGAGTTACAAGTGTTTATGTAATAATTTTCACAGATGTCTTTTCTTATTAGTGTCAATATAGCACAAAAACACTTAAAAATTTAATGAATTTTAAGACAACTCGGCGTTACTGCGCAGTTCATGATAAATTAATATTATAGTAAATCTAATAAATTTAAAAACGGTTTTACTTTGTAAACTTTATTTAAATATTTTTATTTTATAACCACTTTTATCCTAAAATACATACCAATTCAAATACATAAACCAGTTCACTTAAAACACGCTCAAAACCCGAATTTGTACGATTTAAGCGACGCGAATAATTTTTTGTTAATCTAGTTATCAGAAAACGAAGTAAAAATATGTTTCACTCACCAATAATTCCTGCAAATTACACAACTGCTCTGCCATCAAGGTCATTTCTTCCTTAAAATAAAGTATCACCTCTTCGTATCCTTTCTTCTGTTTCAATAATTTTCTCAAATGGCATTTATATCGCTTGATAGCTTCCTGAAATATTAAAAACGTGTTATATCTTTAGTTACCATAATTTTCACACAGCAAAAGCAACTACAGCAAAACTAGGCATACTACCAAAATAGCAGGCTAAGACTATAAAATTTAAATCAAGCATCAATTATGATGTTTGGGCTTTAAACCAATCCACGTCGCGTTCCACTGCAATAATCGTTAATTTAGGAATATTACAATGTGGCCTAGCACCAGTTTTAGTTTATTATCACCAATTAAAGAAACCTCACAATAAATGATATAATACCTCTGATGACTTTAACAATGTTTGGTACTTAAACAGTTGATTTTCCAAAACATCGACATCTTGTAAGCTGTTGCAATGCTCTACTTCCAAGTCGTAGTTGAGGTCTTGCAAATGTCCATATTCTCCTGATACATATTCGTACTGCAAGCACGGTAGTCTCATAAAAATACATCCGCAATCAAAAGAACAATTGAACATAACACTAATAAAAAAAATTGCATACCTGCTGCGTTAAGGCATCTTTTGTGCACTCTACATCAGATAGAACTGCGTTGAAACAGTCGACGAGCGCCTGCTGCTGTTGTTGCTGGAAACGTTTCCATCAAGTGAGTCGGTGAAAAATCTGACAATCGCTAAGATTACTTACATGCAATCGGGTCATAGCCTACTTCAAAAACATGCCGGCAGTAATAAAGGAAAATAAAAAAATACCTGATGGAAAAAATAATTTATTCTTTCTTTCATATGGATTTGTACTAAAACGGCAGCCAATTGTTATTTTAAGTACATTTTGAGTACAAGTTAATAATTAGTAGAATACACAATAAATTACTACATTACTTAAATTATACATATTATAAATATGGTAACTCCAAACGAAATAAATAAATAATACAAGCTAATAAGTCATTAGTATCAGAAGTATACATTGTTAGTATTCATCAATGCAGTTTATTGTAGGCAGCGGATTTTAATTTTTTGTAGGGAAAGTTCGAATTAAACCTTATTTTAAAAAGTATTAAAAAAATACGTATTTACAAGAAATTACGGTAATGCCGCGGGTAATGTAAGTTATATAGGTATAGATATTACAGATATAAGAATAAAATACTAGCACTCATTTTATTGTTACTGTTGTTGAACGATTGTAGTCGTAAGAGGTTATGGATCATCTGAAAAGACAGACCACCACTCGACTTTAGGGTAGAAACACAGTGAATGCAGGTTTCCTACTTACTGGTATATATATATATATATATATATGCTGTAAAAATCATAATATACTTTTAAATTGACCAAGTTGAAGCCGGTGAGCGCCGGAAATCTGTGTGCCCGTTTGTATAGGAATGAAGATTTCGTTTCTTTTCCAATTAAAATTTTGTACTTCGTAACAAAAAAATCCAAAACAATCATATCATCAACAGATAATGACATTTAGCAAAAGAGTAAAGCTATAACTGATTAAATTGTCCTTTCTTTCCGCTTTTAACAGCTTTTACTTTGTGCGGATGTCGTCGCAAGAAAACCGCGCCGATAAGCGCGAGCAGAAAATCTTCCACTATGTTTCTACCCTTAGATCGTACCTTCGCGGTAAAAATTGATTATACAAGATAAAATCAGATACAGTTGAACTGCTTATGTTATTAGATGAATGAAATTGTTCAATCCGGCAAAGCCAGAGTTACATTTATGAATAGAGAAATATTTCATTACACCTCCAGAAATCCGTATGGGTAAAATAAAAAAAAAATATAAAAAAATATTAATCAGTTTTAATTAGAATGTCAAACGTCATGCACTGGTTTTTTGTCATTGTTATTCGGCGGTTTGTGATCTGACGACCCAAACCAACGCGCAGCCCAACTTAAACTCACGTTTTCCTCGGACCTGTGCTTCAAGTCGTCCAATTCTTGCTTGCTAATTACTAAGGCCTTCTGCAAGTTGGATATAGTGCATTTCTGATGGTCTATCTGCACAGAAACAAGGCAGATATTGAATTCTCGCGTTTGTTTTTGAAAACGTCAATTGCCGAATAATATATTTCATTCAGAATACATCCCCAAGCAATACGACCTTGACTTACCTCAATTTTATACTTTTCTTCTGATGCTTCCAACACATTTATTGAATTTAGGTGCAAGTCCACCTGTTTGTAAGAGATTTGGATTAAATATAGGCGAAACAAGCATTGCAAATAGTAAAGCATTTAGAAACAAGCATGATCTAACTACATTCAAAGCTATTCGTAATATCTAATAATAATACACTAAGAAAAATACTCATAATATAAAAAAATATTAAACATGTTTAATAATCATCAAAATTGATGATTGAATTGACTTAAGTATAAATATGTAGACTCGTAGTCTATTAAAAAATTAATTTTTGAGCGAATATGTGAATAAACTCACAGCCATCTGCAAATTGGCAGCCTTCTCTTCAGAATTCTTCAGCTCATTCTCCAAATCAACAATTCTTTGATTCAACGCCTGTATCACTTGACACATCTTATCTCTGTCATTTCTAACCTCATACTCCGCCTGCTTGAGCGAGAGCAGCTCTTGCTGCATTAGGTCCAAAGTGTTACCTTGAACCTTGATTATTTCTTCCTTGTTCTCGAGCTGTAACACGTCCAAATAGATAAAACTAATTTAATTGATCTAAAGGACACTGAAATTACACGGGCGACTATTACGATAACATATGAACACTTACCGCTTCCATTTGTTTCTGTAATTGCTCCTCTTCGAAGCAGGCCTGGACCTAGAAACGAAACGGGATGAAGAAACGCGTCTAAGAATAGAACGATTATAGTGGACTATTTCGAGTCTATTAAATAAGATATTATTAAGTCCTCTTGACTCGGATACGGTACCGGTAATGACTCTTTTCATTCTAAGTTTCGAAGGAAGAGATAAAACTCTATTTTTAGCTTCAGCCTCTTGCAGCCAATTTGTTTCCGGTGCCGTTAAGATTAAATTTTCGATAATTGACACTTGTCTTAAATAAATGTACCGGAGATTTCGTTTTGTTTCACAACATACAGGATGTTCTTAAAATAAGTGCATATCTTCAAAAAGGTAATAGACCATTGGTTTTAGTGTCACACGCCTGTTCATGTTAAAAATAGATGGCATTGGCAATGAGCGTTCGATCTGCTAATTCTTGACTTGAATAAGGCATTTTTAAATAAAGCAATGTAAATCAATCTACATTCGACAAAACACGCGTCGTTAACACACCGAACTGATGAATTTTACCACTTTAGACTACCGGTAGCTTAATGAAAATTGTTTATTTTCATTTTTTATTTCATCGCACTCATCAAACACTTATTATATTATGCTTTATTATATGCCACATCTTTATTGTTGGTACTAACCTCGGCATTTTCCAAAAATCCCACTTTACAACGCCCTTTGCAAATCTTACAGACCTAAAAATTTCAATTTAAATTAAAATAAAAAAAAATTCATGCGGTTCCCAACTGACCTTTACGTCTTTTTCGTATTTTGTTTCTAGCTCCTTGAGTGCAGAGGTCAGCAACTGGATGGTATTCTTCAATTTCTCTAGGGTTTCCCGGTTCCTCTAGAAAAAATAAATTGAGTTACTATTTCTTTTTCCCGCGATATGAGAACTTACCGCTTCTTCTTCTTCCCTAACTTCCTTAGTTTTCTGTAGGTTCATCTGGAGGTCGTCTATTGTAGATTTTAGTTTGATAGCCTCCTCTTGAGTTACCTGTTACATGATAAAGCTAGGTATTATAAAAGTAATGGAAAATATTAATTTTTATTATGAAAATGGGAATGTGGATTGGGATGAATGGATATTTTCGGGATTTTTTATTTCCTCCAAATATTTCCTATGATCTATAGAGAATTTAATTTTAATGAGTGCTTAAAAGCTGTCAACACTTACTCTTGCAGTATTAACTAACGTCTTTTTCTGGGCGTCGAGTGTTTTCATTAAATTTCGATTCTAAAATAACCACTTATTATAATAAATTTTAGAAAGTCAATGTTTTACCTCCTCGTTCAGTTCCACCATTTCTTTCATAATCTTTTCGTTTTCTCTAGTCAGTTCTTGTATTCTACAATTACAGTTTTCCTAAAAAATTATCGCATTCTACTAAATTTTGTTTTTTTATGATCATCATTACCGATTTGTGCTGAAAATTTTCCATAGCTTCCTGTGCCGATTTTAGATCTTTTTCCAGCAGCATCTAAATGTATATTAAACACATTAAATGCTAAGAAAAATCTGTCGAAAAATTACCTTACGGTCATTTTTTGCAAATACAGGATTTCGGTTTTATGCTTTACATTTTCTTCACAAGCGCATTTGTACTTGTTTTCGCTCTCTTTGTATTTCTGCTTTAGCTCGTCCTTGTATTTTAACTATACTTAAAAAAATAGAAAATCAAAAAGTAAGTTAAAGATTGGGCTAGACGTGAACATACAAATTCATAAAATTTCTTTTCCAGTTTGTTTATTTGATCTTTGTCTTCTTTCAACGTCGATTCTAAGGTGTAGTTTTTTCTTTCTAAGGACTTGGCCTGTAAATTTGTAAAGTCCAGTCATTAATTTGTAAACGTGATTTTAAAAAGTTACCCTGATCACTAGAATCTCCTGTTGCGCGTCTTTTTGCTGACAACACTGTAAAAAGAATCAAAATTGGGTAAACGCTAGCCCATGGGATGTTAATAGAAAAGACAAAAATGTCTTCTCAAATTCGTTATTTTAACATCAGTCGCTAATTCTAATAATCATGACATTATCTGTTAAATTATCTTAAAGTTTAACCATTTTATTTATTTTAAATCATTTTTTATTGACGATTCAACAATTAATATTTTTATTTCAACAAATACTCGATCTTTCTTGGTTTCTTCAAATTACGTTTTGGTAGAGAATGACTTTTCTCGTTTCTCTTCTTTAACTGTCACGTTCTTTTCTTCTTTAAGTAATTTTCCTTATTTATTTCACACTGCAAAAGTATTTATATTAATTCCAGGTACCTACTAAAATTCTTTAAGGTTAAAATTTATATATCTACACAAATTTCATAATAATAGAATGTTTCATACTGCTGATGACACCTTTCCCTCCAAATACTCTAATCCTCGATCAATGTTAAACAATTTGCACACCAATATTTTAATCAAATCCAACTGGTCTCTTAACTGTTTATCTTTTACCTCGACGGCACACTTTAAATCCACAGATCCTGTCTGCGGAGGACTTTGGATTACTTGGTGATTGACGTCCAAATTTTCTACAATACTACCTAACTCTTGGACTGAAACGCTTTGTGTTATTTTTTCTTGTAGGGCACCGATAGAATTCTTTACGTCGTTTTTAATTAACTCCTTTTCGCTTTCCTAGAAAAATGTGCGATAAATCACAACTTTTGGTAAATTTACCGTTCAAATAAGCACGTGTTATATTTGAACTACTTATAGAAGATACTAATACTCTTACCAAGACTACAACTTTCTCTAGCAACGTCTTGATTTCTTCGCGTTGTTCCTGAATATCCTAAAAATATGTTTTGTTGTTCCAAACGTTCAAAATCTCTGTCATGGAATAGAAACAAAGAATAAGAAGCGTCACTCTCCGCTTCTCTACCGTTCCCCGCTTTTTCCGCCTGGCAGGTTTTGGCAGGCTATGCAACGGGCAATGCTCGGTGAGACCCGCGGTTGTGCTTGTAGCTGTGATTCCTTGCAGACAGAGAGTGATCCAACTTAACTTTGCCTCTGTCTTTATCCCACTACGCATTGTTTTAAAGTAATAAGTCATTCTAGTGTTATTTTAACGTTTATTTCTATTACTTTCTATATTATTTACATGTAATTTAACGGGAACGTGATTGGGAACAGACACATTCCTCTGCTTAAGCCTAGCCTCGAAATCAACGTTCCTCAAAATATCTTTGGTACTACCTACAAACGTGTTACATCTACCTAACGCACTAGCCGTCAGCTTCGACCGGTCTTTGACGGGCTTTAGCAGTTTATTAAAATCGTACAAATCGTTCTCCGACCTACACAGATGTACAGGTTTTTCTTCGTCACTGTCATTACTGACTTCTTTCGTTTTCATCTTGCGTCCAGTTAGTTTCTGGACTACGAAGTCCGTTTCGAACTTTTGTCTGCAGTTGTAGCAGAAGAAGGCTTGCTTCTCGTATAAGGTTTTCAGGTTTTTTGCGAATTTCTGTTCCGGTTTCTCTTCGTCTTCCTTTCTTAGGTATATGACGGTAGATCGTCCTGATTGGACAATTTTCCTCGTGTGGTTGATGACCAAGTAGGGTTCGGCCGTGGAAGTGGAGGACGGTTTAATTTTCACTGGCATATCAGGGAATGTCTAGGGGAGAGGAAAGGAGAAGGTAATTGGAAACTTCTCGTTAAAACGCCCAAAAGAGGGCGGGGTTAAAATTATAGGTAAAGTTCGATATAAGCAGTTGATAACATTGTCCGTTTTGGACTCACTTTGCTTATTTTAATAAAAAATATATATATTATCATTCATATTTTAAAATTTAGCATCGTAAACACGGTAAAAGTGAAAAGAATAAATGAGAGATCAACACCAATAAATAATCTAAAACACTGGGTTTCGCAGACGAGCCTCGCGTCACTCAACTGACTCACCTGTTGTTTCAGCTGTTTCACTTCCTTCCTCAGCTCCTTAATGATGTCATCCCTAAATGCCGTCTGTTTGTCTGCCTGTATGCACCTCTCCTCCAGATGCTGACAGTCCCTCTTCAACTGCACAATTTGATCGTGCTTCGCAGCGATTTCTTCCACCAGAGCTTGCTGACTGTCCGCCATACTCTAAAACAAAACAGTATTAGGATTAACGTTATTTATAATGTTGATTCGCATTACCTAGGGCTCCTTTTCAACGCCAAAAAACGCGAAACGATTAGATTCGCGGGACACAGAAACAATCAGCGTGGAATATTAAAAAAAATGATATGGGATTCTTACCGTTTTGAGATTCTCACATTCCGCTCTTTTACAGTTCAGCTCCTTGGCCATGCCCTCCACGTCGCCGAAGGACTTGAAATAGCCGATTTGCACCTCCAGTTCCTTGATCGAGCTACGGAAAACAATCGTGTTAATTTCTCAACTGTATCTGTCTGACAAGTACCTACCTTTCCGTGATTTTTAACTTCTCCTTTTCCTGAAACATACAATGGTTGCTAAATGTGGTGAAATAAACACATTTATATAATTTAATACCAGCGTGAAATAAAACAAAATCAGAAGTGGGATATTTTAATTATGCGTGGAATTACATTTGGTATAAGGATTAAGGATGACATTATTTGAGAACGAGGAAATCTGTGGATCTGGAAATGCTTCAGGAAGGGATTGAAAACGCTACTCTTTTTTTGCATACCTTGGCGGGACCTTTGGTAGGACACCTGAAAAATAAAATTTTAAGATGAACAGTTTAGTCAAGTAATGATTCAAGGCTCAAATACATACTCATCTTTGCATTTTTCGGCACAATAGTCCTTTTCCGACTTTGGAGACCCAAACAGGTCCTTGTACGTAACATCGAAGAACTTCAGTCCGTCCACGTTCCATTTGTTTTCTTCCCGAATTCTCCTGATGAACTCCAGCAGGTTCTTCTGGTCGTTTTCCAAGGTGAACATCTTCTGCAAAGGTTCACCTAGTAAATGGTCGGTAACGTCATACTCGCGGTACCTCTTCATCACCTGCAGAAAAATTGCGTCATCATGTTGCCCTCTCAATGAGTTAAAAAGTGAACTTACAGTATCCGATAGACGGGTTGGAATTTCACTGGAGGCGAGGAAGGAGGATGGGACACTTGAGGTAGTGCGATTTAATTTTATGTTTGATTTTTTTTCATTTCTGACACTTGTTTTTCAATTTCTTGTACGTTATTTTTATTTATGCAATGAATTAATTCAAACTTTACTATTTTTCGCTAAAAATCAACAATACCATGGAAAAGAAGAAAACATGGAACTGATTTAACATTGGAAATTTTATTTTATTTGTCCTGTTTCAACTAATTGGTTTGGACAAAAGGAGGAAGGTTATTTCAAGCTTGTTAGGAGTAGAATAAAAAATAATTATAAAGGACACGATTTATAAATAAAATTAAACATTTTAAAAATATTATTTTTTTCGTTTTAAATTTTACTTGCGGCCTTTAACTCTACTCGTGGATGCGCCACTGCAAATGCGTGACACTACAAACATCTAGGGCGCAATATTTTTCAAAAATAATTGTATTTTCCTACCTCACACAGGCACTGAGCACTCTTTTGCAACTTTTCTTCCAAAATCCGCACTCTTTCGGTGGCTTCGTGTTCTAGTTCTTCCACAGCCCTCACAAGCATTTCATTCTGATCGGACAAATCGGAGATCCATTCTTGCTGCAGCTTAACCTTTTCCTGCAATAAATATTCAGTCAATGAATGGTTTAAGTTTATAATATCCTAAACTAAACATGTGTTCGTTACTGTTCATTATTACAGTCGGCCACTGAAAGCATAACTTATTTTCGTCAAAAGTTTACCGCATCGATGGATATATCAACGGTCGAAAATAATAGTTCTTTATTTTATAATTGTTTTAAGTATTACCACAGTCTATTATACAGTCCGGCGTCTTCACGTCGGCTCCTTTGATGTCAAGGTCCCAGATTTCGTTTTTTCAGACGACCAAATGACGACTGCGCATTTAGCCGCGCACATTCGCGCGCTCAAGGGGCACGGTGATTTGTCAAGAAATAGAATTTCTCCCATTTCGTCGTGTACATATGAATTTCATTGGTGTTCATTGCGCATTTAGCCGCGATTTAGCCACACCCTCTGGAACCTTCACTCGACGAACTGTATTATAAACTGTGGTATTACTTTATCGTGTTCATGAGAACGTAGTTGCAATGTAATACAACGTTTTATCCATAATCACATCACAATCATATTTGTGGAGTTGGAATTAAAAAATTCCCACGACTTGATATTTCTTAGTACTAGATGAAACGTTGTAGGTTTTGTTATACCTTCTTGTTGCATGGTACGTTGTTATTAATGTCAATATCAATTATTTAATAAATAGTTCTGAATTTGGTAATGCAATAAAGTAATTGCGTTCCTGTGGCAGTTTTCGAAGAAACAATTTTCCATTTATTGCCAGCAAAATCCAGAGAACATTACGAAAGTGCCAAATTTAACGAATGGATGGAAAAGCGGAGAGTAATGACAATAAATGAAGAAGTCATGCTACCGTATTTTTTAAATAAAAAATATGCAATTTCATCTATGTGGTCGAATTATTCGATACTGAAGGCTACTATAAAAATATAGATATTGCAAAATATAACAAGCTTACTGCTTATTTGAAGAGTGAATCGAGAGGAGGCAAAGCAAAAAAAAACTGCAGTATTGGAAAAAGCACATATTGAAGAATTTTTGACTGGAACTTCCGATAAAGAATATTTAATGATTAAGGTAATATCTCTTTACCTTTTACATGTTGTTAGGTATATAGTGAACTTTGAATTATTTTAGGTTGCACTAATAATGGGGGTTTCTGGTGCCTGTCGATGCTGCGAATTGACAAATTTGAAAATTACTGACGTACAGGACGTTGGCAGAGTGTTGGCAGTTACCTCTACTTGTTTCAATACCTAACACCAAGACGGACGCTTCAAGAAAATTTACAATTATAGAAGAATTTCACGTGAAACAAGGCGAAGGTACCCATAATAGTTGCTTCACTCCTGAATATCGTAAATCCAAAAGCATTAGGCCGTTGTATGAGGCACACTTCAACAACTTTATTGGCCAATAAAGGTGCTGATCTTACAACCATTTAACGGCTTGGAGGATGGAAGAGCTCATCTGTAGCAGAAAGTTATGTGGAGTCTATATCTAACAAAATTGATATTCCAAGGGAAATCCAAGGAAAATATAGCTGTTCCTTACAAGAAGAGAGATCAGTAACTTGTGCAAATTCTTCACAAACTTCGGCAGATGTTATGCGTTCCGAAAATGATGTTAGCAGTGCTACAAGGGTTGTTATTAACGGAAAGGAATTTAAATGTGATAAAAAAAAAACGAAATGTCTCACTATACATGTAAATAAGTAAATAAATTAAATCTGATTTATTTATAGGTTTATTACTTTTTTCGTTATTCTACTTCTTACTTTATCCCACTAGTGGATAAAGTATCAGTTTAGACGGTTCATATGTCCGAATATAAGGTGATTGTGGATATTTTCCATTGATACTTTTTAATACTTACCTACTACCTCCGTGTTTTCAATTGCTTAGTTTTTATTTAAGTTATGTAACGTTTCGATATTGAAATGGGAAAAAATAATTCTAAATACTAAAAATGGTGTTTGGGACGCCATATATATAAACTATTTCAAAATTCCCGCCACCTTATCTATCAAGAAGGCGACGCGAACGTCAAAGGCCAAAGCCACACCTCCACAATCTCCAGATTTCCCATTTCTTTTATTGCGTGTATTAAAAGCCGCAAGCAGAAAGCAGACATACCTGTAAGTAGTCTCCACCTCCGGCGGTGTCAATCTCGTGCATCTTTTCTTCATAGAGCCTCTTGAATTCGTTGATAATATCCAATGTCCCGGTTTCGCCGCATGTTCCTAGGCCAACTGGCACTTGGCAGCCGTCGGGGCCAAAGGGCCTGCCTCTGCTGTTCGTCGTGGTGAACATAGCGATTACAAACACATAAAAACGTAAAATTTATGTAAAAATACAGAATCAGTTTTCGTAAAGGTGTGTATAAGTGAAACTTGTCATATTTTGACGTGCTTCATGGCCTTCCGCGGATTCCCCACTATCTCACTAATACGCGGCTTGCTGCGATGTGTTTTGCTTTTGTCAACTGGTGCATGCCGAAAATAACTCGCCCCTTTCTCCAATGCGGTTAACTGCATTATTGGTTGTTAATGCAGTTGTGGAACTGGATTTAATATTTCATTTTTTGAATACGTGGAACAGAGCAGCTCCGAACTTACAAAAAGTTTTTTCAGTTTGTACTTTGTAGCAACCCTATTCCCTATTCTAAGTTTGTTCTGGATACTATTATTACTATTCTTCATAAAGATACATCAAATGAAAAGGTATCTAATATGTAACAAAGTTAATATAGACACAGCACCAATAAATATAAAACATGAATGAGTGTTGATCGACAATTTTTTTAATTAGGAGCTAAAGGTGGGTTTAGTGTGGTCATCTTGTTTTAGCATAAAGAAAACATATGCATAGACATAAAGTAATGTTTTGTATTCCATATAATTTTAAACATAAGAAAGTTAAAATAAAATGTTAACTTTATGTTTACATTTATGCTAAAATGAAAATAAGCCTGATTTAATTAGGTAGTTGAATTAATCTAATAATTCCCACAGTTATGGTATGGGATAAAAGGTGTAGTTTTTTGCTCCAAAATGTATTACTATTTTTCTGTAAAAACCACAGCTTTATGGCATACCTAATATTTTATATTTATGCTTTATTAATAAATCAATCTAATTAAATCCATCTTTAGTTCACAAATGACCAGGATGTAGACATTTATTTTTTAATTTTTGTAGTAACCATGTTTAATTTTCTATCCCTATTTATTATTTTATTTTCGTAATTTCCAACCAATGAAGTAATATCAGAATATAATACGTTTACTTCCGTTATGCGTAATATAGTGATAAATTAATAAGTGGTAATATATTAAATACTTATGTAATATTATTGAGAAAATGATTTATGCATTTAAAAGAATCGGTTAGGGTTGCTCCACGTTGAACGCAAATGAAAAAGGCGCAAGTCACGTGACTCATATAAGCCAATCAATAGCTGCTATTCACGTGACCGTTTTGCATGTTTGTTAAAATCAACGCCAATGCTTATTTAATTTTTTAAAACAAGGGATTGAATTTGTCTAGCGGACATTATAATTACACTATTTTTTTACAAACTGAATAGAAATAAAGTAGAACATTGCTTTTGCTATTATCAATCTGTAATCAAACAGGTTCACCCCGAGGCAAAAGCGTGCGTTAGTTTATGAAAACAGTTACAAATAATCAGCAAATGGTAAATATGTATATGGATGGAAACTTTTTGTAATTATACTTCTAATAGTCGATTAATTAATTCACATGTAACCACAAAACACTTGTTTTATTGAAATACGCCACCGAACGTCAGTGGTTAAGAAAAATCTCCCCTAAATAACCTACACCGGCGCTAGTGTACACAAATCTCGAATATACCTCGAATAATGGTGCCACATTTTCTAATTAATGGAAAACTTCAGAGCTAAACTGTGAATGAGTTTATGAGGTCAATCAACTTTTAGTCATTTTTAGATGGTATGTAAGACTGTGACAGTCAATTACGTTTTTTCTCAAAAAATGATGAGATTCAAATTATTAATATTGTTGTGTAGTAATATTGTAGTTGTTTGTGTAATATAAAAAATATACAGGGTCAACAGGGGAGAGGATAGAGAAAAGAATTAACGGAACCCCCCCTTCAAAAAATTTACAAACTTATTTATAATGCAAAAAAAATTGTTTTCGAAATTATATTAAAGCCCTATTACTTGATGCTCAGTCATCTGCCCATACACCTTGAGGTTATTTATTTAGACGTTTAATGTTTGGAGAGTATGGCAACCAGCAGCACAACTACGGTGGACGGAAGTCTAGATGGTAAAATTAGTTGTTATATATGTATATATATTCCTGTTTGCGTTAGAATTTATAATAATGTTTTCTGGAACATTCCAGGCTATATTCGATTTGGATCTAGGTGCGTTCTCGAGAACCCTAAAAACTTATATAAGCAGATTGGTTTCGCCTCCACAGTTTTAATTTAGTTTATTTTAAACAGTCGAACGCGAGTAACAAACGTCGAAAGTAAAGATTTGACAGTTCTAAATTTGTTTGAAGGATATTTGTTGTGTTATTGAGTAGTGATAATAAAATTTGATTTTCTACATGATGTTTTTCAAAGCTAAATCAACGTAGAGGTTACAATATTAATAAAATATATTATTAGACATACACTCTACTTCCAACAGTGTTATTAGGAGAGAGTAATTAGCGACCTCTAGCAAATAGTTAAAAACTAATAGGAGTGACATATTTAGTGCTCTCGAAAACTTACCTGTACCTGTGATAATAAAGTTTGATTTTCTACGACGTTTTTCAAAGCTAAATCAACATAGAGGTTACATTATTAATAAAATGTATTATTAGACATACAGTGCCTTCATAAATGATTACAAGCCACGTGACCAGGACTGTGATTCTCGAAGAACTCGTATGCAAATAGATTTCTTGTCTCTCTCAATTGCCGTAGTGAGGAAAAGTATATTCGCATATGAATTGCTCTGCGGTTGATTTGAGAATCTCGTCCCTGATCACGTGGCTTGTAATCATTTATGAATGCACTGTAAAATTTATGACATACACTCTACTTCCAACTGTGTTATTAGGAGAGAGTAATTAGCGACCTCTAGCATATAGTTAAAAACTAATAGGAGTGACATATTTAGTGCTCTCGAAAACTTACTTGTATCAAGTTTCAATGCCACTGTTTTTTGTTTGTTATTTTTTTTGGAAAAAATATGGGTTAAATATTTTATCTGCATCTCAAAAACCAAAGATACCATGGACCATAGAGAAAAATGATTTAATTTTTGATCTACCACCTAAAATTTGTAGTAATTTCTAGCACGCCCTGTATAGTAACGGTGGGAAAAAATGGGGGTAAGAAATGAAACGTCCCGTATCATAATAACTTTATTGAGTATGTTTTTATTTTCCTGTACAATCTGATTCTGTGCATACAGAATAATTATAACCATATATAATAAGCAAGCAAATAAAATAATAAATTTAATATTTATATTCAAATATAATACAATGATACTCGACATTATCCGAACATCTACTTAAAATCATCGGCGACGTTCGCCGTACGACTCCGAATTGCACGTTACGGAACTCGATACGTACGACGAATCGCTGCCATGGGAAATTAGTATCTTTCGTTTAAAATTCTGTACAACCACCTCACTACTTGTACACCTACTAAATTATATGAACTGTAAAATTTACACCGTTGCGGGCGCCGCGACTCCGAACCGAAGCTCGGAATCCCGGAGTCGTACGCCGCGATGCTGACACATGACGACTCTTAAAAATTATGAACAGCTACGCCTTTTATATATATTTTATTATATATAAAAAAAATAAACTTACGATAACGAAACCTCAGTCATGCATCGTACGATCGAAAAGTACGTTCCGCAAAAGATTTGGTACGTAAAAAAATAATATGTGAAGTTTCATAATTTGAAAACGGAAAAGGTAAGGGCCTGTGTCACGGAGCGTACCTTCAACGGAAAATTACACTAATAAAATTACATGTAAAGTGGTTTGAAGCTTACGATTTACACCCACCCTCGATCGGGTAAGTATAAATTGGAAGTTGTACGTTTTAGACTGACGGTACTGCAGGAAAGTGGGACCGACACAATAATTGCACTTTTTAAGTGTGAATCAAATCGAAACTAGGAGTAACATCTATTATTGAAGGGTTGGTGCAGCTGAAACGTACAATCAATCTAAACCGTCTCGTTCGCCGTCCGACACTGTCAGATATTGGTATGCATACATAAAAAAAAAACAATTAAAATAGGTACATTTATCACAAATTTAAATGCCGCGCAGGCATCGAAAATCATTTAAAACGCATTCCACGATAGATTTTTCCCATTAGAATATATGACAGTGTACAGAGTTGATTTGTTTTATTAAAGAAGGACCTGTATTACACTTATATATCACTAGAGTGCTGCAGCACAGTCCAGTCCTCTCTGTTGAAGAATTAACACTTGTCCGGCAGGTGCGGACCATCACTTGCAGCAGTTACCCGCGGCTTTGGCGCCCGCGTCGCCCTCCCTCAGCCTTGTTCCCTGTCCGCTGCCCCCCTGGCCGCCTGGTTGTTCGTTCTTGGGAAGCTTCTTAGCTACAATGCAAAGACATTTTTATCAAATCGATCGAAATTAATTTAAAAGGCAAATTTTCATATCCCATCAGTCTTACTACGACAATCCAACGCCCTAACCTCAAATAATTAAAAATGGCGTCTATAGGATAAACAGTGCGGATTTGTGTAACACAGCAAAACAAACCCATTATAATAATTTAAATTATCCTTGATATTCCAAAATAGGTATAAAATACAATGACAGTTCTACACAAAAGCACACATTTCTGTTTGGTGTCATATGTCAAGTTGTTTGTTTTACAACCACCATTTTTAAAGTGATTTGACAGCAAGGTAACAGCACACTTCCTACACTTATAATCCAGAAATGATTGAATGACAACCTAAATTTTTTTATGTTATACATATTAAGAGCTTTCTACAATTAGACCACCAAATTGAAGTTAGTAAATTACTAATTTTGCGCTCCATACTTATCGTAATGAGCCTATTTTTGGAAAGTACCTTTAGAATTAATGTTCACACAGTGCAAAGTTATTCATTTTATGTAAAACAATTACATGTTTTTAAAAAATGTTTTTTTGACCATATCAACATGACCACCTTTCCACCATGTCTGTCATAAAAATAAATCATTTTTTCCTATAGAATTTTTCCAAAATATTTCCATATTTGCCATTTTTCATAAATTCAAAATTTCTTGATACATATTTCATTTACACCTGCCTGTAAGTTTTGACATTTTTAAAAAAATATGCTACCAAGAATACAATTCAACTGATGTATTGATAATCTTTTTTTATTTGTGATGTTAAGAAAACAATAATTGTAATATGACAAATTTGTTCGAATACAAAATAAAGGCAACATTAATATACTGGACTAGTTTTGATTAAAAGAAAATGATATTAAAGAAATAAACTAAAATTACAAATATATATTTCATAAAAAATGTGGAATTTTTGGTAAATTTGTACATTAATTTATGCCCAAATTTAAATTTCTTTATCGAAACAAATTAATATTTAATTTGTAACAATGTGAGCCATTTCAAATCGAAACAGACCTGTAAAATGGTACATATCACCCGATTTATTTCAGGTATTTTCTCTAAGATGGTGTAGTAAAAAAACTACTTAACGATTTTGTTTTCTTCCAATCTAACTATGCCAATGAATTTGGCATATTCTATAAAAATTAGCTTAGCAGTTTGGAAGAAATTTGCAAATACAAACAAAATTTTGCACTCAATTTCAAAGGGTCTCCGGGACCTCCAAAAATTACAATTTGGGAAAACAAAAAAATTCAAGTCAAATAATTTTCCAAGTTAATTATGCTCTCAATTATTTTCCTAGTATTTCTAAATCACCCTAAATATACTTTACTACTGTAAAAAATATTACAACTAAAATATTTTTCCATGTTTCATAGCGTAATGAAATTCAACATTTAGAAAAAGTAAGCATTAGAATTTACTCAATCTCCATATTTTTTGAAATGTATTTTACATATTTTTATTCGCTAAAAAAACTACTTTTCAGGTAGTATCTGGTGAATTAAATCAAATACAAATTAAAATTTTAAAACAATCCCTGAAAATTAAAGAATTTTCATGAAATTTCCCCTACATTTCCAGACTGCTAGAATTTCATGATAATTTCAGGTTTTTTTAGATTGGTATACACCTTGTCTACTTCTATTTTCTTAGAACTATTTGTCGAAGAAGTACTGAAAACAAGGAACCAGTTACATACAATAATGAATATTTCTGTTATGAATCATCCAGTTATTACCACACATTGTATTGTATTGACTTCAAGTTTCTATATCATTTACTAATCAATATGCCATACACTTGTTTACATACAGATTGTAGCATGGAACTGACTCAATTTCTTTTTAATCTACATTCGAGTTTTATTTTTTCGACATTCCCGAGACCCAGCATTCGACCTTTGGGCAACTTCCTCTTGCACTTCTTACGTACACATCCAACGCCAATTAAAAAGAGAAAGACGCAGTGCAGCAACACACCAATTACACCACTTTAAAGGACAGGATACACGCTAATAGGATTATTGTTCAAGCCCGAGAAATTACGGTCTGCATTAGAAGGGAAAACTGTGAAATGTCGCAAGTGGGTGTTTATTCGATTAATTTATTTTTAACTCTCAGCCATTCGAGAAATCTTAATCGCATTCAATCAACTTTGCTCATAATTTTGTAGATCGAAACAAAATAAACAATGCATGAGGTTTCAAATCTAAAAAATAAATAAATAAAAAGAAACAAACAGTCGCTACTCACCTATTGCTAAAAAGATATCGTTAACGTTCATAGCAGTCTTGGCGGAGGTCTCCATGAACAGCAGCCCGTTCTCATCCGCGTAAGTCTGTGCCTCCTCGAACTCCACCATACGCTTGTTGGCCAGATCCTGCTTGTTACCAGCTAGCGCTATGACGATGTTCGGACTGGCCTGTCTTTGCAGCTCCTTCACCCACGTCTTGGCTCTACCGAAAGTGTCCTGGTTTGTTATGTCGTATACCACGATAGCTGCCTGAGCCCCTCTATAGTACATGGGGGCTAAACTGTGGTACCTAGAATTATTAAAGATTAATATCAGGGGAGCTTGCTGGCTATCCCCAAATCACCTCTCCTGTCCTGCTGTATCCCAAATCTCAAACTTGACGGTGGTGTCGTCCAGGCAGACCGTCTGTGTGAGGAAAGCTGCCCCAATGGTGCTCTCTTGGTACTCGTGGAACTGACCCTTGACGAACCTCAGGACGAGGCTCGACTTGCCCACGGCGCTCTCCCCCAGCAGCACCAGCTTGAACTGGCATATCTTGCCCTGCGTCGACCCGTTTGGCCTCTGTGCTGTGCCGGTCCTGGTCGCCATTTTGTCAGCTTCGATTTTGACACTGGAAAAATTCACTATTACGAGACTCTCCCACAAATGCAAAATAAACAGACATTGTTTGAATGAATATGTGATAAAATCAAAAAATGTATTTTATCATAAAAAAAAAATGGGAAAAATATTTTTGAGAGATAAATATAGGAATATTCAAGCAAGGAATCCAGACTGAATCTGAATAGTGGTGCAGACGTATCAGTCTTAGAACCAACAATAAAAACAAAATACGTACGGATGTTTCCAAGAGCCTAGCCCGAGAACGAGCCTAATCCGAGAACCGTGAGGCAAGTCAAATATTCTCGGTTAAACCTAGGGAAATGCACATTAATTCTGTGAATGGCGGTCATCGGTTACCTACGCCACGGCATAATTAGAAAAAAAAGGTACCAGATCAAAATAAAATAGAAAATATTCGAGGTTGGATTAGTTTCAGCAACAATGGTCAAATATTCTTGTAAAAGAGATAAAAGGATATTTAAATTTGAAACAATTAGGTATTTCTCAGTATTCATTATAAAAATGTCTATGTGGACTTTGAAACTTTTTTTTTAATTCACTGGAATAATGTGGATCTGAATTAGATTGTTGGCCACTCTATGATGTCAGCTGCAAACGTGCTATTCCCTACGAATTTAGTATTTCACTTAATGGTTTTATAACCTTTGCTATCTAATAATTTCACTGTCACTCAGTATATTCCACCGAATTTAAAACAGTAAAATCCCCCACCAAAACCAATTTAGAAAAACGTTTTGAATTGGATGAGTCGTAAACAAGCAGTCTTTAGATATCGGCTTGTTATTTTTACACTGATATGGAGTTATCTCAAATTAATTACTGAAATAATATCGAAATATGCGTAAAATGGAAACCTAACGCTGATTCGTCTCATTTACAAAGAGAAAAATCTGAATGAACGAAAGCAAGTTTGTGCCAACAACCCATAGACATGTGCAGGGTGTTTTTAAATGAAGTAGCAAACAATAAGACTACAGATTCCTTAGGTGAAAACAAATCGATTTAACCTTACATATCTATATCCCAAGTCGCATAATAAAAAAGATACAGGATGTCAGTTAAAATTTAATTTTTGATATTTGTAGATAACTTCTTTAGAAATCCAAATATTTACATATTTGTAAATCTGGAGTTTTTGCGAACAAGAGTTTCTAATTTTGACGCAGAGCCGGCCTTAGCCTGTAGGCGCCCCGGTGCGACTTCCTAATAAGCGCCCTTAAAAATTACAAAAAAAAAACATATAGGTAGGGGTAAAATTTAAGTGTATTAATTATATATAACTTTCAAAAAATGCAAACAACAAAAACAAATAGCAAATTTAAACAGAGAAATAAAAATGAAAAAATACCACTAGAACTGGATACCACTATACCAGCATTGTTAAGGCTGTAATGTTCGCAATTTTACAAAGCCGTTTTTAGACGTCCACGCGCTTTCATATTTCTCCTCAATGGAAATTCGTATTAAGATGGACCAAGTTTTAATCAACTAATAAAAGTCTATTTTACTAGACAGCAGAGCCATATTTAAAAAAAAATTAGATCTGAACAATATTTCGGTCGCAATATTGCCCACATTTAGGACTGCGGTGAGACGTTGTTAGGCACTAATATAAAGAAAGAAAGCTGTAGGCTAGTAAATCAAGTCTTCATATAACAGACAATTGCCTCAGATTTCTATTTTTTGCATTTATATTAATGAAATCTGTCCGCCAAGAAGACATGTTTTGCTAAATTTCTGCATACAATTGCCTAACTTACAGGGGCACAAGTTAAATTTGCCGTTGAAGGTGCTGATGGGCGGAGCCTGATAAAAGCTACACTGTTTGGCCGAACATTATACCCTTAATTGTTAAAATTAAAAATAGTAAAACTTAAAAGAAATTAACTCGGGGGCTTTTTTATCGACAAATCCTTTGGTCAAGTCCGTTACATCTAAACTTTCGGCAATTTCATTCTCAATCGAAAGAATTGCTAAATCGTTTAGTCGTTGTTGGAGCATCGTGGTACGGAAATATGTTTTAATTAATTTTAACTTGGAAAAGCTTTATTCCCCACTGGCTACAGTGACTGGAATGGTCAATAAGATTCTCTCACGACCGCGGCCGTGGGCGGGTATTGGATATATTTTTTTTTTTTAAATAATAATTTTTTAATATTACTATTTGTTCGTTTTGATTCCGACGAATTATTTTTCTCTTTTCGGCTCGGGTCTGCGGCGCCCTATTGCCTCGGCGCCCCGGTGCGGTGCACACCCTGGCGCCACCCTAAGGCCGTCACTGTTTTGACGTCACTAGTAGAGGGCGCCACTTGTGGCACACTATGTTTCTTTTAAATAGCAGAACTTCTTTGCAGCTTAGTGTATCCATCTGACTATCGAAACAATCGATTCTCCCACCTTGTTTTATTTGAAAAAGGTATACCTTGCTGAAGTCGGTAGGAGTAACCATTTTTGAAATCATCCTATTTGAAATGCTCAGTGCACCGAGTAAAAACTGTTTTGGTTTCAGGTAAAGTGCCTTTTCTGCCGAAAATATAGCAAAATGTTACTTGAAAACGTTGTTCAGAACGGTAAATTATGGAGACGTGCAAAATATCAAAAAAAACATTGTTCAACAAAGCACAAAAGATTTTATCAAAGCAGGGTGGGTGGTCAAACGTCGACAGGTATCAATCTCTCGCATTGACCCAAGCTAACATTCTTCCACCCTACCATACCCGCGCAGAGGGTGCCAATCATCTCCACGAATATAGCTGATATACGATTTACCGGCCACGGGGATCGAACCCACAGCAGTCTGGCCACATCGATTCTGACGGCTTAAACCGCTCGACCACTGACCGAAATGTCCTTACTTGGCGGAAATTGTCCAATTTCTATTAAAATGGAATAAACCGGACAGACACGAACTATTTAAAAAATGTGTAAACAAAATGACAAAAAATACAATAATAGAAATACTAACGAGCCAAAATTGTACACTTTTATACAAACCTATGACAAGACCTAAGTATAAAAATATATGACGGTTTTAAAACAGGATTTTGTTTTTACCAGTTTTCGATAAACAATTCAATAATCGAAAGCGAACGAAACTTTGGTGTTTTGTTTCTTCGTAAACTATAGTAGGTAGAAATAATGAAATGGGGCAAGAGAGGTAATAGAAAAATAGAAACAAAATGCCAAAACGACGATAGTGAAGAAAATCAAGCGAGAACAAAGTCCACCAGCTTGACTGGGATGTGGCAAATATGTTACGTTGCACAGAGTCGGAATTATCATGTTCTCTGTCTCGATTTTCTTTGTCAGGCACATGTACACCATTTGATACACAACAAATGGCAATTTATGAATGAATGGTTCCGTCTCTCTTTTTACTTATAAGTCTATGGAAATATAACATTCTGATATGATGCCATATTCATCTTGACACCCTCTTATAGGCTTTATTTTCTACAAGCTTACTAGATATTCCAATGTCACTCAATATATTCCATCTAATTTAAAACCATTCTCCACCAAAACCAATTAAAACATTACATTACATCCTATAAATGATTGAGACACTGCTACTACCGAAACTTCATCGCTGCTAATATGTAATTCTACTTCTAAAGAATTTTTATCGCAAACTGTGCGTAAAAAAGAAAATCAAACACCGATCCGGAACATTTGTAACTTAAAAATAACTACCAGTAAAGGCAAAAGACTTAGAGCGCTGAACGCATGACGTCGCGTGTGTAATCACGGCAAAACAGAAGCCACAAGCAACCAAAGCCAACTCGCACCAACTGCACTGACACACAATCTTAAACAATACAATACGTCAACAATATGAAACAATTTTTAGGCACTAAACTTTCTTGGAGCGTAATAAATTAGATGAACGACTGAAATGGATGCAATTGCGGTTTTACCGCACATTTATTTACGAAGCGATATGTTTTTTGATCCTCCACCGAAGATTTCCGTTTTCTCTATCTATACAAAACAAAATTATCTAACAGACCCTACGAATACAAAAAGTCGATATAGTACGTCAATCCATTGTTTTAAAACCGCAACTGATTAAAGGCGTCCGCGAAAAGATGGCGTTAATAATAATTGCTACTGAATAGTTCCCATTGATTATTTACTCGTAGAAATTTCTGCCTGTGATCCTCTTTCCGAGGCGTTCGTTTTAAAACAGTGTATCTCTAATAAAAACAGGGATCATGTCGTGATTAAAAAAACAAAATGTTCACAAGAGATGAGACTACAGTGTGACTCCAGTTAGCAACAGCGATTGTAGCTGGTTATAAATTTCGGGAAAAAAACCTCGTCTTTTTGTTGCGCCCCGTATATGCTCAAATTAAATTACGAATAAAAATTTCCGGCATAGCATCCGTTCCTGAGAAATCAATGTACAATTTAAAAAAAAGATCATCAACATCAAATGAACAGTTCGCGAGGAAGCCAAAACTTAAAAATTGGGGCTAGTTTTAAGTGGCCAGGGCCGTAGCTAGGGTGTTTTGCGCCTGCGTGCGATAATCTAAATGTCGCCCCTATTGAGCACTTCTCACATATAAAAAAGTAAAACAACTTTTTCGTAAAAATAATTATTAAATTCTATTAAACGTAACGTAAACATCGACGTAACGTAAACAATAAGGTAACATAAATGTAACATTAAATAAAAATAACAAATTTCTTTTACAAGAACATAATCACATAAGGTAGGTACTATAACACAGCCACTCAAATAATTGGCTTAAAAAAAATCAGTTTAGTTTGGATTGTGGATCGGATTCTCTATACAGGGTGTCCGGAAAAGACGTGTACAACGGAAGACCACAGACTCCTGGGTATAAAATAAGCCGATTTAGCCCAATTTACTTATTTCCAAAATTGCTTCGTTTCGCCGCTAGGGAGCGCCAAAGTTCGCGAAAATTTTTTGTTTATTCCGAATATCTCGAAAACGACTTGATCGATTTTAACCATTTTTGGGCTACGCAGTTATAAGTCTAACCGACACTTTTTGACATTATTTAAAATCTTTTGCAGTCATTAGAAATATAAGAAAAATCATGTATCATGCAAATATAAGCACATATTTCTTTAACCCCCTGTACAATTACTCTCAGTTTTTTTCTATTAGTAGCTGACTTTATTTACAAACTTTTTTTATACTTTAAGAATTTTGAATAGATGAGTAGTTTAGGCAGAAAAAATATTTTTCGTATGTCAACAATATCAGCATTCGTTCTGCAACAAATAACGAAAATTCCAAAATTCATTTATATTCTATTTAATAAATACGAGATAATAAGATTAATATAGCAAATAAAAAAAGTTATGATCTCTTTACAATAAATGCTCAGTGACCACCTTTTCTCGTACGCAATAAGTAATCCGTTTTACGGTTTTACGAAGTTGTAGTGCTCTCCATGGATTACCTCGTAAAATGTTAACTGCGTCTTGGATTCACCTAAAAAAATCCTCTTTATTATTAACTGCGTAGGCATATACTTTACAAAAAATGATCGCTAGGAGGTAAGTCTGGTGCTCGAGGTGGCCATTTTATAGGAGCATCGTTTTCTCTTCCAATCCGCCTGTTAGGATACAGATTATGTAAATACTGACTAACGGGTATTGTAAAATGGGGGGTGCACCATCGAGCATAAACCACATGTTATATAAATAAATGAATTTTGGAATTTTCGTTATTTGTTGCAGAACGAATGCTGATATTGTTGACATACGAAAAATATTTTTTCTGCCTAAACTACTCATCTATTCAAAATTCTTAAAGTATAAAAAAAGTTTGTAAATAAAGTCAGCTACTAATAGAAAAAAACTGAGAGTAATTGTACAGGGGGTTAAAAAAATATGTGCTTATATTTGAACGATACATGATTTTTCTTATATTTCTAATGACTGCAAAAGATTTTAAATAATGTCAAAAAGTGTCGGTTAGACTTATAACTGCGTAGCCCAAAAATGGTTAACATCGATCAAGTTGTTTTCGAGATATTCGGAATAAACAAAAATTTTTCGCGAACTTTGGTGCTCCCTAGCGGCGAAACGAAGCAATTTTGGAAATAAGTAAATTGGGCTAAATCGGCTTATTTTGAACCCAGGAGTCTGTGGTCTTTCGTTGTACACGTCTTTTCCGGACACCCTGTATAAAAAATATCAATTTTAAACCACTTGTATAGGTACTGTAAATATATTTGATGATGCAACGGGTGTGTTTGAATGCGTCTTTTGTAATAGTTATTCTTGCTACGATCAACGATATTTCATCTCAAATAATCGAATTTATTAATTTATTTTAAATGCAAAACTTTATGCTCTTTCACTCCACCAACCCAAAAGTGAATCTGTCATATTTGAAAGGTTAATTAAATTTATTAAAATTAACGTTTCTGATGATTTTTCAGATCCTTGACATTTTTTTTTCAAAAAATCAAATTTTTTTAAAACAACTGGAGTAAGGCCTTTTTTGAAATCTATGTTTGAGTTTGAAAATTTATAAAGGTTAAAAAATGTGTTAGAATACTAAATTATATTTAAAATAAGAATCTTAAAGGTCGTATTAAATTGTATGTGTATTACATAACATACGCACTACCAACAGCTACACCAACTCATAATAATAAATAACACAACATTTCAGCTAATGACATATCAGAACATCAGCAATCAGATAATCAGAAGCAGACCTCGATCGAGCGAGAAGGTATAGGTTATGTTATGCCACAGTGTTATGCTTAGAAATTAGAATCAGAGTACGTTCCTACTGTAAAGTTTGGAAAGGTACGTTCTTGACTACTTTTATTTAGTTTCCATTTGTGTCTAGCTACGTGTAACTAACTCACAACGCAGTAAGAATGTTGGGCTCTGAATACTAACACTCTATATTATCAATTTAAGAAAAAAATAGGAAAATGGACCTGAATTTGGCGCCCCTCGTAAGAGGTGCCTGCGTGAAAATCACGCAATTTCCGCTCGGTAGCTACGGCCCTGTAAGTGACCGGGTTTTTTGCCGGTGAGTGTACTTTCAACTTTTAGCATAAGTTCCTAATCGTTCCACTCACCAGAGAATAATGAAAGTTCATCAGAAATTGATTTGAAAAAGTGTCATTATGGCAATAACTTGTATCGCGATGAAGATGAGAGAAGTGTATATATTATATATGAAATAGCAAATGACATCTTTTAAACCGCGATTTTTGGGTCAACGGCAACAATTTCTTGTTGCACTTGGTTGACCAAGGGTTTTACTGTTGAAGAATTTCAAATTATGTACTTCAAATCAAGCTAACATAAAAATAAAATTGTACAGGGTGACTGAAATTGGTATGTTTTTGAAAAGGGTTACGTGTGGTTCTGTCATAGATGGACCAAATCTGATGGCCGAGTGCTAGGCTCTTTTTTTTTGACTAAATAAGAATAGCGAAAACCACATTTCTCGCAGGGCGTTTTTCGGTATCACTCGGTTTGGAAATAATCTATAACAAAACCCGCAACCCTCAAAAACATAACAATTTTGACCACCGTGTACATTATAACTATCATGTTTCTCCTTCAAACATTAAACATACTTATTTACCATTATATATAAACAGAAACTATTAAACAAACGAGTATTTGGTGTTTAGTTTTTTTATATAGCGTTGCTATACCGATAACATGGCCAATGTCAGCACAACACCAATAAGCTTAGTAAAACCAATATCGTTTCCATCGTTAAACGATGGCCGCATTAAAGGTGATGAACTACAGCATTTCAACTGTAATGAAATTAATAGCATCGACTGCGTGAATACCTCACATTAAAAGAAAATATGTAGCATATATCTGGAATTAAACCGGTTTTAGCTTGATTAGCTAATATAATATTTAATCCTCTACGGAACTGCACTTACCGAAAAAACTATCAAAATTAGTGCAGGTTGCAAACCTAACTCTACGCTTATCTAAAATCTTTAGGGATTTTAGGCCTAAAGTTACCTAAATGAAGTACTCTATCCCAAAATGGAAAATGTCATTTGCTTTTTCATAAGTGTATTTCAATAAAATAATAAAAACTGGAACAATATTTTAAGTTTTCGTATATTTATTTATAGAAAAAAATACATTGAAAATCATCAAAATTGGCTATTGATTGCGAAACTTTGTGTCAAATTAGGGTTTTAGATCTTTATAAAGTCCCTATAATAGATGCGCCAAAATGGCGGTTTGACAAATAAATGTCAATTTCTATTCCAAACGTATTGTATAGTTGCGGCAAGAATTCAAAAGACTTACGTCATACGAACAAATGAATAAATCATTATTTTTTTGTCAAAATATTAAAGAAATTGCAACTGAGAGTAATAAAACTATATACTACACTAAATGTTTGCATTATATATTGCACTAAATTGCAAAAAAATATAGTTTCTAATGCGACGAAATATCGAAAATTACGTTGATTAGGGTGACAATAAAACAATTGAATAACGTCAGTCGTGAAGTAAGACGTCTGAATTCTTGCCGCGACTATATGTTTTTCACACGTATAATAACATATACAGGGGGTTTTTAAATGAAACAGCAAAAATGAGAGCTCAGATTCCTTCGGTGAAAATAAATCGATTTAACCTATATCCCAAGTCGCATAATAAAAAAGATACAGGGTGTCACAGTTAAAATTTTATTTTCTATATTTGTAGATAACTTCTTAAAAAATCCAATTTTTTTTCTAATTTTGACGTCATTAGTAGAGGACGCCACTTATGGCACATCATGTTTCTTTTAAGTGGCACAACTTTTGCTACTTAGTGTATATTTGACAATTGAAACAGTCGATTCTCCTGCTTGTTATGTCTAAAACGGAATACATTTTTGACATGAGGAGGCATGGACCTGAACTAACAGTGGTTGACCAAATACATCTTTATAAACAAAAAACAAACGCTGTCTGTCTATGAAACGACAAATTCTTTCATTCATCAACAATTTTTATCAACCACACGCGTTGTGACTAACATTTTAGTGGTTTAACAAATTCTTAAAATATATCTACCACAGTTCCCATTTCCCCGACGAATGACGTGGCGTGACGTCATGAGTACCTGACCTATAACGTCACAGTGGTCGCGATTTTAAATATTTATCATTGAAACATAACCGTACTACTTAATAGAAAATTGAAAAATAATGTTTCTCAGTCATACAAAACCAGTGTCACACTATTGCTGGTCTAAACATTTTGAATGAAACACCCTGTATATTATAACGCATTTGGATATGGTAAAGCATTCTATGGTGAATGCAGCAATTGTGATTATTGTTAATGATACTCTTTCAGAGAAAGGCATATGGCAAAAAGAGTAATGCAATGGTATTGTGTCCAGGTGTGTTTGAGCCTGTGATGCGTATTTAATTAAACAGAAAAGAGGCAAATTTATTTGTTGAAATAATACATCTTCCATAATATGCAGATTTTAAAATGTTTTAATGACTGAAAGGACTGATTCTAACTCTCGTTCAAACTATAAGCAGTGTAAAGCCTTATAAAGGATAATTAATTCTATTCTCATTCTTCATTTCCATATTCTGTAACTTGAACGTTTCCTAAAATGATTTTAAATAGTTTCATGCAATGTCTGCGAGTTTTTTTTAACTAGAATTGAAACATTTAAACAGTGAATGTCAAGTAAATTTTTGTTACATTCGAGGTTACACACATTTATTTGCCTGATAATATAATCCTCATTGTTAAAGAAAGTTCATAATAATTTATAATCTGTCTAATCTTGTTCAACATTTAAATTACGTTAATGACTAAATGGGACTTTGCAATTTGTGAAGTTCGAGAGTTTGTACTATAGCAAGTATGCAAAATAATTCTAGTATTTTGATATAAATAAATAAAATGGAAAACAACAATGTAATGGTAATACCACAAATTTGTATGTGTTAATAGCAGAAAAATATGCGTTTAGCCAAAATGTGAACTACCTACAATGGAAAGTAGAAATGTACCCTGCAAAGACTTATGAAAACTTTTCACGTTTCAAACATGCATTGCTTATAAGGAAAGCAAATTCTTTGTTTATAGTATAACTCTCATAAGTTCACTGTATACCATAGTAAGTAGAGCAAACTGTTGCTTTGCATTTTACAAATAAAAAAAATGCGGAATGGCAAGAGATATTGTTAGATGTGAATATAATGATAGATTCAGTTGGTAACACATTGATAATGAAAATAGATTAGCAAAAACTCATAACATAGAAAATGATCTGCAAAATTATTTCTTCCATATGAGCTTTTACAGAAAATAGTTATCAACACGGTCAGAGAACGAAATTTTTACGTGAATTGATTACACTGTAATAAAGCAATTATAAAATATGTAGAAACGATGAATAACAAGAGGGGGGCGTATGTTCCCAAGGATTTCGTGGATATTCAAGGGCGCAAATCGCAGAAAAAATTGCTGACTATCCCACGGAAACAACTGGCGTTCATTTGGATAATTTTAATCAACAGGTTTTGCAAAATTATCGCCCGTCGATGAAACAAGAAAAGTTTGTACATTAGCAATGACGCATTTTGACATGGTGAAAAACATCGAACTTGTCTAACCTACCTTAAGGATGGACTTTTCTTACTTCAACTAAGAGATCACGTTCTCACTAAGATTATCAACACTTTCCTTCGACATAAAACACTTAATAAATCACCGTTTTAATAAGTTAGCACCAATTTATACACAATAGATAAAATTAACAGCAGACAAAATGACAGTTCTCCAGAACGATGGGAACGGGCTGCCAACACAAAAACGCAATAACGTTACGATGTCACCACCATCACTTCAACAAAATTACCTATCCCTATATATTTTTCCTTATTCTCGGAAATGAAATTAATATTTTTCAATGAAGCGATAAGAATCATGCATTAAGAATGTTATTTTAATTTACTGTTATGAACATCCCGTTCGTGCAAAAGCAAATAAATATTTTCTAAAACATGGAAAAAACTTTCATATTTAGCCAAAAAAGCGGCAAATTCAAATTATGTAATTTCAAAAATACACATATTTTTTGGCACTGTCACATTGACTTTTTTTATATTGATTTTATTTTATAAGTATGGCAAACAAAGGGAAATTTATCGACAGATCACCTATAATACGTGCTGTACATATTAACTGATTTCATAAAAGTTAACAGAACACTAACAATTTTTTATCTTTAAGGCTGGGAAGTCCACAGGCCTAGCTGACAATACTGTGGCGACAACTTTAAAAGAATACTCTTTAGAGGATCAAATAACAGCTATAAAACACGATGCACATATGTGGAAAGAGGATATTTTTGTTCCGCCACGAAAACTGCCACCAATTAAAAACGTGGCATTTTGTGGAACAAACACAGAGGTATCTACCAAATATTAAATTGGAAAATATTGTCGATACTACCGTCTTTATCTACAGGTAAAAAAAACATTACATCCACCGCTGCAGACACGGTACCAGGAATTGATACAGAATTTAAAGGACACCCCGTACGAAAGTTTCTGGAAAAAGGAGCTTGGCAAATCCAGAGACTACGTTCCTGGATTACCAGCTGGTATGATTCCAGAAATGGTCACGTTTGGCTCACCACCGGTCATAGGTAATTTTTAAACGATCATATTCAGATATATTTAGTTTTTTAGTAATTCAATACCTCTGTTACATATTTCCAAAATTTGCACTATGATAAGAATACCTACTTTTTGTTTCCATAACTCCCATAAATAAAAATCCATAATGGTCAAATCAGGACTAGGAGATGGCCAAGGTGGAGACTGGGAATGGTAACATCATGTTAAAAAAAAATTAAAAGTTGAACTTGGAATTTGGTTTTATTTTTTAATTGCAAACTGTTTTAAGTATGCAGTTTTTTTTATCAATTTAAATATAAAGCCACATTTATCTCTAGCGATGCGATTATTTTAACAGTTTTATAAATATATACCTCTCTCTCAAAAAATAGATAGAAATATAAACAATTTTCTTCATTGGGTAGTTTAATTTAAATATAGGTGCCAATCTAAATTTTGTAGGTGCTAATTTTTATTTTAGGAGGGAGTGTTTACTTCTTCTCTAGTTGTGCCTATAAGTATTCATGTATAATAAAAATAAGAATTTACCTATTAATATTCTGTGTCTGTACGATCTTTACAGAACCAACAATGAAAGAGTTGGTAAATCCTCCGAAAACTCCATACGAGGTGCTCTGGGACAGCCAAGTTGCTCACGAATGGTACAAAAAGACTCACAACGACTACAATCCTTCAGAAAGGATTAGCAGAGAGTATATATTTCAGAAATGTAATAGTTTCTCTAAGATTTATGTAATTTTATATTTTATTTCAGGTACAATAACCACTTTGACCCCACTCAAAGATTTGGTGGTAAAAGCCGGTACGATCCAAGGGGTATATGGGTAAGATGCGCTTGCGAATGGCACAATAACGAACCCGTAGTTTACGCCAACAAAATACAAGCAAACTTCATTGAACGAACAAAACCGCATATAGGAAAGGTCTTAGCTCCGTAAGTTTTCATGCTCCGAAAAAAAAATAACATCTCAAATCTTGTCAGCGTGACGATTCAATTCAACAGTTAATATTTTTAGAAATCATAACATAAACTGCGTCCCAAAGGGCCATAGTTTCGGAAAACCCACGCCTCAACCATTTTACGGCGTATCGGAATTAATGAAAGACGCAAATGTATCTCCTTGTCTGTTTAAACGAGACTTCTACACATGGCTTGGTTCATTGAACAGTTTGAAATTGTTATTGAAAAACAAAGATTTTCATTTCGATGATTTATACAAACGAGCTTTGTATTTCGACAAAGTATTAGTATTTTCGATTAAAAAAAAGCAATGTTCAATAAGTGTTTTTTTAGGAGAAGACGGGTTGGTTGCCGATAGACACGTTTTACAAGCTATGCGTTTGTTTCAAACTCACGTTTGCTAAGGAAGACATCGAATCGCTTATGAAGGTCCTCTGCGTTATCGTGGACGATAAAATCCATTACAAGAGGTTTATCGAGATAATTAACATCAATTCGCCTTCGTTCGAAATAATGGAGTTCAACGGTAATTTTTTTGCTATGAAGGTTAAACAATTTTTTAAGAATTTTAAAAATTTTATTTTTCAGATATACCCCAGGAAAGCAAGTATTATCTGACGACAAATCAGGCTGCCAGTTGCGACTACTTAATAATGGATAATTCGGGTAAGCTCATAATAAATCTTAATTTATATAATGCAATTGTACAAGGTGTGTGGAATATAAGTTTCTTTATGTAAAATGTACTAAACAAAACATAAGTATACATTAAACTTTTTATATGGCCCCACAACTAAAACCGTAGAGGTTTAAGGTCTGGGATTCAAGTCGGCCACCCTACTGACTACTAAAGTCTTCTGCACACTCACAAGCACTAAATATAAAAAATTACAGTTAAATACAATAGTAATTCACTTTTCATAATACCAAATAAATATGTGTAATGCACCAAATGAATTTATTGCGTTCGATATCAAAGCACAACTGTTTCGTTCTAGTTTCAACAAGATACTATTAACCAAGATTTAGATTGTTCAATTGTATTTTCTGAATGTTGTAAGCTAAACTTATATTCGTTAAAGTCAATGTTATGATATTTGATAAATGTAGGGAAAAAACTTAAATTTTTCAATGAAAGTTGGAAATAAAAATATGTGTACAGTGTACACAAAATACAAAAAATTAAGATTTTGAATTATATACTGATCTATATCTTAAAAATGGTATTAAAAGAATTTAAAAAGCTTACTCATAATGTTATATCTCAATCGTTACTTAGTATTTCAATATGTGAAGTAGTTTTGAGTCATTTGAACTACTGTGATGCCAATTACGGGCCTTGTTTAGGTAATAGTGATGTTAATCCAATTGAAATTTAGGAGTCTTATTTGTAGTTTATAATCATAGGAATGGGCAACTATATGTGATTCTTCGTATTATTTGTCTGATTTAACAGTCCTTAAAACAATTAGGAAGCATTATTTTTTTTTACGATAATATTCTTATTTGTGGGATAATTGTATTCATATTTTTGAAAACGATGTTTTTTTGTGAGATAAACACGAATATCTGATTCATGTTTGCGTTAAATATAATTTTTATCCAAGGAAAATCTAACTTTAAAATATGACCCATTCTTTACTGAACACACATAACAATATTCAAATATCTTTAAAACCATTGAAATAAACCTCATTTAAGATAAAAAATTAAACAACATTTACTATCCTTCATAAATACCTTCCAGATTTTTTTCACCATACGTTCATAAGTGTAATTATAGTTTAATAGTTAATTAATTCAATTTAGGTGCTGAACTATGTTGTTTTAATTATTTTTAGCTCACTTTAAATACAGTGTAACCTCCATAATCCGGACACAGTTTAATCCAGACATCCAGTAATCCGGACATTGAATGGCTAAAGACATAATCCTGGTGGGGTGGTGTTGTTTAATAAATGTTTCATGAATTATTCTGGATTTTACTTGTATTGTAAAATTATGATCTAGCTTATATTCAGTAATTCGGACAACTCCCTGGCAATTAATTGTCCGGATTATAGAGGTTCCACTGTACTATTATTAATAAAAAAATAACAGCTTGAATTCTTCAAGGCATGCGTACGGCCGGAGTTCCATCTATCCGTTTTGACCTGCAAAGACCCATCACCCCTTTCGGGGGCTGCAGGTCGGACATCGAACACCTGGGAGATTACACTTCAGTCAACGCGCTGATCAACCCCAGTATGTACACCAATTACGGACTAACATATCGGGATTTTTTCGTGGTAAGTATCGGCAAGTTAATTAAACATATAGTAAAATCAGTTTTTCGCAGCCCAGGTCACCGGAAACCATAAGGACACTATTCGAGAAGGTGGGGTACAACTTTCCGGGCAATACCTTTGAAAGACTGTGGAAAGTCGGTGTGGAAATAGACAAAACCGGTTTGGTGTGTGTGGACACGTTCAAGATGCTGTTGAAGAGGTACTGCCCCTCACCAAAATTAGCGGTAGACGAGCAGGAATGTGAAAAAAGATAAGGTTTGCTCAATAAATTATACAATATATTAAAGTAATGTGTTTATCTTTCGTTTTATGATGATGGATATTAATATGCCGGCCCATCTCCCACACAAATCTCTGATATGTTGAAATGTTTTTATGCGTTTTGCAATTTTTATTATTTTACTAGAAATTTTGTCCAAAATAATTGCGGGTAAAGTAATTTTGATAATTTTTTTAGGTTGTGATAATAGAATTTTTTTTTAAATTAATTACCCTCTCCTAATTATTTTATTTTTAACTGAGTTTAGATTTCGGTATCAAAACAGTCAATACTAAAATGAAATAACTAGTTATTAGTAGCGTTAATTTTATAACTGGGACTTTAGACTAGGTATTAAAGAAAATATTTTTACTTGTCGATGTTTTGTTGCTTATCGCGACATCTGCAGGACAATACAGTAGAAACAATACAAATATTCAAATCACTAAAACTACGTGTCTGATATAAAAGTAAAATATTAAAAGTAATTCATATTTGTAATAATTAAATTCAGAATTAAAAAAATGATTAAAAAGACAAATACATGATATATATGTTTTGGTATAACAATTAAATAAATGTAATAATGAATTAAAATTGTTTATAGGTAGTTGTTTTGTACGATTTTAATTCATTATTATATTTTATGAACCGTTATATCAAAACATAAATACAGGGTGTCCGGAAAAGACGTGTACAACGGAAGACCACAGACTCCTGGGTTCAAATTAAGCCGATTTAGCCCAATTTACTTATTTCCAAAATTGCTTCGTTTAGCCGCTAGAGAGCGCCAAAGTTTGAGAAAATTTTTTGTTTATTCGAATATCTCAAAACGACTTGATCGATTTTAACCATTTTTGGGCTACGAGTTATAAGTCTAACCGACACTTTTGACGTTATTTAGAATCTTTGCAGTTATTAGAAATGTAAGAAAATCATGTATCATGCAAATATAAGCACATTTTTTTTTAACCTCCTGTACAATTACTCTCAGTTTTTTTGTTAGTAGCTGACTTTATTTAGAAACTTTTTTATACTCACAGAATTTTGAATAGATGAGTAGTTTAGGCAGAAAAATATTTTCATATGTCAACAATACAGCATTCGTTTCTGCAACAAATAACGAAAATTCCAAAACTCTCATTTATATTTTATTTAATAAATACAAGATAATAAAATATAAAAAAGAGTTATGATCACTTTACAATAAATGCTCAAAGTGACCACCGCTTTTCTCTTATGCAACAAGTAACTGCTTTACGGTTGTAGTGCAGCCTCTCCATGATTCCTGCATTACCTCGTAAAATATTAACTGCGTCTTGATTCGCCTAAACAATTCCTCTTCATTATTAACTGCAGAGGCATATACTTTAGTTTTTACTGCACCCCACAAAAAAATCGCAAGGGGTTAAGTCTGGTGCTCGAGGTGGCCATTTTATAGGAGCATCGTTTCCTCTTCCGATCCACCTGTTAGGATACAGATTATGTAAATATTGACGAACGGGTATTGTAAAATGAGGGGTGCACCATCGCATAAACCACATGCTACGACAAGTAATAACGGCAAATCGTCCAACAAATTAGGTAATACTTGCTGTAAAATTTAAATAGTTGACCCCATTTAATCTATGTGGAAGCACAACCGGGCCAATAATAATAAAGTTGTCAATAATTCCCGCCACACGTTTACTCTGAATTCATATTGAAAATGTCTTATTTCAGTACAGTGTGGATTTTCATCAGCATAAACGTGTTTGTTGTGGTTATTAATGATGCCTGACCTAGTGAAACATGCTTCATCTGTAAATAAAATGTTTTTGCTGAAGTTGATATCATGGGCTCTTTGATCTTGTATAAAATTACAAAATGCTAAACGAATTTCGGGGTCAATGGGTAGCAATTAATGTACCGATTGAATGTGGTAAAGATGTAGTAATTGCTACTACAAAACATCATGAACTATGGTTTTGGTATCCCTATTTCATGTCCAATGCGTCTTGCACTAATTTTTGGGTTCTCTTCTATCTTATCTAGGATTTGTTCCTCCACCTCTATAGTTTTCGTAGTACGTTGACGCCCTTGAGCCGCATTCATTTGGTGGAAGGAACCAAATTCGTGAAGTCGCCGATGTTGGCAAAAGTTTGATGATTTGGCACTCGCCGATGAGGGAATCTGTCCATGTAGACCCTAACACTTTGGCGTTACCTTGACAAAATCCATAAACCAAAAGCATATCTACTTGTTCGAATATGTATACGTATCCATGATGAAATAATGAAAATGAGAAAAATAAACAAACACAACAATAACGACAACAAATAAAGTAAGATCTAAAGTAACTAAGTAATTGAGCAAGAAGAATACACCGAGAGACTAATTTCAGTAGCTGATTAGATTTGACACACAACTGACACTTAAAATAACAGAGCCAACTTCTGGTACTTCATTGTTGCAGAACGAATGCTGATATTGTTGACATACTAAAAATATTTTTTCTGCCTAAACTACTCATCTATTCAAAATTCTGAAAGTATAAAAAAAGTTTCTAAATAAAGTCAGCTACTAAGAAAAAAACTGAGAGTAATTGTACAGGAGGTTAAAAATATGTGCTTATATTTGCATGATACATGATTTTTCTTACATTTCTAATAACTGCAAAAGATTCTAAATAACGCCAAAAAGTGTCGGTTAGACATATAACTGCGTGGCCTAAAATGGTTAAAATCGATCAAGTCGAGATATTCGAATAAACAAAAATTTTCGAAACTTTGGCGCTCTCTAGCTGATCTAAACGAAGCAATTTTGGAAATAAGTAAATTGGGCTAAGTCTTATTTTGAACCCAGGAGTCTGTGGTCTTCCGTTGTACACGCTCTTTTCCGGACACCCTGTATATGCATCTTTCCAATATTTTTTTTGTTTGTTTTTAATTCTGAGTTTAAATTTTATATATATATGAATTATTTTTAATATTTTACTTTTATATCTATGACATGTAACTTTAGTGTATTTATATATTTGTGTAGATTCTATTGTAGTGTTCTGAAGATGTCGCAATAAATGCCGAAATGTCGATAAGTAAAAATATCTAAACTATACAATATCAGCAAATATAATTTATCCCGTTAAATAATTAGGAATTTTGAGTTGATCATTTACGAGTAGGTACTTAACAAATGGCAAGTCCTTTACTGACATTAAGATTCTGTTAAGTTAAAAGTAATTTGTTAACGTTACGTAACTTGTATGAACTCATGTCATTGTCCTTCGAGTTATCCACATCGGAAAGCCTAGCATTCGTAAGGCTTTGGAGCCAAAACGGCACGTTTCCTGTCTATGCAACCGTCTTTCCTATCCCAAAGTTTGTAATGTTTTTTAAAACACCCTGTATAAATTAGGCACTATTTACAATGTACTAATTGGGTTAAGTTCACTACAGAAGTTTCTCATCAATTAATTTACCCATTGTCGACACCTTCATCTTGCATAGCTATCTGGAGTAATGGCACACATGCAATATAATTTTTACCGCTGCTTAGAAGCATGCTTATTATTTCGAAAAGCAGATAGGGATATTAAAACATTTATTTATAAAACATATTACCTTAACATTTAGCTATAATTACATCGTCTTACAAGTTAAACAGACCGAATCAACTTTTCCGCCTCTCTCTTTTCCCTTCGTCCCTCCTACGTCTCTCCTTGCCCGTGCCCTTATCGTGACTCCTCGACCGCCTTCTCGACGATTTCACCGAACTCTTGGACTCTTTGTACCTGCCCTTCTCCTCGTATTTACTCCCGCCCGCTTCACGGTCCCTCCTCCTCCTCTCTTCCCCTCCCTTGTAATCCCTCCTTCTTTCTTCGCCGTCTTCATCACGATTCTTCCTAGGTTTCCTCTGAATCTCCACATCTGAAGATTTCTTTGTTTTCTTTTTGTGTTTGCCTCGAACACGTTCCTCCCCTTCTTCTTCTGACGAATCTACCTCTTTCTTCTTCTTCTTGCGCTTGCCTTCTTCCGGAATGCTCTTATCTTTCTTCTTCTTCTTCCGGTTCTCTTCCTCTGAACTCGAAGTGCCTGAAAAATTAAACATATGCCATTAACGAAACATTTCAAATTATTTATTATTAAATTACCCGAACTTTCTTCTTCCTCGCTGGATTCACTGGACGAATTCGAACTGGCGCTACTCTCCTTGGCAGTGCCGACGTTCAGCTCGAAATTTTTCGGAATGTTCTTCAGGTGTTCCCGGAGTTCGTCCGTCAAACCGCCCAAGCCGATAGACGTGAAGAAATTGATAGAAAACCGTGTATTCTTGGGACTGTCCCTCGGAAAGAGCCCGGCGAAGTGTTCCTGGAACGTTCTGCAAAAAAAATGCAATAATTTACGAAATATAAAACTTCGAACGGGGAAATCTTACGGGTCCTTAAGCCGGGCGTTCAGCTTGCCGAGTCCCATGTATTCCGACAGTTCCTGGAACAGGATTTTGATGAATATCCTGCTGGAGCTGTTGGTGTCTTCTTCATTCAGCTTCATGATTTCCAGCACTTCCCAGCTGATGGCGTCGGTGAAGAACAGGTGTGCGAAAAACTTGCTGACGTTCCGCAGTCTGTTAGCGTCCAGTCTGTGGGTGGTGGCATACGTGTCCTTGAAGATTTGCTGGAAGGGTTCCACGTATGTTTTGTTGATCTGGCAGAATCTTTGAGCCAATAGGCCGTAAAATTTCTCGTAGGTCCGTTGTTCGGCGCAGCAATCTGAAACAAAATAAATATTAAAACGTTTGGTATTTATTTACGAACCGAAGCCCAAAACAGTATACAATAAAAATTATACAATAACAAAAACAAAAATAGCCAAAATATTATTAAGATTCACACAAAATTACAAAAGCATGATAAAATTCACACAAAAGTAAATTGGTAAGAAAAACAGGATGAGTCCAAGAATTCTAAATAATTAGAAAAATTATTAGCCACTAAAGAGTAACGGGTTATAAAAGAATTGCATTCGTAATTGGATGATTCCTATAATTGATATTTCCTTTAGTAGCCCTTGACGGAACATGTTTAATATTTGAAAGTAGGTAGAAAAAAGACAATTTAGAATTTATAATATTATAAAACAATTTTATTTGTTTTGTAATTTTTATTTGCTTTTTAATTCTTTTGTTATTTTTATATTCGACAATTTGACTTTTAGGTTCATTATTTTTTGTTTTTACTAGATTTTAAACTATTCTTATATATTTAGACTTTGATTCTACTCATATTTATTTTAAATGAAGGATTTTTACTATGTAGGTATCCTTTTTTTTTGTTTTTTTTTTCTCTTGTAATTTCTTGTTTAACTACTTATCCTTTAAGTGGATATTTTAAGAGCAAATAAATAAATAAATTTCAAATCTTTATGTTTTCTACGTACAGAAAGTGGCAAGAAGTGGAAATGAGCTAAAAAATCATGGACATCGAGTTAATATTGGAAAAATCACTAGCAATTCTTCTAAGAAAACCCAACATTTTTAATGTTTTAGAGATAATATGATAGTTAAAAGCAAGAGAGGGAGTCAAAAGTAACTCCTAAGTCTTCTAAGTAATTCAATATTACTTCTGGTTTTAATAAAAGATATCGCATGACATTTGGATGGATTCAGATCCATACCGTTTGAGATATCAGCTGGAAAGATTACTGGTATCACTCTGAACTTTAGCGAATTCGGACTTATCATTTATAGCTAAAAATAATTCCAGATAATCCGCAAACAATTAGAATTTACAATAGGAGAAACATGAATATCATTTACAAGATGTTAAAGAGCGAAGGCCCCCCCATAACCTTGGGGCACACCAGACACCACTGCAATTTCTCTGGATATGAAATTTAACCATTTGGTGTCTCTCTGAGAGATAGTTCTTTATCCAGACAAGAAGAGAACCACAAATTGGCTAGAAATGCAGCCTCCAAGGCAACAGATAAGTAAAGACTATAAACCAGCAAATTGAACTCCGTCGACCATTTAAATATGAACCCAAATTGTTGAGCAATAAGAAAATTGATAGAAAAATTATTGTTACCTAAAAACATGTGGCACAATTCTATTTCCTGTCCGGGTTTCAATTCCATCTTCAGTAATTTATGGGCGCATTCCTCAAAGTCCAAACTCGACTGAATCGTAAGATAGATCGTCCTTCTGAGAGTTATCAGGTTCGTTTCGGTATTATCTATAATTTTCCCCTCTTCCTTCCCTTCTTCTTCCTCTTCGTCTCCTTCGTCATCTGAATCTTCATCTGAACCTTCCGATCCGGATCCAGATTCACTGTCGCTCTGCAAAATCTCCTTGCTAAGAGTCTTGTACTTGCCCTCGTTCTCCTCGTAGTTGTCGTCAAACTTGAATACGTCTAGAAAAATGATAACATTAATTTTATCAGATGCGATAAACAATAAACTTACTTAAAACATCCTCCGCGTTGACTTGTTTTACGTCATCTAATGTTATCAAGTGAGTGAACTGATCTTCCTCCTCGACGATATCCAGTTCTTCGATTACCGCAGCGTGATCTTTAAATCCGTCCTTTCTTATTTGAAACATAACCTCAATCATGTACTGTATCCGTTTCTCAAGTTGTCCCTCGTGAAGGATGTTGCGTAGCATTTCAAAAATAGCGTTTATACCTGAAGAAAATTTACGTGAATATATTTTTTAAATAATTTTATAATTGTACCAACCTCTGCTCGACACTTCAGTCAATTTCTGTCCGCACTCCTTCAAAAATGAAATTGCGACTTCTACGGAATCATCGGTGGGCGTCTCTACAAGCAAAGTTAGAATCTCCAAGGCCAATATTTCATGTGCTACTCGCTGGTTAACCAGATGCGCGATAAATGTAGCGGCTGATATACAGATGGTTTTGTTATTTTGTTTAAAACCTCTTTTAAACTGAAGTACTAACCTCTTTAGTAGCAGTTCTCCTATACTAGGAAATTTAGAGTTTATAACTGACACCAAGGCACCATAGACGTTTGAAAAAGTGGGAGAGGCTGCTTGAGCCTGAATTATGGATTTACATAGAAGCCCCCTTCCTCTGACGATGTTCTCGTGTAGTAATTCCCTTGCAATTATGCCGATGTTTGAGGTGTTTATTTTGTTTATGTAACCGTGGATAGATTTTTTTAAAGCTTCCCAAGCGATTCGTTGATAGGCCGCGGAGGATTTGTCGGTTATATTCTCTTGCATCATCCGCAGTTTGGCGGGTGGTATATAAGCGCCGCCTGTTCTGGAGGTCAACAAGTCCACCGTCTTCCTTTCTCGAGGTTTTATTACAGATTTATCCTCCATGTTATTTTGTTTTGTAGATTCTGCCTCCTTTTTTTCTGTTCTCTTGCTCTCTGATTCATAATACCTTTTATCGTCTCTCTTTGGATATTTATTCCAATAATAATCATTGTTTTCACGCCTACTATTTTCTTCACGGAATGTATCTTTGTCCAATTCATATCTCCTAGAGCGCCTATCCCTTCGTTCTCTAGATCTGGACCTATCAGACCTTCTCTTCTTACGCTGTTTATCTTTGGACCTTTGGCTTTCCGAAACAGGGGAATGGTTTTCTTTGCGTTTTTTGTCAGGCGGAGAGGGTGACTTAGATTTTCTCTTTGGCTTTTTCCGTTCCGGTGAATTTGCCTCCGAGTCTGTAGTCATTGTGTTTGTTATTCGACGTCAAATTTATATAACCGAATTACTATAATTGAATACTATAACACCTAGTTGTATACGAATTCTACTAAAATTATATAAAACACGACCAACACAACTATAGTGCCCTAAAAATCAGAATAGATTATACTTGCAACACTGCGATTTGTTCTTGTTTTAATCGAGAAATCACGTTTAATTTAATACCATAAACTGAGAGTTCAAAGTATTAAAATATTTCATATTCATAAAAGCAAAATAAGAAAAATATTGCGTTTACAATATTTTTAAGTTGGCTACGTATTTGACAGCTAATAGTACATATAGCGCATATAGCTGCCAACTTTAGAAACAGAATGACACTAAAATTATTGTGTGGAATCGCGTCATTCGATGTATCGAATCGAATCGGTTTTTCATTTCGTTAATCGAGTGTTCTGTGATTGTGTTGCTAATCGATGTATAGTTATAGTTGTGGCAAGAATTTAGACGATTACGTCATACGAACAAATGAATAACTCATATTTTCATCAAAATATTTAAGAAACTGCAACTGAGAATAATATAGCTATATACTACACAAATGTTTGCACTACGAGCCCTAACAACTATATATTGGAACAAGCATTTATTTTTTGAATCATACGACAATCTATCAAAATGAATTGACAGATTTTCTTGTAATTTTATCTATGCGTTAACAACATATTCCTTGCCATTTTAAGCCATTATTAACCGCAAACTACCTTTCCTTTTTATGTTATAGTCAGCGCCGGACCTAGTGGCTGGCAAGCAGGGCCCCGGCCAGGGGCGCAAGCCAGCGGGGGCGCGCTAGCACATTAACCCACGCTTAAAGATTCTTTAAAGTTTCAGTCTGCATCAGGGCCCGTTCATTACGTGCAAGAAAACGCGCTCTTTCTCGATGAAAACAAGTGCCCAAATTGTCAACGTCGTAACATTTTATGTATGTTTTATGATATTGCTTTACCATAAATTAATAAAAATTTGTTTATAAAGTAAAATTCTTTGTGACCTTCACCTTTTTTTTAGGGGGGGGGCGCACATTTGGAAATTTGCCCTGGGCGCCAGCTCCCCTAGGTCCGGCGCTGGTTATAGTTTATTTAATTATAAAAATGTTTGAATTTGGTGACAACTAAATGTTGGATTGGAACAAGTAAATTTTATAATAATTGAAATACAGTTAATAATAAGATGTAACATCGCCATTAGCCTTAACAACCGCTTGAATTCTAGCAGGCATAGTATCAACAATGTCTTCACACATATTCGGTGAAATATGCTCCCAAATTTCTTGCAATTTGGCGCGCAACTGGGGAATTTTACGCTGGGGATTGTTTCTCAGGTGTTGCTTCATTTTATTCCACAGTGTCTATTGGATTAAGATCCGGACTGCTGGATGGATGTGATAACATCTTTATATTGTTATCCTCAAACCATTTTTTTGTAGATTTTGCCGTATGGCATGATGCACTGTCCTGTTGAAATACAAAATCTTCTTTTGAATATAATTTTGGGATACTTGGTAGCAATGGCGTATGAAGAATGTCTTGATATTTCTCCGGATTGACAGTGCCTTCTATAAATTGCAAAGTGCCTAAACCCTTTGCCGACATGCATCCCCACACCATAATACCTTTTGGAAACTTCATTCAGCAATGTCCTTTTTAAGACAATCCTTATGAAAAGCTTCAGTCGTTCGCTGTGGGTTCGACCCCCGTAGCCGGTAGACCGTATATAAGCTATATTCGTGGAGAGATTGGCACCCTCTCTGCGGGTATGGTAGGGTGGAAGAATGTTGGCTTATTGGGTCAATGTGAGAGATTGATACCGGTTGACATTTGACTACCCCCCTAATTAATGAGGTTTTCCAGGTTTCCCTCATTCCTGCACTGAATATGGTGGTTAGGGCCTACCAACAAGTCGTTCCTGGGCACAAATGCGGCCTGCTTAATAATAATATGCCGCCCCCTCTCCCGCACAAGTCTTCGACTTCTGGGCTAATTCTCGTGATTAGAATGAGGGGTAGAGATATTATTATTATATCTCGGATTACACGTTTGCAATAATTTTCTACACATACATCAAATTTTGATTCGTCGCTAAAGGTAACTTTATGCCAATCACTTTTCGTCCACGACAGTTTAGACTTTGCCCAAATGTATCGATTTTTCTTTTGAATTGCGGTCAGTAACGGTTTTTCCTTGGCCTATAAATTTCAGTCATTTAGAAATAAACACTGCATACAAAAATATATTAAACATACCTTATATAAAAACTCAAACAACATTTGCGGATATATTTTGGGCAACATTCTCTTGAAACATTCAATCCAGTTTCATTATTCCACCGTGCAGTAATCTCTCAAAGTTCCCTTCTTCCTGACTTGCATACTTTAACCAAATGCCTTAAATTTTAAATTTCTTTGAGAAACTACTTTCGGCCTACCAGAACTTTTACCGCTAACTTCAATATTTGCTGTTTCTCTGTATTTTTTTATAATGTAAAAAATAGTTGTCTTTGCTAGGGTTAATTCACTTGCGATATCATCCATAGTCTGGCTTCTAAAATATTGCTGGATAATTATTTCGCGTATTTTTCTATCAATAGACTTTCCTCGTCCCATTATTACAAGTATAATTGCGAACTATGAGTAACTATAACGCGACAACAAACTGCTGGTAAAATGTCAATACAACAATATGATTTGTCAAGACTACTTGCTTTTATTTTAACGCGTACTTAATAAAAATATGAAATAGTGTGTGTTCCAACATTTAGTTGTCAGCAAATTCGAACATTTTATAACAATAAATTATAATAAAAAAAGGAAAGGTAGAGTGCGGTTAATATTGCCTTAAAATGGTACGGAATATGTTGTTAACGCATACATAAAATTACAAGAAAATCTGTCAACGCATTTTGATAGACACGTGATTCAAAAAATAAATGCTTGTTTCAAGATATAGTTGTTAGGGCTCGTATATATTACATTAAATTACAAAAAATATTGTTTCTAACGCGACCAAATATCTAAAATGATGTTGACAATGAAAACAATTGCATGTCAGGAGTGACGTAGTCGTATGAATTATTGCCGCAACTATATACGAATTTTGTATCTTTTTTGAGTTTATCGGCAAGCTCTATATATATATATATACCGGGTGTTCCTCTAAGACTTTCAGTGCGAATATCTCAGAAACCATCATAGCCAGTGTGACGAAATTTGGTATACAGACACTAGATGGCGCGTAGAATTCGATGATGGCATTAGTTTTTATACAGGATGTTCGGTTTTGCAGAAAATGAATTTAATTTTGATTTTTTGGTAGCGAACCTCAGCAAAATTTGTATTTAAATTGAAATATCTTTAATTATGAACACGTTCTGATAAAAAAAGTCACTGAAAATTTTTATCTTGTCATAAAAACTCCTATGAAAAGTCCTCAAATTTCATTGTTTTGTCATGCCAAATGAGAACAGCCATGAGTCCAATTTACACACACATAACTACCGCATGGATAGACATCAAAACGTGAAGTGACAGAAACTGTCAAAGCAAGTTTGAGTATTTTTGTATATACTGAATTATTCATTTGTTCGTATGACGTAAGACGTCTGAATTCTTGACTTGAGTATAGAAATTTTATAATAAATATGTAATACCACGAGGTACCTACATTAAATGTGCGTACGTATTTGCAATAATGATATAGTTTTATTAAAAGAAAATGGAAGTTTGAGCAACCTTGTCTGTAATGAATACTCAGAACACAGAAAATTGTGAAACATTTGCCGTTTTTAATTGCATCTTCCTTACGATACAGTAATTTATCGGGAATTATTATTATTATTATTTTTCACCATATCACTCTCAAACTAATAAATTATTACGTGCAAATAAAGCTGAATTTATGAACATCCTCTCCTTGTCGACTTGAAGCGCGCAAGCGCGCTGCGAGCTATGTATGTATGGACAATCTAAACTTGTGGTTACTTAACCTAGAATTAGAAATAATAATAACGTGCCGGCAACAAGTGGTAGAAAGGCTTTAAACTCTAGAAACAATCATAAATAATGATTTAATGGGTTCCTTGAGTGAATACTTCAGTTCCAGTAGCATAAATAAAAATTCACCTGCTTCAAAAACGATTCCACATTTATCAAATCTGAGTAGAATTTGGAGACCTATTCCTACACAAATTAAGTACATTAATACAATAAAAGATGATAACATAAGGTCTTTGAGTACAACCCAACGATTAATGGTAACTTGCCTAAGGAAAACTGTAAGAGGTAAGTACAGAACAAGAATGTCAATGTTGTAGGTAATTGCAACTTGCATATTGCTTTTGACCTTTTGAACTGTAGGGTTATATTTATAAGAAACTGCTAATTTATCCATATACGAGAATTATTTTTACTTAATTGCTTTCAGATGAAGTTATTGGGAAATTTCTGGCTTACTTTCAAGAACAGGGATGAGAAGGTATTTTCCAATATTTGTAGAACAGAAAGAACAAACGTAAAAATATCCACAAAAATGTTATGTCTCACCAGCATATCTTCAATAGATAGGAACCAGGAAAACAAAGTGCTCTTATGGAAACAGGTTGACATACACAGTTACGTTATTCATTGGTTAAAAGATTCGATAAGATACTGAAGAAGCCAGATGCCAAGATTAGTTTATATTCGCATTTCGACAGATAGATGAGAGAGACGAGGAAAATTTTGCTAGAAAACATTAGACTTTACGCTTTGTCATAAATAATGAAATACATAACTTTATGTACTTGGTTTAATTATTTAATAAAATTAAAGTGCATGGAATGTGTAAGTTAACTAGTGAACTAAATAAAAAATGTAAATAATGCAAGTATAACGGAAATTAAAGTTTATTAAATTGTTAGTAAGTATTATACACTACAGCAAATACCACTTGTGTTTAATAATTTTATAACAAAAGTAAGATGTCTAAAATATAAATTTCACTGAAGAATTAAAATTCAGTTCTTAAATAAGGTAAGTATGATTCATTGTAACAGTATTCTACAAGGACAAAATATTCAAAAATGTTACTGAGTGATTTTTTATATTTTATTATATCTACCAGCATAATTTCAATTAAAAATAATCCTACCCATGCATATAGTGGTTTATTTTTTTATTAGTGACTAAATTGATTAACTTGACCCTTCATCTTTAAGTATTCATTATTTCTTAAACATTTGTTTAATAATTTGTGTAGAATAAAACCAACAAATACAGACTTTAATTTATTAACAATAAAATAAAATTACATTAAGTATCTACATTATTACATCTGGTTTGATATTAAACAGTTATTCTGTATTCTAATTTCTATTACAGAGCAACGCTTCAATCTGAGGGATGGTCATGCATGTACGATTACAAACAAATCCTGCCATTTCATTGTTCGATACCAACCTTATTACATTATGTTGTGTATATTGTAACAACAGTTAGCTTTCAACATTTTTAAGATATTCTAACGAGATGTTTTCATACTGTACATAGAATTATGAAATTAGTTTATTTTTCTTAACTGTATTCGCTTAGAAATTTTAAAACCCACGACAGACAACTGAATTTAATGTCTTATAGAATACTTTTCAAAGTGAGTTAGAGACTTCTTTATAATATTATCCTGATCCATCATTCCATATTCTGAATTATTTGCAAGAAAATGTCTAATATTTTTTGCTTATTCTTTCTGGTGGCAGTCTGGCACTAGGTACTCACACATAACTGAAAGATAAAAACAACAATTACAAATTATTATCTAGCTTTAAATGACTACTTAATAGGTACCTACTGGGTATAGTACGTCTGCAGGTGATTCTTCCTAGCAAAACCAGTTGCTTTATTTTAGTTCTGTATCATATGAAATACAAACATTGTAGTTCATTGTTTACTATTTTACAGATGTAGAGTTCTTCTTAAACATATTTTATTCATCAGGAACATAAGTAAAGTGCTGAACTGCTGAAATATGAAATATGTGGACACAAGCAGAAGTAATCTCAATAATTTCTAGGTTATGCTTTCGTAACATTTCTTTTGTGGTGCTGGGGTAGGTTCCAATCTGACTCTCAACGACAAACACGTTCACATTATAATAAAAAAAAGTTTTAGGAATCGTTTTGTTCGAATTTAGTTGTTGCTAAATAAGTAATCAATAATTAGAGCAGTTGGAAAAGAGAGATATTCTTTAGGTACTTACACAATTTTGTAAATTATTTTGTGATGAAAATACGGGTACCTAATTATTATGTACACTGTAGTAACATAAAAACAATTTACTGAAGTTTTATTACATTATAATGGAACAATTTAAAAATATCCACAGATATTTTACAATATTCACACTGTAACCCTAGCTGTAGCGGTAGATTGTACCGACAAGGCGACCCCAATGCTCCAAAAGGTTCAACTTAAGTTTAAATTTTTATCGACAAGTCTCAATAACACCATTGTGCATACGTAAATTGCATTAAATACATTATTTAGCGTTATTTCTGTAAAGTAAAATACTTTATGCCATTAATATTTGACAATTCAATGACAATCCATAGTTTTGACGTTTAGCGATGTTAGTTTCTTCTGTGTAAGTCTGGCTCAAGGCTATGCACGTTTTACATGACAAAACAATGAAATTTGGGTACTTTTTGGAGGCATTTTTTTATGTTAAATTTTGAAATTTTTGAATGTTTATTTATCAGAATGTGTTCATAATTAAGTATATTTCAATTAAACCATAAGTTTTAGCATGGCTGACAACCAAAAAATCAAAATTAAATCGATTTCTTGGAAAATGGAACACCCTGTATAAAAACTAATGCCATCATCAGATTCTACGCGCCATCTAGTGTCTGTATACCAAATTTCGTCGCACTGACTATGCTGGTTTCTGAGATATTCGCACTGAAAGTCTTAGAGGGAACACCCGGTATATACCGGGTGTTCCCTCTAAGACTTTCAGTGCGAATATCTCAGCTACTATTGCAGCTAGTGCGACAAAATTTGGTATACTGGCACTAGATGGCGTGTAGAATTCGACGATGCCATTAATTTTTATACAGGGTGTTCAGTTTTGCAGATAATCGATTTAAGTTCGATTTTTTGGCAGTCAACCTCGGTAAAATTTGTATTTTAATTGAAATATTCTTAATTATGAACACATTCTGATAAAAAAAGTCCCGAAATTTTTTATTTTATCATAAAAGACGCCTATGAAAAGTACCCAAATTTCATTGTTTTGTCATGCAAAATGTGTATAGCCGTGAGTCCAATTTACACACACGCAACAACCGCATGGATAGACGTCAAAACGTAAAGTGACAGGAACTGTCAAAGCAAGTTTGACTATTTTTGTAGGAATTTTATTATAAATACGTAACACCACGAGGTACATTGAATCTGCGTACGTATTTGCAATATTGCTAGTTTTGTTAAAAATGGAATTTAGAGGTTATTAGCTGTTCGCGTACGCTGAGCTTTATTCGGCATGAATACTCTGAAAATATGTGAAACATGTTTGTTTAATTGTATAATACGACTATTCTGGGAAATAATAAAAGCGATAAAGAACAATCCCTACGAGAAGACATTAAATTTATGAACACGTCACGCCCTTGACTCACTGCTTTTGCTTTACCACAGACAGAGGACTGTTGACTGTTGTTTACTGTGAATATGCTGCAGAGCGCAGACGCAGAGCCCGACTCTCTCGAGGTCCGAACGATGTGTAAACTTAACCTAGAGTTCCAAATAATGAATAAAGCCTCTTCAACAAGTGGTAAAAATGTTTTAAAGCCTAGAAACAATCAGATAAAAATGCAATGGATTCCTTGAGTGAAAGCTTCAGTTCCAGTATTACAAAAATATATCTGTTATAAAAACTACTCCACATCAAATGTGAGTAAAATTTCGAGCCATATACCTAGGTGTGCTAAAAATTACTTTCATACAGTAAAAGCTTGATAGAACGAGATGTGTAAGTACTAAGTATAACGATTAATGGGAACTGAGACGAAAGACGAAGGAAAATATCAGTGTACTTAGTAGGTAATTATATCTTGCATATTATTTTTCGTCTTTTACATTGAATATGAGTTGTAGTTTCTTGTACTTATGTTTCATATTAGCTAATTCATTTCAAAGAACTATGGGGTTAAATTTATAAGAAATAGCCCAGTTACGCAAAATCTAGGATTATCTTTACCTAATTAGTTTCAGATGGAGAAGCTATTAGGGGCTTACTTTCAAGAACAGAGATGAGGAAACATATTTCAGTATTTGTAGGAGACCAGAATGAATATAAACATATTCATTTCATCTTGTGGTATGCAGAAATTAAAAATGTCTACGAAAATGTTTTGTCTCACCTCTAGGTAGGAACTTAGAAAACAAAGTGCTGTTATGGAAGCAGGTTTACATACACAATTACGTTAATCATTGATTAAAAGATTCGATAAGATACTGAAGAAGCCAGATGCCAAGATTAGTTTATATTCGTGCGAGAGATGGGAGACGAGGAACATTTTGCTAGAACACATTAGACTTTACGTTTTGCTATAAATAAAAACATACCTAACTTTCTGTACTTGGTTTAATTATTTAATAAAATTAAAGTTCATGGAATGTGTAAGTTAACGAGTGAATTAAATAAAAATATAAATAATGCAAGTATGGCGGAAATTAAAGTTTATTAAATTGTTATCGTTTGTATTTATTATACACTACAGCAAATAATCCTTGTGTTTAATAATTCTATAACAAAATTAACATGTCTAAAACATAAATATCAGTGAGAACTGTTAATATTCAGTTCTTAAATAAGGTAGGTATAATTATAAAAAAAATAGATAATATAAAAAACTCACTTTGAAAAGTATTCTACATTTTCAAGACTAAATGAAAGATTTTTTTCAAAGTAATACGTACCTACAGTGGTTTATTTTTTTTATTAGTGGCTAAATTGATTAACTTGACCCTTCATCTTCAAGTATTCATTATTTCTTAAGCATCTGTGAATAAAAAAAGACAAATACAAAATTTAATTTATTTACAATAAAATAAAACTACAATAAATTAAAAGTACCTAAGTACTTACATACATTTAATCGATTTTATGTTAAACAGTTCTGTATTCTAATTTGCAGAGCACCGTTCAATCTAAGGGATGGTCAAGCATGTACGATTAGAAACAAATCTTGCCATTTCATTGTTCGATACCTACCTTATTACGTTATGTTGTGTATATTGTAACAACAGTTAACTTTCAACATTTTTAAGATATTCTAACGAGATGTTTTCATACTCTACATAGAATTATGAAATTAGTTAAGTTTCTTAAATTTATTCGTTTAGAAATTTTAAAACCCACGACAACTGAATTTAATGTCTTATAGAATACTCTTCAAAGTGAGTTAGAGACTTCTTTATAATATTATCCATCATTCCATATTTAGAATTATTTCCAAGAAAATGTCTGTGTAATATTTTTCGCTTATTCTTTCTAGTGTCTTGTTTTAATGTAGGTACTAATTTGTGGCACATAACTGAAACATAAAAACAATAATTACAAATTATTATCTAGCTTTAAATGACTATTTGATAGGTACCTACTGGGTATAGTAGGTTTGCAGGTGATTCTTCCTAGCAAAAACCAGTTGCTTTATTCTAGTTCTGTATCATATGAAATACAGAAATTGTAGTTTATTGTTTACTATTTTACAGATGTAGAGTTCTTCTTAAGCATCTTCTTCACAAAGTGTTGAAATATGTGCACAAGAATCAATCATTTCTAGGTTATGCTTTCGTAATATTTATTTAGTCGGGCTGGGGTACCTAGGTTCAGTAGGGGTTCAGTTCAGATTAGATCTGACTTTCAACGACAAACATGTTCACATTATAATTATAAAGTTTTAGGAATCGTTTTGCTCGAATTTATTTGTTGCTAAATAAGTAATCCATAATTACAGCAGTTGGAAAAGAGAGATATGCTTTAAGTACTTACACACTTTTGTAAATTATTTTGTGATATAACACCATTGTGTATACGTAAATGCATTAAATACATTATTTAGCGTTTTTTATGTAAAATAAAATACTTTATGCCATTAATATTTGACAATTCATAGTTTTGACGTTTAGCGATGTTAGTTTTTTCTGTGTAAGTCTGGCTCAAGGCTATGCATGTTTTACATGACAAAACAATGAAATTTTGGTACTTTTTGGAGGCGTTTTTTTATGTTAAGATTTGAAATGTTTGAATGTTTATTTATCAGAATGTATTCATAATTAAGTATATTTCAATTTAAACATAAGTTTTAGCAGGGCTGACAACCAAAAAATCAAAATCAAATCGATTTCTTGGAAAATGGAACACCCTGTATAAGAATTGATGTTATCATCAGATTCTACTCCGTATCTAGTGTCTGTATACCAAATTTCGTCGCACTGGCTATGATGGTTTCTGAGATATTCGCACTGAAAGTCTTAGAGGGAACCCCGGTATATATATATACCTATATGTTGTGAATACATATTTTAAAATTATAGAATGCAATTATTTATAGTCTAAAAACAATGTTTAACACCTCATTTCGATTAAAATTATCTACATATTCAGTATTTATTTTTTTCTCTACTCCAATATTTAAAGTTTGATACTTGTTTTACCATTCTTGGCTTAATTAATTTACCAATTAAATGTTTGTATATTAGTAAAACACAGTACATTTTAAAATTAAAGAATACACTTTTTTAAAAATTTTTATTGTTTTTTTGGTTTGTCACAATGATTTCACCATGTCATTTGTTAAAAACTTGGCAGCCAACGGACAATTTTTCCGTTTTATATTTAACTCCATATCGTCCAAGATCTTCCAATGGAAAATGTTGAATGAAATGGAATTCCTGCAACAAAAAAAAAAAGATTAGTTTTCAGCATTACAAGCTAACACTTATTGTTGTAAGGTAGGTATAATTTAATTTTTTGCTTGAAATAGAAAATGGTACATTACTTACATGTGGATAAATTCTACTTGGACCTCGCACGCATCTTCCTGCGCTTACGCTTTAGCCTTCGCATACGCTTCTTACGCCACTAAAAAAAAATTTAACTTAAATATCTTACATTTTTTTAATGCAATACAACTATATATAGTGTTTACATGTTTTGTGTTCTTAGACTGTATCTAACACTGAAAGCTAGTACAGGTGGAGTCACAAATTATTTTACCCCCAGTCGAAAATTATTACACTTTTAAACAATTGTGTATAAATTCCTTCCAGGGGATGTATATATCTCTAACTCTAAACTATAATAGAAAATTCTAGACACGAACACGAGTTCACCAAATTTGAGGTTATGTTAGAATTATAAATATAAACCATAGAAATTTGGGAAAAAATAATTTTTCATGATAATAGCGATTTAAGCCAAACATAATATTAATTAATTTATGTAAAAATTAGCAAAAACATAATTTATAAAGCTCTACAACAAGACAATTTTTTAGACAAGAAACATAAAATTTATATTTAGTAAATTAAATTGCTTAACTATAATAAATGAAAAATATTAGTATTACATACCTTCGCTCTCATTTTTGGAACTTTAAAAGAACTCTAGTTTGAAAAAAACTAGAGGATTCTTTTGATAAGATCCAATATGCTTTTTCTACAACGCACAGTTACAAACGAAATGAACGAGAAGAGGAAAGAGACACACGAAGAAAACTTGTTTACTAGTGATACGCAAGTATCTCGTAAGAGGCGACACTGAACTTCCTTAGAGGCGGCAATTTCAAGTCTCCGCACCTTTCACTAAAATTCTTTAAGAAAATAATGTATATTTCTTAAAAAGCTTGTAAACAGAGAACACAGAAATAAATAAATACTGTTATGTGAAAAGTCATGCTAAATTCCTTCACATTTCCTTAATGTCAATGAAGTTGCAAATTGTCGCTACCCGTTTACTTGCATGTTGCATAATGTAATAACATTGCAACCCTTGCACAGATTTGGCGGGAAATAAACCTTTTAACAGTTCTTCATGAGTTCGTCTAACCCTAACCATATTTTTATAAAGTAATTAACTTCAGGTAAAAGCAGGTAAAAACTATAGTTTTTCTTGTAACAGTTACCTACTTTCTAAAATCTATTTACCGGGAAATAACCACATTTTTAATAAATCTGTGATTATTCACACCTACTTGGCTAAAATAGTACACCAGCATTTTAAAAGGTGATGACGTGAATATTCGTTAAAACTTAAAATTGTGCCGCCAGTGATGAAAATGTACACCAGATCCTCTGCCCGACAAACTCAAAAGCAAATTAATTTAAATTCGACGAATCAAGACTTCTCAGAAAGGACTAGTAGACAAATAAGGGAGCCGGTACCCCAAATATTTATTAGTGACGATAGTGAAGATGATACTCAAAACTTGAGAGGTAAATCTTACAATAGAAAAAGTGGGAAGCGAGTAATTAAATGTAGAACCAAAACCTATAGTGACGACAGTGACAGTGAGAGTAAAACGAGGCATGTGCCCTCATCTTCCAAAGAAGAACACCTGTTCCAGGACAAGTTATTGCACAGCAAAACGAGGAAAAGTGTAACAAAACCTAGCATTGTCTTTAGTGACGATTCTGACGATGAGTGTAGAAGCTTGAATAACCGAACCCTGAAGTTGTCGACACCACGAAAGCAGAAGTTACAAACTTCAGATCATGATTTCGATCCAGATACATATGCGAGCCCTCCGAAACAAAAGAAACTTAATGAAGAGGACGTTCTTCGAACACCGAGACACAATAAAACTGAGCGAAGCGAAGAAGTACAAACCCCATCTCATTTACTTTTAAAACTACAATTGACTAGTCCAACACATACTCGTTTTATTGAACAGGGAAAAGGATCTAACAGGAAGGAACTGTTTAAAGACAAAGAGAGAAGTAGTGTTACAAAAAATGGAAAGCTTAATACTGAAAAATCTGTTAAGAAAAATTCAAGTTTTTATCGAAACGCTAGGAAAGCTTTGCACACCTCTTATCCCACTGACATGCCAGGACGTGAGAAGGAGTTGAACGAGTTGAGGGAATTTATAGAAACATGTATTGAAAATAAAACGTCTGGATCTCTATACATCAGCGGGCCTCCTGGTACTGGCAAAACGGCATCTCTCAACATAATTCTTCAGGAAGATAATGTAAGTTTTGACATTTCCCTCTTAAAACACTATTACAGTCCTTTCTTTCAGATATCTTCGAAACTTCATAAGGTTTACATAAATTGTACAGCTATAAAGTCTGCAACTGCGATTTATTCAAGGATCGCAAAAGAATTAGGCCTTAGAGTAAAAACCGAAAAGGACTCGTTAGTTGCTGTTGAGAATTACCTCAAAAATGAGAGAAAAATGATGTAAGTTGCATCCACTTTATGAAAAATTATTAGTAATTATTTACTGCAGCATAAAACTCTCAAATTTTAATTAAAAAATTCTTACTCCTATTTTTGAAAGTGCTAGACATGATTCTACAGTTTTGTGTGGTCATATGTAGTTTTTTTTTTATTATTTTGAAAACTGAATTGGATCATTCAAAACTACTTAATTTTAGATTGGTGTTTAACACCCTCAAAAATAGGAGGTTGAAATTATTTAAGATTGAAGAGTTTTATGCTACAATAAATAATTACGAAAGTATCTACGTATAAGAGTCTTACAATTTGTCATTAAAATATTTTCTTCCAGTTTACTCGTCCTAGACGAAATCGATCAGCTAGAAACCAAAAACCAATCCATTTTGTACACGATCTTCGAATGGCCATCGAAACCAAATTCCCAACTGATCTTAGTGGGAATCGCCAACGCTTTAGATTTAACGGATAGAAAACTGTGTAGACTTCAGGGTCATTACAAACTAAAACCGAAGCTAATGCACTTTGCCCCCTACACCAAGCAACAAATCCTACAAATATTCACGTCACGCCTGAAATCCGCTGGCGTGCTTGAAGTTTTCTCCCCAGCCGCTCTGCAGATTCTAGCAGGTAAGTTCGCGGCAGGTTCCGGTGACATTCGCAGAGCTCTGGATATCGGCAGACGGGCTGTAGAACTGATTGATGAAACCAACGAAGAAGTCGTGTTAAAACCCGTTGAAAATTTAGTCAACGGTCTCCCGCATAAAGAGGAAAAGGAAACTGAGAAGAAATTGAAGAGCGTCGAAGTGAAACAAGTCGTGAACGTGCTGAACGACATTTACGGAACTTCGCAGAACTTAGTCGACGAAACTGACAATACGTTTCCCTTGCAACAAAAGATTATTATATGTTCGCTGATATTAATGCTGAAAAAAGCGAGAAACAAGGACATTACAGTGGGAAAGCTTCACGAAGTGTACAAACGGGTATGTACAAAGCGCAACATTCTGAACGTGGACCAGGCCGAGTTTGTGGGTTTGTGCTCGTTGATCGAAACTCGTGGAATCATAAGGGTTACGGGGAGGAAAGAGCCGAGATTGAATAAAGTGAATTTGGAATGGGACGAAGAAGAGGTCTCCTCGGCTTTGAAAGACAAGCAGCTGATGTCGACCATTTTGCAAGACGAGAGTTGTTTGGGCAAATTGTGATAACTGACTGAATTGATATTTATTTTTATTTCTGGATATTTATTTTTAGCTTTTTTATAGAACCAAATGGGTACTGTAATTGTAAGATTCTTTTAGTATACTTCTGACACAAGAAAAATAAAGGTTTTTTATTATTTAAAGGCGTTTTCAATTTTATGGCCTCTAATCAGGATTCATGGTTGAGATATTTTGAATTAAAGTTTTAAAGTAGAGTTTCATTGAATTTAAGCAGCTGCATTATCAAATTTGATAGTCGATATTTTAATTATTTAGAAGGCAACAAAAAATAAATTTCTTACTCAAGATGTTAAACTCCAGTATTATATTGTTGTTCACAGCTTTCAAGGAGAGGATAGTATTTTAAACTCATAGGGACTGATCATATAACATTTTCCCCTAAAATATTGCGATAATATATTACATTATTATTATTTTTTATTTTAACTGATAACAATAATAAAAAGCTATTTTTTATGGTAAAAACATTTTTTAGGGGAAAACTGATGTAATTATTGAGTTTTATTAGTGTTTAAAGCCTTTAAGCTTTTACGTCAATGATGAAAACTACTACTAAATTTGAATCTATTTCCTCAATTAACATTTATTAAATGTTTTTTTTTCAAATAATTTGACTGCAATCATTAGGCATATTCAGACGAGATCAGCCGATGAACCGCTGAGAAATCCAGGCCAAACAAATGCACGCATTTAGCTGAATTCTTACTCAGCGGCTGACCTCGTCGGAATACGCCCATTGTTATAAAATTATACAGAATGGGTCAACATTAAACTGGAGATACTGGACACCAAAATATTATATTTAAGCTCATCATGCCTTATATGAATGTCGCTGGTTTAAGGAATACAAAGTTTAAATTTTATTCTAAAATTTCTCAATAATAGAAAGTTTTGGCAGCATGACTCAAAATTGGTAGCGTTGGGTTTTTTTGGTGAGAATTATGAATTTGAAGTTAGAGAACGCTAGTATTATTTAGGTAAATCAAAACATATTTTTCTATCTGTTGAACTATGCTTAAAAAAAATAAAAAATCTAAAAGAACGTCCAATTCTACATAAAAAATGTACTCTTGTTTAGGCACCTAACTTTATCGGATGCCCAGTTATTTGCATTTAAAAGTTTCAATATATTTTGTGGTGAGTTCTTTCAGGCACTGATATTGCTATTTCTTTTCTTACTATACTTGTGTCAAATTTTCATGTCAATAAATAATAGCATATTTTGGGTGCGTGTGATTTATAATTTGTGCAATTATTGATAAATTTCAGAATAAAATTTAAACCTTGAACACCCTGTATTTTTTAAACCAGCAACATAATATTTTGGTGTCTAGTATCTCAAGCAGCTTAATGTTGACCCATTCCTTATACTGTCTCACCCTGTAGATATATAGGTACATAATATTTTTTGTATACACTCAAAAATATCTATTTTACGGACTCATTTTGTGTCCCTAAAATGAGTATTTTTCGTACTCAATCCCAAAAAGTTGTCATGAATTTTTGAGGATAATTGAGGTAAATAAAGCATACAATGCAACAATTAAACAATGTAATTACTGTTTGCTGTTGGCTTCGTCTCGTCTGAAAATATCAATTATTCGTCTGAAACAACTGTATTTCAGGTACTTGTAACAAAAATAACTATATTAAAATTTATTGGTTTTATTTTGCTATTTAGCTAAAGATAGTGGCATATAAATAAAATTATTTCTCAAAATCTACAGTCTGTATGAGGAAAATATAGTTCTAAAGAATGATGTTATGGGAAGGATCCTTATTACTTTTTCATGCCCTAATTTTTACCATTTTTTTAATTAAAAACGAGAAAACTCTGTACCTACATTATATTATGTATGTAACAATAATAATATATCAGTTTTCCATTACTTGCTCTAAAAAGACTTATCTACAATATGACAATTTCTTTAGCTTCAAATTTTTCGTATTTTTCAATTTTTTGTAGGTTAGAATTTGCTTCTGAACAAAATATATTAAAATTATATATACAAATTTTACGATGTAAAGGATAAATAAGTTTACCAACCGCTACTTGGGCAAAAATCAGATATCAATATGTCTGGTAAAAGTATATGCTTTTGAATAAGAACAAATTTGTGCACCACAAAACATATAATTGGTACACCCATGGTACACCATCAAAAAATGCCTGGAATTTTTAAACATTTATTTACTTTCCTGCCAAATTGGCCTTCTATTTTTGTCTCGTAAAACTACCGAACAGACGCGAAACGACTCGAACCTAGACGTCATCGATTAGAACGTGTCAGAACTGTCCAGATTCGTCTAGATTCATCCAATCAAATATAAAAGTGGCAACAGGCGCGATTCGCTTCAGTTTGAATTTGTTTGGTGTCACGCGAATATTGAAAACAATTCGACGAGTTCCAAAAACAGTTTTTCTGTGCAAGTGAGAGTACTACTGTGGAAAAATGTCTCTTTTGCCGTATTTGTTCGACGATCCCCGTTATTTACAACCATCCACGCTGATGGACCAGCACTTCGGCTCCGTTCTCGATGCTGAGGACCTTCTGGAACCTCTTAGGGTGGCGAGATATCTAACCAGGTCTCCGGCAGGTTACTTGAGAAACTGGGTGCCTTCTGCTTCTAGGCAGGATAGTGGATCGGTGGTTGCCTTCGACAAGGATAAGTTCCAGGCTAATTTGGACGTGCAGCAATTTAAACCGGAAGAAATCTCTGTTAAAATCACGGGAGATAATACGATTACCATCGAAGGTAAACATGAGGAGAAGCCGGACGAGCATGGGCACATCTATAGACATTTTGTGAGGAGGTATGTGCTGCCGAAGGGATGTGATATTAGCAGAGTGGAGTCTAAGCTGTCTTCAGATGGAGTGTTGTCCATCACTGCTCCCAGAGTGGAAGATAAGCAGATTGGGGAGAAGGCTGTTCCGATAACACAGACTGGACAGCCTATGAAACAAATAGAGAAGAAAGACTGAACCAGTCAGTTGGGAAGTATCTATAAAACCACATAATGTATTTACTTTTGCGTTAGCTATATTTTTGTTACTTGTATTTGTAAAATCCAAAGATAGTTTTTTAGTTTGTAGGTATGATTAACTGTATCAACAAACTGTAACAGATACTAAAATAAACTGATTAAAAAATATTTCTTGTTTTGTTTTACTTCATTTCTTCATACAATAAAGATGATGTTACGCCATGATGTACCAAAATAGAGTGTTTTTGTCAACTAAGAAATACTTAAGCGTTTTCAAATAAAAACAGTGCGAGTAGATTCAAATTAATTTATTTTCCAAAAACATATTACATATTCAGGGTGTTCAGAAAGTTGTAGTAAAAAATTATATGACGTACAGGGAGAGTCAAAATAGTGTCGCGGTCCTTCACATACATTTTTGCTTTATCTGGCTTCCTTGTAGATATACAGGGCTTCCAAGCAAGAAGTTAAATATTGAATATCAATCATAATATTACCTTGGCAACCTCGAAACTTGGGTGATGGTAGTAAACACATAATAATTATTAATACATACAACTTTCACTATTTAAATTGGAATTAGACATGCTTCATTATGTATGGACAAAATAATGAAAGTAGGTAGGTACTGACTATACTTCTCATTTTCGACCACTATAGTTTCTGGACACCCTGTATGCACATAAAGATAAACGAACCAAAAAAATGCATAAATATAAATGCAGCAGTGCACATAAAATAAAAAAGAAAATATAACAAGAATTTCAGCAAATACATTATAGTACCTACAGAACAATTATTTTTCACCACCGTGTATGAGTGAATGAGTAAATATTATTATTTACAAAATATGAAATTTATTACAAATTCCTTGTGTCATTTATGAGGTATAAAGATCTGATGATAAAAAAATGAAATTTAAAATTTAAACTATCCTATAAGCCTACTTCGTGGAAACCATGTAAATTTAAAAATATCCTGGCTATTATGCCACCCAAAATACAGCACTGTTTTAAAAGTTGCCTCACATTTTTGCCTAATACAAGATTTTCTTTAGTTTTTTCAAAATTATCCTTTTTTGTAGTAGTCATAATGTTTCAAATGCAGTCTCCCATGAAATCTCAATAGGGGTCTATTAAGGTTTCAAGGGAGGGCAACCTCACTTCACTTCCTTTTCTTTGAATTTAAAGGTTCTATTTAAGAAAATATGAAAGTGTGTTTCTCAAAGATAAATTGAAAACTCGATGTTTACTTTTACGATACATGAAATATCAAAAGAATGTTGTTTTTTTTGTTGACAGAAATTTATAAATATTGAAATTGCTGTTGATATTTTAATTTTTACTTATTCTAGAAGTCAAATTTCAAATGAATGTTAATTGAAACTCAACTCTGGAATACCTAATTGTCCATTGTGGAATGACTCCTTCACATTTTCTAATAACGAGATGTATTTCACAATCCAAAATAAAAATGACGATACCTACTTGTCCATTGTCGAATGATTCCTTCACATTTTCTAATAACGAGATGTATTTCACAATCCAAAATAAAAATGACGATATTCCAGTAGCATAAAAATAATATTTGTTAGGAAATCTTATTATATGTACTGGTTTGAGGTGAAACCAAATATATTTTCTCTTTGATTCCTAATCATGTTTTATAGAAATTTAATTTCTCATTTTTAAAGGCAATGTAGAGAAATCTGTAAACTTATCAGTGGAATGCTTTATATTTGAAATATAGTATTGCTGCACCTCCTATTGCAGACATGATGTTTAACTAGTTGCCTATGCTACGACGCTATTGCAGCAGGATATCAGTTCTGCGGATATTGACCCTTGTTTACATTTAAGTACATTATAATTTCAAGTGAAATATTTTTTATTATAAATTAAAACGACTAAGAAAAAGAGTTGAGGTACTAAATTATTTATTTAATTCCACAGAAACGATTTACAAATAATAAAACAGAAAGAAATACATTTATAAAAAGTAGTTATAACTAAAGCAATATAAAATTCACTGGAGCCTTTCCTAAGAAGCCTCAAACATATTTAATAGTCAGTCCATGCGATGCGGCGATATCGCTTTTCTTACTTTTCAGCAGGCTTTTCCCTTTTCTCAATTTGTTTCACAGGCTCACCGGTCTGTTTTATGGGAACAGTTTTGTGTTCGATTTCCTTGTCCTCAACTTTAGGAGCAGTTATTGTTAACACGCCGTCAGAGGACAGCTTGGATTCTACTCTGTTGATGTCGCAGCTTTTCGGCAGGACATATTTCCTTATAAAATGCCTGTAAATTTGCCCGTGCTCGTCTTCTTTCTCCTCGTGCTTACCCTCGATGGTTATGGTGTTTTCTCCGGTAACCTTCACTGTAATTTCCTCCGGTTTGAACTGCTGCACGTCCAAATTGGCCGTAAAGCGGTCTTTGTCCAAAGAAACGGTCGAGCCGGTGTCTTGCTCTGCAGAAGGCGCCTTCCACGTCCTCAGATATCCCGCGGGGCAACGTATCAGCATTCTAGGCACAGTCAGGGGTTGGAGCAAGTCTTCGGGGTGCAAGACGGCACCGAAATGCTGGTCTAGTAACCTCGAAGGGCGGCAGTAACGAGGATCGTCCAATAAGTAAGGTAACAGCGACATGGTTTCGATTTATTCAAGAAAAATCTAGAAATTTGTTCGATTGGGCACTCGTCTACGTACTTTCACTTTTTATAAATTCGAACTGACTTGAATTTATCTAGGCTGACTTGGCACAAAATATTTGACTCGGCGACTACCGCCTGGCGCTTTTAAATGTACGTGGAGGGGCGATCTAGACGCTTCGAGAGCGAGATGGATAAGGGTACACTTGGAATCGTAACCGTTCATCGGATAGCAACGAGTCGGATCGATGAAGAATCGCTATTGTTTATCGTACGGTTTTCACTTTTCATCCTGTTGAAGTGCAAGAAATTAACACTACGTTGTGTTAATATAACAATGGAATAATTCTGTTAAATAAATAATATAGAAATAAATAGACGTAATTAATACAACTTTTAAAAAACATTGTATATATAATGTTTCATAACTGAATTTCAATATTAAGGGGGTTTAATCTGCACATGATTTTAAGACATAATGTTCATATAGATATACGCCCTTTTGTTTGTTCTTAATATAGTGGGTGTTAAAGTTTTTTTACAGTTGGTTTATATTTTGTTAAAATTATTAATAACGTGGTTCTTTAATCAGAAATTATTATTAGTTACCTAGCTGTTAAAATATCTTATTTTAATAAAAACTATTAAAATTACTTTAAACAGTTATTGAAAAACAGTTGAAGATACGATTAAAGAAAACTATATTACAAAATGAAGCATCATTAAAATAATTATTTTTTTTTGAGAAAAGCAGTGGGCACTTTTTATTCAAAATATTTCAGGTAATATTGATTGTGGCGCCACTGGTTAAGATTGTAGTAATTCTCGTCGTAAAATGATCAAATGTCTAAAAATATTTGTATTTGTAGAAAACACTATTTCAAGAATGCGGCACTCTTAAAACTGAAAATTCTTTATTTTCCTAAAATATATCTGTGCGCCTAATTTACACTTATTGTATGAGTTTAAAAATATCTAATGTGGTATCGGTTATAAAAAACATTTTCGAAAAAATCTTTAACACTTGTATATCAAAAACAAAGCAATAATGGACCACAGACTTTTTTGTCTTAAAATCATGAGCAAATTAACTCCTTAAATATTGACATTCAATTATGAAACACCCTGTATTCTTACTCTTTGGCAGTGTCGTCATTCCCTGACAAATTCTATCAATTATGACTGTCTTTTGTTTACTACCAACTAATTTGTTTCTAACCAACTATTAAAATTTCATATATACATCAGGTTTTTTAAACTCTTTTTTGACGAAATTTGTAATTTTAACCGACATTTAGAAGTAATACATTTTTCTTGTAAAGACAATTATGGTTTTCTTTCGGATATGGCACTTTCGTGTTGAAATTTCGTACTACAAAAATATTGTAGCAAAAATTAAGCGCGTATCTCTTTGCACTCTACGCCTTTGATTATTTGAAAATTTACGTTTTGCAGGATTATGATTATGGCAAATCCAATTCTTTACTTACTTGCCAAATTTCATTATGATATACCGTTCATGCATTATGATCCAAAAACCAAATTTGTGCACCCTGTATATTTCAAGATATATCGTAGTTTAATTTGTGGATTTGTTTGTTGAGGATATTTATTTGTAACGCTTGTTAAACGAAGCTGATCTTGTTTTATAAAAGCTCAAAAGACAGTTTGGATAAACCTTTTTTCTCTACTGCCGTATAAGCACAGCATAGGTAGTATAACCACAGCATAACGAGCATTTCGTTATGCTGTGGTATAACGTTGAGGCCCTTAAGCAGACTGGTCGGACTGGTCAATATCCGACGATCGTCTCGTTCCAGATGGATCGCGAATGTTGGAAGTGGTCATGACCAGCGGGATGTAAATTTGTTTACGGTCTGGCGTTAAATAATTCGCATGCTATTCTTAGCACATAAACGTTGCCATAGCAACCGCTTTTAAAGAGCGTAATATTTCAATTCATCCCGCCCTAGGGATCGTGTTTGGGTCACGCCAAGCCGAATATACAATTTTTGTAAATATTTACCGTGACACGCGTAATATGATAAAAAGCAAATGGAGATATTTTTTATCGCGTACCGCGTAAAACAAATAGCGTTTATGGTTGTTGATTTAGTTTTCTTGAATGTTGAATACATACAAAATATTTGTTGTTGTTATCTGGAAAGAAATAATTCATTTTTCTAGATGTTCAATGTATCAGAAATAATAGGAAATAATGGGTAGATAATTATTTGATCTGAATTCTAATTTTTGGAGGTTCTAGAGTTTCCTGGAATTAGACCTATCTCCTGAAATGATTTTAATACATGTCGTACGTGTGATTGAAAGTAGGTATTGAAACATTCGTAATGAAAATAATATTTGTAATATTTTTTGAAAATCTATCCAGCTCTGAATTTATGCTAGTGTGTTTCAGAACACCCTGTAAATTCAAGTGGTACTTGTAATTTAAAAGAATTCTGCTGGATGTGATAATGTTTATATTATTATTGACACAATGAAAAGATTTTTTTTCTAACTTACTCACATTTTTTTTTACTGTTCAACAAACAGCTATAAAATTCGTTGAAAATTTGCATACACCGCCCTTGCCCTTATTAGAAATTTGAATTATGTTCGCAGCCACCTTTTCTATTTCAGTAATTTACAAGCTTGCCACCGGTAATACTGTAGTTTTAGCAACTTTTTCAAATAAATTCTCAAATGAAAGAAAAGAGTGCTTTTTTGTGCATCGTAAAACTATGCTTCGGATCCTCTGGAAAGAAATTGCTGAGCGCTTCAAGAGATATTTGCAAAAAAACTTCAATTTCTTCTAGTCATTATTTCGTTTTGGTAAAGGTAAAGGTGGGTAATTATAGTTTTATTTAATTAAAAAAGTAATAGAATAATTTGTTTTAACAAAAAAAAATTGCAATAATGAAAAATATTGTATGAAAGATTTCTATCACTGGTCCTTATTCAGTCTGCTGTGTGTCCTTCCATCCTTACTTTTACTAGAAATGTCCTTGGAGAAATTGGTTAGTCACATATCGGGACATTAAAAAACTGCGCGTTTACAATTATTTTGAGCACCTTAAAGTGTCACTTTTTCCTGCTCTAATTTTTATCAAGACATGGTGTGACAGTTCTGTAGATCGACATTTTTACCATATTAGTTTAGGCCGTTCAGCTTGGTTTAGCTATCTACCATTTTTTTTCATACTGTTTGAAAACGGTTTTATTTCATATATTTATATTACTCTTACCATCTAGAACCACACATTTAGGCATATTCTTTCTCTCAAAGTCCAAAAGTATTTATCTAAATACGTATACCCTTATAATATTTCAACAATTTATTTATTGGAAAAAAAATCAATGTTCTGATTTTCTTATTTATTTAGTAATAAAATTAAGGTAACAAGACAAATACGACTAGCTAAGTAATTAAAAAATACAAAACAGTCTTCTACATAAGTACTTAGTACAAAATACATTTATAATATTTAATCCTACAATTACTTTTGTTTTTGGTATCGAGTGAGAAAATTGTAAAATGAAATTTATTCACTCATAAAACTAAAATTTAACACATAAAATCGAACCTATAACATTGCCAGGCGTTTTTTACTTCTTTTTAGGGCACTTTTTATCGTCGCACTTTTTTCCCCCTTCGCATGCTTCACACTTTTTGCTCTTGATGGCCTTGACGGGTTTACCGGTCTTAATTACTGGTACGCTCTTATGTTCCACCTGCTTATCCTGGACCCTTGGGGCGGTGATGGACAAGACGCCGTCAGAGGACAACTTCGACTCCACTTTGCCTATATCGCAATTTTTCGGCAAGACATAACGCCTTACGAAATGCCTATAAATATGGCCGTGTTCATCTTCCTTCTCCTCGTGCTTGCCCTCGATGGTAATAGTGTTGTCTCCCGTGATTTTCACAGAGATTTCTTCGGGTTTAAACTGCTGCACGTCCAAGTTGGCTTCGAACTTGTCCTTGTCGAAGCTAACAGTGGAACCGGCGTCTTGCTCCGATACCAAGGACCTCCAGTGTCTCAGGTATCCTGCGGGAGACCGCAACAGGCCTGTGAAGGGCTGGAGAAGGTCGTCTGGGTGTAATGCGTGCCCAAATTGCTGGTCCAAAAGCCTGGATGGTCGTAGGAAGTAATCCTCCGGTAAGTATGGTAGAAGAGCCATGTTGTTCGTAGTTTTGGTTTCTTGCAACTGGATCGCTTTTTTCACTTAAATACAGTCGCCTTTTGGTTACTTCGTTTCACTTGTTCGGATTCAAACTGAAGGCAGCGCGCCCAAATGCGGGTTTTTATACCTTATTGGTCCGTTCCAGAAATTCGAGTGTGTTCAGGGCGAGTGCGAGAAGATCGATACGAAGTTCAAGTTGTACGTTCATCGAATGTTTAGGCTCCACACTTCACACTAAAATATTTTGGGCTAATTCATTATTTATCCATAATTCCTAAAGATATTATGTTAACGTTTTTATTATAAAATGAGAGAAAGTGTTTTTTATACATCGAAATATTTTTTTATAAAGTATTAGTACCTACGTGCTAATACTAATTTCATAGATGGGAGTGCGTCTTATATACTAATTTTAAAAACAGCATGTTAATATTACTCTATTGTATACAGGGAGTATCAAATTAGGTGACCTCTGTGAGATCTTGGAAATGGAAACTGCTGAAACAAAAAAGCCAAACTTGTGCAATTTGTTTTCAATGAAATGCCTTCTGATAATTGAAAAAGTTGCTATTACAGTACGGGAGATATCCGGAAATTAATAAATTTTGAAAATTAGTTTAAGAGATTGTTTGAAACTAATTTCATTCTCTCACTGCCACTTTTTTACAACATTGCATTATCAACTTTTGACTTCTACGTTTCGATTCTTTGGGATGATTGGATTTTTTATTATACAGGGGGTTTCAAAAAGATATGGTAATATTACTAGGGCTTATAGAACATTGAAAAATAAATGGGGTTTGATACGTATACGTATGTCACTAATTTTTGATATACAGGACGTGTAAGATAATTTAAAATAATCAAAATTATGATGTAATTTTGTTTATGACCAACAGGTTTTATTAAAATTTGATTCAAGTACATTTTTGGTGGTGTCGAACATGCTGGTGTTATTAATTTTTTTGTACAAAGTAGAGGGCGTTATTCAAATATTTATTTAATTAATCAACTACTAACTTAGCCAATAAACAAATGTTAAGCATACCAAGTACTCTGTGATTAACTCACTATTTGCAAGCATTTTTGATGAAATTTTATTCTCTACCTCTTTTTAAGTTCTTTACATTCTATGCCTTGTTATATTATGTTAAATTAAATTTCACACAAGAAAGGTGCTCTTAGTAAATTTGTGGTAAACTAGGCGATTCTTGTAATAGTACTTATTTACTAAATTAATGGTTTACAGTATAGATTTTGTTTCACAGGCGCCTTTTCCTGCTTTTAAAAATATAAGACAATAAGATACGTAGGTTAATTCCGACAAATAACTTTTTTAAAAATTTTAATATAAAAAATCAATAACAAACAGTTTATTAAAAGTTATGAGTGATGGTCAAGAATTTTTCATTGTCTACAACTTTACATATTATTCAGGGCGCCATATACAACTGATTTTAGACATTTAAGAACTGAATAATATAGAGTTTAACAAATAACAGCAATGTTATTTCATGCCGCCTGCAAATATTCAAAAGTACCGAAGTAAAATGAATATATAACGACAGAAAGCGGTTTAACCAACAAATTTTTAGGTTCAGAAATCTTTCACAGTAGATGTGAATATTGTTATAGCTTAAACATACATAGTTCTGCATATAAGATTGTTCACTTTTGTTTATAATTATGTGAAAATAAATGTTAAAATGTGGGGTTAAAATAATGTGTGTCATACAAATGCATTTTAAAAGTTATTAAATTATACGAAGAGAATTTAAATACTAAAAGTGGATAAACAAAACATCAACAAATCACTAATTTGATCATTTTACCGCGAGAAATATGGCGACTGTAAATGAAAATTATTTATATTTCATCGAGGCTTGAATGTTAATATCCCATGAACGGTTACTATTACACATAGGTGCGAGACAGTCCAGAACTTTCTTGATCACAGGGCGAATTTAGGAGAAATACAACAGGGACAGGGAATACTATAATGTTTTTTATTTTGCTGTTTACTGTTGAGTTTATCATATAAACACAATAGAGCAACGATAAATAATTTAGTACTTATCTCTTTGTCGTACAATATAAGCACTTATCAGTACAGAGAATGAAAAATATTTTGTAATAAAAATCTTCTCTCGGAGGGATATGCTATCTATGGAAAATTATTTTTAGAAGCTGTTAAGTAATTATAATAATAACAAAATTGTATGTATTATCGTTTTATAATCCATTTGTAATTATGTTGTACTTATATTCAAATAAGATATTTTTTTGTTAAAACAACAGATATATCCTCCACATAGGTACTTACTTATACACAAAATTATGTGCTTTGCCTAAATATTCAATGAATATGGTAATACATTGTTGTATTCATTCAATAAATAGTAAAAAAGACACATGACGCCATTTTAACTTGGCATTACTTTACTATTGAAGCATACGATACAACCAATTAATTTATGAGCAATTGCTCGTTTGTAAGCCATGTCCTTAATAATTTACGATGAGCTGGAACGTTCCAGACCATGTAATCGATCATTCTAGAAGAAAAATAATACCTACCTAATACCTACCTATCTACATTACAGAACTATGAATAATTACTTTCTGAAGAAAGATATTAGTTCAACTCGTCTGTACTTTGTATTTAAATCATAAATTCCACAAAATCTTACCATTGTCTTTGTATTTTAACAATGATCTTATAATTCGGCCGTCATTTCAAATAATACCAGTAATTATAAAAATTAAATAAATTATTAGCCTTATTGGCACTGATTTGAATCATTTTAACGAATTTAACACTTGAAATAACATTGATTTTAGTGAATGTTAATAATAGTAATGTTATCCATTAAAAATCGTTATTTTAAGTCTTTCAAAACATACCCTTACTATCAGTGCATTCAATATATGGAGATACTTTTGAAAATATTAGCAGACTGCCTACAACCCCATACCAAATTCCATTAAAATTAGATTAGGGTTCTGAAGATATTTGCAAAAAACAGAATTTGAAGCCCTATCAATGAGAAATTGGAAAAACAAAAAATACAGGTTAAATAATTTCTCAGGTAGATTGTGTACTTAATTTTTTCCTAGTATATCTGAATCCCCTGTATAACACGCATAGGTCAGGTACATTAATATTTCGAAAAACCACGAAAAACTATGTTAGTAAATAATGCAAAGCTCTGTAATATTTTGTGATAAAGGTGTTCATACGTAGGCAACACAAAATACATTATGTTCGAAGCACGACGTCAGTGACCAACTGACCAATGAATAATGATGCTACTGCAGTCATTTGTTTAGAATCTCTGTATATTTTATGGTTTAGTTTTTACTTTTAGTTTATAGATTTAGAAATGGCAAAATGGCATAGTATTTCTGTACAAACATTTTTCCTTTCATAGTGAAATAGTGAATTGTTGCTGTCAATGGAGTTACCTAGATAAGGTGAGTTATTTGTATTTGTTATTTATATTTTTAATATTTGCTACAATACCTACTGGATGAAAAATCAGTCCTATGACGAAAGGATTGTTTAAAAGGAATTCTGATCTCGTAAAATTACTACTACATTCGAAATGATAAAGTAGGGATTTCCTGTTTTAAGGTGTAGAACAGAAAGATATATTTTAAAATTTGAGTTTAACAACGTTTACAAAATCTAGGTACCTACCTTTACTAGAGAAATTGATGTAACAAGTGATTACCTGTTGAATGTCAAGTTATCTATTTACTGATCGCTTTCATTTTGATCAATTTGTTCTACATTTAGAAATTATTGTTTTATATTTACTTACGTATTGAATCAAAATGTTATTCTTCCAAATGTTCTACTTCTGTGCTGGTGGTTAAATATTAATACTTACTGAGGTACAGGATATTGAAATTATAAAAATAATTCAATAATATGATAATACATTTCATTCATTTTTTCACAACATAATAGTCGGTACAATTATCGCATAGAGGGCGCTACGTGAGCTGTCTCGGTTTAACAGAATCCTTCGTAACTTTTTTTGTAATTTGTTCATTTATAAATTCATTACAAATTTTATATTTAACCAATATTTTTATATAAAAGAAGTGATTTTTTTTTATATAGTCTTCTTGTTCAACCTATTGTGATGATCCAGCATTTTTATTAAAAATTTGACAACCTGGCGCTCTTCAGCGTCACTTAAAACCCATGTGATCCAAATTTCATCGATTTGTATCGAAGAATCATTTTTTTATAGACCCTTATAAGTCTTAAGTTTATTGAATTTGTGTTTCCATTAAAAAAATGTAGAAGGCACTGGAACTGTCTGACAGTTATTGTTAATCTAAAATATTGTTCCTCCATTTACATCACAAATTAAAATGTTAACATAAAAGCAATACTATTACAATAACTAATAAAATTTACTTCAAGAAATTACATTAAAAACGGTAAGTAAATGAAATGAATGAAAATTTTTAAATATTTTGAAAATAATAAAAGAACAACTTAACAATATTAGTAAACAGAAGGTAGTATCGAATATTTAAATTGTTTATTTTGAATATTTGAAAAGATCAGCTGTAACTTTTCTGTTTTTAAAGATATCGGAATGAAACAAAACCATATTACATAGTGGACTAGCAAGTTTTTCTAATTTGAAAAAAACAAAAGACCAGTGATTTTGAGAAAGCATATTTTACAAAGCATATCCTATATCTATCTTCAACTGTTTCTGAGAAAAGTTTTACAAACATGTCAAATTATCATAAAATGCTCTACTTGTTCATGGCACACTTTGCACTGAGCTAAAGCTGAAGTAAATTGCTTAAGCCGTGCTGGTAACAAATCGAGCTTTAGTATTTTAATTCTGTTGAAGTAAATAGAAAATGTAGCAGACATATAATAATAATAATATCTCTACCCCTCATTCTAATCACAAGGATTAGCCCAGAAGTCGAAGACTTGTGCGGGAGAGGGGGCGGCATATTATTATTAAGCAGGCCGCATTTGCGCCCAGGAACGACTTATGTTGGTAGGCCCTAACCACCATTCAGTGCAGGAATGAGGGAAACCTGGAAAACCTCATTAATTAGGGGGGTAGTCAAATGTCAACCGGTATCAATCTCTCACATTGACACAAGCCAACATTCTTCCACCCTACCATACCCGCAGAGAGGGTGCCAATCTCTCCACGAATATAACTTATATACAGTCTACCGGCTGCGGGGGTCAAACCCACAGCGATCCAGTCACCTCGATTCAAGTACTGACGCCTTAAACCGCGCGACCACTGACCGATCCAATGCCTTCTATATTTTTTTAATGGAAACACAAATTCAATAAAGTTAAAACTTTTAAGTCTATAAAAAAAATTATTCTTCGATACAAATCGATGAAATTTGGGCCACATGGGATTTAAGTGATGCTGAAGATTGCCAGGTTGTCAGATTTTTAATAGAAAACAAGAAGACTATAAAAAAATCATTAAAATCGCCCGTTCTAAAATTTTTTTAGAGGATTAGGAAATCCTTAATGGGTCACATTGTATGTACAGTTTACATCAAATTCGGTCTGTTTTTCTGTGATTGTTTTGATAAAATTTTGAAATTTATATCCTGAGATGGGTGTGAGCGGGGAAATGAAAACGCAGATAAGTTACAAGTCATATATTTTCTCTGTAAACAATAAACAACAATAATATGGCAAATTTTGGCTTTGAATGCTTTGGCATTAAACCCCATGAAAATAAAAATTAATACTTCTAAGAACAGAATATGTACAAATACAGTATGAAAAGTGGTAATAATACTATATTTAAATTTCTGCTACCTTCATGTGAAAATACTTTGTAAAAATACTCTATGACTAAGGCAATTATTGTTAACACGTTATAAATTTATGTGGTATTAAGTAAGTTTCTGATAAATTAGGTAAATAGATTTTGTAATTATCACTAGAAGTTTGACTAAATTACTTCCAAGTCGCCGTCCTCCGCCTTCGCAGAGGACAGCGTATCACTAATTTTCCTCCTATCGACTACCTCACCTGTTTGTACGTTAACGAACTGTTTCTCACCCTCATTATTATTGAACCGTTCCGCCACCTCCGCGCTAAGGGCCGGCGAGAACTGTCTCTCCTCCGACTTGGACCCGCGCTCCTCGAATATCAGGCTCTTGCCGTCATCGTCGGTGCCATCTTCTTCCGCGCCCTCTTCCTCGTCGGCCTTGTTCGAGGTCAGTTTTATGTTGTCGCAACTCATGAAGCCCTCCACCTGGTTCACCTTGTTCGGCACGAAATGCAGCTTGGTGTGGTCTCTGAGGAAGTGGTTCTGCGGCACGGAGTAGTCGCAGTGCTCGCACGTGTAGGTGCAGCGCACCCCTGACACGCTGATGTGTCGTTTCTGGTGGTTGTCCACCGCGTCCTTCCGCGCGTTGGTGTACGGGCAGCTGGGACACCAGAACACCTTCCTCTCGTCCACCTCCTTGGTGGGACTGGACGCTTTGCGTTGTTCTTCGAGTGCGAGCATCTGTTGGTCGGCCGTGGAGAGTTTTAGGGGACCTTCTTCTGTGGTAACTTCACTGGTAACTTCTGCGCTCTCGTCCACGTCGAGATCGGCGTCGTCGCTGGAACGCCTGGCCGCGTGGGCAGCGGCGTTCAATTTGTGCTTCTTCAAGTGCTGGGCGTAGTTCGCGTAGTACTTCACGGAGTAATCGCAGTAGTCGCAGCAGTAACGCTGCTTGGCGCCGTGAAGACCCAGGTGGACTTTGTACTGCTCTCGCTTCTCGAACGCGCTCGGACACTTATGGCACTTGTAGCGTTTTTCCTTTAGCCGGCCATTCTTCAGATACGTCGGGTAGATGAAGTCTGGGTTTCCGTGCATAAGAACTCCGAATTGGGGGTCTATAGTCTTTTGCTGGGGAGTGGGAGACATCTCTCTTAGTTGGGCCGCTTGTTTTTGCTGGGCTTCGGATTTCTGTAGGAACAGGTCCGTTCCGGACAATGGCACATTCTGGCTAGACTTCACGGGTTTATTTAAAATGCTGCAGAGAGTGCTCATCCCCGTTGATTTGTTGTTGTTTTCGGCCACCACCCAGCTGGAATCGGTGCCGGATTTCAGGGGAATAGTGTGGGGTTGCGGGTAATTCGCACTCGTGATGTACATGTTCTGTAATACTTTCGTCCTCTCTTGGTACTCTCCGGTGTGCACCTTGGAATGGGAGTAGAGGTGCGGTTTCTCCCTTGCCGTGTAAGTGCAAAAATCGCACTTGTAGAAGAGCCTGGAACCGTGGAATCTCTTGTGGATGCCGAACTCGTTCTCCTTCAAGAACCTCGCTGGACATTCCTTGCAGAAGTACAGCACGGATCCCGTTCCGGAAGAACTGTCTATGTCGTCGATTTCCATGCCTATGGGTTCGGTGATTTCAAAGTCCTCCAAGTCCAAGACCGGTTGAATCCCGGTGCTTCTGCTCAGTTCCCTGATCTGTTCTTCGTCGGTTCGGCTTGGATCTACTAATTTGTGTACCGTTCCGTACAAGCCTTGATGAACTTTCGAATGAGAAGACAACACCCCTGCGTTATTACAGACGTAATTGCACTCGGTACATCGATGTTCTATGTCGTTTAACCTGGAGGAATTGGGGTTCCTTTCGCGAATACTGTGCATCTTCTCGTGTTCCTGAATGTTCACCTTCCTCAAATTGACGTGAGGGCAGTACCTGCACTTGAACATCTTGGAGTACTTCCCGTTCTTCGACACCCACACCAAGGGAATGTCCGAGAAGTTCTGAGCTTCCAAATTGGACACCGTCGAAGGCACTTCTTCTATCTCATCCGTCATTTCATCCATATAAATAACTTCCCCGTTCTGCCGATGGGAAGTAACGTTGATCCCGTGCACCTTTAAGTGTTGGTGAAGCAAATGTCTTTTGCTCACATTGTAAGAACATTGGGAGCAGGTGTACTGCCCCCCTCTGGGTTTGTGGAACTGCCTGTGGTAGGTGTACTGGGACTTGGAGTTTGTTACATAAGGGCAGATGACGCACCTGAACTTCTTCCCGTCGGGATCGTTGGCTCCCTTCTCCATCATCTTGTTCAAGAACTCCTCGGGGTCAGAGATACCGTGCAGCCCAAGGTGCTCCACCAGGTCCTCTTTGTTGGAGACGAAATAGTTGCAGTAGTGGCACTTGAGGATGCTCTCCGAGGTAGGGACGTGTCCCATACGGTGCTGATCGAAGTCCAGGTCGCCGTCGCAGGAGAAGGGACAGGAGGTGCACCGGAATATGCCCTCCTGGGTGACGTCGACGTGGTCGGGTTCGTCGGTCTGCTCCTCCACCTCAATTCTTTCTTGGCCGTTCTTGTTGCTGACGACGCGGATGTCGCCACTGTGCTTCAATCTGCAGTGCCTCTGCAACAATGATATATTTCAAAATCAGGGGTTGGCTCCTCTGTAAAATACAAATCCAAAAAAAAAGCCAAACTATCAGAGAAACCACCAGCCAAGAAACCCACATATAATTTATTAGTTGTCCAACACTTTTTCCAAAAGTCTTTCGACGGTATCTAACTGGTAAAAGGATCATTAGAATAGTTAAAAGTTAGTATAGCCATTTTTAAGTATGTACATACATGCTTTATGCTGCCTAATATATTATTTTATATTTAATAATTATCAGATTGAAGATATTTATAGAATTAAATGAAATGCTAGAAAGGGAAGATGTTTATAAAATAAGAAATCACTCGATAAAAAGATTAAGTTGTCGAAATCAAATCGCTGCTTTTGCATGAATTAACAAATCAGGTATATTTGCACAAATCAAAATTCAAATACAATACATAAGTATAGTTCATCTAAAAATAATTGTCAGATTTAGTTCCAAAATTTTTCGTTAATTAGAAAATCTTTAATTGTATCTTTAATTGTGCGTTTTTTTTTTATTTAGTTCTGTTATTTATGCATATATATTAATATTTTGTTATTATTTAGCTATGCTAATAAAGTCTATTATTATTATTTATTTTATTAAATAGTACACAATAACATATTGAAGGCATTTTTACTATTGACAGATAAGTGGTACCATTTTAAACAAAACTGGAGGTTTAGATTAGATGGGCTATAAAGCAATTTCACTACAGGGTGTTTCATTCATAAGTAATAGGTCACAGATGACCTGGTAACAGTATAAATCAAAATATTAAGAATACACTTTATAGATGTGGGGACAAATGTTAATATTAACGGAAATACAGGGTGTTGAAGTAAAACATTATTTTACGAAAACTTCTAAGTTTTATAGTTGTTGACATATCAATTTCAAATTTGGTATTGTAGGGTTTTTAGGGTGCCAAATTGAGATATTCTATAACTTTTGAGCATATAGATCATATTATATATCTGATTTAAAAAAAAAACACTAGAGCAAAAATTTAATTTATAATTTGGACTTTTCCAGTAAAAAATGTCATCTTGTAACTTTATTCGAGATATTTGCATTTAAAAAAATCCAATACACAAACTATTTTTTATATTTTATACAGTTTTTACCAAGTCTGTATGTAACAAATTCATTAGTTTCATAAATAATTTGCAAATTACAATACACAACTTTAAAAAATTAATGAAATGTGCACCTTTAGAACAAAACAAGTATAACACAATAATTAATTTTCGACATGATTCCCGTTTCGTTTACTGATAGATTTTATTTCATTAATATTGTTTTAATCTGTAGCCCACTTGTTCAAACAAGATAACTTGTACTTAAATCATTCATAGTAAAATAAAAATACTGTGTGTATTGAATTTTTTAAATACAAACAACTCAAAAACGGTTAAACTTATGGATTTCCGCAAGGTACGACATTTTTCATTGAAAAAGTAAAAATTACTATAATTTTAAACAATTTTTGCTCTACTGTTATGTAAAAAAAAGTTATAGCAATTTTTTTTACATCAGAGATATATATTATGTAAGATAGCTGAAAAGTGGTATAATATTTAAATTTGGCTTCCGCAAAAACACATCTACACCAAATTTGAAATCGATACATTGACAACTGTAAAAGTTATTAGAAGTTTTCATAAAAAAATGTTTTATTCAACACTGCGTATCTCTGTTAATATTGAAAACTGGTCCGTACTTGATGATGCCATTTTAGGTAGTGAAGAGCACTCCATCCAAAGTACATGTACATACATTATTTTCTTTCATAAACCAATGGAATTTTACATTGCCATTAAACTTGCGATTATTAGATTAATTGATATCAAAAGATAACACGCCTTTTCTCGCATTAGTAAGCGGTATTTAATTCATGGCGATTTTTTCTTTAAACAACTTTATCTTATCATTTAAATATACTCTCAGCTGTAAAAATACCCAAATAGAAATTATATTGACCCTAAAACTAATTGTTTATTCCACGGCATTATCAGTCCTGCAACGAAACCGCTTAAGGCCCTCGCAAATGTCGCGAACGTTCGCGAGCAGAAACGTTGCGGTGAGCATGCGCCTTTACCGCCTTTTATACAGGAAAAATTTTGCGATTCTGGCGGTAGCAAAGCAGCGATTCGGTTTTCCTTTGTGTTAAAAATTATCTGGTGTTATCTTAATATACATGTTATTGCAGTCGTTGGTAAAATATTAGTAATGCATGCCAGATAAGGGCTGTTATCGAACGTACCGATCATACGATATTGCGACAAAACTGTTAAGACTGTAACAATTTTTTCGTCAGTACAAAGAACAAAGATAAGGCAGGTGGGATCGTTTCGGCGAATGATAACATTATGTTTGCGGGATTATGGCTATACGACTTGAGTATTATTAGTAATCGTGTTTGGTTAGTTACTTCATACTAAATTATTGCAAAAAAAAAATTGAACATGCACATGCAGAAGTACCTCGTTATTCTATATTTAGAAGCTGTCAGATCGCCATATATTTTAAAAAGGAAAACTATTTCGACTTGTAGTTTCACACATAGAATATTTTAAGAGCGTATAAAAAATGTAACCTTCTTGTAATCTTTGTTATTTTTTACAAAATATTTTTTATGAGCGTCCTTAAATTCAAGGAATTTCGTATGATTTGGCAACGTGGCGAAACTGTTGTTTTCGATTTTTCAAATCTAGTCAAGACAATATACACATGTAATAAATTTTTCTGTAAGGATTCTATTATTGTGCTCCTCCAGTTTACGTTTACGGAGTTGGCAGATTTTTCTAAATATTTTTCCTGTCCACGTGGATTTTTCGATATTTCGTAGGTGTCGCACAAGAATAGAACCCATTCATTTTAGTTGGAAACGCCAAGGAAATCGGGTTTTATATATAAACACTTATCTTACAAAACAAAACCCATTATTTGGCACACAGTGTTCTCGACGAGCGAATTCGATTAGCTCGAAAAATTGCGAAAAAGATGTAAACTGGAAATCATCCATAATTCTCGTTTGCGTTTTTGTTAATTTTCTTAATATGCAATCCAGCAATTATTATACATCAGTTTGCAAAACCCTATATCTTCACTAATGAGTACTAAAGAAACTAATTTAATCATAACCTTGGGAGAACTTATTATACATTTTATCGTTATCAAAAACTTAATATCAAAGAATTTGAAAATCAAAAATTAACTGGGTATAGTCTTCCTGAAGTCAGTTGGTGGAGAATTAAAAAGGGTCGGTAGATAACTTAAAAGAGGTTACAATATTCGGAATATTTTTTACCATTTATCAAATTCGGTTTGTACGTTGATATTCCCAGATAATGCACATCGCATTTGATAAATATGAACCTGAATCAAATCCCTTACTTCCGCTTTTTTCCAGGGTTTCTCGACGATCAGTAGGTACTGAAAACACCCATACAAGGAAAACAAAAAAATGAAACATTTTTTCTCGGAACCGCCACAAATCCAATTGTTTCTTAAAACATATTTAAAAGAGAGCGACCGCGGTCTTTCACTATAATTGTTCCTGGTAGGAAAGTTTGTGGAATTCGTTCAACTAGCTTGAATTACATTTTTATTTAGGTAAATAGTACATTTAATTACTATAAACTACACAAACGACGACCATGGGTTTTAGACCCCCCTCCCTCCCAGATTTGATGACCTAACTTGGTCCATGACGACGACAACGACATAAACAAGAACCAACACCGAAATGACCCTTCGTAAACAACGTTAACTCGAGATCACGTCTGTATGGCAGTTCGATGGTGGGCTTTTGGCAGCATAGGAAAGCGGACTCGAACGAGCTTCGACTTATTCCGTCGTTAACGAATTAAAAGCGAATTCGAACTGCCAACTTTTTAGCTGCCAATGCTGATGCCGGCACGTGATTACTGCAGTTGAGCCATTTATTATGGGACTAATCTGTTAAATGCTCATGATTTTATATTCATTACACCGGGTGTTTACAAAAATGCGAATTTAAATTGTTTAATTATTATTTAGCAGTTCTGCAGCATCTATCATTGAGTAAGCATTGAAAACAAGGTTACTGACCTAAGTACGGTAGGTAAAAATTCGCTGTTGTCGGTTTATTATCACTGAATATGTCTCGGACTGTTTTTTGTTGACAACACAAGAGTTATTTGTATTACTGTCAGTATTTAAATACCAACAACTCTTCAGCCTTTTAATAGTTTGCCTAGTGAGCAGTTTTTCTTTCTCCCTATTTATGCAATGATATATAAATGGTTTATTATTTGATTCGTGAGAGTTTTTTAACTTCAATATTAAATATCCTTTTGTAAAAGCGTTTCGAAATTGGCAAATTTTGATATTGATTAGAATTTCGAAATGACACTCTTTTAGGCACTAGTTAAAACACACTCTTTTTGCAACTTGTTACATAAATAGCCAATTAAACTAAAACGTAATATGTTAATCGCATACTTTTAAAAAGTAATTTATAGCATTTTTTACATATTTTCACATTATTGTAAGCACTAGGAAAATATTTAAATTTGGCAACGTCGCGTCAGGCCGGCAGTCTGAAAAGAGGCTTGGAATAATGGTTTGAAAATATTTTTTCGGCCTATGTTTTACAAAGCAGTTTGCCAATTGACTTTGGAAAACTATGCCCTGCCCTGAAATATATTATTTCGTGGAAAAAATGATAGGGTCGTATCGAAATAGCCAGAGCCGCAAAAAGTCGTCGTCGAGCTGCGAACGGTCCTTCGCGGTGTCCTCTTCGCGCCTCGACTGATGTCAGCAATTAAAAACAATGAATGCGTTATTAACATTATTAAAGGCTGTTGGCGGGGTGACCTTGCCGCAGGAATATAGAATAACGAGGCCGGGCTAATACAGTAGTAGTTAATGGTTAGTAAAGCTAATGTTAGTATACCTGGATGACATGCTTCCAATTAGATACCTGGTTGCAGTGACCGCAACGGAAAGGGGCGCTGCCTCCCTTCCCTATTATGTTATTTACACTTGCCTCATCTTTATCAGGACTCGTACCCCTTAAACTCAGATCCTGCGAGCTGGTGGACGGCCCGCCCGCCTGCTGATAGTGGCCCTTCACGTGTTGCAGCAGGATGTCCCGAGAAGCGTCCCTGGAACAGACAACAGATGCTATATACAGGGTTAACTATGATTAAGTACAAATATTCTAAGAGGAGATAGAAAAAAAAATAAGAAATAACGGAATCACCATTCAAATTCTAAGTTATTTATAATATATTTATTTATAAGTCCGCCGCACGATGACAGGCTGCAGAGTGGGCAACCAACAAGACAACGGAATAATTCGCTGTCATGCCACAATTCAATGCCTGTGTCTACGTTGTAGTTTTGTTTTTTTCTTCAGTTTTTAGTGCCTTATTTTTATTTTAAACGTTTTATAGTTATTATATAAAGGCATTTGTGTCGGGTACAGATATTTTCCCACAATATAGTTCGCCGGTTTGTTTTTCTAGGTTATGGAACAAGACTGCCACGGGTGCATTAAAAGTTTTCTATTATCTTGTAGTATCTACCTATTCCTTTCGTTCGATTTTCTTATAATAAATAGGCATTTTATCTAACTGTACCTACGGGAGGTAAATGTAGTTTTGCCAGTTTGTAACGAAATAATGATCAACTATCAGGTATTATTACTAATAAGAATGTTAATTTTTGTCGTTTCTGCATTTAGAAACGCTGCATGGTAGTTATGACATTGTTGACAGATGTAAGTTTTATCTATGGATCTAAGCTATCTCAGTCGATGCTAACACCCTGTATATTTTATGCCATTGGAACGACTGTCAACTGAGTTTTTTTTAAATATATAGACATGATACTTATATTTTACAATTTTCGAGATATTACTTGTTTATTGTCAATATGCAATATCATATATAGCATCATACCACATGAAATATACTTATCTTTTTTAATATAATATGGAGGATATGCAAAATTTAGTAAAGAGATCAACTTTGGATTGAAAAAGAAAGAGGTCATATTGAAATCCATTCTTATACATTTATTTCTTCCGCTTTTTCATAAAATGAAATGTTATGATGCAACATAACAGGTATGCTTCTCATTCCAAATGACTTGTCATCGCCTAAACTGTTATTCATGAAGAAAACTTGTATAATTGACACAGCGAAGTGATATTTTTTTAGGCTGCCTATAAAAGCAGTCATTCGTTAAAAATTGCGTATAAAAAACGGCTTAAAGTATTGTTGCTTTTCGCAAAGTTTGATTTTGGTTGGATGATTAGAGAATTAATTGGTACACTTAGTGAACGGTTTCAGGAAAACTTGAAACCGATTTGGTAAATGTTTTTCAAAATTTGTGATATTTAAAGAGGCGTTTAAACAATGCCATCGAGTTTTTATAGGGAATTAAATTATCCACAACAATAAATAACAAAATTCAGAAATTTATTGAAGGTAATAATCAGTTTTTATGTGAATTTTAAATTAAACAACCCACGGCCTTCATTCAAAGTTATACAATAAGAAATGGTAATAATTTGACAAAAATCTCGTGGGAGCAATATTTACATAAAAACATTCACAAAATTGAAGCTCTTGTTACTTCTACAATTTCTTTAATTGTAACAGCTTCAAACCCGTATTTTTTGCGATACCCCGTATATATCTTTTAGGACAGAGTCCAAATTCTTCCGTAAACCCACAAAATACTATTATCGCAGTTAAATTACGTAATAAAGTAGTTCGTGTGGGATTTTTTCAAAGATAATGGCCTTATCAATGCAATTGCGCATTGTTTCCATATAGCACTGATAACTGACAACATAATCTTTTGGAAAATGTACAAAAAGGAAAAATATCAACCTACTATAGCATAAGGTACTTAATTTTTGCGCTATAGAAACGTACAGGCTGCTGTCCTGCTGGAAACCCTTCCAGAAGTACAGAGCCCAAGTCCTGCAAGATAAACGTGAGCCTGCCATCAAATAAGCTACTCAAGTTTTCTTTTGTTTTTTGATATAGTTATCATCTTTATATAGGTTTAGTCGTTTATATTAAATTGGTTATTTTTTTCTGAAAAGAGACCTATTTTCTTTAACTTTTGAGGGAATATTTCAAAAATCAAAACAATAATAACATACATTCGAATCAAATAATGAAAGAAATTCTATACATTTTTAATGTTTCCTTTTTCTGACGAAATTAATTTCGCACACACTATACTTCAATATCAATTGTATAATCCTTCATAAAAAATAACGTAATATCAGCCAGGTCTTAATCAGCCTTCATTTCATAAATCATCGTCGATTATGTTAATTGATGTTTTTAGCACCTTTTTTTAGCCACCTTTACCTACCATATTTGCTCACCGAATCATTCACTATTTTAGATTGAATTATAAACTGGCAGATTGTGTTTACGTTGTCACGCGCCCACCTGCTTCTTTATGCCTGACAAACAGGTTGAAAGAAAATACAATACTAGTACTTTCCACAAGTGACGAGTTTTTTTCAATGACGCGTTTATGCCAATTAAATGAAATTGCATTAAAAACTAGGTGTATAGAGAAATTGCAATATTAATTATTTTATTATGAGTGTAATCTACATAATACAGGCTTGATATTTCAAATGCTACCGAGATGGTACTTTAACAAATTATGTACAACTGTTCTTGTGTAGTAGATATAGCACGTATATGGCATTATTTTCGTTCCACTTATTTTTTTTATTGCCAGGTTTGGTTTGTAGCATTTTCTATCCTTTGCCGTGACGGAAAGAAAATAATGTTTGAAGATTTTAAAATTTAATTTTTACAATACTGAAAATGATAATGATTTTGTAAATAATCGACTAAATTAAATGTTCAAATTGTGCACCCAAATAACTGTACAACCCTTAGGGTTGGGCCGTTTGAGGTGATTTTTTTTTAAATGTTCGTCATAAAATTCCCTATCGATCCCTCTTTCTCAATTTTCGCTTTGGGTCTTCATTTCGCGGAATTTGTTTCCAAAAATGGATTTGCATGGAAAAAACTAGATATTTCGCACAAAAATGACCCTACGGAATACGAGATTGAGATTTTGCCGGACTTTTTTATAGGGGAATGCTTGTCTTGGAAAGCCCTACAAGACTGTCCATTTAGATTTCGGGGAGAAATTTTCCGTTGCTCTTAAAATGGCATAATCATCCAAAAATTTTCACATATCGCAAATCAGTCTACTGAAAACTGGGAAAGTATTGGAAAAAATCTCATCTCACAAAAATTATTTGTACACATTCAAGGAATCCGCAAAAATTTTTTCAGAATTTTTGGACATTCCCCAAAATGTCTACATACAGAGATTTTCCGAATTTTCCCGTAATTCTGAAAAAGGTCAGAAAGGTTCCATAAATGATTTTCAATTTATTGACAAAAGTGGCCATTTTGGATACAATAGTTCATCCAAAAATTTTCACATATCACAAATCGTTCTACTGAAAACTGGGAAAGTATTGGAAAAAATCTCATCTCACAAAAATTATTTGTACACATTCAAGGAATCCGCAAAAATTTTTTCAGAATTTTTGGACATTCACCAAAATGGCTACATACAGAGATTTTCCGAATTTTCCCGTAATTCTGAAAAAGGTCAGAAAGGTTCCATAAATGATTTTCAATTTATTGACAAAAGTGGCCATTTTGGATACAATAGTTCATCCAAAAATTTTCACATATCACAAATCGTTCTACTGAAAACTGGGAAAGTATTGGAAAAAATCTCATCTCACAAAAATTATTTGTACACATTCAAGGAATCCGCAAAAATTTTGTCAGAATTTTTGGACATTCATCAAAATGGCTACATACAGAGATTTTCCGAACTTTCCCGTAATTCTGGAAAAGATTAGAAAGGTTCCACAAATGATTTTCAATTTATTGACAAAGTGGCCATTTTAGATACAATAGTTCATCCAAAAATTTTCACATATCAGAAATCGTTCTACTGAAAACTGGGAAAGTATTGGAAAAAATCTCATCTCACAAAAATTATTTGTACACATTCAAGGAATCCGCAAAAATTTTTTCAGAATTTTTGGACATTCACCAAAATGGCTACATACAGAGATTTTCCGAATTTTCCCGTAATTCTGAAAAAGGTCAGAAAGGTTCCATAAATGATTTTCAATTTATTGACAAAAGTGGCCATTTTGGATACAATAGTTCTTTGTTAATGAGAAATGATTGATTTTTCCTGGAATTGTTCGGATGGAAATGTATGATAGTGAAAACTCACTTAATATTCAATAACATTCTGATAACAATAGCTAAACTTCGCTCTTTGTAATCTAATTGTAATTTGCAATAAAGCCGTTAATTATTAATTAAAATATAATTCTTTAATTTTTTTTGACAGCCTGTATTTTGAAAATTTGCAGATCTAGGTTTATAAGAACTTTTTTTTCGTATATTTGGATGTAGAAAGCCACATCGTGTTTCCTTTGTTGACATACGCAAAAGTTTCTTTGATATCCTTGATTAAATTTTAATGAGCCCTAGCGTAAAACAATCGTAATTAATTCATTTAATTCAGTACATCGTCGAAACGTCGAGTAAATTTCTGCGGTCAACGCTAACCGTGATTGCCACGTGCCTCTTTTAATGGCACGCCACAGAAAAAATTCCCAGAAGTAATAAGCGTTAAATAGGCGGCCTTGGATGCCAAATTATACTGCTATCGTCTTAATTAACGACTTACCTGAAATTGCACTTCTTGCACTTGAACAGCGTCTTCTTCCCCTCCGTGCTGGGCCGCTTCTTCTCCGGTATCCTCGCCGAGTGGGCGTTGGACGTCACGTCGGCCACCCTCAACCCTGGGGGAGAGCGCAGGGGAGAGTTCTTCAGCAGGGGGCTGAAGTCGGCGCTGTTGGGCGCCCTGGACAGCTTGGGCAGGTCCGACTTGCTGGTGGAGGGTGAGTTGTTGCGGTCGTGGTGTTTGGGCCTGGTGCCGCAGCCCCCGCTGGTGTCCATGCTTTGGTCGCTGCTCACGGGGATCTCCGTCAAGTACTTGTTGTACTTGGTGTAGTTCCTTCTGCCCGTTTCGTCGGTCATCAGCACTTTGGCCGACTCGTGCGCTTGGTCTCTCACCGATTTGAGCTTGATGTGCTTGGTGATGTCCCAACGCCAGTTGGACCGGTAAGAACACAGGGAGCACTCGAAGGGTTTCTTGTTCAGGTGACCGACGATGTGGACGTGGAACCTGGACGCCGTGGACGCCCAGAAGGTGCAGTGCGGGCACTTGAATACGCGTTTATGCTGCGCCACGGAGATGTCGTTACCGTGGGTGGGAATCTTGTCCGTGGTGGGTAACGGGGAATGGTGCATGCTGTGGTTGGTGGCGGATAGATCGGGACCTAGGTAGCTGCTCTCGCTGCCGATGGGGGAATGCGTGCGTACCGAAAGATCTAGGGACACGTTGTCGTCCACTTTCTCGTCCGTGTACTCGTAATTGGAATCGTCCACTTCAATGTCCATCGGCACCATGATGTCGTTCCACACAAACACTTTGTTCTCCATAGGGTGCGGTTTGGTCTCAGAGTCCTCGGTGCTTTGGTCTTCATCTATTCTTAACTCGTGTTCGGAATAGGTGTCCATCTCCTCTTTGACGTCCGACGGTTCCGTTTTGATGTCTTCGGCCTTCAAGGCTTCGGGGCACGTCTGCAGGTGATTATATAAATCCGCGCTGGACTTACACCTCTGTCTGCAGAATTTGCAGCGGGATGAGCTGATGTTGTGGAAAGGAACCACGGTTTGCACCTTGTTGGTCTCCTTGCCGCACGTTTTCTGGTGCTTCATCTGTTCGGTGAGGCACTTGCTTTCATGGCCACAGAGGCTGCATATCAGATTGCAGCTGCCGGCGGTGCTCTGCTCCAGCTTCTTCCTGAAGTTATCGAAGAACGACGCGTTCTTCTGCTTGAACACATCGCCGAGTTTACTTTTGGGCGAGGAATTGTACACGGACGCAGGTATGAGATCAGGTACTTTGGGGGTGGAGGCTTTGAAGACATCCTCGGAATCGAACAGCGAGGCAAAGTCCTTCAGCGCGCTGTTGCCGGATTTCGCGCATATGTCGTTGATATCTTTCTGGCTCATAATCGGCTCGCTAGGTTCGGGGATATCGGGCGCCGTCTTCAGCACCACCGGATACAGGGGTCTTTGGTGTCCCACCTTCAGCAGCGAGGTCTGCGCCGGGATCGGTATGAGGTTGGGAATGGGCCTGGCCGGTTTCTTTATCGCCGGCTTGCTATCCTCCCGGTGGATGTTGTGCGCCTTCTTCTCGTGTTTGGCCATCTCGGTGTCCCACGCGGACTTGAAATTGCACTGTTTGCACTTGCTCTTGATGTACACTTTGCCATTGGCGTGGTGTATGATGTCGTCTGGGTGGATGAAATCGGAGCCGCCAAAGGGTTTGACCTCGCCGCCGTTCTCCGATTTGATCTTCTTGGGCGGGGCCTTCAGTTTCGGCTTCTTGTCAACGTCTCCTGCGGGCTGGTGGGCAGCCGTCTGTTCGGGTTCGGTCTTGACGGCCTGAAACACAAACGCGTATATCAGTGGGCTGGCGACGTCGGGTGCACGTACTGCGGGGCCGAAGGAAGTACTGAGTCAGCTCGACGGCCTTTATCGAGTCGCGGTCCACACGAACACCGCGAAGTGATAAGCATTATCGGTTTCGACAGGTACGGCGCACCTACACGACTGCTCCGTGGATCGACGTTCCGCCGTGCGTCCTTCGCGGAATCAGAACCAAACTAGACTCCTGAACCGAGCAGTGTTGCCAGATAGGTAACGAAAAATTTCGTATATCCCAACTTCATGCAAAGGTCTCGTCTTAAGATTCAATTACCCACATATATTCTCACTTTTCTAGATAATTTCCCATTTGTTTATTAATTTCTCTAATAAAAAAATTGGGAATACAGGCCCTCGAAGTTCTTATATCTTGCCGTATGTCTCGCCGTAAAATTATCAAATTTGTGGCTTTTTTTAGGTACAGAAATCTCGAAATATAGCACTAATAACAAAAACTAATATCAAAAATAAAATTCTTGATGTTTTGTTTATACACTTACTATTTAAATTCTCCTCAAATAATATAATTTTTAAAATATATTTATAAGACATACATTATTTTGTTATTCTAACCCCACATTTTATCAACTGTTTTCACATACTTATATACAAAAGTAAACAATCTTATATGCAGAACTATGTAAATTTATGTTATGACAATATTTACATTTACAGTCAAATTTAAAAAAATACGTATTTTGAAAGATTTCTGTACCTAAAAATTTGTTGGTTAGACCGGTTTCTTTTGTTATATAATTTGTTAAATGTCTAAAACTGTTTATATTTGTTGAAAACACTAATTCAAGAATTCGGCGTCTTTAAGGACTCAGTATTCATTATCTACAAAGACTTATAATAACTGTATTCATTACATAAAAGCTTAGCAAATAACAGGCAAGTTATCTCATGTCATCTGGGTTTTTCAATTCCCAAGCAATACAGACAAATGTCAAAAAGAAACAAGTAAGCTTACAAGTAAGTAAGAATCTAGTAGCAAGTAAGTTTACATTATCCGAGTATGTATTTACATCCATAGTTAAATTAAAAAAAAATATATGTTCATAGATTTCAGGACATTTTTTGGATCGTTTTTGGTAGCTATTTATTCGCATTTTTACTGCTTTACTGAAGTTGAAAATTCCTTTACTTGGTAATGCCCGATTTGTATGAAAAAATGTTTTCACTTATGAGTAAAAGGCCAATTCTTCAGCCCCTTATTTTTTGATACTAGGTCGTTTTAAGAATGGAGTAAAGATATTCTTCTATTACCATTATGGAACTTGTATAAATAATATAAACCGTATTAAATATATTGTCCCCTTAGTTTTTCAGACTAAGGTCGTCTGTTGCAAAGATATCTTTTTTTATTTCTGTTGTAATGTCCAAAACGTTTTAATAATTCTCTTAATCACTTATCCCTTATCGTATGGATATAATAATTTTCTTTGTCTCATCAAATGCTAAATCGCACAAAACGGGATTTCCCCGTACACCTGGCAACACCGGACCCGAACCAAATGGATAACTGACGCGATATGGCTTATTGCAATGTATTGGTCGCCGTGTCATAACTATTCTATGTAATTGTACTAATCAAACAAGATTAAGGATTGTAGCGTATGTGTTTGCGCGCGGGACATTTCGTAACATGGTTTACAATTCAAGTACGTACAGCCATTGCCATTCAGGGAAGGACGGATTTCGACAGCATTTTACTACATTTGTAAATATATGCGTACCCATTTTTTTTGGATATTTACATATTGTTTTAGGCGGTCGTGGTGAAAACGAGCAAACAGAAATAAATTATTTTAAATGGGAAACGTCAACTATGATTGCATGTTTATAAACATGTAGGAAATGGAATTGCAGATGGATTGTAGATGGAATTTGCACTTTAGTGCAAGCCATAAGGAAAATGCCGCTTAATTATTCTAGTATTATCTCTGATATTACACAATTGGATTAATAAAAAACCTGTTGTTTTAATCAGTTACTTGCAAAATTCGGGTAACCAGATGTCCTTTTTTGAAACCATGTTCTCTTTTGTCCTCTTTTTCAGTCTACTTTCAGTATCAGTAATCTTTTCTGTTTTTAGTGATGAAAACTGTTTTGAAATTTTTACTCGGTTTAAGTTTTAGTATTATATGACTCATCAAAATTCAAAACTACTACAAAATTACTTATTTCATATTCATACTCATTTACCTCAGCCTGTATAATGAAAATTTCATCACAAAAAGACATGGCAATTTGAATACAAAATGTTTCACATCTCTTTTTTAGCAATATTTTGATCACCCTGTATGGCACCATTATTATGAAACATTACGCTTTAACGTTTCCTTTAACTCGGCAAACATTCCGCGAAAATGGGAAACGACATAAATATAAACGGTAAGATGAATCAGTACGCCACTCGTCAAAAAAAATAGCCGATCCCTTTTCATACGCGATTGATTCAGGTCCAAGGTCGATCGCGTAATTTCTCTGTACGTTTGCCGTCTAAAAATAAACCGTTCTGCGATAGGGAGATAAACAACCAAGAAGCTCAGTTTTATCGCAATATAAATACATTTTACTTACTTCTCACCGTGGCGAAGAACGCTCGATTTTTGTCTGAAGAGCGTAAAAAACTGAAGAGAACCATCCGCACGTGCGGTACCCAGCGACGACGCGAATTCGCGGAGGCGACTCCTTATTTTTAGCCCGGTTATTTATTTTGAGATAACTCGTCGAATTAAGTATACAAGGAAGTAAACATTATGCAACGCAACATGTCGGCGTTTTGATATGCGGTTCGATCGCATCCGCCGCGGCGTTGTGCGATATTTCTCGACGACTGACTCAAGCGAGTAACGCCTTACTTGGAATCTGGCGTATCCTCGCGTTACGTAACCCGTGTATCAATTACTGCATCGGTAAACATTGCATTCACGAGATTTCCCAGCGTTTTCCGCGGTTAGAGGGCCCACCGGAGCGAAAAGTCGACTTTGCGGAACTTTATTTGTTGGCGAGTTCGTCAATAACGACGAAATGGATGTAGAATGCCTTTTAGTTGGATTTTAAATGTCTAAAAAACGCCAACATCGAATTTTCCTTCTTTTTGTGTACAGGGTCTCTTTCTCTCGGAAACTACAAGAGCTACAAAGCTGCCGCATTCAGAATTTTCATAGACCTCTTCGTTTTTAAGATACGGGGTGAGATTTAAACAACTACTTTTAAGATATTCGTCGTATTTCAGAGAATAGCTGAAATATCGGAATGCTGAAAATACTTCTGATACTTTTTTACGTAAAATTCAGTGGTGTACTTGCAATTCACAGGGTCTCTTTTAAAATGTGACTCAAATATACATTTTTTTTAAATAGAACACCCTGAATATTATTATAGCATTCAATTGCATTGTTTTTCCTTCATAATGATATATAATAGTTGCCACATTATATTTGCGAAATTGCCAAAAAAAACGTTAAATTGATAACTGATGTTTATTAAAGAATAGGTCATTCTTTAAGTGATAAGGTGATTTAAGTCAACTTACCTTTTTTAAAAAAACCTTTTCAGACCTATAACTTAATAAAGGAAGAAAAGTTGTACTAAGGTAAGTTAACTTAAATCACCTTACTGAAGAAAAGTAATCATTTTCCAAAAATCTCCTTCCCTAAAGAAATCTGGAAGCAAAAATACAGTGGCACAGACGCTCAGAACGCCTTGTGCATTTAATACAAAAATTAATCAGATATTGGTGTGTATCACACAAAAAACTATACTGGTCTATTTTGACGTATTTCCTAGAAGGCGCCACATCCGTCATATTGATGACGTAATTGTGAGCGTAACTTTTGACCTGTAGGGTATTACATTTTTTATTTAAAAAAATCTTAACGGGCCACCCTGTATGGAACAAAACGTAGCAAAATACGGAATTCTCATTATCAGAAATTATGTATTGTATTGAATATGAATATGTATACACAGGTAAGGCTATGCTTGGAATATGTAGCATATTTGAATGAAAAATAATAAGGCTTCGTAATCTGGTGACGTCAGATTCGGTGAACATTATTAAGTATATATTTATTCAAATAAGTAATTATTTTTACTACATATGATCTTAAAGAAAAATTGGATGCGGATTCTCTTGTAACGCTTGTAAATTTTGCTGCTACATGCACATTATTCTAATGACAACTTAAAAATGGCAAAGGTATTGAAGGAATATCTCTTTACGTTTTTGTAACAAGTCTCTGGATTTGTCTGCATACGTGCACGCGGATTTAGATCGTTCAGATCGTTATCGCGAAAATCGCGCCGTTTGCGTTCTTTCCAGCAACAAATGGTCGACAGTACGAACACCTGTCAACAAGTTGCCGACGAGAGCATAGCCTAATAGCCGTTTGTCACTATACAATATTATCTGAGAAAAATATTAAAAAATTCATTTGAAAATTATTTTTAAAATATCCTGTAATTGCAAGCGGGAGATTGGGTATGAAATTCATAAAATAATTTACTAAGAAAATATTTTCAACTTGTTCTACTTTTGCGGTGAAATCGACGCAGAAATATGCGCATAACGTATTTACATAATTTGGAATTTTAAATTTTCAACCTACCCTAACTTTAACCTTAGTTCTGTCAAGTGTGAGAATAAGTGTCGTGCTATTTATTTTATTATATAAACTAGTTATTATAGTTAATGAGTTGTTAATCGTATTTTCAGACTACTGCGCTTGCGCATGAATGAAAAATAGAAAATAATTTATGGTCTCTGGATTTGTTGCATACAGTGATATTGTATCGTTTTTTAGATTTAAATATAATTATTTTGTAAATTTATCAAATAATATTTACATAAATTTTACCATAATTATCGCATAGTGACAAACGGCTATAAGCCAGTTACTTTGTAGCCGGGTATTTCTGGAACAGTGCCTAATCCTCGCGCCTTCCCACGGGCGCTAATTTTAATTTATTGTTCTGTACAAACGGCCACATTTCCCGAACACAAAGATTAGAGTACGAGGTTATTACTACTGGTTAATTAATTTTTATCGCAGATACGGAACGCAAGGTCGCCGCTGCAGCGTGTCCAAAGGCTCGATTAGTGGCAATCAAGGAAACAATGGGCCTCTCTGGCGGACTTTTGCTGGTTTATGTAACCAAAGACGTGGCTGGTTATTCTCATTCGCCGTAACGATACATATGTAATTTCCGTGTAAACGTTGATACGTAGCGTCGCGCGCTTTTACTGACGAAAATTATTAATTCACATAGGTACTACACACAACGTCAAAAGTCTTGGACCCCCTATATATAAAATGATTCGATTAAACCTAGTGGTTTCTCTTAATGTGGTAGAAAAGTACATGTACTTTAGGGAACAAAAAAGACACTAAAACATTGCAGACCATGAACCTTTACTTTATTACCAATGTTTTAACAAATCTAGTCAGTTTGGCAGTGTATTCAGTCAAGTGTTCCTTTGAATTTTTGTACATTATAATGCCAGGACTTGAAATTTCTGCGTTTACCCGAGCAAGAATGACTGCTTTATATGATGAAGGACATTCTAATCATCAGATATCGAACATGGTTATTCCTAGATCATCTGTTGTACGAATAGTACACAGATATGAAGAATTTGATACAGTGGAAAACAGACCACGTAGTGGAGATCTTCGACTATCTAATGAAAGGGAGGATCGGTATTTAGTGCAATATGCCCGCAGACACCGCACATCTTCAGCTTCACCTCTCAGAGCCCACATTCAAGGTACGTTTCACCGTGTTATATCGACACCTACTAGTCGAAGACGACTCCACAACACAAATTTAGGGGTTTGCTTTTACGCCAGTGGCGGTGGGTCTTATTTACAGACGAAACTAGAATTGGGTTAGTTACTGATGACAATCGACAAGTGAAGTTGCTCCGTATGAAGGGGGTACCGTAATGTTTTGGGGTGGAATAATGTTTGAACGAATTCTAATGCTTGCTACCGACTATGCGCGAATTCGTGATTCGTGCATAGTATGTAGGGTTTTTATGAATGAATTTTTAACGAACAAGACCCTACACACTATTCGCGAATTCCCCACATATCACGAATCGCGAATACACGCATAGTCTGTAGCAAACCTTATATTCATAACATGCGAAGAAACGTACACACGACAGAGAATAACAACACTGCTGACCCCATTAAAATTTATTCTAATTGTATGATACGGCAGCTCTCGACCTGATTAGCTATACGCGTCCCCGTTGTCATAGCAACCGCGGTAAATAAAACTGATGAACGGCAGCATATTTTGACTGATGTCTATTCTGGGATACTTCTTGCTTATGCATTGTACAAAATAGGTAATCGCGTTCGTGGAAGACAATGACTTTTTTTCGCATCTATTTATTTTTATCATTATGCGATAAACATATACCACATATTTTTATCTAAAAAAGCAAACAGAAGGCGTTTTTGATATCGAAATATAAATTACAGAATTTATATTTAAAAATATTTTTAGGTTAAGTTAGAAAGTTTTGCGAGCCACCACTGAACATATCACAATGCTACCAATAAAGGGCGAAATAAATTGCTTAACGTAATTATAGAAAACGGCCACAGATTATTAGTGACAAATCTAAGATTCATTCCTTAAATTCATATATAATTTTATTATTTTTAAATTATACAGTGTACAGAAAAAATCGCAAAAAATTATATTCATCAGTAAGTGTCCAAAAAATTTAAAAGTCGATTTTCTCGCTGGGTTTTTTTTGACTTCAAATAAGAGTACCAAATTTTTACATAAACTTTCATTCTTTAAAGGAATGCCATCAATATCTTAATAAAATTAGAGACACAAAAGTTATAATAATTTCTTCACCTAGCACGTGTCATTTCTGCGTGCAATTTTATAAATATTTTACCTTAAATTGTGTCCTATGAAAATAATAAGGGTGCCAAATTTGGAAAAAATTGTTCCAGTATTGAAAATGTTATAGCCATAAAATTAAATATAAAAAAGATAACTTTTGAGGTTACATAGCTCTGATAATATTGACTGTTGAAAAAATGTTGCATGAACTTCGTACAAATTATTTTTCGAGTAGTATCACCCATTAAATTTTCTGGGGGGAGTTTACAAACACCCTGTAGACTCCTAAGTATTTATTATGATTATTATTTTCTATTTTAATAGGTAAACTTTCTTACACAAATATAAAATTTGTTTGAACGATTGTCTGATAGTTATTTCACTCTCAAATTTCAAATAAGAGAATTGATATTTAATTTGTATTTCACCTTTTGGGGCTGATTTAAATAAATCAAAATGTTTACATTTTACTATATTAACAATGCGTGTTGAAAATATGAGTCACCGATAAACAACGCAATGTTATACTGTGTTTATAACAATTATAACCCCATAAAAAATTTCACAACCTCCGGACCAATTATTCTGGCCTTTCGTGCACAAAATCTGGCAACGTCGCTCTCCGGAATCCAGCGCTATCTCGACCCACTTAGAACATCGCGCAAGTTCAAATACAGCCAACCTAAATTCGCGCTTCCAATCGGTCTCACGTGGGCGGTAAAAAAAGTGGCTACGTACCTGGTGCTGGGCGGCCTCTTCGGCGGCGGTGGTGTCGCTGGCGCCCACCTTGTTGCGACGTCGACCGACCCCCAGACCCGCCGCCTGCCCCACGGGCGGTACGTGGTGGTTCATCTCGTGCACGGTGAGACTCTGCTTGATGTCCGCCGTGAAGTTGCACGCGGAACACCTGAAGGCGCCGTGGCCGTTGTGGTTCTTGCAGTGTCTGTCCAGGTTCCACTTGTAAGGGGTCCGGAAGTCGCACATGTCGCACTTGATCATCGGCATCGAGTGGTACTTGACGTGCTTGGTGTACCTGGCCTTGATGTGGGTGACGTAGTTGCACTTGGTGCACCTGAAGAACTTGGTCTTGATGTGCTCCTCGCGTTCGTGACGCGACAGCTGCGCCTGGCTGCGACCCGAGAACTCGCACACGGAACACTTGAACACGGCCGAGGAGGTCTCCTCGGGGGGCTCCTCCTCGCACTCGTCCGCGACCGGGGGCGGTTCGTCCTCTGGGGGCGGCCGCTTTCGCGCCTTGCCGGAAGGCTCCACGCCGTCGCTGGAGCCGTGCACCATCTTGGAGTGGCGGAGCAGCTTCTGGAAGTGACGCGACGCGTACAGGCAGCTGGGGCACTCGTAGATCCTCACCTTCTCGGCGTGCACATCGCGGAGGTGGTAGAGGTAGACGCGCGGGTTCTGCGTGAAGAAGTCGCAGTTGGAACTGGCGCACGTGTAGTTTCGCTTCACTTTGCAGTCGGGCAGCTGCTTGGCGTCGCTGCCGTCGTGGTCGGGCGCGGAGTGGCCCTCGTCGTCGTCGCGGTCCTCGGCGCCGAACAGCGCGTCGCCGCTCACCAAGCTGCGCACTACCAGGGTATCTCCAGATCGATGTACCATCGAAGGCACTGACATGCTAACTCGACTTCCTCCTGCAAGAACAACAACGTTATTATAACTGCGCGACGTCCTCCCTCTGAGCCCCAAGCTAATCAATTACTCATAACCTGAGAGCCCAGTCGATAAACTATACAGGGTGACACCGTTTCTCGTTATTTCAATGAGACTTTCATAATACGAGGTGTGACCAAAAAGTAACGGGAATTTTGTAATATCTCGGGTTGCATTAGTCCGATTCTCTCGATATTTTCGTTATGATATGTATGTTTAGTCTCTGATGATGTTGGCATATCAATTGGCTTGTGCCATGAATTTTTTTTCGGATGTTTTGGGTGCGAAATGAGTGGCAACTAAATTTGTTCCAACATTGTTGCATTTCGAACAACACAGCGACAAATGGAGTCGCTAAATGAAATCAAAAACGATCCAGAACTAATGAGACGTGTTATAGGTATAACAAGTGAATCACGTGTCAAATTTTCCGATTCTCCGAAATATCGGGCGAACAGAAAGAACTAATCTAACCCCAGATATTACAGAAATCCCGTTACTTTTTGATCATACTTCGTACTTTCCTATTTCGGAAAATAATAATTTTTTATTTGAAATTACCGGGTGATTCTTTATATATACGTATAAACTTGGGAGATAATAGTTGAGAATAAATAATGACAGACAAATAGTAAAAAAGATATGTAATAAAATATTTTTAGTTTCGGAAGATTACAAAAATGTATCAGGTGAAATTTTTGTCTTTGCCTTTTTTATGTAAAAATCGTTAGTTTTCATTTTTGCTATGAAATTATGAAAAAAATATGTACAAAAAAACTTTGGGTATTTGTGAAGCAACCCTCTTGTTTTACCCGCTAATTAAAAACCATCATCAAGACCTAAACTTTCACACCCTGTATGTGTGAAGCGAAACTTTTTAGGATACATGTTTATATGGACTTTTCGTCTTATTTTGCGGTCTAGAAAACGCAGTCAAATTTATGCGTATTATTAAGAATCACCCTGTATAGAATGGAAGTGAACAAATAATTTTATACAAGAAAGAATTTAATGTTTCAGCAATAATGCCGTACAAATGATTCAATTTCATACAGGATGTTGAAAAATCAAGTGCCGAATTATGTTAATTTCAAACTGTCAAAGCTATTTTTTAATGAAACGCCCTGTATATTTTTGCATTATCTACTGCAAAATTCTATTTTCTCTGTCGATCGATCCACTGTTCTATACTTGCTTATATTACTTTCTGTCTAATATTTATTTCCTGTTGTAAAAAAAATGTTACAAGAAAGATCCCTACTATTTTGCCATATACTTTTTCAACGTTAAGAACGAATTAAAGTGCACACCATGTATGCAAACATGTCGACCTACGTGAGGTGCTCGGAAGTAATGCATTAGTCTTGAATCATTTCTCTGAATGCACCATTTCCTTTCTTAAGTATTCCAAATAGACCGCATGTAGCGCTCATATTTAAATATAATGCTGGATCAGTGATATTACTAAAGAGGTAAAGTTCGAAGTGCAAGAAAATTTCTAGATCGGTTAAAACTTCCTAATAGACGTAACATTAACTCTCTCCTTAGTTAATATTCTTCTACCTTTACTCAATTTATTGAAAGAAATTACATTTTTAAAAATACTAAGGAATGATGAACAGGAAATTTCCCTTATCTGCCACGTTTCTCATATTTTTATTCGCATTTTACATTATATAATTTATATCATCAATATGTTATATGATAATAACTGTATTATCGTCGGATAGCATCAATAAAGCAAAAAGTAATGGATTACGTTTTTCCTAAATATTAGAAAAGTATTTAGACCTAAGGAAAAATCGATAATATAGCAACACTCCAACACTATGCTGCATATATGTTTTCCATTTCTGTATCAAAAGTTAAAATACACGAATATTCTTTGTTTATGTAAAACAAAGCACAATTCAATAAAATAAGATCAGTATAAGCTTTCCAAAAATCTTAAATATATTAAAAGTAACAGCGATATATTTGGTGCGTGTACCATTTAACAAATTACTTATTTGTAGTTATTATCGAACTGTGTTCAGTGCACAGTTTAGCTTGCATCGGAGCTTATCAAAGGTCGCTCTTATTTAGTTTTTCAGGATTATTAAAAATCGCTATTCCAACGTACAACCTTGACGTTAATTGAGATTGGAGTTCTAGGTTGAAGAAAAAGTACCCTTCGATCTCCAATTCAAAGCAGTTTAAATACGTTGTAAACGAAAAATTGGCTACCTCACTCTTTATCTTCAAAATGTATTTCGTTTTTATCCAGGTAACATTAAATAGAATATTTCATTAGGAGTCTAGAAATAAGGATTTTTCCATGCGCATGTGGCAAATTCACGTGCAAGCACGTAAAATGTATTTCTGGACGTGTAATGAACGAAATTTTTGGTTATACTTTAAAAACAAAACATAACATAAAAAGGAAGAAACGTTTTTAGAACAGTTATAGCAATAAAAAAACATGCAACTACTATAGTAAGAATATTGAAAATTAACTAACTATTAATAATAACAGTTCCAACTAATAATGTTTTTAATTTGAATTGTTATTATTAATAGTTATGTTTATTGTGCAATTCGTATTATTGCACAGGTTTAGTCCTTCTGGAGTTTCATTTTATAAAATTGCAATTATTGAAGCAGACTCTTCGTTGTTGTATTTTGTGAGTGAGAAGAGTTAAACAGTTTTCGTGATACCCCAATTTTTCTTTTCGATTTGCAACAGATAATCTTCTGCTGTTCATATTTTTAGGTCGTAGAGATGCATATTTATGATAAAATGTGCAGGATTCAAATGTACATCCTTCATTGGTAATGGCGAAACTTCTTAATTATGAATTTTTCCATCTCGTAAAAACACGACAACGTCTAAATTTAAACGTACTAAATCATCTCTTCGACACGCATCAGATATACCAAACACTAAAATTGCTTATGTTAGTAGATATTGTTCATCTGGAGCTTCACCATATAAATTTGGTTACTTTTGTTCTGTTGTTAAAACTTTGCATTTCTTCGGTATATATCCTACAGCTTGACGCTTCAACAAAGCAATAATTTTTGGATATTTTTTGATGTTAGCATTTTCTTTTATGACCAAACAACTCTTTAGATACATTTTATCAGCATAAATTTAATTGACAGAAAATAAACAACGCTGACAATACAGTGTTTGGCATGTATAATGCGTTTCCCTTGTTACTGTCTAATTATTACAAAAGTGGTTTGTTTTAAATTACTCTATGTAAGATAAAGTAGATAAAACGTAAAAAAATATTACAGAAATGTATCTAAATCTTCAACATTTACGAATTAAAATATAAAATAGGTACATGTTAAATATCAGATAGGCTATAGACGTTCTTAAATTTAGTTTGCTGTATATTTCTATTTTAAAGCCGATCTTGAAAACTTTTTCCGTGCGCTAGCATTTTCACCTGTATTACTAATATACAAATGAAAATAAGGTGTTTTCCATGAATTATAATAAAAATTACATTCCAGGGCAATTTAAGTATTAAATCAACATTGAACGTGTCGTTTATCTGGTCTGCTGTTTAGTTATATAAATATTTGACATTTCGCTATCTTTGCTTTCCTTGCTCTTCTAAATTTCATACGGCAGGATAAGCGAAACGAAAGGCCATATATTGGAAATATCAAACCCATTTGGAAATCCTATGTCGCCATAACAGATTTATGATAATATTTCGAGTTGACGAAGGAATGCGCGAACCTGTAACCTTCAGTTTTATTATTTGTATACACACGTTACATAACTCGGAGCCGCTAATAAATGCTAATTGCTTCTTCCTTGCCCGATAATGTCAAGTATTACAAGAATGAGCGGCGTACAGGTTAATATTCAGCCCACGCGGGGCAACTAATCCAGATATTGTAATAATATTCAATGCCAGACCTTCGGAGAATATTACAGTTGGACGATTTCGCAATCTCTTTCAGCGAACTTGAAAATGTTATTAAAAGTGTACCATATTGTTTGGTTTTTAATTTTCTTTCTACAGGGCGTCCCTAAATGGGCGTACTCACATTTCCAGATGCAGTAGGATAAATGGTGTCTACATCTTAGAATAAGTTTGTTTTGTCAAATTTATTTTATATGGTTTTTATGCGTTTTTGTGTAATACATGATATTCTTATTACGTCCTTAAAACTTCACATAATTTACTTTTTGCGTTTGGGAGATATAAGATGTTGAAATTAACACGCTAATACCAAATGAGATCAGAATGTGCTATATTGTTTCGTTACTGTGTTGTAAATATTTTACTATGATATGTTCAATTGACGTTGAATTTAGTAAGCTGATTCTGACAGTCTACCAGAAGTTGATAGGTACATGATTACGGACTACTTTAATAAAGAAAAAGGCTATATACAGGGTGAGTCAGTCATAATGTCATTAATTTTAACCACGTATTCGGGAGGCCTAATAAAGGCAGCAAAAAAAATGTTACTCGACCTTTAAAAAAATAAACAAATCACCCTATAAGAATCAGTAACAGGACGCTCCTGGTGCGCTACGAACTTTCTGATGACGCACCCATACGACAATCGAATGCCGGATTAAACATCGTTGCCACATCATGTTTACATACATAATATCGTCTTAACACATCAGCGTGTTATTCAAATTTACCCCCATTTAGCACTCTTCATTTCTTTCATTGTCGTAAATTCCACAATGCATAATTTTACAAATTACGAATATGCGGAAATGGTAGTGTTATACGGAGAATGTTTACGAAATGCGAATGGCGCTGTTACGTTTTATTAATAAAGTGCTATGGACGGATGAGTGCAGTTTTACTCGAACTGGCATTTTAAACAGGTTAGTACCATACTACTTAAAAAACAATAAATTTCTAGGCTAGATGTACGTGACTACAAACTGAATAATTAATTGTACTTACGAGTAATACTAAAAATTCATATTTATTTGTCAAAATTTTTAAACTGTAATAACCTAACATTCGAAAACATTTATTTATTATCTACATTTGTGTTTATTAACAAATAAATCAATTTTTAAGGAAAATTCATGCATGTATCTAGATTTATATTTAAAGGGAATAGATATGAATAATTTTACAAACAAAATGAGTTATTTTATTTTTTTTTTAAATCTCAGCTAAGATAAGAAATGTGCAAGTTAATTCTGTTACCGACAGAGACAGGCCACAGTTTAACAACCCGGAAAATCAGTATAGATTCCCGTAGAAGCTTCAAAACTATACCAAATGAACTTGTCGTCAAAATTTCACGTAATAATTCTTCTTTCTATATTATTTATTTATTACTTTCTATTATTATAAGTATCGTATAAACCATTCTCTGCATGTTTCTTATCAAATAATAAATAATCACACATTTTATAAATAAAAGTTTTTCTTTAAATGCGCGGAAAAGTGATACACCTGGCAACGCAGCGCTGTGTCACCACATTTGACGTATGCGAAATTTAAATTGGCGCCTGGCGAGCGGCCATGGGCGTCCATAAATAGGGGTTTAATATAGTTTATAAAAGAAAATCTGCTTTATAATTTTGTAAATTTTTCGAAGGACGAGTCCTCTTATTTTTCTCAATACTCTCTTAAATTATTTGTATTTAGCCATAGTTAAGTCCCTGTATAAGTGCACGCACTAAAAACAATATTTCCACCGTCAAATTCTTGCGTGAGGCGCATAATGTATATTAATGCTTTTTTAACAAATACATGACACTATTACTCGAAGTAACGAGGACCTCCGACCCCGTTATCAAAGAATTTATGCACTACTAAAATAGCAATATACAGCTAGTAAATTGTTAGAGCAGCATCTGTTTATTGCTCAAGGAATTTGGCCATGAGAAGCGTTTACATGTGTGTGTGTGTGTGTCTTCTCCGACGCTTATCTAGCTAGCCAACATCTCGCTATAATTTCACAACGGCCGGGACTGCCGCGACTTTCTCGGGGCGATTTAGCGGACCGGAAGTGACGGAATAGGAAACGTGAGAAGCGAATTGGCAGAAATAATCTTCTTGGTCCGCGCTGTGACGCGCTGCTGTTGCTAAATAGCAAGCGGGTCGCTTTCAATTATTGCCGTCTTCCTTGCAGGACCGTACTGGCCATATTTCGACGCGATGTAACAGACAAACTATTGCACGAACAGGTTATTTATATCATTCCACAGATAGTAGTCGAGATACATACAGGGTGTCCGAAAAGTAATGGGACCCAGCTTAAACATAACTTCTTGTGATCAAATCGACAAACTTAGCTTAGTCCAAAAGTGCCTCATTTACAAGTTACAGGGCTTAAAAGAAAAAAAAATTGTTTTCTTGTTATGGGCATAATTAAGAAACGAAACGTCCAATCAAGTTGAAATTTGGTGCAGTTATGTTTTAGATAAGTACAAGCATTGTGATGGAGTAAGTACTGCTGTATATCGTAGGGCGCGCTCTTGGCAGTTTTTTTGTAACTCATTTCTATCGTATCTTTTTTGTTGGTCCTATTCTGATACGCTTGACGGAAAATTATGGTAAAGAATCTAATTTTGCGTAGAAAAGCTATTTGTATTATTCTAAAAACGTCCGTAACTTGGGTTTATAGAAAAATACAGAATCTTCAACATTTGACGATACATGGCTCTTCAAATGTCTTGCCACTTTAGTTAGCGTTCACTTATAGTAAAAAACATCAGGATCACTGTCAAACCACATTTGAAATATTACGTAAATAAGGGGGAGAAGAGGTATTCATAATACGATGAACAGTTAAAGATAAATGGAATTTATATAAATTGTTCAGTCGCAACCAACCAAGTTCATTTATACCCTGAGACACATGATATATTTTTTTTAAACTAAGGACGAAACCACAACAAGAGTCTTGAACTTGAAGTCGATGATTTATAATATTTACATTTTTATAAAGAAATCTCAGAACAAAGTAACATTTTTTTATTAGCATCGAAACATGATCATAAAATCTTAATTTAGTATCAAATAACAGCCTCAAATTTGTTGCATTAGCTGTAAGAATATTATCTATTTTCAAACATAAATTATGTAAAATTTATGGTTTCCTTTTTGAGAGCAAAGAAATATTAAGAATTGTAAATGTAATTTATTTATTAGCGATTTTATGTTCTTAAGAATTGACATAAGTTACATATCTATGGAATTTTGTCCTTTCACCTCCCGTAGCCCATCTATGTACCGTGATTTAGTCATATATTATTTTAGAAGTCGGGTATAGATGGGAGTCAATAAATAACATAAGCAAAAATGAGATGAAGCCTTTGATACTGGTATATTAGAAAATGCAAAAATGCAGCTGAACGAATTAATGGTCGCAGATGACTGGATTATCGTGGTAGCTACAGAATTTGCAATAGAATATCCTTATTGGAATACCCTTCTAATTTATATTGCATTGTATTTGCAATTATTAACGAATATCTGAGAACTTGTTGAACATATCAGCGTTTGGAGTACTGTATAATCTGACACTCAGGAAAGGCAAGTTGTATTATAGTCCAAGCAATGAAGCACTAAAAAGGCCAAAACCTCGGAATTTTTTGCACTAAGACGGATCGGAATGCGGTTTTTTGCATTCTCTTCCAAAATTTAGTTGTAAAAAAATGTATCTACTTTGTATCGTATACAAACTGGAAATTGCACTGCTGCAGTCAAAAATGCATTTTTTCAGACGGCTTTCCCCGCGTGAACTTCGGGAGAAGCTCACGGAAATGACGTTCAGGGCCAGGTTCCAGTGCACTAGGTGTTCGGGGGGGTCGTTTTCGATGTGAAATTCGGATTCAGCGCCCCTACAATGATTTTCGGGTTGTTTTTGGCGATCTTGTCAGGAAAATTCTCGGGGATGACGTCCACGTCCAAGTTCCGGCGCACCAGGTGTCCGGGGGGTGTTCGCCGATGCCACATTTGAATTCAGCGACCCAAAAAACCCCCGGGCGCCGAGTTTCTCTCCTTCCCCGCGTGAACTTTGGGAGAGTCCCACGGAAATGACGTTCATCGGCGTTCCTGAGCTCCAGGTCGGCTGTGGGTCAATTTGAACATCATAATCGTGATCAGCGACCTCGAAAGTCCCCGAGAACCCGATTTGGGCCAGTTCTGACTTTTATTTAAAAAGTTATTAAGTCTTCCAAAAGCCGTCTCACAAAATGCATTTTTTGAATGCATTTTTGGCTGCAGCAATGCAATTTCCGTTTTGTATAAGATACATTTTTTACAAAAAAATTTTGGAAGCGAATGCAAGAAACCGCATTCCGATTCGTCTTAGTGCAAAAAATTCCGAGGCTGAGTGCTTCATTGCCTCGACTATTACAAGAAATCGAATACCACTTGGGTGAATCCGTCCCTGCTTACACCTTGCCGAAAATAGAACCTCTTTTGACAAAACCCGGTAACAGAGTAAACGTTTAGTGGACCATGCGCGACTGGACCAATTCCAACGAGATTCGGCATCATCTCCGGCACATTTTCCCGACCTCCTGGGGGTAGGCGGCCGCGGGCGAACCGCCGGCACCGTCCAGGTGGCCGAGGAATTGAGGAATCGATAAGCAGACGTGCCCCTGCGCGTCGCCGGTCGCAGGACTCTTCGCGGCAATTGTATTTTAATTCCGCCGATTGACTTTTGGCCCTTGGCCATCTCCTTGACCTCCTTCCTGGCGCGCACGGTCCGAGGAGTCGCCAGAGGAGGATCGGTGTTGTCTCCTTGAACGGCGAACTGCGCCGCGCGTCCAGCCGCCGTTCTTCGACGCTGCTGTGACTGAGCAACTCTCGGGCCGTAAACAAGCGTCACCGGAGCCGTCACGAACATAATTAGGACGAGGCCGTCCCCGCAGCGAGGCACGAGGTGGATCGGATCGGAGGCGCTGCCTGGCCCCGCGGTCGCGCCTCGCCAAAGAATCGTTTTTAGATTCGGAGTGTCGACTCCACGGTTTAATTTCCTTGTGGCGGAAAAAGGAATATTGCCACACGTCGTAGGTGTCCATGTCGCCTAGTTTCGCAAACGTTCGCGAACGGGTGCAATAATGATGTTGGTCAATTCACTACTCGTGCTATTTTCCACAAAAGCACCTTGGTGTCGAACATACTTTTTATTTTTACAACTCAATGTATTGAGTTTTTTCTCAATATAATGGGAAAAATCTCAATATCTTAACTTTTTTCTCGATACAGTGCTTTCCAAAAGTAACGAATAAATTCATTATTTTGGAAATTGAGAAGTTTTCGAAAAAATTCCCTGGCACGTCGATTTTGTTTTTTAAACAAGCACTTTTTGACATACGACTCACATTTGTGACGTCATCGATGTTCGAGATATGACGTCATTGACAATTTTTTTAAATAGCAACCCCCAATTTTGACCATGCCGTTTGAAAGAACGTGTCATTCTACATACATACATCATGAAAAATGATGGTGTTACATAACAAAAATTTCAAGAAAATAATTTTAAGATTAAGATTTAAGATTTTAAAGTTTCGCAATACTGTGCACCTCCCCATTATGCAACACCTGTCCGTGCTTATTTAGATGAGCTGTTCCCGAATCGTTGGAGAGGGAGAAGGGGGCCGATTGAGTGTCCAGCCAGATCGCCAGATTTGACACCCCTAGATTATTTCTTGTGGGGATACTTAAAAAGCAAAGTATACGTTACTAGACCGATTAATTTAGAAGATTTAAAAGCAAGAATTCGTCACGAGATACATCGCATACCTTCTGAAGTTATTGATAATGTCCAAAAAGAATTTATTAATCGTCTTGGCTACTGTCAGGCAGCCAACGGTGTCACATTTAATTTAGTCGACTTTTTACATAATCATTATCATTTTCAGTATTGTGAAAATTAAATGATTATATTAAATTAATTTTAAAATCTTCAAACATTATTTTCTTGAAATTTTTGCCTTATTTAAAATAATCGACGTGCCAGGGGATTTTTTTGAAAACTTCTCAATTTCAAAAATAATTAATTTATTCGTTACTTTTCGAAAGCACTGTATAATGAGAAAAATCACAATATTTTGATTTAGTACTGTGATATTTTTTATGTATTTATTCACATTCCACTAGCGATGTAGGTTATAAAAGCGTGTTTAGTCATAGGCGTTGCACGTAGAATCGAAAAAGAGGACCAGTTTTTCGAGAAATAACATTTGCGATTTCTTTTGGAAATCATTATTTATGATGACGTATTCTTATTCAGCTTCATTTGAAACTCCTCTGTCTAAATTTACAACATACTCCCAAAGGTTTAACTTTTCATAGAGTCGTCCTTGTAACTTGCTTACAAGGAAAACTTGTTTGTTATTTAGTTCTGAGTTTTTCGTAGTTTATATACAATGTGTACCACTTTTCATGGAACCACCCTAGTATCTCGCTCACCTGATATCCGAATACTTTGAAACTTTGGTGGTAAATATATACCTATAAACACAGAATATATAGCTACGTAGCTATATTTTCTGTGCTATAAATTGAGTCTTTAGACGTAGCCATATTTGATTATAGTCAGAGGCGTCCGATTCTAAGATGGAGAAAGGGTCGATTTTGAAAAAAAAAGTATTTTTGTAAAATTTTTTGGCATTGAACTTAAATTAGGCAGCAGAATTAATGTACCACATCCGGATTTCGAGATATTTTAACATCAAATTGCCAAAAAAACAATTATCGACGACATACCAGGTTATGTTATAAGAACAGCTATTTTCTTTCGCTCGGAGTGGCAGGAATTTTGTTTCATATCATTTATCCTTTCCTATGAACAGTAGCAGATACTGGCTAGTAACATTTATATAAATGAGTTAATGAGCATTAACTTTGAACTTACATATATCAAAATAAAAATGTGAAATAATAAAAGACCTTATTCCATTGACACTATTAGCACTTCCTATTGAAAAGGGAACCTTGAAATTGTTTATACGAGAGGACGACTATTGTTGTTGTCAGCTGCATAATATGTTGTAATAGTCCGAAAAGTGTGAATTGGCTCGTTTTACATCAATAGAAATGACAGCTAAACCATATTTATTTCGTTTATTGTACTAAATTTTAATTTAAACAACAAAAAAACTATCATAGAAGCTGCTGTCACTTTTAAACTCATGTTCACTTTGCGCTACGATTAATGTTTCTTCTGCACTGCACGATAAATTAGTTGCTCATTTATCGTGCATTACACATTGCACATTGTAATTATTGTTACATTTTGGGGAATATAGACAAGTTATGGCATTCGCCAGCATCTGAGCGTGCCTTTACGCGGCCAAGGCTCGTCTCGAAGGCCTTTGGGAGGATTCGCAAAATCGCCTGTAAAGGAAGCGGCTCCTGTATCGTTTTTCGCCCGTGTTGATTGATACCCCAGTTATTATTTGGTTGGTACGTAGTACCTGCAAATTATTTTGCCTGAACGTGTTGGCAATAAATTATTAATTATCGTCCATAAACCGTAAACGGTTGTCGCTGGTAATATTAAACAGATCGTTCGTTGGCGATGTTTGTTAATATTTAAATACGCCTGACCTTGGGGCGAGCTGGTAGTTTTTGCGTGATCAGTGATCACATTTTCAACGAGCATGAAGTCTAGAAGAGATCGAGTCCTCGGAAAATGGTCGTCATTTTGTCGTATTGAAAATAGATCGTTTGTTTATTATGCTATCGATTGCTACAGAGCTTTTCCAGAAATATATAGGGCGTAGAAGGTGTATAGGTTTTTTCAAAAATAAAAAAAGTTGGTCATTCAACTCGTAGTCAATTAGAAATTTGGCGATGCCTTCTCCTTGTCTAAAAATGAACAATCATTCAATTCAATCATTAGTCAAATTCCAATAATATTAATCATTTTCTGTATAATTAACGTGAATTTGGAAACTGTTCTCATAAGAAATCCAAGAAATTAAATTTGTTGTTCTTTAAACAAAATATTCACAATTGTTTTTGGTGGCCGCATTTAATTTTTCGTTTTTAGCGTCAGCAACAAATTTTTAACTGACTGCATCAACTGAATGCTTAATTTTTTTATTAAAGAAAACTACACTTTTTGAAATTACTCGAAGAACAACAAAACATTCATTCATTTGGCGAGGTAGTTAATTTTTCGTTTTTAGACAAACGTATAAGGCGGCAACAAATTTTTAACTTACTATGAGCTGTGGCAATTTTTTTTTATTTCTTAAAAAAAAACGCGGGGGGCACGCGTTTTTTTTTGTTCCCGTTAAATCGGTGCCTATGCTCTACGTGTATATATGTATTTGCACGCGAATAATACTTTTAATAAGCTGATATTAGCTTTTTATTTTCAAACCCTTTTTGGTGCAAGCTTAATTATGACTATATATAAGTTTAATTATTCACCAAAACAATTTCATTAGTTATATATTTGTTTTCCAATTTAGCATAATAATTGCAAATGTGTACTAAAATGGTATTATTAAAATAGTTAATTCCTTTTGCACAGAAATTATTAAATCCAAACAATCATGATTCCAGAAAAAACGCGAATGTCAATTTTAATTATTGTATTTGGAATCAATTTTCTTGTGTACCAGAAAGGCGCCTGATATTAATATGGGTTAGTAATTACTAATTACAACTTTTTCTCGACTACATTTTTCTTCCATTTATCATTGTTAAATGGACTAGATATCGCACGATCGTGGCAACTAAGAAATTACAATTTATGACGAAGTGTTCAAAGTATGACTGCTGCTGCTTTGGAATTAGCTCGAAATCCAGCTCATAATTCCGTGATTCAGTCCTCATTTGAAAACGTTTTCTTGCAAAAACGCCACCGTAGCACATGTGTGGACTTTGCATGGGTCTGCGGATCGTCGTCGGGCCCCTAGAGAAGCCTTGGCTGGCGACTTCTGCGCGCTGAGGGCACGGAGACCCACAACTTGGCACCGAGTCCGCTTTCAAACAGCGCTGAGCGTCACGTGACACCTACCGCCTCGTCATGTTCTCCTAATACCAGGAGTAACTTTGGCCGCTCTTTTGAACGCTTAGATCGTCTTCAAGAACGGAAAAATGCACGTTACACACAGACTGATTGTTGCTGGATGTCGCAGTCGCTGTTTCTGTCTCCACGTACATACGACAGCTGTTTTTCGCATAAATAAAGACGTCGCCGACAAAGCGCGAATTTCTAGGCCGATTTTCTAATAGCTACTGGCTAGGTTCTACATAAATAAGTACCGAAGCGTTACAAGTCCTGTCAAATGTCAAAAAATTCGCGTGGGATGCTGAGCCCAAGACGTCTATATTGACAGAAGCCGAAAACGTTTTAACATTTGGCAAGAGATGCTGCAACGGACGGATTTACCTCGATGGAACGCCATGTGAGCCGGCAGCCGCTTGGGGGTTCTCGCCTGGGATAAATATAAAACTGTGCCACAGCGAAGAACGTCCTTCACGTTCAGCAGCCTCTGTTTCTACACGGTTATGTAATCACTGTGACATTCTTTCTTTGGAGGTCATCAGGCTAAACGACGAGCAGGCCGTGATCAACGTAACAAACGTCACTGTTAAATTCGCTGTAATGGGAAATTTATTCTCTTAACGAGACGGTGACGGATTCCGATGAAAATAAGAGTTCTTCGCCTGGCCCAGTTACGTAAACGAGATTCCATTGAAAGTGAAACGCAACGGGACTGCAGACGCTTGTCACTCTTGGTTTTACTAGGTGCCAAACCCAACTTTGAGGTAGGCTTTGGTATTTAATGTTAAATTCGCTTAATTGGAAATATCAAATTGGGCCAAAAATGTGTCTAACAAGCATTTAAACGGTAAATATGAAACTATTTATTTAAGGAAAGAATAAACAAGGTTATTAAATATAAATGAGTACATGTCATAAGATCGATAAGATGCCTATTTGTCTAGCACTTAACCGAATGTTCTTTTTATCGTAAAATTACACTTGGCATAGCCTTAGTTCTAAAATAAATTACCATTTAGTTGATGAATAAAAATAATTTACAATAAAAATATCTCTACGTCAACTCGCACCACCAAATTAAAATGTTTACACAATTTCAACTCGTATGCACGTTACACGTTTTGTGGGTTTTATTGTTTCAGTTAATTGTTCGATCGATACCGTGCAATTTCTGTTTTGCCGACCAGAACGAGCAAAAAGTTTATTACTAGTTTCCTCGCAGTGGTTTTGGTGCAAATTTTGATTAAGGATTAATTAGTTATATAATTCCCGTAAGAAAAAGCTTGCTTTCACCGAAGCCTGAAGAAGATTACTTGCTTGTAATTTTTTAATAAGTCGCAAACAATTTATGAATACATGCAGTAGGTACCACTAATTTTGATAAAAAAACAATTCTTAGACTTTGAGACTGCTTTAGTAGCTTGTGTTGTGAGTGCAATAGTGCAAGAAAGACAGCGACTATTGCTTTTTTCCAGATCAGATTTACAGTGTAATAAAAAAGCTGGTCATTCTGTTAACTGCAAACTTTTGGTGGTAAAATATGAAAATTTAACCGTACTTAACGATATGCAAAAATGCCTCCCATAAAAGATACAGGGTGTTATAGTTAAACGTTTCAAATAGTTTATTTACTATAGTTTCTTCAAATTTTCGCGTACCACTTTGAAATTTTAGAGATTCTTTTTGTTATTGAACAAATCCTCAAGGGTACTATTGTAATCGACGCCTAAAAACAAACGTAGAAATGGGGGAAGGGGTTATTTTATCCCTTAACTTTTTTGTGACGTACGTATGTGAAAGATTTTTTTTAACGTCATAATGTAGAATATTGTTTAGAAAAAAATCTCTTAATTTTCGAAACAAATTCGATTTTTGATTTCGATTGTATAATAGGTAGTTTTTTTGTTACACCTTGTATTTAATTCTGACGATCTAAGCAGCTTCCCAGGTCGATCCTGACAGCGAATTTACCGCAGCCCCACATTCCTCTCATGTCGTCTTCATATTTTTCCGCAATTAGCACATCATTTGCGGCATAATTATGTTCAAACAGTATAACATTATCGTTTCAATGTCGCATTAAATTGCGACCAGGTTCTAAAACGTGTAAAGGTCATTGTATAAAAGTTGCATCGGTTTGCAAGCCAAAGCCAAGCCAAGTATTAGACGAGGAGGGAAGATGGTGCAAAGGTGACTTCTTTCTGTGCACCGCGTGTGCATGGGCGTGAGTCATCGCCATCGGGATTGGGACGCGTCCCTTCCCTTAGGACAGGGTTGGACTGGCCTAGTTGGTTTCCCTCCACGTTCTGATGAAAATCGATGTTTTATGGTCTTGTTGTCCAATAAAAACAAATGGGACAAGCATTAGCACGCTTTACAATATTTCTGTGATGAATTAAAAAAAAAGATATATTACATAGTAGTGATTACTAGTTCTTTTCTTAGAAGTCTGTTTACATAAGCGGGAATACCATTGTAAACAATTTGTAAGGTCTACTTTATATATGTACAATGCCAGAAGTACCATTTAATTATTGTATTGCATTCAGTATGCTACAAATACTGCAGTATTTATTTTATTTGTCTGACAGTAATGTTCATATACTGTACCGAATTCTGTTTTTCAATAATTCAATATTACTTTCATAATTTTTTGTTTAAAAAACTTCCATAAATAAAAATCTATAGTGGTCAAATCAAGAACCCTAGGTGACCAAACAACATATCGTTTTATCAATGTTATCCAAGCTAAAATTAACCTATTACAAATGAGAGAAATTAAGTAGAAATGGTAACAAAATAATTTTTAATGGCATTTATCTTAAATTTTATTTTAAATTCAACAAAACTCATTTTATAATTGCGCATTTTATAATAAATAATCAGGATATTTACACTTGGCCACTTCAGACTCAATTTGGTCATAATTGAATTTTTCTGGGACAGGTATCTCTAAATTTCAGGCAGCATACTTAAAATACACATATTTATATTAAAGCAACAAGCCGAAAACTGTTGCTAATTTTAATTTTAGGAGTGCTTAGCACCCCTCAGCTTCCCCCCTAGTAGCGCCTATGATCATTTGTAACTAGATGCTGATAAATAAACATCTAAAATGTGTGCTTTAGGAAGCAAGGTCAAAGTTTCCGTTTTCCTTGGTCTTATGCAATGTAAAGGAGCAATATGTCTTTATAAAAATATAATTGTAAGATACCGTAAACATAACATCACTTGTGAACAAAATGTATAGAAGACATCTAAGTGCTTTTGCATATGTATTTGAAGAATTGGTTAGTACGCAGTTTGCATAGTTCTAGTTTAGTCTAGTCCAACTCTGTTCAAGGTGGAAGCAGGAAAGGTGGGATATTGGAAGATGTTCAATACAGGGAGTACTAATGCATTTACATCAATTTCAGAGAACTCGACAGGGGGTGTGCTCTTGGGTGTCGTAGTAGATACACCTTTTAGACGTAGTTTGACCTGAACAAAAGCTATCTTCTTACCTAGAGCCATGAGTACTAAGGTTGTACTACCTTAGGATCTCATAAAGTTCATTTAATTTGCAAAGTGCTGAATTTACACGCAGGTATTAAAAGAAATTGTCGAAAAACCGTATTTTTAGTATACTTATAATCTTTTTTGTAAAATCAATTTAACCAAAGGTGTATGATGTCAATTTTTTTGGCATATATGCGTAGTTTGACTGACATGCTCTATCTGTCATTTTCTAAGCTTACTAGATCTTCGTGTTTTCGTACAAGCGCCATATTGAATTTTGAACCTGTTTAATATTCGAAATTTGAGCTACAGGAATTATGCATCAGGTTGTTTTGACAGCTGGCAGAATCCAAAAAATCAATGATTTTTGTAATCTATAACAAATGACAATGGTAAATACAAATGAAAATCAAATCGTCTGTTCCAACATAAATAGCCGGAATTTTCATTTTTATTGTTCTGCTTCTAGCAATATCAATAAATACATTACTTCAACCATGAATCATACTTGAGTCAGAAGATTCATTCGTATGAAATATTCGAAACTTCGACCGAAATTCCTAGTACACTTGAACTTGAATTTGAAGGACGATAGATACTTCCTGGAATATCTCGTTCACTGTTTTATGAATGAATAATAGGGTATCCTATTTATACTAGGGTACTACTAGGGTATCGTGACGTAAGTCTGAATTCTTGCAGCAACTATATCTATAAATTGGCTTAAAGATGTCAAAATTTATAGATACACGAATAGCTATCAAAGTAACAACTTTAACACTGTGTAAACCATACCCTGTATTGGTATAAGCAGAAATGGCACATGTCCATTTTTGCTTAAATTGCATTATATTGTGAAGAAAGAGCATATGTTTTACTTTAGCTGCATACGATGAGCTATCCTTGACATATGCTGTTTTTGCGAAATGTGAAATTTAGCTATAGTCCTATTTTTGAATTCTGTAGTTTGGTGTGATGGAATCCACGAATGTAGGTACTCTTGTTGGTATGTTTCAATAATTCTCATTTCTGAGATCAATTTTGAATTGCTTGCCAATATATCGTAATACCACTTTGGAAAAGGTAGAACATTTTTCTTAAAATAAATCATAGAAATTGTGTCAGTTCTTACCAGCAAACTATGAAAGACGTGCATTCTTGGATTTCAGTTTGCTTTACCGTACAAACGAATCTAAACCTGAGTATCTTTTATCTTTAACAACGCGTTGAATTTACTTTTCGCAAGAATTAGCTCATCCGTCTTTTTATCCTTCCCACTAGAACTGAGCTGTCATTATTACTTTTATCTTATCTGGATTCGGGTATGTCACCTTTATCTGTTTGTCGCTCTGAATCACGTCCTCCAACCAACTATATAGGTAGATCAAATACTGTTATTTCCGTTTATTAATTCTATATCTGCAAGAAACTAAATAGTTGTTGCACCATATTTGATGACATAGACAAGCTTAATACGATTCAAACAAAAAAAGTCGAAGAACCAATAAACTAGCGGAATGTTTAAATTTTGTCAGTTATTTGGGAAAGTATGTTTCAGTAACCGGTATCGATAATAAAGCTTATTTTACTCTCCGCGAAAAAAATGTTACTTTCCTTGATATTTGCCTCTTCAGCTGGCTAGTAACTATTCCTTCGGAGTCGTTAACATTTCGTAATACTTTCATGAATTTTTAAAGAAGCCATGATTTAAAATGCTGATTTTGACCTTATTTTAAATGTGACACAAATTATATCAAGAACGCATTGTGTAAACGAAACTGCCACAGTCGATGATTTAGTTTGGAAAGCGTAGACGCATTTTTCTGTTTTGCATACATTAATTTTCTTATGTTAGTAAAACGGAAAAAACGATCAAATACCACCGGCTGCATATGGAAAACTCCCAGAACTATGAGGGCCTCAGTAAAAGTTTGAAAGTAATAAATAACAAATAAGAATCACTAACAACTTACTTTAATCATCTAATTACATTCAGTAACATTAGAATATTATTGGCTATGAGGTTCCTATGTATATCTATGTATATACAGGGTGAGTTATTAATAATGGTACATAGCTTAAGGGCAGATTGTTAACGTCAAAATAACGCGATTGAACCCAACATGCCTTATTCAATTGTTGCTCCTTTTCATTCTACAGGGTGTTAAAGTTGAACAAATGTTTTCGATTTTTTGCTACTTATTTTAAGAACGTATGGATCGATTGTTTTGAAAATTTGTAGTCTTATTTTTTGAGGGGGCAACTACGAATATGCAAACAGTATTGTCGATGTAAAAATATGTCTAACTTTTGTATTTTACATTTTTAATTTTTTAAGAAACTATCGAACTACCTTCAGACGATTTAAGTTTTTGAGATTAGGCGGGAATTAAATTAGATAATTATTTTTTCCAATGTAGTAGGCGTGGAAATAATAAGTAGACAGCTGTCATTACTATGCTATATTGTTTCTTTCAATGCCACTCAATTCATAGATTAGACAGAATCATATTGCAAAGAAATTTCGAAAATTTGTTGTATTAACCAGTTTTGGCTATATTTGATAGTCGAATCATAACCTATAACAATCACATCGGCGTTTGTTGGTCTCTTTAGAAATTTACTCAATGTTTTTATGAAAAGTTAAATGGAAGGCTTTGTTTCCTTATTCTACTACTTTACTAATCGTAAAATTATTTCAAACGTGGAACAAACCCCTATATCCTTTTCCAAACTTAGGAAATGACCGAAAAATTATAAATTTCAAAACAAAATCCAAAATTTCTTGTAACCCATCCAGTACTAATCGACCAATCAATCAAAAATTAATAAATGTCTGAAAAAATATCGATAAAGAGCTAAAAAATAAGTTACCATCTATAATTTATAAATAAAAATCAAATTATTAGAATATCACACATGGTTTGTTGATGACTTTACACTCCTTTCAATACTGTACAATTGGATAGACATGTTGGATGAAATGAATATTTTTATGTCTCATCAGACTGAATAGTAACTGGATACAAGCCATATAAAAGCAATAACCTAGGTATTAGATAAGATAAAATAATAGTTGGTATATTATTGGGAAGAGCAAGCTAACATAATAATAATATCTCTACACCATCGGAGACTTGTGCGGGAGAGGGGGCGGCATATTATTATTAAGCAGGCCGCATTTGCGCCCAGGAACGACTTACGTTGGTAAGCCCTAACCACTATTCAGTGCAGGAATGAGGGAAACCTGGAAACCCTCATTAATTAGGCGGGTAGTCAAATATCAACCGGTATCAATCTCTCACATTGACCCAAGCTAACATTATTCCACCCTACCATACCCGCAGAGAGGGTGCCAATCCTCTCCACGAATATAGCTAATACATAGGAAGAACACATTATTATTTATATTATTAAGAATAATTATAGATTAGAGGTAGGATGCATGACACATATTAAAGAATTATTAAGAACACATCATAAAAATAGTTATTGTTGCTATGTGTACACCTTTCGACATATTATACGACATTCATTTAGTAATCGAAAAGAATTTATTCCTGTCAAGAGTATTAGATATAATTCGTTTTGTGGCCAAAACTGCAACTCATTATCAAAAAATTATCAACTACTTCATGCGTGCAGCAAAAACCTTGACAATATCCTCCACTGGCATAATGAAATGTTACACGACCACTTTGAGAACCACTAACAATGGTGTGGTCCCCTATAATAACATTGGGATCTGCACAAACAACTTGATAAAATGATACACCTCATATAATTATATCGATGCCATAAATGACGATGTGCCTGCTTAAGAATGTTCAAATAGAGATAACTAGGAGAGAAATCATAGAGAAAAATAAGATGTAAGTAGCAAAACTACAGTATACGATAGAAGAATGTGGAATCTGATACTTAAATGTTGCAAAAATGTGTTCTTTGCCGAGTAAAAATGTGTTATCTATATGGTACGTAAAGTATTTCGTAAATAACATTTTATTCTTCACCTAAAAATGTGTTGGTACCGAGATAAGGCTGATAAAAAACGATAAGACTACGTTAAACATTGAGCTGTGCTTCTGTCAATTTTAAACACAAGTACAAGAATATAAAGTACAATTTAAGAATATATAACGACGCTTGTTTAAAAACAGATATAATTGTTTGTAGCAGGTATGGTTAATATCCTATCGCCCTGTACACTACACGTTTCGGACATGTTGATGAATGCACTATTAATTATTGCTTCTTCTCGTCTTCAACAATCGCAAAAATGTTTATTTTATTGCGTTTTTGCTGGCGTAAACTATTGGCAACGAAACGAAACGAAAAGCAGGCGCTGCTCGGTCCAAGGACGAGGCTGCTATTAATTAAAGAACTGTGTGAATAGTTAAGGATGTATCCTCACCGCTTCCTTATGTAACCGACATAATGTTGGTCTCAGCACGTGTGGGAAACTTATCAGAAAATAGATGGCGTCACCATCTGCATAGATCCAAGTCCCTCGACCAAGTTCTGCAACTCACTTTCTCGGTTGCCCCAAAATGGCGATTTGACTTTTGTTAATATCCTAAAAGACCTAAAAATTAATGGCGAAAATATTGATATATAATTTTTTGTGACCTTTTTAGCAGTGACCTCACCTACACCAAATAACAGGCAATGTCATGAAGAATTTCTCAATTTTGTACAAGTTCGATTTTTGTTATAGGTTGCTTAAATATGTGACGGCTCGTTAAAAGGGTATTTTGCAAAAGTTTATCATAAAACCAAAAAAATAATATAATAATAAACTAAAATATTACAATAATAACAATGCAAAACTAGTGACAAAAAGAATGAACGAAAACAATAACAAAGACGAGGAAGAAAATCTATTCTTGTTAGGGTCCAAACTTAATTTTCTTTTCTTAGTGTTCTCGGTCTATTTCCCTAAGTATGTTTCTAATATCGTCAATGACGTTTCTCAATGCAAAATACAAACATATAATGTTACAACTAAATACGTCACAAGAATAACATGTATTTATGTAGAATTACAATTGCGTGCCATGATTGTCATGTATGTAGAATAATTACAAAAGCAATGAGAGATTTTAATTCTACATTACTACGTCTTACTGTTAAAAAATCTAGGTCAATTAAAATCAGTTGCCACAAAAATTTCCAAACTATACTAAAAATAGTAGGTAGTTAATAAACTCAGTAAAAAGGGGTCCCAGATCAGAACCTTGGAGAACTCTGGAAATAATAAGATAACGGCTAGAGATAAATCCATTTCAGAGATTATGATTTCAATAAAAAATCTTACTATTACCGAGGAATAAACATATAAGTAAGAAGACATTTTCAAATGAGTTAAGAGAAAAAGAAATTGTCAAAATGAAATTATTGTTTGGAACAAAATCAAATTTGAAATTGGACGCATTACTGTTGCGATAAACACTGTTGCGTAGTTTATTTAGTAGTGGTATTCGTGGAACACGTAACTGCGTAAATTTTGACTACAATTTGTCTCTTTGTCGTTCTTTACGAAGGTGGTTTTCCAATCTTCACTCAGAACCGTTCCAAACAGCCTACGTCATACTTCCGACGCGACTATTTCTGTCTGTTGATAAAACGATTTGGCAAAAACTCAAATAGACGAAGACCTGCCGCCAGTTCTTCCCGCAGACTAGATCATAGTTTTTTTTGGATTGGTCCGCACGTCTGACCAGAGAACCTTTTGACAGACCATGAACCTAATTCCGCGGGATATTTTATTTTTGTATTTCTTTATGGTTGTTTACTTTTTGAAATTCGTCTGGGTATCTGCCAGGGTTTTATATAACACTTTCGCACGAAATTATGGCGATTGGCATAATTTTAAATCCGCGACAAATGCAAAAATGATCATTATCCCAGTAGTGTATTTATGTGTTCGTGACATTGAACAAGTTACTTTATGTTAAAATTTGAGACAACCTTACAAAGAACTATTTTCCGACGACAGTTTGAAAATGAAAACAATTAGTCACTTATTGGGTGCATTTGGAGAAGAAACTTACACACTTATCAAATTACCAACTCTCCTCGTACATGCAAGGACACTCGGTATCTGTGTTTCACAAATTTGATAATAAGTTGTTACAAACATCTTTGTATCAGTTGACCAAGTCGAGTTTTTGCCTCTGCACCAATCTCCCGATTTAAGAACTCTTAGAAATAATCAATAACATTTTTTGTTAATCAACCGTTCTTCGCTTCTTATCGTTCTGACCTTCACGACCATGCTTCGATAAGTGCGGTTGTGTTTTCGAATTTCGCGGCCTTTGGATTACGACAATCATCGTCAGAAGCGACTCGTAACACCTTGCGTAATTCTTGATAAATCTTACAAGGTAACAATCAATTGCATCTACAGATGGTGGTCTAAATTCTATTTCTATGAGTTTAGAAGCAAAATTTTACAAACTACTGCACCAAGATGTGTCAGAAGTCAGGTATCTTATTCTTATAGCTCGTTTCATTATAATAATACTGACCCGCTTGACCTTTGCAGACGAGCACAATTGCATCTTCACTGGTTCGGCCTTGGCGGCAGTTGCTATGATATATATTTAAAGTAAAGTATATTCTTTCATTAGATGGCATTGTGTTTGTTCGGATAATTAGCCGACAATATGTGAATTGTTTCTGTAGTGGCATACGTAGAAATTTGAGTGTTTTTTCCTCAAATTCTTACTATGCAATTGCGCGTTACTCGGCTTGATTTGTATGGTCGTTTCTACGGACTATTTGGTTCGCGTGGGTTTGTAAAAATTCCAGGCAGCGCTGCACGCAAACAAAATTGATCCGTCGTCAGTTGAAAGACTTTTGGAAAGAAGTCAACTTCAAAATAGCCCGCCTCTTATTGGCAAGACGTAACTTTTCTTGAAAATAGGTAGGAAGCTAACATCTGAGTATATTTATACTGCTCCTCAACATGTGTTTACCAAAGATCTCTGGACATTGCTGCGAAAAATGTTCTCTATGTGTAACATACGTCATATTTGTTTATTATATTATTCAAAGTGTAAAAACAGAATGTGGTCTTGGAGAATGAGATTTTTAGCACGAAGGAATTTGAGACTTGTAATAACGATTATTTATTGCCAACACGAAGATCGTCACATGTGTTGTAACTTCCTACATGCGCAGTGTGGACTATATCCAGTGATTTTACTACACACGATGATGTCCAGTCGAGAGTACATAACATAGTTCAATTACCAACGCTGATAAAGGCTTCAAATTCGTGTACGTAATAATAAATCAAGGCAAGGTAGAGGACATCGATGAGTAAAAGTGAAACGTTTCTATCAGGAGAGCAGCAATGAAGAGAAGTACATAAAAGTCTCCTAGATTGAAAACGATCACGAGGTAAAGGACACAAAGTATTTGAGAAATATTTTCTAATAGTAAGATTCTGAATCTTTTGCGAAGCAATAAAACTCGTGGAACAGTAGTTTTCTTTCCAAAATATGGACAACTAATTCTTTGTTTGTTTCGTACAGCAAGCGAGTGTCTCACGCGATGTTCCGAAACTGAAATATCCGCAATATGGGACCTCCCACATTCAGACTAACCTCAATAGTTCAAATTATTGAAATACTATTACAAAGCTTTGTGGAATCTCTTCCATTTTTAGTATTTGGATATACGGTATACAGCATGCTCCAATTCATGCATATACATGCCTTTTTAAAATGAAAACGAAAATAGAATAAATCAACACAATAAATTTTAACGTATTGTCTGAAGCTATTTATTTGTGGCATAGTTTTAGTTTTCTTTAGTTTTTGGGTTTTGCCACGCTTCTGAAAAATAATAGAGATTAATTAAATAAGCCCTTGCGCCAAACGGAACAGTCAAGAGTTATTTTTGAAACTAAGTTTGTCTAACCAAAAAATCTCACACTGAAAAAAGCAGATAAGTAGAAAATAACAAAAATCACATCACTATCGCGCACTTCCGTATTATTGATGTTTCGAAAATCTCTGTTTTCGTTCTCAAAATCGTATTAAAAATGTTAAACGTATGTCAATTTTAAACTGTCAAACTTGATTTAATTAATCTCTATTATTTTTCAGAAGTGTGACAAAACCCAAAAACTAAAGAAAAATTTTAACGTTTACAAGCGCAGTTTAAGACAAAATTGTTCAATGCGTACACACTAAGTGTAGAAAACCCCGAGGCAAGTAATTTCTGTTTGTATTTAGCATCTTGTGCTGCAGTTGTATCATCGATGACATCAACAACGTCACGTCTCAATCTGATGGGTCCATCCCTATGGAATCATCAGCATAAAAAAACTAAGAACGGAATGGGTAGGGCTAATTTTATAATTGGCATTTTCAATGCAGTGTCAATAATAGAAAAAAATCATCGGTCTCAAGATTACGTCGAAAAGCTTCTAATAGGCAGTAGATAAGGCTGCACAGCAATGAAAGGAAATATAATTAAAGTGCAATTAAATTTGTATCAGTTTTGGTTTGGTCTTAATTTGATTATTGGTTTATGTTAATTGTGTTATATAGCACTCTACGGATCAAACTTATACATAGTTTGGTGTATAATGTAAAAAGAAATGTATGATTACAGGGTGTTCAGCAAAGAATGGGCTATACTTGATAGCTTCCTCTGACGAAAATAAGACAAACTTGCTTTAAAAAATTATAGGCTTGAGAAATATTTTTTTTATTTTTTTTTTTTTTGACGAAAAGCTATTTATTTTTTGACAAATTGTACTCAAATTTTAGAAAATAAGTTTTTTGTGACATAAATACGATACGATTGATTTTTCCGTTAAATGCACAGAGCGTTCAAAGCGTCTGTGCTGCTATCTTTTTTTCAATGTTAAACGTTTTTAGAAAATGATTAATTATTTTGAACATAAAAGTTAGTGTTGTCGTTCTTATAAACAACTGAAAATGAAAGCAACATAAGAGACAACATATAAAAATATGACAATATGAAAGACAACATTTAAAAATAATAAAATAAAATAATAAATATCCTTATTTTCGTGCAAGGAAACTAGCTTTAAAATATGACCCATTCTTTACTGAACACCCTGTATAAAGCTTAAAACTGGATCTACATACTCTATATTATCTATATTTTGTTACTCCTAACACAAAATGATGTATAATGATGAGTTTATAAAAAAATCTTAACTTTAACTTAGTCCTAACATAGACTTAACCGCAACCTTAGTTTTAATCTTAATTCTAAGATTTTGACACTACTTATAAATATTTAGTCGTAACATAGGTAACTTTTATTTTGGCTCCACAAGCTTAGTCTTAGTACTACGAAGTTAAAAGATAGTAACTTTCAAGGTTAGGTCTTAAGACCTTCTGAAGACTAGTAGTAGTAGTAAGTGTGGGCGGCCTTAGCCTGGCAATTAGGCCACACGTGGCCCTTTTTGCCTACCCTGGCATCCCATCACCCCTCCACCATTCGCCCTCGGCCTTCCTCGAACCTACCCGACGCCCTAATGAACGCCAAGATCCTGGTCCATGGTAGGCCCCTCATCTCTTCCCTTTGCAGCTCCTCGGTGCCAAAGATTCTATATCTTAGTCTTCCAAGAGCCGCACAGTATCCTAGAAAATGGATAGGGGTCTCCTCCCCCTCTCCGCATTCCGGACATAAGGGACTATCCTCTATGCCTATCAAATTCAAATGTCTTCTGAGTCTCTGCAGTGGCCTGTCAGGACCCCCACCATTTGGTTCAGGGACCTTCGACTAAGGCTCAGCAGCCACTTCGTCCTAGATTTATTAGGTTCATTGAAGAAGTCATGGGCCTATCTACATCCCCCGTTTCTTCTCCAATTCCCTCCTAGTGTTTGATAGGCCCATTTATTAAGGTCACTATTCATACTACCTTGCGTAATTCTGAAGACTAAGTTAGGATTTTTATAAATGTGCATATGGAAATGTATACATTGAACTTCTTAGGGTAAAAATTAAGGCCAAGTTAGGGTTAAGATTTTTTTATAAACCATAAGTTTGATCGGTAGAGTGCTATAATAGGGTGTTTCAGGAGGAGATGCGCATACTTCAGTATGTCAGTCTACGTTCAATTTTAAGCAAAAAAATCCTATGAACTTAGGTCTGGAAACGCTTCGTTCAGGATATACAGGATGTCAAATTTAAAAAAAAATTACATTTTCTATGCTTCACCATCTTTAGATGACTTTTTAACGGAAACGGCTGTTTTTAGAGACTTCAAAAGGTATACATTTTTTAAGTAGAAAAGGTAGAGAAAAATGTTTTTCTATTCCAAAATGACATATACTCGCGACAAGAATTCAGACGACTTACGTCATACGAACAAATGAACAATTCATTATATTTTCATCAAAATATTTAAGTAACTGCAATTGATAGTAATAAAACTATATACTACACTAAAAGTTTGCATCATATATTGCACTAGATTGCAATAAAACATTGTTTTTAACGCGACCAAATATCGAAAATTACGTTGACAATAAAAACAAATGTGTAACGTCAGCCGTGAAGTAAGACGTCTGAATTCTTGATTCGAGTATACCTACACCGTCACACGAAAATGTAATGTAATTTTTCTAAATTTGACATCCTGTATATCCAGGGCTAAGTTTATAGGAAATTTTTTGCTTAAAATTGAACGTAGAATAATATACCTGAAGTATGTACCTACATCTCCTCCTGAATCACCCTGAAACACAATTATTAACATAAAACAATTATTGTCAAATTAAAACCAAACCAAAACCGATTCACTCTTAAAGAAACACATTTTTCTGATAAATTTATTACGTAATTTGGAGTATAATTTTCATCTTCCGCCTTGTTCGCGCGTATGCCTGTGTATACACTTGGATCGGTATGTCGGTATACGCAAGTCTACGAGATACGGCATGACGTGTAGAAAGAAAAATGACAATCGGCTGGTCGGACGCAAGTATACCCGGTGGATGACGAATTATTAAGTGACATGCGCCTCATTAGCGAGATGCGGGATGGGTGCGAGGCACATGTGGCCATCGCGTCCACCACTGACAAGGACCTAGTGCTTATCACCAGGTATACGTGCGGCCGAGAGCCGTTTAACCTTTGGTCGACCTTTGCAAGATATAAGCGTCGTCTAAAAATGTACCTTGTAGGCGTGAAAGAATCCATACCGATGGCCTGGCGAGCCGACGAGTTGCACAACGGACAAAACACCACGTCTCACAGACTCAAAGAGCCAGGCACTAAGTATAATACAGCAGCAGCGCAGTAATAATAACTAAGAAAGCAAGTCGAAATACCTCGTTATCTGGGCTGGGTGGTGTCGCAATAGCGTGCGCGATGCTCCTGAGGACTACCAACACTGTCGCGGGCCCAGGGCTCACTGCAGACTGCAGAAATCGTCGGCAGCGCGTGCTGGCTGCCGCCGTGTCTTTGCGTCGACGGACGAGGAGGCCCCTCGCCTCTTCTGCCGCCGCCGCCGTTGCTAGCGGGGGTAGCAGCGGGCAATCGATGGTGGGAACTGGATGGCATGGAGGGTTACCAGCCGGCCTTATGGATTCCCAACGACGCGGCAATCGATAGACGGCGAAGACGCTGCTCGGCCGTGCCCAGCTAACACCGACGGCGTCGGTGGGCGCAAAATGGCGAGGGACGCCTGTTTGGACGGCGAAGCCGCCGTCGTTGTAGTAATTCCGCGTGAGGATCTAGGGAACCTAACCGGACGATATAGAGAGAGATGGAGGTGCAACGTGTGAAAAAAAAACGAGAATGTTAATGTAATATTCTGCAGAATCATTTAAGGACGGGTGATTCACACGTAATTCCTCTATCTTGGCCGCTACTTCTGAAAGCAATACTGTAATAAACAGAATGTTATACGTTGTTTTCTTTATTCGATAGGGCGTTCCGATGCATAGATCAATGGGGAAATTGCATGATTGTTTCAAATACATGCGGAAGAAAGCAGTGGCGTAGCGTGGACTAATCTAGACGTGGGCGAAGTCGCATTAGCGAGGCCCTTTTCTTCCGCCATTGGATTCTGAATGAATTGAATATTGTGACACATAATAGGTTATATCCTTTGTTTTTTCAGTGTAGCGTAAATTACACTACGCTAAAAATCAGCTGTTCAGCGCAGTGCAGAAGTGCTGCTAGAACCAAAAGAATACCAAAGTATGAGATGGTGTAGTCAGAGAACAACCATGAGTGTGCAGTAATAAGATTAGGATATATTCTAAATTTGAAAAATTTTTCCTAACTAATTATTAATTATGGACGTCAAAGATGTTTTTTGTGATGACTTTTTAGATAATAGATTAATAGATCTTCATTCAAGCTCGGCTAGCTCGAGTAATAGTGGTGATGAAGTAGAAACATTAATCAGTTTTTTATTTAAAAGATAAAAACGAAATTCAATTAAACAATATGTAGAAGAAATTGTACCTAAATATTCTGATAAAGTTTTTAAAATACTTTAGGATAAATAAATAAACTTTATTCGATTATTTGGTTCTTACAAGAATTGTGAAATATTCAAAAAACTTTCAAAGATTTGGTAAAGATAATGCAGGTTGCTGCCAGTGCATTTCACTCCTGCTTGGCCTGGGTGTAGATAAATTACACTAGTGTAACTAACACTGGGACAATGGAATAAAAAAGTGTGATGTAAAATACAATACTCTGGTGCAACGTTTTCTTGCTATTCAGTGCAGCTGGTACTTCACTTTCTGTGCAAAGGAATACCCCTAATAGCTACATGCAACGTCACAGTGTTGATTCAAATATTTTCATACAATCGGGAGAAATTAAAAAAAATTAACGCTGTATCTTGAAAACAAAAGTCGATCGGACATTAGTGTATATAACTTTATTTATTATTTTTTGGTCCTGTATCGCGTAATACTATGCATTGTAGTTTTTTCAATGTCACCCTATTTTCAAGAAAAGAATGGTGAAAAATCAGAAAGTTTGTTTACTAAACTATTTATTTATGATGCAACTAGTTAAAGTAGTAAAGTCTGGAAAATCTGAAAACTTCATAATTATGAGTTGTTTAAATGCTAAAAATAAAAATTTGTTGTAACCTCTTCAGTACTAAGAAATATGTCGATAATAAAGCACACTCAGCAGGATGTGCAAATTAATTATAGTAAGTGTGGTAAAGCCTCGATAAAACTTATTCTTAGTAAGGTCTTTTAGGGTGCTATTCGTACTATTTAGAGTTCATGACGTGCGGTTTTAAATCACCCCTAAGGGAGTCTTGCGCGAGGCCCCTTTAAGTGTGAGGCCGTGGGCGAGGGGCCGCTTCTCCCACGCCTAGCTACGCCACTGGAAGAAAGAATGTATTATTTAAATCGAAATGGCGTAGAAAAAATAAGCCTAAAAATGGTATTTATAAATTTAGTCTAGCCACGTTCCCACAAAACGGTCGCCGCCGCAGCGTGTACCTGTGACGTCAGACGCCATTCGCACGTGTGTACCTAAAGTAATGTATTTTTTCAGCTCATATCTGCAGAGGTGCCGACCTTCCAAATTCTCAGTGGGTGCTCACTGAGCAGATTTAAATCATCAACACTTAAAACTGTTATTTGCTTAGGTAATGAAAAGTACACTATACAGGGTGTATGTGAAAGGTTGGGAAATCTCGGTGCCGGAGATATTGGTGACCAATTAACTAATTTTGACGTCACTAGCAGAGGGCCCCACTTATGGCACATCACATTTCTTTCAAATGGTAGAAGTTTTTTGCAACTTATAGTTTATCCATCTCACTATAGAAACAATCGATTCTCCTACCTGTTGTATCTGAAAAAGGTATACCCTGTTGAAGTCGTTAACAGTAACAATTTTCGAAATAATCCTATTTGAAATATTCAGTACAGCGATTGAAAACTGTTATCGTTTCAGGAAAGTGCCTTTTCTACTGAAAATACAGCAAAATGTTACTTGAAAAAGTTGTTCAGAACGGTAAATTATGGAGACGGAAGAAGATCGGCGAAGTTTGATTTTGAAACCATTTTTCAATAAAGCACAAAGATTTTATCAAAGCAGGCCGATCTTTTTGAAATTTTGCATGTCTATTAATTTTTTTCTTGTTACTTTTGGTTTTGTTTCTTTATGTTTTTTTAGAATGTAGGATTAGTTTTTTGAGATTTTTTATGAGATGGCCACGCTTGCAGGTGTAATATTCCATCTCATTTTATTTAGGAGTGTAGGTCATCTGCTATAGCACCAAAGATTTTACCAAAGTTCCTTGTTTTAAGTTATTTTTTATTAAAATGTAGAAAAAACTATCTTCGCGTTGTTTTTGTTGCCCCTCCTGGATTTTTTTCTGTCGGCGCCCATGCACAGTACATACGTTTAGAAGAGTTAATTTGTCATTTCTGATATTATTTGGTAGTGTGTGAAATAGACATTGGTATTGAATAAAGTTACAGAATAGACTCGTGAAATGGGCACAGAAAGTGCATCTCACCGGGCAAATGAAGAAGTATTGCATTATGCCATGTACGAATACAGTATAAAGTGCCTAATAGAAAATATTTTGCCTTGTCAGAAAATGAAAAGAAAAATGTGGTATAGGACAATGAAGCGCTACGAAAGCAAGACCATTGTGAAGACCATTTTAATGTGTTTACTTGGAAATACAATATGTTCATCGAAAAAATTAAAATGTAAAGTTGTAAAGAGTCGATTAAGATAATATTAAGCTACCAGAATGTATACAGGGCGTTTGGAAAATCAATGGTAAAGCAAACCTACATTTTTCTCATTTATTGATTCAACGCTTCATTCCGTTTCCATATAACATGTCCCGTATTTGCTCCTACCATTTACGTGATGTAGAATGTTATTTGAGGCATTTATAAATATTCTTATTATTATTTATCTGACTTCACTACACTACCTGTTTCATTCTGAAAACATAACAAAAGTAATAAATAAGGATTTCTTAAAAATGTTTGAGAAATGAAATCAGCAGTAAATAGCAATAAAAATTTATTAAAAAAAATCAAATGTTAAAATTGTTACTTTTACTTATTACTTTCCAAATTAAAACAAGTAGTTTAATGTGTGTGTTTAATGGCATAATTTTATAAATATCTCCAGTAAAACCCTCTATCTGGACGTAGCCAACAGCATTGTCGCCGTAATTGTCACGAGCGGATGTATATTGTAAACAAAGGAATGTTACGTTTAAGTTCACCACATCACCACTAATAATTATAGCATTACCTACACAGTATTTACACTATGTATCTATGACCTCCAAATGCCACAAAAACGCGAAATTACCGCAATCTGCACTTGTAGCCACGGAAACAAACCGCGTTGCACGGTCTGGCCCAGTCATTTTAGGTAGATTTAGGCAAGTAATTCGGAAAATTGTGATACCCAACTGTAAGCTCGTATAAACTTGTATTTTGACATCTTAAAACTGTTCTCAAAATTCACATGATTCGATGGCTGCAACTTTAAAAATCGGGAGTCAAAGGTCAAAAAAATCGATTATTTGCACATTTTTTGCAAATATCTCGTTTCCATAGCTGGGTATCTCAATTTTCATAAGTGAACTCCCTTAAATGACTGGACTAGTCGTGTAACGCCACATTATTAGGGATATCGTGTTTTCGACCACGTGGTTTTATTTACATCCCATGACAATTTATTAATGTTAATATTTTAATTATTATGTGATTATTGCGAAAGAAAGATTACCCTGTAATACATTTCAAACCAATATAAAAATCATGCAACTTCCACAAACTGAGGGGGCGTGATATTCATCTATCACCGCTTTTTTTTAAACAGTGCTAAGCGATGATGTGGCATCGTCTGACGCCACTATTATCAAGGTTGTTGTTTTGAATTTTGTTTCAATTATGCATTTGTTTTTATGTTTGGCGATAATTCCAGCATCAATGAAAACAGATTTACTTTGTTTTATAAGCAATATGTCTCGTTTCGGTCATCAGAATTGTTTACTAAAATACAGTTATGTAAAATGAGTTCAATATGGCGTCTAAAGAAAATGAAGTTGGCCATGAAAACAGGAGGATCTATAGATAATCTAAAAATGGTTTGAAGTTAAATATTAACACTGTTGCCACTCTAGTCTAAAAATTTCTTAATAATTAAAACTGTTTCAATGTTATCATTTTATTATTAAAAGAAATTAAATTTTTTCTCGCAACATTGCTTTGTTCTGGTGAAGTATATTTGATATTTTGGTGCATTAGCGCTCGTGTAGGTTATTCCCAGGCGCTTTTGCTCAATAAATACGTGTGATCAAAAAGTAACGGAAATTTCCAAATATCTTGGGTTGTATTAGTGCAATTCACCGCATATTTTTTTGGTTGTTGTGTTAGTAAACTGTGAATAGTATCTATACATTATTAGCCCCATAAAAAAATTTGCCAAGTTTGCGTTAAATTTTACAATAATGGAATAAATTGTTATGATATAACTATATTTTCAAAATTCACACACCTTATACGTTAAAAGGGTGCTTTTCTCCTTTTTATTAGGCCTTATTATCAAAAACTATATCTCTAATATCGTCCGTAATGAAAAACAAATCAATAAAATACTTCCCTAGAAGAAGAATAACTTTATATAGTAGTTATATCCGATTGTCAATAATTTAATTTCAATTATCCCTGTTTATGAAAATATGTTATAATTTCGGACAGGTAGATATTTATCGTAATACTTTTATTGCAGTCTCGGATAAATATTTTAAAACGATAATCCATGCAAAGAAATGTATTAATCAGCTTTATTTTTATTGGTCTTTTATATAGGCTGCCCTATAAATGAATGTAGTATGTACCTTCAAAGCAAACGACAGGAAGAAAACATATTTTGATATCCATTCCATAAATTTTTTACCCTCACTTCTAGACCATTCCATACATCATAAAATACAGAATTTTCTTGTTTCGATCTGTATAGGGTCTCCTTTTTTGTCACTCTTAATTCTGGTGAAGGAAATAGGATGAAAAAAATAATAGGGGTTGTGATACAGGTCGTATAACTTTAAAAAATATATTTTTCTTTATTATCTACTAAACAAATAAATATTTTCGGTTCGTTTAGACTTATCTAATGAAGATTACTCTACGAAATTTTAGAAAACTGTTATCGTTTCAGGTAAAGTGCCAGCAAAATGTTACTTGAAAAAGTTGTTCAGAACATTAAATTATGGAGACGTGCAAAATTTCAAAAAGATCGGATCTTTGTGCATTGTTGAAAAATGGTTTCAAAATCAAACCTCGCCGATCTCCTTGAAATTTTGCACATCCCCATAATTTACCGTTCTGAACAACTTTTACAAGTAACATTTTACTGCATTTTCAGTAGAAAACCACTTTACCTGAAACGATAACAGTTTTCAATCGGTGCACAAATAGGATTATTTCGAAAACTGTTACTCCTAACGACTTCAACAGAGTATACTTTTTTCAGATACAACAGGTAGGAGAATCGATTATTTCTATAGTCAGATGGATACACTAAGCTGCAAAAAAGTTCTGCCATTTAAAAGAAATGTGATGTGCCATAAGTGGCGCCCTCTACTAGTGACGTCAAAATTAGTTAAAAATTCTTATTTGCCGTGCCAAAAACATAATTGTGCCAATTTTTTTTAATACTCCGACAGGTTTCAAAGTTATTGAGATATTTCAAAATAAAATTCTAGCATTGAACGCCTTGTATTTTTGAAACCAGCAACTTTCGGATAAGGCATATTTGGCTCAATCGACTTTTTTTGGTCACCAGTATCTCCAGCTCCGAGATTGTCCACCCTTTCACAGACACCCTGTATATTAATTTTACTTCGGGACCTTTGAATATTCGCTGGTGGCACAACATTCATGTTATTTGTTAAGGCACTGATTTTCAAGAGACTGGAATAGTTTCTATCTTAGGTTGGCGGAACTCTAAAACTTCTTACAAATGTGGAAAATCAGTTGTTGAAGTTTATGTAAAAATTCAATAAACATTTTAAGTATAAATTCGCTACATTTTGGCAATATAAACACTACCTAAGTTGAACTTTCTAGTATCCAATGATGTATAATTCTTTTTAGTAACTTTAGCAGGGTTTAAAATTCCTAACTTTACATCGACATTCCACGAGTTCGTACCGCAAATATGGCCACCTTAAGACATACCCACAAGCCGTTCTCTCATATAACCTCGACGGATCTCAAACAAACGCCTATCGGACCGAAATCGAGAGGGAAAGTCCTGAATGAATATCTCATTCATAACAACGTAAGCCACATAAAATACCGTTTATCCAGTCGGATGCAGAAGAGCACACCGCGTTGCCACATGTATGTGCCATTCGTGCAGATCATGCAGATCGAGGCCCCGCTTCCGATGTCGTTTGGCCTGCTAGAGATAAAGCGGGGTCTGATGCGACGGCTGCGGATGGAGTGTTTGTTTGGGGATGTCGAAGAGGTGCCAGGGAAACGGACGTTGCCCCCGGTTTCGGTCACACTTTCGACGGAGGGTACGTTTAAATTGCCGAGGGATGACGTCGGCCTCTGCAAGAATCGTTTGTCTGCTGCATACCCATCTCTTTCCAGAACAATAAAAGAACTAACATTGACAAAACACGGAATTTAGACAACTATAGTCGGGTCTCAAAATAGTAGAGAGTGATTCATGTTATAAACTCATAATATGTAGCAGTCAACACATAAATACATGCTGTCCCTATACAGGGTGATCAAGAAGCAGAAACATTTGTGTTAGTTTGTAGAAACTGGGTAAGACAGGCTCAAAAATTTGTTGTAACATGAAGTATGTCAAACTATTTTATTAATTAAAACCACAAATTAATTTTATTAATAACACAGACACACAAAAAAAAAGTTCTGTGCCCGAGCTCTGACCTATGGTTCCCCATGTATTTTTGGCTCCCGAAACCGATCCCGGGGTTGGTATAGCCCAGACGTTCTATATTTGCGCGCTGCAGTAAAAAAAATGATGAAAATTTGGCCATTACCTGGAAATAAGCGCAAAGCTTTATCTCCGTGCCATTGAAGGGTCCAAACATGAATCAGTTGTTGGATAGGACCTCGCACATCCCAATTGTCACTTGAGGGCCACGAATTGACAGAATTGGTCCTAAAATGTCAAATTGTCAAAAAATCATATGATTTCATCACCGTATTCAAGATTGAATTGATTTGAGAGGATTGTTTTCATGTAGCATTGCACTGTGAATAAAGATAAAAAAAAGTAAAATTTAAAAAATAATAAAAAAAAGAAAGAAAGGAGCTACAATACTTCTTACATCAACATCGTTAGCTTTAGGTCACGCCAAAGGAAAGTAATTGTGACCTGTTCACACATTTTTATGGAACTGCAATCCTAATGACGTTGACGTAGGAAATATTGTGGCTCCTTTTAAATTGTTATTTTATTTCATTTTTTTATCTTTTTATGTCTATTCACTGTGCAATGCTACATGAAGACAATTCTCTTAAATCAATTCAATCCTGAATACGGTGAAATCATATTTTTTAGAACCAATTTTCTGCCAATTCGTGGCCCTCAAGTGACAATTGGAATGTGCGAGGTCCTATCCAACAACTGATTGATGTTTGGACCCTTCAATGACACGATATAAAGCTTTTCGATTATTTCCAGGTAATGGCCAAATTTTGGTCATTTTGACAGTAGGGCGCAAATATGAAACGTCTGGGCTATACCGGGATTGGTTTCAAGAGCCAAACATACATGAAGAACCATAGGGAGCTCGGACACAGAACTGTTTTTTATTTTTGCATCAATATTTACTGTTATTCAGTATAAGAAAATTTAATGAGTCATTTATCTTAGCTCACTTTTACGCTCAACACTGTATATAAGCGTTTTATGCGAGTCCAATAAAAAATTTATGGCGATATAAATTTGTTCAATTACAATTGGCCAGCATCAACATAGGCACATTTGTTTCTCTTACGTCACAGAATACCTGATAATTACACGATGGCTTGTTTTAGAATAGTGCGAAATGTCTCTCTATTCAATAATTTTTTATACCTATGTAATTCGTTGTTCCTCCTTTAGGTTGACTTTTGTTCAAGTACATATTTTATTCAATACACCTACAAACAGACAGACAGAAAACTGTTACTGAACCTTAAACTCTCATGGCACGAAATTCAATTTAAATTATTAATGGCTGGAAAGTGTCAAATTATAATGAATTTCGCAAAACAAGAATATTATCACTATTTTTATCATTATGTGGGGTTGCTAAGTTTAACTTGAGCTTCTGGGAATCTACCATGACAGTCAATGACAGTTTTATGATGAAAGTGATAGAAAATATTGCAGTTGTCAAAATAGGCTAGAAGTTTAGACTTTTCCCGCCATGAAATAATTCGCGCGACTTTGCAAATTTCGCGTCCATAAGGACAGGTTCAATTTCCCAGTTCCCACAGTTTCAAAAGTGAACTTAAGTTTTGAATGTTTATATGATGTATGATTTTTTTTGTAGTAAATTTAGCTAGATCAATTTTTATTTTAGATAATTATTGAATAAAGCTTTGTCCATGGAATTGATCATACCTAACATGCCTAGATATTTGGTATGAGAGAACATACATATGACTTCAGTGGGAAAATTGATTTATATTAACTTAAATACCTTTACAATACAGTAAAAACATCTATTTATGCTTAATGAAGTTAAAGGATGGTCCTGACTTGGCAAATTGTAACAGACTCCGAAAACCGTGATCTGCCGTACTATTCTACGATTACGATCGAGATTTCAGTAAGAAGGAGCGATCTGTAGCTCTTGTAAATGGTTTAAAATTATCATCTCGGAAAATATGAGCTCGGGCCGTCCACATCATCAACAAGTTGCCAATAATTTGTGTGTCAGGGGGAAAACTGGGACCGCCACTTTATTACGTTAAGTTTGCGATTGCCGAGTATTTCGCTGATTCTGTTCCGCGGGATGGATATTCGCTGCGATGGGCACAGCGGCGTGCCAGAATCCTTTACAGAGGGTAAAAAGTGTCAGAGAAACAATACGACTTACCGAAACTCTTGAGTAGAAGTAAGTTTTGAAAAAAAGCATATCAGTGAAGGATGATTACAATTTCATGACAAAATAAGTTGTGCAGGCAGCTGCATCGAATAAATAAATCTCGGAAATCTCAGTTGAAGGAAAAACTGGCAGTATTATTTTACAAATAATAATATTGAAGTTGATATAGGGTACGTAGAATTCAAATTGCCTACGTTGTTTGCTAGTTATTGTTTTCTGTCATTCCAAATGGGATCAAGTGACCCATGATGAATCGACGGATGAGTCAGCGCACTGACCATCCGAATAGTATACAATCAAGTAGGTATCTAAGTCCACCGTAAAAAATTGTTTGCATGTTGGTCATAAACACGCTTGGATTTTTTTAACCGTCTGCAGGACGTATCTAAGGCTGCAGCAATTATATTGAATTCAATGTTGTGGGACAGGTTGGGGTCCTAACCTTGGCAGATCTGCATGTATCGTTGATGTGGGCGTCAAAAGTAAAGAGATACAATATCGGCGTGGGGAAGCTGTATCATCGTTAAAAGATGTTCAAATTGGAGCGCGGATTTTTATGTATTCGGATCACTATGGGTACGAAACGTCGAGCCAAGACCGTTGTATTTTGATAGTAAATACATGTGTGTTCATGTTTTGCCGCTTTGTTATAATAATAGTACAATATCCGTCAATTATTGTGCCATGATGGATCAACCGCATACATTTGTTTTGTTATACAGGGTGTTCTGTATAAGAACCGACACAAAGCGAGGCATGTAGGGGGTTCCAAAATATTGCAATTTAAACAACATACCTATATACAAAGTTCCACACAGGCGGAGCAACAAGCCTTCAAAGCGAGTTCAAATATAAAAAAAAATAATAATATCTGAATTACTTTAACATGGAATAACCAAATTTGGTACGTGATTTAGGTTTATTATTGATCTTCTTTGACTATAAGTTCAAGTAAATTGAAACACTACAAGGCGTTCATTGAGGGTGAGTCACCTCCAAAATTATTCCAAACTTTTCCATTGATCGAATTTAAAAAGATCCCGCGCAGAATTTAATTTAACACTTTTTTTACTCTTGTTAAATTTATAGGGTTTATTAGAAGAAATCAGTCAGTAGTACGTTTTGTCTTTAAAATTTGACAGTTAGTCATAAAACTATAAAATAATATTAAAACTAAAGAAATTGTTCAAAATGGCCTCCATTTTCTCTGAACTATAAAATTACTTTTCTCCGAAAATTGAAATTTACTCTGTCTAATAAATGATGATCGTTTCCTATAACGTTACATTTATTAGTAATACGATTCTACAAATCTTCTCGAGGAATAAACAAAATCTTTGTACCTCAAAGAAAATAATCACATTTGTTGAGATCTGGCGATCGTGGTGGCCAATTTTTAGGACAATGATTATTTCCTCGTCCTAACCATTTATTTGGAAACCTAAAATTGTAAAAGTGTTTAACAGTAGCACCAAAATGCATCATGCAAAAACCTAGTCTAATCTAAGTTGCAACGGTAAGTCTTCGATTGAATCCGGCCAGTATTTTGCAGAAATTTGAAATAACTCGCCATTTTCTTAATCTATTTGACAAAATAACTGGCCTAATTAATGAGGTTTTCCAGGTTTCCCTCATTCCTGCACTGAATGGTGGTTAGGGCCTACCAACGTAAGTCGTTTCTGGGCACAAATGCGGCCTGCTTAATAATAATATGCCGCCCCCTCTCCCGCACAAGTCTTCGACTTCTGGGCTAATCCTCGTAATTTAAATGAGGGGTAGAGATATTATTATTAATCAAATGGCGATCAATAATGCCGACCCAAACATTTAGGTATCTTAAACTCGCGTTGAATATGTATAGGAGTTATTGCATAAGGGTTTATAATAATAATAATAATACTTTATTCCAGAGATCAAAGTATAAGCTATACAATCATTGATATAGGACATGTCATGTATATAACAACAATAAAATAATACAGTTAATTACCTAAAAGTAATACACAGACATATAGTAGTAAATAATATTTATGTACTCATACAACAATGCACACTATCTATTAAAATATTCATCAACAGAATTCCGTTTACATCGGAATATTCATGAAACTTGTGATTATTTGTAATTCTATGAGTGAAACAAGTCTCAAGTGATTCAAGATAAACTCGCAAAAGGTCACTCATCGATCCAAATCTTGACAATAGCTCTTGCACTTTTAGAATATGAAACAAGCCTCATCAGTGAAATAATTTTCTTGTGATAATTAATATCCTGATTCAATATAAACTTGCAAAATGTCACTCATCGATCCAAATCTTGACAATAGCTCTTGTACTTTTTGAATGTGAAACAAGCCTCATCAGCGAAAATAATTTTCTTGTGATAATTAATATCCTGATTCAATATGAACTTGCAAAAGGTCACTCATCGATCTAAATCTTGACAATAGCTCTTGCACTTTCTGAATATGAAACTAGCCTCATCAGTGAAATAATTTTCTTGTGATAATTAATGTCCTGATTCAATATGAACTTGCAAAAGGTCACTCATCGATCCAAATCTTGACAATAGCTCTTGCACTTTTTGAATGTGAAACAAGCCTCATCAGTGAAATAATTTTCTTGGGATAATTAATGTCCTGATTCAATATGAACTTGCAAAAGGTCACTCATCGATCCAAATCTTGACAATAGCTCTTGCACTTTTTGAATATGAAACAAGCCTGATCAGTGAAATAATTTTCTTGTGATAATTAATATCCTGATTCAATATGAACTTGCAAGGTCACTCATCGATCCAAATCTTGACAATAGCTCTTGCACTTTTTGAATGTGAAGCAAGCCTCATCAGTGAAATAATTTTCTTGTGATAATTAATATCCTGATTCAATATAAACTTGCAAAATGTCACTCATCGATCCAAATCTTGACAATAGCTCTTGCACTTTTTGAATGTGAAACAAGCCTCATCAGTGAAATAATTTTCTTGTGATAATTAATATCCTGATTCAATATGAACTTGCAAAAGGTCACTCATCGATCCAAATCTTGACAATAGCTCTTGCACTTTTTGAATGTGAAACAAGCCTCATCAGTGAAATAATTTTCTTGGGATAATTAATGTCCTGATTCAATATGAACTTGCAAAAGGTCACTCATCGATCCAAATCTTGACAATAGTTCTTGCACTTTTTGAATGTGAAGCAAGCCTCATCAGTGAAATAATTTTCTTGTGATAATTAATATCCTGATTCAATATGAACTTGCAAAGGTCACTCATCGATCCAAATCTTGACAATAGCTCTTGCACTTTTTGAATGTGAAACAAGCCTCATCAGTGAAATAATTTTCTTGGGATAATTAATGTCCTGATTCAATATGAACTTGCAAAAGGTCACTCATCGATCCAAATCTTGACAATAGCTCTTGCACTTTTTGAATGTGAAACAAGCCTCATCAGTGAAATAATTTTCTTGGGATAATTAATGTCCTGATTCAATATGAACTTGCAAAAGGTCACTCATCGATCCAAATCTTGACAATAGCTCTTGCACTTTTTGAATATGAAACAAGCCTCATCAGTGAAATAATTTTCGTGTGATAATTAATCTCCTGATTCAATATGAACTTGCAAAAGCTCACTCATCGATCCAAATCTTGACACTAGCTCTAGCACTTTTAGAATGTGAAACAAGCCTCATCAGTGAAATAATTTTCTTGTGGTAGTTAATGTCCTGATTCAATATGAACTTGCAAAAGGTCACTCATCGATCCAAATCTTGACAATAGCTCTTGCACTTTTTGAATATGAAACAAGCCTGATCAGTGAAATAATTTTCTTGTGATAATTAATATCCTGATTCAATATAAACTTGCAAAATGTCACTCATCGATCCAAATCTTGAGACAATAGCTCTTGCACTTTTTGAATGTGAAACAAGCCTCATCAGTGAAATAATTTTCTTGGGATAATTAATGTCCTGATTCAATATGAACTTGCAAAAGGTCACTCATCGATCCAAATCTTGACAATAGCTCTTGCACTTTTTGAATATGAAACAAGCCTCATCAGTGAAATAATTTTCTTGTGATAATTAATGTCCTGATTCAATATGAACTTGCAAAAGGTCACTCATCGATCCAAATCTTGACAATAGCTCTTGCACTTTTTGAATGTGAAACAAGCCTCATCAGTGAAATAATTTTCTTGTGATAATTAATGTCCTGATTCAATATGAACTTGCAAAAGGTCACTCATCGATCCAAATCTTGACAATAGCTCTTGCACTTTTTGAATGTGAAACAAGCCTCATCAGTGAAATAATTTTCTTGTGATAATTAATATCCTGATTCAATATAAACTTGCAAAATGTCACTCATCGATCCAAATCTTGAGACAATAGCTCTTGCACTTTTTGAATGTGAAACAAGCCTCATCAGTGAAATAATTTTCTTGGGATAATTAATGTCCTGATTCAATATGAACTTGCAAAGGTCACTCATCGATCCAAATCGTGACAATAGCTCTTGTACTTTTTGAATGTGAAACAAGCCTCATCAGTGAAATAATTTTCTTGGGATAATTAATGTCCTGATTCAATATGAACTTGCAAAAGGTCACTCATCGATCCAAATCTTGACAATAGCTCTTGCACTTTTTGAATATGAAACAAGCCTCATCAGTGAAATAATTTTCTTGTGATAATTAATATCCTGATTCAATATAAACTTGCAAAATGTCACTCATCGATCCAAATCTTGAGACAATAGCTCTTGCACTTTTTGAATGTGAGATGGATGTAGTAAATAACGTTTTAGTAGTTCTTAAAAAAAAGTGCAGTTCGAAAATGATTCGAAAATACAATTCTGCACGGCACTGGGAATTGGTCCACTGTAAAACCTGACAAGGCAAAGCATACCATCGGCGACCGGACAAACACTTGCACTCACAGCACACCGTTGTAAAAGTAGCTGCATTTGGCATATCTTTACCGGGACATCGTTCTGCTAAAGTATTTTCATATCGCCATAAATTAAAACGATATCCATCAACTTCGAGTTGCTATACACATATGCCATTTTTGAGACATGAAAAATTAATGTAAACACTCGCGTCAGAGAAACGTTAATACTATTGTAATGTAAGTAATCGGATTTCAATATTCGGAATCGCCTGGCTAGAGGCTACAATAGCCCAGCGATGTAGAAGTTGCAAATACTACAACTTCAATAATTTGTTTCTTGTAAACTATAAGGATTACAATTTTTTTATGACTGACCCTATATTTCATGACGTATCTATTCCCAATTTTTTTTTTAGATAAATTTTGAATCACCCTCTGTTCAGCAATACATGTAACTTACCTCTTCTATGTTGTATCCTGCTGTAACGGACGTTTGATTCTGCAACAAATAAAAGGTGGAATCAGCTTTGAAATACGAGACAAAGAGACGATAGAACAACGCATTTCATAATATTTCACTAGGTTCCAATTATGGGGCGTGACAGGAAAATGCCCGATTATGTATCGTTTTTGGGAAACCCTAGAATGACGCGTAGGTTTTCTTGGTAGTTGGGATTGTGTTGCCTGAAACGCTATCATGGGCGTTGATGGTAATTAAACAAATTAAGCGAACTGTTAGGTTATATGAACCGTGACGAAGATATTTACGTTTACGGATTAATACGGATGATATGTAGAAAAAAATAGTAATAATGGTGTTGCCATGATCAGATGAGATACAAATCACGGCTTTTTATTAAAATTAATATTTCGGAAGTACACACGATGCAGCAAAAAAGCAGATCATTCCATTTTTGGGGACAAAATGTGACGATTACAAAAATGTTTTCTTAAAATGTACAGGGTGTTGAAATTGAACATTGAAAATTGTTCCCTCGCAATGACTTGTCAATTTTTCACAAATAAGTTTGAAATTTAATAGGGATACTTCTTGTGGATAACGAAATCCTCAAGTTTATCTATTCTAAACGACGCCTAAAACAGAGACGTAGAAACTAGTGGGGGGGGGGGTTAAAATTTTTTGAAGTACACCCATGGATGGGTATATCTTATATCTTAACGTAATATTATACTTGAATTATTTTATCACTGTTAATAATTTTTCGTAAAAGGGTACTTTTGCAAATTATGCGTAACATATATGACTTATGGTATATGAATTTTCGTATAAATTGAAATGAAAAAAAATTTATTAATAGAAAAATCCGAAATAGTGATATGGCGACAAAATTATTTAAAATAAATATTAAAAGGTGAATCAAAGAATGTACTGTCAATGAAGGTCATCAGGAAGGTGGTATGATACTGTCACAGAATTTGCCCCGCTCGCTCCTGGTAAACAAACAAATAATGCCGTGTATCGAGGCGCAACTGGAAAAATGGAGAATCGACGAGCAGCGTTCGAGTCGTTCGGGAAATGGATCTAGAGATGCTAAAAAATACCTGGAATATTAATTTGGTCTATAAAAGAAGAATAAATGGCCGAGTTGGTCAGTCTTGTATTACTGTCTTGAATTGGAGTGTTTAGCTGGAAATTTCCTGGAGTTTAAAAGTGAAATAGTGTTTAGTTGAACTGTAATTAGTATTCAGTAGTGTACAGAGTAGTTAATAAAGACAAGTGATTAATTAACGGATTGTTTTTCTGGTAAAAGAAAAAGTCAGATTGGGAAATCCGTGACAATACGTGTTAATGTGTTTCTGTTATGTCTGACTGGTGCTAGTAACCAATAGTGAATAGTGTGTATGTATAGTGCAATGTATTTTAAAGCCTTTTGTCCATATGGATGCGAAATTCGCCTATATTTGCGCGATTTATATAATGGTCGTTGGTCCCGCGGTTTAAGGCATAAGTACTTGAATCGAGGTGACTAGATCGGTCTTGGTTCGCGCCCAGCTGCCGGTAGACCGTATATAAGCTATATTCGTGGAGAGGATGTCACCCTCTCTGCGGGTACGGTAGGGTGGAAGAATGTTGGCTTGGGTCAATGTGAGAGATTGATACCGGTTGATATTTGACTACCCCCTAATTAATGAGGTTTCCAAGGTTTTCCCCATTCCTGCACTGAATAGTGGTTAGGGCCTACCAACGTAAGTAGCTCTTGGGCGCAAATGCGGCCTGCTTAATATGCCGCTCCCTCTCCCGCACAAGTCTTCGACTTCTGGGCTAATTCCTGTGATTAGAATGAGGGGTAGAGACATTATTATCATATTATTATTATTATTTTATATAATGGTGAGAAAATCTCTACTTTTAAGGAATTTTGTCAACTATAACATTTTCTATCTGTCATTATAAACTGGCAGAAACTCAAAGTAGCAATCATTTGTATGTACTGTCGTACTGTAATAATTCAAAACATAAGCTTGACTTGTTGCAAGCCATTGCAAAAATAATTGCGGACTGTAAAGCAGCCTTTAGGGGAGATTGTTTTACTATTCGTAAAGGTTATATGAATATAAACTGTTGTAAAACAGACGAAGTTAGGCTTGCGGGGCTGAGGTTCCTTTGCCCCAAAATAAACTTCATTCATCAACAAAACAGCACTTATAACGCGGACATCCTGTATGTTTAAATCCTGTACTACTTCTTACATTTGGCGGCCTACATGTAGAAGTTGACTAACTGCAACTGCGCTAATCGTAACGCAAGCCAGTACTTACGTGAAACGGCTGCAGTTTTCAGTTGGAAAGAAACGAAGCGTTCCTAGAAACATTCCTTAGCGGGCTGAAAAATGTGTCACGGCATGCAAATAGGCGTGATCGGATCGGAGGCACGGGTCGCGAGATAGGTAATCGCCGATAATTGGTGTATCTTTGTCGTGGTGCCATCGCAAACCTTTTGTTTTATTAGCCAGCCGGCACATGCTCGCTCGGACACGTGTTGCGAAACCCGCGGGATGCCATCCTTGCATATTCATGCCGACGCGGATAAGGCGTCCTAGAAGGCCATGTCTTTATTTGAGAGCTGGGTCGCAGTTGGCTCTTCGTCGCAGTTGTTTTCGCCAGGCTCGGGTACCGAGAACAACGCTTTCGCGAATAGATGGTGTTTGTTGCTGATCGTTACGTAAAGTACAAAGAGCAAGATGACGTTTTCTTAGGAATTTTCCTTGCGTGCGAGTGATTGTTTTTCGAATTGGTTTACCAGGTCATTCAAAAACGACGTCAAAATAAAATTATAGGGTGATTCAGTCATATCATCAATTTTAACCACACGGAAAGCCTAATAAAGTAAGAAAATCAGAAAAAAATATTTATTTGATGTTTAAAAAAGAGATGCAAATCAATCTATAACGCACGGACGCAATATATTTTCTGATGGCGTTCGAGCGTTGAAACAAAACAGCGTTGCTACATAAGAACCACACTATTGTTTAACACTTGGTTATTGGAGCATTTATTTCCTACAAATTTGAAATTCACATCACATATGGAGAGGGGATACGTGAAAAGAACAATATAATGTATGCAATTTATTTCGGATTGTTTCGTGTGTTGGTCGTTATGATCATAAGTATAAAGTTGCGGAAAGAATTCAGACGACTTACGTCATACCAACAAATGAATAATTCATTGTATTACCATCAAAACATTTAAGAAATTGCAAGTCAGAATAACAAAATTATATACTACACTAAATGTTTGTAGTGTAAACTATGACTAAGTACAAACATTTTAAGTATGTACTTGCTCAGGGAAACCTAAAAGACAATAAAAAATGTACTTCCAAATTCTAACTTAATGTTTAAATAATGGAGCAAACCTCTCTTTTCCTGCGGAAAATCGACGCCTATGACAATCATTGTCCGAGATGGCTTAGAAATGTCAAATGGTTTTTTTACAGCGCTGTCAAATATAGAAATGACGAAGATAAACATTTCTATTAATACAAATTTTTATTAATAATAGTAAGTACCTGATAGATACTTAATAAGTTAGTCCGGTTAGAAGGAATATTCTAAGGGATTTTTACAGAAAACTAAACATCTCATGATGTTATAGTTTAAAATAGTACTAATTATTTTATTCAAACATCGTCGATTATTGTAAATATTGTTGCTATTATTAGTATTAACAGAATTTAATTTCCCAGCAATACAAAAGTTTAAAAAGTACATTTTGCACTAGTGGCCTACAGATGGCGAATAATTTTTCAGTACTTGCTTTCGCAAATTTAATTTTTTGCGGCATTTTTTGTGTAATTTATGAGAAGTGTGACAAGTGCATATTATCGTGTGGCAGCGTAATAGCAAAGTAGACAAAATATTATGCTTCCCTGCTCTATCATATCGTGTTTCTCATTAAATCATTAAATAATTATCTACATTTTGCTAATAAATTTTATTCTCTTTCTTTTTTTCAGTAAAAAATATCAATTTAATTTTTTTAATCGCGTATTCGTATTACACTCATTTTCCTTATTTTCTCCAAATTAATTACATTAAGACTGAACCATCCTGTATACTCCTTGGTCAAAATTTTAGAGTCACATTAGTCAAGTCTTCAATCTGATATAATTTTGCTAGTAGCGAAATAGAGACATATGTAGTTTTGCATCTGCTACGTATCATAGGCTTACAAATAGAAAATACTTTACAATTTTTCGTATAACTTTAGTAACTTGCTACCATACTTAAAAATGTATAATGTGGATCAAAGTAATTTGTGAAAACTTCATCTTTCCACAGCATCATTCTGCGATATGTGCGCATTTAACCCATATATCGGTAAATGGTACTGTGAAAAGGTGAAGTTTTTCACCAAAGTGTCTGTTGCAAGTGTTTGTTGTGCGTAAAAAAGTGGGCAGCAATTCGTGTAGATACCGTATACACCAAAATTTATATACCTACTATTGTAGATATATTGCGAAATTAACGTCGCTATTTAAGGCGACACACAGTAGACCCATACTATCTAGTTTGAGACACCTTGTACATAATATGTATATCAAAAATAGTCACTTTCCGTTTAAACAGATGGATTACCTCCACCAATGAAGCTGTGAAAGAGCTGTCAGTCGTGCCAAGTTTGCCAAACCTTCCTGATCGTTTACGTATTTCGAACGACCGTAACAGAGGAATCCATCCACAAATAAATCGAGTAAAAGGAAAAGAAATATGAATGCCATGGTGATTTTACAAACTTCGGCTTAGGTTGCGGGCTGGTAAAGGTCAGATTTGGAGAAATTAGGATACCAGAACCACACTAACAACGTGGCAGGTTCTGTCCACTGCAGACAAGTGTGTTTGCGAATTCATTCTAAATGATTTTCTCCGGTATTCTTTGAGGTTGTGTTCGATCGGTTTGAGGGTATATCCAAAATGATAAATTCTAGTTTTACATTTAAAAGCATGCAGAAGGCTGATTCGAGTAGTTTCTTTGACAACTCACTTGGAGAAGAAGAAGAACCCAAGAAAGTTTAATTGGTTGATTTCCAAATAACCATATATAAAAGATGTAGATACCTAGGTATACTCGCGACAAGAGTTCAGACGACTTACGTCATACGAACAAATTAATAATTTATTATATTTTCATCAAAATATTTAAGAAACTGCAACATAGAGTAATGAAAGGATATACTACACTAAAAGTTTGCATTATATGTTGTACTAAATTGCAAAAAATAATTGTTTTTAATGCGACCAAATACCGAAAATTACGTTAACAATAAAAACAATTACTTAACGTCAGTCATGACGTAAGACGTCTGAATTCTTGACGCTAGTATCGTACTAGCTAAAAGTCGAAAAATCTAATTATTTCCAAGAGAAAACCTATTTTGTGACATGTATGCACTATAAACAACGAACATTCAATTATTTTGCAACGACTACTTGATCATTCCAGCGCTAATGTGATTTTTAGGTGATATTTCTTTTGATACTCTTTAGGACGATACTGCTTGCAACTTTTAAACGGGAAGTAATACAGAAAAAGAGAGCTTTTTAACAGGAAAAAAATTTGAGTATGTTTCTGGAAAAATATAATTGATGACGTCTTTAGTCTGTCATACTGTAATCCACAAACCGTAACGCTCGTCGTCTACTCGCCGGTCATGGTGTAGCGGCGGTGTGTGTCCAACGGATTATCGAGATTTGTAAAAATAGTGTAATTTGGTTGCAATAGGTGTGTAGTTCGAAACCATCTCATGTTTAGTTTAGTTATGTTCTTAATATGAAAAAAGAGATAGCTGATCTCGTGACAGTCTTGGGGATGACACTCCCTTCGCTGAAATATAGATCGAGAATATTCGGGGGAATTGTAAAAACACCGTGTACCAAGAAATGGAATGTTGGAAGAAGGCAAAGGCAATAACGTGATAAAAAATAAATCATAAAAGCCTTCGACGAAACGACAAGAACATCTTTGTTATGAAAACTCAAGCTATATATGTCTTTGAAAGTAAAACTCATTCGAGAAGTTGGGACGACGTTAGCCACATATACTGAGTGTGGGAATTGTGGAAGTTCATAATGAATTTAGTGGGCTGTTTTCTTGACTTCACTAACGTGAATTACAGTTTGTAAATTGGACACTATCCTAGCATTTGGTACATGACTTAGGTTATTGGTCTTCTTTTACTATGAGTTCAAGTAAATTGAAACACTACAAGGTGTTCATTGAGAATGAGTCACCTCTAAAATTATACTTAATTTTTTTCCGTTGATCGAATTTAAAAAGAATGATAATATTCCGCGCAGAATTTAATTGAAAACTTTTTTACTCTTGTTAAATTTTAACAAACTTTAAGATTTCCAAAAAAAAATGCATTCACTAAAACAAGATTCCAATAATATTTATTAGAAGAAATAAAAAAATCAGTAGTAGGCTTTGTCTTTAAAATTTGACAGTTAGTAATAAAACTATTGCTACTGTTTATTGTTAAACATGGCTGGAAAATTTACATTCAGCGAACAAGTAGACAGAGTTGTGCTAGGTTTCGGTGAAGGAAACTGTAGATGTGTGGAAGAACATCGTAGAGGATTTCCCCATACAGAAACATTTTCTAACGTTGAAAGACCGGCTGTACAGTCCCAAAGAATCGAATCTCTTACAAACAAAACTAATGCCACTCTTCGAAGTTGCGGTGAAAGGAAAAATAAAAAACTAATTGTTTATTAATGTTGTAAGAATTAATTATTAAGCCATAAAAAGGATTTGCTGAGTCCTATGTAAACAATTAACATCTTTATAGTTATAGTGACGGTTCATTAATCGTCAGTTTGTGAGAACAACTCGATGTCGTCAGCCAATGCAAATACTTTTAAATATTAAATATATAATTATTGTATGTTGAATAATGGAGGTTATGAAGAGCGGCGTTTGTTTGTCACTTTAGATTTTACTATAAGAACATCAAAATTATTTAATTTAGGGGTGCTAATTTTTATTTTAGGGATGCTAATTATAATTTTGGGAGTAGTTTAGGATCCCCAGTCCCCCCACCTTGTTACAACGCCTATGCTGTAAGGTATCAGGGACTGCTGACTGTCAACTGTTTTAATTTGAGAGTACATGCCTACTAAGATTTCGTTTTATTAAGTGTTCAATTGTTTTTTCTTCGAACAATACTGGATTTCTTCAAATAAATCGCATACTTGGATTTTGAGCGGCGTACTTTGACTTTTAAGAGAAAAATTGAGTCATGCGATTGCTATACTTCCAAAGAAATGTTTTATGCCGCTTGTCTTAATCTAATCTCAAACCTTATTACTCGTAACTTTCATATTTATTGCTGTTTGCTGTTACTAGGAACGTGAAAAAGCAACACCTCTTGTAAGAATTATCTCGGATATTACATTTTGTTTACGCGTTATCGTTTTTAAATAATAAAAAGCAACCTTCAAAGCAATTGTTAATACATATTTCAAACAATCGACTTTACGTTTCGCTTATCTGAAGAACTGGTAGTTTTGCATGAACCTTCACACACTTCGATGCATAATTTGCATGAACAATAAACTTTTGAAGTCTTAGGAAGGGGGGCACTGGACTTTGTGATCGTGTTTTTTAGCCGAATATGCCTGACGATTAATATGCACTTTTTCAAAATCTCATCACATGAAATCATACAGGGTGTTCCCAGATGAGTGACAAGACATTTATAAGAAATAAAAAGAAGTTAGGTTTAACATATAGCTTTCGAGGATTCAATTCTGCTTGTTTGTGGAACCCCAAAAGGCAATATTTTAATACCAATTTCTTTGTTCGTCGGCGTTCCACCTATCTGTGGATATCCGGTATAAATTTTTTGATGCTAAATAAAAATACTAAAGAAACAATAGTCCATAGTTAGTAAATAAATGTTCAAAAGCGAAAAATATTTTATCCAAATTATATAATGAAAAATCGCACATACAATGTGTCAATTTTTACAGAAATTGCTATTCTTACCTCTACTGTGATCACCTTAGACAAAACATAAACCATTTAGTTGCAATAATATTAACATGTTTCTGCATTTTAAAGACTTCTTTTTCATAATAATACTAATTAATTAATTTACAATTTTATTTATTTTAATTGAAACAACCGTAAAAATGTATGGACTCTGATAAAAAAGGAAGGGAGAGAATATGAATCAGATTTTCATATCTTAAATGACATCAGAAAATTAAAATCGGCAAAATCAGTAGTTATTTTAGGATATTATCAAAACGAATCTACAATTTAGTTTTATTAATAGCGCATTCATTGCAATGCGTTTTTTTACATTTACTTAATTTACATTAGACAGGCTGCAAGATGTACTATAATTTTAATACGGGGACTACTATACTATACAGGGTGATATGAAAAACTCTGTTAAATAACCTCTTAAAGACACCCTTTATCCGACGATTTCCACGTTTTAAGAAACCAATAGTGTGGATATGATTCCAATTTAGCGGAAGGGTATTTTTTGTCACCTTGTATCTTGTAATTTAGGCTTTGCCGGAGAGCATAAATTTATCAAACTAACACCTGCAGAGGCTCATAGGTGTTTACAAATATATGTGCTGCGCATTTCAATTATGAATCATTCAGTTTGTCACAGAAAAGATTGTTAAAATCTACGATTCCCTATGAAATTATTATCAGATGTTATAACACTAATAATAAGTAATATATTAAGGGTAAAGTTTAAGAAATAATCATACCATATCAAAATTTGTTAACAGAAGAAGGAAGGGGCTAGTATTAATTCTGACACTAATAACAGCTCTTTTCCTGTTTAACGAGACCAATAGGTAGATAAGCATTGAGCAATTCCAAAGACGTGCAATAATAAAAAAAATAAAGTGTTTCGACGGTGTCACGTAGGCACCCGCTATCTCCTATCTGTGAAAAATATTATTGCCATAAACCAGCACTTGACAATAGTCTATTTTCGGAATTCTTCAACGAAAAGAAAAAATTCAAGGACCGCACCAAACAGATTATGTTCAATAAATGATAAGATACTATCAATCAAATGGTGGAACAAAGAAATAATAGCTGCGTCGTTATCTAGGATTAATTTTGTGCAACGTGAAAAAAACCAACATTGCTAAAGATATTTGTTAATATCTTAAAACGGGGCCCTTATCTTATCTGAGGTTCAATATACAAGAACCGGGAGATGGTGCAGATTAGAGAACGCTCTGAATTATTTTTAAACGCTTTGCGATACAAGAATAGGCAATAAAGCGACGCGGAAAAAATACAGCTTCAGGAAAGACATCAAATTAAAAGTGAAGCGCAGAAACTACTCTCGCAAGGGGTAGTTCTAGATTCCAGAAGGTACATATGTTGTTACAAATAACCTACTATGGTTAGGCTAGACCTACAGTCACAGAATTATTGCACTCTTCTAGTCTTAGTTGGTAACCTTTTACCTGCCCTTGTTGTTCTGGAGTTAAGCTCTTACCCCCAACCTGCTATCAGAACCACACTTGCAGAATCATTGTTCTGTAAAATTTAATTTGAATGTTAATAATTCATTAATGACACTACAAAATTACATTATTTATTACATACGATTTTAGGCTGCTTATGTATGAAAGTTTATATGCTAGATGCTTCTGAAATTTTGATCTAATATTCTAAGCAATTGTTAATTTGCTTTCGCCAAAATTGTCAAAAATAGAATGCAGTAACACAAAACTTCGTGATAATAATTTCAAAATATATGTATTCTGTTTCTATACGGGCGGGTCCAACGGTACTAATAAAAAGTCTCCAGCTCCTCCACACATAGCCTAGTCGGAGAACAACAGGGACAGGTCAAAGAATCCCAACTAAGACTAAGGAATGCGCACGATAATTCTGTTACTAGCAGCTATCAGTTACCTAGGCCATAACAATCCCTAAAACCACTGGAGATCTAATACATTTTTGGCGGGAAGAATCTGCTTGTAGAACATGTCAAAGATGAAGGACTATGCTCCCAAGTCATGATACCCAATACCAAAACAAAAGTATCTCGAGAGTTTTTGTGATATCTGGAAATATTGATAAGTAAAGCTGGTAAAGTACTAAAGAACTATTTGTATACATACTATTGGCAATGTGCAAAACTGATTGCACGATTTCTTAAACTGACTAATCTAAATGCGTATACTGGACACTGTTTTCTGCGATATCCAACCTTTCTTTTTGCCGGTTATGGGGTAGATATTTGGAGTATATAAAGACATGGTGACTGGAAGTCTAAATCTGTCGCTGAAGTTTACTTCGAAACTAAACGAACTATGAAAATTCGAAAGCAAGAATGTTCCTTTGGATGCCCAAAATATTCCATCTACATCCAAAATTATTTCATCAATATCTATGTTAAATTATGTTCATTCGTTCGTTGGGCATGTCAGCATCTGGTTTTCATTTATCCAATTGTAAAGATTTTACTATCAATGTATTTAATAAAAGAGTTTTCATATGATGTTACATATTTTGTTTATGTAATAAATGCCTAACTTAATTTGCAATGTCATCATCGCACTGAATGCGTTAATAAATTTAAAAAAACATGTGAGATAATGCAAGTCATTATGACATTTGAAACAGTATCAAAACATAGTCGTTGTGTGACAGTTGTAGATAAAGAAAATAATTCAATTTCAGCATCACAGTTTGGCGCCGTATTCTTGAAATAGTGTTTTGTACAAATACAAGTAATTTTAGACATTTAAGGACTGAATAATATAGAGTGTAACAACTAACAAGAATGTTATCTCATGCCACCTGCAAATATTCAAAGGTACCGAAGTAAAATCAATATATAACGTCAGAAAGCGATCTATCCAGCAAATTTTTATGTACTGAAATCTTTCAAAATACGTATTTTTTTCGATTCGATTCGATTCGGTATTTGGCACAATATGCCCGTAGACAACGCACAGTTCTCAGAGCCCACTTTCAAGGTACGTTTCGCCGTGTTATATCGACACCTACTATTCGAAGACGACTCCACAACGCAAATTTACGTGCTAGAAGACCATTACGGGTCCCCACTCTTACTCTACTTCCAAGGCATCGCGCTGTCCGTCTTCAGTGAACGCGAGAGTATAGGGGTTGGCTTTTACGACAGTGGCCTCTTATTTACAGACAAAACCAGAATTGGGCTCGTTACTGATGACAATCGACCAAGAGTCTGGAGAGAACCAGGTCGTCAACAGCGTGACTTCATTTTCCCCGTGAAGTTGCTCCGTATGAAGGGGGTACCGTAATATTTTGGAGTGGAATAATGTTCAGCTGCACCCCATTAATTCGCATACCACAGAATATGACCAGTCAAATTTACATCGAACAAGTTATTGCACCCATTATCTACTCCCTATGTATTGAACTAGGTAAAAATTTTGTGTTCATGGACGACAACGCTCGACCACATCGCGCAAGAAAGGTTCAAGAGAAACTTGAAGCAGGACACATCATTAGATTAGATTGGCCAGCCAACTCTCCTAACATGAATCCTATTTAACACATGTGGGATTTCGTTGCTAGAGCCATTCATAATCATATTCCTCCACCTCAGACTGCAGATGAGTTTGTGGTGGCGGCAGAAGGGGAATAGAATAATATTCCGCAAGAGGTCGTTAACCGCTTGATTATCTCAATGCACAGACGTGTCAATATGCTATTGGAACGTGGTGGAGGTCACACCGACTATTAGTTAAGCAGATAACTTGCTTTGTTACTTCTTTTTGAAGTTATACTTCTTTGCGCCCGTTAGACACATTGGGATGGGATGTTGGTCGAGAAACCGCGTCACGCTCAAAAGGAAGAACAAATTTGGAAGAACAAATATGGAAGAAAAAATTTTTAAGAACTAATATAATAATAATATATATATATATATATTTTTTTTTTAAGAAATTTTTTTTAAGATTTTTTTTTGTACGTACGAGTGTTTTTTTTAACAATTTTTTTTTTAAGATTTTTTTTTTGTACGTACGAGTGGGTGTAGGTATGAGAATGGCCAAAGAAGTATAACTTCCACCGTCTGGTCCGACGCAGACAATTTTTTTTATTTAATAAATTTTGTCATAAATGTCACACATTTGCTGGTTTTTAATTTTCTAAGTACTTAGTTTATCGAACATATTCTTTTCACAAAAACAATATATATATGCGGAAAACAATATACTTTTATAAATATATTTGGTTTTTCTGTCAAAAAGATTTCTTTAACAAGGATGAGGGGAGGTCCAATTCTTTTGACGTTGTGTGTATATTATGTATTATAAATCTATAGTCACCTAATTTGAATTTCGATTTGGAGTCGTCGTTCATCTTTTGTCTTTAACCTCCCGGGTTACGCAAGCCAATTGACACACATAATCAATCGGCAGTTCGCTGCAAAGACAGAAACGAATCGGCATCGTCGATAATGGGTACCATTGAAAATAATTGCTGGACATGTCATCGGCAACACTTAGCACCATCCAAGGACGCCATAATTACCCTGCCGATTTACATAGTGTTTTGTTTCTGAAACAGTCGCAGCCAGCCGTGGCTTATCTAATCTGCGCTGCCGTTGTCGTAGAACGAATTCCAGCGCTATGCGCGGCACAGAAATCTATTTGTTTGTTAACAGCGAAATAATCTAGTGAGGAATATAGGGAAGCCATGAAATCACCGGCTGTGTATTCAGTTGTTTTCCCCAAGATATCATGTCCTCCCGTGCTTCACTTGATTTCTTTCTTATTTACAAGGCGATTACAAAAAAAATGAGAATATAAAAAATTATGTATTAGGCACCACATCACGTGACCCTTCAATAAGGCGTCATTAACAATTGACGACATTTTGCGATTTTTCTATGTCTATTGGTTTTGCTACGTTCTTCATCAGTTGTTTAAAACTGTGTAGAGTTTTATGGATTTTTTTATTTATTGTGAGCATAAAACATTTAAAAGAGTTTATTTTAAAACTGTTTCAGCGTAATTTCATTGTATTAATCAGGATGTTCGGAAACTCCGCGCAACAAATTGTAGGGGGTGATACTATTCGAAAAAATAATGCGTCAAGCTCATGTAACATTTTCTCGAAAAGTTGGTATCGATGGAGCTACGCAACCTTAAAGTTATATTTTTTAATTTGTTTTTTAGCTATAACTTTTTTAATAATAGAACGATTCATTTCAAATTTGGCACACTTGTTACTTTTATAGGGCCTTTTATGGTAAAATAGACATTTAACTAATTTATTTTAACCTTGGTAGAACACTTTCCGGACTGGTTGCCATGTCGTCGGATTCGCTTCCTTGACGTTTGACATATCTTCCTCAGAAGTAACTTTGAAACTACTTTAACCTTATCATATGGCTTTGGAAACGTAAGGAAGCTAAACCGATGAAATGCGGTACATACAAACACTTGTTCCTCAAGGATCCGTTCTTAGGCCATTGTTTTTCAAGATCTTAACGAATGACGGTTACTTTGACTTCAGTGGTTAGACTTAAATGTTATTTATTAGAAATTAATATATAAAGTCGCTTTAAACGAAACGAACAACAACAAACGAACAAAGTTTGACCCCATGTTTGACTCCTTGTCGTGGAAAATTTAATAGTCTTGCAAAATTGTCTGCACCTCATTGCATTAAACTATTAATTTAGAATATAAATCATTATTTTCAATGAATTTTATTGCTTCATTTGATTGTATCCTGTGTTCGATTCGAATTTCTTCTAAAAAATAACTATTTTTAACACGCTTATATTAGCTTCACCTGTATGTATGTATGTAATGGAATTTTTCATCGCAATTTTCACCAATTTCAAGAAGTCTGATCAGCTTGAAAATTTGCACAGGGGTCAAGGACTGATGACAATACAATTATTTAATAACTTTGTTCTAATGTCCTGACTAGGATCATCACAATAAAAAAAAAACTATTTAGATTAGTTTGCAGGTTAAGTGTATACAATCCATAGAACGATGGTAAATGACATTAGTAAAAAGAATTCTTACCACTAGAGTATATTTTAATGAAAATTAATGGTACGATTATGATACGATAGATGTCGTTACGGAACTTTTCTACATATATTTTGCAAATTATTGAATTATTAAGTCAAACTTATTATAATGGACCACTTCTAAGTTTTATTGAAATAATTTGAGATTTTGAGAAAAAAATAATAGGAATAGTTAAAAAATAAGTTGAATTAATTTTAAATCAATAAACTTCAAGAAAAATTTGGAACGGAAACGAAACTGAACTTAAACAGAAATTTTGAATTTTAACATTTTGAAACAAAAAGCATGAAAAATTGTCAAGAAAAAATTTTATTTCGACTCAAAAAATTTTTTGGAAATTACTATATTTTCATAATGACTAATTTTATAAACAGCTATTAATTGTAACATTTAATATCAAGTTACTATAATTGAATTATTTTATTAATAATTTAATTTCTAATTTAATCTTATTCCCAATTAATTAATCGTAATTGATTGTCGGAATTTTCTATTGCTGTAATACAAACTCTTGATACTTCAAAATTATTTTCTACTTTTTAGTTCGCTTTGCTATTAAAGCGTGTTTTTTTAGTTTTTTTTAAACTATAATTTATATTATACTTGACCACTAGAAAAGTACGTGTGTTACGTTGGAAATCCTCGACCGGCGCTGTTTTATAAGTTCAGCAATTTTTGTGTATACACTAACAGCATTTATCAACTTCCTTGCAATATAAGCAACCTCTATTTACATTTGCATAGTTGAAATCGTCTGGTAGGAGCGGCCATTTCTTCCCAACATTTCAAATGACACATTGTTGCGAGTTTAACAACTCATTGTATTATTTCTCAATCCGTCAAATGTCTGTGCAGTATGTTGGAGAGGAGACGTTTTCCGCAAAAAATTATTTTATCAACGTTACGTGACGGAAATATAGACGAAAATGCGCCAGGCAAAGTCGTAAGTCACTAATGCATAATATACGGTGTTCAGTGGCGTATCTAAGAGCTGAGGGGCAATGGGGATAATAATTACCCTCCCCCAGAATTATTAATTTATTTATAAACAAACAGAGAATTGGAATCTATTGTAAGATTAGATAATTGTTCATGTAAGCATTTTTTATTATACAGGGTGTAACAAAAAAGGAGGCATCCCGTCAACTGCGTATTTTGGCGGCAAAATATGACGATTTAACTCTACTTATCTGTACAGGGTGGTCCACTTTCGAAAGCGGAAACTTTAGAGGCAGACAGAGAACCACAAAATAATATCCGTTTGTAATATACACTATATTCGACAACTGCTTCGTTATAAAGATACAGGGTGTCAAAATTTTTATAAAAAGTTCCAAATTTATTAATATTTTTAAAACTACTTTAGATATTTAAATGAAATTTGAAACCTTTGAATAGGTAATCTAGATACACATTTTTAAGTAAAAAATATTATTTTTCTTCCACCAGTGGCGTGCGTACGGACAGATCTTCGGGAAATTTTAATGAAAAAAATGGTACGCCCATGTTTTTTTAGAAACAAAAACTACAACAGAAAAACGCTCCTTACTTTTTTTGTTTGACACACCGTTTGCCAGGTAAAAATTAAATTACCTAATGATTTCTGAAAAACAATTAAGTAAACAAAAACGAAAATGAGAAATTTAATTAGCGGCTTTCAACAACAATAACAAAAAGAAAGAAAATTAAGTTTCCGCTTTCAAAAGTGTACCACCTTGTATAGAAAAATGCCTCCCTTACAAGATACAGGATGTTAAAGTTAAACTTCTCAAATTGTTTTTTTTTATTATAATTTCTTCAGATTTTGGTGTATCACTTCGACATTTTATATTGTATTGTACGCGAAAATCTGAAGAAATTTTAGCGACTCATTACGAATGAGTGATACAACATTTACTTTACATTTTACAAGGTACAGCTATAATGCACTTATTTAAAAAAAACATCCCGTATAATGAGGTATCTGTTGACATATTACGTACTCCTAGATTCAGTAGTTTATTATTTAAAATATGTATGTGAATCAAAAAAGCAGTGTCAAGGTCAAATAACAGCGTTTGGTTTCTTTTAAGGTGGCCGTACACAACCGACCAATCTTCTGACGGGAAGGCTAAAACCTGTACCCTAGGCTACGGAATACATGTTACTTTTTATTCGTCGGATTTTGTTCAGTTCTATATTAAAATAGTCTTTTATACAATAATTTCGGAATATGATCTTAATAGGATTCATATGAGCTTTAATACCAGCATTAATACCACACCTAAAAAATCTAATGAAAACAGCTAAAATCACTCGTCAGCAGCCCACCTCATCTATGACATACTGATGAGAGCTAATAAGTTCGAAACTGGTATATGTCTGGTGGGCTCACGAGAGACTCTAGATGTTTGCTACAGGATTTCCAGGTGTAATACAATGCTGGTCGGGATATTAGCCCGTGTGTTGCTTCATGGAATTCCGTGAAAACCTACCTTACGATAAATCGCGTCGTGTATGTCCACCATTAGAGAGAATCCTTATTTATGTATATGGCTATCGAAGTAATTGAAGTTTTTGAGGGGTTTCGAACAAATAAGAATAGCAGTAGCAAAGTTTTATATCGTGCCTGAGTCTATTCGTCTGTTTATTTTTATGAAGCCATGGAAAAATAATGGATAACTTTATTTATAAATAAAGAGAGCGACTTTTTGCTTAAGTTTTATTTTACTGAAGTTTTAGTTGTACCTATACAATAACTTTATGTAAAATATCGCGACACCAAGGTGATTGGAAGGGATAGAGAAATGTACGTATTTAATAATAAAACTTTTTTCGGTCAACAAATGCTTTTTATATATGTTATGTTATCTATACAAAACTCGACAGGTTTTATTCAATACCCTCATTCCTTAAATTTAATGCAGTTATTTCTTTTTTCATCTTTAGGAAATCTAAAATTATAATTCTAAATAAAACTTCAGCAAGCAAGTTATGGAATCTTAACCTACACCAACCAACAATGTTAGTAAACGATCATAAAAGCGATAGTGTGGCATTGGTGGGTGAGAGAAGTGGGAAATTGGCAAGATGCGCAATAATCTTTGGCTTATCTCCCTCTTCCTAAATCTATGGGTGACACTAAAGCATATACATACGTTTTTAATAGAAAATTAAAATTGTTTTGAACATATGTGATGTTAACAAACGTATATATGAATGTTAGAATTTATTTGATTCACTTTTGCATCCAAACGGTTTGCCTACACATACTGTTGTATAATGCTGTAAAGTATTTCAAAGTCGTACCGTGGCCTATATTTCTTTAAAACAACGAAGAAACAAGGTACTTCGTCGAGGATATCTGGTAATCCTCCAAAGTAAACTAATTTAAAAAGTAAACCAATTGGGCAAATTAGCTGTTTGCGCTACAAACTTCTTTCGTCATATTTACACAATAAATAATCCTAAAACAAATTTATTAGATGTTCTGCTCAAATTTTATCTTTACATCTTACACACGATTACACCAGAACGGAAATATTGCTAACCATAAAGCAGATTATAAAAAAAATAGATGGATGTTTAGTATGTTAACTATTATTAATGATAATGATTCCTCACATTTATTTTCCCATAAGATTTAAAACTTTCTTAGTAGGTATAAATTAAGTAGGCGTCATATGAAACAACTGCCGTCAATTGCGTCACGAAATTTTCAGGGCAGATATTGGAATACCTGCGAATATTGCCGTAAACTATCGCAAGACGCTGATAGGGCCACATTGTATGAATAATTCAGCGGTCGAACTCTTCCACAACGCACCGTTGAATAAATATTTGTGTTACAAAATTGCTATCTAATATGGGAAAGGGTAATTAGTCGCCGACGACGATCTGCGTCTTCATCCGGCCAACACCTCTTGCAGTATTCGCGGAGGATGTGCTCAAGCAAACCTTATCGTCTTCTGGCCATGTGGATTTCCCAGAACTTCACACCTCTATGTGTGATAAAGTGTAAAATGTAACGATATTTTCCTTCTCATATAGTTCGCAATTGCAATAGAAGTGATACCAATACTTTAACCCGAATGGACACTAAAAACTAAACTTGACAAGTTTCAGTTAATATATTGCCACGGATTTCTCTATCCGAATTTTTCTTACTGCTAGAAAAACAATCCGTTAATTAATCACTGATCTTTATTAACTACTCTGTACACTACTGGATACTAATTACAACTCAACTAAACACTATTTCACTTTTAATCGCTATCTAAATCGCTTTAAACACTACAATTCAAGACTGTAATACAAGACTAACTAACTCCGCCATTTATTCTTCTTTTATAGACCCAACTAGTATCTCTAGATCCATTTTCCCGAACGACTCGAATGCTTCTCGTCGATTCCCCATTTTTCCAGTCCCGTCTCGATCCACGGCATTTTGTTTGTTTAACAGAATCGTGTAGGGGCGATCGGGTCAATTATTTTGCGATACCACAGTCGTCGGTTTGGGTGTGAGCGGGGCAAATTCCGTGACAATATTTTGCAAGCTCAACAATCAAACAATAATCAAGTAGAAGTGAAAGAAGGTAGTTTGAAATTGACAGATCAACCAAGGAATTTTTGCGTATGGTGGTAATTATACAAATTACTGAATTGGGTGTTGTTAGTGTGACAGTATAATGCAGCTAGTATGTCTGGACAATCGATTTTTCCGGTTACAATTTTATGCAGAGTGACCAACCAGTTACACATACGTCGTGTGCTTAGGTTATTCAGATGGATGGAATCGACTTACTAAAGTGCTTTGCGGTATCCCATGAGGTGAATAAATATTGTCAGTTCTAAACCATAGGTATTTATCTACATCTACGTATGTCTCCTAACTTTATAACATGAATTTGATGGGACCCATATTCCAGTGTTGGCAAAAAGAACATGTTGAACAGGAATGAAGTCGTATGAGTTTCAGAAAACTGTCTTGAGTTTCTTAGAAGAAAACCGAGATCTCTACGTGCCTCACGTTGGATACTATTAATAATAAATGTGGGTCGTATGTCAAAAAGTGCGATTTGAAAAAACAAAATCGACCTACCAGGGGATTTTTTCGAAAAGTTTTCAATTTAAAAAATAATGAATTTATTCGTTACTTTTCGAAAGCACTGTATATGTATTCGTTTTTCTTCAGTATCTTTGAATATTATTCGCAGGTGGCATGATATAACATTCCTGTTGTTTGCTAAGCTCTATATTATTCAGTTTTTAAATGTCTAAAATTATTTGTATTTGTAGAGAACATTCATTCAAGAATACGGCGTCCTTACAGAATTTTCTTAGAAGAGCGGTGGATTTGCGACACCCTATATTGTGAGAACTATTATCCGTACTCTTATAGGTACTTATTTAGGTTAACTTTCTCTTAACAATAGTACTTGTTTGTGATTCACTTGTTATTTTCGGACTTTCCAAAACCAACCCTTGTTTCTGTTGCCTATTCTGTGCTCATCCGATAGTTCTGGACGTATCATGGAGTGAAACCCCGTGACGCGGCAACAGAAATACAGTCACACATCAAGCCGTATTGAATTCTGGGAACAGGATACGCGGAGGCTGACAGAGGGGGTGGCAGCAACTCGGGGGCAGCGCTGTGTTTCATAACTGTGTTTTGACAAAGAACGAAAACGTTTGATTTGGGAATTTACTTGAAAACTGTCGGAATGATGCGGGAGTGGCCTTTTTACTGTAAAACTGTTTAATATCTAGCTGTTCATGTAACAAGTACCTATATACAAATTATTTGACATTATTTTGAATAATTCAGGTGACAAACAATTTTGTTCTGTCCGAGCTCTACAAACTATTAAAGTGCAAATTGGTTTTTAAAAGTATTAACATTTGGAATAGCTGTGGATCTTGTTGAATAAAAAGGCATGTACCATTGACTTTATGTAACCCCAAAGAAAAAAGGTCATTGGTGTCAAACCAGAACTTCGTTGTGGTCATCTAATGGGTCCCTCTGTTAAAATCACTTTTAAGTGGTTACGTACTTCAGGTGCGATGGACCTGGAGATTGTTTCCATGTTTCCAAAACGGAGATGTTGAATATTGTCAATGCGTTATTGGATGACGAAAATGAAGAACACTTGATTTAACTGTATTTGTGTAAAGAACGATAAAATGCAAAAACGTACTTTTTAACCGAGAAACTGAAGAAGGCTGGTCCAAATGTTAGTAACGCACAAACGCGAATGTCGTCCCATTTCTTAACTATTTCATCCTGCTCTAAAAGAGAAACGATTTTCTTCGATTTTGGCCATTTTTTTGGAGCGACTACAAATCTAACGCGATTAATTTATCTCTGGAGCAAGTCGATTAAACGCTTCGATTAGATGAAGTAGATGGACTGTACCTTAAGTGTATTAAAGTTAGTAAAAATATGAATGTGTTATTTAATTTACGCATTTTTCATCAAATAAATCCAAAATCCTAATTATGTGAATTTCATATTTCATAATGAAATTCACATAATCGGAATGGAGACCGCTCTCTGGCGACCAGAGATGGACTATGAATACCACTGTGAAAGTTTCAGCGAACTTCCATCATTTCAATGCTGCCGGTCTTTAAATTCTAGAAATAATTCTTCGTTCCTCACCGACTTGGCGCTGTTTTCCGTCAAACAAAGACTTCCTATCGGCCTTCCCTCACAACGCTCTGCTACTACCTAGACCGTGCGACGAGGCAGACCAATCTGGGGCTGACGTAGCGAATAACTACCTACCCCTGAGAGCGGTGGTGCGTTCTTCGCCTGCAAGAAGCTCCCCTCGCGGCAGCACACCGTCGAAGACCCACGGCAGCGATCAATACCGGAGTCTGCTGTGCCCTCTGCCTCCTCCCCCGGTTACCGTAACACCGCGGGCGCGTCCCTCTTCTCCTGTCTGCCGGCTGTCGCTGGCGACGGACGGGACCCTCACCCGAGCAGGGTAAACAGCCGGGTTCGATCTGGGCGTCCCAGGCAGCAGCATCTCTTCTGTTCCCCAGAATAGTGACAGTACAAACATCAATGGCAGAGATTTTCGAATCGACGATGTACTCTCTGTACAGGGCGCTTCTCTAAGAATGGGACACAGCTTAAAGGCACTGGGCGGGCAGTTTATTAAGTTTAGATTAACTGATCAATAAGTTGGGGCCATATCTACGAGGTGTGGCAATTCCAGGAATTTGTCAATGAAAAAACAAGCAAAGTAAATTTTATAATCGACCTTTACAATAGTCTCCCTCTAATTCTACAGAACGATTCCAACGATGCTCTCACGATTGGAAGCACCCTTGGTAATCCTCTGCAGTTAACCCGTTCAGCACCACGGTTACAGCTTCTTTGACCTCCTGTACGCCGCCATGATGAGTTCCCTTGAGGCGCGACTTCATCTTGGGTAATAAAAAATTTGCAGGGGCAATATCGGGGCTGTAGGGTAGGTACGGCAACGTTGGAATGTCTTTTTTGTCAAAAACTCTTACACAATGAACGAGGAATGGGCTGGCGCGTTGTCGTGGTGCAAGATTCCGCCGTTCTCGGCGAGTTCGGGTCGCACACGGAAAACGCGGGCCCGCAGCCGTTCCAGGACGCCAACTGTCCAGTTACTGTTTGGCCGGCAGGAACATATTCACGATGAATGATGCCGTGGGTATCGGAAAAAACGATCAATATTGCCTTCAGTCGTGACTTGGACATCCTCGTTTTCATTGGCCGCTCTCCACCCTTTTCCACCCCACTGCTGATTTTGTTTACGGGTCTCGGGGTTATACTCAAATATCCAGGTCTCATCTCCAGTGACTACTCGACTCATCCAGTCTCTACCGTCGCTCCGAATACGGGACAACAAATCCTCGCAGATCGATTTTCGCATGTCTTTCTGTTCACGGATGAGAACTTTTGGCACCATATTTGCGCAAATCTTTCGCATATTCAACATCTGTAACATCTTGCGAACGGTTTCTTTGTTGACGTTTAACTCGTCAGACAACGCACGTATGCTTAGGCGCCGGTCAGATGTGATCAGTGCACGCAAACGGTTAACATTCGCGTCAGTACAAGAGGTGACGGGAGCTCCTTCACGTGGAACGTCTTGTACCGATTCACGCCCCTCCTTCAACCGTTTTGACCATTCAAACACGCGTGTTTTCGACAGGCACAAGTCTCCATACACCACCAGCAATTTTTGAAGGATTTCCGAGGGTTTTTCGACAGATTTCACTAAAAATTGAATCACAACACGTTGCTTGTAATTTGAGTTACTCATTTTCACGACGCTACTAAAAAAGTTAGTTCCAAAAAATACACATAAAACACAAACCAAACGTGCTATCGACTTCAACCTTGGACTGAAACTAAAAGGAAAGTCCCCCCTCTCTAGAAAAACGTTGACGAATGATGCAGTGTTGCCAGTTTCCTAGTTATACCTAAATTCCCGGAACTTCCTAAAACGTTGGTAAGACGAAATACATACATTTATTTCATTTCAACTTATACCTGCTTATGACAGGTATAACTGGGTGGTAGCTGGCGGGCCAGCCCAAATTATGCTAGAAAGGACGTCTTTAGGAATGCATGTGCGGTGGAAAGGTTAGAGTAGTGCAGGTACGTCGGTACTCAGTTACCTCTAGACGTAAATTGCCAGGGTCGGCTGGGAAATTTTCCCATAATCAATTATAGTAAAAGATCCAAAATATTTAATACAAGTTTCCTACTTTGCTTGTTCAAAACGCGATGAGCCATTTTCAAATTTCGTTAAAACTGTGTCACAAACACACCACAATAGAAGAATCAACACAACGCAATAGAATGATTAACACATTCTAACAGTTCAACCGTCTGCTTTTGACAAAAAGTACATCTTATTGGCCATCCTACTCTAGTGCAGGTAATTTCTCCTTAACGTTAGTCGTAGATTATTAAGGGGTGTATCTGAGTATGACGGGTATATTATGAACAAGTGGAAAGGGCTCAGAGGTATATGTCGTGTTTCACCAACGTTGCCTCTTCACCTTCTGAAAACGATTCTATTATAATTATTTTCATGTAAAAATTGTGTTATGGGGTTCTCAAACTTGACATTGTCAATGAAAATTTATTGTAAAGATTACATTTCCTGTTTCGTAAAACCATTGATGCATATGTTTAACCTTTGTCTTCAGAATAATGTTATTCCCTATAAATAGAAAGTATCTAAAGTTTTACCAGTGCATAAGGTTGACAGTAAGAATCAAATTGTAAATTATCGTCTCACTGAAATTATCAGTAATTTTGCCAAGTTGTTTGAATCCATTTTGTATCACTATTGAAGCCATCATGACAGTCACTGTATATCACCTGAAGCGAACGAAGATTTTTGTACAGGGTGTTTTAATAAGAATGGGACACAGCTTAAAAACGATTGGAGGCCGATTTACTAAGTATTGATTAACTGATCAATAAGTTGATGACATATCTTGTTCTTGTTCGTGTAAAAATTGCATTACGAGGTTCTCAAACTTGACATTGTCAATGAAAATTTATTATGAAAACTATTGTATCATATTTTTAACCTTTATCTTAAAAAAATAATGTTATTCCCCATAAATAGAAAGTATCCAAAGTTGTCATATTTTTAACCTTAGTCTTAAGAATAATGTTTTTCCCAATGAAAACAATGTCCAGTATATTGCTGAGGATTTGGAAAACCCAGGAACAGTGCTATATTACATGGCATTTTCCCAACAGTATTAATTCCAACTGGCTAATTGATGCATTTTACATTTCTGTACTCCACAAAATATCGAGTATGATCCGTGTTGCTTGGCCTCATCGCTGTATCCATTTCTACCACATTTATTCCTGCTGTTTCCGTTTGTGATAAAAAAGTCTCGCGATATCTTTGTTTTCGTAAACGGAATAATAATATGAATGCATTGTCCTTCATCTTTAACATTTTGTAGGTGCAGATTTGTCAATTCAGTTCGCCTGCGGGCACCTGTAAGCGCCATTATCAGTGCAACTTTTATCATAAAATGAGTTCTATCGTTCAGTAAAAATTGAGTTATGCTAAAATCTTAGATGTTTTTTACCAAAAGCATTTGCTGCTAAATCATTTGATGTCAAAACACGCCAATTCAAAAACATTAAAGTTGTATAAATAAATACATCTGGAAAATATTTGACTTTGTATCAGTACTAAACTTCATGATTGCCAACAATATAATTCAAAAAATTAAGCGCAGGCAGCAGTTAGCAATTGATTTGGTTAATTTGGCCGAACACGAACACACAGTATACGTATGTCACTACCTAAATTTTTCTGAAACGAATTTCAAAAAAATATACTGCAATAAGGAAACTTTCTTCGCGTATTTTTTTACGCAGAGAGTGGTTTTAGCTCGGATGCCCTCTAGAGATCCTTGAGCGGATGCTCCCAAGAGGCATGAGGCGGCTGGATGATGCTGTTGGTTAAATAATTATCTAAATTTAGATGCAGATGTTAAACTAACAATTCGTTAGCGCAGACCTCTTCCACACACCGAATAGCGGCGTTGCGCGAATTTTTCGCTGTTTATACTGCGAAATCTCGGCGCACCGGCTTCGAGGAAATCGAGGTGAAAAATACGGCTGCTGGCGTATACCTGCCTCTAGAAATAAGAGTAAAAATAAACGGACAATAACTGTAAAACATTTGGCTCTGCATGCTGAAATAACATCCACGTTTACACGCTAAAGGTCTAGGGCAATTCACTACCGTTCGTGAAAACTGCTAGGTATTGTCAAAATATAAAGCGCCATCTATGTTTGCGTCAGGATTACCCACTATCAACAACACACACTTCGCGTACAGTTTAATAAAATGCCCGTTTAATCATATGAAAGGAATACTGAAAACTTTTTAATTATGATATCTTGTTCGATGACCTAAAAAAAACAAACGAACTACTTATAGTTGCTGCAAGAATTCAGACGACTTACTTCATATGGACAAATGAATCATTCGTCGGTGCAATACACTTCATTTTTTAAAAACGAATAAAGCATTAAACTAAAGTAAAACCCAAAATTACAACGGAAACACAGGATTTTAGTGACAACGAATTTGACCGTTTAGTGTTGGTGCAATCTTTAAACGTCAAACGTGTGAAATAACATAGTTTCGAAAAAAAAATTATTTCGCTTTATAAATAAGTTTGGAAATTTGTAAAAGGGTGAATTCGTTCTTTCTTATTTTGTTGGGGAAATGAACTAAGTAATCATCTGCTAAAGCGCAGCACCCGTGATTACGCAGGCGATGCGATTTAGTAGACCATTAACTAACTAAAGGGAATAATTTGATATATTTCTATGTAAATCAGTTAGCCAGGGGCGGAGATTGTAGGAAGTCTTGCCATTAAAATTCTCAGAAGAACTACGCCACTTGATTTACATAAAAATTAGTAGTACATATTAGTAGTTTTTATGATTTGATTCTTTGTTGGAAAAAGAAATCGTTATTAAATTATTAAGGACTAATTAGATTTAGGAAGCTCATAAATAATGTGGATATGAATAAAATCGAGAGCGGAAGCGTGTTTTTTTAATCACCCTGTATCCTATTTCCTGGTACAATTCACGTTCGCGTGTCCCCATAAATAAAAATCGATAGGATTCAAGTCAGATGATCGCGATGGCCAGGTAAATCCATCGGTTAGAAAACGCATATTTAGATATGATCTGACATGAACACTCACATGCACAGGTTTCCCAAGACAGGCCCTATTTTCTTAATACGTCAAATTTAACACCTAGCTGTAAGTATGCTCCTTTTACATTTTATAAATTTCCTAGAAAACTAACAATTTGCATAAAAAATACAAGAGACAAAAACAAACCAAAATTCAATAACCTTTCTAAAAAACTTTTGATGTTTGCTGTGCCTTATTAGAACATTTTTATACCAGAAAATAGGATACAGCGTGATAACAAAACATTCTTCCGTTCTCTCAACACTATTCATATCAAATTATTTTTTGACTTCTTAAATCTGACTATTCCCTGAAAAATTAATTATGTTTCCTTTTTCCAACAAAGAGTTATGTCATAAAAAATACTTGTGAAAAAAACTGAAATAGCGTTTTTGGAAAATACCATCTAGCGTCGTTATTTATCAACAGAAAGAGATTTAGTAGAGAAGGATAAGCATATGCGAGAAATCGAATTTTGTCGAAAGAAAATTTCTGGGGTCACTAGTTTCAGTTATGCAACACAACTTTTTTTTTCTATGGACGTCGTATTGGATCGTGATAGTACCAGATGTAGAATAAAATTACGAACACATCAATATGTCACAGTAGTATTAAAAATGTGCGCATTAGATTAAGAACTGATGTTTGTTTGTTTGGAAAGATTTATGTAGCATTTGTAGAATATTTGTCTATATTTTGTTTGGCCAGTACTGACTTTTGTTTTACGTCAAGAACTAGATTTATTATGGAAATTGTTGTATTTTTTTTAATTTTATGGGATATTTTTCAAATAGAACATCAGTGTGTGTTACGTGTTCGTAATTTTATTCTAAATATGTTACTGTCAAAATCCAATATGGCGCCCAAAAGAAAAAAAAACAAATGAATGTAATAACCGACACTTGTAGACGAAGAAATTTTCTTTCGATAAAAATTGATTCCTCTGCACCAAATTTCAACTCTTTTTGTTAGGAAAAAATGACGCTAGAAGGCATTTTTTTAAAACGCAAATTTCAGTTTTTTTTCACAATATTTCAGCAACGGCAGCAGATGTCTTGGATCTGTTTGGGTTATCTTAATGTCTATCAAAAGCGTAACTTTTTCATAATTTGATCCACCCTGTATAGTTTACGGTTTCCGGGTGCCAACTACGAGCCACGAAAAAGAGATCACCCTCTATGAGAGATATTTTTCTGTTTAAAGTTGTGTTTTTCTTTTGTAAAGTTGAACGCTGAATTTTCGTGGACTTTACCCAGCTGACCGTCAAATGTCGATAGGTGCGACTTGAGCAAACCACTTCAACTAATTTTGTTGTTCTTTCGTGGGACCCCAACGATTCTCGGGTTCTTAAATATTCAGAGTGCGCCCGCCTATCAAAACCTGCACGTCTTCTCCGTCGCATTTGCATAATGTCAAGGAGGAGAGCGTCGAAGACTTGCTGCTACAACCTTTTGCCTTTTTAGCGAAGGTCGCTCTTAAGAAGGAGATTCGGACAACGTCCAAGTACGATTTGTCAAGCCAGGCCGGATCGGGTACACAATTCTCGGCAGATGAGATTGTTTGTCGCTTAAAAAGTGAACCAACACGTGTATGCATGACTTGTTTGTTGTTTCTTGAATTAAACATGAAGAAAACGCCAGTTCTAAGTGTTGGAAGCCACGGGATCGTACAGCGTGTCTCAGATACAACGTGAAGCTGAAGATGTTTCAATGATGTTGCTGTTTTGCAGCAAGCCATGTCTGGCAGGCTTGTTACGAGGGTTGTAAGTTTTATGCCACATTAGGCAAAGTAGAGCAAATACAAGGGTTATTTGTAATGTTGATGTATGTGCTAGGTATTATATTAGTGTTAGTTAAAAATGTTAACACTGTGATCATATATGCAAGGATAAGCGTGAAATCAAGCGTCAGAGAACATGTAAAGTTTCTAACAAATGTATCAATATCTCAATTAGGTACTAATCGACCACTAATATCTTCAAAGGAGTAAGGTCCGGATTCCCATTGATCCAACATTACATCAAACAATCACCTTTGGGCTATGCAATAGTTTTTCATGAAATTTCTTAGGAATTGTGTCAGACCAATATCGACGATTCTGCTTATTGCCAATCCCGATAAATAAAAATTGTCTTCGTCAGACATGACATCAGAAGCTGATTTGATCAATCAGAATTGATTTGAAAGACATTGAGAATATTCTGACAACATTGAAGTCTGTTTTCTTTGTAAAGTGTATTCAGTTCTTGGACACATCGTCTTTTGTAGGAATGCAACTTTCGATCCAAAGTTCTTCGAAGACATCTTTAAGAAATGTTGAGAGTGCCATTTTACGGAATGTACAGGATTGTGCTCAAATGAATTTCTCAATCGTTCAATATTCCCTGCATTGCTGACATATCTTCTATTACCCATTCCTTTTTTGTTGCGAAAGGACCGTTGATCTTGCCATTGCCTGATACATCTGCGAATGGTCAATCGAGATTCCGCACGTTGTATTGAAGTTATTGACTGCAGCTTTGCAAATTTCTCGACAACAAACATTTTTTTATGCAAATGCCAGCCATTTATCTTTTAATTGTCACTATTGACATATCAAATCCAAAGGTATGTAGATCAAATTTAAATAAGAAGAAGAAGTGAAGGAGCTCTCGTACTGACGCGAATTTTGACCGTTTTGCGTGCACTGATCACGTCTGACCGGTACCTAAGCATTCGTGCGTTGTCTGACGAGTTAAACGTCAACAAAGAAACCGTTCGCAAGATGTTACACGAAAATTTGAATATGCGAAAGATTTGCGCAAAGATGGTGCCAAAAGTTCTCACCCGTGAACAGAAGGACACGCGAAAATCGATCTGCGAGGTTTTGTTGTCCCGCATTCGGAGCGACGGTAGAGACTGGATGAGTCGGGTAGTCACTGGAAATGAGACCTGGATATTTGAGTATGACCCCGAGACCTGACAACAAAGTCAGCAGTGGGTGGAAAAGGGTGGAGAGCGGCCAACGAAAGCGAGGATGTCCAAATCACGACTGAAGGCAATGTTGACCGTTTTTTTCGATATCCACGGCATCATTAATCGTGAATATGTTCCTGCCGGACAGACAGTGACTGGACAGTTCTATGTTGATGTCCTGAAACGGCTGCGGGCCCGGATTATTAAAATGTCGAAATAGTAGACAAAAGGAACTGCGTTGGCAGCAACTTCAGGCTCGAAATAAAAATTGTTTCTTTGGACGGCACGGTAGTAGGTAGTAAAGCTGTGTCCTCACTGTCGAATCCATTTTGTCGAACAACAAATCGAAACTGCGTTACCGGTCCACACTCTTACAAAGAAAGTTAAATCTCAACTTATAGAGTAAAATGTCGAATAAAAATGTTAAAAAATTGTTATTTTTCGCTTTCAACTTAAAAGTTCGTCATCTAGCAGTAAAAATAGTGAAAAATAATATTAGTAGATTCTCGGGGTCATTTTGGTTATCAATATTTTTCTTCTGGAAGCTTTAGGAGGAGTAGTTTCCAAGATATAGCCTCTAGCCGACCTAACTTTTTATTTTATAGTGTTTTGTAATACATTACACATACACAAGTGAGTGTAGTAGTATGTATAGACGCATCACTATTATTCATTCATTTATTACTTGTATTACCTTATTACAACATTCTTACAAGCCCCTGGATTCTGACAAACGCCAAGTTTTCAGCGCCATATGTTGGATGGATAAGGATAGTTTCGCAGGCTCAAAGTTATCCTACAAGGAAGCAGAGAATTGATGACCATTGTTTCGACTAGAGTAGTGTTACTATTGCAATGGACGTATTTCACCAAATATTTTTGCTTGGCAAAAGTGTAATAGCTGTACAGTTGTAAAATCGCCCTTTCCACACGATTGAACTGAAAATCGAACGAACCAAGCGATCGACGTTGTTTTCTAACGCTTTTTACGTAGAGCGAGATTCAGAAGAAACCTCGGACGGAAACAAAAGAGGAAGGACTTGTGCGACCGCACATCCGGTATATTTATCAGCGTCCAGTCAGAGAGAAATCAAGTTATTGAACAAAATTTAGTTTGGATATCTTTGACAATTTAGAAAATAGAAACGTTTTCTTTTAGAAAATTTCAACGCTCTATATCTCGAAATCGAAGATTCCCTATAAATAAAATTTCCTGGTCAATACACTGGGACATTCTGTAGAAGAAGTAATCGTACTTAATTTTTATGATCGGAAGGTTTTCGTCATCGATTTCCAAGCTTGAGCGAAAATCAATACCGTCAAGAAATGTCTTTAGGCAGGATTCACTTTGGAGGGTCGCCCTGTAGAGTGGGACGCGTATAGCACATGGTGCAGATGAGGAGAGGCCCCCAGGGCTGCCAGACAAGCAGAAGGACGGTCCAGCTCGATCATCCGACTGGCCTATATCCGCACTCCGCAACAGTACGCTATTCAGGGCCTGCTTAGATGATTAGAGACGCAGGCGACCAAGTCCCGAGCGCGTAATACCGTTGTCGACACGTGGCATACTGTGACGGATAAAAATAAAAAAATATCTATGATATATTGCTAATATCCTTAAAAGTGTATTTAGGAAGAAATAATCGCAAAACAGGACAATATAGTTAATGGTCTAGTTTTTCTGACGAAGACGTTTCGATTTTATTTTAAATCTTCCTCAGGGCTACGATAGGAGATAAAAATTATAAAACAATATTAACAATTTAAAATTTAAAACAAAACAAAAAAAAATAGTTATATGTGCATATAAACAATTTGAAAAAATATATATTAGAATACTATTAATTGAACAACAAAACAAGACAAAAACATTAGATTAAAACATTAATTTAAAAAAAATTAGTAGCACTAGGTAAGGTTGCTTATGGCACATCACTTCTTTTAAATGGCAGAACTTTTTTGCAGCTTAGTGTATCCATCTGACTATAGAAACAATCGATTCTCCTACCTGCTGTATCTGAAAAATGTATGCCTTGTTGAAGTCGTTAAGAGTAACAGTTTTCGAAATAATACTTAACCTGAAACGATAACAGTTTTCAATCGCTGCACTGAATATTTCAAAAATGGTTACTCCTAACGACTTCAACAAGGTATACCTTTTTTAGATACAGGTAGGAGAATCGATTGTTTCAATAGACAGATGGATACACTAAACAGCAAAAAATTCAGCCATTTAAAAGAAACATGCTGTGCCATAAGTGGCGCCCTCTACTAGTGACGTCAAAATTAGTTAAAAATTCTTATTTGCCGTGCCAAAAAACATAATAATTGTGCCAATTTTTTTTTAATACTCCGACAGGTTTCAGTTATTGAGATATTTCAAAATAAAATTCTAGCATTGAACGCCTTGTATTTTTCAAACCAGCAACATTCGGATAAGGCATATTTGGCTCGATCGACTTTTTTTGGTCACCAGTATCTCCAGCTCCGAGATTTCCCAACCTTTCACAGACACCCTGTATATTTTGACAACAGTGTGACGGCAAGAAATGAAGAAGGCAGAGGTGTTATATTGCAATTTCAAATTAATGTAGTGTATACATAGAGGTTACAATTTTGAAATATTTTTTTCGAAAACTATATGGGAGTGCCGAAATCTAAGTTCAGATTCGTGATAAGCACCCTCGAAATAGGGGGGGTAGGAATTTATTTGTTAAGTTTTACGCTTTTGTAAATAATTACCAATTCTTGTTATAAACATAACTTTTACTTAATTAATCACTGATATCGTTAAATGATGCATTTATTTATTTTTTAAGTTCTGTCAAGTGTCAAAACATCGTTATTTATAAAATCGAGCAAAACCTCAGGTAAACTGTGTCAGACAAGCAACGTCAATACGCGTCCGGGAAATGGACGCCGCAACCACACCACAGTCCGCTGCATGCAATTTCAAGAACAAAAACCCGAGGCCAGCACCGTCGTCGTGCAGTGCTCGCATCATCTCGAGGCAACCGTAGCCGGGCCCCCCTCGCGCTGCCGCCCCCCTCGCCCCGGCACTCAACTGATAACGCCTTATCGCCGACTACGTCGAAGAAGTCGCCATGCCGTGCCACAAAGACGAATCCACGGAGCCAAAGCGAGATACGTGACGCTCTAGATGCGTGTTACGCAAAAACAAACGAACGGCACTGTTCGACGGCGCGGCCGCCCCCGACGCCGAAGACCTCTTTGGCGGCCGGGCCTTCCGGGAACGATTTAAAGCAAAAATGGACTCACCTAGAGGGCCGCAGTGTCGTCCAGACGCATGAGGAAGAGCACGAGCACTTTGTTCACCATCCAGTCCTCGAGTGTGCGAAGCTCTGGCACGGCGGCGAGTGGTCGAGGCCTCCCACCCGTGGCGGCGAGGTTTCCAACGCTGTCTTGCGTCACTACGTCGCCCGATCCAGGCGGCTTGGGAGTCGGGTTCGCGGAAGACCTGGATGTGGTGCTGGCAGCGCTAGCAATGGCCTCCTCGGCAATCGATACCATCCGCGTCGCTCGTATTGGTCTCGCAACGTGGTGATAACGAAGCATTTGTGTACTTGGAGTATGTACTGACCTTATTGTCGGTGTTACATAAGCGCGACAGGTCTAACTAAAGTTACAAGCGTTTGGACTGGCGTGTATCATTAAATTCGACCTTTTTCTCATATCCCTAGCAACTTCTACCATATTGATCCGCCAAGTTCCTAAATCATGGCATGCAGTTACTTACAGTTGCAACAATTTAAAAAGTTGTCATTACTTACTCCTGCGTCTTCTGTAAAACATTTTCAATTACTCGAGTGATTCATGTAAAGATTGTATCGTGTTTCTGATCATCATTATAGATAGGTCTATCTCAATCGCTACCTGCCAATCATTATTTGTGAAGGATAGTCCTTACTAGAGCCCCTGCGTCCTTCCTTCCTTCCTTACTTCAGCTGCGAAAGTCTACTTAACGTTCACTTTTAATAGAAAAAAGAAAGTCCATCCGGGACTCCTATCTCCATAAAGACACAGATCTGTTGACACTTAATAATTTCCTTTAATTTTTGGAGAAAAATACGTTAGAAAACATGGCTACTCATTTAAAAACACTGAACTGTACCGTTTCGTTTTGTATCGCATCCTTTTTAACGAATTTTATAGCTGATTGTTCAGACAGTCTAAAAAAAATCTGGATGTTAGAAAGAATATATCTTCCGTGTGCCAATTATACAAATTTTCTCCAGGTTGTATAACAGCTTGCAGGCTGATTTAGAATAAGAAAAGCAACATAATTTTACATGTCAACTGCAACTTCACATTGAGAAAATTGTGTACGACATTATAAACATTATCACATCCCGCAGAATTCTTTTAAAAAACTAGTAACACTTGAATTGATGTAAATTATTAAGTATTTTTCACGATGTATCATTTCACAGTGAAGGTACACTTCACACGATTTTTCATGTTCTCAAGCGCATTTTCCCCTCAAAAGTTAAAGGACATGATTCGATTTTAGCATTATGTTTTAGTACTACGCTAATAAGAACCTAAATCTACCGGGTGGATAGCCTCAATATTTTTTTATTATTTCAACTATTAATGATTTTTTAAAAAAATATGCAAGGTATTATTTCATAACAGGTAAAAATATTCTTTTTTTCCTTATTCTAAATGAAAATATAGGTATATTTTTTATCTTTCTTAGATTTTCTTTAGACTGCCGCCTCTAGAAACATCTATAAATTAAGTGTAAAATGAGGGTTCTTTCTTTAATTTTGGAGAAAAACATGTTAGAAAGCATGGTTACTAATTTAAAGAAAGCGAATTATACGGTTCCGTTTTGTATCACTTGTATTTTCAACGAATTTCATAGCTGTTTGTTGAGACAGTCTAAACAAAATCTGGATGCGTTAGAAAGAATATATCTTCCGTGTGTCAATTATAATATATACATTTTCTCCAGGTTGTATAACAGCTTCCAGGTTGATTTGGAATAAGAAATAAAGAATAATTTTACATGTCAACTGCACATTGAAAAAATTGTGCACGACATTATAAGCATTATCACATCCCGCTGAATTCTTTAAAAAAACTAGTAACACTTGAATTGATGTAAATTATTAAGTATTTTTCACGATGTATCATTTCACAGTGAATGTACAATTCACGATTTTTCATATTCAGGGCATTTTTTCCTCAATAGTTAAAAGAAATTATTCAATTTTGGCATTATGTTTTAGGACTTCGCTAATAAGAACCTCCATCTACTGGGTGGATTAATGATTTTTTAAAAGAATTAAGCGAAGGATGATTTCATTACAGGTAAAAATATTCTTTTTTTCCTTATTCTAAACGTGGCAAACTATAAATTCTTCTACATTCAGAAGGAAGTGATATAATTGGCACAATGAAAATGTATATTTTTTAATTTTCTTAGATTTTCTTTAGACTGCAGCTTCTAGAAACAGCTATAAATTAATTAAGTTTAAAATGGGGGTTCTTCCTTTAATTTTTGGAGGAAAACATGTTAGAAAATATGGCTACTCATTTAAAGAAAGCGAATTATACCGTTCCGTTTTGTATCACTTGCACTTTCAACGAATTTAATAGCTGTTTGTTGAGAGAGTCTAAAAGAAGAAGTTAGAAAGAATATTTCTTCAGTGTGTCAATTATATAAGTTTTCTTCAGGCTGTATAACAGTTTCCAGGCTTGCAAATCATTTAGAATAAGAAAAAAAGCATGATTTTACATGTCAACTGCACATTGAGAAAATTGTATACGACATAAGCATTATCACATCCCGCAGAATTCTTTTAAAAAACTAGTAACACTTGAATTGATGTAAATCATTAAGTATTTTTCACGATGTATCGTTTCACAGTGAAGGTACAATTGAAGATTTTTCATGTTCTCAAATGGGCGTCCTTAATGTAAATCCAAATCATTAAAATGTAATAGATATTTGATGAAATTGCTGGCTGTTCTACTTTTCACAAAGATTGTCTTTTTTCGTGAATAAAAAGTAGATGAAAGAATGGAATCATTGTTCAGTAGATAGGCCAGAACTACTTATTTATTTATTTCAATTTCAAAAAAAATGTCCACTTTTATAAAACTACGAGAAACAATAGAATTTGTTGACTGCCGTAAAATCAAAATACCTAAGTATAGTATTTCGCAAAATGATCATATTTCTGGTTTCTTTAGGTACCACATCTCCAAAAGGAAACAATAAAGCAAAAGTAAACCTCAAATTAAAAACGTTTATTCACTGTTATTGTTAAAATTGCCCTCAAATAAAAACTTTTCAATAGCATTTGCAAAACATGTCTTTGTTGCTACCTGTCATAACACCACCTTTTAGCTATTATATTCTCATACATATAAATAAAAACTAGCAATTCTGTATGTAGTACCAAATTAGTAGATTTCAGTACCTAACTTCGTTGGTTGGATCGTTTTTTTTCTGTTACTTATTCATATCTTCGGTATGCCTGAAAAATCTCAAATGGCATGAGTTAACATTCTTGTTACTTGCCCAAGCCTTACGTATATAAAAATCGATCGTTTTCGTAGAAAACACGATTTCAAGAATACGGGGTTCCTCTTAAGTTTGCCATACTTAAGGAATATGCAAATGTAATTTAGTTTAAACTTATCTGTATACATATGCATATACGTGTGTTTAAATTATACAATGAGAAACATTTGCATGTTGATTTATTTACCCCTCCCTCTTTTCCAATTAATTAACAAAGAATATTTTTATTCAGAAATATTAAAAGCATTGCAACACACAGACAACAGAAAATACATATACAGGTATATTTTTTGAAAAAACCCCTCCACTCAAAATTTACGCCCCTCCAAAAAGGGGAAAAATCATTTTATTTATTTTTTCTTTAGTGTAAAGCTAGAGAAATGAAACTTATTGAACATTGACTTAGACTTTGATGATGTTAAATACATTATTATTGTATTTTGATTGATATAATAAACTCCTATTATTATTATTATTCACTAATATGGCTGCTCTTTTTGAAACAATTTTAACCCTATAGTAGTATTGGTAAGGGTTGAAATAATCAACCCCTAGGACATTTTGCGCAGAACTTTTTTATGGATTGAATTTTTCTCATTTAAAAAATATGTCTAAAAAGCAAGATTCATTTACTAACTTTTAGGTGTCTAATTTTCTTCGAAAAGTTAAGGCTTTAGAAAAAGAACAAATAAATGTCTCAATGAATATTCAAACAAAAAACTGACGAAAAGAAAACTAGGAATAAAAGAGAACAAATCAATATTGGGCATTTTTATTAAAAAGAAACTAGAAATCCTTTTTTGTAGTACATACTAAAAATCTGTAAAAAATTGGCTTATCTATAGATCAAACGAATATTTCCTTGCACCAAAATAATATTTATTTGTTCTAATTTGTATAATACCCCGAATTTCCTGTTTTTCTTAGCTGTTGTCTAATGTACCATAAAAATTTAAAATTTTTACGAAGGCCATATTTGTCTACGTCAATGGCCACGTTTTTATATTACAACTTCCTACATTTTCCGTCTTTATCGACAAAAAATCTTAATCTGGGAACAAAGCTGAAAAATAAAAAACAAGAAAGCAATAAAATGAAGATAACACCGATAAAAATGGCAAAGCGCGTTCCGATAAATAATTGTAAAAACGTAACAATTAGCAATATCTTTCAAACACAAAGATTCGTCTAACAAAGCCAGCGAGATATGGTCTCAACAAGGTTGAGTTTCTGTGAAATTATTTCGCGATATCGGACTTGTAAGTAGTTCACCGATTATTTTGCAACAAATATTAAGATAAAAGTTAACAGGTTTCGTCAATAGATATAATAAATACTTTGTAAGATTGCAAGAGAATGCGTTTTCTTGAGCATGTTTAAAGTAAAAATAATGTATAATCTTTCTCGATTAGAGAAAATGGCGAAGGATCTAGTTTAAGGCCGTATAACATACAATGATGCTCTATTGTTTCCATAGGCCTCTCCGTTTTATCTAAAATAATAACTAATAGTTTCCTCATCGTTTTATACCACTAATTATTTGTTAACTTTTCCTTGAGTTTCAAAATGGTTCAATAAAAATGAATATTACGATTGTATCGTTTATATTTTGTTTACTGATATTTTGAAGATATTACGCGTAACGAAAGATGTCGAATCTTATAACTTGGTAAACATCATATAAGCTTTTTTTTCCATAAATTTGTGCAAAATGGTAAGTAACTGAATTGAAAGCATAAAGTACGTGTGTGGTTTCTTTCTTGAATCGTTTGTCCGTTATCTGTTTACGATAAAACAAAATTTCATCAATTACAGTTTAGTGCATATACAGGGTGAACTTTTAATGTTGCACAGAGCAGTGGCGTATTCTTTATGTAAAAATAATGGAATTTTAATAACTTAATTTAACCAAATTGGAAAATTACGTGAGAAATTCAGATATTGCTAATTTGACCTTTGGTCTTAGACTTTTTTGTCCGTCAGTAAATCTATATTTTCATTTAAAATTCTTGTAGGTCTAAGCTTGTAAAAATGGAATACCCAATAAGTAACGCTAAGAGTAACGGTTCTTTAGATAGATAGCATTTCAAAATAATGTTTTGTCTAATATCGAATAATTTGCCATTTATTTGCTATTTGGAAGTTTGTAGTTTGTGATTTACATGAGAGAAGCAAGAAGACACGTATCAGAGGTAGAACGTTTTTTATTGAATATTTAAAAAATATTTAAAGTTTTTTAGCAATAGTTTTACGTAAATTAATAAATATTTTCAAATTTGATTGATGATTTGAGATGCGATTTCTTTGAAGTTCTCATTTAAAATAACCCTTATTTTTGCAAACTTTATTCAAGAAAAAGGAAAAAGAGAATTTATCTTATCCCTATATTTCAATTACCTGTAATGTTTTGTGATAGCGTAAATATAACTCAATTGCATTATTTTTGTATAGAGACTACACCACTGCTCTGTGTCACGTTACATGAGATTCACCCTGTATATGGATTTCTTTATCGAATTAGGGCATATTTTTGCTTGTTTTTAAAAACAAAAAATGAACTGTACGGATGAGACTTGATTCAGAATGGAAAAGGAAAGTAAACACATAGAAAGTAAAAGTTTCATTTACTTTTTACGATTAAAAAAAACTTGTCATGATCTCCAATAAAAGACACTAGAAATACGTGATTCGGCATAACTATACGTGTTGGAAAAGTACATCGCTCTAGGAAGCTGTAAAACAACTGCATCGAATCTTCAATTAGAATGCGACATCATAAACAAGCTATGAAAACAATTATTGCGAATAATTGAACCATTTACGTGTAAAATCCAAAGGGATTTTACTTCCTCTTCCATACGAACTTAGATTGCATAAGAAAACGTATGAAATGGTAAACACAAGTCTCAGATCAGCTGTAAATATCGGTCCCTCTTAATTTGGTCTGAAGTGACAAATAATGACCTTTCATCCAAATATCGAATAGGAAACGTTTAAATTTCGCTTATTCCCATAATAAATTACTTTCAGGACATAACATGCAATAATAATTTATATTGGAAATGTGTCTACCGTGCACCATCGGTTGCTGCGTGTGCGGTTGACTGGTTCTTAAGTAGATACTTCGAGAGACCTTGGTAAAGAAACAATAAGCAATTTTGTTATTAATAATCACAATAAATAACGCGTGTCTACATATTAATTATATAATTGTTGGTCCCTAATAGTCTTCTGCTAATCGCATCCGTCTCAACAATGGACTTAAAGATATAAAAAATACATACGTTAAGATCTTATTGCACTATAATGAATTTTGTTGATGTTACATAGAATTTTTCGACATTTTTTGGAGTCGCTTGTTGTTATTTTTTAATTTAGATACATATGTTTATGTAAATATACGTATATGGAATTTCCAAGAAAGATAAGATACTGTTCATAATATTTGAATTCCAAAATTAAGCCGATAAATATTTGTTTTGAAATTGGGTCAACTTACATTACGTAAGAGCCTTTAAGTTGGTTGCCTAAAATCTGGCTGTAACTACGATTTGCTGTGAACTAAGATTGTTTCTTTGAAAGAAGTGCATGATGCAATGTATGTAGGAGTGCATAATGTATATAAATCGGTATTTTCGCTTTATGTTTACATCTATAGATATTTTAATTTTTCGTGAATCACAGGAAATATTTTAAAATATAGATTAGGATGGCATTAGCAAACCCAAACTATAGTGTTAATAATATACCTATTAGTATTAGTATCTACAATATGAAACGTCGCTGTAAGAAACGCTTACCCTGAAGCATTGAATTTATGGAAGTGTTTTAGTTTTAGTCTCAATAATATTTTAATTTTTCCCGAGTACATGAATTTAGAAAAAGGTTATATAAAATTTGAATGATTACTAATTAATCTGAACTTATTACGTGATAGCTATATTTTTTTTGTTTAATATCTGTGATTAATTTTGACGTGTCTTTCATGACGTTTATTGACAAAACGAAGCAAATCGATTACACATATCCCATTCGAATTTGGCAGAATTTTCGGGACTAGTTCCTTCCTTAGTGATATCCGCATCATACGTTGTGGTACTTACTGCGTTGAAGGAAGTCCTGCGCGCACGCTCATTCCGTCCCTTCATTCATTCCTTGTTTAGAAAGATGGCAGACAACAAGCTGTATGATATTTTAGGAGTAAGCAGAACGGCTTCCGATGGCGAAATTAAAAAGGTAAGTCTCAATTTTTATCCTCCTTTCTCTTGTATATTCCCAGTCACTTCGACCTGGGAAATTTTCGATCCCTTTATGGCGTAATCCAAAGGTCGATGACAAGTACTTTTTGCCAAGGCCAGTAATAACGCGAATTTCGTCGAAGGCACGTTTTCATGTAGTGCTTTTTCCGCAGCAATACAGGAAGCTGGCGAAGGAGTTCCATCCCGACAAGAATCCCGAAGCAGGAGACAAGTTCAAAGAAATCAGTTATGCCTACGAAGTCCTGTCCGACCCCAAGAAAAGATCCACATACGATAAGGTAGGCCTCAAGGGAATGCAAGAGGGGGCCCATGATGGCTTCGGAGGGGACGATATGTTCTCCCACATCTTCGGCGGAGGCTTATTCGGTTCTATGTTCGGTGGAGGAGGGATGCGGAGGAAACAAAGAAGCGAAGACACAATCCACCCCCTGAAGGTGACCCTAGAGGATTTGTACAATGGCAAGACGTCCAAACTGCAGCTCAGCAAGAACGTTATTTGTGCGACTTGCGGAGGCAAAGGTAGCAAAAGCGGACACACAGAGAAGTGCCACACATGCAACGGTTGCGGACTGAAGGTGACTTACCGCCAGATAGCCCCAGGGATGACGCAGCAGATGCAGACACGCTGCCCGCAGTGCCAGGGTGAAGGCGAGATGATCAAAGAGAAGGATCGCTGCCCAACTTGCAGAGGTAAGAAGGTTTGTAACGAAACAAAGATAATCGAGGTGCACATTGACAAGGGCATGCGGGAAAACCAGAAAATATTCTTCCGCGGCGAGGGCGATCAGCAGCCAGACGTGGAACCGGGCGATGTGGTGATTATTTTGCAGCAAAAGCCACATGAACGTTTCCAGAGAAGCGACGACGACTTACACGTCAAACACAGCATTTCGTTGACCGAGGCGCTGTGCGGATTCTCCTTTGTCCTGCATCACTTGGACGGTCGTGATATCTTGATCAGACAACCCGCCGGGGAGGTTATCAAGCCGGGCGATGTAAAGGCTGTGATCGGGGAGGGCATGCCCCATTACAAAAATCCCTTTGAGAAGGGCAACCTGTACGTGACATTCGAGATCAAGTTCCCAGAAAGTCACTTCACCACCGAGAGTAACTTGAAGGCTCTGGAAACTCTGCTGCCGCCTAGGACCCCGTTCGTGATGCCTGAAGGGGAGCACGTGGAGGAGGTCAATTTGGAAGACTTCGACCCCAACGACAGAGGATCCCATTCGGGAGCGCGGGGCGAGGCATACGCAAGCGACGACGAAGATCAAATGCACGGTTCGGGTATACAATGTGCACATCAATAGGATAATTTTTTTTAGTTCATTGCAAAATACTGTACTGTTGATCTGCGCTTCTTTCTAAATAAGGATACTGTATTTATATCTGTAGAAAGATGAGTTTCATTTTTTTTTTGTACGACCATTTGTTTGACGAGGGGGGTCCCGCGGGGAAGTGTTGAGAAGCGTATAATATGTCAGTATCCAAGTGTTTTTATAAACTGCTTTTATTTATATTATAATAAACAGCGTATATCATAGTAAACTCATATTTCTACGTAGAGAATTAATAGATTATTTTAATGTAAAAATGTGTTTTGTGACTTTTTCAAATCTATAGCTAGACACCTCTGCGTCGGTTGCCGTGCCTCTCGAAACTCCACGTCTGTCAATTTCCTTCGAGGTGCTGCGACTGGCCATTCATCGACATCTATTTCTTTAAATTAAGTTATTGTTGCATTTTCGTCAAGATGTATTTCAATATTAATTAATTGTTACAGCAGTGGACAAAATTCTCTAAGAATACAAATTGAATCGATTATAATTTTTTATATAAATTTTACTCTTACACCTATTTTGTATAAAAGTATTTCATATCACTCTTGACCTCCGTTTTTGTCCTCCGTTCCCTTTCGACATTTATGAGAAACTTGGGAGGTTGTAAAACGATCCTGGAGCATTCCAGTGTCTCGCCGTATGAATATATGTTATTACGGGCCTGTTACTCTGTACTTGTACCGTAAAATTAATAAAGAAACATTACCACACATTGTGCAATTTTAATCAACCTTAAAAAAAATTATTAATTGCTCATTTCTTTATATCAAATTTTATATTTTACATGTTATGCGAAATTTTTTAACCAATTCAATAAAAACTTAAGGGCGCCGTACTCTTGAAATAGTATTTTTTACAAATACAAGTAATTTTAGACATTTAAGAACTGAATAATATAGTTTAGCAAATAACAGGAATGTTATCTCATACCACCTGCAAATATTCAAAAGCACTCACTGAAGTAAAATGAATGTATGACAGAAAGCAGTCTAACCAACAAATTTTTAGGTACAGAAATATCAAATTACGTATTTTTTAAATTCAAGATGTAAATGTTATAACATAAACATACATAGTTTATAAGTACATGTGAAAATAATTGTTAAAATCTGAGGTTAGAATAGCAAAATAATGTGTCATGCAAATGCATTTTAAAAATTATATTATTTGGGGATAATTTAAATAGTAAGGAAATGGTAAGGATAAATAAACCATCAATTATTATATTTTTATTACTTTTGGTCTGTTTTATTTTTCGAAATTTCTGTACCTAAAAAATAAATTGCTCATTTTACGGAGAAATACGGCCACTTAAAAAGTTATCTATAAAACAAAATTGATAAATCTTAATTTAGTATATAAAATATTTAAATATATTATGCGTCTTAAATTTAAATTAACAGTGCTGACAGCCGTTAATAGCATATTTTATTTGCTTTATGTTGCAGTTCTGCAAATATGATGGCTGCATTGCAATATGAAATTAACTAACTTGCTGTCATTTTAAATGTCATTAATGATTGTAACCAATCACAGTAAACAAATGACCCTCACGCTACAGTACAACCAACGTAAATTGGCATAAAAACCAAGTTTTAGCTGGACATTTTTTCTAGGTTAGTGGTTATAATTTTGTGATAAGCCAGAAGAAAAGAGCACATAGATCCAAAGCTGTCTATTTCACTTTTGTATTCACTATTCATTTGTTTCAGTCATTTTCACCAAAAAACCCTACTTTCAAGTTTCCTGCGAAAATTAGCGACTGTCAAAAACTGCCTGCTTTTTGCTGCTCCGCTGCTGGATAATTGTTGCTGTATTGGTGAAGTGAAGTGAAGGGTCAGGGGTGAGGATAATATTTAAGTAAATAATGGCTGTTTCAAGACTAACAAACAGTCGGTTAACGACTGGAGTGGGCACCTTCTTGAAGTTCCACAGGAAGTCTTTTGCACCACGAATACTATCAACCATGGTTAGTGTGTTATGTCATCAAGGTATCAGTTGAAAATATTTTTGAATTTGACGTTTGTTCGTATTTGACCGAATCGATCTCTAAGCAGCTTTAATAGATGTCTCATCTCTAAACAGCTTTAATAATAGATGTCTCATAACCATCCGGTAAAGGAAACTCATGTTTTTGTCGGGAAAGAAACATGATTTTTCTTATCTAATGATTATTTGATAGGTAGATGCATGTCCTGCTTGTTTACAGGCTGATCCTAGCAAGGATTACAGGACAGAGAAGGATACCTTCGGAGAACTCAAGGTACCCAACGACAGGTACTATGGGGCCCAAACCGTTAGATCGACCATTAACTTCCCAATTGGGGGTGAGTTTGAGAGAATGCCGGTAAGTGATATGTAAGATAGGTAGGTACTATTTTTTTTTCAAAATTTTTGTCAATTAAGAAGTATAGTAAATTATTAGTACTTATTATTCTTGTTACAAAATTTTTTAAATATAAAATTTAATATTGATGTTACGTAGTTATTATTAATATTTTATAGTTTGTTTAATATTTACCTGAAAATGAAGAAAGTAAAATTGTTCCTAGTCAAGGTCATTTCAATTATGTATTTGCAATGTCTATATTTTTTTGCCTTTCATTGTATTCTTATCTTGGTTTGTTATTATAAATAGCCAAGCAGCAACTGGTTTATTGTTGTGCTAAGTTTAATATGGATTTTTTTTATGTAAGGTGCATAATAATTATGCTTCTTACATAAAATCCTATAATTATTATAGGAATTAACAAATTTCCCAATAGTTAATTTCAGAACAAAAGTAAAATGTATTTGTTTTGTTCATTGGTTCTCATTCAGGATGCAAGCTACTAATTTGTTTATAATAAAAACACTTTTTTATGTTATGTTACATGCAGGTGCATCAAAACAAATATAAAAAGGAGTTGTTTTCAAATTTGTTGTTTTTATTCTGTCTGGAATAGTATAAGGTGGTTGTCTTAATTTCGAAATAGAAAAGAGAAAGTTGACAGGGTTAATAATCTTGAAATGGTTGTACTTTAAGTATGTCAGTTGAAATTTACAGTTATATCATGAACTTATTCAAAGGAATTGATAATAACTTTTCCATTAACGAATTTATATCATTTATCTCCTTATAAACAAAATAATGTATTATTGTTTTTGATTTTAAAGAATTAATATTCTGTTTTCTATGGATTATTACACATTTATTATACAGGATGTCCCTGCTTTTGCATTCATAACTTTGATAAAGGGTAGAGTAAGAAAAAATTATAAGATTTTTTACTGTAACATTTTCTTTGGACATTACTTTTTCGGTACAGTACCTTCGAATTTTGAAAAATAATCTTATTTCAGAACGAAAAACAGTTTTTAATTTTTGTAAGTAAACAAAGTATATAGGTACTAAATAATGATATTCTGTTTTTTCAAATTATAATTTTCTGACATACATGGTAATAAGGGTGTGCCAATTTAAAACTTATTTTAAAATTGGTACTACAGGAAAAAATAATAATTTTCAGTATTTGCCACTTCAGTTTTTTTGGAAATTACTTCCTACTATGAAATTATAATGCAATACCGTTTACATTTTTACGTTTTTTTTATTCAAGGAACAATTTAGAGTGTGATTGCACTTGTTTGAGAAATATTGTCGCCCACTAGATTTGTTTAGATTTATTTTTATTTCTGCATCTAGATTGCCCTGGATGTGCTAACATCAATGTCCTGGGTTTAGAGATGATCCAAGAGAAATTAAATCCTCACATTTCTGCTACTATTTTAGGATTTACAACTCTTCAAATGCACTTAGATTATTAATTTGTATTTACATTCATTTTTTTTATGTAGCAGTACATTGCTACTATTTAATAGTACCTACTGTTCATGATAAATCTAATGGTACAATCAAATTTAAAATCAGCTTAATACATGCCTAATTATGGATTATTAAAGAAATAGTAAGAAATAAAAATAGTTCTAAATAAATAAACTGGCCTAAAACATTTCCACCACCACAGTCACAACTTTTGCCCTAGAATAAAAAAAAAATGTGAAAATATACAGACTGTTGGATTTAAAATTTTATAGTTCCGGAAATGTCAGAAATACAATAAATATTGAAAAATTTGCATTTTCCCCTGTATATTATGTTCTCCAAATCTCAAATTCTATCTAGAAAACTGTAAGTGTTATGACTCGTCTAATAATTTTATTTACACCCTCTACATTTATCAAGTAATTTATTATTTACTAATTTATATTTTTTTAAATTTAATTTACTAATTTGCTACAATAGTTATAACAATTAGACAAATGTTAAAAAATAAATATACCACTGATTGCAACAAAACAAAAAGTAAAACAAATGTCATCAATTTTTTATTATGAATGAACCATTTAAAGCTACCTGACGGTGTTTTTATAGAAGAAAGTTCTTTTATGTAATAATTTTTGAAAAAAAATTTCCAAATTTGATTTTGTTTGTTTTCTTCGTTGTATATTAATCAAGAGAAATTGGCTTCACTTTTTGAAAAATTTTCATCCCTGGAGTAGTTTTGTAAGGGGTTAAATTTTTCTCATGTAAAAAATATGTCTAAAAAGCAAGATTCATGTAATAACTTCAAGGTTTCTTCCATTTTCATCAAAGAGTTTAGGAAATAAGAAAATAAGAGTTTCAATGAATTTTCAAACAGCTGTAAATTTAATAGGCTGTTGTTGCCATATTAGTAGATAATGTTCAATAAGTTTCGTTTCTTTAGCTTAAGATACAGGGAAGAACAAAAAATAAAATCACTTTTCCCCCTATTCTGGAGGGCCGTAAATTTTCAATGGTGTTTTTTTTTCAAAAAGACTCCTTTTAATTTTCACTTTATTATCACTATATACTGTATATATTGGTGCGATTTATGTTTCAGTATCCCGTTATTACAGCCATGGGCATCCTGAAGAAAGCTGCAGCGATTGTGAACAAAGAATATGGCCTGGACGCCAAAATAGCCGACGCAATCTCAAAGGCCTCCGACGAAGTCATATCCGGCAAGCTCTACTGCGACCATTTTCCCCTTGTCATTTGGCAGACGGGCTCCGGCACCCAAACCAACATGAACACGAATGAAGTCATCAGCAACCGCGCCATCGAATTACTAGGGGGCAAACTGGGCAGCAAGGACCCCGTCCACCCCAACGACCACGTCAACAAGAGCCAGAGCAGTAACGACACCTTCCCCACCGCCATGCATATAGCCGTCGCGATGGAAATCGAACACACCCTCATGCCGGGAATGCGCATGTTGACGGACGCCCTGGACAAGAAGGCCAAGGAGTTCGCCAACATCATAAAAATCGGCCGCACCCACACCCAGGACGCGGTACCGCTGACCCTGGGCCAGGAATTCAGCGGGTACGTCCAGCAGATGTGCTTCGGCATCGACAGAGTCAAGGCCACGCTCCCTAGATTGTACATGTTGGCTTTGGGGGGCACCGCTGTCGGAACTGGCTTGAATACGAGGAAGGGCTTTGCCGAAAAGTGCGCCAAGAAGATCAGCGATTTGACGGGTTTGCCCTTTACTTCGGCTCCAAATAAATTCGAGGCTCTCGCCGCGCATGACTCCTTGGTCGAGGTGTCGGGGGCGTTAAATGTCGTCGCCTGCTCCATCATGAAAATTGCCAATGATATCAGGTAAGTTATTTTTTTTAAGAGCGAAATATAAATTTTATTACGAGTTCAATTTGAAATTATATTAAAATTTATTTATAGATATCTTGACACTACAATTTTTTTTTGTATTTCTTATACAGGATGTCGCAATTTAGATGGAGATGTCATTGATATACAGGGCGTTCAGGTTTAAATCAACTTACAACTTGTAGTACAATTTTGCTTCCTTAAGAAGTCATAGACATGAAAAAGTATTTTTTTTATTTCATTTTTTTACCATAATTTCCTTAAATTTGGCAAAGGAGTTTTTTTTGTGAGATGAACATGAATATCTGATTGATTTTTGCATTAAATGTACAGGACGTTCTGAGCTTTTGTGCCACTATATTATTTTTTCAAATTAGAATAAAGATTTTTGGAAAATACTTAAATTACTAAATACTTGTTGCATGCTGTTGAAATGCACCCTTTTAGATGAAACTACGTTTAACATATTTATTAAACTTGCAAAATAATACATGAATTCTTAACAAATTATTAATTCAAAAAGTTATTACAGTTTGTAATGTCTAGTAAACGGCTATCTGGAGTATATTTCAAAAATAAATTTGAAGTAAAGGTTTTGTTTTTTCTGTTTGGTTTAAGTGGTTATTTTTTATTTTTTAACTATTGTCTTTCTTTCATGTTGTCATATTTCTGTGTTGTCTTTCATGCTGTTTTTTAAGAATAACGTTGGTAACTATAATAACTTTTTGAATTCATAATTTTTTAGAATTTATGTATCAAGTTCCAAGCGTAACATATATTAAATACAGTTTTTTCTGAAATGGTGCATTTTGGACACATGCAAAAATTATACCTTTTTTAAAACTAATTGAAGGCTGTTTCAAAATAACTAATAATTTTTCAAAAACTTCAAAAAATTTGATAGAATAATATAGTGGCACAGGTACTCAGAACGCCCTGTACACTTAACAATAAAGTCTAATAGATATTCTTGTTTCTCACAAGAAAAACCTTTTCCAAAACTCAAATACAATTATCCAACAAATAAGAATGTTTACAGAAATTTTTTTTGTCATATATATTTTTATCATTGATAAAAAAAAAAATGTTAAACAAATAATCGGCAAAAAATATGTCAGAACCACTGTATTTTTAATTTTTGAACTGTATTTTGAAAAATTTACATAAAAAAATATCGAAGCAGTTTTGAGGGATTTTAGTTTTCAGATATGTACGCATGTTTTTAGTGTTTACCAAAATATGTCTAAATTTACAGATCCACTCACCTATAAATTGGGTCACCCTGTACATGAATTTCTAACAGTGATCTATTAATTATTAATTAGTTTATTATGTAAAACTGCACCTTGTGACATTTGCATTACAAAACTGTTTAATTTTTAATCTTTTGTTGAAGGTCAAGTTTTGGTTTGTTTTGATTCGATTTGTTTGTTTTATAATTTGTATCACATAAAATCACATTATCATTTTCAAAATTAAACCAAGTAAATATTTTCTTAGCATTTGATATTTCCAAATGAATATTATCTGCAAACAACACTGATTATACAGGGTGAGGAAACAGTAATGTAATATTATAACTTGTTTATTTTGAATTTTTTTGTCAATAGTTGTCTGGCATGAAATCACATTTCGATGATCTTGGATTTTTAAGAGAAAATAATTTTTGAAAAAATTTAAAACAAAACAGTAATTCGGTTTGACTACTTTTTAATAATTCATTATTTTATTTATCTTTAAATTCATTGCAAATTTCTCAGGCATGAAATTTGATACAAGCAAAAATATCTGATTCTAAACAGTAAAAAAAACACTGGTTACCATTTAAAAAATTAAAGTCACTTATGCTTTGCTAATCCATAACGAAAAGAAATCTCAGAAACACTAAAAAATGTGGCGCCAAATTGAATTTTTTTTTCTTCATCTTGTAAGAGTTAATCTACTTATAGCAACAATGTATTCCTTGTATTACGAAATTCAGTTTGACATGTTATTGGTATTGACTACGACTACGACGAAATTTTAATAAACCGTATGCCTCAGATTTCTGGCTTCCGGGCCCAGATGTGGCCTGGGAGAGCTCTCCCTCCCGGAAAACGAACCAGGAAGCTCCATCATGCCAGGAAAAGTGAATCCGACCCAGTGCGAGGCCATCACCATGGTGGCGGCTCAAGTTATGGGCAACCACGTCGCCGTTACCATCGGCGGATCGAATGGTCACTTCGAGTTGAACGTTTTCAAGCCCATGATGGTGGCCAACGTTCTCAGGTCCATCAGATTGCTGGGCGACAGCTCCAAGGCCTTCACCACCAACTGCGTGGAGGGTATCGTCGCGAACAAGGAGAGGATCGATAAATTGCTCCACGAGAGTCTCATGTTGGTTACGGCCTTGAACCCGCACATCGGCTACGACAAAGCCGCTCTGATCGCTAAGACTGCCCACAAAGATAACTCGACGTTGAAAGAAACGGCCATCAAACTGGGAATACTCACCGAGGAACAGTTTAAAGAGTGGGTGAAGCCCGAGGAGATGTTGGGCCCCAAGTAAGACGTTCCGTGAGAGATTATCGTTTAGGTTTTGTATATAAAGGTTATGAATATTATTTACAGTATTTATAAATGTTGTATTTCTCAGAGTTTTTTGTAAAAATTGTGATTATGCAGAGTGTGTGAAGTACCTCTTGTAGATGGTTGTTTTCACGAAATAAATTGTTATACATTATCGGCCATTTTAACTAACGATAACACAGACGTATTGCAGGTTTCAGGGACAATATCGACTTCTTATACATTTTTTTATTATGTTTTTACTGTATTGTGAAGGTATTTCAGCTAATATAAATCAATTTTCTTACATTTCGTATTAATGAAGTTATATGTATGCCCTTTGGTATCTAGGTATGCTAAGGAATAATTCTATAGACAAGGTTCAAGAAATATCTAAGATAAAAATTAATCCAGCTAAATGAAATCATTTAATGATTTTCAAAACTTAAATTCACTTTTGAACTTATACGAATTCTCAAATTCAGCCACAATACCTGTTTTTACATTTCTAGGATTGTTTCTTCAGGCTTTCGTTTATTTTAAATTTAATCGGATATGTTGATAATTTGTCAAGATTAAACTAACATGCACCTACTTCATTCAAACATTTGCCCTTTATGCTATCGTTTTTATACAATTTTTAAGTAGAGTTGTTAGTTTCATACAGCATTATTCATACCAAAGAGCGTACACATAACTTCATTAATGGGAAATGTAAGAAACCTGATTTATATTAGCTAAAATAACTTTACAACAGTAAAAAGAACGCTATCGATGTGTTGAAGAGAGTAAGTTGTATCAAATAAGTACGATATTTACTTTGAAAGGAATTCCAGGTAAGGAAAGACATGAATAAAAACAAGACAATTTTATTCAAAATGCCAACTATGCATGATATAAAAATATCGATTGAAAAACAAAATTTATAAAAATATCACAATTTTCCAAACATTCTCTCACTGTATAACTTGCCTTGTAGGCGGAAAAGTTTGTAAAGGCAACGAAGCATCCTTAGGCCTTAAACCTTTCCGACTGTGCCCGAAAGCGGCCAGAATAACATGAATAGCAGCCTCGATGGTCCTTTTAACGTCCTGCTCGCTTCCTATACCGGGGTTGACCTCGACGAGGTCCATCGCTCCTAAACGTCCCGTGTTATATACCATTTCCATGATGTGGACACCCTCACGTAGAGTAAGACCCCCACGAACTAAAAATGGATAAAATTTGAACATGGTCACTTCTATAATAATCGTGAAGATACTTAATGATCGTTTTACTAATAATTTTTCTGTCTGATTTACATTATTTTATTTAAAAATGTCTTATTCAATGCAAAAATTAGCAGATATGGTATATGTATCAAATGCCCACTATTGATTTTGTGGATCTTTAATAGCGTAATTTTATTGAAACCTATGAAATTATAAACCGGGAGCTTGTGAGCAATTTTTGCAACGTGTTTTAATATTATTACCTGCCGTTCCCGTACTTGGAGCTTCCAAAGAATCGAGAGAATCAATATCAAAACTGACATGGATGGACCTCGTTCTTTCTGGATCTATCCTGTCCAAGGCCATACTAACGACAGTGCTTATGCCATAATTTTCAACGTCTTCCATACCGAAGGCTGTTATTCCCAACTTGTCGATCACTAATCTTTCATAGGAATCGACAGATCGTAAGCCGATGTACGCAACGTTTCTTATGGATATAACAGGTTGTTGCCAGTCCATACCTGGCAGGTAAGGCCAGTAATCTGCTAGTTCGGACGCTAATAACGCCATGGGCATGCCGTGGACATTGCCAGAAGTGGAAGTTTTGTTAGTGTTTAGATCTGCATGAGCGTCGATCCACAGCACGCATATGTCTTCGTTTTTGGATTTTATGTGACCGTCGACGGTGCCGATCCCTACAGATGTTAATAACACACATGTTTATGAATCAATATATTTTCACTGAACATTCCAGCATTGAGTCGATTAATGAGTTACAAATAAAAAATTATAAAACATTATATGAAACACAATATAGTAGAAAAAATACAAAAATATAAGTACTAAAATGAATCTATATTAAAACATTTCTTAATGTCATACCTATGGAGTGATCTCCTCCAAGCGTTAGACAAATCCGACCATCTCGTATGATTTTTTCCACGTTTTTAGAGAGCTCTTGATTACATGATGCTACATGGGCATATTCTCTCATATTCGGAACTTTTTTTTCAATCTCCTCATTGACTTCATAGGTAATATTTCCATAGTCTTTAATATTGATTTTTTTATCTAAAAATAAATTGTGTATTGTTTCAAATCTGGACAAAAGCGAACCTTGACACAAAAAATATACAGGTTTGGAAAGTATCGTCGTATAGAGAAATAAACCCTTCCAACATTGCCAGACTGTGGAAATATGTTTTTGTTTGTGTCTTGCCAACATTGTCTTGCACTGACGTCTATCGACCTACTTTATTCCTTTTACACAAAAGTAATGGAAAATCTGAACTTTCCAAACCTATATACATACAATTAAATAAATTACTTACGGATTCCAGCAAGCTGTTCTACCAACCCCGCCTTTCGAATAGCATCGGGTCCATTAGCTACCCCTACCTTTGGTTGTCCCTTGTCGAAAGGTACCCCCAAGATACCTATTTTAGTTGCACTTTCCGAGTGCAAATACCTTCTTAACACCTTTAAACTATTTTGAAATCTCACTTTTCTCAACATATTTTCAAAGAGAAATAGCTCAAGATCATCGATGTATTTGAAATATTTGTAATCTTATCAGCATCGTGCGCTTCAAAGAGAGGTCAAGAGGTCAAGTTTATCAGTGTTGAAACACATATTAGAATATTTTGGGTGTGATAAAGTTATTGATTAAGCTGCGAGTGTGGTTCAATATTCTATACTCTCTTATAAGGTTTATTAAACTGTAACTTTTAAAAATAGATGCAGGAGGATTTGAATTTTTACCTTAACTTTTAACAAATATTTAAAAGTTTGTTAAATGAAAATGTATTTAAGAATTTTCATACTGTATAAACACACACCTGTTACAATTTTTTGGGTGTGATAAAGTTATTGGTAAAAATGTGAGTGTGGTTCAAAATAATATTGTACACTTTCTTATAAAGTTTATTAAACTTTGTAACTTTTAAGAATACATACAGGAACATTTTAACTTACTTAAACATTTGCTAAAGGAAAGCGTATTCAAGAATTTTTGTATTTATTTGTATACAAGTCCATCAATCGCTCTAAATGTGTGATATAATAATTGGAGTCGTCCGGTTCCTTCTCAATTGAATTTATAAATATGTACCGTTTACCTTTATATTCACTTAGTTTTCCCAAGATACTAACCTGAAATTCATGCCTCCTTTTCTAATTTTGTTTTTAACAATAACATTATACCGTTGAGTGAGAAATTATAGATAGAGGCGCAACCTTATGGCAAAATGCGTATCCACTTTTGGACCCGAGATAGTATTAGGTAATAGCAGCTCTTTGGTTCTAAGATTTGTCAATTTGTCGACAACTTATTGTTCACGGAGGTTCTCTTTGCTTGTTAAACCATTGAATCACACAGAACACTCAAAATTGACTGTCGTTAACAACAGTTCTCGACAGACGGACAAATCTCGGGCCCAAAAAACCCCTACTGTAAAACACGGTGTAACATAACGGAACGTCAAACATGAAGGCCTTTATGTCTTGTCCGACTTTAAAAACATTTTGCCCTATACATATTTTCTATTAGGGCCTTGGTTTTCAAGATGCAGGGTGTTAAACTTGTAGGTTGCGCCTCTATCTATAATTTCTCACTCAACGATTATACTTACAATATCGCCTAATTTTAAATCTTCGAAGGAGGGAGTATTTTTTACTACATCTTTTAGCTTACGCATCATAACTACCTGTGCCTAAATTTGCAAAAAAAAAACTTGCTTAAACTGAAAGAATATAAAGTTAAATTCTCACCTGTAATACTGGATCTTTACGATTGGCCTTAAATTCCTCGCATAATTTAATATGCTTTTTCTTTTGCTCTTCTGTCAATCGTAGAGCTTTAAGTTCGTCCTGTTTTATCAAACATGTAATTTTACTGGTGCCGTCGTCAACTAAATGTCAACAATTAGGTTTAAAATCATCAAATGAATATTGATCTTACCAATAATAGAATATCTGTCGAAATATATAGAAGCTGATACAACTGTCCCCCAAAATAATACTCTTAGAAATGGAACATTCTTACAGATGAAATAATTATTCTTATAGGGGCAGTTAAGCAGGTCTGCTATTAAAAACATAGCTGTACCGTATAACCGCCAGTTGGGGAGTCTTACCGAGGAACACTGTCTTGACTTGTCCTCGTCTACAGTTTTAACCAACCACTCTAAGAAAATAATTAATGTAGTCGTCATACATCAATTAATTTAATTTACCTGTTGTAGAAAGTTTGTCGGATTCATCTTCAGGACAACGGGCAACTTTTACTTTACCTTTTTCTTTTTGTGTTACTATCCAACCTAAAATTGCATATTAAAAAAAAGTTTTAACAAGCCTATTTTTAAATACCTCTTTCTGCGTTATTATCAAATAAATCATCAAATGAGGTGTTAACACTAGCCAAATCCATATTTGAGAATCTTTTTTGTAAAAAAAATTAAACATTCGTTTCATTTGTATTTAATTCAAATTTCTAATTGTATTTCTTCTTCTTCTGTCTGATATTTTGAACTACGCAGTATCGTATCTATTCTTCTTCTTCTATTTTTATATATACGGAATATAATATAGTATACAAGACATTAGAACTATTTTAAAAGTAATACCAGTGTTTTTATAAACACTGGTAATACACAGCTTATTTTTAACTAAAAAAGGCACTTTGTACAACTAATTAATAATAAATAAATAATTTGAAAATGCACAATTGTGAGGGAATCTTGTTAATTTTTTTTTTTTTAAACATTTATTAACGAGGAACAATTTACAAATTAAATAGATTACAAAATGTGATATTAATATATCCCGATTTCATACATTGGCTTATCTACAATTAATCGATCGAAACCTAACCGCGTTAAATCTATTGTCTGAAAATTGCCGTCTAATATTAGTTCCGATATCGCACGACCCACCGCTGGCGCTTGTTGTATACCTATAAAAAAAATCTAAAGTAAAATTCAGAAGAATTTGAAGATAAATTAGTACCATGTCCGCTAAAGCCTGTTGCTATATACAAGTTGCTGTAATACGGATGAGGCCCTATTATGCCATTTTCGTCAAACGTGTTGTAGTCGTAGTACCCACTCCAAGCACTGGCAACCTAAATGGAAATTGTAAAATGAATAACGAAAGCAGTAGGGAAATAAATCTTGTACTAACTTTAATGGCCTCAAACGCCGGGACTCTTTTGCTCAAATTAGGCCAAACCCTCTCGTCGAAAAAATTGTAATCCACATCCAAATTTTCGCAAGAAGGCTCTTCTTCTTGGGTTGGAGACATTCCACATATGAATGTGCCACCCAGGCCGTCTCTTCTGAAGTATGTTCCCGTATGGTCTATCATCATGGGTGTGTTTATGCCAGGGGGTTCTCCTTGGCAATTGAAACTGTACACGTACCTTTTCCTGAAAATTAAATAAAAGTGTAATCGATTAGAGTAATTATGGGTATTTCTACCTCTTTTCGACCGGCAAAGGTATCGATAACATTCCATCTCCGACTCCTATTTTCGCTAATTGTGCCACTTCTCCAGATTCGGACCCAGCTGCTATCACGCACATAGCAAATTCTATAGTTTTTTGTTCCCCATCTGGCATCTTTACCTGGATAAATATAAAGTGTATCCGTTTCTTTAACTATTTCTACTCGGTGATAAATATACCCAATTTCTGAAAATCTAGAGAGTAACTCGTAAATAACAATAAAAGCACTATTACTATAAAGCATATAAACTGAATTTTATAAATGCTTAAACATTATTTACCTCATTAATAATGTTCCGCTTTGTATGCACAGCAATATAGTTGTGGATACGATAAAGGCTCAATCAAACTGAAGCCTGATGTATTTTTCATTAGGAGAATTTTTTTTGTGTGTGTAAATACTTAATTTAGCCGACTTTAGAAATGCAAATAAAATAGGCAAAGCCTGGGGTGCTACTCGTCTATGGCTATATTAAATTTAAAAAACACATTAATAAAACCGTAAAGTCTTGATACAAAATAACAAGTGGAGCATCTACTAGATCTATGGAACATTGATCTCTGCACGCTTTACCCGTCTAGAAGCTAACAATGAGTCACTCTCTACATTTTCAGAGATTGGGTATAAATAACGTTACTCTTACCGCTAACTGATTTATGCCTTGGTAATTTCCCTTAACGCCTTCCACAACTATGTCGCTTTTCTCACTAAACATAAAATCTACCACTTCGCCTTTAATGTATTGAGCACCTAAGTCCACCGCACCCACCTTCAGTATATTTAACAGGGACCAGGGATCAAACCATCCCTCTTTTTCCAACCCCAAGCAGCCTATTTCTACATCAGAAACGTCCATCCAAGGGAACCTTTAATTGTATAAAACTATAACGGTTAAATTCGTCAAAACAAAAACACGTACCTTTGCTTGAGTCCGTCTTTGCCAAGAATCATGTTTACCGCTCCGATTTCATTCTGCAATTTTGAGTTATCTATGAGACTTGCGGCACCTTCTTCACTGGCCAATACTAAATATCCGTGAGGAGTGAAATTCACTTCTGCGTCATTCCCAAACCGTTTCTTCAAAGTCCTTAGAAACTCGGCCCCGTACAAAGACATCTGGATGTTTTCTGGAAGGGAAAACTGTTGTCGTAGACCTCCAACGGAGAGTGTTGTGGAACATTTGGAATACTGTTGAAAAACTAACAAAGTTTATTTGAATCAGTAGATATCACTTGTCTCTTTACCGTAGTGTCTTTCTCTATAACAACTACCCTCAGTCCTTCGAAGCCTGATTTTTCCTTTAGCCAGTACGCTACAGAGCTGCCAATGGCTCCTCCACCGATAATTACTATATCGGCATGTTTTGGAAAGCCCCTTATAATGCCTGCTTCTCGATTATTTACATATATACGGTTCTTGAGGCTTATGTCATCTCTTAACACTTTAATAGTCCTCCAAATTGGGTTCTCGAAGTCTTCACTTAATTTTACACTTTTGTGAAACTTCCTTTTGCCTGATATTAATTTACAGCAGAATGTGAGAGAGCGTCTGCAATACATTTTACGGGTTTGCTAACATTCACGACTGCTGTTTATCTAATCAATGTTTAATAACATATTTGCAGACCTTATCAAAAAGTGCAGGGTTAGTACAGAGAGGTTAGGTTAGAGGTTAAAGTTAGGTTATGTCATGTCACATCAAACACGACATATTTACATTGATAAAGGATAAAGATAGGATAAGATTACTATTTACTGCAGAATCCATACAACAGTTGATAGGCGATATCAGTGATGAGTTTGCATTCAATTTCAGGTTAATTTACATTTATTGTTTTAATGTTTAATTTTAGTAATACTACTTAAAATTAGCGCTTTATTAAGGCAAATTTTATTGAGAATGTAGTAAAATACACCTGTTTTAGATTATTTTGACGATATAACATCAAGGCGTAGAGGTACAAAAAGCAGCGATGTCCTTTACTCGCAACTGCCTACGAGTGATCAAGGCTTCACTGATGCCCAATTTTTAGTACCAGCCCAAACAATCCCTTGGAAGGCTATCGCTTTGGCTACAATGTTGCTTGTCGTTGGTACCAGTTTACTCGTTTTCGGATGTATGGTTGTAACGGGGCATATCGTTCTTCAGTATTCGGATAGAATGTGGCCTATGATAATTCTAGGTGTTTTAATGTTCATACCGGGGGCCTATCATATAAGAATTGCTTATTATGCGTATAAAAAGGTGCCTGGGTTTTCGTTCGATGACATTCCTGAGTTTGAGTAGAAGCTTAATTATTCTGAGACTGGTTTAATATATATATTTTAAATATATCGTTACTGCAGAACTTAATTTCCTTTCTAGTCGTTTACCGTAATTTATTAGGTATATACTTATATTGTTTGTTTTTATTTTTATATAGGCACAATTCTAAATGCTACTTTAAATAAATTTTATAAAGTAATAAGGCTGTGTAGTTTTCATAAATCAGTTCAAACCTTCAAACACGAGGAGAGGAATAAGTTTTTATAAAGTGCATATAATTGATTTGCTAATTTGAATTTGCTGCTGCAAGAAAATAATAGTGTAATCTATTAACACAGAAAATATAGCTACGCAGCGTTAGCTATATATTCTGTGCGTTAGATGCAATGGCAATATAGTTAATAAAATAAAAATAAACTGGATGCATTTCAGACAAAATTTGCAAATGTTGTTACACATACCTAGATAGACTATAGAGCCGGGAATATTGTTTCAAATTGTAGAACCAGCTGAGAAAGGCACTAAAGATTTGAATCAGCACATAATATCTATAAAAACGCTACCACAAACTGAACTAATATACATATGTATGCAATGGGTTTTATAAATATTAACTTTTTAATTGTGATGTCTGTCCTCTGTACCTCTATAATAGAGGCGTCTCCCGCCCATCACAGCCTACCTATCTAATCACCTGACGCTTTGCTCACTTCGTTACCTCCATCAAGGCTAATGCGATCGTTTTTTTCGAAATAATATTTATTTATAATTTTCGGAAATATAGTATACAGGTCAGCATATTATCTACGTAAAATTAATGCAATTGGGCTGTATCTATGCTATTTATAAAATAGCATATACATATAAAATTAAAAGTAATTAATGGAGATATAGGGCACGCAAAGCACAAGAATAAATAAATTGTTTATAGTTCCATAGCATAGTTTTAGTAAGATTAGAATATCGTTTTAACACTGCACACAATTTTTTTCAGTACAGTTTAATTTAACATGAAAAATTTTTACAATTTTAGGTATACGGTGGTATGCACGTGGTGTCTCATAAAAGGCATTTTAGAAATGTTAGAAAAGATTCATATCAGTTCTATATGTTTATATTGTGTCAATATATACTATATTTTGTTTCAGTAACGTTAATTGGACATGATTTTGTATCAAATTTCTTTTTTTGAAGTATGGCTTTCGATCAAGTATTGAACTAACTTTTTCGAACTTGCTCAATAGAATAAATGATATGCAAAACTACAATATACTCGTAGTCATAATATAAAGCATCTTTAGAGCGGAATATTTACACTCAACCTAATTTATTAAAAGGAAAATTTTTATGTTTTTGTCATTTTTGACAGAAATTTAAAATTCATATAAACTGTTTTCCACAATTTCTCTTTATACAACTGGTTGTGTGACAGGATCTATGCCATGGGCAAACTAAAATACTTAAAAACTATGGCAATAATTAGGAACATACGTTTATTATTTTATAAAATTTTGTCACGTAAGACGATAAGACTTGTATATAATGATAAACTTATCCTAAATATGAGTGTTTCCTTTTACAATAGAAGTGTTTACTGCAGGTTTCACGTTATGAATACTTCTATTCATTTTTAATAAGAAAGTTTTGAAATATATAGAAAAAACAACACGAGTGCTTTTTTTTCAACCTCTGATTCCACTATGAAGTGACCTGTCGAGCAGTAGGAGATAGCACACAGTGTGTCTATTCAGGGGTTGAAAAATAAAAAATACCCCTCGTAATAAATTAAAAAAAATTAAAACACGAATGCAATATGCCGTTTTATCCATAAACATGTATCACAATCATATTTGTGGTCAGAATTATTGGAATTTAATAAAAAAATATTTGCACGACTTGATATGTCTTAGTACCCAACAAAACATGGTAGGTTTTGTTATACAGTGCCTTCATAAATGATTACAAGCCACGTGATCAGGGTCGAGATTCTCAAATCGATCGCAAAGCAATTCATATGCGAATATCCTTTTCCTCACTACGACAATTGAGAGAGACAAGAAATCTATTTGCATACGAATTGTTCTTCGATAATCACAGTCCTGGTCACGTGGCTTGTAATCATTTATGAAGGCACTGTACCTACTGGCTGCTATGGTACGTTTGTTATCAATTATTTAATAAACGGTTCTATCTGAATTTGGTAAAAATGCAAGGCACTAGTTGTGTTCCTGTGGCTGTTTTCGAAGAAGCTCAAGAAGCAATTTTCCATTTATTGCCAGCAAAATCCAGGGAACATTAAGAAAAAGTGTTTCCAAATTTAACGACTGGAGGGAAAAACGGAGAGTAATGACGATAATTGAAGAAGTCATGTTATCGTATTTTTTAAATTTAAAGAAAAAATATGCAATTTCATCTATGTGGTCAAAGTGTTCGATGTTGAGGGCTAATATAAAGGTCTACAAAAAAATAGATATTGGTAAATATCTTACTGCTTATTTGAAGAGTGATTCAAGAGGATACAAAGCAAAAAACTGCAGTGTTGGAAAGAGCACATATTGAAGAATTTTTTACTGGGGCTTCCGATAAAGAATTATTAAGGTAATATCTCTTAACCTTGACAAATTTGAAAATTACTCATGTAAAGAACGTTGGGAGTTACCTATTTGTTTCAATATCTGACACCAAGACGAGCATTTCAAGATTATTTACAATTATGGACACAAGGTTCTTTTTAAGACACATCAATCAAAAATGTACTTCTTAGCCTGTTGAAATCAACACATTGGCGAAGGTACCAACAATAGTTGCTTCATTTCTAAATATCGCAAATCCAGAAGCGTATACTGGCCATTGTATGAGGCGCACTTCAACAACTTTATTGGCCAATCAAGGCTAAATAGACGCTTTCAGTAGACATTATTTTTATGTTTGGATATGCATAAATTATGTCTATAATATCAAAATTATGTCGACTGATAACGTCTATTTAGTTTTAATACTTAGATTGAAATTAAACATACACAACAGTTATCAAAAAGATGTTGAATAGGGACGATCCATTTTATATTAAATATATACATTTATACCATCTATAGACTTTACGTTTAGTTGTATTATTAACGTTAATCAAATGCAACTGTGCTGCCTGGTACTAGTGTTTGTTCATGTGCAGAATCAAGAGACAGGAACATACCGGTTCACAAATGTTATAAGAACTATCGGTCTATGGCATCAATTAGTATGGAAAGGGATAATTGTGGAGGGTTTAAAAAAAAAGCATGGAAATTCATGATGTTTTAAACGATTAGCAGATGGAGACAGCACTGTTTACAGTATATTGGCAGAGAGCAAACTATATGGGAATGTACTATCGTTTGCAATATTAATGACACTCACTAAAATGAATTTTGCGATTTATTTTGAACTTCTGACGTATTCATATTGAAATATGCTTTAAATTTTTAACATTAGTTATTAGTTGTTTTACTTACCAAAGGAGATTTAATGAAATTTCTATTCAGAACTTCCAGAGGTTCAAAAACTGTTTTAAGAGAGTGTCATTATTATTGCAAACGATTGTACTTGTTGAGAAAATTGAATCTCGAAATCATATTCTGAAAAACTATATACAGGGTGTAACAAAAAAGCAGGTCACCCGATTAACTGCATATTTTCACCAATAAAATATGATGTTTTAACTGTAGGTACTTGCATATATTTTTCGGATAACTATGGGATGATGGTGGCTTTCTAGGGTTTACCACTGCTTGAGTGAATATATGTATATACTGTTCTACTTCGATAGTTTGGTTCTAATTACTAGTAACTGTAAATCTAATGAGTACAGTTTTTAAATAAAATTAATAAAAACATACTTTTGTTTCTGTTTACGATGTAATTCCACAATAATTATTGAACAACTAAAGTTATAATGTTGTATTGATTTATAATAAAATAGCACTAACTGTAAAGTTCAAGACGAGTTTATATGCATGCAAGAATAAATTACTAGCTATTTTTTTCATGTTTTCGTACTTACATAATCGTCTATTATTACTAGTATACTCTATTAAATACTCTGCCATTTCTACTTTGTTTTATTTTTTTTTTGTAGTAAAATTATACATTAATTAATTTACAATAACTTTACAGTTTTTCAAAACCATAATTTACTATAAATGGAGTTTTGGAGGACGGCAATTTTTAACAAAAAATTAATATAAATGGTATAATATTTTATTGACATATTTCTGTTTCGAGGAAAAGGACAATTCTAAATAATAAGGAGAAACTTATGTTGGTACAGCCTAATCATTGTAGTTAATTCTACAACAGCTAAAAATAAATTCATTTCGCATATAGACAAAATTACGTATTTCAATAGATTAATAGAATAATTTGAAAGCAAAATATAAATAGCCTTTGTGTATGTTTGGTTGCGGACAACCAGTAAAAGCCTTTAAAAGTCATAGGCGAGGCGAGGTCATAGGCCATTCCAGTGGAGACGTAAGGGACAAGGAATTTAGCACGGGCTGCACGGACTTGATCAGCTGGTAGAATGGCTTCTCGCTCCATCTGTTGTATGATTTAAAAGGTAAAATTATTATTTAATTCTGTACATTAGAACTACAATAGCAGCCATTTTTATAATTAGAACTACAGGTGGCAGTGAAGCTAGGCTTCTAACATAAATAATAGAAGTGGTACAGCAAAGCAAACTTATTTATATTTAGTGCTAGATGGCGGTTGCATTTTGTGACATACAAGTAGATTTGTTCTTAGTCAATATATCAATCTAGATAACTTCACAGACAAACATTTCGAAATGGATATATATATATATATATATGTTTATTTTATTTATTTTTGTTACAACTGATCTATTTAATACTTGTATGATTTTTTTTTACAATTAATTCAAACGTTATAACATTATTTCCACATTTATTAATAAAGAAAAATACATTCCATAATGGCATCTTTACTAAAGTTCGTTTAAATTTATGTGTTACCTTATCAAAAATTATCAGTTTTACGAGCGTGTGGGATCTGAGAAGATATTAAATTTACATTGAGCCGAACAAGGGGGAGCTTTGGGGCGTTCTATTTATATTCATTGTTGAAGCACTGAGGATCCTAAAAATGGCATCAGAATCACATCAGAAGGTCTATATATTATATGGGTTTGAGCGAGAGAAGTCTCGACAACGCCAAATTTGATGGATGGGATGCTTTAGTTTATAGAGATCGGGTATTCTGTTCCAAAATAGAAAAACTAATAAATTTTCATATCAATACCTTACTGGTATATACTATTATTTTCGATAATAGATATTTTATTTTATATTTGCAAATTGTATAACTTTTTTATAATACCTACACGTAGTGTCAACCTGTAATAAAACAGCAGCCTCCTTTTGTAATCAAGAAAGCTGCTACAGAGTAAAAAATATTCTCTATCGGTAAAAACATAAAAATTGTATTACATTACGACCTCATAAAACGTATACAATGTTGTTATACCCTTAAACCTGTGATATAAAGGAGAAGATAAAGTGTAATTCAAATAACGTTACGTTAAATGATGCGTTGGTGTAATTTTATTTTAGTAAGATGGAAAATCGAAGACCACAAAAACGTATTTAAACTAATCATTACCGCTTGCATAAATTGAAATGTAAATTCCCTGCCCTGTTACCACTCACATTCAACCGCGTGTAAAATCCGAACACATCCTAATGCATCTTAACTTCTAAATCCATGTTGTATTGTTAACTGTTTAATTATTAGTCTATGGTATAAATAACAGCTACTTGGGCGACATCTTTGTGGGCGACATTTATAATTTGAAAACTTTGTGGTCGTGCGTTTTGCATTATTAAAAGTAGGTAATTGTGTTATCTTTGTAATAAAATAATCATGTATTTAAAACTGTGGCGATATTTTGTGATTGTGGAAGTTTTGAAACAAGTACCAAAAAACTAGAAATGTAGCACTTCTTTTTTATAAATTTTTTCACTCTTGTACGTACATTTGTCTGAGAATAGTAGGAATTTAAGTACAATCTATTGCAATAATGATGACACTTTTAAAACGAATTTGGAGATATATTTTGACTGTACTGACGCATTTCTAATAAAATCTTCATTTCAACATTCGTAGTTGTTGGACTCGCCAAGAAAGATTTATAAATGAGATGAATTTTTACAGAAAACTTCCAGTAGTTCAAAAACTGATTTGAGAGTACCATTATTATTTCAATAGATTGTACAGGGTGTCCCAAACTCGATAGTATGGGCCTACTGTGAGGATATAAAAAATTTAAATACAATGTGGGACACGTGATGTTAAATGGGATGAGGTAAGTTCCATTTTCAATCGAAAGTATTATCTTTGATGGGATTTGACAAAAACGACTAGTGCGACGTCATCAAATATATTTCTTCCAGAAACATATCTAATTTTTTTTACTGTTAAAAATCTCTTTTTTTCTAATAAACTTGTATTAGAGAAATTGGTATTTATTTACATTAGCGTAAAACTCTCCAATCTTAACAAAAAAATTCCTACCCCCCTATTTTCGAGAGTGCTGATCGACAACAGTGTGACGTCATGAAATGAAGAAGGCAGAGGGGACAGAGATGTACATTGTAATTTCAATCTAATGTAGTGTACAAATAGAGGTTATAATTTTGAAATTTTTTTTTCGAAAATTGCATGCGATCGCCGAAATCTGACTTCAGATTCGTGATCAGCAGCCTCTACAATAGGGGGGTAGGAATTTTTTTTTGTTAAGATTGGAGAGTTTTACGCTAATGTAAATAATTACCGAGAAATTTTTCTGTACATCCCGTTTAAAAGTTGCAAGCAATATCCTCCTAGAGAGTCTCAAAATAAATACCACCTAAATATCACATCGGCGGTGGAAGAACCAAGTATCGTTGGAAAATAAATTGAATGTTCGTTGTTTAAAAAAGTGTATATAGTGCTTTCAAAAAGTAACGAATAAATTCATTATTTTTGAAATTGAGAAGTTTTCGATTTTGTTTTAAAAAAGGCACCTTTTGCCATACGACCCACATTTGTGACGTCGTCGTTGTTCGAGATATGACGTCATCGACAATTTTTTTAAATAGCAACCCCCAATTTTGACCGTGCCATTTGAAAGAGCGTGTCATTCTACATACATACATCATGAAAAATTATGGTGTTACATAACAAAAATTTCAAGAAAATACTGTTTGAAGATTTTAAAATTTAATTTTCACAATACTGAAAATGATAATGATTATGTAAAAAATCGACTAAATTAAATGTTCAAATTGTGCACCGTTGGCTGCCTGACAGTAGCCAAGACGATTAATAATTTTTTTTTGGACATTATCAATAACTTCAGGAGGTATATACGATGTATCCCGTGACAAATTCTTGCTTTTAAATCTTCTAAATTAACCAATCTAGTAATGTATACTTTGCTTTTTAAGTATCTCCACAAGAAATAATCTAGGGGTGTCAAATCAGGCGATCTGGCTGGCCACTCAATCGGCCCCCTTCTCCCTATCCAACGATTCGGGAACAGCAATTATCTAGGGGAACAGCTCATTTAAATAAGTACGGACAGGTGTTGCATAATGGGGAGGTGCACAGTATTGTGCTCTACATCGTAAATCTAGTCCGGAAGCAAGGCCATTTTGGAGTAAATGTAGGGTGCGGCATCATCGGTAGGCATTTAGTTCATACATCATAATCATTTGAAAGAAAAAATCACAAACGCTTGTAATGGCCCCAGGGCCGCGCCAAGGGTACTTGCCGCCGGGGTGCGGTTTGCTGCCGCCTTAGCAGCATTCTAGGTTAATCACCAAATAATGCAGCAATAAAATAAATATGGAAATATAAATTAATAATAATAAAAATGAATGTATTTTTCTTCAATAATTACCAGAAAACAAACAATATTAAAAAAACAAGAGCTGATAATAGGAACTTAAATAGTCTTCATAAGTAACAGTAAATGTATTTATGATATAAAATACATGTGTAAAAATAACAACACATAAAATAATGATGCTCATATATCAGTATTACTGACTTTTCATTTAAATAGTAGGTATTTTGCCATTAAAAAAATAATTTTTCGGGTGTTTCTTTTTGCAAATTCCTCAACGAGCAAAACGTGCGAGGAGTAAAAAAGCATAGGCGTAATAAATTAGAAGACGCTCAGATATAAAAATATACAAAAAATACAACAAAAATAATTGTATTACATCCCGTTATTTGTAGTAGTAGTGTTTTTGCCAATTTCGACACATTAGATTATAAAAATAATGTTATTTCCCAAATTTAAAGTTTTTATCTTGTCAATTACTCGAGGTAGAAAATAATAGAGAGTGACTAATTCACAGCACATGGTTCAGTACGGGAGGTGAGGGTTGCAGAGAACAAGATTCAGCGTGCCACTTGGTCAACCTCGCACTTTAACTAGTTAATTAAGATCTTAGAAAGGACCTATTTATAGTAAGGGGATCTGATCTAACTGACAAAAAATGTAAAAACGGGGACGAGATAAATTTTAACAGGGAGTGTGCAGTTTAGCTTGACTGACGTTTGCTACTAACCAACGGTCATTTGCCGCCCCCTGATCGTGGCGCCCGGGTGCCACACACCCCTTGCACCCCCGGGTTGTCAGAAGAAGTCAGTCAGGTCTTGTTATTTAAAGTCTGAATAATCTTTTCAAGTACTTTTAGAACCCGTAATACGCGTTCTTGGGCGCTGAAGGGACTCATGCGTCGCCGTCGGATAAAATATAGGCAACATGCGCTGCCGGCGCCAGTAGCGTCGCGACGTCCCTCTAGACTGCTCGACGCGGCTTCTCGAAAAGCGGACTTGAATACGACCCACGTGTCGTGGTCGGTTTACTACCCTCGGCCATCCGCACATGGTAACATTTTTCTAGGAAACCCCTGCTCAATATTTAACTAGGTGGGTGGTTTTATATTAGATTATTATTCCTTACAAAAATGTTAGCCTAATTTTCTACTCAGGGTTATATTGTATGGGAATCTTTCATACAATAGTTTTCAGTTATTAGAATTGCGTAGATACATGTATACAAAACAAATGGAATGTTTTCACCGAACTTGCATTTAAAAATGATGAAAAATTTATAAAAAAAATTATAATCTTTAAACCGCTTAAGATAATTTATTTAAATTCAGTGTGCATAGTTAATATGACAGTAAAAATTCATCATTATTTGCCAAAAAAAAAATACATATATCATATAAAATTACAAATTAAATAGGCCTTCATATATGCGCCATTGTATTATCTTCACTTTTCGTTTGTTTTCACTTTTTTGTATTCCAAACCGATTGACAACAAAACTGATTTATTTGATCAAGTGCATTTTTACGATACTAAAGTTAGAAAAATAAATATACACGCACCGGCAAAAAAAACCGGCCACTATAAAAACTAGCCCCAATTTTAAAGTTAGCTTCCTCGCAAACCGCTCATTTTTTTTAAATTGTACATTGATTTCTCAGGAATGGATGCTATGTCGGAAATTTTTATTCGGAATTTAATTTGAGCATATACGGGGCGCAACAAAAAGTTTTTTCCCGAAGCTTGTAACACCTTATGGGGTGCAGCAGCTACAGTCGCTGTTGCTAACTGTACTCACACGGTAGCCTCATATTTTGTGAACAGAAATTCAAGTGGTAAAGCAGAATCCAGGTACGAGTGTGCGGAGAATATCAGCCGAGGTAGGAATTAGTGATCCTCTTGTTTGGAGAATCTTTCACGAGCAACTGCTTTATCCATACCATGTGCAACGATTACAGGCCTTAAATCCAATAAATGATCATCAAGCACGTTTGGTTTTTTGCCGCTGGTTTCTACGTCATGATGCTGAAGACCCTCGTTTTCTTGCAAACATTTTTTTTATTGATGAGGCCGGGTTCACAAGAAATGGAGTGTTTAATTTTCACAATACGCATATTTGGGCCGACGAAAATCCTCATGCTCTAATAGAATCTGGACATCAGGCACGTTTTTCATTAAACATTTGGATGGGTATTGTAGGTGACAGGTTTTTAGGTCCTGTTGTTTTACCAAACCGATTAACAGGCGCTGCTTACCTCAACTTTCTGCAGAACACACTGTATGAGTTTTTGGATGATATTTCTTTGAATCAGAAGCAACAAATATGGTTGCAGCATGATGGTGCTCCAGCTCATTTTTCCATGGCCATTAGGGAGCATTTACACCAAACTTTTCCACATAGATGGGTAGGAAGGACCGGACCTGTTTTATGGCCTCCAAGATCGCCTGATCTGAACCCTCTAGATTCCTTTGTTTGGGGATATTTGAAGACATTAGTGTATGGTACTCCTGTAAATAGCTTGGAAGAGCTGCAGCTACGGATTAATTAAAAGTGTAAAGAAATCCAAACCAAGGAGGGTGCTTTTGAAAGAGTTCGAATATCGTTGAGACGAAGATGTCGTGCCTGCTTGGAAATGGACGGAGGGCACTTTGAACATCTTCTGTAACTTTGTGTTTTGTTTGTTAAAAGCTTCCTTTGTCGGTTTATTCCTAATAAAATAAAATGTTTGGAAAACGAATAGTGGTCCATATCTCCGCAACCGTTACTTTGCGGATCCATGTTTATTAAGACATTTCTGCTTATTTTGGTTCATACTATTACCTCCTGAAATATTTTACACTCTTTTTCTAACACCCTGTATTTCCGAGTCCGACCCTGGCGCTTGCGTCACGTTCTTAAAATATCCGGTGTTAGTCATCACAAAGTATCCCCATTTCACGGTATTATTTTTTTGCGTCCCATTTCAGACGGAATCTAATTTTAGACATCGTCCCTTCACACGTTATCCCATTTCGATTCCCATGTCGGCCGATTATTATCGGAAAGAATGTAATATAAAGCGTCCAGGATCCAACGTCGGACAAATCACTTTGAGGTCCATATTACGGCAACTTTACGGTAACTGACAGGTCTGATTTAGCATTCGCATAAGGCAAGTGTCACACGCTATACATTGGTCTCTTTCTGGCGATTTGGGTCACGGGAGCCCTCGGGACGTGTCGGGAATAATAAGCGTATTCGGAGGGCCTAGAGGACGAAATTGCCACCTGGATTTTATTCGAATCCGTCTGTACGATTTTCATAGAGGTAACTTTATTCTCGGTGGAGGGTAGTTAAAAGTTTGAAACTTCGTGAGGCAAGTCTGGAATTGAAATTAACTTGCTTTATTATAGCAGAATTAGGCGACAATTTCAGATTTGTACATAACCTTATTTTCCTAGGGTGCTGAAAGAGAAAAAAATAACGATTTCAACTGACTCATGGCCATCTATGGTATTTTAAAACAACACTCAAAAAGTAATAAAATTACAAAAATATTGGGCACGCCACTGAATTCTCTTCAAATAAGTGTCTGAGGAACCTATAAATCATTTTTTTCTAACTTTACAAATAACCGTGGAAAAGTGAAACATTTGAAATTTTGTTTATTACTCGAAAACAAAAGGCGACATGTCATTTTGCTATTGACCATTAATTTTCTCTTAAATAAGAGATCGAAAGTGAGGGGGGTGGTCACTTTTTTCTGTCTCCTATAATTAACGGGGTAGTTTATAAACACATCGAAATTTGCTCACCCTATATGTACATATCTGTTCCACGTAAACATTTCGAGGTCGTGTAATATAAAACGGACAACATTTCATTGCGAAAAACAATCCGCAGGAAGTAATTTGTCCGTACCCTTTCATCCCCAGAAGGCTTTTCACCTAGCCATTATCCAAGAGTGCTCCAGATCCCTCACATACCTTGCCGAAAAGTTAGTAATGGTCCACTCTGGGGGTCTATTAAGGTGCCCGTATCTCTCACCGTAAAATGATCAAATTTGTGGTGTTTTTTAGGTACTGAAATTTCGAAAAATAAAACTCGTAGAGTAAAAGTAATATCAAAAATAGAATTATTGATGTTTTGTTTATCCACTTTTACTATTTAAACTTTCCTCAAATAATGTAATAACTTTTAAAATGCATTTATATGACACACATAATTTCGCTATTCTAACCCCACATTTTAACAATTATTTTCACATACTTATAAACAAAAGTGAACAATCTTATATGCAGAACTATGTAAGTTTATGTTATAACAATGTTTACATCTATAGTTGAATTTAAAAATACGTATTTTGAAAGATTTCAGTACCTAAAAATTCATTGGATAGATCGCTTTCTGATGTGAAATATTGATTTTACTTGGTACCTTTGAATATTTGCAGGTGGCATGAAATAACATCCTTGTTATTTGCTAAACTCTATATTATTCAGTTCTTAAATGTCTAAAATTATTTATATTTGTAGAAAACACTTTTTCAGGAATACGGCGCCCTTAAAGCAGAACAATTAGGTACCACCGAAGCGCCCAAACCGCCCGAAACGATGCCGTACGTAATTGGTAAGCAAATCGCTCGCCGCTTACCGATTTGGATAAATAAATATTGTACGTATAGCTACTTTATGAAAAACCAGTGGCGGCGCGCCAGGTGACCCATGACGCACGGCATCACCCAAAATTGCCGGTTGTACGTTAAAAATCATTTTATTTGTCGTTTGTAAATTATATTTTATTTTTGACAAGACAACAGAGAAACATCAACATAGCAACCGCCTACTGCGGTTATCAGTAACCGGTGACGAAAAGATGTTTAGAGTAAGAAAAACTATTTTTATCTTTTTCCTCGAAAACTGTTGGTTGCATGAAAAAATTACAAGAGGGAAAAAAGTAGTATAATTAAGTGTAGTATTTGTTGAAATCGGCCATTGCGGGAAACAGTTCTGAAAGGAATAAATCTAGGGGTTGCTTATTCCCGCCCTCCAGAAACATGACCTAAGAAATAGATTTCTAAGCGTAACCGGTTTTAAGGAAAAATAAAAAAACTATTTTTTGAGACTCGTATGTCTCAACAGGAAGGACCCAAATTGAAAATTTTTATATGAAGATCCCCGCCTGAAATGGCTTGTAGAATATACTGGTAAAATATTTGACCATCATTCTGGAACGAGGAGTGGGCAAGTAAAAAGTATTACCTTCCCTTGAGTCGACTCTCGGAACAATAAAGTTTATTTGCTGGAGCAAATCAGGGCAGTCAATCAGATTATTTAAAATTGTAAACAAGACAAGCACTCTGTGACATTGACGCCCGGTATCAAGACTCATCAAAGAATGCCTTTGTAATAATTCAGATTGGGGAAACCCAACAGGAAGAAATACTCCATCCATCCATCCTAAAATTAAGAAATTTAAGAAACTTTCTTTGGACTGTTTCAATATTTTGTAGATGAGAATTATAGTAAGGAGACCAAACAGAAGCGTCATGCATATTCGAATTTGGATCGAACAAAACAATAATATAAGATTTTAAGCGTCTTAATTTGAACAAAATTACTACTATCACAGATAAATTTTATCTGTGCTACTATTTCTTATTATACAGCCGTAGGACATATATGCTTCAGATACAATCTTTTCAATATGTAAATTGAAAGACAACTTATCATCAAAAAGAACTCCGAGATCGCGAAAAGTGTTAGAACGTGACAAAATAATGTCATTAAAACTATAGTCAAACATAATCTTCGACGATTTTCAAGTGTATGACATTATGTAGCACTTCTGAGGATTATGAGGACTTGAAATAAAATATACGTTAGACAACTGTTAGGTCTTATTACAGTACTGGTTTATAGTCCGGTAAAACAACTCGTACTGCAAACTGCAATAAGTCACCTACCGGACATCTAACCTAAATTACTAATGCCCTATGTTTGTGTATTCCTTGTAACACGAAAATAAATTCCTGTGTGGGTTGAGGCGGTTGCAGCGTTACCTTCCCCTCAAAACTTTCGCAATATATCACGGATCTAATTGGGCGGAATTATGAGGTTGCAAACCGGAACTTCCGCTACAGTGTAAATCATTTGGCGTTTTCTCCTGCTGCGGGGGGATTAAATTTATACTACTCTCGTAAATAACCATTGACAATTTAGTTTTCGATTTGCGTATTAATTTATTCCCACAGGCAGTCGCGTCTTGTACAGGGCGGTCCATTTTCTAGGGGCCATTGGAATCTCAAAGATTTATTTCAATTTCTTTCGTCGTGTAAATCTTTGTATGGGTGTAAATGGTGATCACTTTGAACAGCTACTGTGAAATCTTTACTTATTTGCGCTCATGTTTTCCCAATTTAATTTTTGTGTCAAAATTGTTGCAAATAATTAAAATTAGAAATTTCGAATAAACCATGAGAGTAATCGAGTCTTATCAAGAGTACCTTTTTTGTAGTAAATATTTTACTTAATCTAAATTTTATATTGAAAATTATTTTCTTCCATTAGCGTATAACTATGGAAGGTGCAATTACTAAAAAAAAGAAAACAAATTCCACGCCAATGGATTGGTATTATTGATAATTTTGATATGGGGTTTATTGTCCTATAGAGCAGGGCCAACTTACCAAATTTTAACTAAATCGCATAAGGCGTTTTAAATAAAAAATAAAACGATTTCTAAATTGTAACTTCAGGGTCCTATAGCGCCTAAACGGAGCAACTTTGAACTAAGGTAAGTTTAGCTAAATCGACTTATTTTGAGCCGCACTGTATCTGGTGGAGCGTTGTGAAGACCTTTTAGGGACACCCTGTATATCGTTTTGAAAGAAAAAAAAATGTAATTGATTTGCACAAAAATACACAGGGTTTTCTATTTAAACAAAATGTTTATTTGCACGAAATGTGCATATTGAGTATTTTTAAAAATGCTAGTGTCGACTGTATAGCCAAAAACAAAAAACAGCTTTTATCCGAGACTTCATTTCATTTGGAGTACTCAGGATAACACGCGCGTAGCAAATCATAAAAGATTTATTCCATTTTCTCCCCTTAACGTTTTAAATCCAATTTTGTACGAACAACCCTCTTTTTCGCCTGTTTGCAGCCGATCGAAATGGACACCATCTACACGGCCAGGCTACACGGCTTCCCGAACCTGAGCAAATCCGGCGTGGAACCCGTCTTGACGGAGGAGAGTATCCTGTCACTCCTAATAGTCCTGGGTAGCAGCATATCCCTGGTGGCTTTGGTATTCGCCTTCATTACGTACAGGTAAGTCGTTTGGTCTTTGTTTTTCGTTGACTTCGCTATGCACTAAAGCTTGGAACTGATTGTTTTTTACATTAATACGCAAAAAAACTAATGTAGAAGCGACGCGAATTATTGATGTACAAGTATATAATTAAGTGCAACTTTTACAATCTTGTTAATTTTTATTATGGGATTGTGCTAAATTTCATTAATATATCTCTACACGTTTGGGAAATGCATACTAATTAAAAACCAAACTTACCTTTCATACCCTGTATGTCGAAAATGAAGCATTTTAGGATACATGTTTATACAGGGTGTTTTATTGTGCAGGGTTCTCAGCAATTTTTCAAAATCAAATTCCCTGACATTTCCAGGTTTTCCCTGACAAAGAGCATACAAAATTCATATTTTTAAAAATAAACTAAAATAAAAACAAGTCAAATGATAATGCATAAATGAGCCCATTCGCTGACAAATACGTAAATATTTAATTTTATAAAAAAATATGTATTTCAGTCATTGAACATATTATGTTAAATATTAACAAATATAAATATTTAATAAAAGATCTAATAGAAATATGTATAAACAGACACAACAAAACCGATAAAAATAGATTTCACTACTGAGCAGACAGTTGTAAGCTGTTTTTACGATGAAATGTATTCAAATCGGTTCAAAACACTACATTTTCGCATTGAAACAGTGACGTATGTCACACAGGTTGCTTTTAAACCGTTTTTAAAACGTCCACTGAATCTGGTTTGAACTCTTTGGATTCTTTGCTTTTGGTCTATGTAGCAGTTAGCTAAATAGTAGAGATTCCATAATCGGTGATTTAAATTTTCAGATTTTATGTTTAAAATGGTTGATATTTTTATACTTCTTATCTTGTTCATTTAAAAGGAATTGGTTGTGGATTATTGTATGTACCTCTGCAAATTTTAACGTATTCTTAGACATCTTAAATTACATTAAAAAAGCATCTTGTCACTCATACGAACATGTACGTAACTATTTGTTTTTGTTCAAAATCAAAAAGTGTGAGTGTGACGTTAAAGAGAAACAAATATTTGATGACATTACGTTTTGAAACTATACATTTTCTTGGTGCATTACATAAGTAATGTCACCATTGAATACGTTTTGAAATAGTCGATGAATACGGTTCGTTACAAAAAAACAGCTATACACTCCAGAATTATCCGCAAACAGAAATAGGTAACTGGGTGCGTTCATTAAATAAATAATTTTGACACGGCAGCGTTCACAAATTTTCCCTGACAACAATAAAAATTCCCTGATTTTTGACGATTATTGGCACTTTCCCTGACGTTTCCCTGACAAAGTTGAAATTCCCTGACATTTCCAGGTTTTTCAGGTTTTCCCTGACGCTGAGAACCCTGTTGTGAAATGTACATATGATAACAGTAAATACAGGATATCTAGGAGACCTCAAAAACCTGTTGTTGACCAGTCTAACCATGCAAATTACTATGACGTTAGTGGATTTAGAGAAGCAAGAATTCTACTCCTACCAAAAATCCTTTGATTATACACGGTGATTTGCCTTTTATGACGAAGAAATAGTTAAAATCGGTAAAACGCCCTGTATCTCGGTTTTTTTTGAGGACTCCTAGATGTCCTGTATTTACAGTTCAGGTATGTACATTTCCCAATAAGACACTCTGTATAGATGTTCCGTCTTATTTTGTGGTCTAGAAAACGCAATTTTTATGGCACTACTTTTAGAATCAACCTCTATAAACATGTGGAGCATTTGCGGACGTGCGTTAGGAATGACTAAGTAATGCATAATGTAAGAGTTATATATTTTTACAAAATGTACCTAAAATATTCGGCAGTTTTGCAGCTCTGCAGCACATATACACCATCCATTTCTGCCTTGAAGTGTTAAACAATGTCGTTACGTATGTGGTCCTGTTGTAGCAACGCTTCAACACCTGAACGCTCTGTCGTTTCGTGGCCAGACAGTTTGTTGCGAATCAAGACCGCTGTGTTACTGGGTTCTGGGTTAATATAATTTCCCATCTCTATTACCCCTTTCTGGGCAATAGTATAAATGATCAGATGCAGCAGATGCCTCTCTCTCCTTTCCCGCTTAGAAAGTGGCAGCTTCTGGTCTTAACACCCTACAAGAGGGATGAATTAACATTCAGTCAACGTGTTAATGCCCCGCTACACCCCCATCCGTTAACCCTAACAGAATGGGGCATGTCGCGACCAAGAATAATCGCATTATTCTTTGAACGAGCGACACTCGCGAGCACAACGGGAACTGTCGCCGGAAATAGCTGGGTATAATAAGGCGACAGTTATTTTCGCCTTGTAGCCCGTCAGGAAATGAAATTAGGGTGAGATAAGTAGGCGCCAATTGACGGAGCAGGCCCTCTCCCAGGGCTCAATTAATTTTAAAGTGCTTTCAATTAACACTAGCGCGCGGCAAGCGACAGAGCCATTACTGTTTCGTCGCTGGATATTTATCGGCGCCGTCTTCAGCGGAGCGACTCGAGTCGCTGTTGTGCCGGCGGAGGTTATCGTCGTCGGAGCTGCGACGGCTGGATCGTGTTGGAAATCCGGCTGGTTTGGTTGCATACAGCAAAAAAAAGTGGTCTGATGGACTAAACAGTGTTGTTCCTAGGATATTATACAGGGTGTTAAAAAAGACTGTAAAATATTTAAGGAGGTAATAGTATGAACCAAAATAAGCAGAAAAGTCTTAATAAACATGGGTCCGCAAAGTAACGGTTGCGAAGATATGAACCACTATTCGTTTTTCAAACATTTTATTTTATTAGGAATAAACTGACAAAGGAAGTTTTTAACAAACAAAGTTACAGAAGATGTTCAAAGTGCCCTCCGTCCATTTCCAAGCAGGCACGACATCTTCGTCTCAACGATATTCGAACTCTTTCGAAGACACCCTCCTTGGTTTGGATTTCTTGACACTTTTGATTAATCCGTAGCTGCAGCTCTTCCAGGCTATTTACAGGAGTACCATACACTAATATCTTCAAATATCCCAAACAAAGAAATCTAGAGGGTTCAGATCAGGCGATCTTGGAGGCCATAAAACAGGTCCGGCCCTTCCTACCCACCTATGTGGAAAAGTTTGGTGTAAATAATCTCTAACGGCCATGGAAAAATGAGCTGGAGTATCATCATGCTGGAACCACATTTGTTGCCTCTGATTCAAAGGAATGTCTTCCAAAAACTCATACAGTGTGTTCTGCAGGAAGTTGAGGTAAGCAACGTCTGTTAATCGGTTTGGTAAAACAACAGGACCTAGAAACCTGTCACCTACAATACCTATCCAAATGTTTAATGAAAAACGTGCCTGATGTCCAGATTCTATTAGAGTATGAGGATTTTCGTCGGCCCAAATATGCGTATTGTGAAAATTAAACTCCATTTCTTGTGAACTCGGCCTCACCAGTAAAAAGAATGTTTGCAAGAAAACGAGGGTTTTCAGCATCTTGATGTAGAAACCAGCGGCAACAAACCAAACGTGCTTGATGATCATTTATTGGATTTAAGGCCTGTACTCGTTACACATGGTATGGATAAAGCAGTTGCTCGTGAAGGATTCTCCAAACAAGAGGACCACTAATTCCTACCTCGACTGATATTCTCCGCACACTCGTACCCTCATTCTGCTGTACCAGTGCTAGAATTTCTCCTTCTACTGTAAGAGTTGATACCGACCTTGCATGGTCTTCCGGATAAATGGCACTGTTTGCTTAAGGAACCGGTATCACGCAATCTTTGGTGAATTCTTCCAAACATGCGTTGTGAAGGAATCTGGCGATTTGGATAAGCGTCAACATAAAGACGTCGCGCTTCGGTGGCGTTCCCATTAGCACGACCATACATGAAATGCTTGTCTGTTAATTCTGCGTTAGAGTAACCAGCCATAGCGAAAGAAAACTTGTGCACTGAGAACGACTGTCAAATACGTACTGTTTATTTCACTAAACATCAACCAACTATTATAAGAAAATACACAACGTTTTCGCAACATAAAAAAGGAGATAAAAAACCAAAAACATTCCATATCTCCGCAACTGTTACTTTGCGGACCCATGTTTATTGAGACTTTTCTGCTTATTTTGGTTCATACTATTACCTCTTTAAATATTATACACTATTTTTTTAACAACCTGTATGTTTATGTACTGAGCGTTGCCAATGTACTGATTTGAAACTAAATTGTACTGACGGGAAATCCAAACTTAGATAATATGTAAACCGGTCTATAAAACTTCAAATCAGATATCTATCTAAAAAGAAACGCAATACATGACTATAAACTTTTTATTGTCATATTAAATTACACAAATATGTATAAAAAGGTAGTAACTGATTTCTCATGCGACCCATTTTAGTATTAGATGAGCACTAACATATTTTGCATTTGAACTTTCAACTACCCCCAAAGCAAGCTCTCGACCACCACATTTCCCAACTACAATCCTCAACAATGTCTATAACAATTACAACAGACAATGACCCATCTCCTTACTAAACGCAAACCCCCAACAACTTCAGTCTAATTACAAAAAAAAAAAAAAAACTGTAAATCAACGAATGCAAAAAGTTGAAACGTTGGAGTTTAAAATTAAATTCCATTTGGCATTTCACAATTAACTTTATCACATGATTACAGATCATTGAACAAAAGAAAACTTAATATCTATATGAAAATATAACATAAGCCATGGTCTATAATTAAGTATAAGCATGACGATAGACTTTGAAGTCTATGGCAAGATTCGATAGCAGTGCTGGTAACCAATAGTGACTGAATCCTCCAACAATGCAATGCTAGCATATACCAATATCAAAAATACTAACTATAAGCACATAAACATGAAGTTTGAAAAGTACTGAAAATAGCTATCAATGTACTGATGTACTGCAAAATAGTAATTTGTACTGATTACAGTACACTTGTGTCAACAGGAACAACACTGGCCGACTAAATATATACCAATGGTAACCAGGTCCGTTCCTGGGGGGTTCCTGCTCAAGGTCTATTAACTATACGGTCGGGGCCAGGTGACGTCACAAAATTTTAAATAACGACAAAATATAGTCTTTCTCGAAAGATCGACTGAGATAGACTGTTTTTTTTACTGTTTAAGGAAGGTATTTTAAGCTAATATGTATCAAATCTCCTACAATTCCTATAAAAGAAGTCATATGTATGTTCTCTGATACCAAACATCTAGGTATGCTAATGAACATCCACAGACAAAACTCTATTCAATAATTATCTAAAGAATTTATTCTATTTACTAACCTCTGGAGTGGGAACTCGAAATTCAACCGCAATAGATGAGATCTGACCTATTTCTGCATTTTTAGGATTGCTTCATCAGGTGGCCTCCTTTAACAAGTGTTACAATATTTGTAATAATACATTTTTTTATATTTTTTAATTTAACCGTGCTTTTTTACAATTATTGAAGTGTAGAAGAAAAACAAACCTTTTTATAACAAATATTTCTATACTTTTTTTTATTCGGAATGATTGGATTGTTTAATTGATTTAACCAATAAAATCCAAAGTGGTTTCGTTACTTACCGAGAACTTCATAAACACGGTTTTTCTTCTTTGTAAAAGCGATGAGTCAAATTTAAACGTGGATTTTATTTTACACAAGGAAAAGTAACTAGAAAATATAACTAGATCGCTTTGGCGGTAAATTTGAAAAAAAAAATGCACAAAAAGCAATATAATTCGTTGCTGAGTTATGCAAAGAGGTATTTAATTTGTTTTTGGATTAACAAGAAGGTAGAATAAACAGAAAATAAATCTATGAAGTAACAACGTTAATCTTAGACTAATATAACTGACATTTTAAAGCTTAGTTGACAGTATTAACAACGACAATGAATATTAATTTATGCGGGACTATAAACTTGGCGACAAATTAACCAATAACAAGCTATTGTTTAATAGCGGGAACTTTGAATCACTCTTTTTAGTTTAAAAATAGACTAATGGTGTTTCTTTTTCATCGAATAAAAAATGTATGTGTGATAGAAACGTCGTTGTGAATCAGAAAGGAAAAATGCGCTTCATATAAAAGGAGAACTGGACGAGAGGCGGTCGAAGCTTGGGCGAGAGGGGAGACAATTAGCACGGGGGCGGCCGGCGGCGGCCTCCGGCCAAAGAAGACAATTAAAATGGCAAGGGAGGCGAAGCCCCTGTTCCGAAAACAATCCCGGGCAAGAAGGTTCGCGTAATTATTTCACCGGCTATGTTCTCTTCAGGCCGTGGGGCTTGCGAATGGGATCGTCGGCATACTTTCGCGGTCTATGGAGATGTTTCAACTTGGCAAACATGTTCGCGAATATTTCCAGACGGTAGGAGGCGTCTTTAAAGAATAAGGGCCGGTTACAACAAAAGAACAAATGAGAACATGAAAAATGTAGAAAGGCTTCGAAATACACAAATAGCTACGTTAATTTTCTACCCGAAGTTCAAAATAATAGAGAGTGATTCATTTACAATACTTAGATGGGATGTGAGGGTTGTAGGGGCAATATTCCATAGGCGTACCATTTGGGAATGATTTAGATTATCAAAAATAGGTTGACGTTGAGTGAACTTAACACTTTAAAATTTTATACCCACCCGTAGGATGCCGTCCTTTTAGATGGCAATGCTTTACCCGAGGGTTTACCACCACCCACTTACACCTACCTAATGCGCACTCCGCGAATATCACCCTTTAACACAATACTCTGCACTATTTATATACACACTATACACTACCGATTACTTGCACTGTCATTATAACAGTTACACGTTAACACTCATCGTCGGCTATTACGATTGTTCAGAGAACAGTTAGAAACAGTTTCCTGCCGTCATACGCATGCGCCTTGCGTTTATAATGCCCACATAAGGTTGAAAATGCTATGTTTTAGATGCAATGCGCTGCTTCTGACGGTTGGAAACTGATTCTGTTGTACTACGAACAAATTTATTAAAGGGTGCATTATCCATACAACCACGACAGCATCAGGTTCCATATGTGGCAAAACAGTAGGCCCTCTTTTGTCATTGTATGGACTTTATTTATCCATGTTTCATCAGTGTTTATGTAACAAAGTTTATAAAATATATTTTTTGATTCAGACATCGACATTCTAATATTGTCTAAAATATGGTAAATATAGAAATAGTTTATTTGCTATACTACTATTTCGTCTATTTCTATCAGCATACTTTTCTATTTCGTTTTATGAAACGAAAATTTATGTCACGCATAATTCGCAAAAACACCCTTCTATATATTCTAGGCAAAGTTTCATTCTATGAGGCAGCAACTTGATTTTTTTTATTGTCGGAAGGTCATTATGAACTGTTCGTGTATTTTGTATCATCAACCTGTATCTCTTCTTTCCGCGAGTTCCCACTATTCTCCGTTCCGCAGTTGTACATCTTTACCACTTACTTTATTACTATATATTACACTACTCACATACATTCTTAATAAGGAACTACATATTTCAACTGTATCACTTCATAATCTAATTCCTTCATACACTTCATCATCCGATATTGCTTTTACTTGTTAGATTAGGACGTTTACGATTTTCAGAATACGCTGTAGACCTTGAATTATTCTCCATTCTCAAGATATAAACATAAAATCACTAATAAATTTATTTCATTCACAATTAAGTTAACGGAAAGACATACTGGAAATTTTCCCATGGCGTGTGCGTGGGTTAAAATTGATTAAAATAGTACTAATTTTATTTTTTGCAAACATCGTCAATTATTGTTAGTATTAACAGAATTTAACTGCTCTTCACAAATTTAATTTTTGGAGTATTTTCTGTGTATTTGCAAGCATGTATTCATTATGGGAAGTGTGATGACAAGTGCCTATTATCGTGTAGCAGAGTAATACCAAAGGCGTTTTCCGAGTAAACCAAATAATATTATGCCGATTGCTCGTTGAACCACCTTGAACAACTGCTGTAATGCCTTGGCGGTAAACGTCTGGCAGTGTTTTTATGTATTTGTGTACATTTGCGTGTATTTTTTCTTCCTCCTCTTTGCGATTTTTCCTGACGGAGGGAATCTACCTGGTCGTGGTCGTTAAGCCGAATACCTCGCTTTAAACAAAAAGAACTGTTGAGGGAAGGAGGAGATTTCATACCAATAATTTGTAAAAACTTGTTCCATGTTATCAAATGTGAAGGAAGATATACTCTGGAATCCTTTATACATTTTTCTTTTTTTTATTTTTGTAACCGATCAATTCTTAGTTTGGATATTTATCTTTTTTAAAATGAATTTCTGTAAGAAAAGGAGATACAAGTTAGGGATAGGTTTAACTACATGCAGCATTTTAATAATCATAGAGAAGTTCGAAAATGTCTTCGATGTGCTCGCATATTATTTATTTTTCAAGACATATTTCTAACAGGAATGACACTAAAATTTTAGCTCTTATAAACTTTATGTCAAGATTATGTGAGCTTATTTCATTGAATATTGTTTGTCATTATTATTAACCGATACCTCCATCTTGTATTTGATTTATTATAGCGAAAGCCAACTGTATCCCTTCCTTCAAATTTCATTGTTTATTAACAACAGGCAAATTGCGTCTGGGTCGAACCCTTTCAATTTAAATTAATTCCGAAAACACTTGATTAGCCCCGATTCGAATCCGTATAGTCGGCAGCGATCTCAGCCGCTTTTAATTTCTTTGTCCGCGGTCGTGCCCATCGTCAAAACAAATAGTCGGGCGCCGAAGGATTATTTGCATAATTACAAACCGAACTCGCAATTAGTATTTGTTCGGGAACGGCCGCTGGCGTTTTTACTGTTTGTTTGTAAGGGCGGGTAGGGTTGTCTCATAGTGGGGATGATAGGGTCTGTCATGGATCCCGGGGCTGTTTCATCCAACTTCGCTGCGTGAAGTTGCTTACTTTTGCCGCTAGAGGGCATAGTTTTATCGACTGCTGCACTGGAAAGTACTATTATTTATCGCATGAAAGCATTCGAGAGTTCGAGACACAGGCCTCGGAGCCAGCAGTTCTAAGAGCAAACGATTGATTCAAATTCATTAAATGGCCTCAGAGTTACAACGTAGATGGATTTTAAAACCACAGCTTTACCATGAACTTGAAAAAAGGTACTTAACCTTAAGATGTTTGATATTATTTTGAAAATAAAATCAGATGGTACGATATGGTGTTGGTAGAAGCCTACTCACACTGACAGATATCTGAATGCTAAATCTCATCACTACCCTGCCCAGAAACAAGATAGAAAAACCTTATACACCAAGCATATACCTTTTGGGAGGTACAACTTTTGTAAGACGAACTACGTCATCTACGATCCGCTCTGAAAAAATAAATATACGAATAGAAATATTGGGCAAACTTGCAAACTAAACCACGAGCACTATTTTTTAATATGCTTTTTTAACTGTTAATGTCTACAGATCAATAGTATCTTTTCAGACAGCAGTAGTGTCACAGCAACAAATAACGCTCTAGGGCACTATCAACTTAAAACGCATTTGCATGGAAATAAATCGATACAAAAACAAAAATTAACTGTCAAAGAAATGCTATTTTAGCTGTAACATAAGAAGTACAATTTTTAGAATGATGTTATTTTACAGTCTATAACAGAACTTCAGATAAGTACATTATCTTCTAACATTTCCACTACAGCTGTCATTGTCCATATAACACGCCTGGTACCTTATTATACAGGATTAACCTTTTTTCCATCCGGAAAATCGGCGTCTATGACAGTCATTGCACCGTGCGCACGTTTTTTACAGTGTTGTCAGATGTAGAAACGAGGAAAATAAACATTTTTAAATTACCTGATAGATAACAGTAATAAAATACTGCAGCTAACCCGATTATTAATTTTTTTTCTGCGCATTGCATATATTTATTTTTAATTATATTTTTTCAAATAATTAGATAATGAAGCGTGTGTCAGAAACCGACGAAATACCTAATTCGCTTTGGCCCTAAAGGAGGCTCCGACTCATGACAATTTAATAAACGCGTAAAAAATGACAAAGACCAAAAAACCCTCATTACAAACTTTCCTGCGGGCTGGAGAATGCCCCACGGGCGCGTCTGCTTGTTTGCTCTGCCTCCGTGGGTTTCTTGGGGATGGGGGCGCGTGCAGGGGCCGCTCACATAATAATTGTATGAGACGGGGCCCTTTTCATGTCGTTTTTGTTGCGTCGTGGAACGGGAAAAATTTGCCTGAGAAGTCTGATGAGATGGAACTTAATTATGGAAGAAAATCTGGGGTGTTTTCCCTCGCTCTCCAAATAGCGATCTCTATCTCGGACGGCGGGCGATTTCTTGCTTCGTCAGAGTGTTTTTAAATGAAGTAGTAAAAATGAGACCACAGATTCCTTACGTGAAAATAAATCGATTTAACATAACATACATATATTCCAAGTCGCATAATAAAAAGATACAGGGTGCCAAAGTTAAAATTTTATTTTCGATATTTGTAGATAATTTCTTAAGAAATCCAAATATTTACATAAAATTTGTAAATGGGGGTTTTTGCGGGCGAGAAACTCAAATTTGTTTCTAATTTTGACGTCACTAGTAGAGGGCGCCACTTGTGGCACACCATGTTTCTTTTAAATGGCAAAACTTTTTTGTAGCTTAGTGTATCCATCTGACTATTGAAACAATCGATTTTCCTACCTGTTATAACTGTAAAAGGCATACCTTGTTGAAGTCGTTAGAAGTAACAGTTTTCGAAATAATCCTATTTGAAATATTTGATGCACCGATTGAAAACTGTTATCGTCAGGTAAAGTGCCTTTTCTACTGAAAATACAGCAAAATGTTACTTGAAAAAGTCGTTCCGGACGGTAAATTATGGAGACGTACAAAATTTCAAAAAGATCGGCCTGCCTTGATAACATCTTTGTGCTGTGTTGAAAAATGGTTTCACCAAACCTCGCCGATCTACTTGAAATTGCACGTCTCCATAATTTACCATTGTGAACAACTTTTTCAAGTAACATTTTGCTGTATTTTCAGCAAAAAGGCACTTTATCTAAAACCAAAACAGTTTTTACTCGGTGCACTGAGCATTTCAAACAAGATTATTTCAAAAATGGTTACTCCTACCGACTTCAGAAAGATCATCAGTGACTTTACTGTGACTTGCCAGGGCATTTCCTGTGTTCTAAAACCGAATAACCGTTCTCCCAGGCACTGTACGAACTTGTGGAAAACACGAGTTTCCTTTCAGTATATATCACGGAAAACAAACTTCGGCGACCGTATTAGTATCACGTTTAGCCCCACGATTCTCGATAATATGTCTGGTTTTATGGGCACGGTATATAATGCTTTTTGAGATAGATATTCCGCATACACGAAAAGGTCTCTTCTACTAAAAGTTATCTCAAGGTTTCGCCTGTGTAAACTCGATATATATAGGGTTTTATCTTGTCGTAAAAAAGTTTTTTCGATTTATGCGAATATGTGTTAGCGTCTGCTACATAACTTGGAATAGTAAAACTTAAAGCATATGTGGGAGAAGTAAATTGTGTTATTTCTCTTCTTCTTAAAATAGTAGTAAAGTATTTTAAACATTTCGAAATGCCTCATATTCATGTTGCTTGATTTTTTCGTTTTTTCCTTATTTAGCAATTAAGGGACAATTCGAAACAGGCGAATTTTGAGTTAATAACGGCATTGACTTGAGGGACTAGTCTAGTATGAATATGGATATATTGATATATGATATGATATGATATATTTTTTCCCTTCATCTTTTTTCACTTTTCTATTTTGCTTTTTCTTCTAGTATAAGGATTTGCTTGCTATTGAATAGCTTGTCTATTGTCAATTAGTATATGTGTTATTTTATTTAAAAAATGTACGTATATGTATTATAAGATCGTGTAAAATGTATGTTGTATTTGTGATATTTGTACTCACGCACAAGTTTACACTTTTCTGAGTTAAATGTTTATTTACTATTGTTCTTAAATTTTATTAATATTGTTATGATATATTGTAAATAAGAGTAAATAAATCATTTTATTATTATTATTATTATTATTATTATTATTATTATTATTATTATTATCATTATCATTATCATTATCATTATTATTATTATTAATGTATTGTTTTCTCATGTACCACAAATTTGTCGATTTGTTCTCTAGTATATGCTTTTGATTGATATCCTTCAAACTTTCTTGATTTTTTATGTTCATCATCGCTTTCAACATAAACTTGACTGTAATTTGACCAAAGCGTCAACGATTTCCTTATTTTGCACTTTTCTTCAATGTCACAGGCACTCTTTCACTGCCACTAGTTGCCATTAACATTTTTAGATCACATTATCTCAAGAAACGATTGTGTGAAAACTCGTATTGTTGCTTTAACTTACTAGACAATAACTCGGAAAAAATCATTTTCTTGAACACGTTTCATGTCAAGAAACGATCGAATTACTTAGGAGCAATAAACTTCATGGACAATTGGATTCCAAAATGATATTTTATAAGTTTAACGTAAGAAATGCGTTAATTTGTACTATTAATAGTGTTTTTATTTTGTTGGAAGCGATGGGAGTCTCGCTTCCAACGCTCGCATTCTCATAAAATAAATTTTAGCACCAATTTTAGCACTTATATCATACATAACTACTATTTGTAAAATAATATTCCAATTAAAACTTTTTATCTCTTTTAAATACGTTGGTATACGCTCATGAATCCATTTTTTATGCTGCATCAATTAATTTTGGATAAACTACATCTATCTATCTGTGGTCAGCTGTCAGTTAATAACCGAAATAACAATTTTGTCTTCCAGTTAGTAGGTAGTAAAACTATCAGAATATCTAGATACCTAAGCAATGTGCAGTTTTCTATAGCGTAAAAGTTTTCAGCACGTACTGCAAATCTTCTTGGTTCAAACTTGACGGTTCGTTATTTTCAGCTCGAGAAACGTTTTGCGGCAAATGTTACGTGTACAAATTGTTTAATATATTGTAAAGCGGAAACTAAACTGGTTCAATTTAAAGTATCGGGATGAGTTCTGCACAGGATTGTCTCTAACGATCCTATATAACGTGTTAAAGTAAAATATAACTTGAGATACAGGGACTAAGGAGCTTTAGTGTTAATAGCGAGTTGATAGATAAATTTGTGATAACATTGTCAAAAAAGGTTAACACAACTGTTGGGGTAAAGTAGAAGTCCGTAGGAAGATATACAGTGTAATACAATATTCGAAAGGGATGTTCAAAGGGAAAAAGTGAACGAAAAAGCCTAATAAACATATAGTCGAATAACGGTTACTGAGATAGCAATGAAAATATTTTTACCCGAGTTAATTATTGTAATGCATCAGTAGAGAAAAGTGTTTGTTATGTAGGTATTATAAATTATAACATTGATTAAAGATCTAATAAACCGAAATTAATAAATTAAATTTTCGAATATACCACCGTCCGCCTCGATGCATGCATCAACTCGTTTGTGGATTGCAGGGATAGCTCGTTAAAGTGCACGGTGATTTTCTCTTATGAATGCTGCACAGTTGAAATCCGATCGAATAGCGCCTCTCTTGTGGTCACTTTTGTTGCATATATTAATGATTTAAACCATCTCTAAAGGCAGTAATCAAGGGAATTCAAATCTGGTGACCTTGTCGGCCAATTTTAGAAACCCCCTCGGTCAATCTAGTGTCGTGGAAAGGGATTATTAAAATAATTGATCACAACACGGCTAAAATGGGCAGGGGCACCATCATGCTGAAAGTACATGTTTTGCTTAATATCCAATGGAACATCGTCCAATAGATCTGTCAAACTATTTTCTAAAAATTGTACATATCTAGCTCCAGTAAGACGACCATCGCACAACTGGGCTAAGTAATTGATTATTAATCATGCCACACCACACCTTAATGCTGAACCGATGCTGAAAGTTACTTTCCACCGTGGCCTGCGAATTTTCATGTGAGCAACAATGTTCATTGTGGCAGTTATTTACTCCATCATGAGTGAGTTGAGCCTCATCAATGAACAAAATGTATTTGTAAACGGTATGGTTTGCGTTTATCCAATGGTAAAAATGCAACCGCAAAGCATTATCACCATCCTGAAGATTCTGGACGCGCTGAATATGGAAAGGTTTTTAAGCATTTTGTAGATGACTTCCCATGCCGTAGTTTGATTAATTAGGAGACGGATTACAATACACCATATTTAGAATTTCTTTTGCGATTGCTAGACCAGCTTGCCTCTTAGATGTAATTCTCACACTGGGAAACATTCCAGTTTCACGTGCATTGTTGAAGATTGTCTGAAATACATTTCTGTCTGACACTCTTCTGTTCGGGAAGCGAACTGCACGATTAGCGTTACAATTGCAATACCTGTAAATAAAAGTAATATCAGCATATTCTCGATGACTAAATGTGGCAGGCATTACGAAATTATGTGTGGGTTGTTTGATTAGAAATAACAAGTCCACGGTTTGTAACACGTTAAATATATTAATAAAGATATAACAAATGGGAAAAATGTTCCACCAATACAGAAGTCTGGACGGATGTTACGCGGAAGACGAGCGACGAGTAACTACTATGATTTTTCCACCGGACCTCTCGAGGAAGGTCTCGGGACGCTAGTTAATCCCTGACCATCTCTTTATTTGATTATAATTGGGCTCAGGTCAGAGGGTACCTTAATGGTTTTATTGGCATTGATTTGTTTATTGCTTTAATGCAAATGTCATTAAATTGTAATTGTAGGGATTACAGATGTAGGTCAGTGACCGCTACATTATGTGCGTACAATACCGACTAAACGAACGCACATGTAAAAATAAATACGACAGTTATAAAATAAGCGTTTAAATCACAAACGTCAAAATAATGTGACTTTGATTTAGAATCTATAACTTACTCAAAATAAAATATCAAATAATAACAGCTTTCGCAAAAATGACAATGAAAATATTTTCATTGGTATCTCAGTAACTGTTGATATTCGATCATATGTTTATTAGTTTTTATTTTGTTCACTTTTGCCCCGGAACACCCCTTTCTAATTTTGGGATTCTTCCCTCATTCGCTCGGTATATGATTTTTTTTTAAATATGACCAGTATTTTACATTATGTATGTTCTTTTCTCTCTGTCGTTCTCTTAATCGTTGTGCTAAATTACGTTGCCGTAATTGATTCCAAGATACACTTCTGTGTACCAACCCATTTCAGTTTTATCTCATTCCGTCATGGAAATTGAATATGTGGCCATCATCCGCAAGATCCCAGATCCCATTTGGGCTCGTAAACAACATAAAAAATGAAATGCCAGAGATAAATCTGAACCACGTACGGGATTATGTGGGAACAGTACATTCTCTCAAGCGAAGTGTATATCTTATCGCGGAGAATACCCCGATACGACGATACGCCTCCCACAATGCGGACCCATTCATTATTTTTTCGTTCTGCGGCGAACGGGAATACGGTCCTCGTCCCGAACGTACCGATTAAATTCATAATTCAAGGCGCGGCGCCCGGCCCCCTTAGACCGAATAAAGCTATGAATACACAATAGAAGAAAGGCTCTTATCCCCTTATTTATGACACTTAAAAAAGAATAAGAAAGGGAACCGAATGGGTTCTCGGTAAGCAGCACTTCGAGAAAGGATTTGGGGAGCCGTTGGCAGGAGTGCCGCAACCATTAGTGCGGGGTGATCCCTTATTCTCTTTTTATCTCCGCTTACACGCCTGCCGCTGCGTAAAAACAACTGAATATCAATTTAAAATGGATTTTTGCATTTTCCCGTGGAGTAGTAAAACATTCCAGATGTTTCAACAGTTATCACCTAGAATTTAAGGCCTCCCTACTTCACGTGTTAGTTTTGTCACGGGATCAGACGATCAAACGAAATAAAATAGATACAATGACACAAATAAGATACTGTGGATACTTGTCTTAAGACAATGCAAACTCACATAAATTCCATTATCAAATAAATTTAAAGCACAATCTTCTCTAAATGATGTTGACATTTTTTCGATCATGATCTCTTGCCGATACTTTAAACTTAAAGAACCTGGAATCCCAATGCAGACTTGTACAATAATAATCTGAATAAGTTGTTATTCTGTTTTACAAGGCCATCAACTGTGCTAAACAGTACGTTAAACTGTTTTTTTCTCTTTATTAGGTTGGTTATCGGTTCATTTGGATTGATCTCTTAATGGGAGGAAGCATAAAGGGCCCAATGGGGCCTAAGTGCTGTGGCTTTTTAAGGCTACCCTCTCACAATTCCAGAAGTTTAAAACACAATTTTCTCTAGGTGATGTTGACATTCTTTCGACTATGATCTCTTGGAGATAAAGTTTAAAAAACCTAGAATCTCAATGCAGACCTGTACAATAATGATCTGAATAAGTTGTTATGTTTCACTACATATTCGTCAAAAGAAATGTATCTTCCTTACCAGTTTATCGGCTTATATTTCACCTACCACCTCTCCTCTCAATTGCTCTCTCATTTATTTACTATATACTATTGCCATTGTTTGGGTCACTGAAAAAGACTTTAAAACGTAGAAGAATAAAATGCCGTGAAAGAATTCTTTAATTGACAGTCATAAAAATTCTATAGAAGAGTATACATAGGTTGGTGAAACAATGAGATGTGTCCTTTGATGTGGTGATAATTCTTTATGATTATGTCTGAATAATTTTTTTATGGATATCAGCTCATCTCGTAAAAATAAAGCTCGTGGTGTTTTTTTATCATTTATGAATAGACAGACTGACAGTTTCAGAGTTATTTCCGAGGAACAGAGCGAAATCGTGTTAAAAAGTCTATTTATTAATAGGGACCGTCTGATCTAACCTACCGCATATACAGGGTGTCAAAAAAAGAGTGTAAAATATTTAAGGAGGTAATAATATGAATCAAAATAAGCAGAAAAGTCTCAATAAACATGGGTCCGCAAAGTAACGGTTGCGAAGATATGGAATGTTTTATGTTTGTTAGCCCTTTTTTTTATTTTGCAAAAACGTTGTGTATTTTCTTATAATAGTTGGTTGATGTTTAGTGAAATAAACAGTACGTATTTGACAGTTGTTCTCAGTGCACAAATTTTCTTTTGCTATGGCTGGTTACTCTAACGCAGAATTAACAGACATGCATTTCATGTATGGTCGTGCTAATGGGAACGCCACCGAAGCGCGAAGTCTTTATGTTGACGCTTATCCAAATCGCCAGATTCCTTCACAACGCATGTTTGGAAGAACACCACCAAAGATTGCGTGATACCGGTTCCTTGAGCAAACAGTGCCATTTATCCGGAAGACCAAGGTCGGTATTCACTCCTAGAGCAGAAGAAGAAATTCTAGCACTGGTAGAGCAGAATCCAGGTACGAGTGTGCGGAGAATATCAGCCGAGGTAGGAATTAGTGGTCCTCTTGTTTGGAGAATCCTTCACGAGCAACTGCTTTATCCATCAACAAGTACAGGCCTTAAATCCAATAAATAATCATCAAGCACGTTTGGTTTTTTGCCGCTGCTTTCTACGTCATGATGCTGAAGACCCTCGTTTTCTTGCGAACATTCTTTTCACTGATGAGGCCGGGTTTACAAGAAATGGAGTGTTTAATTATCACAATACGCATATTTGGGCCGATGAAAATCCTCATTCTCTAATAGAATCTGGATATCAGGCACGATTTTCATTAAACATTTGGATGGGTATTGTATGTGACAGGTTTCTAGGCCCTGTTGTTTTACCAAACCGATTAACAGGCGCTGCTTACCTCAACTTTCTGCAGAGCACACTGTATGAGTTTTTGGAAAACATTCCTTTGAATCAGAGGCAACAAATGTGGTTCCAGCATGATGGTGCTCCAACTCATTTTTCCATGGCCGTTAGAGAGCATTTACACCAAACTTTTCCACATAGATGGGTAGAAAGGGCCGGACCTGTTTCATGGCCTCCAAAATCACCTGATCTGAACCCTTTAGATTTCTTTGTTTGGGGATATTTGAAGACATTAGTGTATGGTACTCCTGTAAATAGCCTGGAAGAGCTGCAGCTAAGGATTAATCAAAAGTGTCAAGAAATCCAAACCAAGGAAGGTGTTTTCGAAAGAGTTCGAATATCGTTGAGACGAAGATGTCGTGCCTGCTTGGAAATGGACAGAGGGCACTTTGAACATTGTCTGTAACTTTGTTTTTTGTTTGTTAAAAGCTTTCTTTGTCGGTTTATTCCTAATATTATAAAATGTTTGAAAAACGAATAGTGGTTCATATCTCCGCAACCGTTACTTTGCGGACTCATGTTAATTAAGACTTTTCTGCTTATTTTGGTTCATACTATTACCTCCTGAAATATTTTACACTCTTTTTTTAACACCGTGTATAGGGGGTAATATCTCAGCCTAATGTTTTACTTAACAATTCAGTCAAGTGGAGCTTCTTGCGGTGTTATTTTTTCATCGCCATTTGCATAAACCGTAAATCCCCATTGAGTAAGGACCTGTAAATCCGGATAAGTTGCCTGTCGATTGATATTTTATCTTTAGGCGAGGGCACTTACTACCATTTAAGCCTTTTAAACTGTGGCGAGGTAATAAATTAAAGCCGACGTGGAAGACGTATTGACGGGATGCTTTTTACTTAACTCGAAAAACTGGACCGGCTTTGCCCGAAAATTGCTTACATTTTTAATGAAAAAAATATTTTGAATCTATATATTATCCTCTCTTTATATATTTTTTTTGCAATAAGAAAAACTATACCTCTCTATTTTTGTGAATTTTGTGTGCAAAAAATATTAGCAGTCCGGCCCTGTCTACCCTGTCATGAACATTTTGCTTTCGTTCGATGGAGTAAAGCTACTGACCGTACCCCAGTTCATAGTGTTATCGCAAATTGCCAGCCGATGTAAAGCCTCTCGAAATTTTTTCGGCCTAGAAATGTTGCGTCTGTAATTGATTTAAGGATTTGGTTTTTATGCCGAAGGCATCAATTCGAAGCGGGTGTATGTTCATGTGGATATTCGAAAAATATCGAGTTTTTTTGCTGGCAGTAAAAAAATATCGAATGCTCGGGTTTGGAGATTGGTTGAAGGTACTCAATTTCGGTGTCGGAATAGAGAAATGGGTTGGTAACGGTGAATTATTGTTGGTTTCGAATAATCGAGAACAATCTCGACTTGTAGAGGTTAAACTGATTTCAAACTGGATTTCAGCTAGTAGAATGCAATGCAATGGTCTCAGCTATGATAATATACACAATTTTTTTTAATTAAATTTGAAACACAAATAATAATGTTGATAACAACTTGGTCTTGGAACTTGATGGAAAATGGATTTTTTGCTTCACTGTTCATTAAGCTGAAAGCCGTTTTAAGGAAGGATATTGCCAAGTGATGAATTTATTAAGCAGTATTCCTGGAAATGTTTCAACTAAGCAAACTCATGAAAATTGAAAATTATATAATATTCTGCGAGTTGCCTTAAGAACTCGCATTTCTCCACTTGTTAACTTTGCAGAAACGGCCCCCCGTGTTTTTATTTTTTCACATGAACTTTCACTGAAAGCGAAATGAATAACTCCATTAGATTACAAAAAGTTTCGCGTCCTTTACAAAAAAGCACTTAGAACTGGGGCGGTTTTCCCTCCGGTTCTACGTCCCCCTACGCGAAACCGGGAACGGAGGGCAAAAAGAGCAAAATATAGTTATGATGTCGGGTTGTTGTTTAATTAAGGTTGACCCTCGGACTCGAGAAGGCTCGAGAGGTATTCGGTGGGGTGGAAGAGATGGAAAACGTTATTCTGTCTGGACGGCAGTCCGAATAGTCCACATATTTCGGATTGTTCAGAGGACGTTGCGGCATATGACAGCGGAGATCCGAGGAAACCGTAATGTGTGGGTACGCCTTTTAATATCGATCGTTTAGGTAGGTCAATACATTTATTTCGTCCTATAAACAATCGCGTGTGTTTTTAAAGGTCAAAGGTAGCCTCGGTGTAAATATGATTATTATTATTATTATTACGTTTGTGGCTAGAATGGAAGCCAAAGCTTATTTCACTGTTACAAAATTAAATCAAAACATGATTATGAATACAACTATTATAGTAGTAAGTTCAACAAACAAATAATAGAGATAATAAAGTCAATAAAACAAGAATAAAAATAAACAACAAAAAATATACAAAAGATTTCATCTGGACAGTGGATTTTGTCTTGAAGAATCCTGTACGTCATTATAAGATCGCCACGTATTGTCCTGTCCTCCAGCAACTGCCAATTTAGACGCATTATGCGGGCTTCATAGGGAAGATATTTAAATCCAACGGGAAGTTTAGTAGCGCGTCTTTGGACACCCTTCTACTGCAGAATATCTCGCTTTAAAATAGGAGACCATATGGTTACAGTAAACTTAAGATGTGGACCCAAGAAGTACCCATGTTCAGATCTTGGAAAGATTCACGAATCATATAAATTAATTGGTTGCACCTTCGCACGATTTTGGACACATGAACACTCCAAGACAACGACTCGGTGATGGTAACACCTAGGTCACTAAACTGGAATACAGTATTTAAATTATGATCATCAATTATGTGGATTGTTCTTAAACTAGTGCATTACACAACACTTACAGTAGTTAAGCGGTATTAACCATTCCGAACACCAAGAGTTAATGAGACCAAGGTCCCTTTGTAAAGTCAAAGTCGGTGATGAGAAAAGTTTCAAATCGTCAGCATAAGAAAGTGATCCAGATGCACAATTACTGGTGAGGTCCGATACATAAACTAAAATCATGATAGGACCTAACGCCGAACCTTGAGGCACACCACTGAGAACATCCCGTTACTCAGAGTAACAGTCACTAACTCGCACTGTAAATTATTGTGTTGCTAAAAAGATTCAATCCAAGACAGTAATTTGCCACGCAAATCCAAATAAATTATGTCTGGAGGTTCACCAGAGTTCATATACGATGTCCATGCATTTAGAGCCTGAAGTAAATTAGACTGACCTCCCGGGTAAAAAACCATAACATTGTTATTTAACAAAATCAGTATAAAGTCATTGTATATAATGACCCTCATTCAAAACTTTAAATGTTAGTACACCCTGTATAATACACACATTAGTTTTCATTTCTTCTTCTATTAAACTCCAAATTTAACTGTACATCAAATGTCGGTGTATCGAAAACGTTTTTGATCCTACACGTAGTTTAATGTATGTAGCGTCTCATTCTAAACTGAAATTTTGCCGCGATTGCGTCCTTGTCCGTCACAGTTGAGTTTTTCACGAAAACACAAAGGCAGACATTCAATTACGTCGAAAATAACTCGACGATTGTGACCGGAATAATATGTCGGAATTAAATAAAATGTACGCCGGCTTGCGCTCTACAGGACAAACATAGCGCCGTTATTACGTTAACAGCGTGCCCTTGGATTTTTGAAATTAAAAAATAACATTGTCATGACTGGAGGCGTAATGAAAAACATAGAATCAGGTGAACACGTTAACAGGCAAAAGTTGTCTGGGACGCCGACGCCAAATCTTGTACCTTTGTCGCAAATTAGTATAATTGGTTATAGTCTTTGAGCTGGAAAACATATACACGGTGTTAGAGGTGTGACTGTCATCGTTTCAGAATAAGATAAAGTATAAATGATTATAAAAAAAGTTAAAGCAAAGGCATAATTCAAGCTGTCCTTAAAAGAAGTCGAGTTATTATATAAAGCGCAAACTAGTTTGCTGCGCCAGCTGAACGCGTCAACTTGTTTTTAGTGATGACAAAAAATCTACAGATAAATAATTATTGTAAAAATTGATGAATTTAATTTAGACAACTATTTTGCAATTTTATTTTTGAGCAGAGAATGGTAGAATTAATGAATTTTTTAATATTAAGATACTGTTTTAAGTGTTTAAATTTTTGTTAATTTATAAATGTTTAAAACTGTAACATAACTTAAATCAAATAGGAATTTGACAAATAAGTAATAAGAACTTCGAAGAAGACTCACATTGTAGAAATAATCATAACTTATTAAAGAAAATAATTTAAGTACTTACTGAAAATCAAAATACAGTTATTTTTAAATATCTAACTAACATAACACAATTACAACATATTGTCACGGAATTTGCCCCACTCACTCCCAAACCGACGACTGTGGCACCGCGAATTGCCTGAAATTGCCCCGATCGCCCCTACGCGATTCTGGTAAACAAACAACATGCCGCTGATCGAGATCGGCCTGGAAAAATCGGGAATCGACGAGAAGCGTTCCAGTCGTACGAGAAAGGGATCTAGAGATACTGGAATATACCTGGAATATTCGTTGGGTCTATAAAAGAAGAATAAACGGCCGAGTTAGTTAGTCTTGTATAAGTCTTGTGTATAGAGTTGAAGTGAAGTGTTTAGTTAGAGATCAAAGCGATTTAGATAGCGATTAATTAAATAAGTGTTTAGTTGACCTGTAATTAGTAGTGTTCAGTAGTTAATAAAGAAGTAATTAATTAACGGATTGTTTTTCTGGAAGAAAGAAAAAAGACGGATTGGGAAATCCGTGACAATTTGGTGTCGGAAGTGGATTTAACTGGAAGTTTCAAGAGCTTTCTGGAACCCTGTGCGTGAGTGGGTTTAAGTGGAAGTTGGAAGAACTTTCTGGAACCCTGTGCGTGGGTGGAATAAAGACCCAAGTGTGATATATCACCGCACTCGTCTTGTCGAAAGGAAGTGAACGGTGGTATTTGCGAAGGACATTCTCGAACATTCTAGAACTTTGTACGGGAGTGAGACAAAGACCCAAGTGTGGCATATCACCGCACTCGTCGTGACTCAAGGAAGTGAACGGTGGTATTTGCGAAGGACATTCTCGAACATTCTAGAACTTTGTACGGGAGTGAGACAAAGACCCAAGTGTGGCATATCACCGCACTCGTCGTGATTCAAGGAAGTGAACGGTGGTATTTGCGAAGGATATTCTCGAACATTCTAGAACTTTGTACGGGAGTGAGACAAAGACCCAAGTGTGGCATATCACCGCACTCGTCGTGACTCAAGGAAGTGAACGGTGATATTTGCGAAGGACATTCTCGAACATTCTAGAACTTTGTACGGGAGTGAGACAAAGACCCAAGTGTGACATATCGCCGCACTCGTCGTGACTCAAGGAAGTGAACGGTGGTATTTGCGAAGGACATTCTCGAACATTCTAGAACTTTATACCGGAGTGAGACAAATACCCAAGTGTGGCATATCACTGCACTCGTTTCATTGTAAGGAAGTCAACTGTGACATTTACAAACACATTCCTGGACATTCTAGAAGATTCCAAAGAGAGTGAATGCCTGTAACTAGAAGCCAAATCAATATGGATGCACAATTAGAAAAACTTTTAGAAATGATGCAAGCAATGCAAAATAAAATGGAAGACCAGGCGAAAACGATGCAGGAACAAGGAAGGATGATGCAAGAGAAATTTGAAGAACAAGGACATAAAATTGAAGACCAGTCCCAGACAATGCAAGAAAAATTTGAAGAACAAGGGCATACAATGAAAGATCAGATACAGACAATACAACAGGAAATGAGAAACCAGACGAAAGAAATGCAGGAGAAATTAGAAAATAAACTAGAAGAGCAAGGGTATATAATGAAAGAACAGATACAGACAATACAACAGGAAATGGAAAACCAGACGAAGGATATGCAGACAAAGTTAGAAAAATTGGAGAATACACTAGAAGAAAAACTAGAGGAGCAGTCACATAAGGTAGAAACACAAGTAGAAGAGAAAATGTTAGCACAAAAACAAGAAATAGACGAAGAAATAAACTTGGTTAGAGAAACCTGCGAAGAGCTTCGACATAAATTAGACAAGATAGCAAAGGAGGGCGTAATCAAATCAGAAGGACCTGTTATCCGAACTCAGAAGACGAGACCCCTGAATTCGACGGCAAGGTTTCCTGGAATGTATATCTGCGTCAGTTCGAAGCAGCATCTGCAGCAAACGAGTGGTCTGACTATGAAAAGGCTACAGCTCTGATAGTTGATTTACGAGGGAAGCTCTTGACGTCTTACAAGGAGTTCCTGCTGGGCAACAGAATAGCTACGATATTCTAAAACAGCATATGGAAATGAGATATGGGGATAAACACCTGCAGCAAGTGTACCAGGCACAATTGAAAAATCGTCACCAACAAAGTGGAGAGAATTTACAACATTTTGAGACCGATGTTGCCAGACTGGTTCGATTGGCTTATCCAACAGCCCCGTCCGAATTTGTAGATCAGCTCTCCATCCAAGTTTTTGTCGACGGCCTAAGAGATTGCGAAACTCAGCAGGCACTACGGCTCGCTAGACCTAAAACGTTGAATGACGCTCTTTCACATGCACTGGAATTCGAGGCAGCAAAGATGGCATCCGGTAGACATGTTAAAGTTCTCGGACCATCAGTGATAACAGCGATAGTATGGCAAATGGAGACCTAATAAAGACGCTAAAGGAGATTATCGATAAATTCAGCCCATCTACTGGGCCAAAGAAAGAACAATTTGATAGTCGAAGAGATCGCCTTCTTAAATGCTGGAACTGTGGACAGACAGGACATCTAAAAAGACAGTGTAGGGCCCCGGTCACGGATCAGCAAAAGCGCGACTCCCAGGCGGCAGCTACACAGGAAAACTAGGGTCAGCCGGCTTGACGGGGCAAAAGCCGGCTGCGTCCTCCTACCATGCCCCACGAGAAGAAATTACGTTGTCACGTCTCCAGGACTCTGACTCCTTGCTAATAGAAGGCATTATTTTTGGTCGTATGTTCCCTATGGTAATCGACACTGGAGCGGCAAGAACTATTGTACGACCGGATATTATTGGTGACTGGCGTATTAAGAGCCCTGCCAAGCGTTATGTCCTTACAACAGCCAATGGACAACAACTGCCAGTCAAGGGGAATGCGAGCTTGACATAGAATTAGGAGACGTCAAATTCAAACACAGAGCCCTGGTAGCAGATCTATCGGACAATGTCATACTCGGACTGGACTTACTACGAGCAAAGGGGTGAACTTAGATTTGAATGCTGGTACGCTACGAATAATGGGTGAGGAAGTAGTGCTAACGACCACCACTGAGAATAACGCTGTACGGAGACTCGTTGTTAAAGAAGATGTGGTACTACCTGGTCAGACCGAAACATTGGTTGCCACTGTAATGGATGGGGAAATGTCTTGCAGTGTTGGAGTGGTGGAACCCAGTAATCCGGATCTGTTCAATAAATCTATAGTCACCGGCCGCACCCTGATTAAACCAGAGAAAACGACAATAGTACGGGTAGTTAACCTGAAAACCTTTCCACAGAAAATTACAAAGGGAACTGAAGTAGGAGTCTGTGAACCTGTTACCATGGTCAGAACACTCAAAGAAAACAACGAAATGAAGAAGAAACCAAACAAGACCAGTCTACCGGAATGTCTAAGGGACATCGTGGATAGGGCCAAAGAAAGATTAACAGAGATGGAGGTGGAACAACTGGAAGAGCTGCTAAGTGAAAATGAAGATGTGTTTGCACTTAAACCAGGCGACTTTGGGAGAACAAATGTAGTGAAGCATCGAATCGATACTGGTTCATCATCTCCTATAAAGCAGCCACCACGAGGACTTCCACTAGCCAAGCGAGAAGAAGTTAACAAGATGTTAATCGAGATGCAAACTCAAGGCACCATAGAGCCATCTCAGAGTCCTTGGGCTTCTCCTGTAGTCCTGGTCAAGAAGAAAGACGGCTCCACCCGATTTTGTGTGGACTACAGAAAATTAAATGACGTCACCAAGAAAGACAGTTACCCATTACCGAGGATTGATGATACTCTGGACACCTTGGCTGGTGCGCAATGGTTTTCCACTTTGGATTTAAAGAGTGGATATTGGCAAGTCGAGGTCAACCCAGAAGACAAGGAAAAGACAGCGTTTACTACCGGAAATGGATTGTGGCAGTTCAATGTAATGCCATTTGGTCTATGTAATGCCCCTGCCACTTTTGAACGACTGATGGAAACTGTACTTCATGGCCTGCATTGGGAGACCTGCTTGATTTACTTGGACGACGTGGTGGTGCTGGGACGCTCTTTCCAGGAGCACCTGAAGAACGTGTCCGAAGTGTTCAAGAAGTTGAAAGCAGCGAACCTGAAGTTGAACCCGAAGAAGTGCAGTCTGTTCCAAAAGGAGGTTAGATACCTAGGCCACATTATTACTCCAAATGGTGTGAAAACAGACCCGGAGAAGACAGAGTGCATAAAGAACTGGCCGGTTCCTAAAGACAAACATCAAGTTCGAAGTTTCCTCGGCCTATGCACATACTATCGACGATTCGTCCAAGGATTCTCGGACATTGCCAAGCCTCTTCATAAACTGACAGAAGACAACGTCCCGTTCGAATGGACTCCGAGATGCCAGCAAGCCTTTGAGACGCTGAAAGAGGTTCTCTGCACTACCCCGATTTTGACATACCCAATACCTGGACAACCATTTATAGTGGACACGGACGCAAGCAACATTGGAGTTGGCGGAGTTCTTTCCCAAGTACAAGATGGCCAAGAGCGAGTAGTGGGCTACTTCAGCAAAGTCCTATCAAAAGCCGAAAAGAAATATTGTGAGACTCGGAAAGAATTGCTTGACAACGTCAAGAGTCTAGAACACTTTCACAAATACTTGTCTGGCCAAGAATTCCTCCTCAGAACGGATCACGCTTCCCTTAAATGGCTGCTCCAGTTTAAGAACCCTGAAGGACAGATGGCTAGGTGGCTGGAACGGCTGCAAGAATATCACTTTGTTGTTGAACATCGAGCCGGCAAGAAACATGGAAATGCAGATGCCCTTTCTAGGAGACCCTGTCCTGTCAACTGCAAGCACTGTAGTAGTCTTGAAAGGAAAGAGGATATTTCATCAGTTCCTTGCAAGGTGGTAGCAGCCCAACCTGAAGACAGATGGAGTTCAGCGGCGATTCAGGAAGACCAGCAAGCTGACTGTGACATCAAGCCGTTATTAGACTGGAAAGAAGCCAACAACCGACCCTCATGGGCTGAAGTCAGTAGTAAAAGCCCAACATTAAAGAGCTATTGGGCTCAATGGAATTCCTTGGTGTTGGAAGACGGTGTCCTAAAAAGAGCATGGGAGAACAATGACGGAACGGAGGTCAAGAAACAAGTACTACTCCCGAGGTCCCAGGTCAAGGAAGTGCTGCAGGAAGTACATGGAGGTACTGGTGGTGGACACTTAGGTATCAATAGGACTCTACAGAAGATTAGGAGCGTTTCTACTGGTTGAGTTGTAGGACGGATGTAGAAGATTGGTGCCGAAAATGTGACATATGTGTGTTCCAGAGGCAAAATGCGCCAGTACATCGTAGGAGCACCGTTCGAGAGAATTGCCATTGATATCGCTGGCCCATTTCCGAAAACTCAAAATGGAAACCGATATCTGCTAGTAGCCATGGACTACTTCAGTAAATGGCCGGAAGTATACCCCCTTCACAATCAAGAGACCACAACCGTAGCAGAAGCGCTAGTCAACAACCTGTTCTGCAGATTTGGTGTGCCCATGGAACTGCATTCAGATCAGGGCAGAAATTTCGAATCAGGTGTGTTCCGAAAGGTCTGCGAGCTTATGGGAATCCGAAAAACCAGGACCACACCACTGCATCCCCAGTCAGATGGTATGGTGGAACGCTTCAATGCCACACTAGAAACCAATCTGAGGATGTTTGTGAACGAAAACCAGACAGACTGGGACAAGCTCATTCCACTCTTCCTGTTAGCTTACCGCTCAGCTGTCCATGAAACGACTGGGAAGACTCCCGCAAGGATCATCTTTGGAAGAGAGCTTCGCCTTCCCGCAGATTTGGTATTTGGTCGTCCTACGGAACAGCCCACAGAGCCAGACACTTATACTCATGAGCTAGAACGAAGACTAGCAGCCATACACGATCAAGTCAGATCTCGAATGCGACTAGAGAGCGATCGCATGAAGACTCGATATGACGTCCGGGCCAATACAGTCGGATTCCAACAAGGTGACCTGGTGTGGCTGTACAACCCCACGCGGAAGAAAGGAAGATCGCCTAAACTACAGAACCGTTGGGAGGGCCCCTACACAGTCATTAAAAGAATCAATGATGTCGTCTACCGGATACAGAGGACTCCCAGGAGTAAGATGAAGGTCGTCCATCTGGAGCGTCTGTCCCCGTATAGAGGTGTATCCGATCGGGACGATCGGTCCTAAGGAGGGCAGTGTCACGGAATTTGCCCCACTCACTCCCAAACCGACGACTGTAGCACCGCGAATTGCCTGAAATTGTCCCGATCGCCCCTACGCGACTCTGGTAAACAAACAACATGCCGCTGATCGAGATCGGCCTGGAAAAATCGGGAATCGACGAGAAGCGTTCCAGTCGTACGAGAAAGGGATCTAGAGATACTGGAATATACCTGGAATATTCGTTGGGTCTATAAAAGAAGAATAAACGGCCGAGTTAGTTAGTCTTGTATAAGTCTTGTATTAGAGTGTTGAAGTGAAGTGTTTAGAGAGATCAAAGCGATTTAGATAGCGATTAATTAAATAAGTGTTTAGTTGACCTGTAATTAGTAGTGTGCAGTAGTTAATAAAGAAGTAATTTATTAACGGATTGTTTTCTGGAAGAAAGAAAAAAGACGGATTGGGAAATCCGTGACAATATGCTTAAAATGTCCACCGTTATTTTCCACACCTGACATAATCTAAGGTCTTCATGTGTCCTTACAAATAAAAATCTAGTGAATATAATAATTAATTGTTATCGTATCAGTAAAGCAAGTGTGCTACGTCTTGGATTCCTCTCAACAATGTCCAAAATATAGTCCACCATATTCACATCAATCTGTCGATCTGGACCATGATTTCCAGGACGAAGAACAACACTACCAGTATGAAGAAGAGTAAAAAGACGTTCAGGTACTTCAACGAATGTCCTTATGTTAGGCAGCTGCCGTTAGGTAAAATAAATAAATAAATACGTCATGCCCTCGCAGAATTGCGGGCATCTATAAATTTAACATATATTGATACTCACGTTCACGTATGCTAAACATTTTAACAAACAAAGAAACTTTCGACAAACACATTAACACTTCGCAGTTCAGATATCAACTGACCTATACTCCGGCCAGTCCTTGAGTACGTTCTCACGCTGTTGCCACATTCCGGGATATCGAAATTTGTTGATTAACGAAAACATTGTTTTTTTTTTTAAACTAAACATAAATACATTGAAAGAAGGGATAAACATTTTATGGTAATTTAATGTACAAAATTATGATGAGATTCCTTAATTTACTGACTTTTTACACATGAAATTGAAGATTTGTTGTTCCAAAATGGTTGGGTGTGAGACCCATGCCATATAAGGTTTTTCTGTTTATTTTAATATACAAGGTGTAACAGTAGTAAGTATTCAAAACTTGTGAGCTTGTAAAACTAGTCGAAAAATTACAAAAAACTTTTGTCAGTGGCGGCTCCTAAGGGTGATAGGCTCACTTAAAGGGGTAACGTCAGAAACAGTTTTTAATGCGTAACATCTAAACGGTTCAACATTAAGTCACGAAATTTTGGTGAGATATTAACCTTGACGTGCTTAATAAGTCTCATTAACTACATTTCAAAATTTTCTACAGGGGCGTAAGAAAATGCAAGGCTCTTTTTTCTAGTTTCTGACTCGAAAATATTGAAATTTAAAGTATTTAACATAAAAACGGTACTCTTGTAATTTCAATAGGATGTACCGTTTTTCAGTAAATTCGATTTCAATCATTCCTAACGTGACCCACATTTAACATCCAATACATACCCACAAAAATTAGCTGCAGTCTGCCATGGAAAAAACAACTAGTCTGACAGTTAACAGAAATGTCAAGTATTTTTAGTTTGAAAAAATTGTATTATTTGAGTCTACGCAGTGCCATTTTATAGTGAACAAAAATAGATAAAAATTATTTAAAAATGCAACCGTATACATATTCTGAGTATGTAGATATGCTTTTGACGTTAGGTGGAGTGTCATGGGAGCACAACAGCAGCCGCACACCGATATGGTATAAAGTTCCCCAATAGATATGTACCCAATTATAAAATATTTGTTTGCACTGAAAGGTGTTGTTTTTCTGTTATTTATATTACGGTATTTTTATTTGTACTATTGTTTTTAATTGTTACTGTTAAGAGTGTTAAATATACTCGACATTTTTGTCAACTGTCAGATTAGTTGTTTTCTTCATGGCACACTGCAATTATTAATTTATTTGGCTATGGATGTTGAATGTGGGGCACGTTAAGAATGATTGAAATCGATTTTACTGAAAAACGGTACATCCTACTGAAATTTAACAAAGATACCTTTTTATGTTAAATACTTCAAATTTCAATATTTTCGAGTCAGAAACTAGTCTTGCATTTTTTCGCGCCCCTGTACAAAATTTTGAAATCTATTTTATGAAACTTATTAAACACGTCAAGGTTAATATCTCACCAAAATTTCGAGACTTAATGTTGAACCGTTTTGATGTTACGCATTAAAAACTGTTGCTGAGGTTACCCCTTTAAGTGAGTGTATCTCCCTTAGGAGCCGTCACTGACAAAAGTTGTACTAAGGTTTTTGTAATTTTGCGACTTGTTTTACAAGCTCACAAGTTTTGAATACTTACTACTGTTACACCTTGTATATTATCGTCTGTTAAGTTTATCAAACCTCTTAACACCCTGCATATTAGATTCACTCGGTATCAAACACTGTACCTGTTACCTTATTTGCATGGATGCATTTAGTCGGATTTATAGAAGCAACTCATTACCGAGGGGTAAACCACTGCTTGAAATATGTACAATGAAATATCCTTTTTTTAAATATTACCCAAAAAAATACCTCATCAAATAAGCAAATACCTCAAAAATACCCAAAAACCACGAATTGCCCTCAAGTGCCCAAAAAATATCTATAACTATTACCCAATAATATCCTTAAGTACCTAAAAATCCCGTTAAGTACCCAGAAATACCAAATAGTATCCAAAAATACCCTTAAATACCCAGATATCTAAGAAACGAAAAATACATTAAATGACCCATGATTTTACTTAATATACCTTTAATTTTCCAAAACTCTTTCATTTCCTTAGAAATTATTCCATTTACAGATCTACGTAAATAATATAGATTTTTTTAAGGGTTCCTTTGACTGGACCTGAATACATCATCTGGAAATAACATTATGGATTACATAAAATGTATCATAAACCCATTAGAGCACCCAAGAAGGGTGCCAATACCTACACCATGCCCCCTTTAAACTAATTAAAAACAAACTTCTTCCTCATCTATGAAATCATAATATTTGGTCTATACGGGGTGTCCCTAAAATTATTGTCCGGATCCCAAATACTCATCAAGTACCATCGGCTTCTTCAGTACAAAGTACAACCAAAATCTTTCATTAGCAAGTGTAAATGCATGGGTATCGAGGGAGAATTCAATTTTAGCCCTAGCTTGCTTTCCGTCATGTATGATTAGAATTATATAATTGGCAGTTGTTTACATAAAAAGGCTCCTTTTTTATTAAATAGAGATTTTTAGTATAGACTCATTCTCTTTTTATTACATATTCTTGATCAATAGAATATGTCGGAGAAGTTTGACCGAACTTATTGTTAACACGTCGTATCGAATAATAGGTATGTAATATATTGATTTAAAGATAAAGTTTAAGAAATTATATCATACTAAAATTTGTTAACAGAAGAGGGGAATGTGCTACTATGTGAATGGATATATTCTGCGTAAACGCCTTAAAACATTCATATGATACTTGTTTATATGGTCCTGTACTGTACCATCTATTGCAATAATAAAGGCACTGTTTAGTTGAATTTGGCTATTTATTTCGAACTGCTGACATATTCGTAATGAAATCTACTTTCAATTTTAAACATTAGTTTTTAGTTGTTCCACTCACCCACAGAGTAGTCAAACAAACTGAATGAAGAAGTGTCATTATTTTTGCAATTCAATGTATCTAATTCGAATCACCCTATATTATTTTCTAAACTAAGGACTTACGAAGACAATAAAAGGTCACATAGTGGTTTAACAGTGCCTTCGAAACATTTTACGTATTTTTGTATCTATTTTTAATAATTTTTATATTTGCCATTGCGTCGGTCAGTTGTTTACTTATATTTAAACTGCGACATCGTAATACGGCATGCGCGATCGTCATTGTATTAAAAAACTGGCGGAAAAATACTAGTTTTCTCTTATAATACCCATTAATTATCTTCGTAATACCCATTAAATACCCAATAAATACCCATTATTATCTTGATAGTACCCAAAAATCCACAAAGTACCTAAAAATACCGAAAAAATACCTATAAATACACATAAATACCCAAAAAATGCAAAAAATAGCTTGTACAGTAAAATACCTCAGTGGTTTACCCCACGCTCATTACCTTATGTAAAATGCTATTTCAATTTCTTGAAAATAAGAGTATTCCATTTTAAATTTTTTTAACTGTTTTATTTTCGGTGATGCCACTGTTAGATACATTTGAAAAATTTCGTCAAATTTGCCAAAGCATTGCACGATAACGAGTGAAGATTTGGAAACCAATTCCGGGCCCATTTCTCTTAAGGGTTTAAGGAGAATAATGGTATGAGCCGGACTCGAATCGATTCATCTTCCAGATACGTCGGGTAATTTTGTCTGGAGACAGAAGATGAGTTTAATTCCATCTGTCGTTCAGAATTGAGTTCCTTCAATAGCGTACCTAGATAGGGCTTATGTGCTGTACGGTTTGAGTTCGATGAAACGACACTAAATCCTGTCGTGTGATTTATGTAGGTGCATCCGAGTTGGTTTCGATATGGGACGTCAGATTTTATAAGCTTACGTATAATAAAAATGAAGAGACTGTAAGTCCAGGATACATCCTGTTCGATTACAGTTCATCGCTGAGATAGAACTAGTAAAAATTTCGTAGACCTAATAATTGTAAAACTTAATTTCGAATCCTGAAAAAGGGGGTCATTTACAATTTTTTTAAATTACATTTTCTGAATGATTACGTAATTTTAGTGCGACATGGAAAAATTCTAATTTTCTGACGCGTATAAAACCGTTATAGTGTAGGTACAACGTTTTTCGGACAATCGAATTTATATATATATATAAAGCTGTTTACAGGCCTTTTAGGCCCAGAGCTGTGTTATTCTCCTCCACTCCATTCTGTCCTTCGCCTTTCTTTTCCAATCCGTTACATTTTCCTCCCTTAGATCTATTGCCACTGCCTCTCTCCATCGCTTCCTCGGTCTATCTCTTTTTTTCTTGTAGTTAGGTTTACTCCTACTATTTTCTTAACTGCCCTTTCATCCTCCATTCGATCTAGATGCTAGCCACTGCACTCTCCTGGCTTTTACAAATTCGTCTATTGTTGGTGCCTGGTACATTCCATATATTTCCTCATTATTTCTCCTTACATAGCCTTCCTCTGTCCTCTTACCCCCTAGAATTCTTCTTAAGATCTTCCTTTCCCAACTTAAAAGGTTTTCTCTTGACTTCTTATTGAAAACCCAGGTTTCACTACCATACAGCGCTGTCGGTCTCAAAATTGTTTTATACATTCTAAATTTTACTCCTCTGGAAAAAAAATTTTATTTCAATAAGTGGTTGGCTGCTGCCGAACTTCTGTTTGCTTTTATTATTCTCCTATTTATTTCTTTCAATCGAATTTATCAAATAAAATAATTAAAAAAATTATTTTGATTGCTGAAATGGCGTGGCCTATCTAGTGTCTTTTGAATTTATTTTGTTGGAAACCAAAAAAGCAATTTGAAGTTTGAACAATTTTGTGTTTTGTTGTCAAAACTGTGTTTATAATGGCTGATAAAGACGATTCAGAGGTACATTCGGACATTGAAGAATCGTATCAAATAGGTTGGGGGTCATTAATTCCCACAAAATCAAAGGTGAAGTATGAAAAAGTCTATGATGCCTTCAAGAAATGGTTGAGTGAGAAGAAAGCGGAGATATCTGAAAAAACTTTGCTGGCTTATTTAGCTTAGAAGTACGATCAACTTAAATAATGGTGTCGATATATCGCAATTTAGTAAGTAAGTAAGTAAGTATATTTATTGATCACATAATAAGTACATAAAGTATATTGTGATAAGTCATATTTAAAAAAGGTAAAACAACAAGTAACAATAAAAATTATATAGAACATATTAACAACAAACAACAATATAAAAGTTAAAACATTAAAAATTAACTGTGGGAGCATCCATATATTCACGAACAGAATAAAAACAGTGATCGAGCATAATTCTCCTAATATTTTTTTTAAATTGAGCATTGTTTAGCATTTTTACATGTATTGGAAGCTTATTGTAAAGATTTAAATTTAATGAATTACGTTGCGATTTTTGCAACCTAAATTTAGAAGTTCGGAGTTGATTAGCGTTTCTTGTTAAATAATTGTGAACATCCGAATTAGTTAGATAGGAGTTACCTACATTTTTTATGTATTTCAATCAAAGAAAAAAATATGTAAAGCGATGGCAGGGACATAATTTTTTACTTTTAAATAGAGGCTTGCAATGTTCAAAGGTCCGACTCTACAGATTATGCGTATGGCTTTCTTCTGGAGTATAAACACACGATTAGCCATTGGAGAATTACCCCACAAAACCAGTCAATAACTTAAAAATGAGTGTATAACACCATAATAAGCGCTACCCAATGTTACATTATCCAGACACAACCTGAGTTTCGTTATTAAATATATCTGACTTGAACCTTCAATGTGATGTGCCCACTTAAGAGAACTATCAATAGTGATCCCCAACAGTTTTACATGCATATCATTATGTAAGTGATTACTAGAAAATATAATAGTTTGTGTTTTATCTTTATTTAATTTAAGGTTATTTGAAGTAAACCATGATTCGGCTTTAATTAAATCATTTTCGGCCAACCTCAGGACTGTATCTCTCTGTTTATTAGAACATGTCAATGTTGTGTCATCTGCAAATAAGATTTAATAATTTGAGAAGTTAGTAGCATTTCTAAAGAAGAAAAATATTGTACATCATGCGCAAAAATCAAAGGTATTTACCAGAGAATAGATGAATAAATTCCTGCTGGAAGGCGTTTATGAAACCTACATTATGATGAAAGCAGTGATGATAATGGGAGTCGCTGGGGCTCTTAGGCGTGATGAACTTATGAAGATAACAGTTGATGACATTACGGATGAAGGTTCAGATGTCATTGTTAAAGTGCCTGATACCAAAACACATATTAGTCGAATTTTCACATTCACTGGCAAGGCCAGTGAAAAAGTCCCTTTTTTGACGATTTTGCGAAAATATACAGACCTAAGGAAACTAACTCTCCACGATTTTTCTACTCAGTTTGTCAGGGAAAATCGTCATTGGGACAAATACCACAAAAAATTGCCGAATATTTAAAGCTGCAAGATCCAAAATCCTATACTGGACATGCTTTTAGAAGGACGTCGGAGATTTTGTTAGCAAATACTGGAGTTGATGTTATGACAGTCAAACGTCATGGGGGCTGGAGGTTTTAGTGATAACATTAATGTATTATTTTACTAACAGAAAATGTAATCTTCTCGTGTCGCTGAAGGATATGTTGCAGTGTCTTTAACAAAGAAAATAGAGTTTGCTGATAAGATTTTACATACCAACAGCGGCAATGACAATGAATTTGACTCCATTCCAGTGCTTGAAGACAGAACTACTGCAGTTTATTCTAATCCTAACATATCTAACTGAATAAGTAATACAGAAAGTTCAATTAATGTAAAATCAATAGATAAAAACGAGGGAAAACTATTACGTTTAAGAATTGTACAAATTGTACCTTTAATTTTTACAATAAATGAGCCCAGCATTTGTTGATGAAAATAACTGATTTTTACTTACCGCATTAATGCTGTTATGAACTCAAAAACACTATTATTTTTGTTATCTATATGGAAACAAACCACAGTGTTGTATATTCAACTTACAGAATGTGTCAACAATGACAGTAAGTGCATATTTCAGAACAATTGTGCGAAAAAATAATTTGAGAACATGGAGTCGCGTAAACCCCTCCCATAGCACGCCGGCTTGCGTTCGCTACCATTTTGCTTACATTTACAATTCGAAGCGTAGGAGGGCAGTCGGTGTCATTAGAATTGAAGTTTTTATTTCGATTATTGGAACATTTAAATATTGAAAGTGTCATTAGAGAAACAAAACCATAATAAAATTATTTATTAGTTTACCTCGGAATCTTAATACATGAAACTTACGGCAAAAAGCAATGAAGCGCGACATATTTCTTGAATCCAAAACAAATAAATTTGTATTGTATAATCAATTTAGTTTAATACAATTACTTATGTAGAATTTATTCTTGATTTTTAGTTTAGTTAAGTTTAACCTACATACGTACCTTTAAAACTAAGCAACATACCTATGGGCTTTGTTAGTCTTTTTGATATCGAGTTTATAAATTTCTTAATTTCTGATTTTACAAGGTGACTCAATAAAAAAGAATCAAACTACTAAATTCTTATAAAGTTTCTGAAATTAGTATGTAATTTAAATTTGAATAATAAGATTTATAAAGTAAATATTTACTTAATTATTTTTATAGTTATTGTGTTAAATTGGGATTTTCTTTTAGTTGTAATACACTTGTAAATTTATGTTTAAATTTAAGCATAAGCTGCAGTGTATTGCCTCTGTAACTTTCTCCTGACGATTTTAAATAGAGTAATTAGCTAGTGTAGCTGCTATTAACGATTTCATTTTAGAACTTACCATTGTATTTTTACACTTTTAGCATTTACTAATTGTATTAAAATATTCCACCATCATAATTAAATCTACCATGAACACAGAAAGACAGTTGCCTGAGTTTGAAGCGGCCGAGAAATTGTAGGAGGCAATGACGTCACGGCTCGCGATCGTTTAACTCCAATTTGACCTCATGACCGATTTCAAATTTTCTGGGTTAGCCATTCATCATAAATGCTTCATAGAAATTAGGAAATTTGAGATTTAACCAAATGATGCGTTGACCAAAATGGTTTTTTAAAGTAATTTCATCTGTAGTTTAACATCGTGGTCAGAAAATACCTCTACCTAACTGGTTTTTCTACCCATGCCATGAGGTATCTTTGAGAACTTCTCAAGTAAAAAAAAAACATAAGACCTCCATTTATATACATTTCTTTACCAAATCAAATCTATGTCTCATTGCCAAAGTTTGTAAAAAGGCTAATGAGTCAATCAAACTCATGATGACAAATTTGTTCAGGTCTTCATGATACCATCTGTTAGCAGTTTAGCTAGTGTCTCTTCTACTTCTTTTTTAGCGTGATTTGTTTAAAGCAATTGCAGCGAAACCAAACGGCCTACGCTACGATCCGAATTGATACATAAAAGTTCCTTAATAAAAACGGAAAGAGCCAGAATTATACCAAATTTGATTTATCCTCGTAAATGCATCCTACCCAAACCACGGCCTCGGTTCTATTGATGGGATTTTGCTTTATTCCTGCAACTGCCAATAAAATCCCGTTGTTATATACGGGGATCCGATCCAGGACCAAGATGAAATTAAAGTCGTTTTACGTCCCGAGATACAGTTGCCTGTCGTTCAATCAGCCCCCGTTATATCGCCCATATTACCTTTATTACTGCTAAGCCGTCTTTTACGAGACAAAGTTACGGGGGTCGACTTGCAAGTTTTATGTTTCTCTCCTTCAAGGTGCCCAATTTTATCCCTTTGTTATATTTCTACACAATATAGTTAGAGAAATGGCAAGCCATCTGATTTTCCATAATTGATTATATATTAAACTCGAACTATAGTTATCAACTTGTAATGTTTTAAAATTAAACGTTGTAGGTCACTTACGTTATAATAACTTTGTACATTTTTATATGTATATTAAATCGAGTGATTTCTAGGACTTAAGGCTCCTCGGTCCTTTCTTTGTCAAGTTAGTCTAGCCTTAGTTGAATCTCTCCTTTCCCTTCAACTAAATTTGACTTAAAGTCTCCGTAAAATGGTCAAATTTGTGTGTTTTTAGGTACAGAAATCTCGACAAATAAAACGCGTAGAACAAAAGTAATATTAAATAATAAAATTCTTATGTTTTGTTTATCCACTTTTACTATTTATATTCTTCTCAAATAAGCTATTATTTTGCTAGTCTAACCCTACATTTTAACAATTATTTTCACATACTTATAAACAAAAGTGAACTATGTAAGTTTGTGTTATATTTACATCTACAGCTAAATTGAGTAAAATACAACTTTTGAAAGATTTCTGTACCTTAGTTAGACCGTTTTACTTCGGTACCTTTGAAGATTCGCAGGTGACATGAGATAACATTCTTGTTATTTGCTAAGTTTTATATTATTCAGTTCTTAAAAGTTTTAAATTATTAGTATTTATGGAAAACACTATGTCAAGAATACGATGCTCTTAATATGTTAATTACATACTTCTAAAAAATAATTTATAGAATTTATTGCATATTTTAACATTACAATAAGTAGGTACTTGGAAAATATTTAAATTTGGCAACGTCGCGACAAGGCACCACCGAGTTGAACTGGGAGTCAGTGATAGTCTGAAAAGGAGGTTTAAATAATGATTTCAAAATATGTTCTTGTGGCTAACGCCACAATGTTGAACTGGAGTAAAATGATAAGGATACAATTTCTTGTGTAGAGTATTTTGCTAACGGAAGACTGACTGTAATTGTCGAAATTTGACGTGTGTTTTCAGCAATTCGCACTAAAACATCATCTTGGTACGCTGTTAATATTTTCGGCTTTTCAACGTCTCTATTCCAGCGAAATGATTCTGATGATTCTGTTCCACCTAATCAATCGTACAATCTCTTAAATAGTCCATGATGGGGTTGTCTGTTATCTCGATATAATTCCAAGAACCCCTCTGCTGCGCGGCGATCACAAAAATTTTCTTGGGCATATACACATAGGAGTATCATCAATTTTCATTTCAATGTTAGAAAAATTATTATGACGGGGCATTTTACATATAAAAAATAACAATAAAAACACTACTGCCTAATCTATGAATTGAGTGGCATTGACAGAAACAATGTGGTACTGTAGTGACAGCTGTCTACCTACTAATTATTTCCACGCCTACTACTTTGGAAAAAATAATTTTATAATTCCCGCCGAATATCAAGAACTTAAATCGTATGTTTCTCGAAAACGGTTGAGTTTATCGATTTGTAACAGGTATACCTTTTCTATTTAGAATTGAAGGTATACTCGCGTCAAGAATTCAGACGTCTTACGTCACGGTTGACGTTACACATTTGTTTTTATTGTCAACGTAATTTTCGATATTTGGTCCCATTTTATCATTATTTGCAATTTAGTGCAATATATAATGCAAACTTATAGTGTAGTATATAGTTTTATTACTATCAGTTGCCGTTTCTTAAATATTTTGATGAATATATAATGAATTATTCATTTGTTCGTATGACGTAAGTCGTCTGAATTCTTGTCGTGAGTATAGTTCAGTAGTGTCTTATTAAAAAATTCAAAAGTTAGACATATTTTTACATAAACAGTACAGTATAACTAGCGCCCCCTAGTTGTGATCTTAACACTGTTTGCATACTCGTAATTGCCACCTCAAAAAACATAAGACTACGAATTTTCAAAACAATCGGTCGATAGTTCTTAAAATATAGCAAAATATGGAAAACATGTTTTCAACTTTAGTACCCTGTAGAATGAAAAGGAGCAACAATTGAATTAGGCATGTTGCTCAATCGCTTTATTTTGACGTTAACAATCTGCCCTTAAGCCTTGAGTATTAGTGTATATAGTCAAGGCCTTAAGCTATGCACCATTATTAATGACTCACCCTGCATATCGAACATTCCATTTGGAGGCATTTAGGAAAGAGAGGCTTTGTTCTAGGACGGCAGTTAAGCGCGAAATAAAGTTTCCTATAAAATTAATCAGCCTGGCGGAAAATGTCCAACAAGTGCAACGATTTACGGCGCTCTCTCCGAAATTCGAAACAGTAAATCATGAGGCGGTTTATTATTCCAAAGTGGGCTCTTAAGCGCGCGGCAGACCTGAGAGTCTGCAATTCCAATTTTATCGTCGGAATTTATGTTTATGGACAAATGACTATCGATCCAAGGCCGCCTGAATATCAGCACGATATTGCCCCATTAACCTACTTCATATTTTCCGGAGCTCTATTACCTAGAAGTTACCTTGCGTCGAGAAATATCTTCGGTCATAAATGAGGCAGCAGTTTTTCGTTGTACACATAGAACTTGGTTTAGAAAAAAGTTTTCTATATCAACTAGTCATTATTTATAATTATTGTCGGTAAAAGTCATCGAGTATGTGAAGTGGTTCAAATAAACATAGTGGGTCACAAATTGAATTGTCGCTAATGTTACTATACCTTTAGCAGTGGCGTAGCTTCAGATTTTGGACCCACCCGCCAAATATGACTGCCACCCCCTCCCCTCTCCCTACAAAGTCACAGTTCATGTTAATAACGTGCAGAATGCTACATTCGGACAAGGGTAGAAGATAACAAAGTAGGAGAATATTTTAAAAATATTTATTGCTGAAGTTAAAATAAGTATATAAATATTACAACAAATCAAACAACAGCACTAAATAAATATAGACTGTAAAATAAAAAAATATATATGATAAGATTAAAAATAACAATACTGAAAAATAACATAAAAAAACTTTGATTAAGCCAGTTTTGTCCATTGCTGCAGCTCCCTCGGCCTCTATACTAAGCAATGCCAAATTGCTATTTTGAGAACAACAATTTCTCAAATAGTTTTTGATTATCTTTAATTTAGAAAATGAGCGTTTTGATGACGCAATGGTTACAGGAATCGCCAAAAATAATATTAAAGTTGTATATATACCTCTGCAAAATTCGATGGTAGGGTATCATTTTCTACAATTAAAAAATGAGCGAACTCTCTAATATCTTTAAGGGAAGATAAAGCAAAAGTTTGCAAAAGGAAATGCTGACGATATATCGCGAGGATAAGTTTGCTGAAAAGCTTTAAATAATTCTTCCGTCATTGATTTTGTTAACAGTCTTCTCTATCCCTTTAAAACGGTTGTTTAATTGACTAATAACGTCAAAAACTTTGTAATAAATATTTACTCTAAAATGATGCTCTTGATTATAAAGTAGAATATTTACATCACATTCATCATATTGTTTTTTTGGCGTATGCTGACTTTTTCCTGTAAATAATGAATTAATAAGCCATCTTTTAGCATACTAATTGCGTTACTTTTCAAATTTTCGTAATTACTTGGATAATTTGATATTTTTTAGAGACGAATTTGCCTCAATTCAATCAGGAGTTTGGAGAGCAGATCTCCGACGCACGTGGCAAAGTAATATTTGAATAGAGGCGGGTTAATTATTACCGAGTTATAAGCGTGTATTTTTTCTCATAAGGCTAATAGTGGCAATGCCAGTTGGTTTTTAAAATCTTGTAGAAGTTGTTTGATATTTTTTGGTCCTCTTTGACATCAGGCCCTCCGCGGTCGCGGGGTTTGGGGGTATGGTAGCTACGCCACTGACCTTTAGTTGAACAATCCCTGGACTGGCTGTTTTATCATTGGTTTAAGTGCTTGATGTTTCGAGAGACATGTTGCTCTCTTTCTCAGAAGAAACTCGGAGATTGTCATAATAACAGTGAGAAGTCAGCAGGTGTTACAGAATATAGTGTATCGATAGTTGTATTATATTGAAAACTACTATATTTTCGAGTCTATCATCAATAAAACAACATCAAAATTTCATACTCCTAGCGCAGCTGGAGAAATATCTTTTGGAAACACGACCGGCGTCATTACGTCCCTTTTAAACTTTTAGTCTAATAAAATGAATTTATATTGCTCTCCAGTGAAACTTTTTCCCTGTTCCTTTTTCTTTTACGGCGCTCGAGAGGCCATTGTGTGAATTTAAATGTTAACATTTGCATTCGGATCCGGCACTTTTCCCAACAGCGCCCGAAGCTCCGATATCTGTTTTATTGCATTCGATACTGGATGTTATGCGACTGTATGCATATGTTGTATCTGCTCCATTCGTTTTGGAGTATCAGACACGAAGTACTTTCCTAAGTTGTCTATACAGGGTGAACCTTAAATAAGTACAAATATTTTAACCAGCAGTGCAGTTCACTGTGTAGAACACATAATTAATAGTCTATTTACAAAAAAATCAGGAACAAAAAAGTCAAATTTTAAATAAATTTCGTGATTTTTCAATAGAAGAATTGTTGAGGACCGCTGGTTCGGGAGTCATGGTGGATGTGCATTCCACAGCGTTGCCAGTGTTACACTAGAATTTTTAGACATGTCAAAAAATGATTGAAAATATAAACCAGATTCTCTACTCACAATCATATTATCCAGAATTTGTTCATTATCCATTTTTACTACACTCCGACTGATTTATCACAATACGTTATTTTTATCACTATCACTGAACACTACTTACTTAACAAATATGCTTTTAGCATGTCAACCTTTTTACTGCTTAAATAATGCGCCGTATTTTATTTAATCACACTGTAATTCACGAAAAACACTGTCCGTGAAAATAATAACACGATTTAAATACGTTTTATACGTTAGTGCGGCAACTCTTAAAACAGATGCGTCAAGCGGTGCATTACTTAAAGAAGCTATTAGGTTAGTTCGGTTTCAGAACATGCAAAAGTTTCTCATATTAACTTTCAATTTACGTGTATTGAAATTATCCCTTTCCACAAATATTACATGTTTGTTTTGATTGCACTTGCCTGTGCCACAGCTTATTCCTTTGTCCTGAACCATACTAGTGCACCGGTAACAACAACATCAACATCTATCTCTATCAATCCTAGAGCCTAGAGGATGGGGCTTGTGCGGGACAATTCGCCTACTGCTCCTGACACCTACCTGTTGTCTGTGCCTATACAGGGTGTCCAGAAACTCTCTGACAAACGAAGACCGGAGATTCCTCAGACAATTTTAAGACAATTTAACCCAATTCACCTAGAAAAATGCTTCCTAAGGGAACTAGAGCTCTTTGAAGATGGCGCCTTGTAAATAGTTTTGTTTAAATACCTCCAGAACGCTTCTACTTAGAAAAACAAAAACTGGTACGCTTGTTTAGCCTTCAGAGATGAATCGATTCCATCAATTGCGAATTTCTAGTACCGGTCATAGGCGTCCGTTTTGGGTAGGTCAACGGTTATTTTAATGCATAACTTATTTGTATTTAACTTTTAAGCATTTGTGACTCTAGATTATTAAATTTTCAGGTATTCTCGTACTAAAAGGTACTCTTACTTTAAGCCATCAGGATACACCGTTTTCTAGAAAATGGATTTAAAAATTTTCGTTAAATTTATTAAATTTTCAGGTATTCTAGTACTAAAAGGTACTCTTACTTTAAGTCATCAGGATACACCGTTTTCTAGAAAAATGGATTTAAAATTTTTCGTTAATAATCTAGTGTCACAAATGCTTAAAAGTTAAATACAAAGAAGTTATGCATTAAAATAACCGTTGACCTACCTAAAACGGACGCCTATGACCGGTACTAGAAATTCGCAATTGATGGAATCGGTTTATCTCTGAAGGCTAAACAAGCGTACCAGTTTTTGTTTTTCTAAGTAGAAGCGTTCTGGAGGTATTTAAACAAAACTATTTACAAGGCGCCATCTTCAAAGAGCTCTAGTTTCCTTAGGAAGCATTTTCGGACTAGGTGAATTGGCTTAAATTGTCTTAAAATTATCTGAGGAATCTCCGGTCTTCGTTTGTCAGAGAGTTTCTGGACACCCTATATAAGTTTCTTTGTGCATGCGATTGACGCTGCTTTTAAATATTTTACTTTGCCTTCTCTTGATATTGAACGCATACATCAAGCTAGTTATTTTGTTATTTTTAAAATCTGTTTCACCCACTACGAAACTACGAGGTACGAAATGGTTAGCACTGACACGTTGTTTGAGGTTATGTGGTGTACGATGGTATTAACTGAAATATAGATAACTGTTTAAATAGTTGGTTTTTCAGTAAGTATGTGAGCTTTTATGCACGTTTATGGATATTTTTTATATAATTTAAGTAACTTCTTAAACTTTTTAACTGACAGTATCAAGCTTGAGAAAATTGATATTTTAATCGTTTATGATAATTTTACTTTACCGTACACTTTACAAATACATTTTGTTCAATTCACTCGTGATGGAGTAAATAACTGTCACAATAAACATCGTTGGTCAGATGAAAATTTGATTACGATAGACTGCTTCATTACTTCTATTCAAATAAATCTATTATTAAGCGAAACCAGATTTAATATCAATAATACTATTTTCTTCAATGTATTAAAGGTCAATTATGACTGAATACAAACATTAACTATCTCAGTAGAACGAATAAGAAACATTTCAAATCGTCAACATTTTATATCTAATGACAGAGACAGCTAAAGCGCGGGCCCTTGTCAGAAGTAATTGCCTCATTCATTTCAAATTTTAATATCCTCAGCTCTGCATCTTAAATTAATTACTTCCCTATTTCATAGTTAAAAGATGTAGATAATTACATTTGAAAGTTCATCAACACGGAGTTTTTAATGCTCAGAATTTTATTAGCAAAGCCATTAGCCGCCGTCTACCCTCCAGCTTTTCTTAGATTCCACTTTCAGTAAAAGCTGAGAAAGTAGTGGAGCGCGTTTCCAAGAAATGCTACTGCCTCCGCATTTTAATTGTTTGATATTCACAAAAACATTAAATATGGCGTCAGGGTGGAAATAAGAGCGCAGTAGGATTTTTATTTAATGAAAGAAGAATTCTTAGTTTTATTCACAGTATCTAAATGTTTCTGTATCGCAAATGATTGTAGTTGGGTGTCCAAAATGCCGTCATTAAGGAAAAACTCTAGCGGTGTCATCAGTTTGGTTTGCGGTAGTTTGGTTCAACAATTTCCGGACTGGTTGCCACGTTGTTGGTTTAGGTTCATTGGATTTTGGAGAGATATCTCGCTCTGTCTTTCAGTAGTTTTACTCTTTACGCCATCTTTTAATATTGCGACTGACATATGTTTGTTAAAGACCTTTATGACGTAGAATTGTTCATCTAGCTTTTTAAGTTCTATATCTTTAATAGATGACGTTGCTTCCAATTTTTGATTTGCATCATTAATAGGAACTATTTTTCCCTTTTATGGAACAAATAGTACTTACATATCTCCTGAATCCGCAATGTTCAGTTAGTCTTACTCTTATCCTTATTATCAGCGACTTTGATTGAGTAAATCCTAGACTTCTTTGTTAGACCTTTTTGGTTTACCGTTATCTATAAATTCCTTCTTAATATTTTTTGAACTCATCGTTTACTCGTTATTCCATAAGTGGCATTAATAATACTACTGCAATGTCACAAAAGAGTTGGAGTATCTCTAGAACTACAAATTAGTCTTCTTATTGCTTCATTCTACTCATGCAACGGCATTAAACAAGGATACTTTTGTAAATGATATTGCAGGAAACGACTATTCCGCGGACTAATGCCCCGACCGGCATTGAATTAGTAGTTGTTGCCTGCAGTGTGATTTACAGATTTAATGGATCGCCGTCCAGGGCGAGAGGTCTGCGTTGTAATGCTGCAATGTAGGTCGCTTCCTGTAAGAGCCGCTTAGGCCGAGCAGGAAGTAAGCAGACCACTTATATCTCACAGGATCCTTTTGATTTATTGCTTAAACCAAGCGAATGGTATGAGTTGATTGGTTTAACACTACTTGACTGTTGAAATGAATAATATTCGTTGGTTTTTAATGTTTTCTTCTTCTATGTTTAATTACAAGTCGCCTGAGGGCATAATCATTCTAGTATCTCTCGTGATACATAAAGCGTTTTATGTTTCACTTCGTACGAAATAAAAACTATAAAAGATCATAGCTTTGACGTTTCTTGATTTGTGGCTATGACTGATGCTAGATATTTTCAAACATATGTATAGCAACCCAAGTCTCATTTTTGAGTTCTCATGGCAGCTGGCGTGAAAAGATCCATTTTGCCCGCTGCTATGACAGTGATGGTCACTATGAATGTCCGGGATGATATGGGTATCCTTACATATCTCGTATCCTAGGTATTATAACTAAATTATAAGGAAGTGAAATATAAAAGTTTACATGAATTTGCTTAATATCTTTCCATAATTAGATCTGTTGAATATAAAATGAATAAACAAGAGAAACGTCACTTCATTAACTAGACCGCAATGGAATAGTAAAGTGTCTGAGACTTTTCCATACTCTCGATTGGATTTCAGTGTGTGTTTTTTTTAGTTCGAATCCGATAACGCTTCGGTTGCGGTCCTCCACAAATATCCTTTTATGGACCACCGAAGGCTCTATCGGGCCAACTGTCTGCGTGGCGTTATCTGGAGTGTGGGTAAATAAACAAGAACTCGCGCCCCCAACAGTGGATATATAATAGCGAAAGTTTTCCGATAGAAATCCCCGTTCTGGTTCACCTCTTGGGAGAACAACCGGATGTACCGAACTGGAGAATTCCGCTTTCAGGATCAGGCCCAAGATTGGATCCTCTATTGGTTTCGTTGATTAAAATTTCGGTTCGCGCACAATTAAGTCTTCGAAACGGACGGGAAAGGGCTTGAAGAGTACACTGACAAAAAATTACTTCGTTAATAATATTGATTATCAGAAAAATTTAAGAGGCATAAAGTTAAGTCTAACTTTCCTGTTAGCGGAATCCTGCCTCGTATATTTCATCGCCTGATTCTATTTGAACACAAGCGGTTACTTTATCTTAAAATGCATTTTCTTATCGATTTAAAACAGTGTATCTCCAATAAAAACAGAGATAATATCGTGATTAAAAAAAAATGTTCTCAAAAGATGAGGCTACAGTGTGACCCCAGTTAGCAACAGCGACTGTAGCTGCTGCACCCCACAGGGTGTTACAAGCTTCGGGAAAAAACTTCGACTTTTTGTTGCGCCCCGTATATGCTCAAATTAAATTCCGAATATAAATTTCCAACATAGCATCCGTTCCTGAAAAATCAATGCTCAATTTAAAAAAAAGATCTTCAAAATCAAAAGAGCGTTTTGCGAGAAAGCCAACTTTAAAGTTGGAGTTAGTTTTTAGTGACCGGTTTTTTTTGCAGGTGAGTGTATAAAATAAATAGCTTTGTTTGCTATTGTGATAAATTTAAAATTGATCGGCCTAAAAATTGGGTGTGTAACTTGATTGCTTTAAAACACTCGGCTGCGCATGCCCCTTAAATTTTGTGCTTTACTGTCTAGTTAAACAAATAACTTGTTAAAATTGAACATTTGTTCCATTATATAACTACGTATTTAATGTTGATTTATGATTTTTGTATCTACTCTGCGTCCAATGGAAATTGACATTAAAATACGATCCCTGATTAGATTTTATGGAATTTGTACTGGAATAAATAAACGACAAATTATGAATTCTACATGGAGTAAATCACTTGTTAAAAGTGCGCATTTTTTGAAAGAATGCTGAAATATTTTATTTTTCCCTAAATCTCGTTTATTTACTTTAGTTGTTAAATGTTGTGTCTTACAGTAAGACAGATACATTTGGTTTTAGGATTTCTATATTTTTATAATAAGATTTACATATCTGCTTCAATGCATGTATCTATTTATAGACCTACAGACTCTACGTTCTATTGGAAGCCTATTATAAATTTATAAGGCCTTAGGCGGTTTAGAGGATTATGTATAGAGAGGAAATCTGGAACCTTTTTAATATTTCAATGCACGAAGGAAGTCTTTTGTTATCAAGTTACTATTAATATCCAAAATTGTAATGTTTTAACGTTCTTAATTATTTAATTCAATTTATTAATACATGCTACGAGTATACTCTTCAATATTTTTGTGTTAACTGTCTCAAATTCGGAATAGCAAGTTTAACTTTTTTAAGCAATGGCTACGCTTTAAAAAAGAGGAAAGTAGACTTATTAGAAACAATATAAATACAGTAATTTTATTTACTAAGAAAGAAAGGAGCTTAATGGATCATATCTTAAAAGAAACAGGTGGATTTTGATGGCTAGAGGATCCAGAGAAAACAGATGGACGAAGCAACTGCGGACAACGTTGTTTCTGGGTTTTTGCCCTTCATCAGCGCAGTGCAGCTTAAAAACAGGTTGGAACAAGAAGAAAGGGCAAAGGACACGAACACAAGAGAATGACAAGTAGAAAGCCTATCTCTATTTGCGGCTTCGTGTCACATAGCCTCGGTATTGAGGCAAAGAGCAACAGTCGCCGCGGAAGAGAGTACAGCAACTACTGTCAGGGTTTCAGCCAGGACAAATACAAGAAAGAAAGGAGCTTAATGTGAGTGTATAGTGAAGTGTTTCTTTAGTTTTGTTGGGTTTTTGCCACACTTCTGAAAAAAATAATAAAGATTAATTAAATAAGCCCTTGCGCCAAACGGAACAGTCAAGGGTTATTTTCGAAACTAAGTTTGCCTAACCAAAAAATCTCACACTGAAAAAAGCAGATAAGTAAAAAAAATAACAACTTCCGTGTTATTGCCACAAATAAATAGCTTCAGACAATAGTGAAGTGTTGTTAATATATTGTTGGTATCCATTTACTACATTACTGCTGCTACATTAGTTTTTACACATGTTGTATCGAAATAAGTGTCTTCTGACACTTATCGATTACCTGTTTTATTTACAGTTTAGTATAATGATTATACCTTTAATATTTACTATCAAATTTATACAAACTATATTTGTCAATATGGGTATTTCTGTAAATAAATTATTATTATTTTTTTTTCCAGTAAACACCTTCCGAAGCTCCGACACATTCGGAGATGTTCTGGAGAGTCAAGCAATGACCACTCTCCACTCCGTGGAGTCAGTAATCATTGCGCCCGTAAATCGTGTGTTCTGAGCAGACGTAGCGAACCAAGGACGATTGCCTTCTGCATTCTGCCGGCTAAGATCTCTGCCGAATTTCGACAAGCCGGTATGATCTTTAAGTCAGAAAGCAACGTATGTCTCATTCCACCCAGGACGTCTATAATTAGCACCACAATCTTAACAGAGTGGTCTGGATACAGCCTGCGGAGCTCGGAGAGAAGATCTCGATACTTCCTCCGTTTTTCCTCCTCTTTTAGGACGATGTTGTTCTCTGCGGGAGTCGAGAACTCAATCACGAACATCGTCCTAAGCTGGTGGTCGAGGAGGACTACATCAGGCTTATTGGCTTGGATTTGCCTGAGGGTGGGGAATGAATAGTTCCAATAAATTCGGCACTTCTCATTCCCCACTACGGATGCTATATCCCCCGGAGCATAAGGCAGCACTATTATTATTATTATTATTATTATTTCTCTTTTAGAAATTTGTTTAACCTCTTTTTAAACATTGCTTCCATAGTACTCTGACTTTACATTTTGCGGTAACATATTTTAGCTCCTATAAATTTAGTTGAGTTACCGGTTATTTTTAACCTAGAACTAGGCTCATACAACTTATTCATTTGTCTTTTATTTACCTTGTTATAATAGCTATTTAAAACAAAGTAATTTCTATTCTTAAAAACATATACACTAATTTCAAATATATATACATATTATACAGGCTGTATCACATAAGAGGGCCACTCCCATGTATCTCGCTTAATATGCGAGACACGTCAAAAATTTTCAATCAGCCTGTATATACAGGGCAAAGTTAAAATTTCAAATTCCTTAAAAATAGGTTTACTGCCTACTTGGTATATCGACAAAACACCTTAAAATTCTTTTTTACGCTATAAAAACGTTAGAACTTAATGTGGAAATGTCCCAGAAACAAACACTATACCTTAAACGTGAGTCAATTTGTGCATAATATAACGCTTTAATCTGTCCTTTACTTAGTAGAAATGGTTTAATATTTCGAAATAAATATGTTAATGATGAAATTTTAGATATCAATACATCACAATGGTATTTCCAGTTTTGACATTCATCTAAGCGCATTCCGAGAAACTTATCAGTTCCCTCCTCGCATTTAAATTTAGTATTACTAAGATTGATATCGAAATTGTCACATTTTCTTTGCCTATTGTGAAATCGTATTACCTGAGTTTTCATAGGATTCATATAGACCTTTTGTTGACTGAAATAATTATCTAATAAGATTATGATATACTTGCAGTTGTGTTGGATTAATTCATCAGATGTGCCAGAAACAATAACAGAGATATCATCCGCATACATAGTGAAATGTGAAGATGTAATGTGCTCAATATCATTTATATATAAAAGAAATAGGATTGGGCCCACAAAGGATCCTTGAGGAACTCCTATACTTACCTCTAAGCATTTTGATGCTACACATTTCATTATATGCTTTAAATTCAAATACTGCTCTCTACCTTCAAGAAATGAGGCTACCCAATTTAAAAATGTCTAATACCATAATGGGACAATTTAGACTTGTGATCGACGCAGTCGAATGCTCTGCTGAGATCACAAAATATTCCCACAGGACACTCTCCCGCATCAGTATAGTCTAAAATAGAAAAATAATCAAACGATATTACACAGCAGGAGAACGTTTATTACTTTATCAAACAGTCTGTGTTCAATATTTACTTAAGAAAAAAAAATTAATGGTAACGGTGTGGGAATATACACTTCTGTTCGGTTTCGGTCGATATAGTACGCTTCAACCCCTCTATTGTCAAGGGGATGGTAAATAGCAGTAAAAAAATACATTATCGAGGTGCTCGATATTCAAGGAGTCGTGCAGTGAAGAAAAAAATGTGGCACAGCTGTAAGTACCGATGGATTAATATTTGTTATTCCCTTTTCACGTCGTTCGCAGTCTTATTTATTTAACCAGAGAGACGTTCTCAACATTTGACGCTTTATTTTTCTTATCGTAATCGTATCGTTGATGAGAAACAAAGGCATTAACTTGTAGATCGCTGAAATCAATAATAGTACTTTTTTCTTAGACACGGTTTTAGTCAACAAAAGTTAATTCATACTTCTACCTTTACTAAATCAAAATGCACATTGTTAGAAGATTATTAGATAGTAGATAGAGCAGATGTTGAGTAGATTTTGATAATTGATGAACTGGCAACGGTTGTTCTATTTGAATGCATGAACATTGTTTATACTGATCCACGTTAAAATATGTCATAATTTTTCCATCCATACATACTCTTATAAATATTTAATTCACTTACTTTATTACTTCAAATAGTAAAAATATATATTATATTTCTATAAAACAAAAGAGTTGTGATGCTGTTACTTCGTTCTTAAGTTTTGTTAGCCTCGAGGTTAAGTATATCCCGCAAGTCAAAAATAGTGACAAGGCATTTAATTATTTAGTAATTTAATGAAAAACACGCTATGGTAGCACTAAGAGGTAGCAGCTACCTTACTGATATTTATTTCCAGGATTGATATTTGGACAGATTTCAAGAATGTTTTCTTACTTATTTATATTAAAACTTGGCGTTTGAAAGATATTTTATGTGTCGCCTCTAGTTGCTTGAGGACTTATTCTTCCCTCCACCATATGTACACAAATACATAAAAACACTGCCACAAGTTTACCGCCAAAGCATTACAGCTGTTGTTCATTGTGGTTCAAAGAGGATTGGGCATAATATTTTGTCTACTCGGTAAACGTCTTTGGTATTACGCTGCCACACGATAATATGCACTTGTCACAAAATTAAATTTGCGAAGGTAAGTATTGAAAAATGATTTAAAACTAATTACCGTATACGATATCTTATTTTTGACAGAATCTGATGCCATCTGTATGCCACTAATGCAAAATGTACTTCACGCCGATAAATTTTTGAATATCTTGTGTTGCTGGGAAATAAAATTTTGTTAATACTAATAATAGCAACAATATTAACAATAATGGACGATGTTTGCATTAAATAGTTAGTACTATTTTAAACTATAACATCTTGAGATGTTTACAGTTTCCTGTAAAAATCCCTTAGAATTTTCTAAGCTTTGATCAGTGTCCTTTGATATCTGGTGAGTATGCAATTAGCAATGCAAAATGTCAATTATTGTCATCATAATCGAAACTTAGTTCAATATTAGTGACTAATTTTTAGTTTTAAATGTTTTATAGTAATTAAATGAAGGAATTTATGTTTCCCTATAACATGGTTCGGCCTATGATATGTGCTGTTTATTTTTCTAGAGTCAAGGTCAAATCCAGCGGAGTTAGGCAATCATACACGTAGATATTCATGACAAATTTCAATTTTCTTATAATAACAGGGTATTTTATTTAACACGGTTTGTGTATTCTGCGTTGAGTAAGAAATTATAAAGAAACGCAACCTTATGGAGATGCGTATCCACTTTTGGGCCCGAGATAGTATTAGATAATAGCAGCTCTTTGGTTCTAAGATTCGTCAATTTATCGACAACATATTGTTCACGGAGGTTTTCTTTGCTTGTTAAACCATTGAATCACACATAACACTCAAAATTGACTGTCGTTAACAACAGTTCTCGACAGACGGACAAATCTGGGGCCCAAAAAAACCCCTACTGTAAAACACGATGTAACATAACGGAACGTCAAACATGAAGGCTTTTATTTCTTGTCCGACTTTAAAAACATTTTACCCTATAGATATTTTCTATTAGGGCCTTTGTTTTCAAGATACAGGGTGTTAAACTTGTAGATCGAATACACATTTCGCCATTATGGTTGCGCCTCTTTCTAATTTCTCACTCAACGGTATTCTGTTAGGGAATAATTCTGACGGCACTGTAATGAGTGAAAATACGGAAAATGTAGTTTTGGCATTGTGCAACGAAGAAACGAAGAGCGAATGCAAAATACTGGAGCTAAACCGATTAACTATTATCTATCAGGTACTTACTATTATTAATATAAATTGTTATTAATAAAAATGTTTATTTTTGTCGTTTCTACATTTGACATCGCTGTAAAAGCGACAGGTAAGTAGTTGACATTTCTAAGCCATCTCGGTTGATTGTCATAGGCGCCGATTTTCCGTGGGAAAAGAGGGTTTGTCCCATTTCTCAAACATTGATGTAAATTTCCGAAGTATTTTTTTAATTGTCTTTTAGATCTTACTGAGCACGTGATTAAAATTTTTGTATTTAGTCATAGTTAACCCTGTACAATAAGTAGAACAGCATCTTATGGCAAGTCGATCGTCCCAAATATGCCCTAATTTGCTACTCTTATCATTAGCTTCTTGAGACGCAAATTGAACTTATTTTTTTACTGAGCAGCATCGCCTGCTTTGTGCGATTTTTTTTTCTACAGACGTAGGCACGTGGCCCAGAACCAATTATTTCCCGATTATCCTTTGATCCTTGCGCCGCCTTTTCTCAGAATCCACGTTCATTAATAATCCTTCGCCCCTGGGCTACAACAACGTCGCATGCCGTTGACCCCGAAAACTTTCCCATTTCGTTCCCGACTTCCAGCGGAGTCCGGACGACGTTCAAATTTGGATCGCGTGAACGAATATCGCGTCGATCGGCCGTGACCTGCCCGTCGAAATCGGGATTTGCGGGAGGCGGGCCACCCCTCAGATGTTTTGCGGGTAACCCCATCGGCAGCGACATTCGCGACGCGTGCGTTAAGGGATGTCGGATTTTGGAGGGTTAGGGGTGTTTTTGCTATTTTTTTTTGTATTTTCTATTTAATGAGGTTTTATGGGTTCTAAGACGTCATTTGATTGGCTGTTGCTCAGGGATTTTATTAAATCCAGTTTACATTTGTTTGGGCTTTGATTGATATCCGTTTATCAGCAGCAATTAATCTATTCTAAATATAAAAATTAAAATATGACTAACTTATCAATACAATCTATTTTTCGGATGTCTGGTAGTCAATAGAGTTAGTTAGTTATTTACGGAATGCTGTAATAGTCGGTGTCGCGTCGATCCGTTTATTTTTTACGTCTGCTGTAAGTTATATTCGTAAGCTTTTGATCGTCTCCACCATCAGATTCTTCTTGAAAAACTTGATCGTATAGGTGTTTCTAGTAAATTGTCAACTTTTTGGGTCTTATCTTCACGACAGATTACAATTTGTCCAGTGTCAAAGATTTAAGCCGCTACAGTTTAATGCATTGTCCGGGGTTCCTCAGGGTTCAATTTTGGGTCCTTTGTTATTTAACATTTATGTTATTGATATATCTTCATGTCTTAATGTTAAGTACTTATTATACGCTGATGATATGAAAATCTACTGGTCAGTATCTACCGTTGCACATTGTGAATTATTACAGAATAACCTAGAACGAATTAGTGACTGGTGCAACTCGAATCATCTTAACTTAAACATTAAAAAGTGCAATATTTTGTCATTTTCTCGTAAGCAAAGTACATTAGTCTTTACTTATAACATTAATGACATTCCTTTTCTTAGACCCAAAACGGAGATCTAGGAGTTACATTTGATCTTGGACTCTCATTTAACCATCATATTCACGCTACCATTGCACATGCCAACAGAAATATGGGTTTTATTATATGAAATCGAGAGAATTTCAGTCAGTTGATGCATTCCTTTCTCTTTACTTTTTCTTAATACGTTCAAAATTAGAATACTGTTCCTCAGTCTGGCATGCTATGTATGGCAATCAAAAGTACATGATTGAAAACGTTCTACGAAAATTTCTAAAGCACGTTTATTTTAAGGTTCATGGTTTTTATCCACCTATAGGTCATCCTCATGGCCTATTATTAGCCGAGTACATAATCAAAGGTCTAGACACTCGAGACTTTGTACCTCTTTGACCTTATTGTACAAAATTGCAAATAATAATTTGTTAGATTGCCCTGAATTCCTGAGCAGACTGGAATTTAATGTGCCTCGCGTAAATTCACGACATCGTAACACATTTAGACGTCCGATACCGGAAACAAATATTTTATTGTCATCTCCACTGTATCAAATGTGCAAGATTTATATGTCCTTGCAGGATTCGATTGACCATTATATTGCAACTTTAGTACATGCTTGTTGCTGTGTTTCCTTTAGCATAATTTGAGATTTTTGTTTTTTTTTATTTTTGTTATTTGCTTTTTAATCTGGTTTTGTTCTTCTGTTTGTATTACTTATATGTTTTGTATGTTTTTGTTTTTATATAGAAATATTTGTTTTTTAACTTTATGTAACCAGCCTGCCCCGTAACAGGTTTTCACTGTTGGGCAGTTGTATTCTAAATAAATAAATAACTTAACAATACCATTCTATTATTTTTTTACTGTTTAAGAAAGGTATTTTAAGCTAATATGTATCAAATCTCCTACAATTCCTACCAATGAAGTCATATGTATGTTCTCTGATACCAAACATCTAGGTATGCTAATGAACATCCACAGACAAAACTCTATTCAATAATTATCTAACGAATTTATTCTATTTACTAACATACTCTATATACAGGGTGAGTCAGTCATAATGTCATTAATTTTAAGAGGAGATAGGGAATAATGAGTATAATGCGAATACGTGATTAAAAAAAAATCTAAATGCATATTTACGCCAAAAAAAAATATTTTCAAATCATTATTTAAACCCCGTTTTCAGACTGTCACTGACCGGTCACAGCCTTGGTCGGTTACAGCTGACAGTTCAACTCGATATCGACCTGATGCAATGTTGTCAAGTTGTAATATTTTTCTATATAGTACCTACCCACCTAGGTTTTAGACATCACAAATAAACGGTTGTACTGACTATTTTAGAATATCATTTTTTCTTGCTCAGTTCAACTTCAGCCAATAACAATTTAAAATGTTAATACCCAATAAAATCAAATAATAATAATCAAATAATTCTATTAAAAATTGCAAGTAACGCGGTCCACTCAGGTTTTCCCGTAGAAAATACGGCCCAATCAAACGATACCCGTACACTCGCGTGTCGATTTTTCTGTGAGCAAATGTAGCCGTTATGACTGCAACAAAACTCCAACGTGTCTAATAATAAACTGAGTAATAAACCATTTACGTACATTACATACAAAACCTATACCCAATGGGTAAATTATTGAGAAGCTGAAAAGTGTTTCGTGTTTAAATACTAAGTACTTAATAAAACCATCGTGTTTTCGACAGAAAACTGTCCAAGACCGAAATGGCACGCCGCTAATCGAGAGTTAATCTTGACCTTGACCTTATTAGGTCAATAACCTAGTTACCTAGTTTTTGTACTGTTATTTAACGACAAGGAGTAAAACAATTATTTTAATCTAGATACATGAATGAATTTTCCTTAAATATTGATTTATTTGTTAATAAAAACAAATGTAGATAATAAATAAATGTTTTCGAATGCTAGGCTATTACAGTTTAATAATTTTGATATTACGTTTTCACTACGTTTTACAAATAAATATGAATTTTTAGTATTACTCGTAAGTACAATTAACCGCACACATAACCAAATGTACAATTTGTAGTTACGTACATCTAGCCTAGAAATGTATTGTTTTTTAAGTAGTATGACACTAACCTGTTTACAGCCCACATAAGTATAACTGCATTTATCCGTCCATAGCACATTATTAATAAAATTCAGTCGCATTTCGTAAACATTCTCCGTATAACACTATCATTTCCACATAATCGGAATTTGTAAAATTATGCGTTGTGAATTTACGCCAAATACGTGAGGTTAGACCAAAATAAACAAACTACTGCTTGTATTCTCTAAATCCCCCCTCCAATGTGTGGCATGATCTACAAATTTGAGGGAAGAAATGCAGGAAATGCAGAGTGCTAAATAGAGGTAAATTTGAATAACACGCTTATGTGTTAGATGATATTATGTATGTAAATGTGGCATCCATGGTTAATACGGCAAGTCTGTGACATTAGAATTTCATCGGGTGCGCCATCGTAGCGTACCAGGAGCGTCGTGTTACTGATTTTTGTAGGGTGATTTGTTTATTTTTTAAAGGTCGAGTAAATTTTTTTTTCGATTTTCTGCCTTTATTAGGCCTCCCGAATACGTGGTTAAAATTAATGACATTATGACTGACTCACCCTGTATATATATTCATCTCTGGAGTGGGAACTCGAAATTCAACCACAATAGATGAGATTTGACCTATTTCTGCATTTTTAGGATTGCTTCATCAGGTGGCCTCCTTTAACTTGAGTCAAATATCTAACTATAAAAATTATTATACCAATAAATTAAAATTATTTGAAATTAAATGTCGACAGTGTCAAAATGAAATTAAATGTCGACAACGTCAAACTGATTAACTGTCAAGTATCTGGAGTGGGAACTCGAAATTCAACCACAATAGATGAGACCTGACCTATTTCTGCATTTTTAGGATTGCTTCATCTAGGAGGTTAATATATATATAGAGTATATCAGGTTAGTAAATAGAATAAATTCTTTAGATAATTATTGAATAGAGTTTTGTCTGTGGATGTTCATTAGCATACCTAGATGTTTGATATCAGAGAACATACATATGACTTCATTGATAGGAATTGTAGGAGATTTGATACATATTAGCTTAAAATACCTTTCTTAAACAGTAAAAAATGTTACAAAAGCTAATAATAAGGAATATATGGGTAGATATTGTGGGTGTAATTCAACGCAGGTTGGGGCTTTTGTCCACTGAGTAGTTAGTTTCACACAATATTGTTAATACCTGAAAATATATGAAAAAACACTATTCTATGTTATTAATATGTGAATTCATGATGTACCTACGTATAACGTACCTAAAATGTAAATGTTTCGGTTATTAGAAAAGAAAGAAATACATAAGAGATTTTTCAAACATCTGTGAATATCAGTTAACACAAAATCTCACTTTGACACCTTATATCTTTTGGTATCTGAAACGGAGCACAATAAAAACTACCTTCGATTTATTACAATTGAAAACAGTATCACTTTTGTGATCGTTAGCTTCAGTTTCACTGGAAATACTAATGATCTGGCTGAGCGAAATTGAATTGAGATGAGACGGGAAAATGTATTTGTTGAAGAAATGTGTAATGTAAATTCCACAATGAAGTATAATATGTACATACATATGTTGCTAACAATGTATGTCGTTACTGAAGAGGAAGTAATAAGTAATTGTGTGAATGAGGGATTTGGAAATAATTGGTTTCTTGTGTACCATGGCCTGGAGTTGTAATTTCTTTATGTTTATTTTTCGTCGACATTGTTGATCCATTAAATTAGATCTGAGAAAAAGTCCACAGTGTGGAGAATGAATTTTTTTTACAGAATATAATTTTCCCCACGCAATTACGTTCATAGTGTACAGAGTGGAGATATTTAGAAATTTAGTAACGTGAGGATACTACATCAGAATTCATTTTATACTCGTACTTCGTCGTGTGATCACAAGCATTTTTTTTGTCTTGTTAAGGTCAACGAATGGCTGTATTTTGGAAACTGTTTTGTATTTTATTATCTCATTACCTGTAAAATTGTGTCAACAGCAGTCATCGCTTTCCAAACTCAAGTTATGAGCGAAAATATTTTAGAATATCCTATCTAGTAGTCAAATTTAAAAGTGGAAAACAATTTTGACAGGTTTATCGAGGTTACTTTTTTTATAAAGGGAACAAATAGTTCTCTAGATACCGTCTATGAACATGCAGAAGTGCTCCTTCTAGTTTATGTTGCATTGACAACGTTAGTTATCCAAATGGCCTACAGTCCTTGGACTTCACCTTTGTCTAGATATCACTAATTAACTCCAATAAACATTTATACATATCCATTAGCACAAAGCTAAATACATTGTTAATTTAACGTTTATCTCAAGATACATGGAATGTTTAACTAAATACCGACATGTAGCTAGCTGAATTCACTTCTATTCTCATCTCCCAGACAACAGAAACCTTTGAAACCTATATATACAGCTCTGTTTGGATTAAATTGTAAAGTGGTTGCATGCCGGCAAATACGAATAATCTGCAGGATAGAATACTAATTATTTACTGAAAGGTTAAAGTTGATGATTGAAAAGTCGACTTTGTAAATTACACTAGGCAATACTAATAAGGTCTTTAGTTGTGTTAAGATATGTATGAACATAAAGATAAAGAAAAAAATTTTTAGTAAAATTATTCATAAAATGGGCGATATTGTCGCTTGTTATTACCGTGTGAGAGCGGCTTAATTGCCGAAGCCCAATGGGGTTATTTGGTATAATCAAATTTTATCTGATGTTTTAAATATTAATACAGATATAGTCATTTTAAGCATATGCTGAAAAAACGAGACTAATTTACCCAAAAACAAAGAAAGTATTTAAGGCCCAAAATTCGCTCCGCCCTCAGCCAGTGCAGCAAGCGATGTGACGTCACATATTCCTATCGTTCGCGCCATCCCGCCAGCGGCCGTCACATAGCCGCCGTTGACGCTTTGTGTGGAGTCGGTGTATTCCTTTCTCGTTAGAATTTTTGTGTTTTATTAATTTGTATGTATACACTATGTGGACTGTGGAGATGAAGACAGAAAAATCAAATTTTGCACATAGGCTTTCTGAAGAACTTTCGATTAGTAAAATATGTAAGAATATAAAGATAAAGATAGCGGATTTTGTGTAAGCATAATCGGACAATTTGCCACGAGTGTATTTATTTAATTTTATGCTTATGAACAGCATTGGCACAAGTCTCGACTTCATTAGTGAAGAAATACGGGGAGTCAACGGAAGCAGGTTTCTATTTTCAGTTGTTAACATTACCATAATTATTAGTGGTGATGTGGTGAACTCCACGGTGTTGTTAGAAGTAACTTATTTCTTTGTTTACAATATAGTTCGTGAAAGTTATTGTGACAATGTCCTGTTACGTCCGGATAGATAGTTTTACATGATAGAATTTAATAAATTCAATATGAGAAATAATAATATTTAACTTTTTTTTTCAATTTTACTGTATTTTTACTACTGAATCCATTTCTTTCTAAACACTTTTAAAAAATCCTTATTTATCACTTTCGTTTATTATGTTTTCAGAATAAAACAGATAACTTAATGTAGTGAAGTCAGATATAAAAGTTTTATAAATGCCTCAAATAACATTCTATATCACGTAAAAGGTAGGAGAAAATACAGAAAATGTCATTTGGAATCGGAATGAAGCGCTGAAATGGAAAAAAATGTAAGTTTGTTTTACCATTGATTTTGTAAACGCCCTATACAGGGTTAACTATCACTAAGTACACAAATTTTAACCATGTGCTCAGGGAGGTCTAAAAGACAATAAAAAATGTATTTTGGAATTCTAGCTCGATGTTTAAAAAATGGTGCAAAACCCTCTTTTCCTACGGGAAATGGGGGACATGGCTAGATATGTCAACTACCATGCGGTTGTTTTTTCAACATTGTCAAGTGTAGAAACGACAAAAATAAACATTTTTATTAATAATAATAATGTCTAAGTACCTGATAACAGCTAATCCGGTTAGCCACAATATTTTGTATTTGTTCTTCGTTATTTCGTTGCACACTACCAAAACTACATTTTCACTCCTTGCAGATTCGTCATAATTATTCACTAACATATCCGACATAAAATACTTTATTTAATTACTATAACACGTTTAAAATTAGTCATTTAGTTGATTTAAAGTAACAGTAAGTTCTAGGTTATGAATACTGCATTGCTAGTTGCATACTTTCCATGCTCCAAACCATGCAGAAAAGCGAAGTTAGTTATAATCTAAGTGTCATTTTTACAGAACACTGTAAACATCTTGGAAAGTTATAGTTTAAAATATTACTAATTATTTTATGCAAACATCGTCGATTACTGATAATATTGTTGCTATTATTAGTATTAACAGAATTTAATTACACAAGAACGCAAGAAGTTTAAAAATATATCGCTGTGAGTGCACCTTGCATTAGTCACCTACAGATGTCATCAGATGTCGTCTGTAGATGTTAAATGGTAGTAAGTATACGGTTACGGTACTGATTAGTTTGAAATAATTTTTCAGTACTTGTTTTTCGCGAATTTAATTTTCGCGTAATTTTTGTGTATTTACAAACATGTATTCAAATGTCTAGATGACGTATAAGGTACTGATTTATGGGAGTGTGACAAGTTCATATTATCGTGCGGCAGCGTCAAAGACGTTTTCCGAGTATACAAAATATGCTCAATACTTTTTAAACCACATCGAACAGCTGTTTTATGCCGTGGAAACGTGTGGCAGTGTTTTAATGTATTTGTGTACATTTACGTGTACCTTCTTGTTATCCTTTTTGCTTCTCCCGACGTAAGTAATCGACCTAGTCAAGACCGTCAAACCAAGTAGGTATATACCTCGATTTACACAAAAAGAACGATCGAGAGAAGGAGAGGTCCACAGCAAGTACAAAAATCTTTGCAGGTTTTAATTTAAACAAGTAAGAGAACAGAAGATTATTCAACATTCTTAAAATCTCTCCAAGTATCAATCCTGGAAATAAATATTAGTAAGGTAGGTGCTGCTTCAGCTGTGCTACCATACCGTTTTTCTCATTAAATCATTAAAATAATGATCTATATTTTGTAAAGATTTTTTTCTTTCAAAACTGCTTAAACTGATACACGTGTCAATGTGGTGACCTGTCACTAAGTTTGATACCTTTGCCTTTGGCAGAATATAGTTTTGAAAAAAAAGTATTTTTGGCTTTATAAATAAGTTTGGAATTTTTTTGAAGGGTGATTCCGTTAATTCTTATCCCCTCTTAAAATATTTGTACTAAGTCATAGTTAACCCTGTATACATTCTGGTAGCTAACAGAAAAATTCAATTGATTTTTTGTAACTTCATATTTTAATTTTTTCGATTAAATTAAACATACCTACTTATGTATTTCCAATTAAACTTCACGAATAATGTTGCAATGGTGCAAAGCTTAACGTCTTCCTTTCGTCGCGCTTCATCTCCTCACACCACATTTTCCTTTCATTTTCTGGCACGTTGAACTCTTATTAGGCGCTGTATGCTGTATTCATATACATATAATGGCATAATATAATACTTCTTTCATTTGCCCGATGGGCTGCACTATCTGTACATGATACATTCTTTCTTCTGCCGGTATTGAAAAAATCATTCAATTCTCCCATTACGCCCATCATTATAAATACATACAGTTAATGTATTCAAAGCGAAACGAAACGCAAACATAATGACACAAAGTCGCTGGTGTTTTTGTACCCCAACGAATGTAGTGGAGTAACAGACACTGAAATAATTACGGAGGATCCGATTAAGCCGGCATTAACGTCACTGCCGACTAGGCTTACTGCCAGTAATCTGCTTTTTACTGCTAATCCTTTCCTATTCGTATTTAATCGCTATGTGTGGATCCGTGCGCCGTATCCAACCCGTTTCTCATTCGGCTTTTCGTTCGATACGTAATCCGGCAATTATTTATTTGTTAGCTTCTCATTAAAATTACCGACGTCTACCCGTTAATACGACTGGATACAAAAAATTAGGGTTTAGTCGGCCATTCCAAAGGTTGTAGACGATTCATTAAAGGAGGCGACGTTAAACTCTAATATTGGTTCGATTGAAATGAGTTTGGCCTTGGTGTTCCCTGTAATGACTCTGTTAATGACGTCTATTGCGTTGAGGGACATTGAAATGGAAGGTTTTTCCGACATTAAGAGCCTGAATTCAATAGGACTTTATAGAGCATTATCGTCTGTTTTATCTGGTATGATATTTATACATTCTGTTGCACAACGCCGTGGGGTCCGAGCCAAGCAACCGGTGTCGATTTATGGACTTGCCGTCTGACCCATTTCCGAGTAAATTAAAGTTAGTGGAGGAATTATGCCCCCGGCCAAACAGCCCTCGGTGACGGATAGCTGGTACAAGTTTCGGGTTAAGAGCCACGCAAAGTCTCCGCTCTTCCCATTATACTACCAAACCAAGGCGGAAAATGCTGATAATCGACCGGCTGACATTGTGTCATCGTATCGGATGCCGTTCCCTTTATTTTCGGTAAACTAGAAGAGGAATAAATGTTTATTTGTTCATATCAGTGATATTTATGGTCAATTGCGAATATACAATATAAGTTCATGTTACTATGTTGTCAGCTTGAGATCTGTAATGAGAATGCATAAAGTATTGTTTCAAGCTTCGTTCACAGAGAATTCAGAAGGCGATGGGATGAAACAAATAACTGTCAATTTGCTAAGGAGCTGCTAGAGTACCCCTGCAAGGATACAGCCAAAAAATGCCTACCTGGCTATGACTAGGATGAATCTTCGTCTAGTGAATGGTATTCAAACGGGATACTGTTAGCTAAGGAAACATCTGTATTATATGAGGAAGTGTGAAACACTTCTTTGTAGGGGTTGCGAACAGAAAGACGAGACAGTGCTTCATCCACTTTGTGAACAAGAGAATCCGTGTTGGGAGAACCATGGCCTTTTATGGCCTACATTAGAAGGATCTCCCTGAGCAACGTTAGGTTAGTTAGCGACTCAGGTGGATTAATCTCCTAATGGTATGAAGCACAAGGGGCCCAATGGAACCTAAGTGCTGTGATTTTTAAGACTACCGTCTCACAATGCCAGAAGCTTCATTCATGCTTCTAATACTATCATACTTTCTGATCAAATCACGTTTATGTTTCACCACTGCTATATTAAACAGATCATGCCACAGCAGACTGAAGAAATATTTCTGTAGTTTAAGTTGAATTCAGTTAGCTAACTTAAATATGATCTAGTTAAATATTACTAACGCAAAAACATCTTCAAAATTATAAAAGGCATTTTTAATTAAGTATTTTTTTATCTTTCTTTAAATTGTTATCCTAAAAATTTGTGTTCTATAGGGTATTTATTAAAAAAATTAGTATCTACTGACTCGTGTTTTACGTAATCTTAGACATTTATTGTACGCTATTTCGGGTATTATAGACTTCTGGTTTCAAATCTATGGCTAATACATTTAAATTTATATACTGATCTTTACAATCGTCTCTAAAACCGAGGTCATTCCTATAATTTTTCTTTGAAAGTTAAAAATTTTTCTCATAGTCGGGGCGTGGCCCTATACTTAAATAGCATATGTTATATGGAGTGGGCATTTGAATTAGTTCTTGTTATATTGGTATCATCTGCAAAGAGTATACTCATTGTATCATGAGGTATGCAATTAGGAATATCGTTAACATATATTAAAAATAGTAGCGGACCCAATATGGAACCTTGAGAAACTCCATGTTCAATTTTCTTTATAGATGATTTCATACTATTGTATACTACGTACTGTAAGCTATTGTTCAGGTATAATTAATTAATCTGCACTGTCTGATGAAAAACCATAATTATGTAGCTAGTGTAAGCGAATATTGTGTGATATACAAATGAAAGCTTTTGTTAAATCTAAAAACTGACTAGCAATAAATTTCCCTTCTTAAAAACTATTATTTACAGTTGATGTTAAATAATATATGGCTAATGTGGTCGATAGATTACTTCGAAGTTGTTGTGGATTAAAAAGTCTATTGGTTTCAAAATAATTAGTTATTTGTATTTTTAAAATAGTTTCCTATACAGGGTGTTAAAAAAAGAGTGTAAAATATTTAAGGAGGTAATAGTATGAACCAAAATAAGCAGAAAAGTCTCAATAAACATGGGTCCGCAAAGTAACGGTTGCGGAGATATGGAATATTTTATGTTTTTTAGCCCCTTTTTTATTTTGCAAAAACGTTGTGTATTTTCTTATAATAGTTGGTTAATGTTTAGTGAAATAGACAGTACGTATTTGACAGTTGTTCTCAGTGCACAAGTTTTCTTTCGCTATGGCTGGTTACTCTAACGCAGAATTAACAGACATGCATTTCATGTATGGTCGTGCTAATGGGAACGCCACCGAAGCGCGACGTCTTTATGTTGACGCTTATCCAAATTGCCAGATTCCTTCACAACGCATGTTTGGAAGAATTCACCAAAGATTGCGTGATACCGGTTCCTTGAGCAAACAGTGCCATTTATCCGGAAGACCAAGGTCGGTATCCACTCCTATAGCAGAAGAAGAAATTCTAGCACTGGTAGAGCAGAATTCAGGTACGAGTGTGCGGAGAATATCATCCGAGGTAGGAATGAGTGGTCCTCTTGTTTGGAGAATCCTTCACGAGCAACTGCTTTATCCATACCATGTGCAACGAGTACAGGCCTTAAATCCAATAAATGATCATCAAGCACGTTTGGTTTTTTGCCGCTGGTTTCTACGTCATGATGCTGAAGACCCTCGTTTTTTTGCAAACATTCTTTTTACTGATGAGGCCGGGTTCACAAGAAAGGGAGTGTTTAATTTTCACAATACGTATATTTGGGCCGAGGAAAATCCTCATGCTCTAATAGAATCTGGACATCGGGCACCCGTTTCATTTGGATGGGTATTGTAGGTGACAAGTTTCTAGGTCCTGTTGTTTTACCAAACCGATTAACAGGCGGTGCTTACCTGAACTTTCTGCAGAACACACTGTATATAATTTTTGGAAGACACTCCTTTGAATCAGAGGCAACAAATGTGGTTCCAGCATGATGGTGCTCCAACTCATTTTTCCATGGCCGTTAGAGCGCATTTACACAAAACTTTTCCACATAGATGGGTAGGAAGGGCCGGACCTGTTTTATGGCCTTCAAGATCGCCTGATCTGAATCCTCTAGATTTCTTGGCTGGATATTTGAAGAGATTAGTGTATAGTACTCCTGTAAATAGCCTGGAAGAGCTGCAGCTACGGATTAATCAAAAGTGTCAAGAAATCCAAACCAAGGAGGGTGTTTTCGAAATAGTTCGAATATCGTTGAGACGAAGATGTCGTGCCTGCTTGGAAATGGACGGAGAGAACTTTGAACATCTTCTGTAACTTTTTTTTTAGTTTGTTAAAAGGTTCCTTTGTCGGTTGATTCCTAATAAAATAGAATGTTTGAAAAACGAATAGTGGTCCATATCTCCGCAACCGTTACTTTGCGGACCCATGTTTATTAAGACTTTTCTGCTTATTTTGGTTCATACTATTATCTCCTGAAATATTTTACACTCTTTTTTTAACAATCTGTATTTTAATACATCTATTATCTTTATGAAGGAAAGGGCTTATTTTAGAAGGACCTTGTATTTTTAACTAGTTTATCATCGTGCGGGAAAAAGTTGACTCAACGAGGAACACTAAAATCACGGGCTTGGTCGACATCAGAAAACGATTTGGCGGTTTTTTCCGTTAATTGACAAAGATGATTTAAGACTCCGGAGAGTCCCAAGACACGCCAGGAATCTGACAAATCGAACGAGTAAGATAAATACGACAGGGAACTTTCCCATCACGATGATAGAAAAAGTTTTAATAACGGAAGGGGGAACTTTTTAATCATTGATGGAGAAAATCGCGGCTCGGACTCGGTTTGGATAGCGATTCATCGAGGGCATCGAAGGTAGTTTAGGTTGTAATTTTTTGGAATGACTGCAGAAAGTCCTCGAAGGTTTACCTTAATGCGGAACTTGTAACAAAGGCATTTTTCCTGTGAAAAACTTGAGGAATCTTTCGAATAAATAAACAGGAGAAGTTGCTCGCAGAGAGGATGGATTACCATAATAATTTTTCACAACCGACATGCCGATCAGCTCTTTAAAGCAAGAAGCCGGCGTATAATGAGATTTCTTATCTCAATTCTGTGGTATACGAGCTGTGGAATTACAAACACCTGGATTTCTGGTCAATATTTAGAGGGTTATAATATATAATGACATTTTATATACATTGTACTAGGTTTTCTTTAGTTTTATTGGGTTTTTGCCACACTTCTGAAAAAATAAAGATTAATTAAATAAGCCCTTGCGCCAAACGAATCAGTCAAGGGTTATTTTTGAGACTAAGTTTGTCTAACCAGAAAATCTCACACTTAAAAAAGCTTCCGTATTTTTGACATTTCGAAAATCTCTCTGTTTTCGTTTTCAAAATAGTATTAAAAATATTAAACGTATGTCAAGTTTGACAGTTTAAAATTTGTTTATCTGCTTCCATAGAGATGTTAAATGATTGTTATTTTATTGTTACTTACTTCTTCTTGACACAACTGTAACCAACAATGATCGATGTTTACTGAACAGTTTGATACACACTTATCTCCGTTCAACAAAATAATCGCGGTCTCTTCTAATTTTCTTTTTGTTGCGTTATCTTCCTTCTCTAAAATTTTTGCCGACCCCATTGAATCAAGTGACCGTTTTCCCAAGCATGTTCACAAATTTTGGATTTTTCAAATTCCCGTCTTTTTATATAACTTTTATGTTCCTCAACTCTAACATTCATAGGCCAAGACGTTTCTCCAACATAATGTTTATTGCATTCACAAGGTATACTGTAGATGCCATTTTTTGAATTTTGTATATCATTTTTTGGGCGCGTTTTAGACAAAAATGATCGTAAAGTATTAGTTGCCTGAAAAACTGTTCGAATATTAAATTTATTACCGATTCTTAACTTTTCTGATAATATAGGAATATATGGAATTTTTATTGTATGATTAGTTTCTATTATTTGTCTTAAAGTGTTTGTTTTAATATTTTTGATACTATTTTGAAAACGAAAACAAAGAGATTTTCGAAACGTCAAAAATACGAAAGTGCGCGATAGTGATGTGGTTATTGTTATTTTTTACTTATCTGCTTTTTTCAGTGTGAGATTTTTTGGTTAGGCAAACTTAGTCTCAAAAATAACCCTTACCTACTGATCCGTTTTGCGCAAGAGCTTATTTAATTAATCTTTATTTATTCAGAAGTGTGGCAAACACCCAATAAAACTAAAGAAGAACTAAAATAAATAATATTAAGCTATTGCTTCAGACAATATTGTACTAGTTGTAACGTTATTTATTTGTTTGATTAAAAATGATGATATATAATTTCATTATAGAAATATCAAATTTAATCAGTAAAATTTTCTTTGATAAATAAAGTTGTAACATCGACAAATACCGCTCTTTATAAGCACATTTTTTCCCTGACGAAAAAATTAAGGTCATAAATAAAAAAAAAATATTTAGAAATCTGTACAGATATTCTTTTGATTTATGCTTTTGCCGGACTGAATCATCATCTAAGCCTCCATTTGTTACGGATCCAACATCCAACGATAAATTTAAAGCGTGATATTGGTCGCAATTCCTGCTAAAATGATTTACAAACCGTCATATTTCTTGTCACTCAAATCCAGCTTGGAAGCCAGATCCTCTGTGATTTGTTTGTTCATTGGATGATACCTAATTTAGTTATTTATTGTAAATATTTATTATTTATGCCGAAAGCTTGGAAATAGTTACAACGGGTGATTTAAAAAATGGGGGGGGGGGAGTGGGGAGATAACTGAGATTAAAGTTATTGCAAATTTTGAAACTCAATTTCACGATACCTCATCGATAAACAAAATGTGACAAGTCACGCTTCTTTTAGGTAACCTTAAAATTCCACATCAACGTACTTGTTAGAAACGAATCGTGTTACTATTTAGTTATTGTAATGTTTGTGGTGTGTGCGTAGTATCAATTTATAATTTGCTGACATGTAATAATAATAAACTTGTGTATGTTATCGTAGTGTACGGAAAGTGTACTCAAAATTAGACGAAATGCATAGAAATTTCCTTGTAGATTTCATCATTCTGCACGATTTGTTTATTTAACACGATACTGAGTTTTTTGGGCTATCTTTTGCATCTTCGAATAAGTAGGCTTTTATTAAAATTAGAATCAGAATATAATATCCTCCTTCAGATAAGATTGTCTTCCAATCATTTGGACGTTTTTCTTTTCTGGACCTTATGGAACCTTTCATTTCTCATAATAGTACATAGTATTCTGAATGCAGCTACTTTGTACTTTATATGTGGGAAATAAAGAAGAATCTTCAGTCTGTCTACATTTCTGTACGAAAATGGTCAAAATTAAAGGTTTACCTCTTTTCACACTCTACAGGGCGAGTCAGTCATAATGTCATTAATTTTAACCACGTATTCGGAAGGCCTAATAAAGGCAGAAAATAAAAAAAATTACTTGACCTTCAAAAAATAAACAAATCACCCTATAAAAATCGGTAACACGACGCTCCTGGTACGCTCAAACTTTCTGATGTCGCAGCCATATGATAATCTAATTCCGATGGAAGGCATCGTTGCCACATGTTTACATACATAACGTCGTTTAACACTTCAGCGTGCGTATTATTCAAATTTGCCACCATTTAGTCGCACTTTCGCATTTCCCGCATTTCTTTCCCCCCAAATTTAGAGATCACACCACACATTTAGAGGGGGGATGGAGAGAATACGAGCAGTAGTTTGTTTATTTCGGTCGTGTATTGGTCGTAAATTCACATCACAATGCCTAATTTTACTAATTTAGAATATGCGGAAATGCTAGTTTTATACGGGGAATGTTTACGAAATGCGAATGCCGCTGCTGTCGAATACCGGAGACGTTTCCCTAATAGGCTTCACCCAAGTGCGCGAACCTTTGTCCAAGTGTTTCAATGTGTTCGCGATACGGAATGTGTTAAACTCGAAGTGGAATTTTAAATAGGTTAGTGCCATATACTACTTAAAAAGCAATAAATTTCTAGGCTAGATGTATGTAAATGCTAATTACAAACTGAATAATTATATTATACTTACGACTAATACTACAAATTCATATTCAATTGTAAAACGTAGTGAAAACGTAATATCAAAATTATTAAAAATAAATAACCTAACATTCGAAAACATTTATTTATTATCTAAATTTGTCTTTATTAAAAAATAAATCAATATTTAAGGAAAATTCATTCATGTATCTAGATAAAAAAAAGTTAATTTTACTCCTTGTCGTTAAATAACAGTACAAAAACTAGGTAACTAGGTTATTGACCTAGTCTTGGACAGTGTTTTGTCGACAACACAAGGTTGTTGTTATTACTTTGTATTCAAACACGTTTTAAACGTTTTTTATGTAATGTAAGTACCTAAATGGTTTATTACTCAGTTTATTATTAGATACGTTGGAGTTTTGTAATTTCAATATTAAATACTTTTTAAACAAACCAAGCTTATTTCTTTGCAGTCATAACAGTCACATTTGGTCGGACGAAAATCCACACGCTACTCGTCGGTTTAGCTTTCAGAGGCGATTTGTTCTCAACGTATGGGCAGGAGTTTACGGGAATCATTTGATTGGGCCGTATTTTCTACCGGAGAACCTGAATGAACCGCGTTACTTGCAATTTTTAATAGAATTGATTGGAAAGCGTTCATTGAACATTAACATTTTAAATTATTATTGGCTGAACTGAGCAAGAAATAATATGAGATTCTAAAATAGTCAGTACAATCGTTTATTTATGATGTCTAATGCCTATTTAGGTAGGTACTAGAAAAATATTCCAACTTGGCAACATTGCATCAGGTCGACATCGAGTTGAACTGTCAGCTGGAACCGACCAAGGCTGTGAACGGTCAGTGACAGTCTGAAAAGGGGGTTTAAATAATGATTTGGAAAAATTTTTTCGGCGTAAATATGCATTCAGATTTTTTTAATCGCGTATTCGCATTATACTCATTATTCCCTATCTCCTCTTAAAATTAATGACATTATGACTGACTCACCCTGTATAGTGTAGAATGGTTTGGATTTAATTTATATACACTGCTTTTTGCAAAACATACATACATACAAAGTACAAAACATAACAAAATATGCCGTACAAAAATGTGATCTGTTAAATCGCTTATATAAAATTTAAATAAAAATGGACCCATGTTGGAGCCGTGAGGAAGTCCGTATGTAGGTGAAAGACACTAAGATCTACAACACTCGGCTATGATCAAATAGATGATTTCTAACGATACTCAAGGATTATCGTTGAAATAATTTTGTTTCGATGCGGTGTCGATAAAGATGCAGGCAGTTGAGCGACAGTTTATGACGTAAATTTCTAGGTGACATTCTCGTATAAAAAAGTAACTCTACGCTAAGCCGCAAGAATCCCGTGAACTACTCGCCGTTCCATCGCGAAGTTAAAGGGATAAAAACGTAGTCCCTTTCTGAATACATACGTTACGAGGGATGATATTCGGGCCGGATGGGACCCGGTCCCGCGTCGGGTACGTGGCGTCAATGGCCTTCCAGGAAAATGGGGTCTTCCAGTGGATTTTCATATATTTATGACGGTTGTTGGGAGATAAGAAGTTGCGAGTTATAATGTCTGAAGGACATTTCTTATGGATTTATCGCATTCGTACGTATCATACGGAAAATGGAGAGAGATTTATTCTCCTCTAACATATTTTAGAAGAATAAGTTTCCGCTTGGCGACTTTTTACAACGTCTTTTCTTTCTTTTCGCGTTATACTATTTTTTCTTTGAATCCTAATGATCTAGTGTTTACCCAAGCAGTATATAGTTTTAAAAACAACTCGAATAGCAGCAATGAGAAGGTTCTTTTGGCATATTTCGAATATCTTTCAAAACATAGCAAGCATGGAATAAGTTTAGGAAGCGGTGACACTTTGTTTTTACTTTAAAATTTACGTATTATTATTAATTAATAATGGCACTGAGTGTTATTATGAAGACCATAATAGCATCCAAATGAGGATGCTAATTGTGTCATAAAGACACCGTCGTAGATTATTAAAGTTTTAATAAAAGTTACCCAGTTTGAAGCAATTTTTTTGAATGTATGAAACGTTATTGACGGGTTTGGACTAAATAATCCCTAAATATTCCATTAAAATAACTTCAATTTGACCATTTATTCAATAGGCTCATTAAAATTCAGATGCACATTTTGCCTATTTGGTTTTTGTGTAAAATAATTTCCGTAATAATTTTGGAACAGGATTACCGGATTATAATATCCGAATACAATAAATCTGGAATGGGATGTATCAACAATGGATTCCGCGATTCAATCGATTCTATCCAAACGAAAACAAAGGGCTTTTGACTCATCGCGACCTAATTTAATATAGTGGATAACCAACACCGACGCTGCCATCGAAAAACAATTGTCGTGGATATAATAAACCGAGCGCGAGCTCGATCAGATCGTAATTACCGTCCGTCAAAGTGAAGAGCACCCTTTTTGTTCTACCCCCGAACGAGACAGATGGCGCAGGAGAGTCTATATCCCTTTCACTGAGGGGAGGGGGGAGGGAGAGCCGTTAGTGGCGTCCTATTGGGTACTGAAAGGGAAAAATGTATATTGTGTATTGAAAGATTTGTTTGCAGAGCTTATACAGTGGCGAAGTTGTAGAGAGTGATGTTATAAATAAATGAAACCACAAGTTTTAACTTGTCAAACCGACAAATAGTCCAGGGCATTTAGATCAAAATCGACAGGAATAACGGAAATTTTTAGGCACAGCAGATATCGAGATGCGGTTTTCTGCATTATGTTCAGGAAGGTCCCAGGAAAAAGTCTATATCGTCTGGTTTAGCGATTTTTTGAAAAATGCCTTCTGGGCCAGAAAATGCATTTTCCAATTGCACCATTATAGGAACGACTGGAAACTCGGAAAAATCGCTCGGAAATTGTTACTCGGGGGTTTTCGCGGCTGCCGAACTCGATTCTGGCATTGGAATTATCCGGGATGCACAGTGTTGGCTCTGTGGGGGTGCGCGGGGGTAAATAGGGGAATAAATGGCAGCGTGCATGAAAATCGCTCCAAACTCGTTACTCGGGGGTTTTCTGGGATGCCAAATTCAATTATAACACAGATTTCCCCGGGAGCGCTGGGGGGTTCCTCTGTGGGGTTGTCTGGGGGTGATTGGGGGGGGGGAATGGCAGCGTCTATGAAAATCACTCCAAAATCGATACTCGGGGGTTTTCGTGAATGCCGAATTCAATTCTGGCATTAGAATTACCCGGGGGTATGAATAATAAAAATTTTGATTGAATATTAAATAAATAAATATTCCCCGTGGATACTCTACTATTTTTATAGCTTTGGCGCCTTTTTCAAATCCAGTTTCGAGGCACAAAAGACTTCCAAAGCAATTGTTTTTATAATATGTGTAATATTTATTTATTTAATATTCAGTCAAAATTTTAGGGACATGAAGGGGTAATTCTAATGCCAGAATTGAATTCGGCATCCCCGAAAACCCCCGAGTATCAATTTTGGAGTGATTTTCATGGACGCTGCCATTTCCCCCCTAATCACCCCCAGGCAGCCCCACAGAGCCACCCCCGAGCGCCCCCGGGGAAATCTAATGCTAGAATTGAATTCGGCATCCCCGAAACCCCCCGAGTAACGAGATTGGAACGATTTTCATGCACGCTGCCATTTCTCCCCCAATTCACCCCCCGCGCACCCCCTGCAGTAATTTTAATGCCAGAATCGAGTTCGACAGTCCCGAAAACCCCCGAGTAACGATTTCCGAGCAATTTTTCCGAGTTTCCAGTCGTTCCTATAATGGTGCAAGTAATGATGCAATTGGAAAATGCATTTTCCGGCCCAGAAGGCATTTTTCAAAAAATGGCTAAACTAAGACTTTTTTCCTGGGACCTTCCTGAACACAATGCAGAAAACCGCATCTCGATATCTGCTGTGCCTAAAAATTTCCGCTATTTTTCCTGGACTAAAAATAGTTTTGTGTATTCTCTGCTTAAAAATATTTGTGTTCAACTCATTGTAGATGAGATACTATATTCCTATTTCTATCCTTGTTTGTCGTGTACCACAAAAAAGGTGATCGAGGCTGCATCGAAATGCGAACATTTGTACCTTTGCATCTGCTACGTGTCATAATAGGCTTACAAGAGAATCTATATGGGAAACGACAAATCATCGAATGCTTGAATGCAAAACTTATTGAATACTTATAAAGGTATGATGTTAAAAGCACAATGATTAGCATTTATAGTGGATCAGATGGCTAAAGCTCGCGGTGTTATGTGTGCAGAAGAATGTATTATTTTTATCGAAATGGCGTTTGCCCTAGACAATTTTATAGAAAATAAGCGTAAACTCAGTACTTAAAATTTAGTTTGGCCACGCCTCCATAAAACGGTCGTTGCCACAGCGTAGACCTGTGACGTCAGACGCCGTTCCCACTTGTGTACCTCAATACAGCAGTGTGCTTTATTTAATATCTGTATACGATTTCCATGCTTTCGAAAAATGCCGTACATATAGAAGAGTTAATTTGTCATTTGTGATATTATTGAATGTTATTGTGTTAAATAGACATTGGTATTGAATAAAGTTGCTAAATAGATTCGTAAAATGGATACAGAAAGTGCATCTCACCGGACAAATGGAAGTAGTGTTGCATTATGACATATGTATGAATACAGCATGGAGCACCTAATAAAAAATATTTCACCGTACCAAAAAATGAAAAGAAAATTGTGGTGTAGGACGATGAAGAGCTACGAAAGGAGGGATTGCAACATTTTTTGTTTGTGAAGACTATTTTAATGTAACTTTAATTGGAAATACAGATAGGTTTAAGTACATCGAAAAAATTAAAATGTAAATAATCAATTAAACTTTTCTATTAAGCTACCTGAATAAGGCGTTTAGAAAATCAATGGTAAAGCAAACTTACATTGTGAACTGCCCTATTGAATTAATGTGGGAGAATATAAACAGTTATATGGCACATAATAACTTTTTAATTAAGAGAAAAGTACTTCTCCGGAAGGCGAGGAGAGAAGGGGTAAGTACATTATGCACCAAATAGAACAGTAACGAATGTTACAAGAGTTGAAGTGATAAAAAACAGTTACCATAGCTTTAGGTGAATGCAGCGGTAGCGTTGGAAAATTGCTCTAGCACTTTCCCCGTATAAAATACGACAGCTACGCCCATGCTAGGTTGACTATATGATTCGGTGGCAACGCTTCTGCACGTACGTATATCCTGACAGCACAGCCATTCAGAAATACGTTATTGAAAACAAGGAATAATGAAATGTAGCTCGTCCAACGCATTTTGCGACATTTTTTCAACAGATATTTATACAGACGTCTAAAACGTGTTCAATTTACATGACGTCTGAAGAACACGTTGGCATGACACTGAAAATAGGAGCAAAACATCTTATCTTTTATTGAAAACGTACTGTCACAGCCAAATATGTATCTGAAAAAATACGTCTTGAAATTGAAATAAGTCAGCGGCCAAAAATCTAGAGAGTGACTAATCGCTAGTTTGTAGACAAGCGCGACGGACGAAACGTGCGAGGAGCAACCATAGGCGTACTAAATTTGAAGGCGATCAGATATAAAAAATATGCAAAACTGACAAAAATAATTGCATTACATAACATCCATTATTTTAAGTAGAAACAGTGATATAACAGGTTTTGTCAATTTTGGAGCGTTAGATAATAAAAAATTCCAAATTTAAAGTTTTTATCTTGTATTACCAATTACCTAAGGTTGAAAATAATAGAGAATGGCTAATTCACAACACATATATGAATACGAATGAGGGTGGTATGATTACCTAAGCTTGCCACTTGAGAAGAGTTCAAAGCACACAAAATTTTAAGAAATAAGTTGAAGTCGACTGAACTTAGCACATTAACAATTTACTTTGAATGTGCCCCCTGTGCCATCCTCTACGAATTAGAATGCCGTACTTTTGGACAGCGATTGCACACCACCACCCACTTACATCTACCTGATGCGCACTTCACAGATATCACACTTAAGTCTTGTTCTCACGGACACGAAATTCACGGATTTTTGCACGAATTTTGCAACTTGTGTTTAATTATTAACGGCGGGAAAAATCTCAACCTTTGACAAATTTAACGACACAGTAAAACACTACAAATATTATTGCTACTTTCACTATTATGTGGTGTTAATAAATTTGTTTGGAACTTCTGACAATCTATCATGGCAGTTGCATGATGAAAATGATAGAAAATGTTATAGTTGACAAAATATGTTACAAGTAGAGATTTTCCCACCATTAAATAAATCGCGCAAATATTTGTGAATTCCGGATTCAGAAGGACAAAAAGCTTTAGAATACATACACACTATTCACTATTGGTTACTAGCGCTGTAACTGTAACGGTCACATATTAACGCTTATTATATCATATCGTACGGCTTCCCGTATAACCATCATGCATCCATGTTTCGTAAAAATTTAATATATTCTTCGATCCGCATAATTCGCAAAAGCACCCTTGTATATATTCCAGGCAAAGTTTCATCTTGTAAGATATAGCAATCCAATATTTTTTTGTTGAAAATTCATTTTAAAAATACTAGCTTCCTTCCACGAGTTTCCATTATTTTCCGTTTCGCAGATGTACTTCATTACCATTTTTTTTATTTGCATTATATTTATATATGCTGCTAACGTACATTTAGGTTAATTAAATACATATTTCAACATCACTTACACTCATATTTTGACCTGGCGCCCTAAACTTTTCCTACATGTCATCATATGATATTCCTCACTTATTAAATTAGGACGGTTTGAGAAAATGCTTAAAGCTTGAATTATTCTCCATCCTTAAGAACACAAAATCACTAATAAAATTATTTACACTCATAATTAAATTAACGAAGTTATACCCGAAATTTTGCCCGCACAAACAGGAAATAGAACAGGTGGATCTGTCAACTCACCCCAGCCAATAGAAAACTGCGGCGCATGCGTACTTACTGCAGCAGAAGCTGTGCAATCGGTGTGCTCTCAGAGACATGCGGCACACGATTTTATAGCAAAAAAACGTACGGACTGCATGTATGTTTCTTTGTGTGGACTGCTGTACATTGTGAGCGGGATTATAACATGAGTCACTCTAGTTTTTTAGCCGTCTAGTATAGAAACCCCATTTTCCTCCGTGTATTCGTTGTCGCCAATCCCCATTTCCATCAAGCTTCCTGGTTAGATTCGAATGAGAAATGGCCCATAATTTAACTTGCTGGGGGGGCGGCAGACCTGCCTTTATTACTTTGTAATGGTCTCCATTCTAATATCCTGAACTAGATGACTACGGAGATGATGTACTAGACTGGGAATTTAAACCCGAACTTGTAGATCAAAATAAATGTATGGAGGAAATTCGACGTAGACGGGAGACAGGGGACAGAAATGATGGCTTGCGGCTAATAATAGTCGAGAGGGTCTATTTATTATCACCGCAGAATGGAAATACTAGTTTATGCAAAAAATGTATTTGTTTTTATAAATAACTACAATTATCCGTTAACGATGTTAATAATAATGAGGTTCAGTTTGAATTTATTTACGAAAAAAAAAAAGCAAGAACCCGTTTTCATGTAAAATTGATCAGGCTAATAAGAAAAAATATTAACATAGAAAAATGTCAGTGGCATACCCATTTTTCTTTAAAAATATTAGAAGACATGGTTTAGGGATGCCACTTGAAAATAATGTCAGGGTTAATTAACTATCACTAAGTACAAAAAAATTAACCACGTGCTCAGGAAGGCCTAAAAGACAATACAAATATTATTTCAGAATTGTAGCTCGACATTTCCCTTTTCCTTCAGAAAATCGGCGCCTATGATAAGCATCGTCCAAGATGGCTTAGATCTGTCAAATATCATGCGGTCGTTTTTTACAGCATTTCTAAATGTAGAAACGACGAAGTTTTTTTTTTAATAATAATAATAATAATACTTGATAGTTAAGTAACAGTTTATCCGGTTAGATGCAGTGTTTTGCATTTGTTTTTTTGTTCTAAACTGTCAAACCTACATTTTCACTCATTACAAGTTTGTCAGGATTACCGTCTAACTACAAAACACACTTCGCGTACAGTTAAATAAAATGTCCATTTATTCTAAGAATGCATCCACGTCAGTCTTGCCCGATAACCTAGAAAAACAAACCGGCGAACTATATAGGAAAATATCTGTACAAGATAAAAATTTCTTTATTTGATAACTATAAAATGTTTAAAATTCATAAAAAGGCACTAACTGAAGAGAACACAACGTAAACACAGAATTTCAATTATAACAAAGAATTTTACCGTTTAGTGTTGATGAGTTGGTGGTTGCTTATTCCTTAAACCTTAACAGCGGACGGTCCTTATTGTCGGCGAATGGTTTACCATATTTCGAAAAAAAATTAAAAAAGAAACTACAAAAGCTATTAATAAAAAATATATTGGTCATAGACTTATTAGCAAAAGGAGACCAAACCTTTCATTAAAAAATAATTAAAATCCAACATAATGCATATGGATGACAAAGACACACACAGAGAGATAGAGAGAGAACGTGAAAATTCCGACTCCGTGCAATATAGCATATTTGCTGCAAATAATTTCCGAGCACATGTTGCACAATTTCACTTGATTAAACTTATCTATGAAAGACGATTCAGGATGAAAATAACTCGGTGTTTCACCCTTCACACTAACCCATCATTTTTGTAACAATTTAAATACAAATTTTATTAAAAAAAAAAAACGAGAAATCAAAAAAGCATACATTCCGACTATCAGCAACACTGCACACTGGAACTACATGACTATGTGTAGTGGCGGGGCATGTGCATACAAAAATAAACAAACATTGCCATAGTTCCTCTACATTTTGCTAGTATAGAATGACAAAGAAATAATAAATATATTTAGTAAATCATATACGACCAAAAAATGTATACAATTACATCTGCCTGTGTCTCCCTGTTGTAATTTAACGCTTGTCGGGTTCTTAGTCTGCAGAGTATCATCCACAAAATGTTATACCTGATAAAGAAATGTATAAGAATCTCTAGATGCTAGTGCCAACATATGGCGTGAGTCAGTCCAACGTTCACCAGCTTGTTGTGACAGTTGCATGACCTTATATGATTTTTAAATTTAAAGGAGCGGAAGTTTCAATCACACTTTTTAAAACTAATTTTAAGCATTAGAAAAAAATTGTTGAATGAGCAATTTCCAAACTTGTTACTATGTCGTCGGTTTTAGTTTCTTGACGTTTCGAAAGACACTCGACGGGAAGAATGGTGACTTTTTCAGTTTCATGTAATTCTTTGATGGCCTGGATTTTTATATCTATAAATTTGATTCAAACAATGAGAAAAACCTTTATTAACGTATTTTTGAGCGGACATTACTCGCCCTGTCCATCCCGACGAGCCGCCACTGGTATCTGGAGCTTTCGAGTGATGAAGTGCACTTCGCTCGAAATAACTACTCGATTTAACAACAAGTCAAGTTGGAAGCGCAGCCGTCGGCCGTTCCGCTCCGAATATATCTCCATTAGACCTAATTTGTGATTGATTTAATTAATCTGAAATGGATCGGTGGCACGTTCTATCCATTTTCTCGAATCGCCTATCGACTTCCGTTGCATTTGTCTCGTAGCCCAAGGAGAAATAGATTCATTTAATTGGTCAGATCGCAACTAAAAGCAGTCTCGTCTAGTCACGTTGCCTCGTTAAAAATTCGCGAGGAAATTCGAAAGTCTAATGAATTTATTCATAGAAGCATCCTTTTTAAAAGCCTGGCAAATCGACTAAGAACGCATTATGCATATTTAAAAATGTAAGTCGCTTGATAGGATCGTGTCGCTTGAAATATACATGGAAAGAAATCGAAAAGCTGCGTGTTCTATAACATTTTAACTTGAAAATGGCGTTAAACATGTTTAATATTGACAGCACAAAAATCTGTTACAATAGTATATTAAAGTATATATTTTCGAAATAGAGCAAGTATTTTGAAAATCAGTTACCCATGAATGCTTTACGCGATTTTTTTTATTGGTACAGTTTGAAATAATAAATACCGGCATTAATACTACAAAAAATGAAAATAAGAACTAATAATGTAAAATAATGCTGTCATGAAAATGAGAAAAACAAAAATTAATTTGTAATCTGTCACATAAGATTAATTCTTGTCACGACAGTTGTTACTGGTTGTAGATTGTTTAAAAATGAGTTCTAACATTGATTATTTAAATAGTAAAGCAGAGTCGCGATTAATATCGCAGCAATCGGAAAACGCTTATAAAAAAAAATACAAGTTCATCAAATGGATGGAAGAGCAAAAGGTAACAGATACAGATAAACAAGTTCTGCTTGCTTACCTTCAGAAAATATCGGTTGATGTATTCAAGTCAGCACTGAAACTATTATATTTTTGTATTGTCTATTTAGTCTATCTAAGATAAAGTTAACTCGTTTAAGATTAATGACTTGTCCTTATAAATATACTTATTTTATATAAATGTTATTGATTTTGTGGTCTTAATTAGGTCTTGTGATCCATTGTGCATACTGTTAATGAGAGTTTAAAACAAGTCTACGCTCTGTGCAATTAGATATTAGTATTCAATATACATTTTTAGAGAATGTTGTTATGGTAAGAATTGAGGCGTGGAATCCTTCAGAAACGTGCATTTCTCCCATCTTTCCAAACCTAATAGCTGGAAATCGTCGAGAAGCCTTAAAGCCGAAGCGTCACGCATTAGGAAGCTTATCGCGCGGTTGCAGAATGTTTCTGTGGCTGACGGACCGACAGGCATCTGACGGCAACAGGATCACGGGCTAGTTTTGCGCGTTTCCCACTTTCTGTGCCTCTACCAGCTTCTATATTAACCTTTCCAATTGATTAAAAACAGAATACACAAAAATACATTGTTGTCTCGAGTATTCATTGTCTACGTATGTTTTCTAGAAACTGAAGAAAAGATAATAAACGAAATATGCAAAGATAATTGTAAACCCTAGAAACTAAGCATTACTATTTTATTTAATGGCTGAATAGTTGCCAGGTAAGCAAGGACAAAAACATAAAGAAGTATTTAAGCAATAACAAAAGTGGTAAAATTTTTTGATTTTATGCATTTATCTAAAAGTTTAGGGGGTAGTTTGCATGTAATGTAATGATTGTTTCTTATTAATTGTAACATGTTGACACCACTCTACTAAATCTCTAAACACAATTTACAACAGAACACCGTCAATTTCCACCACTGAATGCAGTTATCAACAAACACAATACGAAAATAGACAACAACCATTTCTTCGACGTGTCAACACTAACGATCCGTATCAGTGCAAGTGCAGGTCTTATTCGCGGATTCACTGACTAACTGTTTTATTGTCATAGAATCTGGCTTTCAGATAAACCTATATAGAAAATGCAATGCTCTTAAATCGCAAGACTCTAATGGCTGGTTATCATTACCACTAAGCGAGATTACAAAGTTATGGTTTCATGCGTCGTTGAAACTAGATTGATACCATCCAGTTTGAACCACAAATAATTGATTGACATTGTCGGATATATTTCACCATTAACAGTTAGAGCAGTTTCATAATGCACTTAGACAAATTGTACGCGCTGTATTGGCACAATTAACTGTAAATATGTGCGAAATATCACATCAATATCACTTCAAATATGGTCACTAGATGTGGACAAAGATAAAATATCTTTGTCGGAAGATCGGATACGGATTATCTACCTACCATTTTCAACTACCGCGAGGTCGTTTTTTTGCAATGTAGAAACGACGAAAATTAACATTTTTATGAATAATAATATTATTATTATTATCAAGATTTACTCACTAACAACAAAATACAATTCGCGTACAGTTAAATAAAATGCCCATTTATTCTAAGAAAAATCGAACAAAAGGAATACTAATAGGTAATAGAAAACTTTGAATGAACCCAGGGCAGTTTTGTCCGACAACCTAGAAAACGTTATTATAGGAAAATATCTGTATCTGACATAAACGTGCGAAATAAATAACTTCGCGGCGGACGAGCCGCCATAGTCGGCGATAAATGGGGGTTTAATGTAGTTTCGAAAAAAAATGTTCGCTTTATAAATAAATGTCGGGCGATTCCTCTTAAAATATTTGCACTTGGTCATAGTTAAAACCTTTAGAAGTCGAAATCCAATGTATTCTTTTTTGGTCAGGCTTCTATAAAAATGAAAAATAGTAATTCGGGTCGGATACTTCCATTTATTTACAAAACTACTAAGAACGTTAACGTACAACTATCCTTCAAGAGATTACCTCCTCATCCTTACCGACTATAAATCAGTGGGTCGTTTGGGGGTAAGACTGGAGTTACGAATTCCGCGGCGCTCGTCTCTCGTCTTTTATAAATAACGGGCCCTTCCGGTGTACCGACAAACTCCGGTCGAACTTTCCTATGCGGGTAGGTGGACGTGGATTTATTTCCGGGCAACGATAACGTCGCTATCGCGCGGCAACAAAAATGAGAAATAAACGGTAAGTCTCCCGGCCTCTAAGTGCAATCATCGACGTGATTTTTCACTATTAAGGGAATCCGGACGGGGAGACGTCAGCGTAATGGGCCTTGCGCAAAGAGGATCTGGTTCGAGGACAGGAATTTATGCGTCGAATTAAGTGGGGTCGTCTGGGACTCTGAAGCGGTAAGTCATATCGATGGAATCTTTCCGGGCCACAATTAGATCTTTTCGGATTTTTGTCTGATTCGATTTCGATGTTAGTTTCATTTTGATCATCATTCGTCTAAGTTTCAGTTGAATACTTGTTGGATGTAAAACTTGAATGTAAATGTACACGATATAAATACAAAATGGTTGGAGTGTGGATTCTTAACGGATTGTTATTGTCATACAATATTATAAACCTTTAGGATAAGGATATCGTCGAAGAAGAAGATTGTTCAACGGAGTGCATAACCATTCGATGTTTTTCATTTCTTCAATTGCGGCTTTAAGATGCAAGTTGTTGGCAATAAATCGTATCACTGAAAGCAGTTCATAGTAAACTGTTTCTAAATAAGTGTCGCAACGGAAAACTGTAAATTCCACTTTAAAAGAAACATTTTTTTCCTCTTCCATTTTTCTCTCCGGGCTTTCGTTTCCGAGATACACGGTGTCAAAACTTTACAAACAAACTGTAACAAACTTTAACTGAGCTTTTACACATTACCACTATTAATAGCTACTTCTTCGCACCCTTCTCGAATTCATTGGACGTGCCAGTGGTGGAGATTTTAAGGTATCGGAAGGGTTTTTTCCCCCATAACTTTTACGCCACTGGAAAAATTGTCATTTGACAGCAAATTCTGAAGCCCCAATGAATTTTACACAAAAATAGTTCTCTTGGTTCATTGCTCTAAAGTCAACCGTTTTCAATATATGACTTTGTATGAACAGAAACAAACATTTTGCTAACGTTTCGAAAATCTTTTGTAATTCAAAAAATAGGTAGGTAGTAATAATTAACAATTTTAACGAGATTTACGAACAGATAGGATTTTAACTTTTTTAATCAATTTGGCGAGTAAAATATACAAAAAACTGTTCAAAATTACGTTCGCGGACTTCAATGCACGCATTACATCTTCGAATCATGTTTCGTTCTCCTGCTGCGGCTTCACCTCTATCGGGCAACTCTTCGATATTATTGACATGAATTTCATAAGCGATGCATTTCAGATGTCCCCATCCGGTGGTTCGATTTGTCGTTGTTCAGATGTTCTCTTGAGGTCTTGCACTTGCAAAATGTAAGGGTGTCTCATCATCTTGTTAATTATTACTACTTACTAACTATTATTAGAGAAAAATGGAAGAGGAAAAAAATTTTCTCTCTTTTTTCAAGAGGAATTTACAGTTTTCCGTTGCAACACTTATTTAGAAGCACCCTGTATATACAGCATCAGGGTCGAGTTTTTACTCGTGGAGTTTTCTTTCTGTTAGAGCAAAATATTTCTATATTTGGCGTCAGCAACATTTTTTGTCACCAGTAATAGTTAGGAACAGACATGGTCGATGTTGTTACCAAGCTAAACGATTATCTATTACCTTGATAAAATCGTACTATTTCTATGTTTAAAAAAAGTGTAACTTGTTATTCATCAGGTAACTCAATCACTAGTTATTTCTAAACATGTCAGCAACTAATTCCTTATAAGAAAGGCAGGCAAGTTATGCTTTCGCATATAACAGATAGGTAGACTTGATCATGGTTTGTTACTAGAAAAATAATTTTTTTATGGCTACTCTAAATTTTATTAATTTTCTGCAGTCCTTCTTATCTTACAGGATATTATATGTTCAGTTCCGTGGATTCAAGTTTGTTAATGTACACACAATGTCAGGTGCCCCTCAAGGTTCGGTCTTAGGACCACTTTTGTTTAATTTATTTATAAATGATATCCAACTGAGGATTGACAGTATACTGATGACCTAAAATTGTTCAGGTGTATCGAAAACATCAAAGACCGTTTGAAGCCCCAATCTGGTATATCGATGTTTTACTCTTGGTGTAACACTAACTCCCTATTACTTAATATTAAGGAATGTTTTTGTATGTAATTTCCTGGAAATACCAATTTTGCCTCTATTAATTATGAATACAATATTGATACGGTTTATTTGAGAAAATGTGATCAATTTAAGGATCTAGGTGTCTTGTTTGACTCCAGATTAACTTTTGTTAATTATATTAATGACAACACCATGTGTGCCTATGAATCTCTTAGGTTTATAATTCGCAATTCTAAACAGTTTTCGGTGACCACTATTAAATTTATTATTTACTCATTCATTCTAAACTGGAATATGTTAATGTAGTGTGGAGTCCAGGTCATGAAATTCATAAAATAGCTTAGAAAAGATTCAGGCATTTTCTTAAATAAATAAATACATATTGTGACATACTTCAAGCTTCGGTTTGTGAGAAAAAATACATAAAAATATAATAATTTCATGCTTGGCGAGGGTAATTTTTTATGGGCCTGTTTAAAAAAAATAAAAAGCTCTTTCTATTTATATTTTGCATCTATTTGATACATCTCTGGAAAACGTCAAATTTTAATGTTCCTAAAACAGGGCGTAGGATACGGACGCTAAACATCTTTTTCACCTGGGCCTAGGTAAATTAATGATTGCTCCCTCGAGTCCTGGCTATTAGATAGGGTCTAATAGCTTTTCCGGAGAGGAAATATCTTCTCTCTCAAGTAAGGATATTTCCTCACAGCATGTAAACGAACTTATACTTCGGTCCGGCAGATTTGTCTGAGAATATTAACAAAGATTACATCGTACGGTGATATTTACGTAATATATATTTCTTACCTCTAAACCCAAAGGTTAGTCAAAACTGTAACGAGAAAGCTAATCGTAGTTGTCATTTGAGTGGAGAGGGCGGTATATTGTTATTATTACCACGACGAAATTTCAAATGCTGTTCCATTATCATCAATGATTGAAATGGTACTCTTTATGTTGAATAATATTTATATTTCTTACCTCTGAACCCAAAGGTTAACCAAATCTGTAATGAGAGAGCTAATGGCAGTTGTAATTTGTGTGGAGGGGGTGCTATATTATTATTATCACCAGGATGAAATTTCAAATGCTGTTATCATTATTGATTGAACTGGGACTCCTTACGTTGCATAATTTTTATATTTCTTACCTTCGAATCCAAAGGTTAACCAAAACTGTAACGAGAGGGCTAATGGTAGTTGTGATATGAGTGACAGGGGCTACCGCGTTATTATTACCACGACGAAATTTCAAATGCTGTTCCATTATCATCAATGATTGAAATGGTACTCTTTATGTTGAATAATATTTATATTTCTTACCTCTGAACCCAAAGGTTAACCAAATCTGTAATGAGAGAGCTAATGGCAGTTGTGATTTGTGTGGAAGGTGCAGTATATTATCATTATTACCGCGATGAAGTTTCAAATGCTGTTCCGTTATCACCATTGATTGAACTGGGACTCTTTATGTGCCTCTTGTCTGGCGAATTGGATTCAGGTCGCAGTCCTTTACCGTTAAAGCGGCGGAGAACGCTTTCGCGGACTAAACCTAATTCCGGGCACGTGCCAGGCATCGGAAATTCCGGCCCTCGTCCCCGTAGGACAAAGGGGTTGTTGACAAAACCGTTACATCGATGAAGCGTCCATTTGCTCCGAAACTTTTCGCGACTTTCACGGCGTCACTCAGAATTAAACTCGAACTCCGACGCGGAGACTATAGTTTTATAGCCTCTGATGAAAATTTATGAGGTTCAGAATTTTAATGAACACGGAAGCGGAAATTAATTTGACCTGGCAAAAACTATGCAGTTTAACGCTGAAAATGTGGCAGCTTTGATATAAAGTAGTCGCGGGTTAATTTAGACGCGTATTCTTGCGCGAGTAGAAGTTTTTTCAAGTATTTTATGAGGTTGTTAAATTCAAAATCTGAAAATTAAGTTGGAGTAGTTGTTTCTTTTCAAAGCACTGGCAATATTAGCAACGATCTATAATCAAAAGGAACATTTTCTTCAAATTTGACTAACAAATAAATGTTTGATCTTTACACACTCAATGATAAATAAATAGTCGTAAGTTAAAGAAACTTTAATATACAGGCTGTTTTTTATATACATTTTTGATCAAGTATTAACAACAATGTGAAACTAACTATACTCCGACTAAAGCCACGTCTAGCGTTGAATTACACCCATAATATTGTCACGGATTTCCCAACCCGTCTTTTTCTTTTACCAGAAAAACAATGCGTTAATGAATTATTTATCTTTATTAACTACTCTTACACTACTGAATACTAATTACAACTCAAGCACTATTTATTTCACTTTGAAACTTCAGCTAATTACTAAACACTCCAATTCAAGACTGTAATTCAATACTCTCATTTAAGACTGACTTGGCCGTTTATTCTTCTTTTATAGACTAAACGAATATTCCAGGTATTTTCTAGTATCTCTAGACCCATTTCCCGACCGACTCGAACGCTTCTCGTCGATTTTCCATGTTTCCAGTTGCGCCTCGATAGACGGCATTATTTGTTTGTTTACCAGAATCGCGTAGGGACGATCGGGGCAATCTCGCGTTTAGCGATATCGCATTGTCAAATAAACTGACAGATAACTTTTCAATGCCTACTACAGACAATTTGACCGCTTGCATATCATATCTAATATTTTTGAGGTATGCCACAAAATTTTTAAATTAGGTACCTAATATTACTCGTAAACGGAATAATTTATTGAAGTAAAACAAGAGTACCTTTTTTTGTAAAGTTGTTCAACATTTTTAATTTTTTTATCTGACGGCAAAAACCTTAAGACATGAAAAAGTTAGAGCAATATTTATCCAATAACCCCCCCAGTTTGGCACGCCTATGACTAATTATGGTATTGTTTTTAGAACTTTAGATTCGCAATTTTAAATTTGATTACCTTATCTCGATCCGTTTTGAAAATATTTGGAGAAAATTGGGGCCCCTCTTTAAAGAGCAATAGCTCCGTTAGATCGTAGAATCCACAGTTAATTTTTGGCAGGCTAATTTTGGGACACCCTGTATATGTTCTCTGATGTCAAATATCAGGGATATGGGATCATTTGGACATATAAATAAAAAAATCTATTACAGTTTTTAACATTATTTGGATGTCAGACATCGTGAAACATTTCTAAAGCCTCTTTACCCTGTCTTGTCTTGAAGGAAAAGGTAGTTTGCCTGCCATATCAAAGTCGATAACTTAAACTCGACTACTCTGCAAAAACTGTGTCTAGACGGAATTTTATAAATTCCAACCTCTCCGGTAACGTCCTATGGATGACTGAAAACGCGCCGTCATCTGCGACTAGATGAAAAAGAGAGGAAAACCCCCTTATTTCGGCCTAAGTATCAGGGTGGGTTCTAACAAATCGCCCGTATTAGTATCTCCAAGTGATTTATAAGGGTCTACTGTGGGAGTCATTTATCCAGCGACAAATTCGCCTTTCCTGAAAGTTGCTTTTAACGGTTATGATTTAGGTTTCTCATTTGTAAAAGTCCGCAACTTCTGCAGAGGGGAAAGAAATATATTTGACGTCTCTTTGGTGCGGTCCTTGGTCCACTTGACATTTCCTCGGAGCGATTTAGCAAACCGAACCGCATCCTCCCACATCAAAAACTGAAAGAGCCGGGAAAAATTGTCTGAAGTTTCGACTTTTCTACCTTAACCCCGTCTAACCAGATCCACAAATGTGGAGTGGAGTATGGGCCCATAATAATAAATAAATATATGTATAAAGCTTAGCGTTAACATTTAAAAAAGTACATTTATTTTCTGGTAAGTGCCAAGCTTGGGTACCAGACGGTGAGCCGTTGTGGCCAATGGCCATTGAATAAATCATGAAAAACTAAAGAATCAAAGAATCTCGGCTAATGCTAGAGATGAGCACTCTATATTGACATATAATAAATATTAATTTAGTGCGCATAGTAGTTAGTTTCACAAAATATTGTTAATACCTAAAAATATATAAAAAAACGATTACATAAAGGGTAACAATTTTTTTGATTAAATAAGTAGGTAATTGTCATGTTTAATTTAATTGATTGGAAGGTTAAACCAATTTTTGATATTGTCGATATTTAATTTAAAATAATTTTAATTTATAGGTATAATAATTTGTATAGTTAGATATTTGACTCAACTTAAAGGAGGCCACCTGAAGAAGCAATCCTAAAAATGCAGAAATAGATCAGATCTCATCTATTGTGGTTGAATTTTCCAGTTCCCACAGTTTGAAAAGTGAACTTATTAGATATTTATGTTTTCATTAAACCAGGTTAGTAAATTTAGATAGATTAATTTTTATTTTAGATAATTATTGAATAGAGGTTTGTCTGTGGAATTGTTCATTAGCATACCTAGATGTTTGGTATCAGATTGTGGGTGTACGCTGGTCGGGGCTTTGTCCGCAGAGTAGTTGGTTTCACACGATATTGTTAATACCTAAAAATATTTAAAAAAATGTCTAGACATTACGCGAAACTATTAGGTACTATTACGAAAAATGTACGGCCATATCTAGGCGGTAGGTTGTTTGTGTGGTAAGCAATGTTTACTGATTTGATTGCACTGTTGGTTACATATACATTTCCTTCGACTTCATTGGGATACAGACATACAAGTTACGTACGTTCAATGCAATAATAATGACACTCCCTCAAAAGAATTTTTGATAAATATGTTGATATGCTGCAAGTATGTTTTGAATGTCGGAAAAATTGTGCCACATCAAAAAGAAAAGTCACAAAAGATCTAATGGCTTAAATTAGCAAGACAGCTGCCCATTATATTTTTTAGTTGTAGAATGTGAGTTGTAATGAGTTGATGTGATAGATGAAAATTTTATTTTTTTGTTCTAATAAACGGTTAATTTTACAGCAGAAAAGTAAGACAAGTACAAGTTTTAAAATAAACCAGGCTACTAGATACGTATTTTTGAATATTTACTAATTTTTGTCAAACAAATAAGTCTTAGCAAAGAATGGCTTAGGGGATGTTAATTTCAACCCTCTGTAAGGGGCAGAAATTTTCGAAAAATTATTGAAAAATTGCATATGCATTAGGTTTTCAAATTACAAGCGCTGTATTTTTTGGAAGCTTTAAAGTGTTGTATGTCCTAAGGGGTGAACATTTTATTAAGGTCATTTGTATGTAAAACGTGTTCATTTTAACTGTAGATTCACCGGTACTGTTTGTGTTAGTCATTTTGAAGACTCCCTGGATTTTATTATATCAGTAGCAATTTTATCAAATTTTATGTAAAACCCATAAAAAATACATGGTATGTGATGTTATAGCTAGCAAAGTTTCAACATCCTGAATTACATGCTGGAAAATCTCATTTACTCAACTTGTTTTCTAGTGTAGGAAACAGCTGTTAAATTTCCGTGAAAAGCTCGTGAATGTGGTTATCCGAGTTCGACGAAAAACTTTCCGATGCAGGAAATATAAATAAGACGGCGCCGGCGCCCCAACTAAAACTTCGCTAGTCCCATCACTCTTAAAGTTTTCGGTTTTGAGGGTTTTATTAAATTTCCATCGCGCCATATCGTCAACTATCCCGCCCCCATTCAAGTGAAATATATCTTCTAATCCGCTACCCAAACAGGCAGATCCCGGGAAAATTAAAATATGATTTATTGATTTCGGTTCCCCCGGGCCCTGGGGTAGCCTTCGGGGGGGTTTGAATTATTTCTTGCCGTGTTTCACTTTTCGCCTCGTAAGTTATGGCCCGCCTTGAAGAGATAGTGCGGGAAGATTCGGACAGGCATAAAAAAGTCAAATATTTGAAGAAGTGTGTCCATAAATCATTTTTTTTTTATTGAAATTTGTTCCATATTTTAGGACTCATACTTGAATAAAGTAAAATAACTTAGAGACTCGCGTAAAAGATTATGAAATATATCCAAATATTTTTGGTTTCTAAAGATTTTTAGTGAAACCTCTCATTCGGAACCATTGAAAGCATTGGAAGAAAGTGTGTAATAGTTTATGTATTGAGAGCATAAAAGTTATGATTAAAATAAATTGTGGTTATTATTAATATGATTTACTACAAATTGCATTAAAGTTGTGTGTGCAGGTGGACTGCCGGCAAAACCCTTTTTTCCTACGGAAAGTCGGCGCCTATGATGAGTATCGACTGAGATGGCTTATGGCTTAGATCTTAGATCCATAGTTGACATTACATCTGTCAACAACTACCATGCGGTCGTGTGCAGTGTTTCTAAATGCAGAACCGACAAAAATTAACATTCTTAGTAGTAATAATACCTGATAGGTAGGTAACAGTTAATCCAGTTACCTCCAGTATTTTGCATTCGTTTTTCATTATTTGGTTACAAATTGGTAAAACTACATTTTCACTCACTGCCGATAAACACACTTCCCGTAGGTACAATTAGATACAATGCCTATGTATTATAACAAAATCGAAGAAAGAGATGAGTAGGTAGGTTCTAATAGATAACAGAAAACGTTTAACACCCGCGGCAGTTTTGTCCCATAACCTAGAAAAACAAACCGGCGAACTGTATTGTGGAAAAATATCTGTACCCGACACATATTCCTTTATTTATTAACTATAAAACGTTTAAAATTAAAATAAGGTACTAAAAACTGAAGAAGAACACAAAACTACAACGTAAACACAGGAATTAAATTATAACATGACAGCGAACCGACTCGATTGGACCGACTCGATTGGACCGACTGCCGACTGTTGCATGACGGTTGTTTGCTGGTTGCATACTCTGATTCTCGCATTGGCGGCGTTAAATAAGGATTTAATATAATATCGAAAAAATTTTATTTTTGCTTTATAAATAAGTTTGGAAAATTTTTTGAAAGGAAATTCTGTTAATTCTTATTTTTTTCTATCCCCACTTAAAATATTTGTACTTAGTCATAGTTAACCCTGTATAAGGCAGTAGAGTAGTGACTATACTCTATACTCTATTTTTAAACATAGAGAAGTAAAAAAATTTGGTACGTCGACATTTTTCAATAAAAAAGCAAATACAAGAAATAAAACAAAACATATTTTGTATTTGAGAAATTCTCAAATTTGTATACCAAAGCAAAACAAAAAGGTATACAATTTGTATTATGTAACTTTTTAAATATGAAAATATAGAGAAATATTGGTTAGTACTGATATAGAACTAGTTATCCTATGATAAATATAGTAACCACATGAGTATTTTGTATTTGATAAATTCAGATTTCTGTGTCAATACAAGACGAAAACGGTATACAATTTGTATTCTGTAACTTTTTAAATTCAAAAGTATACAGAGATAGTGGCTGGTATTGCTATGGAACTAGTTAGTTTAAGCTGAAAACAAGACAAGAGTTTGTTTTATATATTTTTAGATATTAACAATATTGTGTGAAACTAACTTCTCTACGGATTAAAGCACCGACCAGCGTTGAATTACACCCACAATATCTACATATATACTCTTTATTATTAGCAATTTTTTTACTTTATTGTAAAAGTATTTAAGCTAATGGCTCCTATAATTCCTATCAATGAAACGTCTAGGTATGCAATTGAACAATTCCATAGACAAAGCTGTATTCAATAATTACTTACAATAAAAATTAATCTAGTTAAGATCACCGCTAAATTTTAATTGACTATTAAAAGTTATTGTATTCCAGAACTCTGTACTAAATGAATGAGACTGTCTATTATAACAATGTCGAGAATTTCCTGGAAATTAGAGACATTTTCCAATACATTAGTATAAATAAAATTCTGTAAAGATATCCACATTTAATCCAACTAATATTTTTCAGAACTACATCAGGTATAAATCTATTAATGACAACTAGGTAACAGTGAAAGTTATATTTAAAAGCATATGTGCCTAAGAACTTTTTTTATAAGAACTTTTCCTACTACAGGGAAATACACAACAGGCACAAACATTCACTAGTGCGCAATATACCATTTGTTTTTACTTATTCTCGTATGAAGCGTAAACAGCAGTTGCAAATATTCATTAGTCGCGTTATCGGAACTCGCATGCGTAAACGGCGGTTATAATTGGGAAGGGAATAGGGTTTATCGCTCTCGTTTAAATTTTAAATTCGATTTGGTAAATTACCGAATAATTATAGACTTTAAAGTTTTTGTAAATATTTTTACACGTCTACATTTATACAAATATAACGTGGACAATTTTACTCCACTTTATTTTACTATTTCCAAAGTAGTCGCGTGTGAGACTGATTTCTTTCACCTTTTTCTGCGTCCCACCCTATTGCTACTTCGTTCTTCTCACTGGGGCGCACCCGTAAATTGTAAATAGCTGCAATAAATAATACAGTTAACGGTTCAAGTTTGGGCGTAAACAACAAATTAGAGCGCGCCGCCGTAAATGACTCCCGTAGGTGTTAGCGGATCATCGCTCACTCATTACTGTTCATTTCCCATTTGGGGTCTGCTCTATCTTGAGGGCCTTAACGAGTAATTACTCAGACAAGACCCGTTCGCGTCGGGTCGGGGCTCATTCGATAAATTGGCGGAGGCGCGGGGGAGACGTGTGTAATTCACCGGCCTGCTAATAAAATTACCAACTTGAACATCGGCAACCTTCTCGCGCCAGATTACGGTTTCGTGATATGATAGGCGGCTTTGGAGATGAGACTCCGTTCTCGTTAGGACACTAGAAACTTCGGAGGCTTCCTCAGTTGGTAATGAAGGCTGGAGGGGGTAGCGGTTTTGCTGCAACGCTCGCCTTCGTTAGTTTTATGAAAAAAAAGAAAAGTACTTTTCTGGCTAGAAGCCCGAAGTATGGCAATTCAATGTTAAGCTGGTTTAAAAAAAATAAGCTAATACAAACAACTGATATTTATTTTATTAAATTATAATATAAAGAAAAATATTAAGAACCAAAACTAATTTGAATTATTGGAATCATTAATGTAACATTTGAATTCTCATTACTGTGAACCGTTAATGTAAGCCCATGTTGTTGCTTAGCATTGTATTGGGTTTTGGAAGTTGACAAAGAGGCCGACGTTCCCGGATTTTCTGTATGGGATAACATATTTGCAATTTTTACTTGACCATGTAACGAGTTCTCCACGTATCCTTCGGCTACGGCGCTGGATTTCCATCCTCCTAATTTTTTTAACTGTAGGATGTCTCCTCCTGTATTTGCTAGCAATGTAGCTGAAGTACGTCTAAAACAATGTCCCATAAACCCGTGAGCATTTTCTAATTTTAAAAAAGCCGCAATTTCTTTTGGGAAACCTCCAATAGCATTGTGGCCACAAGGCTGATTTGTAATCTTGCCATTCCTTATTTGTAAAAAAAACGATCGGAACCAATGGTCTTGTGAAGATCATAGTATTGCTTTATTATTTTTATCCATTCCGATTTTGTAATTGCAAATGTTCGGGAAGTGTAGGTTTTTGTTACAGGAATAACTATCATTATGCTCTTTTCTAAAATTTCCAGATCACCCATTTTCATATTTAGGAGTTCATCGCATCTGCAGGCGCCAGATATGCCAATAATTAAAGCAACCTTAAAGTAAAATATACCATTAAACACATAATTGATATGAATTAAATAGTAGAAATATTACCTTTTGTACAAGATATTCCTCTGGAGCTTTATTTAAGAAGGTAGTGATGTTTTCTTCTGCGAGAACATTGGATTTTTTAGGTTTATATCCAGCATTCTGCCTTTTCAAAAATGATCGTAATTTGAAATACTGGCTAATGTCGATATTTTGCGTGATACTAAGTACAGCTCGCAACATCGAATATCGAGACCATAATGTTGAAGCTTTACTTTGTTTACTCATTTCAACAAAATATGCAAGCAGTATCTTTTCTGAAATATGTTGCACATCCTTAATTGCGTACCATTTAATGTAAGACGAAACATTTTTCTCGTACCTTTCTTTGCTTTTCTCCGGAATTATTCCGTCAAGCGCAGTGTCCGCAGCTTCTCGGACTTCCGGAGGAGTACAGGTTAAATCAAAATCAGACATTATGTACTTGTTAAAAATTAAAATTACGTAACGGAAAGGATATTTTTTGACTTAACTGTCAAAACCAATAAACTAGTAATATTGTCTAGCAACAGTTTTATGGAGTTTGTGGGATTGTTAGATTAGAAATAAAAAGTCCGCGGTTTCTAACACGTTAAATATATTAATAAAGATATAACAACTGGAAAAGAATGTTCCACCAATACAGAAGTCTGGACGGATGTTACGCGGAAGACGAGCGACAAGCAACTACTGTGTTTCTCACCGGACCTCTCGAGGAAGGGCTCGGGGGTTGGTTAATCTCTGACCATCTCTTTATTTGATTATAATTGAGCTCAGGTCAGAGGGTACTTTAATGGTTTTATTGGCATTGATTTGTTTATTGCTTTAATGCAAATGTCATTAAATTGTAATTGTAGGGATCACAGATGTAGGTCGGTGACCGCTACAGAGTTCTTTGTCGAAAGAAAAATTAAATTATGATATGATGATTATATTATGATGTTTTTAAAAGCTTGTAACTAAGCAATTGTGAATGAAATAGTATACATACCACTCGGGAAGGATAATTCCAGCCACGGCTTTTAGCAAAGCAAAGCCTGGTCTGTAATGATCTACTTCCCCGCCAGGTATGTAATATACTATTGTGCTAGTAGGTATTTGGTACAGACTTTTCAGATACATCCTATACATGCATAAGGTTTATGTTTCCTTTGTAAATGAAATTTTCTGCAGCCTGTTTATTTCAGTATTCAGCGAGCGCGTTACGCTGTAGTGGACGGGACGGACGAGGAAATCTAATCAAGCAGAACGACCGTCGTTGCTGCGTATCACTCAGTAGCATCTCTGGGGATTGTCCCAATTTTAATAATGTCTCGGATTGGGGGTATCTTTCTTGCTAAATATCGATTTTTAAAGGCTGCTTTGAGTCGGGCCGGACTCGCCTTAAGGGTAGGTGGTGAGGGGAAGTTATTTCGGATTTTCACGACCTGTATGAAAAATTCAGCGAAAAAATGTCTGTGGAAATATTTCGCGAACGCCTGGGGCGCGCTCTGAAAATATTTGTTTGTGTGCTGAGTTTGAAATTTGTATGAATGTAGTACAGTATTGCACTTTTAAATGACCGTGATAGAGGAATTGGTAGAAAAAATAATGTTATACTAATTAACTGGGCAAGATCAGCTTATAGCTTTGAATGGAGATATTTTGTTTTTATAAAGTTTTAATGTAAATAAACATTGCATGTTTTCATGTTTATGCTTTTGCAAAACTCTATTGATAGGTATAGGAAAATTTTCACACCACACTTGTAATATTGCTTATGGCGCGTTACCATTTTTTTTAGTGGGTATGTATTAATGAAAATATTAACAAAATTACTTATTGAAGTAAAAATAAAACATAAATTAAATAGATAAATAAAAATTTTTCAACATAAAACCTTCATTAGCAGTCACTGTCATCACCACTATCACTATGACTATTTTCAATATCGATTTTAATAGGATCGATATGTTCGATTTCATGATCTAAATCCCGCATTTTTTGTTCTTCTTTTTGGACGTGACATACATTTTTGCCAATCGTCCGCACTTTCTTTTAAGCATTACTTCTACATTGGTCAATTTAATTATCATATGCTCTTTGGCTATGTCTCCTTTTACTTGCGCCTATATCAATTCTATTGGATTTGGTTCACAATGATAAAGGGGTGGTCTAGTTTTCCACAATAGCTTATAATACTTTTTCTAACGCTCGCAATTTATTTTTAAAGAAAAAGTGTGAACGGTTCGTCGTATGCCATATCTGGCATCTTCATTTATTTCTATTTTTTTCTTCGACCGCTGCTTTTATATTTCTCCATACGCTTTTTCTTCTCTGAAAATTTTGAAATGCCTGAATTTGAAACACCTGTATAATCAGAACATTTATCTATTAACTCCTTTGAACGCGGATGATTTCTTAATATACTATTGAAAACTTGCAATATGATTTTTTTTCTCCAACTGAAATACGAAAACTTTTTTGCTTTGAAGCGTTGAGGGTTCAGGAACATTTTCCATTCTTCGATATCAAATCAAAACACGTTATAAATGATTACTTACTGTATACTAAAAATTACACAAACTTTACAGTTCACTCTTCAGATTTGCAAAAAAATATATTATAGATTACTATCACAAAAAAGTAAACACTCACTAGAAGACTCACTTTCACTTATTCACCAATTCACTTTTCACGATTAAAGAAACACTTATTTCATATATATTTAAACAATAATTATGAAAACTAATTATTAAGAAAACCACTTTTACTTGTTTGTTTTGTTTGTCATCTAGTGTTTCTGTTTGAGTTTTAGTCAATACATTACTTTTTTGACAGTTTTGTCTTTGAACTTAATGTATAATATCATCATTATTGTCTACTCGTATCCTGTATCTGGAGTCTTCTCTGTTTGGGTAGTTGTCGTAAATAAACAAATATTAATGTAAATAATACTATGCTGATATAGGAATTACCATTTCATTGTAATGGATGACGGAATGAAACATTGTTGACAATAAATCTATATACATGTTTACTTATAATCACAGAAAAAAGTTAATTTTCCTACAATCTCTGTTAATGAAGTCATAAGTATGCCGTTTGGTATCAAAAATGCTAAAGAAATATTTCTATATGCTAGGTTGGATTTAATAATTTTTTTTAATTAAAAATAATTTTAAAACTAAATATTATGTAATTGTACAATGCTGGTCGGGGTATATTATCCCACGGCATAATTGTTTCATACAATATCATTAATATCTGATAAAGAAATGTCGAAAACGGTTAAAGATAGAAGTGTCATGTTGTATTTTTGGAATCAGAAAAAAAATCAACAATACACAGGGTGTACCCCTCAAATTCTGCACCCGACTGTGCATCCATTAACTTATTGAAGGAGTTCACTTATAGTACTAGAACTTTATTTGAAACTTTATTTTGTATCTTAACAATAATAAAGCGTGGCCTAAATAAATATAAAGAATATCCCTGTACAATTAACAAAGAAAAAAGAATGACGTAAAACTGCGTGGTGCAAGTTATAATTAGACTTTCTTCTCTGTCCTGAATAAATAAACTGGTAAATCCCTTACTGCCAACTCCCGATATTTACATTCGGCGGAAACTTTCCTACGAAGCCGGCTTAATATTTATCGTCTTCGAGATCCGTTATCGTTATCGCCGCCCCCCCCCAAGGCAAGTTTGTCGAATTAACTATACCCGCCCCCGAGCATTTGAGTATCAAGTTTTGCCTCAGGGAAGCTTTTAATTGTTTCAGTTTGTTCTCGGACCTGAGGAATTTGTCTGGAACGACGCTGATGAACCTGTTGGCGGCCCTCTTCATGTCGCAGCTGCTCTACGTGGTGGGCGTCGGTGGAGTGCCGGTAAGTAGCATAGTTTAATCATCGATGACGCGTATCGGAATATAACGCTGAACATACAAATTAAATCTTTCGCAAAATAGTCAGCACATGGCAACTACAATTCGTTATCGAAACAAGGCACACCACAGTGCCACCGACCGACCAACCAACCTCGGCAAGCTCTCCTTTATTTTCTCACCAAAGGAATAAACTTTATTTCTGATATATTCCATTTAAGGTTGGCATATACTTTTATCTTATTTTGGCACACATTTTATATAATTGTCAAAAAATTGAAGCAACAGACGAAATGAGGGGTTTTAACACAGCTTAGAGCAGCTAATTCAGTTGAAAATTCGGGCGAAATAAGTGTCAACTCGTCAGTTTGTCCCGAAATCTGGCGTGGAGTTAAGTCAAAATCATGAATTGAAATTGCTATATAGTTTTATGTTGTAATAATTCTTATGCAACGATTAAAGTTTAGCAAAACAGTTTTATAATTTTCAGATTATACAGGGTTTTTCTTTAGTTTTTTTGGGTTTTGCCACACTTCTGAAAAATAATAGAGATTAATTAAATAAGCCCTTGCGCCAAACGGAACAGTCAAGGGTTATTTTTGAAACTATGTTTGCCTAACCAAAAATCTCACACTGAAAAACAGATAAGTAAAAAAACAACAAAAATCACATCACTCCCGTATTATTGACGTTTCGAAAACCTCTCTGTTTTCGTTCTCAAAATCGTATTAAAAATGTTAAACGTATGTCAAGTTTGACAGTTTAAAATTTATTTATCTGCTTCCATAGAGATGTTAAATGATTTTTATTTTATTGTTACTTACTTCTTCTTGATACAACTGTAGCCAATAAGGATCGATGTTCACTGAACAGTTTGACACACACTTATCTCCGTTCAACAAAATAATCGCGGTCTCTTTTAATTTTCTTTTTGTTGTGTTATCTTCCTTCTCTAAAATTTTTGCCGAACCCCATTGAATTAAATGACCGTTTTCCCAAGCGTGTTCGCAAATTTTGGATTTTTCAAATTCCCGTCTTTTTATATAATTTTTATGTTCCTCAACTCTAACATTCATAGGCCGAGATGTTTCTCCAACATAGTGTTTATTGCATTCACAAGGTATGCTGTAGATGCAATTTTTTGAATTTTGTATATCATTTTTTGGACGCGTTTTAGACAAAAATGATCGCAAAGTATTAGTTGTCTGAAAAACTGTTCGAATATTAAATTTATTACCGATTCTTCTTAACTTTTCTGATAATATAGGGATGTATGGAATTTTTATTGTATGATTAATTTCTTTTATTTGTCTTACAGTGTTCGTTTTATCTGTAATATTTTTTAATGTTCTATCAACAAAATTTAGAGACTATTCATTATTTATTAATACATTTTTAATAAATTTTATTTCGTTATTAAAAATATCATTGTTTGATGAAATTAATTTTGCTCTATCATATAAACATTTTTTTTTATTTTTTTACTTATCTGTTTTTTCAGTGTGAGATTTTTTGGTTAGGCAAACATAGTTTCAAAAATAACCCTTGACTGTTCCGTTTGGCGCAAGGGCTTATTTAATTAATCTCTATTATTTTTTCAGAAGTGTGGCAAAAACCCAAAAAAACTAAAGAAAAACTAAAACTATGCCACAAATAAATAGCTTTAGACAATATTATACAGGGTGTCTTGCAATAATTTTAGGAGGTGAGAATACTTGATTTTGAGTGGATTGAAACAAATATACCTATATACCAAGTGTTACAATATTTGTGATAATTATTTTTTTAGTATTTATTAATTTAACCGTGCTTTTCTACAATTATTGAAGTGTAAAGGAAAAACAAACCTTTTTATAATAAATATTTCTATACTTTTTTATTAGGAATTAATGGATTATTTAATTTATTTAACCAATACAATCCAAAGTGGCTTCGTTACTTACCTAGAACTTCATAAACATGGTTTTTCTACTTTGTAAAAGCGAAGAGGTAAATGTAAACGTGGATTTTATTTTAACCTTTCTGTATAGGTTTATTCTGATATTATTAAAAACTTAACTAAGCAGCCCTTTCAGTTCTTAGAAAAAGTTTCTTGATAAACATTCTAAAAATTAGGGAAATTAGTCTCAAAACTTTTAAGTATGCAAGGAGCGCATTCGCCAAAACCGAGGACTGCTGTTTAGTGTGTAATAAAAATGATTTAAGAAATGAAGACATTTGCTAACAAGAACGCAACCTTTAGACAATATTGAAGTGATTAAAGTACCGAAGGATTCAAAACGCTAAACATTTATTTCAATTGCTCAAATCTTAAAGGCTTATTTAAAGTTACGGCGTAAAAAGGAAAAGCAATGTTTCTAGTAAATAGCTTGGTATGCCATGAGAAAACAATTGTCCTTAGTTTCCATAGCAACCGTAAATGTAGATCAACTGTCAAACTATACATTCGAATCTCAGTTAAAGTGAACTATTCTTAGACGTTTATAAAAAACCTTTGATAATAGCATCATTAATAATAATTAATAATGGCATACTTATTGTTTTGCATGGCCTCTCCAAGATATGTTTAAGTTATTTAAGTAACTGTAAAAATGCACTTGATCTAATAAATCAATTTTGTTAAGAATCAACAAGTGAAGATAATTCAATAGTGCATATGATGACTTATTCTATTTGTTATATTATACAGGGTGGTATTTTCTTTTGGCAAATAATGATCGACGATATTAACAGTTCCGTCACTGATAAGCTTCTAAAGCTGGTGTGGCGGCTCATATATTTCTATACACCCTGTATAAACTAACATATTTATTTTTGTATACAGATTCGGAAATTGCGAATCTTTACAGAGAAAGTAGAAATTGCCGCCAGGGAAGGTACGAACTTTAAGAGGGGCGGCGACGGGCATTGGTCTAGCATTCCCCATTACTACAGTAATCGGTTCCGTATCGCCAACGCGAAATCTAACTGTCCGGTCAACTGATGCCAGTGTTGTCAGATCTCATGCATTCCGAGGAAATCTCATGTTCTCATATTTTGATTACAAAATCTCATGCTTTTTAATAGACACAAAAAGAAATAATAAAATTATTAAAATTACTCTTTGAAATCTACCAAAACAAAGACCTAATGAGAAATAAAGGCAAAATCGAGGGCAAAATTGAATAGATAGAGGTAGGTATCTACAATATTTGGGTACTTGAAATGTCCTTTATTGTAGACTGCTCTCTTAATAATTAGCAATGAATACATAAACGGGTATGACAGTCTACGGATATACGGTGTGTGTGCTGTATTCACGCTGTATTGCAGTGATTCTTAACTCTATTCCGTAAGGGTACCTACATTTTCTGGAAACAACAGATTTTACCACCCTGCGTCACGTCAACTGCGCCTCAACGTTCGCCCGGCCTAACAATAAAATAAATTAGAAAGGTTACGTGGTTAATAACTTTTAAGTAAGTACCTGTAACTACCTACTTACAATGTAATATTATGATAAAATAGCAGAACATAATGCTTTTTAATGAAATAAAATGGCATTACAAAAGTAATTAAAAATTAAGCTGTGTCAAGAGGTGTTTTTTGATAAATTAAGCCATCTCATGCTTTTTTCTCCAAACTTCATGCTTCTTTGAAATTATTCTCATGCACTGAATTTTTCCCACCTGGCAACACTGCTTGATGCCAACACGCTGTGGTCGAAGTATGCGTGTAGCATGACACAAATACACGCAAGCGGCAAAATACAATTCACCATCAAGATCCTCACTTTCCAAATCTGTATATTCGTTTCATATTTTCATTAGTTCTGCACTCACATATTTCTGTACACACTGTATAAGTTAAAATATTTCTTTCTTTATATAAATTCACTACTCATATATTTTCGTTAGTTCTGTGTTTAAATTTCAACGTCTGTTTTTAAGTGCTAAATGTAGGTTTCATGTTTTGTAAATATTATGTAAGTAGAGACATGACCGGCGTACCAATAAATCTTCTGAGGGCTGTATGGCTAAGAAACACAGATGTTTTAGGAGACCCTTCGAGGAACTACCTACATTATGGGTACGACGGCACAGTCACAGTTTTTGTAACCAGTCATAAATACCGACTCAACGCATAACATTGTGGGTGCTAACCAACCGCAAGCATTAATAAATGGTAGTACACAATACACTGTCCTTATTGAAATCACACCGCCTCACACTGGTATTCTTTTGTTTCATATCTACTATCATACTAAATATGCGAATTTGATTGAATTATCTCAAGCGGTTTAATTAAAAACCGTTTTTTTTTAAATTTAGAGACGCTGTAGCTGTCCAAAGACCCCACATTTATATAACACTGTCCACAGAATAAGTCCCTGGATTTTGGATCTCTATTTAAGAATTGCCCTGAATAAAACCGTTTTGGCCAATTTCCATCACCAGATGAATACCAAATTAGCAGAATCATTAAGGAATACGTAAATGCCGTTAATGATGTTTCTCTGGTATACGTGTGCAGTTGGTAACGAAGATTTCATCTTTCATTGCGAAAGTTTCGGACGTTAACGGTCGAATAGAATCAGCTCGTAATTGCAGAAAACGATCAAGCATCGCGCGCACCAACTTTTACCCGTCCCTAATTGAAACATTTCAAACAGAGCAATATATTTCAGCCCGGCAGCCGCAGGCCAGATCGCAAAGGTGTTTTAATTGAGTCGGTTACGTCGCGACTTTTGCCCCGCCGAAAACAAAGAACGAATTTATCATTTTCCCGTACAAACAGATTTAATTTTCCGGCAATTAATTCTCTCTCCGACTCTAAATCACCCGAACGTGTTCTCCCTCTCCGCGGACACGGGGCGGTGGGTGTGTTTTCGCGAGAAAAAGCGCAATATAGCCCAGAAAACAACAGGGGGGAGTATTGAAATGATGGGGGTGATTTAATATTCGGCGAGGGCCGAATTAGTGAGTGTTGTTTTGTTTTAAATAGGGTTGGGACAAAGCTGCGAAGGTCGGGGTCAGGGTCGCACTTAGCGTGTAAATACAGAAGGACACAGAATCGAAATAAAAAGACAGCACTCAAAAACGTTTCATTGCTTTTAGATGAATGGCGCAAAGTATAACAGTTGCAGAATTATTTTAGGTACATACCTGTACTTAACTCTGTTCTTTATTGAGCGATGTAACAGCCTTAGAAAAATTCTTATATAGGGTTAACTACGACTAAGTAAAAATTTTAACCACGTGCTCAGGGAAGCCTAAAAGACAATACAAAATTAATTCGGAATTCTTGCTCGATGTTTAAAATATGGGGCAAGACCTTTTTCTCCCGGAAAATCGAAGCCTGTGACAATCGTCCGAAATGGCTCGGATATGTCAACTACCATACGGTCATTTTTACAGCGTTGTCAAATGTAAAAACGATTAAAATAAACATTTTTATTAATAATAACAATGCCTAAGTACCTGATAGATAATAGTTAATCTGGTTAGCTGCAGTATGTTGCATTCGTTCTAGCTCGCGGCAGTCTTTAATTATAAAATCTAGTGCGATTGCCGTAGCTCCGTTGGATTTGCCCTTGACTCTAGAATAACAAATATCACATAGCATAGAACCATGTTATAGGGAAATATCTGTCCGTTTAAAACTAAAAATTAGTCACTAAAACTGAACCACAACATAGTAAATACACAAGGTTTCAATTATGATAACGAATTTTTGCATTGATAGATGCATACTCTCCATACATCAAACGTCTCTTTGTCAAAGACCACTGAATATTTTTTTGTTGAAATCATTTGGTAAAAAATTATATATTTTTAAATTTATCTTTCTCAGATTTTACACACATAGTGTTTAATAAAATTAGACCAGATTATTCTTTACTTTTTTCATGATATAAAACTTTGTATTTACTAACCAGCAACTGCATACTTTAACCTTGCCGTTTCCAAGATACATATTTGACATTTTATGAAACTTTTGACATCAATCTGTATTTTTTTACTAGCTGAGCTTTGTCAGTGTCTCATGTTCTACTGTAATTCATACAAGAGTTTATAAAATATCGGTAAGATAAGTATCTAGTTATTTAATTATGTACAAAAAATATTTATTAAGTTGAGTTGAGTAATATTGGTGAGTAGATCAGAGGTAAATGTTATGTTATAGTTTATTCAACTTAAATGGAAAATAATGTGATGTTGTGATTGCTATGTACTAGTAATAAAAAACTGAGCAAAATATAGGAGACAGTATAATTATTTTCAACACACGTGAAATATATTACTTATTTATAAGTTTTTTTGTATTATTATATAAGTTATTGTTCATAAAATAATAACAGAACAATGCTTTAAAAAAAGGCGGAAAAAAAACAATTGATATAACCGTGAAATACTCCACGAAGAAAAACACACTTTATTGCCACTACTTGGTTACATCTCTATAGTAGTTGTTTGACCTATCCAACGGCGGGGTATGAATATTAGAAGGAAAAATGTTAACAGAAAATTAATTTTCACAACAGATTTTGAGAAAACAAATCTGTGATATGTATTTTTAAAGGTCAAAAGCAACCTCTGTTAAATATGACCTCCACTCAGAGTACACGCATTTGTTTAGTTCTTATCATATATTATAATTTAGAAATAAAACACTTATATTGCCGACAACTGTGTTGCCAAATGTTTCGGCGAGTTAGTATTGTACAAAAAATGAACAACATAAATTTCAAGAATGAAGTGAATAATGCAATTATTATTAAAATTTATGCAAATTCAGCATATCCTTATATTTTCAGAATATAATTTAATATTTTAAACGTAAGTACAGGGTAACCACGTGTAAATGTTAGATTTGACTGTAACTTATAGATAACCGATAGATGTAGTTAGTTCTACACCGCGTACTCATGGTCCCTTCTGTCGGGTTAGACAGACTAAAGCAGCTAGGATTATTCGTCAGATACCTCATCTATGGCATACTGATGAGAGCTAATAAGCTCGAAACCGGTATATGTCTGGTGGGCTTCTGACGAATGACTCTAGCTGTTGCTATAGGTTTTCCAGGTGTAATTCAATGCTGGTCGGGGCATTAGCCCGCAGAGTAGTTGTTTCCTGGAATTCCGTGTTTGCAAAATATCGTTTCTCGCCGAACGCGATAAAGGTCGACAGCTTTCAATGGTGTCTACTGCATGTAGACCGCTTCGTGCCTGTGACATTTTCAGTCCGGCATGGAGTAGCGAACGGCCGATAGATGTAGTTAGTTCTACACCGCGTACTGATGGACATTACTTCCGTCGTTGCTCTGCAAGCCATATAGCCAACTCTGGGAGTGATTTGGAAACACTTATAAAGCGTGGAGGTTTGGCGTTCTTTTGCAGTTACAGAAGGATATATCGACGACTGCTTAACGAATAATATTAACATTTTTCAAAAAATCCTGATAAACCAAGAACAGCAGCCTAATACTCGCAGAAAAATTAACTGAAGTGTCAAATAATTACGACCAAATAAATGAATCTAGATAATTCCAATGCACCATCAATTTCATCCATAGAAATAAGTCACCATACTGCTGGCACATCAAAAACCTACCAAATGCCTATAAATTCTAGTATTGCTATCCATAATTGTGCTCGAGGGATAATTAACATGAATTACTACAATAAATAAATTCCATCATTTTTACTACTTAAGTTTCTTATTAAATTCTGTCTGTATTTAAAAAATTAAAGATTTTTGTAATATTTTCCTTTTTTTATTGGTAGGCGAAAAACAGTTGTGTGTCACACATGCATCCCTTAACTAATAGTCGCGGGTTTCTAAAGCTCATTTCTGCCCTTGTAACTATCTCACGACAAAAATTCAGACGACTTACGTCACACGAACAAATGAATAATTCATTATATTTTCATCAAAATATTTAAGAAACTGCAACTGATAATAATAAAATTATACAGGGTTAACTATGACTAAGTAAAAAAATTTTAACCACGTGCTCAGGGAGCCCTAAAAGACAATAAAAAAGTTATTCCAGAATTTTAGCTCGATATTTAAAAAATGGGGCAAAACCCTTTTTTCCTACGGAAAGTCGGCGCCTATGATGTGTATCGACTGACGGCGTATGGCTTAGATCCATAGTTGACATTACATCTGTCAACAACTACCATGCGGTCGTTTGCAGTGTTTCTAAATGCAGAAACAAACATTAACATTCTTATTAGTAATAATACCTGATATGTAGGTAACAGTTAATCCAGTTAGCTCCAGTATTTTGCATTCGTTTTCTATTATTTGGTTACAAACACACTTCCCGTAGGTACAATACCTATGTATTATAACAAAATCGAAGAAAGGGATGAGTAGGTACGTTCTAATAGATAACGGAAAACGTTTAACACCCGCGACAGTCTTGTCCCATAACCTAGAAAAACAAACCGGCGAACTATATTGTGGGAAAATATTTGTACCCGACACATATTCCTTTATTTATTAACTATAAAACGTTTAAAATTAAAATCAGGCACTAAAAACTGAAGAAGAACACAAAACTACAACGTAAACACAGGAATTAAATTATAACGTGACAGCGAACCGACTCGACTGGACCGACTGCCGACTGTGGCCGACTGTTGCATGACGGTTGCTTGCTGGTTGCATACTCTGATTCTCGCATTGACGGCGTTAAATAAGGATTTAATTTAATATCGATTTTTTTTTGCTATATAAATAAGTTTGGAAATTTTTTGAAAGGAAATTCTGTTAATTCTTATTTTTGTCTATCCCCTCTTAAAATATTTGTACTTAGTCATAGTTAACCCTGTATACTACACTAAAAGTTTGCGTTATATATTCCACTAAATTGCAATAAAATTATTGTTTTTAACGCGTCCAAATATCGAAAATTACGTTCACAATAAAAACAAATGTGTAAAGTCAGCCGTGACGTAAGACGTCTGAATTCTTGACGCGAGAATAGCATATTGTCTACGGACATTAAAAAATTATATTGCCTTATTCTCCCCGTATCACACTTGCCGGCAGGCTTTGACATTTTTTACGTCTACAATAATTATGAAAAGAACTGTATACCACATGTTCCTTGGAGTTTACTGTGATGTTTGGGTGGCGTCCTTGAGCTTCGCCGCGGCGCTAATTCCCCCCTCGGAAGTTAATCTGCCGAGTTAAGAGGGGCCGTATATTCCCGTGGGCGGCCTTAATAACGAGAAACATTAAAAATCCCCATTACTCAAAACCTTGACACTTTGATCGTTCACCTTATATCGTTCGCGCGGCCCAGATGTGCCGCATCGGCGTTAAGTAAGGTGGGCAAAAACCGTTGCCAGCTACTTTATTAAATAACGGAGCGCCGCTTTTCAGCGGTACACGAATGATGAAGGATGGGGCGGTTTATCCAAGCCGCAATATAAAATTGCCTTATTAGAGGGCGCTCTGTACCCCAGGGAAGAGGCGGCGTAAGCGTGATCTTTCTGGGCCGTGGAAGTCTTCCCCTTTCAGGAAAATTAGGCCAGCGTATATCCCGCGGTTTCGATAAATTACGTTATCAAAAAGCCATCATGGGAATTGGCACTCCTCGTACTAATTATTAATCTACCTTAACTCTAAAATGGGGAAGTTGAATATAAACACAAAAGTCTTGAACCCCCCTCATTCTTATTAAAGAAATATTTTTATCAGAAAAACCAAATACATTTATAAAAGTATATTGTTTTCTGAATCGTTTTTTGTGAAAAGAATATGTTCGATAAACTGAGTACTTAGAAAATTAAAAACCAGCAAATGTGTAACATTTTTGACAAAATTTATTAAATCAAAAATAAGTAGAAAAGTAAAGGTACTGAAGTTTACTGGTAATTAGACCACATTTGGCCCTTTTTACCTACTAACTTACACTACCCTCCACCCCTAGCAGCAACTGCTCGTCGCCGCCTTGGCCGCTCGGCTACCGTCAGCCCTAAATCAAGAAGAAGTAACTTGACTAATAGTCGGTATGACCTCCACCACGTTCCAATAGCATATTGACACGTCTGTATATTGAGCGGTTAACGATCTCTCGCAAAATATTGTTCCATTCCTCTTCTGTCGCTACGACTAACTCATCTGCAGTCTGAGGTGGAGGAATATGATTATGAATGGCTCTAGCAACGAAATCCCGCATGTTTTCAACAGGATTCATGTCAGGAGAGTTGGCTGACCAACCTAATCTATTGATGTGTCCTGCTTCGAGTGTCTCTTGAACCCTTCTTGCGCGATGTGGTCGAGCGTTGTCGTCCATAAACATAAAATTTTCACCTAATTCATTACGTAGGGGCGTAATAACTTGTTCAATGTAAATTTGACTGGTCATATTCTGTGGTAAGCAAATTAATGGGGTGCGACGGTTGAACATTATTCCACCCCGACATATTACGGTACCCCCTTCATACGGAGCAACTTTACGAAGAAAATGAAGTCGCTGTTGACGGCCTGGTTCTCTCCAGACTCTTTGTCTATTGTCATCAGTAACCAGCCCAATTCTGGTTTTGTCTGGCGTAGTAGCGAACCCCTATGCTCTCGTGCCCACTGGAGACGGGCAGCACGATGCCTTGGTAGTAGAGTTGGAGCACGTAAGTTTGCGTTGTGAGTCGTCTTCGAATAGTAGGTGTCGATATAACACAGCGAAACGTACCTTGAAAGTGAGCCCTGAGAGCTGAAGCGGAAGATGTGCGGTGTCTACGGGCATATTGCACCAAATACCGATCCTCCTGTTGCTCTAGGGCTTTACCAGAAGTAAAATAAAATGACCTAACGCTTATAATACTAGAACGAGAAACAACGGTGAACTCCTACCGTCAGAGAAACACTAGCTAAGATAACAGACAAAACACTTTCTTGAAGCAAATGAATTATAAACGTACAGTTTCACAGTGAAAGGTACATGTTTCCAATTTTGGCGGTTACACCGTACTTGTACGATCTATATACGTGCCGTTGCCCTTAAGTTAAATTACCCCAGAGCAGCACATGTTCACGTCCTTACCTTCCAAATTTAATTAGCCCTTCATATTGTCCTTCACCCCGTTTTGTAGGACACAATTAGAACCAAAAAAACGATACACCAATACACAATATCTTCATACGCGACAAAGTAGGCTAGGAATTAGTTTACGGTTTAGAAACAAATGAATGTCAAGCAACGCTTTTATCACAGGTGACTTAAAATATCAAGCAGGGTTAAAGTAATGAGCAAATATTATTAAAAAAATTTTTTAGATAAAACATCCATCAGCACACAATTATCCAGTTAGCGTGTGTACAATTATTACAGATAATACTGGCATCCTTGGAGAAAGTGATTGCACAGTGAAAATACCTGAGAGTTACCTAAATATAGGTACCTATATCTCGTTTCAGAGATACAAGATTTTGAAATTTGTATTATATTTTTTATTTACTTTCAAAGCTTTCATAATAAAACAACAATAATTCTGGATTAATGAGATACCTTCGATCTAATTATTCAGTATGTTTAAATATTCCCATTACCACCAGTGGCGTAGAAACCCTGTACGCCACTCTTCTTTTATTTACAATAAAAATAGTACGTCACTGTACAGTCACCCATAATAACGCACAAGTTTTGTAATTCCAGTCGAAGGAAAAACGCTCACTCTTATACTTATCCTTAATCTATCACAGGGCTATCCATATAGCTCGTCAATTCGGCCGAAATAGCTTCAGAGACGGCTCGTGAAATATCACGCAACAATTAATAACTGCCAGCCAAAGAAATGCATCCTCCCTTTCTTCCACCCCTCAAAGTCTGAAATTTGACCTTGCCTGTCTCTATATATATAAATAGCTTTAGTCTCATCCCTTGTTTTACACCCATAAATTATATATTGGACGGGCTTTCTTGCCTTTCATTAAAAAACCATACTTGTAGGCTCCCCTTTTTAGGCGTCTGGATGTAAGGACGATTCAGTAAGTGCGTTGCCAGCCAATTTGTTATCGTAACTATTCACATTTGTATAAAAAAGGATTACAAATGTAAAGTAAATAATAACTGGTCTGATTGACAATTATCCAGCTCCTCCACCTGATTTTAATTTATATCAATCTAGACAGATTAAACACTTTTGACATTGTCGTTTCAGAATTTAATTATTCAAATAATTTTAATTTATATATTAATGTTTTAATTTAAATGTTTGATTCAATTTTAAATAAAGGCGGTCACTTGGATAAGGAATCGTAGATATACAGAAATAGGTCAGATCTCATCTATTGTGGCTGAATTTACTCGTTCATAATGTACATACAAAAGTTAATTTAAGTTTTGAAAGTTATTACACCATTTAATTAATTCAAGTATGTTTGTTATTAAATTTAGCTAACTAGCTTAATTTTTATTTTATGGGTAAATACAGAGGGTGTAATTTAATGCTAATTAAAAAATGTATTTGAAATAATATGTATACACGGAAAGAGCTATACTAGTATCAAGATTAACACACTTTCCAACGCTAGCTTAGTTTCACTATACCTCAAGTGCAGACTTGATTGAAAGGTTGACTAAATTCTTGTATAATATTCTTAATAATATATTTATTCTGTAGGTACTATACATTATGAAATTGATTAAAGATCTAATAAACCGAAATAAATGAATTCAATTTTCAAATATACCACCGTCCGCCTCAATGCATGCCTCAGCTCATTTGTGGATTGCGTGAGTAGCTCGTTGAAGTGCTGCAGAATTGACAATCCGATCGAATAGCGCCTCTCTTGTGTTCACTTATACTAATGATTTAAACCATCCCCAAAGGCAGTAATCAAGGGGATTCAAATCTGGTGACTTTGTTGGCCAGTTCTGGAAACCACCTCGGCCAATCCAGCGTTGTGGAAAACGATTGTTAAGATGATTGATCACAACAGAACTAAAATGCCATCATGCTGAAAGTACATGTTTTGCCTATTATCCAATGGAACATCGTCCATTAAATCTGTCAAATTATTTTCTAACAATTCCAGATATCTAGCTCCAGTAAGACGACTATCTAGCACTACTGAGCCAAGTAATTTATTAATCATACGACACCACACGTTAATGTTGAACCGATGCTGAAAGTTACTTTCCACCGTGGCGTGAGAATTATTATCTGGTCAACTACGTTCATTGTGTCAGTTATTTACTCCATCACGAGCGTATAGTTTGCGTTTATCCAATTTAAAAAATGCAACCGCAAATCATTATCACCGTCCTGAAGATTCGGGACGCACTGAATATGGAAAGGTTTTAAACCATTTTTGTGAATGACTTCCCATGCCGTAGTTTGATTAATTTGGAGACGGGTTGCAATGCGCCTTGGACTTACACCCGTCGTTTGTTCCACCATACTTAAAATTACTTCTTCCACTACTAGCCCAAGACCAGCTTGTATCTCAGATCTAATTATCACATTGGAAAATATTTCAGTTTCACGTGCATTGTGTGATGTGGATATTCAGCAACTGCAATAGATATTGGGACCGCTGCAATACTCATAAATAAAAATATTATCAGCATATTCTCGAAGACTAAATGTGGCAGGCATTGCAAAATTATGTGTGTACAATGCCGACTAAACGAACGTACATATTCGACCATATGTTTATTAGGACGAAATATTTGACAGAAGCGAATCTGAATAGACGTGATACAGCACATAGCTACATCTTGTGGCCACATGCTGAACCTGATGGTCCCAAAAATAAACACATTTAGTTATTTTTGCACACACTACTTTAATACAATTTGAAGTAAATAATACTACAATAATATATTATTTTACACTACAGACACATTTTAAAATTTACAATATGACATGTATTACAAATTATTAATATTTTTAATTCGTGCATAAACCTTATTAAGTATAAGAATATTTGGAATACAAGAATATACGAGTATAAGTATTTATATCAAATATACTTTATTACTGAATTAATACATAGACACTTACGTGAAGTTATACATAGTTAAATACATGTTAGATTTTTTCATGTAGTGTAACATAAATAGAAAATTGTTTTTATATTTTTTTATATTGCGATTACGCTCTCTGTTCTATCGATAATTTCATGTAATCTATATAAAATATGTTTTAAAAAGATAACAACAGGCAATACTGATAAGCACTGATACAACTGTCGGTTATGACGCAATGGTGACGCAGGTCAGTGGCAGCGTGAAAAATTATTGTAAGTACAGTTTAAAAAACAAATTGCAAAAGTTTTGAGAGAAATAATTTGAGATTCAAACAATTTTGGTGTTCTCTATAACGGAAAAATTGTAATAAGTTCCTTTTCCAAGTTCAGTGTTTTTTAATTTGTTTGGCCTTGTGGCATTCTGCAATACAGGGTGTTCCTAAATAAGTGTCGCAACGGAAAACTGTAAATTCCTCTTGAAAAAAAAACATTTTTTCCTTTTTCATTTTTCTCTCCGAGCTTTCGTTTTCGACATACACGGTGTCAAAATTTATTTTTTTTTTTTAGTTTTTTTCCAATATCTTAGGAACCGTTTGAACTACAGGAGTGAGCTTTTATAAACACATTACCACTATTAATAGTTACTTTTTGCACCTTTCTCGAATTTATTGGTGGTAGAGTTTTTATGGTATCGGAAGGGTTTTTCCCCCATAACTTTTACGTCACTGGAAAAATTGTCATTTGACAGCAAATTCTGAAGCGCCAATGAATTTTACACAAAAATAGTTATCTTGGTTCATTGCTCTAAAATAAACCGTTTTCAATAAAAATGACTTTCTGTGAACAAAAACAAACATTTTGTTAACGTTTCGAATATCTTTTGTAATTCAAAAAATAGATAGTAATACTTAACAGCATGATGAGGCACCCTCACATTTTGCAGGTGCAAGACCTCAAGAGAACATCCGGAGAACGACGAATCAAACCGCCGCGCCGGCTGGGGACATCTTAAATGCATCATTTATGAAATCCATGTCAATAATATCGAAGAGTTGACCTATAGGGGTGAAGTCGCAGCGGCAGAAAGAAATATGATTCGAAGATGTAATGCGTGCATTGAGGTCCGCAAACGTAATTTTGAACAGTTTTTGTAAATTTTACTCGCCAAATTGATAAAAAAAGTTAAAATCCTATGTGTGTTAAATCTCGTTAAAATTGTTAATTATTACTACCTATGTTTTGAGTTACAAAAGATTTTCGAAACATTAGCAAAATGTTTGTTTTTGTTAGAAAGTAATTTTTATTGAAAACGGTTGACTTTAGAGCAATGAATCAAGAGAACTATTTTTGTGTAAAATTCATTGGCGCTTCAGAATTTGCTGTCAAATGTCAATTTTTCCAGTGGCGTAAAAGTTATGGGGGAAAAAACCCTTCCGATACCTTAAAATCTCCACCACTGGCACGTTCAATAAATTCGAAAAGGATGCAAAAAAGTAGCTATTAATAGTGGTAATGTGTTTATAAAAACGCAGCCCTGTAGTTCAAACGGTTCCTAAGATATTGGAAAAAAAACTAAAAATAAAATTAAAGTTTTGACACCGTGTATCTCGAAAACGAAAGCCCGGAGAAAAAAATGGAAGAGGAAAAAAATCGTTCCTTTTTTCAAGAGGAATTTACAGTTTTTCGTTGCGACACTTATTTAGGAACACCCTGTATACACGAGAAGTTTCAGTCCTACCAATAAAGTTTTGAGGGTACGGATTACACAGTTTGCCCAACAACGTATATAGAATCCTGTTTAAGCTATTGTGAAGTGAAATTAGCGTATAGTTTTCAGTACCCGTCTAACTAACTTGGCAGATAGCGCCTAATTTTGAAATCCCCGAATGCCGATCGCAATTGATTTAATTAAGAAACATCCCATAATACTCCCCGATAGACAGTTCCACCAGCAAATGGACTTCGGATTACACATTAATCAGTCCAGTGAGCCGTGTCAGACAATTATGCTTGCCAATCAAATCTCTCCTCTAAGCAAATACCCACTGTCGACCTCGGTGATGGAATTATTCCGTTCGGGCCGGAGGATCCCCGCTAACCGGATTTTTCCGACAGGTAGCGCAGCTGATGCAATCAAGGGACGGGAAGGGACGGCCGGCCTTTCCTCTCGGCGTCTCCTGGGACGGGGGGAAGATCCTAATAATCCCCACGTATCTCTGACGCTGCAAAAGGCCGCTGCGAGACATGAAAGATTGGGTTAGTTTTGAGGGTGTCTTTTCACACGGCGTCGCAGATTTTGATGAACTTTTTCCTCAGGAAAATCAGTCGCTCGGGTAAAAAATCTGATCCTTTATGATTTCTTGATAATATTAAGCTGCATGAATTTTATATTGGCTTGAAATGTATTACAGAGTAATCTTTCCAACATATTGGAAGACCAGAACATCTGTCATCATAATAATTAAAATATTAGCATTTATAAATTGTCATAAAATGTAAACAAAACAACGTAGCCGAAAACGCGATATTATTGCTGTGGCGTTACACGCCGTTCAGCGCGGTTTGTTTCCATGGATACAGCTGCAAGTTCCGGTGTTGGTGATGCCAACAGGCGTTCGTTTCTTCTATTTTTGCGTTTTCTGGCATTTATGGATCATATATACATAGTGTAAATACTGTGTAAACTTTCGGTATTGTTAAACGTAACTTATTCCTTTATTTACAATGTATATCCGCTCGTGACAATTACGGCGAAAATACTGTTTGGTGAGCACCAAATGGATGGTTTTACTTGAAATATTTATAAAATTATGCCATCTGATTTCACATTTAACTACTTGCTGTTTTTGCTGTATGTTAATGACATAGGAAAATCAATTACTATTTTTCACTGTGCTTTTGCTGATGATATTACAATTGTATCAAGTGCTGAATGTTTGAATGATACCATATGTAACTCAGTGGCGGCTCGTGGTAGCTGCAAGAGGTGAGGCCCAAATAATACCTAAATAGGAATAAATTTACACGTCTGCCCTGAGGTAATATTCCTTGACGCGTTGACCATTTTTTATTATGGAGGTCTTCGCCAATAGCCCTACTATAACCATAAATTCAAAAACTAAATAACATCAGAACTCCGATTTTTATTTACAATATAAATAATAGAAAAAAATATATGTTTCAGCAACTAATAATTTAAAAAATTAAGTTAAGTTCCACTAAAAAATATAAAAAAAATATAAGAATCAATTTTCAACTACTTATTTATTTACATACAAAACAAAGCCACTTTTACCAAAAATGTTTTAATATTTTCACTTCTTATAAAACTAGTCTATTCCTTGTATATTTCTACTGTTTTCTGAACTTCTAAATTATAAAATTGTTCGTCTATGTACAAAACATAAAGTTCGTTTTTCAACTTATCTATGTCAAATATGTTTGGATACATTAGTAGTAAACAATCAAACGATATTTCCGGAAATTTGTTTGCATATTCGGAATATTTTATAGCGCTGGCCGACTATTCAAAATTTGTCGTTTCTCTACTTCATTATATATTGAAAACGGCGTTTCAAATAGAGATAAAACAATATCGTGAGACGATATATATTTAAATTAGGTTCTTATTCTATGTTAAATTTAGCCTTACCTTGTAAGGAAGTTGTTTTTTATTTCTTTAAATTAATACTACCTGTCTTGTTCCTAAAACTTTACCACCGCGCTTACTACCTAATCTCCAGAATATTTAAGAAGTCACATTCAACTAATCAACCACTAACACTAACCACTGGAAATTCAAAACACATAAATAAAAGTTTTAACACTTGAACAATCGATTAATCGCGTCACACACGTAAATAATCTACAGTTTACAAGTTATCTACTGTCACTAGCCACTATCACACCTTCAATTTGCCGTTGAACTAAAAACTTGAGGCGCCAGAAATCGGGCCTCAGTCTTGAGCGGACATGGAGCGAAAAACATCGATTTTAACCGTCTCGCGTGGTGGGGAAAACCATAACGTATAGACATGTGCCACGCAATTTGAGGCTCGGAAAATTCGGCCTCATTGTGGTGGGTGAGGACTCCCCACGCGGGTAGAAACAGAAATGGCGGAAATGTAAACCAGAGGCGTTATAACATACGAGGGCTAAGATTGAAGCAATTGTTTTATTTCGTTACATTGATTTTTGATAAATGTAGTAGGCAATCGGATTCCCAAATTTTACAGTGAGGCCCGGCCTCAGTTGCTTAATAGGACGAGCCGCTACAATAATAATAATAATAATAATAATAATAATAATAAAATGATTTATTCATCATTCAGATTTCTATACATATGCATAACTTACAATATATATAAAAACTTATCAGACTAGTCACGGACACTTAAGAGATTTAAAATAATTTACGCATCACAAACAATAATATAAAAAAAGTACATATATAGATATACATTTTTGTCCATATAAATTTAGGAATAAATTTACTGTCCTAGATACTCATTAAGAGAATAAAAAGCATTTTCTATTAAATATCGATACAAGTTATTTTTAAAAGTATTAAAATTTTCTACATCACCCGATACATCCACAAATCTGTTGAAATAGATGGCACCTTGATAATTATAGGAGTTCTGGCCTACGGTAAGCCGAGAAAAAGGTTGATGTATATGATTTTTATTACGCGTATTATGATCATGAACCGAAGTGTTTCGAGTTAAGACGTTTTGCTTTTTAACGTGTAGAACCAGACAGTATACATACAGTGATGGTAACGTAAGAATCGAAAACTATATAAAAAATTTTCTACAAGATGTGTGCGGGTGTAGTCCCATCATGCATCTTAGAACTTTTTTTTGCATTATAAATGTTTTATCGACATGAGCTGCATTACCCAAATATATAATACAATAGGATAGAACTGACTGTACAAATCCAAAATATGCCAATTATAACACATCCAGAGTAACGGTATAACGTAATTGCCAAATTAAAAAACAAACCTTACTTAACTGGCTTGAAAAGTTATCTATATGCTGCTCCCATGTCATTTTATGGTCAAATATCACTCCCAAAAATTTTATATAATTTACTTAACTAACAGATTGATGATTTAGTTTAACTAACAAACTAGAGTTTTGACAAATATTTTTGGGCAAAAACGACACAAAGAATGTTTTACTAGTATTTACTAATAATCCATGAGTTAAGCAATATTGGTAAAATTCATCTGAGCAGATATTTGCTCGGCATGTTGCGGATGTGGTAGTTTCATCAGCTATTCCAAAATTTGCATCATCCGCATATAAAATTGAAATGTTTGGTGTTTTACATGAAAAAGGCATATCATTGATAAATATTAGGAAAAGCAAAGGACCTAGGATCGAGCCTTGTGGTACTCCGATTTTCATGTCTTGTAAATCTGAGCGACAGTTACCTATTACCACAGTTTGCTGTCTGTGAGACAAGTAAGATTCCACCCATTTATTAGCCATACCACGTACTCCAATACGGTTAAGTTTCTCAATAAGTAACACACGATCTATTGTATCGAAAGCTCGACTTAAATCAAAAAATAAAGCTAACGAAATTTGTTTGTTATTTAGACAATCATATATAAAGTTACTTAAGTCGGCTATAGCAGTCGAGGTAGATATGTTTGTTCTGAAACCATGCTGAGATACAGATAGTAGTTTGTTTGATTCTAAAAAGGAGTTTAATCTTGTGTTAAAAGCAGTTTCAATTACTTTTGCAATCTATTTCTGTAATTATTAATCTCGTTCCTAGATCCTTTGTTTTTAAACACAGGTATGGATTTTGAAATTTTCAAGGCATCAGGATATTGTATGTAACTTAAACTCTAATATATGATCTATTTTGACTTTTAAAAATTAAAAATCAATCTGTCCAACTCAATTTAAACTGTTGGGTGTATTTATTGATCACACGCTAAATTGGCAAGCACATATTGATCAAGTTTGTGGTAAATGTGCATCTAGCTGTTATGCCTTAAACCGATTACGCCAGGTGTCTGGCATTAATACTGTTAGAACAGATTAGAACTGTTAGAACTTTCTATTTTTCAAGTTTTGAAAGTCATCTTAGATATGGCCTAGTTTTTTGGGGAAACTCTTCTTATGCAAACAGAGTTTTTATTATTCAAAAAAGAACTATTCGTTTTACTTTTAGATTAAAATATAGAAAATCCTGTAAGCTAACATTTGTAAATGAAAGAATATTAACGTTACCATGCTTTTATGTTTTTGAAATGTTAATGTTTGTAAAACGGAATTTGTCCAATTTCATATTTCAAAATTATTTCCATGAATATCCTTCACGATATGGATATAATTCAACACGCCCAGCACATGAACTAGAATTATACAAATCAAATCCTAACTATATGGGCATCATCTTGTACAATAAACTTCATTTGTCTGTAAAAAAAATATAGTTGGTTTGAAAGCATTTTCTAAGGCAGTAAAGGAATTTTTGACGCAACATGACGTCTACTCTATAGATGAATACTTGAATAGTAATTGGTATTTATTTTTATGTATTTTTATATTTTTGTTTGTTTTAACAATTTGTATGTCAGTGTCACATGTTCTTTTTGATTTGTCCTATATCATTTTATATGATCTTTTGGATTAATAAATACTTACTCACTGAGGTGTTTTAATTTGAAACATAATAAGTAAAAGTAATGAATAATGATATTTTAACATTTATTAATTTTTACTACTGTTTACTTCAAAAACGGTTGGGGCCATATAAAATAGTACATTTTTCTTAAATCATCAAGGAAGGTGAATAGGAAGTGGCATCTGTAGTTCCTAGCATACTCAAAGAACTACATAGATATTTGATTATTCAAGCATATCACAATTCTATTAAATTAGTTTTTGAAGGAACATTATTGTTGACATTTAAAAATTACGTTTTCTTGTCATTAAACCACAGCATAACGAAACCAGCAAAATGACTCGACTGTCGGTACTTTGATCTATTTCAGACAGGCCCGTTTAGCGGCACGGGTGCTTGCCGGTTCCTATCTCTCTCTCACATTTAGCAGGGCCGTATTTAACAAATATTTAATACAAACAAGACCGTGAGTCTTGTTGTTTGCAAAGGTTTAATTAAACCTATTTTAATTACGTTCCTTTACATAAAATGCATTAGAATGCAAATACAAATAATTTATAATAATAATAAAACAAGTTACCTACTATTAATTATTTTATTTTCAGTTATGTCTCCAAATTATTGTTTTCTGGTTATATTAACAACTTTGAAATTTCTACTTACACATTTTGTTGTATAATAGTTAAAATGTTTACAAGGATTTACAAAATGTAAAGATTTAAATAATGCAACAAACTTTTTCACAACACTGTTTTGAGCAGAAAGTATTTCAAAATTCTCTTGGAAAAGGATCTCCATGGTTGTTATGAATTTAACGAAATTATTATGAGGCATATATAGATTTCCAAACAATCCAAAATTAATGTGCAAATGTCTCAACATAGTAGAAAGACAAAGGAGCCCAGCTATTCCAAAAATTTCAAAAATATTTGTTTGTCACTATACTCGTATAATCTCGATCCCAAATTATATAAAAGGAAACTTGTTAAATTATTTTGTTTACTTAGTGCGTCAACTTTACAGTCATTTATAAAGCATATCAAAATTGCCCCTGAAGTTAATGACGTTCTCAAAATTTTAGAAAAGGAATTTGAATATTTTAATCATATAAATAAATTGTATATGGTCTGTGTAGATGAAATTAGTCCGAAAGCAAGTTTATTTTATACAAGAGACATTGATAAAACTTGTGGATTTGAGGATGCAAATTTTCTATTTAATGGCAGCATCGTGTATGAATCTTTATATTAGATTTAAGTAAAGTGCTTCATTTAGAAGTAAAAGAAACGGAGAAATTTGTCAGGAACATCAGCAACCTATTTGACCCTTTAAATCTGTCGAGTCAATTTGGAAAACCATAATTTCAAAATGCGTACATATTCACAAGTGACGAAAATGATCTCTTTAGAACCAATTTCGATATGTTTCAGAAATCACAAATAATTGATTCAAAAGCAAAAGATATAACATCTACAATAAAATGTATTACTGGGAGGAAAATAACAATATTAGGTTTCATTAAATTAGGAGAATTAGCTAAAATTGTAGGTATGCAATTTTTATGAACTAGAAGCATTAAACAGGACTGTTTAAATATTGTTTTGGGGCAATACGCCAGCGTCACAAAAGGCATTTTCTCGAACAATAAAACAATACTGAATACGTCTCTGATATCTTACTTCCTCTCCCAACGAACGTTCGCTTATACTGACAGTTACATGGTCTCCACATGCTAAGAAAGCTGCGCTCCATATCGTGCGAACTATTTGCCCGAGTCCGTTTGCTGGTTTCGTTATGCTGTGATTAAACTACTAACTTGAGCTTGTGACTGTGGATAAAACGTTGTTTTGCATTCGTGTTTTAGTCGCGTTTTATCCACTTTGAAATTAAACGTTTGAACTACATTCGCGTTTATACATTCTTGCGTGAACAAAACGTTGTCTAAAAGTCTCGTACAATAAATAACTATTGTAGCAAGTATACACAACAAAATGAACCTTATAATAAATGGATTCCGCCTGATAGGTCATTTAATGTCATTTTAGCGCGATTCGAATATTATCATCTGTAATTTCTCACGGCATTATCTTCTTTCAGTTAAGACTGTCACATTTTTAATACAAATTTGCGCGCCCAGTCACTGTCTCCATTAAAAAAAAATGACAAATGCGATTTCGCCCTAAGTAAATTTAATGATAAAAGGGTTTCTTCCCGTGACACCTTTCCGGAGCAAAGGAAAAATTCAAATTAAAAGGTCGGATCTCAGAGTCATGATAGCCAGAAACATGTTGTGAAAGCGGAAAATTTATATTTTATGCTTTTATTTGCATTTTTAAACATTTTTAAAAGTGCACAATCTGCTTCTAAGGCGTTGTTTAATGTCAAGGTTATGTCTAGGTCAATCATTTTACAAAGTTTTGCCACGTTAGTGCTCGAAAAATTTATACGAAAACTCATACAACAGCTTTGAAATATGAGAGAATATGAGAAAAAGATATTGAGTATTTTAAAGAAAAGATATTACTAACCTATTTCTTGAAGCTATCCAGATCGTTAAGGCCGTCAACTTTGTGGAGTAAATTATGATTTGCCTGAACAAAAACGTAGATATTAGCAAATTTACAAACCTAGTTTTATTTTTAAAAAGGAAAGCTTTTGGATATCAGTCAAGGAAATCAAAAATATTTACGAACCTGGAAATAGAACGCTTTATGAAACAAGCCGATGATAAAAACTTCCTGTTAGCCAAAGTTGTTTTAATCGTTGTTGTATTTGGAGCATATAGGAGGGAAGAAAACACATTTTTGATGCCATAAAAGATTGTCAGTCATTTATTAGTGTCAAATTTCTGAACACAAAAACTCATGTTCCAAGAATGTATACGATTACTCAGGGACCAATAGATGGTATCAATTTTTTATATATATTAAGTACGCAAAATTTCGTTCACTCAATACGACACAGCAGCGACTTTTCTTGATAACGAAATAATAAATTCTGCACCCTGCCAGAATCAATGCAATTGGAGGTATGCCAAAAAAGATAGCGGAATTCTTTGAACTCTCCAACACCCATGAATACACTGGCCAGTGCTTCCGGCGCAGCTCTGCAACAATGTTGGCAAATTCTGGAGCGGACATGACATTTTTAAAACGACATGGAGGTTGGGGATCAAGTTCAGTTGACGAGAGTTATATCGAAAATTCCATTGATTAGAAAAACGAAATACCAAAAAGAAGCAGAGGTTAGAAAGATACATCAATAAAAAATTAAAAGAAGTTCACGCAGCAGCAGAAGCTATCAGTAATGTCACGACTAGCAATTTATTCATTCCGACTATGAATATTTGCATTGCTGTTAGAGAGGAGCAGTGAATGTCTCACTTTAAAAATTTTACATAATTGTACCTTTAACATTTATAACAAATTTATCTTAAAACAGCCTAAAGTATTTGAACAAAAATTAATTTCCTTTATTCGCAACTTTATCCGTTGTTGACACCGTTGTAAAATATTTACTTTTATTCTTCTGCCCTTATAAATATCAGTTACAAGTGCCTTAAAAGAAAAATAAAAAGCCTCCCCCATCCAAACATCCTCGCCTCCATATCAAAGAGAAAGTACCCTAAAGCCGTTCAGGCAAAGCCCTCTCGTTTTTTTTCTACCAAACTTTCCAAACGTCCCGGAATCTAATCGCTTCAGATGCGAGCTCTTAGCTTCTAAATATAATCAGTTTCGTAAATATTCCTCAGAGGCCATTAAGCCGAATTAAATTGAAACGTCTTTCTGTGCGCCTGATTTATCTCACAAAACCAATTAAAATTCCAAGCAAACAGCAATTATGGGGAAGCGAGAGTGTCCTCGATAGCAGATAGGTATGTAAATCACGCAGGCTGAGACGGAACAAGAATTAATTTGCAATTTATATATGCACCTAAATCGATTAGCGGGTTCGCCTTTTGCCCGAGCACACGTATGACGCGAATTATTAGAGAGATTAATGCATTTACGCCCCAAAATGGTGTTGCAAAGCGTTTGAAATCCGTTTTGCAAACAAGAGGAAGTTACAGGCTTACGAGAGAGCAAATAATGGGGAAGGAACTAAATACTGATCCTAATATAACCTTGAAAAAGAACATTAATTAACAACAAGAAGAAAACAGCTAACAGCTTCAAAGCCCACTATCAATGGTGTGTGTTTTTCAAAAACTTTGGTGGAGAAACTCGACATCTTGCTTTCTAGAAGCAGCGACTTATGAAATTTTGTTTATATGACATAAACGAATTAAGGGTCTTGAAAAAGTGTTTTTTGCAAATAAAAATAATTTTAGTTATTTAAGAACTGAATAATATAGTGTTTAACAAATAACAGGAATGTTGTTATCCCACCTGCGAATATTCAAAGTAAAACGAATATAGAGGGATGGCTAGCTGATCTTGATTTTTTCCATCTTTCGGTTATATAATAATTAATTTTTCTTCAACAACCAAATTTTTTCATTCGGTATATCTGGATCAATTTCATGAGGAAAAATCACAGCTAAAGCAGGTATGACGTCAAATGTTAGGAAATCCAGGTAACGTGCGGCAGTAAAATTTTCTTCAAAAAAGAATGGGCTTAAGATGCTGTTGTTGAAGATATGATGATGATATATTAACTTTCTGTAGGTGCTGCGTATGAGATTCACATGTCCAGTGTGGATTTTCCTGGGACCAAAAGCGATAGTTGTGCCTGTTAACCACTCCGTTTAAATAAAACGTACTATTTAAATTCTCCTTAAATAATATAACTTTTACAATGTACTTATAAGACACACATTGCTTTGCTATTCTAACCTCACCTTTTAAAAATTATGTTCACATAAATAAAAGTGAACAATCTTATATTATGCAGAATGCATATTATGAAAACATTCTATACCTAAGATCACTTTTGAAATTGTGGTAACTCAAAAGTTTAACCACAATAGATGAGATCTGACCTATTTCTGCATTTTTAGGATAACGTTGTTTGGACTAAAAATTTACTTACGACTTTAGACGAACAACTAAGGTTCCCTGAATGTCGTGGCAATTATCAGAACTACATGAAAGTTATTTCAGTGTTGAAGTAATATTTTAGTAACATGGGTTAGTCGCTGCTACCATCATTTGCCACTTTCTAGTTTTGAAAACTTGAAAGTCGACCCACTGGTAACTAAGACATCTATAAAACCCGTATAGCTAGTTAGAAGTGACATAACTATAAAGTAACCAGAAGTAGTCGAAAATACGTAGAAGTGACTGTAACTTTGTTGTATAATTAGTTAATTATACAACAAAGTAGCAAATTTGGTGATAGTTGCTTTTTGATAGTTCCAGTCTCAATTAGTGTTTGTTAGTTTGGGGCTAGTTGGGATGTCTCAAAATTTGTAACCTTTTTTAAAACACCGTTTATAGCGTGTTGCATTTAAACGTTTAAAAAAATCTCCAAAATGTTGATATTTACCTGTTCATTTCTGTGATGATAAGAAATAGATCACCGTGTACATAAATTTGCTATTACGCAAATTTTGTTTCAAAAAATGGGTGTGTTCAATATACGAATTGTTTCGTCTTTACATGATTAAAAAACTGTACGAGGCACCGCTGGTCGATGTGATGCGAAACACAGATTGTCCTCAACCTTAAAACGTGATATGTTTTCTCATCCTTGACGGTTTGCCCTCGAAATATCCCGCTCCTTCTGCAGATGGGACGTGCCGGAGGGCGAGAATTCTGCAGAGAGCGGGTGCGGAGCGGGATTGCATACAAAACAACGCCGTAGTGCGATTTATCTCCACGATTTTGACGCGTGGGACAATGGGGATGGTCCTCGTATCAGGGAGGATGATGATCCGCACAATGGGACGGGTATTTGTCAGCGCCGTACTAGATTGGTAGAAGATGTGGGCTGTACGTGTATTTGTATTTTGCGAACTGCACTCGTTTTTCAAGATTAATAACAAATCTTCACCTGAACATTAGTGAAAAAAATTACAACAAATGTACTTACAACTTTGTTCAATAATAATAATAATAATAATGATAATGAGAATGATAATGATAACGATAATGATAATAACAATGATAATGACAATGACAATAATAATAATTAAGCTTTACTGCCCTACAGAGTTTCATTTACAGGGCAAAATCTTAAATTTAGCACTTAAATAAATAATAATAAATTAAAAATTCATACATGAAATATTCCCATACCTGTAATATAAAAATATTGCGTACATAAAAAAAATGAAAAGAAAGTTAACTGTATTGCTTATTAACTAAATTAACAAGGGTATTCAATGAACAGGCAAAAATATCACAAGGGTACTCTAACCGATTGAAGTTATCACACATAGTATACAGGGTGTCCCGGAAAGCATGTCACAAACTTCAGAGGATGATAGTACGTTTAAAAATAATATTAGTTTTCTCTATAAGCTTGGGTCCAGAAAGGCTTCGTTTTCGAGATACAGGGTGGTAAAGTTATAAAAAAAATAAAGTTTTTCTGAGCTATCTCAGTGACCCAGATGATAATTTTAATAAAACTTGGTGTGGTTCATACCTGCTAGGAGGTCTTTTATTTAGTGTAATTACTGGTGCCAAACTGCTAACCAGTGGCGTGCAACAAGGGAGATGGCGGACCTTTTTTAAAACAAAACGTACGCCACTGAATTTTTAAAAAAATTTGTTAATAATTTACGTTCTACTAAATAAAAGAACAAAAAAAGGTATTTTAAGTTTTTCTTGTAAAAATCGCCTCATGCTTACCCCGAGATAGAGAGCTTAAATATTTTTTGCACTCCTATCATATTCAAAAGGTGTAAAGTCTACAACCTCAAGATTATCCACTTAGAATGGAGTTCTGCCGGCTAATGTTGGATTTTTATAGACAGGATATAGATTTTGTTTCTTCTATTTTGTTTACGGATGAGGCAACTTTTACACGAGATGGCGTACTCAATTTGCACAACATGCATGAATGGTTGGAACAAAATCCACACTCCATAATTGAAAGTCATGATCAGAAAACTTTCTCAGTTAATGTGTGGGGTGGGATTGTAGGCAATCATATTCTGGGACCTTTTTTTCTACCAAGAACTGGGTGCTAGCGAATATCTCAATCTTTTTGAGTTAATGGAAGATGTTCTCATTGGTCTACGACAGCGTCTATGGTACCTCCATGATGGGACACCCGCCCATTTTAGTCGTCAAGTACAAAGACATTTAAACATAGTCTTTCCCAATCGATGGATTGGACGAGGAAATTATGCACCAATATCCTGGCCGTCTCGCTCACCTGATTTAAATGCTGCTGATATTTATTTATGGGGTTATGCCAAATATCTTGTTTATATTAAATTAGTTGACTCAGAAGAAGAACTTCGACAACGAATAATAGAAGCGTTTAACAGTATTAGAAATAATCATGACGTATTTACTAGAATTAGATTTAATTTTATGAGAAGATTGCGAGCATGTATTGAGGCAGAGGGACGTCAGTTTGAACATTTATTATAATACAGAATATCTTATTTGCCTTCTTCCTGAATGTTATTAAATAACAATTTGTTTCTGCACTAATTTTATGTATTTAATTTAACAATTTTAAAATTATCAATTAAAAATAGTTTCAATAATTATTTTACTTTAAGGCGAGATGATTTGATGAATGCGTCATTATGTATTCTTTTTGACATATTTTTCAACACCTCGGACCTCAAAAACGAATGGCATAAATCGAGTATGAGAAAAAAATGTAGACTATAAATTACACAGTTATAAATTACTACATTAAATAAAAATAACGACTAAAATGTAAAGCCAAATAACTCGAAAACGGTGGGTTTTACAAGAAAAACTTAAAATACCTTTTTTTGTTCTTTTATTTAGTAGAACGTAAATTATTAACAAATTTTTTTTAAATATCAGTGGCGTACGTTTTGTTTTAAAAAAGGTCCGCCATCTCCCTTGTTGCACGCCACTGGTTAGCAGTTTGGCACCAGTAATTACACTAAATAAAAGACCTCCTAGCAGGTATGAACCACACCAAGTTTTATTAAAATTATCAACTGGGTCACTGAGATAGCTCAGAAAAACTTTATTTTTTTTTATAACTTTACCACCCTGTATCTCGAAAACGAAGCCTTTCTGGACTCAAGTTTATAGAGAAAACTAATATTATTTTTAAACGTACTATCATCCCCTGAAGTTTGTGACATGCTTTCCGGGACACCCTGTATATCGGAGACCTTAATAAAATATTCGTTTTAACGGTATCACATTTAAAACTTAACGCACAGCAGATAGCAATCGGGAGCGGTCAACAAGGTTGTTTATGATTTTATATAAAAAAGATCTAAACTAGTGGCATCAAAACAGCACAATTTATAGGTTGTATGTTACATAAACTTACATAGTTGTATAATACAGTCAGTCATCATTGCCAACTACAGATACACAATTGTGGTATTATTTAGTAAATAGTATTAAAGTAGTGTATCAATACAGTATATTGGCATCATCAGTCAAGGTATAAAATATGCAAAATTATTAAACAGTACGTATTTTCATCATATGAGATAAAGACTACTTTTCGTTTTTTTTTTTATTACAAGACCATCTCAGATCTATAACTAGAACCTATTGTGCTAACAATAGATATGTGCCAAAATAACGGTAATAGAATAATTAGTTGAACAATATTTACAACAATTTTTTATTAGTAATTAAGAGCTTGCAACGTATTATAGAATAATAAAAGTTAAAATTGTTAACAATAGAAAAGAGCCTTTCATGCTAGAGTGATAAAACGACAATACCTGTACCCAGGCCCGGATCCAGAGGGGGTGGCGATGTGGTGATCGCCACCCCCAAAGCACAACATTTCTTAAAGATCTCCAATTTCTCCAAACGACAACAGGCAGTTAGTCGATATTAATTCAAGTAGGATTCATTAGGGTCAAGCCCCTCTGAAAAAGTGCCACATTTTTCATTAGTTTATTGCTATTTTGCACTGCAAATTTTAAAAATTTTGGTTCGCCAATATGACCATCTCGTACAACATTCAATAATGAACAAAAAATCTTTAGTTACTTTTTTTCGTCCGAGGCTTCCTTTACGAATAATAAGTGATAATATCCGAAAAAAACAGGCCATTTTTGAATTATTTTGCACTTTTCATTAAAATTAAATTAAAATTAAAACCTGGCTGCGGTCAACTATGGTTGAAGAAAGGTTAACCAATTTGTCCCTCGTTCACATCCATCGCGATATTGAAAGTGATCCTCTCAGCGTGCTTGACCGGTATGCGAACAGCCGAAAGCATCGTCTAGAATTTGCGTTGTAATAAATGTTCTCATAGCATAGCGTTCTTTTGTAAAATATCGATTTTTGTATCAATAAATATATGCATAATGTTTTTAGATTGAATATCTCTTGTCATTCAAAAATCCCCCCTCCCCCTTCCTAACCTACACCTTACGTCACCAAAAAAATAACAACAACAACAACAATAATAACAATGATAAAGAAGTGCTTTGCGCCACCCCCAAAACCAGTCCCTGGATCCGGGCCTGCCTGTACCTGCATACTATTATGCTGTATTGATAACAAAAGACAGTCAAATGACGTAATTGTTGTATACTGTAAAGAAGTGTGTTCGGGTGGTCGTGTGCTAATTATAATAAAGCGCACTAGAACGTACTCGAAATTAGTGTGAATACTGCAGTCGACACCAGAATAAGGGAGTGAGAAGTAGGTTTTCTATTATCGCTTTTGTCAGCAGTGGCTGGTGAGATTTCAGGCGTCATATCTCAATAACCAGACAACCACCAAACCAAACTTTAGGATATATGTTGCCATATAGGCAACTTTTGTAGAACGAGAACCTTTTTGCATTTTGATATATAGGGTGTTCGCAATATGAGTGCCGTAATTTTAAGGGCTTGTATGTCTGACCAAAATCTATAAAAAAACTCTGTCTACAATGTCTAAAAAAAATAGTTTGTCTACAAATACCTACACTTTAAAAATAATAATTACAACTGCAATAATATGCAAAAATATGTTATGAAATTACAAACTGAGGTACAATACGTAATTTGTTCATAATTTGATTTTTGGATCAGTATTAATGAAGTAAACTCGTTATTGATTAAGGTAGGTTTGGCTGGATAGCATTATTTTGTAGTTAAGAATCTCCTCGTCTTCTGTCTTATTAATTTCGGGACACCCTTTTATATTAACCGAACCCCTCCAAACTTTCCAACGCGCATTTTAATCTTTCAAACTTTCTGGTATTCACCAGCTGAGCCCGCATTCGTCGTTAATTGGTCAAAACTCAAAGCGACGCTTCTATTAAATGCGGATGAGAAGTCAGTCCTCCAAACAAATTGCTTGCAAAAAGCCGCAGCAAACTGCAGACGAAAGTTTTAACACTAAGTGGATCAATTGGAAAGTTGGTTGCCTTTGTCGCTATCCATTTTTATTCTAACTGGAATTATCTGCATTTCAGAAGGAGAAAAAAAATTACCAAAAAGTATTACTAGAGATGATCAACTGAAAGTAATAAATATGAATTTTTCATTCAGAATACTAGCGGTTCATGCCCTCCTTATCATCGAAAAAATTATTTACTCTTGTTTGCTCTCAAAATGAAATTCGCGAAATGCGGCGGTTAACCAATACCGGTTGTTTCTTTTTATTAATTTTCGTTTTCAAGTTAGGTTTATGTTTATTCTCGAACTTTTCAGAATTTTTTTTTTATTTTTACTCTTTGAAAACTTTGTAGATAGCTCTGTGATAATTGGGTATAATATAAGACATAGCAATACCTTTTATACAATATTTACAGCATTTACACCATCATTACATATGGTACTATAGATATATATTGTAATAAAATTAAATTTCAAACAGTTTAAATAATAATACAAATTTTCACACTTTGTAAAAACATGATAAATTGTTTAAAATAATTATTGATGGTAAGAAAAAGGTGTAATATTGAAAATAAGTAGTATGTACAAAAATTAAATATAACGTATCAGAAGAATTACATAATTAAAATTTAATAATTTCAATTTTAAAAGTTAATACCACATAAATTAGTGAAAATATCTGTACATAGACTAATATAAATGACAAGTACATAGTTAAAATCAAAAATTAACCCAGAGCTAGGCATATCAACTGACAGCTAATAAAATAAGGATGACACTAATGTGCATATCGTTAGCATCCGAGTCAAATATAAAAAGAATTTGATCAAATAAATAAAATTCAAACGTCAGATTTTAAAATTTCCCATAAAAAATATTTATTATTTGACACCTGTCATAAATAAGGATGTAGACACATGGACAAGATAGCCATACCTATAAAAAGATAATTAATTAATATTTCCCATTAAATATAAAGAAATTTGTAAATTATAAAACATGGACAATATGTAAATATGTAATTAGAATTAAGAAGTGAAGTGATATGAGTAAATAAAAATCAAAAACGATATGCTAAAATATTGTGAAAGTGACTTAATACAGAAACTAAGAATCTAGAATCCATATAGACTGGAGAAACAAAGAAGTCGTTTTTTGTTAGCGTCCTCAAAATTTAAGAAAAATTAAAGAATTTTAATAGAAAATCATTCAAAACATTACTTACCAGAAGAAGAACAAATAAGGTTACATCATTTCCATCTCAAGAAGTTCCTGAAGGATTTTTTCCAGCAGTCCCAGTTTTACCAGACCCAGTTTCAACTTTAATTGGAATCCACAGCGGGTATTTCCATGTTCCCAGGAGAATTTTAACTAAAATTAAAAGTACCAGGTACCATTTTAATTTGTGCACAAATAAATTAGCTAGCTAGCAAAATTCCAACTAATGAATCAACATAGAAACTAAACCTAGATATTCAGTATACATAGCAGGACTTAAATCATAAAGACAAACCATTATAAAATTTGAATATACTATCATTTGTATAGTTTCAAAAGAAAGTAGATAAGGAAGAGACCATGTTTCTTTTCAAACATTGTTTTTAATGTGGAATATAATTGATTAATTTCTGAGTTAATTATAAAACATTTGGTTTTTTTCTAAAGAAAATAAAATACAAGATTAAAAAAAAAACAAATTTAACATTTTATTCTGTGTTTTGTGTGAAAGCTATAATTTAGACAATAATTAAAATAATCAAATTTAAAAAATAAATAAATTAAGGGAAGTTTTCTCTATAAAGAACCGACTACTGAGTAGAGCCCAAGCTAGCAAGGGTACAAGATAAAAACAAAATTAAAAGTAAGAAGAAGAAGAGTTTTAAAAGCGCCATAAATTTATTTCATAAAGACGCACACATTCACACATAGTACACATAATAAAGATTACATACTAATACACACACACAAATAAAAATCATAACAATATATATATATATCAAGAACATGTATTTTTCCACTTATTTGCACAGGGTCAGTTTCCTGCATTCCAAAGAGTTCATATCATAGCTTTAAGCAATTGCACATCGTCGCGTAACTTCTGTAATATCGTTTTCGCTTCGCTAAAGGAATAAACAAGTGAATTTGTCACTTACAAACCGGCTTAAACGAATACAAATACCTCTGGGGTGGTGCCCTCGGCAAATCTAACTTCGGAAAGCGCTCACCCCGCTGCTTAAAATTAAACAGCCCTTTTAATTTGCAGGCCCAAATTGAATCCATTCTTGTGAAAACAGCCCCCGTTTAATTTGCATAACAACGGCAATGAACGGCTGCTACACGCTTCGCGAGGGATTTTTTAGATTTTACAGGTGCCCCGGCTCGGCGGCTTTACATCCCTCCTTGCAAATTGGAAAGGGATCGATCCGTCATCCCGGTAATTGATAACACCAATTTTAAATCGGATCTGCCTCGTCAACTTAACCAACGCTTGATGGATTATTCTTATATTTAGCCGGACGTCTGCCAGAACTGCCGTCACTTAGTCGAGTGGAAAAAGTTCCACGTGAATTTTAATACGCTAAATGGAAGTACACATGGTCGTGCATACACTACTAAAAGCTATTCAGTAAAATTACAATAATAATAATAATAATAATAATAATAATAACGGAGACGCTTATGCATCTCCTGTCTGCCTGTCCGGTATATGCGGCCACAGCGTATATCCGAAGACACAATTCAGCCTTACGGGTGTTGTGTTATCATTTGCGACACTCGTATGAGATAGATGAGACGCCAGTGCTGCCTTATGCTCCGGGGGATATAGAATCCGTTTTATTTCCGACTCTCAGTCAAATTCAAGCCTATAAGCCTAATATAGCCAGCTTAGGACGATGTTTGTGATTGAGGTCTCGGCTCCCGCTGAGAACAACATCGTCCTAAAAAAGGAGGTGGAATGGAGGAAATATCGATATCTTCTCTCCCAGCTCCGCAGGCTGTATCCATACCACTCTGTTAAGGTTGTGGTGCTAATTATAGGCGTCCTGGGTGGAATGAGACATGCGCTGCTTTCTGAGTTAGAGATCATACCGGCTTGCCGAAATACGGCAGAGATCTTAGCCGGCAGAATGTAGAAGGCAATCTTTCTTGGTTCGCTACGTCTACTCAGAACACACGATTTACGGGCTCAATGACAACTGACTCCACGGAGTGGAGAGTGGTCATTGTTTCACTCTTCAGAACACACCCGAAAGTGTCGGAGCTTCGGAAGGTGTAACTGGAAAAAAACCCAACTGCTAAAAACCGACTTACATGAAATGCTTAACATACAAAGAAAGAGATCCGTTATGTGAGTTCAAAGACTGTTTTAAGTACGCCTGTATTACTTCAATAGATGTGGAACGGTCGTTCTCTAAATATAAGCAAATTTTTTCACCTCAACGGACATCACTCTTGAACACTGCAATAGAATCTTATCTGATGCTGCAAAGTTATTACTTCTCCAGTTTGTGATAACACTGACAACCGACCTAGTACATAGAGCTATATAACAGGGTGGGCTTTGAATAAATCGTACTAATTTATTGCCGATTTTCTACGCAATTTTTACGTACGTCTATGATTATGTGTACTATATGATTCATATAAACAAGTGTCACTTTCATTCCTCAAGGATTACCTCTTCATTTTCTACGGTTCAAATAAGTCTTCGTGGTTGTCTAGAAGCGCAGACAGGATAAGATTCAAATTTCATTGCAGAAAGGGCGGAGGAACGACCGTTGCATCGTGTGTCCTCACGCCTCCGCTGTAATAAACGACCCGCGTTATTACATCAAGCTAGACACGGTGCTCTCAAAGGGGTCGTTGTGAATTTAAAAGTCTCTTTGTGTACGTCCCTGAAGACGTGGCGGATGGGAACGTCGCCGTCACCAGAGTGGATTAAGGCGAAAGTAAAAAGCAGACCAGCGATTTTACAAATATGATTTGGAATCATATATTTCTATCAATATGTGTAACAAAAAAACAGTGTAACGATCTTCCCAAGGTCATTATTTGCGAACATTTGTCATTTGCGGAAGATTTTAAACCTTATCTGAAATTAAATCCCCTACAGATTCTATTCACCTGCAATAAACATATGGTCATCGGTTACTAAGATAGCAATGAAAATATTTTTACCCGAGTTAATTATTGTAATGCATTAGTAAACAACTGTTTATAACATTGATTAAAGATCTGATAAACCGAAATTAATGAACTAAATTATCAAATATATCACCGTCCGCCTCGATGCATCAGCTCGTTTGTGGATTGCACGGATTGCTCGTTGAACTGTACGGTGATTTTTTCTTACGAGTGCTGCACAATTGATAATTCGATCGAATAGCGCCTTTCTTGTGTTTATTTTTGTTGCATATACTAATGATTTAAACCATTTTCAAAGACAGTAATCAAGGGAATTCAAATCTGGTGACCTTGGTGGCTAATTTTGAAAACCACCTCGGCCAATCCACTGTTGTGGAAAGCGATTGTTAAGATGATTGATCACAACATGAATGTTTGGTCTAATATCCAATAGAACATCGTCCAGTAGTTCTCTCATTATTTGTTAAAAATTCTACATATCTAGCTCCAGTAAGACGACCATCTAGCACAACTGGGCCAAGTAATTGATTATTATTAATCATACAACACCACACGTTAATGTTGAACCGATGCTGAAAGTTACTTTCCAGCGTGGCGTGCGGATTTTCATCTGACCACCGATGTTCATTGTGGCAGTTATGTACTCCATCACGAGTAAATTAAGCCTCATCACTGAGCAAAATGTATTTGTAAAGTGTATGGTTTGCGTTTATCCAATTGCAACAATACAACCGCAAATTATTATCACCAGATTCTGGACGCGCTGAATATGGAAAGGTTGTAAACCATTTTTGTTAATGACTTCCCATGCAGTAGTTTGACTACTACACCCGTGCTACGTTCTACCATATTTAGAATTTCTTCTTCCACTGCTAGACCAGGACCAGCTTGCCTCTCAGATGTAATTCTCACGCTGGGAAACGTTCCAGTTTCACGTGCATTGTTTAAGACTATCTGGAATACATTTCTATCTGACACTCGTCTCTTCTGGAGGCAACGTCGATATTCAGCAACTGCACGATTAGCGCTACCGTTGCAATACCCATCAATAAAAATAATATCAGCATATTCTCGATGACTAAATGTGGTAGACATTACGAAATTATGTGTGTACAATACCGACTAAACGAACGTATATGTAAAAATAAATTTGATAGTTATAAAATAAGCGTTTAAAGCACAAACGTCAAAATAAGTGTGACAATTAGTAATCACTAACGTGAGAGCATATTTAAGTAGTGTTAAATCGTCATATTTTGCCTCCAAAAATACGCAATTAACGAAACGACACCCTGTATATATGCCCTTATTCCCCTTATAACAGTGTTGTCGAACGTGGTACCTCTCTGGAGTAGTATTTCATCGTGCATATGTAGCTAATAAATTCGTAGCACCCTGCCTGCTCGAGAACTAATGAAGGTCGTAAAAGTTTATGGCTCACCTGGGCGACGAAATGAAGACAAGTGAACCACGCGCCGGCGAAAATACAGATAATCCGGGAAACTGCCACTTCACTTACGACAGGGGTTGCAGGGGTTAAGGTATTAGTACGAGGCCCATTCTGATGATGGCGGCTTGATTAGCGAGACGCGGCTCGAATGAAATGTGACGTTTTATGGAAAATTTGCGTTTCCTTTCCTTGTATTTCTGCCTTTGGCTTCGTAGTTGGTGCTCTCGAGCGATGAAGCCGTAGGTCGATTTACATTCGTTTACATTGACATTTGAGTTAAGGGTCGAAATATTTGCCTGAGCACGGAGGATACGCTCTTTTATCTTTGTCAACTTACCTCTGACATTGTGAAGGGTTGTCAGGTGGTGAGGTCAAATAATTTAGAGCAAAGGTTCCAATTATTTCAATAAAAAGTATAAAATTACAATGCATTATAACAAAATGATCCTATTGTCTCTAGAAAATATTTTCGCATGTTTTTAATAACTTTTGTGACGTCGGTCACAGTATATTAATAGAATTTTCAGATGTAAGGCTCGAATACCCATGTTCAAACTTCCCATATAAATATTTACTTTCCTTGTGTACAAAAGTGAGGATTTATTATACGTTTAAATTTGCAAACAGGGAAAGAAAATCTAAGAATTTTTAAGAAACTCGTATAATTAAAAAATGTTAACAAAATTAATTAAATTGCTTATCACTTTATAAATTAATATACGGATCAAGCCATTCTAATGCATTTATTATCAGTGTTTAAAATATGTATTATAACCTGACCAACTGTAGTATTGAACGGCTTTAGAGCAGTGTTTGAACTTGTTTAGTAATATTGTTGTTGCTTTTCGAAAGTGAAATAACGTTTTTATACGACTGCCTTGCAAAAGGGTGTTTTGCACACGGAAAACACGCTCTGAAAACGGTATTTTACACACGCCGTGTGTTAAACATTTTACACACGCTTGTCATCTTTGTACACGCCTCTCCAGATTGTGATTTTTGTTTGATGTTGTCACCCCAATTATGCAATGTTTCAAGTTGGCTGAGTTTCATAGCTGTCACGGCTCCTTTATTTTGTTGATTAGATACTTCAAAAATTGTTGAATTCCCGAAGTTTGGGTGTGAAAATGTGTGATTCTGAAGAGATTTTACAGAAAGCAAGCGAAATATGTTCGGAACTGCTGCCCACAAAATCCAGAAGCAGGTATGAAGCTGAGTTAAGCCGATTTATGGACTGGCGACTAGCCAAAAATGTCCAAACTTTCTCAGAAAACGCAGTAATGGTGTATTTTGAAGAACTATCTAAGAAATATAAATCTTTGACGTTATGGACGATTTTTTCGATGCTCAAGTCAACGTTACGTGCCAATCACAACATACATCTTGGAAACTATAAATAGTTGCAAGCAGTAATCAAACGAAAATCCTAAAACTACGTCCCAAAGTCCCAAATCCTCACAGAAGATGATTTTTGCCGGTTTTTGACGAAAGCGTCAGACGACAAATATTTACTCATCAAGCCGGTGGTGGCAGTTGGACTATCTGGGGCATGTCGAAGGGAGAAATTATGTTTATCTCAAAATAGAAGACACCAAAGATTTCGGCAGTGCTATGCTGATTAAACTGAAGAATACAAAAACAAAGGTACCAAGGTGTTTTACAATTACAGGAAACCTTTACACTATCTTAAAAAAATACTGTGCTCTTCGTCCTCCTAATCTGAAGACAGGCAACTATCAAAAGGGAAAATATTCAAACCAAAACGTTGGCATCAACAAAATTGGAAACATGGCTAGGAAAATCGCCAAGTTTTTGATGCTAAAGAATCCATAAAGTTACACGGGACATTGTTTTCGGCGTTCATCGGCCACAATTTTAGTCAATTCTGGCTCAGATCTGCTTGCCCTCAAACGCCATGAAGGGTGGAAATCCAGTACAGTTGCCGAAGGCTACGTTGATGACTGTTTGATAAATAAAATGGAGGTTTGGAAAAATAGAGTTTTCAGTGTCTTCTGCTTCCACAGAACCAGAACAACGATCGTCTACAGGAATACAACAAGAAAACAACGACCGCACGCTGAAAAACTGCACTAAAACACGACACCAAAAATATTCTCTATTACCGAAACAAGGTGCACAATAATACTTCTTTTCCCAGCGTAACCTTGAAGGAATGTTCAAATGTTACTATACATATTAAATATTAGTTTCTTTTGTTAATGCGTTAGCAATTTTCTTAATAAAAACTATTTAGTTAATGCGTTGGCAATTTTAGTAATAAAAACGATTTAAATTAAAATTTGATTTTTGTAGTCTCTGTTTGCAGTCGTATAAAAAGTATCGTAAAAAACTCGTTTGAAAAACTCTTTGCACACGAGCGAGCCACAAGTCGAGCGAGTCGTTTTCAAACCTTGTAGTTTAATATACTATTACCGCACCTTGTTTATAGAACTCTTTCTTTATATTTCCATTATTACTCGGAATAAATAAGGAGAAGTGGCTCTTCCACGCACTCGGCAGTAATTCCGAGATTTTTATTAGCCGCATAAGCCATAAGCTTCGAGGACTGCTCATTCTTATTTAAGCCGCCGGAAGAGGGCGAGCGATGAGCTATGGTAGAGCGTGTCGCGTCCAGCTTCCAGGCTATTAAACGAAAGCGGATATTCCCGGCACGTACGGTAGGAATTGTCCAATTTATGGGCCCATCCGACGCCGCGTTTCACTTTTATCTCCCACGCTTTGATCCCACGAATTTGCGTTGCCCGCCTGCCGTCGACGTGCCGCAAATGCGTCGCGACAGGCGCGGAAACGGCTCGGTAGAGGGCACGCGGGACGTCCGTGAAGTCCACGTGCAGCGCAAGGGATGTTTTTGAAGGCGACCGACGTCATGCACATTCATAATTAAATAGTGACGTCAGCTTAGCTTGTCTCTTGCACGGAAAAATCTAAAGTATAACAATATACTTAGGTTTTTATTGGAGATTATTTGTTAGAAAAATTTAGAATTTTTGCCTTATTAAAAAATTATTATTTTGTTGTGGAATCATTTCATACCAGTACAATACATTATTCTGAACAACAAATAAAGAATACATTTTTCCATGTGAGATCCCGTTTTACAGATACAAATTATTTTAAGTTGAAAAAATTTATTTTTCGACGGCCCACATCTCAAACACCTTTGAATCCACAACGATGTAATCTTGTACAAGGGGGTTTCTAAAGGTGCTGATTAAAAATATCTTATTAGTTCTGACCCCTTTTCTCCATCTTAGAATCGGACGTCTCTGACTATAATCAAATATGGCTACGTTTAAAGACTCACTTTATAGGTATATATTCACCACCAAAGTTTCAAAGTATTCGGATAACAGGTGAGAGAGATAGCAGGGTGGCTCCATGAAACGTGGGCCACATTGTAGAACACACAACACTTTTCGTGATCATTATTAAAACTATAGAGACACAATAATTATAGTATTATTTACTACAAATTGTATTAAAGTTGCGTGTGCAGTAGGGTGACCGGATCTCTTAGAGAGGGAAAAAATGTCAGAATCTTGTTCGTCTGGATCCCACAAAACGATTCCCCTTTCCAGATAATGAGATCGATTAATCGACGTTAACCCGTGCCGTTCGTCGCTCAAAGTTTCTCATATCTCAAAAGAAAGCTAATGTTGTTCTTCAAAATTTATAATCTATACATAATTGTTGTTATTTTAAGTCAAACCGAGTTACAACAGCCTTTAGCCCCAAAAACGTGACCTGGTCCCACTAGGAGCATACTTCGTATATTTTGTTATTAAGTGATAAATTGTGCTTTTTTCTGGTATATTTTTGAGTTTAAAGTAGAAATATAGTAAAAAAACAAGTAATACTGATAAGTCTAATGACATTTTTTATTTTAAAATATAAAAATCAGGTATATAATACATACAAAACAGACACAGAAAAGATACAGACGTAGTACCTACATGAGTTGATAATTTTACATAGTTATCTAATCTATTCTAGAGCTTTTGATAAAGCAGTTTTTGAAACGTCAGGATATAATGCTCGGCATTTGCTTACAACTTGCAGGACATATTGCTTTTGGTCTTCATGTTTTGTCAGAAGCTCGTTAAAGTCGGTTATTAATTTAATACCACGCTCAACCATATCATTAACTACTTTTAATGTTTTGACAATTTTCAATCTTTCTTAGAAGTCATTATTTTGAGACCAGGTGTTTGGATGTTGTCTTAGGAAATCTGTTTTTATATTAAACTGGTCAAAGAAAAAACGTTTCTTTGGTAAGTAAATTTACCAATCCTCCATCAACTACCTCTTTTAATTTTTCTTTCCTAACTTTTGAATTTACAACCCTAGCGTGCTCTGATGGTTCATCTGTGATACTGAGCAATTTATTAGCCATTAACAACTTTTCATCGTATGTAATAGTTGGATCAAAAAACGATAATCCCACCAACTTTGCATTCAAATACCGCAAATGGTTCGAAAATTTGGTCAGGGCTATTTCTGCCATGTCGTTGTCACATTCTTTATAGTCTAACAGACTATGCAAAATACCTAAATCTTGCTTTGGTGCAAGATGAGCTTTTGGAGCATTGAACCAAGCTTTACAATAAATTTTAACTAGGAAAACAGAAATGACACGCACAGAACTTTCTTCTTCTTTAGACATCTTAAATTGACGACGAAAAATGAACATTTTTAAGCAGTAAATAGCCTTTGCCATCCACCTAGCGTGATGAATGGCTCCTGGAGTTCTAAAACCCACAACATTGCCGTCTAGTGATCCAACAAATACGAGAACCAACTAAAATAGCTCCTTGTAGTCATCTCTGAGGTGGCTCTCAGTTAATTTGGTCTCGAATTCAGCAGTAGCATTACTTACCAAAGAAACGTTTACATTCTTTGACCGATTTCATATAAAAACAAATTTCCTAAGACAACATCCAAACACCTGGTCTTGTAACTCGGTTTGACTTAAAATAAAAACAATTATGTATAGAATAAAAATTTTGAAGAACAACATTAGCTTTCTTTTCAGATATTAAGCGTGTTTCTATTATTTACCGTTCTGGAGTTATGGATCCATATGTCAGCTTTTTGGGCAAAAATTTGGATTTTTTTCATACTTTGAGCGACGAACGGCACGGGTTAACGTCGTTTAATCGAGCTCAAATCTCAATATCTGGAAAGGGGAATCGTTTTGTGGGGTCCAGACGAACAAAATTCCGACATCAAGTTTTGTGGTCACCCTAGTGTGCAGGTGGATCGCAAGGTTCAGCATGTGGCCAAAAGATGTAGGTCTGTCTTGCATCAAGTCTACTCAGGTTTGTCTCTATCGGTCGGACCTTCTATATGTCTGGTGTGCCGCTATGAATGATTTTGACAGTTTGCTATTGCTATAAGTTTTTTTTATAAGACGGATAGAGCAGTCGAGTATAATTACTCTAAAAAGAAATACAATATAGTAAGAATACTAAAATACTAATTATATACTTCTTATTCTCTCTGTTTTAGTTTTTATTAATGCAGTGCTAATTTTAGTAGATTATTTTTAATGTATACCTTCAACAAAACTCAATAAATAAATTAACTTCTACGTGTTTCAAAATCCATTAATTTTCTAGCGAGGAATAAAACGTATTGTTCTTTCTCACCCTCTATAAACGAACACAAACAAGCGAAATACTCAATTAGCATTTGCATGAGTTCCTTTGATATTTTTTCACTAGGAACAGTTGATGTTATCATAAATTAACATAACACAATCTCCCAGTCAGGGTAAATACCCCGGTGTATTACCCCCAGGTCCTTCGACCTCAAGGATATTCCATTAGCATCGTGTAGGTATTCATCCTTCGGCCGAATCAATCATGGAAATAGTTGACCTGACCATTTTAAATCAAATTTTTTTTTCTGGTGACGCTCCGGCGAACTTAATCAGATTTTCCCAGAAATATATTTATAGGATCGAAATCGATACAGTCACAGTCAGTCCAACATTAAATCTGTGTAGTACTAAATTTCTCTACTCAAAAAAATCGGAATAATTTAAAAATAATATTTTTGGAAATATTATTATTATATTGTCTGAAGCTATTTATTTGTGGCATAATTTTAGTTTTTCTTTAGTTTTGTTGGGTTTTTGCCACACTTCTGAAAAAATAATAAAGATTAATTAAATAAGCCCTTGCGCCAAACGGAACAGTCAAGGGTTATTTTCGAAACTAAGTTTGCCTAACCAAAAATCTCACACTGAAAAAAGCAGATAAGTAAAAATAACAAAAATCACATCACTATCGCGTACTTCCGTGTTATTGACGTTTCGAAAAACTCTCTGTTTTCGTTCTCAAAATCGTAGTAAAAAATTTTTTAAACGTATGTCAAGTTTGACAGTTTAAAATTTGTTTACCCGCCTCCATAGAGATGTTAAATGATTTTTATTTTATTGTTACTTACTTCTTCTTGATACAACTGTAGCCAACAATGATCGATGTTAACTGAACAGTTATCATTATCACCAATTTTAAGTAATATTTTTATGGATTTTTTTGAAGAAAATTATATTCAAAATATAAATAAAAAACCAACTATCTGGTGGCGATATGTGGATGACATTTTTGCAATTTGGCCTTTTACTGTTACAGAATTACATGAATTTTTAAATGATATTAACAATAAAGAACCAACAATAAAATTCACTTTGGAAATAGAAAATAATAATATGCTACCATTTTTAGATGTTTTAATTAAAAAACAAGATAATTCTGTAGAAACAAGTGTTTATAGAAAACAAACTCACACCAATCGATATTTAAATTTAAATTTTAGATCTAACCAACACATCGATATTAAGAAAGGTGTTGTTAAATGTTTATGTGATAGGGGGCAAAATTAATTTCATCAAACAATGATATTTTCAATAACGAACTAAAATTTATTAAAAATGTCTTAATAAATAATGAATACCCTCCAAATTTTGTTGATAGAACATTCAAAAATATTACAGATAAAACGAACACTGTAAGACAAATAAAGGACATTATTCATACAATTAAAATTCCATACATTCCTATATTATCAGAAAAGTTAAGAAGAATCGGTAATAAATTTAATATTCGAACAGTTTTTCAGACAGTTAATTATGATTACTTTTGTTTAAAACGCGTTAAAAAAATGATATACAAAATTTAAAAAAATTGCATCTACATTATACCTTGTGAATGCAATAAACATTTATGTTGGGGAAACGTCTCGGCCTATGAACATTAGAGTTGAGGAACATAAAAATTACATAAAAAACCGGAATTTGAAAAATCCAAAATTTATGCGAACACGCTTGGGAAAACGGTCATTTGATTCAATGGGGTTGGGCAAAAATTTTAGAAAAGGAAGATAACGCAACAAAATGAAGATTAAAAGAGACCGAGATTATTTTGTTGAACGGAGATAAGTGTGTGTCTAACTGTTCAGTTAACATCGATCATTGTTGGCTACAGTTGTATCAAGAAGAAGTAAGTAACAATAAAATAAAAATCATTTAACATCTCTATGGAGGCGGGTAAACAAATTTTAAAACTGTCAAACTTGACATACGTTTAAAAAAATTTTTTACTACGATTTTGAGAACGAAAACAGAGAGTTTTTCGAAACGTCAATAACACGGAAGTGCGCGATAGCAGTGTGAGATTTTTTGGTTAGGCAAACTTAGTTTCGAAAATAACCCTTGACTGTTCCGTTTGGCGCAAGGGCTTATTTAATTAATCTTTATTATTTTTTCAGAAGTGTGGCAAAAACCCAACAAAACTAAAGAAAAACTATTATTATTATGTAGGATTACCAAATACTAGGGGGTAAATTCCCCTTAGTTAAATAGTGGGAGTAGTTTATTACGTTACCGTTGAGTTTCTAAGATACAGGATATTAAATTTGTTACTCTGAAGAGGGTAGAAACTTGAATAACTCTTATACAATAATAACGCATTTTGTTACTGCCCATGCCCCAAATATGTTCAATAGATGACAGATCTGGAGATTTTGGTAGCCAGGATAAACTATTGATCTGATGTTGATCCATTGTTTGTCTGGCAACATGAGATCTAGCATTGTCTTGCTGGAAAATGGCGTTTTGGATGATGTGAAGATAAGGAGTGACATATGGCTCCACTACTTCCTGGAGGTAGCGTTGGGCTGTCATATTGTCGCTAATGAAAACTAGTGGTGATCTGCTACAATACTAAATATAATCTCATACGCCTACTATATGATGGATGTGACTCTCTCTGTCAAATTGTGGATCGCGTGGACGACAAGATAAGAGGCCAAAACCTCGTATTCAGCGGGGTACTCTACGCATACCGACCATCCCCCATGTTCTTAAAACCACTGACTTACAATAGTCCGACTGCTGCTAAATCAGTCTCTGAGAGATAAATGTTGCAATTGACGATCTTCAAGCTTTGTGGTTCCTCTACGACGATGGGTTCCGTTTGCTCTATGTCCACGGCCTTCCTGAGAAATACTTGAGAATAGGGTGTTCAAGGTTCAACTTTATCGGTTTCTGAGTTATTTCCATTTAAAAGTTTCAATGTATTTTGTGCTGATTTTCTTTCAGGCGCTGAGAGAGATATTGCGAGATATTTCAGAATAAAATTTAAACTTAAACTGTATTTCTTAAACGAACGAGATTCGTATGAGGCATGATAAACTCATACATATTTGGGTGTCTAGTATCTCCAGCTTAGTGTTGACCCATTCTCTCTGACTCACCCTGTATAATTTTAGCATATTTAGTTATTTGGTATTAAAGAACATACATATGATTTTATTGGTAGGAATTATAGGAAAATTGATTTATATTAGTTGAAATATCTTTACAATATAATAAAAAATGCTTGTTTACATTCGGATTTTTTTGACATCCACTAAAAAACAATTGTGACACGCTCTAGGCAACTGAACTCCAACTAGGCTAGGAGCAGATCAAGACAATATTGCCAGATTGTAATAACATTTCCCGATATTACAACTTGGTGAATTTTAAAGACGAACGACGAACTTAAGCAACCTATCATTTGCTGAAGTAATAGCAATCCAATCTCTAACACCCTGTATATTGGTATTCGAATTAATCTATTGGTTGGAAAATAATTTTAAGCCGTTGCGTCGCATTGCATACCAGAAGTTCCATTTTGATTTTCTTATCTTCTTATAGCTAGTTTTATACAGGGTGTTAAAATAAGAGTGTAAAATATTTAAGGAGGTAATAGTATGCACCAAAATAAGCAGAAAAGTCTCAATAAACATGGGTCCGCAAAGTAACGGTTGCGGAGATATGGAATGTTTTATATTTTTTAACCCCTTTTTTTATTTTGCAAAAACGTTGTGTATTTTCTTATAATAGTTGGTTGATGTTTAGTGAAATAAACAGTACGTATTTGACAGTTGTTCTCAGTGCACAAGTTTTCTTTCGCTATGGCTGGTTACTCTAACGCAGAATAAACAGACATGCATTTCATGTATGGTCGTGCTAATGGGAACGCCACCGAAGCGCGACGTCTTTATGTTGACGCTTATCAAAATCGTCAGATTCCTTCACAACGCATGTTTGGAAGAATTCCCCAAAGATTCGTGATACCGGTTCCTTGAGCAAACAGTGCCATTTATCCGGAAGACCAAGGTCGGTATCCACTCTTAGAGCAGAAGAAGAAATTCTAGCACTGGTAGAGCAGAATTCAGGTACGAGTGTGCGGAGAATATCAGCCGAGGTAGGAATTAGTGGTCCTCTTGTTTGGAGAATCATTCACGAGCAACTGCTTTATCCATACCATGTTGAACGAGTACAGGCCTTAAATATAACAAATGATCATCAAGCACGTTTGGTTTTTGCCGCTGGTTTCTATGTCATGATGCTGAAGACCCTCGTTTTCTTGCAAACATTCTCTTTACTGATGAGGCCGTGTTCACAAGAAATGGAGTGTTTAATTTCCACAATACGCATATTTGGACCGACGAAAATCTTCATGCTCTAATAGAATCTGGTCATCAGGCACGTTTTTCATTAAACATTTGAATGGGTATTGTAGGTGACAGGTTTCTAGGTCCTGTTGTTTTACCAAACCGATTAACAGGCGCTACTTACCTCAACTTTCTGCAGAACACACTGTATGAGTTTTTGGAAGACATTCTTTTGAATCAGAGGTAACAAGTGTGGCTCCAGCAGGATGGTGCTCCAGCTCATTTTTCCATGGCCGTTAGAGAGCATTTACACCAAACTTTTCCACATAGGTGGGTAGGAAGGGCCGGACCTGTTTTATGGCCTCCAAGATCGCCTGATCTGAACCCTTTAGATTTCTTTGTTTGGGGATATTTGAAGACATTAGTGTATGGTACTTCTGTAAATAGCCTGGAAGAGCTGCAGCTACGGATTAATCAAAAGTCAAGAAATCCAAATCAAGGAGGGTGTTTTCGAAAGAGTTCGAATATCGTTGAGACGAAGATGTCGTGCCTGCTTGCAAATGGACGGAGGGCACTTTGAACATCTTCTGTATCTTTGTTTTTTGTTTGTTAAAAGCTTCCTTTGTCGGTTTATTTCTAATAAAATAAAATGTTTGAAAAACGAATAGTGGTCCATATCTCCGCAACCGTTACTTTGCGGACCCATGTTTATTGAGACTTTTCTGCTTATTTTGGTTCATACTATTACCTCCTGAAATATTTTACACTCTTTTTTAACACCCTGTATAATCTCAAAGTTGTGCCGAATAAAGAATCTTTAAATGACCCCAATTTTTGCGGTGACCGTCTATAACTCGCTTCCACGCAGAAGGCTAGACGCCGTATCCTGGCGTGTGTAAATGCCGGAGCTACGTCGGTAAGCTCTTTGGCTTTGCTTCTGGGAAGCTAGATTGAGCACTTAGTGAGTCTGGATCGTGGGGAATCCCGTGAGTAGGCAGAGATGTGATTTTGTAGAGAACGTGTCGGAGTGTGGGCCGTGAAGTTGCCCAAATTAAAATCTCACCGCGTCGCTTAAAGCTGCAAATTGCCCTTACGTAAGCAGCCTGGCGTAATCCAGGAGTTTCTTTCCGGTCGGAGGGGTTGTTGCTTGTGACCTTCGTTAATAAATAAAAAAATAACGGCTTTGGAAAAACAATTGATTTTTTGTTTGTTATAATTGTTTGTAATAAAACGTAGGCTGTGACTCAAGCTACAGCTGCGTAAGGTACGCTCTTTTTCTGTAGTTCCATCCTAATGAATATAAACGTATGCATGGTAATTCAGAACTTACAAATACAATTTTGTAAAAAAATGAGGCAGTTCAAAAATGATTTAAAAAAAACTTCTGCACGGCACTGGATTCCACTATTAAACTTGAAACCTTGCGCAAGGCAAAGCATGTTGGCGATCAGCACGGTAGCAGATTGTAATAAAAGATGAACGAACAAAAAATTTAAAGAATTTTTTAGGAAATAAATAAATAAAATTTTATAACTCCTATGTTATATCAGCAAATTCAACTACTTTTGCCGCTATTGTTATTATTAATTAATAAAATAAGTTGACCTAATGTTACAACAGTTCAAAATTTTGTAAATGATACTGCAGGAAACAATTACTCCGCGGATTAATGCCCTGACCGGCATTGAATTACTTCTGCAGTATCTGTGTGAACAGCCAAGAACCCTTGTCGGACACACCACCAGACATAGACCGGAGATGGTCATCTCACCTATGGCATACTGATTAGGGCTAACAAGCCCGAAACCGGTCTGTCTGGTCGGGGCATTAGTCCGCGGAGTAGCTGTTTCCTGCAGTATCATTTACAGATTTAATGGCTCGTCGTCCAGGGCGAGATGTCTGCGTTAAGTATCTGCTGCAATGTAGGTCGCTTCCTGTAAGTCGAGCAGCTTAGGCTGAGCAGGAAGTAAGCAGACCACTTATATCTCATCAGTTTAAAATTTTGTCCACCGACGTGTAAACACATTTGGGTACGTCTTACTCCGTTTCTACGAACTACCACAAATGTTTCTGGTTCATGTTCGTTCTGAACTCGCAAGTTATTGGCAGCAAGCTATGATACGTTCCCGAAAGTCGTCAATAGTGTCCACTTTGGTACGATACACTTCATTATTAAAATATCCCCACAAAAAGAAGTCCAAAGAATTTAAGTCAGGAGGTCGTGGCGGCTATGGTTTCAGAACTCTTCGTAAAAATCCACCGTACGCCTTGAACTTCATTAAGGTACTCCCGAACAGTTTGTCGAAAAAGGGGAGCACCGTCGTGCTAGAACCACATTCGGAGTCGGACAGGTGTGATATTAAAAAATTAAAAATTAAAATCGACGTGTCCGAGGACTTTAACCAAAATTCTGTAGTTGTTATCCAGACTGTATAGCTAAAACATGACAAAATGTATTACATTCGATTCTTTTCAAATGGTGTTTAAAAGATTTTTGATTGATAAATTTATATAGATTCCAAAAGTGAAAATGTTTCATCTGGTCTGCAAGAAATTAGTAAAGAAACTCTTGTACTAACACAGTTAGACAAAGAAAAAATCACATTCAACGTTGCCGTACCGTGAAATTGTCTGTTTGCTTGATTTTATTTTGCCCAAATAAATTTTTGTATCTCCAAAAAAAATCCGTCCACTACTTTGTCCATTATGAGAACGATTTTGTCATTAATCATTAAATTGCCCGTAGGGAGATAGTATGGAATTAATTCAAGCTTGTTTAGATAGGTTACACGACTGAAGGGTTGTTTACTGGTCAGTTAAATCAGCTGCGTTTCAGGCATTAGTTTCAGCAAATTTGCCCTATCGGTTACAAATTAACCAGAAACTGTTTGATAATGTTATCTCGTAAATCGTTAATTCTATTTCTGTCAGCATTCGCCTATATAAATAACTATGAATTTGCGTTTGTTCATTCCATTTGAGTGACATATTTATGTACACTGGTGTTTCAAACTTAAATAATTTTTAATTATATACTTATGCCCTTTTTAAAAAAAAAAGATTGATAGAAGTGTTCTATCTATTTCTATGAAAGCTGTTCAAAGTTATCTCCATATACTTTTCATAATGAAATTCACATAATTTCGATAAGAAGATATAAGATACCACTGTTACAGTACACTGCATTCATTGTCCGTCCGAAATTATTTGAATTTCATTATAAAACTCGCATAATTTCAGGACGGAGACAGACTGTGAATACCACCGCTAATGTCATGCCAACTCAAATCTTGTATTTGCACATGCTAATATTATTGAGAGAAACAATTAAAATTTTTTGTTTCATTAGTTAAAAAAATAACACTCTTACACCTCTGGGAATGAATATCGTACTGAAAATATGAATAAAGCATTTCTAAAATAAAGCATGTATTTTTTAAATTATAAAAAGTGTCTCATTTACACACAGAACAGTTTGAATTTTTACCCGGAATAGCAGAGGTAGAGAACCGTGCAAAACTTTGTGTTTTTTCCACTAAATTTTCATGCAAATCAAAACATGCCCCGTTCTGTTAATGTTTTATATGCCCGGTGATTCTCCGAAAAACAGACATGAAAGACTTTCCAGGGAAATTCAATTTAAAATATTTCACTTTGACAATGGGTTCTATTTTTCTTTTTTTTTTCAGTACACGTTTTGAAACACGCCCATACATTTAACTCCACATTTTTTCCAATAAATAGTTTCATATATTTTTAGAAACCTGGAATATATAGCGTAGAAAAAAAAACAATGTGATTTCGATATCTCCGTGCAGGCGTTTAATAAAGAATTCTGTAATATCGGTTGGGACGTCAATCGAGGGAATGTCAGCGATTTCATTCGTTTGCTTTATGAGAGACCCCCTGAAACGTTGGCGCTTTGTGACAAATGCCGAACGGAACTGGAATTGTTTTTTCAGCAACTTCGGGGAATTCCACAAATAGAAAAACGCACACAATAAGAACGCAATTAGGTCCTAGATATGATGGAATTCTTCTATATGAACTAAACCGTTTCGTATGAGGGGAAATACGAATAAAAGATCAAAAATATCACATATGGGACATACAGACCGCTAAGTATTCTGGAAGTCATTTTTAACGTGCTTCAAAAAACCCTCTATACCAAAAATCTATAAAATTTTAAAATAAATCGAGGTAAGGTAATAAGGCTATCATGGGCGGGTATATCGGTCGGGCGGGCAAAATTTCGGGTATATTTTTTCGTTAATTTAATTATGAATGTAATTATTTTTGTTAGTGATTTGATCGAAATGAAGAATATCGGATGATGAGTTGAAGAGTTTAGTGCGCGAGGTCAAATATGAGTGTAAGTGATGTTGAAATATATATTTCATTAACAAAATTGTACGTGAATAGCATATGTGTGCAAATAAAAAAGTGGTAAAGAAGTACAACTGTGAAACGGAAAGTGATGGAAACTCGCGGAAGGAAGATTGTATTTTTAAAATAAGTTTTCCAAACAAAAAATTCTATTGCTATATCTTACAAGATGAAACTTAGTCCGTATAAATGAAATCGAAAAGAGTATACTGATAGAAAGGATGAAATAGTGATATGGCGAAGAAACTATTTAAAATAAATATTAAAAAATAAGAATCTGGATCGATGAAGGTCATACGGAAAGCGGTACGATATGATATAATAAGTGTTAATGTGTGATCGTTATAGTGGCAGTGCTATCACTGTCACTATAACGGCCACATAGTAACCGATAGTAAATAGTGTGTATGTATTCTAAAGCCTTTTGTCCTTTTGAATGCGGAATTCGCAAATTTTTGCGCGATTTATTTAACGGTGGAAAAATCTCTATTTTAAACAAACTTTGTCAACTACCTATAACATTTTCATCATGAAACTGCCATGGTAGATTATCAGAAGTTCAAAAAAAAAAATATTAACACCACATAATAATGAAAGCGGCAATAATATTAGATGATCAAACAAATTTACCTTAAGTGAAGTTCGATCATAATTATACGAAGCGTATTGAAGCGATGATCACAGTGTAGTACCCCTACTTTACCCCAGATGTCACCACAATTTTAAAGCCAAAAATTGCGAGTTGCCCTTCTATTTACATTACTCCATGGTAGTCTGATAAACCCCTGCGCTCTCAGCGCCATCCTTTTCATTACTTCAAAGCTCTTGTCGCAACTAATAATCACGGGAGGGTCTTGACAGGGTGGGTGTGATCATCTGGACGAGACGCTTCATATAATTATGATCGAATTTCACTTAAGGTAAGTTCGTTTGATCATCTAATTATATTCCGCGTCTCGTCCTCGTGATCACAGTGTAGATGTTTAAAGCAGTTGCGACAACATTTCTCTCAAATTTTATTTTTTCATTACATCTCTATTTCCTACACTTTACATGCATCACTTAAATATGACAGGTTTAATGTACTAAGTTTAGTATGGTTTTAGCAAAAACATCCTTATTACATAACGGTCTATTATAAAATTTTGCAAAAGTTCCAGATTCGGGAGACCAACCCGCTGTATTGCGAATTACATCTATGTTAACACCACTTCTATTTACAGCCGATGTGGAAGCATGCCTAGTGCTATGTGCTGTGAATACATTTGTGTCAATACCACTTGATTTCAAAGTAGACTTTATCCAACGACTCAAGGTTTGAGCAGAAGCCTCTCTATATGGTCTCTTAAAGGTTATAAATAATCTCCCATTAGCATTCAGAGAGGATCGGAGAGATTTGGTTTTAGATATATAATTATACAATGTGTTCACAACACACAGACTAGGATTTTCAGTAAAACATGGTATAACCAGTACAGGCTGTACGTTCTCCTTGTTAGAAGTCTTTAACCTATCTGGAATCATAATTTCTACTCCTGAGGAGGTCTTAGATATATTTTCAATTTTAATTGATGCTAAGGTCTGAACTCTCTGTGCAGTTACTAGAGCTAAAAGAGTTGCCAGTTTATATGTAATTTTAATTAAGCTTAGGCCCTCGTTAGGGTAAAAATTTTCCAAATATTTCAACACTATTGAAGGGTTCCAGGTATAATTATACCTAGGGGCTGAAGGCCGAAGATTTTGTACCCCTTTAGAAATCTTTTAATTCTGTAATCATTACCTACACTTGGGGTCATTATTAACGATAAACTTGATCTAATGTTATTTAATGTTCCGTAAGAAGCTCCTTTTCAAAGACTTCTGTTAAGAATTCCAAAATGATTGGAATTGAACTATTGAAAAAATTATTTTTTGTTGTTTTACAAAAAGACCACCATGCCTTAAAACCCTGATTATATTGTTTAAGTGTTGAAGCTGATATGGAAGAAACAAAAATGTTAATGGATGAAACTGGTAACCCTTTCTGCCTCAAGGCTCTTTCTAAACAACACCTGCCACCAGGGTAAGACTCCTCCATAGGGGATGTGGATTCCTATTAAAAGATAACAATTTTTTATCTGGTAAAAATGTTAACGGCTTAGATTTCAATAACATTAAAAATAAAGGAAACCAAGGTTGACCAGTCCAAAATGGCACAACTATGATGCCATGAGCACTTTCCTCCTTATTTTCTTCAGCATAGGTAAAACTAAAGAAAATGGAGGGAAAGCGTAAAAATAAAACCCTGTCCAGTTAATTGTAAAGGCATCTACGACTGTGCAATTTGGATCTCTCTTCCAGGAAGCATATTTTTCACATTTTGCGTTGATCCTAGAAGCAAACAAGTCAAATTCGGGTTGGCCCCATTGTAAAACAATTCTCTTAAAACTTCCTGATTTAACTGATATTCTGTTTCAGAACTTATTCGTCTAGATTCAAAATCAGCCTCATCTGCCTATTATCTGAGGATTTAATGTAAGAAGCAAAGATCCAGATATTTCTGGATTCACAAAATTGCCATATTTTCCTTGTTAATTTATTCAATTTTGAAAACGAATTCCTCCCATGCGGTTCACATAGGAAACAGCAGTAGTATTGTCTACCCTCAACAAAATGTTAACATTATTCAAATTTTTAGCATAACATTTTAAACCAAAAAGGACAGCTAATAATTCTAAATAGTTAATATGATATGTTTCCTCTTTATCAGACCATTGACCCGAAGCTCTTTGATTGTCACAAAATATACCCCAACCTGAGTTTGAGGCATCTGAGAAAATTTCTAATTGAAAATTATCTCTTTCAATAGTATTTTTACCTTTCATTATTTTTGTCAACCACCATGCTATATCATTCTGTATAAAATCTGGAATATCCATTTTGTTGTCGTAATTGCCCCCGATCTCAGTAACGCTAAGAATTTAGCTCTTTCAAATCTTTTAGTATAAAACCAACTATATTGAATAGCTGGACACACGGATAATAAGGTTCCCACTATATGAGCAAATTTTCTAATTGTGCATGATTTCCAAGTAAGTAAATCTTGTAACATTCTGTAAATTTTATTACGCTTATCAGCTGGGAGGCTTATAGACATACTACTAGTGTCTAAAATAAACCCTAAAAATTTACATTTGGTGGTAGGAGTTAACTGACTTTTTCTATAATTAATTACAAAACCTAAAGATGTCAATATTTCAATAGATCGGTTAATATTTTCCATACAACTATTGAAAGAATCACCCAATAATAAAAATCATCTAGATATACAACTGAAAGAAAACTTCTTTTCCTTAAAAATGAAATAACTGGTTTCATAAGTTTTGTGTATACATACGGGGCTGATGTTAACCCAAAAGGAAGACAGTTAAATTCATATAACTCATCATTATAACGAAAACGTAAGTATTTTCTACAGCTCTTATCAACTCTTATCAAAAAATATGCATCCTGTATATCAATAGAAACCCTAAAACAGTTTGGAAACAGTAATTTACATGCAGTATTCCAATTTAAAATGCTGAACACTTACAAAAGTGTTAAGCTTTTAAATTTAAGATTAATCTGACTTTTCCACTAGGCTTAGGTACTAAGAAAATGTTTGAAATAAATTGCCCCGGACAAGGTCTACACTTCTTAATTGCTCCTATTCTGCTTAATCTAGCCAACTCGGCACTAATAAAAAACCTTTCCTTAGTGGACCAGATCTGCAATCTTGGCTCCAAATATTGAACAGCTGGCTTCTGAAAGGGTATTATATACCCCTTGACCCATGACAATATTACTGGGTCTTTCGTAATGGCTTTCCAGGCGTCCAAAACAAAGAGCATCTACCTGCCCTGAAACCTACCTTCCTTATCTGGTCACCTTCCTGCTCCTGCCCTGGTTGTTTCTCGGAAGCATCTTGTAATTGAAAATTTCTTGTCGTTCCTGCGAGTGGGATATTTCCGGCCGTCCAAGTGGCTTCCCACTACCCTGTACTTGGACGGCCTCGAGTTTTCCAAATTTTTATAAGGAGTGTTTTTGTATTTTCCAGGTTTCTCAATTATTTTGAGATCTTTTCCATACTGTTCGATAGCCTTGGCCGCCTTCACTCGTTCACCGAGATCTGCTCCAAAGAGCCACCCATCAACGACTACATCCGACAGAGATTTAGTAACATCCTTTTTAAGTTGAAGGCTGATAATATTCCTTCTAGTCTGAGATTCTTTGTGATGAACATCAGCTAAGAGCAGAGCAGCATCACTTAAATACTCAATCAGTTTCAATTGTTGTTCCCCCTCCTTTCTTTCTAACAAAATATTTATTGCTCTACCTAGAGCACAGAGACTAGCTCCTACCTGAGACTGCACCTGTGCTAATCTTTCGTCCCTGAGTCGAGCTGCCTCATTTACAGCAGCCTTGACTTCTAGATTCAGCTTAGGAGAAGCCATGAGGATACAATTTTTAGGTGGAGGATATTTTTAATTATGCTACCTTTAACATCATCTTCCATGCCACTTCTTAAAATGTTTTCCCATCTCACAGCAAAATCCTTATGTAAATTATCCCCAAAAGGTTAGCTTGTAGACTTCTCATTACCCAGAAGTTTTAAGACATTTTCGTCCAAGGGAACAACTTCTAAAGATAATGGGTCCTCCGCACATTGTGAATTGTCGGTCGACATAATCTCTATAAACCAAGAACAGAAAACTTAGTATTTTCTTAAAAGGGGATTCAAATTCTGATACAATTAATAACAATTTCTTTGCATCCCACACAGGAAAACCGTGGTTCATATTTTTATCGGTATTGCATAAAACTATACAGTAAAAACAAAATCTCCTATCCACACAGATAGGTTAGCTCATAAGCTAAAAAATGAACGTTTCACAGATTTCCTTGCCACTAAATTCATACCCAAACCAGTATGCACCCATAAAACTATATGAGCCAATTTTGTAGTAGCAAGGTAGATCAACAGTGCTCCATATTTGTCATACCTACACAGGTATGTTAACTCATAAAACTATATGAGTTAATAAATCATTACCATTTGCCATATGCTTTCTAAAACTGAATCATTATATTTGTAAAATTCCACTTACCCTCATCTACATGCAAAAAGGGTGGAGGAGAGGCCTCCGAGCCAGATGATCTCGGATTAGAAGCCTCCCTTTCATGGTGCCTTTTATTCGACGCGTCTAAGCGGCCATCTTTAGCTCCTCGTATCTTCTTTTAGTCTTCTCAAACGCCTACGAAGGGCCTCCGTCTCGTCTTCTGATGATGAACTACTAGAAGATCTACGTCTTCGTTTTCCCATTTTGAAAAAATACCTTATTTGCCAGAATTTTCACAATTTTCGATGCCCAAATAAATTTGATGCAGTGACACCGGCACAAAGAAGAGTAATGAAACGGATGGCGCTGAGAGCGTAGGGGGTTTGTCAGACTACCATGGAGTAATGTAAATAGAAGGGCAACTCGCAATTTTTGGCTTTAAAATTGTGGTGACATCTGGGGTAAAGTAGGGGTACTACACTGTGATCACGAGGACGAGACGCGAAATATAATTTGTAGTGTTTGGCAGTTTTGCAAATTGCAATTATTGTCAAAAGTTGAGATTTTCCGCCATAAATAATTAAAACAGAAGGTAAAATTCGTGCAAAATCCGTGAATTTCGCGTCCATGAGGACAAGGCTTAAGTGTGATATCTGCGGAGTGCATCAGGCAGGTGTAAGTGGGTGGTAGTGGGCAATCGCCGTCCATAAGGACAGAGGCACATTTAAAGTAAATTATTAATGTGCTAGGTTCAGCCGACGTCAACTTATTTTTGATAATTTTGTGTGCTTTAACTCTTCTCAAGTGGCACGCTTAGATAATCAAACCACCCGTATATTCCGTACTCATCTCTGTGTTCTGAATTAGTCACTCTCTATTATTTTCGATCTTGGGTAATTGATAATACAAGATAAAAACTTTAAATTTTGAAATAATTCCTATTAATTTTATTATCTAACGCCTTGAAATTGGTAAAAACTGTTATATCACTGTTTCTACTCTAAAAATAATGGATGTTATGTAATGCAATTATTTTTGTATATTTTTTATATCTGATCGTCTTCAAATTTAGTACGCCTATGAAATGTTGCTCCTCGCACGCTTCACCCGTCGCGCTTGTCTACAAGCTAGCGATTAGTCACTCTCTACAATTTTGGAAGTCTGGTATAAGTATACTTGTTTTCATTTTAAGATTAATTTTCCAGAAACCATTGACAAACTTGAAAAATTGCCGTGTATATCCGTAAGGAAGTCAGATGCGACAAAACTGAATATTATGAAGTACTGACATTATTTTGGCTTCCCCTGTGTATCATTTTTGACCACCAGTTCCTGGACGCCCTGTGTAAAGTACGTATTACTCTTTCTTTTGTCGACTTTTCCGAATAAATTTTAATTTATTCCGTATTCTATCTACCCTTTCCGAATACGTGGAATTTTCGGCTTAGCGCGTGATTTAGAAGAAAAAAAACGAAAAGGTAATTTAACTGATGCCGGGTTAAATAACGCCAACAATGCGTGCGGATAGCCGCCCCTGAAGCGGAAAATAGATTTATAATGAAACGTAATTTCCTGAAAGAGATTCCTTCTATTGTCCCCTTCCGCAAAACTCGCATCCTTCCACGGGAAACCGTAAAAAATTGCGGTTTTTATAAAACTGGTATTAAGAGAGGGACGGTTTCGGTCCATAGACCCCGACGTTATTTAGATAGAGGTGTAAATAAGAGACCAGGGAAGTATTAACTCTTTTTTTTATCTAAAACATGGGTTGATGGTTTAATCATTCCTATAAAGTTTTTATCTAGGACGCTTCGTTAAAAAGATACAGGGCCTTAAACTTTCAACATTTTTTTTTTGATATTTTTTTAAATATTTTAGAAACTATTAATTGGAATCAATTGAATGTAGAGACATGGGTTTACATAAACATTGTGTAAAATCTGAAGGCTTCCCATAAAATTGATATGCTCCAGTAGCGGAGATACGGGAATTGGTGGCATATTTTTCTAAATAAAATAGTACGCCACTGTATCTATCATGATATTTTCTGATCCGTCTTTCACTTTTATACAAATTGCTACTTTATATTTTTCGTAAAAAGCCTGGTTTTCGAGTAAAATCTAAAAAAGTAACTGCAAAATACTTTAATGGCATTACAAAAACTTTTCAGTTATTTAATCGAATAAAGACATCAATCTTAATTTTAATTATTGTATTTGATTACATGCTCAAAAATAGCTTTATTTAGATTAAAAGTCAGATATTTTTTATCAACAAAAATGTAATTTGTTCGAAATTTATTGTTGCTTGAATCTGATAGAATGCATTATTTATTATTACACTACAAGTGAAAACAGACTTAATGGTTTGGCTCTCATGAACATTCACTATGGAACAGAAATTCATGCAGATGAAGTAGTGGATATATTTTAAAAAAAGCCGAAGATTTCTTCTTTAATGGTTTTAGATTTAGCGCAGAAGAACGAAATTAATTTAACCATTTTATTTAAAGTTAAGAACTTTCTTTGTAAATACCTATGTCGTAATTTTTCCGATGAATATACAGGGTGTCCAGAAACTCTCCTGACAAACGAAGACCGGAGATTCCTCAGATAATTTTGAGACAATTTAACCCAATTCACCTAGTCCGAAAATGTTTCCTAAGGGAACTAGAGCTCTTTGAAGATGGCGCCTTGTAAATAGTTTTGTTTAAATACCTCCAGAGCGCTTCTACTTAGAAAAACAAAAACTGGTACGCTTGTTTAGCCTTCAGAGATGAATCGATTCCATCAATTGCGAATTTCTAGTACCGGTCATAGGCGTCCGTTTTGGGTAGGTCAACGGTTATTATAACGCATAACTTCTTTGTATTTAACTTTTAAGCATTTGTGACACTAGATTATTAACGAAAAATTTTCAAATCCATTTTTCTAGAAAACGGTGTATCCTAATGACTTAAAGTAAGAGTACCTTTTAGTACTAGAATACCTGAACATTTAATAATCTAGTTTCACAAATGCTTAAAAGTTAAAGACAAAAAGTTATGCGTTAAAATAACCGTTGACCTACCCAAAACGGACGCCTATGACCGGTACTAGAAATTCGCAATTGATGGAATCGATTCATCTCTGAAGGCTAAACAAGCATACCAGTTTTTGTTTTTCTAAGTAGAAGCGTTCTGGAGGTATTTAAACAAAACTATTTACAAGGCGCGATCTTCAAAGAGCTCTAGTTCCCCTAGGAAGCATTTTTGGACTAGGTGAATTGGGTTAAATTGTCTTAAAATTATCTGAGGAATCTCCGGTCTTCGTTTGTCAGGAGAGTTTCTGGACACCCTGTATAGATATTAAATTTCATGTAAGTATATTTTTGTTATCTTATTTACTTCAAACCAAAAAAACTGTTGAAAAAATTACAAAATTTAATTTTCTGAAATTATATTACACTTCGTGTATCTCAAAAATGAGTGGCTTTAGGACATACGTTTATTAAACAAACATCGTATATTTTTAAATGTTATATCAGTTTTAGCAATATTGCTGTATCTTTGAGGCACCCTGTATAACTGAGTAAACCTGAATGACAATTTTTTAATAGTTTACACCGTATGATTCTCGAATTTTATCCACGCATGGCCTGAAACTGCTATAGCAAGTGACAGTCCAACGTACGGCTCCGAGAACACGATTTGCCTTCTCGACAATCCTATCTCTGACTTCAGCAGCGATGTACAATGGCCCGTCGGCTGCCGTGAACTGTGAACTCGACGATAAACTAATCAAATATAGCAGTCGGGCCTTGTTTAGCTCAATCGCATTATACTATCTGTGTCTACTGTTCCCGCATTTTCTGGCGCTGTCAGGAGGAAGCTTACGGCTTAAGGTTTAAAGCAATGAGCGGATTGTCTTATCGTCGTCGCCCTAATTATTCTAATTTTGGGTTGGACTGGTCAGTAAAGACCGGAACGCCAATTACAAACGGTAAGGGCAGGATTTAGTTATTGTTACCATTGGAAATGTGGTCATTTCCTAATTATTCTTTCAAGTAATTTCACAGGTATTACTTTGCGCAAAATAACTACAAAGTATTTCATTTTGAATTCAGTAATTTGTTTCTTTCAGGGCAGATAGTGCCACTAGTCACTGCCAGTAAATAAATGAAAGCAGTGAAAGCGCCCAGTGAATATTTTGTAATTAACTCACTTTAATATCATAAGCAATATTTCATTGATTATATGTATCTTCTCTTTGTCATGTGGAATCAGGTTTTTAAATATTTATTACCTCGTTAAAGAAGATTTATTGCTTGAGTCAATCTTTACTTATATCCGTGACTTACGATCATATACAGTTTTTGGTGTTCGAGCTTATTTGCTACTAAGGTTTATGTAGATACATATAATAAATTATGTATCACAATGTCATGGTTGCTTTGAATAGGGTGGATATGGCAATTATACCAAGAAGTTTTCGTAATGAAAAAGTTTAGCAAGCTACAATTTCTCCACAGTCTAATCACACATCGCTCTTGCTAGTTTTGTATTTTTCTTGAAACTATTTCTTGTTTAAATGCTTTGCTTAATTTTTCTAGACTCAGTTGTTCTTTACTTAATTTCCTAGACCCATCTTTGCTTGATTTTTAATTTATCCTTAGCCTATAGATTTACCAACGGTTCAGTTTCATAGGTTCTTCTTTGATTCGTTGAAGGTGGCACGAGATTTCGAGTATGCCCTAAGAAAAACTCCAAAATCCTACCGACTGCGCCAGACAGTATTTATGCTGGGTTTCATTTTTTAAAATGTAAAAGTTTCTTTCCTTGTACCTTACTTTTAATTGACTATTTTCTTGTTTGCAACTCTAAGATTTCATTTCGCCTTTTAACAAATTTCCCTTAAATTTTAACTCTTATACACACATATAAGGAGACCAATAATTTATTAAAGCTCGATTGCATACCCTACATAATATGTACGCTATGCAAGGAATATATTATATTCAGCCTCTCAGCCTCACCGTATGAGCAGTAGCAACAAGGTTATTACCTCCATTTTAGACAGACGCTACGCCTCGTTGGTAATAAGAGCAAGAATATTCTCTAAAACGGACGCCTTACAGATGCTCATCGCTTTAATCCTATTACGCTCTCATTTCTCAACATCAATTTCCTACCAATAACGTCAAAAAATTGTAGCAAACGAACCGGACGAGAGCAATCTCCAAGAATGGTTTCACGGTTGATTCGTTCCTCCAAAGTCCGCAATTAGAGGCAAGGGGGATAAAAATTGTGCCATGCGATTATCTAATATTCCATTTGATCCTCGAAAAGCCTTTTATGGACGGTTTATTAAAATTACTCGTATTAGCCTCGGTAAAGAAGTATTGACGAATCTGGAAAGCTTCATAGCACGAGTATGGGATACAGGACGGTGAAAAAATGAATAGGAGAAATTCTTTGTACAATAGTTTTTGCTTTTTATAATATCCGTTATTACTTATGTGACGTTGATAAGTTGAAGTTACATGCGATCGTGTCGATCGAAGTTTTCATTTAAGCGAACCTCTTGAATAGGGTACAGGTATGTACGAGATTTAGTATCAAATAAAATATTACTGATTAAATAATGTTATAAAATATATATATCACTATACTATATCTTCTATATCTACAGAGAATTATGCGATTATTATTATTCGACTAAATTTTTAATTCATTTAAAACTTCCGATCGCCTTCCGAGCAGTTACGGGTGTTGACGTCACTTTATTTGTTGTACTACTTGTCATCTTGAAGGTTAACCTACACTAACGCACGCATTTTCGTCTTCTGTATGTTCCAATATGTGATTGGCTTATTGGTGAAAGGACATGTAAGTCATGTCATGTAAGTTTAATTTTGAGAAAATTAAGAAAATATGTTTGCAGCTGTTTTCTATATATAGCAAAAGATGGCTACGAACATACATAGAAACAATTTAAATAACTTAATTTCTGCGGTGACGTTTGAGATATATACGTTCAAATCGATGTCATATTTTCCTCATGTCATATCTAAGTAGAAAATAGTTATTTATGCAATAAGCACTTTTTGTACGAGTTGCATACAATATTTTTTTTTCGTTCATGCAAAAACCAAAAAATGTTATTTAGATGACACTAAGTCTAGGAAAATATGACGTCGATTTGAAGGTTTATGTTTGTCATGATGACAAAACGCTATTGTAGATGACAGATGAATGCAATAAACACTTTATTGCACTAGTGCAATAAAGAACCACTTTTTCCACTAAATATAATTCAATAAAGTTTTGTTTTTTGCATGAACGTAAAAAAAATATTGTATTCAACTCATACAAAAAGTGTTTATTGCATAAATAACTATTATCTGAACATTTTTTTTTATACATGGCATTTTTAAAAACTTCAAAACCCGGTATAAAATACGAACAGTTCCCCAATTAGCAGTTCTGAAATAGATCGAATTACTTTTATTAAAACATTGTCAATATGACGACGTATAAAACCCACTTAGAGGAACGAGTTCCTCTCAAGTATTCAATTTGCCGCTCGCCATCGGACTAAGAGCCTTTCTTATGAAAATTTCATTTTCTCCCAATATAAGCCATTTGCCGAAGAGCCGACATTACGCCCTCACCCCCTCTCCCTCCCATTTAGAATCTCTTGCGGCCAGGCGAAATTTTTAATTAAAGCAGAGCCGGGAATCGACTTAACGAATTGATAGCGTCGGGAAACTTATTGCTCGCCTAATTAATACGTCTACGACTTTGCTGCGGCGCAAAGTTGGGCGATATTTTCAGTTCGGAGACGCGGCAGGGCTGCCGGTAGGATATGAATTATTTATGGAAGTTTAGAACAAGTGGAAAGTCTTTTATTGCGGCCCTTTTTCACTACTCCCGGCGCATTTGTTGCCGTCGAGGGCAGCCATGGTGAAAGATGGCCGGATCGGAACTAATTTAAAGTTAAATGGATGGGATTCTCCGCGATGTGTGTCTTTAAGTGGGTTGTGCCGTGTTTTAGGGTAAAATCAGCATTTCGAAGTGATTTCAGTCGGCTGATATGGCCTTGAAATGCGTATGCAGGACCGCATCCGACGAGATTTACAGGATCGGAGATCAGGACCGGAATAAGATTTTTGTGCGTAAAAGCGTATTTATTAAGTTTTTATATTTGTCCACATTATATAAATTAAAAAATTCGGAAATATTAGAAAAGTAATTATACAGGGTTAACGACTAAGTACAAATATTTTAAAGGAGATAGAGAAAATTAAGAATTAACGGAATCACCCTTAAAAATTCCAAACTTAAAGTGAAAAAAATTGTTTTCGAAATTATATTAAATCCTTATTTAACGCCGCCTATCCGGGTCAGATTAGGCAACTAGCAACACGACGATAAAATTCCCCGTCAATCTCGTCATAATTTAATTCCTGCGTTTACCATGTGTGAATATTTCAAATAAGATTATTTCGAAAACTGTTACTCCTAACGACTTCAGCAAAGTATACCTTTTTCAAACAGGTAGGATAATCGATTGTTTCAATAGTCGAATGAATTCACTAAGCAGCAAAAAGTTCTGTCATTTAAAAGAAACATGATGTGCTGTAAGTGGCGCCCTCTACATATTTGAAGTTCTCGTCCGCAAAACCCCGATTTACAAATTTTATGTAAATATTTGGATTTTTTGAAGTTATTTACAAATATCGAAAATAAACTTTTAACACCCTGTAACTCCGTTAATAATCGGTTTTGGAAAAAATATTATAGAAAGAGGTAGTATTTATTTTCGGTCTAGAATTATCCCTGAATTTTTCGCTCATCATTTCCGGACACCCTGTATAGACTTTGGAAAATGTCTAATTGGAAATGAAAGTGAAAAGTATTTAATAGTTATTAATTTGAAATGTTACTAATAGTAGTAAAATGTAAATTTGGAAAAAAATTTGTAAATATTGTATATTTTTATTTTGTTTTGAGAAAATTATGCAAACTGTGCAAGAAAAAATAAATGACAAGTCTCAGTATTTTTCAAAAAACAAAATAAATAATTATTGCCGTTTATTAAATTTTAGGCATGACTTTATACGAAGGCAAAATGTTTATGTAACAGATGCAAAAAGTTTTTGTAAACTTGTACGATAATACAACGGCAAATATCAAGTTCTAAATGTGTCGTAAAAATATCATTGCACACATTTTAACCTCAGGCTTACTCCTGATATTTCAGAATACATGTATATCCTCCGTTCTACTACATTCATTTGTTTCATCTTTTGTTAATGGTTTGTGCCGGAAATATTCTCGAATTGGCCTCTTTGCCACTTTGCGTGAATGATTATGAAATATATTCCTTTCTAAATGTATTTGACACATTTTGTATGAACTATTACTAATTATGTGTAGCTTTTCTAAAAAATCTTCTCTATTAGAAACCACTGCCCTCATTCTTTGCTCTAAAATAAAAATTTGTGTTTGTTAAAAATATAAATACATATGTATATTTTAAACTTGACTTTCATGAGAAGTGTTTGTTCAATGTTGTATTTGAGAAATAAATTAATAGGTATGACAATAGCAATAACAGTAAGATACTACTTACTTACTTACCTATTTCTGTCCCTAGGAAATTTAAAGAAACTTAAATTGCTATTACAAGATGTGTTTAAATATTTAATAGCTGCTCCCCGACTCAAGACTCATAAATTTGCTTTAATACGCCTCTGTATAATCGATATTTGCACGCCAACGTTCGAGACAAACTGACGGGTAGCGGATATCTCTGCAGCCTGAAATGGGTGCGCGTCTTATTATTTTGACTCAAGTGATTCGCCTTGATTCACCTGCTGTGTCTATGCTGTGGTAAAGTCGTACAAGACCAAGCACCTAAGTTACTTTTTTAAAACAAATGGTAAACTTTGAAAAATTGTAACGTACTTTTGCTTGTAGTGGTTATTGGCTAACTTCATGCTGGACCTAAGCGTTCACAATACCAAGCGACCTACCATTAGGTACCAATGTCGTTATCGCCAATGGCGATATAGGTCGTGGGCTTTCAATTGTATGGTAGGTCCTTCGATGTGACCGTACAGGTCCAGCATGAAGTAATCAGTGGCCACTAGATGTAAATACGTGCTACATACATATCGTGTACTCAGGTTCCTTTCTCACAGATTTGAAATACCAACAGCCAGGGTTAGTCGTCGGTTGTCTCACCTATGGTATACTGATGAGAGCTAACAAGCTCTGATATTTCACTTTTGTAAATATAAGTGTTTCATAAGAAAAAAAAATCAGTATCTCTGTAATGCGATGCTCGATTGTTATTTTGATTTAAAAAAAGAACTTACTTTTTTTTAAGTTACAATTGAATTTAACGTTTTCCCGTTTGTACGGACCTTTTAAATGAAACAAATTTGAACATTGACCATTGGCGTCTGAAAAACTAAACTGCGTCATGTTTTGATTTAATTAAACCAAGGCACTCTACGACGAAGCCTACCGTACCGATGTATGTCGCGAAACAAAACAATCGTTTTAACCCGTAATCCTGCTGTTTTTCCTGCAGCGTCGCGTCGTTTGCCTATCGCTCGGATCCAACCGCGTTCGGGCAATCCATCAAATCCCCGAACGTTGTTTATTCAACGAATCCAGTTGTATTTTTTTTGTTTTGTTTCAGGATTCCGAGTTATGCATAGCGCTGGCGTTCGCGTTGCAGTACGCGCGGCTGTGCGTATTCTGCTGGATGCTGCTGATGACCCACAACATGCACAACCAGTTCAGGACGGGCCTCCACCTGGTGCCCACCACCGACAACCATATTGCCAAGAATTTCATCAGGTAAGGGTCATATTCTGATGGCTTTGTACACAGTAAGCTGTATTCAATAATTATCTAAAATAAAAATTAGTCTAGCTAAATTTACTACATACAAGTCATTCCTGGTTTAATGAAAACACTCTATAACGTTAAGTAAATAGTTAAGTTCACTTTTGAAACTATGGGAACTCGAAAGTTCAACGACAATAATGAGATCTGACCTGTTTCTGCATTTCTAGAATTGCTTCTTCAGGTGGCCTCGTTTAAATTAAGTCATAAGTATAAAAATCATTTGAAATTAAATTTCGACATTGTTGAGATGGGTATAAAATTTTCGAATTTGTCTTTCTAGTGGCCATCGGCAGGCGACAACATCGTGAATCGCCACCACTGAAGCAACTCGTGCGGTACCTTATACAGAGTAATTCAGTCATAATTTTTTTAAGAGAAGACAGGAAAACATGATTATATTGTGCCGAAAAATTTTTTTCAAACATTTAAACCCCCAGACTGTCACTAACAACTGACGGCAATTCAACTCGATGTCGGTCTGACGCTATTTTCCTATAATAATAATAATAATAATACTTTATTGGCCAAGAAAAGATACAAAATTTGTACATATGGCAAGTCAGGTATAAAAAAAAGAACAAACGGTAATAAGGTAAAAACACTAACAACTTATAAATAACATAAATAAAATATAGTACAAAATAACATACATAGTCAAATATATATATAAAAAAAGAACAGATGATACGGTAGAACAAACAACTACTTATAATTTACAAATATAATCATACATGCATATATAAACATATGCACGCACGCACGAGAATGAGGTGAACATCGATAGCAACAGCAAAAGCCACAGTTACCATCACTTACCATTTACAAAATCATCCACGCTATAAAACCCTCTAACTGATAAAAAATGCTTGGTCTTATTTTTAAATTTCTGGTAATCGAATTTCCTTAAGAAGAGCATTATAGTACCTACTTATTGTAATATGTAATTAATGCTATTAATTACTTTTTAATAGTACGTTTTTCTATTTAAATACAGACCGCAATAAAAAACCCTTGGTGCTGTCAACAAAAAACAGTCCGAGACATACCAATTCAGTGATCAACAATCCGGCAATCCAAGTCTTGATCTACCGTATTTAGGTCAATAATCTTGGTTTTAATGTATACTCAATGGCAAACTGCAGAACCCCTAAATAATAATAGAAACAATAAATAACCGCAGTAATCAGGGCGGAGTTCAGATAGGCTGTAATCGGCACACTCGGCACAGCTAAAAAGTTGGCAGTTCAAATTCCCGTTTTACGTTACTGGCGGAATAAGTCGAACATCGTTCGGGTTCGTTTTCCTATGCAGGCGAACACGCCGTCGACTGTATTTGCAACAGATGCACGCGACCCGACTTTTCCCCTTCATCAGTCATTATTTTCGCGTGGTAGAGGTTGCTGAATTTCTTGTATTTGGGGCGCCGCTATAGTTTATAATTATTAATAAAATGTGTTATTTGCCCAAAGAAAAAAGCTATTCAAGTTGGGTAAAGTGAAGTACTGAAAGACCGCGATTGTTTTCTACTAAACAGAGCCGAGGACAAATTTATAAAAGACATTTTAATAAACATTTGCGTTTGTGTTTCTGACTGTGACAAGCAAAGTATTGTCCTTTCTACTGAACGAACTTTTGGTGGTGGTAAAAGAGCTATTACGTGATGATTGTCTATAGCACATACATTTCCAACAAATTCCAGATTCATCAGAGATGAATAAAAGCACAATTCGTAATCCTATCCCTTTGAAAGTGCCGGAATCCCGACTTGTATCATTTTTTTTTAAGTGCGAAATATAATCGCAATCTCAATTTCTCCCCATTGTTCGTGTTTACTTTCCGGAGACTCACTCCGCCAAACAAACAAAACCAAGCCATTGTATTTACAATTAATCACGCCGCAATTATTTTCTCGAGGCCTACGCGATCGGAGCAAACAAAGCACGGGAAAGAATGCCTTCGGGCGGAAACTCGCGTACCAGCCGAAGGGGGCGGACGTGAGTTATACGTTCACTTCCACGGCCATCAGATGTCCGAAAGGATCGCGTTCGGAGTGGATACAGTGATTTTTTTGAGCGGAGGGAAGGTATCCAGACGGCCCTGTTGGAAATAATTGACGGCGGTATCGTATCGCTCCGTGTTAAGGTTGATTTTCACGCTGAAATGGCGATAACACTAGCATACGAGGTTTGCTCAAGAAATTCCAGCACGAGTCACAATAAGTGCCAAAGTTTAACAGTGGTAATCATAGTCCTTCTCTGGTCGCCGGAGAGCGGTTTGCTTCCCGAAATTATGTAAATTTTATAATAAAATTAACATTGGACGAACTATGAATACAATGTACTATAATAGTATTGTCCTCCTTATTAAGTGAATTTCATTATCAAATTCACAAAATTTCAGATAAGATACCGCTCTCCGGCGATCAGATAAGGACCATGAATACCACTGTTAGTCTTTTCGCCCGAATAGTTCCAAGCAATTGCCTGAAAACCTCGCAATCCAAATAAAATGTTGCCTTCGGTGATTTGACCGCGCTCGTGCAACATAACACTCGTCGGTCGATGTTAACGGTTCTCCAGAATTGTTGTCTTCTCCGACTGATGCCCTACCTTTTTTAACCTTCTGAAGCATTTATGGCATCTTGACCCATATGATGCCTAACCAGAGGAGGTTGCTTACAAACATGTATTTATAAAAATAACTATGAGTTGACGTAACAACAATCCATAAACTAGTGAGCTTATGTTCAGATCAGTGTTCCCAACTGCACTGTGACTGGTTCCCGCGAAATTCAAATGGTCCTGGAACTCTTTGATCAGATCTTGTACTTGTAACACTTCTCAGAAAGCTGTATATTTTCTCAATAAAACTTTTTCCATATACGTGTGACTTGCCGATGCTATTTATAGGCAGCTCGGGTCATTTCGAAACCATAATTTCTTCTATAAGTAACGAAAGGGGTTGATAAGTTTTTTTGGTGGTCGCAAAACTGCCAGTCTAATGTTAGGGACCCTTTTTTGCTACCAAAGACGTCCGCCTATTACCGTCGTTTGTTAGCCTTATCCGATCGGGTGTCAGGTGTTTATTCTACTGGAAGTTGAATGGTAGGAAATAAATTGTCGATGATTGTAAAATAACCAGTTTTTTTAGCTCGTCCTAAGATCACACACGCATCCGTTATTCGCAAAGAAATTGTTTTTCGACCATCATGAAATCGGGTACATACGAGAAACATGAAAATTAAATTTGTTTGTATTTCTTTTACTTTCTGATAGAATGGGAATCTGATTGGGAAGAATCACAGAACTTTGAAACCCATTCAAATCGAACAAAAAATATGTTTCTAGCTTTTGATTGCCAACAGGATTTTTTTTAATGCAAGAAAGTCATTATATTATAGGTAGCGTATTTAATACAGAATATTAAAAACCCAGATCCTGACAGGAAAATAAATACAATAATATACATCATTACATGTCTATTATGTGATTTAAATATTTAAAATATTTCAAAGACAAGTTTTCAAAAGAAACCAAAAGTTAACGCCGGTCCTGACTGTATTATAAACCCGTGAGGACCTCATATCCCACACTGCGACCTGTGAAGTGGAATGTAGTGGAGACTACAAGATTAGTGTTGTCAGATGTGAATATTTTCTTCATATTAAATCATTTTTGCCTAAAATTTGACCCCTGTGAAAAAAATCAGGACTTTTCAAATCTCTAAACTTTGAATAATTTTTGATTTACTTAATTTTTAAGTGTCCATGATTTTTCTATAAAAGCGGTCAGTTTGCACCTTATTTTATTTGTAGAATGATTAATTTTCTTCACATTTATGCTGATTTTGAGCTACATTTCTTACGGGAATTTAGGCTTGTTGAAAGAAAGCAGTTATTTTAGTCCTTGCTGACCTTTTGCAATTCATTTTTATTTATTCTTATCCAGCCCTGAAAAAAACAATAAAAGTAGTTGTGACATGTCGGTAAGGTTATATCAGGTTTTTACTACTTTAAATTTTCGTAAAAAAAATCAGTTCAAAATTAAGTAGTATATGAAAACCTTTTATATATTTATTTGTTTTACAAATTTCCGTAAAATTATAACATCTGGCAACACTGGCAAAGGTGACATTTTGGCCAGGATCGTACTAGGCCACTAGAAAATTGAATCAAAATATGAATATAGGACTTTTTGAAATGATTTTTTTCTTCCGAATATTCCCAGAAATCTGTATTTTATTTTTTTTCTGCTTTCAAAAAGTAACTAATAAATTCCTTATTTTTGAAATTGAGAAGTTTTCGAAAAAATCCTCTGGCACGTCGATTTTGTTTTAAAAAAAGGCACTTTTTGACATTTTACCCACATTTGTGACGTCATCGTTGTTGGAGATATGACGTCATCGAGAATTTTTTTTTAAATAGCAACCCCCAATTCTGACCATGTCATTTGAAAGAGCGTGTCATTCTACTGAATGACACGCGTGAATACTTAAAAAGCAAAGTATACGTTACTAGACCAGTTAATTTAGAAGATTTAAAAGCAAGAATTCGTCACGATATATATATATCGTATACCTCCTGAAGTTATTGATAATGTCCAGAAAGAATTTATTAATCGTCTTGGCTACTGTCAGGCAGACAACGGTGCACAATTTGAACATTTAATTTAGTCGATTTTTACCCCAATTCTGACCATGCCATTTGAAAGAGCGTTTCATTCTACATACATACATACATCATGAAAAATTATGGTGTTACATAACAAAAATTTCAAGAAAATAATGTTTAAAGATTTTAAAATTTAATTTTCACAATACTGAAAATCATAATGATTATGTAAAAAATCGACTAAATTAAATGTTCAAATTGTGCACCGTTGTCTGCCTGACAGTAGCCAAGACGATTAATAAATTCTTTCTGGACATTATCAATAACTTCAGGAGGTATACGATATATATATATCGTGACGAATTCTTGCTTTTAAATCTTCTAAATTAACTGGTCTAGTAACGTATACTTTGCTTTTTAAGTATTCACGCGTGTCATTCAGTAGAATGACACGCTCTTTCAAATGACATGGTCAACATTGGGGGTTGGTATATAAAAAAATTGTCCGAGACATCATATCTTGAACAACGATGACGTCACAAATATGGGTCGGATGTCAAAAAGTCTTTTTTTAAAACAAAATCGACGTGGCAGGGGATTTTTTCGAAAACTTCTCAATTTCAAAAATAATGAATTTATTCGTTACTTTTCGAAAGCACTGTATATAGGAATAAGACGTTTGTAGATCGTCAGAAATGTCAAGCTTTGCGATTGACTTTGCCACATCCAGGATATGTGCCAGAAGAAGATGCAATGTGTTACTTGAACTGAGAGTGATAAATATAAAGAATAGTAATAGTAACCAGTATAAAATAGTAGTAGTTAACAACAATTATGGTGAAAATTGAAATGGTCACTCTTTTGTGTCATTGTTACAGATAAGACTCTTGCCTTTGTACCTGTAGCTGATCTCATTGATCTGCTATCTTAAAATCTTAAAAATATATACAATTTAAACTTTCATCGAAGATTCCGTTCGACTTTGCTCCCTCGCAGCACGCCAACCTTTCTTGTTTCCCCCGTTTCTGAAAAATGACGATTCCCCTTACGGTACGTGACTTTGCCCTAGAACCGATCCACCCTGACACAAACATTTCTCCAAATGAATCGAACAAGTCGATCCGAAACGTCGGAATACGTACCGCGGCTTCCAAAACAGACATTTATTTTCCATTCGAGGTAAAGAAACGCTCGAGTCGGGAACGAGAAGCGTATATTTCGGTAAAATAAATATTACGGTCCTCTCCAAGTTGAAATATCAACTGCCACGTGGGGCTGAGAAAGGACGAGTGTTGACTTTGAGAAAAGGCCGTTCCAGGAGCCAGGAACAGGACATGTTGGCGTTACGAAAGCGCGATATATACCGGAAATGATGTGAAGCCGTGGAAGAACTAGGAAATTGGCAGTCGTTCAGGTGCCGCGTCTGCATAACTTATAGGAAGGTTATTGATATCCTCCATTTTTCAAGCGAGGAAATATTTAATATTAGACTTGGTTGCATGTTAGACAAAATTAAATTTAGAAGATGCGGGAAATATGAAAAATATAGGGTTAGCTATGACTAATTACATAAATTTTAACCACGTGCTCAGGGAGGCCTAAAAGACAATAAAAAAATTGTTCCACAGTTTTAGCTCAATATTTAAAAAATGAGGCAAAACCTTTTTTTCGTACGGAAAGTCGGCGCCTATGATAAGCATCGACTGATATCGCTTAGATCCATAGATAAAGCTTACATCTGTCAACAATGTCAACTACCATGCGGTCGTCTATGGCATACTGATAAGGGCTAACAAGCCCAGAACCGGTCTATGTCTGGGGGTGCGTCCGACAAGGGTTCTTGGCTGTTCATACAGGAGTACTGCAGGAGTAATTCAATGCCGGTCGGGGCATTAGTCCGCGGAGTAGTTGTTTCCTGCAGTATAATTTACTAATTCTTTCGATATTTCCTGCTTGCAGAATGTTTTATCACACTTTGCGGTCTGATATTATCGTCTTGAAAAATGAAATTTTCTCTAAATTTATTGCATAAGGACTAAATGGTTGATTCAATAAATTATTGTAGGAGTATATGGTAACTGTCACTGTTCACTCAATAAAAATAAGTGGGGTACGGTGACCAAACATTATATCTCCCCAAAACATCACTTATCCGCCTTGATAGGGGACAACTGTTCTAGCAGAACTGAGTTCTTCCAGGTTGCCTGGACCCTTCCAGACCTTTTCGTATCGACTATCACTCTCTAGGCCAAATCGCGACTCGTCTAAAAAAGGGCATTCTTCCATTCTGGTAAAACCCAATCCCTGTGCTCTTCAGCTCATTGGCGATGTGCAGCTCTATGTTGAGGTAAAAGCCAAGGCACTCTTAAAGATCTTCTTGCTCTTGGATTTGAGGAATGTGATCTCCCTCTTATGGTACTTTAATACTCGATGTCGGTTTAAAATTGATTATTTTTAAAAATAACTACATATTTTCGGAGGAAAAGAATTGTTTGCTATGGTACAGTTTTTATTTTCATGATAAGATAATAAAACATGTTCCTGTTTCTTCATATACCTATATCGAAATATCTACTAGCTCCAAGCCGTAATCAGTAGTACGTAGTACTATTAAATATTTTGATAGTGAAAATTCTAACATCGTAAATACTAGCCTTACACTTTATACTACTAATTACAACATTTCCAATGTTGACAGTGTCTTACTTAAGCCTACTCTGTTTTTTACTTGATTTCAAATTTTTCACTAGTAAAGTGGCTTTTTGATACGTACAATTCCTACCTGCTCATCAATCACCAACAGATACAAAGAGCATTTTATGATAAAAAAAAATCACAACTATTATTCTTTATAGTATCCATTTAACTTACTTTGAAAGCTAACAATTTGCTTACACATACCGCTGAGAATGGCGTTTTTAAAAGTTTCATTTGAAGGTATTGCTATTGCTGTAAATAAGATTTTTTTTCTCTAAAAGTTCTGAAACGTCTCAACTGTCAGCTACAGGAATACGAATAGACATTGTGAAGGGAACGTTAAAAATTGGAATATTTATTACTCTGCGAGCGACAGAAAATTAAATTTTACACAATGTATACACCCATTTCCCTCTGTCCGCTCGATTAATTTCCAATACCGAACGTATTTCGCTCTGCTAGAGCCATTTGTTGTAGATTGTATTTTAACCGCGGTATCTCATCATATTTTTAATCGATTTAATGCGGGAAATCGCTGTCGTCGGGCCTATTATAGTCGGGCGCTGCGCCACCGGTGAATTATTGTTATGCCATAAATTTTATTTATCTTTTGGAACGGCCGGGATTGCGTTCGCGCGCGCGGATTTTCAATTGTCGAATAAAAAGAAGGGCCTCGTGGATGAGGACGATTTATCATACATCGATTCGGTAAAACGTCCAATAAAAGTTCGCCGGATCCGAAGGATTTTTTTTCAATTGCGTGTCTACAAATCGCGGCGTTTTTTCATCAAGAATGCTCTGTCTGGTGATATATTTTTTGAGTTATACGAAATTCTCACGTAAGCACGCCGGTTTACTTTGGTTTATGAACTTTGTGCTTATCAGATTACAAATTAAATGAAACATATTTTAAATCAATTTCACGTTTTCAAGTCACTTTCTGAAACTCATATTCACCAGTTTGGAAATCATATTGTATTTAGTGTAAGGCTATTCAATTCACAAATCAAATTCATCTTTTATCATATCAAATTCACACATTAGCAAATCATATTCGTCAGAATGAAAATTAAATTCAACTATTTGCAAATCAAATTGATCCGAATGAAAATCAAATTCACATGTTTGGAAATCATGTTGATCCATTTATAAATCAACATTTACGATTTAGCTTGTAAATCAAACTCACCCGTTTGCAAATTAAATTCAACCTATTGCAAATAAAATCCACCCATTTGAAAATTATACACCTGTTTGTAAAATCATGTTCATCACATTTTGTAAATCAAATTCAGCCACTTGTAAATCAAATTACTCTTATTGGAAATCAAATTCAATTTTATCCTTTGGAATTTAATAGTTTGCAACTCTTTGAAATCAAATTCAGCTAATTGCAAATCAAATTATTTATATTACAAATTAAATTCACTTATTAGAAAATTATATTCCGTAGTTTGAAAATCAAATTAAATTTATCGCAGTTCAACTCTTTAAAATCAAATTTAAATTGTTGCATATCAAATTCACCCTATTGTAAATCGATCTCTCTTTCTCTATAAATGAAATTGATTCTATTACAAATCAAATTCATCAAATGAAATTTCTTGCAGTTCAACTCTTTAAAATGAAATTCAAATTGTTGCATATCAAATTCACCCGATTGCAAATACAATTTTCTCTTTATAAATCAAACTCGCCTATTTGCAAATCATATTGAATTTTTTTCAAATCAAATTCACTCAGTCGCAAGTCAAAGTCACATTTAGAAATTCGCAAATCAAAATTCTCTCAAATGTTTCTTGTCAAATTCATCATTTATAAATCAAATTCACCCATTCACAAATCATATTCAACTCTCAAATGTTGAAGTTTTCAAATGAAATTAAATCTATTACAAAATCAAATTCACAAATTGTCAATAGAAGCTTAAAAGAAGAACTATTTATTAAAAAATCTTTATTAAGGCGGGGATTTTGTAGAAAAGAAATTGCACAGCCTGAGTGAGTGAAACGGCGATTCAATCAGGTCTGAGACAGTATACAAACCGTACAGGCCCGAACCACAAGGTTCCCTGAAGTTTATCGTGCATTTTGACGTACATAAGAATGGAAGCCATGATATATGTTATGATTTTACTCGAGGACACAAAATGTAAAATTAGCAATAAATATTAATCTGAAAGTGAAACACAAGTTGTCATATATGTCCTGGCTAGTGAGTGAAGTAATTTGGTGGCTGTGGCTGTGATAATTTTGCCGGAATTGCGACATATTGGCGTAGTAACTGTGTGGCTAAAATTGAGGTATCTTAACATTTATTTTAATTATTCTTGTGATTTTATGAGCAATGAAAATTATCTCATGCACTAGCGGGAACCTTTGTGAATACGTTGATATATAATAATAACCAATTATTTCAATTTTCTTGGAGTTCTGAGTCCTGTTAGACGATAAAAATATGTATACTAAATCCCAGCCTTAAGAAGCAGAAAATATTCTTGTTACTTAATTAAACATAGATCTTTTCTATAGTCTAATGTAAAGATCGCCTTTGTCAAACATTCCAAGGGTAGCCGCGGCCAAGACTACTCAAATAGAAATTATACTTACAAATTCTCGGGCCGGCCACAATTAAATCTTTAGACTCCGGATCCCTCGCTAAGCCGCCCCAAATTAAATTCCTCTATTTCGGGGGCGACCCGCCGAAATTTAATCAGCATTTCGACTCGACGGCGATTTAAAACGGTATCCTTGTTCCAGATACTCGCTGGTGGGATGGGGTCTGCCTTCGGTCCTGCTGGGGGCGAGCATCCTCATCCAGTACCACGACAAGGCGGGCAAGCTGCTGGACACGAGGAGTCTGAAGGGGCAGAACTGCTGGTAAGTGCCGCTTTTGTGCTTATCTGGGGGTTAATACAAGTATTAGCGGGTTGAATTAGATGTGAATATTTCATGTTACATCCATCCCGAACAGTGGAAAAGGGGATGGATAATGGCGTAGTGGTAGGTTCGGTCGTAAATAACTGAGTGGTGTAGATTATGGGAAGGAATGTGAAAATATTGCCAGAATTGTGCAATTGTAGAATCATGTTCACAGTTTATAAATGAAATTCAGCCGCTCGAAAATCAAATTGAATTTCACCCTTTGGAGATCATATTCCTCGACTTAAAAATCAAATTTAATTGTTTGCAACTCTTTGAAATCAAATTCATTCTATTATAAATCAAATTGAAAGTTAAGAATATGACGATCTGATTAAAATATATTTACTTGTATTTCTAGACTTAGTGAAATTTTCAAAATTTAATTCGTTTCTATGACACTAACGCCGGCCGTCTGGGGATACATAAATTCAAGGATAATTTAGAGAATATAGCGGCGCCATGGGATTTCTCATGTCTGGAAATTTCTAACGAAGTAAAGTTAACTAACTGGAGTTGTTGATATATTAGAGAATAATAATTTAACTAGTTAAAGTCAAGTTAAGTAATGTATATGTCTGCCTCGAATGTGCTCTGGCGATACCAGGTACACCGTTAGAAAGTTCTAACCCCTAAGTTTGACTTACGAGATTTAAGTTAAGTAATTTCATTTGCTGAGATAGTATTTCAAAAAACGACATACCTACCGTTTCGTGTGTTCATAGATTTTTTGACATTGCTCATTGCTCCTAAAAATGTATTTGCTCTCTTATTTATACACTACTGCCCTGAAACCAGAGAACATTTTTATGCTGTAACAAGAACATTATTTACTCGTATAATTTAAACCAGAGCGAATATACTGCGCAAATTCAAGATGATTATAATCCTGTGTAACAAATTTTCATTCAAATCGCTCATACAGTTCAGTAAAATGCTTTGACATATTATTATATTAATCATGAACGAAGAATATATGTCGAGACAGTGATATTGCATGTTGTGGCGCTGAAATTTCCGTTACAGAGAATTCTTTATAAATTGTTCCTCCCGGATGATACGTGACTTAAAAACGTCGAGTTTATTACAATATTTCCATATTAAGGCAACTCATGTTACCTTATTTGTAATTCCAGAACCGTGCAAACATACTTCACCTCGTTCTGAATCTAGAAACTTGCAAAGTTAAATCAAACCGGCTTGCTTAAACGAGTTTGTTGGTTTTTAGTTCCACCTTAGGAAAACAAATCTCCGCCTGCATGCTTAGGAAAATTAGTAATGAACCCGGTTTACTTTTTAGTGCACTTCCATAGCTCCACGCTGATTAATTTAAAAGTTTTGCGGTGTAGGCAAGTGCCGTTTGAACTTCTGAACTTCCTGCTGGAATGGATTCCGCCGCATCTACCTATTCTTATTTAATATTCTCGGCTTGCCTTCCGTGCCTCAAGGGGACTATTCAGGCATTAACTGCTGCATTTCGACGGAGTGACGTCAGTATGACGTTCTTGGTCCTTTTCAGGTCTTAGAAAGTTTACATTTAGGATAAACGGCATTAAGGTCTGTAATAGTGAAGGATATACAAGATTGTTACTTTTTAATCATTCTGTTTCACCAGGAACTGTTTAATGGCGTTGATATACTGTTCAAATATTTTTATATACAAATGCCCCGACCAGCATTGAATTACACTGATAATATTTTACCTATATACTTATTTATTAGTAGTTTTTGTAATTTAACTTCATTCGCTCGCGCATGGCATTCGTCCGATTCGACCGAGTTAGCATCTTAACCGATTTAAAATTTTATACCCATAAGCAGCTAATAACTTAATAAAGAACGCCGAAAGTAGTCCTGGAATGTTTGGTCAAACCTTGTATATTAACAAATACAAGATTCCACTGAATGAATACGCTAATGATAATAATTTCATCAAGAGGTATTTTCTCTTATGGTTAGGTATTTCTAATTGCTACGACTACCTGAACTGTTTTGGGACGTGGGGATAAATTCAAACTAACATTTAAGTATCATTTTACCTACACATAAAGCGATCATTATAACGAAGAAACGTGCGAAAACAGTATCGGTTACAAAGAGAAATGAGCCCGACCCGACCCTTGTTCCACATTTATGTCAACGATTCCCTAGTTAGTAGAAAGATACTGCCCACGGCGACACTTACCTAATGAATCGAACACGCCTACGCGTCGGCTCGACATGGGCGATCTGCCCACGTTTTTTGCAATAGAAAAACTGCGGTCTTCCTGACCCTTTAGGGCTATTAGCGTTCAATAGGGTCGGGGAGAAATAATAGGATGTGTTCATTGATGCCAAAAGGGGTAGTTTATCTGCAGGATGTAAAACACGATAAAAAATTGCAAAATAACATAATTAACTTGAAAATTAATGATGATATTACTTTATATCATTTATCATTAAGTTTGTGTACCAGGAGCGTAGACAAGTTCTACTTTTCGTGGACTGTGTCTGAACAAACTGTATGTGGGAGGCAAATAATTATTGTTCCCATTGCAGTGTAATGAACGTCCTTGTAATATTTTTGTTATCTTTAAGGTTTCTGGACAGGAACGCCTTCATCTACGGGCTGCTAGCGCCGAGCTGTCTCCTCGTAGCCGTCAACTTCTATTATCTGGTCCGCTCAGCCGTCCTCGCCCGTTACATTATAAGCATACAAGCCGACATCCGCATCAGAGAAAAAATGCGACGCAAGAGGACACTCCAGATACTCCTGTTCACCAAGGTAAGGGTCTTCTTTGTACGCTCACTCGAACCTGGAAGGGTCCTTTGTGAAACTTTGATATTATAAGGAGGGTCACCTGTGAATAGGCGATATTAAAAAGTAGTAGTAGTTAAATAAATTTTAACAAGATTCCTTATTTTGATTGTATTGGATGAAGATGATCCTGAATAATATAGTTTTTTCGAATAGTGCATCAAGCAAAAGAAAACAGACAAATCATTGTCATTCAAATTGCCGATAAAGTTCAGTAAACTGACATGATATATTAATAATAATCATAAATGAAGCGCCCATTATGTCGAGACGATATGTTACTGTTGGTGTTGCAGTTTTTACTTTTATGACACCTAAATAGTATTCGACAACTTCTTGAAAGCCAAGGCATGCAATATTTTATTTGTCAGGTCACTGTCTCATTTTCAACATTTTTCTAAATATCGCAATCCATCAAATTTGCCTTTGTTGAGATTGCTTCGTGACAATTTGGGGTGGATGTCTCTTTAGAGCCAACTAGTGGTTCTACATGTTCATTCTAGCCACTATGCCTTAATTCAGTTTTGAGATCTTACAGTGGTCAAACTATCTTCAATTGAAGAAACTTAATCTTTTCAATTTTGTATCATATTCCTATTAATTTTCAAACTAGAGGTTGGCTACTATTCCAAGTGTAATTCCACTGAGTATATTCCCGGTTTGAAGCTACATTCTTGTAATAGTTAACTGCACAAGCCTTCTAATCAATTTTTAATATATCTGTGGTCGGTGTAATGCGCCGTTATCATGCTGGTTAGTTGAACGTGGAAGCCAACGTGGCCTACACAAAGAGGAATCACTGAACCGGAACCCTTCAAAGAATCGGATCGACGGGACTGCCCCATCCCCGGCGTATCTTTTTATAGAGATTGAAAAAATGGGGCTGCGCTTCGAAGGATTCGACTTGTTTCCCATGTCGACGTGCGGCCTCACACAATGGCATGTCGAAACTGTGGATTATTCCAGATTCAACGTTGCTCTTTCCGTCGGTGAATAGATTCTTCCATTCTACGTAAAGAGGTTCCATATTTATCATAGTAGGCGTGTTAGGTACACTTCGTAAACAATTGCGACTGGTCTGTATTATCTAGTTAGTCAGTTTTCTCAATTGTGGCTTTATGTGATTGATTGGATTCTACTGTATCATCTGATAAATGTTTTTTTTAAAGACGAGGGGAGTATTTGAAATTTTAGTAAAATTTGAATTGTGCAAACGGTTTACTGAGAAAGCAAAGTTAATCGGTTCATTTTAAAACAACGCAGGCGAATTGTTTGTGGAGGAAATATTTGTAATATTGGAATCATCATCTAAAACAAACTGAAATTTAATATATGTAATGCCAAACGAGCTTCAAAACAAACATATTTACTTCTTTACAAATATCTTCATGAACCGATTTGTTTCCGAGATATTAATAACATTTTCAATTATTTCGCCATGCACCGGAGCCGATTAAACAGGAGTTTATCTAAATAAAACCGGAGTCCCGAAAGGAACCATAATTCCAGTTCCGCGTACGTTTCCGTGTGGAGAGCGTAAACAATTTGCAACGCTGCAAAATTGGATCCGGAGATTTAACTAAAATTAAACTTTAAATTCGCTCCCGAACGTACAGTGCCACCGCAAATTTAGGATAAGCGCTGGGTAATGGAGTTTTAATAGACTGGATCCGGGCGGAGTCGGTGAACATCTACATGGTGTCCCAAAACAATGAATTTATAGTTGATAATATACCGCAGCTAAACACTTGTTTGGCAGTAGTCAAAGCTTTGTTTACCAAGGCGCCTATGAGTGTTGCCTGTTGTTACCTTTACAAACTAACAAAAGAGTAAAGAGCATAACTGCAATGGAAAATAATTTTATAAATACTATTTGCCTTTTATAAATAGTATTTCAAGCGAAGCACTCCAGCGCACGGACGTCATTAAGCAACTACTTTTTGACGTTTAAAAACTACTAATCAAAAATAGTTTATGCATTTTTGTAAACTTGGTGATTTTTCCAGCGTGATCTACCGAGCGGAAATATGTTAAGCTTGGTTTGTTTACAAGCGCCAGAAATTCAGCGCAACTGTCTAATAAATGCTGTCAGAAAGCGGCGGCTTGCATGCACTCGCTTTCACTTGGTAACGTTAGACGCAGCCATTGACTTTAGTCGAGCATCTGCTGATATTCCAGCAGGGTGATAGACAGGCAAAAAACAAACGGTCAACGTTAATTCGACGAAACGAGAATGACCAAATATGTAATTGCTTTATTTTATTACGTTTATTTTAGTTTTCTGTATAAAGGTTTATACAACACATTCTTCCTACTTTGAATTTCTTTATCAGGTAAGAGGTCTAGTCCTTATTCACGTCTTCATTCTTCTTCACCTCTCGCTGTTGCTTTGCCCAACACGTATATTAAACTACTTAAACCTCGAACTTAAAAATCGTTTATTTTGCTACTTTCTCTTTTCCCCATCGAATGTAATTCTAACGTAAACATTTATACCTGTTTGAACCCTACCCGAGTCCTTTGAGCAACAAGTACGCTTGTATCACATCCTCCCGAAGCCGTCCTTTCGTTGCCCTGTGTTCGCGACCCCTCTTCGCGTGATCATCGCTCGTAGCAGAATTTAATTCATTTCAGCGTCTATCGACGTGACTTTTTTCGTATAAAGCTGCTATTAATACGATCCCTATCTTTTTACGAGTTCTTGTAATTAATTAAATGGATTATTAGGTTCAGTGAAATTTTTAACGAAGTTGGTAGGGACTTGTCAACAGTCGGTTCTATCAAAATTGATTAAAAGACGATTTTAGTTAATGGAAATCGAAAGCAGGAAATATCTGTGTATCTGTGTAAAGTTAGTCTGTGTGAGTTCCTCGAATATTACGAATGTTTATATCAGTGATGTTAATATTGTCACAAGATTTGTTTCGAAAATTCCTACTGTGTTTAGATGCAACAGGATAAATTGGGTCTCGCCCTAGAATTGTGTAGAAAATTCGAAGCGTTCGCGATGATTCGATTGTGCTGATTTAAGTGCATAGTATTAAAAAAAATTTAGTCAGTTTAATGAGAAATCGGTGACGATTAAGTGAAACAATTTTTATAATTCGAACTGATTAATTAATTGGTTACATTTAGTAATTCGATAGGTGATTCAAATGTCTATAACCTCATTATTTAAAAAATAGGGCAAACCCCTCTTTCTCTCCAGAAAATGCATCCTCCGAGATGACTTACATCTGTCAACTGATATGCGGTTGTTTTTTACAGCGTTTTGAAATTTTAATTATAAAATCTTGTCCTACCTAGAAAAACAATATGGCGTACTATATTATAGGAAAATATGTGTACCGGACGCTTATTAAATTATTATAAAACGTTTAAAATTGAAAGGCACTAAAGACCAACACAAAATTTCAACGTAAACACATAGGACTTCAATTATGACAAATTAAAATATTTGTGCTTAGTCATAGTAAACCTTGTTACACTATTCTTCTCTTTCGTTAAATTTTAAAATATCCGAGTATTTCAGAATTCGCTTTTATTCCTTCTTTGTACATTGTCTGTTCTCTTGAATCATTAAGCAATATCGCTAAATGCTGCATTTAAAATTAAACCGTCTGTACGGTATTGCGCCATAAAGACAAAGGCCGCACCTCAAATTTTCCTCCACTCGATAACTCAAAATAATTATAACCTCTTTGAAGTTATTTGTTATATTTTGTAAAGCGTAAATATTTGCAGAATCCCTTTGTAACAGGCTCAACGTTAAACGAGAGCGAGAATTCCGAGAAATTGAAAAACCTCGTAAATGACCTTTGATATTTGCCATTATAAAAGCTATTTTAAATATCGATTACTGGCAAATGTGACATGATACCAAATGCCAGACATGGCAATTTCACAGAGATTTTTTGTTGCAGCTGTTGGGTCTTAAGAACTTTGTCTATAAGCAAAGGTCAGATAATATCGGTCGGTTTAAACAAAATATAAGATTAGCGTGTGGAACATTGACAGATGTAATACAAAAGATCACAAAACGTAATCTTTTAAAATGTTTAATTATTGTTTGATAACAATGGAAGATAAACTAAAAATTGTCTGTTATTATTCTTAAGGATGTGTTTATTCCCTATTTTTGTTACATTGTTACTGTTAATATTACTAAATATTATTTAATCAATTACATATACTTATACAAATGCAATACCTACCTTATTTTTATATATCTTCTTTTGGACATAACATTCTAATGAATGCAAGCAGGTGAAAACTTTATAAAGGGTTTTATTAGAATGCAATGTATTTTTCAATGGACGTACAAATAAATATGTTTCTGAGAAAAACCTTGTAAATGACGCCACGACGCTTAGCGTCGCCTCTTGTCAACCTCACAAATTAGACACGAACAAAGCTTAGGCTCATACCTAAGATCTTTTGTTTTCGTCTACTAAAAATTTTTCTTCGAGAAAAATGCCTGGGGAGGGAACTTTGAGATACCCTACTATTATTTTTATTACTAGACAACACTGTAAAATAACTAACTATAATTATAACTGACACGTAATTATTATTTACGCCAACGGAAAGGTAGCAGAACAGTATCGTCACTTACTGTTACTATTTAATGTTCCGATGCTGTTACATATATTATAGTTGTTACTTACCTATTTCTACCACGTCATGACATAGTTTCGATTTTACTTCATATTTTTTTGTTTGCAAACTGTAATTTGAAAAAGTATATACGATACAAGTTATGTTGGTAAGAGTACAGCCCTTTTCGGAAATAAAGTTGCATAAAGACTTTCTGAAAGAAAATTCGATTAATAATGTTCTTTGAGGACTTCTTCAAATCTTCCGTCCCTTGTCGTTCCTTTATTTATTTATTTATTTCGAAAAGTACGTGTATATAAGCCGGATAAACTTTCTTAAATCAATAAACGTCCATCAGGAAAGTTCTCGTCGGAACGTATGCGAAAGATCCGGTATAACAGACAAATCGGATAAGTGAAAGTAGACAACAAAGGGAAATTGTACGCAAAATTCTTTGTGTAGCGGTTTACTTTTGTATATATAAGTAATTCCTACAAAGTGTTACCCGTGAACTTTGCCAAGTCCTATAAATACGAAACGTGAATGGAAAAAGGGCTTGCCTCCGCAAATTGAAATTGGCCTTCACCTTCGGAAACGGAAGCGATCGAATCTCGGCATCGCTTTCACTGATGATTAAAGCTCGCCTGAAGACCCGCAATGTTAAATTAATTAATAATTTAAATTGCTTTTCCGCTTAAGTGTAAAGGAACCCCCTCCACTTCCGAACATTTTAATTATTCGGAAGGGAAGCCGCCTACCGCCCGTCTCATGTCGTTAATGGAATCAAACATTTTTTATGCCGCTGTAAACAATGTTCAGAAAAATCGTTTTCAGAGGCAAAACGCACGTTTTGCGTTATTAATACATAATTTTGCGCTTGGGATTTGTGTTTTCATTCAACTTTACACTGGCGTGGGTGGTAAAGCTTGAGGTGGCTTTGAAACAATCGATGTGAATGACACCAATATTGCGCGAGATGTAAAATAAGTGCCTACCTCTTGTGATCACTGGTTACTCAATACTAGGCATAGACACGCCACGAGCAGAAAGCGGCCTACTATTAGTCTAAGAGCCAGTGGCCGGCAACCTATAAGTAAATGATTATACCTGAAATTTTGCACAGTGTGTCTCTTATACCTATCAATCATGAGGTGATGACTCGCTAAGCCCGGCGAGGCTGACCCAACTGTTACTCAGGTGCGAGAGGTATGAAAATTTAACCAACTTCCTTATTAAATTAACAAAGCTCCGTTTGAAAATTTTAAAATTTCATATCTAACAAATTAGGCATTTATTTTTATTATTTATTATATTTAGCACCTTTTTATATTAAAATAATATAAGTAACAAATAACCTCTATTTCTGGCACAGGTTCTGAGATTTGGTGATGTCGATTACAATGCTTGACATTTCTGACAGTTTTTAACGTCAAAAATCAGATTTAATCAAATACTTTTCAATACTTTTTCAAGGCTGATTATATATCTATGAATCATCATTTGGCTGAGGTGGATTGGTTTGAAGACTGTACAAACAAAAATAACCCCGAAGATTTGTGGCATAGTTGGTTGAATACTGTCAGAAATATCATACCTACATATACTCCTGTTTGTAGATATGCATCCAATTATAAAAATCAGTGGCTTAATGGAGAATTATTTAAAATGTGTCAGAAAAAAAAGGCACTTTGGCAAAGATACAAACGATCCAATTCTTTAGACGACTATCACCTACACCGAAATTTCGCTAATAGACTAACAGGACAGTTACGGCGTGCAAGGTCATTGTTTGAAAACCAGTTAATTGATAGAGGACCTAAAGCTTTTATAAATATACTCGCTCTCGACTCACAAGTAAAGTTTCCACACCACTGATTAAAAATGCTTTGGGTAGTGTGTGTAGTGATAACTGTGAAGTCGCTGAGACTTTTGCTGAGACTTTCTACAATGCATTTACTTTAGATGCTGGTGATCAGCTTCCGCAATTGGATGTCAACATTCGTGTACCTTCTACACTAGAGGAAATTCAAATTAGTCCTGCAATTGTGTCCGAACAACTGTGTAAACTGCGTATTGATTCATCTCCTGGTGCAGATTTAATCAACCCTCTTTTTCTGTCTAAATGTGCAAATAGCATAAGTGGTCCACTTTGCGAAATTATGTTCAAATCCTTGGAAACTGGGATATTGCCAGCAGACTGGAAATTATCTAGTGTGACCCCTATATTCAAAAAAGGTGATAAACTGTCGAGCTCTAACTATCGCCCAATTAGCTTAACTTCTGTTCCTGTAAAGTATTGGAGAGAATTGTTTGCAAGGAACTTATCACATTTTTACTTAACAATGGTGTCATACCGCCGCATCAACATGGTTTTCTACCTGGTCGATCAGTTTTACCAATTTACTTCAAGCTATTAATTCGTGGACCTTATGGGCAGACACTGGACAACCTATAGACGTTTTGTACTTGGACTTTTCTCGTGCTTTTGATAAAGTGCCGCATGCGCGATTATTATATAAACTTGAACATTGTGGTGTGCGTGGTAAGCTGTTAAACTGGATAAAATCGTTTTTGAAAGATCGTGAATTTATAGTTCGAATCGCTGAGAGTTTTTCTGACAGAAGACAAGTATTGAGTGGTGTTCCACAAGGTTCTGTCCTTGGACCAATTCTGTTCCTAGTATATGTTTCTGACCTAACGAATACGTGTACTTCCCAAGTGTTATCATATGCAGATGATCTTAAATTATTTTCATCATCATCTCTTCACCTACAAGATGATCTAGATATTATTAGTAATTGGTGTTCCAACTGGTGCATACCTCTAAATCCTTCAAAATGTTGTGTACTCCATATGTCTAGAACTAATCCTAAAGTAGTATACAATATAGATGATACAGAGTTGCCAAGCGTTTCACAACAAAATGATCTCGGAATAATTATTACGGAAAATCTCTCATGGAGTGCACAGGTTGCCAAGGCAGTGAAAAATGTAATCAATTGATTTTTATGATCAGAAAATCTTTCAGTAATCTTACCGTGGATACATTTTTGAAGTTATACAAATCATACATTCGCCCCCATTTGGAGTTCATGGTCTCCACTATTAAAGCAAGATATCGCAAGACTAGAGGGAGTTCAGAGGCGAGCCACCAAACTTCCAATTGGTCTTAAATATTTTTCGTATGAAGAACGTCTTCGGCGTCTTCGTCTTCAATCTCTAGAAAATAGGCGTATTCGAGGTGACCTTATTACAACTTATAGGATCCTGCATGGCAAACTGTACTGTCCACACGTGATGTTTGACTTAAACCCTGACCCCGTCTCAGAGGCAATTCATTCAAACTTAAAAGGAAAGCTTTCGTACACGGAACAGACAACATTTTCTACCCAACAGGATATTCGATCAATGGAACGATTTACCAGATAATGTGGTTACAGCACCGTCTCTAAATTCTTTTAAGAATAGACTTGACCATCATCTTAATCAACATCCAATGTGATTGATCTCTTATTAATTTCTAATATTCATAGTATTTATATATATTGTACTTTGATTTCTTCTGTTTTTTTGTATTATTTGTTTTTAATATGTTATCAGCCATTTATAGGATGAATTTATCTATTGTTCTTAGAGCATAACAAGCTTCAGCTCTAATTATTTGTTAATAATAATAACCTAATAATAAAAATTTATAATTTTTGCCAATTTCACAAGTGTCTGCCATTACTTTAGAAGCACGGTAATCGTCTGCCTTTGTTATTTTTATATAATAATAATTATATATTTTAAAATTTTCTAACGGCAGCCTTGTTAATTTAATAACGAAGTTGGTTACATTTTGATACTTCTCGCACCTAAATAACTCTTGAGTCGACCTCGCCGGGCTTAGCGAGTCCACATCATGAGTGATAGGTATAAGAGACTCACTGTGCAAAATTTCAGGTATAAGCACGGTACACTTACTACCGGTATGCCGATCTTCGGTTGCAATTCAGACACCCCCGCGCATCTACGTCACATGCGAGCGTCCGCTCTCAGTTGGTCCAGTGCAAAGCCATTGCTTACAGTGTATCGACTTTGAAATTTATGTTGCATTATATGTATTTCTATACTTATTGCGTTATTCTAGTTAGTTAGAGTTCTTATTTTTATATTAAGTTGTCTTAGTTAATAAACTAAAATAAAATAATGCCAAATTGTGCTGTGGCCACGTGCAAAAATCGCAACCAGAACACGAAAGGAACAGACATTAAATTCTTTCGCTTTCCAAAAAATATAGATTTGGCGAATCAATGGGTTGTTGCGTGTAGAAGAGAAGATCGGATAAATCTAAAGAATGGTAAGCGAAAAATTATTTCGTTATCTAGTTAAACAATTCATTTATATTTTTAACTGATTAGATGTCGAAAAAGGAAGTTATTAATTCCATATGTGGCTTCTTTTTAGGCTTGGTAAAACATAATTCCTATTATTCCTAAACAGATCCACATTTTTGATATTTGTATCGAACATTTTGGTAGAGGGTGTCTCTGGGATAGTCCCACTGTGGTTTCACATATACAGGATAATCAAAGACAATTATAATACTTAAATGAAAATGATTAATTTTTGATATTCCTATATAAATGGGACCCCTAATAAGAAAAACACAATTTTTTGCATGTCCCACGGGTGCACGGGTGGTCTCGTTGTATATAATATACTGGGTGTCTCAAAAAAGAATGTCAAGCTGTGGCGCAGAAATAGCTTAAACTTGGTGCTAACCCACGCGAAGGCAACTGAATTCACAAATCAAAACAATGGGTACAAAAATAAAGAAATTATGACAAAAATAAAAGTTAAAAAAGCCCAATATCATAATTTTGTATTTTTGTACACATTGTTTTGATTTATGGATTCAGTTGTCTTCACAAGCTAAATGTTTAAATACATATCAGATATTCGTAATTAATTAATCCGAATGAAATTAAAAAATAATATGTATTCTAGGATAAACCAACCCGAAGTAGCTGAACTAAACGAAAAAATAAAATTCTTAAAAATGCAAAACGAGGAATTATTGAAGAAACTGAAGGAAAAAACTGAAAAAATTGAAATATATGAACTTGCCTTAGCTACTGTATTCACACCGGGACAGATAAAAAAAATAATGAATGCGAAAAAACATCGGATACATTGGGCACCAGAAGATATTGCATCTGCTGTTTCTCTACGCAGCGTTAGCCCAAAGGCGTATAGATATTAAAAGCCAATAACTATCCGTTGCCAGCTATGTCAACTTTGAGAAGATGGGTTTCCAATTTTGATGTAAGTGAAGAAATTTTGAAGAATGTTCTATCGTTGATGAAAAAGAAAGCTTCTGAATTTACTGAGTGGGACAAGATTTGTGTGTTAACATTTGATGAAATATATGTGTCGAACAAAGTGGATATTGATAAAAAAGAGCAACAAGCCATCGGTCCCCACCATGCTTGTCAAACAGTTATGGCACGTGGGCTGATTAAAAACTGGAAACAGCCTATTTACTATAAATTTGATCAGGCTATGACCAAAGAAATTTTGGAACAAATTATTTCAGAATTGTATCGGGCAAGTTTTATAGTGGTGGCAATTGCGAGTGATATGGGCGCTGGGAATGTTGCTCTGTGGTCCAAATTAAATGTGGGGCACGATAAAAATTGCCTTTTTAAACATCCGTGTGATGACTCATTGAAAATTTTTGTGTATGCGGATGTCCCACATTTAATAAAGCTAGTACGAAATCATGTAATTGATAATGGTTTTATTATACAAGACCATATAATTAACAGTTAGTATTTTGAAGCCCTACTAAATATTTCCACTTCAGAGTTAACTTTGGCCCATCGATTGACGCAACAGCATATCCATGTAAAAGAATCATTGAGACAAAGAGTGCGACCAGCCGTTCAGTTACTTTCAAATTCCGTTGCAAAAGCAGTTGAATACTGTGGAAAACATGGACTAATGCCTAAGAATAGCCACTGGCAGCAAGCTTCTGACACGGTGAAGTTATTTAATGAATGGTTTGATTTATTTAATTCTCGTTCAAAATTTACTGAAAACTGCCCAAGTCGAAATGCTTTTGGCACAGATTTGGATAATCAAACCAAATTAATTAACTCAATGTCAGAATTTGTTGAGTCTATGAGAGTTGACAAACATAAAGGACTCATTCCTTTTCAGAAAGGGATATTGTTCACTAACAATTCCCTCAAAGAAATGTTTATTTATTTAAAGGAAAAATATAATGTGGAATACGTATTAACATCTTAACTAAATCAGGACGTACTAGAACATTTTTTCGCATATGTTTGGGGTATGGGTGGTGCAAATGATCATCTTTCCCCCTTAGAATTTAAATTTAGATTACGGTGGTACTTACTAGGAAAAATATCAGCCGCAATTTTTACAGAAAACAGAAATACTCTCGAAAACAACGAGCAATGTCTACTGGATATTTTCAATCAGACGAACTCCGTTTTAGAAGATAATATCACACAAGACATTTGTCTTACGGAAGACATGCTTGGTAATGTATCAAAACAAACAGAAGATTCAGAACAACTTCAGGATGAGGAAGAGAAATTGTTAACAAACATATCATTTTTCGAACCGCCATATTTACAAGAAGTCATTGACGAAGAAACAGAAAATTTAATGCAGGATTTGGAAGTTAAGGAGAAAATTAGTGAAGAATTATTAAAATACATAGCAGGATTTGTAGCTTATAAATTTAAGAATAAGTATTCACTAGGAATCAAAATTAGATATGCAAAAAGCACCTGATTGGCTGCAAACTATTTCCAGAGGCTCCCTTTTGCAGTCTAATGATGTATTATGGGAAGTAGCAATTAATACTAGAATCGGAGTTTTACAAAATGCACGGAAATTCTGTATGTAAAGAAAAAAATATTTTTCAAAAATTGGCCGAAAATACTCAGTCGCAGCTAAAATCGAACTCTGTGACATTTGATGTAATTTTGTATTTCAGTAGAACTAGAACTTAGGTTACGAGATCTCAACAGAAAAATTAGTTTCAAAAATTGCCAAAGGAGACTAGATAAGAAGATCTCGAAGTTTACAAATTATAAAAAATAAAAATTAATATTTATTAAATTTGTTCAATATTTATAGGTAATTAAAAAATCTACAGTCAAAAATAAATTATAGTGTTCCCATGTAAAATATTTTTTACACATCCCTGTATTCCTAATTAGGAACTTTTTCCAAACTTCTAAATATACAAGCTTTGAGAATTATGGAGAATGAGAAATAGATATATTGAAAATTGTAAAATGCCCTATTTTCGTATTTTAAAACATACTTATCCTTAATGCAATTACTATTCTTGAATTCTATTGTAAGATAATATATTTATCACATTTATTTATACTTCTAAAGCAAAAATATCGTCACAATCAAAATAAATTAGCCAACGGTTGAGCCAAATCGCTTATATATCATAATATAACATTGGTAAAGCAAGTTTGGCGCTTGCATGTGACGTCACGACTCGGAGAATCTTAACGCTTGCATGCGCATAGGCATACCGTTAGTAAGTGTACCGTGGGTATAATCATTTACTTATAGGTTGCCGGCCACTGGCTCTTAGACTATATACAACAGTTTGAATATAAACAGGTAGGTATGTGGTCAGGACCGACATGGTTTTTTGCTTGAAGCCGTAAATCAACTTGATAGGTGCGTTACGGGGGATATCAACAAGTTCTAAATTACGTTAGCTACGGCAGAGCATATACGAGGGTTATTTATAATATTGCTGTGTTAGATATTAAAATTTTTATTAATACAAATTTTGACATTGTGACAACAAATGCATTAGAATAGCTTGATACGTATATTAATTTATAGTTTTGCATATTTTAAATATTATTGTTAGGTATACAAATATTTTATCAATTCACAAATTTATTATAGTTAATATTACTATTAAATCACTAAATTGCCTTTTACTGCCTTCATAAGCTTTTAGCTTAGAAAATAATGTGAGTGATTCAAATCAGATGTAAACAAGTATCATATTAAAGTTATATCAGGCATTTACGCAAAAATATCCACTCATATAGGTATAGTACACTGATGCATTCCCTTCTTCTGTTAACAAATTTTGGTATGATATGATAATTTATTAAATTTTACTTTAAATTAATATATTACACAATATTAGTGTAATAATATCTTACCATTACCTTTAAATATATTAGTGTAATAATATCTGACCATTCAACTCTGATAATAACTATATAGGGATCGCAGATTTTAACAAACATTTCTCTGACAAAGTGAAATATTTTTAATTGAAATGAACATATTCGTAAACGCGTATGGGCCTCTGCAGGTGTTAGTTTGGCAAATTTATGCTCTCAGATAAAGCCGAAACTATTTTTCCATTACTGACATCTTCAACGTATGAACTTATAATGTATTACATGATGATGAAGTGATCGTAATAAACATTTTAGTTGTCGTTTTCATTAAGTTGTGGGGTGTGAAATGTGAAATGGAAATACCAGAGAACTCAATTCGCCGGAAAATGTAAAGATAGAGATATTATTAATTATTTAATAAATAAATGCTATTTTCCACGTTTACACCCACGGAATTGTTCTACGAATCGCGTATATTGTGTCGTCATCAACTTCTATCTTCTTTCTTCCATAAGTTTCCGCTATTCTCCGTTTCAAAATTTGTATGTTCTTCTTCGTCACTCTTTATTGCACGTTATACACTTTCACGGTCCCTCTTATTAATAAACTTTCATTTGCGTCACTTATGCTTATATTTCGGCCTCGCGCCCTATATCCTTAATAAACGATTTTTGTCATCCGATATTTTCTACTTGCGATTTTGAGAACAAGCTGTAGAGCTTGAATTATTCTCCATTCTAAGATCACAAAATCACTAAATGAATTACAGTCACAATTAAATTAGCAGATAGATATACTTGGACTTTTTCCGCGCGGATGCCCATGGCAGCTGTGCAGATGGAATGGGCGGATCCCCGTTAATCCAGTCGAATTAACGTCACGACGTCATTGCCAATAGAAATCGAGCATGTATAATTGCTGCAGCATAAGTTGTGTAATGCGAGGTATACGGAATATACAATTTTATACAAAAGCTTACGACCGGCTCACATTTTTTTGAGTTGACTCCTATATATAATTATGAGTTATGAGTACAGTTTTTCCCATGTAGTGTCTTCTGGAAAAAAAATGTTTGGGAACGTAATATATTCCGTATTAGGGATGTGCTACCATTCCACCCCCAACATAAACATCCCTATCTCAGCCGGTCCTTCGTAATCCGGACACAATTCCCCTAACCGGACGAACAGCAACCCCAATTACACCGGATCATCGGACGTGCAGGTCGTTAGTTCACCGCAACGGTACGCGATCCCGCAATTATTCGTCGCAGACAGGCCGCTTCGGGGTAGGCTTTCGATGTTTGTGCGCTTCGCGGCAGGGGAAACAGCCGGCCGTCTTTACTTTCATAATGAGGGAGGAATGAAATGTCAGTCTCTATGGGAAGACTCTGTAGGCAAAAGTAATTGCTCTCTTTCATCTGCGTAGCGGCGTTACGCGAAAGGTGTGTAAATTGAAGGTATACATGGGGTAATTGCTTTTTCGACAGGTAAGTTACTATTATTTGTTTTTTTACCCAGGCTCTGCCACTGCAGAGTCCCCAGGCCTGTATCTCCGTTTAAAACTGGATATAAACAGCATGAAACAGAACCTAAAATTTACACTTACATCTGGTGTGCCTCAAGGGTTAATAGTGCGGCCCTTGTTATTTATTTTATTTATGAATGACATTACCGTTGATCTAGATCTTTACTCATTGTTATTAAAATATGAGTGACACTGTTAACTAGGTTTCAACTAACAATTTAGTTTGTTTTGCGACTTTTTAAATTTAATTTGTACTTGATAAAATTGTCTGCGAGGAGATATTATATTATTAAATAGAGATGTAGAACTCACCAGATATTTTTATAAGCACGAATTGACCTAAATAATATGTGTTCGAATTATGACCGATATCAAAACTCTCTACCAACATTTTCCGTTCTATTGTATATAAATATAAAAAGTCGTATTCTCAACATACTTTTAGTAATTTATTTTTATACACGTATTTTTAGACTTATTATTATTTATAAAGTAGTTTCGAATCATTCATTTCGGGAAAGTTTTTCGTTCTTGTTTGCTGTCTATTGATAATTGTAGAGTTGCATTCAGACGGAATCTCGATAGAACTCGATTATTCACTCTGGACTAAGTTTGCGAAGTTGAGAGGTTCGGATCTACTCTTTGCGGCTGCATTCAGTTAAAAGGATGATGGATGATGTAGCTAGAAGGACCTTCTCGAACTAGCTTCCCATCTCGCATCTATTGTTACTTAAATAACATGTCTGCCCACAATATTCAGGATTCAGTTGCTGAAAATAGTATTGAATATTTTAAATAAACATCAAAGTACTCATGAGATCTGAGGATTATAGTTGTTTTTTGCACTATACAGGGTGAGTCAGTTATAATGTCATTAATTTTAACCACGTATTCGGAAGACCTATAATAATGGCAAAAATTCGAAAAAAACCATTTTTACTCGACCTTTAAAAAAATAAACAAATCACCCTATAAAATTCGGTAACACGACGCTCCTGGTACGCTGCAAACTTTCTGAAGACGCAGCCATATGACAATCGAATGTCGAAGAAAACATTGTTGCCACATCATGTTTACATACATAACATCGTCTTACTTCAGCGTGTTCTTCAAATTTACCACCATTTAGTCACACTTTCTGCATTTCCCGCATTTCTTTCCCCCCAAATCCATATCTAGCTCTGCATATAAGTACTTCAACTGCCCAAAAAAATGAGCTTGTCAAAATAATCGTATTATTCTCTGAATAATCTGTATATCGAAAATTTTATTTTATTTTAGCAAGCAAAACGTAATGGTTTCTAAGAAAAACAACAATTTAAAAGTCAATATATTCATCAAGTAAAGTTGGACTTGAAATTAATTACTTTCGATCAAATCCTAAACAGCCCTAGCTCAGTATTTTGTGTTTATTATCCTGTCTGTATAAAAACGAGACTCAATTATACATCCATTATTCAACGAGTACTCTCATCAGCATCTGTACAAAGTAATGAGACGCCGAAATAATATCCCGCAGATGTTTTTAATCACAATCCCGGGGGCAGCCGTGGCTTTTTAAGGCGTCCTCCGCGTCTCTCTTATATCGCCGCCGAAATAGAAACGTCAGTACCATTCCGTGGAATTAAAACAGTTTTTGCTCCGAAAGTTAATAGAGCCGTATGCGGGAGAGGTCGGAGTAGAAAATGGAGAAAACAAGTTGCGGTGCATGTTTCGGAGCAGCTTGTTCAACTTCTCTTGCATCTGGGATTCTGTTTTTCTTTTTTTCTAACGTAATTTTCAGGATGTTCTGTTCTCAGTGGCGCCTTGTAACATCTACGTTAGATAGGGTAGAAAAATTTAAGTACAAATTTCGTACCTAAGTGTTGAAAATGTTCACAGATACAATAGAATAGTCTTATTTTAAGTTGTGCTGAAATTTAGGGACAATGAATTGAAAATAACATTTGGTTCTGATTGTTTATGTGACAGATGTTGCTTGAGATATCAATCTACAGTAAATTTCGACCTGTGTTTTCAATGAAGAACTTCCCAAAGAAATTTTAGCAGCAGCTAATAAACAAGTTTGACTGTATTATCCGTGAAGTCAAAAGAAAGATATGAGAAGCAATACTCCTTTTTATTGATTGGTCTAATACTAAAGAGGTAAAATCAACAAAAGAGGAAGTATTTTGAGCATATTTTTTGGAAATGTCCAAATGATAAAAAGTATTTGTAGAGTTAAACAAGATATGGATATTGACAAATTTCATAAATGAACTGCCTTTATAAAAACAAAATGTTGGATTTCGCCGAAAAAAGGAAACATTTACAGTCAAGAGGTAAAATAATTTATGAGTGAGGTACCCGATGAAACTTACCTTGACTTTTGGATTGTAGACTAGAGGAAATAACGAAAATCACCATCGATGATATAGACGACCTGGTAATTGTCAATAACAAGGACTTTAAAGATGATTCCGCCAGATCCTTCGTGATATGTAAAGAAACAAATAATGGATATTATTTAGGGATACTTAGAAGACTACAAAACGGAAAAAACAAATGTCCAACAAAATTCTTTATTTTAACATTCCATCTTCAAACTGCAATTTACAGTCGTTAACGTCTTGCCCAGATGTACCCAGCTAACTTCAACCAGTGTTTATATAAGTATAGTTAGTCAACTGGCCTTAGTTGTGGACCATGTCGGCTAGATGGCGGGACTATGATATGTACAAATTCTCTTAAACGAGCCTTAGTGAAGTCGGTAAACAGGGTCAGACTGACTTTATTTTAAAAACAAAGTTAGACTGACTCTGTTTACTGATTTACCTAGGACTCGTTTAAGAGATTTTGCACATATTATAGCCCCACCATCTAGCCGACATGGTCCACAACTAAGGCCAGTTGACTAACTATACTTTATATAAACACTGCTTCAATCCACATACTGACGTCCGCAATTATGCGTCTAACTGTACGTTTACAATTAATATCAGTAATAATAAGCAAGATTATAATATTTTTCTTATTTCAATGTTTCTGTTTGTCTTAATACAGATTTAAGAATATTAAACTTTCCATTTGTTTTGATTAGCTTAAAGAAAACAATTTTTTCCTCATGCGGAAAGTGTCTTTTCCGCATTTGACTGCTTGCCCGAACTGGACTTCAAAGTGTCACTTTCCGCACTTGTCAGGAAAATAGCTAATAGCAAATGCTCCAACTCAACACAATGCATCAACGGCAGGTGGAATAATGCGAACGATAGGAATATGTGACGTCACATCACCTGCTGCTCTGATTGAGGGCGGATCGAACTGAGTATTAACATCTTTGTTTTTGGGTCAATTAATCTCATTTTTCTACATATGCAAATTGGTTAGATCTGTAATAATATCGACAAATTCAGATCAAATTTTATTATACCAAATGTTTCCATTATTTGTGATTACGTTGCTTTTGTATACATCATAGATGGATTAGAATTGCAGTTATTACTAATGGATTTGTTGCCAAAGTTAATTAACTGAAACCTTTGATTTCTATTGAACAAGCCTCGTACATGTATTACATTCACCTAATCAGTCGTAATAACGTTTTGAAATACTAGATCCAAATTAGTCGACCAAAATCCAATTCGTTATTGGTTGATATTTCATTTAAATCGTGAATTTAAACCTACAACATGTCCATAATAATGGGAATAACAATTCCGTGCTTCATTAAATTGAGTTGTATGTAGGGCGAGTACATTATATTATGTTTTCAAAATAATATCAGTCGAACGTGTAACATATACCCGTATTATCAATTGTATAATGAATACTTGCCGATAAAATTGCTAAAATATTTTGTTTTGACGTAAGGTTTAATAAGGGTAAGGTTTAATTTCTAACAAGTACAAGAAATTGTATAAAGCTTAAATTTTGTTTTGTTTACTGATGTCATGTGATCTATAATATTACAAATAAAACTATTTATAAATTTAACAATATTTTTTATTCATTTTGATGCGTTATTCTACTCGATTTTTTTTTCAAAATCTGAAATAAAACGTTCAGGGTCCGTATTTAAAAAGTGAATTTGATGATGAACTCAAAGAGTTGAAATTTATCATATTATTAACAGCATCTAGTTGTTTTAACTTACCGTTCTTTACCTCTACAATCCACCAATCTATGGTTCCGCTCTTACACAGGTGATATACTTATCAAGACGAAATTCCACAAGTTTAAAAAAGGGTTTTTAATAACTAGTTAAAGTGCTAACAAACAAATGCAACAATTGTGGATAATGATGTTCATGAACAAATATTAAATAAACTCTTTATTAATCTTTTAATTTATACATCCTAGTTTCTAAGATAAAGAAAATAACATAATGAATGGAATTGATAAATTCAACTTTGATACTAACAATTACATTTTGTCTAACTGATACGCTCAAGTACGGAATCGTCTAGACCTCAAAGAGAAACTAACAATCCTAAGACAATCAATTCAACCCTCAAACAGAGGTTAGTTTCTTATTCCAAATTGTCTACTTTTCTATTGGCTATTGCTATATCCCTGTAGTAATGTCATAAAGCGCATAATTTTAATAATCGGATTTTGGGCATCAACATTCGAATGAATATTTTATCTAAAGCGCTTTTTGATCCGATTTTTCATTTCATATCAATCAAATGGTGAGTATCGATTTTTGACATTACTATGTCCTTGTATCTTGGCGGGCGCTGTACTACTCGACTCATTATTTTGTCAAGTAGGTTTGTTTATTTTTATGAAATGTCTACGTCATTGCTAGATAAATAACGAGTATTCTTTAATAGTGTCAAAAAGGTTGACCAGATGACACCATAGACTTTGTATGTTACTATTGCTCTGCTGACTGATATGTTCGAGAGGAAGCAATAAATCCATCGTTTGAATAGTTCTACTTCTTAATAACTTTGCTTTTAATATTTATTGCTTTCCCTCTTTCTAATATCGATCTTGAACGCGTTTGGCTTGTGTTACACCAATTTCCTTGTTCCAGCTCACCGTCGTCCTTAGCATCGTGCTGGCCCTAGGGGCGGCCACCAAGCTCACCAAGTCCGACCCGTTCTGGATCGCCTACCACGTGGGACAAGGCCTGCAGGGCATCCTGGTCGCCATGTTGGTCACGTGCAACTGCCAGGTGCTCAAGCTATATACGAGGAGCCTCAGGTCGCGCGCCACCCGGCACGTACCCTGCTACACGGGTCGCGGCACCGCCACCGCCCTCAGCAAGTCCACCAGCCTCCAGCTGCTGACGTGGGACCCCGTGCCGGACCCCGTGTAAGCCTGTGGTAGTCGCTGAAGTCGCTAGAGACGCACCGCGTGTCCCAGATTTTGTAATTATGGGTAAAAACAAATTAACTTTCTAAATTACTTGATACTGTAACTCCAGCGCAGGGATCTAGTTCGTAGCTCGAGGAGGGGTTACCATATGTAACTCACTTTGCAATCCAAGTTACAAACTGTAGTAGCTCAAAAAGAAAATATAATTTGTAACTCGATGGATGGATCTTGTAGCTCAAGAAAGTATTACAATTTGTAACTCAAATGGAAGTTGTCACGCACAAAACAAATAAGAAATTTCTAGTTCTAATTGAGATAAAAGTATAAATTAACTCAAGTAAACAAACGTTTTTGGTGGTTAAAATAACTCACATCATTTGTAACAAGAGGGAAAATGCTTATTCTGTAGCTCGGGAAGATGTCACATGTTTTTTTTTGTAATTTTGAATCTCGAGGAAAAATGCATTCTCTGTAGCCTGAAGAAGTGCAGTTTGAGTGAAACACTTGAGATGAAGTGTAACTCGAATTTTGATTACAACTTAAGCGGACATATTTTTCGTTACCACGGAAGAATATATTTATAGTAAGAGAGGAAAGGCGTATTTTGTAGCTCGAGGTAGTGTCATAACTTGTAACTCTAGTGCAAACTGTTGCTTTGTAACTTGAATGTGTACCTATAAATTTTAATCCTAGTTGACGACATGTTTTTTGAAGCTCGAAACTCGTGTAAAATGTACAAACTCGAAATTAAGTACAAATTGTAACTTCAGTTTTAATTGAACTCAAACAACTAAATGCGCATCTAGAAGTCAGGTGTTCGTAACTAAAAAAAGTAAATATGTATCGTTTTGTAGCCCAAAAGGCAAAATGTATATTCTTAGCTCGAGGACGTGTCAAAGTTTGTAACTGAAGAGAAAAGTTTTCTTTTGTAACTTGAAAGTGTAGTGTTGTAGATCTAGTGACTATGTTTATTTTTTAAATTCGTGGAATTTATATCTCATGGGAAAATATTGTCTGTTTCGTGGTCACTAGCTAGGCTTGGAAACATCATCAAATAGAAACTTGTACCATATTTTCAATTCTTAACAAGATAGTGGTATACAATCGTGTTTGAATTAGAACGTATAGTTTGGAGCTCGCATAGAAGACACAATTTGTAGCTCAATCAAAAATATGTATTGCAAGCTGACAAAGATCCTGCGTTCGAGTTATTCACCGTTGAACAAGATATTGTTAAGGTTAGTTACCTGTTAAGCAATGTGCTTGTTAGATACGATATAATTTCATTTTAAATTCATTTGAAAATGACCTTGTTATGTTTGGAAATATTTGTTTTTTTTACAATGTATAATCTGGAACACGCTGGAATGAACGCTTAATCTTTCAAATTATACTTGAATGATCTCGAGTAAAAAATTGGCATTAAAACGATAACATATACAGGGTTAACTATGACTAAGTGCAAATATTTTGAGGGGATTTCAACAAATTTTCAAACTTATTTATAAAGTGAATTTTTTTTTTTTTAATATATTAAACCCCGATTTATCGACGACTATGTTTGACTAAATGGTATAATTCGTTGTTATAGGACAAGATTTTATAATTAAAGACTGCCGTGATTTATTATCACTACTCCTTTCTTTCGATTTTCTTAGAATAAACGGGCATTTTATTTAACTATACGCGATGTTGTATTTTGTTGTTGGTAGGACTTGTAATGAGTTGAAATGTAGTTTTGTCAGATTGGAACAAAAAATATAGGAATTATTAAAAAAACGCCGATTTTCTGAAGGAAACGAGGATTTTGCCTCATTTTTAAACGTCGAGTAGAATTCTGAAACATTTTTTTGTCTTTTGTGTCTCACTGAGTACGTTAATATTAGTAGCAAATATTTGTATCTAGTGGTAGTTAGCCTGTACGTCTTTTAACAGTTTTAACAAAACTGACAAATCATCTACGTACGAGAATATGTCAATGTCATCAAGTCAAAAAAATTGTTGCACGGGCAACTAAACCCCATCCGCGACTAAGAGGCTTAGTTGAGGGGAAGTAAAAATGAAACAAACAAGCGATGAAAACTTCCCTGCACTTTATTTTTTAAGCTTGAGCTTTTTATATGGGCCTCCGGGTGAGGGGTTTCTGAAAGAGGCCAATTAAGTGGCTCCTTTTATAATTAACCTCGGAGTTTTGAACGTTATTCGTTTTAATTTACACCCTCAAAGAGTTTTCGAAGTGTAAAAAAGGGCTTTAATTGCCGACAAATGGGACGCTTCTTTTTTAAGAATAGGGGTAGGTTTGTTTGCGTAATAATTTGCCGGTTTTGAAAAGTTCAGTGGGATGATTTTTTAAGCGGGGTAAAATTTGTTATGCAGGTGTACGTGTTAGTATCATTTATTTATTTATGTGAAAGATTAAGCCGCCCGTTCTTCTAAAGCAATGGTAAAAAGTTGGTTATCTATATTTGTATATCAGATGCATTCCTCATATCATTGTATAAATAAGTGTTGTAGTTGTAACTTAATGTAGAAACATGTAATAAAGTTATTATTTTTGAAAATGTATTTTCTTTTTCTAAGGAAGCTATTACCTGTTTAGGAAAAATCAGTAGAAAATGTGTGAAATAACAAACAACGCAAAATTGGCGTCTCTTGTTTAATTTTTTGCTCTATTTTTTGTTGGTTTTTAACAAAAAATTTCCGACACAAATTTTTTACGATTTTTTTTTTTCGATTTTTTGCTCCATTTTTTGTCGATTTTTAACAAAAAAATTTCAAGGCAAATTTCTATCAATTTTACCTAAAAATTACGAAATTTTTTGTTCGATTTTTTGCTCCATTTTTTGTTGATTTTTAACAAAAATATCCGACACAAATTTCTGCTAATTTTACCTAAAAATTACGAATTTTTTTGTTCGATTTTTTGCTCCATTTTTTGTCGATTTTTAACAAAAAAATTTCAAGGCAAATTTCTATCAATTTTACCTAAAAATTACGAAATTTTTTGTTCGATTTTTTGCTCCATTTTTTGTTGATTTTTAACAAAAAATTTCCGACACAAATTTCTGTTAATTTTACGCAAAAACGACGAATTTTTTTGTCCGATTTTTTGCTCCATTTTTTGTCGATTTTTAACAAAAAATTTCCAAGGCAAATATCTGTTAATTTTACGCAAAAATGACGAATTTTTTCCTCCGATTTTTTGCTCCATTTTTTGTCGATTTTTAACAAAAAATTTCCGAGGCAAAATTTCTATCAATTTTACCTAAAAATTACGAATTTTTTTGTTCGATTTTTTGCTCCATTTTTTGTCGATTTTTAACAAAAAATTTCCGACACAAATTTCTGTTAATTTTACGCAAAAACGACGAATTTTTTTGTCCGATTTTTTGCTCCATTTTTTGTCGATTTTTAAGAAAAAATTTCCGACAAAAATTTCTGTTAATTTTACGCAAAAATGACGATTTTTTTTGTTCAATTTTTTGCTCCATTTTTTGTCGATTTTTAACAAAAAATTTCCGAAGCAAATTTCTGTCAATTTTACCTAAAAATTACGAATTTTTTTGTTCGATTTTTTGCTCAATTTTTTGTCGATTTTTAACAAAAAATTTCCGAGGCAAATTTCTGCCAATTTTATCCGAAAATGACGATTTTTTTTGTTCGATTTTTTGCTTCATTTTTTGTCAATTTTTAACAAAAAATTTCCAAGACAAATTTTAGTTAAAATTTGCAGAAAATTTATGGGATTTTTTGTTCAATTTTTTGTCGATGTACTCCCCTCCTGTTCCAGACTGGACCGAGAGGGGAAATTTTTTTAACAAAAAATTACCCCTTCTTTCGTTCCAGAATCCTGCTGAATACTGAATATATGCGCTGCGTCCATCGTGGCTACGTTGACGTGAGCAACAACAAAAATATACTCCTAGCCCCAGACGATTTTATATAAACGCCTAGGTACTAGGAACATACATCTTCGAATATTACTCCTTCGGAAAGGCCCCATTTGCATGATTCATGGTACAGAGAAGGAACTGAACAAGACAGTTTAATAATGACATTGTTTTCTAAGTGTAGATACTAGAATCATATCCACATCATAGGACGCTGCGATTTCGTTACCACCTCTTTTTGAAGAATTCCCTTCTGAAAAAAAAAGAAAGAAATTGAAGTTATTATCTATCGAAATTTAAGGGTGACTGATCTGTGCAAAAAAATTTTTAAAACACGATGTTTCAAGTAATGTAAAATACTAACATAGTGAATCGAGTGCGACAAACTCAAAAATGGCATTGGATTGTCGATATCTCGTATACCCTTCGAGAAAAAAAACAGTGAATGGGTCGTTCCGACATAAAATTGATGTGTCAGCAATTAATATAGTTTCTCGCACCTTATTTAATACGAGAATGATCTGGATTTGTTCCTATCTCGTAAACTTTTCGAGATATTGACACGAATCCATATGTAACAACAAACTCTTCAGAGAGAGAGAGTCGTGTTTCGCAAAATTGATGGTTTATCAGCAAGATTGTAAATGGGGCACAAGATACTCAAAAATTACCTTAGCTTGTTCCTATCTCTAATACTTTTCCAGATATTGAAGAAAATTTATGAACGTATTTGGTCAATATTAATTCTAGTGCGAGATATTCGAAATTGCATTTGACTAGCCAGTATTTTTTAAACTTTTCGAGGCATTGAAAACTATTAGGAAACAACAAATTTGGAAACTATATTATAGCAAAAAATTGTCAGAACTTGTTCCTGTCTTGTATGCTTTTCGAGATATTGACAAATATTCATACAAATTTCGTATAAAATTGTTTCTCGCGAAACTGATTTATTATTAGCCAGGAATAAGGTGCGTTAAACTCAAAAATAACCTAGGTTTGTTCTTACAGTTTTCGAGATATTGAAGAAAATTTATCGGATAAAAAAAATTTCATAAAAGACGGCAGAATCATTTATATAGAAATTGTTTTGTGACGTATTTGAAATAAACATCTGGTGCGTCAAAAGGTGAAGTCGTTTTTTAGCGAAATTGTTGTATCAGTAAGATTCGAATATGAATAGTAAATGGAGAGCAAGGGACTCAAAACAAACTTCCCTTTGTCTCCGTCCCTTACACTTTTCGAGATATTGACAAATATTCACCAAAAGAAAAAGAATCTTAGTAAAGGAATTGTACGACCGAGTAATGTAGACATGGCCGACGACATATTATAAATTTAGCAATATTTACAATTTTTCTAACCAAATTCTTTCTTAAATCCTTTTCACGCTCTTCGTAGAGAACGATCGCTCCTCTCGAGTTAATCTCGTTCTATCCCGTCGCATCGGAGGCCCGAATGAATCCGCGCAAATTAAATTTAATCGTCCCATTCCGAGACGGAATGAATATTAAATTCGAACGATACATAATGGCGGCGGTGAAATATTACAGACGCTGCCTGGGAGTGATGTAAATTGGGAAAAGAATGTAATATCCGTATCAAATTCCATTATGCCCTGAACAAAGGCGCAGAGAACGGTCTCAGGACCAATTACGACTCTGCTTTGAGGGATTCCCTTTAAGATGGAATTAAGCCAAACCAAAGAGAAGTCTCCTCGCAGTCCTCGCCCATTTACGAGTAGTTAAACAACGGCAGCAAACTCGACGAAGGTTGTCGCAGATGTGCTGGACTTCAACTTATCCCAAAAATGTTCACTTACTTACAATATCACTAATGCTCTAATTGCACCGGGATTTTTTCTGAGGATACACATTTTCTTTTGCGAGATGATACATTGACGTGGTCACGACGTGGTCACATTCACGATCGATACAAAGCAAAGAATAACTTTCTGTTCTAGTCACGGCTCATGGATATAATGGACATTTTTGATGAGGCATCTTATAAAGGGTAATTCAATCATAATGTTATTAATTTTAACCACATATTATTATATATCTTAAACCTACATTGTTTTTGAGAAAAAAAAGGTATATTTGTCATTAGTCTTAAAAATTGACCATTTTCGGGATAATAGCTTTTCAACAATCAGCTGCATAATTCCTTGTACAATATTGTCACGGAATTTGCCCCACTCACAGCCAAATCGACGACTGTGGTACCGCAAAATGCTAAGATTGCCCCGTTCGCCCCTACGCGATTCTGTTAAACAAACAAAATGCTGTGGTTCGAGACGGGACTGGAAAACTGGAGAATAGCGTTCGAGTGGTTCGGGAAAATGAGATACTATAAAATACCTGGAATATTCGTTTGGTCTATAAAAGAAGAATAAACGGCCGAGTTAGTTAGTCTTGTATTACAGTCTGAATTGAAGTGTTTAGTTGGAGAGATCAAAGTGAATTAGATCGCGATTAATTAAATAAGTGTTTAGTTGAGTTGTAATTAGTGTTCAGTAGTGTACACAGTAGTTAATAAAGATAGGTGATTAATTAACGGATTGTTTTTCTGGCAATAGAAAAAGACGGATTGGGAAATCCGTGGCAATATTTTAACGTAGTAAGCACCAATAGTTAGTTAAATTTCAACAATTATTATTAGACAAAATTTCTGTTAATAGTACCTACTAGTAGTAATAGTAAATATATGGTATATATTTAGTTTTGGTTAAAATCAATTACTTTTCAAAATCGAACAATAATTTTTCATATTCAGATGTGAGGCACACAAACTAATTCAGTACGACTTACTGGAGCTGCAAGAATCAGTATGACTTTCATTGTAAAAAAGTTGTATGTTGAAAAACACGATCTGTACCATTTAATACCAGTGCAAATTTTGACTAATGAGGCTAATCAAAAGTATACCTCTTTTCCTCTAAAATAGAGTAGGTTAAAGATTTTTTAATAAAAAAACGTGATAACTTTAAGGTAAATAAGTTACGGTTACGGTTTCTCGGAAAGCTGAAGGAACAAAGTGTTAAAATTATACATTTTTGAATTCAGCAAGTTAAGCTCTACAAGAATCCGATGAAAAAATATAGGGGTTCTATTTAAAAAGATATCCGATAACGTCATCACGCGAAAACAAATGAACGTCGGAAATGCGTTGGTAGGTATAGAAAAGAGTCTTTTTAAAAAGCAAAATCGACATGTCCGATTTCATGAACCTTCGTTGTTTTAGAAATAATGAATTTATTTCATACTTTTCATCCACACTGTATAACAGATTATGATTTCTCATATCCAAAAACATCTCCAAAACATCAAAGACAGTGTAATTATTGTAAATACATTATTTTTTAAATTCCAACTTTGATACCCTATATTTTGAAGTGAAAATCTAGTTACCCTATATACGCCCTAATTTTGGATTTGGGCCCCATGACTGGTTATTGAGATATGGCATATCTGAAATGCTTCTAGTCGCCACTGCTTCAAAATTAACATCACTATGTTAATAAAAACTGTCCCGTCTTTTGTTTCGAAATTTCTGTGCATTTTCGAGTTATTTTGATTTTTAGTGTTTGATGTGGTACTAAATTAAGTAATTTATTTATTATCAATTATTGGCTAAATGTTTAATTCTTTCAACGAAACCTACCTAAATATGGTTCGTTAAGGATTCTAAAAAGCAGAAATCTCTTATTCTTTATCTCTTTTCAATGTAGTCAAATGTTTATGGAGAACATTTTTGAATTTATAACAATATTTAACAATTTTAGAATTATTAATAACAATTCATAATCAAAATGACTCGGAAACGCACAGAAATTTCGAAACAGAAGAAGGGATATTATTTTTGGTAAATGCATAATGACAATAAAAGTTTTTTTAAATAGTCATTGGCGTAGAACTTCTTTTTAAGAGAGGGGTTGAGGACCCCTTCCACTCCGCCACTGTGCAAGATTTTCAACATTCCTGCTGCTTGTTTTATGCCTCTTAATTAACAGGTAGTATCCCTCAAATATGAAAAAAATCTAAGAATTCCTTTAAGTTATAATGAAAATTCGAATACAAAAAATTATACTCAACATCCTGTATCTCGGAAACGAAGCCTTCTACGACATATGTTTATAGAAACTTTTCTTCTTAAAAACATGTGTTCTATCGTCTGTTAAAGTTTGTCTACAAAAAAATGACTCACCCTGTATAAGTAAAAATATCTTCTCAGATATTCTACAACATTTTACCCTGTAGATGACAGCAGCATCGCGGAAATCACGTAACGGCAAATAAAACCGAAATTGGAGCGGCTTCCAAAACTTTTTACATATTATGTGGTGCCGAGCGATCTAAGGCACCCTCTTTATGTAAATTTTCCGACTTCATTTGATGGAATGAAAAGTTTTTTATGGTTTTATCGGGCTACCCGATCCGCGGCTGTACTGGATTAGGAGGGTCTTCCAACGAGGGATTTTTAAGGCATCCATTCATTAATTCAAATAGACACAGAGTTCGTTCCTCTGAGGGCAAAATGTATAACGCATAATAAAATTATTAAGTCAACAGTGAAAAAGTTTATTTGGGAAATCACAAAGGGCATTCGACGCGGATAAACGGAGCCGGTTTGTTACAAAGTTACTACGAGAATATAAAAAAATTGTTTTGCTCAGATAATTATTCGTACTTACAATTATACTTGTTTCGAGATGAGTTCGTTATACATGATGAGGCGTGTATAATGATAAAAAATTAAAATACACCTTCATTTCATTCAAAGAAAATGAAGACCAACCCTCTGTTATTTATTGAATACCTGAGAAACGTTTATATGCAACCTTATTTGGGTTTCAAATACAATTTTGTAAAAATAAAATCAAAAAGAGCAGTTCTAGAAAACAATACTTTCAAACTTCTGGGCTTGCTTAAAAAAATATTTTCCTGAATTATTAATAAGAACTATAAGTCAGTGGCATTTGAATCGAAAGTGTCAGACATTCCTTGCTAATAAATTTCGGCATTTATGTACCTACCTATATTTTAGAAGTATCCCTCTGCCCCGTGTTATTATTTTTGTGTTATTGGAAATTATTTTCATGTTTTAGAGTAATAATTGTCGTTTTGCTACTGTAGGAATCCACTTAGTTAAATATTATTTTATTATATCTGTACTGCTTAATGAATAACACCCTGTATAGAATATTATATACGCATTAGCTAGAGGGGAAACTGTAGACGAAGAAATAATAAACACGGGAACGCTGAGCGAGATTCGGCGGGTAGTTGGTTGGGTTTTAAAACTTCGGCAAGTCCGCTGGAAGACAGTGAATGGTGATAACTGATAAGTGTTGTATCTGTTCTAATTTTACAGGTCAGTAACTTGGTTTTGAATATTGCATTTAAAGATTGAATATCATTGTGTTTCTTTTATTATTTTTTTGTCTGTTCAATATTTTATTAGAGTTTCATTATATTTTGTTATTATTTGGAGGTAAAACAGTACGTGTTGATTTATTGTTGGAATTATATGTATGTATAACTTTAGTTTGAGTCGAAGTTATGCTGTTGTAAATGGTATTGTAAGTTATTATTAATTATCTATGACTATTGCTTTATTACTACTTGAATTAGCGGGTTGCTTGTCAGATGTTTGTAAGAGCCTTGGTGATTATATTAATATTTTCTCCCGTGACTGGACAAACATCCGTTAAAAACATATGAGGCATGAGATATGATTTGAGATGTTTGTTCAACCCCTCAACTACTAGCTGGGTAGCCTCCCGTATGGGACCTCAGTACCTTCTGACGCAAGTCGGCTAACTAACCCAACACTCTTCAGTTTTGTATGTAGAATTATGATATTACCGTGTATTCAAGTACTGAAGTGCAGGTACATTTTTATTATTGTTATCATTACTATTACCATTGCAATAGCGACAGCGATTCTTTGAATTGTGATCGGGGTTTTCCCTGTCGTGCTCTTTTTCCCCGTGAATTCAAGGCTGAGTACGGCACTGGTGGTTAGGTAGGCTATTACACCATTGACAGAAAACTAATAAACGAGGTGTATTTAGTAATTTGTTTTGTTTTATTTAAAACTACTAAAATCTCCCTAATTTCGTAAATATGTAGCACATTCGAGGTAAGTTAATAGATAATATAAATAAACACAACGTAGGTAAATCTTCTCGATTATTAGCCAAATACTTCCTCTTTCAACAATGTTGAACGAACCCGGATATGTTACACTACAATTACGTTTTGCTCGTTATTTAAGTGTTGTTCACAATACATCTTTTATGTATGTCAAATCTCGAATTATGTTATTTTATAATCGTTATAATTCTGGGAGCACAATTTATATTGTGGCTACTTGAATAAAAAAAACAAATTGAAAAACGGAAATTGGGGAATCTATTACTTTTTATAGGGTCCCAAAAGAACCCTAATTAAGAAAAGAGTGCAATCGAAAAGATACTTTTTATACAGATGATCAAAGAATTTGCAGAAGCTTTCTCGTGCAAAGGAATTTAAAGATGCATATGCTGTAGAAGAAAATTGAACGTAACTTAAAATTATAACTTGCAGTTGCAGTTTGTAGGCAACCTCTTCTATTTAAGAATCTTTCTCTAAAACCGTAGAAATCATAAAATATACAGGGTGTTAAAAAGAGTGTAAAATATTTCAGGAGGTAATAGTATGAACCAAAATAAGCAGAAAAGTCTCAATAAACATGGGTCCGCAAAGTAACAGTTGCGGAGATATGGACCACTAGTCGTTTTTCAAATATTTTATTTTATTAGGAATAAACCGACAAAGGAAGCTTTTAACAAACAAAAAACAAAGTTACAGAAGATGTTCAAAGTGCCCTCCGTCCATTTTCAAGCAGGCACGACATCTTCGTCTCAACGATATTCGAACTCTTTCGAAAACACCCTCCTTGGTTTGGATTTCTTGACACTTTTGATTAATCCGTAGCTGCAGCTCTTCCAGGCTATTTACAGGAGTACCATACACTAATGTCTTCAAATATCCCCAAACAAAGAAATAGAGGGTTCAGATCAGGCGATTCCTACCCATCTATGTGGAAAAGTTTGGTGAAAATGCTCTCTAACGGCCATGGAAAAATGATTTTCGTCGGCCCAAATATGCGTATTGTAAAAATTAGACACTCCATTTCTTGTGAACCCGGCCTCATCAGTAAAAAGAATATTTGCAAGAAAACGAGGGTTTTCAGCATCATGACGTAAAAACCAGCGACAAAAAACCAAACGTGCTTGATGATCATTTATTGGATTTAAGGCCTGTACTCGTTGCACATGGTATGGATAAAGCAGTTGCTCGTGAAAGATTCTCCAAACAAGAGGACCACTAATTCCTACCTCGGCTGATATTCTCCGCACACTCGTACCTGGATTCTGCTCTACCAGTGTTAGAATTTCTTCTTCTGCTCTAGGAGTGGATACCGACCTTGGTCTTCCGGATAAATGGCACTGTTTGCTCAAGGAACCGGTATCACGCAATATTTGGTGAATTCTTCCAAACATGCGTTGTGAAGGAATCTGGCGATTTGGATTAGCGTCAACATAAAGACGTCACGCTTCGGTGGCGTTCCCATTAGCACGACCATACATGAAATGCATGTCTGTTAATACTGCGTTAGAGTAACCAGCCATAGCGAAAGAAAACTTGTGCACTGAGAACAACTTTCAAATACGTACTGTTTATTTCACTAAACATCAACCAACTATTATAAGAAAATACACAACGTTTTTGCAAAATAAAAAAGGGGCTAAAAAACATAAAACATTCTATATCTCCGCAACCGTTACTTTGCGGACCCATGTTTATTGGGACTTTTCTGCTTATTTTGGTTCATACTATTACCTCCTTAAATATTTTACACTCTTTTTTTAACATCCTGTATAGAACGCCAAAAGAGGTACCTTTGAAGAAAACGCGAGTCTGATAATATTGTAGTAACTTAGCTTTTGTGAGTTGGCTATACTAACGGGGTAGCTTCACACTAATAGGCGGGAATTTCAAAATGTGATAATTTTTATGTCCACTTTGTGACTTCTATGGTCTAATTACAAACATTGCGTTTTGGTTTTTAAGTGCCAAATGTAAAGGCTTCTGGCGTTCTATATATTTTATGATTTCTATGTCTGGAACGTACACGAAGAATAAAACTCCATTTTCTATGCCAACTCGCATTTCCAAACGACGTCTCTAATAAGAATCGTTGTTAAGAAACATTTTGCTTTTATTCGAAGTCCAAAACATCCCTTCCCATTCATCGGAACTATTAGACGCGTTCGAAACTAAACCCAACACCGGCTGCGACTGTTGTGTTACATAACAGGTAATTTCCGACGGCTTTGGTCTATCCGATCCTCCTTTGTTCGAGTATCGCGAGACGCTAGATTTTCCCCCGTTATTAACGGCGGACGGGACTAGCATAGCTCCGGCGCTGAAAACGACTCATTCGGGCTAATTGAGATTGTGTTACAACTGCCATTTCCTGGGGCGCGCGATTCTCCGCGTTATCCCGCCCGGAGACAAGGACGAGTCTGGCCGCAGAAGGTATCTAGTGCTCCCGTTTCGGATGCTCCAAAGTAATTATAATTAACTCGGATTAATTATGATAATTGGGGAAAGCCCGTTGTACATCAGACTAGAATTACTCGAAGGTGGAAGACGTTCGGATTAAATACTAATGATATATTCGACAATTACTTACTAATTAAGAGGGAATGTAGCAGTCATTGATGTTTCATATATGTTTCATACAGGGTGTTTGTAAATAAGTGCGATATATTTTGTGTGATGTGACACCCTACGTTCTTGATACTCAGCTTACAGTCGTCCAGCTTGCAGACCATTTCTATTACTTCGACCATAGGCAAAATGCATATCTGCCATTTCCGCTTTTGTAAAATTTTCCATTTTTTTTTTCTTTTGTGAAACAAAAATTATTCACTTATTGACATTAATTGTGTAGCAAACAGATAAAGAAAAAATGCTCATTTGACATTTTGACGAGATGGTTGTATTTTATTTAGAAACATTGCAGCAACATACTGGATAATGTATCAATAGAAATTAAAAATACAGAACTTGCAATAAAATATTTTTTATTTTTTTCCTCATAAACGGTGCATTCTACGAAAAAAAATGATGGGATCAATTTCATTTAGAATTGATGGCGAATTTCTAAAAAAATCAAAACGGGAAAAAGTCAGTGGCGTACCGTTCTTTTTTAATTAAAAAAATGTGGCATTCTCGCACGAACGTCACTGATGCAAGTAGAAATATTCGGATCACCCCAAATAATGCACATTTATCCTTCCAAAGCGTGTTTCAAATGTCGAGTCAATATGTTTAAAACTATTTGAAATAATTAATAAAAATAAATAAAAAAAATAAAATTTAAACACTCTGTACCTCGGAAACGAAGTATATTTTGGTCTACGTTTATACGAACTTTTTTTCACAAAATAACTTCGGCAACCACTACCTAAAATATTTCGCACTTATTTACAAACACCCTGTATACGTATATTCAACCGCCGAATTAATAGGGTGTCCGGAAATGATGAGCAAACTTAAGTGTTAACGTGTGATATCCGCAGAGTGCGCATCAGGTAGATGTAAGTGGGTGGTGGTGGCCAATCGCCATCCAAAGGGACGGCCTTCTAATTTATGGAGAGGATAGAATGGGGGGACATATAACTGTTAAACTGTTAATGTGCTAGGTTTACTCGACTTCAACTTATTTCCGATAATTTTGTGTGCTTTGAACCCTTCTCAAGTGCAAATCTCACCTCCCGCGTACTCATCTATGTGTTGTGAATTAGACACTCTATTATTTTTGACGTTGGGTAATTGAAAATACAAAATAAAAACTATTTTGGAAATAACTCTGACATTTTTATTATGTAACGCTTCGAAATTGACAGAAACTGTTATATCACTGTTTCTACTAACGTTCATCATATAAAAATGATGGATGTTATGTAATACAATTATTATTGTAATTTTTGTATATATTATTTAGTTGATTTTAACGTCATTAGATGATGCAACATTTACTCAAAATCGCTCGTGTTTGACAGTTGACACAATTGTAGGTTTATTATTAACATACCTATAAGATGAGATTGATACACTATCACTGATAGATAATAAATAATATGGATAAGTTTATATATATAATTGTTTTGAGTCACATGCAGCTGTGAACAGCACAGAAGCTGTTATCTGCCACGCCTTGCCCACACCAATGATTTCCTTAGCAACAGTCCGAGTCTTCGAATAATAAATTCGACAGCTGTATCTGAATATAGCAGTATATAACCAGAACTCGTGTTATTTCAATCAAAAGCGACCCCTACACATACCTATATGTAAATCAAAACTTCCGCTGGCCCTGCATATCTCAAACTATATGCAGGCCGGCCTTACCTTATTAAAATCCGGTAGCTTCCGGGCTGTTTGCGAGTTGCTCGGCTTTAGTCTCGCGAATCCCATAAAATATGTAAATGGGGTCAGAGATAGTAAGGTCGCCGTCGACCGGGGAATACGGTACGGTGGAACGGGGTCGCGAGGTCGGTGATTGATGAAGTGAGCCGGCAATTAGGGCCCCCGAGGTCGCGGGAACACCTACAAGGTGCCGTTTACGCCGCGTGATGATATTTACCCGGGGAAATGAAGACGTATTTGGCGGTGGGAGACGCCCCTTTCTCTCCTGGGATAGTAAAATTTTTATAAACGACCGGCGCGTCGTAAAGAGCGGCGTAAAATGTGATATATCGCGCCATTATCTCGGTATTATTTTTTAAGAGATTTCGGCCGGTTCGGAAAAGTTTTCTCGGGTTAATTTGCAAAATAGGGTTGTCTTTATAAGTGAAATTCTAAATGTACAAGGTGTTCCTAAGATGAGTATTTAAAATTTCAGTGTACCCATGTAGAAGTCAAAAGACGACAAAGACGAAAACCTTAGAATAGTTACTTTCTCGGATATCTTGTTTTGAAAGATGTACAGACGTTGCATTTAAATAGTGGCTTGTAGCCGCCATTCCCATATGGGTCATTCCATTTGAAATCGTCTGAAAATAATAAAAATTGTTGCCGACCCATTTTAAATTTTGGTGTAACTTTAAAAAACTCTACTCTAGGGTCCCAAACAACAAAATTTACACGAGTTTGATTTTTACAAGGGCTTGTTTCCGCCTATTTAAATAAGACTACTCTTAAAAATTGCTATTTTAAGCTTTATTAATTTTTGCTGTCAAATTTTTCTGTTTGAAGATATTTGAATGATCAAGACGGAATTCAGATGAAAGATAGTAGTTTCAGTGTAAATGAAGATAATTGGCTCGGACGATCCTTTTGAATAATAGCAGCGTGCTGAAAATGAGTGTTTTTTAGTAATTTTTCGTGAATTTCAATCGACTCTAGCGTCTTAACTGTTGAGAGTTCAAAAATTCATACTTCATGGGAATTAAGTATACATATCATAGACAAAATTCAGCCACAAGTTGACCTGAGTAGCCCACTCTTTATAGAAGAAAACTTTGCTTGAAGTTTTGAAATTTTTAAAAATCCCAATATTCAGGCTATGAAACAAGCGTGTTGACTGCGAGATAAAAATCTGATACTCACAGAATCTACTGTTCTTACCTTCAACTTTAAATGACTATATCACTTGTTTTGTTATTTTCATGTTTAGTGCATGTACGGGCCGTTTTTTACATAAAAAATCTGGACGTTTTTACTAATGAATTAAAATTACTTACCATCAAAAATAATTATAAATATGAAAAATATTTCAAGTTTTAATAAAGTTATGGATATTTAGGATGTAAAATTGTTTCTGGAAGTAATTATCATCGAAAATAGTAACTGTAAACAGTTTTTCAACGAGAAAATTATGTACATGCACTAAACATGAAAATAACAAAACAAGTGATGTAGTCATTTAAAGTTGAAGGTAAGTACCGTAGATTCTGTGAGTATCAGATTTTATCTCGCAGTCAACACGCTCCTTTCATAGCCTGAATATTGCGATTTTTAAAATTTCAAAACTTCAAGCAAAGTTTTCTGTTATAAAGAGTGGGCTACTCAGGTCAACTTGTGGCTGAATTTTGTCTATGATATGTATACTTAATTTCGCGGAGCATAAATTTTAACAGTTAAGACACTAGAGTCGATTGAAATTCACGAAAACGACTAAAAACACTCATTTTCAGCACGCTGCTATTATTCAAAGGGATCGTCCGATCCAATTATCTTAATTTACACTGAAACTACTATCCTTCCCACTCTAAATTCCGTCTTGATCATTCAAATATCTTCAAACAGAAAAATTTGACAGCAAAAATTAATAAGGCTTATAAATAACAATTTTAAGAGTCTTAAACAGGCGGAAACAAGCGCCTGAAAAAATCAAACTTGTGTAAATTTTGTTGTTTGGGATCCTAGAGAAGAGATTTTCAAAGTTACACCAAAATCTAACATGGGTCAGCTTTGCCAATTAGACGATTTCAAATGGAATGACCCATATATGTTTTTATATTCACTTGCCTGAAATTATGTTGCACCACTCAACCCCACGACTTAGTTTCGGCGTCGTTTAAAATTTGTCTATTCTCTTATATCGATCAGATGAAGTAAAGTAACCAAAAATGTTGTTTTATAACATTTTAATGAATAAAGATACCCATGAGTTAAAAAAATCCGGTATGTAGGTTAAATTAATAATAATAATAATAATAATAATAATAATAATAATAATAATAATAATAATAATAAATGTCTTTATTTTCATTAACCAAAAAAATAACAATAATAAAAATAATATATATACACAGGTAAAGAGAACCACAAGGAGAAGTTCACAAAATTGTGCTCTACCACTTAACCCTTGTTCAAACCTAGAGAAGAATAGCATATATATCTGGTAGATAAGGCAGAAACAAAACAATATTTCATATTCGACGCAAACAACATAATACAAACAATATAACAATATAATAGTTTCAAGCATAAGCAACACTATACTTCCAAATCAGTATCACTACTGACCTGAAAATAGAATATCTCTTAAACATTTCTTAAACATGGACGAAGGATACATTTTGAGTTCGGTAGGTACGGAATTGTACAAACGATAGACATCAAACGTGAAGCATCTCTCAGAAAGAGCAGTAGTGTGAACAGGATGATGAGAGATGGAACCCTTATTTCTTATATTGATATGATGTACATCACATCTGAATGTAATTTTGTTATATAAATATGGCGGTTTTTGCCCAATGATAATTTTATGATATAGAGTTAGCGAATTAAATTTTCTAAGATTTGTCATATTAATATCCATTAATATGCCATTTAATATCAGCTAGTTTGTGTGAAATATGCTGAAACTTTCTTATTCCAAAAATGAAACGCAAACATGCATTCTGTACCCTTTGAACGCGATTAGAAAGATCCACATCCAAAGAGGGTCCATATAATTGAGAGCAGTAATTAAATTGCAGAACCAAACTATCACACAGCATCTTTTTAGTGGCAATATTTAAATATCCTCTATGGAGATACAAACATCTTAAAGCTCCATATGCCGTCTGAATATATTTAGAAACTTGTTGACGGTACCTGAGAGTGCTGTCCAAAATAACACCTAGATTTTTGGCCGTATCTGAAGCTGTTATTTGTTGTCCACCTATTTCTAGAGTAAAAGTATCCTAAGTGTGTTAATAAATTAATAAATTAATATCAGAATATCATGGTCTCATCCTGTTATTGAAAAAACGCAATAAATTTAAACGAACTGTAAAAATAATATCTTTAAATGCAAACTTACGTTTTAATTATCTTTCCATCTCAATCTTTTTTATATTCCAGTTTTTACTAATTATTATTTATTAATAGTAAAGCGAATACTTCAAATTGCCCTTAGGGGAAGCGGCTGAATCTATGTATCTTGCTTTGGAAGGATTTTTATACGAATTAGTTGAAAGTTTTGTCTGGTCGACGAAACCCGCTGCTAATAAAACCTAGAAGCAAAATTTTATTAGCGAACAACATTTTACGTTCGAGAAAAAGCAATAGAAAAGATTAAGACTTATATAAGTCCCGGGGAGTAATTGAAGCTGTAAAAATTAATGGGGGCCCGTATTAGGTTTGCACAGGACCGGTTTTTGGTACTTTGTCTTTATGACACGGTAAAGTCCGTTCTAGTGTCTTACGTTTTAAAAATTGAAAAGTGTTTTTGCGTTTTGCCAGAATAAGCTTTGGGAGAAATGGAATAAATTAATTCATGTTGAGCTACAAAATATAAACAATCGTCATAATTGACGTAAAATAATGATCTGTGGGTGTTCTAATAATATGTGATCACTAGGACACTCATAAGGTTATACAGGACGTAGATTTAAGTGAGATTTGTCTTTTAAGGGTAACAGTACATTGTCTGCAAAATATTAATCTTGAATTATGTTTATAATCAAATAAATAGTCCAAACAATAATATCTCTATCCCTCATTCTAATCACGAGGATTAGCCCAGAAGTTGGAGACTTGTGCGGGACATTATTATTATGCAGCCCGGATTTACGTCCAGGAACAACTTACGTTGGTAGCTCTTAACCACCATTCAGTGTAGGAATGAGGAAAAGCTCATTAATTAGGGGGGTGGTCAAATGTCGACCGATATCAATCTCTCACATTGATCAAAGCCACAGGATGTCAAAACAAAATTTATGAATTTTTTCTAATAACATTGATTGTTTTCTAATTTTGTACAAATACCACTAGTTTTTCTTTTTACTTTTTTCCTGTACTTTTTATTTGTCCTAGACCTTCAAATAATGACAGGAAATTTCTTGTTTGAACAATTTTAAAAATTTAAATAAAACGTAATTAAAGATCGTAAAAAAACGAGGACACAAAGGAACATTGTTGACATGTGTCCAAAATTTAAAAAAAATCAGCACATACTAATTTAGAAAAAATGTTATAGGGCTTTGTGGCATTAATTTTTCTTGTAGAATATCATCATTTCCGGACACCCTGTATAATATGCACCTATTTAAACCACTTTTTATATCACGCACACTAAAACAAATATATTGAAACTCTCCATATTGTTACCATTGTTCAGCAATTTAAATATTTACCTATAATTATATTAACAGTAGGTACCTTGCATCAAGGTAATAACCGTATATGTATATGATTTATTAAATATATTAATTTTTTTGTAATTCCATACTAACAAAATTGTTTAGTAAAATAATGCGCCAGTGTGAAGTATGCAGAAAATTGAGTTCTTTTCCTCCTCAACTGTCTCTTCATAGGTAAGTTTAACCAATTGGGATTGTCAACATGCGCTCGGAAATTATTTGTGGCAAAAATGCTGCGTTGCATAGAGTCGGAATTTTCCCTCTCTCGGATTTATTGTCATATACATGCATAATGTTTGATATTTGATACAAAACAAATGGGAATTTATGAATGAAAGGTTCAGTCTCCCTTTGCCTATAAACAGGAACTAATTTTATAAAAACAATTTCCTTCTTTATGACTTTACGACTGATTTTGGAGTCTCAGTGTAAATGACCATTGACATTGACCTAATTTAAGTGAATACCTACTATGCTATGGCAACAGGGAGCCCAGGGTGATAAATGAGCAAAAAAACAAACGGCCAACGTCGATCGGCAAAACGAGAATGGCCGAATATGTCACATATATGACTTCATTTCATTTATTTTAGTTTCCCTTCAAAATATTAGTTTTACTCTTTTAATTGTTGTTAAAGCCGCCCCTGGCTTCACACCGCATCCAGTTTTCGCGCGATCCAGCAGCGCAATCTTCAAATAATGTGCAGCTAACTACTTGGCAAAATGGCCGACTCAATTAGGCGCGACATCTGGCTTTACAAAACCAGTCCCGCGTCTTACTTAACAATGTTGGAAAGTTACCGAGTAACTGTATACATTAGGAGGTTGAATGGGTACTTCGCGACGCGAGAAGTTCCACAAAACGACGGTTATTGCTGTCATATCAACGGGAGGTATGACGCAAGACCGTCGCGATGTTGGGTCTATGTGGAACAGGTGGATATGTCGTTATCACTGATACAGGGTGAAGTTATTTGGTCGGTCTGCTCCACTGACAAAAAAGTTGTTCTTTTGGAATTATTACAGCAAATAACTTTACATTGAAACAAATTTTAAATCATATGTAAGTAACATATATCAGTTAATTCGGTATTGTGATTTTAAGTCATCTGGCGTACCCCAAGGTTCCTTACTCAGACCTTTACTTTTTGTATTATTCATAAATGACATTGTTGGAGTCTTACAGATACACAATGTAATGCAGATAACCTCAATCTATTATTCAAAGTTGGTACCACTGTTAACTGAGTCATCTCTGCACTGCGATTGTTATATATTACGCCTATTCGTTCCAAATTAGAATATGCATCAATCGTCTGGAATTTAATTTACACCAATCATATCGCGACTTTGGAAAAATTTCATAGTAAATTTATGAAATCAGTCTTGTGGCTGGACTGAGCAATGTGTTAACTTCTTCAGGATTTTCTGAATAATTTATTACTTGCCCGTTTCCATATACATACTCTATCTACAAAATGATCTGTCTTTAGGCTTGTTCACACAGCAGTCAGAAACTAGTTTGCAACTGTCAGAAATATTCGACCATCTACTTCTTAATCTACATGCACTGAAAATACATTCACGACTAAATTGGTCGAATATTTCTAACAGTTTGAAACCAATTTGTGACTCCTGTGAGAACAGACCTTTTATCGTATTTTTTTCTTTTTGTATAATATTGTTCGTAACATTTTGGAATGTTCGAGTAATTCTACCGCACGTACTAATGCTCTTCTGCTAATCTAATCTAATGCTAATCTTTGCAGCATCTCCTGTACAGGGTGTTAAAAAAAGAGTGTAAATATTTTAGGAGGTAATAGTATGAACCAAAATAAGCAGAAAAGTTTTCATAAACATGGGTCCGCAAAGTAACGGTTGAGGCGATCTTGGAGGCTATAAAACAGGTCCGGCCTGATCTGAACCCTTTAGATTTCTTTGTTTGGGGATATTTGAAGATATTAGTGTATGGTACTCCTGTAAATAGCCTGGAAGAGCTGCAGCTACGGATTAATCAAAAGTGTCAAGAAATCCAAACCAAGGAGGGTGTTTTCGAAAGAGTTTGAATATCGTTGAGACAAAGATGTCGTGCCTGCTTGGAAATGGACGGAGGGCATTTTGAACATCTTCTGTAACTTTGTTTTTTGTTTGTTAAAAGATTCCTTTGTCGGTTTATTCCTAATAAAATAAAATGTTTGAAAAACCAATAGTGGTTCATATCTCCGCAACCGTTACTTTGTGGACCCATGTTTATTAAGACTTTTCTGCTTATATTGGTTCATACTATTACCTCCTGAAATATTGTACACTCTTATTTTAACACCCTGTATATCAAATTACATATCTCAAATTATTATGAAATTGAATCTAACGTAGATATTTTTATTGTTCAATGGAAACTTTAAAAGATACAATACTTAGGTAGAATTTAGATCCGCTCTATTAGCGTTTTTTTTTTGTTCTTTATAACTAAGTATATTTGTTTTTGTACTATTTTGTGTTGTACTTGTTTCATCACATTCTGTAATTGGAAATATATCTGTTGGGAATGTATTCCCATTCCAAAACAAATTATAAGCGACAAGCAACTACATTCTCTAACATATATTCGTAGAATTCACAAATCTGAAGAACAACTGAAATCAAAGAACAGAAACTGTTATTTGGACCCTAAAAAGCTGAAAAAAAAATAAACGACCAAATAGGTGCAGATTTTGGAAGGGACGTCAGTTACATATGTGCATACGACTTTCAGGATCCTATTATTGACATCTAGTAGGATACTTCTGCAGTTTTTCAATCAAAATACTATCGATAAGTTAAAGGAAGAACTTTATAGACTGGACCACCCCAAAATAACAAGCCTCGACTTAGGGGTATCGAATGAAACGGCGGACAGGCAATAAAACTAGCCTGAGGAAAACTCCGACGATGAGTGCAAAGCCAAAGGGTCCTATATTGTCCGACGTAGGCAGATCAAAGCGGATCCGGCCGCTGGTTGAGGCTCTCCACCCGCCACATCCTTTGAGACGCTTCGACGTGTTTACTGTTTGTTCTGCGGCATGTATATGTGTCCATAGCCGTCCGTAGAGAGAGATTTATTGCATGGAAACGGCGTATGGGCGAACATTTTTGCATATGTAGATTAAGCTGAGCTCTAAGCTTAATAGCATTTCCTATATTGAGTGCATTCAACAGAGTGGTTCTCTAAAAGTGAGTCCAGACATTAGCTAATTGCCGAGGGTTGTGCTGCTCGTTTGGCATTCGCTATAACGTGAGCAGGACTGGACTAAATTTTGTAACTATCAGTCAATTAATATTAATTTAAACTTTTCTAAAATATTTAAAATTCACACAATGTATACAGGGTGTCTGATAATTAGCTGCCAACCCTGAACAGGCCAATTCTATGATCAAAACTAAGTAAAAAAGTTCATATGAACATGGGTCCGGAAATGCTTCCTAAGAACACAGGAACCCATTGAAGAGGGAGGAATGGAAATCATTTTTTTTGCAATATCTCTCAATTGCGTTGTGATAAATGAATGAAATTTGGTATACACAGCTAAATTTTGATGAGCAGTTTGATGGACTAATCCATTTATTTCCACAAGGTCCATTGGGGTAGGAACGGGGGGGTCCTTGGTATTTTGCGTGTGTAACTTTTTCATCTTCGACTTTTTAACAAATTGGACAGCAAATTCCGTTTTCCCGAACTGTTTTACGTTAAAAAAGTACTCATGTTTCAAATCATTATCTTTAACGGTTTCTGAGAAAATCGCTCTTGAATTAATCCCACTTTGGTCAATTTTATAGTAATTTAAACAAAATTATCAAGGTATTCTTATGTCAAAGTATTGTCAACCCGATTACCAATTTAATAGTTCTAAGCGAAAAAAAATGGAAGAGTTTACGGGACAAGAGTTAGTTGATATGATATTTATTTATAGCTTTTGCGATGGTAATGCTGGAGCGGCAGAACGCGAGTACGGGAGCAAATTCCGTTTTCTCGAACTGTTTCACGTTCTTGTTTCAAATTGTTATCTACAACGGTTTCTGTGAAAATCGCTCTTAAATTAATCCCACTTTGGTCAATTTCATAGTAATTTAAACAAAAATAATGCAACCGTCACTTTTCGAAGGGATCATAAGATGGAAACTTAATTTTGATAACAGACAACAAGCTAAAAACTGTTAAAAAAACCGTCCACCTTCTCTGATACAAAGTCTTGCCCTACGTGTAACACTTTTCGAAGCTATTAAGATGCTAAAACGGTTTTGACGAATTTCTCTAACCTAGTCCAGAAAACTGAATTAATTAGTGAAAAACTTGACAAGATGAACCAAGTGGATGTTATCTACACTGATTTTACTAAGATTTTCAATAGAGTTGATCACGATATTTTATTTAAATCTATTTGAGTTCTCTGATGCTATTTTTCAATCATATTTAAGTAACAGATATTAGTTCATTCGGTATTGTGGTTTTAAGTCATCTGACGTACCCCAAGGTTCTATAATCGGACCTTTATTTTTTGTATTATTCATAAATGACATAATTGGAGAGTTGCAAGTACGTAATCTAATATAAGTAGATGACCTCAAACTTTCATGTAAAATTTCATTGCATTGTTACTTGTGATATTTCTACACTGCGATTGTTATACATTATGCTTATTCGTTCAAAATTAGAATATGCATCAATAGTCTTAGAGCTTAAAATGGAATGGAAATGGTATTTAAAATTGCAAACTGTTGAAGGCAAAAAGTTCTCGATTATTTTCATTCTTTTTACATAAACCGTAAATTTGACGTGTGCTTGTACGTGCGTTTTCAGCAATTCACTCTAAAACATCATCTTCTTGGTCTGCTGGCATCAGTCATTCTTCCGTTAGCAGAATATTCCACAAAGAAAAATTGTATCCTTATCATTTTACTCCAGTTCAACATTTAACGCAACAAGACCCTCTAGCTAGGTTTGTACAGTTTCTTCGCCAACAGCAATTGAAGGTAGTTCAATAGTTTCTTATTAAAAAATTCAAAAGTGTAAAATACAAAAAATTAGACAAATTTTTACATCGACAGTACAATATAACTAGCCCCCCTAGTCGCGACCTCAACACTGTTTGCATACTCGTAATTGTCACCTCAAAAAACATAAGACTACAAATTTTCAACTTTATCACCTTGTAGAATGAAAAGGAGCAACAATTGAATAAGGCATGTTGGGCCCAATCGCTTTATTTTGATGTTTACAATCTGCCCATAAGCTATGTACCATTATTAATGACTCACCCTGTATATTTCCGAAACAGATCCCTTGTCTAAATATTTCTCCATTCAACAAGACGAAATTACTTTCTTTTGTCATGTCACTGTGTGCTACTTCCAGTTTTCTTTCTATGATCCGCCCGGATGATTTCATATAGCTGATACGGATATTGCCTTACAAGGAACATGCCCAAAGTTCACAATATATTCATAAAATACATGCTCCCCATTCGCAGGGTTGGGGAAAGGAAGGCTTCCGTCTCCATTACGCTTCGCAGTCATCCATCCCTCTTTATTACCTTGACGCGGCAATGAATACATATAGAATTTTGACGGGGATATTTCCGGCGAAGAGACAGCAGCATAGTCAGCAGGTAGCAAAGGGAAACCGAAACGTCATTGTTTCGGTCTGGTAGTTTAAAATTAATTTATAGGTTTATGCGCATCTGGTTTTTTTTGTTGATTGGAGATAAAGGCGAAAAATTATACAAAAATAACATCTCACCCGTTTATTGATTTTTTATATTATTAACATTTAAAGCTATATAGTAGAACTACAGATAGAAAAGGAAAGAGATCAACAACGGACAAAATCTTTATGGTGCAGGAAACGCTTCCTACATGCTATTAATATGCTAAAAAATGGTCTTATTCGTGGACTTCAGGAAAGCATATGATTCTGTCAAAATAAATAAACTAAGTAAAATATTGAAACAATTTGGGATGTCATCCAAACTGATTAGGCTATTGAAAATGACCTTAGAAAATACTAAAAGCAAAGTACGGATAAAAGCTGAATGTCCGGAAGGTTTTACTATTGACACAGGACTAAGACTAGGAGACCCACTCTCAACGCTTCTCAAGTTGAACAGAGAAGGACACATTGTTTAAAAGTCACGAAACAGTAAGTTATGCAGATGACGTGGCCATAATTGCAAGAGATAGTAGGGAATTAGAAAAAGTAACGAGAAAACTTGTGGAGGAAGCACGGATTGTAAATAAATAAATAGAAAAGTGAATAGGAGAACAAAAGATACCAATTTCAAAATGAGTGCGCAGCACGGAGGGATGAAGTTTGAAGAAGTTTAGGAATACATGTATTTCGGGGCGCTGATAACAGCTGATAAGTGTGATAAGAAGCAAGAAATTAATAGGAGAATAATAAAAGCAAACAGAAGGTCGGCAGCAATCAACGACTTAATAAAATCAAAAAATTTATCCAGAAGAGTAAGATTTAGATTCTAGATCATGTTGAATTTCCATTTGCGCAGTGAACGGATTTCTATATCATTTAGTGTCATCTGGATAGAAGGAAACTTTGGACTTAAGCACGGGTGGAATATCACATATAAACTTCTGACTGATCTTATTTTTATTTCAATATGGCAAAATATAGAGAAAATTTCTTAAAAATGCCATTAACAAATAGTTTCTGACAATACGGTATATATATACGATAAATAGCAGAGGGCCTAATATGGATCATTGTGACACTCCACTCGTAACAGGAGCTGAAACAGAGAAGGAGCTACCCACTCTGACACAGAAGGTCCTATTATTGATGTAAGTCTCAATCCATCTGAGTAAGTTTCCTCTAATCTCAACATATTCCAACTTTATGAGTAAACGTTGTAGTGGGACTTTGTCAAAGGCTCTTGCAAAGTCTAAATATATAACATCAATGGGATTGCCACTATCAATTTGTCTAGTCCAGTCATTCAAACATGTCACGAACCGATTTTCCACGTATAAATCCATGTTGTTCTTGTGGGATGACACAGCTTTCCAGAAGAAACGGGTGCAATTCGTCAACTATTTGTCGAAATAACTTTAAATACTCGCGAACGGTTTGCGAACGACTGCTTTTCGTCTGCGCGCTGCTTCACCCACATGTTTTAACATATTACTGTTGTATTAATCGACTATAATAATCGGTTATGTCACCCTATTTAGCTCGACAATTATTTAACGGATGAGATGGCGGTGCCAACCACAAAGCTAACCCTCGGCCGTGTCTCTAATGGCGTTTACACACAATTCACGATTGCCATAATGCCCTCGGTGTGGCCCGACGCCTGACCGCACAAGATTATCACGTCTCTCCCTGCCTAATAGATTAGCTGCGGCGGTTTCGGATTGTTGTTCGCGGTTATCTTGGTGCATGCCGATGCTGTTGTCCTGTTTCCTTGTTTGTTTTGTCGGTGGTGGCTAATTTGCGCAAATGGGAATGCAAATCGATGAGGGATTAGCTACGCTAGGAATGCATTCGCTAGCGATCCGCTGATGGTTAAAATCAATATAGTGACTGTGAGAACTGACCACTTGCTTTTGTACAGGGGCAGTCGTAAAATACGGGTGTGGTGGGAGGTGTGGCAATTAAGTTCCGGGAATTTGTTAATGAAAAAACAAGCAAAATAAATTTCGTTAAAATTTTATTATCGACTTTCACAATAGCCTCCCTGTAACTTACACAACGATTCCAGCGTTGCTCCCACGATTGGAAGCACCCTTGGTAATCCTCCGTAGTTAACCCGTTCAGCACCACGGTTACAGCTTCTTTGACATCCTGTATGCTGGCATGATGAGTTCCCTTGAGGTGCGACTTTATCTTTTGGAATAAAAAAATTGCAGGGGGCAATATCGGGGCTATAGGGTGGGTGCGGCAACGTTGGAATGCCTTTTTTGCCAAAAACTCTTGCACAATGAACGAGGAATGGGCTGGCTCGTTGTCGTGGTGCAAGATCCAGCCGTTTTAGGCGAGTTCGGGTCGCACACGGAAACTGTCTGGTCGGCAGGAACATATTCACGATGAATGATGCCGTGGATATAAAAAAAAACGATAAACATTGCCTTCAGTCGTGACTTGGACATCCTCGCTTTCGTTGGCCGCTCTCTACCCTTTTCCACGCACTGTTGACTTTGTTTACGGGTCTCGGAGTCATACTCAAATATCTCGGTCTCATCTCCAGTGACTACCCGACTCATCCAGTCTCTGCGGTCGCTCCGAATGTGGGACAACAAATTCTCGTAGATCGATTTTCGCATGTCTTTCTGTTGACGGGTGAGAACTTTTGGCACCGTCTTTGCGCAAATTTTTCGCATATTCAAATTTCCGTGTAACCCCAACTAGCAAAATGGAACTTTAAAAGAAGCGAATTATTTTATAACTATCGAATTACGTTGTTTAATGAACACTTTGATTTTATAGAGCAAATAATTGCCATAATTTTGTTCCTGAAGAAAGTAATCGTGTAAAATTGTTTTATAATAGTTTTTACAACGTGTTTTATAGAACAAATAATTTTCAGTGCTTTAAAATTTTTATAAAAGTATTATAATACGTTATACAATATTTAAAATATATATATATATATATATAAGGATTTTAAACATATTGTGAAAGAGTTGTATACTTAGGCAAATGACTTTTAATTATAATCTTATAAAATAGTTGTATAAGCGTGTTTTATTAAGGATATATAAGGAAATTAATAAAATTATTTTTTAGCCTCAAAATGCGCTTATTTATAAAATAGTTTTATAGTTGTGTTTAATCTATAAAAATATTCCCTGTTTTATAAATATGTTATAGAACAAAATTGTGACTTTAGAAAGCAAAATTATTGTATATACCATGTAATAAAATTCCAAATCTAACCTTAATTTTGAACTCTTGAGGTATAGTGTATTATCAAGCACTAATCAAGAAATAATTCAAACAAATTTTTGAAACTAACGTTTCCAGTCAAACGTGCCGACGTTCAATTTTACTTATAGGTTTTATTATATAAATAATGATGGTGTCCATGTACGAGAACTCACATTAAAAACGCTTCATGGCTGCGAAAAATACGAAAAACCAGTACGAAAAGTAACTTTGCTTTAATTTTTTGGTAATGCAATAATTAGGTTAGTTTTAAATTAAATAGATACCTATTATTATAATTAACTAATAATAGCTAATACCTAGCAATATTAATATAGCTAATGGTAGTACATAATATTTTAAATTTCTATTTTTTTTTTTATAAAACTTGGCAACCCCTTTCGATGCAAACATTATCTACTTGCGCACACACATTTTTAAATATATTTAAGACTATAAAAACATTTTATCGTATAAAGTTCTAATTTACACTAAAATATTTTGTTATGGTTTTATGTGGAATAAAATCATTGTATTATAAGTCGCCATTTTTAAATGAATATTTGTTGGATCAGCGACTGCCGCCATTATGGAAAATTAGTTTATATCTAAAACATAATTTTACTATTTTTGGAAGACTATTTTATAACAAGATCATTAAATATAATTACACAACGATATTATAAATTAAAGAAAGCATAATTTTAATATTTTTTATAATTTTAAAGCAAATGTGGTCAAAACTAATGCGCATAATTTTATTTTGTCACAAACATATCTATAGTTTATCAATAAAATTTACGGCGCAATAACATTTTCGTTGTTGAAACACTGATTGTTGACATGATAATATTGTAACCTATCTACCATTTACACAAATGATCGCCATTGAGTGACCCCGTTTTTAAATATAAGTACAAATAATTATGAATCTCCGTTATACACCAATCTTAAAATGATTTAGTTCTAATATTCTTCACTAAAAAATATAATGTTTCTTTAAATAATACCAAAATACAGACTACAAAACATTTTTATAGTTTTTATAGTTGCTGTATAATTGTTTTAAAAGTGTTGTATACATTTTTTATGGAACTGTTACTGTGTTTTATAAAAGTGGGCCCTTTTCGATTCAATAAGTATCGGTTATAGGGATTTAACCACGTTGTATGAATTTGAAGCTCCTATAAAATGTATTTTATAGCAATTTATACAATCTTTATAAAATTTATTTTGCTAGTTGGGACATCTTGCGAACAGTTTCTTTGTTGACGTTCAACTCGTCAGACAACTCATGAGTGCTTAGGCGCCGGTCAGACGTGATCAATGCACGCAAACGGTCAACATTCGCGTCAGTACGAGAGGTGACGGGAGCTCTTTCACGTGGATCGTCTTCTACCGATTCACGCCCCTCCTTGAACCGTTTTGCCTATTCAAACACGAGTTTTTTCGACATGCACTCGTCTTCATACATCACCTGCAATTTTCGAAGAATTTTCAAGAGGTTTTCGCCAGATTTGACTAAAAATTGAATCGCAACACGTTGCTTGTAATTTGAATCACTCATTTTCACGACGCCACTAAAAAAGTTGCTTCCAAAAAATACATATAAAACACAAACCTAACGTGTTATCGACTTCATCCTTGGCTTGAAACTAAAAGGAAGGTCCCCCTCTCTAGAAAAACGTTGACGCACGATGCAGTATTGCCAGTTTCCGAGTTATAATTAAATTCCCGGAACTTAATTGCCACACTATACTCCTAAGTTTGTACAGGTTGTCAAAGTTGAAAGTATTTTTTTGTTGTTGTCTGTTGACTATTTCGACGTATTTCCTAGAGGGCGACACATAAGTCATATGTGTGACGTAATGTAAGCGTAACTTTTTTGAAGCTAAGTCAAGTTTTTATTAACAAATGTTAAACCTTGTTTTTGAGGAAAAAGGCATACTGTTATTAGTATATATTTTGAGGGTGTAGCAGAAAAATAGTTTAGGCTTTGTCGGAGAGTATAAATTTGCCAAACTAACACCTGCAGAAGCCCTTAGGCGTACACGACTATGTGCTGCACATTTCAGTTATGAATAGTTCACTTTGTCAAGAAAATCTGCTATCGCTATAGAATTATTACCAGAATTGAATGGTGAGATATTATTACACTAATATGTAATATATTTATACCATACAAAAATTTATTAACAAAAGAAGGGAATGCGCAAGTATATATAAGTGGATATTTTTTGCGTAAATGCCTTATAAAACATTGATATTTGGTTAGAGTACTGCAATGCACCTAATTTGGATCACCCTACATTACTTTCGAAACTAAAAGCTTACGAAGGCAGTAAAGAGCGATTTAGTGGTTTAATAGTGCCTCTGAAAAATCTTACAGACTATTTAGTATCTTTAGAAAATATTTTTGTATCTATTTTTAATCATTTTTGTTTTTGCCATGTCTAAAATGAGAGGTCACTGTTCATAACAGCGGCGCGAGCAACAATGTTTTGTCTTTGCAATAGTCGGCAAAATTTCATCTGCCGAATCTGCTAGATGGTGAATGCTGAAGGATTGAAAACAAATATATGGAGACATTATACAATTTGCCCCTATTCCAGTCCAATAATATGTTGAAATAACGGATCAGACACAATTTCGGAAATGCCCTGGATACCAAACACGCGAACAACGTCTGCTTTTAGCTCCGAAAATAACCTATTACCCCGAAAGCAAACATCATTTCGATAACGAGGGATAATAAAGTCGTAATAAATATTATTTTCCGTGCCCCCAGGCCATGTTTTATTTCCATTTCCAAACAAATGAGGAACGCGACCCGCCCGCACGCTCTAGATGTAGTGCCCGCTCGTGGGGGCACCGAACAACTATTATCAATATTTTCGAGTCCGCGAACGAATTCCTATGGTGGAGCGCCATTAAAAATGTATTTACGTCGGGCGGAAATCACGCGAGCTTTTGTTCAAAAATAGATAAACTCCGTCCGACTCCACAAAGGGAGCAGCGGGTTTTTGTGTGGATAATAGCTCTGGTTGTCGTTTAATGGACAACATTTCAAATAAAGCGAAATTTATTTATTCATAAAACTGTTCTATTTTTATCTGAATAGATTTACTCTGCTATAAAATGGAGTAAAATGTTTCAGATTTTGGACAATGCTTACATAAATCCATGTGAATACTGAAAATGATAATGATTATGTAAAAAATCGATTAAATTAAATGTTCAAATTGTGCACCGTTGGCTGCCTGACAGTAGCCAAGACGATTAATAAATTCTATTTGGACATTATCAATAACTTCAGGAGGTATACGATGTATCTCGTGACGAATTCTTGCTTTTACATCTTCTAAATTAACCGGTCTAATGACGTATACTTTGCTTTTTAAGTATTCCCACAAGAAATAATCTATGGGTGTCAAATGAGACGATCTAGCTGGCCACTCAATCGACCTCCTTCTCCATATCCAACGATTCGGGAACAGCTCATCTAAATAAGCACGGACAGGTGTTGCATAATGGGGGATGCACAGTATTGTGAAAATTTAATTTTAAAATCTTCAAACAATATTTTCTTGAGATTTTTGTTATGTAACATCATAATTTTTCATGTGTATGTATGTATGTAGATTGGCACTCATTGCATCTTTCAAATGGTATGGTCAAAATAGGGGTTGCTATTTAAAAAAATTGTCGATGACGTCATATCTCGAACAACGATGACGTCACAGATGTGGGTTGTATGTCAAAAAGTGCCTTTTTTAAAAACAAAATCAACGTGCCAGGGGATTTTTTCGAAAACTTCTCAATTTCAAAAATAATGAATTTAATGGTTTCTTTTCGAAAGCACTGTATATAGGTATGTTTGGTAAAATTGCAATATTTTGGGACTCCCTACATGCACCTGCTCTGTGTTCTTATGAGGAACAGAACACAAAATAGAATATGCGTTTATTAAACTTACTGACAAAAGTGCAGGTTTTGAAACTAAAAACGTTGAATGCAACAATACAAAATTTTAAAGCTGTTTTCAAAAAAATATTTTAGCTATTTAAATCCTGTGATTATTAAAAAAATATGTGTTTATACCAAACATTTTTAGAAAGTAATATTATTTATAAAATTTGTGATATTGTACGCGAGTCCATTATCTGCAGACGCGAACGCGTGCCCCTCTTCATTAAAAACAAACATGATAGCTTCGTAATTAAATCCATTAAGGGGTGCAGATGCGAGCCTGATGGTTAGCCGGCAGGAATTACAAAGAGGATTTGATGAAAGGGCCTCCCTGCCGATGCCGACGGCGTCCTGGTGCGGGAGCCCGTCCTGCACAGGTCGCGGCCTTTGTCCAGGGTATTCATTAACCGCGCGAGGTGGTGCTCGAAAAACGTTTGAGCGTTCGCAGGCGATTTGATTCGCCTTTGATATTTTCCTTCCACAGACTATTACGGACGTTGAGTGAATGTTTAGATCGTTCGTAAAAAAATACGGAAAAGATTAATGGATTTCAATTATCGGAACGTATACAGTATTCATTTATCATTATTATTAATTAATTGTTTATTGGGGTTAAATAATGAATTAATAATAATAATAATAATATCTCCCTCTCATTCTAGTCACGGGGATTAGCCCAGAAGTCAGAGACTTGTGCGGGAGAGGAGGCGGCATATTATTATTCATTTGCGTCCAGGAACGACTTACGTTGGTAGGCCCAAACCACTGTTCAGTGCAGGAATGAGGGAAACCTGGAAAACCTCTTTAATTAGGGGGGCAGTCAAATGTCGACGGGTATCAATCTCTCACATTGACCCAAGCCAACATTCTTCCACGCTACCATACCCAAACTGTACTAAAAATAAATATGGGTACATGCCACAGAAAATATTTATATTTGTCACGAAACATAATAAATAAATTTCTGTCGATGGTTTGGCAATTTTGACACACGAAAAATACAAACATATTTCTGTTGTGTGTTAACGGTTGCATACCTAAGATGCAGAAAAATATCTGACATATCGATTGTGGCAATATGATAATTACGTGTTGTTAAAGTGAATTTATTATAGAACCAAAAAACTAAAACTATTAAGCTAATGTGAACAGTACAAATTTCTGATTAACACAATTTAAAATATAAAAGGAAATGTAAGTGTGTTATAATATTCTGAACGTTTCTTAACAAATAATAAATAATTTATTAACACTTGTATTCTTTTGTTTGCCATTTTTGTTGAACGTTTTATAAATGTACAGTCTTGTCTGAAGCTATTTATTTGTGGCATAATTTTAGTTTTTCTTTAGTTTTATTCGGTTTTTGCCACACTTCTGAAAAAATAATAAAGATTAATTAAATACGCTCTTGCGTCAAACGGATCAGTCAAGGGTTATTTTTGAAATTAAGTTTACCTAAACAAAAAATCTCACACTGAAAAAAGCAGATAAGTAAAAAATAACAAAAATCACATCACTATCGCGCACTTCCGTATTATTGACGTTTCGAACAACTCTCTGTTTTCGTTCTCAAAATAGTAGTAAAAATATTAAACGTATGTCAAATTTGACAGTTTAAAATTTGGACGCCGTCCAAAAAATGATATACAAAATTTAAAAAATTGAATCTACAGTATACCTTGTGAATGCAATAAACATTATGTTGGAGAAACGTCTCGGCCTATGAATGATAGAGTTGAGGAACATAAAAATTACATAAAAAGACGGGAATTTGAAAAATCCAAAATTTGCGAAAACGCTTGGGAAAACGGTCATTTGATTTAATATGGGGATCGGCAAACATTTTAGAGAAGGGAGATAACGCAACAAAAAGAAAATTAAAAGAGAGACCGCGATTATTTTGTTGAATGGAGATAAGTGTGTGTCAAACTGTTCAGTAAACATCGATCATTGTTGGCTACAGTTGTATCAAGAAGAAGTAAGCAACCATAAAATAAAAATCATTTAACATGTCTATGGAAGTAGATAAACAAATTTTAAACTGTCAAACTTGACAAACGTTTAATATTTTTAATACTATTTTGAGAACGAAAACAGAGAGTTGTTCGAAACGTCAATAATAAGGAAGTGCGCGATAATGATGTGATTTTTGTTATTTTTTACTTATGTATCTGCTTTTTTCAGTGTGAGATTTTTTGGTTAGGCAAGCTTAGTTTGAAAAATGACCCTCGACCTTGCGTTTGGCGCAAGGGTTTATTTAATTAATCTTTATTATTTTCTCAGAAGTGTGACAAAAACCCAATAAAACTAAAGAAAAAATGTACAGTCTATTTTATTTTCGATGGTTTTCTTAGATATTCCATGATTTTCGCAATAGTGTGCTACTACATATTTTGAGAAACAAGTGAATGTGTTAACAGAATTTTCATACTCTTTGTTCTTGACTTATAGGGGGGAATTTAAAAATGTGCTCAACATTTTTAACTTCCTACCACTAGTAATAACTGTATTATGTATCTTTTATTCATATCATCTATAAGCATAATATTCGTACTTCATAAATTAATCATTTTCTCAATTTCTATCCGTTAACAACCCTTAGCATAAAATATAGATAGAATCAGCTAGAATATTGTACTATTATGCATTCGGAGAGGAGCTACAATCTGCAATCGACTGTATCCGCTTTATTCCTCAATTAGCTGATGCGAATAGACCTCGCTGCGCCGAGCATTTGCGAATTATTCCCTCTAACGAGGCCATTACCGAAGAGTAGAGTTGGCGGTAGGTGTAAGGGAGGCATAATGGGCGACGCAGCGACCCCTATTTGTCATCATTAAGTTTACCAGAGGAGAAAAGGGGCTATAATAAGTCGGGAGTGGTCCCTTATTTGTTTGAGAAAGAATGCGTCAGTGTCGAAAACGCACCGACGGTGAGCATTTTATACAGCGCGTTAAAAAAATTCATCCCGCGCGAACTGTTCTCCACGATATTTTCTTCTCTTCGAAGTTTTCCCCATTATGAGCATTAATAATAATAATAATAATAATAATAATAATAATAATAATAATAATAATAATAATAATAATAATAATAATAATAAATTTATTTTCCTTTTGACAACTTACATTGTATAGGAATAGTCATATAACATTGAAAATAACGACTAGAAGAAAGACTAAAGAAAAACAGAAACAAAATACAAAAAATACAAATGAACTTATCGGTAGAGATCACACAAATTCACTCAAGTTATAAAAGCATCTATCTAATAGAAACAGTTTTAATTGTTTTTTAAACAAGATCAAACTGTTTATATTTTTAATACATACTGGTAATTTATTAAAAGCTTTTTTGCTTAAAAGTTAGGTGAATTAATTGTTACATTATATTTGCAACTCGGAATAAAGTAATGATCTCTTTGTCTCGTATTTAGACCGTGCATTCGCTCATTTGAAACAAGATTGCTTTTATTTTTAAAAATAAACATACACAGCTCGAAAATTAACAAACATGGAAGGGGTAAAATATTATATTTTTTAAAGAGTTCTCGACAGGAGTACCGAGAAGAAACTCCGGCAATGCACCTTATAATTTGTTTCTGCGCAATGAATACGTCCGATGATTGAGTGGAATTACCCCATAGACATATGCCATATGTCAACCTGGAGGAAACCTGGGCATGATACACTAAAACCAACTGATCTACAGTCAAAACGGTACGCAGATTTCTAAACAGATAACAAAGCGATTTCAATTTTGAAATTAATTGACCACAGTGTTTATGCCATGTTAAACATTCATCTAATGTGATTCCCAAGAATTTTACGTCGGTATTAAATTTCATATAATCTGTGCTGTTGTTCGTTTTTAATTTGAGTGCTGAACAGTTCTTTTGTCTATTGTGGAATCTGATTAACTGTGTTTTATTACTATTAAGATATAAAGTGTTATTGACGCACCAATTTCCCACGGCTTTCAACGCAGCATTACATTTCGATTCTAACAGTTTATCATTGGCATCTGAAATAAGCATAGACGTATCATCAGCATACATCACAAGAAAAACGTTGGACATAAAAATATCAAGTTGATTTGTATATAGTAGAAATAAGATAGGACCCAGCACAGAGCCTTGTGGAACCCCCACGCTTACTTCTCCATGTTCCGACCTAATGTTACTGGTTCCAAAATCATTCGCAAATTTTAAATGAACATACTGCTCTCTGTGCGTTAAAAAAGAAGCAATCCATTTATGGGCCACTCCACGCACACCACACATTTCAAGTTTACACAACAACTTGTCGTGATTAACACAGTCGAATGCTTCAAGAAATCTGAAACATATATTTAAAAAAAATCAAAACAGCGAATTAATCCTTAGTGGGGAAAACTTATAATTTATAAAAATATATGTCCTGTTTCATGCTGTTTATACTTATCTGTTTTTAAAATATAACTTATAGTTTCCATATAATGTATTTTTACTTCAAATAGAAGACTCATAAGCCGTAAATATGTCCCGATATCGTTTTTGTTTTGCGACATTGCCAATTTTACATTTTTTCGTAATATTGGACATGAAAGTAATAAAAAATAACATGATTATGAATGGTTCTAGCAACATGTTTTCAATAGGATTCATGTCAGGAGAGTTGGCTGGCCAATCTAATCTATTGTTATGTCCTGCTTCAAGTGTCTGTTGAACCCTTCTTACGCGATGTGGTCGAGCGTTGTAGTCCATAAACACAAAATTTCCATCTAATTCATTACGTAGGGGGTAGGTAATGAGCATAATAACTTGTTCGATGTAAATTTGATTGGTCATATTCTGTGGTATGCGAATTAATGGAGTGTGGCGGTTGAACATTATTTCACCCCAAAACATTACGATATCCTCTTTATACGGAGCAATTTCACTGGGATAATGAAGTCGCTGTTGATGACCTGATTCTCTCCAGACTCTTTGTCGATTGTCATCAGTAAACAGCCTGATTCTGGTTTTGTCTGTAAATAAGACCCACCGCCACTAGCGTAAAAGCCAACCCTTATGCTCTCGCGCCCACTGAAAACGGGAATAGAGTGGAGACCCATAATGGTCTTTTATCACGTAAATTTGCGTTGTGGAGTAGTCTTCGAATAGTAAGTGTCGATATAACACGTACCTTGAAAGCGGGCCCTGAGAGCTGAAGCTGAAGTTGTGCGGTGTCTACGGGCATATTGCACCAAATACCGATCCTCCCATTCATTAGATACTCCAGGACGTCCACTACGTGGTCTGTTTTCCACTGTAATGTGTACTATTTGTATCTACAACAGATGATCTAGGAATGTCCAACATGTTCGACATCTGAAGAATGTCTTGCATCATGTAAAGCAGCCATTCTTGCTCGGGTAAACGCAGAAATTTCTCGTCCTGGCATTATAATGTACAAAAATTCAAAGGAACACTTGGCTGAATACAGTGCCAAATTGACCAGATTTGTGAAAACATTGGTAATAAAGTAAAGGTTCATGGTCTGCAATTTTTTATTGTTTTTTTTTGTTCTCCAAGTACATGTACTTATTTACCACATTATGAAAAACCACTAGATTTAATCGAATCATTTTATATACAGGAGGTCCAAGACCTTTGACGTTGTATGTATAAAGTCTGATCCAACCGCCGCACAGAGACGCAAAGCGCCCCTTAGAGTTGGGCCATTTGAGATGATTTTTTTTTTAAATGTTCGTCATAAAATTCCCTCTTTCTCAATTTTCGCTTTGGGTCTGCATTTTCATGGAATTTGACTCCAAAAATGGGTTTGCATGGAAAAAACTAGATTTTTCGCACAAAAATGAACCTAAGCTACACGAGATTGAGATTTTGCCGGACTTTTTTATAGGCGAATGCTCGTCTTGGAAAGCCCTACAAGACTGTCTACTTAGATTTCGGGGAGAAATTTTCCGTTGCTCTTAAAATTACCACAATCATCCAAAAATGTTTACATATCAGAAATCGTTCTACTGAAAACTAAGAAAGTACTGGAAAAAGTCTCATCTCACAAAATTTATTTGTACATATTCAAGGAATCCGCAAAAATTTTTTCAGAATTTTTGGACACATTTTTAGACATTTACCAAAATGGCTACATACAGATATTTTCCGAATTTTCCCGTAATTCTGAAAAATGTCAGTAAGGTTCCATAAATGATTTTGGGAATTCAATTTTTTGACAAAATTGGCCATTTTGGATACAATAGTTCTTTGTTAATGAGAAATGATTGATTTTTCCTGGAACTGTTCGGGTGGAAATGTATGATAGTGTGGACAGTTTTGTAGGGCTTTCCAAGAGGAGCATTTCCCCATAAAAAAAGTCCGGCAAAATCTCAATCTCGTATTCCTTAGGGTCATTTTTGTGCGAAAAATCTAGTTTTTTCCATGCAAACCCATTTTTGGAGTCAAATTCCGCGAAAATGAAGACCCAAAAAGAAAATTGAGAAAGAGGGATCGATACGCAATTTTATGACGAACATTTTTAAAAAAATTAACTCAAACGGGGGTGTACAATAATTTGGGCGGCACACTGGCGCTTTGACCCACTGTGCGCCGGCGCCGTTGAGGACTTGTTCAGAACTGTCACTAGTTCTGTACGGTTCGGAATCGTTTCTTGCTGTGGTTGGAACTAACCTACGCGTTCTAGTCCGACTTTATCCTAACGGGATGACCATTTTTTTTGTTACACCCTGTATTCCCGCAAATTCACACATGCCGAACTATTGACTACATCGAAACCAAATTATATTAACACTCGCAGCGATTCGTAAAACATTCGTATTGCAATATTTGCTCAAGCGTTGCATTATTCAAATTCGTTGTGGGATTAATTCGCAGGTGAACGATTCCCGCGTAACATACCGGGGATGTAATTATCGGGCCGTAGAGAATACTATTCCATTACCGCCAACATTTCACAATTTCCCGCACTAATTTTTCTCCTGCAATTTGCATAGCCGAGACCCTGAAAAATTTCCGCATGAATAATTCACTGCGAGTTTTATATACATTCGTTGTAGGTATCCTTCGATGAAATCCACCGGCTATTCTCGCCTAACGTCCCTGTTTCTATTTCCACGACCCGCCGGGGTCGATGGGGCGATTTTTCCGCTGCGCCGGGTTTTTCCTTTATAACCTGGTCGGAGGTTTGCGCCGCAATACGGGCGTAAGTAATGCGGGTAATATTTTACGATGTAGATAATGCATGCCTTGCGGTTGATGTGTTCTATCAAGATCGCGTAAATACGGCTGTAAAATCGCATCTTATAAAGGGGTGGCCCGCGAAAACCATCTTTCCGTGATGGAAATTCCGCCTCGTCGAGATACTCTGATTCTCAATTGAAAAAAAATTACTCCAGTGAGTTTTCAAAATTACAAATATACAGGGTGTTTGTAAATAAGTAACGGAAAACTGTAAATTCCTCTTAAAAAATGAAACATTTATTTCCTCTTCCATGTTTCTCTCCGAGCTTTCGTTTTCGACAGACACGGTGTCAAAATTTTATTTTTTTTCAGTTTTTTTTCCAATATCTTAGGAACCGTTTGAACTACAGAACTGCGCTTTTGTAAGCACATTACCACTATTAATAGCTACTTTGTCGCACCCTTCTCGACTTTATTGGACGTGCCAGTGGTGGAGATTTTAAGGTATCGGAATGGTTTTTTCTTCTCATATATTTTCAGGTATTAACAATATTGTGTGAAACTAACTACTCAGTGGACAAAAGCCCCAACCTGCGTTGAATTACACCCACAATATCTACCCATATATTCCTTATTATTAGCTTTTGTAACATTTTTACTGTTTAAGAAAGGTATTTTAAGCTAATATGTATCAAATCTCCTACAATTCCTATCAATGAAGTCATATGTATGTTCTCTGATACCAAACATCTAGGTATGCTAATGAACATCCACAGACAAAACTCTATTCAATAATTATCTAAAGAATTTAATATATTTACTAACCTCTGGAGTGTTTTGGAACTCAAATTCAACCACAATAATTGAGATCTCACTTATTTCTACGTTTTATTAGGTTTTTTTCAAATGATAACTTTTACGTCACTGGAAAAATTGACAGTTGACAGCAAATTCTGAACCGCCAATGAATTTTACAGAAAAATAGTTCGCTTGGTTCATTGCTCTAAAGTCAATCGTTTTCAATAAAAATGACTTTCTGTGAACAAAAACAAACATTTTGCTAACGTCTCGAAGATCTTTTGTAATTAAAAAAATAAGTAGCAATAATTAACAACATGATGATGTTTGTTTTTGTTCATAGAAAGTCATTTTTATTGAAAACGGTTGACTTTAGAATAATGAACCAAGAGAACTATTTTTGTGTAAAATTTATTGGTGCTTCAGAATTCAAATGACAATTTTTCCAGTGGCGTAAAAGTTATGGGGGAAAAACCCTTCCGATACCTTAAAATCTGCACCACTGGCCCGTCCAATGAATTCGAGAAGGGTGCGAAAAAGTAGCTATTAATAGTGGTAATGTGTTTACAAAGGCTCAGTCCTGTAGTTCAAACGGTTCCTAAGATACTGGAAAAAAACTAAAAATAAATTAAAGTTTTGACACCGTGAATCTCGAAAACGAAAGCCCAGAGAGAAAAATTGAAGAGGAAAAAAATGTTTCTTATTTCAAGAGGAATTTACAGTTTTCCATGCCGACACTTATTTAGAAACACCCTGTATACGAATATATTATTTTTTTTTAAAAAGGAGAACGACATATTTTGAGAACCACTGATAGAAGGTTGCATGCACGTGTGTTCACGTATTGTGAGTTTATCAAGTCATGTGGCAATAAAGTGGGAAAGTTGTGTGAATTTTATATTGTTTTGTGTATTTCAAACATATTGAAAGGTGAAGGAAATAATCGTATACCTAATAATTAAAATATTAACATTAATAAATTGTCATAGAATGTAAACAAAATCACGTGGCCAAAAACGTGATATCATTGGTGTGACGTTACACGCCGTTCAGCGCGGTTTGTTTCGTGGATATAAGTGCAGGTTATGGCGTCGGGGATGTAAACAAGCATTTATTTCTTGTGTTTTGCGTTTTTGTGGCATTTGTAGCTCATAGATACATAGTGTAAATACTGTGTAGGTAATGCGATAATTATTAGTGGTGATGTGGTGAACTTACGGTATTGTTAAACGTAACCTGATCTGATTTCACATTAACTACTTGTTTTGATTTGAAAAATAATAAGTGAGCATAATGAATTTAATACATTTCTATTGCTATTTGCTACTGATTTCATCCTCCATTCCTTAAACATTTAAAAAAATCCTTATTTACTATTTTTGTTTATTATGTTTTCAGAATAAAACAGATAGCAAAATTTTATAAATGCCTCAAATAACAGTCTACATCACGTAAATGGTAGGAGCAAATACAGAACATGTTATTTGGAATTGAAATAAAGCTGAATACACTAAAGCAGGAAAAATGTAAATTTGCTTTACCATTGATTTTCTAAAAGCCATGTATAAATTCTGGTAGCTTAATAGAAAAGTTTAATTACATTTCTTTACAACTATTTTAATTTTTCGATGAACTTCCAATTAAACTTACAATAAAATGGTCTTCACCAACAAACAATTTTGCAATGTTTCCATTCGTCGCGCTTCATCGCCACGCACCACATTTTTCTTTTTATTTTTTGGCAAGGTGAAATATTTTTTATTAGACGTCTGAATTTATTTTATTTATTTATTTCGCCTTTTCGGGATTTTCCATTTTTAATAGATCACTTTAATTTTGGATTGTGATTAAGTTTTAACCCACACGTTTCCTTTGATATTTGTAATTAAATTTGACCACGACAATTTTGTTAACAGTATGATAATATTCATATTGTCTCAAGAAGAAAAATACAGTTTACAGAAAATAAATTATAAATTGTGTCATATTACTAAAAAATTTGCTAGCTGCAGTTTTATCGGAACAATAATTATCAAAATAAGTTGATATTGAAGTGATTATGCCACTGAATCTATTTAAACAGTAAAATGCAGTAATATCTATAGTTTATTGATGTACCTACTAGTATGTTTATATAATAAATATAGTTGTTTTGAAACATTTGTTTATATTTAAGTTTCCTTGTAACAATATTGAAATGAATGCTAATTTCACTTATATAGATCAAAACACCATTTGATTGAAATCTAGGTTAAAAGATTTAAAGTTTGCACTTCATTCATTTGATTAATTACTGTTGATATTTTATATAAAATGGATTTTAGGTTTAAATGAAATCCGTCTTTCTCGATCGTTAAACAAAACTTTTTTTTATATCAAGAAACTGTCGACTGCTTTTAATAAAATTAAATCTGGAAACGTTTGGCTCTTCGACGAAGGAAACACTTTGCTTGTAAGCGTGTCACGTTGTGTGCCATGCTATTTAATATATTCCGGTCTAATTGCTTTCTTTTTTCTTCTTAAATTTCAGTTTTCAGTTTGCAGGGTCAACGATTTAGCACATTTAAATTTTCAGTCCACAGTTCATAAACATAAATTTATCAACCGTGTCGAATCAAATACATTTACTAAAATTTACAATAAAAACTTAATATTGTACATAAAATGTGAAATTTCTCCAACCTTCACAAAACTATGACATTTTTTGACTGTCAGAAGCCTCTAAGGTTGCCGTTTTTCTTACTGAGAAAAAAATGGGATCTTAGCAACAAAAGTATTCACTTTTAATCCTAGGAGCTAAAGTTATCTTAAGGGCCATTTTCATAATCAACCTGTTAAAGTCACTTTAACTAAAGTGACTTTAGTATTTAAAGTGAATTTTAAAATTAACCATTTTCATAATAAATATTGACAGATACTTTTGTTAAAGTTAATTTTGTTGAAATTCCGCTGGTTGGTACAACTGGTTGCTTATTTAACGGTAAGTGTCTAACTTTACTGCTGTTGTTTTGTCACATTAGTTCTTGTTTAATCTGTGACATTAGTGACAATCTCAAATATTAATTTGATGTTACTTTATCATTTGGTTATATATAAATAATATTTCCGATATGTCTTACAAAAGCAAAGTCAACCAAAGTCATCGTTTTTGTATAATCTCCCTGGACTTCTCTCAAATTATGAGTGTTAAAAAATATGAAAATATAGTGATCCTCCTGATACTTTGAGAAAGGATTTAAAAAATACTCTTGTAAAAATGCATGTGTTTATTTATTTATTAAAATTACAGGTCTTGAAAATTTTCATTTATAAATATTCTTCTGTACTGAATATTTTCCGCTGCTACCTCTACATTTAAATTTTCATAATTTATATTTAATGCGTCTTCTTCCACTTCATTTTCAATTTCTTCATTAAGATCATTCATTTCGATAGCCATGTTATGTAATACAGCAGTTATAATTATCATTGCAGTATTAATATCTAGCTTTATCCATAATAATAAAATAGGGAATCTTCTCTTCCACACACCATATTGCCTTTCAACAACATTGCGAGTCCTAATTAATGCCTCGTTATATACATTTTCTGGCTCATTGTTCACAGTCTGAAGGGGAGTTAACAAATACTGTTGACGAGAGTAACCACTATCACCTATTAAATGAAAATTTCTAAATTGTCCATTTATGAAACCATGTTTCAATCTTGAATTATTAAAAACTGTTTGATCGTGGCAGCTACCTGGCCATCGGGCAACAATATTTCTTATTTTTAACTGAGAGTCTGAAATACCCTTTTCGGTTCCTATATATCTCGGCATCTTCACCACCTTCATAAGAATAAATATTTATTACTTAATTTAAAGTATGTACTTAAATTACCTGGCGATATAATCCTAACATGTGTGCAGTCTATTGCTCCACAACATCGTGGAAACCTTAAAATTTCATAAGAGTTCTGTGCGACTTCTTGCAGCTCCTCTTGTGTTTTTGGCATTTTAATAAAATGAGGTTTCAGAGATGCGATGACCTGACTGACTCTCTTAACTATTCGGCTACCTGACGCTACAGATACTCCAACAAAATCCGAAACTGAGAGTAACATATTTCCTGCTGCGTAATAACGCAGTATTAATAAAAGCTTTGTTGTCGCCTTTATAGCTCCACCTCTAAAATTAAACATCTAACTATACGTTTGAACATTTATAAAATACCTACCTATATCTATTATACTTACTTGTTTGTAGGAGATTCAATATCTTCCCTAATAAGTTCTAGCAAATAAATAACTGCAAGTTTACTCAACCTGAATCAAGCAAAAAATTCGCCATCTGACCAGTTATCAAAGTTCTCCATTCTTTTTTTGTAAACTTTCCGTTTCCTCACAACAATTTCTAACTCAGAATCAGAAGAGCTTGAATTAAAACAATCACCTGAGAGTAATTATTCAGAGTCCGATGTATAATTATCCATCTTTTTATTCTTTGCAAAAAATCACTATGACACTTCAAATGAAAACTGTCATTTTAAAAAAACTAAAGTTGCCTTAAAGCCACTCATTTGATGACTTTATCTTAAAGAAGACTTTAAATATTAAAGTGCATTATGAAACCGGTTGTCACCCTTAAATTATTAAAGTGTTGCTAAAGTTGATTATGAAAATGACCCTAAAGTTGATACTTTTAATCCCTAGATTAAAAGTGTTAATCTATTTTTAATTTATAAAAGTTTATACACCAATATTTACAATAATTTTTGTTTCTCCACACTGACATTAAATACACAGTTTGAACAAGTATTAAAATTAAATAAACCACTGAAACTGCCACTACCCTCATTCTTGGAGCAATTCTCAAAGCAGTCCAACACGTTTTCATTAATAGTTATATTATTTTCAGATGTTGTGAAATCAGAAATGACAACGGTGCTTGGTTTATCATTATCACTATCAACTTTCAGTATTCTTTTCGCAATATTTTCGTTATTCAAAAGTGAGTCTTCAATGTAGCCTTTCCCCACAGTGCTCGATCTCCATCATCCATGTCTTTTACAACAAGTGAGGTCACCGCCGTCAACTAAAAGGGTGGCAGACGATGGTCGTAATGCGTATCCACTAAATTCTTTCCAGTTGTTAATAATTTTTGCCACTTCTTGTAACACGGCACTGATTTTATGAATACCAACCACCATTCGATGAAACTTTCCACTAACATATCTGAGAAATAATCGACGTTCTACCAATCCGGGTGGACGTAAAGCAACATATGTTCGATAGAAGTTTAAATAATTGTCTCCCAACACAGTAAGAGAATGTGGTCTTGGTTGTGGTATTGGGAATTTTTATAATTCATTTCACATCTTCAACATTATTGATTGTTAAATTGACCAATTCATCAGAACGGCATGCGCCTGCAAACCCCAATATTAGGACGACCTATAAAGAAGCTTATAAACATTTTGTTCTTTTATTTTTAAAGCGTTTAGTTACATCATCAAATATAAATTATCAGGTATACTATTCAAAAAACGATCAACTTGCTCCTTTGTAGGTGCTCGCGATTTTTTAGGTATATATCCCCCATTTTGTCTCTTGAGAAAAGCACGTAAGTTTAAATATTTACTTCAATATCAATCCCCTTCTTTATATCCAACGTTAACTGCAACATTGAATATTGTGGCTAAAGCATTGACGACTTCATTTTATTTGCTTTTGCTTTTGTTTGAGAAATACACCATCAATACATCTTCTGAATACAACTTAATGTTTTTTTCTTTGCACCAATCCATAAAACGTTGGTAGACATTCATAAATTTCTAGATATTTCTTTGGAAGAAGATCAGGTATACCTAAATCTTCAGTTTACATTTCCCTTTTCAGCAAATTGAACCACAAATGAACTCAGCAATATGGCCACTAATGTTTGACAAAGTATCCAAGACTACATCGATATGTCCTACTTTCCTTTATTATCCAAATTTGGTTTGAATAATTTCAAAGCACAAATTAATAATTAAATGGGGGATTTCGGTTGGATAAAAGATATCATGTTTTATTGGGATTAAAAGTGTCTTTTTCATCTCACAATTTTGTATTTGCTCGGCTACGCTACGCTTCGTTTCTCAAATAAAAAATTTGATAGCCAGAAAAGTCACACTTTTAATCCTAATACAACAATATACTATTTTCCCCATTGCGAGGTTTTGTTGATAGCGTGTTGATACAGTGGAACAAAAATAACTTATGGTTCAGTTACGTGTTTTTATGTTTTCGCTACGTAGTTGATTTCAAATGAAGAAAACTAATGCTCGCTAACGTTCGTTAACGTTCGGTGTTTCGTGTGGACGCACCACTAACAATTTCTACTTCCTTATAAGGTTATACGGAACTTTCACGATATTCTCTTCTGTCCGAACACCTGCTATCTATTTACTTAATCTTAACGTTTCTGCGTTCAGCTTCTAGGGGCCTAATCCAAGTCGCTGGCGCTTTGGCGGATAGGTGTCTGTTTGTTTTCGACTTTAGACTTGTTGAAGCGCGCGAATGCACTACAACTTGGAAATCTCGGGGATGAGGACGGCTTACACACCTCCGACAACTGAAATAGATTGCCGACTACGCCAACTATAAAGCGCTCCGGCTTAAGGCGGGGGCCGATTTATTTCCCAAATCTCGACTGTAATGTTTACAGAAAACTTCAGTTGGCTTTCTCTGTAAATACGATTTTTTTCGGTCTAAATCGGTTGCGGAGTTAGGAAATCGATACCGGGTAAATTAGGTAATGCTTTTTATATACGGAGTGTGGCGTGGCGGCGTCTTTAATGCTGAATAAATACAATACAGATTCTTGAAAATAAAAAAGGATATCAACCATGATTTGCTTTAATATTATCGTGGAATAATAAATCCTAGTACGGCCCTGGCCAAAATATCACCGTTTGACAGCTATAATTCTAGCTATAATTTTACGGAAATATGTAAAATAAATAAAGAGATTGCATATACTAATTAATCTTATACTGGATTTTTTTTAGGCGGGAATAAAATCCTGGTATAACCTCACCGACATCTCACAATTATTTTTATTGTTTCAAATGTGGTTTGACAGTGATCCCGAGGGCTATATGGACATATGTATTAAAGGAAATGACTTGTTGTACTGTGTGTGAACACATTATAAAGTCTTCTGACAAAACTACAAGACAAGTGACAAGACATTTGAAGAGGCATGCCTCTTCTAGAGCTGAAGACTGTATTTTCACTATTTTCTGACATCAATACGTTAAGATATTGCGGATAATTTCGTTTATTTCATTATAGACGAAGCCACTGATGCTTGTGCGCGTTCAGTAGCCATTTTTTTAATTGGTGTGGTTAAAAAGTGACACTGCTAGTGACAACCGCCTACAGGCTTCTAAGGTGCCGCACAAAACCAATTACAAAACTATTATAAATCTTGTTATTGATTTTTTGCACTATATAGGGTGTCCAGATAAAAACGAAACGGAGCCATTTTCAGGAACTAGGAGGTCAAGATTGTAGAAAAACGCTCAGACCCGTCGCTTTTTGATTAAAAGGGGTCATTCTTTGCTGGTGTCTTTGACTCCGCCACTTTCACCCCCATGCAAGGGTAAGCATCACCCCAAAATGTTTAAATGGAATTGGGGGTTGAATAATATTTAATTTTAAAACTCTTATAATTCTCTTTGCAACAGAGTTACATTTTATAATTCCGCCCAATATTTAATAAGAATTTTGATTTTAAATTTGAAACTAATGTACATAGAATTAGTAACGGTAAAACTCATTCAAGTTAAGTACGCCAATGGTATAAATTTCGTATTTCTTCCATTACATTTGTTTTTGGCGATTTGTTATCACTTTCGAAAAAAAACCCAATTGTAAAAAACAGAAATGAATACTATACGCATACAACGAACGTAAAATTAGTGAATTCCAAATTTATTTTCTAATATTATTTGAAAGCATTGGTTGGTAGTTTATTTAATTTAGTTTTTGAAAATTAAACACTATGGTTTATTCCATTGCGGAAAGGGTAGATATCATTTCGCTTTACTTTATGAACAATAAATGTGCGAATAGAATAGTTCAGCTATTTAATGAACAACATGTCAAGAGGAAGTATGTTCTAGAATGTAAATTCAAGAGACAGGGAAAGTAGCCAATAAAAAATGAGAAATTGAAATACCTATAGTTAATGAAGTTAGTTGCAGTCTTGGGACAAGTTCATCTTTATCCTACATTAAGAACGAGGCAGCTGGCATCTGTGTCTGGGATCAATCGAACTATGCATACAAACCATCCATACAAAATACATTTAGTCCAAAAACTTCATGAGGATGGTTATGACCGCCGTTTACAATTTTGCGAAATAATGAGTGAGCGGGCAGGGAACGATCCACAGTTCCTTTTTAACATCTGCTTTTTTATGAATGCAGTTTTTTCTTGAACGGGAAGGTAAATCGTCACAATTGCCGCTATTTGTCAGATTCAAACCCAAGAGTTTTTCACGAGGCGCATGCACAGGAACCGGAAAAATTAAATGTATGGGCTGGAATTTTCGGTGGCCGGTTGCTGGGTCCTTTTTTTCTACCTAGTAATTTGACGGGATAAATGTATTTGCAATTAGCGGAAGAGGCTATTGACCCTGCCTTGACTGATGTTATTGAACATGTTCCAGAGTATGATAAAGATCATTTGATTTTCCAATAGAACGGTGCTCCTCCGTATTATACGTTAATCGTCCGTCAGTATTTGGACCAACGTTTTCCACGGAATTGGATTGGGAGAAGAGGCAGCATTGAGTGGCCTCCACGATCACAGGATACCAAAAAAGTAAAATCTATAAAACACAGCGTCGCTGTAAGATTTGCGTCAAAGGATCGTCGGCGAATGCCGTCGAATCACTCTTGAAATGCTTCAGAATATGCGCGAAAGTTTCGAACAAAATCTTTATTGTTATATGGAAGCGGTCATCATTTTGAACATTTAATCAACTAAGTAGTAAGTAACTAAACATAATTTAAATTTTAAAATGTAATTTTTTTTTCAAAGTACTGTGCGGAATTATAACATTTAAAGACTGTTGTTAAAATAATTGTAAGAGCTTTGAAATTAAATATTACTCAACCCCCAATGCCATTTAAATATTTTGGGATGATGCTTACCCTTGCTTGGGGGTGAAAGGGGTGGAGTAAAAAATACCAGCAAAGAATGTCCCCCTTTAATCTAAAATCGACGGGTGTGAGCATGTTTCTACAATCTTGACGCAGTTTCTGAAAATGGCTCTGTTTCGTTTTCATTTTGGCACCCTGTATATGGCCCGATCAATATGCTTCAGATAAAAGAAGGACAAATTTTATCCCAAAAATGATACATCTTTCACTTGGTTAGAAACCGTAGCGCATTATGATAAACATTTGATGGCCTAAAAGCAGCTCCATATACACACTGCAGGACTTGCTAAAGGACCAAAATATTGGGATCACATGAGCTATCTCTAAATGGACAATTTGACATAATGGATGATGTACAAAAAAATATATACGATGCCAATAATATAAATTCAGGATACACCATTTTATAAAACATATGTAAAGTTTTAGCTGGTATATATCAGGAGTTACCAGCAAATATATTTTTATAAGTTAGTTCGTGCCTCAATAATTTCTCATACTATCATTCATTGTCAGTAGTAGACATTGAACGGTCATTTTCCCTGTTAAACTCCGCGCCGTACTATCTCTTCTCATAAATTGAGTACAGATTATAGTTCGAAATAATGTCAAACGATCAGGAGTGGAACGTTTACAATAAATAGTTCTAATAACATTTTACTATGATACTGCAAAGAGCATGATATCCGACTATTTATGAATCGAATAAAGAATACAGAAAACTTAACAAAGTAATTCAGAAAATTCTTCACATTTTAGTGATTTGAAAAAATATTTTCTTCACAGAGGTCAAATTTTAAATTAAAATTTTTCAATGTGACGAAAATATTCACATCTCTGTTACTATACAAATTTAAAACATTTGGTATGCATACCAAGACTCTTCTGTAATTTTATCAATACGATGTTTGACGAAATGTTATGCAGGGTTAACTATGACTAAGTACAAATATTTTGAGAGGGGATAGAAAAATTAATAATTAACGGAATCACCCGTCAAAAAAATTTCAAACTTATTATTTAACGCCGCCTATGCGAGTCAGAGTAGGCAATTAGCAACACGACGGTAAAATTCCCCGTCAATCCCATCATGTCATAATTTAATTCATGTGTTTACCGTGTGTTTACGTTGTAGTTTTGTAATCTGTTTCAGTTTGTAGTGCCTGTTTTAATTTTTAAACGTTTTATAGCTATTAAAAAAAGAAATTTGTGTCGGGTGCAGATGTTTCTCACAATATAGTTCGCCGGTATGTTTTTTTAGGTTATGGGACAAGACTGCCGCGGGTACATTAACAATTTTCTATTATTTATTCCTTTCGTTCGATTTTGTTATAATACATAGGCATTTTATCTAATTGTACCTACGGGAAGTGTATTTTATCGGTAGTGAGTGGTTGTAATGAATGATAATGTTGTAGTTTTGCCAGTTTGTAATGATATGAAACACGAATGTAAAATAGTGGAGCTAACTGGATTAAGTGTTTCCTATCTATCAGGTATTATTACTATTGAGAATGTTAATTGTTGTCGTTTCTGCATTTAGAAATACTGCAAAAAAACGACCGCATGGTAGTAGATATTATTGACAGGTGTAAGCATTATCTATGGATTTAAGCTATCTCAGTTGATGCTTGTCATACGCGCCAACTTTCCATAGGAAAAGGGAGTTTTGCCCCATTATTTAAATATCGAGCTAAAATTCTGGAATAATTTTTTTATTGTCTTTTAGGTCTTCCTGAGCACGTGGTCAAAATTTTTGTACTTAGTCATAGTTAACCCTGTAGAGAATTTAACAATTTTTATAATCCATAATCCATTATAACAAAAGTTGCAGTGAAATCTCATGGAACAATGCGACATCATTTCACTCGACACACACACAGCACCCGTTAGAAATTCAGCTCACACACCACTCCCCATTATTTAACTTAGTTTGGAGTTTTTTAAAGTAATCAAACTCCTAAAATTGGATTGGAAGTTTCTTTGTAACTTTTGTACACACGCCACGGAAAATATGTTCCATATTATATAAATATTAGAGGCTCCCTCTCAGCCAACAAACTTAATAAGCTGAAAGTTGGATGATTAAACTTGGAAACTACCTCCGCCGCGTGTTTTTGCGTTGTTTGTGGAAAAAAGGGCGCCGATGATGAGCGATCGACGCGACGTCGCATAAATTGAACGACGTTAGCGAGGGAATGAATATATGATAAATATACAGGGTGTATTTTAAGCTAATTTACATCGAATCTTCTACAATTCCTATCATTGAAGTTATATGTATGCTCTCTGATACCAAACATCTAGGTATGCTAATGAACAATTCCGCAGACAAAGCTCTATTCAATAATTATCTAAAAAAAATAATCTAGCTAAATTTACTAACCTGGTTTAATGAAAACACTCTATAAATATCTAAGTTCACTTTTGAAACTGTGAGAACTCGAAAATTCAGCCACAATAGATGAGATCTGACCTATTTCTGCATTTTCAGGTTGCTTCTTCAGGTGGCCTCCTTTAAGTTGAGTCAAGTATCTAACTATAAAAATTATTATACCAATAAATTAAAATTATTGAAATTAAATATCGATAATGTCAAAAGTGACTTTAACCTGTCAATGAATTATAAATTAAATAGGACAAATACCTACTTAAGTAATGTTTACCCTTTATGTAATCGTTTTTTATATATTTTTAGGTATTAACAATGTTGTGTGACACTAACTACTCTGCGGACCCAGACAAGCGTTGAATTACACCCACAATATCTACCCATATATTCTTTATTATTAGCTTTTGTAAGTAATTTTTTATTTGAAGTTTCGAGTTCCCATAGTCTCAATAAACAATTAAATCTACCCCAACATTAATCAAAATTGTTGGAGGGGATCTTCGAAAATAATTTATTTGCATTTGGCAAATGTAAAAATTTTGCTACAATTTTGGGGCATTTTATTAAACTGATACACTCACAGCACTTGTCTACAGCATGTAGCATGTTTTCCATGATATCTTCCGTTTATTATCCGTTATTTTAATCAAAACCTAAGATCCCAAATTTATTATGCCATTTAAATTTAATTAATACACAACCACCGTGTATTGTCTTTACTACTGCGTACACAATATACTGTTCGTTCATAGATGTTATTGGTTGCTGCACAGGAATTGAGTTGGACGATGAGTTGAGAACTTTGGGGATCCCCTCGCATTTATTCGGACTTAGTTTTCCCATAATCTGCACCGATTCCCTCCCTTTTTGCCATTAGCGTTATGGTGTCCCTGGGGAAATCGTTGATTTCCTATCTTGCCTCGAAAAATACCCTGGGATGCGTCTTAGATGGGCTCCGATGGCCTCGTAATCGGATAACTTTCTAAATTTCGGTAATAGGATAACTTCCCAAATTAAATACTACCGCATATTCTGCTATAGGGTGTCCCAGATACATATACAGTGCTTTCGAAAGGTAACGAATAAATTCATTATTTTTGAAATTGAGAAGTTTTTGCAAAAATCCATTGGCACGTCGATTTTGTTTTTAAAAAAGGCACTTTTTGACACACGACCCACATTTGTGACGTCATCGTTGTTCGAGATATGACCGCATCGGCAATTTTTTTAAATAGCAAAAACATAACAAAAATCTCAAGAAAATATTGTTTGAGAAGATTTTAAAATTAAATTTTCATAATACTGTGCACCTCCCCATTATGCAACACCTGTGCGTGTTTATTTAGTTGAGCTGTTCCCGAATCGTTGGATAGGGAGAAGGGGGCCGATTGAGTGGCCAGCCAGATCGCCTGATTTGACACTCCTAGATTATTTCATGTGGGGATACTTAAAAAGCAAAGTATACGTTACTAGACCGATTAATTTAGAAGATTTAAAAGCAAGAATTCGTCACGAGATACATCGTATACCTCCTGAAGTTATTGATAATGATCAAAAAGAATTTATTAATCGTCTTGGCTACTGTCAGGCAGCCAACGGTGCACAATTTGAACATTTAATTTAGTCGATTTTTTACATAATCATTATCAATTTCAGTATTCTGAAAATTAAATTTTAAAATTTTCAAACATAATTTTCTTGAAATTTTTGTTATGTAACACCATAATTTTTCATGATGTATGTATGTAGAATGACACGCTCTTTCAAATGGCATAGTCAAAACTGGGGGTTGCTATTTAAAAAAATTGTCGATGACGTCATATCTCGAACAACGAAGACGTCACAAATGGGTCGTATGTCAAAAAGTGCCTTTTTTAGAAACAAAATCGACGTGCCAGGGAATTTTCGAAAACTTCTCAATTGCAAAAATAATGAATTTGCATTTCTAAATGTAAATTTTGCTACAATTTTGGGGCATTTTATTAAACTGATACACTCACAGCACTTCTTCTTCCGTTGAGCCAAATATGCCTTATCCGAATGTTTTCAAAATTACAGGGCGTTCAATGCTAGAATTTTATTTTGAAATATACCAATAACTTTGAAACCTGTCGGAGTATTAAAAAAGATTGTCACAATTATGTTTTCTGGCACGGCAAATAATAATTTTTAACTAATTTTGACGTCACTAGTAGAGGGCGCCACTTGTGGCACATCTTTTAAATGGCAGAACTTTTTTGCAGCTTAGTGTATCCAACTATCGAAGTGCGTCTTAGATGGGCTCCGATGGCCTCGTTGAATCTGAAATATACTTTCTAAATTTCGTTAGGATAACTTTTTCAAATTAAATACTACCGCATATTCTGCTATTGTCCCAGATCAGGTAAAGTGCCTTTTCTGCTGAAACTACAGAAAAATGTTTCATAAAAAAGTTGTTCAGAACGGTAAATAATGGGGACGTGCAAAATGTCAAGAAGATAGGCGAGGTTTGATTTTGAAACCATTTTTCAACAAAGCACAAAGATTTTATCAAAGCAGGCCGATCTTTTTGAAATTTTGCACGTCTACATAATTTACCGTTCTGAACAACTTTTTCAAGTAACATTTTGCTGTATTTTCAGTACTTTACCTGAAACGATAACAGTTTTCAATCGCTGCACTGAATATTTCAAATACGATTACTTCAAAAATGGTTACTCCTAACGACTTCAACAAGGTACACCTTTGTCAGATATTGCAGGTAGGAGAATCGATTGTTTCAATAGACGGAATACACTAAACAGCTAAAAGTTCTGCCAAGTTAGCTACTTCAATTTTGTTACATAAACTGTTACACAATCTCCTGCAATTGTAACTGATTTCCACCCACCGTCTTTGCTAATCACTAATACATCAACTTAGCCAGCAACTTTGCCGCTGTTCTTCTCAATGAATGGCCTGTATATATTTTGGGATTTTCTAAACTCAAAAAAAAGTGTTAGTACTTTTGTTATCTTTAGATACTTATTAAAAGAGAACATTGAAACAGTAATAGTCCATTGAAAAGTTACATTTGGGGTTGCATTTTTTAGAGGACCCAATTTTATTGTTTAGATGTGAGGGAGGGGGTCAAAAAAGCTTAACTTGAAGTTTGTGGGGTCACAGCCCTCCAGCTTCGGCCGCTATCTTGGAAAAGGGTGTTAAATCATTTTTACCATTTGTCAGGTAAACTATTGGTCATACAAAATTTTTTTAGAAACATTTTTTATTGCAAATTGAATCCTTTACAATTTTAGTCCAGTAAGTTTTTGTTGTAAAATCAAAAATAACAAAGATATTAAAGAAAAATCATCAAAAGTGTTGCACAAATTTTCTTTTGGACGCCATAATTTATTTATTTTTTTATTTAGAAAAAAATGACATCAGAGCATTTTTGTAGAGCGGTTTTCAATGAAGAAATTGAAGAATTAGAGATGGGCAAAGTGACTCTTTCGAGATTCGTATCATACGACTCCGTTTAGAACAGGAGTCGTACTGAAAGATTCGTATGTTTCGTATCGCTATTCTTGGGCTGTACAAGTGCGTGATACATCGGCGCGGCACTGATACAGAATACAAATACGGTACGCAAGCGTATTTAGTATTAATTTTTGTGCACCTGCTATTAATTTGATTGTTTTTATAATAAAATAAAATTGTAGATAAACAACTTACCCTGTACCATATAGGTACACGTCGTTTGTGAAATGAAAATAAATATACTTATACGTATATGATTTTGATAATGTTGAAATCCGCAATAATGAATGTAATCAATTTACAAAACGTTCCATTCTCGAAATGATTCAAATTAAAAGAAACACAAATCCTACTAATATTGACGGTCTTTCCCATGTATACTTTGATTTAATTAATAATTAATATCTTTTGTTTATTGCAGATTTTTACACTACCTATAAAATTGTATTAAATTAACTTTTCATATTTACTTGTATATTATTTTCTTTTATTTCAATATTTTTGTGTAAAAATAATTTTTATCGACATTCCTTTGAGTTCGTCGCCTAACATGTTACAATTTTCAAAAATTATTAATTTTTAATATTTTGTTGTTAATCATGTATTTAGTTCTTATTCACTATGATTACTCAGAATATTTATGAAAATGAAAATGTTTTTCTCGAAATATTTGTCTTTTACTCAATTGGTACGTATTTCTCAAAATTGTTTGTTTAAATTTCTACAATGTTTTTATTATAGTATGATTAACGCGCAGCGAATCGCCTGTACGAATTTTAAACATGAAACGCGTAGTAAATAATTCGAGATTTGAACATGACGGGGTCACGGGGTTCTTCCTTTGCTCTTATCCGTACTTATCGTACTGTACCCGTACCATGCAGTATTTGATACGCCTAGCCTGCGGTGTATTACCGCTCAGCTGTTCCAGTGCTCGGTACGAGTCCGAAATACGAAAGCTTGTTCCATTTGGGAGTCGTATCATCTGACTTCCCAAGAAAGATTCGTACCGTTTATACGAATCATACGGATACTACCCATCTCTATGAAGAATTATATTATATACTTTTTTATTATATTCATTAGTTGGGCTTTACAGCGCTGTCAAGTGAATACTAATTTTCCCTATAGTCCATTGAAAAGTTACATTTGGGGTTGAAGTTTGTGGGGTCGCAACCCTCCAACTTCGGCCGCCATCTTGGAAAAAGGGGGTTAAATTGTTTTTAGCATTTATCAGGTAAACTATTGGTCATACAAAATTTTTTAAAAATCATTTTTTATTGAATCCTCTACAATTTTAGTCCAGTAACTTTTTGTTGCAAAATAACAAAGATATTAAAGAAAAACAATCAAAATTTTTGGACAAATTTTCTTTTGGACGCCATAATTTGTTTATTTTTTTATTTATCAAAAAATAACAACAGAGCATTTTTGTAGAGTGGTTTTCAACGAAGAATTTTTATTATATACTTTTTTTTATTATATTTATTACTTTGGGTTTTCAGCGCCGTGAAGTGAACTCTAATTTTCCCTACTGATAAGTATAAATTTATATCAATGATATGGCAGTCTTTAATTATTTTTATAATAATATTTTTTATTATAGACATTTCAATATTGGTATGCTCTGATGTCATTTTTTTAAAATAAAAAAATAAATAAATTTTGATCCTTTTTCTTTAATACCTTTGTTATTTTTGATTTCACAACAAAAAGTTACTAAACTAAAATTGTAGAGGATTCAATTTGCAATAAAAAATGTTTTTAAAAATTTTTTGTATGACCTGATAAATGCTAAAAACAATTTAACCCCCTTTTTATTTATTTATTTATTTTTTTTTTACAAACTTCAAGTTAAGCTTTTTTGACCCCCCCCCCCCCTCACATCTAAACAATAAAATTGCGTCCTCTAAAAAATGCACGCTAAGGCCAAAATAATGTAACATTTCAATGAACTATAAGCAATCAAGCGTACCCGACAGCACGTGGGGCGATCGATGCGTAAAAATTTGACCCGCTAATTGCAATTTGAGCATTTGGGGGCAAAATTAAACGTTCCGCTGACTCCTGAAACGCCGATAAGACGCCGAACGTGTTCGTTGGCTTTAAAATGATTAACCCGGCCCATCGATCTGGCGCGTCGTGCATAATTACACGAAAGGCCCCTGGGAGCGGGTCACGCAGGGGCAATTAAGGCGGAAAATTCTATAAATGGGCCCATTAATAATTGTTATTTCCCTCGAATCCTTCGGCCTTCGTTCCTCGGGAAAACCGTGCCCGATATAACAGAGCCATCCCATTCGTCTCGATGAGACGGACATGTTCTAATCTGTATACAGGGTGATTCAGAAATGAGTAGTTCTCACGAAACACGAATAAATTTCATTTTTATTTTTTAATTGAATCGTTACTTCTGTGTCTCAATCATGTTTAGAATTCGAATGTTTAAGTGCTGGTCACGCACTTTACGCATTTCTTTTTCGAGAAAATCAAGTTTTTATAAAGTACACTATTTACGGAGTTGATAAAAAACTCACAGAGGTGACAATCGTTATACAGTGCTTTCGAAAAGTAACGAATAAATTCATTATTTTTGAAATTGAGAAGTTTTCGAAAACATCCCCTGACACGTCGATTTTGCTTTAAAAAGGGCACTTTTTGACATACGACCCACATTTGTAACGTCATCGACAATTTTTCTAAATGGCAACCCCCAATTTTGACCATGCCAGCTGAAAGAGCGTGTCATTTTACATACATACATCATGAAAAATTATGGTGTTACATAACAAAAATTTCAAGAAAATAACGTTTGAAGATTTTAAAATTTAATTTTCACAATACTGAAAATGACAATGATTATGTAAAAAATCGACTAAATGTTCAAATTGTGCACCGTTGGCTGCCTGACAGTAGCCAAGACGATTAATAAATTCTTTTTGAACATTATCAATAACTTCAGGAGGTATACGATGTATCTCGTGACGAATTATTGCTTTTAAATCTTCTAAATTAACCGGTCTAGTAACGTATACTTTGCTTTTTAAGTATCCCCGCAAGAAATAATCTAGAGGTGTCAAGTCAGGCGATCTGGCTGGACACTCAATCGCCCCCCTTCTCCCTATCCAACGATTCGGGAACAGCTATCTAAATAAGCACGGACAGGTGTTGCATAATGGAGAGGCGCACAGTATTGTGAAATTTAAATTTTAAAATCTTGAAACACTATTTTCTTGAAATTTTTGTTATGTAACACCATAACTTTTCATGATGTATGTATGTAGAATGACACGCTCTTTCAAATGGAATGGTCAAAATTGGGACGTCATATCTTGAACAACGATGACGTCACAAATATGGGTCTTATGTCAAAAAGTGCCTTTTTAAAAACAAAATCGACGTGCCAGGGGATTTTTTCGAAAACTTCACAATTTAAAAAAAATGAATTTATTCGTTACTTTTCGAAAGCACTGTATTTCATAAAAATTAAAAAATTGAAATCTTTACAAGCACTTTACACATGGTTGTAAATACAAATATATATATTTAGAGAACATTAGTATGTGTCCATAAATTTTGAAAAATCCAACATTTCAAAAAGTTTACTACCTCTTGTTGGATCTTAAAATGTCTATTCTTATTGACAACGCTATGGTGATAATTTTGTGATTTATATACAATTTTCGAACATTTTTAATTAATAATTTACATTTAATGCATTTTATTCTTTGAATATAAATGCTTGTTATGCCACATATTAAATTTAATGAATCAATATATAATTTTACATTTTATTTCATGACAAGAACTACAAATCTTTACATTTCTTGAGAATTACCCAAATAATAATAAAATGAAATATAAAACAACCTTCTGACATGATATTGAACACTCTAACCGTATATTCTTTTTTTTGGAAGATAAAAGTACAATAGGTGGGCGTCAAACTGAAACAAATGAGCATGATTGCTTTATATTATTTCAGTTGTTTCAACACCCACTTCCTAAGATATGGTCCTATAAATAACTTCAATATTAATAACAGGAGTTTGGATCAAAGTAAATTTAAGACGCAAGATGGAAAAGGGACGTAACATATATTAAACTGTACAAATGGTTGTTTATTTACTAAGATGTTCCAAGTATATTACTTGAAATTTCATTTGAAATATTTGTTAGATGTTCTATATTGCTTTTTCAGTAGTTTTCTCAAATACACGGTGTCCCGAAATTAACGCGACATTGAGCAAGAGTAAATTCCTTACAACAAAATGATGCGATGTAGCCAAACTTACTTTAATCAAAACATACAGTGCGTCAAAGTTAAAACTTTATTGTCGACATTTCTAAATACAGCAGGGATTTTAGGGGGCGAAAAATTCAAATTTAAATCTAATTTTGACGTTAATAGTAGAGGGCGCCACTTATATCACATTAGGGACACCCTGTATATCTAAAATATGTATAGGGTTTACTATGACTAAGTACAAAAACTTTAACAACGTGCTCAGGGAGGTCTGAAAGACAATAAAACATTTATTTCGGAATTCTAGCTCAATGTTGGGACAAAACCCTCTTTTCCTACGGAAGTCGGCGCCTATGACAATCAATCATCGTCCGAGATGGCTAGATATATCAACTACCTGCGGTCGTCTTTTGCAGCGTTGTCAAGTGTAGAAACGACGAAAAAATAAACATTTTTAATAATAATAATAATAATGCCTAAGTACCTGATAGATAACAGTTAATCCGGTTAGCTGCAGTATATTGTATTGGTTCTACGTTCTTTCGTTGCACACTGCCAAAACTACATTTTCACTCCTTGCAGACTCGTCTTAATTATCCACTAACATATCCGACATAAAATATTTTATTTAATTACTATAAAACGTTTAAAATTAGTCACTAGCTGTTCTAAAATAACATAACCTAGAATTCTGCATTGCTAGTTGCTTACTCTCCAAACCTCAAAGAACATGCGAAGCTTAGCTATATTCTAAGGGTCTAAGAAACATTTTTACAGAACACTGTAAACATCTTGGGATGTTATAGTTTAAAATATTACTAATTACTTTATGCAAACATCGTCGATTACTGTTAATATTGTTGCTATTATTAGTATTAACATAATTTAATTTCCCAGCAACACATTTTTCGCATATTTTTTTGTGTATTTACAAGCATGTCGTATTCAAATACCTAGATGACGGATAAGATGCTGATTATGGGAGTATGACAAGTGCATATTATCGTGTGGCAGCGTAATACCAAAGACGTTTTCCGAGTACACAAAATATTATGCTGAATACTTTTTGAACTACATTGAACAACTGTTATAATGCCTTGGCGGTAAACGTGTGGCAGTGTTTTCATGTATTTGCGTGTATTCTTTTATCTTTTGTGATTCTTCCCGATGTAAGTAATCGACCTGGTCATAACCGCCGGACCAAGTAGGCACCTTGCTTTAAACAAAAAGAACGGTCGAGGGAAGGAGATGTCCATAGCAAGTACAAAAATCTTTGCAATGGCAGTTTTAATTTAAACAACTAAGAAAAGGGAAAATGGTACATTCTTAAAATCTCTCCAAATATCAATCCTGGAAATAAATATTAGTAAGGTAGGTCTGCCTCCCTGTGCTACCATATCGTGTTTCTCATTAAATCATTAAATAATAATGTACATTTTGTAATTTTTTTTTTCTTTCAAAACGGCTTAAATTGATACACGTGTCAACGCGGTGACCTGTTGCTACGTTTGACACCTTTGACTTTGGCAGAATATACCTAACCGCGCGGCTGACAAAAGGTCAGTTACGGCGATAAATAAGGATTTAATAGTTTTGAAAAAAAATTTTTTCGCTTTGTAAATAAGTTTGGAAATTTTTTGATAGATGGTTCCGTTAATTCTTATTTCCCCCTATCCCCTCTTAAAATATTTGTACTAAGTCATAGTTAAACCTGTATCGTCATAGTGTATGAAATTTAAGGTTAAGTTGATACAATATACAGCATGTCCTACAATTAATGGGATACAGAGCAAGAGTAGATTCCCAATGACAAAATAATGCTGACGTAACCACACTAACCAGAATGTATGGCATGAAGAAAGAAAAAAAAACAGCGGAGAAGTGATCATGCACGATTAAAAAAACATTCGAATATAATACAATATTCGTTTGAAATTTAGTTACTACTACTGCGTACCTACCTAGTCAAATTTATTTTAATTAACAATTTATTATTAATCAGTTTAAAGCGAAACTTGCGTTTAATAACGCAAACTGAAGCGTACAAACCGCAAACCAAATTATTGGAAGGATGAATAATATATAAATCCTGGTGAACCGTTGCCGTGCATAAAACACTCAATAAAATGCGATTAAACCCGCTAACATATTTCCAAACGGCCAAATGTAATTTTACAAACGATTTAAATATATAAACTATGTACCCATAACAGTGGTGGTTCGCCAGATGATGCAGGTATCACTTGAAATTATTTTAAATGTAATATAAATTTTAAAGTGAAAGTGTATTTTTAGGACTTATTAAAAGGATTATTTTAACTTCAATGTAAGACAAATTTCTGGGTGGATATACAGGGTGTCTACTTTCATTTATGTACGTCCGTAAAAACTTTATTCTTCAAGATAATCAATTTTTTTTATTCGAAAACCTGCTACGATTTTTTTTATACCAACGAAATTCAATAAAACCGTTTAGCGATTTTTTTATTTAAAATCTGATAAGGTGATCCCCCCTCAAAATCCCTTTATGTGAAATTTGAACAAAAACTATACAGAGTGTTTTCTTCTACACGTTCTTAAAGTTTTATTTTTGTAAAAACTTTATTTTTCAAAATAACGCAACAAATATTTTTTTGATTTAAATGTCATCGAAAACCGCTACTTCTAATCCTATCACGGCGTTTAAGATAATTTTTGAGTCCCCCTAACTTCGCCACTGCCCTGTATGCAATATTTACAATATACGTTTATACCAATTATTAATAACTTCCTGTCTCAATTTATATCGAAATATATGGACGAATAAATATCGAAATATTTATTTTCATTGCGTTAATATTTGCCAGTCGTGAATAGAATAAATGAAAATGCCTGCAGCCGTAGCCGGAAAATTTAATAAATTTAATTTATATATGCATGTTTTATATTACATTCTGTTTTCCAAAAGGAAACATCGTCTGAAAACCACAAACATGTTTTAGCATTGTGTTTGTTTGTTTTTGAAGCTTTTATATTAAAAAAGTAGTGTGGGATCCAGGGCCGGATTAAAGGAGAATTTAATTCTGCACAGCTTGAAGTAAAATGTACAGGGTGTTCTATTTTGAATAAGAAAGTTTTGTCTTATTGACATTGATAAAGCCATCTAAATCATGGAATAAATTTACGCTCGGATCAGAAACATTTTACTAAGGCATGTCTGGCTAAATCCTGTTATTTTGACGTTAAAACTACTGTATAAGTGTGCACTGTGCACCTCCCCATTATGAAACAGTTGTCCGTGCTTATTTAGATGAGCTGTTCCCGAATCGTTGAATAGGGAGAAGGGGATCGATTGAGTGGCCAGCCAGATCACCTGATTTGACACCCTTAGATTATTTCTTGTGGGGATACTTAAAAAGCAAAGTATACGTTGCTAGACCGGTTAATATAGAAGATTTAAAAACAACAATTTGTCACGAGATACATCGTATACTTCCTGAAGTTATTGATAATGTCCAAAAAGAATTTATTAATCGCCTTGGCTATTGTCAGGCAGCCAACGGTGCACAATTTGAATATTTAATTTAGTCGATTTTTTACATAATCATATCATTTTCAGTATTGTGAAAAATAATTTTAAAATTTTCAAACATTATTTTCTTAATTTTTGTTATGTAACACCATAATTTTTCATGATGTATGTATGTAGAATGGCACGCTCTTTCAAATGGCATGGTCAAAATTGCGTGTTGCTTTTTAAAAAAATTGTCGATGACGTCATATCTCGAACAACGATGACGTCACAAATGTGGGTCGTATGTCAAAAAGTGTCTCTATTAAAAACAAAACCGACTGGCCAGGGGATTAGAGGTCAATTAGCTGGACACACACGGGAGGGATTTTTGAAAGATTTACACTGGCGCAGACCAATTCGTTCTGTTTATCCGGGCGTTAATGGCCTACGACGGTCGAAGTCGGTGCAAACATCAGATCTTCGGCAGTTCCCTACCGTCACAGATATTTTAAAAATCGGCAGGTTAGTGGGTAACCACGTGTTCACGTGTTTAGTGAACCATTTTTACCGGGGGTTTTGTACAAGTGAAAATGGAGTGGACAAAAGAGGTTGTATCTGAGATGACTGAACTATATAAAGAAAGGCCTTGGTTATGGAAAATAAAAATCTAAAGAGGCTAGCTATATTTTAAAAATGTTAAAAAGTAAAAATCTTGAAACTGTAACCGTCAAAGATATAAAAACAAAAATTCAAAATTTGCAAAATGCCTTCAGAAACGAAATGAAAAAAGTAGAAAACAGACATGTGCCCGTATTTAGTTCGTTCATCGACCCATTTTTCACCCACTTGGTTCTATGTCGCCTTTTTTTCTTTTCTCTAACTATTTCGAATACGCACAAACCCATTAATGCAACCTTTAGCTTTTCTCCTGTTTGAACATTCTCTACACAAAAACTGTGGTAAGGATTTTATACCAGTATAAAAGTTCTCTCCCGCCGTCCTATCCCACAAACTTTAAGTTATGTTTCCACTAACCAACCGATCTGATCTCTCCCAAAACGGAACTGTTAATAACACCAGGGTTTAGATATTTTCGTTAGTGACAACTGAACGATCTATCCCTTCGCAGACTAGATCGGCATATGCAATCTGGCAGATCTGGACGACGAAACAAATCGTTTAAAATTTCCTTGGGTATATGGGGGTAATGATTGTTTTTAACACGACCAAATATCGAAAATTACGTTGTCAATAAAAACAATTGCGTAACGTCAGCCATCGTAAGACGTCTGAATTCTTGGAGCGACTATATACAGGGTGGTCAGGGAAATAAGAATATACAAGAAATCGATTTTCGTCGAAAGAGAAATTTCACTAGTCCACTAGTTTCGCTAATTTCAGTTTTTTCACATTATTTCAGCAACTGTAGCAGATATTTTGGTTTGTTTGGTTTATCTTAATGGTCATCAAATGACGCAACATTTTTCTAATCTGAGCCACCGTGTATATGTTACGGTATCCCAGCAGATATCAATGGTGAGCCTTAAAAAAAGCCACCCTGTATAGTTCAATCCTGTTGTTCACGTTTTAGTCAGGGACCCGGACCGTACCGTTTTTGGACAGAAAACCGGACCAGAACCGTAATTTTTTTGTGGACCGGAACCGAAACTGAACACATATCTCATGTTTTAGTTTATTCCAAGTGTCGAACCCGAACCGGAAAAAATTAAAACGGTTTTTTGGGTTAATTTCTGTATTTCTTAAGCTTCCGTTGTTGTTGTGTTTCTATGGATTTATCTACCGACAATAAGTGCTTAGAGAGTCTTTATTTTTTATAAATCCATGTATATATTTATTTCATTTCAACTTATACCTGCTTATGACATGTACCAATTTTATCTAGGACATGTACATACAAGTCGGTGGTAGCTGTGGGGTAGCTGTCGGCAAATTCTACTTTGTCACAAGCAGGTATTGAAATAAATTAAATGTAAAATTTGTTGTGGCCTCAATAAAAAAATGTTGTATCCGCCTAGAGGGCGCAGCGAACCTCATACGATATTTCAAAAATCTGTTTATATCAGGTGGAAGGTATCAATTTTGCAAAAAAAAATTATTACCAATAAGTTTTCTCTATCTCTTAAAATAAAAAAGTTAGACAGCCTTAAAGTTTGGGCACTTTACAGGTTTTTTTGTTATTACTTATAAAGTTGACCATGGATCTCAAATTTGTTTTTACGAGCATAAAGACCTCCAAAAATGCAACAAAAAACAATTAAAGATTTTTGACGTGTCTCGCATATTAAGCGAGATACATGGGAGTGGCCCTCTTGTGTGATACAGCCTGTATATAGGACATAAAAATTTCAATGCCATACTCGTGGAGTAACTTAATAAATTATTGTACTTAAGTTTTGCTAGTAGAATTATACATAAGCATAATTAAATGAAAAAAAATCATAAGCGATCATAGGAATTTCACTATAATTGTAATTATATTACGTCACAAGGGAAAACCGATAAGAACCCTTTGGACCGAAAAAGCTGGTCAGAACCGGACCGAAATATCAACTAGTGAACCGTAACCGAACCGAAACCGAAATGGTACTTTTCTTACTGAACCGTAACCGGACCGGTACCGTTATTACATTTAGGTCCGGGTCCCTGGACTTTTAGTATTAGCCCTATAGATAACGCATCAAAAATAAATATCATTTAAAAAGCTATCCTCAGCGTCGCCTACGATTCCGGTTAAATAACAAAAAACAAACGATTAATCCAGCCTATTGCCGTGCAAAAGATTTCGCAACGATCCGCGATGATCGCTGTTTAGTTTTTTTCGTTACGACAGCACAGGAAAACCGCTGACACCGGCAAACTCTTGACCCACAAAGCGAACCAAAACAGCCGGCGGCGAGTCCGATTTCCAATTAGTTTTTCATAAAATGCACCAGCCGCAGTTCGGGTAAATACTGGGATAAATGATGAGGCTGAATCCATGCGTAATAGTGTTTGTGTTCTACGCGGCGGCCTGTCGATGTGGAGTGATCGACGAAGTCCTTTTGGCCAGACGCCAGGATCGAGGGAAAAGGTGAGCTTGTTTACTATTGGGTAGTGAAATTAATCGACAGAATATAAAATTTGAATGCGAACGGCCAAATTAAGAAAACAAAGCCGTATAGAGGGATCTATGAAAACGTTTCGACGTTCGTCTCTTAGAGAAGAAGCGCCAAATATGCCCTTATAATTTATAGAATATAATAGAATTGAACAATCTACTAGGTGTTTGGAAAAGTAGGTACAAAACTTAAGGCGGTAAAAGTAGAACCAAAAAAAAACTAAGAAAAGTTTTCATAAACAACTGAAATATAGTTCTCCAAAGGGGTGTTATCATTTGGATATTATTTAAAATAACTTTCTTTCTGATTTAGATAATGGAATAAAAATTGTAGGTAATAATCATAGCCTAAAGGTCTTTAATTATCATAAGTTTTTATCAAAATCGGTTATAAATAAGGGTAGTTTTCTAATTTTTTTTATATATTTTTAGGTATTAATAATATTGTGTGAAACTAACTACTCTGTGTACTAAAGCCCCAACCAGCGTTGAATTACACCCACAATATCTACTCATATATTCTTTATTATTAGCATTTGTAACATTTTTTACTGTATTTGAAAGGTATTTTAAGCTAATATAAAAATGTATGCTCTCTGATACCAAACATCTAGGTATGCTAATGAACAATTCCACAGACAAAGCTCTATTCAATAATTATCTAAAGAAATTAATCTATCTAAATGTACTAACCTGGTTTAATGAAAACACTCTATAAATATCTAAGTTGACTTTTGACTTCATTGATAGGAATTGTAGGAAATTTAATTTATATTAGTTTAAAATACCTTTCTAATACAGTAAAAAATATTCCAACAGCTAATAATAAACAATACATATATGGGTAGATATTGTGGGTGTAATTCAACACTGGTCGGGGCTTTAGTCCGCAGAGTTGTTAGTTTGACACAATATTGTTAATACTTAAAATATATCAAAAACGATTACATAAAGGGTAATCATTATTTAAGTAAGTATTTGTCATGTTTAATTTAAAATTCATTGACAGGTTAAAATCACTTTTGACATTGTCGATATTTAATTTCAAATAATTGTTTATTTGGTATAATAATTTTTATAGTTAGATATTTGACTCAACTTGAGGCCACCTAAAATTGCAGAAATAGGTCAGATCTCATCTATTGTGGTTGAATTTTCAAGTTCCCACAGTTTCAAAAGTGAACTTAGATATTTATAGAGTGTTTTCATGAAATCAGGTTAGTAAATTTAGCTAGATTAATTTTTTTAGATATTTATTGAATAGAGCTTTGTGGAATTGTTCATCAGCATATCTAAATATTTGGTATCAGAGAACATACATATGACTTCATTGATAGGAATTGTAGGAGATTTGATTTATATTAGCTTAAACTACCTTTCTAATACAGTAAGAAATTACTTAATATGATGTGCGGATTTTCACGGGTGTCAATTCCGCGGCCCCCGTTGCTTCTGCATTATATGAAATTGTTTTTGTGAGAAGGAGCTCAACCGCCCTATGTTTCAAAATTATTCTCACTGAGTTTGATAAATTATGCAATAAATATAAATCACGTATTTTAATCTAAAGACACAAATTACAAGATTTATATTAGATAAAAAATAATTTTAAGTGGTAAGCACAACCGATTGTTATAGGTGCAGTGATGAGACATTTGAGTCACCTGACGAACCGCCACTGTTTTATATTGCTGCTGCTGTTGTGACAATTTAAAAAATCAGGAAAAATGCTCGATAAATAAAATAAAAATTTAGAGGGGTGGGGGGCAGCAAATTAAAAAAAGCCTTGTATACGCCGAACTTCCAAACTAACCACCGTTCTCCTTTGAAGTAAATTCCCGCACGTAAAAAAATGTTATGAAAGATCGACTAAGCGGCATACGGCATACCACACGCGGCCGCAGTCTACATAAATGCGCCACAATGGGAGAGCTTTCTGGCTTTTTGCCTCGTAATACGGATTATTATTTATGTAAAGGTACAAAATAATTCTGCTCCGGGTCTAAAATATTCATATGTTATATTCATCCAGAACATCATAAGCTTCCAAAACGTGGGCAACGGTTTTATGGAATTTTTTATTACGTTTTACGGCGACGGTTTAAGCGCACGCGACGGACGATCGGCGTAGAATTTATATAAAAGTATGAAAAACGTACAGGATGTCCGCCCCGATTTTCTTGTAATTGCAGGGTATCTGGATACCTACAAGCGATAGAAAATGATGCGGGTTTCACAATGAGATAATTTTTCGAGATACTTATAATGCCGCAAAAGAATTTCCATAGACTTCTACGTTTTTGAGATACAGGGTGAACTTTAAGAAAAACTGCCTTTAAGGAATTCTTCGTATCTCAGAGAATAGTTCCTCCTGTATATTTCTATGCAATTCAATTGCATTATTTTTTCTGTTTTCGTATAAAATATCCAGCAGTTGGTACTTTATACAGGGTAATTCAGAAGTTATCTAAAAAAAATTGGGAATAGATGCGCCAATATCGTAAACAATTTTTTTTGTAAAATCCTTTTAGTTTCTTTAGAAAAATTATTATTGAAGTTCTAGTAGTTTCAACCTTTACATCGCTGGGCTACTGTACTCTCTAGCCAGGCGATTTCAAATATCCAGGGGCGGATGGAGAAGATTAAACCCGCCCGGGAAATCGGTACGATCGGCCGGCCCAATTTAGTTGAGAAAAAATATGATTAATATGATTTCAAGAAGACTTTAATTTTGAAGATTTTAATAAGTATAAAATATTTTAAACAGTACAACTGAATGTAAAATATCGAAAATATACTGGGTGTAACGGATGCTGATGGTCAAACTTCAGAGGGTTATACAAGTAATTTTCACCAAAAGAAGTATTATAAGATTGTTTTGGAAAGTTGATATTTGCTCCATTATTTAACATTTTTTGATTTCGAAAAATGTTGTGCCTTTTTTCATAAAAACAAAAATATATCTGTTATTCTTACAGCCACATCAAGTTTAGACATACCATCGGAAAGACCGTTAAAATTGCTACAAGACTAGCATATATGAGTGTTTAAAAAATCTTCTATACCAGGTGCTGTAAAAAGTTAAATGTAGTAATTGTGAAATGAGCAAAATTAGTGGTGTCTTCTTATTGGTGGTAACGCCAAAAATTACTAATTAAATTACTGTATTTAGTAAGCTTTTCAACGATATATCAACGTTTGAGTTTGCTATTTCTTTGGCAACAATATCAAGCGCATAGGTAATAAAACAGTAAAAATCGAAAATACAGGAACTTTATAGTATTTTATTTTTATTTTAAGACTGTCCTTCCTATCCTTTGTTCGAGCTGTTCTCGAGTTTCAATTAGTACTTCAAATACCAAATATTTTAATCTACCCCACCAAAAGAAGTCTAACGCAGTTAGATCAGGACTTCGAGGAGGCCACCTAAATGTACCAAAGCGTCCTATCCATCTATCTTTATAATGCTCGTTTAGCCGTACCCAAATCTCCCTGCTGTTATGTGTAGGACAACCATCCATTTGAAGTCAGGAATTAATCCGAAAATTTAAAAGAACCTCTTCTAATATAGTATGCAGTCCGTTCTGAAGAAGATCAAGAAATGCCTCTGCATTTAATTTATTTTCTAGTATAATTGGTCTAAGAACGTAATTTCCAATTATCTCCATCAATACGTTAACTTTGATTATTAGAGGGCCTGACAGCATGAGGATTCACAGCGCGTATGCGAAATTCTCTCAAGTTGTATTGCTGCCCTGCGTGTACTGAATGTGGGAGTTTCTTCAAAAAGCACTGTTATAATTTGGTCTTGATGGCGATTTACTTGATCGGGATTTAGACGATAATGTCCTGGAACACTCTCAGTTTCTTCCAAAACCTGAAATGTAGTTACAAAAGTTTTTCAGTTTGGAATGCGTCTTTCAGCGACGGTAGCCGAGCGGCCAAGGTGGCGATGAGTAGTTGCTGCCAGGAAAGCACGAGCGGCCGGAAGTTTACCTTTACCTTCCATTGCAAACACCATAGACAAATAAAATATCTCGATATTCGTTATTTGTGAAAAAACGTGGCATCTTAAATTTAGATACTTAAGTAATCAACAAGAACACTAAAGTAAATTTAAAACTTTGACGGTCAATATTGTTTTTCACAGCCGCCTTGGCATTTATCTACCATGAAAGACGCATTCTAAACAAAATCTCATTTGTAGCAATATTGAGGAAGAGTTAAAAAAACAGATTTTTGAAGAAATTCCCACAAAAACAAGTTTGTGTTTTATTACCTTTGCCCTGGGTATTGTTGCTAAAAAAATAGCAAACTCAAAAGTGAAAAGCTTACTAAATACAGTGGTTTTTGCTGAAAAAAAAAAACATGTCATCATTAATAAATTTTTGAAGTTACCACCCTTTAAACACTCATATATGCTCGTCTTGTAGTAAATTTAACGCTATTTCCGATGGTACGTCCAAATTTGATGTGACTGTAAGAATAACAGAGATATTTTTGTATTTATGGAAAAAGGCACCAAATTTTTTGAAATCAAAAAATGTTAAATAAAAGAGCAACTATCAACTTTCCAACAAAATCTTATAATACTTTTTTGTTGAAAATTACTTGTATAATAACCCCCTGAAGTTTGGCCATCAGCATCTGTTACACCCCGAAATAAATATTAAAACTTATAAAGTAAGTCAAAATCAAATGAAATATGTAATATAATCAAACAAAATAACTTTATCACACATCACACTTAGACCGACCCTGACCAACCGGCCCAACATCTAAGATTCGACTGTTATGGTAATACTAGTTTATTTCAGTCCTCGTTCGTGCTTATATAAAAAGTGGTTTTTAGGCTTTCACGGCCAGTGTTGTAATTTGATACATGGTGATTTTCCGGGTTGTTATGCCGTGACCTCGGTAACTGGAGGACCACCAGTATCCGAGAAGCGGTTCCGACCGTAGCAGTCGTAATACCAACAGTAGGAACCGAAATCAATATATGGACAGGCCCAGAGACACCGATAGCGGGTCTGTCCCCACAGAGCCTAGCCTGAGAACAACCAGGGCAGGTAAAAGTATCCCAGCTAATGCTAGGGATGTGCATTTTAACTCTGTTTCTGGCAGCTACCAGTTACCGAGGTCACGGCATAACAACCCGGAAAATCACCATGTATCAAATTATATAAAAGGTTAGGGGTTGGTTAGTAATATTCAAAAAAGCTTCTTAACCAGCACCTACACAATAAAATAAGCACGTGCCACGCACGGCTTTTCCTTGTTTCGACTATGTTAATGCCTTATCAAACTTAAAAAAAATAGTCGCGGGCTGCAGCGGCCCGGAAGCAACCGGCCCTTCGGGAAAATTCCCAAAATCCCCTTCGGCCCATCCGCCCCTGCAAATATCCGATTACTTATCGCATTAACTTTGTTGTGATGCAAATATTTACATTAGTTTTAAAATATCAGAAATGGCTTACGTATAGTACCCCGCAGTTGATGTATATCGTTTTAATTTATGGTGAAGTGAAAATCCTTTAGCAGAACGATTCCCCGGTAAACATGTGCCAAATGCAGCTACTTTTACAACGGTGTGCAGTGCGTGCAAGTGTAGGCAAACACAGGCGTGACATGCGAAATGAATTTCTTACCTTTGTTCTATTTGTTATAATTAATGTTCTCGTTGTAATAATTGAAAAGTTTTATTTTGTTGAGTGATTGTAAATAAAACTTGGTATACATTACAAGCAAAAGGTTGCATTACTGCTCTTACTGTGATTACTGTCACTCTCGAGTAATAATGTATCACTTTTTTCTCTTAATACATAAACAACTATCACCAATCGAAATCTCATCTTATGTAACACAATTTGTTGTGTTATAACGTGAACATCAATGGGCTCGGTATCGTACCGTGTGTTCCAAGTCCATTTGCATTATTTAGCATGCGTGATAGCTTCAGAGTGGGCGCTGAAAATGTCCTCGGAGGGTTTTAAATCAAACGTATACGCGAACAGTAGGACTTTACTGAATGGGGATGGGTCCTACGTGAGTCGTCTGCAGCGTACTTCGCGTGTTACGAGCGTATACAGGATGTTATAAATTTGTTACCTTTTCCCTTGCATTAATACCGGAAGAGTGAAAAGTTAAATTGGGGCTGTACAAGGTGTGACATAAATTTAAGACCGGGTTCCTAAGAATATTTATAACAAAAAAAGTTCTATACGGAATGTCCCAATACTTTTATTATTATGTATTGTAAACATTGTATTTAACCTAATTTAAATTAATTTTCCTGTATTTCCTATCGGTGAAGACATATGTATGCCCTTTGGTTGCAAATATTTAGATGTGAAATAGGCTAAAGAAATGCGACTTATTGATCCTACAGTGACGTACAATTATTTATCAATGAAACACCAAGGTAACACATGTACAAACCATTGCCTTATAGCAAAAAAATCTTAGTACATGCAAGTCTTAGACGTTTTACAACATATTCAAACGCTAAAATTGAAAAACGTAGTAGGTAGTTAAATACCACCACTCTGTACAGCAAACTGTCTATCGACCTCTATAACATCCTGTTACTTGATCTATAGTGGTTTTCCGGGTTGTTATGCTGAACATGTATCTATAAATGATACTGCAGGAAACAACTACTCCGCGGCTAATGCCCCGACCGGCATTGAATTATACCTGCAGTATCTGTGTGAAACAGCCAAGAACCCTTGTCGGCCACTCCACCAGACATAGACCGGTTTCGGGCTTGTTAGCCCTCATCAGTATGCCATAAGTGAGATGACCGACAATTGAACTGGCTGTTCCTTCATATGTAGTTTCACATATAAATCGAGTGCAGGTGCTAACTGATGAGGGCTAACAAGCCCGAAACCGGTCTATGTCTGGTGGAGTGGCCGACAAGGGTTCTTGGCTGTTTCACACAGATACTGCAGGTATAATTCAATGCCGGTCGGGGCATTAGCCCGCGGAGTAGTTGTTTCCTGCAGCATCATTTATAGATTTAATGGCGCATCGCCCGGGGCGAGAGGTCTGCGGTTAAGTACCTACGATATTGTAGGTCGCTTTCTGCAAGTCGAGCCGCTTAGGCCGAGCAGGAAGTAGCAGACCAGTTACATCTCATGCTGAACATGTTTCTTAAATACCTATTTGTGTTTATTACATTGACAATTTAATTTATATAACAGAGTGTCAAGTAAACATGCGGCAAAAATTCAAAGGGTTATTCCTTGGCCTATTCTAAGAATATTTTGTCTTATGATGATTTCTGAAAACCTCCTTTGTTTCGAAGATTCAGAGTGAACAAAATTTGCGACAACCCTATTCGATATTTGTTGAAATCATTAATGTAAATAAAAGTAAGGCGTACGCGTATGTATCCAGGCTGGAGGAAGTCATTTCGAACATTTATTGCAGATTGGGTACTTTTTGATAATAAAATGTTGTTACTGTCGCAAATTTTGTTCGCCCTGTATCTTCGAAACAAAGGAGTTTTTCAGAAATCATCATAAGACAAAATATTCTTAGAATAGGCCAAGGAATAATTTTGCCGCATGTTTACCTAACACCCTGTATAAAGAAGCTCACATTCCACAGTCTAATTGTCACTTTGACAGCGGTAAAAGTTACCTGCAACTTTTACAACGACAAATTCAATAGTGGTTTTTTTACTTATTCATTTTTTAATCAATTATCGCGGTGTCATTTGACAAAATAAATAGCACAGACAAGAAAATAGATTGACATTTTTGTCAAGAACTTATTGAATTATTAAACACTAACCATGAATTAATTCGGAAAGCCTACGTACAACGAAATTAGTCAAATTGTTAATACCTGTGTGGCTGCTAATACAGTTGCGACTCAATCATCAATCTGGCGACAATTTTCTACTTTTTGCTATGCGAAAGGATACAAATTTGAGCCATATACTTACATTGAGAAATTGAATGTAATACTGCAAGATTGGGCTTGCATTAATATGCGAAAATATCATGGAAAAGACTACAAAGAAGCGGTAGTTAAAACAATTTGGAACGCTACCACTAAAATGCTACAAAGTAAATATTATAATGAATTCAATGTTATATTTAACTGGACGTATCGAGTAGAATCCTCTATTTTCGAAAACGAGACAAGGCGGTGACAATAAATCATGTGACAGCAAATGGATTACGCCTAATATTTTAGAGGAAGATATTATCCTAGGACGCTTATTTAAAAAGTTGATGGAAAAATGAGGCACTTCTATAACATTGGAAAGAGTATTTCTTACACCAAATCTCTTTTGGAAGAAGAAAAATTCTAAAGGTTGGTATACAAATGTGCTGATTGGAATTAATGAAACTTCCAAATGGACTAGATGCTCAGCACAACGCATTGGTATAGATATGTCAAAATTACAAATCACTCGGATCGAGCGGCAGTTGTTAGCAAATTAAGTAAAAGCGGTATTGAAAAACAAGCTCTAATAAAAACAACAGGACACAGCAATTCATGATCAATAAAACCGCACCTACAAGTTGACAAAGAGTACCATTCGAGCATTACTCAATCGATTCGTTTGGAAAAATAACAAACTTCAACATCAACTACAGAAACAATTAGCTGTGGCACCCGTAGCGACATTAGTATTCCTCGTATGAATTTCAATAACTGTGTGTTCAATAATTGTATGTTCAAATAAGAATGTATTTATTTTTAGTGTTTCATAAATAAAGTTTGCATTGATATGTTTTTAAATTTATTATTCATTATTGTCCTGTCGAATTACACTCGATGTTTGTATTGATGCCTTTAGCAATTTGACTCGAAAAACTGTCAACCTGTCGTTTTTACTAGTTGACACTTTTTCTCGTCTAACAATCCAAATTTGCTCGGTAAAATACAAACCCCTTGTGCAATTATAAGTGAAAAAACAATTGTAAAAGTTCAACTTTAACACCCTGTACCTTTTAAAGGAGGCATTTTTTGTATGTAGGGTTAGATCGTGTCATATTTTGCCGCCAAAAATACACAGAATGGAATGACATATCTTTTTATTACACCCTGCATAATACAAAAAAGCTCAACTGGTGTCAGGCATGTGCGTCTAGGAGTACAATCCGTCTGAAGAATGTCCTACATTGGATTAATAACAATTACTTTTAAGCCGAGACATTTTGAAGTGCCCTTAAAGTGACTTTCTGTATTGCAAAAGTTTCGGATAGCCCTCGAATCTGTTCTTCCACTCGACGGAAATCGATGCCTCTTAAATCCGTCGTCTGCTGTGTAAGGCGAAATTAATTAAAACAGGGGGCTTTCCTTTTTGAAATTTAATAACGGAAAGAATTATTACCGAAAGGGGGGGGATCGAGGGTGGAGATGATGTCGGAGTCATTCTGTCATTCTCACAGATCGATTGAACGAACAATGTTATACTAACGAGTCACAGTCCTCTAAATTAATTATCGCTCGGGCCATTTGTACCTGCCATTCCGGGGTAACAGGTAGATTACCTCTTGAAATACGAAGAGATTATTAAATTTCTAATTGCCTCCTTTGTCGTGAAAAGCTTAATCCGGATTTGCCGGATGTGATTTGCAGTCCAACTGAAAGGAGTGTTTTTTGGTAAAGACGAAATATGAGTGCCTTTATTTTGCTGTGTGATAAATTGCACTAAACAGAATAGGTATACGAGGTGTGGCAATTAAGTTCCAGCAATTTAGTTATAACCCGGAAACTGGCAACACTGCATCGTTCGTCACGTTATTCTAGAGAGAGAGAACCTTCGTTTTAGTTTCAGTCCAAGGTTGAAGTCGATAGCATGTTTAGTTTCTGTTTTATGTGTATTTTTTGGAAGCACCTTTTTAGTGGCGTCTTGAAAATGAGTGACTCAAATTAGAAGCAACGTGTTGTGATTCAATTTTTAGTGACACCTGGCAAAAAACCCTCGGAAATCCTTCGATAATTGCAGATGGTGTATGGAGACGAGTGCATGTCGAAAACACGCGTTTTTGAATGGGCACAACGATTCGAGGAGGGGTGTGAACCGGTAGAAGACGATCCAATGGTAACAGGCCTTAGACCTGTTTCTAAGCTTTAAAACCTTTTTACCAATAATTGTTGCCGAGACATTATAAATTATTTTCATTATTTCGAACCCTAGCTTAAGTTTTGCATATCGCTCGGGTCTCGGGCTCTGCCGCAACTTCGCAGCATAGCATCGAGATATGTTTTGTGGCAGAGAGATTCGAGTAGAGTCCAGGGCATGTGACGTGTTCATAAATTTAGTTTTCTGCTCGTAGGAATTATCCCCTATCGCTTTTATTATTTCCGAGAACAGTCTTATTATACAATTAAAAAAAAATAAATGTTTCACATATTTTCAGAGTATTCATGCCGGATAAAGTCAGCTTCAGAGAACGACGTAGTGTTACCAGCACTGGCCACAATACTGCTACGACTAATAAATATTTTTAGGTAACAACAGCAGCTGACAGATTGCAATGCTGTCAAACGTTACAGTTTTAAGGATTGTCTGGAAAATTTCAATAGCTTACTTCATTAATAATGATACAAAAAACAAATTACGTAACAGCAGCTTTTATTTAACCTTATTGTACCTTAGCTTATAATTTCGTAACATAGTTTGCACTTTATTGAAGTTGTATTTTTATTTCTAAAATGTATTTATAGAAAACCTTAAAATTACAGCCGGTCATTTCCGAACACCCTGTATAATAACCTGTCTGTTATTTTATCTCCTATTTAGTTTTATAATACAATCGTTTTTAAAGGTATATAAGGTCTGTATTCCCACCTGGTCATGAGATACGTCCATAATATACTAAAAGAAATCATTTCTCCTGCAGGATGTGCGCTAATTTCCTGCGGTTATCTGTTGCAGGGCGGCGGTAGCGGAAGGAGCGGTGAATTACGATGGACGGACGGAAGTCGCCGACAGTGGTGTCCCTGGAAACCATCCCCTAGTAGATAACCCAAATAGTGTGGGGGAATCACTCGAACTTCCTTCTGTTAAACAGAAACGATGTCCCAGGTAAATAAAAGGGGTGTACTTGCGTGATGTTTCGACAATAATTTTGCTTACTTTAACAACAACAGAAACATTATTTCATCTTCATGATTTCTGTCATAATTCAGTGTCCTTTGAATAGACCAAAAAGCTAAGAGTACTCGTAAGAGCACGTATCTGTTTTTTTCTGTAGTTGACAAAAATTTAAAAGTGAGTTGGTGTTTTGATTGTGATTACGAGAGTTACCAAAATGTATTAGTCCTCCAAATATTATAATATTATCGATTTCACTGGTAAATTGTGGATCTTATTAAATAAATAACGTGGTGTGAATTAAACTAAGCGTCCTGTATTTAAATCTTTGAAATCATATATTGACGGTTATGTAACGGCTACGAAATAAATGCGAATAAATCCATTACTTACCGACCCGCAGCTGATAGCGATAAGTTACCACCAGTTACCATCCCCGATTCATCCTGCGTAGTACATCATTCTCTGTCAAATTCCATTTAATAACCCCTTCCTTTATCGTATACGGGTCCTGGTCTTAATTACGCCTGAATCCTGCTATTTTCCTCGCAAAATGCCCCTGCCTTTGCCGGTCAGTGCACGAAGCTCATAAATCAACAAGCCGCCTTTGATGCGTCGCTCAATATTGTCCGACTCGAAACATTTGCAGCGCTAAAATACGACTCTGCACCGCGGTCACTTGATAAATGGTGATGCAGGACCATTTGTTTGTCCTGCGGAAAAACCGGATAATTAATTATATTGCACAACGGATAATGGAAACGCGATGAAAAACATGTTTGTGAATATTTTGTATATAGTATTTTTTCCAGACAATCCCTGACAAGGACAGATCTGTTTATGTTAATTTCTTTTCAACCGATAATCGTTTTACTCTTATTTCCAGCTTACAACAAAGGCTTGGTTCGAGTCATGACTCCAGCAGTGAACACATTGTGGGTGCCATGATTCCATTGGACATTCAAAGGAGAGACCTGCAGTCTGATATGAGGAAAAGACTCTGCAACACTTGCATGGCCAGACCTCAGTGCAAAAACAACAACAAATGCGACCAGTGCAAGAGATGGTGCATAGAAGAAGACACATCCCCCAACGACATCACCGATGAGTCCATGCAAGAAACAAAAAACCTTCCACATTCCAATACAAATGAAATAGAAAGCAACTTCCCGATATCTCTCCCTAACAGATTTGGTGGTGCTTCTGTGGAAGACCGAAGCATGGAGGACACCAGAGTGTCCCTTCCTGCACCTGGTGGGGTTAAGCGTATATTTACCATAGCGAACTTCTCCTCTGGACCTCTGAAGGAATTAATTTGCAGACTGCTTGGAATCTCCGACACTACGGACATCGAGAAGATGGTGGTTTGGGTGACAACTTCCTCCAACGAACCACCAAAATTTGTCGAAGGGTACAAAAAGAACGTATCTCCCCTGGCGGAAAAAATGACGGATGTTCTAAATGACGAACTAAAGAAGAGCATGGAGCGGAACAAGAAACAGGGAAGGAATTTTTTGACAAACGCAGAAATGGAGGAGATAGCTAAGAATGTTTTAGCATCAGTAAGAATCCATAATTCCTTTTTGAATCGGGATTCAATTTTTTTTTCTAGCACCCAACTGAAAGTAGAAGACCTGGTGCGGCTAGGAGCAGCTCTCCTGAAGACTTCCAAGATCGTAACAGTATAAGTACGGCGCGTAGAGTGAATCCAGACTTGATAGAAGACACGTTCGATCCTCAGCTGTTGGAAGGTTCAAATGAAGAATTTCCAACAGCTCCACGAATAGGTTCGACTAGAGAAGAATCCGACACAACTCCTGAAGAAGGAACGGTGAGTTGTTTAATTAAAAATAGTTGCGAATTCTATGAACTTATTTCTTCAGGTTGGGATTTCCGATGCAAAAACACAAGATACAGCAAGACAAATGCAGTCTACATCAGATGAAAATACAAACTTACCCAATCTTGAAGATACCAAAGATGAGGTAAACGAATTCGATCACAATATCTACATATAAAACATATTAACTTTTTAGACTCGATCAACTGCAGATAAAATAGAACCCAGCAGGTTTATAACGAAAAAACTGATGCAGCAGGTTAAAGATAGAATGAAACAAAGATTGAAATACCCTGAGCAGTTTCATTCTGACACTCTTACTGGTAAACCACAAAACTCCATACTGAGAGAAGATCTATCTAAAACCCAGGTAAGTACATATAACAAGTTACCAGAAAATGAATGTTCTGTGTTATTTTATTAACTAAATATTCCCTTCTACAGGCAACAGATTCAGAAAATATAGATCCATCACTTCAGTCACCTCAAACTTCAGAAGATTCTCGAGTGAATACAATTGATTCGATAACAGCTGAAACAGAACCTGATGGAGGAGAAGATGAGGTAAACAAATTTAATCAAAGTATTATTTATTTTTCTGTGAAATGAAAATACTATTTTTAGACTCAGCCTTCTATGGATAAAACCGAACCCAATAAGTTTGCAACCAAGAACTTGATGGAGCAGGTTAGAGACAGAATAAAACAAAAGCTGAAATATCCTGAACAGTTTAATTCGGATACCCTTATTGGTAGAAATAAGCCACAAGATTCCACACTGGGAAGAACCGAAGATGTTCAAACTAGCAGTAAGGTGAATGTTACAACAAAATAACTGTTTTGTATCATTTTATCAACTAAATATCATCATCATTATAGATAACAGACTCATCACTTCGACCACAACAAATTTCTGAAGCAGATCCTGAAGCCAATGCAATTGATTCGACAATAACTGCAACTGCACCAAATATAGAAGATCCAGATGAGGTAAACGAATTTGATCAAATTACCATATATTTTAATATTGCATAATGCATGCATAATGTTTGTTATCTAAATATGAAAATTACATTTTTTAAATTTAGACTCAACCGAGTGTGGATAAAAAAGAACCAAGTAGGTTCGTAACGAAGAATTTGTTGCAACAGATTAGAGACAGAATGAAACAAAGGCTGAATCCTGAACAGTTGGATACCTTTATTGACAAAAGTAAGCCACAAGGTTCCCCACTGGGAAAAACCAAAGATGTTCAGGCTAATAGTAAGGTGAATGTTACCGCGAAATAACTATTTTGTATTAGTTTTATCAACTAATTTCTTTTCTTCACAGATAACAGAAACCGCTGCAGATATAGATTTATCACTTCAGTCGCAGCAAACTTCTGAAGCAGATCCTCAAGCTAATACAATTGATTATGCAGTAACTGCAACTGGACCAGATAGAGGAGATCCAGATGAGGTAAGCTATATATGTTTTTCAAACATATTTTCGCACTTACAACATAATGTTTATTATCAAACATGAAAATAACAATTTTTAAATTTAGACTCAATCGACTGTGGATAAAAAAGAACCCAGCATGGTCGTAACGAAGAATTTGATGCAACAGGTTAAAGACAGAATGATACAAAGGCTGAAATACCCTGAACAGCATCCGTCTAACATTCTTCTTGGTAGCAGGACACAGGAAATTTCCGAAGATAGTGGAACAAATACAATTGATTCGACAATAGCTGAGACAGGGCCAAATGTAGAAGGAGATTTAGTGGAGGAACAACAAGACATACATCTCAGAAAAGGAGATGGTGTGCTGGTAGGGTCTTCTGGTATTGAAGAAGACAGATTAGGGAGCGATGGTACTAAAACTGGACCCACTGGAATATCAGCATATTTCAATAAATTAAAAGGTAAAAACCGTACACGTTTTCGGTATATAGTATTTTAACATTATATGTATACGTATCTATCTACTTAAAATAAGATGTTTTTCTTTCTTACTCTGCTTTAACATGATGATATTTTTTTAATAAAATTTCTCTGCAATAAATATTATTTAAATATATTAACGTGTAATACAGTGATGTAATTTGATACATAACTTAGAATATTTAGAAACGTCTCTATATTAACCCAAAACAATTATTAGAAGATACTCCAAAAATGGGACAGTGAAATTTTAGGTTATGGATACTCTAACTTGGTATGTTCATAAACAAATATTTGTATTATTGAAACCAAATCTAACATTTAGGTACTTAGTAAATTTTATTCCTAACAATTTGTTTATCTTGGTCTTCTATTTTGTTTTTTTTAGATGTAAAATATTTTATTGTTTCATACGTCTCAGTCCTGCATAGGTACTGTACCCATATTTATGTGATTTACCATATGCAGTACCTAGTATTTTTTTTAAAGTCTTTTACCAAAATTTACTCCAGCAGTAACGTTCAGTCGATTTTTCCCTTTTCTTTTTCAAAAATCAAAATTGCTCTAACTATTGTAGATGATAGCAACTAAAACTATTACAACAGATACAACAGCAAACATAAATATTCAATTTCAATACTCTTTATTTAAGGTTTCATTTACATATCAAATAGCAAGTACCCTGAATTTTTATGATAATTTTGATGTATACTTTGTAATTTGTTTATTTATTCATAAATATAACTTTTATTACATTTTTTATATTAAAATTCTACCATAAAATACATTTTAGATAAAATAAATAAGACTTAGATTGAATTTAAAAAAAAAAGTACGCCCCCGGGTGGGCTCGAACCACCAACCTTTCGGTTAACAGCCGAACGCGCTAGCCAATTGCGCCACGGAGGCTTGTGATTTTGTTGTATAATGGACTTAAAAATATCTCATCCTTTGCTCATGAACAACATTTAAATTATAACAATATTATTTTTATTAATTTAATAAATTCTTAATTCAAATTTTTTAACTGGTAATTATTTACATTAGCGTAAACCTCTCCAATCTTAACAAAAAATTCCTACCCCCCTATTTTCGAGGGTGCTGATCACGAATCTGAAGTCAGATTTCGGTGCTAGCATGTAGTTTTCGAAAAAAATTTTTTTCAAAATTATAACCTCTATTTATACATTACATAAGGTTGAAATTGCAATGTACATCTCTGCCGTCTTCATTTCATGACGTCACACTGTTGTCAAAATATATAGGAGTTATATTGCAATTTGAACCTAATGTAATGTATACATAGAGGTTATAATTTTGAATTTTTTTTTTTTCGAAAACTACATGCGAGCGCCGAAATCTGAGATTCGTGATCAGCACCCTCGGAAATAGCGGGGGTAGGATTTTTTTTTAAGATTGGAGAGGTTTACGCTAATGTAAATAATTACAAATTTAGGAAGTTTAGGAACGCGAACAAATTCCCATCATTACGCCACTGGCTTTAACCGAACAACATTAAAATATTACTTAATCATTTATTAAAAGTGCCACGTACCAAGCTTGATAAAAAAATATCTGTTTAATAAATAATAAATAAAATAAAATAAAATAAATATTTTTTAAGTTGATCACCCGTAAAAAGGAAGAGAAACAACAACAAACATGCCTGTTATTTCTTTATGTCCCTTAGAGTTAAGAGGGGGTATAATTTTTAAGTGCCAATATGATAATAATAATAATAATAATAAAGCTTTATTCATGTAAGCCTATAACAGGATATGAAACGTCATATAAAATTAATAAGTCTAACATACATTATTACTAAACGTGTGACATACAAATTTGGACTAGTTACGTAACAACATAAACAGCACAAACCAATAGACAATTAATAAATAATAGAAATCTATACATATTAACAAGAACAATTCACCTTGCAGCAGGAAAATCATAAAATTCCTGTAATGTATAAAAACAGTTTCCGACAAGGAAGGAACGTAGCTCTAACGAACAACCTAATATTTGCATTGTTTTTAATACTCACGGGTAATCTATTGAAAATTGTTCCGCATAAGTAAAGCGGCCCTTCTGGTATGTTGTTAAGTTATGATTATTTAAATAAATTAAATTATTTCCTCGTGTATTATAGGAGTGAATGTTGTTATGCTGTATGAAAATTCAGGATGATTTTTAACAAATAGTGCTGCTTCATATATCAATATACATGGCAAAGAAAAATTTTATTTTGTATGAATGATGGTCGACAAGATTGTAAAGAATTGAGGGATAGGATTAGTCTTATAATTTTCTTTTGACAAATAAAAATTCTATGAAATTCAGAACTAGTCCCCCAGTAAATTATTAAATATTTTAAATGTGTATATGCTAATGCAAAATAAACATCTAAAAGATACTGTTTATCCATTATATTTCTCAGGTTTCTGATTGCGTAATAGGCAGTATTTAATTTTTTTACGAGATGCTCAATATGAACAGACCAAGTAAGTTGCTCATCAATGAAAAGTCCTAAAACTTTGTGTGTTGTGCTTTCTCAATGATCGTGTGGTTTAATGAAACTACTACGTTAGGGCATATTCGTCTTTTAAAAAAGGTAATGTAATGAGTTTTCGTTGGATTAATAATAAGTTTATTTTTAAAACACCACGTATAAAACTGTTGAAGTGTGTCGTTTACTTTCCTTTGAAGCTCGTCAGCAGACGAGGCACTAATACATATTGTACTGTCATCTGCGTAAAGAATTAAGCTGGTATCTTCGACAGTTATATGTTGCTCTAAATCATTTATAAATAATATAAATAATAAAGGAGATAAAACACTCCCCTGAGGAACCCCCAATGGAGTCCTAGAAGAGTGAGATATGCTATTACCGATTTTTACATTTATTTCTCTATCAGTCAAAAAAGAACAAATCCAGTTGTCAACTGGATACCTTAAACCCATTTTTCTTAGTTTGTGAACCAAAAAGTCTTTATTAACGCAGTCGAAAGCACGCGTTAAATCAAAGAAAAGAACTAAAATGAAATTACCTTTGTCGATAGAGTTGACAATGTTATTAATTAACGAAAATGAGGCCGTATTTGTTGATAAATGTGGTCTAAAACCATGTTGACTGCTGCATAATATATCTTGTTTAACAATGAAATTAGAAATTCGACAGTGACAAATTTTTTCAAACAGTTTAGAAAAGCTAGATAATAAAGCTATAGGCCTATAGTTATCAATGCAGTTCACTTCTCCTTTTTTGTGTAATGGGATAATATTGGCTAATTTAAAAGCATTGGGAAAGATTCCAGATCTGACTGATAAATTAAATATGTGACACAATGGATAAATAAGAAACTGAGAAATATATTTTACAACTTTGATCGGAATGCCATCTGGCCCACTCGAGGATTTATTTTGCATTACATTCAGAGTGTTTTCAATTTCTAACGGTGTGATATCATAGAAGAAAATTGCTGTATATGCTGTACATATTACAAATATCTTAATAATTATTATTAACTATTAATAAATATTTATTTATGCAACAAGTACAAAAAGTAAGTGTTTATTGCACGCAACGTGAAATTGTCCAACGAGGCCGTCAGGCCGAGCAGGACAACACGTCGAGTGCAATAAGCACTTTTTGTACGAGTTGCATACAATATTTTTTCTACGTTCATGCAAAACCCAAAAAAATGTTATTTAGATGACACTAAGTCTAGCAAAATACAACGTCGATTTGAACGTTTATGTTTGCCATGATGACAAAACGTTGTAGTAGAATGACATATGAATGCAATAATCACATTTTATTGCACTAGTGCAATAAAGAACCACTTTTTCCTCTAAATATAGTTCAATAAAGTTTTGGTTTTTGCATGAACGTAGAAAATAGTTATTTATGCAACAAGTACAAAAAGTAAGTGTTTATTGCACGCGATCTGAAACCGTCGAGTGCAATAAGCACTTTTTGTACGAGTTGCATACAATATTTTTTTCTACGTTCATGCAAAAACCAAAAAATGTTATTTAGATGATGACACTAAGTCTAGGAAAATGTGACATCGATTTGAACGTTTATGTTTGTCATGATGACAAGACGCTATTGTAGAGCGACAGATGAACGTAATAAACACTTTATTGCACTAGTGTATAACCACTTTTTCCACTAAATATAGTTCAATAAAGTTTTGTTTTTTGCATGAACGTAGAAAAAAAATATTTATCTGTTAACCATTGCCAAAGTAGTTGATTTTATATTTAAAAAAAAATGGTAACTTTAATAAGGACACGTTTTTTTGTTTTTGTTTTAACAGATGCCTCATCTGAAATCTTGCGGAACTTGAAGATTGGGGCTCCCAATACACAAAAAATAGATAATTTTGACACGGCAAAAGCTGTATTGAAAAATGTAGCAAATATAGTAGACGAAATAGAAAAAGAAACTGACGTCAACCCAGATACGGAACAAACAAATCTCTCGACGCTAGGCATTGACAACAAAAACTTGTTAACACCTTCTGAGAACTTAGAAAGTGCTGCTAATGTTGCACAACTGCATCCAACAGACTTAGTCGGTATAACACCCGAGAAAGAAATTAAACAACAACCTCAGATTATTACAGATAAGTTTCCAAAAACGAGGCTTTTTGGTAAAGGATCTTTTGGTCAACCTAAATCCCAAACTGTCGGAGCAAGTAATGACAGATTAGGCAGCCAACCTCTAGAACACGTGATTTGGGATAAAGACATGCACCCCCGCACATTCCAAGACATCAACCAAAGAAGAAATAAAGACAGGTTGAGACTTGGTAGTCCCAACGCAGCAATATCTTCGGCTGAGGCAGAAACTCCAGTTAAGGGATTGATGAACGATATTCCAGCACAATTCCCAACTCAAAAACTGACAGTTCATGGCAAAGAAGTTCCCATGAAACAAAAGATGAAAGTGGAAATTTCTCCTCATTCTGGAATAGATCGAATGATCGGCGCTGTTTCAAAATATAACGACGATATTTCAGAATTAACAAACAACGAATCTCTGGGTGCTACTGAAGGCTCTCAAGACATTATTCCAGAAGCAATCGATAGCAGGTTCAATAATATCGAAGAACCTAATTCAAACACAGCTCTTGAATCAGTGGGAAGCCCTCTAAAAGAACCGTTATGGTCCAATTCTTTAGGAACACTGATACCTTTAAAAAAAGGTCAAAGTTCCACTCCGTTGTTCCCGAAAGATATATACTTTATCGGAAACGGGATAAAACTACCCCTCCATATGGTTCATAATGATGACGGTGCAGTACATCTATCTGTCGACATAGACAGACTTTGTTCCTGCAAGAACAACACAGTTTGTCCGAAAAATCACACTGAAAGTATTCTGGGAAATCAAGCAACTATGGAAAATTTGTTAGGTAGTTCAAAATCAAAGCAAAGATTAATGGAAAATCAAGAAGAAAATTCTGACATTGGTTTTGGAAATATACCTGTAGGTGTGACCCTACCGCAATTTCAACAAGAGACAAAAATGAACTCTAATCGTATCGGAAGAAAAACAGAAAGCAAATGGTTGGACATGAAGAATAGTATAGCAAGTCAGTTAGATCCATACCAAGAATATACGCAAAGAGATGCAAATATATTCAAAAGATCCACAGAAAAAACTACAGTTAAAGAAACATCCCCTGAGAAAATTACAATGCCCATCACTGAAGCTAAGGACTCAGAAAATCTGGATGAGGGAAATTCTATATCCAAGAATTCGTCACTTGAATACCCAGATGACGATAGTCAAGACACTTTAGACACATTCCAACAATTTTTAAATAATAAACTTACGAATCTGAAGTCAAAGATGAAGGATATCGAAAGGAGAACCGAACTGAAATCTCAGCAGTCTGGAGAAAAACTGATGAACGCTCTGAATGCTGTAAACAAAAATACGCAACATGCAACAAATGAATACATAAACACTGAAAAATCATCTCACGAGGTAGAAGAACCCCTGCATGCAAGTAAATCCCTCGTTCCGTCGAAACCTTTCGAGCTGAAATCTCGATTTAGGGAGGATTTGTCAAAAGAACAGAGGGAAAATGAGTTATTAGATATATTGACGCCAATAAAGGGCATCTATAAGTTCAAGAAGGTAGAAGATTTGCAAAATAAATTGGAGAAAATAAACGAATACGTCGATCAGTACACCAAGGAAAACGACAACTTATTGAAAAAGGAGGCCGACGTGCTTGTAAAAACTCAAAAAAATAGTTTCATAAAAAAAGAAGTGGATATCGTAAATAGTGTTCTCAATTTCTTGAAAAAGTTAGCAACAGATAATCAATAATAATAAATATATTATGTATACTATGACCATGTTTTTTTATTTTTGTACATTTTTACAATCTGCTTGCAGAATAATGTAGTACAATTTTGTAAGAAAAATAAATTTTATTTTCAAAATATCTTTTACACAATATAAATTCATTCATTTAACACACCTTCCTAATTCTCGATAAAGATATATCTTTCGTAGTGTTAACAACAAGCTTTTTGTTGAATACTCGTTTTTTATGTGTTTTTTTTTGTACTGTAAATTAGAATATGTATATATTTATGTACACCTAATTACAGTATTAAAATTAAATAAAATATAAAATACAAATAATTCTAATTCGTACAATCTTTAGTACTACAAATTTTATTGCAAATCATAAGAGACCTGCTTAATTCAAAATTTTTCTTGGTAAAAAATTTACCCTCTTACCTGGCTTAGCAGTTTAAAAAAACCATTTCATTATTCATAGTTTAATTTTCATGCATGTGCTGTTTTCTAGTGACGAATTGTTCAATTTAAATTTCAAAACACCACACAGATTTCACTTGTACACAAGCTGTTCACAATACAATCGTAATTCTCTTCACAATTCCTATATTCCCTATTCCAATACCCACTACTGACCTCTATTATAGATCAGTGAACCTAACACCATGCACTTGATTTCCTCGAGGTTTAGCGGATGCTTCCTAGATGGACGTGTATGTGTATAGGAAATTCTATTTCTCATTCTGTCAAATGATTTTTTATATGTAAATATTTGTTTAAGTAATTTTTACATACACGTTCCATTTCAATGATCATTTCCATATTATTAAGGCCATTGTACGAGTAAAAGTTAGTAAAATAACCAGCAGAAATGAGTAAAAAAATTGCTAATTAGAAAAAATTTAAATATTCGCGCCTCGCAAACAAGTTGTAGGGCTTGTAAAGAAATGACATTTCACCAGTGCTGTCCACTGAGTTGGCTTGGGACATGACAAAAATATAGAAAAGTGATTTTCAGATAAGTGTTTCCATTCCAAAATCCGCCGAGATGGAACTGGAGACATTAAATCTAAGCCAGATTTGCCGGACGTGCAAATGTGTCGCGCCCCAGCTGCGGTCCCTTTTCGAGGCGTACGAAAATGCACATCAGAGTCCCCGTATTGACGAGATGCTAATGGCCTGTACTTCAGTTCAGGTAAATATGTTGGCTTACAACAAAAATATTTTGAAAATGCAAGTTCCCGTGAAATTTTTATCAGGTAATGTGCGGAGACGGCCTGCCTGCCCAAATCTGTCAAATATGCGTGGAACAACTCAAAACCGCTTTTATATTCAAGCGCCAGGCCGAGAAAATAGATGCGAATTTAAGAGAGTACGCGAAAAACATAAAAGTTAACGAAATAAAGCAAGAGTTGCAAAACTCTGATTTCATGGGTGAGTTTTCATATCCGAGCATCCCCAAGAGTCATATTTAATCAAACACATTTTCAGAATCTTTAAACACCTTAAACAATCTGCTGAACGAACAGTCCTCATCTAAAATAAACAATGCAGATGTTTCCATGCCTTCCGTTGCTCCGAAAATCGAGACGGATTACATCCAGTTTCTGGATAACAACCAGATGCTACTTACATGTCGCGAATGTGCAAAGATTTTCACCACCCTCGAAGGATTACGGTGCCACAAGCGCATCCATACAGGAGAAATGTACAAATGCAAGCAATGCGACAAGGCATATACTAGATTGAACCACCTTCAGAGACACGAGCAGTCACACACCCGCAGGAAGGTCCACGTATGCAGAATTTGCAGTAAGACGTTGACGAGGATGGAACACCTCAAAAGGCACCTGGTGACACATTTGAGAGAAAAACCGTTTTCGTGCAACACCTGCAACAGAGGTTTCAACAGGATAGAACACTTGCAGAACCACACGCCAAGATGCAAAGGTACAAATTAAATTTCTTGAACAATTCATTTTTCCTATAACCATTTTTTTTATTTAGGTGACACCGTCTACCCGTGTGACATCTGCAACAAGGCTTTTAACCGAGAAGACAGCCTGGAGGTTCACAAAACTATGCACGACAACCAGCAGCCCAAACTACCCACTATCGAGAACTTGGACAACATAGAGGATCACTATTACCAGATCGACCAAGACGCCGATGCCGTATTCTCCGACCACTCGGATGTCGAAGACTGTTTTGAACCCCAAGTGGAAGTGATGGAGAGCCTAGATGATGATCACATCAAGGAAGTAGGAGAAATGGTCTTGAACGATGAAGAAAGTAACATCAGTGAACCTTCTCTGGGATGTGAAGATAAGGATAATGATATCGATAGCAGTTTGGATAAAACAGGGGAACATATTGAGAGTGAGGAACCAGAAGAAAGCAAGGAGGTGAAGGTCGAGGATAGCCTCGAGGAAGAAGTGGGGAATTTCCCGGCAGACGATGATAATATTGCAGATATCATCCATGAGGGTAAGTGTCGAATATACAGATTTGTATAAAAATAAATCTTGTCTCCTTTATTTCAGTTGGGGAAGACTCTGCTGAAAGCACAGATTCAGAATACCTCCCCAAGAAATTGATATTGCCGAAAGTGAAACGTGGTCGTGGTAGGCCCCGCAAGAATCCTGACGCCCCGCGAAAACCTAAACTTAAAATTCCGGGTCGAGGTCGAGGCCGTCCTTCCACCAAGGGCATCAAGAGAGAAGAAAAGGAGGAAGAGTACGGAGAGTTCCCTTGCCCGGCTTGTCAGGAAATGTTCAATACGATGAGCTCGCTCGATAAACACGCTAGAATTAAACACGAAGGCTTGAAAGTCCATAAATGCAATGTGTGCAACAAGGAATTCAGCAGAGCCAATCACTTAAAGAGGCATCTTACCTCGCACTCTTCCGTTAAACCTTTCCGTTGTCATGTCTGTACCAAGAGCTTTAACAGAAGAGATCACTTGAACCAGCATCAGAAGTTGCACGAGAGGAGTAATGATTTTGAATGCGATATTTGCCAGAAGGCTTTCAACCGAGGCGACCTTTTGGCAAAGCACAGGGCTTCGAAACATGGCATTGGAGAAAAGGTTTGTAAAATGTTGTTTTGTAAGGAATACAGAAAAACCCCACTTCTGATTAATTATTAAAAATCTCGCTTCTGATTAGCTATAGAATGTAATTTTTCATTAGCTATAAAATATCCCACTTCTGATTAATTAACTGTAAAATATGCCACTTCTCATTAGCTATACATATCCCACTTCTGATTAACTAAATAATATCCCATTTCTGATTACCTATAAAATATCCTACTCCGGATTAACTATAAAATATATAACTTTTGATTAACTAAATAATATCCAATTTCTGATTAGGGATAGGGATATCCTACTTCTCATTAGCTATGAAATATCCATTTTCAGATTAACTATAAAATATCTCATTGTTGATTAACCATACAATATCCTACTCATTAGCTATAAAATATTGTATTTCTAATTCACAAAGTAATATCTCATTTCTGATTAGGGACAGGATATCCCACTTCTAATTAACGATACAATATACAATTTCTGACTAACTATAAAATATCACACTTCTAATTAGCTATACAATACCTCACTCCTGATTAATTATAAACTATCTCACTTTTGAATAACTAAATAATATCCCATTTCTGACTAGTGATAGAATATCCCACTTTTGATTAGCTATAAAATATCCCATTTCTGACTAGTGATAAGATTTCCGACTTCTAATTAGCTATACAATATGCCATTTCTGATTAACTATAAAATATCCCACTGCTGATTAGCGATAGAATATCCCACTTCTGATTAACTAAATAATATCCCATTTCTGATTAGCTATAAAATATCCCACTTCTGATATTTTTCCCTAACACTAACTGTGTCTTAGGTCATGGGCGAGAAGAAATACGAATGCCCCTTATGCCACAAGAGTTTCACAACTGAGAAATACCGCGACGTTCACGTCAACGGCCACAACGGACAGAAGGAGTACCAGTGCAGGGTGTGCGAGAAGACCTTCCTCTCGAAATCCCACCTCACCGAACACATGAAATTCCACAACGAACATGCCAAGAAGTTCCTATGCTCGGAATGCGGCCAACGGTTTATCAGGAACGATTATTTGGTTATCCACATGCGTAGACATCGGGGAGAGAAGCCGTTCAAGTGTAAATACTGCGGAAAAGGTAAGAAAATGCAGGAAATATACAGGGTGTTTTTAAAATGGAGTGTGCTGATTTTTTAATTGTTTATTCTGGATAACAGGTTTTCCAAGGACGACAGATTTGACGGTCCACGAAAGATACCACACTGGAGAAAAGACCCACTTGTGCACAATCTGCGGAAGAGGATTCGGAAGGTACTTATTTTACATATGGATGTAACGTAAAATAATTTTTTGTGACTTTTAGGGCTTATAACTTGACAGTACACATGAGGACTCACACCGGAGAAAAACCATATCAGTGCACGTACTGCGACGCGGCTTTCGCGCAAGGTAATGATCTTAAAGCTCACATCCGAAGACATACAGGCGAGAGATTCCAGTGCGAATTGTGCAGCGAAAGCTTCCTCATGGGCTATCTGCTGACTCAGCACAAACGGACTGTTCACGGTACGTAAATGTATGATAAATTTAATATTACAACTAATCCCACTTCTGATTTGATATAATCGGCAATTATTTTATTGTAACAATGGATAATAATCTATACCAGGTTAAGTACTAAGTACAAAAATTTTAACCTCATGCTCAGGGAAGTCTAAAAGACGATAAAAAATTTTTATTTCACTAGCGTAACTGAACTGTGTCATGCACCACTCTTCGTAATATTCAATCTCCTTAATTTTCTCTCATTGCTATTTATTTATTATGGGCAAGACCAATTCACTAAAAATAACAAACAATAAAATCAATATAATGGTAATTAGTACAGTTCTAAGCTTGAAAAACACATCTAGAAATCAAGTCCGCTGTACATTGAAAGGTAAAAATGTATCGAATACGTTTTTGGGTGCTATTTGGGGTGTACATCGACCTCCTAAATTCGTCTGGCGATATCGGTGTCCAACACACCGCCAGGGGGTGAAAACAGAAAAACCACGAATAAAGAACATTAAATTTTCTATCCGACAGTAAAAAATTGTTTATATGCATGAAGTATTAAGCGAGTTATAAATTAATTTCATGATACAATTTACATTAGATAAATGGACAAATATTTACTAAATTGGCCTGTAACTCTGTAACTGACGTATTTCTATTTGTGTTAAAATGGAAAAATGTTTACATCAAGTTAACTTCTGAACGACACGAGATATCAAAAAAAGTTAAAGAGTAATTGTTATAGTGTGAAGCTTCTGCTATACAACAGTTTTTTAAATATTCAGATGTATCGATAAATAACAAAGATATGAATAATTTTCACCGAGAATGTAAAGACACTGGCTGAGAAGCGATACGCTCTGTCTCTGGTTTTACTCGTTTTCCGCCTCGCCTCAGGGAATATTCTTTACGTTTAGTCGCGTCAAATTAGCATTTTACTTACAACTTTTTGCGGAGAAGTCCGATTGAGATGCGGTTTTCTGCAAAATATTCAGGGAATTATTTATAACAAAACGCACACATCTAACCTCTGTACGCTCGCAACTTTTTAATTGTTTATTTAACAAATGACCCATTTTTGTTGAACATATGGCAAATGTCACACACGATTCAACGAAAATGTTCTCTCGGGGGTTGTCTAGGTCCCTCTTTATCACTTTGGTCTTAGCTTTATTATTTATTGCTAAATTGTTGTAACTGGGCTAATTAACAAATTAAATACTCCACCCCCGAAATCACTAGAGAACAGGAATTTTTTCCAGGATTTCTGGCTTATTAAGGCAAACCATCGGCACAAGATTTTTGCAAATATAATTGTTTATTGTTCAATTGTTGCAACCTCCATAATTAACAAATTAATAACTCTATTCCCGGAATCGTTAGAGAACCAGATTTTTCTGCAATAACTCTGGGGTCATGGGGAGAACCATCGGCACAAGGTTGTTGCACGTCATTGTTTATTTTCCAATTGTTGCAACCTGGCTAATTAACAAATTAATAACTCTGCTCCCGGAATCACTAGAGACCCGAAATTTTTTCCGGGATTTCTGTCTTTTTAAGGCGAACCATCGGCACAAGATTTTTGCAAATATAATTGTTTATTGTTCAATTGATCCCAGAACTATTGCAAAAAAATTCGATAAACGAAAAAAACAACACTTGGTAAAAAAAGATGTGTGTTTTGCAAAACAACCGGGAAGTTACAAGAATCTACCTTAAAAACTATGGATACATTTAAAACATCACTGAAAATGAGACTTGACATGAAAACTAGTAATAATGACGATTTGCGGGAACTGAGTGTTAAAATTAGTAATGCAAGTAAATTAATGTGGCACAGAAACTGTTACTCTTCATTTACGAGTATGAAAAATATTTTCACTGCAATGAAATTAAAAGTACATGATCATATTGGAAATGAAAATGTGACCGAAAGCGGTCCAAAAATAGATAAGTTCTTGGAGCCACAAACTGAACTTTAATGTTAAATTATGTGTTTTCTGCCAAAAATTAAAGAAGGGTAAGTCAGTGAGTCAGGTATTAACAATTAATTTGAGCAATAAACTTCACGCAATAGCAACAGTCAATTATGATCTTTTTAAAAAAATTAATACACTCGACTTAATTGCCGCTGAAATTTATATAAATAGACTAATTTCAATTACTTAGTAGTTTAATGTTAACTAAATAAGATGTTCATTAAAACTTTGATAAAGTATCTTTGTTACCAAACATAAGATGATTTCTTCATTTTTTTAATGTTTACCCAAATAAGAGATGAAAATTAGAATACCCAATGAAAAAAAAGGTTTCTAGGTACTTTTGCACGTAGCTCCTTCTTTAGAAATATTTAAGTACGCCATACTTTGGGTCGAAACTATCGTTATTTAAAATATTTGTAGTTAGGTATTAAAATGTCGAATCATGCCTTACGTTAATTGCATTACTCCGGTTACCCATTATAAACATTTTAAATTGTATAACATCTATTAACTAATTTTAATTTTTACTAACACTTAAGTACATGAAACTTAGCAATTATAAATCTTAATTTGAACCAGCCAACGAAATCACTGAGGTACCTATCACCATCACGGCCTGTGAGATGTATCTAGTGACGTAGCAGCCCGTGAGAGCGAGACGGAAAACGGGTAAAACCAGAGACAGAGACGCTTCTCAGCAAGTGTATTTGCATTCTCGGTAAAAATTATTCATATCTTTGTTATTTATCGATAAATCTCAATATTTAAAAACTGTTGTATAGCAGAAGCTTCACACTATAACAATTACTCTTTAACTTTTTTGATATCTCGTGTCGCTCAGAAGTTACCGCGATGTAAACATTTTTCCATTTTAACACAAATAGAAATAACAGTTACAGACTTACAGGCCAATTTAGTAAATATTTGTTCATTTATCTAATGTAAATTGTATCATGAAATTAATTTATAACTCGCTAATACTTCACGGATATAAACAATTTTTTTACTGTCGGATAGAAAATTTAATGTTCTTTATTCGTGGTTTTTCTGTTTTCACCCCTGGGGTGTGTTTGACACCGATATCGCCAGACGAATTTAGGAGGTCGATGTACACCCCAAATAGCTCCCGAAAACGTATTCGATACATTTTTACCTTTCAATGTACGCGGACATCATAATAAATTCTTGCACTAACTCTACTAAATAGAAAGACATAGAAAAATGTGAAATAAAATAACAATAAAACAATGACAGGAAAAACAATACAAAAAGTTTATAATATCAAACATTTTTTCCAAAACTGATTATTAACGGAGTTACAGGGTGTTAAAGTTAAAATTTTATTTTCGATATTTGTAAATAACCAAATCTTTACATAAAATTTGTAAATCGGGGGTTTATGCGGACGCAAAATTCAAATGTTTCTAATTTTGACGTCACTAGTAGAGGGCGCCACTTAGGTTTTAACGGCTATCCTCTTTTAAAAATTCTGTATTTTGGCCTAGTTAACCCTGTATTCTGCATAACTTAAAGCATTATTTTTTTTTTAGGTTTGAATGTGGTGAGCAACATTCGACGGTTACAGCCCGTCCACAAGCAGGAAAACCCGGACGAGCCTCCCCCAATCACCATACCCCTGCCTAAGCCAGTAGTGCCGGACAACGTCATGTTCAACGCCATGCATGTCAATGCTATGCATGCCAATACGTTGCATGCCCAACTGACCGTGGCGCAGTTTCACCTAAGCAGAGAGTAAAAAATATACACTGGGTTTTTAAATAGTGAAATGGACTGTTAAGAAAAAGGGCTGAAAGACTATTGCCATAAAAAAAAGATTGAATAAATTTTATATTAACTATAAAATTCCTTTTTTTTTGGATTAGGAGGCGGTAGGAGTTGAGTTTGAAGGATAAATCTTTATTTCGTGGCGAATTTTGATCACATATCAGAAGTGGGATCTACCATTAAAAGCAACTAGAAACAAAAACTAGACACCACTTAAACTTGATAAAAAAAGAACACTTAACATTAAAAGATAATTAAAATATTAAGTCAAGTTTATGGGAATGGACAGTGTGCAAAGTAGATTAGAAAAGCTAACTGAAATTGTAGATAAAACGAGAACTTATTAAAAATGAATATCTGTCACTTTAATAATCGTAGCTTAGATGATGTTAAGTTCTAAATATTTATATGTATATATAGTTTTCCCTGTTAATTTTGTACATTTTGATAATCTACCTGTATTATAATGTACCGCAGTTTTATAAGAATAAATAAATATATTTTTTAAGTCTTGTTTTCGTTATTTGTGATTTAAACTCGTAAATTATTATTTTGAGCTCCATGTCATAATAGCCTATTTTTGGCAAGTAATTTTAGAATTAAAGTTCATACAGTGGACAGTTATCCACATTTATGTAAAAACAAATGTTTTTAATTTTTTTTTCTTTTCAAGGTTCAAGATCAATAAAATTTTTCCAAAAAATTTGACATTTTTTGTAAATTCGAAATTTCTTGATATCTGATTGAAATAACAGAAACATATCGGTCTGTCTCAAACACGCGTTACTCCACATTATAAATAAATTTAAATATATAGTATGCGTCAAAAGTATGGAATAAATTCAATAAAAACGAAACAATTATTTTTTGGGAAAAATCTTCGAACAGGTCGATTTTTAATTTAAAAAATACATATTTTAGCGTAAAATGCGATTTTCAAATGTCATTTGTTTTCGAGTAATGACGTCATCGATTTTTTTTTAAATGGCAACCATATTTTTTTCCTTGATTCTGAAAGATCGTTTAATTCTCTATCAGACAGTTTCGAACATTTACTTTAAGTATAAAATTTAATCAATTTTATTTTACATACCTACCTCAGAATTGTTCTTTTTTTATGGATAAAATTTACGTTTTCTAACATTCAATCGTCATTTACTCGAAAACTTTCCACCGGCGTGAAAACAGCGGCCAAAATTGGCAGCCAAAATTCCGAAGACGTCCGAACATTCATGGACGTACGTTATACTGGGTAAATTAATGGATATATTTAAGAAATAGTATGCAATGCACTAAATACTATAATATAACTAAACATGTCTCTCTTATGAATCGGAAATTAATCACAAAAAATTTAATATTAATACAAATTACAGTTTCTCAGAAACTTAAAAGTAAAACCCATCGTATATAATATTTGTATAGTTTTTCGGTACTTTGAAGGGGAAGCAGGTCGTGCCAGCTTCAAAATTTAAGGAGGTGTCTTACGTAGAAGACTACTTCTCATGAAAAAATTATCATCCTGGCTAGGGATTACACCTTCAAAAAAAATTAAAATTGAACTTTTTAAAAATATTTCGCTTCTTTCAAGGCAAAGCAGGTCGTGTGCCAGCTTCAAAATTTAAGGGGAGGTGTCTTACGTAGAGGACTACTTCCCATTAATAAATCATCCCCCTGGCTAGGGGATTACACCTTCAAAAAAAATAAAAATTGAATTCTTTTTAAATATTTCGCCATTTTCAAGGCGAAGCAGGTCGTGTGCCTGCTTCAAAATTTAAGGAGAGATGTCTTATATGCATGACTACTTCCCATGAAAAAATCATCCCCCTAGCTAGGGGATTACACCCTAGAAAAAAATAAAGTTTGAATTTTTAAAAAATATTTCGCCATTTTCAAGGCGAAGCAGGCCGTGTGCCAGCTTCAAAATTTAAGGAGAGATGTCTTATATGCATGACTACTTCCCATGAAAAAATCATCCCCCTAGCTAGGGGATTACACCCTAGAAAAAAATAAAATTTGAATTTTTAAAAAATATTTCGCCATTTTCAAGGCGAAGCAGGCCGTGTGCCAGCTTCAAAATTTAAGGGGAGATGTCTTACGTAGAGGACTACTTCCCATTAATAAATCATCCCCCTGGCTAGGGGATTACACCTTCAAAAAAAATAAAAATTGAATATTTTTTAAATATTTCGCCATTTTCAAGGCGAAGCAGGTCGTGCCAGCTTCAAAATTTAAGGAGAGATGTCTTATATGCATGACTACTTCTCATGAAATCGTCCTCCTGGCTAGGGGATTACACCTTCAAAAAAAATAAAATTTGAATTTTTAAAAAATATTTCGCCATTTTCAAGGCGAAGCAGGTGGTGTGCCAGCTTCAAAATTTAAGAGGAGGTGTCTTACGTAGAGGACTATTTCCCATTAATAAATCATCCCCCTGGCTAGGGGATTACACCTTCAAAAAAAATAAAAATTGAATTTTTTTTAAATATTTCGCCATTTTCAAGGCGAAGCAGGTCGTGTGCCAGCTTCAAAATTTAAGGAGAGATGTCTTATATGCATGACTACTTCTCATGAAAAAATCATCCTCCTGGCTAGGCGATTACACCTTCAAAAAAAATAAAAATTGAATTTTTTTTAAATGTTTCGCCATTTTCAAGGCGAAGCAGGTCGTGTGCCAGCTTCAAAATTTAAGGGGAGGTGTCTTACGTAGAGGACTACTTCCCATTAATAAATCATCCCCCTGGCTAGGGGATTACACCTTCAAAAAAAATAAAAATTGAATTTTCTTTAAATATTTCGCCATTTTCAAGGCGAAGCAGGTCGTGTGCCAGCTTCAAAATTTAAGGAGAGATGTCTTATATGCATGACTACTTCTCATGAAAAAATCATCCCCCTAGCTAGGGGATTACACCCTAAAAAAAATAAAATTTGAATTTTTAAAAAATATTTCGCCATTTTCAAGGCGAAGCAGGCCGTGTGCCAGCTTCAAAATTTAAGGGGAGATGTCTTACGTAGAGGACTACTTCCCATTAATAAATCATCCCCCTGGCTAGGGGATTACACCTTCAAAAAATAAAAATTGAATTTTTTTAAAATATTTCGCCATTTTCAAGGCGAAGCAGGTCGTGTGCCAGCTTCAAAATTTAAGGAGAGATGTCTTATATGCATGACTACTTCTCATGAAAAAATCATCCTCCTGGCTAGGGGATTACACCTTCAAAAAAAATAAAAATTGCATTTTTTTTAAATGTTTCGCCATTTTCAAGGCGAAGCAGGTCGTGTGCCAGCTTCAAAATTTAAGAGGAATATTTAAAAAAAATTCAATTTTTATTTTTTTTGAAGGTGTAATCCCCTAGCCAGGAGGACGATTTTTTCATGAGAAGTAGTCATGCATATAAGACATTTCTCCTTAAATTTTGAAGCTGGCACACGACCTGCTTCGCCTTGAAAATGGCGAAATATTTAAAAAATTCAATTTTTATTTTTTTGAAGGTATAATCCCCTAGCCAGGGGGATGATTTATTAATGGGAAGTAGTCCTCACGTAAGACATCTCCTTAAATTTTGAAGCTGGCACACGGCCTGCTTCTGCCTTGAAAATGGCGAAATATTTTTAAAAATTCAAATTTTTTTTTCTAGGGTGTAATCCCCTAGCTATGGGGATAATTTTTTCATGGGAAGTAGTCATGCATATAAGACATCTCTCCTTAAATTTTGAAGCTGGCACACGGCCTGCTTCGCCTTGAAAATGGCGAAATATTTTTTAAAAATTCAAACTTTATTTTTTTCTAGGGTGTAATCCCCTAGCTAGGGGGATGATTTTTTCATGGGAAGTAGTCATGCATATAAGACATCTCTCCTTAAATTTTGAAGCAGGCACACGACCTGCTTCGCCTTGAAAATGGCGAAATATTTAAAAAGAATTCAATTTTTATTTTTTTTGAAGGTGTAATCCCCTAGCCAGGGGGATGATTTATTAATGGGAAGTAGTCCTCTACGTAAGACACCTCCCCTTAAATTTTGAAGCTGGCACACGACCTGCTTTGCCTTGAAAGAAGCGAAATATTTTTAAAAAGTTCAATTTTAATTTTTTTTGAAGGTGTAATCCCCTAGCCAGGATGATAATTTTTTCATGAGAAGTAGTCTTCTACGTAAGACACCTCCCCTTAAATTTTGAAGCTGGCACACGACCTGCTTCCCCTTCAAAGTACCGAAAAACTATACAAATATTATATACGATGGGTTTTACTTTTAATAGGATTTATTTGCGAGTAACCGTTGTCAGAATAACGGTTACTTAGCGGTATCTCTTACATGAGACCCCCACTCCTTGACTAAGTTCCGGTAACGTAGGCTCGCTAAAATACACCGGTTATGGTTCTTCTTGAATCTGTGGTTGTTATAATTTAATAAATAATCATAACGCAAAATTTTGTAAACAAGCAAGAGCAGCATGGAAGTGTTTGTTTTTTGTGTGCTTGTTGAATTTATTTTTAATACATATTGTTTATTACACTTTAATTATAATAGTAAAACTTTACTTTGTTCCACCAGAGTGAGGCAAGTCAACATTTGAATGGCTAGAAAAATATAGGCGCATTGTATTCTATCAACTGTTACAAATGGAAAAAGCAACAATTTATAAGTTAATTAACTTTATTATGGAAAATTATAAATGTAGTACAAAAAAAGAAAAAGTTCCTTTAAAACAATGTTATTTTTAACTAATTTTAAAATCAATCATCATGTCTCTTCCCCTCACTAACCGCTTTCACACTAAAACGGTACAGTTACTAAAAAACAGTTACCGGTGCTTCAACGGTTACTCGCAAAAAAATCCTATAAGTTTCTGAGAAACTGTAATTTGTAGTAATATTAAATTTTTTGTGATTAATTTCCGATTCATAAGAGAGACTTGTTCAGTTATATTATAGTATTTAGTGAATTGCATACTATTTCTTAAATATATCCATTAATTTACCCAGTAACGTACGTCCATGAATGTTCGGACGTCTTCGGAATTTTGGCTGCCAATTTTGGCCGCTGTTTTCACGCCGGTCTTGAGAGCAAAATTTTAGTACTGTCTGATAGAGAATTAAACGATCTTTCAAAATCAAGGAAAAAAATATGGTGTTGCCATTTAAAACAAAGTCGATGACGTCATTATTCGAAAATAAATGACATTTGAAAATCGCATTTTACGCTAAAATATGTATTTTTTAAATTATAAATCGACCTGTTCGAGGATTTTTCCCAAAAAATAATTGTTTCGTTTTTATTGAATTTATTCCATACTTTTTGGCGCATACTGTATAAAATATTCTATTCACTATTTTCCTACTATAATACTTATAATTAATACTATTGCTCAAAAACCAAAAATGACTAAATTGAGATTGATTGCTTTTTGTGCAAACATTTTTGTTAGAAGCTACGTTTTATTTACAACATAAAAACAATTTAACAACTATTTTCTTTAAACATTAGGTTTGTTTTAGCAGAAGTTGAAAACTGTTTGGAAACTATCAGAAATATCCGTCCAACTATTTATTGCGTGAAATTCAATGGTAACGCGTTGAATTATTCTGACAGTTTCCAAACCGTTTTCAACTGCTGCAAAAACAAGCCTATTATCTAATTAAAAGATTAATTCGTTTGTGGCGCCCTCTAGCAGATACACCAAAATCGTTGACATATTCGAATTTCTAGTCCCAAGAAACCTCCCTATACCAAATTTCATAAAATACAGTCAATGATTTATTTTTTCAACTTTGACACCCTGTAGCTTCGTTAGTATCAGCTTTTGGATTAAGGTAAGTTGAGTTAATTCAGCTTATTTTTATCCAAATTATCTACATATGGAGTTTGGCCCATTCTTTACTGAACACCCTGTATTAATAATTAAAATGAAGATCTTTATAAGCTTTTACAATTGATTTAAAATTTCGCGTTTTGCAGCAGGTTGTCGGGTTCCGAGCATTGCGACCACATATAACTAGATTGCGACTGCTTTGCTCCAGCTAGATGGAAAGAAATAGAAGAAGAAGAGGTGAAAATTACAATGTCATTTTGTATTCATTCTCAAGGTCACGCAAAATATATTGTGATTTTATTTTCATTTTTACCAAACAATACACTGTTTGCTGTTTTGATTTGTGACAAAAATATAATGGAGTAATTTTGAAACAAATCCTTCCACTCTAAAAGCGGATAAGATGGAATTGGACCCACTAAATCTAACCCAGATTTGCCGGACATGTAAATGTGTGGCGCTCCAGATGCGATCACTATTCGAGGAGTTCGAAAATGCACACCAAAGTCCCCGTATTGACGAGATGCTAATGGCCTGCGCTTCAGTCCAGGTAAATATGACCCGCCTAGAATGAATACAATTTGTGAAAAACTACATTTTCGTTTACAGGTACTATGGGGAGACGGTCTACCTACCCAAATATGTCAAATATGTGTGGAACAACTCCAAACCGCCTTTAATTTCAAGCGCCAGGTTGAAAGAATAGATGCCAATTTAAGAGAGCTCACGGAAAATTTAAAAGTTAACGAAATTAAACAGGAACCGCAGCATTCTGATTTTAGGGGTGAGTTTTTCTTCTGTACTATATACCCAATCTTTGAAAATCTAGAAAGTGACTCATTGCTAGCTTCTAGACTAGCAAAACGTGTGGAAAGTGTACCATTTTGGAAGGCACGTAGATATAAAAGTTTTTGCCAATTTCGAGGCATTACATAAAACAAATAATATATAATAATATCTCTACCACTCATTCTAATCACAGGGATTAGCCCAGAAGTCGGAGACTTGTGCGGGAGAGGGGGCGGCATATTATTATTAAGCAGGCCGCATTTGCGCCCAGGAACGACTTACGTTGGTAGGCCCTAATCACTATTCAGTGCAGGAATGAGGAAAACCTCATTAATTAGGGGGGTGGTCAAATATCAACCGGCATCAATCTCTCACATTGACCCAAGCTAACATTATTCCACCCTACCATACCCACAGAGAGGGTGCCAATCCTCTCCACGAATATAGCTTATATACGGTCTACCGGCAGCTGGGCTCGAACCAACTCTGTCTAGTCACCTCGATTCAAGTACTAACGCCTTAAACCGCGCGACCACTGACCGATCCAACTGAATGAATGAATGAGTTCTTTTCAAATTATAGACCTTATAAATCATGGACGCGCCCAAAACTGTTTTCTGCCTATACAAATCGTTGATGCTCAGATATGTGCGACAGAGATAGAGCTACTCCGGGCAAAAACCTTCAGATCATTGGCCGAAAAAAACAAAAACCGTAAATTACAGACGTATGACATTTACGGTGACAGACCGACTTCACCATGGTTTATGAGTTTTTAAAAACTATTGCTAATAAACTCACTAAACACAACTAAATCACAAAAGGCACACAAATCATTAACAATATTAGCAGGAAAGGTTTTGTCAGGTTATGTTTATATATTTTTCTGTCATAGAACATCTGTTTTTTCCCGGACTAGCTTCATCCCTCTTGTACACATCAGGACACCGGACCTCTCTTTCTAGGGCCGGTCCATGATTTATAAGGTCTATGTTCCAAATGCAAAGCTTTTATCTTGTATTATTATAATAGTCCAAATCCATGAACTTTCCGATAAATGGCATATTTTGCCTCATCATCGAATTCTATTTATATCTTTCTTGTGTTTCCATTTTTTTCTTTGTATTTACCTTTACGAACACTTTTATAGCGCGTTATACACTACAAACTGCCACTTGTCAATGAACTACACACATGTTGCTTTCACTTATATTAGAGATTCACAACTGAATTCCTTCATATACTTTTTTTATTATCAGTTGTCGTTTAGGTTATTTATTTATATCTTGATATGTCATAAGGTCCGTTCCAACAGCCGTCGAGAACTGGTTCAGAACCAGAAGAAATGTTTGCCCAACACCGTCATACGCTGCATTCGCCGAGAGTACATTAACAACTGAACTGACTAACTAGTTCTGGGCAGTTCGGAATCGATTCTTGCTGTGTTGGAACAAATCCATACATTCAATTAAATGTTGACACTTGTCAAAATTACATAAAAAATATATTGAAACTAACATTACAATTCAAAGCGGATAATACCATCAGTTAATTCATATAAAATTATAAAAACATCAACGTATAGTTTACTTTACATATATCTAACATATGAAAGTAGAAAAAGAAAGAACGAAAAAACCTGCACATAACAGGAATAAAGTTCACAATTCAAAAATTCCACACTATAAAAATTTCTCCCTCAACTAACAACGCTTTTATGCAATATTTCCCAAGCCTCTCTCCTTACTTCGCCCAAGAGGGTATTTACAGTATGGAACATACTTCTCAAAACATAAATATCTCTAGAAAGTTTCCTTGGCAAATTACATACATGTGTATGTAACAGTTTTATTATATGAGCATCCATATGCACTTTTAATGGAATTTTTGTGTTTACAGAAGACAACGTTTACCCTTGCGACATCTGCAACAAGGTGTTCAACCGAGAGGAAAGTCTCGAATCGCATAAACATTTGCACTATAACCAACCTAAGCTGTCTACTATCGAAAACCCCGACAATGTAGACAAGTACTCTCAGGTCGATCAGAACGTTAACACAATGTTTTCTGATTACTCTAACGTCGACGACTGTTTTGATCCTCAAGTCGAAGTAACGGAAAACACAGATGATGCCAAAATTAAGGAACTCTTTGCTTTAGGATTGAACGATGAAGAAAGTAATTTAAGTAATAGTTCCATGCCTGATGGCAACTGTCACGATTATGGTAGCAACATGGAAAGAGTAACAGAATGCTTAGAAAGTGAAACTGATGACTGGAAGGAGGTGAAGGTAGAAAATAGTTTGGAAACAGACAAAATTTTTTTAGAGGATGCAGATAAAATGATCAAGATTGAAGATATTGGTGAGTACAAAAATATATAACATTTAAATATGGTAATAAATCATTACGTACTGGGGGTTAATATAAGAATGTAAAATTATCATATATTTTTTCAGTGAGGGTTAGTAATAGGGCTGTCAATCCTGGAAAACTATTTCGATCTCGGGATTTGAAATTTATAATCCCGGAATTGATCCCAGGATTGACTGCTGTTGACAAAGTGCGGATATATTATGAAAAAAAGAACAGAATGGTAAATGTAAAAAAGAAACGTTATATAATTAATATGGTCAATCATATATATGAAATTTTTTTAACTCATATTTTGAAAAAATATATAAGAAAGACTAATTTATTCAGCACGTTCGGATTCAAACTCGAACGAATTTTTGGTGGAGTACGTTACAACCGCCAAAAGAGCCCTTTCCGATTTTACACTTGTATGTGAAATTGATAATAAAAAATCGTAGGATACACCATTTTAATATAATTCCATTTCTTTGGTTAAAGTAGAAAATAACGAACTTTCTTATTTGTGCTTGAACCAGGCTTGAATGGCTACATAGACTCCGTCAGACCTTGCTTTTATGTAGGTACTGAACAAAACCATATTAAAAATATCTATGTATTAGACTGTAAAGCAGCTATTAGTTTATAAAAATGTGATCAGTATTAAATTTTTTAGACTGTCACTAAATTAAATATGATATCTCTGTATTAATTAATTATTCTGTGGCCTCGTATTTCACATTAGACAGCAACGTATCTATAAAATTGGCAAAGTCAAACCCGAAAATCCCGAGAACCAAGCTGGCGGCATCCCGGGATTTTTGGGGCTGACAATTAGAAGCTCTAGTTAGTATCTTAGAATGTACAAGATGTTAAGTTTTAGTGATCAGCTCTTTAACTCTTCATAGAGAATTTTATTTGAAAATAACTGTAAAATTTAATGTAAAATAAACTATTTATTGCTGCTTTATAATAAAATTAGTTTTTTTTCAAAATCCTTTTCATTAAAATTTATTACAGCAGGAGAAAGCTCTGGAGACAGTACGGACTCAGAATACCTCCCCCAAAGAAGTGTATCGACAAAAATCAAACGTGGCCGAGGGAGGCCACGTAAATATCCTGTACCTGGTACTAAAGTTCCAGGTAGAGGTAGAGGCCGACCGAAAATCAGAAGCGAGGAGAAAGAAGAAGAATCCAGAGAGTATCCTTGTCCGGCTTGTGAGGAAATATTCAATACTAAGGGGACACTCTATAACCACGTAAACACAAAACACAAAGGACTAAAAATTTTTAAGTGCAATCTGTGCGACAAAGAATTTAGCAGAGTGGATCATCTGGGCAGGCATATGTGCTCTCATTCTGCCGTTAAACAATATCGTTGTCAAGTGTGTACTAAAAGTTTTAACAGGCGAGACTACTTGACTCAGCATAAAAAGTTGCATGGGAAGGATAATGTGTTAGAATGCGACGTTTGCCAGAATATATTTGGCCGAGCGGACCTGTTGGCAAACCATAAAGCAACAAAACATGGTATCGGAGAAAAGGTTTGTAAAAATATTTAACAAATGCTGTTTCATTACATATTGAAAAAAAATCCCACTCCTGATACACGATAGTATAATACAATATCCCACTCCTGATATTAACTTCTGTGTTAGGTCACCGTCGAGAAGAAATACAAATGTTCTTTGTGTCAAAAGGGTTTCATAACTGAGAAATACCGAGATATTCACGTCGGTTTGCACAATGAAGAGGATCAGTACAAGTGCGGGGTATGCAAAAAGACCTTCCTCTCGAAAACCTACTTCTACGAACACATGAAATATCACGACGAACAGGCCAAAAAGTACCTCTGCTCGGAATGTGACCAACGCTTTATTAGAAAAGATTATTTAATTGTCCATATGCGTAGACATCGGGGGGAGAAACCGTTCAAGTGTAAATTCTGTGGAAAAGGTAGGAATAACATATTAGTATATTCTATCTAGTTAGTCTATTTTTTTCCTATTTTTTTTTCTTATATGTGTTTCCTCTGTTAAGAACATTTGTTTTTTTTTTTTAATTAGAGCTATTTGAAATTGTAAAATCGATTCTGCTTCTTTGGTTTGTACCAAACTAACAAGTTATGTTACGGGTACGCAATAAATCTCTCTATCTACCCTGAAATGTGTGCAGTTTTATTTATTTAAATATTTTGAATAGGATTTCCGAGGACTTCAGATTTAACAGCACACGAAAGACACCACACTGGGGAAAAAACCCATTTCTGCACGGTATGTGGAAAAGGATTCGGAAGGTAATTGTTTCATTTACAGATGTGAAGCATAAAATAAATTTTTGTGACTTCTAGGTCTTACAGCTTGACAGTACACATGAGGACTCACACCGGAGAAAAACCGTATCAGTGCATGTACTGCGATACGGCTTTCGCGCAAAGTAACGATCTCAAATCTCACGTCCAAAGACATACAAACAAAAAATTCCAATGTGAATTGTGCAGCAAAAGCTTCATCAAGGGCAATCTACTGACACGGCACAGAGAGACTGCACATGGTATGAAATGAAATGAAATTAATATTATATTTTATCCCACTTCTGATTTGATGTAATGAATAACAGAATAATTTTGTGTTGTGAATCCAAATCTGGTCTCAGAATACTGCCATCACCTCAGGACTTTGATATTCTAATCTAAAGTTTTACTTTACAATAAAAACAAAATGTAGTAAAGTACAATTCGTGTCAATCCTTTTATTGCCAATAAAGATAAACGGCAGTGAACTCCAAAAATACCTTCAAACAGCTATTTCTGCCAGATTTGAATCCAACGCACCAAATTCCTTTGGGTCACCCTCTACTTCTTTTATGACAAAAACCTTGTAGACCTATATTTTGTATAACTTATTGTATTATTTTTAGGTGCGAATGAAAAGAGCAACTTTCAATGTCTGCAGAACGTCATCAAGCAGGAAAGCCCGGACGACGACCCTCCTCCAATCACCATACCTCCTACTTAAACCAGTCGTGCCAGACAACGTTATTTTCAATTCGATGCAAGCCAATATGCGGAGCGGTTTCATCTTATCAGAGAGTAGAAAAGAGACACTGGATTTTGAGATAGTGAAATGGAAATGTTAAGAAAAATGGCAAAAAAATTATTGCCTCAAAAAATAATAAAATTACAAAATAAATTTTATATAAAATTCCTTTTTTTAAATCAGAGTATGAGGCGTTGAGTTTGAAGAATAAAACCTTTATTTCTTGGTTAATTTTGATCATATCAGAACCACTTCAATCAACTAGAAATGAAAAATAGGTACCATTGAAACGATAAACAAAATAGTTAACACTTCAAGTCAAGTTTACGCAAATTGATAGTTTGCAAAGCAGAACAGGAACAAAAACTTATTAGAAATGGTTGCTATTACACACGGACATATTGATCTGTTATTTTAATGTTCTTAGCTTAAATGATGTTTAGTTCTAAAATTTATGTGTATATAATAGTTTCTCTGTTAATTTTGTATATTCTGATAATATATTTGTATTATAATTTGTAAATAAATATTTTTTTAGTCTCGTTGAAATGTACGACTAGGCTAGCAAAATCGTGTAATATAAATAATTTAATACTTACAAATTTCGATTTGGGTATCTTCGAGAACCTAACAGAAATTCGATACATGGTGATTTTCCGGGTTGTTATGCCGTGACCTCGGTAACTGGTAGCCGCCAGAAACAGAGTTAAAATGCACATCCCTAGCATTAGCTGGGATACTTTTACCTGCCCTGGTTGTTCTCGGGCTAGGCTCTGTGGGGACAGACCCGCTATCGGTGTCTCTGGACCTGTCCATATATTGATTTCGGTTCCTACTGTTGGTATTACGACTGCTACGGTCGGAACCGCTTCTCGGATACTGGTGGTCCTCCGAGGCGTTCCGTAGCCGCCGCTGTAACTGGTCGCATCCCATGCTTCCAAACGTTTCGCCGCTCTTCACGACTAACCGAAATTCATTCATATTATTCAACATCACTGAGCCCCCTTTTACGAAAATTAAAGACCATAACATCACTACAATATATTCAGCGCCAGAAGCGGTGTTTTTCTATTCTGAAATGATATACACCGTGGCACAAAAAAGTTGAAGCGATTTAAAAATATCCTAACGGTCGCTTGTGGCGCCCTCTTGGTGGTGCATAAAATTTGAATTTCCCATCCTAAGGAGCCTCCTCATACAAAATTTCATTAATTTAACTCAAGTATAGTCGAGACTCGACAGTTATTGATGAAACTGTACTTATTTATTTTTTAATTTGACATCCTAAAGAAACCGTTTCAAGACCTAAGTTCATAGGAATTTTTTGCTTAAAATTGAACGTAGAATAACATTCTAAAATATGTACATTTCTTCATAAATACCCTGTATAAAGGATACATTCGCATACATAGAACTATTTGGATTTGTAACTGCTTGTGGCAAGTAGAGGAAGAGAAGAAGAAGAAGAAAGAAGTGTCATTTTAATTTTACCAGTGCTGTTCGTCTTCGGTCTGTTGTTTTGGGTTTACCCAGAGACAATGGTTTACCTATTTGATTATTTGTGTAGACAAAAATATGATGAAAGTGGAGTAACTGTGTGGAGTAATTTGTAAACAACTTATTTCCTTCCAAAAGCGGGTAAAATGGAATTGGACGCGCCAAATCTAACCCAGATTTGCCGGACATGTAAATGTGTGGCGCCCCATATGCGATCAATTTTCGAGGTGTACGAAAATGCCCATCAAAGTCCCCGTATCGACGAGATGCTGATGGTCTGTGCTTCAGTGCAGGTAAACATGATCCGCCTATAATGAATAAAATTTGTGGAAAATTTTAAATTTTCGTGCACAGGTACAATGCGGAGACGGCCTGCCTGCCCAAATTTGCCAGATATGCGCGGAACAACTCAGACACGCTTTTATTTTCAAGCGCCAGGCCGAAAAAATAGATGCCAATTTAAGAGAGCTTGCGAAAAATATAAAAGTTAACAAAATTAAACAGGAACCGCAACATTTTGATTATATGGGTGAGTTTTTCTCTTGTACTATACATAAGTAATAATAGGTATACCCAATCTTGGAAAATCTAGAGTGACTCATTTTTTTTGACGAGCGAGACGTGACAGACCATAGGCGTACCAGTTTGGAAGGCGCCCAGATTTAAAAAATTTACAAAAAGACAATAAAAATAATGATATCAATTTATTTTTTAATATAATATAGTTATAGAAATTATTACAAGTGTCTCTAACATCAACTAAATCAAACTCTAACGCACACAGTTTACACACATTGAAGAAGCATTTTCTTAATGCAATAGATGGATAAAGAACATCAGATTTCAGCTTGATTGAGCCTTTATCGTATCCACAGTTGTACTGTGTGCATAGAAAGAGACACAGTATTTATACTGAGATAAGTAATGATTAAGCTAAAAATCATTTTTTTTTTTTATACGTTTTATAGTAATATGGTTTTACATTATCTATAAGTCACTGTCTAGATTTTCAAAGATTGAGTATGGATAGAACTTTTAACAAAGTATTGTATACTACAGACAAAAATTTTTTGTAAGCTAATTAACACATTGAATGCAAGATAAGCAGTTAGGCCCAGAATATAAACTAATTTTACTTGGACAATATTAGTCCTAAAAGGATTGTCCATCTGTAGGCACACAACGCTCAATGTGTTAATATCTACAATTGATAATTAGAAATACTTCTGTCGATGTTAAATAAACATTTCTGAGGGAATAATGATGTATTTCAGAATCCTTAAACACTTTAAACAATCTTCCAATCGAACAGGCTAAAGAAAATAACCAGGAAGCAACCGACGCTCCCATTATCCCAAAAACTGAAATTGAACAGACTGAAGAAAATAACCGCGAACTATCCAAATCTCTCTTGATTCCAAAAATTGAAACTGAAGAAGTTAAAGAAAATGACCTGGACACATCCGACTCTCCCATGATTCCAAATACTGGAACTGACTACATCCAATTTTTGGACAACGATCAAATGTTACTGACCTGCCATGAATGTTCCAAAATTTTCAGTACGGTAAAAGGGTTGCGCTGTCATAAACGTATTCATACCGGCAACTTGTACAAATGTAATAAGTGTGATAAACAGTACACGACATTGACCTACCTACAACAGCATGCGGAATTGCACACTCCGAAAAAAGTACATGTGTGCAAAATCTGCAGCAAGACGCTTGTGAGGATAGAGCAGATGAAAAGACACCTGATGACCCATTTGAAAGAGAGACCGTTTCCGTGTAACACTTGCAATAGGATATTCACCAGGGTAGAGCACTTGCGCAATCATACACCTAGGTGTAAAAGTACGTTTTTGTAATACCAACATCTAAATGCATTTTTAACGTAATTTTTTGTGTTTATAGGAGACATCGTTTACCCTTGCAACATCTGCAACAAAGTGTTCACTCGAGAGAGTAGTCGTGAAATGCACAAGCAATTACACGATAACGATAACCAACCCAAGTTGCCCACCATCGAAAATCTTGACAATCTAGACGAGTACTACTACGAGGTTGATCAGGACGTTGATACTGTGTTGTCTGATGACTCTGATGTGGACGAATGTTTTGATTCTCAAATCGATGTAACGGAAAACACGGATGAGGACAAAATTAAGGAAGTGATTGATTTGGGCTTAAACGAAGAAGAAAGCAACTTAAATAATAGTTCTATGCCTGGTAGCAATGATACCGATCACAATCAGGATATCAGCGTGGAAAAACTAACGGACTGCCTAGAAAGTGAAATTGACGATTTGAAGGAGGTGAAGATAGAAAATAGCTTGGAAACAAACGGTGGTTTTCTAGAGGGTGAAATTAAAACCATCAAGATTGAACATGATGGTAAATAAAAAAATATGTAGTGTTTAAATGTGGAAATAAATCATAAAATATCTATTCACTGGGGTGCAAGAATGTCAAATTGTCATATATTTTTTGCAGTGAGATTTAGTAACTAGGAACATAGAGGGTTAACTATGGCTAAGTACAAAAGTTTTAAGCACTTGCTAAGGGACGTCTAAAAGACAATAAAAAAAATTATTTCGGAATTCTAGCTTGATGTTTAAAAAATGGGGCAAAACCCTCTTTTCCCTCGAAAAATTGGCCCTGTCATATTTTACAGCATTGTCAAATGTAAAAACGACAAAAATAAACATTTTTATTAGTAACAATTTTTATTAATAATAGTATCTATTAGATAACTGTTAATCCAGTTAGCTGCAGTATTTTGCATTCGTTCTTTGTTCCTTCATTGCACGCTGCTGCCAAAACTACATTTTCAGTATTTTTAATTACAGGTCCGTCAGAATACGCACACCGTGTTAAATAAAATACCATTTTGTTCTAAGAAAATTTAAATTTAATGTAATCAATAGCTACTAATACAATGCAAGAAGTTTAAAAATTAATTGGCGTGAAGTACATTTTGCACTAGTGGCCTACAGGTGGCAATTGCAGACTGCATCAGATTCTGTCAAAAATAAGATCTAATACGGTAATTAGTTTGTAATAATTTTTTAGTATTTGCCTTTGCAAATTTAATTTTTCGCACATTTTATGGGAAGTGTGACAAGTGCATATTGTCGTGTGGCAGGGTAATACCAAAGACATTTTCCGAGTAGACAAAATATTATGCTTAATTATTTTTGAAACACAATCAACAACTACAGAAAAGCTTTGGCGATAAACGTGTGACAGTGTTTTTATGTATTTGTGTACATATGGTCGAGGGAAGGAAAGGTCCCCAAGAAACGAGAGATAACACGTATAAAAATCTTTGTAACAAGTTTAATATAAACAAGTAAGAAAACTTTGTTCAGATCTCCAAATATCAATCTTGCAAATAAATATCAGTATCAGAATTTTGTAATAAAACTAACTCAGACGAATCTTGACCGATTCTAGGTAACCGATGACTAGTTTTAGTAGTAACACAATAACACTTGGTAACTGACTTGAAAACAAAGGTTTAACAACAATGAGAAATTTGGTAACTGTCTTCTAAATAAGCTCTAATATAACGACTGAATTTTGCAAATTTAGGTATCGAATGCCAATCTTGGTTCCATTAGCTCCACGTTTTGGTCAACGGTATTACTAAATTTTTAATAATGGTTTAAACATGCTGTATACTATACTACTTTCATTAGCACAATTTTGTACTACCTCACTATATTTCTGAATTGCTTTATAATAAAATTATATATATTTTTTCAAAATCCTTTTCATTAACATTTATTTCAGCCAGGGAAAGCTCTGGAGACACTACGGACTCAGAATACCTCCCCGAAAACAGTGAATCGCCAAAAATCAAACGTGGTCGGGGTAGGCCACGTACGGCACCGCCGAAAATTAAAGTACCAGGTAGAGGCAGAGGCCGCCCGAAAATCAAAAGGGAGGAGAAAGAAAAACAATCTAAAAAGTTTTCTTGTCCGGCATGTCAGGAAGTGTTCAGAAGTATGAGGGCACTCGATAAACACGCAAGACGAATACACGAAGGATTAAAAATTTATAAATGTAATGTGTGCAACAAGGAATTTAGCAGAGTCAATCATTTTAACAGGCATATGATCTCTCACTCTACTGATAAACCATATTGTTGTCAAATGTGTACTAAAAGTTTTAATAGGAAAGACCACTTGAGGCAGCATATAAAAATGCACGAGAAAAGTAGTGAGTTAGAATGTGACATTTGCCAGCATATATTCAGCCGAATAGATGTGTTGGCAAACCATAGAGCAACAAAACATGGTATCGGAGTAAAGGTTTGTAAAAATATTAGAAAAATGCTGTTTCATTGCACATTCAAAATATCCCACTTCTGATATCTTTTCTCTTATATTAACTTCTGTGTTAGGCCACCGTCGAGAAGAAGTACAAATGTCCCTTGTGCGAAAAGAGTTTCACAACTGAGAATTATCGAAATGTTCACATCAATTTGCACAACGGAGAGGAACAGTACGAGTGCAGGGTGTGCAAAAAGACCTTTCTCTCAAAATCCTATCTCTCCGAACACATGAAATGTCATAATGAACGGGCCAAAAAATACCTCTGCTCAGAATGTGGTCAGCGGTTTATCAGGAACGATTATTTGGTTATCCATATGCGTAGACATCGGGGGGAGAAGCCGTTCAAGTGTAAATACTGCGGAAAAGGTAGGGAAAACATAGTTTATCTAGTTAGTATTTTTTTTTCTTGTTTTATGTTAGGAACATTTTATTGTTTTTTTTTTTTTAATTAAAGCTATTTGAATTGTTATAAAATTAATTCTGTTTCTTTGATTTATACCAAACTAACATGTTATTGGTACACTATAAATATATCTATCTACCGTTCACGTGTACAGTGTTATTTATTTAAATATTTTGTAAAATAGGATTTCCGAGAACGACAGATTTAACAGCCCATGAAAAACACCACACTGGGGAAAAGTCGCATTTATGCACGGTCTGCGGAAGAGGATTCGGAAGGTAATTGTTTCATTTTTAGATATAAACCATAAAATAGATTTTTGTGACTTCTAGGGCTTACAACTTGACATTACACATGAGGACCCACACCGGAGAAAAACCGTATCAGTGCACGTACTGTGATGCGGCTTTCGCGCAAAGTAACGACCTTAAATCTCACGTCCAAAGACATACAGACAAAAAATTCCATTGTGATTTGTGCAGCAAAAGCTTCATTAAGGGCCATCTACTCTCTCGGCACAAACAGATTGCGCATGGTACGTAAAATGAATGAAATATTTATTATAACTTATCCCACTTCTGATTTGATGTAATCAATAACATAGGTTTGCAAAGCGTGTTTAATACATAGAATTTTATATTGATTCTTGAAGGAATTTATTCTTCTGAACCCAAACCTAGATTCAGAATTACACCATCACCAGGATTTTGTGGTAAAAGTGTAAAACTTGTTGATTTAGGGCATTTTTCAAGTTTGCTGGTAATTGCAAATAATTGTACAAATACAAATTAAATACATTACTGTAAAGTATGATTGTTGCTAATTATAGACCTTATAAATCATGGACACACCCAAAACCGTTTTCTGCCTATACAAATCGTTGATGCTCAGATGTGTGCGACAGAGATAGAGCTAGTCCGGGCAAAAACCCACAGATCTTTGGCCGAAAAAAACAAAAACCGTAAATGACAGATGTATGACATTTACGGTGACAGACCGACTCCACCATAGTTTATGAGTCTTTAATTTAAAAACTATTACTAAGAAACATACTAAACACAACTAAATCACAAAAGGCACACAAATCATTAACAATATTAACAGGAAAGGTTTTGTCAGGTTATGTTTATATATTTTTCTGTCATAGAACATCTGTTTTTACCCGGACTAGTTTCATCTCTCTTGTACACATCAGGACACCGGACCTCTCTTTCTAGGGCCGGTCCATGATATATAAGGTCTATGTTGATAATAGATCTCCATTTTGAAAAGTCCAAAGTGGATTTTTTTATTCAGAAATATATATTGGAATTTGTACTGGGTACAGAAAATCAAATAAAATGATAATACAGGTTGTACCACATAAAATATTGTAATTTAACCAAACTATCGTATATACGAAGTTGCACTCCTTAGATTTTTGAACTACATACTACATTTTATGTAACACGTTATCGTGAAAGAACCAATTTTGATACATAATTTAAAATTATTACTGGAGTTAAAGTTATTTGAAAAACTATTAGGTGTTCATTGGAGGTAGCACCCTTGAAATTGTATTAAACTATTTTCTTTGACCGAATTTTAAAATAATGCAATTATATATATAAAAACCTTGTAGGCCTATATTTCGTATAACTTACTATACTATTTTTTTAGATTTGAATGTAGAGAGCAACATGCAATGTTTGGAGCCCGTCGTCAAGCTGGAAACCCCGGACGAGCCTCCTCCAATCATCAGTCCTCTGCCTAAGCCAGTAGAACCGGACGTCACATGCAACTCCATGAATGTCCATATGTAATACGTTGCACGTATAAGAGAGTGGCATAGTTTTGTCTTACCAGAGAGTAGAAGAGAGACACTGAATTTTGCAAAAGTGACGTCCAAAACGATTTAAATGAATTTTATATAAAATTTCTTTTTTTTTTTTTTGGAATCAGAACAGGAGGCGATTGAAATTGAAGAATAACCATTATATTTTAGTATTTCTTAGCGAATTTTAATCACAAATCAGAAGTGGGATCAGCTAGAATCGAAAAGGAGACTTTTCGGGAACATTGAAAGGTTACTAAAATATAAGTCAAGTTTATGCGAATGAACAAAGCAAAGCAGATTAGAAAATCTAACTTATATCGTAGATAAAAAGAAAAAAAAATGTATCAAAAAAGGTTGCTATTACCAATATATGTCATTTTAATCATAGTTCCAAGCTTAGAAAAGTTTTAAATATTTATATACAGAGCGTCTGAAAATGATGCGACAATATTGTGGAAGGTGATTTTACATGAAAATAAAAAAAATATACGAATTTCTTATAAAAACTTTTATTTTGTGTCAACCCATTTTTTTTAATATTGTACACTATCACTAGTGCTCCTTTGTTACCTAATTTTAACGTGACAAGAGAATCTTTTTTAAAGATTTTTTGATCTTTAATTATGTTCTATCTAAATTTATAAAAATTGCTAAACAAAAGTTCTAAGTCATTATTTGAAGGCGTAAATTAAGAACGTGGATACAAAGGAACACTAGTGAAGTACAAATTTTAAAAAATGGGTAGACTTATAAGTTAGAAGAAACTCATAAAAAAAATTGACACCCTGTAGGTAACCTCACTAATTTTGAGTTTTCCAAAAAATGTTATAGAGCTTTGTTGCATTAATTTTTTGTATAGAATCGCCCGAATTTCGAACACTAAAGTTTCTGTTCATTTTGTATGTTTTCATAATCTACGTGTATTATAATTTGTAAATAAATATATTTTTTAATGTCTTGTTTTTCCCTTTATATCAAATATACGACTAGACTAGAACTAAAGTATAGTACAATATAAATAATTTAATACTTACAACTTAAATTTGGGCATCTTCAAGGATCTAACGGAAATTAATTCAAAATAACTGTTACCATACAAATTATTTAACACCACTGATCACTAAGGCACCCTTTTATGAAAATTAAAGACTATAACACCACCACACTATTCACATTGTTTTCAAATTTTTTTAACGTTAACATTTTTCCGAAATTTTCAGTAATTTATGAAATAACGGGTGTACCGGTCTGTCAAAAATATGCTTCATTCATATTTCCATAATTAATATGATTCTTATACTTGCAATTCCTACTAATTAAAGTTAGTAATGTAAACTTTCAATTTAAAAGTTACTGGCAGTTTGCACAGATTAAACAAGGCAGTTTGCGTTAGTTTTTAAGAGGGCGCCATAAAACAAATATTTAGCACCGCTTTTTTGACAGCGATAAGATATCTTATGTTTTTTGTGTTCTGTTTTTTTATTTGATAAAAATAATTTAAAAATTAGTTTCATTGATTGTACATTAATGGATTAAGTTACAGAATTACCTGCTATTTTAAAAATTATAATAACATTAGCGTTTAAAAAAATATATTCTGTTCTCAACTTCCATATTGGATTCAAAAATTCGCGCTATTAGCAGCAGGTTGTCGAGCTTGTGGAAAGGGAAGAAGAGAGAAGTGTCATTTTACCAGTGCTGTCGTCTGAGTTGGCTTGGGTTTGTGACAAAAATATAATGGAATAATTTGCAAACAAGTCCTTCCGTTCCAAAAGCGGATAAAATGGAATTAGAAACACTAAATCTAACCCAGATTTGCCGAACATGTAAATGTGTGGCGCCCCAAATGCGATCGCTTTTCGAGGCGTACGAAAATGCACATCAAAGTCCCCGTATTGACGAGATGCTAATGGCCTGTGCTTCAGTTCAGGTAAATATTACCCGCCTAATGAAAATTTGTGGAAAACTGAATTTTTTTAAACATTTGTTTACAGGCACAATGCGGAGACGGTCTACCTGCCCAAATTTGCCAGATATGCGTGGAACAACTCAGAAACGCTTTTATTTTCAGGCGCCAGGCCGAAAAAATAGATGCGAATTTGAGAGAATATGCGAAAAATGTTAAAGTTAACGAGATTAAGCAGGAATTACAAAATTCCGAATTTATGGGTGAGTTTTTCTTTTGTACTATGCATAGATTGAACATTCAACAAAGTAATGCATAACACAGAAAAATTGTTGTGCCTACATTTTATAATTCTTGTAATAATGTTAAATAAATGTTTCTGAGGGAGCAACAATATATTTCAGAATCCCTAAACACTTTAAGCAATCTTCTAAATGAACATGCTAAAGAAAATAACCAGGAATCATCTAACTCTCCCATGGTCCCAAAAATCGAAACTGACTACATCCAATTTTTGGACAACGACCAAATGTTATTGACTTGCCGTGAATGTTCCAAAATTTTCAGTACAATTAAAGGGTTGCGGTGGCATAAACGTGTCCATACCGGCAACTTGTATAAATGTAGTAAATGTGATAAACAGTACACGAGATTGAACCACCTACAACGACATGAAGAATCGCACACTCGGAAAAAAGTACACGTGTGCAAGATCTGCAGTAAGACCCTTGTGAGGATGGAGCACCTGAAAAGACATCTGGTGACCCATTTGAAGGAGAAACCGTTTTCGTGTACTACTTGCAACAGGGTTTTCAGCAGGGTGGAGCACTTGCACAATCATACGCCTAGGTGTAAAAGTATGTTTTTATTATACAAACATCCAAATGAACTTTTAACGTAAATTTTGTGTCTACAGGAGACATCGTTTACCCTTGCGACATCTGCAACAAAGCGTTCAATCGAGAAGATAGCCTTGAAGTGCACAAAAAGATGCACGATAACCAAACCAAGCTGCCCACCATCGAAAATCTCGACAATATAGAAGAGCACTACTATCAGATTGATCAGGACGTGGACGCTGTGTTTTCTGATTACTCTGACGTCGACGACTGTTTTGAACCTCAAGTCGAAGTCACGGAAGGCTTGGATGACGACAAAATTAAAGAAGTGGTTGATTTGGGATTGAACGATGAAGAAAGCAACTTAAGTGATAGTTCTATGCCGGGTGGCAACGATAATGATCACGATCCTGATCCCGATCCCGATAGCAGCGTGGAGAAAGTAACGGAGTGCCTAGAAAATGAAACTGATGATTCGAAGGAGCTGAAGGTAGAGAATAACTTGGGAACGAACGAGAGTTTTCTAGAGGATGAAGATAAAACGACCAGTGTTGAACGTGATGGTAAGGAAAAAATATTTAACGTTTAAATGTGGGAATCAATCACAATACGGGGTGTGTCTAGAATGTGAGTGCCTTTTGTATTTTATTGTAGTTGTACTTTTGGATGTATTTATCGAAAAACTATTTCAATTAAGACCTGCATTTTTGCTTTAAAATAAGATTACAGTCAAACTTCTATAACTCGAACCTTCACTGTGCAGTTCAATAACTCGAAGTCTTGATAACGTAAACATTTCTTTGCGGCAAGTTATGGTTCGAGTATTGAAGTTTGACTGCATCTAAAAAATTCTAGTCCTGTTCAATAATTTTATGTATATATTATTTTTTAACTGCTTTATAAAACCAAATATTGTGTACAAATTTTTTCTGTTAACTTTTATTACAGCCGGGGAACACTCTGGAGACACTACAGATTCAGAATATGTCCCCAAAAAAAGCGTATCGCCGAAAATTAAACGTGGTCGGGGTAGGCCACGGAAAAATCCCCTGAAACCGCTGAAAATTAAAGTGCCAGGTAGAGGCCGAGGCCGACCCAAAGTCAAGAAAGAGGAGAAAGAAGAAGAATACGGGGAGTTTCCTTGCCCGGCTTGCCAGGAAATGTTCAATACGATGAGCGCACTCGATAGACATGCAAGAATAAAACACGAAGGGCTGAAAATTTACAAATGCAACGTTTGCAATAAGGACTTCAACAGAGCCAATCATTTAAAGAGGCATATGACATCTCACTCCGTCGATAAACCGTATCGTTGTCTAGTGTGTACCAAAAGTTTTAATAGGAGAGACCACTTGAATCAGCATCAGAAGTTGCACGAGAGGAGTAGCGACTTTGAATGCGACATTTGCCAGAAGGCATTCAGCCGAGCAGAACTTTTGGCGAATCATAAAGCATCAAAACATGGTATCGGAGAAAAGGTTTGTAAAAATATAAAAAATACTGTGATTGCATATCAAACAAAATAAAAATCCCACTTCTGATACGTGATATATCCCACTTCTGATATACGATAGTATAATAGAATATCCCGCTTCTGATAATTTTATCTCTGATGTTAACATTTGATTTAGGTCATGGGTGAGAAGAAGTACGAATGTCCCTTGTGCCACAAGGGTTTCACAACGGAGAAATACCGAGATATTCATGTCAACGGTCACAACGGACAGAAAGAATACCAGTGCAGAGTGTGCGAGAAGACCTTCCTCTCGAAATCCCACCTCACCGAACACATGAAATTCCACAACGAACACGCCAAGAAGTTTCTCTGTTCAGAATGTGGTCAACGGTTTATCAGGAACGATTATTTGGTTATTCACATGCGTAGGCATCGGGGAGAGAAGCCGTTTAAGTGTAAATTCTGCGGAAAAGGTAAGAAAAACATATAGTTATTCTATCTAGTTATTTTTGTCTATTCTTTCTTTTTTTCCGTTTTCTTTTTCTTGTATTTGTGTCTTTGTTTGATATATTAGTAATTTCTTTTAAATAATAATTGTAAATAGGATTGTTTTTTTGATTTGTACCTTACTAAATCTTAATTTTATTTAAATATTTTGAATAATAGGATTTCCGAGGACGACAGACTTAACAGTCCACGAAAGATACCACACTGGGGAAAAGACCCATTTGTGCACGATCTGCGGAAGAGGATTTGGAAGGTATTTGTTTTACTTATGGATGTAGACACGAGATAATTTTTTTTGACTTTCAGAGCTTATAATCTGACAGTACACATGAGAACTCACACTGGAGAAAAACCGTATCAGTGCACGTACTGCGACACGGCTTTCGCGCAAGGTAACGACCTTAAAGCCCACGTCCGAAGACATACAGGCGAAAGATTCCATTGTGAGTTGTGCAGTGAAAGCTTCCTCATGGGCTATCTGCTGACTCAGCACAAACGGACTGTTCACGGTAGGTACAAAGAAAGAAAAATTTTAAATTACAATTTATCCCACTTCTGATTTGATATAATCGGCAATTATTTTATTATAACAGTGTATAATCTATATATACTACAGCTAAGTACAAATATTTTAAGAGCATAGAAAAAAATATAAATTATCAGAATTGCCCTTCAACAAATTTCCAAAGTTACAACATGTAGATGATTATTATTTATTATTTAAGAAACATGCAGAATATGGTTTACGAGGGTGGTCTGAAGAGTTTTTGACCTAACAAAGATACAAGACATTTTTTCTTAAAATTTATTTTTTTATATATTTTCCTCGTAAGTTTACACACTTCTTGCGATGCTCTCATCTCTTTAACCCGTCCAAATACTCGGTGCCTTTCTCTGCAAAATAATTGTTTACAAAGGTCCTCGTTTGAGGAAAATCTGTCTTTTGAGCACAACTTTTAGCTTACAGAAAAAAATTGCTTGAAGCTAGATCTGGTGAGTAAGGAGGATGGTCAAGCAGTTCAATCCTTAGTTTGTGGAATTTTTGCCATGACAATCGTTGAGGTGTGAGACGACACATTGTTTTGGTGAAAGAAACTTTTCTGTAAATGTGACATATTACCTTTTAAAAATAAATATTTAATGACAGCTTGATATACAATTTTTTCCATATAACTTGCTGTACTTTTCTATCTTTTTAGGTTTGAATGTAGTGAGCAACATTCGACGTTTGCAGCCCGTCCACAAGCAGGAAAACCCGGACGAGCCTCCCCCAATCACCATACCCCTGCCTAAACCAGTAGTGCCGGACAACGTCATGTTCAACGCGATGCATGTCAATGCTATGCATGCTAATACGTTGCATGCCCAACTGACGGTGGCGCAGTTTCACCTAACCAGAGAGTAGAAATATATACAGGATTTTTAAATTACGAAATGGACTGTCAAGAGGCACAAAGAACTTGTCACAAAACAAATTAAATACTTAAATTCTATATAAAATCATTTGCTTTTTGGATTCAGACAAATAAGAGGCAATAGGTGTTGATTTTGAAGGATACGTCTTTCGCATATAAGAAGTGGGATTTCCCTTTGCAAGCAACTAGAAACAAAAAACGGATGCCACTAATAAAAGAATACACGATGTAATTGAAACGTAACTGAAATAAGAAAACAAATACTTGCGAATGGAAAGTATACAAGGTAGATTAGAAAAGCTAACTGAAGTCGTAGATAAAAAAGGTTACTGTTATGAATATCTCTCATTTTAATAATTATAGCTTAGATAATGTTACATTCTAAGTATTTATATGTATATACGGTTTCCCTGTTAATTTTGTAAATTTTGATAATCTATTTCTTGTAATATAATGTACTGCAGTTTTATAAGAATAAATACATATTTTTTTCAAAATCTTGGTTTTACTTTTGATAGAAATGAATGGTGCATGGTGGCAGCACCTCTAGGTGATAAAATATCAAGAAATTTCGAATTTACAGAAAATTTTAAATTTTCTAGAAAAATATAGGGAAAAGTTGTATATTATTGTATCACACAGGGTGGGAAGTTGGTAATTTTGATCAGAGCAAAAAAATATTTTTTTAACACCTGATGTAATAATTGATTTACATAAAAGTGGATAACTTTGCACTGTGTGAACTTTAATTCTAAAGCTACTTGCCAAAAATACGCTCATTACGATAAATATGGAGCTCAAAATTAGTAATTTAGTGATTTTAATATGGCGTCCTAACTAACCGCGCTCTTAATTATTTCCAGTATATACAGGGTGATTCATAGTAGATGACATAAAATAAAGTTCAATAGTTACTCTCCTCTTGTAATTAAAATTCAAGGTTTCTAAACAGTCATTGTCCCAAGTAAATTCCTAAAGATGGCGATTTGATATATGCAATGATTTATATACCGCGTCAAGAATTCAAGCTGCACGGCTCACGTTACACATTTGTTTTTTTTTCTCAACGTAATTTTCGATATTTGTTCGCGTTAAAAACAATCATTTTTTCCAGTTTAGTACAATATATATAATGCAAACTTTTAGTGTAGTATATAGTTTTATTACTATTAGTTGCAATTTCTTAAATATTTTGAAGAAAATATAATGAATTATTCATTTGTTCGTATGACGTAAGTTGTCTGAATTCTTGTCGCGAGTATAGATAAAATGTCATTTTGTGTTACAATAAACTAATAAAACTTTTAAAAAAATAAATATATTTCAATTTAGGTAATATGAATTTTGCCGAAAATTGGCAGTAAATTGTGCGTGAAAGCTTGTGCGAAGAAACACAAATTTTCTTCTTTGTCTCTTTACGGCAAGAAATAAGAAGTGGAAGAGGAAGAAGAAGTATTAGTGTGTGACTTAACTACTCCAAAGCATAGAGAAAAAGTTCCATTGTGATTCTGGCCATTGGCCATAATGGTTTTACGATCATGTCATAATTCATAAATCAAATCGATAACGCCATTTGAAAGAAATTACATTTTCTCTGACTTATGCAACATGATATTTTCATGTTGCATAATTTTAAAAATATCACATTTAATTTTTTATTGTTATTCATGTTTTTATTTACTCGTTACGTGGCAAATTTTCCGTTATAAAATAAAATATAATTATATTTAAAATTGTTCTTGTTACCCCGTGTAGACGCCTATGCAGTGGCGTAGCGTGGACTAATCTAGACGTGGGCGAAATCGCATCAGCGAGGCCCCTTTTCTTCCGCCATTGGATGCTGAATGAACTGAATATTGTGACACATAATAGCTACATGCAAGATCACAGTGTGTATCAATTTTGGTTCAAAAATTTTTTAAATGCTGTATCTTGAAAACAAAAGGCGATCGGAAATTAGTATGTATATATAACTTTATTTATTATTTTTTGGTTCTCTATCGCGTGATACTATGCATTGTAGTTTTTTTAATGTCATCCTGTATATTTTCAAGAAAAGAATGGTAAAAAATCAGAAAGTTTGTTTGTGATGACGAAACTAGTTAAAGTAGTGAAGTCTGGATGATCTGAAAATTTCATAATTATGAGGTGTTTAAATGCTAAAAATAATTATTTTTTGTAACCTTTTCAGTACTAAAAAATATGTCGATAATAGGGCACACCCAGCAGAGTGTGCAAATTAATTATAGTACGTGTGGTAAAGCCTCGGTAAAGCTTATTCTTAGTAAGGTTATTTAGGGTACTATTTGTACTATTTAGAGTTCATGGCGTTCGGTTTTAAATCACCCCCAAAGGGGTCTCGCGCAGTGCCGGTTTTAACACTACCAGCGCCCTGGGCGAGATTTCTACAGCGCCCCCGAACTGCAATTCAAACCCATACGAAAAAAGGGAAAGGATATAATGAAATAACCATTTATTAAAAGAAATAATTATTTATTATAAAAAAATTACCGTTTATTAGAAAAAACTAATAAAATTTTACTTTTCTGGCCTTTCTATCAGCGAACTCTTTTATAAGGTTATCAAAGTCGATGTTTTCAACAATTTCGTTTTCAATTGACAAAGTTGCTAAGTTTGTCAATCTAGATTGAGATATATTGTTGATCGAAGATAAGTTTTTATCAGCTTCAGCTTTGAAAAACTCCTCTCCCCACTAGCAACCGTATAGTCAATAATATTCGCAATGCTATTCCATACATTTGGATACAGTTCTTGTAAGTTGCGATCTTTGATAAAAAATTTTCGCTTAATTTAGGGAATTTACAAGTAAGACCTCGAACTATGAGCGATGGGCTACAAAGGGGCGCCCCTTTTATCCGACACCCTGGGCGATCGCCCAACCGCGCCCTACCCTAACGCTGCTACTGCTCGCGCGAGGCCCCTTTAAGTGCGAGGCCGTGGGCGAGGGGCCGCTTCGCCCACGCCTAGCTACGCCACTGCGCCTATGCATCATTTGACTTTGGCCACCTGCGATGGAAGCATATGATATTGAATTATTGTGAATTCTGTCATATATATAATAAATAAAAATAAGTATATTATATTATCATAGGTAATTTGTTTATCATGTTTTCAGAATATTTTAAAAATCTTTGAATAATTAAGCGATTGTAGTATCGATCGATATTTGCAGTGTTTCTCTGCCTGCAATTTTAACACGCACTATAGCTACTAGCTCACCATAAAAATATTCTGTGCATTAACCCGACCAAAGTTTACGAAATATGAGTTGCTTTCTTTTCTTGTTTCATGATTGCTTCATTTCACGACCTGTCGATGTCGATATCATACTTTACAAGGCCAAAAACTTCAGTCTCCCCTCCCCGCCTATCATCCTGGTACACATTGGCACGTAAATATGGACACATCGGGTTGTGCAGTGCGGGGAATGTCGGGGGACTGCTTATCGAAGACTAAGACTATATCGAAGGGTAATTATTTACATTAGCGTAAACCTCTCCAATCTTAACAAAAAAATTCCTACCCCCCTATTTTCGAGGGTGCTGATCACGAATCTGAAGTCAGATTTCGGTGCTCGCATGTAGTTTTCGAAAAAAAAAAATTTCAAAATTATAACCTCTATGTATACATTACATTAGGTTCAAATTGCAATATAACTCCTATATATTTTGACAACAGTGTGACGTGATCGTGAAAGGAAGAAGGCAGAGGGGGCAGAGATGTACATTGCAATTTCAACCTAATGTAATGTATAAATAGAGGTTATAATTTTGAAAAATTTTTTTTTCGAAAACTACATGCGAGCACCGAAATCTGACTTCAGATTCGTGATCAGCACCCTCGAAAATAGGGGGGTAGGAATTTTTTTGTTAAGATTGGAGAGGTTTACGTTAATGTAAATAATTACCATATATAAAATACATAAATCTTTTAATGTACCTAGGAAAGAAATAAAAAAGTGTTGCGCGGAGGGGAGAACATCTAGTTAATTATATACAGGGTGTTTCAAATATTTCCCAGAGAACCATTTTTAAAAATAATGTCCAGACATCGTTGTTGTGTAGATGGTTGCTTTTCGAAACAGGATGGTGAACTATCATTTTTCCGATGTCCAAATAACGAAAGAAGGTAGATAAATACGATTTAATAATAAGTTACAATTGATTGATTTGATTTGGATTCAGGATTTTTCTCTTGGGTGATCACTGCTCAGTTTGTCCATTCGACTGCTTAAAAAATAAAAAGCAAAAACTCTTCAAGTATTTGTATCAAAACTTTTTTTTGTAGTAGCAACGCTTGGAAACAAGCTCTGGGTTTTACGGGGAAACATAGATTTGCCAACCTTACAGCTGATCAGTGCAACAAACGAATAAAAATATGCAGCTTGCATTTTGATGAAAACAGCTTTACAAATCCTGAAGGCAATCGCATACACAAATTTGCAATTCCTTCACTAAATATAGAAACTATAGGTGAGTTAACAAAATATAAAGCTTTATTATATCTTATTAAGAAAATATATATTTTATACCTACATTGCTATTCGTAAAAATTAAAATACTTGATTTTAACATGTATGTTTTCTTAGATGACATTAACGCTATCCTCAGCGATGGACCTAATATTTCTAAAGTTGACGTTTATGTACAAACCGAAGAGAATGCCCTAGTGGAACTCAAAGGTATATTAAGATTTGATCAAGTTGAATATTCAATAAGGAATAATTTAGAAACACATGAGTATTATACAGGATGTCCGGAATATAAGTGCCGTACTTTTAAAGGCATACTTATATACCAAAAGCTACAAAAAAACTCTTATGAAGAAAGTGTCCAAAACAAATAGTTTTTTTTTCAAATACTTCAAAAATGCAATATAAATACAAAATTATGTTACAAAATTGCAAAATAAAGTACAATTAAGACAAAACAGAAGCACTATTAACGTCATCTGTTTATATTTTGCTAATTACATCTATCGAAATATATAAGTAGTGGAAATTTCAATAAATTTATATCAAACTATAACATGCAACAACATTGCAATCGTGTATCATACTATTATTATTGTATTATTGTAATTGTCTAGTGCTTGTTTGATGTTGTGTGTTTAAAAGTAACTGTTGAAATCTTAAGTTTAGAGAAAATGTATTAGTGAATGTAGCTGAATATTATTTCTTTAAAAAATGTGTTAACACATTGTTGTCACAGTTTGATGTTTTGTTTCACAAAGCATCGGCAACTTATCTTCTGTAAATTATGGTTTTGTCCACTGAAATAGTTTGGTCTGAAACTACAGTTGGAGTAATTCCAAACCAACTCTTGCAGAAGTGGGTAAGATAGAATTGGGCACGCTCAATCTGGCGCAGATTTGCCGAACGTGTAAATGTGTGGCGCCCCAGATGCAATCAATTTTCGAAAAGTGCAAAAATGCATATCAAAGTCCCCATATTGACGAGATGCTAATGGCCTGTGCTTCAGTTCAGGTGAATATTATCCACACAGAATGAACATTTGTGACTGAAAAACTCAAAATTTTTAGAAATTTTTTTTTACAGGTATTATATGGAGACAATCTGCCTGCCCAAATTTGTCAGATATGCGTGGAACAACTCAGAAACGCTTTCGTTTTTAAGCGTCAGATCGAAAGAATAGATGCCAGCTTAAGAGAGTACGAAAAAAATGTAAAAGTTGAGATTAAACAGGAACTACAAAATTTTGATTTTATCGGTGAGTCTTTCATATATAGTGCATCTTGAATACATGAGATGTGTGTCTACATCTAGTGGTCACAGCTACTCAATGCTGGGCCTAGATATGGCCCCAGGCAGACACAACCCATTAGTTCATGGGTCCTATGAAAACCTGACCTATATCACTATCTCTTGTTGAATTTTAAAAAGTAACTACCAGAAAAGTTTTTGTCCTAAACAGTACTTCTATACTTTTTACAATAACAAATTATATATATTTCTGTAAAAGTTTCTGAAAGAGAAAAAATATCTTTCAGAACCACTAAACATCTTGAGCAAGTTTTTAAACGAACAGGCCACCGACAATAACCTGGAAAAGCCTGACACTTCTGTGAACCCGAAAACAAAAACCGACTACATCCAGTTTTTGGACAACGACCAAATGTTGCTGACCTGCTGTGAATGTTCCAAAATTTTCACTACATTAAGTGGGTTAAAATGCCACAAACGTCTCCACACTGGCAATTTGTATAAATGCAGTAAATGTGATAAAGGATACACAAGAATAGACCATTTACAACGACATGAAAAGTCACACAATCAAAAAAATGCTGTATTTTCTGATAACGCTGACGTAGCTAGTTTAGAACAAGTCAAAATGACTGAAAACATAGAAGAGGCCAAGGTTGAGGAAGTTGTTGGCGGAGTAAACTACATCGGTGAGACTTCTAATAAGTACGATAACAACCTGGAGAAACTAAACGAGTATCTGAAAAATGAACTTGATGACTCGAAGGAGGTGAAGGTGGAGGATAGTTTGATAATGCGAGATAATATTCTAGAGGATGGATATAACTCAATCAACTGTGAACATTATGGTAAAAATATTAATACTGTTTCCGAGTGATAATATTTGGAATAGAAAAGTTATACGAAAAAATTCTGTTGGCATTTTTTCTGCAAATTAATGTTCATTTATAACGAAAATGAAGGCCAACACTGTGTTATCTATTGAATACCTCAGAAAGGTTCTTATGCAACCTTAATCAGCTGATTTTGTATGTCATTATTAAGTTGCAACAGCATTCATTTAATTATTAAAACATTTTCGTATAAGACTTCTATTACAAATATAGTCAGCAACTTGTAGTTTAACTTTTATACATTATCCACGCCGAACCTTATATTACATGCTGAGATATCATTTTTTTAAGTAACGGAAAGCATGGATAGGGATAATATTGTGGAAATGGTTGACACGGGCTTACATGATAAAGAAAACTACTTAAGTGGCACGGTAGATAATAATGATAATAACGGTAATGGAAAAAGCAGGGAGGAAGTAGCGGAATGCATAGGAAATGAAACTAAAGGTTTGAAAGAGATGACGGTAGAGGATAGCTTGGATATGGAGGATAATTTTATAGAAGTTGAAGATAAAACAATTAACGTTGAACATGGTAAGTAAAAAATTCAATATATGTATACAGGTGTATAGAAACCATGCATCAATATTCCAGGGCATTAGTGTATATGATAAATTAATGACGTGAAATCCTATAACACTAGTTTGCCTTGAAAATAAATGCTTTAGTTAAAAATTTTTACATGAAACTAATTTTAACAGATAATAATTTTATAAAAGCTTTGCTGTGAAATTGTTCGTGAGGACTAGGCTACAATTTTCTATTAGCTCATATTTCCAACTGTAACAACTCTTTGTCCGTTAATTTTTATTACAGCTGGAGAAAATTCTGAAGACAGTACAGATTCAGAGTATCTCCCGAAAAGAAGTTTATTATCGAATATCAAATATCAGGCTAAAAATCTTCAAGAACTGCGCAATATTAAGGTCCCAAAAGAAGAATACGGAGAGTTTCCTTGTCCGGTTTGTCAGGAAATGTTTAGTACTATGAGCGCACTTGATAAACACGCAAGAATAAAACACAAGGGATTAAAAGTTTACAGATGCAATATGTGTAACTGGAAATTTAGCAGACCCGATCATTTGAGGAGGCATGCCATCTCTCATTCTGCCTTCAAAGAACACCGTTGTCATATGTGTACTAAAAGATTTAAGACGAGAGAAACCTTGAGTAGGCATCAAAAGTTGCACGAGAGAAGTCGTCAGTTTAAATGTGATATTTGCCAGACGGTATTCAGCCGTATAGACCTCTTGGCTAATCATAGAGCCTCAAAACACGGTATCGGAGAGAAGGTTTGTAAAAATAATTGATATTTAGAAAAAATCCCACTTGTGATTAGCATAGTATATCCCACTTCAGATATACTCACGTCAAGAATTCAGACGTCTTACGTCACGGCTGACGTTACACATTTGTTTTTATTGTCAACGTAATTTTTGATATTTGGCCAAGTTAAAAACAATCATTTTTTGCAATTTAGTACAATATATAATGCAAACTTTTAGTGTAGTATATAGTTTTATTACTATCAGTTGCAGTTTCTTAAATATTTTGTTGAAAATATAATGAATTATTCATTTGTTCGTATGACGTAAGTCGTTTGAATTCTTGTCGCGAGTATATTGGTATCTGATACTCTTTATTAGGTCATGGTCAGGAAAAAATACGAGTGTCCTCTGTGCAACATGAGCTTCGCAACGGAGAATTACCGAGATATACACGTCAGCAGGCACACCAGACAGTTAAACAATGAATGTTTCAATAAGTTGGTCTGCTCAGAATGCGGCCGGCGATTTCTTAGAAAGGATTATTTGATTGCTCACATGCGTAGACATCGGAAAGAGATGTTCAAGTGTAAATACTGCGAAAAAGGTAAGGAAAAACAGTGAATATATAATCTCAACCTCGTTTTGCTGGATCTTGGTCAAATGGGAACAAAAAAGAAACCTATTTTACTTTGTTTTTATTACATGTTCATTCAGTTATAATTTCTTTACAACACCTGAAGATGGTGTAATAAAGATAAGTATAGAATTGCTACAAAATGCCAATAAGTATAGAATTGCTTTCTTTTTTATCCAGATCCAGCAAAACTGTATCAGAAATATATTGGGTCGCAAAAAACATTTACATTAGAATTGTTTTTCCATTATGTAGCTGTATTTACTTAATTTCAATGATAGGCTTTCCGAGACTGATAAATTTGAGAGTTCACGAAAGGTATCACACTGAGGAAAGGTCCCACTTGTGCACGATCTGTGGAAAAGGCTTTGGAAGGTGATTTGTTACCTAAACCCTGAAATGCATATTATATTTCGTGTATTTTAGAGCATATAACTTGACAGTACATATGAGAACTCACACTAGAGAAAAACCTCATCGATGCACACACTGTGATGCGGCTTTCGTGCAAAGTAATGACCTCAGCATTCACATTCGAAGACATACAGGAGAAAGATTCCAGTGTGGGATATGCAGCAAAAAGTTCCTCATGAAATACCAGCTGAATCATCACAAACGGACTGTACACGGTACCTAAAATATTGAATTTAAAAATTAAATGTAATTTATCCCACTTCTGATCTGATATCAATGGTTATTTTATTATAACTGTAATCTATGTTCTGTATGACTTAATAGTTTGGTTTCTTTAGGTTTGACTGTAATACGAAAACAAAAAGAAACAGATGAGCCCGCACCAATCACCGTACCCCTGCCTAAGCCATTAGTGCTGGACAACATCATATTTAACACAATGCATGCACAGCTGACGGCCCAGTCTCATGTAACCAAAGAGTAAAGAAGTGAAGTTGGATTTTTAAATAGTGAAATATACTGTTGAGAAAAAAAGGCTAAAAAGACTATTGCCTCAAAGCAGGATAAATAAATTTTGTACACAATAACATTTTTTTTGTTTCAATTGAATGGGAGGTGGTAGGCATTAATTTTGGATGATTTTGATCACATATTATCAGAAGTGGGATCTGCTAGCACAAGCAACTGAAAGTAGATTAAAAAAACTAATTCTAATCCCAGATAAAAGTAAGAAAAACATTATTAAGAATATATGTCTCTTTAATAATCGTTAGTTAAGTAATAGGCATCAGTGATTATAATAAACACTGCTTTATTTTAAAAACAAAGTTAGACCGACTTGCTCAGTTTGCACATATATATAGCCCCGCCATCTAACCGACATGATCCACAACTAAGGCCGGTTGATGTTGATATGATCCTCTACTTTATATTATTATAAACACTGTTAAGTTATTAAATTATGCTGATTATGCTTATATCGGCAGATTACAAATAAACTAGCTACTTTCGATTTATATGGAAATCTGTTTACATCAGTTCGAAACAGGGACCCGGACCGTACCGTTTTTGGACAGAAAACCGGACCAGAACCATAATTTTTTTTGTGGACCGGAACCGAAATTGAACACATATCTCATGTTTTAGTTTATTCCAAGTGTCGAACCCGAACCGGAAAAAATTAAAACGGTTTTTTGGGTTAATTTCTGTATTTCTTAAGCTTCCTTTGTTGTTGTGTTTCTATGGATTTATCTACCGACAAGTGCTTAGAGAGTCTTTATTTTTTATAAATCCATGTATATATTTATTTCATTTCAACTTATACCTGCTTTATGACATGTACTAATTTTATCTAGTACATACAAGTCGGTGGTAGCTGTGGGGTAGCTGTCGGCAAATTCTACTTTGTCACAAGCAGGTATTGAAATGAAATAAATGTAAAATTTTTTGTGGCCTTAATAAAAAAATTTTGTATCCGCCTAGAGGGCGCAGCGAACCTCATACGATATTTCAAAAATCTGTTTATATCAGGTGGAAGGTATCAATTTTGCAATAAAAATTTATTACCAATAAGTTTTCTCTATCTCTTAAAATAAAAAAGTTAGACAGCCTTAAAGTTTGGGCACTTTACAGGTTTTTTTGTTATTACTCATAAAGTTGACCATGGATCTCAAATTTGTTTTTACGAGCATAAAGACCTCCAAAAATGCAACAAAAAACGATTCAAGATTTTTGACGTGTCTCGCATATTAAGCGAGAATAGCGAGATACATGGGAGTGGCCCTCTTGTGTGATACAGCCTGTATATAGGACATAAAAATTTCAATTTCATACTCGTGGAGTAACTTAATAAATTATTGTACTTAAGTTTTGCTAGTAGAATTTTACATAAGCATAATTAAATAAAAAAAAATCAAAAGCGATCATAGGAATTTCACTATAATTGTAATTATATTACGTCACAAGGAAAAACCGATGAGAACCCTTTGGACCGAAAAAGCTGGTCAGAACCGGACCGAAATATCAACTAGTGAACCGTAACCGAACCGAAATGGTATTTTTCTTACTGAACCGTAACCGGACCGGTACCGTTATTACATTTAGGTCCGGGTCCCTGGACTTCGAAACCAACTACATATTATCACAGAAAATTTAGCTATATATTCTGTGATATTATCCTTCTCTATGGTTGACGTTGACATCTGGTTCGGTACATAACCTCAAAAATTATCAGCTGGACATAAATTTGTAGCCCTAGATAAAATATACTTTTCAACTTTTCTCTTATTTATATATGCAATTCAAGTTAATCCGTGGGATTCCTTATCCTCGTCAATGGCAGGGTTAATAAGATCGTATAAAGAAATATGAAATATAGTAAAAAAAACTCAAAATTTGCTAATTTTTTATATGAGAAGTGGAAGGAGCATAATTAGGGTCATAATCAACTCAAACAACTTAACGTTGGTTGTCCGGTTGAGCTTGATCTCTTGCAATAGCAATAGTGTCATTTATATATCTGGCCAGTGCTGTTGACCGAGTTATCAGTTTGTGATGTGTGTTACGTATTAATTTGGAAACAAATACTTCTTTTCCAAAACTTTACAAAATGGAATTGAACACGCTAAATCTAACTCAGATTTGTCGGACATGTAAATGTATGACGCCCCAGATGCAATCACTTTTCGAAGCATACGAAAATGCAGTAAATGCACATCAAAGTCCTCGTATTGACGAGATGCTAATGACCTGTACGTCAGTTCAGGTATATATTAACTGCTTATAGAAAATTTGTGGAACAGCCAAAATACAAAACTCATTTTCAGGTAATGTGTGACGATGGTTTGCCTGCCCAAATTTGTGGAATATGTTTGGAACAACTCAAAAACGCTTTTATTTTCAAGCGCCAAGTTGAAAGAATAGATGCCGATTTAAGAGAGTACATAAAAAATGTAAAAGTCAATGAAATTAAACAGGAACCGCAAAATTCAGATTTGATGGGTGAGTGAAAATTATATATTGTTAAGATTAAAAAGAGTTAGGTATTCTACAGAAAAATGTTTCATTTGTTCATTTTTCATCATCATAACAAATTAGGAATATTTCTGTCAGTGTTAAGTAAAAGTTTTTTAGAGAGGAACAATGTACCTATTTCAGAACCACTAAACCCTTTAAGCAATCTTCCAAACGAACAGGCAAAAGAAAGTAACCAAGAGCCGTGCGATTCTCCCGTGATCCCAAAAATTGAAACCGATGATGTCCAGAGTCAGGACAATGACGAAATGTTACTGACCTGCTACGAATGTTCAAAAAGCTTCAGCACATTAAAAGGGTTACGATGGCACAAACGTATCCACATTAGTAACTTACATAAATGTAGTAAGTGCGATAAACAATACACTATTCTCAACCACCTGCGTCGACATGAAGAATTGCACACTCGGAAAAAAGTACACGTGTGTAAGATCTGTAATAAGACAGTTGCGAGAACGGAGCACCTCAAAAGACATCTGTTGACCCACTTGAAGGCGATACCGTTTTCCTGTAATTCTTGCAACAGGGTCTTCAGCAAGGTGGGGCACTTGCGCAATCATACGTCGAAGTGTAAAAGTAAGTTTTTGTTATACAAAAATCCATGCACTTTTAACATTTTGTTTATGTTTACAGGAGACGTCGTTTTCCCGTGCGACACTTGTAATAAAGTGTTCAATAGACAGGATAGTCTCGAAGTGCACAAAAAAATGCACGATAAACAACCCAAGCTGCTTACCATCGAGAATCTCAACAATATAGAAGACTACTATCGGATCGATGATTGTTTGGAACCTCAAGTTGAAGTAACGGAGAACACGGATGAAGACAAGGTTAAGGAATTGGTTGATATGGGATTGAACGATGAAGAAAGTGATAAGATCAAGGAATTAGTTGATACAGGCACGAACGATAAAGAAAGTGATATAAATGAGACTTCCATGGCTGGTGGCAATGATAACGAGGACATTAGTAACATGGAGAAAGCATCGAAGTGCCTGGAAAATGAAAACGATGATTCCAAGGTAAAGGTAGAGGATAATTTGGAAATGAAGGATCGTCTAGAGGATAAAGATAAAATAATCAACATTCTATGTGATGGTAGGTAAAAAAAAATATATTTATTGGGATTGAAATGTAGAAAATAAATCACCCTTGTTTATACAGGGTGATTTAGTTATGTTATTAATTTTATTAGATAAAAATTTTTTAATTAATATTTTCAAATTATTATCGAAACTCCCTTTTTAGACTGATACAATGTTGCCAAATTTAAATATTTTCCTGGTACCTACCTTTTGTAATGTTAACATATGTAATGCTATAAATTCTTTTTTAAAAATATCCAATTAACATACTAACTTTCAATTTAAAAAATATTTATATTTTAAATTTACAAAACACCAAATCAAATCAAATAATAAACCATTTACATTTCTTCATTCATTCCTTCCGAACACGTAATTAAAATTAATGACATGATTGAATCACCCTGTATTATTTTCATTCATTAATTGGTTTTTATTACAGCCGAGGAAAACTCCAGAGACACTATGGATCCAGAATATCTCCCGAAAAAAAAAGTATCACAGAAACTCAAGCCTAGTCAGGGTAGGCTACGCAAATATCCTACAAATCCATCAAAAATTAAAGTGCCTGGTAAGCGCAAAAGCCCACCGACAATCTCAAAAGTGCAGAAAGAAGAAGAGTACAAAGAGTTTCCTTGCCCCGCTTGCCAAGAAATATTCAACACTATGAGCGCTCTCGCAAAGCATGCAAAAATACAACACGAGGGGCTGAAAGTTTATAAATGCAATGAATGCAACAAGGAATTCAGAAGAGTTAATCATTTAAACACGCATGTTATCTCACATTCTGCCGCTAAACCTTTCCGTTGTCATGTGTGTTCTAAGAGCTTTAACAGACGAGATACCTTGAACAGACATCAAAAATTGCATGATACGAGTAATGAAGTTGAATGCGACATTTGCCAGAAAGCGTTCAGCCGATCAGACCTTTTGGTAAATCATAGGGCAGCAAAACATGGATGCGTCAGCGGACAGAAGGAACAGAAAGAGTATCAGTGTAAGGTGTGCCAAAAGACTTTCCTCTTGAAGTCTCTCTTTAACAGGCACTTGAAATTCCACAATGAGCATGCCAAGAAGTTCCTGTGCTCCGAGTGTGGCCAGCGGTTTCTCAAGAAGGATTATTTCATTATTCACATGCGTAGGCATCGGGGAGAGAAGCCGTTCAAGTGTAAATACTGCGGAAAAGGTAGGGAAAACATAGTTTATCTAGTTATTAGTATTTTATTTCATGTATTTGTGTTCCTCTGTTAGGAACATTTGATTGTTTTTAATAAACATATAGGGTCACTATGAGTAATCGTCAACTTCCTTATTTCTAATGGAACAGCCTTTCCCGGTTTTTGAATTATCGAAGAATTTTTCACAAATAAAAAAAATTGAATTGCATACTTACCGTGAAACAAAAAAATCTAGTTATTTAAACCCCTTTGCAGACTACCATTGATCACTGATAGCCTCATTCACAGCACCCAGTTCAGTGTCTGCTCGATATGACATTGCCAAATTTAATTATTTTCCTAATATTGTAATGTTAACATAATATGTAATGAATTTTATAAGATACTTATGCCATTAACATACTAGTTTTAGTTTAAAAACTATTTAATAATGACTTATGAAACTTTAACAGATGAAATAATAAATCCTTTACATTTTATTACATAGTGCGTTACAAATCCAATACTCACTGGGTAAATTATTAAGAGAGGTTGAAAAGTTTTTTGTATTCAAATACCGACTAAATAATACAAGAAAATCTCGTGTTGTCTACAAAAAATACTTTGAGACACATTCAGTGATAAACAATACGGCAACAGTGAATTTTAACTGTATTAGTAGGTCAATAACCTAGTTTTTTCTGCATTTTCATGCGTATTCAACAACAAGGAGTAAACGGAAATTTTTTTTACTTGATTACATATTTTTTACCTTAAATATTTATTTGTCAATATAAACAAATGTAGATAAAGGGATAATTGTTTTTGAATGTTAGGCTAACAACTTATTACTTTTTAAAAAGTAGTTTGGTACCTACCTGTTTAAAATGTCAACACATATAAAACAACAAAACAACTCGTTCATCCATAGCACTTTGTTAATAAAGTTGGGATCATCTGCACTTTGATTTTGAAACCAATTATTGTAAGATTAAATAAATTTAAAAGAGCTTCTATCACATTCAAGACCGGGTGTCGACACTTAAATGCAGATAATGCATAGATAGAAAACAACTCGTTCATCCATAGCACTTTTTTTTATATACCTTTAGTCTACGGATGTCATGAATGACCTTGTATAATTAATCTACTATGCATGCGCAGCGTTATATACTTATTTCGAATAATAGGTTTTCCAAGGACGACAGATTTGAGGGTCCACGAAAGATACCACACTGGCGAAAAGACACACTTGTGCACGATTTGTGGAAGAGGATTCGGAAGGTAATTTATTCCCTAACCAACACTTCATATAAATAATGGAATATCTTTGTGATTTCTAGGGGATATGATTTGAAAGTACACATGAGAACTCACACTGGAGAAAAACCTTATCGGTGCAAGTTCTGTGATGCGGCTTTCGTGCAATGTAACGATCTTAAAGCACACGTCCGGAGACATACAGGAGAAAGATTCCACTGTGAGTTATGCTCTGAAAACTTCCTCAAGGAATATTTGCTGACTCAACACAAACGGACCGTTCACAGTAAGTGAAATGATGAAATAATTGGATATTATAACTTATCCCACTTCTGATTTAACACAATAATTATTTTATTGCAGCGGTGTTTTATCTATATTTGGTATAATTTAGTACTGTATTTTTTTTAGGTTTGGATGTAGTTGGTAATGTTCGACGCTTGCAGCCTGTTCAGAAACAGGAAAATCCTGACGAACCTACTAATAATACTTCTGCCTAAGCCAGGAGCGCCTGATGTCACGTCTAGCATTATACATGCCAATATGTTGCTGCGCGACTGACAGTGCACCTAACTAAAAAATTCTCACCATACTTCTGACTAAAGTATTAAGTGTCCAACAATGTAATGTTCATCAGAATGCATGTGAACACTTTGCTTGATGGTGGTGCAGATACACGTAACTATAGTAAGGAGTGGAATTGAATTTTGGAAATAGAGAAAGATTTTTCAGTAAAAAAATGTTAAAAGACTGTTATTCCGAAACAAGTTAAATAAATTTTATATAAAAATAAAATAATACTTTATTTTCGGCAGACGTTGATTTTCAGATTAGATATCAGAAGTGGGATTTACCACTGCAAGCAACTAGGAAGGGAAAAAATAGATACAACTGAAATAGTAAACACCTGACAATTAAAACTTAAAAAAAAACGGGTTCATACAATGTCCAAATTACAACGTAGTTCAAAAGAACCAACTAAAATCAAATGAAAATTTATTAAACTTCAGATAACACTGGATTTTAGGAAACTGACTGTATCTAATAGTTAAGGAGATCGTTGCCTAGAAATATTTCAGTACCCTTAATCCGGGGACTTAGTTGTTAAACTTTGGCGCCATCTAGCGAACTTCTATTATAATTACTACCTATTCTAGTTACCTATTTTATGCTATCAACTGTTTCATTGGTTGCTATACTACTGCTTTCATATGATACGAATAAAAGTGGGGTTAGGTATAAATCAGTAGAAATAGTTAGAAGTAGCAGCAAACTTTATTTTTGACAGATATGTTTTAAAGATAACATTGTTATAAATAATCGGCAATAGAATGAAGGGTAGCTGTTACAGGTTCGTTAACAAATAGCAGGCGTATCGTTCTCCGAAAAAAACTCTTAGGACTATCACTTATGATTACATATTTAAAGAATACAGTAGAACGGAAAAGGATTCAAATGTCCGGGGTTGCTTTAATACTTTTATTGAAGTTTGAGCAATCTAAGGATATACCATTTTCAGTGTATTTAAAAATTAAAATCTTACTTTACATCTTAGTAGCCTTGCTTATATATAATATAGTTAGTCGGCCAGTCTAATTAAGAAGTAAAAATAATAAATAGTTGGCGATACTATGGCGAAGTCGTCCTGATTTATACTAATGATAAGGGTGACTTGGTTTTTAAAAAAGTATCGCCATCTATTATTTCTACTACTAAATTTGATTAACTATATTATATATTAGAAATATAACCTCAAATTTTGATAAGGTTTGTGCACGTATCAAACATGGAATAGATGACGTGTGCAATTTGACATCGTACCACACCTAATGTATATGCTACATTAAAATCAAATAGATATTCTCAGTGTATATCAAGAGTTAGAACAAATTTGCCATATATGGATCTATTTCTAACAGATATTTATTTTATGTGAATGTCAAACATACAAATATTTTAAGGTTACTTCACCTCACCATTGGAGGTTATGCCAACACCCTGTATACAAAACTTTGAGGTTGTTTCCTTCCAAGGATACCAAATGTACCCACAATCACTGAAAATGGTTTATAGCGTTATTCGATAAATAATGGCATATTAATTTGGAAAAAAACTGAATACATCCCTTGTTTCAACACAGCCATTGTTACAAATTAGTTACAGAATATATTTTTTCTGTGTCACCCAACATGAACACCAAAATAGCTAAATTTGTTTGTACTTTCTTAAATATGGAAAATTTTGATATTTATCCGTAATATATGACATTAAATATCGAAGAACACAAATGATAAACACATTACACGATAATAAAACATATAGGGAATGTAAAAGTACGCTTATATATATTATTAAAAAATGAATGCACTTATAAGTAGGTACAACTCACCATAATGAAGCGTAAGCCAGATATTTGTTTTCACAAGGGAAAGAAAGTTATAATTATTAGGTTATATGTATGAAATATATTAAACTTTATTTTTAAATTTTTCTAAAGTGAGGTTAAGTATAGGTGAAGTGAAACAATTCGGGCCAGGAATAATAGTTGACGTGGAACCCTCACATAACCTTATTTTGTACAGTGCAAAATTTTAAAATTACACTTAAATAGTCAAACTTAAAGAATAGATTTCTTTCAAACTAGATTTGTGACATTTAAGAATTGCCATTAGGCAGTTGTTTTAAAGCCAGCCTACTTGGATATTTTACTTATTTGTTTAATCATCGTCAGTTAAAACGCAGCGGCCGTGCTTTATCTAGTCTGTTCCATTGCCCGTTTGTAGTGATTCACCACGTGTGGCAGCACTCTACAGCACATATGTCATAGTTGTCAATTGTTTGTGTCAGTGTGTGTTTCTTAAAAATTATGATAAATTTCTGTTTATGTATGTTTCTGTTAACACATTATTTTTAAATTTATAAATTGATACAACTAAAAATAATGAAGTATTGTGTTTTTCATGATGAAGTAACACAGTCCATTATTGTGTATGTATTTTAATGACAATCTACAATATTTAGACAGAAGCACGTTGCGTGGAGGACAAGAATGGTAATGTCCTATATTTTAAAGTTTTAAAATAGTAAATATAAAAAACATACATTTAAAATAATAGGTAATAAGCTATTACCTATTATGTGTGTTTTCAAAAACTAACACTGGAGTCGCCATGGTATAGTGCATTACAGAATTCTATATTGAAACAAGTGAATAGACAGACAAGCATTACAAAGGTGACACGATTTAACAGACGATGTAGCAGAATATAATTTATAATTTTGTGAGGAATCTATTCCTGAAATTTGACAATTTAAACTTTACTCACTCTGTACAGTTGCAAATAAACAATTTTGAATATATCGTCATCCGTTATTTTTCCCTTAACCACGTCAACTCCCAACGTAAATGCGTTAGCATAGCATTTAGAACTATTAAGAAATTTTTACTTTATAAACTTTATGACTACCATCACTGTTTCATATTTAAATAACTATAATCTCTTTCCTATTTTATCCTATCTACAGTTTAAACGGGCGTGCCAAAGTCGGGATCTCCCACACCATCTGCGTTAAGCGAATTAGCGTTATAAACATATCTCGCGAGAAGTTTCTCCTTTCTCTGCTCGTTCTCCAACACTTCTGTGTAGTCCTCGTTCGGGCACAGCCTCAAGGCTTTGCCGACTCTGAGGTTCTGTCCGTGAAGCGAGAAATACTTCTTGGTACCCGTCGGCTTGCTTATGGAAACGTTGGAGGCTGTCTGGTCCGCGGTGTTCGCAAAGTTTTTTATAAATATGTCGGAGAGGAGGTTGTGAATATTCTCTTCGAACTGGGGACTAGTCTCGGCGCCATAGACGGAATTGCACTTGAAAAGCGTGGCTTTATCCGTAGGTTCGGTTTTATTTTGTACATCCGTAGATTTATCTTCGTGGGTATCAACCAACAAAGGTGGATCGTCCCCTAATTCCGAGGCCGTGGTGGAAATATCCGAATATCCGTCGTGTTTGTTAAAGATGCTTTGCAACGTTTTCACTCCGAAGTATTTCTTCTTGTGCTTCCTTTGCTTTTTGTATTCTCGGTTGGGTTTGTGTAAAGGTGAGCTGCCGCAGCTCTCCACGGAGTTCAGAAGGCTCTGGTCACTTTTTGGGTTCGATAGGGAATCGTTAGATGCGTACAGCTTAGGCTCGTTAAACAGTTCACCGACTTTTTCTATTTCTAGTATGTTTGTTTCGTAGTCGAAATTTGTTTTCTGCGGGTTGGCTTCCATCTGCAGGTTCTTGGGGCTTTGTGAGTCGTTCGAGGCTAAATCGGTGGATAGTATTTCTGAATCCAAGTAAACATCCGTGCTCGTTTGCATCGGGGACGACAAATTCTCAGAGTTCAGGGAGTTTGTCGACGTGTTGAAGTTGTCGTTTATATTAGAAAAAATGTCCACCTTTTTAAAGTTTTCCAACTTTATTATATTATTAGTGGAGTTGTCGATAAGGACTAGATCGGTTGTGTCTATGTTGTAGATGTCGTTTGTGATTATTTTACTGGTCGTGTCCGGAGATTTATTATTATTGGAGTTGCGGTTTATAATGTTGCTCAGTTTCTCGTCATTTGTGTGTTTGTATTCCTCCTCGTTCCTGTTACTAGTGTAGTTGTAATTATCGCTGGTAATACGAGTCTCCTCTTTTTCTAAAATCATTGGCGATATTTTCCTCTCGGGGCTGTTCGACCTGAAAGTCAGTTATCTTTTTCCCCAATTCTTTTGACTGAATGTGCTCTATGTTCATGCAGAAAGTAAAGGTAAAGGTGCATGTGTAGTATTTTTCATGAGACAGTTACGCTCCAGGTAATAGAAATAGTTCATATTTTGTAACATGCAAAAGCGATTCTACTCAACTAATATATTTCTCTTACAAGGAAAGAAAGAAACGTAAATTAATAAAAACAAATTTATTACTCTTATGTCATAAATAAAAAAAACAAAAAAAAAGCGTAAATAGATATAACAAATATTGTGCACACTAATTTAACAGTTCGCCTTAAAATTATTTAAAAAATAGTACAACAATGGAATTTCCTATATGAATACATTCACAGAATGATTGCACATGCAGGATCACATTTAAATCTACTCAGGCTTCTTTGGCAATCTCGTTCCGGCATTATCTATTTATTATTCCCCTAATCCACACTCACCTGCTCGCAGGCGTGGAGTCTGGAGTTCTCGGGGCTGTAGGGGTGTTAATCATCTCTTCTGGACCCCTTGGATTGTTTAAATTGTTTGTGTCGCATACGTCTTCATCGAAGAATCTATAAGTTCGATATTTGCCATTGTTTAAATTTCATAAAAATTTGAAATGATTTCGCGAGGCTGCCGTTTGGTATATAAAACGCTGTGGCAACACACAAATTTGATACATTTCTCTAATTTAGCAAAACCAGAAACAAACTTACTCACATTTTCAGTTATTGTATCCAAATTCAAATATTTTTTATATGTTTTTGTTTTCAAGATACTAAAATCATGTTTCAAATAAGAAAAAAATCATTTGGCCTAATTAAACGAATTTTTTTTTCTTTAAATGTAAAATATAAAGAATTCTGCCACAAATTTTGATATTAGGTTTTATTAGGTATTATTAAGACTTTTTGTTAAATATTCAAAATATTAACGTAAATTTGTAAAACCGCAGAATAACCTCAAATGTGTAAATTTACTCACCTAAAATGGAAGCCATCTTCCTCTAGGGAGTTGTCGCTGTCGTCAGCGGCTATATATTGCACCTGCAACGCGCAATCTCCAGTTTGCTGCTGCAGGATACCCACCGCCTCCCTGTGGCAGGCGTTTCTGAGATCAATCTCGTTGACGAACAATATGGCATCTCCTATATACAACTGTTCGGACAGAGCGGCAGGTCCGTTGGGCTCCAATTCCGATATTAAGATCGGCACGCCGTGTTCTCTGCCACCCTAAACAATATTTTCTGTCATTGGAACGATAAAGATAGATTTTAGAACTTACTGTAATACTGATTCCCAAACCTTGGTCGGGTTTTCTCTTGACGATCACAGTCCTAATGTCGCCGAAGTGTTCCGTTCCTTCGGTGACTGTCTCGGGTTCAGGTTTCGGGCATTTCTCCGAACTATTTAACGAACTGTTCCTCCTGCAGGCCCTTACTACTGTTTTGTGCCTCTGAAGCAGTATCTCGGATTCCAATTGCCTCCATAGCTTGTCACGGATGTCCCCTCTCATTTCTCTACCTAACGACAATACAAAACACTAAAAACCAACACACACCAAAGACAATATACCACCTAAAAGTTGTAACTGCTGTATCCTCCCCGCTAACTCTTTGTCTAAATATTTCGCCGCTAACTTCGCCCCGTAGACTTCGCTGGTAAGGGCGAGAACTTCGTTCCTTAACGCGGCATTTTCTGAGCGCAATTGCGCTGTCTCTGCTTTGCATTGCGCAGGCTCTATAGCTGCGGGGCTGAATTTAAGCTCTTCCGATTCTTTGTTAACTGCAAACAAAAAGCTTTGTAAATATACGTTTAGGAATTAAAGACATTATTTATATATTCTCAATAATAGAGGGCTCAGTTATGTTCCTTGAAGAACACCTTATGCCGAACCAACTCACCTATTCTAATGGGGCTCTGACGAATTTCGGCTTCTAGTTTTTTCTTAATGGCAGTCACGTCGGGCTTTAGGTGCTGTTCCTGCCTTTTGTTGCTGAGACTGTCGGGTAATTTGGAGAGCTGGGAGGAGTGCAGCTGAAGAAGCAAATTGTGCAGTTCGCTTTCGAGCACCTCTTTTTTCGACTTCGATTCGATTAGCTCAGCACGCATGTGAATTAATTCTGCCTGAAAATATAATTTTGTGTTTTGTGAAAATGTATTAAAAATATAAACGTGTATCTCAATGTTGGCAAAAGAGATTTTGTTAAAAAATAACGAATATATCAAATTAAAGTCCCTAGATAATAATCAAATCCTGCTATTAATGTTTTGGTTTGCCCAAACATGGCGCAGATTACGGTACTTTATCAATCTAGGTACTTATCCAAAATTAAACGCACAATATTAACCAATGTCGCACTCAATATTTCGATTTGCCCAGAAACGGCGACTGATTGCAATACTTTATCAATTTAGGTACTTTTACCCAAATGAAAGTCCCTAGATAAAATCAAATGCTTAGGTCTGTCCAAAAATGGCGACTGACTGACTGTGATACTTTGTCAATCTAGATCCTTTGTCTTAAATTAATGTCCCAACATATCAAATGTTACAATCAATGTTTCGATTTGCCTAAAAAATGATGATTGTGTTTCTTTCAAATTAGGTCCTTTATTCCAAGTTAAAGTCCCTAGACGTTAATCAATTCTGCAATCAATGTTTCAGTTTGCTCAAAAATGGCGACAAATTACGGTACTTTATCCCACATTAAAGTCTCTAGATAACTAAATGCTGCAATCAATATTTCGGTTTGCCCAAAAATGGTTACAGATTACGGTACTTTATCCCAAATTAAAGTCTCTAATTAAATGCTGCAATCAATCGGTCGGGGGTTTAAGGCGTCAATACTTGAACCGAGGTGACTAGATCGCTGTGGGTTCAACCCCCGCAGTCGTAGATCGTATATCAGCTATATTCATGGAGAGGATTGGCATCCTCTCTGCAGGTAGGGTGAAAGAATGTTGGCTTGGGTCAATGTGAGAGATTGATACTGGTTGACGTTTGATTACCCCCCCTAATTAATGAGGTTTTCCAGGTTTCTCTCATTATTGCACTGAATGGTGCTTAGGGCCTACCAACGTAAGTCGTTCCTGGGCGCAAATGCGGCCTGTTTAATAATAATATGTCGCTCCATCTCCCGCATAAGTCTTCGACTCTGGGCTAATCCTCGTGATTAGAATGAGAGGTAGAGATATTATTATATGTATATTATTATTATTAATCAACTGTTTTGGTTTACCTAAAAATTCCCAGCAAACACATAAAGTGTGGCACTTAAATGGGCCATTATTGTATTTGATGGCTTTCTTGTGGCACAGGTAAACCATTTGTGGTACATCATAAATTATTTGCCTGTTAACCATCATTCGGTGATTTCTGATTTGCCACATAAGGCCCAAAAATGGCCAATCATTGCTCTGCCATAAATTAGGTTATTTCAGTTTTTACTGTGATGGACTTTTTATGGTCAATCATTGGCATTACCAGGGCTGTAAACTCATATTGCGCATGTGAAACCGCATTTTATTCAAGGTCAAAGTTCTTCCAAACTGTGATTGCCGCCAGATGGCGTTACTACACGAATGTTTATTTCAATTTGAAACGTGGTCGCTTCGCCATTATTTGTGTGTTTAACCTCGATTGCAGTGGTTGTGCTTTGTGTTTTTGGAATTGTGATTTATTGTGTTTTGCCATTTTTGCTTTTTTTGGAACAATGGTGAAAACAGGCTGTGCGGTTTTCACTTGTAAACCGAGTAAACTGGATAGTAGACATAGATTTCCAAATCCAGATAAAAATCCAGTAATGTTTTCACGATGGATGACAGCAATAAATAATAAACTGCTAATGGATTTACCTTATAGTAATTTTTGAACAATATCGTGTGTGTAAAAAACATTTTAATGCTGATGACTTTATGGGAACACGTTTGAAAAAAACATCAGTTCCTAGCCTTTATCTGCCACAAGGTATGTACCAATTTCAAGTTGTATTTTCTGTTAACAGAATTTCTAATTAAGTATAACTAAACGGAAATTCTTACGTAATATATTCAGTATATAAGTTTAAATAAGTATGGTGCCCTGTGATTGACACAGGATTTGATATTTGTGCAATGAAATGACAAATAAATTTGACCTAATCTAACACAGCCGAGAACACCAATCTGATTTGTTGTTCTCGGCTTACATTGACCATTCATTTTGCAATGTTTGCAAGTTTTACATAGTTTAATGTTAAATGTTCCGACAATTAGTGATAATATTTGTATTGATTTGGTTTTTCCTATAGATGTTCCTTCTTCTTCTGCATTGGAATTCAGCCGTATATATAACATAGAACCTGCGTTGGAACCACAGCCCGGACCTAGCTCATTGAGTAAAGAATACGATTTACCCTCGGATTTACCAATCTCTGAGGTACAAAGTGAAGTTGAGTCTACATCACATCATGTTTCTTTAATTTCTCCTGGAACACCACCACATCAAACAGGTGAATTATTATTAACTTATTAAGTTACTATTATTGTTACTAAAAGTAATAATATAAATATTGTATTTTTTTAGGCCACGTTGGGCTACTGAGGTCTCTGAAATTGACAAGATCTATTCAGTTAACTTAAAAGCTAAATTGTTGTACCAACAAGCTAAGATTTATAAAAACGTGCTGATATTCTCACAAAGAAAAATTAAATTTTAAAGCAAATTTAAAAGAGCCAATAGATTTGTGGAGACTAATGCATTCCAGAAGATGTGTAGTGGTATGACTGAACAGGTCAAAACATTTTTAAAAGTCAATTACATTGTGCTAATAAACAACCTAAAGGGCACAGATTTAGTGTTGAAGATAAGATACTGTCGCTTGCACTGTACAAGCAGAGCGGAACAGGATACAGATTCTTATCGAACATATTTGCTCTGCCTTCGAGGGTAACTTTAATGAAATTATTAAATAGCATTCCAATCAAGCCTGGACTTAATAGTGCTATATTTGATGGGTTAAAAATATCAGCAACAATGTCTCATTCTGATAGATGTTGTTTAATTCTTTTTGATGAAATGAGTCTAACTCCAAACTTACATTATAATCAACATATGGACAGAGTGGAGGGTTTTGAAAATTTTGGAGACCATAGAGAAAATTGCCGATCATGTTCAGGTAACTTTTTATTTATTTCTGTAGTTACAGTGTTCTCATAAATTCATTTGGTAACCAGTATCCCTTAAGTAATAATTTTATTTATAGGTTTTCATGTTACGAGGTGTGGCAAGAAAATGGAAACAACCCATTTATTACCAGTTTGTAAAGGGGGCAGTAAAAGCTAACGAAATAATGAAAACATTTTAAGAAATAATTAAGGCTGTTACACAGGCAGGTTTAATTGTTTTAGGCACAATTTGTGATCAAGGTGCAAATAACGTAAGTGCCATGAATCAGTTGGTAGAGGAAACAAAAAGGCAATACCTACAAAGAGGAGAAATATTATACGATTATGTTTTTGAAATAGATGACAAAAATTATCCCTTTATACGATCCGCCCCATCTTTTAAAGGATTACGAAATAATTTGTTAAAGAAAGATTTATCTTTTGTAACAAATGGCACTAGGAAGACTGCAAAATGGAGCGATATTGAGAAAGCATGGTTACTAGATAATTTTAGTGGAGAGCTGAAGTCTATGCCCAAACTAACTGAGTACCATGTTAATAAACAGAAAATTAAAAAAATGAAAGTATCTATTGCAACACAAATTTTCAGTCATACTGTTGCATCTACTATTAATTTAATGGCAAGATCTGGTAAGTTGTAATAACATTTAAGTTATTATGTATAATGTGTCTAAATTTTTAGAATATGCAGGGGTAGATGAAACAAAATGGAATTAAGAGCGATAGAGACGGCAGAATTTCTAAGTTTTGGGGACAAATTATTTGATAGTGTCAATGGCTCCTCAAAATTTAATAAATCTGGGAAAATATTAACGAACTAGTGTAGACACAAAACAAGAAGACAATGTGCATACCCAATTTTGGAGAGAGGCAATAAAGATTTTGGAAACAACATATTGTGTGGATAACACAAAACTACGGTGCCCCAACAATAAAAATTGGAAGATCACACTTCAAAATTTATTATTGTTACAAACATCTTTGAAGAATCATGGATTTGCCCGTTTCAGGCCCAGACTTTTCAATCAAGATCCTCTTGAAAACTCTTTTGGAAAAATTAGACAACGAGGGCAAAGGTTCATAAATCCCAGGTGCAGTGCCTTTGGTTCATATTATAAATCGTTGTTGGTAAACAATTTGGTTTCAAAGCACTCTGTGGGAAGTAATTGTGAAGATGACAAATCAAATATTTTGTTACCCTTGCAGAAGTTCATTGAACAGGTACTAATTTAACTTTTTGCAAATAATGTAGTAGGTTTTGTGCCTGCAGATATCAATATACAAATTCTTTAGCAACAACTTAGTAAATATCTGTTAATCTTTGAAGACACATTCTTTTCTAATTTATCACATAATAATTTGTAAATCAGAGAAATTTAATTATTTCATTATTTACAGGGTTTATCTAAATCCAAAATCGTGGAGGAGGAGACATTAACATCAAGCTTCAGTATCCCTGATGATTTTAACCCGTTAAAACCGTTGGAAGAAGCTGCAGTAGCGTATGTTGGAGGTTATGTTATTAAAATCAAATTTAAGTTAAGTCAATGCAAAACATGTTGCCATAACGCGTTAAAGAGGGCCGATAAAGATATTGGTTATTTAGGCGATATTATCAAATCCAAAGATTTGGGAGGCATTCAACGACAACGATTAACATATTGTAACAAAGATTTCATTGTGAATTTGGTAAAAATATATAATATTGTAAAATATGTTTTAAATAAGGCCCCATCTGCAAATGGGTTGCTTGCTCATGTAACGAATGTGTTATATAAACACATTGACAATTTTAAAGAATGTAACCATAAAGATAAGTTAATTAAGGATATAGTTCATAACTTTACAGAAATGTTAATATATAATTATTTTAATGACGTAAGTAATATCCTTGACGGAAAGGACAACAGAAAATTGCCCAATATGTGTCCTGATTTGTTTAGAGAAACTAGAAATATGAATATAAAAAAATAAACAAAATAAATAAAAGGACTTTTATTTTAGATTTATTGCACAATTCATCTTTAAATTTCTTTCTTTCTTTCTTTCCTATTTAATTTTTACTACAGCTTTGATAAAATTAATTTTCAAACCTGTCACAAAACCTTTTTTCTCATCAATAAATTATTTTATAAATCATGTAAGTATTAAAAATATATATTTTATTAAACAAAAAGTGACTAAAAAGTATTCAGGCAGCAGATTTAAATGGGAAATTCTTAATATTGAATAATAATGAATAAGAAATAAGAAAATACAGAATTAATATAAAACTTATTTTATAATTTCAAAAGCGTCATACAGTAAATATGAGAAAGTAACTATGAATTAAGTTATTTACAAATTTTTAAAATAGAAATGTAAAAACCTTAAAAATATTTTTACTTAACAAATATTTTAATGAAATATTTTGAATTATTCACTTAAATTTATTACCGAGTGAGTCATTAATAATGGTGCATAGCGTAATGGCAGATTGTTTGCGTTAAAATGTAGTGATAGAATCGAACATGTCATTTTTTTATTGTTTCTCCATTTTGTTCTACTAGGTGTTGAAGTTGAAAAGATATTCCACTTTTGCTTTATTTTAAATATGTATGGACCGATTTTTTTATTTGTAGTCTTATGCGTTTTTCAGGTGGTAAATACAAATGTGCAAACAGTTGTGCTTCAGTTCTGAATAAAAATGTTATAAATTCAAAAACTTAACTGGTTTTGAGATACAGATGATGATTTAAGTTTTTGAGATTCAAGAGAATTATTTTTTCAAAGTAGAGTAGGTATTGAAATAATAAGTAGACATCTGTCACTATAATATCATATTGTTTCTGTTAATTCTCCTCAATTTTTAGATTAGACAGTAATTTCAATCTGTTTTATTTAAGATGTCGGATCAAAAATCTCTGTGTATCTTGAGAACGGTTGAATCTATTGATTTTTAACAGGTATACAATTGAAGGTAGTTCAGTAGTTTCTTGTTAAAATGGAAAGTGCAAGACAAAAAGTTGGAGAAATTAAATCTCAGACAGAACTTTTACTCACAACGGACAGCAATTTTCAATGCAATCGGTCCATGCGTACTTATAATATATCAACAAGTTATATTTTTCCAACTTCAACGTTCTGTAAAACTAAAAGGAGCAGCAATTGAATAAGACATGTTTGTTTCAATCGCTATATTTTAATGCAAACAATCGGCCGTTAACCTATGTACAATTGTTAAACACTCACCCCTGTAATGTATTAAAGTAAATCAGTACTCTTCCCGGTTTGAATTTCCCTCGCAAAATTTCTTCCACTACTACAATTTTACCAGTAGACGGCGCCACAAACACGGGTTTCGTTTGATAGTATAGAGATTTCATTCTATCCGTATGGTTATATTATCTATGGGCATTACCCCGCTTCCCTTCCTATTATTTTTAATAAACTTGCTCATGCGCATTGTTTGCCGTTTAGTGTTTTGCGTCAAATCTGCTTTTCTGATCTTGGTTTAAATCCGCCGCCATATTGTTAATTGTCATATATATCAGCGTCCAAATGGTTTATTTTATGGTATTTTATCATATGATATACAAATTTGTTTTATGTAATGTATTAAATATAATTTAATTTCTTTGAATCTATAGTTACGCTCAGATAATTTTTATAAAAATAACGAAACGATTCAGTTAATTATATGTATATACAACCGACAGGTGGCGCCACTTATATCTCACTGATACTATGCACTCGAGTTTTGGTAAGATATCTACAAGATTTAGGCACAGGCACAGCTTAAATAACAATCAGCTCACAGACTCTACGGCGGCACCTTTGAAGTATTAAAACGTGAAAATTTGTCCTTGAAGCTTGTTCTCTCTCTGTCTTTGGGATACAAGTCAGGACTAGTGATGGGAAGACCCGGCTCTATGTCGAGAACCGGGTCCTATCAGGTCAATCACTGAAATGACCCGTTCACGATGATTCGTTCAAATGAACGATTTGAAAACCACATGCTCGTTGTTTTAATATCGGTCATATTGGAATCATTTTTTATATTTTATTATTGTTTATGATTTAAACATTGTATGTTATATTCCGCAAATAAATGCACATTGCCCCTATACCTAAGTTGTAAAACATATATTTATTTGTATTTATTTTGCCAATAATTTTGGAAAATTTTTTCAGTTTAGTTACATACAGACAATATAATGGAAATTGTTTTTAATAAATCAGCCAGCCTCCTAGCCCTCCTATAAAAATGTACTATAGCAAAATGGAGAACGACACTAGTGGTAAAAGTCGATCCGTCCGGATTCCTATCTCGAATCATCTCATCGATCGTTAGCATTCTGTATCGTGAACTGAACTGTGAACGCGAGATCACGATCACAATCACACCACAGAAATAATCGGAGACCGGAACTGCGGACGGATCATATGAACGATAGGGTCGCAGACCAAGATTGAATCGATCACGGGTCTTTGGAATGATTCGGTCATTATGAACGAATCGTTCGTGAACGACACATCACTAGTCAGGACCGGATTAAAAATAGTTGCCCAATTTAGAAAGTGTTATAACTGCACTGTGTACCTACTTGAATTTCAAAATATTTTTGTTTTTGTTTTACTAAAATATAGATATAGGAAATGTTACCTAAATTTGGGAGCTTGATTAATATAAATACCACACCTACGTGGATCCATTATTAACATAAAATGTACAATTACTTTTCAAAGTACGTATAGGTAATTTATTAACATTACGTTGCTAATGACTAAAAAAGAAAACAAAACAAAAGTGAAACTTATTAAATTAAAATTTGAAACAAAAATGTTTTCATTGTGTTCAACTTTCTGCCGTACTCTATATAATACCTGGATTATTTTCCAAGACATTAGTTTGGCATAAAACCATATCCTGAAGAATGTTTATGTTAAGGGTGACTAGCATGGGCAGGGATACGTATGATCTGAAAAATATTTAGAACTTCCCTCAAGTGAAGGAAATAATGTAGGAACTGCATTTTTATTCAACTGATGGGGAAAATGATTCGTAAACATACTGGGTTCAAAATGATCCTCACACACCCGACTACTGTTATCCACACACGGCACAAACATGTCCTCCCCTTCTTTCACTCATCATGATAAATAACAATAAACACAAAGTAACACAAATAGAACACAAGACGGCCCTGGTCCTATTTGAAAGGTTGTATCCTAATATGGCGGCATGCGCGAAGATCTGCGCGAGACGTTCCCGGTCATAGGAGTCTGTGAGCTGATTGTTATTTAAGCTGTGATTTAGGCATTGACAATTTTCTATGGTAATTGGCACGAAGGGCAAGGGAATGATTAGATTATAGATTCCTAATTTATGTTTGGTCACTGCTGCAGCTGAGTGCAGCTGCACTGGCAGAGGAAAACCTTGTCGAAGGAGTATATCCTGGGAAGAGTGGGAGGTGTGGACTGTGGAGTGGAGACAACTACCACAGGTCCAGCTCACAGCATAGAAAACAACTATGCTGGGCAACTACTATATATTTCGCAAATTAACTGTCGAAAAACCAAACTCCTGACTGTTGTGGAAACAGACGTATTTTAAAATATGTAAAGCAAATGACAATATTTATTGGTAATTTGTTAATTAACTTTGTATTGTACTAAGGTGTACAATTTTATCTTGCTTAGGGGATGTTTGTTAATGTATGACTCATTGAAGGAACTGTGACGTACATGGCTACATGTAAATATACTCTCCTGGTCATTCGCTGGTGAGCCATTAATGTACAATGCTCGTCAGCTTAAAGTCACCAGTTCCCAGCGCCGGACCTAGGGGAGCTGGCGCCCAGGGCAAATTTCCAAATGTGCGCCCCCCCCCCCCCAAAAAAAAGGTGAAGGTCACAATGAATTTTACTTTATAAACAAATTTTTATTAATTTATGGTAAAGCAATATCATAAAACATACATAAAATGTTACGACGTTGACAATTTCGGCACTTGTTTTCATCGCGTTTTCTTGCACGTAATGAACGGGCCCTGATGCAGACTGAAACTCTAAAAAATCTTTAAGTGTGTGTTAATGTGCTAGCGCGCCCCTGGCCGGGGCCCTGCTTGCCAGCCCCTAGGTCCGGCGCTGCCAGTTCCATGGTCCATTCTTTTCTAGTGCCATTTATTATACACGGTGCTAGAAAGGGACAAAACATGGAAGTGGTGACTTTAAGCTGACGACCATTGTACCTATGCAATTATATTAGTAATGGTCAGTCAATGGCATCAGCATTGGCTCTTTGATGGTCCATATAAGCAAATTGGCGGCTGTCTGGTGGCCGGCTGCTGGCCGGTGGGACATTTCGCTTGTAGTACATTTCTGGCATACCATTAAAGTACCTTTATGTTACGGCTGGCTACTGTATATATAACCATAAATGGGTCAACAGTCCGTGTTTGCTGGGTTATGACTGATTGCGATAGATACTTTTAGGTACTTTATCCAAAGGTAAACTCTAGATATTAATCAAGCTGGTTTTCCCATTTTTAGAATGTTAAATCAAATATATATTGTTTTTTTGCACCCTATAGACAAAATAATAAAAATTCAAACTCATATTTCAATGTTTTGCAATACGATTTTGCCAGAAAATGGCGACTGATGACGGTACTTTATCATTTTAGGGACTTTAACCCAAATATGTTACAGTAATTGTTATTGTTACAGTAACATCTAATACATATATATTAATTTTAAATCATTAAGCATTTGGTATTATGATTATTATTTTTACCTCCACAAGATTTTAACTTGGAGGCAAATAATGTAATGTAGATACCTATGTATTTAATTATTTGCAAGAACGATAAACGTGACATTTTTTATAATTCAATCACAGTGTATTCAATCTTTAACAACGTCATCTCTTGGTTTTGAATAAGTTTTTACTATATGCTACTAAACATTTTTAACTGCTAGAGAATTGTAATCTAATCTACTTGGATAGACAAAAAGAAGAGGAAAACGATGAATACCGAAAAAGACAATGCTATTAAAACTGACTTATTCTAAAACAAATGTACAAATAACAATAATTAATTATAAGCAAGAAAATAACGTCAGGTTAGTTTTGTTGGTGCAGCGACCAATTTTCGTTACTAAAACTACTCATTTATGTCCAAATTTCCGTCAATTTAGTCTTGGGAAACGCCACTAAAAAAATCTCGCGGTACACATTACAGAAGTCGAATCGAAAGTTCCCAGGGGGGCCACTTGAATTCACGCGCAAAAAAATCGCAGACGTGCAATAAAACATGATGCGAAACAGAACGCGCGATTTAAAAAAGCTCTTAACCGTGTCTGGTCCATTTTCAAGGTCCCGAAGCGTGCAATTTGTTTATTCCTGTTAATCACTCGCGATAATACAAAACCGTCTTGATCGCAAAAGATGCCTCGGTTTGCGGAGACAATTTTTGGGAAAAAATCAAGTGGACCGTCGAGACAGTCGGATGTTCTCTTTAACTTGCTTGACTGTCACATAAAATTACTGACTGAATAGTAATAACTTTCTTCTAGGTATTCCATTGCTTACTGTGGCATTAGTTTTGTCGTTAATAGTACACAAGTGATCCCTAATGTAAAAGATCTGGCGTTTTTATAAAAAAAATTGTTTGCTATATGCAATTCTTAATACTGATTCATTCGTAAAAAATAAGTGGCTGTTGTTGCATATTACCAGGAGGGTGTTTAATTGAAATATACGCTACATTAATTTTTTCAACATTAACATTTTTATTAAAGTCTGGTTTCAAAATAATAACTTGCAACCATGCATAATTACAGTAACTTGCAATAACGTAGAATTTTCATTATCCCATACGGTTCAAAGCTATAATTTCTAATTATCACCATCGCACGAGTTAATTTCTCTAATAAATTCTTAATTAAATAATCTTCTACAAAACCCTGCTGGCAATAAGGTGTTTAAACAAAATTCTCACAATCCATGACTATACTGACAGATCAGTGTAACAGGGCACTCCTTATTTATTAAAACAATTAAAATCAACTGAACTTAAAAATTAACTACTTAGATGTTTCCAATAAAAGAAAAGCAGTTATATTCTTGTATCTAGAACGCGAAATGGCACTTTTGGTTTCAAGAATGGTAGTTCAAAATATCCGTTAGATAACGCAAAAGTATTTCGAGTTTGAAGACCGCTTTACATGTATGCAATTCTTATTGCATGTAAAGAAATATTGCATTAGTGTTAAAATTAATGACCGACGCAATTTTCAGTCCGTTGAACGAATATAGAGTCTGCTCTAATTTGATTGCATTGCACGTGAAATTCTGGTTCTTTTTCTGGTAAAATTCAGTTTTGCCATCCTACACAAAAGGAACTAACAGCGAGGAATTAAGTAAAAAGTGAATTAACCTCAATTAACCGTAATAATTTTCGTTTTTATTTTATCCATTGAAACTCTAGGTTGATTTAAACTTCACACCACAGTACACAACACCTGTATGTTTTGATGGGTTTGGAGTAGACCAGCAGATCGAAATCATTTTCATTTTACTAATTTGGCAATGGGCAATATATTGCATAAATGTAAAACAAATGACACCTTACAATATTGCATGAAAGATTTTGCTGCAATATAGTTTTCATTGCATTGCATGCTCCATTGCCTAAATGTAAAGCGGCCTTGAGATACAACGTTCTAGAATATAAAAGTATTTCGCAGCTATAGGACAAAAAAGACTCACTTTGTCAACTGAAAATTTAACAAAAATGTCTTTTGATGACGATGATCGAAAAATATATATTTGATGTGACTAGAAAATAGTGAAGTCGTCAATTGCTGATCTAATATTCGCATATTTCGAATACTCAATTTTCGGTAGTTTTAATAAGGTTAGTTTTAGGATTCTTAAATTTCAGTGAAAAACGAGAGCAAAAATAGGCGCCATGATTGACAGGCAGTAATTTACGAATATATGACTCACCCAAAAGACTAACATTAGGACTATATCTGAGGACGATAAGGCATGCATGAGTAAATTTTATAACAATGCAATGCAGCGTGTTTGGCTTGTAACTAGAAAGCAAATAGCCGCTAGATAAGAGCGATGGTATAGGATAAATAATGATAGTTTCCAGATTCATCCGAAATTCTACCAAAGGTGTACGCGTGGTGTTAAAGAATTAAAAAAAGGACATGATAACATTCTTAAAATATATTTTTTTCAGTAAGAAATGAGGTAGGTACTTATATCTAATTTCACAATAAAAGTATATTTCCTTCACTTATTTTGTATAACGGGAAAGGCAACAACAAATTAAATCGCAGTCTAACAAAATTAGCAATTATCTAATCTAATTTTGTGTTTGTATCAAACATTATGTATTGACACTTAATTTATTTTAACTAGATATAAATAATAACAAATACAACAGATCCAATTTTTCTTTATTGGTTATTCGATGTTCAAACATTGTCCTTTCATCCTCATACGTCGTTAATCTGTGTTCATAAAAAAGTGGGTGGGCATACCTATTATACATTTCTACACTGAACTAAAAATTGCCAAGATTGTGTAGGCATAAAAACAATTTATCCGTTCAAATAACGCTAGCTTGGGACCTAATTTTGTGTTCCCATGTGGCTTTATAATTATTTTTGTAGATGCTGATGATGATGTAGATGATTTCGAATGCAAATGCGGCCTACTAAATAATAAATAATATGTCCACTTTCCGAAACAAGTCTCAGAATTAAAGACTAACAGTCACGATAAGAATAAGGAATAGGGTAGAGAATATTATTATTAAAACGTTGCCATTTAAAAAAAAAATAATATAGGTACACACATTTTGTTCAACCCCCAATGGTCAATGTGCTTTAATTTAAATACTTAATGCGTGGAAAGACATTTAAAAATGCCAAAATACAGGGTGATTCCGTCATAATGTCATTAATTTTAGAGGAAGGAATACAAATACATGATTAAACAAATTTTGAAATGCATATTTACAATGAAACATAATTTTTTCAAATCACTATCTAAACCCCTGATGAGATGTTGTCAAATTTAAATATTTTCTTACTATTGGACATCATAAATAAACGGGTGTATTCACTGTTAAAATGTCAGTTTAACATTTATGTCATATATGTAGTTATATATGTTGGTAAATGATAATTATTTTTATTCCATGATTTTCCCAATATTTACTGTTCTGTATTGAATATGGTAGAGTTGCAAATGTTTATGTTTATGTATTATATACTGTGTAATGAAAAATTGTAAATCCGTACAGTTTCACATTTTAAATTACTGCAACTTTTTAAAAAAATACAGTGTAATGTGTTAGTATTTACTTCATCAAACTAAAAATTTTCAATCACGTCAAGTTTAGGCTGTGCGCGAAATATCGACTGGAAATTGCGACGTTGCCGTTTTGCAAATTAATGGTTGTGACGTCTCACAAAGTATTAATAAAATTCTCAGCGCTAGGATGCGTCGAAAAAATCGGGAAAAAATTAAACAAGCAAGTTTCGACACGCGCCGCCACTGTGTTACACCAAAAGAAACCCGCTGTTTGGTCTAGCCGGCGGTGGAACAAATGCACCTCGACCTTCCCCGGGCACCGCTGGTGCGTAAGCGGCCCGCGGCGTCGACAATCCTACAATTTGTGGCAGATTAGACCGGGTGCACCGCAAGACGGATAAAGGGGGCATCCCGTGAGCGCCGTCGGCCGCGAGCCTACCGCAACCGGCAATCGCCAAACGCGTCTCGAAGTGTCCGGCCCTCTAGATCCCGCGCTGCCCACCATGAAGAACAGGAAGTCACCGCCACAGTCTTCGGCCGTTCTGTGCCTGAGCGCCGCCCTATTGACGTACGTCTGTGGATGGGCGGCGGCCACGCCGGCCCAACACGTCGCGGCGGGCAAGTTCCAGGAGGCTGTCCAGCAACAGGTGAGCTTTTTTGCGTGATTCGTCGACCACTTGTTCGACGAAGCGCGGTTTTTTAACCGACCCAAAATTCCGCGTTCCTTCAACTAACAATTACGTCTGAAACGGAACAAAGACATCCCTGGACCATATTTCCTGCCATTCATATCTTAAATTACACACGGAATATATAAAGCAATACACCCATAAACGATTATTCCACTATTGACCTTGTTTCTTGTATTTTTGCCAGTTACATCATTGAACATTTTCCGAAAGAAAAAAAAGCGCGGTTTGCCTCGCGATTACAGGTATCTTTTTTGTCGGGTATCTTGATTGGCAGGCCGTGGCATGATTTCGCGCCGGCAATTGTTATCTCTCGTTGACAGATTTATTGGTTTATGTCTCCAATATGCGTAATATATTGCATATATGCGATGTAGGTGTAATCGAAAGTTCAATACACTGAAATCGTCGACAAATAAAAAAGTTATAGTGCTTATTCCAAATGAAATAGGACGACTGAATTTATCGGAATAATTTGTATTACTGAAGTATCGACATACAGGGTGTTCAGTGTGAGTGTACAAATATTTACCGAGTTAAGCCTTGTCCTTGCGAAACTCGCGAACATGGCGAACATTCTCGAGAATTTCGCATTTTTTTTTTAAATTATTAATGGCGGGAAAGTATCAACCTTTCGTGAATTTCGCAAAACATGAATATTATAATATTATAGTTATTTTCATCATTATATTAGGTTAGTAAGTTTAACTTGAGCTTCTGACAATCTACCATAACAGTCAATGACAATTTTATTATGAAAATGATAGAAAATCATGCAGTTGGCAAAAATCGCTTAAAGTTGAAACTCTTCCGGCCATTAAATAATTCGTGGATATTCATTCACGAGAATTATTTATAGTGGAGTAAAATCGATTCGCTATTTCGCTTATTTCTGGTAGATTTTTTTTAAGGTATAGCGAAATGAAACGTTTAACAACGTCTTTCTTGTATAGAGACAATTTAGGCATCCGAAATAGACTTCAACAACTTTTTTCAGTACAAATGAACTTTTTTAAATCGAATTTTCCATGCTTCCGACATTTGACAATTTAATAACTATGTATTTCGTAACCTATATCGCGTTTGTAAATCAACAATGTTACCTGTTTATAATTTTTTCACTACGTATACTTATAAAAAACTATAGCGCTTTTAATTGTGCACACCAATTGTTGATAACTGAAATAAACGTAGTTTTAATACCATATACTATAGGTTGAAAAATACTTGCAGATGATAAGTAGGTCGATTTAAAGGGTTCTAAATAATATTTTTTTTTCAAGATTTTTTCCAAAAAAGAAGTATAAACTAAAAAATATTTGTGCCAATTTTCAAATTTTATTTTAGTCACTAATTATATAATATTTTTTTCAAACCTATATTTATATGAACTTATTTTCTTAAGGCTTACGGTGAGCGCTCGATCCAAAGGGATATAGTTTTCGCTCAGTAACTCCTCAACGAAAAATGATAAAAATATGCGGTTTTTTTAATAGACTACAAATATTATTTTACGTCGACGCTGTGTTTTGAAATTTTGAAAATATGCAAAATTCATTTAAAAAAATAATTTTACACTTTTTCAAAATTTCAAAACACAGCGTCGACGTAAAATAATATTTATAGTCTATTAAAAAAAACCGCATATTTTTATCATTATCCGTTAAGGAGTTACTGAGCGAAAACTATGGGTTTGTTCCAACACAGCAAGAATCGATTCCGAACCGTCCAGAATTAGTCAGTCAGTTCAGTTGTTAATGTACAATGGTCGTCAGCTTAAAGTCACCAGTTCCATGGTCCATTCTTTTCTAGTGCCATTTATTATACACGGTGCTAGAAAGGGACAAAACATGGAAGTGGTGACTTTAAGCTGACGACCATTGTACTCTCGGTGAATGCGACGTAAGACGGTGTTGGTCAAATATTTTTTACGGTTCTGAACCAGTTCTCGACGGTTGTTGGAACATACCTTATATATCGTTTGATAGAGCGCTCACCGTAAGCCTTAATTCCAAGTTCCAACACCTGTTAAAGTTTGATCCCTGCAATTCGAAACACCCTGTTTATCCAACACAATGATTATACAAAAAATGTTGTCTATGGAAAGTATAGATTTTTCTAACCCGTCGAATGAATACCCCGTTTTATTTCCGAAAACATATTAGTCTCAAGTATAAGCACACGGCGCACGTACAAAATTCAATTTCTTGAAAACCGTAGTACCTAGCGAAGTAAACGTGTTTTAAAAAACTTTTTTATACTTTTGACTACATTTGTAACTACTACATACACATATTTTTTGGTGCCGACTTTGGAACTAATTTTCTCGGCAATACTTTAAGTTATCAAAAATTGGTGTACACAATTAAAAGCGCTATAGTTTTTTATGTAAGTTGTGAAAAAATTATGAACATAGGTAAAATCGTTGATCTACAAACGAGAAAAACAATTGTCAAATAACGTGCGAGGCATCAAAAATTCGATTTTAAAAAGTTCGTCTCTACTGAAAAAAGTTGTAGAAGTCCTTTTCGGATGCCCAAATTGTCCCTCTACGACGGTAAAGGTTTCAAATACATCTCACCTTTAACATTGAAATAAAATCTGAAATTAAAACGCATGTATCTATGAGCTCTATACAATAAAATCACCATGTATCTCAGCTATTTCTTTGAGTTTCAAAACCAAAACAGTTCCCTGTCAATATAAGCTACTTAAGTGCCTTTTCACTGCGGAAAGAGAATCTGTCGAATAAATACTAATTTATATCTTTGAAGTTCTCGGTATTAACTCGGGAATTATCTCTTTAAATTCCTTCCCAAAATAAATATTTGTCCAACACATACAAACTCTAGGCTTTCCCTTTATATAAATTATTATTATGAGTACCTTCTTTACTACTTGGATTTGGTAGATGTGACAATTTAATACGTGTATACAAGGCGTTTAAAATATGTTACAAGGTTTAAGACATAGCGGAGGTTAAAACATGAAAGTATAAGATAGACTCCTGTCCCAAAACATGTGGTTTTAGCACAATAAAAAAATGTTTTTCTCAACACCATACTTAAAAGGCTTTACGACAAAATGCTTACTCAAGGAGAATACTCGGAAAAAAAACGACGTGGGTTCATGCAAGTTAGCAGATTATCAAGTAAATTATCAGCTACAATATTGAAGTACATAATGACTGAACCGTGGTAGATGGCCAGTTCTAAGTCCTGACTTGACACCAACAGACTTTCTTTGTGGCGTTACATCGAGTCACTGGTCTACCACACGTTAGTGGAGTCCCAAGAGGAGTATATAGGTCGAATTATTCCCGTATGTTTTGTTCATTCAATACCACCCAAAGCATTTACCATCAAACAGCTGTGTGACGTCACTGCCTCCTACAGCGTGCCAGGATGCGCTCGCTATCCTTTACTTGTATTTAGAATATGAAGCGTAAAAAGGTTCCCGTTAGGATTGCGGTTTTCATTTCAATTATGGCAAATGAAAAAATGGAAGGTGTTATTAGAGACACTAAAACTAAAGATATTGTATTGTACCGATATGTCCAAGTACAACGATAAAATGTCCAGACAAGTTATTTATTAGTTTATTCCGGATTTCCAATACGTGAAACATGTAGCAAAAAGCAATGAAGCGCGACATATTTGTTGGACCCAAAACAAATAAATACGTGTTGTATAATAAGATTTATGATAAAATCAGTTTAAAAATTTATAATATACTTAACGTAGAATTTATTCTCGGTTTTTAGTTTAGTTAAGTTTAAATTCTTAGGTATTTTATTAGTATTTTTAATATCGAGTCTTGAAATTTTGCACGTCCCCATAATTTACCGTTCTGAACAACTATTTCAAGTAAAATTTTGCTGTATTTTCAGTAGAAAAGTCACTTTATCTGAAACGATAACAGTTTTCAATCGGTGCACTGAATATTTCAAAAAGGATTATTTCGAAAACTGTTACTCCTAACGACTTCAACAAGGTATGCCTTTTTTAGATACAACAGAGGTAGGAGAATCAATTGTTTCAATAGACAGATGGATACACTAAACAGCAAAAAAGTTCTGCCATTTAAAAGAAACATGATGTGCCATAAGTGGCGCCCTCTACTAGTCACGTCAAAATTAGTTCAAAATTCTTATTTGCCGTGCCAAAAACATAATTGTGCCAATTTTTTTTAATACTCCGACAGGCTTCAAAGTTATTGAGATATTTCAAAATAAAATTCTAGCATTGAACACCCTGTATTTTTTAAACCAGCGACATTCGGATAAGGCATATTTGGCTCGATCGCTCGATTTTGGTGTGTAGTATCTCCAGTTCAGAGTTTGCCCATTCTTAATGATTCACCCTGTATACTACACTAAAGCTTTGTATATTGCACTATTTTGCAAAAAATGATTGAATTTAAAGCGGCTAAATATCGAAAATTACGTTGACAATAAAAATAAATGTGTAACGTCAGCCGTGACGTAAGACGTCTAAATTCTTGACGCGAGTATACCACCAAAATGGCATATTTTCGAACAGGAGTAGGTACCTATCTCTTACATGTTTACGTCTTACCTCTTCTATTATGTCCCAAAACTTATAACTAACCCTTTTTTTAAACACCTGGCCCACAGGCCGTCCCTGCTAAATCGGACTGAGATATTCGGTAAATAAACAACAACTTGATATGAGATTCACGTGCCTGCGGTTATTTTTTTATGGATCTACGAAAAACGTATATTCGATTTCCATAAAGAATAACATTTCTGGTCTCTGCATAACCCGTTATCGCCCATGTTTAAATTTATAGATAACAAGGGAAAGCATAATGCTAAAAGTGCAGAAAGATGATTAAAAAAATAACACATTGAGAGCAAAACATGCTATTTATCTCAGAAAATTAGTATAAGTAGCAATCATGGGAAAATAACATGTTAAAATGTTAATTGCGCGTATCGCGTATGTAATCCATTTGCGATTAGGATGTAAGTGGTTGTTGCATTTGCAATGTTCAGGGTGATACCAGCGTGAAAACAGCGGCCAAAATTGGCAGCCAAAATTCCGAAGACGTCCGAACATTCATGGACGTACGTCACTGGGTAAAATAATGGATACATTTAAGAAATAGTATGCAATGCACTAAATACTATAATATAACTGCACATGTCTCTCTTATGAATCGGAAATTAATCACAAAAAATTTAATATTAATACAAATTACAGTTTATCAGAAACTTAAAAGTAAAACCCATCGTATATAATATTTGTATAGTTTTTTGGTACTTTGAAGGTGAAGTAGGTCGTGTGCCAGCTTCAAAATTTAAGGGGAGGTGTCTTACGTAGAGGATTACTTCCCATGAATAAATAATTCCCCTGGCTAGGGGATTACACCTTCAAAAAAAATAAAAATTGAATTTTTTAAAAATATTTCGCTACTTTCAAGGCGAAGCAGGTCCTGTGCCAGCTTCAAAAATTAAGGGGAGGTGTCTTACATAGAGGACTACGTCCCATGAAAATATCATCCCCCTATCTAGGGGATTACACCCTAAAAAAAAATAAAATTTGAATTGTTTAACAATATATCGCCATTTTCAAGCGAAGCAGGTCGTGTGCCAGCTTCAAAATTTAAGGGAAGATGTCTTACGTAGAGAACTACTTCCCATTAATAAATCATCCCCCTGGCTAGGGGATTACACCTTCAAAAAAAATAAAAATTTAATTTTTTAAAAATATTTCGCCATTTTCAAGGCGAAGCAGGTCGTGTGCCAGCTTCAAAATTTAAGGGGAGGTGTCTTACGTAGAGGACTACTTCCCATGAATAAATCATCCCCCTGGCTAGGGAATTACACCTTAAAAAAAAAATAAAAATTAATTTTTTTTTAATATTTCGCTACTTTCAAGGCGAAGCAGATCGTGTGCCAGCTTCAAAATTTAAGGAGAGATGTCTTATATACATGACTACTTCCCATGAAAAAATCATCCCCTTGGCTAGGGGATTACACGTTCAAAAAAAATAAAATTTGAAATTTTTAAAAATATTTCGCCATTTTCAAGGCGAAGCAGGTCGTGTGCCAGCTTCAAAATTTAAGGGGAGGTGTCTTACGTAGAGGACTACTTCCCATGAATAAATCATCCCCCCGGCTAGGGGATTACACCTTAAAAAAAATAGAAACAAACAGTCTGCTGAATAATCGATTATTGAGGAAAGTAGGCTAGAAAATGGAACTACCTCAATGGAGATTTCTATGTGTTTAAATGAAAGTATTCCTTCCCGACAAGGCGATATAAGACAGGTTAAACTACAAAATTCTACAGAAATGACAATTTCATCTGCTTAGAGTACTACATATATTTCTGACGTCGCCTCCTTTACAAATATTAATGAGAGTACGACATTATGTAAAGAATCCTTTGCTGAAGAAGAAATTAAAATGTCGTCTACATCTACACCTCAAGGAAGTGAAGTATCGTGTACATCAGCATCGATAGCGCTCACAAACACTTAGGAAATTTTTCTTCTGTAAGATGCGATATAGACGATCAAGAGAAGAAGAAAGATGTTACACCTGAAAATTTTGATATTCCTATCTATTAAACATATCAAGTCCCGATTCTTCTGCCAATATTCTAGCCAGGGGGATGATTTATTAATGGGAAGTAGTTCTCTTTGTAAGACCTCTCCCCTTAAATTTTGAAGCCTGCACATGACCTGCTTCGCCTTGAAAGTAGCAAAAAATATTTAAAAAATTCATTTCTATTTTTTTAAGGTGTAATCCCCTAGCCGGGGGGATGATTTATTTATAGGAAGTAGTCCTCTACGTAAGACACCTTCCCTTAAATTTTGAAGCTGGCACACGACCTGCTTCGCCTTGAAAGTAGCGAAATATTTTTAAAAAGTTCAATTTCTATTTTTTTCTAGGTGTAATCCTCTAGCCAGGGGGATGATTTATTCATGGGAAGTAGTCCTCTACGTGAGACACCTCCCATTAAATTTTGAAGCTGGCACACGACCTGCTTCGCCTTGAAAATGGCAAAATATTCTTAAAAAATTTAAATTTTATTTTTTTTTAGAGTGTAATCCCCTAGCTAGGGGGATGATTTTTTCATGGGAAGTAGTCATGCATATAAGACATATCCCCTTAAATTTTGAAGCTGGCACACGACCTGCTTCGCCTTGAAAGGAGCGAAATATTATTAAAAAGTTCAATTTCTATTTTTTTAAGGTGTAATCCCCTAGCCAGGGGGATGATTTATTAATGGGAAGTAGTCCTCTATGTAAGACACCTCCCCTTAAATTTTGAAGCTGGCACATGACCTGCTTCGCCTTGAAAATGGCGAAATATTTAAAAAAATTCTATTTTTATTTTTTTTGAAGGTGTAATCCCCTAGCCAGGGAGATGATTTATTCATGGGAAGTAGTCCTCTACGTGAGACACCTCCCCTTAAATTTTGAAGCTGGCACACGATCTGCTTCGCCTTGAAAATGGCGAAATATTTTAAAAAAATTATATTTTTATTTTTTTTGAAGGTGTAATCCCCTAGCCAGAGGGATGATTTATTAATGGGAAGTAGTTCTCTACGTAAGACATCTCCCCTTAAATTTTGAAGCTGGCACACGACCTGCTTCGCCTTCAAAATGGCGAAATATTCTTAAAAAATTCAAATTTTATTTTTTTTTTAGGGTGTAATCCCCTAGCCAGGGGGATGATTTTTTCATGGGAAGTAGTCATGTATATAAGACATCTCCCCTTAAATTTTGAAGCTGGCACACGACCTGCTTCGCCTTGAAAGTAGCGAAATATTTTTAAAAAATTCAATTTTTATTTTTTTTAAAGGTGTAATCTCCTAGTCAGGGGGATGATTTATTAATGAAAAGTAGTTCTCTCTTTGTAAGACCTCTCCCCTTAAATTTTGAAGCTGGCACACGACCTGCTTCGCCATGAAAATGGCGAAATATTCTTAAAAAATTCAAATTTTATTTTTTTTTTAGGGTGTAATCCCCTAGCTAGGGGGATGATTTTTTCATGGGAAGTAGTCATGCATATAAGACATCTCCCCTTAAATTTTGAAGCTGGCACACGACCTGCTTCGCCTTGAAAGTAGCGAAATATTTTAAAAAAATTCAATTTTTATTTTTTTTGAAGGTGTAATCCCCTAGCCAGGGGAATGATTTATTAATGGGAAGTAGTTCTCTTTGTAAGACCTCTCCCCTTAAATTTTGAAGCTGGCACACGACCTGCTTCGCCTTGAAAATGGCGAAATATTTTTAAAAAATTCAAATTTTATTTTTTTTTAGGGTGTAATCCCCTAACTAGGGGGATGATTTTTTCATGGGAAGTAGTCCTCTATGTAAGACACCTCCCCTAAAATTTTGAAGCTGGCACACGACCTACTTCACCTTCAAAGTACCAATAAACTATACAAATATTATATACGATGGGTTTTACTTTTAAGTTTCTGATAAATTGTAATTTGTATTAATATTAAATTTTTTGTGATTAATTTCCGATTCATAAGAGAGACGTGCAGTTATATTATAGTATTTAGTGCATTGCATACTATTTCTTCTGTATCCATTATTTTACCCAGTGACGTACGTCCATGAATGTTCGGACGTCTTCGGAATTTTGGCTGCCAATTTTGGCCGCTGTTTTCACGCCGGTCAAGGTGATCACTTGAAAATTGCCCCCCTCCCTCTTTTTTTGCGTTACTATTCCAGATACGAAAAAATGTGTACCTAACAATAAAATTGTAGGAACTTTTATTTAAATATTATTTTGTCCAACAAACTCAAAAAAGACACCTTTTTAAAATCGCTATAAATACGCAAAATTATCCATTTTTAAAGGGACAAAAGAAGGCAATCGTAAAAAAATGGAAATAAATCCAATTCCAATTTTGAGAAATTTCAGAATAAAGCCTTCAACACTCTGTTTTTTCTTAAACCAGCAACATTCGTATCAAGCATGATGAGCTCAAATACAATATTGTGGTGTCTAGTATCTCCAGCTTAATGTTGACCCATTCTTTCTGTATATTTTCAAAAACATTTTAGTTTTTACAATTTTAATTCTTACACTTTTTCTCGTATCTCGAATAATAACGGAGAAAAAGGGGGAGAAGTTATTGTCGCGTAATCACCTTGTTCGACTGTGTATTTCAAACAAGAATTTTCGAGACTCTCGAAGGACCATACAACTTTTATACGAAATAATTTTCCCTATATTCAAAACAAGGGCAACATTGTCGATGGGATGTCCTGTACTATTAAAAATGACGTTACTTTTTTTTCAAGTACCGCCAATTGCCTGGCGTGCTTCTCCCACACAATCCCCTTAATAGCTCGTAATACGTTTAGGGCCCCACAAATCATCTTTCCCTTTGTGTCGTCTCTGCCGACGCCCGACAGCGACAATAAATCCCGTTTTACGACACCAGGTGAGAGAACACGCTGTCCGTAATTGAATCCGAGCGTTATTATAGAAGTCCGTCCGGATAATTTTGTAATGGTGTAGCGAACGCTTATAGTAGTACCTTCTTTCCAATAATTTGTACTACCCTTAACTTTGAGTTGTTGAATCAATATATCGCCCAGCGTATTGAAAGGCTACGTAGAAAGGTTTAGGACGAACAATGGAACAATGTTAACAATCCGTCTAAAGAAGACTTTACCAAACACAGCTGAGTTGAGTCCTTTTTAAAGAACTGGGACACTGGGAATATAATTAACGATGGTAGTAAGTCATATTATGAAATAATATGCAAATACAATTATTGATCGGTATTTTTATTTTTGAATAAAATTACTATTTAACTGGCAATTTTAAAATGAAATGAAAGTAAAATTAATGTGGCGGACACTTTTTTAATAGAAAACAAATTTAGATTTGCTGAAACTGAATAATTTTCTTCAGCTTTTAGAGAAAAACGCGTTAGAAAAGAAGGCTACTCAAAGACAATGATATACAGGGTGTCCCAAAATTAGCCTGCCAAAAATTAACTCTGGCTTCTACGATCAAAAATAAGAAAAAATATATATATAAACATAGGTCCGTAAACGCCCTCTAACGGAGCTATTGCTCTTTAAAGGGGGACCCCAAAATTTGATTTTCTCCAAATATTTTCAAAACTGATTGAGATAACGTAATCAAATTTAAAACTAAGAATCGCAATTAGATTGCGAATCTATTGTTCTAAAAACAATACCATAATTAATTAGTCATTGTGTCAATCATGACATATTACGTCGTAAACTGGTAGATTATGGTATAAATGAAATTCCATGAAATTCATTTTTAGAGGGATGTAGTCAGTACGTCATGGTAAATTATAGAAAGAAATCTGACAGTTTACAAATAAATTTAGGTGTTCCAGAAGGCTCGGTGTTAGGGCCTGTCCTATTTTTACTATATATCAATTATATGAATAGCATAGCAAACGAGGCGCATTTCACTATTTTTGCAGATGACACTTCGGTCATAGTATCGAATAAATCTGAATGTGATTTACAAATAGATTGTGAACATTCTACAGGAAATGAGTGTATGGTTTGCTCAGAACTCGTTACATTTTAATACTAAAAAACACATAGTTTAAGATTTCATAATTGGCAGCAGCCCTGTACTGTAGAGACACCGATAGCGGGTCTGTCCCCACAGAGCCTAGCCCGAGAACAACCAGGGCAGGTAAAAGAATCCCGGCAAATGCTAGGGATGTGCATTTTAACTCTGTTTCTGGCACCTACCAGTTACCGAGGTCACGGCACAACAACCCAGAAAATCACTATGTATCAAAAGTGGAAAACTGTTCAAATATCATGGAAAATTGCTTAAACATTATTTCAGTTTATTTATTTCATTGAAATATACATTTGGAATACAAAATGTACTGCCATTTTGAAGAAAATACAAATTGGTTAATTAATATAGGGATTTTAATTATATTTAAAGTCTCTAAATTAATAAAGAGAACTTTAAATCTAATGAAAGTGATTATAATTAGATTTAAAGTCATAAACATTGAAATACGTTTTCTTATGTATGCATTTCAATAAAGATTTTTGTTTTATTTCAGACTTTCCTCTCAGTCTTAACATCTATAGAAGAAAGGCTAAAAAACCTAGATCACATTTATTCAATGCAACTGTCTCAGACACTAGAGACGAAACTGGACCAATACAGTAGACGATTGGAAGCACTCGATACCAAAATCATAAGATTGGAAGCCCTAGTCATGCTCAACTTGGATAAAATTTCGGAAAACATCAGCACGAAAAATTTCAAGGACGACAGGACTAATCTCCTTAGGAAGATGGATTCCGTCTACGAAGGCATAAATCACAGATTGGGATACATGGAGAGGAAATACGAAACAAATTTAGCCAAAATTCAGGTAAAAAAATCAATTCTTGTTCGATTAGTGGGTCTATTTTCTACTTTCAGGCAAAAGTGGACACTACCTTATCGCGTCTTGACAAAATCGAGGAAAACATGACAACAAGAGATTCAGATATCGAAGCGGAAATATCAGACGTGATATTTGCAATAGACGACTTAAAAAGTACATGTACCGCAATGGAAGAAAAAATGTACAACATCACCATTGTCACATTGAATGTAATAGGCTCAAAACATAAATTATTTGCTACTAAATCTTGTATTCTTTAGGTCACTCAAAATACCTATAAATACTTGCAAGATAAGCATGTAGAAACTAGGAAAGTAATGAATGTCCTACACGATAACATCATCGATAATCTAAAATTTATGAATAACAGAACGATGAGACATTTCAAGCTCGTCGAGGACAATAACATCATGCTCAAGTCTATGAAAACTGAACTGAAGGAGGATTTTAATGATTACGCTAACAAGGTAAAATATTTACAGGAATTAGCGGGGAAAAAATGTCTTAAGTAATATTTCAGGTTGCCGACATGAACTCCTACATTTGGAAGAATAGCGACACCACTGATGACGAATTAAAAAGGATAGAAACCGTTGTTAATAGTACGAAAACGGAGGTACAAAATGGCGTAAGGTCTCTCATGTTGCAAATAGGCAAAATACCAAATAAGGACATCGTTATGGACACAGGTAAGTGTTTATAAATAATTCATGATTTTCTCTATAACGAAACTTTGTAGGGGGTAATTCGTTTGAGGAAATAAACAAGAATTTGAAAATAAACTTCCAAAGGATACTAACCAATCAGGATATATTCTTAGAAAGCTGCCACAGACTGCAGATGGACGAGGCCCAAATTGAATCAGAAATTAGCGTAACATTGGAGAACCTCATCGATATGATACAGAAAAAGTAATAGCACCAGCTTTAGAATTATAGTTTTAATATATTACAATCTTAATATGTTTCAGGATGGTTTCTGAGAAGGATATTAGAAATCTGGAAAGATCCATAAAGACTCACGATAGTCGAATTATTAGAAACATTCATCAAGTTAACACCAATGTAATATCGTTATTCGAAACATACACGAAAAATAACGGAGCATTGTCGACAGAAATCAAGAACGTTGGTAACAATTTGAATGATTTGTTCAAGTTTGTCCGTGGAATAGCAACGGGGGAATCCCCATCTTTTATTTCAATAAACACGAAAGTAAATGTTTAATTTTTTGATTTTCAAAAATTTTGCACTACAATGTGTTATTTTAGATAAAAACGATTTGTTTCCCATCTATTTTAGGTACTTCAAGAAAAACTGAACAAAATAGAAAAAATTATCGTTGCAATCTCTGGAAACCAATCTCAAATGAGACCAGCACCGAACTTAGACGACAATCTAAAAAAACAAATACTCGAACAGCTACAAAGATTTTCCAAAAGTCTCATATTGATCGAATCTCACATAAATGACCTTCTAAGAGAAGAAAATTTTGAAAAAGTTCTGAACAAATCACCTCAAAATCATTTTTACAACTGTAGCGTGCAGCCTGACACAAAAACGAATAGCAGTGACGAGTCGGAATTGGACGGGGGTACAATAAAAGCTATAGAGCAGATTTTTGGAACAAACTTAGCTGCTACCGACTTACAAAATATCAATGACGGCAAGAGCAAATGCAAGCAAAACTGTTGCAATGGAAATTTACGATCTGGATCTTCAGCGGACTGCGAAAATGCACAACAAAGTCGCAATATGAAGAAAGGGAACAAGAAGAAAAAAAAGAGGCCCCTCGTAAGTCTAATAGATATAAGGAGCAATATTGGGGCCGAACAAAATTCGGATTATGATGATTCAGAAGAAAATTATGAAAGTACAACTATTGACAATGCACAGGAAGAATTCTCAACAACAGAAATAATCACTACTACTGACACAGACATATTGGGAGTCAAACGAAATGATACAGTTAGTTATATCTAAAGTATGTATATGTAACGTTGAATATATATTTTTTACTAACCATTAAATATTTTTTAAGAAAATCGTCTTTTTTTAAACAACAAAAGATTAGCGAATATATTACACTTTGGTTACTGTAAAAGTGTAAACAGGTGTTGTCAGGTTTTCCCTGATCAACAACGCATAGGTGCAATCATTCATTCGGTGGTTAAACGTATATGTTATGCAATTACTTGTAAGGTCACTTTACTACATATTTGTCTGATATTGACACATTTACAGAACTAGATAACCTTCAAGTAAGACTTGAAAACAAATAAGTATTTGGTACTTACCTCAATTTTGGCACTATTTTGGAAAATAGTCTGAGCTTTGTGGGTGAGTTGGGCGAAACATGAGCTAAGAGTGCACAGCTTTTGACGAACACTGAAGACTACATCTGGTTCCTCGGAATCGAGCTCACCTGAAAAATTGAGCCCTACTTAATATATATGTATATCATAATCCTAGAAATCTGTACTGAATTAACGTAACTGGTGGGGCCATTCTGACAAAAACATCAATTATGCAAATATTATTCAAGAATCAACAAATATACACGGGCCTATAGGCCGCTTCCACGAGTTATTGACTGATACTACAGCGAAAATGCTTGAAAAGCTGGGTTGTTTAATTCAATAACTTACCAACTGCTAAATCTAGGTCTACAAAAGCTTTGTCAAACTCCTTTTCTAAAATATCCAGCCATCTAAACCCAATACTAGCCATTTTTAATTATCTGTCACCATTTGTCAAGTTTGACAATTCGCGATTCGCGTCTTCGTTTGTCAGTTATTTCCCTCTATAGGTAATTCCCCAAATTACAGCTCACGCCTGTATAGGTTTCTACCTTAAAAATAGAAAAAAAAATAAAATCAGTTTATTTTGCTTTTTATACATTAAAATTTTAACTAAACTTACATACTTTACTTTGATAAAAGTCATTGAACGGTATAAAACCAAAAGAGAGTTTAAATTTAACAATTTTGCAGTTCTTAAGTTGGTGATCCTGATCCTGATTCTGCGGCGCAGGCGCAGGGTCAAATTTTTGGTTTAGAATTGAATGTCAAAATTTATTCCCGTTCGTAATCATCACAGAAAAAAGTGTTTAGTGTTTGCGACACGATTATTCGGGATAAAAAAGTGTTAAAGCTCTGCTGATAAAATGAATATCACGTCTGCTGGTAAGAGAATTATTTTAGTTTATAGTTGTATGCCAAAAAACACAATAAATTTTGAATTTTCATTTATTTTGCACATGCGTTTTGCAAGTCATCTGCATGACACTTTCAAAATTGCATTCAAACTTGGAAAAATAACCCAAAATGTTAATGATTCATAAATCTACCTAAAAAATATGCTGTCTTTCTTTTATTATACTAGAAGATTTCTATTTATCTCAAAGATAAATAAATACTTATTATTTAACCTCACTTTATCCGGTTTTCTAACAATACTTATTTTCAGCGGGAATAATTTCCCTTCTTGAGGAGCCCAGACCAGAACTTAAAGTTTTTGCTTTAAGGAAACTCGACTCCATCGTCGATGAGTTTTGGCCTGAGATTTCTGAAGCTATCGAGAAAATGTAAGAGATCTTTGTTTGAGGTGGGCGTTTCAATCTTATTTTTGAGTTATTCTTATATTTCAGTGAAATTTTACACGAGGATAAAGTTTTCCAACAACACCAGCTAGCAGCCCTAGTCGCTAGTAAAGTCTACTACCATCTGGGCTCATTTGAAGACTCCCTGACATATGCCCTTGGTGCCGGCGACCTTTTTGATGTCAACGCTCGTTCTGAATACGTGGAGACCACCTTAGGTACGTTACACACATCAATTTATACATTGTTATCACAATGGGATTATTTTGTAGCCAAATGCATCGATTATTACACCCAGCAATGCATTGCGCTAGCAGAAGGTTCACCTGAAGCAAAATCTATTGATTCAAGACTTGAAGCTATTGTCAATAGGATGTTCCAACGCTGCCTTGATGATGGCCAGTACCGTCAAGCTATGGGACTTGCTTTGGAAACAAGACGGATGGATATTTTTGAGTCATCTATTACACAGTCTGATGATATTATCAGTATGCTCTCATATGCATTCCAAGTAAGTGGTAAATATTTAGTAGAAAATCTTTACACTCTTTTGTTACTATTTTAAAACATAACCTAATTTTTCAAAATTTTAGCTAGAAATTTGTTAGTAGGCTTATGTTTTCAACTGTTTTAATAGTTAACCGCACATTTTCAACCTTTAAACGTGTTGCACAGTATTTTCAGTATATTTTTCTTGGTTTAGGTTGCAATGAGTCTTATTCAAAACAGAGCCTTCCGTAACACAGTGCTGCGCTCTCTCGTTGGTTTATATCGCGGTCTGAACACCCCAGACTACATCAACATGTGTCAGTGTCTCATCTTCTTGGAGGACCCTCTTTCCGTGGCAGAAATTTTGGATAAACTCGTCTTAGGTAAAGAAGAGAGCGAGCTGATGTCATACCAGATTGCTTTTGATTTGTATGAGTCAGCGACGCAACAGTTCTTAGAGCGTGTTCTGGCTGCACTTAGAGCTACTGCTCCTATTCCTGCTTTGTTAGAAGAAAAAATCAAGCCAAAGGTGTCGGAGAGTCAGGCGGCTGTTGCTGAGGCTGGTGAGGCGGTAGCTGAAACTTCCAAGCCTGAAGTGAAGGAAGAGAAGTCTTTAGAGAGTTTGGTAAGTAAAATGCAGAAAAAAAATTGGATAATTATTTTCGTCTACGTTCTATTTTTGAGGGTGGTGAACATGAATCTGATTTTGTTTTTGTGTGGGTTAGATTTGGTTTTAATTAAAAAAAAAAAAAATAGAACAACCTGACTGTTTTATATAAAATTTGAATAATATTTTCTCAAAAATCTAAATTATCTAAAATTTATAAAAAGTTGAATGATCTCTGAATGTAGGAAATCCAATCAGACGCAATCCCTGCCTGTTATTTTTTGGGAAAGGTTACAGGTAATTAGTATACCTATAGCAAATAAATGGATGTTTTAATAAATTTTTAATAGTTGACTCGAAGGACCAAAAACTATTGTACAATCGATATAGTGGACTGTATAATGTTTAAAAATTTTTAATTAGAAATTTCTATTAAGGTTAGAGTTTAATAGAAACATGATATTCTATATAGGATTTATATTAGTATACATCCAAACTATAACATGTTTAGAATTTCTTCCTTTAATTTTTTGGAAAACATTTCTACTCACTCAGAGAGAGTGAATTATGCTGTTTCTTTTTGTATCGCATTTCATCAAAAAAAGTATAATTTAAATCAGTTCAAGTGATACTGTTTTTTTTTTAAAGAAATCTCTGATGTGTCATAATGTCTTTAATATATGCAAAAATGTTTTTATTTTACGTATTCTAAATGACTTTAATCTGTAAACTGTCTTATATCATGGAGAAACGTGTAATTCACAAAGTGAAGAGGTATTTTTTAGTAGGTTGCTTATATTTTTTTTAAACTGCCTCTGAAAATAGCTAAGAATTTGTTGAATATAGCATTTAAAAATACCACCCTTAATAAATGTTATACACACAATTGTTTACCTTTGTTCAATATATATTTATGTGCATTTGGTGATTTTGAAATATATTTCGATAATTTTTGTTGTATTAGTTATTTGTAAATTTTTTTTGTTCATAAGTTTGTAAGTACTACTATTACTGTACAAGTTAGTATAATTATTGTATTAATATCGTAGGTACAGTAGAATCGCGATAACATGAACTTGCGTTTATGTGAACTTTGCGGTAACATGAACACTATATTGGTTCCACTATCTACCTTGTAACGTGAACACCGCTTCTCCTGGTAACGTAAACAAACGTTCTAGTCAACGGCGGGTATCACACACAGAAGCAATTGAAGCAATCAACACTGTATTAAAGTGGGCGGAGCAGAATTCATTGGAGATCAGTGATATTCTTAGTCTTAAGAGCTGTGTACGAAAAAGCAATATTGAAAAAGTTGTCATCTAAACAAGTTCAAAGTAAAATAACTACATTTTTTACAAAAACTGATGTAGAGCTTAATAAATAAAATGCTACAGACTAGACTACTTGCTTCTTTTTCACTTTTTGTATACTTTCATTAACGTGAACAAATTCGATTCCATGAAGGCCCCTGGTGCATTTTGTGTTCATGGTATCGCGAGTCTACTGTATTAGCATTCGTATTGTAAATCTTTAAGAATAGCTAATAATTTGATACCTGATTTCAATGTCTAGTTGAAAGCTATTAAATAATAATGTCTTTCATAAAAAAGAAGTAAATAAACTATACATAGATAGAATTACATTGCAAACCATTCAAAACAACTACTCTCTAGATATAGTTTAAATTTTTGCCATACGAAGGCGTACTACAAATAACCAATAAATTTCACTGCACAAAAATTATTTCAGATTTGTGTTCAGCATCTGTGAAAATAAGAACTAGATAAAATAATATATGTTCTTGAAGGTTTTCCACAAAATTATGTAAAATATACAGAGTTAACTACCACTAAGAACAACAATTTTAACCTCATACTCGAGGAGTTCTAAAAGACAAAAAAATTATTTCAGAATTCTAGTTCGATGTTTAAAAAATGGGGCAAAGTCCTTTTTTTTCTTTGGAAAATCAGCGTTTATGATAATTATCTTCCGCGATGACTTCAATCTATCAACGATCATGTGGTTGTTTTTTAGTGTTACCAAATAATTTAGAAACAACGAAAATTTATATTTCTATTAATAATAGTACCTGATAGGTAACAGTTAATACAGTTAGCTGCAGTATTTTGCATTTGTTCTTTTGTTCTAACAAATAACAAAACACACACTCCACGTACAGTTAAATAAAATGCCCATTTATTTGAACAAGAGGAATACTAATAGGTGATAGAAAACTTTGAATGCATCTGCGGCAGTTTTTAATTATAAAATCTTGTACGATAACTGTAGATTCGCTGAATTTGCCCTCAAATCTACTAAAACAAACCGTATATAGCATAGGATAAACCATATTATAGGAGAATATCTGTACACGCCACGAATTCCATTATTTAATTACTATAAAATGTTTAAAACTGCAAAATTATCACTAAAAACTGAAATAAAACACAAAATCACAACGCAAACACAGGGTTTCAATTATGACAACGAATTTTACTGTTTAGTCTTCCATGCGCCACAATTGTGTTGCTGGTTGCTGTACTTTCCAAATGTCAAATGTGCAAATTTAATAACCTCACGGCGGGTGATTCTATTAATTCTTATTTTTCTCCCCGCTATGTTTGTACTTTATAATTACTGTACTGTATACAAAGTATGATGTTTCAGTTTTAAATGTTTTTTTCCAGAGTGAAACTGATAGAGAGCATCAAGCTCGAATCGAGAAACTCCACACCATCCTTTCGGGAGAAGTGTCCATAGAACTCCATTTACAATTCCTTATAAGATCCAATCACGCCGACTTGCTTATTTTGAAACAGACCAAAGAAACTGTAAGAGTCAGTATTTGCCACACGGCCACCGTCATCGCCAATGCTTTTATGCATAGCGGCACGACCAGCGATCAATTTTTAAGGTAAAGATTTCTCGCTTCTCGTTGACTGGTTCCTCAAAGTATATTTTTCTTCAGGGACAACTTGGAGTGGCTAGCCAGGGCTACAAACTGGGCGAAGCTCACCGCCACGGCCTCCCTAGGTGTTATTCACCGCGGCCACGAGCAGGAAGCTCTGACTTTGATGCAGAGTTACCTTCCGAAGGAGGTGGGGCCCAGTTCCGGGTACTCGGAAGGGGGCGGTCTCTATGCTTTGGGTCTGATACACGCCAATCACGGTGCTAACATTATCGATTATTTGCTGGGACAGCTCAAGGATGCACAGAATGAGGTAAATTTTTATTGTTTTTTTTTATAAATGTGATGTTCTAATTTGATTTTTGTTGCAGATGGTCAGGCACGGTGGTTGTCTGGGGCTCGGTCTCTCAGCTATGGGTACCCACAGGCAGGACGTCTACGAACAGTTGAAATTCAATTTGTATCAAGACGATGCTAACACTGGCGAAGCCGCGGGTATTGCCATGGGCATGGTTATGCTGGGCTCCAAGAACGCTCCCGCTATAGAGGATATGGTGGCGGTAAGTGATAATTTTAGTCACTTTCAGTTACTTATTGTATTTCTGAAAGTCATATTTTGTTTTGTGCATAATAGATTTTTGTTTTTCTTTTTTTTCTTTATTCTGTGGGTGGTTTAGCGGCAGTATAACATTTCTAGCATATACAGGGTGATTCAGTCATAATATCATTAATTTTAACTACGTATTCGGAAGGCCTAAGAATGACAGAACAACGTCAAACCTCCGTTGCCACATCACAGCTAAATGTTTGTGATCTTTCATAGATTATTATCTGTTAATAGTGTTAATACGTATATGCAACTGATTTTAACAATAGTAATAATAGTATTAATTTAGCCACGTGAATTGTTTGGGTAAGTTTCACAATTCCTAAGTCAACTTTCATTAAAAGAAAATAAATAAAGTAGAGGTATTTACCTGTTTGAATTTGCATTTCAAAATTTATAATCAAAGCATAACATATTTTATCAAATAAGAAGATCAGAACACAAAATAATAACAGAAAAATACAAAATATAACCTCAAATACACACACAAAGTGCATGCAAAATGCAGATACAATATCCCAAAGCAAGGTCTGGAGCAAGGTCATTACAAATACGTCTGTAGTTTATAACAAGTGACCAAATTTGTTTTAAAGTGTCATTATTATGGCAATAGATACCAGCAAAATTTTTTAAATATGGCGCCGTTACACTCAGGACATCATCGGTCAATGACGGTCTGAAAAGGGATTTAAATAATGATTTTAAAATATTTTTTTCAACATAAATATGCATTTAACAATTTTTTTGATCACGTCATCGTATTATACTTATTTTTCCCTAACGTAAACTTAATGAGATTATAACTGAATCACCCTGTATATAATTTTTTCATGAATAGTTTGCAAAATTTGATATAAACTACATCAAACTCGTGAAATGTTCTTATATTCTTCAATTTCTATGTATTTTGATTTACATAAAAACAGGTGTTATTTATGATTTTTTATATTAACATTATATTGGGCAAAAATTTCTTTGGAAGAGTGGGAATTACACAGTGGATCAAATAAATGTTTATGGACTTCTAATTTTAAAAAAATGTCTAATAAGGCATTTACATTTAAATGTTGCAAAAACAAGGAGCTCCCGTGTTCAGTGTGCACAGTGTGTTTTGCAGTCTTCCACAAGAGCTGCCTAGAACGAAGAGACGTCTTAAAAATTGAAGGCCACAAAATTATATGTAGCAAGGAGTGTGAAGATAGACATGGCCAAGACATAGTCGAGATTTTAAAGGAGGAAATTATTAAACTCAAAGAAGAATTAGTCCAAAAAGATGTATATATGGCCAAACAACGAAGACGATCACAAGCATTTGAAGATGATGTGATAGACATTGAAAATAAGTATAAACAGAAAATGCAGAGCTTTTAGAAAATTACAAACTAAAGAAGAAGAACTGCTTGTTCATAAAAATAAAATGAACGAGAATTTAAAACTATACCAAGAAGAACTTCAAAAGTATCAAGAAGACATAAGAGAATTAAATTATAAAATTCAAAGAATGAATCTGCAAAATAACACCCTGAAAAAAAATATGGAGACTTTGGAAGAAGAAAAAAATAAATTACTTGTAAAAGTAAAAGAGCAAGAAAGTTCGGTACAGAACGTGCAGTGTAGTGAACTGTCAAAAGAACTTCTAGCAACTATTGGTGACATCATTAGTAAAGAGGTAGAGAAATGTGTAGAAAATAAACTAGAGAAACAGCTGGCCAAATACAATAAAATAACTTACGTTCAAAAACAACTTACCCCTAAAAATGCAAACCTTCGACAAAAAGCAAAATCTAACACCATCTGAAACTTTAGCTACTAATTTGCTTCAAGAGTGTAATGCAGGTCTACCGTCTACACCTAAAGAACCACTATGGTCAGACATAGTTCTAAATGGAAATGATCAAAATTATACAACAGTGACTAATAGGCGTAATAGAACTATGAATAATAATATCTCAAATAAAATAAACACTGCATCTCCTTTGAACAGAAACCATAGGAGCAAATACAGGAAAAACATTGGTCAAGCAGATGCTGAAAACGAAAATTTCAAGCCAAGCAACCAAAAGTCTGGATGTATATTTATAGAGTGAAAAATGAGGTAATAGAAAAAATAATTACTGAGAACTTAACAAGAAAAAACTGGAGATAGGGAAGAACAGTTTGTAGTTGAAGATCTGCATGCCAAGGATACAAATCACAGATGCTTTATGATAGCAGCTGACATAAAGTTTAAGGATGCTTTTTATAATGACTCATTTTGGCCTAAGGGAGTAGGATACAAACTTTTTAATTTCCGTATTCATAATAAAAAATACCCAAAAAATTGTAAACCGGCAAAACCTGACTCTTTTTATAAATACCTCTCAGGAAGACCAAACTCAAGAAAAAGGGATGCACAAAACAGAAAAGCACCACAAACAGAGAATATTGAAATTACTAAAAACAACACAACTGTAACAGTTTTTCATCAGAATGTTCAATGTCTTAAGAACAAAATTCCTGAACTAGAAGTTTTATTACATGAGCTTTCAACTTTACCTGATTTTATTTGTATCACGGAACACTGGTATGTGGAAAATGAACATATGCCACTAGTACATGAGGATTATGAAATAGCTTCTAAATTCAGCCGTAAGAAAACCATACACGGAGGATCAGTTATTTTTGCCAAGATAGAACATGGGTGTGATTCTTTAAGTAACATTGTAGATAAAAGCATTGAGGAACATATTGAGTGCTCATCTGTTGTAAGTAGGTCTCTGAAAATCATTGCATTATGTATATATCGACCATGTGACGGAGATAAAAACATTTTTTTTGATGTGTTAACTGATATACTAAAAAGTATATTAACCAATTTTAAAACTTACACAATTTTTCTGTGTGGGGATTTCAATATAAACTTTCTAATTGATTCAAAAGTTCTGAGTATTTTTAAAGACTTATTATTAAGTTATGATCTTTACCAAACAATACATGACCCTACAAGATTTTCCAAAAAAGGGGAATCTCTTATAGATAACATATTTATTAACTGTAACAGTATCATATCAGCAGAAGTAATAACAAATTCATTGTCAGATCATGAAGGTCAACTACTTACATTTAAGATAAACTGCGACAAGGAGAAGAAGAATGGGATAACATCCTATAGGAAACAAGTTATGTCGGTGTCAAAATGGAACAGTTTAGACAAGAATTGGAATTGACAAATTGGCAGGCGGTATATGCATCAAGTGATGTGAATGAGGCTTACAAAGTGTTCTCTTCTATATTTAAGCAATTGTCAGACGTCATTTTCCCAATAAAAATATTTAAACATCAAAATAAAAAAAATAATAAATCATGGATGACGAGGCATAAAAATATCTGCAAGAAATAGCGACATTTATATAGACAAAAATAAGAGGGGAAGTATCACCGCAAATTTACAACCAATATGCAAAAGTATTTAAGCGGTCATAAATGAAGCTAAGAAAAGGTCACACTGCCATTATATAAAAATGCTAAAAATCCAGGAAAGGCAATATGGAACCTAGTCAACAGATTTACAGGCAAACAACATAAGACCGAATGTTTTTTGACAAGCATGAAAGAAAATGATGGTACCAGTAACATCACTATATTAAATAAAATCAATGAATTTTACATTAATGCATGCCAAACTTTGAACATTGATTATAATACCATTCCAGCAAGAATAAAAAACAATAATAAGAGTATTTTTTTGTTTCCTGCAACTGTTAATGAAGTATGCAATAAAATTATGAACCTCAAAAATAAAAGATCCGTTGGATATGACAACATTCCAATAGCCCTTCTAAAATATGTATCACAAGAAATCTCAGGCCCTCTAACTCATGTTATAAATTTAACTCTTAGCACTGCTACTTTTCCAGAAGACTTAAAAACAACCATGATAAAACCTATATACAAGAATAAAGGAAACAGAAAGGAGATAAAAAATTACAGGCCAGTTGCCTTATTAAATAACATCAGCAAAGTGTTTGAAGGTATTATATATGAGAGAATGATCAACTTCTTTGAACATGAAGAAATTCTTGCAGATAATCAAAATGGATTTCGGACAAAAAAATCTACAGTCAGCCATTTACCAGGCACTATATATGATATTGCAAGCTTTAAACCGTAGAAGAGATACTGTTGCTATGTGTCTTGACCTATCAAAAGCTTTTGACAGTGTGGACCATAAACTATTGCTTATAAAACTTGAAAAATATGGTGTTCGAGGACCATCAATGTGTCTAATACAGTCATATTTGAATAAGCGGAAACAGTGTGTCTATTATCGAACGCAAGATGGACTGATTTTAACATCTTCTATGATGACTCTAAATAAAGGGATTCCTCAAGGTTCAATCTTGGGCCCACTATTGTATATAGTTTATACAAACGAACTAACTAACTTGTTGAGTAACACCATCCAATTTGCAGACGATACATCAATTATACTAAGTTCTGAAACGGAAATATCTAATGGAGATGTATTTGACACTCTGGAGTTTCTTGAATCGTGGTTTTCTTCAAACAATCTCTTACTAAATGTGGACAAAACTCAGTTAATCAGATTCAATTATCAAAAAACATACAAAGAAACATCTTTCCACAGAGATAATAGAACATTAACAACAGCAAACTCGGTTAAATTCTTAGGGATCAATATTGACCATAGACTTGATTGGACATATCACATTGATATAACAGCACAAAAGTTGGCTAAATACTGTTATGCACTTAAAGTTATAGCAACAAATGTAAACCAGGAAACAGCTATCATTGCCTATCATGCACATATCCACTCCCATATAAGGTATGGAATAATATTTTGGGCTGCTAGTACTGAGGCAGAGAGAATTTTCATTATACAAAAGAGGTGTATGAGAAACATTTTTAATCTATCCCGATTAGAATCATGTAGGGACACCTTTAAACAGAACAAAATTTTAACTTTCATATCCACCTATATTTATGAGTCGGTTATATTTATAAAAGAAAATCCTTCTCTTTTTATATCACACAGCAGAGCCCATGATTATGAAACAAGAAAAAAGAATGATCTAACTGCTGTAAAAGCAAATTTTAGTTACATACAAAGAAACGTATATCACATGATTATAAAGATTTATAATAAAGTCCCCACATGTATAAGAGACATGAATGTAAAGCATTTTAAACAATATTTTAGAGACCTGCTGCAACAGAAGGCATACTATACTTTGGATTAATTTTTTAATGATAAATTGTAAGTTTATCCAACCACTGAAAAATTCTCAATATTACAAAATTTCTGAAACTTTATGTAGTCTTCAACACACCATGTCAGTGAATGTGTTTTTTACATGTTTTATTTTTTTTACATTTGTACTATTATGTACATATTATTCTTTGTTTTTACACTATTACTTTTTTTTAGTTTCATGTTTTATATTTGCTTTAATTGTCATTTGTACCCCTAGGTATATTTTATTCTTTTTTATACTATTTCTGTTTTTTTTGTAGTTTAATAGTTATATTTCTTTAATTGTCTTTGTAAATAACGTTTTTTTTTTGACAAGTCCTACACCCTTTGGGTATTTTGTTGTAATTTTTAACATATGGACTAATAAAAACTCTATCTATCTATCTATCTATCTATATTTTGCATATCGCTTCTTTGAATAATTACGTATAGTAAAATTACTGTTCCACTTTCAAAATCACCCTGTATATTCCACGGATTGTACTATTTTAGATTTAAAAATTTGCAGAAGAGATACAGTTTAACAAATTGAACTAAGATTCTGTAAAAAGGGGTATAATAGTCATTCTGGTTCTGTAAATTATATGTAAAATACATACAATTTCTTTTGTGGAAGTAAATTTTTTGTAATAAGATATTTAAAACAGCAAATCATTATTTTTTAAATAAATTTTAAATTTTCGTGACGATTTACAATTGTCCGAACATGAACCAAAATGGCGGCGATTACAGCACAGTTGATACGTTGTTTGTATATAATATAAGCTGTGTTTTTTTGCACCACGATTTTGAATCATGATTGACGAATCAGATCCAAATATTGCAATCCAATCTGTGATGCAAAAGAACACGTATTTTTCAGATTCAAACTATATTGTCACGGGTTTCCCAATCCGTCTTTTTCTTACTTCCAGAAAAACACTCCGTTAATTAATTACTTCTTTATTAACTACTGAACACTACTAATTACAGGTCAACTAAACACTTATTTAATTAATCGCTATCTAAATCGCTTTGATCTAACTAAACACTTCACTTCAGACTGTAACACAAGACTAATTCAAGACTAACTAACTCGGCCGTTTATTCTTCTTTTATAGACCCAACGAATATTCCAGGTATATTCCAGTATCTCTAGATCCATGTTCTAGTACGACTGGAATGCTTCTCGGCGATTCTCGATTTTTCCAGGTCCATCTCGATCAGCGGCATTCTGTTTGTTTACCAGAATGGCGTAGGGGCGATCGGGGCAATCTTAGGCAATTCGCGGTGCCACAGTCGTCGGTTTGGGAGTGAGTGGGGCAAATTCCGTGACACTGCCCCCTCCTTAGGACCGATCGTCCCGATCGGATACACCTCTATACGGGGACAGACGCTCCAGATGGATGACCTTCATCTTACTCCTGGGAGTCCTCTGTATCCGGTAGACGACATCATTGATTCTTTTAATGACGGTGTAGGGGCCCTCCCAACGGTTCTGTAGTTTAGGCGATCTTCCTTTCTTCCGCGTGGGGTTGTACAGCCACACCAGGTCACCTTGTTGGAATCCGACTGTATTGGCCCGGACGTCGTATCGAGTCTTCATGCGATCGCTCTCTAGTCGCATTCGAGATCTGACTTGATCGTGTACGGCTGCTAGCCTTCGTTCTAGCTCATGGGTGTAAGTGTCTGGCTCTGTGGGCTGTTCCGCAGGACGACCAAATACCAAATCTGCGGGAAGGCGAAGCTCTCTTCCAAAGATGATCCTTGCGGGAGTCTTCCCAGTAGTTTCATGGACAGCTGAGCGGTAAGCTAACAGGAAGAGTGGAATGAGCTTGTCCCAGTCTGTTTGGTTCTCGTTCACAAACATCCTCAGATTGGTTTCTAGTGTGGCGTTGAAGCGTTCCACCATACCATCTGACTGGGGATGCAGTGGGGTGGTCCTGGTTTTCCGGATTCCCATAAGCTCGCAGACCTTTCGGAACACACCTGATTCGAAATTTCTGCCCTGATCTGAATGTAGTTCCATGGGCACACCAAATCTGCAGAACAGGTTGTTGACTAGCGCTTCTGCTACGGTTGTGGTCTCTTGATTGGGAAGGGGTATACTTCCGGCCATTTACTGAAGTAGTCCATGGCTACTAGCAGATATCGGTTCCCACTTTGGGTTTTCGGAAATGGGCCAGCGATATCAATGGCAATCCTCTCGAACGGTGCTCCTACGATGTACTGGCGCATTTTGCCTCTGGAACGGGTCTTCGGTCCCTTGCTGGCTGCACATATGTCACATTTTCGGCACCAATCTTCTACATCCGTCCTACAACTCAACCAGTAGAAACGCTCCCTAATCTTCTGTAGAGTCCTATTGATACCGAAATGTCCACCCCCAGTACCTCCATGTACTTCCTGCAGCACTTCCTTCACCCGGGACCTCGGGAGTAGTACTTGTTTGTTGACCCCCCGTTCCGTCATTGTTCTCTTACGCTCGTTTTAGGACAACGTCTTCCAACACCAGGGAATTCCATTGAGCCCAATAGCTCTTTAATGCTTGGCTTTTACTACTCACTTCATTCTAAGAGGGTCGGTGGTTGGATTCTTTCCAGTCTAGTAAGGGCTTGATATCACAGTCAGCTTGCTGGTCTTCTCGAATCGCCGCTGAACTCCATCTGTCTTCAGGTTGGGCTGCTACCACCTTGCATGGAACTGATGAGATGTCCTCTTTCCTTTCAAGACTACTACAGTGCTTGCAGTTGACAGGACAGGGTCTCCTAGAAAGGGCATCTGCATTTCCATGTTTCCTGCCGGCTCGATGTTCAACAACAAAGTGATATTCTTGCAGCCGTTCCAGCCATCTTGCCATCTGTCCTTCAGGGTTTTTAAACTGTAGCAGCCATTTAAGGGAAGCGTGATCCGTTCTTAGAAGGAATTCTTGGCCATACAGGTATTTATGAAAGTGTTCTAAACTCTTGACGATGGCAAGCAATTCTTTACGAGTCACACAATAGTTCTTTTCGGCTTTTGACAGGACTTTGCTGAAGTAGCCCACTACTCGCTCTTGGCCATCTTGTATTTGAGAAAGAACTCCACCAATTCCAATGTTGCTTGCGTCCGTGTCCACTATAAATGGTTGTCCGGGTATTGGGTATGTCAAAATCGGGGTAGTGCAGAGAGCCTCTTTCAGCGTCTCAAAGGCTTGCTGGCATCTCGGAGTCCATTCAAACGGGATGTTGTCTTCTGTCAGTTTATGAAGGGGCTTGGCAATGTCCGAGAATCCTTGGACGAATCGTCGATAGTATGTGCATAGGCCGAGAAAACTTCGAACTTGATGTTTGTCTTTAGGAACCGGCCAGTTCTTTATGCACTCTGTCTTCCGGGTCTGTTTTCACACCGTTTGGAGTAATAATGTGGCCTAGGTATCTAACCTCCTTTTGGAACAGACTGCACTTCTTCGGGTTCAACTTCAGGTTCGCTGCTTTTAACTTCTTGAACACTTCGGACACGTTCTTCAGGTGCTCCTGGAAAGAGCGTCCCAGCACCACCACGTCGTCCAAGTAAATCAAGCAGGTCTCCCAATGCAGGCCATGAAGTACAGTTTCCATCAGTCGTTCAAAAGTGGCAGGGGCATTACATAGACCAAATGGCATTACATTGAACTGCCACAATCCATTTCCGGTAGTGAACGCGGTCTTTCCTTGTCTTCTGGGCTGACCTCGACTTGCCAATATCCACTCTTTAAATCCAAAGTGGAAAACCATTGCGCACCAGCCAAGGTGTCCAGAGTATCGTCAATTCTGGTAGTGGGTAACTGTCTTTCTTGGTGACGTCATTTAACTTTCTGTAGTCCACACAAAATCGGGTGGAGCCGTCTTTCTTCTTGACCAGGACCACAGGAGAAGCCCAAGGACTCTGAGATGGTTCTATGGTGCCTTGATTTTGCATCTCAATTAACATCTTGTTAACTTCTTCTCGCTTGGCTAGTGGAAGTCCTCGTGGTGGCTGCTTTATAGGAGATGATGAACCAGTATCGATTCGATGCTTCACTACATTTGTTCTCCCAAAGTCGCCTGGTTTAAGTGCAAACACATCTTCATTTTCACTTAGCAGCTCTTCCAGTTGTTCCACCTCCATCTCTGTTAATCTTTCTTTGGCCCTATCCACGATGTCCCTTAGACATTCCGGTAGACTGGTCTTGTTTGGTTTCTTCTCCATTTCGTTGTTGTTTTTGAGTGTTCTGACCATGGTAACAGGTTCACAGACTCCTACTTCAGTTCCCTTTGTAATTTTCTGTGGAAAGGTTTTCAGGTTAACTACCCGTACTATTGTCGTTTTCTCTGGTTTAATCAGGGTGCGGCCGGTGACTATAGATTTATTGAACAGATCCGGATTACTGGGTTCCACCACTCCAACACTGCAAGACATTTCCCATCCATTACAGTGGCAACCAATGTTTCGGTCTGACCAGGTAGTACCACATCTTCTTTAACAACGAGTCTCCGTACAGCGTTATTCTCAGTGGTGGTCGTTAGCACTACTTCCTCACCCATTATCCGTAGCGTACCAGCATTCAAATCTAAGTTCACCCCCTTTGCTCGTAGTAAGTCTAGTCCGAGTATGACATTGTCCGATATATCTGCTACCAGGGCTCTGTGTTTGAATTTGACGTCTCCTAATTCTATGTCAAGCTCGCATTCTCCCTTGACTGGCAGTTGTTGTCCATTGGCTGTTGTAAGGACATAACGCTTGGCAGGGCTCTTAATACGCCAATCACCAATAATATTCGGTCGTACAATAGTTCTTGCCGCTCCAGTGTCGATTACCATAGGGAACATACGACCAAAAATAATGCCTTCTACTAGCAAGGAGTCAGAGTCCTGCAGACGTGACAACGTAATTTCTTCTCGTGGGCATGGTAGGAGGACGCAGCCGGCTTTTGCCCCGTTAAGCCGGCTGAGCCTAGTTTTCCTGTGCAGCTGCCGCCTGGGAGTCGCGTTTTTGCTGATCCGCGACCGGGGCCCTACACTGTCTCTTCAGATGTCCCGTCTGCCCACAGTTCCAACATTGGAGAGGGCGATCTCTTCGGCTGCCAGGTTGTTCTCTTCGGATTGGCAGTTGGGCTAAATTTCTCAATGACCTCCTTCAACGTTTTGATTATGTCTCCATTTGCCATACTATCGCTGGTATCACTGATGGCCCGAACTTTAACATGTCTACCGGATGCCATCTTTGCTGCCTCAAATTCTAGTGCATGCGAAAGAGCGTCATTCAACGTTTTAGGTCTAGCGAGCCGTAGTGCCTGCTGTGTTTCGCAATCTCTTAGGCCGTCGATAAAGACTTGGATGGAGAGCTGATCTACAAATTCGGACGGGGCTGTTGGATATGCCAATCGAACCAGTCGGGCAACGTCTGTCTCAAAATGTTGTAAATTCTCTCCACTCTGCTGGTGACGATTTTTCAATTGTGCCTGGTACACTTGCTGCAGGTGCTTATCCCCATATCTCATTTCCATATGCTGTTTCAGAAGGTCATAGTTACTCTGCTGCCCAGCAGGAACTCCTTGTAAGACGTCAAGAGCTTCCCCTCGTAAAGCAACTATCAGAGCTGTAGCCTTCTCATAGTCAGACCATTCGTTTGCCGCAGCTGCTGCTTCGAACTGACGTAGATAGACATTCCAGGAGACCTTGCCGTCAAATTCAGGAGGCTTCGTTTTCTGAGTTCGGATAACAGGTCCTTCTGATTTGATTACGCCCTCCTTTGCTATCTTGTCTAATTTATGTCGAAGCTCTTCGCAGGTTTCTCTAACCAAGTTTATTTCTTCGTCTATTTCTTGTTTTTGTGCTAACATTTTCTCTTCTACTTGTGTTTCTACCTTATGTGACTGCTCCTCTAGTTTTTCTTCTAGTTGTGTCACTTTATATGACTGCTCCTCTAGTTTTTCTTCTAGTGTATTCTCTAATTTCTCTAACTTTGTCTGCATTTCTTTCGTCTGATCCCTCATTTCCTGTTGTATTGCCTGTATCTGATCTTTCATTTTATACCCTTGTTCGTCTAATTTCTCTTGCATCGTCTTCGTCTGGTCTTCTAATTTCTCCTGCATCATCTGGGACTGATCTTCCATTTTATGCCCTTGTTCTTCAAATTTTTCCTGCATTGTTTTCGTCTGGTCTTCCATTTTATGTCCCTGCTCTTCTAATTTCTCTTGCATCGTCTTCGCCTGGTCTTCCATTTTATGTCCCTGCTCTTCTAATTTCTCTTGCATCGTCTTCGCCTGGTCTTCCATTTTATGTCCCTGCTCTTCTAATTTCTTTTGCATTGTCTGCATCATTTCTAATAGTTTTGCCAGTTGTGCATCCATATTGACTTGGCTTCTAGTTACAGGCATGCACTCTATTTGGAAAGTTCTAGAATGTCCACGAATGTATTTCTAGATATCACCGTTGCCTTCCTTACAATGAAACGAGTGCAGTGATATGCCACACTTGGGTCTTTGTCTCACTTTGGTATAAAGTTCTAGAATGTTCGAGATTGTCCTTCGCGAATAACACCGTTCACTTCCTTAAGTCACGACGAGTGCAGTGATATGTCGCACTTGGGTCTTTGTCTCACTTCGGTATAAAGTTCTAGAATGTTCGAGAATGTCCTTCGCAAATAGTACCGTTCACTTCCTTAAGTCACGACGAGTGCGGCGATATGTCACACTTGGGTCTTTGTCTTACTCCCGTACAAAGTTCTAGAATGTTCGAGAATGTCTTTCGCAAATACCACCGTTCACTTCCTTGAGTCACGACGAGTGCAGTGATATGTCACACTTGGGTCTTTGTCGCACTCCCGTACAAAGTTCTAGAATGTTCGAGATTGTCCTTCGCGAATACCACCGTTCACTTCCTTGAGTCACGACGAGTGCGGTGATATATCACACTTGGGTATTTGTCTCACTCCTGTACAAAGTTCTAGAATGTTCGAGATTGTCCTTCGCGAATACCACCGTTCACTTCCTTGAGTCACGACGAGTGCAGTGATATGTCACACTTGGGTCTTTGTCGCACTCCCGTACAAAGTTCTAGAATGTTCGAGATTGTCCTGCGCGAATAACACCGTTCACTTCCTTAAGTCAAGACGAGTGCGGTGATATATCACACTTGGGTATTTGTCTCACTCCCGTACAAAGTTCTAGAATGTTCGAGATTGTCCTTCGCGAATACCACCGTTCACTTCCTTGAGTCACGACGAGTGCGGTGATATATCACACTTGGGTATTTGTCTCACTCCTGTACAAAGTTCTAGAATGTTTGAGATTGTCCTTCGCGAATACCACCGTTCACTTCCTTGAGTCACGACGAGTGCAGTGATATGTCACACTTGGGTCTTTGTCTCACTTCGGTAGAAAGTTCTAGAATGTTCGAGATTGTCCTTCGCAAATACCACCGTTCACTTCCTTAAGTCACAACGAGTGCGGTGATATATCACACTTGGGTATTTGTCTCACTCGTACAAAGTTCTAGAAAGTTCCTCCAACTTCCACTTAAACCCACTCACGCACAGGGTTCCAGAAAGTTCTTCAAACTTCCACTCAAATCCCACTTTGTGGACAGGGTTCCAGAAAGCTCTTTAAAACTTCCAACTAAATCCACTTCCGACACCAAATTGTCACGGGTTTCCCAATCCGTCTTTTTCTTACTTCCAGAAAAACACTCCGTTAATTAATTACTTCTATTAACTACTGAACACTACTAATTACAGGTCAACTAAACACTTATTTAATTAATCGCTATCTAAATCGCTTTGATCTAACTAAACACTTCACTTCAGACTGTAACACAAGACTAATACAAGACTAACTAACTCGGCCGTTTATTCTTCTTTTATAGACCCAACGAATATTCCAGGTATATTCCAGTATCTCTAGATCCATGTTCTAGTACGACTGGAATGCTTCGCGGCGATTCTCGATTTTTCCAGGTCCATCTCGATCAGCGGCATTCTGTTTGTTTACCAGAATGGCGTAGGGGCGATCGGGGCAATCTTAGGCAATTCGCGGTGCCACAGTCGTCGGTTTGGGAGTGAGTGGGGCAAATTCCGTGACAATATCTTGTAACCTGCAAAATCAAACAATACATACACAGCATAAATATTATTATTTATGCCCTTTTTATTTATATAGTTAATCTGTGTAGGTATTTATGCTTCGCTAATAAGTATTTAATTGTGAAACTCCTGAAACGTTAGTCGGACCGACCACAGAAAACCCTGTTCTGTGGTCGGATCCTGATTTAATAAAAATGATAACAGAAATTTTACGATCCAGAGGGGTAGAGGGAAAACGGAACACGATCTTTAAATCCGGATCTAATTTTATCGAAAAAACAACATTTGATTAAAACTGACTTGTTCGATCCAATCATCTACGTCAAAAAAACACGGCTATAGTTATTCAACTGCGTCCTCAAGAAAGTGCTGCCATCTGATCTGGAAAAATTCGAAATACTGTTGAAAGTTCTGTTGACAATAATAGAAGATATGTCTGTCATTGTTTTTAATTTTATTAATGAAAATAAAATAAATAGAATGAATTGAAAGCTAGTTTGGTATGCAGCTTCGGGAGCGTTCGACCCAGGTCCGACGGGCGTTCGGTTTATGCCATAAGTAAACATCTTGGATTTTTTCAACTTTATACCGATTTTTATAGTCTTGGAATATTCAAAGTAGATTTAAAGGAAATTTTATTTCATGATATTTGTTAATTTGTATAATGTTTGAATACTATTTTTCTATGTTTATGTACTAAATAATTAAATATTTGTAAAAATTTAAAAAAAACGCAAATTTTAGAATTTTTATAATAGGAAAACTTTTATTACGTAGTGTTTTACTTGCAAATGGATAGGACTTGAATAATCAGTGGTTTTATAATTTTAAGATGTTTGCTCTCAAAAAATAAATGGACTTACCTTTTGTGCCGCATAATTAAATAACTAAGTGTTGGTTTTAATAACTTGTTAGTGACTAAAATTTCAGATTAATTAGGTTATTTTCTTCGTCATGATTTTTTTTGATTGGTAGGTATACGATTTGCTGTTACTTGGGCTTAAACATTTTCTCATTTAATAATGTTATCAAAACTATATCGAGCGAGCATTGTCAGAGCGGTCTAGATCAAAAACGTGCGTGACGAAGAAATAAACCTATAATCGCTATAAGAAAAATCCAAAATCGTGTATGACAATTAAAAATGAAATTATATTTCAAACTATTTGCCTTCTCATATTTTTGTTTGAAAAACATACTTTCAATAAAGATACCTACTAATTAAAATATTTCGCAGAGAGATATCGTTGTTTTATCAATTTTATTGTGATCACTATCTTCCTAAATTAATCTTTGATCAGAAAGTCCTTAATATATTAAACTATTAAATTAAAAAGAAAATAAATAGAACAGTTTTATTAAATATGTTTTAATATTTTTAATTTTGGGGTACAGTCTTTTGTTTTGAATACACAAATCAAAGAAATAAAGTCTATAATCGCACACAATAACCACAAGGGACAATCACCAGAAACTCAAACACAATAACCAAGAATAACTGAAATGAAGCGAAGCTCTGAATCTGTGAAACTCATATGACTAAGTTACTCGTATGGTGAAACTAGTCTAAAATAAAAATTCCATGTCCAAAATGGCGAAATTAATCAATGAAATTAATATAAACCAATAGAAACTACAAACGCATCGTAGTATCGTAATTTGTAGTATTTTTTCGCGGTCGATTCTGTGTCTTTCTTGCACTCTCTCTCCTTCTGTCGTAGCGCGACTTGCGGTAACACGCCATCTAACCCAGGGCGTTATGAACTAACGCCAGTTGAATAACTATATTATATACAAACAACGGTTGATATTTGACAACTGTTCTCTCATTTAAAAAATTACTAGCAGTAAAAATTATTACATAAATAAAAGAATATGTGCAAGATAACATTACACTTGGTATACAGTAAATGTTTGTAAGGTTTCTCGTTATTATGAGACATGACTCTTTGTGAAAGATTTCTCTATAATTTTTCATATATTTAAGATTTTGGGGTTTGACTATTTAAAAAGGGAAATAATTAATTTTCTGTTGATAGAAAGTACAAACTATTAAAGTCGATGATTATTTGTTAATATTATTATTACTTTAGATTTGATATTTCAAACATTTTCTAATTTTGTCGAGAAAAAATGCGTTTACTTCTGCATAAAAGATTTGTGTATATTCCAAACAAAAATTTTTCCGTATCTGAAGAACCAAAATGGCTACTGCTGCTGTTACTCCCTCTTCATAGAGCATTAGATATCTGTAATCTACGTAGCAGTTGCACTGAAATGTTACATTTCAGTGAGCAGTTGGCGGCTATTAGTATATAAGCATTTGAACAGTTGGCGCCAATGAGAGTTTCGATTATAATCTTTGTTTAACACTTACAACAGTATTTTCTTAGTAGAGATGTTACTTTTAGTTCATTTTGGTGAATTCATTCTTTCAGTCCCATTCACCTAAGTGAATCATTCACTTGAGTAATTTATTTGATTCAGTATGGTCGAGAATTGTATATTTGTAATTCGACCACCGATCGTTCAGTCTCGACGTTCAATATCGGAGTTTGCTTACAACGGCAAACAGCACTGTTTCATGTCTCCCGTGGTATCGTAATTTAGAGGAATATATAACATACAATGCTTTTGAGATTACAGACAAATCTAGATTTTAGATTTTAAAATATTTAAGTAAGCATTTGAATATAGGTAATGAAATATAAATTTAAATGTGAAAATATTGTATTAAATTAACAAAATAAGTTATATTTAAAATAAAAAAACCTAATTTTATAAATAAATTCTAAATATTTAAAAATTCGCATCTAAAAACAAAATTTTAGAAATTTTGTCAATTTTAATCAAGATTGTTTTTCTGTTACCCTGCTTTAGAAAATATTCTGTCGCAAGACACCGAACTAGCCATTCTATATCGGTGATTCGACTGAAACCGGTCATTTAGTCACATCTCCAATACCGTCTACGTCTAATCGTCAGCTGCAATTTTTCATTTAATTCAGTGAACTACTGAATAAGTATAGAAGAACTGAATTTGTCTCGCCTGAATTACATTGTTAAATTTTTTGGAATCAACATTGCTTTTAGTTCACAGGGAATGATTCAGTCCGACAAGGAGGAATGTTTCATTTCATTCAGTGAAGTGAATAGTTCGTTTGTACTAGTTCGTTCGCGAACTACCCATCTCTATGTCTTAGATACTAATGTAATACATAAGCTACAAATTTTAAGCGAATTTGTCGCGAATAAAATGCTCGTAATGTTTAAACTTTTACATATGTACCTATGTGGCAATTTGTAGCGACAGATGGCAGTTGACTTCTTACCTGAATGGGTCATAGACTGTTAATTAGCGCCATCTAGAGTATCGATTATAATCTTATAATTATATATTTTTGCACTTATTGTAACAAAGTTTAAGTGAGATTATTACATAAATAAGTTCTGCTTAGGTATTTATTCTTATATTACGTATGAATGATACAATTATTATTTTCAACAGTCACTAGCAATAGATGGTGTTCACAAACTTACAATTTATACCGTATAATAGTGTCTGACTTGTCCAGAGAAGCATTGACAATAAATTGTTGTCCATGTTTGCTTATATACTGTCATTAGGGTTGCCAATTTAAAATATTTATTTCCGTGTTTTTGAGGAAGAAAATCCACGACAAAAAAATATGATACATATGAAATATGAAAAATTGAATTTATATACAAATTTCTTGATAATTGATCTTGCTTTGTATAAGCATCGTCTGTTAAATCGGGCCGCCTTTGTAATACCTGCACGGGTTGGACACTGTAGTACGCGACCAGCAACCAGCAACACTCGTGGCACCTTGTCGTTCCAAATATTAGTTGGTACAACTGAAACCAGTTATTTATTTATTCTGGGTTGGTATACCTAGCACCCTATAAGCGTCAGTGGGGGCCTTGTCAATCAGTCAATTAATTTTGTAGTTTGTGTTGTTTGGTATTAGGTTTGTTCCAACAACAGCAAGAATCGATTCTGAACCGTCCAGAACTAGTCAGTCAGTTCAGTTGTTAATGTATTATTGGCGAATACGACGTAAAACTCTGTTGGTCAAACATTTCTGACAGTTCTGAACCAGTTCTCAACGGCTGTTGGAACAGACCTATTATTTGTGTAGTAAGTGTTCTCGTGGTGAAATTGAAAAAGTGTTGTGCCTTTGTGCTGATTAATTAACAATTTTAATATGGTATCTACTATCTAGTTATTGTGTGCCAAATTGTACTTCCAGGGGCAACAAAATACGGATGCATGTTCTTCCCAAAAAAACGATTCCTTTATGTCTTAATCAATATATTTTGTTGTAATTAATCAATTATATCTATTATATGTTTTACATTTTAAATAAACTACTGATTTTTTATATTTCTTTTTTTTTCTCAATCACAAACTTTATAGCAATATTAGAAAATGCAATATATAAACTTAGAGTGTCAAGTATTTTTATTAATCTGTTGTTGACAACTATTGCTCTAAGTTTTTATCTTGCATTTTTTAATATATTTATTAATGTAGTTGGTACATTAGAAATAAATCTCAATTAAATTTCCCGCTTCAAAGCACTGCAGCGCCGCAGGTGTTGCTGGTCGCGAACTACATACATTTTTCAGTGTCCTATCTTTTTTCTTTTCGGCCAATGATCTGTGAATACCTGCTAAATCGCAGCAGCCGTGCTTTATCTAGTCCCTCCAATTGCTCATTTGCAGTGACTCACCGCGCGTGGCAGCACTCTACAGCATATAATATGTCATAGTTGACAATTGTTTGTATCAGTAATTTGACTTTTCTTAAAAATCATGGCATGTTTCAAATATCTGTCAAGTGTATGTTTCTGTATTATGTTTAGATGTATAAATTGATACAAATTAAAATAATGAAGTATTGTGTTTTTCATGGTGAAAGTGACATTTGGGGCGTGTGTTTTTCTAAAACTTATTATTAGAGTCGCCACAGTATAGTACATTACAGAATTCTATATGAAAATTCAGGTTTTTTGATAGACAAGTAGATGCGATTTAGCAGACGATGATATAAGTATGTATATATAAGTATGGATATTGTTTTCGTCTTCCGGGGCATTGATTTTATCATCCGGGAGTGCAATGCACCTGCCGTGCTCCTTTTATTATTTCTCGATTACACTCGTCGAGGCACAGAGGGAGTGAGGCAGTGCGGGAAAGGCCGTTCATACAACGGCCTCTGCATATGACACTCTAATTATTGTAATATTGACCGAATCCTGGCCTGGCGGTCCATTCTACTTTATCCCCGGGCTAGATACATTGGTTGGTTAGATTTTTTACTTTGTGTTTCGGTTCATGTTGACGTCGAACTGTATTTTTATTAGATACATATTCTTTTTAGTTCTAGTAAGGTGAAAGATTAAAGGTCGGAACTGTTAACAGCATTCTAAAATTGTCGCCATTAAAAGTTAAATAACCGTCGAGATGGTTCCTAGAGAATAAAAGGACTATAAAATATTCTTCGAAAAATGCCTCCGTTTGTACTACTACCTAAATAAAAGCAGTTAAAACTTTCAAGATGTAGTTTTAAGCGGAGTTTTCTTGAATAAATTGGATAAGTGGCTCCTCGGTAATAATGGACTTCTTTCCGCGCGTAGTTTTTGTTTTTATGGTGCAACAAAAAGTTTTTATTGGCTATTATAAAATCACTGCAACCAACGTTCCTATTGCAGTCCGAACAGATATAAGAAATATAAATATATACAAGGTCTTTGGCTACAGCAAAAATTTACTGTTGAAGATGATCAGCCTTGACAATAGGCGTTAGGTACACTCATACACTCGTCAGATCTACTAATTCTTGATTTTAATACGACATTTTTCAAAGTAAACCATCTACAGTTGATTAGTACACCTTACAGTAATTAAATTTGACCTAGTTGGTGCATTGTAAACAAAGTGATGCATGATCGGCTTAAGTTTGCTTTCTATCTCTTTTCACGTCATCTACAAGTCTTTTATTTCTGAAATGCCCTGTGTATTTCTGGTTCTTATGCCCGCTTAATGGTACTCCACACTCATAAAAATAGAGATTTTTGCCAATTCGCTCCGAATGTTTCGATTACTTGCTTTTTCTTGTGATTTTAGAGAAAAAAATATTCATATCACTATGAGTTTATTTTCCTTGTTTTTCGATCACAGTTTACAGATTGAAAAAGTAATTTGCAACTTTAAGAATCTTAGCTTCTCCATTGTTTTTATAGAAAGCAAAACTCTAGATTAAAAAAACAATTTTTCAACTATGATGGAGTACTTAATCAAGTTTGCTCGTCTTGCATATTTATCGGTTTTTTTCTTTGGCAGTCTGCGATTTTTGACAAGGCTGGATGAACTTGGCGTAATAATCTTAAAATATTAGTCAATGCATTTTTAATGGGGTTAGAAAAAGTTGCAAAGGCGTTCGTATTCACGATGAGGTAAAGGGAGATCGATGAGGCATCCAAGCTGATTTTTAATTATTACTTTGAAATTCGCACCCTCTCGGGAGTGCCAAGTCGTGGTTTATTAGACTAATTATAAGCTAGTGAGACGAGGAGAATGATGAATAATTAAAATGTACGATATTCATAATTTATAAGTTTCAATTCCCGCTAATAATACATCTGTCAACAGTTATTTACTCAATAAGTGAAATTTCGACATTATTACCGCACGTGTGTGATTTTTGTACGAGTACGAGTAGCCGTAGGCTGTGTCATATAATCACTAGCTGCTATACATAAGTAGTATGCGTACAACGTTTAATCTACGACTGTCGAGATTATTAATAATTAATATTATTATGCATACTTTATATTCTAGTACGATACGTGAAAATCGTCTATTGAGAAGTTACCGTAGCAACGGTCAAACATTCTGTTGCTGTTATTTCATGATTTTCTGCTATGATTTGCCTTCAGATATTGCTTCCAGCTCCTGATGAAGCTCTCAGTGATGTTTCCATTCTCGTGCCATAGAAATCACGAAAGAAAAATGAACAAGCATTTGGTCGCTATGAAAAATTGTGTAGGGAAAAAAAGATATAATGAGAAAGGATTGTTATAGTTGCGGCAAGAATTCAGACGACTTACGTCATACGAAAAAATTAATAATTCATTATGTTTTTATCAAAATATTTAAGAAACTGCAATTGAGAATAGCCTTAGTTTTGCAACCATCGACACAATACAATTTTAGGCGCGAAATGCAATGTGTGCAGACGATATATTAGCTTATTAGCTAATAAAAACGGAAGGTCTAGAGTTATGAGCTTTGGGGATTTCCACGAATTCTTACAGGCATTGTAGTGATTTTTTTCTCTTAATGCTAACAGTCTGAATGTAGATGAGGCCACGTGTAATTATATTTCTCCCCAAAATTCAAATTCCGCAACTGCGAGGGCGAAGTCTCGAGTTGCAAATTGTAATCCGTCTCAACTGCAAATGTAGTTTGTAGTTGCTAACTAGTCCGGTGATAGATGTTCCGTACATCGCAGCCTGTCCGTCGGAGGATAACTTTCTCAGTTGAGGATAACATCATGTCGTGCTCTTGTTGGCTTCCAGACGGCAGAATTTGACTGACAGAATCAGTCGCGGTTCCTTCCTGTGTAATTGTTTTATGACACCTCACTGTATTTAAGGAGTTTTTGGCCAATACAGTGATAATTGGTGTCATTAATCGACACTTATTGAGGGCTTGGTCGCATGAATTACAATATAAGGGTTTTTTAAATTAGCTTCATAAGGCTTTTAAAATTTTAATTTCAGTGCTTGAATTTCGTGTGGAACACAAAACGTAGTTACTAGTTATGTCCTAAAATTAAAAAAATAATATGTATAAAGGTTTGGAAAGGTGTTGCTATTGTTTTTGTGAAGAGGAACAAACTAAGTCAATAGACATCAGTATATCAGCAAGTCTTCACGATCTAAATAATAGTGTACATTTGTAGTAGGAGGATCTCCAATAATTCCTCCACAAAATCAAATCTTCCACATCCATTGTTGGACCCACAAATTCATGTAACGCTAACAAAGCTAATTTTAATATTTTGAAACACGGTTTTGAGTTTTCGTTGTCAAATAAATAATTTGTGTTAATAAATAAGTAGGACAGTTTTTAATCTAATTATTTCATCAATAAAATGTGTTTAAAATTATGTTTTTTTTTCCAGTACGCCCAAGAGAGTCAGCACGAAAAAATCCTACGCGGTCTCGCTGTGGGCATCGCTTTCACCATGTACGGCCGCCTGGAGGAGGCTGACCCGCTCATCCAGCAGCTGACCTCCGACAAGGATCCTATCCTCCGCAGATCTGGAATGTACACGCTGGCCATGGCTTACTGCGGCACCGGACACAACCAGGCCATCAGGAAGCTTCTCCACGTAGCTGTAAGTTTTTTTTATTTTTGCACAAATTTTTCCAATAGCTATTAAATCTACACCTGAAATAGGCGGAAATAAGAGGGAAGCGGTGTTTACCTCCTTTTATCGGACGACTTCCAGCAGAATGAAGTTTGCACTTGGTTGGAAGTTGTTTGTTTTTCGTGGAGGGAGCTGAAAGTTACTTCCGGGAAGGTTTTCGGTTACCGAGTGATTAATATTTAATATTCGGCTTACAAAAACTTAGTTGTGGCATCGATCTTTGCCTACTGCAGTTTGACTTTCTTTGGTGAAAAAATACCATGTATATTTTTCCTCATAACCACTTTCCGCCTTTCCACTTCATCTTTTACCGATATATGCGCAGTTTATGAATTTTTACCCATTGTTCATCAAACAACTTTTGAGTCATTTACTATAGTATAGATGTATCCATGAAATATACCATCGAAATTATTCTATTAAATACTTAATAAAAAATTACGTATACAACGTAGATCTTATTATATCGTACGATAAAAACCCTTAGTTAATAATCAAGTTTACTGGCTTCGCCGCCGATAACGACGGAATGTTTTTTGTCGACGTGAGAGCATTGTCAGGGGCGAAATCTGTTTACATTCTGCTTATTCATTCCGCCCGTCTCGTTATAAGTTAGACGGCGGATGACGTGGAATTGCTTACTTTTTTAATGGGGGCCGAAATAAGGCGCACAATATTCGTGGAGATGCGATCAGTATGAAAAGTTTCATGGTTCAAATAAAAAAATCCAAGGATGTTAAAAAGATGTTAAAAAATCTTACCCTTCACCTTTTAGCATCAGTCACCGTCGCCTCCGCTGACCTTAGAAAAAGCCCCACAATAGGCGCCAAAACCCCGATACCTCAACTGGCCTAGAAGTCATTCTCTTATATGCATATACATCCTGGTTCTCTCAAGCGGTGGGTGATAAATGTGTCTGAATAAATTCTTTTCGCGAGAACGGATAAATCTCATTGATGAAATGAAAAGGGCCGGATGAAAGGTGGTGGCGGCGGGGGGACGAGGGAAACTTTGTTCGCATATATCAAATGAAGAGCGATCGAAAGAAAACCCGAGCTCCTAAGAGAAATGTAATGTGACGTTCCAGGCGGGCGATGAATCGGACCGTGCGCAATATTTTCTAGATTGGATGTTGCAAGGTCAGTGAGCGTATCGACATTCGCGGAATGTTTTCTAGAAATTAAACCGTACAATATGTAGATGCGAAATGAGGAGATATAGAACTAGGATAAAGTTCAACGAAGAGACAATAGAGATAATAAAGCAATTAAAACAAAAATAAAAGTAAACAACAATAAGTCTACGTATAGGTCGAGCGCAAATAATTATTATTGAAGAAATGAATCGACTATGTTGAAATTACATAATTTGATAATAAGTTTCACATGTCAAAAACAAGATTCGATTAAAAGTGCTATCTTGAACGGGTGTAAAAATGCTCGTTCTTTAACTTCGTCATGACCTTGTAGTCTCATATTCCTGTTATGACGATTTCATCTGGATAGTGGGTTTGACATGAAGAACCCTGGAAGTTATTATAAGATTGCATTCTCCTGTCCTCCAGCAGGGCAGATGTTTAAATTCAACGGGAAGTTCAGTAGCGCGTCTCTGGACACCCTCCAACTGCAGAATATCTTGCTTTAAAACAGGAGATAATATGACTACAGCAAACTCAAGATGTTGACGAATATTTGCATTGTAAATCTGGAGGAAAGTACCCATGATCAAATCTTGGAAAGATTTACGAATCATATAAATTAATTGGTTGCACCTTGGCACGATTTTGGACACATGAGCACTCCAAGGCAACGACTGATGGTAACAAATGTTATTTTGATTGGTGGGGCATTCCACGCCAACTCAGCAGTCGATCCCACATCACCCTCTCAGATCTGGCTCAAAATTGGTACATCGATTGATACTGTCGAAAAAAGGATATTCGCAAATTTTCAGCCCCTAACACCGTTTCCTGTCACCAGGGGCCCATAGTGAAGTTTTCGACCTTCATTTCACCTTCAGGGGTCTGAAATCGGTTTTTCGTGTACTGACGCGGCATTTTGGTCTAAAAAAATTATCAAAAATACATAGGAGATGCCAAATTTCCCGTAAAACACGATGCCACCATCCGTTTTCCGATATCTGGCAAGGGAAGCCCGGAAAACGCGAAAAACCGCGCTTTGGTAAAAAAATCTGATATCTCAAATACGGTCGCTTCAAACTGGCTGAAAATTTACCAAAAGACTCTTCGATTATTGCTCTTTCGAATGCTCATACGCGCGTGGTGATCATTATATGTAAAAAAAAAGTTACACGCGTTTTACGGGTTTTATATGGGATTTTCTGTAATTTTTTCATTATAACCGCTCCACTGGCCCTATCCAGTTGGGTAATAATTGGATTTTTTCTCTCTCCAAGCGTCTCTTTTATCCCCCTGTCTTTACAAACACATAAATTTCTCTCCCCAGCCAGTATTAGAGAAAACATTATTTATTCAATGATTTATTTCACAATTTTTCGTAAATTTTTTGATTTTTGAGCAAATTTACATTTTCTGCAGTCACGTCTATTATTTGTAAAAAATATGAATATAATACAATATAACGAATGAAAATCGCAGTAAGAAACAAGAAAACCCACATTGCAGTAATTGTTGACACTATACATCTCGATATTATTTTCACTATTTTACACATAATGTCCTTATACATGAATCAGCATTCTATCTAATTGCACGATTTTTGCCAACGTGGTTTGCCCAACTTGAAGTCTATCTTGGTTTCTAAGGAGGAACTAACTCAGGAGCGGGCCACAACTCAAATGAATGCCCAGACAAGGGGATATCATCATTTTGTTCCTGTTACTGAACAAGTTGTTGCACGCAAAATCACGAGTTTTCATCGGGAACATTCAATCAGATTCGACCTTCTGAATAAAAATCTCTTTGACTGGGCAGAGGATATGTTTGTAACTTTCGTTATCAATGATACTTGGTCAGTTGGGTATATAGTCAAAATTTCAGAGAATGAGCTTACTGCTGAGAAAAATATATATGAATGGTCAGAGAGGGATACCAGACTATCGATACCCTTCACTGATATATTAACTCAGATTGTAGTTATTGAAAAAGCAGGTGAATTCACCATAAAACTGGGCCACACAATTAGCAAATTCAAAAAATATAAGGGTCAAGGTACTTCGATAAATTAGATAGAATGCTGATTCATGTATCACATTATGTGTAAAATAGTGAAAATAATATCGAGATGTATAGTGTTAACAATGATTGTAATGTGGGTTTTCTTGTTTCTTACTGCGATTTTCATTCGTTATATGATATTATATTCATATTTTTTACAAATAATAGAAGTAAGCTGCAGAAAATGTAAATTTGCTCAAAAATCAAAAAATTGACGAAAAATTGTGAAATAAATCATTAAATAAATAATGTTTTCTCTAATACTGGCTGGGGAGAGAAATTTCTGTGTTTGTAAAGCAAGGGGGACAAAAGAGACGCTTGGTGAGAGAAAAAAATCCAATTATTACCCAACTGGATAGGGCCAGTGGAGCGGGTATAATGAAAAATTACAGAAAATCCCATATAAAACCCGTAAAACGCGTGTAACTTTTTTTTTACATATAATGATCACCACGCGCGTATGAACATTCGAAAGAGCAATAATCGAAGAGCTTTTTGGTAAATCTTCAGCCAGTTTGAAGCGACCGTATTTGAGATATCAAATATTTTTACAGAAGCGCGGATTTTCGCGTTTTCCGGGCTCCCCTTGCTAGATATCGGAAAACGGATGGTGGCATCGTGTTCTACGGGAAATTTGACATCTCCTACGTATTTTTGATAATTTTTTTAGACCAAAATGCCGCGTCAGTACACGAAAATCCGATTTCAGATCCCTAGAAGTGAAATGATGGTCGAAAACTTCACTATGGGCCCCTGATGACAGGAAGCGGTCTTAGGGGCTGAAAATTTGGGAATATATTTTTTTCGATAGTACTAATCGATGTACCAATTTTGAACCAAATCTGACAGGGTGATGTGGATCGACTGCTGAGTTGGCGTGGAATGCCCCTGGTGTCATTAAGGGAAACGTATAAATACGCTTTTTGCGAATTATGACAGTTCTCTCCGTAAATTAATAATATAAGTTAATTATTAAAACTGAAAAAATACAAGATCACTTGACCTATTTATTTTCTCAACTACGTGAGTCGATAAAACAGAAGGCGATCTGTAAGAATGAAACGTGGCAGGAAACACCGTGCATACATACGACCTGCTAATCCTACTTTTTGACTTTATCGTGAAGGAAAAAATGTATTAAGAAAAAATATTTAACATTTCATAAGTTATATCCAAATCAAATTGGGCGTACGATGAGGAAAACAGTTTTTACTGCTGGTTTTAAGGCTGCTACGGTCGGAACCGCGCCTCATGAAACGGTGGTCGTCCAAGATTTCTATGGTATATCTAATACAGCCAAACGTTTCGTCGTTCATCATCGGTACCTTCGCCAAAGCTTCACATACATTTCCAACAGTCGTGTCGTGTATTCTTGCGCATCATTTTCTATCATAAATCTTAGTAAAAACAAAGGCGAAGGCAGTTATTAAACTTAAATAAGATCTCGGAAAAATAATGCGACCGAAATTTGAAATTTATGCGGAATATATTGGACGTGACGACTGTCGAAGATTTCGTCCCAAAGGAGTCTCGCGTGCGTATGCGGGTATATTCATGTAGTTTTTATACGCACATGGGAGCAGGGACGTGTTTTTTTTCATATTGTCATCTTTTTTTCAGGTTTCCGATGTTAACGACGATGTTAGGAGGGCAGCAGTCACCGCTCTGGGATTCCTTCTCTTCAGGTGAGTTTTTTTTCGATGTCTGCTTTTAGAGTAGAACCGAGAAATGCGTTGTTTTTACAAGGAGAAAAAAATCAAGAGCGGCGCGTTTCCGTACGGTTGAAGATTTCTAACCAAAACTTTATTTCATTTAAAAACAAGCCATATTATTTAAAATAACATTCTTTCAGCCTAGAGAGTTAAATTTCTTATGGAATCAGCATTTTTTGATATAGGTACAGGTTACTTTCAACTATCTTATACAAAAGCCACAACTAGTTAACTTACAAGTTTTATTACTCACTTAACCTCTACAAACTACAGGAAAACAAATACATTCAGTTAGCATGCAGGTTATTAATTAAATTAGCAGAATTCAACTAAAACTGGCTCTGAAACTGATCAGACCGAGATTCATCCAGTCGCATTTCGAAGGTACGTCATAGTTAACAAGCCTTGCCGTGGGGTAACTGTGGTTAAGATGTCATTACACCCTGTATATATGAACAATCAACCGGCTTCTATAGTCACTACCTAGCAAATTAATTAAATGCCAACTGGGAAAGTACGACTCTGTTATGAACCGCATTTTCCTAGTCATTACGTTGAAACTAAACCACTGGTAGTGACATCACTAGGACATGACGTCTCACGCGTGTATCATAGGTGGTAATGTCAAGGCCTGCTTTGTGCTAATTGAGGCTGTCCGTCATTTACATGCCAAAGGCTCGCCTCGTGTGTAGGTTGTTTAAATTTAGTGCCATCAGTAAATTCAGCTGCTGTTGCATTTAAAATTTTGCGTCGCTAAAGCAACAGCTATCAGCCGCCATCGCAACATGCTAATTTAACAGTAAATATGTATATGAATATATTCACACTAAATCTAATTCGTAATAAATTGGCTGCTGGTTCCTACAGAGTTAAATATTCGGTAATAGGATGTTTTTTGCGTATTTTTAATAAAAAAACATGAGTATGTTGAAGTGTGAATACAAAGGGACGCACATTCTCTATGTAATTTGAATTTTTGTCAAATTTGATGAAACTGGGAATAGGATTCTCTGAACAGAAGCCTAAAAACCTCAATGTCGGTCAAAAGTAAGGTTATATATCAAAGATTAACAAATATAGCAATATGGTTTTCTTTTTCAACATTTCCAGGTTTATAACATACCTTATTTTCTAGAGACTGTTGAAGTGACTTCTACAAAAGTTGCAAAGAATGAGAACGATACCTTAGACTAGATCTTGACAGTGTTTTTGACAAAAAAATCGGTTTCATTTAAGGATAAGCACTGAATATGATGAGATATTGGAAAAAATGATAACAGTAATAGTCGCTGTATCTGATTCTTCAATGAAAATAGGGTTCTCCGCCAAAAATACACGTTGACCTTCAGATGACCTTGGGAAAAAGCTTAAATTCAAGTCTAAGCATTCTTTGATCCTCTCTGTCCTTTATAATTTTTGTAGAGGTTATTTTTACAGTGTCTGACACATATGATGAGTTAGTTATGCCTGGAAGTGGAAGAAAAATATATATATTTGTTAATCTGTAACATATAACCTTACTTTTGAACGACTTGGACTTTGGGCTTGGCATTCATGATGACTTTTGTTCATCCAATTTGACCAAATTCCATAAAGTTTGCGGAACTTTGCACAACTTAGACGTGACATCATTTGCCATAATATGAAGTTTCTGCTGCCGTTTTATGTCCGTACTCGGAATTTGATGATAGAAATGTATGTGAGATAAGAGGATTAAGAAAATGGAAGAGTCGAAATTTGTAGATGACTTGTAGAATTTCTAGAGGGAAATACATAATTTAAAACATTCTTATGACACGAAGAGGTCATTTACTCACATATCGCCTTGTACGGAGTCGAAATCCGAACAATAACTTTCGGTCTAACGTACTTTGCGGAATTATTCGGTACATCACCCCCTACATCGATCCGTTGTGCTGGTAAGTTTTTTTATCGACAAGCGATAAAGGAAATAATTCCCGTTCCGCTTTCTGGGATTTCTATTCTCGAATGATTGTAAAAAGTCCGTAATTACCGTCTGCCTGGAATGTATTTTTGTTGTTGTTATTGCGAATTCCAAGGATTGGCTTCGTTTTCGAGAGCGGGAATCGCCAGCTGACGGCGCGCCTTCGGTACATACCTTTGATTATGTACGGCTATCTGTAACAATAGAATAGACTAGATATATAACTCTAGATATATAAATTTATGTTTAGAGTAAAGATTATTTTCAAATTTATTTCTAAAATCGATCGAAATGGAATGTCGACGTATAGTCAGTCGCGTCAAGAATTCAGACGTTACATATTTGTTTTTATTGTCAACAATCATCTTTTGCAATTTAGTGCAATATGTGATGCAAACTTTTAGTGTAGTATATAGTTTTATTACTATCAGTTGCAGTTTCTTAGATATTTTGATGGAAATACGAACAAATGAAGAAGTCATTATTATTCATTTGTTCGTATGACGTAAGTCGTCTGAATTCTTGTCGCGAGTATATATAAGGTCATAGCGATCTTTGTTTCCGTGGTAACAGTAACATATCCCACACATATCCCAGATATATTTTACAGTCAATGTTGTTTGTCCACAGTTACCCAATTGATGTCATTTTCACTATTTGAAGTCGTAAAAATTTACACTATTTACTAGAGGTATAATTGGCTTTTTGTCCAACCGTCACAAAACTATGACACTTTTTGCTGTCAGGCGTCTCTAAGGTTGACGTTTTCCTTACTGACCAAAAAAAATCTTTAGATTAAAAGTGTTTACATTTTTGTTTATCCACATTGATATTAATACACAGTTTCAACAAGTATTACAATTAAATAAACCACTGAAACTTCCACTACCCTCAATCTTGGAGCAATTCTCAAAGCAGTCCAACACGTTTTCATTAATAGTTATATTATTTTCAAATGTTGTGATATCAGAAATGACAACGGTGCTTGGTTTATCATTACCACTATCAACTTTCAGTATTCTTCTCGCAATATTTTCTTTGTTCAAAAGTGAATCTTCAATGTAGTCTTCCACGACAGTGCTCGATCTCCATCCTCCGTATCTTTTAAGATAAGTGAGGTTACCATCGCCGTTAACTAAAAGGGTAGTAGACGTTCGTTGTAATGGACTTTGTACTCTTTCCAGTTGTCCAGCTTCAAAAATTTTGCCACTTCTTGCGAGACGACTCTGATTTTATGAATACCTACCACCATTCGATGACACTTTTCACTAACATATCTGAGAAATAATCGACAGAACGTAGAAACCGGGTGGACATAAAGCAACATATTTTCGATAAAAACCTAAATAATTGCCTCTCATCACAGTAAAAGAACCTGGTCACTTTGTTTTGGTATTGGGAATTTTATTTCACATCTTCAACATTATCAGTTGGTAAATTGAATTCATCAGAACGGCATGCACCTGCAACCCCCAATAGTATAACGACCTATAAAGAAGCTTTTTAAAAATGTTCTTTTACTTTTAAATTGTTTACCTTCATCATCAAATATAAATTTTCAGGTGCATTATTCAAAAAGCAATCAACTTGCTCCTTTGTAAATACTCCCGGTTTTTTCGGTACATATCCCTTATTTTGTCTTCAGAAAAGAACGTGACCAAATATTTGCTTATATTGTCACGGATTTCCTAACCCGTCTTTTTTTTCTATCAGAAAAACAATCCGTTAATTAATCACTTATCTTTATTAACTACTCTGTACACTACTGAATACTAATTACAACTCAACTGAACACTATTTCACTTTGAAATTCCAGGAACTCAACTAAACACTCCAATTCATGACTGTAATTCAATAGTGACTGACTCGGCCGTTTATTCTTCTTTTATAGACCAAACGAATATTCTAGGTATTTTCTACCATCACTAGATCCATTTCTCGAACGACTCGAACGCTTCTCGTCGATTCCCAATATTTCCAGTCGCGCCTCGATATCCGGCATGATTTGTTTACCAGAATTGCGTAGGGGCAATCGGGGAATTCTAGCGTTTCGCAATACCAAAGTCGTCGAATTGGGTGCAAGCGGGGCAAAATCTGTGACAATATCAATCCCCTTCTTTATATCCACCGTTGACCTCAACATTGATTGTGACCAAAGCGCTGACGGTTTCATTTTATTTGCTAAGTTTGAGAAGTACACTATCAATACATCTTCTGAATACAACTTAATGCTTTTCCTTTGCACTAATAAGGAATAAGAGAAATACTCTCAATATTTTCCATTTTCACCGACTTTTCGCCCAAAAACTATATGAAAAAATTAGCAATTCACCATACCAAACAGCGCATCTCGTCATGGCATTCCGATTCTTGCCGAGTTTTGAAAGAACGTTCTTGTTGACGTTTGAAAATGACGTTTTCTTTTAATCAAACTTTAACTTGCGATTGTAGATAAAACGTAGTGTTGCATTCGTGTTTTAGTCGCGTTTTATCCACTTCCTGTCAAAAACACTTAGTGATAAATAACTATTAATTGAATAGCTTTTATAGAAAAAGTGCTAGATTGTTGGGTAGCAATTGTACATGAGGGAGGAGAAAATATCTATGATTGGTTATATTATGTAATAGTAATTCCACAAAAAGGGCATCGCTTTGCTGTATATCCTTAACCTCAATGGAACATCCAGAGTTTCTCCTATCCTGAAAATCCATAGACATCCCGTTTATGACGCTTTTCCCGACACAGTAGTTCAAATCGTTTCTAATTGCTCTCAAGGGGGCGGTTTTTAATCTTCGCCTCAAATAGAGTTACGCGCCAAACTTTTTAATATGAAAAAACTTTTTTACCTTTTCTCACAATACCCTTCTGGCGCACAAAACATTTATTGCTCAGTGAATCCAGAAAGTTGGTAATGGGCTATTTACAGAAAAACGTTTAATTTGCAGCGGTGTTTGCCTTGAATTTCACAGGGTGCCGGAATTTGAAGCGGCTTCAAATTCAACTGCCTAAGCACTAGAACGGTTATAGAAAGCATGCAATCTTTTAACAAGTGTGTTCATGTCATATTTTTCGTATTTACCTTTCTGGGAAGATAGTCTCGAGCAAAATTTAAGTAAATATTACGAATTTGACCAGTGGCGGCTCGCGGACTTAATAATAGGTGAAGTTGGAGGATAAATAATACCTCGAGGCGAATTTGTCATTTTATAGTAAAAAAGTAAATATCTAGTTCACCCATTTTCTTTTTAAATATAATATCTATTCTAAGTTTTTTAAAGCTGCAAATGTATCTTTGATGTGGTCGTAAAATAGTTCTGCACTTAAGAGTAATAAATAATTTTTTAACTGAATTGTTTTTATCAAATTTGTAAGTCCCGTTTCTGTCATAAAGTTACGCGAATAAGTTTTAACTCTTTTTAAGCGAGACAAACTTTTTTCAATCGAATGACTAGTAGGGAGAATCGTCACGATTATACGATAGTGTCATAAAATGGCGCTATCAAAAATTGGGGTGTCCATTTAAAAAAAAGAGGAAGCGATGTGATATTTGCGACAATAATGACGCCATAAAGTATGTTTATCAGAATCTGCGCATTTAAAAATTAAGGTGGTCCGAATGATTTTTTGTGTTCGCTCTGTACAAATTTGAATGAATTTGTTTCAACATTTACGTCTTGATTGTGTGTTTGTGAGAATTTGCTAATTAAAAAAATTAAGGTTGAGTCCGAGCGTTGAGTGAGAATTTATAGATGGAGGCGCAACCTTAATGGTGAAATGCGTATTCGATCTACAAGTTTAACACCCTGTATCTTGAAAACAAAGGCCCTAATAGAAAATATCTATAGGGCAAAATGTTTTTAAAGTCGGACAAGAAATAAAGGCCTTCATGTTTGACGTTCCGTTATGTTACACCGTGTTTTACAGTAGGGGTTTTTTGAGCCCGAGATTTGTTCGTCTGTCGAGAACTGTTGTTAACGACAGTCAGTTTTGAGTGTTCTGTGTGATTCAATGGTTTAACAAGCAAAGAAAACCTCCGTGAACAATAAGTTGTCGATAAATTGACGAATCTTAGAACCAAGGAGCTGCTATTAGCTAATACTATCTCGGGCCCAAAAGTGGATACGCATTTCGTCATAAGGTTGCGCCTCTATCTATAATTTCTCACTCAACGGTCCGAGCGATTTTTTTTGTTCGCTCCGTACAAATTTTGTTGAATTTACGTCCTCATTGTATGAGAAAGCGCTATGCTTACGACAACCTCGCGTAAGATTTGTTAAATCCAGCGTTATATTAACACACCAGATTTTAAGCCCGCAATTAAACAGGGTACAAAAGATTTTTTAAATAAATGCTTATATTAACCAAACGGGACCATAAACTGGAAACATTTCGGCAAACTTCAATATTTATAACCGAACACATACATATAAATAACAGTACTGACAGATGAAAGCTTTATTTCAATTGTATAAACAGGCGAAGTAGCTCTCGACCTCCGCGGCACCCGCGGGTTCTGGTCAGCTATGCGTTTTGCCGTTGTCATGTCAACCGCCGTAAATAAGGCTGATGATTTGCAGCGGATTTTCACAGGTGTCTGTTCCGCGTTACCCGTTGCTTCTTCATTTTTTCGGTCAATGATCTGTGACTTCTGCATTATACAGGGTGTTAAAAAAGAGTGTAAAATATTTCAGGAGGTAATAGTATGAACCAAAATAAGCAGAAAAGTCTTTACAAACATGGGTCCGCAAAGTAACGGTTGCGGAGATGTGGACCACTATTCGTTTTTCAAACATTTTATTTTATTAGGAATAAACCGACAAAGGAAGCTTTTAACAAACAAAAAACAAAGTTATAGAAGATGTTCAAAGTGCCCTCCGTCCATTTCCAAGCAGGCACGACCTCTTCGTCTCAACGATATTCGAATTCTTTCGAAAACACCTCCTTGGTTTGGATTTCTTGACACTTTTGATTAATCCGTAGCTACAGCTCTTTCAGGCTATTTACAGGAGTACCATACACTAATGTCTTCAAATATCCCCAAACAAAGAAATCTAGAGGATTCAGATCAGGCGATCTTGGAGGCCATAAAACAGGTCCGGCCTGATCTGCACCCTCTAGATTTCTTTGTTTGGGGATATTTGAAGACATTAGTGTATGGTAGGAGAGGAGTCTTCAAATATCCCCAAACAAAGAAATCTAGAGGATTCAGATCAGGCGATCTTGGAGGCCATAAAACAGGTCCGGCCTGATCTGCACCCTCTAGATTTCTTTGTTTGGGGATATTTGAAGACATTAGTGTATGGTACTCCTGTAAATAGCCTGGAAGAGCTGCAGCTACGGATTAATCAAAAGTGTCAAGAAATCCAAACCAAGGTTGGTGTTTTCGAAAGAGTTCGAATATCGTTGAGACGAAGATGTTGTGCCTGCTTGGAAATGGACGGAGGGCACTTTGAACATCTTCTGTAACTTTGTTTTTTGTTTGTGAAAAGCTTCCTTTGTCGGTTTATTCCTAATAAAATAAAATGTTTGAAAAACGAATAGTGGTCCATATCTCCGCAACCGTTATGTTTATTAAGACTTTTATGCTTATTTTGGTTCATACTATAACCTCCTGAAATATTTTACACTCTTTTTTTAACACCTTGTATCAAATTGGTAGTCGCGCTCAGTGAAAGCACTGTTTCTGTGAGAAGGCGTTCAGCGCACTACATTTTAAAATTATTATTACTGATTTTGATAAACTATTAATATAAATCACGTATTTTACTTTCAACCGATTGTTATAGGTGTAGCGTTACCTGACGAGTCGCCACTGAATTTGACGTGTTAAGCTAACAGAAATGAGATCTATTTGGACATGTACGAGAATCGAAACATTTTGTATGTTTAATAAGAAATATCCCATGACTGACAACACGAAAGCACTTTCAGGGATGTATTTTTGGCGACGCTGGCTTATTATGTTAAGGCCTAGATCTAATATTAGGGCGATTGGGCCTTTCAGCCTCTATTGAGCGGCTAGTGACAGGTCCCAGGGAACACGTATGTGTTCTAAGGGGATTCCCTAGGCGTTTGTTTGCGTAGGCGGGCCTCTATATCACCTTCATTTGGGAGTCCTCTATAAAACGTATTTAAACTGAATTAGATTTACTTCGTTAGAGTCCTGAGACGATTGAATTTATCTTAACGTGCTTTCTTCGGGGTTATGTTAGTCTTGGAAATTGCAATTAAAAATGGCTTTGGAGATTCCACTATTACGTCCAGGTTTCGGTGCACCAGGTGTTCAGGGGGTCGTTTTCGACGTGAAATTTGGATTCAGCGCCTCAAAAAACGCCTTCACAATGATTTTCGGGTTGTTTTTGGCAAATTTGTCAAGAAAACTCTCGGAGATGACGTCCACGTCCAGGTTCCGGTGCACCAGGTCCTTGCCGATGCCATATTTGAATTCAGGGACCCAAAAAAACCCCGGGCTTCGAGTTTCTCTCCTTCCCCGCGTGAATTTTGGGAGAGTCCCACGGAAATGACGTTTATCGGCGTTCCTGAGCTCCAGGTCAGCTGTGGGCCAATTTTCATAATCGTGATCAGCGACCTCGAAAACCTTCGGGAACCCGATTTGGGCCAGTTCTGACTTTTATTTACAAAGTTATTAAATCTTCCAAAAGCCGTCTCAAAAAATGCATATTTTAATGCATTTTTGGCTGCAGCAATGCAATTTCCGGTTTGTATAAGATACAAAGTAGATACATTTTTTACAAAAAATTTTTGGAAGCGAATACAAAAAAACGCATTCCGATCCGTCTTAGTGCAAAAAATCCGAGGTTTTGGCCTTTTAAGTGCTTCATTGCCTCGACTGTCTGTTTAATAACACCATACAAGGTGAGAAATGAAAATTACTTGCTATATGCCGTACACTAATTGATGAGTTGTCAATGACAGCATCTGTTATATCATCTTCATTTTGTACATTCTTTCAGTCAATTGCCCTTTTTTGAGCGGGGTTACCGTCTTCTGAAAGTCTACGAAATTATGCATTAAAGACTGTGTGGACAGGTTGATGTCTATTTGGGTATCTTCGTTGGTATTCTCGCGCTGCTTGTCTGGCGTTCCCATTGGAATACTCATATACAAAGAAAATATCTGCATACTATTCCGTAGTAATTAAATGCATTTTTTATTTAGCACTGCCTATGTACATCTAAGAAAAAATATTTGAGTACCCAGTCTGTCTAAAAGTTTGTTTTTGCAGCAGTTGTAAACGGTTTGAAACTATCAGACATGTCCGTCCAACCATTTATTGCGTTAAATTCAATGGCAACGCGTTCTCAACTTAAATGGTCGAATATTTCTGACAGTTTCAAACCGTCCAACTGCTGCAAAAACAAACCTAATGTTTGTCATAGTAGAGCTAAAATCATCAAGTTAAAATTCTGAAATATTTGTATTATTTATTATTATTTATTTATTTGTCTTTTAGACATTGCTAAGCACGTGTTTAAATTTTTTGTATTTAATGATAACATAATCCTGTATACTAATGATGAAATATTTTATTTTGTCCATTGAATTCTATAATGTTTTTAGTCCTACGTTTGAAGCGAGCAGGTGCCGCTGGTCAAACCGTTTCACATATGTGGCCTCTCAATACCTGTTCCGTAGGCCTGCAACGAATCCTTCTTACATAATATAGTCCCTTTTGTGGTGACCACGAAGGAATTTTCATTCGGCACATATGGGGCGTAGCCACGTTTCGCTGATCTCGTTTGTTATATAGGACACGTTTGAGAATTTTTTTATGACCGTGAATTCTATCGTTCAGCCGCAGAACTTCTTTCGAACACGGAATCGGCAATAAAAAGTTGGGGCGAGTGCCTCGAATTGGCGATAAAATAGAATTCAGTCCTTTGCGTCCATTAAACAGCTTGGGAATTAACGTATTGGAACAAGGTGTCCCAAGTGAGCCTAGAATGTAGTTCTGATCAAAATTTTACTAAAACTCATATTTTTTTTAGTAACGGAATAATAAATTGAAATAAAAAAATAACACAAGGTTTTATTTCAGGTGATGCCAACGTTTCGATTTATCGTTTAATTCTTCAGGGCTGAAAACAATAACAAAGAGAGAGAAGACATAATTATATACTATGAATTAGTTAAACACACGTTTTTTAAAAACTTAAATAGTAATACTGAAAAGATATACATATAATCAGTTAACTCAGTATACGGGGTGTTTCTAAAAGGTCTGTACAAAATGTCAGCGCAAATTCCTGATCCTAAAATATGAGGATCTAGCCCAATTTACTTTGTTATAAAATGAAAATCAAAATTTTGGATTTTCATTTTATAACTCACCGAAGTGTGTACTCAAGGTGCATTGGTTTTTATTTATTTCAATTTACTTTGGTCAAAAAGTTGATAGTTTCCGAAATATAGGATGTGAAGGTTATTATTTTTTCAAACTTTTTTGTAAATATTTGTCGTAATAATGATGATTTCAATATAATCATTTTCATGATTTGCATGAAATTTGGTACTTTGGGATGTTTTAGAACGAGAAACCGAGATTTAATCGATATACAGAGCGGTCATGCGTAAATTCCCCCTCCTTTTTTTTCTTTGTATTCGAAATACATAAGAAGGTGTAAGAATGAAAGTTGTAGGAATTTTCTAAAGAATATATCATAAAAACAATTGAATATCGCATTTTCGAAATGTAGGCTTAACTTAATTTTTGTTTCTTAAATGGAACACCCTATATATTTTTACGGCATTGCATTGGAAAAATTGTCAACTGAGCTTTTTAAAAATATATAGAATATATATCTTTTACGATTTTTGAGATATATTTTTAAATATTTCAAATGATAAATATGAAATTAAGCATTTTTAATCAGGAATTAACTTTTAATATACAGGGTATCCAGAAATAAATACATAGAGCAAGAGTAGATCCCTGACGACGAAATAATGCGATGTTGTCAAAGTTGCCTTAGTCAAAAGTTGATCATTAAAAAGATACAGGGTGTCAAAGTTAAAATTTTATTTTCGATATTTGCAAATAAAAAAATCCAAATATTTGCATATATTTTAGAAATCGGGGTTTTTTGTGTACGATAAATTCAAATTTGTTTCTAATTTTGATGTCACTAGTAGGGGGCGCCACTTATGGCACATCATGCTCTCAAGTCGTTAGGAGTAACCGTTTTTGAAATAATCCTATTTGAAATATTCAGCGCACCGAGTAGAAACTGTTTTGGTTTCAGGTAAAGAGCCTTTTCCGTTGAAAATACAGCAAAATGTTACCTGAAAAAATTATTCAGAATGATAAATTATAACGACGTGCAAAATTACAAGAAGATCGGCAAGTTTTGATGAAACCGAATTTTCAACAAAGCACAAAGATTTCATCAAAGCCCTCTGCTCCAAATATTTGGATTTTTTAAAAAGTTATTTACAAATATCGAAAATAAAATTTTAAATTTGACACCCTGTATCTTTTTAGCCATCAAGTTTTGACTAAGACTAAGTTTGGCAACATCGCATTATTTTGTTGTCAGGAATGTACTCTATGCTCATTGCTCTATGTTGAATTTATTTCAGGACGCCCTGTATTATAACGATATGCAAAACTAAGTAAAAAGATATCAACTTTGCTTTCTACCATTAGCTTTATTTTCTTCTGTTTTTACCTTTCATTTAAAATCTTTAATAAAGATATATTTCATGAGTTATATGAAGATGCATATCAACAATAAACATGTAATGTCTTGAAAACCGTAAAAGATAAGTATCGTATACACAATTTTTTTTTTTACTCAGTTGACTGTCCAAAATGTTCCATTTAAAAAATCGAAAATTATGCTACATCTCTGAAATACGATATGCAATTGTTATGCGAGAAAGGTTTTAAAAAATATATAAAACTTTCTACAGTTTTCATTCATACACACCTTTTCCCGTATTTCGATTAATAACGGAGAAAAAGGAGGGAGGCAATTTTTGCTTGACCACTCTGTACGTGGCAGAATGTTTCAGCCGTAGCACTTCGCCAATATTTAAAGCTTTTTTATATTAAATGTATACCTCTTTGAATTGATGTAATGTGTTTCTAGTAACCCCCTGTATATACATATTTAACATTACGCCTTGTATAATAGTGAAATGTACTTCAAAGCGTCGTCGCGTTCTAATCGTCACCGTTATCGAAACTGCGGGTGTATTTTAACAAAGAAGCCTCATAAAGTGACGAAGTCCATTCAATCAAACTTTTCCCTCGGCTACGTAATCTCCGTAGAAATTCCTTTTTACACAATATCCCGCGTGTCATTACGTACGTACTAATGGTAATTTTATACCTTTCCATTAAAATATTCAAATTGGTTTTTCAGTCTGGCGGCGATAAGACGGAACTCCACTATTTTATGCACTCGCTTTATTAAAAAGATTACATCTACACGTACATAATTATAAGGGAAACCTCTCCGGGATCGACTCTATTCTTTTTCGTTTCGTTTGTTAGTTTTCCGTTTGCGATAAGTCGTTGGATTTCTTGGGCGATGACTCCTCGACGTCGCTGTAACCTAACGAGTCAGGTGACTGGATCCCAGGAAATTCCATCTTACAATTGTGAATATCACATAAATGAGCAATGCTGTTAAAGTTTTTACGCATACCTAGTATAAACTGGTAATCTCAAGAGAATGTTTAGTTCTTGCCCCAAAAGTATTAAATATATTATTTTGTCTAGTTGAAAGAAATGTGTGATAAAAGTTGAGAACAATCAATTTGATTATGCAGAATATTGTATAAACATTTTAAAGAATTTCATTTCTAAAGATTCAATATTAAACCTATTTATCAAATAATTATCATCTACTCTTACTGGATACTGCCGTCAACTTTCAAAGCTAAATATTTAAGAAATCTCGTTTGTACTTTTTCTACTGTTTGAATATGAGAAATATAAAAAGGGTACCAGATTAAACAACCATATTCTAACTTAGTACGCATAATCAAACAGTATAGTTTTTTTATGCGTAATGTCGTGGAAATAGGCCAAATATACCTTTTCTTTTAAAGATGAAGTAAGCTGAATTGATTGAAACCTGTTGAAACACAACAATACGATAGGCCTACTGTATAATGTAACAAAAATTGCGCGGAAAGGTGCACTTTGCCACTGTTGGCTTTGTTGGCTGTTTGTAGAAATATTATTATATTTTCCTTGGTTAAAATTTTAGAATTTTTCGGCTTATAGTCCGATTTTCTTTTAAGTAAGGGAAATAAAGTAGTATACTTTTATGTCTACGTTTTTTTTATTGATAATTCTGTTTATAACATGGAATAACTCCGTAATGAAATAGGTTTACTCATCTCTACTTAGTTTCTTGAAGTATACAACTTGTTCAACAGTTATGCCCTTTATAGTCGTCGCACCATTTTTCTTATCTCTCAAATACAAAGGCATATTATATGCGAGACTTTTGTGGGACAAGGCCTAAGATTGCTTCAGATAATCTTTCTTCGATATTTGCAGGCAAGTCTTCTTCGGAAAAACTAATTTTTATAGAATTTATTTTGATTTTTTTGTTAATAACTAATTGTAAGTTAATAACAATAGCTGTTTGTTGATATCTATTTTGATGTTGGTCGGTTCATCGACCAGCCAACTATGCCGAGGGGCCTTATGAGCCTAACCCAACAGTGATAGACTGGAGGATAAAATAATCACTGCCGATTTTATTAGTTTTTTTTTTACAATGTAAAGGAAATATTTCGTGGAAGTCTAATTTTTGCTTACTTGAATTGTAACTAGTAGGTACTGATTCCAAAGTCAAAAATACACTCAGGTGCAAAAAAAACGCAACAGTGAAATTTTTGGTAAAGCTTGAAGAGTCACAACTGTTTTGTTTTTAGGCTGATTTTCATAATTTTTTTATAAAACATAATTAAAATCATTTAAAATTAAATATCGACAATGACAAAAGTGACATTAGTCTGTCAATGAATTAAATATGACATATCTACTTGAATAATGTTTACTCTTTGTGTAAAAGTTTTTATATATTTTTAGGTATTAATAATATTGTGTGAAACTAACTACTCTGTGGACAAAAGCCCCAACCAGGGTTGAAGAAATCTGTCATCAACAGCAGTAGTTTTTCGTCTTCTGCCACAGCCGGCCCTACGCGCATTTCTTTCAGTTTGCTGAAAACGTTCGACTACTCTTTTCACGGTAGAGCCACAGCTTAAATAACAATCAGCTCACAGACTCTACGGCGGCACCTTTGAAGTATTAAAACCTGAAAATTTGTCCTTGAAGCTTGTTGTCTCTCTCTCTTTTGGGATACAAGTCAGGACCGGATTAAAAATAGTTGTCCCAATTTAGAAAGTGTCATACTAAATATAAATTTGTTTTACTTGAAATTGTTAAAAATAAAATAACATAACAGTATAAAATACAAGAAAATCAACAAACCACAAAATGCAGCATTCGTGCGCCAATAACGCAGTCGTTGACGGTATGGCTATAAGGGCATATTTTACAACCACACGTCCCTGCCGCGATTTATCCCAAAATGGCGGCATGCGGCACGTTCCCGCTCATACGAGTCTGTGAGCTGATTGTTATTTAAGCTGTGGTAGAGCGATGAACATGAAGGATTCTTGCAATATATTCATAACTACGTACTACGTCCGTCTTCAACAAGTGCAACAGCTTTTGCGCAATTCTCAGCACTTAAAACCAGTGGCGTAGCGCGGACTAATCTAGACGTGGGCGAAGTCGCATCAGCGAGGCCCTTTTCTTCCACCATTGAATGCTGAATGAACTGAATATTGTGACACATAATAGTTACATGCAAGGTTACAGTGTGCATTAATTTTGGTTCAAATATTTTTGTACAATTGGGAAATTGGGACAAAAAAATTTTAAATGCTGTGTTTTAAAACAAAAGGCAATCGGACGTTAGTGTATATAACTTTTTTTTATCATTTTTTCGTCCTCTATCGCGTGCATTGTAGTTTTTTCAATGTCACCCTGTATATTTTCAAGAAAAGAATGGTGAAAAATCAGAAAGTTTATTTACAAAATTATTCATTTATGATGAAACTAGTTAAAGTAGTGAAGTCTGGATGATCTGAAAATTTCATAATTATGAGGTGTTTAAATGCTAAAAATAAATATTTTTTGTAACTCTTCAATACTGAAAAATACGTCGGTAATACGCACATGCATCAGGGTGTGCAAATTAATTATAGTACGTGTGGTAAAGCTTATTTTTAGTAAGTTCTTTTAGGGTGCTATTCGTACTATTTAGAGTTTATGGCGTTCGGTTTTAAATCACCCCCAAGGGAGCCTCGCGCGGGGCCCCTTTAAGTGCGAGGCCGTGGGCGAGAGGTCGCTTCGCCCACGCCTAGCTACGCCACTGCTTAAAACCATGACAGTAGTAAAGAACGTCTGGTGTGAAAAAATTTGTCATTAAACTGACATTTACGGTAACAATGAGCAAGGCCCTCTAAACAAATTTCTTTTAAAGTAGTGACATGTTTATTTTGCTCTTAAAAATGAACCAATGCACATAAAGACATGAAACAAAAAACAAATTGTAGGAAATGAATGGTTCTTAATGAATATTGACCATTTAAAGAAATTTTGTAGGAAATTATTCCATAGAGCGTTTTAAAATTAAGGTCATGAAGCAACCTTTCAATTAACCCTGTATAATGACTAAAAGGCCAACATTTATCAAACGACTAAATACGTGGATTAAAGTTGATCATTTTATCTAAAGTTTTGTAAAAATATTATGAAAATCAGCCTAAAAACAAAAAAGTTGTGACTCTTCAAACTTTACCAAAAATTTCACTGTTGCGTTTTATTTGCACCTAAGTGTATGTATTAAGTTATATTGAGGCATAGAACTGGTTGCTTTTTTTATAAAATGCGTGAATTTTTTTTATAAAAGGTTACCTACGGAGTATTATATTGTGCGTTAATTACTAGTAAAATTAACTGTAACAAAACCGTTCTACACGATCCTCATCCGCTTTTTGTAAGCTTTTACTTTATATAGTCGCCTTAATTAATCGAGTGGAAAACCAAAACAGAGAAACGCGTCGGATTACAGCCACAAACCGATAAATCTCCACCCTCGCGGCGTCGACTGCGAATTTCTTGCTCGTAAAAAAGGGGACGATATGCGCGAAGGTCCGACGATTTATGAATAATTTAAGTCGTTCATTAGCCGACGCGGATTCGGTGTTTTGCGATAAATCAAAGGAGCTTTTTCGTGCAACTTCAGAGGACAGATTAATCTCCTACAAGGGCTGCTTCTGTCACCCGACGGCGTCCCACCGCCGGGCGTCGTTTTACAGACGCTTTGTAAGTGTCGTTTCGTCCCAGAGGCTGCTGGACGTCTCGCTAAAAGCTTTTAATTCCATCGAAAAAAAAAGGCGAAAGAAATGTTTTGTCTAGCTAAGTATCAAGTGATATACATAGCGTTTAAAAAAAAGTTGTACATTTTGGGAAATCGAAGTAGTTCAGAACTGAAAATACACCTATATCTGTATATGTGTTTTCTTAATATTTTGGCTTATACTACAGGATGTCCCAAAATAGAAGGCCATACCATTAACCACATATTCTTTGGACAAAAATAATGCGACTTTCCTTATGCCATTTTTTATTTGGGCGTACCTGTTTCAATATACAGGGTGTTAAAGTTACATTTTAAAAAACTATTTTTGTTAATAATTCCATTGTTTTGTAAGATACACACTTGAAATTTTGCACGTAGTTTTATCTTATTCCGGCATACTTATCATGTAATTTTGGTGAAAAACTACGCAACATTTTCTTGAAATATCAAATGTAGAATTTTCTTCTGATCATTTTATCTTTTTGTAATTTTTTGTTTAACTGCTCCGTTTTGGAGAAAAACGACGATGTATTAATAATAATATGCCGCCCCCTCTCCCGCACAAGTCTCCGACTTCTGGGCTAATCCCTGTGATTAGAATGAGGGGTAGAGATATTATTATTATTATTATTATTATTACAAATGTCTTAGTGGCCGATGAATGTCAGGAAAAAATAGTGAGCTTCCTTATCCCAACAAATCTTAAATTTGGATCGACATCTTCGTGAAACCGGAAAGTTTATGGATCAGAAGTTCGGAATTTCCGGCCTACATAGAAAATTAAGCTCTTAACAAAAGGAACAAATCTTAGCACTGGTAGAAGAAGAACCAAGCACAAGTACTAAGATTGTTTCTCGACAAATAGAAAATTGTACAAAAATGGATGTTCATCGGACTTTAAGAAACCAACTTCTGCACCCGTATCACATCCAACCCGTACAAAATATTCTTCCCCAGGATCTTGCTTCTAGGATGCAATTTAGTCGTTGGTTGTTAACACAGAATGATGCAGATAGGAACTTCGTAAGACAAATTCTATTCACGGAGCTTTACAAGAAATGGATTGACAAACATGCATACCAGCCACGTATGGACGGGTTTGAATCCCCATGTAACCATTGTAGCACACCATCGATTTACATTCAGGGTTAATGTCTGCACGGGAATAGTGGATAATGTTCTGTTGGGCCCCCTTTTCATACCAAATAATTTAAATTCAGCATCATTTTTACATTTTCTGCAAAATGAATTCCGATATGTTTTACATGATTTACCTGTTATCGCACGTGACGGTATGTGGATGCCCCTTTATGGTAGAAAAGTTCGGCAGTACTTAAATACCCATTTGTTTCCCAATCGTTGGATTGGTCGAAGACAAGACGCACTTATGCAATGGCCACCACGATCTCCTGACCTTAATCAATTGTTTTTTTTTCTGGGGCTATATGAAACACATGGTTTATGCTGCAGAAATAAACAACATTAACCATCTCAGAGAGATAATAGAAATGACATCTGATGGACTTACGCAAAAGGAGAATATCTTTCAAAAGATAAGGTTTTCACTACTTAAAAGGGTACGTACATGTGTTAATGAGGAGGGTGGGCAAGTAGAACGTTTGTTAAATTAGTAATAATTAATTATTTTATTTAATGTTATTTAGGTAAAAAGTTATTATGTTGATCGTTCATTATTACTATTACTAAATGAGACTCTTATTTTTTGGTTGATAAGAGATTTTAGTGCCATATTATTTTTTCAATTCATAAGTATTCCTTATTTTATAACATTTAGAATTACCCATTTTGTTTTAAATAGCAAATATTCGCTCAGTAAGTATTACGATTTGCTAAGTTGCCAAGGTATTGTAATTATAGGTATATTCACAAAATTTCAGTTTCACTTGAAAATGATAGTGAACTATAGATTTATGAGCACTACATTTTGCTGTTTTTCTCCAGAACGGAGCATTTAAACAAAAAAATACAAAAGAGATAAAATGACCGGAAGAAAATTCTACGTTTGATATTTCGAGAAAAAGATGCATAGGCGTAGTTAGAAATAATTGGAGGGGATATAGGGTACTGCATCCCTCAGTTACCTCCATCCGCCGTTCGATTTTTTGCACCAAAATTACATGATAAGTATGTAGATACGTGCAAAAGTTCAAGTGTGTATCTTATAAAACAATGGAATTATTAACAAAAATAGTTTTTTAAAATGCAACTTTAACACCCTATATATTGAAATAGGGACGTCCAAATAAAAAATGGCATAAGGAAAGTCGCATTATTTTTGTCCAAAGAATATGTGGTTAATGGTATGGCCTTCTATTTTGGGACACCCTGTATAACCAGGTGATAGAATACACATATCTGTACGAGTGCATTCTTAATATTTTGGCTTAAACTATCATCAGGTGGTCTGTGGTTAATTACTTATGAAACACTCTGTATTTTCATGTTTCACTTTTAAATAGCAGGACTCTTGAATCCTTAGAGGATCTCATTTTGAGACTAAAAGTTCTTATCAATAAGGGTCTTAAAACGCTTCGTTTCTGAGATACAAGGCCTTGCATATTATTTTTTATTTACCTTTATTTTATATATACAGGGTGTTCTAAAACTCCATCAGGAAACCCCGGGAGGTGATTCTACGAACTAAAATAATAGCAGTATGTAATGATTTTTTTTCAAATTGTTAATTGTTTACAAGTTATAGCTTGTTAAAGTTCAATTTCTTTACTAATGACATTTATTTGAAGCATGGCAACTCGATTTCCTGCTAAACGGTTACAGTTATCGGCTTGAATAAAGAGCATACAATTTTTTCTGATATTATTTCTCTTTTCAATTACGTTTAAATTTCTGGATGTCTGGCAAGAAAATAAATTATGAATAAAATTAATTCTGAGTTTTAGGTAAAGTGCCCTCTAGCGGCGCATAATAAAACTTTTCTTTGACTGGTCCAATAGAGCTTAATCTACTTAGTAGCTGTGCCAAATAAAAGAATAATCGAACTTGAATTAAATAAGTTATTTAAAAAGAAAAATTAAAAAAATTTAACTTTGACAAGCTGTAACTTGCAAACAATTAATTGACAATTCGAAAAAAAATCATTACATACTGCTATTATTTTAATCCATAGAATCGCCTCCCGGAGACTCGCCGTAAATTAGCAACATATCAACTTTTTCTGAATGGTGGTATTTATTTTGAGTCTCCTTAGGACAATATTGCTTATAACTTTTAAATGGAAAGTAATACAGAAAAATTTTCATAATAAAAGTTTATTAGAAAAAAGAGTCTTTTAACAGGAAAACATTTTGGGTATGTTTCTGGAAAGAATATAATTGAGGACTTCATTAGTCCTTTAAAACCACGTGTCCTAAACTTTATTTTAGCAAGTTTGAGACACCTTGTATTTAATGCAGTAGCCATAATCAAAAAACCTTTTGGCATATTCGATCCCATTTAACTTTCAGCGTTCTGTTTCCGAGTTTCGAACAAGGATATCGCTGATCCTTGGACGTCCAGTAGTATATTCTGATCTCGTGCAACAGTAGCAGGTAATTCTATAGCGCGCCTTTACCAGGATGAACGACTAGAACTGGCCGAGTCGAGAATCCAACATCTAAGCCGTATAATTAACAACAAACGAGCTAGGAGCTCACAGAGCGAGCTTAAAATGGGCTTGTCGAGAAATTAAAGGCCTGTGTCTCGAATCGATGTCAGTAAACATCTCGGAAGGAAATTCTCCGTGTGTAAATTGTCAAAAGTTTTGTCATTTGTTTTACAAATACGCCACCGCAAATCTACTTGATGTTTTGTATTGCGAATGTTTCCATTTACGAGTGTACGAAGCTTCGTGTAGGACGTCTTTGCCAGAATTCATAGACGAATATGGTTTAAATTCGAGAATAAAGTAACGATGTTTCCTAGACGAAATATTATTAATATTTCTTGTATATTATAAATTACAGCGCTGCTAACTCTCGTCTGAAAGCTTTTATGAAGTTATCAAATTCTGACTATCGTAAATCGAGAAATAACAAGATTACGCAGGCATTATATCTACTGTAGCCTGCCTGCTAATGGCTTCTTGAAATTTCTGAAGTCGGTATCTGGTTTTAATGACAGCGTTAATTCGGGTTGTTTTAAGGGGTTAAGATCATTCTTCGAAACAAGCTGCCAAGTTCGAAACGCCGTGAAGAGTTTTTGCTAATACTTCTTTTATTGGTTTGGTCATGATGGATTGCACGGTGCGACTGTGTTGTGAAATAAATAACTCGGTAAAGATAAGTTAATTCATGTATTGGTAGTCATTTTATAATGGAAATATTATAATAATGATAGTAATAATAATAATAATGTTTATTTTCCAAATGACTTTATAACAAAGTATGGGAATAGTCTATAAATACAGGGTGAGTCAGTCATAATGTCATTAATTTTAACCACGTATTCGGGAGGCCTAATAAAGGCAGCAAATCGAAAAAATTTTTTTTACTCGACCTTTAAAAAAATAAACAAATCACCCTATAAAAATCGGTAACACGACGCTCCTGGTGCGCTACGAGCTTTCTAATAACGCACCCATACGACAATCGAATGCCGGATTGAACATCGTTGCCACATCATGTTTACATACATAATGTCGTCTAACACTTCAGCGTATATAATTTACTCCCATTTAGCACTTTCTGCATTTCCCGCATTTCTTTTCCCCCAAATTTGTAGGTCACGCCACACATCTGGAGGGGAGATGGAGAGAATACAAGCAGTAAGCAGTAGTTTGTTTACTTCGGTCTCGCGCATTCGCGTAAATTCACAATGCATAATTTTACAAATTCCGAATATGCGGAAATGGTAGTGTTATACGGAGAATATTTACGAAATGCGAATGCCGCCATTACGGAATATCAGAAATGTCTAACCTAACAGTGTACAAGTGCAACTTTACTCTAACTGGAATTTTTAACAGGTTAGTACTATACTACTTAAAAACAATAAACTTCTATGCTGGATGCACGTAACTACAAACTAAATAATTAATTGTACTTGTAATACTAAGAATTCGTATTCAATTGTAAAACGTAATGAAAACGTAATATCAAAATTATTAAACTGTAATAACCTAACATTTGAAAATATTTATTTATTAAACTACTAAATTAGATTTTATTAATTATTAATATTTAAGGAAAATTAATTCATATATCTAGATAAAAAAGTTAGCTTTACTCCTTGTCGTTAAATGACATTACAAAAACCAGGTAACTATGTTATTGACCTAATAATACGGTAGGTCAAGATTCACTCTCGATAACTTTTTTGAGCATCAAACTAGAGGCGTGCTATTTCGGTCTTGGACAGTTTTCTGTCGACAGCACGATGGTTTTTTATTACTTAGTATTTAAATACGAAACACTTTTCAGCTTCTCTTAATAATTTACCCATTGGGTATAAGTTTTTTATGTAATGTACGTAAATGGTTTATTACTCGGCTTATTATTAGATACGTTGGAGTTTTGTGATTTCAATGTAACTAAGCTACATTTGCTCAGAGGAAAATCCACATGCTGTCGGTTTAGCTTTCAGAGGCGATTTGTTGTCAACGTATGGGCAGGAGTGTACGGGTATCGTTTGATTGGACCGTATTTTCTACCGGAAAACCTGAGTGGACCACGTTACTTGCAATTTTTAATAGAATTATTTGATTATTATTATTTGATTTCATTGGATATTAACATTTTAAATTATTATTGGCTGAAGTTGAACTGAGCAAGAAAAAATGATATTCTAAAATAGTCAGTACAACCGTTTATTTGTGATGTCTAAAACCTAGGTAGGTAGGTACTAGAAAAATATTTCAACTTGGCAACATTGCATCAAGCCGACATGAGCCTGTGAGCGGTCAGTGACAGTCTGAAAAATGGGTTTAAATAATGATTTGAAAATATTTTTTTTCGCCGTAAATATGTATTTAGATTTTTTTTAATCGCGCATTCGCATTATACTCATTATTCCCTATCTCCTCTTAAAATTAATGACATTATGATTGACTCACCCTGTATATTGATTTTACTTCGGTACCTTTGAATATTCGCCGGTGGCATGAGATAACATTCTTGTTATTTGCTAAACTATATGTTATTCAGTTCTTAAATATCTAAAATTACTTGTATTTGTAGACAACACTATTGCAAGAATACGGCGCCCTTAAAACATACTTTACGAGACACCCTGTAGAAACGTCCCAGCAGAAATATCATTATGTATTCTCCCTTGAGTCGCACCGTTGTCAGTGAACTCCAAAAAAAAAAACTTAATATTTCATCCCCGTTCGTTGTCCATATATCAGTGTTTGCCAAATGTCTGGAAAAGAAAAAACGTGAAACAGAAGAACATTATGTGCGATTTGCAGGTGATAGTGGAAATGAAACCAGTCAAGGCATGATGTATTAAGTTTCATGTGAGGAATATGTCCCTTTGGATGTTGTGCTGTTATTGATGGTGCTGATTGGTTTAGACCGATGCAGCTTTATCAGAATCGTTTTTTGAGAAGAGGAGTTTTGTAGTTTCTATTTGAAAATCGACATTTTATTTTATTTTTTTTTATCTAAAAAGGCATTTGTATTGTGATGATGCGTAAAACTGTTCTTCTTAAATGATTTTTTTTTAGACTAGAAACAGCTATAAATTCGTTGAAAATTGCATTTAAAAACGACGCCCTAAATGGAATGGAACGAAGAAATAAATGTTATATTATTAAACACGGGAAACGGCTGTATGACATATTTGTTTTTGGATGTTTTCGACTGTACTAATAATTCCTCCTGGCCCCATACTGCAAAGACACGTCGTCTGACACGTAAAATTAATTCTGTGCTATAACTTCCAATTTATGGGCTGGCAGTCGTTTAATTCCCAGTTGTTGGTTGCGTCAGTTTCAGGTGTACATTAACCGACGTGCTGATTAATTCTCTATCTAACAAGCGAATAGATCCGTCGTACAACGCGAACCGAAACGGATGAGTTTCCTTTTCCTCTTTGGAACAAAAAACTGGGGCTTTTGTATGATTTCTGTGTCGTTTATACCTCCACTTTTGTGTGTAGGAAGATAATGTATGGGCCTGTTGGTTGTGGGACATTTTTAGAGCTGAAAATTCGTTTTGCGTCATTTGTCGCAACATTTTTTTTATTTTAACTAAAATAAAAGTTGCACAGGTATAATAGCGAGTAGTATCATTATATTGTGGTACCAATAAAACGAGAAATAATATTACAAGCAACATATTTACTTGAATCCAAATATCCTTTGTGCTTATCGTTTTTCTTATATTTGCCATAAGAAATAATTTAACAAACCCATCTAATTATTAATTTATCTTAGTGTGGCCCAGTAACCACTTTAGACGGGGAATTGTATCTGATTTTTTTGCGACTAAACGGTACAAACTATCAAAATTTTTTAAGAGACGGAATTCACTTTAAACAGTTTTAGCTTTTACCAGAAAAAAATCAGATATGACACAAAAAATATAAATATTTTTATTTACTGAGATATCATATTAAAGGCAATTACATGAAGAAATGCCTTTCAGTATATTTTCATATACTAAATTTTATTTTAATCGTTCAACGTTTTTCTGTTTTATAACCGATTACTTATATTGTTTCAGAAACTTTGGCTCCCCCTAACGGTGTTTTTTGCGTATAGATAAATTACCATAAATCGTCTTATTTTGACCTAAAAAATCTGGGGTGGCTCTTTGGTACATCCAATTCAGGGACACCCTTTATGTTAAGTCCTCAAACATATACAACCTGTAAATCATATCCGTCATGCATCCCCGCTTAAACTGCGTCACGTTCTCTGACCCTATGCCCTAAACAAACCTTTCTCCTATCTGTAGTACAAGCCGCACTGACGAAAGTTACCTGAATCTCTAGCATCCAATGACTTCACGTCGGCTTGGCAGCTAGAAAAACTCCCCTGACGCCCCGTTAGTGCTATACAATTCTAACAAAAGTGACTCGCAAGCAGCCAACGACTTCAGACGACGTTGCATAGGGCAAATCCTCTGTTGTACAAATATCTACAAAGGTTAACCGCCAAGCAGTCTACCTAAACCCAATAGTTAGCAGACAGTGCCGAGTGGAACGACAAACTCCTGTTCTCGCTGCATAATATCAAACATTAAAGTACTATAAGTTATTCACATCTAATTTCCTATCAAAACGTTACGTTATTTATTATTTCCTGTAGCATAACAAAAGCCGTCATACCATTCTTTTAGTTAATATATTGTATTGTTAACATTGTCTTGTGCATATCCTTAACAAATACATTTATTTTGAGGGTTATTTCTTGTCGTTTGCCGAGTTAGGTTAGCTAATCTTTGGTATTTGCGACCCCAAAGCAGCTTGTATCAAACACTGTAATATGTATATTTAAAGGTTGACATACATATATAAGAACTAGAATATATGTATACATGTTAAAGTTTTTATTTATGCCGACCTTGGAAGCATATGTTCAAGGTCAAAGAGTAAAAGAATTCCGAGCGAATCACACCATACCTGACAGGCCGGTATACATGTGAGTAAACTGCTTGATGTATTAATCGATACAGTCCCCGCGCGTCGTCATGCAATTCTCGTGTGGCGGCAGCCGGCGGCGGTGTATTATTGAATGAAGCACGTTGAATGAAAAACGCGCCAGGCTTTTTCCATTGAGATAGAGTCATAACGGCTTCTATGTCAACCATACGAGACGGGATAATGGGTGGAAAAAAAAATAGGAGACTGCACGGTATTTATGAAGTCTGTAAAAGCACCCTTAAGAGCGTCGTAACGACAAAAGGGGAAAGATTTAAACATTTAATCGCAAATTTATTTACGGCAGTGAATAAAGGACAGCAGATAATGAAGTGCAAACTTGGCAGTGTACACTGCAATGCCAGAAGAAACTCTGAAGTCGTTTAAATGCATACAACATTTATATTCTTACAATTAAAGGTGACTTTGTATTCATTTTATCATATTCAATTATTTTAATTATAAATTATAGTTTTAATTCCATAGGAATATGTACTAATTATTAAAATGCCATTTTTTAAATAAACTGAAAATGAAAACAACGAAACTAACGAGGCTAGCAAACGGTACCTACAGCTAAATTAGCGCTTATGACAATTTTTTTCTTGAAAATTACATTTCAAAAAAACTTGTTAACTGCATTTATTAAAATTGGCCGCCGATTATGTAACTATACATTCTCTTTTCCTGCGCGACATAGGAAAGCTATTACATTTAATTTGTAACACCCTATATAATAAACGACTAAAGGTATAGTATATAGTTGTAATAATAATACCATCTCGCTCCTCATTCTAATCACGAGAATTAGCCCAGAAGTCGGAGACTTGTGCGAGAGAGGGGGTGGCATATTATTATTAATCACACCGCATTTGCGCGCAAGAACGACTTAACGTTGGTAGGCCTTAACTTCCATTCAGTGCAGGAATGAGGGAAACCTGGAAAACCTCATTAATTAAGGAGGTGATCAAACGTCGACCGGTATCAATTTCTCACACCCAAGCCAACATTCTTCCACCCTACCATACCCACACAGAGGATGCCAATCCTATCCACGAATATAGCAGATATACGGTCTACCGATTCAAGTACTGACGCTTTAAACCGACCAATAGTACTTATTTATATAAAACGATAGTTACAATTTCATTTTTACACCACTGTCTGATTCAAGTCAAAACTACAAAACGAATTGCAGACGTCAGTAAAGGCAGACCTGGTAGGCTATTACATGAAAACCTAACCTAACCACTAATATTCTCACGCTAGCCTGTTCCGCTATGTGACATCACAGAACGTTTCGCTCGTTTGGACGAATATTTATATTTAATTTGGGTCTTTCCTGTACCATAATTTTTTTTAATTTTGTAAAAAATGTCATGTTATTATAAGGCCATTTATTTTATGACGTGTAAATAGGATTTATTTTTTCTTTGTGAACATCCCTATTCTGGCCCAATTAAAACCGTTGAAAAAGCTAGACCCTTCTCGATAACCGACCGAGAAATTTTAAGTGGGATCCCTTCTCATTAGCCCAACATCAATTTCTGCCCGTCCATAACTTAACGGTTAATAAGTTGCTCTCTTCCTTAGACGTGGGAAGGGCTGGATGAATGTAACTTTACCAAAGATTAAATTAGCCTGCCCCCTCAGGACTTGAAACTCGAAAATAATTACGTCGAAAGACTCCAGAACAAGTAAACACCGAATTCCAACCGTACAGCGGCGATATGAAAAACTTAATTTTCGTATACACGTTGGTGGTAGTCTGTGAGGAATCTAAATATCAAATGATCCATTTCTGAAGGTGTTTGTGTGGGTAACTCAAATAATGAGCTAGTATAAACTGGGGCGTTCTTTTTAGCAAGTTTGAACATAGATCGTGTAGCGTCTGTAATATATAAAAACTATAAGGGAGCTTTTTGACAGTATTTAGAATAAAAAAAATCTTTCATATAAATAAAATTTCAGTTCGTAACGAAAAATTGACTCTAGTATGGTCTTGGAAGCGGCAGTTATAAGCGCTTTCATGTACTGCTCGGTAGACTAGCTACGTAAGCAGATGAGCGATACCAGATGGGAATAGATTGGTTTTTGTGACAAATTAATTAAAATATTAATTTAAAAAAGTAAGAAGTACATCATGAGCGATATGAGACCAAATTATTGCATGATATTTCACTTTAAGACGCAGTCTTGTATATTTAATTGAAGAACTCTGCTGAAGGTGCTTCAAAAGACTTTATTAAAACGTAACAGGTTGAGTTAACACCTTTACTAGCTTGCTTGGACCAGCTTAAACTGGTAACAATTGTTATCATAAAATTGTTTTGCTGATCGACTACCTGCAGGATGTTCGTAATATTGCAGGAGAATAGTGCATTTTAATATCTTAAGGAGTTAATCTGAACACCATTTGTTTATGTGGTCTGAATTCTTTTGAAACGATTGACAATTGGACTGCAAGGACTGTATTTCCGTTTTTCAAGTAGTAAGGTATTTTTAAACCTTTCTGTACCATATCCCTCAAATTGTAACCAGTTCCTGGTTGTAATAGTTATCTATTCTGCTAGTTGAGCCGGGGTCACACCTCATGAATAAGGCTATTATTATCGCCCGTGTGCCACTTGAATAAATTTCCTGATTATTACACCAGCCAACTAGGCGGTTTCTGTTCCGACCCAAACAGCGGGAGATGTAATCATAGCCGTGCTCATCCACCGGTCCCAGTTTCCTGTCCGCATTTACAGGAAGGTCTAAGTAAGCGTTGCCGTTTTACAGAGTAGTCCAGTCTAAGCATCACCGCTACCTTAAAATGGCATGAGATTAAAGTAATTCAACAAAATAAGAAGAAACGAATATTAAGCATTTAAATTGTAAGTCGCGATTTGGGTGTGCGCTGACGGTTAACGTGCTCATCAGCGGGCGCTAATAGATAGTCAGAGGTCTTGTGAAAACGCTGACGAATTAAATTTTTGGAAGTTTATTGCTGCTTTCACATCCACCTAGATAAGTTCGATGTCACTGAGGATTGTTGTCATTTGCAAACCTAGACAACGTGAGTATCATATAAACTACCAACATGGCAAAGTTGACCATCAGTTACGAGTATATTTAGTGATACGTATGTCCAGCAATGCATGAATTATTGTCCCATTTATTTAAAAATACTAGTAAAAACTTTTGTCTAACTTGGGAAAAGGTAATATTACTCTTACATTTCCATTCCTCAGCGGCATCGAACCAGGATGTGTAAAAACGTCAATAGACCGTTCGCACGCTGATGTAACGCCTGCGCGGATGATCGCATAAATGAAAATGATCGCGTGATCGTCAAGGTCTTGTGGATGCGTTGACTAAAGAAGTTTTTGGAAAATTGCAAACATAAATAAGTTTAATGTCATTGTATCGTCATTATTATATTATATTTTTCGAGGACTGTTGCCACGTTCGATAAATATAATAAAACTTCCAAAATTGAAGTGGTGTTATGCCCGGCTAGATTTAAATATCTAATTGTGACATAAAGTGTTAGCAAGAAAATAACCAAAAAAAAAACAAAATTTCTATTAACAATAATAATAAGAATCAGTTGTACACAAGTGCTCTCAGTGACAATGAATGTAGGAGTCAAAAGGACTCGAATAAATTGTTTTTAGGTATTAATTATATAAATCTCATGAGATATAAATCACCGAGTATATATATATATTCTCGTTTACATATGTTTTGAACTAAATACTTATTTAAAGAGAAATATCTAATAATATCACTTAAGACGCAAGTGCATAATATTTATAATCATTTTAGTAATATGCATATGTATAGTCACGAACAGAGTTGATTCTGGGTCCCACAAGTAAAGATTAACTGACCTGAGATGATGTCCGTCGATGAGACTTATAGTTGGTTTATTACCCAAGAAATGGAGGTTCGGCAAGCCTATGGTCAAGCAGATGCAGCACAACGTAACAGCAATGTTTGTCTTGGCAGAACGTGTAGCTAGACGAGTAGATACAGAAGTGAAGGAGTTTAGATTCAAATCATGGATACTAGGCGATACTAAGTACGATACTATGCACGATACTAAGCACCCTAAAATGATAAAGTAGCAGTTAGTTAAGATTTCAGAATTTACTTACTAGTTTTTAACTACCTCTTCTGAGGGCACTGTATAAAATGCGAGTAAATGGAACTCGCTGAATAGTTGACTCCGGCGTGGCAAAATATTGTCACGGATTTCCCAATCCGTCTTTTTCTTACTTCCAGAAAAACAATCCGTTAATTAATTACTTCTTTATTAACTACTGAACACTACTAATTACAGGTCAACTAAACACTTATTTAATTAATCGCTATCTAAATCGCTTTGATCTCTCTAAATAAACACTTCACTTCAGACTGTAACACAAGACTAATACAAGACTAACTAACTCGGCCGTTTATTCTTCTTTTATAGACCCAACGAATATTCCAGGTATATTCCAGTATCTCTAGATCCCTTTTCTCGTACGACTGGAACGCTTCTCGTCGATTCCCGATTTTTCCAGGCCGATCTCGATCAGCGGCATGTTGTTTGTTTACCAGAATCGCGTAGGGGCGATCGGGGCAATTTCAGGCAATTCGCGGTGCCACAGTCGTCGGTTTGGGAGTGAGTGGGGCAAATTCCGTGACACTGCCCCCTCCTTAGGACCGATCGTCCCGATCGGATACACCTCTATACGGGGACAGACGCTCCAGATGGACGACCTTCATCTTACTCCTGGGAGTCCTCTGTATCCGGTAGACGACATCATTGATTCTTTTAATGACTGTGTAGGGGCCCTCCCAACGGTTCTGTAGTTTGGGCGATTTTCCTTTATTCCGCGTGGGGTTGTACAGACACAACAGGACGCCTAGTTGCAAACCGACTGTATTGGACCGGACGTCGTATCGAGTCTTCATGCGATCGCTCTCTAGTCGCATTCGAGATCTGACTTGATCGTGTATGGCTGCTAGTCTTCGTTCTAGCTCATGAGTATAAGTGTCTGGCTCTGTGGGCTGTTCCGTAGGACGACCAAATACCAAATCTGCGGGAAGGCGAAGCTCTCTTCCAAAGATGATCCTTGCGGGAGTCTTCCCAGTCGTTTCATGGACAGCTGAGCGGTAAGCTAACAGGAAGAGTGGAATGAGCTTGTCCCAGTCTGTCTGGTTTTCGTTCACAAACATCCTCAGATTGGTTTCTAGTGTGGCATTGAAGCGTTCCACCATACCATCTGACTGGGGATGCAGTGGTGTGGTCCTGGTTTTTCGGATTCCCATAAGCTCGCAGACCTTTCGGAACACACCTGATTCGAAATTTCTGCCCTGATCTGAATGCAGTTCCATGGGCACACCAAATCTGCAGAACAGGTTGTTGACTAGGGCTTCTGCTACGGTCGTGGTCTCTTGATTGGGAAGGGGGTATACTTCCGGCCATTTACTGAAGTAGTCCATGGCTACTAGCAGATATCGGTTCCCACTTTGGGTTTTCGGAAATGGGCCAGCGATATCAATGGCAATCCTCTCGAACGGTGCTCCTACGATGTACTGGCGCATTTTGCCTCTGGAACGGGTCTTCGGTCCCTTGCTGGCTGCACATACGTCACATTTTCGGCACCAATCTTCTACATCCGTCCTACAGCTCAACCAGTAGAAACGCTCCCTAATCTTCTGTAGAGTCCTATTGATACCGAAATGTCCACCCCAGTACCTCCATGTACTTCCTGCAGCACTTCCTTGACCCGGGACCTCGGGAGTAGTACTTGTTTCTTGACCTCCGTTCCGTCATTGTTCTCCCAGGCTCTTTTTAGGACACCGTCTTCCAACACCAAGGAATTCCATTGAGCCCAATAACTCTTTAATGTTGGGCTTTTACTGCTGACTTCAGCCCATGAGGGTCGGTTGTTGGCTTCTTTCCAGTCTAATAACGGCTTGATGTCACAGTCAGCTTGCTGGTCTTCCCGAATCGCCGCTGAACTCCATCTGTCTTCAGGTTGGGCTACTACTATCTTGCAAGGAACAAATGATATGTCCTCTTTTCTTTCGAGACTACCACAGTGTTTGTTGCTGGTCGGACAAAGTCTAGAAAGAGCATCTGTGTTTCCATGTTCCTTGCCTGCCTGGGAGTCGCGCCATTGCCGATCCGCGACTGGCGCCCTACACTGTCCCTTTAGGTGACCCGCCCGCCCACAGTTCCAACATTGAAGTGGGCGTTCTCTTCGTCTATCGGGTTGTCCTCTCCTTGGTCTGGTAGTTAGGCTGAATTTATCAATGGCTTCCTTCAGTGTTTTGATTAACTCTCCATTTCCCGTACTGTTGCTATTGGCACTAATGGTTCGCACTTTAACATGTTCCCTGGAGACTGCCGCTTGGGAGTCGCGCCTTTGTTGATCTGCAACTGGGGCTCTACACTGCCTCTTCAGATGTCCCGCCTGCCCGCAGTTCCAACATTGAAGAGGGCGATCTCTTCGGCTTCCAGGTTGTTCTCTCTTCAGCTTGGCAGTTGGGCTGAGTTTATCAATGACCTCCTTCAATGTTTTGATTATGTCTCCATTTCCCATATTATCGCTGTTATCACTGATGGCCCGAACTTTAACATGTCTACCGGATGCCATCTTTGCTGCCTCGAATTCCAGTGCATGTGAAAGAGCGTCATTCAATGATTTAGGTCTAGCGAGTCGTAGTACCTGCTGAGTTTCGCAATCTCTTAGGCCGTCGGTAAAAATCTGGATGGAGAGATGGTCTAAGAATTCGGACGGGGCTGTTGGATAAGCCAATCGAACCAGTCGAGCAACGTCTGTCTCAAAATGTTGTAAATTCTCTCCACTCTGCTGGTGACGATTTTTCAATTGTGCCTGGTACACTTGCTGCAGATGCTTATCCCCATATCTCATTTCCATATGCTGTTTTAGAATGTCGTAGTTATTCTGCTGTCCAGCAGGAACTCCTTGTAAGACGGCAAGAGCTTCCTCGTAAAGCAACTATCAGAGCAGTAGCTTTCTCATAATCCGACCATTCGTTTGCTGATGCTGCAGCTTCAAACTGACGCAGATATACATTCCAGGAAACCTTGCCGTCGAATTCAGGGGTCTCGTCTTTTGAGTTCGGATAACCGTCCTTCTGATTTGATTACGCCCTTCTTTGCTATCTTGTCTAATTTTTGTCGAAGCTCTTCGCAGGTTTCTCTAACCAAGTTTATTTCTTCGTCTATTTCTTGTTTTTGTGCTAACATTTTCTCTTCTACTTGTGTTTCTACCTTATGTGACTGCTCCTCTAGTTTTTCTTCTAGTGTATTCTCCAATTTTTCTAACTTTGTCTGCATATCCTTCGTCTGGTTTTCCATTTCCTGTTGTATTGTCTGTATCTGTTCTTTCATTATATACCCTTGCTCTTCTAGTTTATTTTCTAATTTCTCCTGCATTTCTTTCGTCTGGTTTCTCATTTCCTGTTGTATTGTCTGTATCTGATCTTTCATTGTATGCCCTTGTTCTTCAAATTTTTCTTGCATTGTCTGGGACTGGTCTTCAATTTTATGTCCTTGTTCTTCAAATTTCTCTTGCATCATCCTTCCTTGTTCCTGCATCGTTTTCGCCTGGTCTTCCATTTTATTTTGCATTGCTTGCATCATTTCTAAAAGTTTTGCTAATTGTGCATCCATATTGATTTGGCTTCTAGTTACAGGCATTCACTCTCTTTGGAATCTTCTAGAATGTCCAGGAATGTGTTTGTAAATGTCACAGTTGACTTCCTTACAATGAAACGAGTGCAGTGATATGCCACACTTGGGTATTTGTCTCACTCCGGTATAAAGTTCTAGAATGTTCGAGAATGTCCTTCGCAAATACCACCGTTCACTTCCTTGAGTCACGACGAGTGCGGCGATATGTCACACTTGGGTCTTTGTCTCACTCCCGTACAAAGTTCTAGAATGTTCGAGAATGTCCTTCGCAAATATCACCGTTCACTTCCTTGAGTCACGACGAGTGCGGTGATATGCCACACTTGGGTCTTTGTCTCACTCCCGTACAAAGTTCTAGAATGTTCGAGAATGTCCTTCGCAAATACCACCGTTCACTTCCTTGAATCACGACGAGTGCGGTGATATGCCACACTTGGGTCTTTGTCTCACTCCCGTACAAAGTTCTAGAATGTTCGAGAATGTCCTTCGCAAATACCACCGTTCACTTCCTTGAGTCACGACGAGTGCGGTGATATGCCACACTTGGGTCTTTGTCTCACTCCCGTACAAAGTTCTAGAATTTTCGAGAATGTCCTTCGCAAATACCACCGTTCACTTCCTTTCGACAAGACGAGTGCGGTGATATATCACACTTGGGTCTTTATTCCACCCACGCACAGGGTTCCAGAAAGTTCTTCCAACTTCCACTTAAACCCACTCACGCACAGGGTTCCAGAAAGCTCTTGAAACTTCCAGTTAAATCCACTTCCGACACCAAATTGTCACGGATTTCCCAATCCGTCTTTTTCTTACTTCCAGAAAAACAATCCGTTAATTAATTACTTCTTTATTAACTACTGAACACTACTAATTACAGGTCAACTAAACACTTATTTAATTAATCGCTATCTAAATCGCTTTGATCTCTCTAAATAAACACTTCACTTCAGACTGTAACACAAGACTAATACAAGACTAACTAACTCGGCCGTTTATTCTTCGTTTATAGACCCAACGAATATTCCAGGTATATTCCAGTATCTCTAGATCCCTTTTCTCGTACGACTGGAACGCTTCTCGTCGATTCCCGATTTTTCCAGGCCGATCTCGATCAGCGGCATGTTGTTTGTTTACCAGAATCGCGTAGGGGCGATCGGGGCAATTTCAGGCAATTCGCGGTGCCACAGTCGTCGGTTTGGGAGTGAGTGGGGCAAATTCCGTGACAATATAAATCCCTATTTAAGGCAGATTGTCGCAAAATACACATAAATACCGACCACTTAAAGCTTGATACACACAAACTAATAATATTTTCTAAAGAATTAGATTATCCTCGTAGGATGATGATTGCAAAATCTTCCTTCCAATTCTATTCAGAAAAACAAAAGTCTTCGCCTCGAGCCACACAGTAAGATTCTTTTACACGCCCCCTTCTTTTCCGGAAATTCCTCGTATGGATACCAATATTTAACACGAAATTACTATTCCAAATTTATATGGAAAATACATGGCTGTAGTCAAAACATAGCTAATGCTAATGAAAATTATTAATAAAAAAAATTAAAGAATTTGCAAACTTGTATACAAGTTGTTCAGATATATTAAATAGATAAGCAGTAAAATTAATTATATTACGTTAAATATGATAATGACACGGGTATTGATTTTTAAAAGAACTACAGTAAGACAATATCTGGCGTACTCCTATGGCCAAGCCGCGATATCATAGGGCAAAAAAAAGGATGTAAGAAGATACAAAATTCCTATTGAATATGTACAGCCGCGAAATTATAAAATATTTATTAATATTTACTCGACGATCGTTTTAAATAATAATGATTTTTATATCTTAAAGTGTAATCTAGATTTTCTGTTAATTCTAAGTTTGATTTATTAACTGATCGATATAAGTTATTCTTTGAATTGATATAGGAATAAAGAAAATTATGTACGGATATTAGAAAATTGGTTAATATACCTATATTTTACTGCTTACATGAAAGAAAATAAATAAATAGGTAAAATTTGTATTTTTCCTACTTAGATAATAATTTCGTATTAGTCAAATACTGATACTATGGAGTTTTAATTAGTTTTAAAGATATGCAACAAAAGGTATACTTGGTTGCCTAGATTTATCAATTCTGAAACCGTAACTATGAAAATTAAACCGTTACACTGTTTCCGTTTCCTAACCTAAACACGCTGAACGTAGCACATATCTGAAGCATGGCTTAAGTAATAGCAATCGTCCGCGTATTGATGGTCAGTGCAATTACCGTCAGCGTCTGTACAAAAAGCGACTACGGATCTTATATTGTGAGATGATATCAAGCAATGACTTATTCTCTCATTTAAAAGTGCGAGTACTAAAGGAAACGAATAACTTTCCATATAGCATTAAGATTTACGATTGATGTTATTGTGCAGGATATTATTTCTTACAATTATTAACAGACATGTTATGTAACTAGTTTATAGTATTTCAAATGTATTACTTATTTTCTCAACTTATATAAAATAAACATGAATAGATTAGATTATGTAATATTAAATGATGATCCAAACGTTAGAAATTTCATTTGTGGTTTATAGTAGACACTTTGCATACAATTTAAGCTGTGTCGTCCCATATCAGAACGTAATTCTCAAAATGTATTTGTCGTTTCCATTTTAGGGAGCAGAGTGTTACTCAGAGTGGCGTGTTACGGTCTACTGTATCCAATTTTCTAGTACCTACGCATCTTGGTTATTTTTGGCTACGGGTAATCTGCTTCGTACAAAATCGTAAAAGAATATGTCATAAATTGTTGCGAATTTTATTCCTTATTCGCTATTTTGTCCTCCGTATATTTTTCTCGGTCCGTGCTTACTTTCGGAACGGAAGTTTCCTTGTAATCCACTTAGAGAAGACTTAATTAAAGTTAAGAAATTACCGAGGGAACAATAGGTTTAACGCAGTTAATTCCTGGCAATTCCCTTAACAATTCACGCCTGTTCTCACTGATAACCAAAAGTTTCCAAATGTGCACCTATGCAGATTTTTTGAACTCTCGATGCTTATCGTTACCTAAAATTTACATTAATAATGGTACATAGCTTAAGGGCAGGTTGTTAACGTCAAAACAAAGCGATTGAGCCTATATGCCTTATTAAATTGTTGCTCCTTTTCATTCTACAGGGTGTTAAAGTTGAAAAAAGTTTTCGATTTTTTTGCTATATTTTAAGAGCGTATGGACCGATTGTTTTCAAAATTTGTAGTTTTATGTCTTTTGAGGTGGCAATTGCGAATATGTAAACAGTGTTGAGGTCACGACTAGGGGGCGCTAGTTATATTGTACTGTCGATGTAAAAATATGTATATATATATACAGGATTGAGTATGACTAAGTACAAACAATTTAACCACGTGCTCAGGGAGGCCTAAAAGACAATAAAAAAATTATTCCAGAATTTTAGCTCGATATTTAAAAAATGGGGCAAACCCCTTTTTTCCTACGGGAAGTCGGCGCCTATGATAAGAATCGACTGAAATCGCTTAGATTCATAGATAAAGCTTACATCTGTCAACAATGTCAACTACCATGCGGTCGTCTTTTTGTTGCTTTTCTAAATGTAGAAACGACAAAAATTAACATTCTTATTAGTAATAATACCTGATAGATAGGTAACAGTTAATCCAGTTAGCTCCAGTATTTTGCATTCGTTTTTCATTATTTCGTTATAAACTGGTAATACTACATATTTGCTCATTACAGCCACTCACCACCAATAAAAGACACTTCCCGTAGGTACAATTAGATAAAATGCCTATTTATTATAACAAAATCGAACGAAAAGAATAGATAATAGACAAGTTTTAATGTAACCGCGGCAGTCTTGTCCCATAACCTAGAAAACCAAACCGGCGAACTATATTGTGGAAAAGTAGTACCCAACACAAATGTCTTTATTTAATAACTATAAAACGTTTAAAAATTAAAAGAGGTACTGAAAACTGAAGAAGAACACAAAATTACCACGTAAACACGGGAATTGAATTATGACCACATAACACTTAAATATGGCATGACAGCGATACCGACTGAGCGACTGTTGCATGCTTGTACAGTAGGCAACCAACAAGCAAGTTAACATTGGCGGCGTTAAATAAGGATTTAAAATAATATCGAAAAAAAAAAATTTTTGGCTTTATAAATAATTTTGGAATTTTTTTGAGGGTGATTCCGTTAATTCTAATTTTTCCCTATCCCCTCTTAAAATATTTGTACTAAGTCATAGTTAACCCTGTAATGTAACTTTTTGTATTTTACACTTTTGTGTGGGAAAAATTTCAAGAATTGGTTAATATTATCAAGCAACATAAAACTGTACAATGTCAGACAAAATTTAATTAAGAGGCTAAGAAAGTGCATTGATTGCAGGAAAAAGTTCTGAAAGAATCTAGGGGTTGCTTATTTCCGCCCTCCAGAAACATGAGCCAAGGAATAGACACCACCACAAAATAGTGTTTTGACTAGGTGATAATGTGTACCAAAATTGAAAGTGTAACCGTTATTAAAAAAAATAAAAAAACTATATTTTCCGCCATTTTGAGACTCGAATATCTCAACAGGAAGGACCCAAATTGAAAAATTTCATATGAAGATACCCCCTGAAATGGCTTGTGGACACTGGTAACATATTTGACCATAATTCTGGAACACCCTGTATATTTTATTGGAATGGGGGTTTGTGAATACGGGTGCTTGGTACTTTTAATTTATTAAAATGATGAGAGACGATCAAAGATAAAAAGGCTTTCAGGAGGCCCTCCCGAGGCCTGTTACCTGTCGATAAAAAAAATAATTACTCGAACGCCGGCTGCTGTGCGATACCGATGGCGTCAATTACCGAAATGCGCCGGGACGGCGCCGAATAACACTTTGTGAAGGAAATGGGCCCGGCATTTAATGGCACTCTACCCCATTTTCTCAAAGAAACGTTGTTAAATCGACCCCGGGGTTAATAAACCACGGACGTGAGATACGGCCTCACCCTTGAAATATTTATGGAAAGGTTAGAATGTCGCTGTTGGAAAGGTCGTTGAAGAACTAGTACGTCAGATGTATGGATCGAAATGTTTGAGAAAATAGGAAAAATGAGTTTATTTGGCAACAACGCAACTATCTATAGTGGGAGCATGTTTGGCAACAGCGTAATAATTTGCGGTGGTACATGTTAATATGTGTTTTACTCTTATATGACTATGCCAGTATGTTTGAACATTCTTGTTGTTTGTTTTTTTTTACATAAAGAATGACGATATGAACAACATTAAAATTTTATGATTCTTGATGATTACTGAAGATCAGAATATTATTTTAGAGTGACTTTGAGTTTAGGAAACGCATTTTATTAATGAGATGAAAATTTAATATATTAGTTAAACTTTTAAATACATATTTAAACATGTTTTCAGATAGTTACTAATCGCTGGCAGCCTCGATTCATTTACCTAGTTCAACTCGGTGTCGGTCTGATGCGACGTTGCCAAATTTAAATATTTTCCTGGTATTGGTTGTCTTATACAGTTTTCAGTTTAATTAATTATTATTCCTTTTTCTTTTCGGTATAAAGTCGAGCAGTCTCAGAAATCTCATCTTTTTAAACTCTGACAAAATAGTTTGCGTAAAGATTCAAAGTGATGAGCCACAAACAATAACCTACCTACCTACCTATATATTATAGAGTCATATTTTTTTGTTCAGAGTTGAAAATTTGGCTGAAATAATGCAACAGATATAGTTGTTCAATGCCATGGGAAGAAATATTTACATTGATAGAGGTATTAATTTTTACAATAAAACTTTTGTGGTTCCTTTTGTTATTATAATAATGTAAAGAGGGATGTCGATGGATCAAGCCAATAAGGTATTTATCATCTCTAGATGAAAACTCTTCACTTATCATTATAAATAAAAATTAAGAACTATACTTTATGCTTTAGTCCAACGTCTACATTGAAACCGAACACAGTTATAGTTAAAACAGAGAGGGATTGGTTAGAATGCTTATGAGCAACGTGTGACAGTGATTTGTATCTATTTCCTTACTTATTACCTATACCATTTAGTTGATCCACGTCACTGGCGTCAGCGGCAAAGGACAAATTGACCCGCCTTCGACCTATGAATTGACTCGGCACGCACACAGGAAGGTCGGGTTGGAATTAATTCAAGAAAGCGTCATATTACCACCGATTCCGGAACCGTATTCTAATTGATTACATGCATTAGCGCCTCTTAACATCCCCGGAATGGGCCCTGTGGAGTTCCCGTGGATTCCGAAGTCGTGTCGTGTTAAGATTGATGCGCGATACGCGACCAAGCTCGAAATTCGATCTAGAATTTATGTGTACATTCCCAGTTTAGTCTCGTTGTTATACAATGTAGTTATATTACGTTTCATTATATAATATTGAATTCACAAAATTCCAACGGATCAGATAATAAAACAGTGAAATACTAGTGTGAGAAAAAACAATACTATATAAATTATTAAGAGAGACTGAAAAGTTTTTGATATTTAAATGCCGACTAATTAATACAAAAAGCCTTGGTGTTGTCGATAAAAAACAGTCCGAGATACATTCGGTGACCAACAATCCGGCAACAGTGAATGTTGACCTATCGTATTACTAGGTTAGTAACCTAGTTTTTAATGCGTACTAAACGACAAGGTATAAACATACTTTTTTAACCTAGATACATTAATGAATAAGATATTTTACCTTAATATTTATCCATTTGTTAATAAAATCAAATGTAGATAAAGGGAATTTATTATTTTCATTGCCATTACGTATTTACAATTCAATATGGATATTTAGAATTATGTTACGTATGCAAGCAGTAGTGCAAGTACTGGTGGTTACAGTATATTGTTTTTTCAACGTATCCCTCTTCGTATGTGGTGTTATTTTCAAATTGGTGGGAAATACGACGATAGTAGATTTGAATAACATTCTGAAGGCAAGACAATATTATGTATGTATGTAGTCCTGAATTGTCAGCGCTATTTTGCTTCAACACTCGAACGTCATATGTCTGCGTCATCAGAAAATGTGTAGCGTACCAGGAGCGCCGTATTACCGGAGTTCTGGGTTGATTTGTTTCTTTTAAAAGGGTGAGAATACGTGGTTAAAATTAATGATATTACGACTGAATCATCATCTATAGGTACTGTTATTTTTCATAAAGCTGCAAGTCTTGTAACGATTCTCTTTATTTACCGCAGACTCTTATTTTTGTTTTTATTCGAATGGAAATTACAAAGGAAAATTATGAGATATCGGAACGACTGATTGAATATGGAGATTAGATCGGATCGCAGACGTATTTTTGAGCACTCGGGTTTTCTTTCGCTCCGTTCCCAGACTTATAATTAAATTCCCATTGCATTCTCCTTCCATTCAGGCGAGTTATTAATAACTGGGAACGGGAACTGTAGCAAACCTCCAACTGAATATAAAAAGAAAAGAAACGACAGTCTTCTTACGTCTTAGACTTTTTATGTAAATGGTATTTTACTTTTTCAATACACAAGGATCATCTTAAAACATTAAAATCTACTTCTAGTACGTTTTAGAATAAGTAGAGTAGTACAACTGACTGTCAAAGACTAAGAGGGGAGTTGTTAAAGTTACTCTAAGTTGTGCTTGTACATTAATAGTTAATATTTTCTTATTTTTTTGCAGGTGAGTGAGAGACATTTCTTATGAAGATCATTCTGTCGTTAAAGGTAAAAGTAGTATTTAAGTTACTTTTAAAATAATTTCTGTTCTGAAAGGTCATCCAACACCGGTATATGACTTCAAATTCTCTAATGCTATGTGCAAGTTATTCAAAGCTAACTGTGCAATACTTGTGCGTTTATTAGCAAGGCCGAATAAGCTTTAGAAGCTTGTTATCCCATTTCTGCATTACTGATCTAATGTAGAATGATTGTGATGATGTGTAATGTTAAAAAAAATCGAAATGAGACAGCAAGTACCTCAGTCGTTTTACAGAACAATGCCAGTATATTCAAATATTCAGCTTGTACAAAGACTGGGAAACCAGAAACATGAGGTACGTCAGATGGAGCACACGTTGTTCTTTGATTACCCAGCAATTATGTAAACGTTGGTGTTGGTGTAAATATGATCAAATAATTAAAATTCTAGATTTTACCATTTAAGATTTGTGTAAATATTTTTACTTTCAGTAATAAATGTTCAATCCTATCGGTTCACAGACACGTATTTTGGGAACGAGGGTTCTACGTTAAATGACGATATTTATACATGTAAGCTTGTTTTTAAATTAAATTGCTAATTTATCATTAAACGCAGTTGCGCTGCTCTGGCCTGTCTCACAACGTATGCGGCTGTGAATAGTGCGGAAAATTATTGTTTGTTTTGTATCGCGACCACACCTTGTCTACTCCAATGGCTTGCCCCGTACCCGTCGAGCCTTCTTCATCGTGGCAATATCACAGGCCATAAACATTGGACAAATGTACTTCCCTAGTGCACTCGCTTTTCGTTCTAAATTTGATTTGCCCCGTGAAAGGCGTCGCGACGTCGTAACAACGACAATGAGAGTTTAAATTGGAATTTCTGCACAAAGAGGTAATTGTGTTTCGACGGCATTCGCATTAACAATATATTAGCGCCTTTTGCTACATTCTACTTATGCCTCGCGCCGCCACCGTCGGTATCAATAATTCCGCTCATTAATAATGGAATAATGGGCTCGTAATACAGCGTGGATATTAATGCTTGTACATCGGGTTCGAGCTATTGCATACGAGGGCACATTGTGCCGCCATGCACGTTAATGCCGTACCAAGGGGGCGGTTCTACTTGTTATATGGTTTATTTCTGACGTGTAAGAGAATTTGAAATTGGCAAAGCTCGAATGTTTAGAATGTTCCGGTTTGCGTTTAATAGTGGGAAGTAATAGTTCGCTATTGATGTTATAAGGATCATAACAATCACCATTGCGGTACCAGCTGTGAACAATTTCGGTTATACAGGGTGTCCGGAAGATGAGTGCCTTTATTTTTCTGGATGATAAATTGTACCAATAAAAACGTATTTAAAATATTTTTTTCTGGTCATCGGTAACAGAATTACGGCAGCAAACAGTCTTGAATATGTGGCAACGTTGCTCACATACCATGTCAAGATTGTCAGATAGCTGTATAATTATTACAAATACAGCTAAAGATACCTACTGTGAATGGTTTTCTTAGAGCTTTTTTCACAAGACAGAATAAAATGTGAAATAGTTACAAGTGTTCAATAACAATGACCTATGTTGCTTGCGAAAAGCATTTACCGTACAAACATCTCGTAGTCATAAATTAACATGTCATGCTGCTGGTGATGGTTATTATAAATTGTTCCATTTTTGTTTATCTACACTTACAAATATCAAGCAAGCATAGAAAAACGAAACGCACTAGCCACAATACTTTTATTTTAACAACAGCAGGTGATTGATTGCAGTGTTGTCGTATGTTACAGTACGTTACAGTTTTAAGAATTTACGAGGAAACCTCAATTATTTACTTCATGAATACTAATACAAACAACAAATTACGTTACAGGTGCTTTTACTTAACCTTAGTTGTACATTTGTTTGTAATTTCGTAACACAGTTGTATTTTTAATTTTGAAATGTATTTGTTTTAGACATTTGTCTTTTCATAAATGTTCAGGCTCACGATCTAAATAATAATGTCCATTTGTAGTGGGAGGATCTCAAATCCCTACTCTATATAAAAAGTTTCACTTCTCACTACCCTATTGTTATATGTTTTCTGTTGCATATTGTTATACAAACAGATCAGTAATTGTAATTGTGTCTTTATCTCTGTACTATCAAATTGTCGTTTTGTTGACATCATGTTTTTTTAATTGGCCTTTATTAGGGTATCGCGTAAAACTCTCGAAATAAAGTTTCATTGATTGGATTTTCCATCGAATTTGCCCGATGTTTTGAATGTATTTTTAGTGTCATTGTGCTCTTAATGGAAATTTCATTCAGAACACATTCGCCAGATTTTAGCGTTGGCGTTTATATAAATATATTTGTACCTTTAGTAAAGTATACCTTTCGTTTCTAATGGACATGAGTATAAATATCAATGTACTGACTGATGTTGTTATATCATCTCATAAATCCTTCTCTAATTATGTATACAGGGTGTAAATTCGGGTGTGATAAGTTCATTTCTTCAACTTCAGAAAAAAATGAAAAACTACTCTTTCGTCTCCCTCTTTAAAAAATGTACTGAGATCATATTGAAATTCCCCAAGATAGCTTCCGATTCATAGATTTAACGTTACATCAAGGATGTCCATATTAGAAGTATAATTGAATTTTCTTCTCAAACGGTTTCTTTCATCTCCAGATAATTTATAAATCATCCTCTTCCCCCTTGATATTCTTCTCGGAGGCATCCCAATCATGGAATATGAGTTCGCTAAAGCATCAAAGATAACTGTGTTAAAAATTTACCCACATTTCTTTAGGAATGGGTCGGGAGGGGATTAATATTTCCTTTCTTCGCCGTATCTCATTTCGTACTGACGTCCCCAGTCTGTATCGGTCGGATGAGTTACTTGTATGTTTGATGTAAGAACTGATTAGATAGTTGTAGGACTTGCCGATATTCTTGTAATTTTGCACGTCGTCATAATGTACCATTCTGAATAACTTTTTTTTAGTAACATTTTGCTGTATTTTCAGCGGAAAAGGCTCTTTACCTGAAACCAAAACAGTTTCTACTAAGCCGCAAAAAAATTCCGTCATTTAAAAGGAGCATGATGTGCTATAAGCGGCTACTACGTCAAAATTAGAAACAAATTTGAATATCTCGCTTCAAAAACCCCCGATCTCCAAAATGTATGCAAGTATTTGGATTTTTTAAACAGTTATTTACAAATATCGAAAATAAAATTTTAACTTTGAAACCCTATATCTTTTAAAAAACTTTGAACTCGTTCCACAATTTTCTTTTGTATATTATAAAAATGATACCAGATAAGCACTGCATTCTCGAACGTACATAAGCGTAATGTAAAGTTTTAATAGCTTGTATGTCTGTAAATTGCTTACAATTCCTAAGAATAAATTCATAAAAAGTAAACGCTTCATTTGTCTTAATAGTTACATGATCATGAAATGAAAATTTTTTTGTCAAACAATACACCCAAATCCTTACAAGAGTCATAACGAGTACATTATTATCAAATACGTAATTAAATTCATAAGTAGACAGTTTTCTAGAAAAACGTACGGTCTTACATTGAGCAGTATTTATATATAACATTTCTAGCACACCAAGACTGTACCTCATCAAGCTGTATCTGTAGATTATAAGCTACCTCAAAGTTAGCAATAGACGAAAATTTTTTAAAATCATCTGCATATAATAACTTTTTACTAATTACTTCACTAAGGTCATTAATAAACAAAATGAATAGTCATTAGATTTCATGATCATTAGAACTTAAAAAGACACTACTAAAAAACAGTGTCACACTGCTTATCAAAGGGCTTATACCCCCTAACGACGCCCGTGCCTGCCTGAGAGGTATTCAAGCCACGATTTCGATAAAAGAGTTGAAAGAGAACTACTCCGAGGGCATTTAGCCTTGATTGGGAGTTCCCGATTGGATTTCGCTTCTCTTCACTTGTTGCAAATTTGCCCTACGCGCGAATTCCATACAATCCCGGTAATCAATATGGCCCGTAGGCCCGGAGGTTTTTTTCATTCGATTCATAATTTTAAAAGGATATTCAATATAATCTGGATGGAACACTGCCTTTTATGTACCGCGAGAAAAACATATGGGGGTTATCATATTTCTAGAGATTTTACTGGGTTTTCCAAGTTTAATAAAGTTGATTCATTCATATTTTAATATACTTACATATATTTATTTGTGGCACTTATTCTCTCAATCCACGAAGTATTTTGAAGGAAGCCATATACTAATTTCATATTATCTACTAATTATATCATTATTTTTTATCAATTATTGAAACTAATAATTAGTAGTACATGTTTAATCAAACAATATTTATATGGACACTGGCCACCAGCTCCTGCTCTAGACTTAAACCCAACTGAGCGTGTCTGGAATATGCTGCAAAATTTACAAGATGCTTTGGATAACTTAATTATAAATATATCTATAGTGTTTTTAAATGAAGTAGCAAAAATTAGACCACAGATTCTCTAGGTGAAAATAAATCGATTTAACCTAACATACCGATATCCCAAGTTGCATAATACAGAAGATATAGGGTGTCAAAGTTAAAATTTTATTTTCGATAGATATTTGTAGATAAATTCTTAAAAAGTCCAAGTATTTACATAAAATTATTTACAAATATGGAAAATAAAATTTTAACTTTGACACCCTGTATCTTCTTTATTATGTTAGGTTAAATCCTTTTATGTTCACCTAACGAATCTGTGATCTCATTGTTGCTACTTCATTTGCTACACCTTGTATAAGAGTTGACCATGAGCTTCAAGTTCAAGGAGATCATACTCGCTATTCATTTTTATTAGGATGTTGGATAAGTACATATTTATTTTTCATTCAAAATTGCGAAAAATTTCAAAAACCATCATGTTTTACAAAAATCTCGCCAACACGAATGTTAATTCACTCTAACTGTATTAATGAAGAAAATAAACATTTGACGAGGCTACCCCTTCAAGAACACCCACTGTATAATATGTATATTTTCACATGAACACACATTTACGATTAGAGATTGTTAGGCAAAAGCAATTAATTAATAATGTATTGTTTAGTTTTAATCACTTGCAATAAATAAAACAGATAACTACTTAATGTATACGTGTATCATTGCAACTTTTCAACTTGTAGATAAGCCTTAAGGCACGTATTCAACATTTACAGATACAGTTAAAATAGCAATTCTCGATATTTATTTTGTCGCGCATATAAAAAAATTAATTTAGTTTGAAAAACAATGGTTTCCTTTTAGCCTTTAGCTTAGAAGGCGAATGAGGGACCGTTTATATCAAGCTGAATTCAAAATGAACATGGAATGAAATACAAACAACTTGTCACTACATCTGCAGAGACTATCTAGGGGTATACAGGATGAATCTTAAATTAGTACAAATATTTTAACTGCACGTGCAGTTTGACATATAGATGAGTCTAGTAAAAATCATTTTCTAAAATTTCAAAAATTTACCCACATTTTACCGACTGCTGATCAGATAGAGCGCCAGCGAACCTAATAAACCATAAAGATCTGCTGAAGGTAAAGTGCCATATCGCTTCTAATATAAATATTTGTTTTACTGACCCAACTTTCGTTTAAGGGAAATCAGTTACAAAAGAAATTGTTCTATAGAAAGGTTCTACATAAGATTACTAGTATATAACCAATTTTCTTTTTCCGCGGAAATGTTTCGTTTTCCGGAAAACTCAAATTTTTCTTATATTGTATTTTAACTGAAAATTGCCTCAAAAATTTCTTTTTTAAATGTCTTTATATTACATGCTGCTCTAGAAATACAAAATTAATAAAATTGCGGCTTTGATTTGATGTAAAAATTTACGGAAAATTTCCATTTTCCTTCGACTTTAGAATAAGGGAAATCTGTTATAGAAATGATAATTAGATAATTTGATTTGACTACTAATTTGTGCTTTAATGATATATAATTTTATTTGCGGACATTTTTTTAAGGAAAATATTGAGGAATATCATTTACATATTCATGTTTTTTGAGTTTTGTGAATAAACGAATCAAGTTATAAAAAGTAAGTGGATTTGTAGTATTTTTTTTTTTAAATTGAGCGCGCCCGGTCGACGTTTCGAAATCCGCGCGCGTCGTCGACCGGGCGCGCTCGCTTCGCTCGCGTATATTAATTATATCCACATAGATATAATTTCATTTGACTACTAATTTGCGCTTTAATGATATATACATAATTTTATTTGCGGACATTTTTTTAAAGGAAAATATTGAGGAAAATAATTTACATATTCATGTTTTACGAGTTTCGTGAATAAACGAATGTTATTCAAGTAAGTGGATGTGTAGCATTTTTTTAAAAGCGAGTAAGGGTCGACGTTTCGAAATCCGCGCGCGCGGATTTCGAAACGTCGACTTTCGCTTCGCTCGCGTATATTAATTACATTCACATCGATCTTTGTTATATAAATATAAATGTTAAATAAAAGCATGTGATATTGTAAGAATTCTGTATGGATTTAAAAGTTAAAGTATCTTTTGTGACAATATTGTGGTAGATGTATCAAAATAATGATTTTTATTTTTAAACTATGTATTTGAAAAATCTCCATATTTTAATTTTATACATTTAATTAGTTCATCCATTGGATCTAGGCTCTTTTTCTTGCAATGGCGTCTCCACAAGTAACAGAGTCGGTCTGCAAATTCGTCTGGTGGAGAAGTTGACCTTTTAAAAAATGTTTGCAGCCGACCACGACGACTCGATCCGTTGGGTATAAAAAATTCTACCTTCTTTTCGCGCTTATAAAACAGTTTAACTCGCATCGAAATCGAATGAGATATTTGGTAGGTATCTGTAAACGGGCATTTATCCTTATCAGGATCGTAACTATGACCGATTTTTAAAACGGTCAAGTCAAGCCTTGGGTAGGGCAAAATATTAGAAGATTAAAAATGTTGAGTTTTTGTGTTCAGAAATACGTTTAGAATTAAAAAAAAAGTCACATTTTTCCACTTTTCTACATTTTTTCCATATAGGTAACGAAAATGACGCATTTCCGCGGGAAAATTTTTACGTTTCTGTGTTAAGAAAAATGTCTTTAATTCACAGCAAAAAATATTTTTTATGTAACAGATTTCCCTTTTTCTAAAGTCCACAAAATTTCCTTTATAATGGAAATGACGCATTTCCGCGGGAAAATTTTAATGTTTCTGTATTCAGAGGGGCCTCTGAATGCTATTTGTTATATATTTTTTTTCATAGCTGATTTCCCTTAAACGAAAGTTGACCCAGAAAATTAAGTCTGTTTCCAATGTGACGCTCAGGCAAATACTCCATATTGTGAATTTTGTAGTCATGATTCTCGGCTAACGTGCCGTTTCGTGGATTTTGTAACAGTCTAGCTGTATTAACATTGTTCCTTACCCCTCGGTCAATTATTTGATTCTTCCGAACAGAAAATGCATCTTCATTTCGTCATAAGGTTGCCTCCAATCTTGTAAAGGTTCCATGATCAGGAATGAGGCGCTCTAGATAGCTTTCTCGATATAACTCTACAGCTCTTGAATTTTTTTGCGACTAGCCGTAAATTAGCAACATACAACTTTTTCTGAATGAGAAAACATTTTCTAAGCACAAAAGCTATACGTTTGACGTTAGTATTGAGTAATCACAAGTATTTTGTGATATTTATGCACTTATTTTACAAAGACTACTTGATCCGTTCACCGCTAATGTGATTTTTAGGTGATATTTCTTTTGAGACACTTTAGAACGATATTGCAACTTCTCTAATAACAGTTTATTAGAAAAAAGAGAGCTTTTTAACAGGAAAAGTTAAGTATGTTTCTAGAAAAAATGTAATAGATAACGTCATTAGTCGTTTCTATCAAATCCCAAAGTTAATACTTTCGATTGAAAATGGAGCTTACCTCATCCCAGTTTATACCACGTATCTCAAATTTTATTTAATTTTTTTTTTATATCCTTTTGGTGAGGTATAGGAAAGGCAAAGGGGAGGAGGTGACCAGAAACATTTTTATAAATATATTTCAGCCATTCTTTGACATGCTGGCAACGCAGTGGATTACATATCCAATCTCCACAATACTTATGATAGCCTTAATATTGGAGTGGGTCAACGATCTTCAACAATTTTTCTATTGAAAAATGGCAAAATTAATTTAAAATTTGACTTTATTTCGACCCGGATTTTATTGTAAAAAAAAACACTATAAATTAGGTGTTCTGCACAGTGAATTATACTGATGATTAAAGTATTCGTCCTTATTTAAGGTTCACCTTGTATGCAAGAAATGAACAATTTAAGGAACGTGTAATTTTGGCACAATTTAGAGATTCCCTGCATGAGAACAGCTGGAAAATGCTAGTATATGGCGTAATACGATATCGACTTAATCAGTGTTTGCTGTGTCCTACACTTCACTCTCGTTTCGTGAATCCTTTTACGGCACAGCAAAGCGTTTTACGTAGCACCGGCCGAAATGAAGTATTTCCTGCCCCACGCGAATTTCGGTTAACGCGCGGCCCTGGAGAGCACTCGTAAATAAGGACGACCCTCGCGTAATAATATGTCACCATAACGCGTCAAAATCACGGCCGGGGACGAGCGAAGGGACGTCCCCCGATGCTTAATTGATGTCAAAGAAATGGAAATTCTCATTTCCTGGAAGGCCCCATTAAATGTAGTTACGAAGTCCCTGGAGGAAGTCTTGCATAACTGGCAGAAAATGATAGAAAACTGTGTTATTAGGCCGACTGATGAATTCTCTTCTTTCAGCAAGAATAACAGAAGAGGAAATTAAGTTATTTTCTGACAATTGCCAGTGCCGGGACGGACAGTATTATGTAGATCATGAAGAAATGCACATATTTATACAGGGTGGCATATGTGATTCAGTCTTAACGTCATTAATTTCAAACGGAGAACGCAAAAATGAGTATAATACCATGAAGCGGTTAAAAAACATATTAAATGCATATTTACATTGACAAAAACTATTTTTGATTCATTATTTAAATTCCTTTTCAGGATGTCACTGACTTAATCATTACAAAACTATTTACTACCCAACAGATAATAAGATATTAAGTCTTACAAAATAACGAATAACTTTAAAAAATGTAATTGAGTACATAGGAAAATGTCTACAATATTCCAACTTAAAACAAACATAACAGAAGAATAATGTCTTAAGGACAAGCACATTGTCAAATTTTGAACAGTTCCTTGTAATCAATACCAACAATTTTAACGCTGAGCTTGTGATGTAATTAATATGAACAATAAAAGAAAGATCCTTATCAAAAATAAACTCGAAGGTCGTTAACTGTATTAAATTTTTCTATATTTGAGAGCTATAAATAACTATATGATTTTTTCCGTGTAAATGTCAGAGTTCTATACTTCGTACTTCATTCATAACTAAATTATTAATACTACATCATGTTTCTATTTTTTGCAACTAATTTTGAAGAAATAAACATTTATCGACAGACTCAACTTTCATAAATAATTTAAGGTCATCATCAAACAACAGACGATTACAACCAATTACAGAAGATAAATCATTAATGAAGAGTAAAAATATCTATGGTCCAAGATTAGATCCGTGGGGTAACTCCTGATTTTGCCAAAAAATTAAAATGATCATTATAAGCAACATATTGTTGTCTATCTTGCAAGTAAGAGTGAAGTAACTTCAATGGAGATTTACTTAATCCAAAATTATTAAGTTTTGTGATTAAAATGTCATGATCAATATGGTCGAAAACCTTTGAGAAGTCATCAACAGTAAATCTCTTCTCTTCATGTTGAAATTGAGAAATAAAATTGCTCACTGAAGGATAAATTACAGCAGCATACAAGGACATCTCATAGAGCTTAACAAAGCTGCTTATGATGGAAATAGGTCTGTAGTTAGATATTAGTGTAGGATTCCCAGATTTTAAAATTGGACACACCTTACCCAGTAGGAAAAGTTGCTGATTTTAGACATAAATTAAAAATTATCTTAAAGGAATATACAAATACGTATCTGCAGTCTTTTATTAAAAAGTTTGGTATTCGATCATGGTCAGAAGTAAGTTTATCTCTGAGTCTATTAATGGAGGTTCTAATATCATCTACTTTCAACTGTTGGCATAAGCTTTTAATTGTTTCACTCACCAATAGAGATCTAACGAAAAGATCATCAAACTTTTTCTTTTTTGAGGGAATAACTTGTACGTCTGTATCTTGATGAAGTCGAAGGAAGTGTCAATATGCAACCAGCAGTACAATCGCGATCCCAAAATTAAATTAATTACGCCGTACGTTTTTGTAATAGTAATAGTTTTGCATCTTGGAGTTGAGTTGTAGAGTCGAAGAGTGAGGTACACAATTTAACTGATCCTGAAGATATTTCATATTTTGGCTAAGTAAATAACCTAAATAAAAGGAAACTGAAACGTGGTGATATAACATCATTAAGTAATTAATAATATCTGTTTCTGTAGTGTTAATTGACTATAATAATTAATATAATAGTGTATGGAGGTGGGAAGCAATATCAAACAGCTGTGAAGGAAAAAACTAATGAACTGTTTTTTGCTGGACAATATTTCTTTCTTACACAGGATTGGACTCGGAGTATTAATAGTACTCAATGAACTGATAAATTATGAGTGAAGTTAAATGTACTCATTGTAATGTGACGTTTAAAAATAGAGACAAAATTTTAAACTGTGTTATTTGTGACAAAAAATATCATACAAAATGTACTGTATTAAAGGAAGAAGAAATTAAGTGTGTAATGGAAAATAAATATTTAAAGTATTCTTGCAATCAATGTGGTAGTACTTCTCTTATAAATGAAATAAAAGAATTAAAACGTATGATGAATGATTGTATTGAAACCATAAATATACAAGGCAAAAGTTTAAAAAATCAAAATAGGAAAATAGAGCTTTTGTAGAACAATCAAAACAAAATATTAATAAAAGTGAGATAAATAGACAATCTGGTTCTAGTAGTAGTTATGCAGATAAAGTAAAAGGAAATAAAGACAGAATTCTAGTAAAACCAATTAAGGATACTCAAAAGTAATGTAACACAAGAAGAAATTAAAGACAAGATTGATCCTCTAAAATGGGAGTACCTACGTGTAGATAACATAAGAAATGATAGAAATGGTGGTATAGTAATAAGCTGTACAGATGCAGACTCAAAGCATAAATTAATGAATAAGGTGCAAGAAGAATTAGGAGACAAGTTGTGACGGTTTTAACCTTCGACATATATACAAAATCTTGGTACCTAAGTAATTTGAGTTGCCTATGTGAATATTATCGCGATCCGGAAAGTGAAAGAAACCACCAATTCTATTTGTCCTCCTCGCGCGTTTACCTTTTAGCCGTCAGGTCAGCTCTCTGCTTTTGAATGTGTGTATGACCACGTGGCCAAAGCCTTTTATGGAAAATTGGAACCACCCTAATTTGGGATTTAAAGTGCTTTTGGTCGAATATTTATACTTTTATTGGTGATAGTGTTATTAGAAGTATAGCCGTTTTGGGATTTTGTGTCGGCAACACTACTTGTCCAGCTTCTGGAAAATAAATTTCCAAGATAGAGAGAGATTTTTCCTCTACAGCGTGTTACCATCCACGCCGTCTTACCATCTCCTTATATAAGAAAACCCTCTATGAAGGAGGTATGTACCTTATAATAATATTTGTATTTATCTTTCATTCGTCTGGGCGTTATTTAATGCCTTTTTGTGTCTTTAGGTTTTTTTTTATGGGGCTCAGCTTTCTCCGGAAAAGTTACTCCTACGCTACGTGTCAGAATAGGATTGCGTAACTTCCCTTGAGGACCTAAGGTCATACCAACGCTTGGCAATTTCAATCAGCCATTTTCACCTGCTGTCTTCCACCACGTGGAAGAATACTTACCTTTCATCGATTACGTTGAATTTCATCCACCCTTAGTCAGCTGGAGTCCTCTGGAAACTACCCTCTTGACTTTTACCAGATAAGTGGATGTCAAATTACTGTCATTTCTTTTTTTTACTGTTAATTAGCAATTTCAACCACCATTTTCGGTGTAAGCTATACCTTTTAAAGTATTGTATAAGTTACTCCTTTAATTGTGAGGAATACAACAAACATTATATCTACCTACTTTTACCTAATTTACAATACAACATTAAAATTACCTAAATTTACGTTTTATATAGAAAGATTAAGCAAATTTAACCTTTTTTCTTTTCCTTTAATTACTAAACTAAAGAAAAATAAATAATACATTATTACATTATTATTATTAACAAAAATCCAAATTAAATCATACATTATACAACTAATATTCTATGTAAACCAGATCGTGGATATCCATTAATTGGTATAAACGTAATTATATAATTAATATTCCTAATTACTACTGTTTGTAATTTAAGGACAAAAGCTCCTGTATTCTCAATCTATTGGCGTATATGATCGCTAATTTATTATTATAATTTATTATTATTATAATTTTTTTTTTTTGTAATATACTGTTTTCTCTCCTCACAAACAACATTTATTTAAATATTTCCTTCTAACTCTGATTCCAAAAGAACAAACCAAATATAAGAAAAGTTGATAATTCACAAGTATTACCCAACCGTTATTCTTTTGTTTTCTTTTTTTTTTGGAACTCTTTTGTGGCTTTCGAGTTCTCAGACAAGAGAAAGGGCAGTTAAATCAATTCACATGACGCTCTATCTCATAATATCTTAAGTTAATTAGCCTTAAAATCTTGGAAAGGCACTGCCTTTTTGTTTTGTATATATCTTTTTTTATTTCTAGAATTGAATATAGCTAGCCGCGGCTTATGGCGTGCCACATTATAGCATACTCTATTGTTAAATAAATATTAAATTGAATTTTATTTGTTTGCTAACGCCCTGAGATTTCGGCACGTTATAAAAACTGGCGCCCAACGCCAAAAGTTCTATTTTGGAACAGAGTGGAAGTTTGATAAATGTTTTTCTTTATTAAATGCAGTTAATATTTGGTGGTTGAAAAAAAAATTAACACTTATTTTCGTTTTACAAAATTTGCGAGAATTTAATGAAATAGGTATAAAGTTTTAATGTATTAACTGGTACTGGTCAATAGTTTTTGTCACTCTTTTTGTGGTAAATATATTGTTGGTTTTTGGTACGATAGAGAAGATTTATCGCAAATAATATTTACATTTACGATGATAGAATTTTTACACTATTAATTTAAATCCTATATTTTCTATAGGAGGTAAATAAAAGTTGGTGATATACATATATCTAAATTTCATATAAAATCAATATTATTGGATGATAATCGTATATATATTTTAATATCAACATTTATTTACTTATTAATATAGGTTTAAATAATTTTGGTACCTATATATTTGAAACGGAATTATTTTCTTCTTTTATATGCTTTTTTTATATAAATATTATTTGTCTGGTTACTGGAGCATCCAAGATACAAACTGAACATCACATTTCTGTAATTATTATTATTATTTGGATAATTTACACTGTCATTTGAAAATATTTATACAGGGTATTTAATATTAAAGGTCATTAGGTATTTTAAAAGGAGCTAATTTTAAGAATAATTTTATTGAGATGTGTTAAAGAAAGACATCAAGACAACAAAAGTTATCGCCTTGTTGATTAACGTTTTTTTATTACATTAGTTGATTATTTAGTCTTAAATATTCCGATTGGGAGTTAGTATATAGAGTTAATAATTAGGACTTCTGCTTTCGAATTATTTATAGTTTCGTATTGATAATTTGCGGCTAGTAAAATAATTGCCATTAAGTAATATTGTTTTTATTTATTTATTTTTAATTCGATAAGACTTTACTCTTAACTTGCCAAATTACTAGCTTATTCAATTGTTTTTTTGCTTTCTTTTTGTGGCTTCGCTCTTTTTTAAGGAAGGGTGGGGATTTAACTTTATTATTCTAATATTACTGAGAGCTGGTACACAAACTATTTCTTATTACTTGTGGTATTATAATTTGATACAAAATGAAAGTTAATCGATTAAAAAGTGATGAGTTAACGTGGGAATTGATGATAAGGGGTTGTGAAATTGGAACTACCGTCGAGCAAAAACGTTCGCAATTGAGAGATGCATTGTCGCGTAACCTGGCAGATAATCCAAACGCACAATTAGACCCATTTATTGAATTAAATATATGTAGCGTGAAATTAGATGAATTAATAGGACATATTCAAGAGTTTGATATAAAAATCGGCAAAATGAATTTAAACGAATAAATAGCCGCCTCTTGCATATACAAAGGCGCTTAAATCGAATAAATGTTACAACTGAGGAAGCAGAACGCAAACGAACAAACCTTATCTTTATACTATCCAATGCTATTGAAGCTTTGAAAGATGCAGATCATATTGCGAGTTTTGATAATATTAGTTCCAAACCGGTCGTGTCAAATAATCAGATACAGTTATCTTCTTCACAAGAAAATTGTACGTCAATCTTAGACATGCCGAACGTTATGTCACAATCGTCAGAACCTATGGTGGCTCAGTTAATTGATGTCGAAATGAGACCAACAAACAATTCCCATGTTAACTCTGAAACTGTTGAGCCACATTCTGTCTTAAGGAATGATCATGCGTTAACTCAAAGTGATGAGATGATGAATACGGCTTGCTCCATTAATCAACAAATATGTACTCGTTTACTTGAAAAATTAAATCAGCTAACATTACAACCAGTCACCCGCCAATCGTTTCACACTCACCCCATTCGCCATGTAAATTTTGCTAGTACTAGTAATTCTACTCAAGTAAATCCACTGATAGAGACTGTACCTTCTGTGGCTACATGCGACGCAAATTTTCGAGTTTTAAATAGTACTCTGGGTCATCAGGAATTTCCTAGTGCTTTTGTATTGGAGTAGTTAATCCTGCTAATGTTAATAATAATTTATATCAAAAAAGTATACCAGTGTATAAGTGGAATATTTCATTTGATGGTAGTGGTAGTGTGACGTCATTTATTGAAGAAGTAGAACAACTAGCCGAATCAAGACATGTCTCCAGGATGCAGTTATTTCAATCAGCATATGAATTATTAAGAGGCGATGCTCGGGATTGGTACTTGCCTAGGAAGTCAAACTTTGAAACTTGGGAAGATTTTAAACGAGGATTAAGGGATGCTTTTCTTCCACTAAACTATGAAGAAAACTTGTTAGAAGAAATCAAAAGACGTACTCAGGGTTTAGACGAGAGATTCATGCTTTATATAACAAGGATGCAAAATTTATTCAAGAAATTAACTGTTAAGAAACCTACGGAAAAAGAACAAATTGAAATTATACGGAAAAGAATGTTGCCTCATCTTCAAACTGCGCTGACATTTGAGGAAACTTTGACTATTGAAGATTTGTTAACGAAGGGGAAACGAGCTGAACAAAATTATTTGGAAGCCCAACAATATTGTCCACCACCAACTACTTCGCGTTTTATTCAAGAGCCGCATTTGACATATCGTCGACCAAACTATCACCAGAGACCTCTTCCTGTGAGGGCTATTCAAAACGCTGAAGTTTATACTGACTTGAATCAGACCTCTACCAATTCCTCATCGGGGCAAGTTGACCCTAGGGTACCTCATGCCATACGGAATAAGGATATCATTTGTTGGAATTGCAACCAATCCGGACACAGAAGAACTCAGTGCACCCAACCTTTAAAATTATTTTGTTTCAAATGTGGTCAGGTAGGATATACCACACGTACTTGTAACTGTTCAAAAAACTCCAATCAGGGGAATTAGTTAGCCGAAGAATTGCCCCTGTTGTCCCACGTTCGGCTACAAAAATCAATGTTTCCGATGTTGAAAAACTGGCATTAGTTAATTATATAATTTCACACGCAGAAGGAGATCAGCGACCTTATTTAGAAGTGTCTATTATGGGTTATCCAATTCTAGGACTCCTGGATTCTGGTAGTACTGTTACACTAGTCAGTATGGAAGGCTATCAGGTTTTGGCTCAATTAGGTCTAAAGTTAGATTCTACGAGAAAAGTTAAATGTTCGGTCGCCAACGGACAAGAATGTGTTAGTATTGGTGTGGTGAAAACTCCAGTATGTCTAATGGGCAAAGTATGTGTTCTAGATATTCTAGTGGTTCCAACATTATCTAGTAAACTTATTTTGGGAGTCGATTTCTGGTTTTCCATGGGCATAGTGCCGGACCTGAAGAAAAATGTTTGGCATTTTAGACATGATTCAGATTTAGAAGTTTGTGGCATTGTAGAAGAATCCAATCTATCTGAGAGGCAGCTTACTAGATTAAATGGAATGTTAGACGAAAAATTTACTAAATTAGGAACTGGACTTGGATCTACCAAGGTGGCTTATCACGAAATAATATTAGAAGAGAATACGAGACCAATTAAGCAAAGGTATTACCCTGTATCTCCGTATAAGCAAAAGATACTGGATGAAGAAATTAAGAAAATGCTAGAAATGGACGTCATCGAACCTTCTAAGAGTCCATGGTCGTCACCCGTATTACTCGTACCAACAGGAGATAACACATATAGATTCTGTGTGGATTATAGAGGACTCAATAAGGTCACCAAAAAGGACGCTTATCCTCTACCTTACGTATCGGCCATATTAGATCGATTACGTGGAGCTCGCTATCTAAGTTCGATGGATATAAAGTCAGCATATTGGCAAGTAAGCGTTAAGGAGGAATGTCGAGAGCTTACTGCATTCACAGTACCTTCAAGGGGACTCTACCAATTCAAAAGAATGCCATTTGGTTTGGCAAACGCACCTGCTACCTGGCAGCGCTTAATTGATGAAGTATTAGGAGTAGACCTGGAACCCTACGTACTAGTATACCTCGACGACATTATTATCATATCTCCAGAATTCGACACACATTTGGAAGTCCTTGGAAAAGTGTTCGACAGACTCGCTGTAGCAGGCCTAACCTTGAGAAGAGATAAATGTAAATTTTGTTTGCCTTCATTAAAATATTTAGGATATGTAGTAGATGGGAAAGGGTTACATGTGGATACAGAGAAGGTAGATGCCATCATGAAGCTCAAACCACCTAAAAATCCCACAGAAATTCGCAGATTCCTTGGTATGGCTGGGTGGTATCGAAAGTTTGTACCGAATTTTTCTACGGTTATTGCTTCCCTTACAAAGTTGACACATAAAAAGATAGCTTATGTGTGGAACGAGGAATGTGAAAAATCCTTTAATATTATTAAGAATTCTTTAATAGCAGCACCAATACTTACCTGTCCGGATTTTACCAAGTCGTTTATACTTCAAACGGATGCATCGGCTTATGGACTTGGAGCTGTTTTAACGCAAAACTTTGAAGACGGAGAAAAGTAATTTGCTTTTTGTCGAGATCACTGACCAAACAAGAAAGAAACTACTCTACTACAGAGAGAGAATGTTTAAGTGTTATATGGGCTGTAGAGAAACTTCGAAACTATTTAGAAGGAACGCATTTCACCGTAGTTACCGACCATGCTTCATTAATTTGGCTTGACCGTTTGAAAGACCCCACTGGCCGATTGGCGCGATGGGCGTTACGCCTACAACCGTTCGATTATACCATCGTTCACAGAAAAGGGCGAGATAACGTTGTCCCCGATTTTCTATCTCGTAGTGTCCCATTGGCAGTTGATTTAGTGAGTACGAAGGAAACCTTATGGAAGATTTTAAGAATACGTCGGATGTTTGGTATGAGAAAATGAAAGAACGAATCAGTGGTCATCCTGATAAATTTCCTCAATGGAGAATTGAAAACGACATCGTTTATAAGTATGTAAGATGTATAACACCTGAGCTGTCCAACGGTTCAAATAACTGGAAAATTGTGGTTCCCAAAGACAAAAGGAAATTCATACTGCAATTGCATCATGATGATGTAAGATCCGGACATGTAGGCGTTTACAAGACATACTGGAAGATCTATAATCGTTATACTTGGCCGAAAATGCGAGCTGATGTCGCGAAGTACATAAGTAATTGTCAAATATGTGCACAACACAAACCGGAGCAAAAGCCACCGGCAGGTTTAATGGGTTCTCGACCAGAAATTAACAGACCTTGGGAAATGATCAGCCTTGATTTTATGGGTCCATATCCTCGCAGTACCAATGGTTATTCCTATCTACTGAACGTGTGTGACTATTTTAGCAAATATGTAGTTCTGTGTCCACTGAGAACGGCGACATCAAAAGCATTGTGTCGTTTCGTTGAGGAACAGATTTTCTGCGTTTATGGTGCACCAAGATTTATTATTTGTGACAATGGCAAGCCCATGCGTAGTAAAGAATTTCAAGCATTATGTGAGAAATATGGTACTAAGCTGTCTTACACCGCCAACTACAATGCTAGAGCTGATCCGTAGAACGTTACAACAAAACGGTAAAAACCATGATTTCGTGCTATCTAAAAGAGAATCATAAAAAGTGGGACCAAAATATTGCTGCTATCGGTTGCGCAATCAGAACTTCTAAAAACGAAACGACTGGATTTACTCCTTATTTTGTTAATTTTGGCCGTGAATATATAAGTGATGGAAATCAATATAACTACCTCTTAGGAGCATCTGAAGAGAAGCAGAGTGATAAAGGTGAAATACAGAAAAGACAACTAGGATTTCAGAAAATGTTTGACAAGGTTAAGAAAAGGATTCTCGATGGACAAGAGAGAAATAGAAAAGTATATAATTTGCGTAGAAGACCTGTACAATACACGGTGGGCGAACTAGTATGGAGAAAGAACAAGATTTTGTCAGATGCCAGTAAACATATAAGCGCTAAATTAAGTCCTAAATTCATAGGCCCTTTTACTATTAAACGGAAAATTGGGAACTGGACATATGAACTCCTAGATGAGAAAGGAAAATCGATAGGAATATGGCACGTCCAAGATCTGAAGCCTCTGGTAACACCTTTTGATGACGCAGAGTAATGGCGTAACGTTCTTTCTGACTAACATTAAAATGTCGGTAATTTTTTCCTTCTTCTCGTAAATTTACCTCTTTCCAAGAAAGGGTGGAGTGTGACGGTTTTAACCTTCGACATATATACAAAATCTTGGTACCTAAGTAATTTGAGTTGCCTATGTGAATATTATCGCGATCCGGAAAGTGAAAGAAACCACCAATTCTATTTGTCCTCCTCGCGCGTTTACCTTTCATAGCCGTCAGGTCAGCTCTCTGCTTTTAAATGTGTGCACGACCACGTGGCCAAAGCCTTTTGTGGAAAATTGGAACCACCCTAATTTGGGATTTAAAGTGCATTTGGTCAAATATTTATACTTTTATTGGTGATAGTGTTATTAAAAGTATAGCCGTTTTGGGATTTTGTGTCGTCAACACTACTTGTCCAGCATCTGGAAAATAAATTTCCAAGATAGAGAGGTTTTTCCTCTACAGCGTGTTACCATCCACGCCGTCTTACCATCTCCTTATATAAGAAAACCCTCTATGAAGGAGGTATGTACCTTATAACAATATTTGTATTTATCTTTTATTCGTCTGGGCGTTATTTAATGCCTTTTTGTGTCTCTAGGGTTTTTTATGGGGCTCTGTTTTCCCCGGAAAAGTTACTCCTACGCTACGTGTCAGAATAGGATTGCGTAACTTCCCTTGAGGACCTAAGGTCATACCAACGCTTGGCAATTTCAATCAGCCATTTTCACCTGCTGTCTTCCACCACGTGGAAGAATACTTACCTTTCATCGATTACGTTGAATTTCATCCACCCTTAGTCAGCTGGAGTCCTCTGGAAACTACACTCTTGACTTTTACCAGATAAGTGGATGTCAAATTACTGTCATTTCTTTTTTTACTGTTAATTAGCAATTTCAACCACCATTTTCGGTATAAGCTACCTTTTAAAGTATTGTATAAGTTACTCCTTTAATTGTGAGGAATACAACAAACATTATATCTACCTACTTTTACCTAATTTACAATACAACATTAAAATTACCTAAATTTACATTTTATATAGAAAGATTAAGCAAATTTAACCTTTTTTTTTCTTTTCCTTTAATTACTAAACAAAAGAAAAATAAATAATACATTATTACATTATTATTATTAACAAAAATCCAAATTAAATCATACATTATACAACTAATATTCTATGTAAACCAGATCGTGGATATCCATTAATTGGTATAAACGTAATTATATAATTAATATTCCTAATTACTACTGTTTGTAATTTAAGGACAAAAGCTCCTGTATTCTCAATCTATTGGCGTATATGATCGCTAATTTATTATTATAATTTATTATTATTTTTTTGTTTTTGTAATATACTGTTTTCTCTCCTCACAAACAACATTTATTTAAATATTTCCTTCTAACTCTGATTCCAAAAGAACAAACTAGAAATAAGAAAAGTTGATAATTTGCAAGTATTACCCAACCGTAGTTCTTTTTTTTGTTTTTTTTTTTTGTTTGAAACTCTTTTGTGGTTTTCGAGTTCTCAGACAAGAGGAAGGGGCAGTTAAATCAAATCACATGGCGCCCATCTCATAATATCTTAAATTAATTAGCCTTAAAATCTTGGAAAGGCACTGCCTTTTTTATTTTGTATATTCCTTTTTATTTCTAGAATTGAATATACTTAGCTAGCCGCGGCTTATGGCGTGCCACATTATAGCCTACTCTATTGTTAAATAAATATTAAATTGAATTTTATTTGTTGCTAACGCCCTGAGATTTCGGCATGTTATATAATTATAAAATTGAAGTTCCTAAGCAAAGAAATCCCAGAATTATAATTAAAAATACGGAAATTAAATTTATTTCAAAGGAAGATGACATTATAATTCAAGATATTATTGAACAAAATGAATTAGGCGACTATTTGAAAGGAAAAGTTAAGGTTATTAAGAAATACGTAAATAAAAGGAAAAGTAATTCTGGTAATATTATTTTGGAAATAGAAGCAGATATATATATAAGGATATAATAAAATTAGATAAATTAAATGTGGGGTGGAGAATATGTATGTTAGAGGAATATCTAAACATTGTACAATGCTTTAAATGTGCTAGATTTAACCATTTTGCTAGAGACTGTAAAAATGAAATTACTTGTTTCAAATGCAGTGGTAATCATAAAACCGAGCAATGTACAAATAATGAAGTCATTTGTATCAATTGCAAAAATGCCTTTGAAAAATTAAAAGTAAAACTGAATCCGCGGTGTAGAACTAACTACATCTATCGGCCGTTCGCTACTCCATGCCGGACTGAAAATGTCACAGACACGAAGCGTTCTACATGCAGTAGACACCATTGAAAGCTGTCGACCTTTATCGCGATCGGCGAGAAACGATATTTTGCAAACACGGAATTCCAGGAAACAACTACTCTGCGGGCTAATGCCCCGACCAGCATTGAATTACACCTGGAAAACCTATAGCAACAGCTAGAGTCATTCGTCAGACGCCCACCAGACATATACCGGTTTCGAGCTTATTAGCTCTCATCAGTATGCCATAGGTGAGGTATCCGACGAATAATCCTAGCTGCTTTCGTCTGTCTAACCCGACAGAAGGGATCATGAGTACGCGGTGTAGAACTAACTACATCTATCGGCCGTTCGCTACTCCATGCCGGACTGAAAATGTCACAGACACGAAGCGTTCTACATGCAGTAGACACCATTGAAAGCTGTCGACCTTTATCGCGATCGGCGAGAAACGATATTTTGCAAACACGGAATTCCAGGAAACAACTACTCTGCGGGCTAATGCCCCGACCAGCATTGAATTACACCTGGAAAACCTATAGCAACAGCTAGAGTCATTCGTCAGACGCCCACCAGACATATACCGGTTTCGAGCTTATTAGCTCTCATCAGTATGCCATAGGTGAGGTATCCGACGAATAATCCTAGCTGCTTTCGTCTGTCTAACCCGACAGAAGGGACCATGAGTACGCGGTGTAGAACTAACTACATCTATCGGCCGTTCGCTACTCCATGCCGGACTGAAAATGTCACAGACACGAAGCGTTCTACATGCAGTAGACACCATTGAAAGCTGTCGACCTTTATCGCGATCGGCGAGAAACGATATTTTGCAAACACGGAATTCCAGGAAACAACTACTCTGCGGGCTAATGCCCCGACCAGCATTGAATTACACCTGGAAAACCTATAGCAACAGCTAGAGTCATTCCGTGTTTGCAAAATATCGTTTCTCGCCGATCGCGATAAAGGTCGACAGCTTTCAATGGTGTCTACTGCATGTAGAACGCTTCGTGTCTGTGACATTTTCAGTCCGGCATGGAGTAGCGAACGGCCGATAGATGTAGTTAGTTCTACACCGCGTACTCATGGTCCCTTCTGTCGGGTTAGACAGACGAAAGCAGCTAGGATTATTCGTCGGATACCTCACCTATGGCATACTGATGAGAGCTAATAAGCTCGAAACCGGTATATGTCTGGTGGGCGTCTGACGAATGACTCTAGCTGTTGCTATAGGTTTTCCAGGTGTAATTCAATGCTGGTCGGGGCATTAGCCCGCAGAGTAGTTGTTTCCTGGAATTCCGTGTTTGCAAATTATCGTTTCTCGCCGATCGCGATAAAGGTCGACAGCTTTCAATGGTGTCTACTGCATGTAGAACGCTTCGTGTCTGTGACATTTTCAGTCCGGCATGGAGTAGCGAACGGCCGATAGATGTAGTTAGTTCTACACCGCGTACTCATGGTCCCTTCTGTCGGGTTAGACAGACGAAAGCAGCTAGGATTATTCGTCGGATACCTCACCTATGGCATACTGATGAGAGCTAATAAGCTCGAAACCGGTATATGTCTGGTGGGCGTCTGACGAATGACTCTAGCTGTTGCTATAGGTTTTCCAGGTGTAATTCAATGCTGGTCGGGGCATTAGCCCGCAGAGTAGTTGTTTCCTGGAATTCCGTGTTTGCAAAAATGAATCCGTCCCATACTGCATTTGATAAAAATTGTCCCTGTTTAAAAGATGTATTGATAATATAACTAGTCGTACAAGTTATGGTTTATAGCAATCAAGACATGTAACGACATCATCAGTAATACAAAATATGGATATTGTTTATTTAAATTGTCAAGGGTTTTTAAACAATAAAGATGAAATATTATTAGTTATATCGAAATGGAAACCTCTGTTATTTTACATACCTCAGAATTGTTACTTTTTTATGGATAAAATTTACGTTTTCTAACATTCAATCGTCATTTACTCGAAAACTTTCCTATGTAAGAGGGCAAAATTTTAGTACTGTCTGATAGAGAATTAAACGATCTTTCAGAATCAAGGAAAAAAATATGGTGTTGCCATTTAAAAAAAAATCGATGACGTCATTACTCGAAAACAAATGACATTTGAAAATCGCATTTTACTCTAAAATATGTATTTTTAAATTAAAAATCGACTCTTCGAGGATTTTTCCCAAAAATAATTGTTTCGTTTTTCTTGAATTTATTCCATACTTTTGGCGCATACTGTATAAAATATTAAACTGTGTTACTAATAACAGACGTACGGGCGGTGTTCTTGTATATATTCGAGATAAATTGAATTTTAAGTTGAAAACTAATATATCTATTGAACCTTATGTATGGATGATAGATTTTGAATTTAAAATAAATAATGATAAGTATACATGTTGTGTGGTATATCATCCACCGCATGTAAACGACAATTTATTTTTAGATTTTTTTGAAGAATATTTAGATAAAAACATTGGCTATGATGGGACTACTATTATAATTGGTGATTTTAATCTTGATCAGTTTTCTAGTACTTATTACGCCAATACAATAAAGACAATGATATTCCAGTACGGATTGTTTCAACTTATAAAAAACCAACGCGGATTATCAGCACTAGTGCAACATTAATAGAGTTTTAATACCAGACGATACAAATATTTTATTTGAAGTTCATTTAACACCAAAAATTAGTGATCACTGTATAATATCAGTTGATATAAATAGTACAAAGCAAAGTATAAACGAAGTTGAATTGATTAAGAAAAGATCATATAAAAATTATAAAGTAGAAGAATTCCAATTAAGTTTATTAACCACAAATTGGAATAACAATTTCAATAATGTTGATTTAGTTGCAGATGCTTTTACCGACTCAATATCGAATATTTTAGATCAAATGTGTCCCATAAAAGAATTTAATATTCCAAAAAGATATATCAATAATAAATGGATAACACAAGATATAATTGGGAAAATGAAGGAAAGTGGTGTTATGTATTAAAAGGCAAGTTTTACAAAAAAAGAAGAGGATTGGGTTAATTATAAAAATATGAGGAATACTGTAACTAAAGATATTAAGAAGGAGAAAGAAAAGTATTTTTATAACGTAATTGATGGAAATAAAAATAATTCAAAACAAATGTGGAAACACTTAAAAATATTAATGCCAAGTAAGAGAAAAATAGCTAAGGACACACTTAGATTTAATAATATTGAAACTGATGATAGTAGAATTATTGCAAATGAATTTAATGAGTATTTTTTAAATACCTAGCATAGAAGAAATTGTTCAAACTTGCAGTCAAAACCGTATACATAATGGAGAATATGTTATTGAATTTATTGATTTACATAGCACATTTTCAAAATTTGACTGTGTAGATCTCCCGTATGTTAAAAAGATTATAAGGTCTTTAAAAAATACGGCAGATGTTGAGGATAAAACAAATACTTTTATACTTAAGAATGCATTTTCTGTGATTAGTCGATGTTGTAAATCAATCATTAGAAAGTGGAGTTTTTCCTTCAAGATGGAAAATATCGATCATTGTTCCTGCTCCGAAAGTGTGAGATACGAATTTATGTGAGGAATTTAGGACTATAAATACGGTTTCACCCTATGAAAAAGTACTTGAAATTGTAGTGAAAGAACAAATTACTAATCATTGTGAAAAAAATAGTGTTATTATTCCCCATCAGTCTGGTTTTCGTAAAAGTCATTCATGTGAAAGTACCATATTGCATGTGTGCGATGAATGGATTAAAGCTATCGACAAAGGTGATTTCGTAGCAGCCGTATTTCTTGATTTTAGAAGAGCATTTGAAACGGTGGATCGACGTCTGCTGCTAGTGAAGATGTCTAAAATGGGTATTACTGATACAATGGTTTGAATCATATCTGCAAAATAGGTATCAAAAAGTTAAATATAAAAATCATATGTCTACGGAATTAAAAACCTTGCATGGTGTTCCACAAGGAACGGTCCTTGGACCTATTTTATTTCTAATTTATATCAACGATATTGTGAAATGTATAAAAAATTGTAAATTTACTATGTTTGCTGATGACACTATGATATATATTACAGTAAATATTCTTCCAGATTTAATCTGATTCGGACTATAAATTGTTATTTGGATATTTTATTTACATGGCTCAATGATAATAACCTCGATAATAACTTATGCGTAAATATAAATAAATGTAAATCTACGTTAATTAGTGATGGTTATAAATTAAGTAAAATAAATATTGACAGGTGCGAAGTTACAATTAATGGTTCTGAACTTGAAATGGTGAAGGAAATAAAGTATTTAGGTGTAATAATTGATAGTAATCTTAATTTTAAGAGTTATGGAAGTTATATAATGAATATAATGTCGAAGAAAATAAATTTTTGGGTAGAATTGGTAAATTACTTAGTACATATGTAAAAATATCATTTACAAAACACTAATTGCACCACATTTAGACTTTTGCTCATGTGTTCTTTTAATCTGAACAAAAATCAAATTCAACAGTTACAAAAGATACAAAATAGAGAAATGAGAATAATCTTAAAATGTAATAGATACACACCAATAGATGCTATGTTAAATGTACTACATTTTATGAATGTGTATCAAATAATCGTTTATAAAACATTGATACTGATTTATAAAATAAAAAATGGATTGTCACCTCAGTATCTGACTAGTAAAATTAAATATGTGAGAGAGGTTCACAATTATTCTACACGTAATGTAAATAATTTCTTCGTTGAAAAATTCAATAAATGCAGTACAACAAAATCTTTGTTTTCGAAGGGGTTAATAATGTATAACGATTTACCAAATGTTGTCAAGAATTCACAAAATTTGTATACATTTAAATGGGAATTGGCTAATTTTGTAAAGATAGAGATATGTAATTGTTTTTTTTTTGTTAGTTGTGTTAAGCTATGTCCTTTATTATTGTTATTGTATACTATTTTATGTATGTGTTTGTATGTTTATAGCTAATTGCTAATAAATGAAATTATTATTATTATCTAGACGTGCTATTTTTGGTAGACCATCCTCTTTTGTTTCAAGAAGAGAGAAATTAAATAAAATAACGAAAACTGAGAGTATTTATATGTAATCTGTCAGCACATTTTCATACGTTTACATTAAAATATCCGAAGCTGCACTTTTTTAAATCCTCGTGGATTCCCATATTTTAATAAATGCCTGCTATTTTGCGGGGAAACGGTCCGGATCCCGTTTTCACTTGAAATATTCAATTTTAGTTTAACGAGATGGTAAAATATTCAGTAGATGACACTAAAAAAAATGGGGGGAATTAAACTTACGCCGATCATTTCATTCGACGCTCAGATTTTATATGAATACCAAAAGAGTCGTACGCGGGACACTTTATAGATGGATATTTCAAAGGCAATAAATTTATATAGAGGCGCGATTTACATATTTTCCGATGGAGTGTCATTTGCAGATATTGTATTAGAAGGATGAGAAATGAAATCCATACCCCCGGTCGATCTGACGGGCAGTAAAATTCAAATTTGGCGAAAGGGACTCGGGATGGCTCGATAAAACGTAAATGTCTACTAAATTTCACTTGTTCTTTTTTTCAACTGTTTATATAAATCCATATAACTTAATATGTACATTGTTTATCGACCGGTGGGACTTGATGAGACTAATAAATGGAGTTTGAGAATTCGCAGCTTTTAAAAGAACCAGACTCTCGTGTCATATTGTTTTGAATTCTCCGCGTATTGATTGCTATAAACTAAAGATGCGCAACAGTAATTTTCTTATATCTTCGTTAAACAGTCGTAACTATAGTTTGGAATTTGCCTGTATGTTTATCCACTAAGAAATTTTGAAAAATTTAAAATATTTTCAGATATTAATTTTTTTTTAAAAAATACCCACATTTTGAGGATCGCTGAGAAAGCTATTAATCCGTATGACCTGCTAAAGTCGCCATATCCGCTTGCCATATCTCCTCTAAAATAAATATTTGATTTATTTTATCCTAAATTAAATTTTTAAGATTGTTTCTAATTTAAAAATATCATTTAAGGAATTTAGGACGTTACTTTGTTCAATGGTTCCATAAATTATAAATAAACGTGCATAAAAACTTACCTAATTGTTAAAAAAAAACAAATATTTAAACAGTTATCCGCATTTCACAGTTAGTTGGACCGGTCAGTGGTCGCGCGGTTTTATGGCGTCAGTACTTGAATCGAGGTGACTAGATCGCTGTGGGTTCGACCCCCGCAGCCGGTAGACCGTATATAAGCTATATTCGTGGAGAGATTGGCACCCTCTCTGCGGGTATGGTAGGGTGGATGTCAATGTGAGAGATTGATACCAGTTGACGTTTGACTAGCCCCTAATTAATGAAGTTTTCCAGGTTTCCCCCATTCCTGCATTGAATGATTAGCCTTACCAACGTAAGTCGTTCCTAGGCGCAAATGCGGTCTATTTAATAATAATATGCTGCCCCCTCTCCCGCAAAAATCTTCGACATCTTAATTCTTGTGATTACAATGAGAGGTAGATATATTATTATCATTATTAATACCATTGTGCACTGTTAGAAAGCGTAAGTTACTTTATGAAGAATAACTAAAAACTATGATTTTCACGCAACACATGTTAATTTTCTGCCACAATTATTCTTTCTGTGCCGTACCGTCACATAACCTCAAACAACGTAGGAAGTTGCACATTTTTTTATTATTAGATATTTAGATTATTAAATATTCTGCGCAAAGTTGTGGTGTCGTAGGCATAGGTGTCACGGGCCAGGGGGTAGGCAGTAGGCACAATGTCCCGTAGGGATATAGACATAATGCTTATTTTTTTAAATAGGATTTAGATCTTTAAAAATAGCATCGTGCTTTTTAACGTAAACATGAAATTACCCAATGTTCTAAAATCGGTGCTAAATGAATAATTTATTCACAACTGATATGTTTGCTGTGCTTTTATTACAGACGATATACATTTTGAATGTAATGTTAAAAGTACGCAAGAACACATCTTAGAGTGACTTAGATTAGTGGCCGCCAACTACAGACAATCCAGGGGATATATTCTCAAATGTCCGCAGAGCAATACTTTCTAGATACTTTTATCCTTCTCACAGTACTTAAGAGAGGCAGAACAATGTAATTCTCATACAGATAACTCTTCGAAAGTCAAGGACAGGCCTCCAAATACCTTGCTCTATATTTTCACTGACCCAAAACACCGTCAGTTGTTATTTCATAATGTAATGGCAACGAACAAAGTCGGTACTTGTTTGTGATTGTTTTGACAGTTTCTAAGCACTGTTTTATCCACGTGGGACGATTTATATACAGGGTGTTCCAGAATGATGGTCAAATATTTTACGAGTGTGTTCCACAAGCCATTTCAGAGGGAGATTTTCATATGAAATTTTTCAATTTGGGTCCTCCCTGTTGAGATATTCGAGTCTCAAAATGGCGGAAAAAAATAGTTTTTTTATTTTTCCTTAAAAACGGTTGCACTTAGAAATTTCAATTTTGGTAGACATTATCAGCTAGTCAAAGGCTATTTTGTGGTGGTGTCTATTCCTTAGCTTATGTTTCTGGAGAGCGGGAATAAGTAACCCCTACATTTATTTCTTTCAGAACTTACCACCACCCCAAAATAGCCTTTGACTAGCTGATAATGTCTACCAAAATTGAAACTTCTAAGTGCAACCGTTTTTAAGGAAAAATAAAAAACAATTTTTTTCCGTCATTTTGAGACTCGAATATCTCAACAGGGAGGACCGAAATTGAAAATTTTTATATGAAGATCCCCCCTGAAATGGCTTGTGGAACACACTGGTAAAATATTTGACCATCATTCTGGAACACCCCGTATACAGGGTGAACCTTAAATAAGTACAAATATTTTAACCAGCAGTACAGCTCACTGTATAGAACACATAATTAATAATCTTTTTACAAAAAAAAATCAGGAATAAAAAAGTCAAATTTTAAATAAATTTCGTGATTTTTCAATAGAAAACTCGTTGAGGACCGCTAATTCGGAAGTCATGGTGGATGTGCATTCCACAGTGTTGCCAGTGTTACATTAGAATTTTTAGACATGTCAAAGCATGATTGAAATATTTTTATTTATGAAAATATTAAGATTCTCTACTCACAATCATGGTTATCGAGAATTTGTTCATTATCCATTTTTACTACACTCTGATGATTTATCACAATACGTTATTTTTATCACTATCACTGATTAACACTAATTAACAAATAATTATGCTTTTAGCATGTCAACCGTTTCACTGTTTGAATAATGCGCCATATTTTATTTAATCACACTGTATTTCATGAAAAATACTAATTAAATACACAAGACACTTAAGAGAAAAACACTGTCCGTGAAATAGACGATTTAAATAGGCTTTATAGGTTAGTGCCGCAACTCTTAAAACAGATGCGTCAAGCAGTGCATTACTTAAAGAAACTATTAGCTTAGTTCGGTTTCAGAAGCAAAATTATCTCATATTAACTTTCAATTTACATGTATTGAAATGTTTTGATTGCAGTTGCACAGTTTATTCCTTTGTCCTGTATCATACTAGTGCACCGGTAATACCGGTATCAACATCAACAAAACCTCTATGAATCCTAGAGCCTAGAGAATGGGGCTTGTGCGGGACAATTCGCATACTGCTCCTGATACCTACCTGTTATCTGTGCCTACAACACACACAACATCAGTTTCTTTTTGCACGCGATTGATGCTGCTTTTAAATATTTTACTTCGCCTTCTCTTGATATTGAACTCATACATCAAGCTAGTTATTTCATGTTTTGTGTTTATTTTTAAAAGCTGTTTCACCCACTACGAAACTACGAGGTACGAAATGGTTGGCACTGATACGTTGTTTGAGATTATGTGGTGGAAATTAACTGTGAGATGCTGTGTGAATATTATATATAGTTTTTTGTTATTCTTCATAAAATAATTTAAGGGTATAATTTGTGATAATTTTTCTAATAGTGTACAATGGTATTAACTGAAATATGGATAACTGTTTAAATAGTTGGTTTTTCAGCTTTTATTCACGTTTATGGATATTTTTTTGAAATCATTTAAGTAACTTCTTAAACTCTTTAACTGACAATATCGAACTTCAGAAAGTTCATATTTTAATCGTTTATGACAATTTTACTTTACTTATTGGTAAAAACGAGTGTTTTAAACTAGAAATAATGGTAAAAATTGAATTTACTTTAAAAAATTACTTACCTTACAGAAGATATGGCAACCTTGCCTTCAGTAAATCATATGGTTTGTTTTACTAGGTTACGTCAGTGGTCTATTTGGTCAGCGGTCCTCAAAATGTGGGTATTTTTAAAAAAAATTAATATATCCGTAAATATTTGAAATTTTTAAAAATGACTTTCACTAGACTAATCTATATGACGAACTACACCTGCAGTTAAAATATTTGTACTTATTTAAGGTTCACCCTGTATATATTACCCTAGCGGGCATCGGTATATTTTGCATTAATCTCCATAGCCTACGGCGACCTCTACTGTTTATTATCAATTACGGCTATCGCATAAATCCCGAAGTACGCCCACGAATTTAAAACGCAATAATAAGGGAGGTGCGCACGTGGCACCGGATTTGTAATATTTATAGTCAATTATTTCATATATATACAAAGGGCCGCCTCCCAGTATTATAAATAACTGCCGCGTCTCCTGGAAGTTTACGAAATTAATTTCAGATGCCGTTTCGTTTTAATTGTTGGGGAAAGGAGCATCTTCGGGGCGCTTTTGGGATTTTTACGGTCTGACGCGCCAAAAATTGCGAATAATTTACGAAGTAGGGGCGGATTTGTTGCGTCTGCGAAAAATGTCTGAGAAATGAGGTGTCAAGTTGTAGAATAAAGCGTCTTAAATTAAAATCAGTGTTTCTTTTGTCTGGTCGACATCATGTTTGCTTAGATAAATGTGTTGCGTGAGCCACTTTAGATCACTTTGGTCAAAATAGGATAATATATGCTAATTAGTAATACATACATTTCCCAGTAAGAGTACCAACCACTTTAAGTGAAAATATATTTGAATTTCTGCTGTTGGGAACGTCTCTACGTATACAGGGCGTGAACCATTGGACGTAATTGATTATTTTGTTGCACTGCAAATACCATTATGTAATTATATATACCTACACAAATTAGCCAATAAATAAATAATAAGCATGCCAAGATACTCAGTAATTACTCACCTAATCCGCACAAGCAGGTCAGTAAAACTTCAGTTGTCTAGTCCATTATTCAATAACTTAATTTAATACATACGCACACATACACTTTTCGAGCTTTCTTATAGAAATGAAGCCATTCACCACTGTAAAAATCATATTGGGTTCAACTAAATGCTTAAGATAACGTCCTCTTTTATTTTTATCAATGTTTATGTTAACATCACACCGATTTAAGCCGGCCAGTCGCTTCATCAGGTAAATTGTTTCACTTATTAAGAATATGCTCCTAACATTACAAACAATTTTATGTGTTGAACTAGATTTTCGATATTTTGTTTTATTTTTTGAGATTTTTATACCTAAAAACGCAACAAATTTGATCATTTTATGGCGAGAAATACGGCGACCTTAATCAGTGGTTGTTTGACTATGAGTTCAAATATTAGGATAATAACTCTACCCCTCATTCTAATCGCGAGGATTAGCCCAGAAGACAGAGACTTGTGCGGGAGAGGGGGTGGCAAATTATTAAGTAGGCCGCATTTGCGCCCAGGAAGAACTTACGTTGAAGGACTATAACCATCATTCAGTGCAGGGTGGTCAAACGTCGGCGGGATCAATCTTTCACATTGACCCAAGCCAACATTCCTTCACCCTACCATACCCGCAGAGAGGGTGCCAATCCTCTCCACGAATATAGCTGATATAACTACGGTCTACCGCGGTCTGACCGCATTTAAGTACTGACGCCTTAAACCGCTCAACCACTGACCGACTATGAGTAGAAATATTAGGATTCTTTCAAATTTCTCTTAAAATTTCCAAATCTTTACTAATTTTATGAAAACCAATATTTTGTTTGTGCATATGACAGCAAAAATGTAACGCTTACGCTACAGACTTATCCGATCTATCACTTTGCTTTTTTCGATTTCAATAAAGCCTCTTGCTAACATGTCATTCAATTAATGGAGCCGTCGCAGCGCACCTATTCTTAAAATGAGCTGATCTATAAATACCCACGGGTTCTATTTTCAATTAGTTCCTTATTTAAACAGTCATTCATCCGGCGCCTGTCATTTTTCACGGCACGGCCTTATATCTCGCGCGGCTACCGACACCCGATTATTGGCATTTCAACTTTCCGGAAACGGAAAGGGCCCCACGGAGTCAATCATAATTTGAGTATTCCGGATCTAGGACTCGCACTAAATCAATTCCTGTTAAGGTGCGAGGACGTATCCGGCTTAGCGTCAAGGGGCCATTTGGGCGGAATCACAGAATATAAAACGGAACGGAGACTAGGGGAGATCTCCCCTTCCTTCAAGAGAAAACTATTGCTAGAATCTGTACGTATTATCATCTTTCAAAAGCGGAAATTCATAAAATAAACACTGCGGTCACGTTGAAGTGACTAAAAATGGGGAACATTTTTTTGGAGGCAACGTTCCAACGACGTCCTTGCATCTTCTACAAATACGTTTAAGATACGTTGTGATTACGTGGCGAAAACGGGGGATGTGGTGGCCGCCTCTAAAAGAGATACTGAAGAAACAGAAGAGTTGTTAAATATATTTGTCTTATTATATATTTTTAGTTATTAACAATATTGTGTGAAACTAACTACTCTTGTCTGAAGCTTTTTATTTGAGGCATAATTTTAGTTTTCTTTAGTTTTATTGGGTTTTTGCCACACTTCTGAAAAAATAATAAAGATTAATTAAATAAGCCCTTGCGCCAAATGAATCAGTCAAGGGTTATTTTTGAAACTAAGTTTGCCTAACCAATCTTACACTGATGTATTTTTGTTATTTTTTACTTATCTGCTTTTTTCAGTGTGAGATTGGTTAGGCAAACTTAGTTTCAACAATAACACTTGACTGATCCGTTTCGCGCAAGGGCTTATTTAATTAATCATTATTATTGTTTCAGAAGTGTGGCAAAAACCCAATAAAACTAAAGAAAAACTAACTACTCTGCGGACTAAAGCCCTGACCAGCGTTGAATTACACCCACAATATCACCCATATATTCTTTATTATGTAACATTTTTTTACTGTATTAGAAAGATATTTTAAGCTAATATACAGATTCGGAAATTGCGGATCTTTACAGAGAAAGTAGAAATTGCCGCTTCATTCCAGGGAAGGTACGAACTTTAAGAGGGGCGGCGACGTGCATTGGTCTAGCATTCCCCACTACTACGGTAATCGCCAACGCCAATTCGCCATTGCAAATCTAACTGTCAGATCAACTGATGCCAGTGTTGTCAGATCTCATGCATTCCGAGCAAATCTCATGCTTTCATATTTTGATTACAAAATCTCATGCTTTTTAATAGACACAAAAAGAAATAATAAAATTATTAAAATTACTCTTTGAAATCTACCAAAACAAAGACCTAACGAAAAATAAAGGCAAACTTGAATAGATAGGGGTAGGTATCTACAATATTTGGATACTTGAAATATCCTTTATTGTAGGTCTCTTAATAATTAGCAATGAATACATAAACGGGTATGACAGTCTACGGATATGAGGTGTGTGTGCTGTATTCACGCTGTATTGCAGTGATTCTTAACTCTATTCCGTAAGGGTACCTACATTTTCTGGAAACAACAGATTTTACGACCCGTGAGTCACCCTGCGTCACGTCAACTGCGCCTCAACGTTCGCCCGGCCTAACAATAAAATAAATTAGAAAGGTTACGTGGTTAATAACTTTTAAGTAAGTACTTAAGTAAGTAATGATTTTTAATGAAATAAAAATGGCATTACAAAAGTAATTAAAAATTACTTGCTTCTTTGAAATTATTCTCATGCACTGAATTTTTCCCACCTGGCAACACTGCTTGATGCAAACACGCTGTGGTCGAAGTATGCGTGTAGCATGACACAAATACATGCAAGCGGCAAAATACAATTCACCATCAAGATCCTCACTTTTCAAATCTGTATATCAAATCTCCTACAAATCTTATCAATGAAGTCATATGTATGCTCTCTGATACCAAACATCTAGATATGCTAACCGTGTAGTTTTAGACTTTTCACAACTATCACTAACACTTCATTATATTTGTTTACTCTCCATTTCGGTCAAACTTCTAGTTAACACCCTGTGTATTGGATAAATCCAGAATCACCCTGCATTTGTCCAAAAATACAAGGAGATTAGGGACACATAAGCCCCTACAAATCATCGTCGCTCTCTGAACATATTGCGCTTCCTATAATACCAAAACGAAGACGAATTTGATTACGGAAGCCCGAGTGCGATGTAAGCGGAGTTTAAAAGGGGACCCGTTCCAAAGTTGAATCCGAACTTTTCGGCGCCGGCGAATTTTTCGCATGCCAACTCGGAACCAGAAGAGCCGTTTTGCATAAATAGAAATAAGGTGGAGGTCCACCATTCACACGTGCTCCCTTCCCTGAATATTCAATAAGGGATAGGCCAAGCTGCAGGCATCATCCTTTCACCTGCGGGGCACAAAAGCCAAGTGGCGGTGGGTGTGCCAAAGAACTATATTGGAAAGGTTGCGTTCGAAGTGGGTGAAACGCAGATATAATTAAATTCGCCTGTGTTACCATACAGGGGGTTTCTGCATACGATTTTAATAAAGAAAAGGTATATGAAAAGCATTTCAGAATCTCTTGACACGAATCGAATGAGATGTGGCGCTATTTACAAGTTCATTCGTTCGCGCAATATGACACTCATCGATCGATGTTGACTCTTGACTAACTTCGTTTTCTAATGCCGCCAATTGAGACGTCTTATGACTTGTAATCTTCAGTAACGTTGGGACATTCATCTGTAACAACACCAGTTTCTCTAAATTTCGATCCATTCTTATTTCGAATTGTTTAGAAGAGTTAATTGGTCATCTGTGATATTTGTCACGAGTTTAAATTTGCCTAGAAATCTAATAGGTAAATAGTAGGCTTAAGCTCTGTAACTGTACTTGAATTCTTAATCTATAGAGGGAGCAATCATAGTATTAAGAGTCCTTATCCACTCCTTGCTATATACAATGGTTGAGCCATGCGTACCGGATAGTGTTCTGTGGCATTCTCAATCTTAATGTTCAATGTTGTTAAGGACCTTATGTTGGTAGCATGCACGATATAGTTATAAAAGTGGCAAGGCGATTAAAAATCACTCTCTTTCATTTTGATATAAAACAATAAGTAAGCACGTAGTAGAACATGCTACAGTTTAATTAATAGTGAAAGTTAATGCCGGGAAATCTGGTGATCAAAAGCAAACTTCACATCAAAAACTACACCTAAATCTTTATGAGTGTTGCAACGAGATAATATATCACCGCCAATACTATAATTAAATTGAATTGTTGAGTTTTCTTGTATAACTGAGCACTTTACATTTTGATATATTGAACAATAGTTTATTTTAACACACCAATCTCTTAATATTATTCAAATCATACTGCAAATTTAAACAATCATCTATGTCATTAACAATCAGAAATATCTTTAAACCATCCGCATAGAAAAGCTTACAACTTATTACATCACTTAAATCATTGATAAAAAGAACAAATAAAAGTGGTCCCAAGTTTGATCCCTGCGGAATATAATAATCTTGCAACTTGACCTAAAGGAAAAACAACTACATAAGCTTTGTACTTCTCGAGTTGAACTAGAGTTGAACTTGTAACGTTGCGATTTTGCAGAGTAAAGGTAGTGACGTCACATAAACTATTTCTTTAAATATTAGCGTTATAAATAATCGAAAAAATCGTACAAAATAAATGAGCACATTTTTATCCCGTATATCTAATAGATTCCTTTTGAAATTTGGAGAACTTTCGTAATGTAAGATGGCAGAATACTTATATTGTCGGTCTCTTACAATTAAGAAGAGAAGAAAGTTGATGACATTATTACTCAGAAACAAATATGACTGACAATCGACTTTCATGTAAAATTGTGTAGCTTTTGCTGAATTTATTGCATATTTTACTTGCTTATAGTATTATGGAATTATGTGTTTTAGACGAACTGTTTACCATTTAGAATGAATCGTTAAAGTATCTACTGTTACTTAATAAACAGTTTTCTCGGCTTCGGCTTTTTTGGTTTGTTCAATTAAGGTAAATTGTGTAGTTTAATGAATGCCCCATTCATACAGTGGACGTCTATAGAAAAGTTTTCCAACAGATTACTGCGCTGTTTTTTAACTGACCGGGAAAGTTGATAAAACCGGAGCCGAGGGGGAAAGTTGGACCTTTTCAAGCAAAAATGTAAGCTTTAAATGCGGGCGCTTCGCACGCCATAGTGATGATTTTCTGTGATCATCTGGAATCGCTTGCGTTTCAAAACGACAATTACCGATTTGCTGCATACACAGATTGGAAAAAATCTAATTAAAAGTTTATGTGTTCATTGTGCTAACTGAAGCGAGAATGTATTGGTTGTTGTAACAAAAATTTAAAAAATTTAAATGACCTTTGAAACTACTTCCTTCTTTCTGTCCTGATTTGAAACAAACTAGAGCACAAGAAGAAATTCTAGCACTGGTAGACCAGAACCCAGGTACGAGTGTGCGGAGAATATCAGCCGAGGTAGGAATGGCACGTTTGGTTTTTTGTAGCTGGTTTCTACGTCATGATGCTGAAGACCCTCGTTTTCTTGCAAACATTCTTTTTACTGATGAGGCCGGGTTTACAAGAAATGGAGTGTTTAATTTTCACAATACGCATAGTTGAGCCTACGAAAATCCTCATGCTCTAATAGAATCTGGACATCAGGTACGTTTTTCATTAAACATTTGGATGGGTATTGTAGGTGACAAGTTTCTAGGTCCTGTTGTTTTACCAAACCAATTAACAGGCGCTGCTTACCTCAACTTTCTGCAGAACACACTGTATGAGTTTCTGGAAGACATGCCTTTGAATCAGAGGCAACAAATGTGTTTCCAGCATGATGGTGTTCCAGCTCATTTTTCCATGGCCGATCCTCCAATATCGCCTGATCTGAACCCTCTAGATTTCTTTGTTAGGGGATATTGGGGGTCAGAGGTCGTGCGGTTTAAGACGTTAGTACTTGAATCGAGGTGACTAGATCGGAGTTGGCTCGCGCCCAGCTGCCGGTGGACCGTATATAAGCTATATTCGTGGAGAGGATTGGCACCCTCTCTGCGGGTATGGTAGGGTGGAATAATGTTAGCTTGGATCAATGTGAGAGATTGATGCCGGTTGATATTTGACTACCCCCCTAATTAATGAGGTTTTCCAGGTTTCCCTCATTCCTGCACTGAATAGTGGTTAGGGCCTACCAACGTAAGTCGTTCCTGGGCGCAAATGCGGCCTGCTTAATAATAATATGGCTCCCCCTCTCCCGCACAAGTCTCCGACTTTTGGGCTAATCCCTGTGATTAGAATGAGGGGTAGAGATATTATTATTATTATATTTGTAGACATTAGTGTATGGTACTCCTGTAAATAGCCTGGAAGAGCTGCAGCTACGGATTAATCAAAATTGTCAAGAAATCCAAACCAAGGAGGATGAAAGAGTTCGAATATCGTTGAGACGAAGATGTCGTGCCTGCTTGGAAATGGACGGAGGGCACTTTGAGCATCTTCTGTAACTTTATTTTTTGTTTGTTAAAAGCTTCCTTTGTCGGTTTATTTCTAATAAAATAAAATGTTTGAAAAACGAATAGTGGTCCATATCTCCGCAACCCTTACTTTGCGGACCTCCTGAAATATTTTACACTCTTTTTTTTAACACCGTATATTATTGGGCGGATGGTTAGTTACCTATTGCCTAGGTCAGTAATGTGAAATAAGACACCAGAATGTATACAAGTTCGATGTAAAATTTATGTGTAACTTCCTATTTATTTTATATTATTACCCTGGATCTTGCTAACTTTACTGTCTAATTTTAATGTAAGATTTATATTTATTGTTCTAATTTCATTCTATTAAAATTACCCGTAATGTTTCTCAATCTGTCTTTTATGCCCGTTTGCACCGAAGTTAATAAGCATTACTTAAAAATAAGATATGTTTAAGTAAGCTTTTTCTATTGTACCATACGTTAAGATCTTCTCAAGTATGAAAACAGATGCTTAAATTTAAGCCTATGTTTGACAGTGACTTATGAAACTCTTTAATTCAAGCAGAGTTGGATTGTGCGCAAAACAAGCATAAAAATTTAAAGAACGCGGAAAGTGCAAATATAGTGGTCAATCCTAATGAGTGTAGTATTAAAGTAGTAAAAAAAGTATAATGGATGTGAGATTGATTTATGATTTGGATACTTTGGAAATTATAGATTTTGCATTTCTTAAATTAAATTATACGACATCTGATCATTTCCATACAATGGACGAATTGAATGAAGATAATTTGACCACTAATACTAACCACAGAGAAAATAAAATAAATTATTATTATTTTTAGTTTGTCTCTGATATTAACTAGACTTGATGAACATCAACAACACCCATACCTATATTACAAATGACAACAACTAAAACCACAAGTAAAACAAACAAAATAGACGTGACATTACACCGAAATCTAACCTTATTTCCATGTAACAAACTGAAGAAAAACAGAAAGAACTAAAATACCTAACACAAAGTAACGAAAGTTACTAGATTTGTGCGTTGTTGCCACTACTACTTTGCTAAATATGGTTTATAATACGTCGGTGCAATACTCTAAAAGAATAAGCATAACTTAACTTAAAGGACAACTTGGTTAAGTACCCTCTCGCGCCGCCACTGGCCCGATCTTCGCTGTCTGTCTCCGTCGGGCAATATTTCCGAAGCGACATGCCATTTTTCATCCCCCCGGCTAATGAACTGAGAATTGGTGGAAAAATTAATTACGCTGGCCGCAAGGGCTGCCTTTTCGAATTCCCAGAATCCTTTATCACTTTTACCGGAGGAGAACAGGTTCAGGACGGAGGGAGGAACGGATACATCACCATTTGTTCTGGAATTCTAGAGAATTGAAATATTAAACTTTAAACCGACATTAAATAATAATAATAAAACACTTTATTAGACCAACAGGTGTAAATCCAATTATAGGACCAGCAAAAATAATGGAAACTAATTTAAAATATAATTTTAGCTAGACAAGGATAAGATTAAGAAAGTAGATACAGATGATAAAAGTATGTGCCAAAAAAAAATATTCCTTCAAATGTACACAATAATGCACAGAAGTCATATATACGCAAGACAAATTCAGACGACTTGAATGAATAATTCATTATATTTTCATCTAAATATTTAAGAAACTGCAACTGATAGTAGTAAAACTATATGCTACACTAAAAGTTTGCATTATATATTGCACTAAATTCGGACAATCGATTTTATGTTGCCATAATTTATAAAGAATGGAACAAATTCTTCGGAACTCTAAACTATCACAATTATTATATCTATTTATCAAAAGATTATTTTGAATTACCCTTTCCTTGTATGTACCTAATAGACAAACATTTCCTTTGAACTTGTTCAACTGTTCGTTTATGAATAGCATCATAAAAAGGAGACCAAATTATAGACCCATATTCAATTTTAGATCGCACATCTGCATAATATTGCCACGGATTTCCCAATTCGACTTTTTCTTTTACCAGAAAAACAATCCGTTAATTAATCACTTATCTTTATTAACTACTCTGTACACTACTGAATAGTAATTACAGCTCAACTAAACACTCTTTCACTTTTAAACTCCAGGAAATTTCTAACTAAACACTCCAATTCAAGACTGTAATTCAATACTGACTGACTCGGCCGTTTATTCTTCTTTTGTAGACCAAACGAATATTCCAGGTATTTTCTAGCATCTCTAGATCCATCTCTCGAACGCTTCTCGTCGATTCCCAATACTTCCAGTCGCGCCTCGATACACGGCATTATTTGTTTGTTTACCAGAATCGCGTGGGGCGATCGGGACAATCCAGCGTTTAGCGATACCACAGTCGTCGAATTTAAAAATTTGGGAATAGATGTTGCTGGATATGAGAAATCATCGGGCCACCCTGTAATTCATTGGAAAATGTAGAGATCAATTCTGCTCGGGCATTTGGAATTGTCCGAAGAGCTCGATCGTGAGACATAAATGTCTTCGTCAGCGAGGGGCCTTCATGAATACTTGATGCCTAAGAGGGATCCAACGGAGAGGCGCAAAGTGGATCACTAACCGGGCTGTTAGTGTTTCCGGTGCCGTAAAAATGGCGCATTTTCATTAATCTTGCACGCGGCGGTGTGAAAATTTAAATAGATCTGGAAAATGTTTTTAAAGACACCACACCACGCTTGTAAACACAGGTGGATCAGTTTTTCATAGATATGCCGCTCCAGGTCAGATGTGGGAAGTGTGCTATCCTGGGGATGGTTTAACAAAGGATGAAACGCCGGATTGTATAAAACTCCACAATTATTATATCTTAAAAATGACCGTTTGAAATGTTTTATAAAAGAGGGATAAATCTTTGCGCATATTTTTCGTGATACTATTATATGCATTAAGCAAAAAGTCTTTACAAATTTGTTACTTATACTTATCTTACTAATAGTGTTTTTTCTTTTATTCGGTTTCTTTATATTTCATCTGCAATTAGGGAAATACGTAAATATGTATAAGTAACATTAAACATCCTCTCTTTTGATAGCCCCAACGCGACTTTTGATATTACGTTGCACTGTATTTAAATAGACCTAAAATTCACACGCTTGTGCTATTAAACCTAACTGAATAGAGAGCTAACACATATATTATGTTATTGCATGCAAAGTATGCACTTTAGAAACTTCACTCATGCCCTGTAAGAACAGCTTCATTCGCTTTGTTTTGCTTCCATCAGTAGGTTCACGCGAGATCATCAGGTCTTTGTCTGAGACTAGGCGTAGGTCTCGTTCAACAAGCCCATGGCGATGGAATAAGTAAGCTTCGACGATGTTTTTTCAGGACTATGCGAGGTTCCAGTCCAAACAAAACAAAGTTGCTCATACGTAATCTTAAATTGTGTGTGTTTGGAACATTCTAGAAGTTCTGGCAAGTCGAGCATCAAAACGTGTAAACAATACTTTGAGCTAATATATTCGATTTAATTATACAAATTTGAACGAGCTAGTAAATCCCTAAACAGAGTTGTGCCATCTAGTTCCTTTTTTGTGGTAGTGATCTACATTGTTTGTGCATCAACGTAACTTCACTAAATTTTTAGTATACAGGGTGATTTAGTCATAATGTCATTAATTTTAAGAGAAGGCGGGGACAAATGTGTATAATACGAATACGCGTTTAAAAAAAAAATAAATAACATATTTAAACAAATAAACCATTCCAATTTCATTACATAAATAGTGAAATAAAATCCAATACTTACTAGGTTCAATTATTAAGAGAGGTTGAAACGTTTTTGGTATTTACCTCGTGCTGTCAACAAAAAAAACAGTCCGGGACCTATTCAGTGATCAACAATCTGGCAATCCGTGTCTTCACCTACCGTTTTTATTCAAATAACAAATAGGAGTTTTTCTTAATGTAGGAATTATTATAAACTTAAATTTTTCCCCCAATCACCCCCAGACAACCCCACAGAGCCACCCCCGAGCGCCCCCGGGGAAATCTAATGCTAGAATTGAATTCGGCATCCCCGAAAACCCCCCGAGTAACGAGTTTGGAGCGATTTTCATGCACGCTGCCGTTTCTCCCCCAATTCAGCCTCCGCGCACCCCCCACAGAGCCACCCCCGTGCATCCCCGGGTAATTCTAATGCCAGAATCGAGTTCGGTAGCCCCTAAAATCCCCGAGTAACGATTTCCGAGCGATTTACCGAGTTTCCAGTCGTTCCTATAATGGTGTAATGCATTTTCCGGCCCAAGTGGCATTTTTCAAAAAATAGCTAAACCAGACGATATAGACTTTTTTCCTGGGACCTTCCTGAACACAAAGCAGAAAACCGCATCTCGATATCTGCTGTGCCTAAAAATGTCTGCTATTTTTCCCTGAACTACTAGGCGTGTTTCGAAATATTATATCTGGAAAGGGGCCGCCCCGCTTTTTGCAATTAGTCCTTCCGTTGCGAGGTCGTAATAAAAGAAAAACGACTTTTTCAAATCCAATTCCGTTCGTTAGAGATATGCACGACAGGTGAATGTATTGCATGACAATAACCGGAATTAATGTGCAGTTTCGTTTCCGCTAACGAACTGTACGGCCGCAGTAAAGTACACAACGTCATATTAAAAGTTTTATTCGCTGTAATGGAGCATTTTGGAGTAGGTACCTACCTTAACGACCGCCGTCGATATTAATTTGTGTGCGCATTGTAACAGTACCTGCACGATTTTGCATATTTAAGTTGAACAAGCCGAAATACAGGTTATTCTTCAGTTGATTATACAGGGTGATTGATTTAGAATGGAAACTCTTGGAAGTATAGATGCTAGAGACAAAAATATGTACAGCGTGTTCCAAAATTAGCGTGCCAAAAATTAACTAAATTTTACGGTCAAAAATAAGAAAAAATATATATAAACATAGTTCCGTAAACGCCCGCTAACGGCGCTATTGCTCTTTAAAGGGGGACCCCAAAATTTGATTTTCTCCAAATATTTTCAAAACGGATCGAGATAAAGTAATCAAATTTAAAATCGAGAACCGCAATTAGATGGCGAATATAATATTCTAAAAACAATAGATAGTCATAGGCGTGCTAATCTGGGGGGGTTATTGGATAAATATTGTTCTAACTTTTCATGTATCGAGGTTTTTGCCATCAGATCAAAAAATTAAAAATTTGAACAAAAGAAATGTTCTCTTCTTTTATCTCGGTAAATTATTCCGTTTACGAGTGATAAGAATTTAAAAATTTTGTGACATGGAAACATAAAAATGTTAGATATGATATCCAAGCGGTCAAATTGTCTAGTAGGCTTTGAAAAGTTATTTATCAGTTTATTTGACACATATTACATATGTTTTTAATTTTTTTTAAGTATTAATAGGCTATATTAAAATTCAAAAATTTGGAAATAATTACATTACCTACTGATATTCATTTTAAAAGTATTTTAATATGTTAAAACGCTTGAATAACACTTTTAATATGTGTTAAATAAGTCGACAGTATTTTCTCAGAACCCTACTAGGGATATTTTGCCTATTTATAGTTTCCATCTTAAGGCTTACGGTGAGCGCTCGATCCAAAGAGATATAGTTTTCACTCAGTAACTCCTCAACGAAAAATGATAAAAATATGCGGTTTTTTTAATAGACTACAAATACTATTTTACGTCGGCGCTGTGTTTTGAAATTTTGGAAATATGCAAAATTCATTTTTAAAAAATTTATTTTACACTTTTTCAAAATTTCAAAACACAGCGCGACGTAAAATAATATTTGAAGTCTATTAAAAAAACCGCAAATTTTTATCATTATCCGTTAAGGAGTTACTGAGCGAAAACTATTGGTTTGTTCCAACACAGCAAGAATCGATTCCGAACCGTCCAGAATTAGTCAGTCAGTTTAGTTGTCAATGTACTCTCGGCGAATGCGACGTAAGACGGTGTTGGTCAAACATTTCTCACGGTACTGAACAGTTCTCGACGGTTGTTGGAACAGATGTTATATATCGTTTGATAGAGCGCTCACCGTAAGCCTTAAACTTTTGTGGTATGTCACATAATTTTTAAATGGCAATCATAAATTTGTTTCGTCTTTGAAGCCTTCCTGAGCATATGGTTAAAATTTGTACACTTAGTGATAGTTAAACTTGTATATGCCAGCAAATCCTCATGGACGTCTACAACCGAGAAATGCGATTAATTTTGTAACACGTTTTATTTGTTGTATTCCTATGCGCAAACAGTAAATCAGAAACTGTCAGTGTTCTATTAATACTTTACCGTAAAACCTTCATTTATATTCTCTTTTCGGCCTGTTCTATTTCCCAGGCCGGCGATATATAATTCGAGGTTTCATTCAGTGTTCGGTGCATCAGTCTTATTTGCAAGTATATTGAAAGCCGCTAATAGATGTACGAGCATCGCACCCGCTTGGCCGTCTTCGACGGAGCGTCGTAAATTGACAGACAACGCCGTGCGATGTGCATTTGTCGCCTGGCGAGTCGATTTCTCGCGACATCCGTTGCAGCTTGGAAAATTCTTTGAATATTTACTTGTATTTGCAGAATTGAATGCAAACAGGGCTAAAGAGAGGAAGGAGCGCATCTAAATTCTGTTTTATAAGTCTCCAGTATTGAGTATGATCACAATATTTTCGTGAAATATCTATAAGTTCACATGAAGTAGTCTTTAGGAGTAGGAATAGAAGTAGGAGTAGGAGTAGAGGAGTAGGAGTAGTAGTGGTAGTAGTACCGTTTACAAGAAAAATAATAATAAACAATTTCATGTTTTATTTTTAATAAAAAGGGCCATGATTTCTAATTTTTTTCTCGACAACAAAGTGCGATACGAGTCATTGAAACAACAGGAAAGTTTTAAGATGTTTAATACGATAAAATACAAAATTTAAAAAAACGCAGTGGTGTCCCAGAAGCTACCTTAACGAAATTATTGAAAAACTTTATAAGAGGGTTCATAGGTCTAACTTTTTCTCGTAATCGGTTGATTTTATGGACAATAAACAATAGTACCTTTTTTAGTTTAAGGGTGAAGGCCAGATTTATTATTTAAAGTCTTTCTCATACAGGGTATTAAAAATGTTGTCATTAAGTTGTAAAGTTTAGCCCACCCCTGGTAAACTAAAAAAGCTAAATAAGTTTGAAAGACACTGTTTAAAACACACTTTTAACACTTTAATGTTAAGTTTGTTATTTATAAGTGTCCTGAGGATGTCACGATAAGTGACGAAACGTCGGCAATTGAGAAATTTTGGTTTTTTCTTTGAAATTTGGCCTCTAATTTTCCACTATCGACAACAAACTGAACAAAAATAAGGCTGCTAATATCATTAGTTACTTCTTACTAATGTCCATCACATTAAATTTTTATTAAATTATATTAAGTACCTACTTTAAAAGTTATTGAAGAAAAACATATTTCCCGTGGCGTTCTTCAGGGACATTTATCTCCGTAGGGAAATTTTTTTAAAGGAATTTGTCATCTTATTTTTTATGTTTTATCTGCGCCCGAGAGATTTCCCACATTTTTCCGGGCACCCTGTATAATTTAATCAATTTGTTCCAAATTTTCACAGCATGGCACAGCAACCACGTATGGGAGTGACGCTGTCCCACAAGGGGTTGTATTATGGAAGACACGTCCAATCAATAACGCAACACGAACGCGACATACAACTGTAATTGCATACACAGCAATTGCCATGCATGTTCGATGTATTTAGATTACCCGGTTGTTCTCCTTGAGAAATCTAATCAACCCCCGATGTACGAGTGCGCGTTGGATCGCATATCTACTACAGAGAGAAGCAGCAAAGCGGTAGTGGCAATTGCTCAATGTGTCGTCTTCTATAGTAAAAAATATTTAGTTTTCCAATTAACCCTGTCGAAATATTACAAAATTAAGTACATTTGACATGGACCTACGCCACAAAATCCCATCCAGGACGCGTTTATCCTGACGTATCTCTTCCCCCTGCCGCCCCTTTGCCCTTTCAACCCTCGATTATTTAGCCCGACGTATAAATTGCCCGATACTTTGCCTTTAAGAGAGAGGGCCAGTTCCAATTTAAGCAACGAGCTGCCGGCCAGCCCTACCGACTTCCTAGTCTACCGTGGGAATTTAACTCTGGAGGCCATAATTTGCTATATATTTTATTGTGGCGTCTCGACGGGCTTCCTCCCGCCGACGCTGATGACTTAATAATGAGCTCCCGCTGGAAATTGGGTGTTTATTGCCTTCCAGTGTGATGTACATGCTTCGCGTTGCCTCGTTCGTGCAGTATTTTCATTATCCTTTAATAATAATAGTGATAATAATAGTAATATACAGAGTAACTGGGTACTTATATAGCCATGAACATATTTTTATGGCTATTTTTGCATAGGTTGTTATTATTTGATATTTTATTTTGAGTAGGTAATGCATTCTAAACCAAACTCACATTAGTGATTATTAATTATCACATTTATTTTGACGTTTGTGATTTAAACGCTTATTTTATAACTGTCGCATTTATTTTTACATGTGCGTTCGTTTAGTCGGTATTGTACACACATAATTTCGTAATGCCTGGCACATTTAGTCATCGAGAATACGCTGATTTTATTATTATTGGGGTATTGCAACGGTAGCGCTAATCGTGCAGTTGTTGAATATCACGTCGCTTCCCGAACAGAAGAGTGCCAGATTGAAATGTATTCCAGACAGTCTTCAACAATGCACGTGAAGTTGAAATGTTTCCCAGTGTGAGATTTACATCTGAAAGGCAAACTGGTCCTGGTCTAGCAGTGGAAGAAGAAATTCTAAATATGGTAGAACGTAGCACGGGTGTAAGTACAAGGCGCATTGCAACCCGTCTCCAAATTAATCAAACTACTGCATGGGAAGTCATTCACAAAAATGGTTTAAAACCTTTCCATATTCAGCGTATCTAGAATCTTCAGGACGGTGATAATGATTTGCGGTTGCATTTTTGCAATCGGATAGACGCAAACCATACACTTTACAAATACATTTTGTTCACTGATGAGGCTCAATTCACTCGTGATGGAGTAAATAACTGTCACAATGAACATCGTTGGTCAGATGAAAATCCGCACGCCACGGTGGAAAGTAACTTTCAGCATCGGTTCAGCATTAACGTGTGGTGTAGTATGATTAATAATCAATTAATAAAATAAGGACTTAGTGCTGAACGTGTAAAGAAAATCCGGGATTTCTAAAACGAATGATGGAATGGGTTATTTTTTGCAGTAGTGATAAAATGAATTTCTAAATGAAAAACCAAAATACAAATACATATACTGGTGATGTGAGAGCGTTCACAAAACATAGGAGTTTTTACAATTACTTTTTTACAGAATAGTATTGTTATTTGATCGGTCAGTGGTCGCGCGGTTTAAGGCGTTAGTACTTGAATCGAGGTGACTAGACGGAGTTGGTTCGAGCCCAGCTGCCGGTAGACCGTATATTGTAATGCGCCCGTCGCAATACCCCCATTGTATCTAGGATGTATTAGTTTTTAGTTAGTTGATAGGTAGTGGGTTGACTTGAGTGCGCGAGTGAGAGGGGGAAAGCGCGGAGGGGGAGAAAAGGAACGAGACGCGAAGCGCAAGCGGGAGTTGGAGCCGAAAAGGGAAAAGGAAAGGAGGTCCAACGCTCAGCTGAGACATTTAGGAGAAAATAAAGTAAAGTAAAAAAAAGTCATCCCACTGCGAGTAGAAGCCGCAAGGGTAATAGGGAAGTGAAGTGGAGTATAACTGTCCACAGACCACCGGGTTGTGTATTTCTGGGGTTCTCGCCTCACATTCACCGGATCCCATACCCCGAGGCCAACCGCTGGGGAGATTGGCGGCTGTGTGTGTAGGCGCTGGAATAGACAGGTAAATAACAAAAACTCTGCCCTCCCGTCTCGATACCTCTACATTCTCTACGCAGAACCATATCGGTTTTCTAGTGCGGGGCGCGTAGATACTTTGTACGCTGCACGCCGTCTGCGTCAACTGCTCAGACCTATATATACGTATATACATGTGTTGTTTTGTTGTCCAATGTAACTTTTAGGTGTAATATAATATCAGATAGTCAGTCACACATTTCATTCACCTGTACCCACCCACCCTGATAAATAAGTGATCTCAAGTAAAAGCATAGGGTATCACATTTGGCGCTCAACTCGGGCTAGATAGAGGTTCTTTGTTTGACTTTTATTCATGGCCGTGGCCAGGTGGAACTGATGTGTGGCTGCTTGTTATGTTAGGAATTAATATTTAGCATTGAATATTTTTCGAGCTTAACTAAATAACATAAATTTGTCGTTATGGATTTGAACAAAAATACAGATTCAGAGGCGGTTCAAAACTTCGATGAAGTTGTAGATGAAACACCTTTGTCAGAAATTGCTAGATTAAATGATACATTAGCTTCGCTAGCCGGACTAATGCAGAATATTAATTCGAATTTAAATCTCAATCGAGAGATAATGAAAAAAATTGACAATAAAATAAGTGTACCAGGTATGTTACCTGAAAGTGCTACTACTACCAGTAGTAATGTAAACATGTCTGATAAAGTAGGTAAACAAAATATACCGGGTGCCTCTCAACAAAATCTACAGAGTGTGTCGGGAAAGTCTGACAGAGCTTACATTTCGGCATGGAAAGACTTGGGGGGCAACAATCTGCACTTCTCACCGGGTGGTACTGTTCATCCAGTGACATTTATAAAAAAATTAAAAATTCTCTTTGAGGATGCCGAAGTACCTCAAAACAAAAGAGTAAATTTAGCAATAAATGCGTTGAAAGGTTCGTCACAAAATTGGGCTCAAACGAAGGAGGATACGTTCCGGTCTTTTGACGTTTTTGAGAGGAAATTTTTAGATCGTTACTGGGGCACTTCACAGGAACGCGAACTCTATCAAAAAATTAAGTTTGGCGTGTACCAAGCTGGTTCAAAGGCAGATTATTTCTTAAAACTGTTAGCCGAATCAAAATATTTATCTATGCAAATTTCGGAGGCAGAAATAGTAAAAATGGTTGTGTCTCATTTTAATACGGAAATTAAAAAGGGTGTTGTCTGTGCCGGACTTATTAATGCGGATGAAGTCGAGGCATACCTTCGCGAGGTAGATGAACTATCAGTGGGAGAAGCTACTAGAACTAATACAGCTTCACAAGATAATAGGTCAGATCGTAATCCGGACCGCAATTGGCGTTATAATCGGAATACGGGAAATTCGGAGAGACCACCGCGTCGAGGGGAATCAAATCAGGTCAGAGAGGAGGCTAGTCGCGGGCCAAACGAGAGAGACGATAGAGCCGCGGTAGCAGTACTTCTAGATAATTATGAGGGTCTTTTAGAGGAAGAACCCCAAGAGGTAAAACAGTTAGCTGTTGCACCAACTATTGAAATTAATGTAGAATCGGTTGCAGTTAGGGCCCTTGTGGACTCGGGGAGTCAATTAACTTGCATTTCACGAAATTTCTTTAAGAAATTAAAACAAATTAACACGCATTTACCAATATTGCCAGCTTCCTGTTCAACTCTGATTGGAGCGTTAGGTGATAAGAGTCAAAAGGTACGAGAGCAGGTGTATTTACAATTTAGTATAAACAACTTGTCGTTTGATTATACATGTATTATTGTACCTAAATTAGTACGCGATATAATACTGGGATGTGACTGGATGCAGGATTTTTCAGTCAATATAAATTTCAAAAATCAACAGATTTCGGGATGTTTCCAAGGTTGCACCGAAATAATAAATTTTATAGCAGAACCTACCTTGTTAACTCCGGTTATAGTTAGTGAGTTATGCGCTGAAGAAGAGGGAGTTCAAACTCTGACGACGTTAGAGCATAATTATTCTCAGGAGGAAATTTTAGAGGTCGCGTCGCGTGCTGAAAGTTTCGATAATATTCATAAAAGTAAACTCGGGGAATTACTGATACAATATGAACATGTATTCTCTAATAAGCCGGGTAGGACTGACATCTATATTCATGAAATTATACTACATGATTACACACCATTTAATATCAAATCTTATCCGGTGCCATTAGTTTATCGCGAGGAGGTTAAACGTCAGTTAAATGAAATGAAACGGTGGGGCATAATAGAAGAAGCTAGCACTGAATACGTAAGTCCTTTAGTCGTGGTTGCAAAAAAGGATAAATCGGTACGCGTGTGCATTGATGCACGGTACTTAAACAGCCGCATGGTGAAAGATCATGTGACTCCGCCGAACCCGAACGAGTTACTACATGAATTTATTAGCAATCAGGTACTGAGTGTCATGGACTTGACTGCCAGCTACTGGCAGATCCCAATTAAAACAGAGCATCAGAAATATGCCGGGTTTGCCTTTGAAGGTAAAACGTACGTGTTTAAGGTTCTCCCGTTTGGGTTTGCTACATCAGTCGGTAGTTTCATTGTCGGTCTGAGTAAAATTCTAGGGCCAGGTGTGGATAAATTCGTCATACCTTATGTAGACGACATAGTTATACACTCGGAAAATCCCGACGTGCATTTAGATCATTTGAAAGTCATTCTTGAAAGGTTCAGTAGAGCTAATATTACGGTGAAACTAAAAAAATCACGGTTTGCATGCCAATCTATTAAATTTTTGGGTCATATAATAACGTCGTTAGGAATAGAGATGGATCCTGAGCGGGTGGAGGCTATACAGTGCCTACCACCTCCAAGGAGTTTAAAGCAACTTCGGTCGTTCCTAGGTCTTGTCAATTATGACCGTCGGTTCTGTGAGCGATTTTCAGAGTTAACTCTACCTCTTACGCGATTGTTGAAAAGGGACAATCTTGGAAGTGGGGGGTAGAAGAGCAAGTAGCTTTTCAAAAAGTTAAAGAAGCGTTTTTGAGGATAACGGTACTTACCCATCCGGATCCCAAACTTAGATTTTTTATACAAACAGATGCGTCGGGTTTTGCAGTGGGGGCATGCCTGTTTCAAAAAGAAAATGTAACTGGCAACAGGAATGTGATTGCATATTATAGCCGCTCGTTATTACCGGCCGAAATCCGGTATAGTACAACCGAGAAAGAGGCGTTGGCTATCGTAGCAGCGCTTCGACAATGGAGAGTTTTGTAATCGGTCGACCACTTACTATCGTGAGCGATCATAAAGCTTTATCTTTTATTAGGAATTGTAGATTACTAAATGCGAGACTCACTCGATGGATCTTATATCTCCAGGAATTTGATTTCCAAATCGAATATTGCAAAGGCAGCGAGAATGTAGTGGCCGATACTTTGTCGAGGTATCCGTGTCAATTATATCAGTCTAATGCCGACACTCCAGAACTACCTGCGGTAGAGATAAATTCTCTAACTATAGACCGTAGTATTCGGGAAAAGTTTAAAAAAGAGCTAGTTTTCAAGACTCCGATGAGTTTTGCTCAAAAGTCAAAACCGAATTAGCATCAGTTGATGGGTTGCCGAACATAAAAAATGGTATGAGTTGTACAAAACTACGGTTTTTCGAAAAGGGTCAGTGGAAAGTCCGGGTCATAAAATTGTGTTACCTAAGTCAATGATAATCGAGGTGGTCAATCAGGAACACTTTGATAACGGTCATTTCGGTGGGAAAAAGTGTTGGTTATCGCTACGAAGACATTATTATTTTCGGAAAATGCGAGAAGTAATTCGTAAGATAGTGGGGGGTTGTGAAATTTGCCAAAAGGCAAAGGTATCACCGCGATCTATAACAGAGATGCATTCCGTGTTAGTAGATGGGCCTAATCAGCTGGCTTGTTTAGATCTTATGGGTCCACTTCCGATATCTAGGGGAGGTGTAACTCAGTTACTCGTGGTTGTTGACTCGTTTAGTAAATATGTCGGCCTGTATGCCCTAAAGCGTGCGACCGCTAAGGCTATATTGCGAGTATTAGAAAATAAGCATTTTGTCAAGGTCGGTCGTCCGTTGGCTATATTAACAGATAATGGGACTCAATTTAGAAGTCACCAATGGGTAAATACTCTTCAAGAATGGGGATCACCATTCGTCACACGTCAGCATATTATCCACAAGGAAACATGACAGAGAGGGTGAATCGCGAAATTGGGCGATTAATTCGAACCTTCTGTCATGCTCAACATACAAAATGGTCTATTTTCCTTAAAGATATTGAAAAATACCTAAATGGTGCGATTCATGAAAGTACTGGATTTATGCCTAGCGAAATTCATTTCGGAGATGGTCGTAAAAATATGATTAAAAATTACGTAAATTTTCCCAATGACACTATCCCAAAGGACCAGAACCGTATCATCCTTCTGGCCCGGGAAAATTTAAAAGCAAAGGCCTTAAAAAGGCAAAAACGTCATAACAATAACAAGGTTCTAATTACTTTTCAACCGGGGGATCGAGTTTTGTTGCGTACCCACAGTCTTTCCTCTGCTGAAAATCAGGAGATTAAAAGTTCTTCTTGCTATTTGCAGGGCCGTATGTAGTTGAGTCTCAGCAGGGAGCTAACTCATATAACATAATTGATGAAGTGTCTGGGGTTTCTTTGGGGGTGCACCATGGTACCCATCTAAAGAAATTTAGACCTCCAATAGATACCATATAAGCGCCTTACGACATATTAAATGAACATTGCAAGCTGTTGTCATTTAATGGACATTGCAAGCAATTTTCATTTAATAGGGGGGTAATATGTAATGCGCCCGTCGCAATACCCCCATTGTATCTAGGATGTATTAGTTTTTAGTTAGTTGATAGGTAGTGGGTTGACTTGAGTGCGCGAGTGAGAGGGAAAGCGCGGAGGGGGAGAAAAGGAACGAGACGCGAAGCGCAAGCGGGAGTTGGAGCCGAAAGGAAAAGGAAAGGAGGTCCAACGCTCAGCTGAGACATTTAGGAGAAAATAAAGTAAAGTAAAAAGTCATCCCACTGCGAGTAGAAGCCGCAAGGGTAATAGGGAAGTGAAGTGGAGTATAACTGTCCACAGACCACCGGGTTGTGTATTTCTGGGGTTCTCGCCTCACATTCACCGGATCCCATACCCCGAGGCCAACCGCTGGGGAGATTGGCGGCTGTGTGTGTAGGCGCTGGAATAGACAGGTAAATAACAAAAACTCTGCCCTCCCGTCTCGATACCTCTACATTCTCTACGCAGAACCATATCGGTTTTCTAGTGCGGGCGCGTAGATACTTTGTACGCTGCACGCCGTCTGCGTCAACTGCTCAGACCTATATATACGTATATACATGTGTTGTTTTGTTGTCCAATGTAACTTTTAGGTGTAATATAATATCAGATAGTCAGTCACACATTTCATTCACCTGTACCCACCCACCCTGATAAATAAGTGATCTCAAGTAAAAGCATAGGGTATCACAATATAAGCTATATTCGTGGAGAGGATTGGCACCCTCTTTGTGGGTATGGTAGGGTGGAATAATGTTGGCTTGGGTCAATGTGAGAGATTGATGCCGGTTGATATTTGACCACCCCCCTAATTAATGAGGTTTTCCAGGTTTTCCTCATTCCTGCACTGAATAGTGGTTAGGGCCTACCAACGTAAGTCGTTCCTGGGCGCAAATGCGGCCTGCTTAATAATAATATGTCGCCCCCTCTCCCGCACAAGTCTCCGACTTCTGGGCTAATCCCTGTGATTAGAATGAGGGGTAGAGATATTATTATTATTATTATTATTATTATTATTATTATACAAAGCGAAGAAAGACACAAAGGATCCAACGGCACGCAAACGTTGGTAAAGGCAAATTTAGCAGACAGCTACATGAACACCCAACGGTTGAGTAAGAAATTATAGATAGAGGCGCAACCTTATGGCGAAATGCGTATCCACTTTTGCTGCCGAGATAATATTAGGTAATAGCAGCTCTTTGGTTCTAAGATTCGTCAATTTATCGACAACTTATTATTCGCGGAGGTTTTTTTTGCTTGGTAAACCATTGAATCATACAGAACACTCAAAATTGACTGTCGTTAACAACAGTTCTCGACAGACGGACAAATCTCGGGCCAAAAAAACCCCTACTGTAAAACACGGTGTAACATAACGGAACGTCAAACATGAAGGCCTTTATTTCTTCTCCGACTTTTAAAACATTTTGCCCTATAGATATTTTCTATTAGGGCCTTTCTGTTCAAGATACAGTGTGTTAAACTTGTAGATCGAATACGCATTTTGCCATTGAGGTTGCGCCTCTATCTATAATTTCTCACTCAACGACCTAACCTAACTAATTCTCGTTAGCGTGTTCAGATAAACATTGATATTTCTTTTGGTTTTTTTCCACACAACTAATTTTTTGGTATTTGTAAAAATTTGTAGATTATAAGACTTCTTTTAATGGTTTTATGATGTTTAAACGCGATATAAATATTTCCATTGTTTATAAATATCCTTATATTAATTAAAACTATAAGGCTTGCATATTAGAAATTTTCACCTAATTTTTCTGTCGCCCTTAGAATTTATGGTACTTTTTTTTTAAAAAAAGCGTCCTGTATATCAGTTGATGAATTAAAATTTCGTGTAACTAATGTTTAGGTTAAATCTTCTTCTTTTGTGCTTCAAGGCGTCCCACTTAAGATGCTGGTATCTGTAAGGAAGCAAATTTTTTTAACACGTCGACATGACACATTATAAATTGCATTTACGTGGTTGGTAGTCTGGAGAAAAAGGAAGTTCCTTTCTGTGTCGTAAATATGAATTATCCAAGGGTGTTTTGATATGGATGAAATTATTCGTCGTTCTAATACCATTTTTCTCTATTTTCTGGCACAAGTAACATCAGCATTGTGTAACCTGTTATACAGGATCTTTCCGAAATAACTGTGTTCCACTATACTTGTCCAACTGTCTACAATGTGTTAATTGGGCCAAGTTCACTAATTCGGTGTGGTTAACGGCACTGGCGCGTTTTGTATTCGGAACCGATTAACAACGAAATTGATTTATTTATCAAGTGCATTTTTACGATACTCATCAAGTGCATTTTTACGATACTCATTGCATTACTTAAAATAATAACTAAATAATTAAGAATGGAACTTTACTATGATCTATTATAACAAATGTTGGAAATGGTCACCTTCAGCCAAAATACATGCTTCAGAGATCTTCATGGAAAATCCAAGAAGTAACTCTTATCACATGACAACCAGCTATTAATTTGTTGACGTAAGTGCCCCTCGGATTCAATGTGAACTTTGTAAACTAATATCTTGAGATGTCTCCAAACGAAAAAATCAATAGGGTCCATATCGGGTGATTTGGGAGTCACGTTGACGTGATTCGTGAGAGCCTCGTCTAATCATGTTATTACCAAACTTTTAATTTAAAAATTTATTAGCAGTCAAACTAAAACGTGGGGAAGTCCCGTCGTGCATAAACCATATTCTTTGTCTTAGAGCATAGGGAACATCGTCAAGGAGTTTAGGTAAGAAATGTTCAAGAAAATGTTTTTAGGAGGCACAGGTTAAAGTTCTTGGTAAAAAGTAAGGCCCAACAAGAAAATGGTAAAATAATACTCACCCATACATTCAAAGAAAACTGATTTTGAAATCGAGATGCCATTATGGCACTAGGGTGTTCATCAGACGTTCCACATCAAACGTATTTGTTGTGGAAGTTCATTATAGCATCCCTGGAAAAATTAGTTTCGTTGGTAAACAATATGTCAGCGGTCAAATCAACATTTTGTTCCAATTTTTTTTTTTTGCAAAATCCAGTAGCAAAATAGGGAGCAGGATAATCTTGCGGCAGTAAGGCTTGAACCCTTTGTATGGGATACGGATATAACTGTTGATACGTCAGAATGGACCAAACTAATGTATGATTCAAAATAAGATTTGCAGCGATTTTCCGAGCACATTTGAGTCTTCTTCAATTTCGTGTAGAATAGCTTCTTCCAACTCAGGCGTCCTAACACTCAAAGGTTTTCCAGGAATTGGACCTTTTTGAGGTGAGCCTGACGTTGAAAAACATTTCTGAACATTCTTGGATTTGGAGTTGGATGATTGGGAAATCTTTCCACATAAATTCGCTTAGCCTCAGTAGCATTTCTATCTGCAGGACCGTAAATGTAAGCCATATTGGCAATTTCAGCATTTGAATATGCATAAGCCATTATTAAAACTTAATCTTTTTAAAAAATAAACTTAATTTGATAACATAATATTAAATAAGACGTCTTCTTATTATTATTGTTTTGCATGGCCTACCTAAGATATGTTTAAGTAATTTAAGTAACAGTGTAAAAATGCACTTGATCAAATAAATCAATTTTGTTGTTAATCGGTTTGGAATACAAAAAAAGTGTAAAGAAACAAAAGATGAAAACAATATAATAACACATATAATAGTCGATGATACCGACACCTCCGCCACTGGTTAAGACACAAGTTAAAAAATAAAAACTGATTTTTATAAAACTTTTGATGCACTGTAGCTGGAAAATGGTTGCCCCACATCCAATGAAAAACCCTAATTTTGGATCTCAGAATACACCTCTGGATTGTTGCCCTCTACTTAAGAAGCGCCCTGTATAAAGCTTTGTAATTAATATCCTTTCCTAAAATTAATTTGAGTGTCGCCGTAAATCTTTGCATAAATGCGCTTTACTTTGCACCATTCCGAAAAATCGCCGAGTGCCCGAGCATATCGGGTGCATCAAATTTCGCGTCTGGCTCGCCTACCGCCTACATCCGGAAATACAAATCGCTGGTAATTTAAAACGGTTGTTTGCCGCTCCGGGTTATGTTTAGCAGATCGTGGTGGGTTCGTTCGTCGTTGCGGAGGGATGAATCATATTCGATATAAATCTCGGGAAACCCTATACTTCGGATTTCGCGGTGCAACTTCGTGCCTGGCACGTGGGCATTTTGTAGGTTAGTTCAGTAACGCCACACATTATACCTAATGTCCCGAAATATTTAATACCAATTAAGTAAGGCTGACTGATCGGAATTGTAGATGTTGCCCTGTATATTCTGGACAAGCTAGACTTGTCAAGGGTACGAGAATGACTTTGTTATACTAGGGTAGGAGGAAATCACAGCAGTGTTATATCATAATTCAAGCAAATAAATGGATAAATGATGTAGTGTGGAGATACCGTCAGTCAGTTTTGATACTTTCTATTGATCGAGTCATATTACCAATATATGTTGTATTGGATGTCAGGACAGAACGGAAGGGAAGGAAATGGAAAATTGCAGTTTTCGATACAGGTTGCGAATGGTTACACGTTAGGTGCCTAAAACAGCTATTTTGCAACATGTAGCCAACAGGATTTAAAATCGTCAAATAAAAATTCAAAATAGATTTGACATAATCTTCGATTGCCTTTGCTAATATGATCGCTAGACTGTTTCATTTCAACAACTTTAATTAAGTTGCTTATAAGGTTGTTGCTACGGTATGATGTTTACAAATTATACACATTTTAAAGAGTTCTGAAGTCGGTGAACGTTTGTGAACATTAAATAGCAATAATTCAAACTGCATTAAGTCTTCATAAAACTTGAGTATGTGTGACGCATATTTTAATGATACTGGAAATTCTTAAATAGAAAATGAGGCGGAAACTGCCTTATGTACATTGATTTCTCAGAAATCATACCAAAAAACTAATGCTAAATTTGATATTTGGTGTGCCGAAGAAAAGGTATGTAATATTTCTGAAAAAGTTATTCTAGCATAACTACTTATCAGTTATCTAAAATGCGCAGCCTCTACATTATGGAGTAATTATTCCATGCTGCGAACTAAAATTTGGATATTAGTAAATATATCAATGTTATTGCTTTCCTCAATAGGCAATTATCATCCATATTTTCCAAGGAATAGGTTGAAGGGTTTATCAAAGAGGCAGATTATGAAAAGTACTTATTCCAAAAAGTTGTCTTGATTGTTGGTATATTTGGAGCACGTAGAAAAGAATTAACTTATTTACGTACAGAGAACATTGAAAATGCTAAGTTGTTCATTAATTCCCAATACCGAAACTAATGTTCCTAGATTATTTACAGTACCAGAGCGAGATATAGGAATCAATTTTTTGGAATTTTCCGCAAATATGCAAGTCTACGTCCATCCACCATTGATCACAACCGATTTTTTATCACGTACAGGAATTCAAAATGTACTCCACAAGCAGTGGGTATAAATAACGTAGGTTCAATGCCTAAAAAGATTGCCGAATCCCATTGTTACTGAGTATACTGGGCACTGCTTGAGACGATGTTCTGCAACCTTCCTTGCAGATGCAGGAGCCAACATATCGATGCTCAAGACACACGGAGGTTAGCGTTCGACTTCTATGGCAGAGGGGTACATAGAAAATGCCATACAAAATAAGCAGGCGACAGCAAAGAAAATTCTCGAGGAGAAAGGAAATACCATTTTTATTCATAAAACTCACTGCACCAGCAGGTGTAATATTCTTCCAATACTGAAGTTATACGAAGTGAAGAGATCAACATATGTTCACCTAATGTTCAATTATCCGATTTGAAAGATTGTGTTATTAATATTTATAATAAATAAGTAATTTAAAATTCAATGCACAAGCACTTGTGCTTGAAAAAGATTGTTTGAAGCACATGTGCCTAAAAGATTGTGATTTCGATACTGAAATGACAATCAAAATGTCATTATTATGTAACGATTTTACGAAAAAGAGATTTTAGGAAGATTAGGATACATTTGAGTGAAGAATGAATAGCATTGAGAGTTAGTGGAATAGCGTGATTTTTAAGAGGTTATTGTCGATTGATGCATCTCCTTAGATAATTCATTCCGTGGATATTGCAATTGAGTAAAAGGATTCGAGTAAAAAAATTATTGAATACTACAACATTGTTAGCTAAGATTACATACTATTAAAATATAATCATATCGAAGCAGTTCAACTGTTCTTGTTGTATTTTCTTTCAATACTAGTCATCAGGTTTGTGAGAAACTATATTGATATTTATTATATCAGAATCAAACATTAACTAGCAGAAATCTAGGATTTTAATACTCATTATAAGCTTCACACTCTGTGTAATTAAATTGTTTAAATTGTATATCTCGCTTTACTTTCTGACTACCAAGCTTCGATTCTAGGAATCTAGGATTTGAATATTGATTATAAGCTTCACACTCTGAGTAATTAAATTTTGTAAACGTTGTAAATCTCGGTCTATTCTTTGATAGGGGTGGGCGATAACGGTTTGGAACTATCGATTATCGATAAATAAAATATACTGGTATTATCGATATATCGATATTATCATTATTATTTAAATTATCAATACAATAATACTGCATTTTCGATAACTTCGATGTTACCGGTTTAATAATATTATTTTTTATTTGTATTAATTTTCTGTACGTTCAAGTTAGGCATATTGTTGTTCCATTGACTACGGAAATTAATAAAACAACATGAGAAAAGACAAATAATGTATTTCTTGCCGAAAATAGATAAACAGAACAAATAACATTAAAAAAAAATACATTTAATTTTTCTGTCACTAAAAATTAACTGTTCTGCATGTGGTGAGCGCAGATCTTACGTCACTTACCACTTGTCCACCTTTACTGAAAACTCTTTCAGAAGGAACTCTTGTGGCTTGAATACATAAATACCGTTTTGCCAGAATAGACAGTCGAGGAAAATTTAGTTGATGATTTTTCCAAAAAAGTAATGGGTCTTCATCTGTATTGAGCTGCATGAGCCCTAAATACTTGCTTATTTCCAAATCACAGTCTTGGACGGAGGTGCCAACATCTTTTTTCGGTTTGAGCAAAGCAGCTAAGCCTGTCAGTTTTTTTTATCCCAACAGATGTCGCCCACTTCGTGATTGTTCTCTAAATTTTAGGGAATTTTAAATTTAAGTATACCATACCGAAAACTGTTTAGTGAGCAGGTGTAAACAAATCTAAAACCTACGAAAACGTTTACATATAAGTCGCATAAATCATTATTGGCTTCAAGCTACGGCTAAACGTGATTCTTCGTGAGTCAAAATATTATCGATATTAACAAAACTAGGGTTGGAAATATTTATCGATATATCGATATTTACCGAATTATCGATAACATCTATATTATCGAAATTATCGATAATATCGATATTATCAATTTATTATATTATACAGAAGCCTCACAGCAATATTATTAACCAACATTGGCATACGCGTGTTTACGATATCCAAGGAAGTATTTATCGATATTTATCGAATTATCGGTAATATCGATAATTATCGATATATCGATAAATATTCCCAACCCTACTCTTTGACTACCAAGCTTGGATATCGTTAACATGCGTATGCCAATGTTGGTTAATAATATTGCTGTGAGACTTCTGTTAATATAATATAAATATAATTAACTTTTAATTAAGAAAATAGTTAGGGAAGATTAGTAAAAAATTGTGCAAAAATACGTTTCAGAAGGCGAGATAATTCTTGTACAGAACAGCGTCGCATAATATCGTACTAATTCTTGCGGGGCATTTTCAAAGGTAATCCAATTTAGTCGAGACCCGTCCCTCTCAGTTTGCGAAGTCCTCGACGACGAGCTCTTGTCAGGGAGCGGCGCGTACGTTCTCGGATGACCCTCCCGTCGGCCGATCCAATTCCGCCGCCTTTATGAATATTCTAATTGAATTCCGTGCCGAGGGGCGAGGGGAGGTAGTAACAAAATATCCCCGTGCAAGCGGAATTATCATCTCGCGGAAGAAACTGCTTAAGTTCGCCTTGGAATAGAATACGTGGCGCTATACTGTGCCACAAAGTTCCACTCTGCCACCGAAATCAGTCTGCAAGTCGTAAACTTAAGATTATCAGAATTTTTTATATTCGTCGTGGACATCATGCATATTGCTGAAATAAAAGGGAGATGTATTTTATATTGGTTTGAAATGTATTACAGCGTAATCTTTCAAGATACATACTGTAAATACTGTGTAGGTAATGCGATAATTATTAGTGGTGATGTGGTAAACTTAAGGTATTTTTAGAATATCTTTATTTATTTAGGTATTACATTTATTTAATTATGTTTTCAGAATAAAACAGGTAATTTAATGTCGTGAAGTCAGACCGTAAAATTTTATAAATGCCTCAAATAACATTCTACATCACGTAAATAGTAGGAGCAAATCATAGAAACCTTGTTATTTAGAATCGGAATGAAGCGCCGAATACAATAAATAAGAAAAAAATGTAAGTAATAATGTCACAAATGACAAATTAACTCTTCTAAACGTACGTACTGCGTCGTTTGAAAGCATAGAAATCGTATACCTTCAGAAACGAACTAAAGCACAGTGCTGTATTTAGGTATATACGCACGAATGGCGTCTGACGTCACAGGTCTACGCTGTGGCTAGACTAAATTTTTAAATACCCGTGTTTGCACTTATTTTTTTTAAGCAATTGTCTACGGTAAACGCCATTTCGATTAAAATACATTTCCCCATTATTAAATACCAGTTTCATTGAGTTGGCAAGCAGCCTTGACAGCTGCCAAATCAATTTAATGTCAATCAGGTATCTGTAGTAGTCTAATTTGCTAGTAGATTTTTAAATTTTGTAGCGATTGTGGCAGCTATCAACAAAAAAAAATGAAATCGTATGTGTTTGTAAAAGATTATTTTAAGCAGCATTGGTACTAATTTTATTTGAAAATCACAATAAATATTTTAGTAAAAGGTCAATTTTAAATGAAGAAAAAATAAAATATACCGGGTGTCCGGAAATGATGAGCATAAAATTCAGGGGATAATTCTAGACCGAAAATAAATGCTACATTTTTTCCAATGCTGATTATTAACGGAGTTACAGGGTGTTAAAGCTCATATATTTACATAAAATTTGTAAATCGGGGGTTTTTGCGGATGAGAAATACAAAGATGTTTCTAATTTTGACGTCACTAGTAGAGGGTGCCACTTGTGGCACACCATGTTTCTTTTAAATGGGAGAACTGTTTTGCATCTTAATGTATCCATCTGACTATCGAGACAATCGATTCTTCTACCTGTTTTATTTGAAAAAGGTATACTTTGCTGAAGTCGGTAGGCGTAACCATTTTTGAAATAATCCTATTTGAAATGCTCAGTGCACCGAGTAAAAACTGTTTTGGTTTCAGGTAAAGTGCCTTTTCTGTTGAAAATACAGCAAAATGTTACTTGAAAAAGTTGTTCAGAATTGTATATTATGGAGACGTGCAAACTTTCAAGAAGATAGCGGTGAGGTTTGACGAAACCATTTTTCAACAAAGCACAAAGATTTTATCAAAGTTGGCCGATTTTTTTTTTTAAATTTTGCACATCTCTATGATTTACCGTTCTGAACAACTTACTCAAGTAGCATTTTGCTGTATTTTTAGTAGAAAAGGCTCTTTAACTGAAAGGATTGCATTTTTCGATCGGTGCACTGAATATTTAAAATAAGATTATTTCGAAAACTGTTATTCCTAACGACTTCAATAAGGTATACCTTTTTCAGATATAACAGGTAGGAGAATCGATTGTTTCAATAGTCAGATGGATGCACTAACCAGCACAAAAGTTCTGTCGTTTAAAAGAAACATGATGTGCCATAAGTGGCGCCCTCTACTAGTGACGTCAAAATTAGAAACATATTTGAATTTCTCGCCCGCAAAAACCACGGATTTACAAATTTTATGCAAATATTTCGATTTCTTAAGAAGTTATTTACAAATATCGAAAATTAAATTTTAACAGCCTGTAACTCCGTTAATAATCAGTTTTGGAAAACATGTTATAGTAAGAGGTAGCATTTATTTTCGGTCTAGAATTATCCTCAGAATTTTTTGCTCATCATTTCCGGACACCCTGTATAACCTGAAAATCAAACATTTGACTCGACAGATTGATAAAGAACATGAAATCGAGATAGATATATCTAAAGAAAAAGTTTTGTCTTCGCTCCACTACGCGCCGCCGCTGATAGTCCCATGGGAAACGATGACTTTCCGAGTAATCCAGAGCGGGAACAAATAACGTATGATTTCCTGGGGACCCCCGCGACTGTAGTGGCGGCCCGCGCCGTAGGCAGATTTATGACGGAGGTTTAACTGGTTTTCTCTCCTTCTGGGAGAGGTTTAGCGAGTGATTCAGGAGGCTGTTATCTTAATTTTGCTTTTCCTTTCGGACTTGCGGGAAACAAGGTCGAGAGGCAAGAAGGAAATTTATAGGCAGTTGGAAGATGCGTTGCTTTTATTTATTTATTTGTCCTGCGTTCTACAGGTGAACTTTGGAGCCAGGAACACCCCCATAAACACGCATGCGCACATAAAACATTTGGTGTGACTTAACAGCATTTAAAAAATAGCGTAGAATCAAGTTTTAAATGCCGCGGAATAGCACATTGAACATTTAATTCGTGGTTTTATAAATGCACATCGAAGGTAAGTTGTATTATTTAAATCCAATGAAGGATAAAAGATTTAAGTAATGCATTTGATTTGCTTGATGAAAAACTAAAAAAAAAAATTGATCTAGTAAAAGCAATACGACAATTTAGTAACGAATACTTTTTGGCAGTTCCACAGAGACAAAAAGTGTTCCGGCAAGGCTGAAGGTAAAATTACTGCTTTCTAATTTTTTGATAGATGGATTGGTTCTAGCATCTGCAACATTATTATTTACGAAAGATAGTTACCAAACATGTATTGGTGATAACTTTAATTTAGGACAGTCAAAAATCAGTTAGTAACTGTATTACACAGGTAGTTAATGCTGTTACCAAACATTTGTTAGAGAGGTATATGATGTTTCCACAAATTCAACAAACAAGGAACCATATAAAAACTGTGTAAGGTGTGTCAAGAACCGTTTAGTTTTATCATAATTAACTGAAAATAAAAAAAAAATCAATAATCGAATTGTCAAGAATGATAATGGCATTTAAAGAGCTTGCAGAGAAAGACTCTAGCTTATATTAAAATCTAAATACCTATAGATACCCATATACCTCCTGCTCCTACTCTACTTGTATGTAGCTTTGTAGCCTGACTTACAGTCTGTACCTCTTTCTGTTCCTACATTTGTTGACTATTAAAATGTTATTTTTCGTGGACACAAATAAGTCATATAAAGGGCATAACTGTGGTATATTTTGGTAATAATGCCTTTTATATTTTGATATTTTAACATAAAATTGGTCTTCATTTCTTTTAGGTCCAATTATCTTATTGGCATAAAATTCTTGCCGGCCAATTAACTTCCATATTACTTAGTTTCTTTCTCCACGTAAGGAAATTTGTTGACCAATGCAGAGGTCAAATTAACGTAATTTTAACATTAAACGTTTGTCTGGGTAGTATATGTAATGTTAATGCTATTGAAAGTGCTAAGCTGACGGCGAGAGCTAGTACCTATATCTGCAAACTCTGGGCGGACTCCCCGACTCCTTTGTCGCACCTTTTTCGAACAATAACGGCTTCTGCAACGCCGCCCCCAGATGGAAATCCTGTCGCTGGAAGCGTTTGATTTATCGTTACCTTTTGTGTCGATCCGGCTTCAAAAGAGTAGAAGTGATAAAACACACATACGTGCCGGCGCTCTCTTTCATCTCCGGGCGGGAATTGAGAATCTGTTTACGTCTAAACTTCATACAGATCAATGTTTGTGCCCGATCCGGAGGCATGGCGGTCCTCTATTGTCTAACGGCAATTAGTGGACTGTATGTGTCCCTCGGGTCTTGTACGCACTCGATGAGTTTGAGTGGCGTGCTACAAGGATTATCTCTTAAGTGCGTGAGATAGTTTTCTGGAAACTACAAGAAACCTTTGGAGTCGGACAAAAAAGTTCCTATTGAACTTCTGAAAGAGATTGTGCTGTCAAGCACGGTATTTATGTAGGTTTTTGTTCTGGGGGTAGTCGGAGGATCGTTTCTAAGTACTTCTTATAATAATTTAGGGGTGACTCTTCAAGTAATTTTATATACAGTGTGGCCCATTAAGGATTGGGACACCATTCTAAAATAGTTTTGGGACGCGCGAATTTAATGTTTTAGAGGTTAAGGGGTAAAATCGCTTGAGATAATTTAACCAATTTGGTTGACATGGTAAGTTAATTTTATTTTCTGATATGATTATCGCATAGCATCACACACACACAGATGATTTAGTACCATTACTCGCGCATCAATTAATATACACCAATCTAACCTCAAAGTAACATTTATTTTAAATTTTTATGGTTTCCTAATAAAAGACCCTGTAAGGCTCCTATTATTAGAAATACAACGGTAATATTATAAAATATGTTTTTTTCTCCTGAACAACTCGTTTCTGGAACACACAGAAATGTTAAAAAGGCACGTCAAAAAAGCTAGGCAGTTGAAGAAAAAGAAGAAGAAATTTGATGGAAGTGATAGTGATGAGAGTGACATGGAAAAAGTTGTTTTTGATGATGACAGTGATAGAGAGGAGAACTATGATGCAGAGTGTCTCTTTTGCACAGGCCTCTATTGGGACTATTAGGCAGACGAACATGGCCAACAGTGGGTTAAATGCACAGCTTGTTACAGATGGGCACATGAAGACTGTGGTGCAGAAAATGAAGCCTTTGTGTACACAATGTGCATACAGAAGCAGATAAACTAATTTATTATGACTTCCTATATTGTTTTACGTTTTAAGTTGTTAATTTAATAAAGATTATGTTATTTGATACAGGTTTAATAGGGTCTCATACTATTAGGAGCCGTTTTTTTTTCAGTTACTATTTGCGTTATATTACTATTGCTTTTTCTAAATAAAATTGTTATGGAAAATGTACTTTTATTATCTGTTTCTCAAAATACATACTCTGATGACCATTCAATAAGTTCATCGATATTTAAATTTTTTCTATTTTTGTAAGAATTGCAATAATTTTTCAAAATGGGTCTCATATTAGGGTACTTTACCTAAACCGTTTTCCAAATAATCCTATTTGAAATATTCAGTGTACCGAGTAGAAACGGTTTTGGTTTCAGGTAAAGTGCTTTTTCCGCTGAAAATACAGCAAAATGTTGTCTTAAGTAGAAAAGACAGGGGAAAATGTTTTTCTATTCCGAAATGACATACACCGTGGCACAAAAATTTAAGCAATTTAAAAGGATCTTAATGGTCGTTTGTGACGCCCTCTGTTAATAAAACAATTTTGTTGTTAATCGGTTTGGAATAAAAAAAGTGTAAAGATACAAAAAGTGAAGATAATACAATGGCGCATATGATGACCTATTTTAGCTGTAATATTGTACATGGTGATATATATGTTTATAAAGAAATATACAGCATTGAAAAAAAAATTTAAAATATTAGAGAATAAGGAAATTATAAAGCGTCATAGAAACACCAAAACAAAAAGAAACGCCTTTGTATAGTGGCAAGTCACCAATAGAATAAAGTTGTGGACTGTATATTAACATAAATTTTTATTTACTCAGATAAAACATACATCGTATGCGCCTACATGCATACATACACTTCGAGTACTAAATACATACTGTCTGGATCAGAGATAACAAAATAGAGATGATTTAAAGCATATAAGGAATCATGAGAATCGTGTTTCTGCGCATCTATGTAGCACATAGCGTCGCCACCGTTGTAGGAACTAAAATTCTTCCCACCCGCACTTGCCCCTGCCCCATCAGTCAAATGTCATTTAAATCTAACCTACAAATAAACCCGGTTCATGCCCGGTTCCTTTGCTTGTTTTGAATCACCAGTTAACTGAGTTTAATATTGGAAAATGACCTTATATGCCTCCTAATTAGATTGTCATTTTATTTACACCGGGTAAGTCTTACCAACCTTTTGGAGTGCATTTGTCTCAAACTGATTAGAAGATGAACTCGTTAACTTTTAAAATATTTTACTCGTAATGCTCCTTTAAGAGGTATATTGTGGGGTAAATACAGAAAAGTTGTAACACAATATACACCTGGAGAAACAGCTAGAACTATACTTGATTACCCTTGTCAATGTTATTTTATGCCCGTCAAGTTTCTGTTTGTTAGATGCACCCAATGTTGACATTGTTGTTATACATACCTATGACGTACGGCTCCAGTATTTATTGATTTTACTACCAAAAGTTGTACAGTTTTTCTCATGGTAAGTATTTAACAAAACTTTTGTGCTATAGCATTAAACCAACCATAGATGAGATAACGTAAACCCAACAGATTGTTAAACGTATAAACTAATTTTGCGTTTTACTTTTTACATATTCATTCATAAACATTGGATCGATTTACCATACCTCAAACTGTCTTGTGTAAAATAGATTTTTAATTATCCTACTATGCAATCTATGTGATGTAAATGATGTGTTATACTACCAGAAAATAAATTTCAAAACATCAAAATCGATTATTAACTGAAATTTTCAATTACTCTTGAAATCTCATATGTACGTAATATTGGAACGCTTAACAAAAATTTTGGTTAACCAAGTTTAATATTGCAATGTAATTATTGAGGCAAATTTCTCAATTTCTGTTTATAACTATAATTTATTCTATTTTCCTCCTTCTGTAATATGCAACATTTGTTGAGATGCACATATTCAGAAGTCTGTTAAAATATTAGTGTAATAAAATACAAAATGCTTCCTTTTGTTTGGTTGGTTGATTGTTTGTTCTAAAATATTTAGTTTTTAGGGCCGGATAATGACCAAAAACTCTCATAAAGAAAATGTATATTGAAATGTAGGTACCTGTTTAATTTTTTTATGTAGGTAGGTATAAGTTTATTTGATTTTAACATAGTAAATGAGTGCTCTGATAAAATGCCTCCAGGTAATTTTGTTCATGGCTGTGCTGCTCTGAATTGTTCAAATAAATATTACAATCCTATACATGATAAAAGTTATAAAATTAAAAATTTTTTTAGATTTCCCGATAAAGACATTGAAAGAAGGCAACAATGGTTTAAAATTATGGAATTAAATTATTCGACTAAAAGACTTTTTTTATGTGAAGATCATTTTCATGTTAATAGTTTTATCAACACGTTAAAGACTAAATTATTAAAATTTGCTGTTCCATTCAAAACGCAAAGTAAAATTAGTATATTTCAAAATATAACGTTAAACATACCTGATCATGACACCCAAGAAAGATCTGAAAACATCCCAAGTACATCATCAGCATCAGATACATTTATTAGTGATGAACAAAAGATTTTGGTAAAAGCGTAAATCGGATGATATAAGTAATCAAGCCATTCATACCCCATGTGAAAGAAAAAGAAATTATATATTATCCTCTATAAATGCAACCAGAACAAGTGAACTTACTTCCAAAAAGAAAAAGTTGTACTCTTTAAACAAAATTAACAGAAATACCTACTATATCTAAATTAAAAGGCAAAATTTTTATTTCAAAAGAAAAATTAAAAGCTGCATATGAATTTTCAAAAAAAATCTATATTTGCTGACGGAGAAAAAATTTGAATCCAGCACTTGCTTTTATTTTGCAAAGTTCTTTTAGTAATGCAACAAAAAGAAGGCCTTCTTGGACAAGAACTGATAAAGTATATGCATTGGCTCTTTATAAACGTGGACCAAAATGCTACAATTTTTTAAAGAGACCTTCCATTGCCATCTAAGAGTACTTTACAAAATATCTTAAAAAATATTCCCTTTGAAGTAGGTATTAACCCTTCTATTATAGAGAAATTATCAAAAGGGTCAATAAAATGGATCCTCTTAATCGAAACTGCAGTTTAATGTTTGATGAAATTGCATTGTCGGAACAATTGACCTTAGACAGGTTTCACAATAAAATTATTGGTTATGTCGATCTTGGTTTGTTAGGACGGCATAATCAGTATGCAAATCATGCATTAGTTTTTATGGTGCGTGGTCTTTATAAGAAGTGGAAGCAACCGGTGGCTTACTACTTTACCAGAGACACTATTAAAACTAATCAGTTGAAAGTTTTAATTAAAGAAATTATCATTTCATTAGAGGGAGCTGGTTTACATCTTGGCAACAATTTGTGATCAAGGGGCAATAAATCAGCTATAGCCCAATTATGTAAAGAAAGTTGTAGACCTGGTCCCTACTTTTACATTAACAGTCATAAAATCTTCACTATTTTCGACCCACCACACCTTATAAAATCCACACGTAATGCTCTGCTAAAGTATGATATAAAATTTAATAGCAAAAAAACTGCAAAATTTGAACATATTAGAAGATGTTTTTATATAGATAAGAAGATTCCAGGCATTACGGAAAATACGCAAATCTTACTTAACATTAACAAATAAAAGTAGATTAAAGATGGCAGTTTGTGTAGCTGCTAGAGTATTAAGCCACACAGTAGCTGCATCAATAGAACAAATGGTTGCTAGTTCCACTAACAATTTACCAGCTGATGCCATCCATACCGCTGAATTTATCAATGACATTGACAACCTTTTTGATAGTTTCAATGGTTCCAGTCCTAAAGCAGAACTAGGAAAGCCCTACAGATCTTCTATTTCAAACAAATCACGACATCGATTATTATATAATAATTTATTGCCCAAAATTCATAGCTGGAAGTGCATTGCCAAAAATATTAAGAAAACACAAATGCCATTTAAATCAGGATGGCTAACAACTATTAATGCTGTCTGTGGGTTGTGGGAAGTTTGCCGAGATTTAGGATTCCAATTTTTAAGAACACGAGCGCTAAACCAAGACCCTATTGAAAATTCATTTGCAGCTATAGGACATTTCGAAGCACAAAACACAAATCCAAATTGCTACCAATTTATATCAAGCTACAAGACTAGTATTTTAAATAATTTAATTACTCCTTTTTCTAACCGTAACTGTGAAATAGATGAAAGCACCATTTTACCCAACCTGCAAGACTTTTTAGAAGTAGATAATGACCCAATACCACTTAATGATATAGAATTTAGTAAATTTGACGATTTACAAATTTCAAATGAAGTACAAGAGGATGGCAGCAATAAATCTACTTATGTTATGTTTATTGTTGGGTATGCGCAGCAAATCTTTTATCAGACACTGTGGGACCAGAGCACACATTTACTATGTTTAAAGAATACTGTTATGAAAAAAAGAGACTGAAGTATGTTAGTGAAAATGTGACATATACTCCACGAGATAATAACCAATGTTTTACCCAAATATGTGCATATTTTACATATAATAAAAAAATTAAGATGTACCTTAAGAAAAAGGTATGTTTCAATTGGTTTACTTGTTTAGAACACTTTGCCCTTGTTCAAAATGATTTCTTGGATGTCGCAATATTATTAATAACAAGGAAATATTGTGACGATATATACAGAAATAAGAAACGCCATTTGTAGTCTTGTGATTTTTTTATTAATATTATGTGATTTAGTATTAAGAAACAGACTTATTTCTCCTTTAAATTATTTATTAATTTAGATGTTTGTTATTTAAGTTTTTTTTGTATATTTTAAGAAAAAAGAAAAACAATCCTGTGATTTTTAAATTTATTTATTAATATATTATTAATAATTTATTAATGTTATTTATATTACTATGTTGTTGAATATTAACAATTTATCAAATTATTTGATATTAGAAGTTTTTCTTTTGTTACATATTTTCTTTTAAATATTTTTACGTTTGTTTTTGTTTATGTATGTATGTATTAATAAAAATATATACAATATATATATATATTAAGATATTTTATTATGCTCACAGATTGTTACAAAACAGTTAAAAGAATCTTTTTCAAAGTAAATCTTGAATTTAATCAAAATAAATAAAAAGAAATGTTATTTTAGGAATTCAAGATATACTTTGAGAGACATTCTTTTAATAGTTTTGTATTTTAAATACAAATTTAAATTGCGACTTATTTTGAAAAAGCGCGCCAATTCAATTTAGTTCTCTATTCTGTTCATAGCGGCGCCACTGAAAACTCGATGACAGTTTAATGATGCGTTCAACTCCTCTCTTATGTTTTCTCTATGGTCTGGATCTCGCTACAATTTGGCGTGAGCCTGCGTAGATCATAGGTGGCGCAAGCGCCGTTTACATGATATTTACAAGCGCTGACAAATTTTAATAGGCATGCAGCTTGCCGTCATAACGCCTTGTGTTGTTTAAACGAATCGAGATATCGAAATGCGGTTCTAGTCATTCAAGTTTTCTTAAATTGCTCTTGCGATCTTAGATACTTTTATTCTATTTCCTCGGGAAACAAGAGAAACTCTTTAAAATTGTCGAAATTGTCCCTCTCTGGACAAAATGTTTTCTATTTCGTATTTTATTAAGAATTTACGATTAATTGGTCGTCGATTCTAATAAAATCTGCATCATCTGATGAAGACGACGATTCGGTATACATATTGCTATGATTTCAAGTTTAAAACTGTGCCCAAACTGTTAGAACATTGAAATTTATAAACTAGAAGAGTCCCTGGCGCTTCGCTCCAACATAAACACTGTCGCACTCCTCCTAGCTTTTGTCTTGGAGCTCCAACATAAAACGTGCACTGACACCCTCTACTTTTGATTTCTACGTAATAATAATAATATAATAATAATAAATTTATTTTCTTTTTGACAACTTACATTGTATAGGAATAGTCATATAACATTGAAAAGAACGACTAGCAGAAAGACTAAAGAAAAACAGAAAGAAAATACAAAAAAAAAATACAAATGAACGTATCGGCAGAGATCACACAAATTCACTCAAACTATAAAAGCATCTATCCAATAGATAAAGTTTTAATTGTTTTCTAAACAATATCAAACTGTTTATATTTTTAATATACACTGGTAATTTATTAAAAACTTTTTTGCTTAAAAAGTTAGGTGAATTAATTGTTACATTATATTTGCAACTCGGAATAAAGTAATGATCTCTTTGTCTCGTATTTAGACCGTGCATTCGCTCATTTGAAACAAGATTGCTTTTATTTTTAAAAATAAACATACACAGCTCGAAAATTAACAAACATGGAAAGGGTAAAATATTATATTTTTTAAAGAGTTCTCGACAGAAGTACAGAGAAGAAACTCCGGCAATGCATCTTATAATTTCTTTCTGCGCAATAAATACGTCAGATGATTGAGTGGAATTACTCCATAAACATATGCCGCATGTCAACCTGGAGGAAACCTGGGCATGATACACTAAAACCAACTGATCTACAGTCAAAACGGTACGCAGATTTCTAAACAGGTAATAAAGCGATTTCAATTTTGAAATTAATTGACCACAGTGTTTATGCCATGTTAAACATTCATCTAATGTGATTCCCAAGAATTTTACGTCGGTATTAAATTTCATATAATCTGTGCTGTTGTTCGTTTTTATTTTGAGTCCTAAACAGTTCTTTTGCCTATTGTGGAATCTGATTAACTGTGTTTTATTACTATTAAGATATAAAGTGTTATTGACGCACCAATTTCCCACGGCTTTCAACGCAGCATTACGTTTCGATTCTAACAGTTTATTATTGGCATCTGAAATAAGCATAGACGTATCATCAGCATACATCACAAGAAAAACGTTGGACATAAAAACACCGTATAAGTGAATCATTGCAGTCTTTATTCCATAGATGCATAACCTGTATCAAATGCATTCCTGTTAAACTTATTAAATAATGAGTATGAAGATGAGTTTTTTTTTCTTTTAATAAAAGTTGTTAATTTTTTATAATAGTAAATAAACAGTTAATAAACCCATTTCTCTTTCAGTGTACCATTCCCCCTCCCCCCCCCTAAAACGAAGCATTGTCCTTCGTTTCCCACAGAATTAGCCTGTTCGCGTCGCGGGCTATTTCGAGTTAAGGGCGGCCGATATATTTTTATTCGCCGCCCGGATTAAGTCCCTAATTGCGATGCTGGGGAGGGTTGTACGCACCCACGCACACCCGCTTCGGTTTGTCCCGCCGGATAATTGGCGACCGGATTTCCCGTGTCACGGTACGAGTGGGTACTCATAACAAGTACTTGAGTGCGTCCGCGGTTTATTCATAAACAGGCCGAACGGCGGCCTTGTATGTCCTGGTATAAATTTGGATTAGGCGATGAGATAAAAAAATTGTTTTTGTAACCGCCCACATTTCACGCGAATTGATCGCTGCTTGGTGTTTTCCGTATGCGGGATTACGCGTTTTGCTGTTATTGACTGGATTATTATTTTCGTAATAACATGGAGTGGTTTATGCGTTTGTTTTTCAAATATGTAAAGCACACTGAGAAACAGAAAATCTTGGAGCAACAGTTTTCTTGATGTCAACTTTTTGATTGTTGCCGCAAGAATGTTTCTCTTGAAATCCAATAAAGATTATTGAAATAAAGTTATGCCGATTTTTTAAACTAACCAACAAAATTGTTGACAACTCACTGCTTAATTCAACGATTTCTACATGTTATTCTTTTATTAAGTATTATTTTTTTATTTGATCACAATTTCTGATAATTTAATTCAATATTTTTTCTTTATTGTTTTTATTTTCATTATTGTTTGTCATAAAATTACGCAGTTATTAAATGAACTATTATTATGTTTACGGTGTCAAATTGGCAAATTAAACATTTCCAATTAATTATCTCCAACTAAAAAAAAAACAATGTTAACTGCAAAGTGTAAACTATTTTAATTTAAACTCTATGAAATGTGGATTCAAATATCCAGCCTTTTACTTGAACGATATTTTTGTTTGCCAATGAATGCCATCGCTGTTATTTGTACTGTACGTGCTCCGTCCGATATGGAGTAGTTAATGACTCTTTAGACTTCATTTATCCTGCCAAAAATATTGGCGCGCACTGTAACATTTAAAAACTGTTAAGATAAACACAAAAATTTAACCTTTTCCAACGTTAGATTAACAATATGACGTTTATATAGAACAGTTTCGTAATTGTTGTTTGAAATCTTTATTTCAGTTGATAGAATCAACATTGTGGATTAAATAAATACAATTTTAAGTTTCTCTAACCAATACTTTTACGTCGAACAAAAATCTGGAATATCGAATTAACAAATATTTGACATTTTTAAGACGTTTAGTGAAGTAGTTTTTCGATTCGATTCGAATAGCAGGCCATACCATTAACCACATATTCTTTGGACAAAAATAATGCGATTTTCCTTATGCCATTTTTTAATTGGACGTCTCTGTTTCAATATACAGAGGGTTAAATTTACATTTTAAAAAACTATTTTTGTTAATAAAACCATTGTTTTCCAAGATACACACTTGAAATTTTGCACGTACTTTTATCTATTATCGAAGGGCGAATGGAGGTAACTGAGGGATGCAGTTCTCTTTACCCCCTCCAATTATTTCTAAGTACGCCTATGCAACTTTTTCTTGAAATATCAAACGTAGAATTTTCTTCTGATCATTTTACCTCATTTGTAATTTTTTGTTTAAATGCTTCGTTTTGGAGGAAAACGGCAATTTGTAGTGCCCATAAATCTATCATTCACTACCATTTTCAAGTGAAACTGAAATTTTGTGGACATACCTGTTATTACAATACCCTGGCAACTTAGCAAATCGTAATACTTACTGAATGAATATTTGCTGTTTTTGAGTAAATCAGTAAACCGTTTTTTCTCGTATAGTAGAAATGATATTAAAAGTTAAATACATATAGCAATTCTAAACAGTTTTATAAAAACTCTTGTGTTCCAAAGTGGAATACGCATTAGCTATTTGGTTATTTATATACATGGTGTGATGTTTATAATATATTCAGTCATTTTTTACTGTTTAAGAAAGGTATTTTAAGCTAATATATATATCTAATCTCCTACAATTCCTATCAATGAAGTCATATGTATGTTCTCTGATACCAAACATATAGGTATGTTATTGAAAAATTCCACAGATAAAGCTCTATTCAATAATTATCTAAAGAAATTAATCTTTCTAAATTTACTAACCTGGTTTAATGAAAACACTGTATAGATATCTAACTTCTGACAGTGGGAACTCGATATTCAACCACAATAGATGAGATCTAACCTATTTCTGCATTTTTAGGAGTGCTTCATCAGGTGGCCTCCTTTAAGTTGAGTCAAATATCTGCCTATAAAAATTATTATACCAATAAATTAAAATTATTTGAAATTAAATGTCGACAATGTCAAACTGATTAATCTGTCAATGAATTTAAACATCATAACGATCTACTAAATTAGTAGTACTAATATAAATAAAAAAAATTACCTTTTATGTATAGTTTTTTATATATTTTCAAGTATTAACAATATTGTGTGAATCTAAATACTCTGTGGGCTAAAGCCCCAACCAGCGTTGAATTACACCTACAATATCTACCCATAGGTATATTCTTTATTATTAGCATTTGTAACATTTTTTACTGTTTAAGCTGTGGTATATATATTTTAGTTCTTCTTTAGTTTGATTCGATATTTCGCCACACTTCTGAAAAAATAAATATTAATTGAATAAGCCTTTACGTCAAACGGATCAGTCAAGGGTTTTTAAAACTAAGTTTGCCTAACCAGTGTAAGATTTTTTGGTAGGCAAACTTAGTTTCAAAAATAATCCTTGACTGATCCGTTTGGTGCAAGGGCCTAATAATCAATTAATCTTTATTTTGTCGGAAGCGTGGCAAAATACGCAATTAACATAAAGAAAACATATTCAGTCATAATGAAAAAATGAGTATCATACGAATACGCAATTAAAAATTTTCTAAATGCATAGTTACTCTGAAAAAAATCCAAATTTTTATTTAAATGCTCTCTCAGACTGTTGCTGATCGCTAGCGTCTCGATTAATTTTTAGCTCAACGCTGTTTCGCTTAAACGCTCGAACGCTATGTGGCTGCGCCATCAGAAAATTTGTGCGGTCTAGTAGCGCCGTGGTACCGTGAGTTTTGGATTGAATCAAAGTATATTCTAAATAATAGTAAAAGGTTTTTTTCATTTCTTCATATCGTGTTTTTGTCGACATGCCCCGTTTCTACATAAATCGATCATTTAGATTTTCTATAGAATGGCGAATGCGCCAGTATAAACACCTCGTTAAACATTTATGTTTTTGTTGTTCTAACGGCGTTTTTAAATGCTTAACGATTAATTATTTTTTTGTATTTTTATATAATTGCCATTATTTTTACGAAAGACTGCTAAACGAATTTTTTCCTGCTTGCGTTTGCCTTAATAGATAGAAACAAAACGTGGACATTCCACGATGTGAAATACTCGCATTGTTTCTTTTTTAATTTTCTGCCTCTGTAATTCTGACAGGGAAATTAATTAGGGGACAGTATTATTTCGCCCCGCGAAACACGGGAGGGGACCATAAAGACGTGTTTTTTCCTGCGATATGAGTATTTCGTTACATTTGTCCGACATCATTATTTATGCAAACGAATGTTGCCTACCAAATTGTCGCCGAAACAATAACTCGGTCTGTCATGCCTGCCCCTTTTTAATTAATGTAATATTTTTGTTCTTTTTCAGGTGAGTCGTCTTTCTAACGCGTCCTCCATCATTTTTAATTGTTTTTTTTGTTGTCCCCACTCTGGTGGTGAGTATGTAGTATAAGTTAGGTATTTTAGACATACACATTCATTCACTGTGTTTGCTGTAACTCCACACTGTGATAACTTAAAAAAAAAACAGCAAACATAATATTGTGGTGACTAGTATCTCCAGCTTAGTGTTGACCCATTTATTTTGAATCACCCAATATATTTAGGGTTTGTTTCAACCAATCAATCATTTATTGTATTTACGAAAAAAGAAAGATATCTTATTACAAGATGTTTCAACGTAAAAGTAGTGAGAATGATCTTAAATAGCTCATTGTTCCTCGAATACTTTTGTTGTGCACATTAGTTGTTTTTTCTGTTGCTTTCTATCTACAGGGTTAACTGTGACTAGTACATAAATTTTAATCACGTGTTTAGGAAGGCCTAAAAGACAATAACAAAATTATTCCAGGTATTTCGATATTTAAAAAGTGGGACAAAACCATCTTTTCCTACAGAAAGTCGGCGCCTATGATACGCATTGCAGCGTTTCTAAATTCAGAAACGGCAAAAATTAACATTCTTATTAGTAATAATACCTGATAGATAGGTAGGTAACAGTTAATCCAGTTAGCTCCACTATTTTCCATTCGATTTTCATTATTTTGTTACACACTGACAAAACTACAACATTTTGATTCATTATAACCACTCACTACCGATAAAACACACTTCCCGTAGGTACAGGTAGATAAAATGCCTATTTATTATAACAAAATCGACGAAAGGAATAAATAATAGAAAACTTTTAATGTACCCGCGGCAGTGTTGTTCCATAACCTAGAAAACCAAACCGGCGAACTATATTGTGGGAAAGTATCGGCACCCAACACAAATTTCTTTATTTAATAACTATAAAACGTTTAAAAATTCACTAAAAACTGAAGAAGAGCACAAAACTACAACGTAAACCCATGGTAAACACAGGAATTAAATTATGACGACTGGAAATTTTATGGTCGTGTTGGTAGTTGCCTACGTTACCTACTCTGATTCTATAAACGTGTGGCGGACAAGTCGCATAGGCGGCGTTAAATAAGGATTTAATATGATTTTGAAAAACATTTTTTTTCGCTTTATAAATAAGTTTTAAATTTTTTTTAACCCTGTATATTCTCTTCTAATATTTTAAGATCATTCTTAGTACTTTTAAGTTCAAACATTTTGTAAGGAAAAATGTTTTCTCTTAATACAATAAACGAATGGATTTGACTGCCTCTTATTGTAAATAGGCTGACACTGTGTTATCTGTAGGTAGAATTCGCTACAGGACACCATAAATTTCAGTACCAAGTACAGTTTAATATAAAACAGAAAAAGGCAACAATCTGTTTCTTCTTCTTGAATGACAAAGGTGGTAGAATCAGAAAGACATCATCGGGCATTGTTAATGTGGCGCCTTCTATGACAAAACCTGATTTAATATTAAATTATGATTCATTTTCTTAAAAAATGTGTCGCCTCCTAAATTTGGTGACATCGGTACTCGTGTTATTACAAAAAAAAAACGAAAAAATGTTTTCAACTTTGACACATTCGATCTTTTTCCACAGCAACATTTTACTAAGACATACCTATTTAGCTATATCTTCATATTTTGTTCTAAAGATATCGTTACTGTTCTAAATTGGTGTGTGCTGTTCCTAAATTTTGATTCATTTTCTTAAAAAACGTAAATCGGTCTGGTTGTACTTAGACATATCTTCATATTTTGTCCCAATGATGCCCACTCTGTATATTTCATGTAATTTAAATTGCTACTTCTGAGCACCTTTTACATTTTGTCTGCCGTATAGAATTGCTTATAGTGTATTTAAAAAAAAAAACAACTAGAATAGTTTAATAATTTTCATAGTATGTTATAGCAATAGTTAATTTACAGTAATAAGAAGAAACATGACTCTAAGCTACAGTTTCCCCAAAGGAATCGATGTATCCATAAATGATTGCGCCCCATTTATACCCTAGCTTTTCCGACGTGTTACACATTCGACCAAAAGTGGGGCCTAATCGATCCCTTTCGGAACCAGCTCTGTTGGGCCGTTTTTTGCAAGGTTTTCTCGAGCGCGCGTTAGGCCTTTGTAGTGTCGTTAAAGTGGATAGTTGGAAAATGTGTATGCTTTATCGGTTTTTTGGGATGGATTTAGGCAGATACATTGACCGGACGCCCTCCATTGTTCCCTAGTTTTGGCGACGAGCTACACTTCGCACTATAGCCACTAGGGTCGCTGAAGAAGTTGATTGGGTTGTGACAGGTTCTATTGTTTCGCCTCGGTCGATACGTTAGGGTTTGCGGTTTACAATGTTATAGTTCGTTTCATACAGGATTCATAACTTATCTAAAAAACATTGAATGCACAGGGGGAAATAAAATCAGAAAGAACAATTCAAAAATAATTTAAAAATACACTTCCGCGCGGCACTGGGAACCGATCCACTGTAAAACCTGATAAGGTATAATAATCTGCTACCGGACAAACAATTGTAACCACTACTGTTATTAATTATTAATAGAATTAATTTGTGGTTTTCGTTACTAAAATAGTTTAACATACCTGTACAGTGCGTTTCAATAACTTTGATAACATTTTGATCAGCAGCGTAGAGCAATTTTTATGATAATTTGACATGTTTGTAAAACTATTTTTCAGAAACAGTTGAAGATAGGTATAGAATATGCTTTTTAAAATATGCTTGGAATTTTGAGTAGAATCCAAATATCCAATAATATACAGGGCGTTCCATTTAAAAAAATATAAGTTAGGTTAAGATCTCTCAAAATCATTGGTCTTTTGTCTTTATAAGAAAAAAAGTTGCTAGTCCACTATGCAATATGGTTTTTGCTTCATTCCGATATCTTTAAAAACAGAAAAGTTACAGCTGATCAAAATGTTATCAAAGTTATTGAAACGCACTGTACAATATTTTGGGCCCGTCTTACTCAGTTTGTACAAATATACATACGGATATAATTGAGCCTCGTGTATGATACGGCACACTGCTGCAATACACCGTGGACGCACTTTACCTCCATCTCTTTCACGATTAGGTTGCAAATTTTGCGCGTCACGCCAGCGTTTGCATTGCACTTGCACTCACTGCATACCGTTGTAAAAGTAGCTGCATTTGGCACATGTTTACCGGGAAATCGTTCTGATAAAGCATTTTCACTACACCATATAAAAATAAGGGTCTTTTGTTATATGAGTGGTCTTAGGGCAACCATTTTCCAGCTACAGCGTGTCAAAATAGAAAAGAAAAACAGTTTAATTTTTAAACCGCTTGAGATAATTTAACCAAATTCGGTGTGCATATTTAGTATGACAGCAGGTGTGACACAAAAAATTACCAACTTCAGAAACTTACCAGTGGCGGAGGTGTGGGAATCATCGATCATTATTTGCCAAAAAAATATATGTCACCCTGTATAATTTTACAAATAAAATATGTCATCATATGCGCCATTGTGCTCTCTCCACTTTTTGTTTCTATACACTTTTTCTGCATTCCACCAACATAAACAATAAAATTGACTTATTTGCATTACATTATTTAAAATAATAAAAATATAATTTCTTGACATTCCAGCAGCGAACCCTTAACTTGTCAATTTAAGGTGGTGGCGCCATAATATTTCAAAGGAGCTAATAAAATGTTTTGCAATGCGACCACTTGTAGTGGAATGGGTGTATCTGACACATCATGATTGATAAAGTTGGCTGTGGTCTCCGGCGATTTTCTCATATTTTTCTCCCGCCAGGCACTTTGCTGAACACATATGTTTTCTTTCCAAAAAAACTGCATTTAATATTTCGCAATATTTAGCTAAGAAACTTTTGTCTGCCTTTAAAACAATTTTTGAACATGCACTCGTATAAACCGATGTGTGACGTCACTGCCTCCTATGGTACAACTAAAAAATGCCTATATAAATTATTTATTAGTTTGTCCCGGATACGGAAACCTTGTGGCAAAGATCAATGAGGCGCGACTTATTTCTTGGATCCAAATGAAATAAATATGTGTTGTATAATAAGATTTATAATAAAAAAAATAAAGAAATAACGGCGATGTATTACACATATATTTGTTACACGTTAAGTAGAATTTTAACAGCGTTTCTTAAAGACAAGGAATTAAGTGTCGCTATAGTTTTGCATGTTATTGTTATTTGATTTGTAAAATGGACTGCTTGTTAAATTTACATTTAATTCGTGGTTTTATAAATGCATATCGAAAATAAGTTGTAAAATTTAAATAACAACATCCAATGAAGAAAGATACAAAATTTAGTAGTTCATTTGACTTGCCTGATGAAGAATTAAAAAAAAATGTTTAGATTCAGTAAAAATTCAATACGGCAATTACAACTCTGTTAAAATTCTACATAACGCGTTAGAAATAACATCGCCGTTATTTCTTTACAGTTACAGGGGGGTGTATACTATAGTTGACGGCCAAAAATCTAGAGAGTGACTCAAGTTATAAACCTGCTCACAATTTATACCAGTCAACACAAAGGAATATACGTACAGCCCGTATATTTTTCCTATAAAATTGTGTGCCGCATATCTCTGAGAGCATACCCGATTACACAGCTCCTGCTACGCATGTGCTGCAGCTTTTGATTGGCTGCGACGGATTGACGGATCCACCTCATGGGCGGGTATATCGTTCGGGCGGTCAAAATTTCGAGTATATCTTTTCGCTAATTTAATTATGAATGTAATTAATTTTATTAGTGATTTTGTGTTCTTAAGAGTGGAGAATAATTCAAGCTCTACAGCGTATTCTCAAAATCGTCCTAATTTGACAAGTGAGGAATATCGGATGATGACATGTATGAAGAGTTTAGAGTTTAGACGAATATGGGAGTAGACGAGGCAATGACGTAACGTCTCGCGAGCGTTTAATTCCAATTTGATTCTTCAAATTTTGTGGTTTGACCATACCTCGGACCATACATAACCATCATATGCCTCATAAAAATAGTAGTGGACTAAATGATCCTATTGACTAAAAACGTTAGCTAAATGTGTCAAATTTATTAAATTGCTAAAAGTTTCTGACATTAACAGACTTGTTACAACTTTGTAAGTTTTACCTAGTTAATTTAGGTAGGTACGGTAGAGACGAGCTTAGAAACTGACGTGTATTAAATATCCCACATTTAAGAGCTGAATATTTCACGATCCAACTGAAGTTTCGCTATTTGGAGATGTTATAGTACTTACGAATTACCGTAATAGCATATGCTTTGAATTTATTTCAGTCGGGAAACGCTTCATTTAATTAATTCGCTCCTCCCGCGATATTACTCGGTACTTGCCTGTTGCACCCCTCTCCCCTTCCGCCCAGCGTAATGGTAGCGCCGTAATTTATTCCACAGTGTTGCACGATATATGATGCTAGTTTTTTTATGATGGGACTATAAGTGCTTTATTGCGTCCCAACTGCGATATCTCTGCTGTTTATGTAGTCGTAAAACTACGAGGTTTCCATTTGTGTTTCTAGTTGTGATTATGAATGATCATTAAGGGATTAGAGCAGTATGGGGTCGTATAGATACATTTTTTTTTACATGATGTTCCTCAGTAGGTTTGCTTAAAATGTTTTCAAATAGGCATGTGTGTTGTCATTCTTTTGGTTCTCCATCATTTCTTATACTAAAAGGTCGAGAGTAAAGTTTTAGAAATATGAAACAAATAATATATCAAGAACAAATTAATACAAAAGATCAGTTGATATAAAAATTATACTCTACTGCTGCTCAAATTAAAGATACGTAGGAAATTTTGAACAAGTGATGTGCAAAAAATAGCTCAAGAAAATGTTAATATTAAAAATCATAAATAGCTCAAGTATTTTTGCATTTTTAAATTATGTACACCGGTACTGTACGCTCACAGTAAATGTTAACAATTATATGCGCCTCTTGTGATGATTTGCCCGGTGCAAAGTCGATGTGAAGTCGTTGGATGCTAGAGATTCAGTGTTCTTTTTGTCAGCGAGAGCAGGCGACGTTCTGTACTATAGAGGGCGACAGGGGTACGAGGAGGGTTTGTTTAGGGAAGGGCAGTACCATAATGACCTGAATTCGATTAAAAGGGAGCAAAATATTTATATTTAATTTGATTTATTACCTGTAAGATTTTTGAAATGTTATAGAGGTTTATTTTATTAACTTACTCATGTTGGGCTTTATAATCCTATTCGCTTGAGTGACTCTTTGACGACAAACTAGCCTGTTGACAACCTTTACTTAAATCTTTAAACTCTTTATAAATTATGGCTAGAACGTCTGGTCCTCTTGTTAAACCCACAACCCGTTTTGGCTGTGTTACATAAGCGGAAATGCATGACCTCATGATTTACTGGTGTAATACGTTTGAGGACGTAAAAGCCACAGCTGGCAAGACACTGTTGTGTTGATGGTTGCATAGCTAAGGTCTAACATTCTGATTGTTGTAACACCATAATTAAGTGCTGTTGAAGTGAATTCTTTATAGAACAAACAAATTAAAAATATTAAGCCAATGTGAACGGTACTCTCTGATTACCATTTCTTATAAAAAAATAAATAATCATTTACACTTTGTAAATAAATATATTTTTTTTAATGTCCGTAAATTCATATACCTGCCAACGCAGCATTGCGTCACTACCGTGTGATGAACGGCCATAGGCGTTGACATATAGAGGTATAATATATCTGCTTTATAAATAACTTTGGAAATTTTTTAAAGAACGATTTCATTTTCTTATTTTGCTCTATTCTGTTTTAAAACATTTGTACTCTTTCACTGATGTGTTTTTTTTGTGCTTTATGCTATGGGTTCAACATTTTCGAGACTATTTCTGTTGATATTTCCAGCGATAGGTAGACCGCAGATCAGCTATATTTGCAGATAGGATTGGCACTCTCTCTGCGGGTATGGTAGGGTGCGAGTGTTGGCTTGGGTCAATGTGAAACATTGATACCGCTAGACATTTGTCCAACTCCCTAATTAATGAGGTTTTCCAGGTTTCTCTCATTTCTGCACTGAATGGTGGTTAGGACCTACCAATGTAAGTCGTTTCTGGGCGCAAATACGGTATGCATAATAATAATATGTCGTCCCGCACAAGTCTCCGAGATATTAAGATATTGTTAACATTTAAGAGTGATTATTTTTAGAAAAAGTGGAGCCAAATATTGAACTTGCTCATTGAAAATATTAAAATTTTTAACCCGCGTAGGTGTTTCCAGACGTAATTGTTCGAATTCGTTCCTTTTTCTCTTAAATCCAGATGTGTAGGCATACGGGTAAGGGCAATTTTCAGAACAAATCCAAATTCACTTCAAACGATTAAAATCTAGGCGATTTTTTTTTGGCATCGATGCCCGAGGCTTTTCAGATCGTTCGCGACGTTTCTAACCCGGCCATTGTGGGAGATTCCGGGCGAACATGATTAAACTCCGGTTCGGGGCCGGAATTTTTCATTGACTGGGCTCGCCAACGGGAACAGTTCTTCTTTAATAATTTATAGATAGTCGATTGGTATTCTCACTGCATATGGTCCCGTGGGATATCTGCGGATAAGCTGGGAAATATTGGAAAAGGAAGTACCACTTCTTAGGCAAAGAATAATTTTGTACAGTGCGTTTTCTAAGCTGATGTCCATTTAGGTATATTTTCCAAATATCTCTAAAAATCTAAGGATTTTAGCAATGCAGTGTAACTAACGCAATGCCAACTTTTGATATACAGGGTGTTAAAAGCAAGGTTATTGATCTAAATACCGTAGGTCGGCTCGGATTGCAGGATTGTTGATCAGTGAGGTATGTCTCGGACTGTTTTTCGTTGACAGTACGAGGTTTTTTTTGTCACCGTCTATATTTAAATACAAAAAACGTTTCAGCCTTTCTTAATAATTTAACCTAGTGAGTATTGAATTTTATTTCACTATTTATGTAATTAAATGTGAATGATTTATTTTGATCCGTTGGAGTTTTGTAATTTCAATATTAAATATTTTATTTTAAATATTTTTTATGTTGAAACTTAATATGGTAATTTCATACTTTTTAAAAATAACTTATGACATTAATTACATATTACACTAAGTAGGTACTATAGGAAAGTATTTAAATTTGGCAACGTCGCGTTAGGCCGACACCGAGTTGAATTGGCGCCAGAGGTCGATAGCAGTCTGAAAAGGGGCTTTAAATAATTATTTGAAAATATTTTTTTCCGGTGTGTGCATTTAAAAATGTTTTAAATCGCGTATTTATATTCCTATAAGGAAAAAGAGAGTATACCATGATTATGTTACGCCTGCCATAGTATAGTGTGCCCCAGGAAATTAACAAATCGTTGCATAGAAGGCTTTTACAATAAATTTGAAGGGATAAAAATACTTTTTTATGGGTAGATAGCTACACTGCAGGAATACGATTCTTTTTCAATATTTGTCTGCAATTTTCTACTAAGAATTCGCTTTGTCCACCCGCCTCGCTCTTTCCGCAGAAGTGGGATATTCGGTGCAATCGGTGAAGCTTGACCAACAGACCCCTGGTAACCTGATGGATCTCATTGAAAAGGCAATTAATCAAGTCCGAGTTTAATTTTTAATCAAACACGTTTGTACGCGACCGTTAAACGTTATCCGGGAGTGATATATCGATTGTCGGAGAAAATAATCGGAGCGAATTCGCCCCGCTGAAATCAACCAAACACAACAATAACTGCTCCGACGAGGTAAACATGCCCGAGAAATCTGATAGTGATCGATCAGTTTCGTTTTATTAGTGGCGAAATGAGGGTGCAATGGTTTATTATGAAAAATTGAGAGGTATTGTTAATGTATGCAGTGTGACATTAGAGTGTTCTTCGAATTGCCAGATCAAACTAAAATTCGTTTATCTATTATTATCGGCCAAGGACATTGATAATCTGTACAGGATAATTTTATGGCAATCAAAATCAGAGAAATTTGACAAAATTATGAGGGATATTCGATCAGAAAATTGTTTGACAAAAAAATCAAATAGGTCGCACAACAAAACAACTATTTACTTATCATAAGTGCAGCTGGTCAAGGCACAGTTATTAAAATTTAACTAAACATTATATTGTTTATGTATTTATGATCTTATTGTGATCAAAATGCGCTTTTTTCAGATTTGAACCACCCCGTATATTTTACGGTGTCGCCAATGTTGACCCATGAGAAACCGACCACTCTGTATAGTATAGTAGTCTAGGGTCGACTTCCGTTTTTAGTCTCTTTTATAAAATAACCTCAAAATAACTTTAAAATAGTATTCTCGATGAGGATGGTATGCTTTTAGTATTATTTATTGTAAATTCTACATTTTATGTTTGAGTTTTTTTTTAACAGAAGTGGATCTCATAAATACCTCTACAGGCAGTAAAATCAGTCATGTGAAAGACGTAGATGCACAGAATACACATTATTTTCTTATCATCGCACCCAACTCATTTGTTTATGTACATAGTGTAAATAATTTGTGCATACATTTTTTGCAGATTATTACCTCAAAAAATAAAAGGGATCTAGCCAATAAAATTATACATATAGTTCATTTATCAATGCCTACTGAGTCGTCGACCCACACACGGAGTTGACACACCCTGTATATTTTAGCTGTGGGAAAAATTATGAATATTTATTTAAAATTTCGCATTCTAAATTTGTCGCAACAAAATATTAATATTGTACCCAATAAATTTAATATTCACCCTATATATTTTACCGTCGTAGAAAATAAATTGTTTTCTTTTATAAAAACACAATTTTTGTAAACCTCCCGCCCTCACAAAGAAAAAAAACAATAGAAATCGCGCGGGGTGGTAAAAATCTAGCCGCACTTTTCATTTCAACCACCAGGTCATAATAAACCATAGCTGGTTCAAACGTGGAATAAAAGACCAAATAAGGGAAATAAAAACGAGAAACAAGCGTTTAGTGTTGCCACAGTGACGGCCATTTATGCAAATTTACAAAGTTTTTTGTCGAAAAAAGGCAATTTGTTTTTTCGTCCTCGTTTTTCATCATAAGTTCATTCTTTTAGCTGCCTGTATTTTTCATAATTTTATATCCGATTTACTTAAAACTACAAAGTGCTTTTAGTGCTATTGTCAACAGTATTTAATATCTGAACTACCTGCACAAAAGTGATTTTTTGTGGAATGCTGTAAAATTTATCCAAAAAATTTCATTTTCGACAAAATGTTCGGGTGTACCTTAAGGCTTACGGTGAGCGCTCGATCCAAAGGGATATAGTTTTCGCTCAGTAACTCCTCAACGAAAAATGATAAAAATATGCGGTTTTTTTAATAGACTACAAATACTATTTTACGTCGGCGCTGTGTTTTGAAATTTTGAAAATATGCAAAATTCATTTTAAAAAAAATTATTTTACACTTTTTCAAAATTTCAAAACACAGCGCCGACGTAAAATAATATTTGAAGTGTATTAAAAAAAACCGCATATTTTTATCATTATCCGTTAAGGAGTTACTGAAAACTATGGGTTTGTTCCAACACAGCAAGAATCGATTCCGAACCGTCCAGAATTAGTCAGTCAGTTTAGTTGTTAATGTACTCTCGGCGAATGCGACGTAAGACGGTGTTGGTCAAACATTTCTCACGGTACTGAACAGTTCTCGACGGTTTTTGGAACAGATGTTATATATCGTTTGATACAGCGCTCACCATCAGCCTTAAGGCTTACGGTGAGCGCTCGATCCAAAGGGATATAGTTTTCGCTCAGTAACTCCTCAACGAAAAATGATAAAAATATACGTTTTATTTTAATAGACTACAAATATTATTTTACGTCGACGCTGTGTTTTGAAATTTTGAAAATATGCAAAATTCATTAAAAAAAAATAATTTTACACTTTTTCAAAATTTCAAAATTCCAAACCGTCCAGAATTAGTCAGTCAGTTCAGTTGTTAATGTACTCTAGGCGAATGCGACGTAAAACGGTGTTGGTCAAACATTTCTCACGGTTCTGAACCAGTTCTCGACGGTTGTTGGAACAGACCTTATATATCGTTTGATAGAGCGCTCACCGTAAGCCTTAATGAAGTTCAAGCGGATACGATGGATTAGGCGAGGAGGACCGTTACCATATCGGCCACGATCTCCTGAGATATTAAAAAATAAAGTGTGTCGCACCGAAGTGGACACTATTGATGATTTACGTAAACATATCATAGCTGCAGGCCAATAACTTACGAATTTAAAACGAGCAAGAACAAGAAACATTCGTGTTAGTTTGTAAAAACTGGGTAAGACGGGGCTAAACATGTTAACACGTTAATAAAATTTTGAACAGTTGTAACATCAGATGTCAAATTATTTTATTAATTAAAACCACAAATTAATTTTATTAATTAATAATAACAATAGCTGTAAAAGAAGTTGAATTTGCTGATAGAAAATAGGTGTTATAAAATTTTATTTATTATTTTCTGTCTGTTCATTTTTTATTACACTTTTCTTCAATGCCGGTCACCGATAGCATGGTTTGCCTTGCGTAAGGTCAGGTTTTACAGTGGACCAGTTTCCAGTGCCGCGCAGTAGTATATTTTTAAATCATTTTATTTTTTTTGGAAGAATCCCCTGTTTATTAAAAAATTGTTTTGATAAGTTCGCACCCTGTATAGAAGATGATAAACCATCACAACAAATCACCCAGCTTTTTCTAAAATCAGTATTCACAGAGAGTCTTTTTTTAATCGTTAATACTAACGCCAAAGTTCTAAGGAAAAATTATAATACTTCCTTAAAGCTCACTTAATTATTAGAGAGGAAGAGAGAGAAAAATCGCCAAAGTGTTTATTTTAAAGTTACGAAAAACTGTCGACAAAGTATTGATTGCATCGCAAGAATTAATTCATATTTTAGATACTAGCAAAGTCATTTATTTGCCGCAAAAAGCACAGTACTAGATGATTCGTTATTTTTCTCGGATGACAGGGTATATATTTTACGGCTTTTGTTACCCAATCTCAAAAACAAGATAGCTGCTTTGCATTGCAAACATTTCAAGAAAGTTTTCAGAGTGACAATTTTTCAGTTTATGACGTTTCATTATTAATTACTATCCGCCATTTTGCGCCATCAGGTAGACGGTGCTGTTTGTCGCGTCGAAACAAGTTTGTGGAAAACTTTAATTGTTTGTGGAGCTACATATAATGCGAATGAAAATAAGGGAGGGATGTTATAGTATAGTATGTATTTTAAAGGATATCCTGAAAATAAACACTTGAGCTAAATTAAATTACAAATTTAGCATAATTTTTCATTTTGAGAAATTTTCATTTTTGAAACTAATGTTTTCTCCTGAGCATTAGATAATATGTTCCATATTTGTAAATATTGTTTACGTTAAGTGACCACTAAGGTTTACTGTGAACGCTTCTACATTACTAGTATATTTTCATTATTTAATTGGAAATTGTGTCTTAATCATATTGTACCCATGACCATACTTACCTTTCAATATTTTAAGCAATTCCGAACAGTCTGGTTCCCTTAAGGCATGTTTATGTTGGAGCGGCACGCCATGCCACGATAAAAGCTACGCGCCTAGCCACGACTATTCCATGCATACGTTCTTATGGAGGTGTTCTTCTTTTTCTCTTATTTATGGTCTCCATCATTAGGTACTTGGCCAGCGCAGGTTATTATTGATTTTTTTTTCGAACGAAGAGGGAATGCCTTTCAGCGTCTGGAATTTCACCATCTTCCCTTCTTCTTCGTACTCTTATCTAGCAAGGTATTATTTGCGCGATGGTCGATGTAGTATACCCGAGGTTCAAAATAATATAGCATTCATTCACAGCATTTAGATGAGTACGCGAGGTGAGGGAAAATTGAATAACCAACACAGCATTCCGATATATTGATTTGTGTAAAAGATACATGGTGTTTCTAATTTTTTGCATTTTCTATGAAGCTTTATAATTTCCTTGTTTGGTAACATATTACATTTTTGTAAAAAATTATTTATTCATTTTTTACGTAGAATTCATTGAATCGAAATGCGGTTGTAGCCATTCAATTTTTCTTAAAAATGGAGCTCGTGCGACCTTAGATACTTTATTATATGTTCTAGGAGAAACTCTCTAACAGTGTTGAAATTGGCCCACTCTGTAGAAAATATTATCTTTTTCGTATTTTATTAAGAAAATACCATTAATTGGCCGTCGATTCTAATAAAATCTCATTTGATGAAGACGACGATTCGATATACATATTGCTACGATTTTAAGTTTAAAACTGTGACCAAACTGTTAGAACATTGAAATTTATAAACTAGAAGAGTCCCTGGCGCTTCGCTCCAACATAAACACTGTCACACTCCTCCTAGCTCTTGTCGTGGAGCTTGGCGTGCAGCCTGGCGTGTGGCTTTTGTCGTGGCCTGGCGTGCCGCTTCAACATAAACGTGCACTTAGAATTTAGTCCTAAGTACGTCCATTTCGTTAAAAATTGTACACGTATATACCTACGGCATTACGTTCGACGTACGCATTGGATCTTGAGTCAGTACCATTTATAAATATAATAACAGAAGAGTCAGTTTTGTAGTTGACTAGACAGACCACGTAGTAATTTGCTCACAGTGTTTGTTTTCTTACTTTGGCCACTCGAATCCAAATTTTAAATTCGATCTGAACCACCCTGGCTGTAATTCGAGTCGCACAATTTCGTGGTAAAACTATGCAATCGAACTGCATATTTCAAGGCACAAGGTACGAAGTATTCGGCAAATTTCCACAGGCCGGTGGCCCGCTTGCATAGTAACAGCCGCCCGAACGAATATGATCTACTCTTTCCGGATCGTATAAAACGAAAAATGGCTGCAGCTATTCGCGCCGCAACTTCCAGTCAAGCATGGTTAAAATACTTGGAGCGATGGAATGCGGCTTTGCTCCGAATTCTTCACGTCGCGGTTATAATATTGCAACTAACATAAATCCGGCATCAAATTTATGAACGGGGGAAATTGTGCATGGATTCGGTTGGCGATTTGATGATCGCTTGAGTGGCAAATTATCTAAAGTAAGTTATTTATTAATAAAAAAAAAAAACGTAGATATGGTGATAATTGTTTTCGAATGTTTAAATTAACGTTTCCACTACGTTTTACAACTGAATATGATTTTTTAGTGTTATGTTCAATTAATTATTTAGTTCTTACTTACGTATACCTAGGATTTAAAATGCCAGCACGGCTAAAACGACACTCATTCGCCCATAGAACTTTGTTAACAAAGTTGGGATCAGCTGCACTTTGATTTTGAAACCAATTGCAATTATGTATTTGGTCCTGACGCGACAACGCTGTTTTGCTTTAACGCTCGAACAATATAATGACTTTGCCATCAGAAAATTTGTTGCATACAAGGAGCGCCATGTCATCAGGAGTTACTTGATTTCCTTCTCTCTTAAAAGGTCGAATAAATTTGTTTTCGATTTTCTGTGTTTACTGGACCTACCGAATACGTGGTTTTAATTAATGACATTATTGAGATAGTTATTTAACATATTAGGGTAATGAAATATAATTATTAATTACCGTGCAATATAAACAAGGCACAATTATTAATTTTATAAATTAATTATATGGAAGCCTATAACTTCTACATCGCTAATATTTAGACACTGGGTTTCTGCGATATTTTTTACGTTTTGCCTTCCTCTAATTTTCTATCACACGCGTGGGCCATCCTGTATATCAAATACTGTTGTAGATAAATCGACGTAACTGAAAAAGGACGCTAATAAAAGTTATTTGACACACGAGAGTTGTGTTAGAAGCAGCATGCGGGTGATAGGTTCGGCAAAAATCAAATATTTTAATCTAAGTTTTAATGGAGTTTCTGACCGAAATTGGATTCTACTTAAGTAATAAATGAAAAAAAGTAGGTCAACTTTTGACAGACGCTGTCGAATAAACTTAACTATTACGTGTAAAGCGTCTTTTCAATTGTCAGAGAGAATTGGTACAGCGAATAAAAGATACAAAGTTTATAATTTGCATGCAGTTTATATCTAGACGATGTTCTAAATGAAATTTGAAGAATTTCAGTCGTAAAACTTGCATAATTCCCTTCACAAAACAGAAAATTACATACGCGTTTTATGGGGTAGCACGATGAAGTTATTTGCTGAACGTTTGAAATGCTACGTCGCCGGTGTCGTATATAATTTTATTATCATAGTAAACATAGAATTATCCAGTTCGAAGTTTAGAATCCACGTAAAACTTAACCTATAAACTCCGTTTTACTGTTATATATTTATTTTGGAATGGTAATCGAGTTTAAGGAGCTCATTTCAGTTAAAATTGCTTTGAAATTGTGTGTGAGCGAAAATAATCGCTACTAACAATTTCCGGTATACATAAATGCTTTTAAAAGGTGAAAGAAATTCACTTGGTTGTGCTATTGTCTAACTTACCTTCTTATCCACATTAAAATAAAAGATTAGAGGCAGACGCCAGTGAAAGGAAGCAACGCAAACTCCTCTGCCGTGAAATTCCTGTAAGATAAACCAAAAGATGAACCTCTTTGCACGTGAGCCTCCCCTTAGTGGTATTTGATGCGGTGCCGAAATATAAGGGCGAGAGAGAAAAGGGTCGTGGCGCGCCCTGAGCCTAGTGATATGACATCCAAAGCCAAAGATGCTATCTTGGCGTGACAGCGGGATCGTTCGTCGAACGGGAAAATTTGTTTTTTTTTAGCTGTCAGACTGATACATCTTTTAAGTGCGCCTTAGACGGCATTTTGGAGAAACGTTTTATCCATTATTATCATCTTATAAATATGTATTACTATACAGGGATAACTACAGTACAAAATTTTATACCACGTTCTCAAGGCAATAAAAAAAATGTTTCAGAATTCTAGTTCGATGTTTGAAAAGTGAGACAAAACCCTCGTTTGCTTTGGAAACTCGGTGCTTGTGATAATCATGGCGAGATGGCTTAGATCTGTCAACTACCATGCGGCTGTTTTTTATAGCATTGTCAAATGTAGAAAAAACGAAATTGAACATTTTTGTTCATAATAATACCTAGCTGACAGATATCAGTTAATGCTGTTAGCGTTGCAGTATTTTGCATTCGTTTTTCGTTATAAACTGTCAGAACTACATTTTCACGCATTATAGATGCATCAGGATTACCCATTAACAACAAAACGCACACTCCGCGTACAGTTAAATAAAATACCCATTTATTTTAAGAAAGTCGAAAGAAATTACTAATAAATGATAGAAAACTGCACCACCACTGCACCAGCGGCATTCTTTAATTATAAAATCTTAATAAATAGCAACAAATTTTACCATTTAGTTTGCCGTGTTGTTGGTTGCTGTACTCTCCAAACGTCAAACGTGCCTACAGTAGTCCTCCGATGTAAAGGTTGAAATTACTAGAACTTCAATAACTTTTTTCTCGGAAACTATAAGGATTTTACAAAAATAAGTTTTGAATCATACTGTATATTACTAGAAATAGAATACTAAAATATTACTATACTTTTTAGGGGTAATAGTGGTGCTACTATCCAGAATACTAATCGGAAATCATTTTTTCAATTCAATAGCTGAGTTATAATCCGTCTTGTAAGAGATATTCTGACATATTAAAGTATTTTGAAAAATCTGAAACGTTCCCATTCTATAGTATAGATAAGCAACTGTCGAGTAGGAGTGGGAAAATTAGGCTGCGTTCGCTGTTAAAACCGAGAGACGAAGGTTCGGGAAGGGTGAATTCGTGGCTTCATCTGTGAAGAAATCCCGCATTCTTATGGAAATCACTTCCGCAGTCATCTGAGCGAAAACTTTTGTGGATAAAAGGTGCTGTTAGGATGAGTGCCTGCCAACTCAGAATATAACGATATTTAAAACTGCATTATGGCCCTGGAATATATTCGTCGATCTAATGCTGGTTTGTTTAAACATTTTTTACTTTTATATCATGCGCCTATCTATGTTAGTGTAAATACAAAAACATGGAAAATAAGGTCAAATTACATCTACCTAAAAACCCTGTGTATCGATTGTCATATATTTTTCGACAGATACCCTGTATTCCAGTGAGATTGTAAGTGTTAGAGTAGATGAGAGATGAGTATCCGTTTGCTATAATTGACACAGATTTAGAGTCGTTAAAGTTTGCCATAAAATGAACAAATTTGTGGTGTTTCCGGGTACAGAATTCTCGAAAAATGAAACATGTAGAACAAGAGTACTATCTGAAATAAAGTTCCTGACGTTTATTTATTCATTGTTACTATTTAAAGTTTCTTCGAATAAAATATTTTTTTTTACAAGTTTTGAATTACAATTATTTTCATACAAAAGTGAACAGTATTCTATGTAGTTCTATAATAACAGTATTTACATCCACAGTTAAATTTTAAAAAGTACTTACGTATTTTCAAAAATTTCTGTAGGACCTAGAGATTTGTTCGATAGATCGCATTTTCTCGTATTTATTTCAAGAATACGATGGTTTTAAGGTCACCGTATTTCTCGCCGCAAAATGGCCAAATTTGTTGTATTTTTTAGGTACTGAAATCTCGAAAAATAAAACACGTAGAGCAAAAGTAATATCAAAAATAAAATTATTGATGTTTTGTTTATACACTTTTACTATTTAAACTCTCCTCAAATAATATAATAACTTTTAAAATGCATTTGTATAACACACATTATTTCGCTATTCTAACCCCACATTTTAACAATTATTTTCACATACTTATAAACAAAAGTGAACAATCTTATATGCAGATATTATAACAATATTTACATCTATAGTTGAATTTGAAAAAACACGTATTTTGAAAGATTTCAGTACCTAAAAGTGTGTTGGATAGATCGCTTTCTGATGTTATATATTGATTTTACTTCGGTACCTTTGAATATTCGCAGGTGGCATGAGATAACATTCTTGTTATTTACTAAACTCTATATTATTCAGTTCTTAAATTTCTAAAATTACTTGTATTTGTCGAAAACACTATTTCAAGAATACGGCGTCCTTAAGGGAATATTGAAATAAATAACATCATTAGTAATTGTAGATTAATTTATACAACAGTACTGGAATGCAGTAAACTATTTGCGAATTTGTTTTTATCATTTATTTAAAACATTATGCCATCCGTAGAGAAATGTCAATATCACGTCAATAAATAGTTTTTTTTTATATTTCAAATCATGAAGCTGTAAAAGGACGTATTCCTGGATTCCATTTCAAATTTTTATGAGCGCATAGATTTTACTTTTCGTATACGTTTTTCATAAATCCAATTCCAGTTATGCTTCTTTAATGCCCTGTATATTTGTTTCTTTTACGGATTGAATTTATTCTTTTATGCCGTACTTATTGTCGACGAATTTAAAATACTTGAATTCAAAAATATGAATAGTTCTGTTCATTAAGTGATATCGATCAAGATTTTATCTAAATACTGATCGATTTGGTGAAGTAATTTTTTGAGTGCTATTTTTATCATTGTCATTGAAATTAGTTTAATGGATTACGCACATGGTGTGCTAGTATTTTATGTAACTTGGTCATGTACAAAAAGGGTCAATCAAATAAGAATATTTCGAAAAATAAATCTAGGGGGAGATACATATATCCAACGCAGTATGAATTATGCAAGCGTTTGGTGCAACGTTTCTTGGAACAGCGTTTTCCCAGTGCCGTAAAACTTACGTATTATGTTTGGGGACGTTAAAGCGAACTTCCGCGTAGCGTCCGACAATATTAAATTTTCTGTAGTACATAAAGAGGAAGGAACTATTAGCAATTCGCGACCATCTGGGAAGCGGATATTTCGCGTCGCGACTGGAATTTGTCAATGTTTATCGTGCTCATTTCTGATATAAAATATGTCTAATCCTCTAATTCTTCTTTTCCGTGCAGGATTTACTTCCGTGTTGAGATGAAACGCCTAAATTGAAAGCTGTTTAAATAGGATTTTGTTACACGTTCTTGAAGGGATTTCGAGATTTAAATCCGTAGGGGAGGATTTTTTCAGTGAAATTGCAGGAATGATTCGACGCGTATATCTTTCGCTATGAACATGAGAGTGTATCAAATAATTTGTTTGTGCAATGAGATGTAAAATAACAACACGGCTTTTTTAAGAATCGTTTATTTTCCTATTTTGGTGTTGCCACCTTTACATTCGTACTATGAACTAAAGTTTTTTATACACAACATACAAACATTTTTCATCTTTTAAATTATGTACAATTAGAAGCATTTTTTCCCCATATTTGCGGTTCCATGGAACCAGCATGTCTTAAACGCTAAGTATGTATCACAAGAGTTCAGTGCAAAATGTAACTTTACTTATGATAGGTCCATTCTTGTTGATTTGTCGGTACATGCAACATAGGAAATAAAGGGGGGATCTCACGGTATTTAGTTCTGGTCGTTGTAAAAATCAATCAGAGGAGGCCAAAATATCTTGTATGCTATGTGAATAAGTACATTTTTTATAACTGCCTGTACCCATTGATAACGAAACAAATATTTTAGGTAATTCCTCAAGGATCCCATTCTGGGCCAGTATTGTTTGTAGAGCCTATTAATGATCATCATCATGAGCATCCCTAAATTCACTTTTAGCTCATATCATGCTATTTTTTTTCTATATCATTAAAAGTATAAGTCAACGCATTTCTTACGTTATTAAACTTATAAATAATCATTTTGAAATCCAATTGTCTATGTCAAAGTTTGTTAATGAAAAAAAATAATTTCTCCATTTTCTAGTTATTGCCTAGTAAGTCAAAGCAACAGTACAAGTTCTCGTACAATCGTTTCTTGAGATGGTGTTATTTGGAAAATGTTAGTGGCAAGTTCAGTGAAAAAGTGCTTTTGGCATATTTTGAAGAAAAGGCCAAAAACTTTGATCAAATTAGTCAATAAGCAAATATTATAAGATTGTTGCATTTAATAACATGCCGGCCAATATTGCTGAATTTCTAAATTTTTCCGATTCTTATCTTTGTGCTGGATATTGCTTCAGACGGTCTTCGGCTAATTTGTTGGCAGACTCTGGTTCTAATCTTAATACAAGAGACTCGGTGGATGGAAGACCAGTACAGTAACGACTTGTTACAAAACAAGAAGAGCATCGCAAACCAAATTTTATCCAAAACTTCGTCGAATAACATTGCTCCCTACCCTGGTAGTTTCACATAAATAATTACTTCAGCTACTAATAAAATTAGTATTAGATTTTTAGACAATAACGGCATGCGTTAAATTATACTTTTACTGACGTTTGCAGAAAAATACATATTTTATGTATTCGAATTTAAACTTGCATAATTCCTTCAAAATAAATGACCGTAAAGGGTTGCTGGATTTGGTAAACAATGTCGAATTAAATTAATTGCCGCTCTGTACGTAAACTCCCGTCATTTGTTTTCATTGTACGGCATGAAAGCCCACTAGATTTGAAAAGTTCGGTGCCCAATGGAATCGAAACCATTAGTTTGGTAGGTAGTTATTTTCTTCCGTGAATGCCGCCGTGTTCTCGACGTTGTGCCGTAATAGGCAGAGCTATGCACGTAATTAAACAAACCGAGATCAAAGAAAACCATGACGAGACCATTTTGTATTTACATGAATGTCGCGCTGCCGTGAGGCATGTCAAATTTTACAGCGGGAGTATTGTTGTGACCTAGATTCCTGCGAGTGTTGGAATGTCGTCATTGCCGCGTATGTAGGGGGGTGAGATTTATAACGCGTACAATTTTGTGTTGTCAGCTAGGGGTTGATCTATCCCAGCCGTCGTTTTTGTTTTGAAAAAGGAAAGGTCAAGTTTAATTGAATTTTCACGCGATATACTTGCGACATTTATTGGGTAATATATCGCAGAAGATTATCTGCAAGTATTTCCAGAAATGACTTGCATGCAGAATCTTTCAAGCAGGTTTAATGATAATGTGTTTTTATTATGCCTATTATAGATAAACTAAAGATTTATTTATGTTAGGTGTTCCTCAAGGGTCCCATTCTGGACCAGTATTTTTTGTAGCGCCTATTAATGATTATTTTTAGAATTATGGGAATTTAATTCGATTTTAACCTATATTCCCTGTGATAATCTATTGAAACGTTTATATTACGACAAATGCACAGAATGTTTGCAATAAAGTTCGAGAAAGTCTGCGTTTTAATTTCAAAAATCAATTTCGCACATTTACTTTTAGAAATGACAAATCAAAACAATAAATATCGTAAGTTGTATTCATCTACATATCTATTTACTTCTATACCAAAAATTTACCTAATTTGATCATTAATTCGAAGTCGGATTTCGGATATTCAATTCAGGCACAATATTAGAAAGATATTTCCGGTTGCAAATATTCAAAATTTATTACATATTGGTTGTATTATTTACTGTTATTTCTCTTGTTCGTAGTAAAGTCCGTGGAAGGCTCGTACAAACCAGAGGCGGATTTAGGACATCACACATTTAAATAATTATTTTTTAATTGGTGGTTTTGGAATATTAAATAACTGTAAATCTGTATTGAATAGAAAACTTTGCACACTAATAATTTTTGCTCCTAATCAAGTTTAAAAATATTTCTTTTATTTGAGCTGTTAATTTATCTGTATTGGGATATTAAGCTCTAATATTGCAATGTGATGTAATATATAGTTATAGATCTGCTTTATTCGTTCTGCAAATGTATTTGTATATCAAGCGGCGTCCTTCATTTGTACAAAATCAGTACTACATATTTTTGTTAAACATATTGATATATTGCCTCAGCATAGATAATTTTGTAAACCGTGAGTTTAGTAACGGTAGCGGTAATCGCAGCTGCTATCTCTTATGATGTATTGACATCGGGATCGAGATTTAAACGTTGATTAATGATTTTATTAGTATGTGCTTGGGGCTCATTTCAAAGACTACTAATTGAAGGTTGTACGTTATGACATTGACTAAAAAAATAAATTTGGAAGTTTACACTTTTCAACAGCCGAGGAGGAGCTGACGGATTAATTTTGGACGAGATTGAAACCAAAATATAACTATCAAATTTGATTGATTTTAAATTTACTCTAAAAAAATGCTTTTTCATTGTGATTTTTCTACTTGTAGCACTTCTCCATATACGAGGTGCGGCAACTAAGTTCATTGAATTTAGTTATAACTCGGAAACTGGCAACACTGCATCGTTCGTCAACGTTTTTCTAGATAGGGGGGCCCTTCCTTTTAGTTTGAGTCCAAGGTTGAAGACGATAGCACGTTTGGTTTGTGTTTTATGTGTATTTTTTGGAAGTAACTTTTTTAGTGGCATCGTGAAAATGAGTGACTCAAATTACAAGCAACGTGATGTAATTCAATATTTAGCGAAATGTCGCGAAAAACCCTCGGAAATTTTCGAAAATTGCAGGTGGTGTATGGAGACGAGTTCATGTCGAAAACACGCGTGTTTGAATTGGCAAAACGGTTCGAGGAGGGGCGTGAATCGGTAGAACACGATCCACGTGAAGGAACTCCCGTCACCTCTCGTACTGACGCAAATGTTGACCGTTTGCGTGCACTGATCACGTCTGACAGGTGCCTAAGCATTCGTGCGTTGTCTGGCGAGTTAAACGTCAACAAAGAAACCGTTCGCAACATGTTACACGAAAATTTGAATATGCGAAAGATTTGCGAAAAGATGGTGCCAAAAGTTCCGTGAACAGAAAGACATGCGAAAATCGATCTGCGAGGATTTGTTGTTCTGCATTCGGAGCGACGGTAGAGACTGGATGAGTCGGGTAGTCACTGGAGATGAGACCTGGATATTTGAGTATGACCCCGAGGCACATAAACAAAGTCGGCAGTGGATGGAAAACGGTGAAGAGCGGTCAACGAAAGCTAGGCGGTCCAAGTCACGACTGAAGGCATCATTAATCGTGAATATGTTCCTGCAGGCCAGACAGTGACTGGACAGTTCTATGTTGGCGTCTTGGACGGCTGCGGGCCCGCATTTTCCGTGTGCTACCCGAACTCGCCGAGAACGACTGGATCTTGCACCACGACAACGCGCCAGCCCATTCCTCGTTCATTATGCAAGGGTTTTTGGCAAAAAAAGGCATTCCAACATTGCCGCACCCACCCTATAGCCCCGGTATTGCCCTCTGTGAATTTTTTATTCCCCAAGATGAAGTCGCACCCAAGGGAACTCATTATTGCGGCGTACAGGAGGTCAAAGAAGCTGTCACCGTGGTGCTGAACGGGTTAACTGTGGAGGATTACCAAGGGTGCTTCCAATCGTGGGAGCAACGTTCGAATCCGAGACTATTGTGAATGTCGATAATAAAATTTTGGTGAAATTTAATTAACTTGTTTGTTCATTGACAAATACACCATAGATGAATTTCCAGTTAAAGCAGTAGCGGAACAGAATGACTTAGGTGTAACAATAACTACAGATCTTTCCTGGTCCACACATATTTCCAAAATTACAAAAAAAGCTAATCAAAGATCCTACATACTCTTTAAAGCATTTCAAAATCCTAGCCCCAGATTGTTTTCCCTTCTATTTAAATCCTACGTAAGGCCTGTGGTGGAGTATGCTGGTATCATATGGTCACCTTGTTTGATTAGAGGCATTAACCTACTAGAAAATGTTCAACGCAAATGCAGTAGACAAGTGACTACTCTGAGGAAACATACTTATCATGAGAGGCTGCAAATTCTAAATCTCCCACTACTTTCCGAACGCAGATCTAGAGGTGATATGATTTTCACGTACAAATTGTTACATAATTTTTTCAATCAAGAAATTGGTGCGTTGCTGACATTAAACACAGATGACCGCTTACGTAGCAACCAGTTGAAATTACGCAAGGAAAACTTCAAGACATCCATAAGACAGAGTTTTTATTCAAACAGAGTGTTTAACCGATGGAATCAACTATCTAGTGATGTTGTAACTACTGGAAGTGTTAACAGTTTTAAGCATAAATATGACACATTTAAAAGAATGAACTGATATGATGTTTCAATTGTAGTGTTGTTTAATCGATTAAGATGTCATACTTACTTTTAATGTTTCAACTTATTAAATATGTTATAATTGCCTTTGTAATTTGAGCATAATAGGTTTTGGCCTCTGCTCATTCCCTTTAGTTTAATAATAATAAAATAAAATTTTCGGAACTTAATTGCCACACCTCGTACACTTTATCTTTAAAAATATGTTTGAAACTAAGTACAACCCTGGAATGTACGGCTGATCCGCGAACCTTATTTGTTATCATATATTGCATAAATAATTTATTAAACAAATTTGAAATGATGATTTCCACGGTACTTTTGTATTGTTATAGTTTTTGGTTGAAAACTTCCAAATTTAGCCCCATTTACATATTGAACAAACTTTGTTAATATCCTTTTATGGATGTGATTTACATTTAAAGAATTCAAATACTTGGGGAAGCTCGTCCTTTACGATCAGTAATTTAATTTCGAACGTCACGAACTTAGATTTTTTGTGTAATATCAACTGCCATCGATCGTGATGTCATGAATACCTAAAATCCGTTTTTCGCGATAGTACTTGAGTGGTACTCCGGTGTTTGACTGTTTAGGACAGGAACGGACTTGAAATGATTAATAAAAATGGCCCCAATTAGATCTGGGATGGTCGGCACTCTACAACCCTCAATGTTTTTATATTACGCAATAGAAACATTTAACATGATATAAACATAATACTGAAACGTGGACTAGATCTTAAGGTTGCCCTTTGGGTTATAAAACTACTATCACAAACTGCCTAGTTACAAATTTCGGCCTTACCTTAAACTGTATAAATTTTAGTACTGATACATTTCCCTTATAAGAAAAATACTACAATTTCTATACAGTTCTGAATTTCATTTATCTTAAAAGTATTTTAATGATTGTGGTACAGCTCGAAGGTATCCCTTTGTATTTCCAAAAGGGTGAACGCGTTTCTTTTCGCCCGTAATTTTTTTTTATTATTATTTTAATTAAGTCTGCGATCGAGATAAGACGCGCCCCTTCGAGGTATTTTTTCATTATATATTTCAAAAGGATTCGCTCTGAAATGTTTTTTCAATAATGTTGCGGAATATGGACGGTCGTTTTTGTAGTCCCACGCTGCTGATTGCTGAATTCAATTTTTTTTTATTACCGTGATCTTTGCGCACGTGGATATTCTCTACACTGTGACGGAATAATTAAATCTCGAGAGGGATCGATTATTCCTTTGCTAAGCATTTTTTCCACATCGGTATTCAATATTCATCCCATCCTTTTGGAAATACTTTTTAAGTACATTTTACAAATCTTACACGTGAATTACTAATTTATATTAAAAAATGTAAAAATATCATATCCTTAATATTCCCATCGAAATCCTCTTCAGATCACAAAACTCGACACGACACTTGTAGAAAAATATTTCTGATCACTCCGCACCGCTTACTGCCGCACAGTTTTCTTTCAGCATCTGACAAATCGAATTTTTGTGCTCTTTTTTTCTAGATTAATACTATTTGTTTCTAACTCATCTTCGCAGATCACTTTATTTTCGTGATTGTACACATTTTGCACTTGGTTGGTCCTCATGGACTAGATTTAGTTTACACTTCATTATTGTACGTAGCTGGTATGGCACATTATAGAGATATTTTAGCACCATTCACCTTTTGTTTACACTAACAGTAGGAAGTTATATTTGTTGGTCTTAGCACCACTGACACGGAAAAATTGAGTTTTCCAGAATCATCTCACACACTGCTAATTAAGCACCTTTTTAATACCCTCTTTAGAAACAGGACTTCACATTCAAGCACCTTAACACTTCTCTTGAGAGTAAGCACTCCGTGTTTTGTACTAACAATTTTAATTTAATTCTTTGTATTATCACTCTTGCACAGAAACTCTGATTTAGCACCTCGCTGTACCGTTTGGTTATTGGTATTCCTTTCGACACATTTCACTTCACAAGCTTACACCCAGAGGCGGTTTCTTCGTCTTCTTCACCTTCACCTGTCACCTGTGCGGCCTCCAAGTGGTCTTCCTGTACCTGCAGAGGAGCACCTTCTTGAACGCCTGCCGAAACACCTTGTTGAATATCGTGTAGAATATGGGATTGACCATCGAACTAGCGTATCCCAACCAAGTGACCAGCTGCACCACCCAGTTGTCCAGGTTCTTGTCGCACTCCGAGCAGAAGGTGGGCAGCAGGTTGAGGATGAAGAAGGGCGCCCAAAGGATGACGAACGTGAAGAAGACGACTCCTAGGACCTTGGTCGCCTTTTGTTCCAGCCTGATTATCCTCCCGTGCCTGGAGGAATTCCTGGATATGACGCTGGAGTTTCTGCTGTGATGAGACCGGATGTTCCTGGCCATGTTGGTACCGCTGCTGTTGTAGTTGTAGCGCTGGAGGAGACACGGCGAGGACGGATTCTTGTTCCTGTCGATCAAAGCGCCTCCGTGGCCGTTCTGCCTAAGGGTGGCCGAGCGTCGTAGCAGTAAAGGGGTGCGTTGGGTGCCCAACGCTGAATTGCTTACTAGGGTAGTCCTGGTGTTACCGAAACTTGAACCTGAAACAACAGTATTAAATAGTAAAGGAATGGTATAATATTTCGGTACTACCTCTCCGATGACTTCTCCTGGACTCCCAAGTGACCATGACGTTATTCGGCGATGAATCCCCGCTGCTACCTCTGCTTCTCGCCAACGAAGACTTCTTAATGGGCGAGATGGACGGCGATACGGGCTTGTTCACGTCGAGGGTGAGATTCCCCGACACTTTAAGAGTATCGCTGGGCACTATTTTTACTTCGGCAGGGGTAGGTAACGGCGACTTGTCCGATTGCTTCTCCCCGAAGTAAGGGCACGTGCAAGGAGGTGGTAAGGGGAACGAGGCGCTCTCCGACGGCTCGGATTTGTTGTCGTCCGAGGAGATCGTGGTGGAGCGGGTCTCGTGGAAACTGGAACCCCTTTTTCTCCTCCAGGGCGAAGGGCACTCGTCCCTGCTGTCGCCTTCGTGGAAGGTGGAGGCGCGTCGCCTCTTGGACTGCCACGGGGATGATTCCGATGTTAGCAGGGAGGAATGGGAGTCCGCCAGACTCTCCACACTTCTGTCTCCAGAACTGAAACAAATTATTATTATTTTTTAATATATATAAATAGGTAATTCTTTATCAAAAGTGTAAGGTCTGTGCTGTACGTATATAACTCGAGAAATTTTATCAATTTCATGTAGCAAGAACGTATTAGGGTGAAGTAATTCCCAAGTGCATTTTATTGGGTTTAATTAAATTCTGTCTAGAGAGCGGTGGTATTTTAAGTGTTGGATCGTTACATTCGTCCGCCACAGCTATTGTAATCCACTGTCGGTAAACACAACTATGCAAACGGAGGTTTTGCAGCCGAGAACGTTATCGGTGAATTCAAAATACGCTCAGCGAAACAATTCAGAAGAGGCAATCGTAATTTTGGTATCAGTTCATATAGCTTTTACTTTTGTGTGTGTGACCATAATTGTTGATTGTTTTTATAGCATTTGTATAGTAGTATTTGACAATAGAATTGTCGCATTAAAATCAGAAGTGGGATCAGAAGTGCTTTTTCTTGAAACAGTCTACACAGCTTGTATACAAATCAGTACAAGCACGCATTACATGAAAGTGTTTAGAACCACTGCATCCAGGGTCGTACTAGAATATTTTGTTGTTAAAACTGAAATTTAATTTACATGAAAATACTTTTTCACATAAGACTATTTTATTTGACATATTGTCTACGATGTTTGTACATTATAAACGCTATATAGTAAAGAATATCAAAGTTGATAGGGCAATTCATTATTACTTAACAAAAATAGTCAGTGGCGTGCTAATTAACAGCGGCTACATGATGGAAATGACATATGGAATGCTGTAATGAAATCAGAAGTGGGATTGTAAAGAAGTTTTGGCAAAATCAAATCAGTTTAATAAGAAATTTCAAATGGTTTTGTCCCATAAACATATGCAATGGTGTATTAAAAGAGACGTATTGTGTATTTTGCACTTTTTGGCATGTGTGAATCAGCATTACCATAACAGAATCAGAAGTGTCAACAGGTTGTGATTAAAAGTTTTAAAATGATATTTACTTTCTCTTAAGGAAATAGATAGTAGTGTAGTAATAACCAAATTATTTTGTATTTTGCCATATTGTTCATCGATTTGAACGTATACATTAGAGTGTGCCATTACAAATTTCGACAATTTCGACGCATTCACAGGCATAATTCAGGTCGAAGCGCATACCGAGGGGGCGGAAATGACCGTGCAGTCCCCCAACGATCGATGCTCGTCGCATAGGATTGCACCGGCCGGCGGTCTAGAGGATCGTCCGCCCGCGTAGGGGTTGAACAGCACCGACCAACGCCTGCCAGGATCGGCACGCGAAGCGCCAATAAAGCCGGTTGAATAATTAATGTCGGCATCAAGACGGGTTCATAAAATCCGACGCGATATATTACGATCCAGGGCGGGCGGCGGTGGCGTGAGGGCGTTTTAAAACCGCTTACCCGGGTCATTCGGGGTTGTTGCCGGCACGGGGGTGCGACGGGGTGCCACTGGCGGCAGGTTAATGGGGATTTGTTAGGTGAGGCTAAAAATAGCCATAACTAGGGTAAATATTGTATACAGGGACGCGTAAATTGTTTTCATTCTAAAATTTCCAATGTCGTAATTTGTATTATACAGAGTGTTTCAGGAGGAGATGTACATACTTCAGTATGTTAATCTACGTTCAATTTTTAGCATTTTTCTGATGAATTTAAGTCTCGAAACGCTTCGTATAGGGTACAGGATGTCAAATTACATTCTGTGGGTGTATCTGGTGCTCTTTTACTCATACTTTACAAACCGTTTTCGATTTCTTAAGTATCGAGGTTTTCAGTCGAGTAAATTTCCGCAATTTTGAGGTGTTCCTCAGGGATCTATTCTGGGGCCCTTATTTTTGTATTATGTTTATCAATGATTTAACAGAGTTATTAAATAGTAATTATTTAATGTATGCGGATGAGTTTAAATTATTTATTGAGTCATTTACTGATTGTTATAAATTACAAGATAACGTAACTAAATTACACCGTTGGTGTGAAAAGAACTGTTTACCATTAAACATCAGTAAATGTAATAATATGTCTTCAAGAACTGAATCTGCATTCAAAAGCCTGGATTTTATCATGCGGAATTCTACTCTATTCTGTTAACTGAATATCTCCAAAATCGGTGCTCCTTTACTATTAGAAACTGACCTAGCTAACAATTTTGTTCTATGTTGCCGTTCTTGATAGCCCAACGTTTCGAGAGATAAATCGATCGTTGGAGCATAATAAAGTGAAGAACAGTTACAAGTTTCTTGAAACGTTTAAGGTTTTAAATCCATGGCATGGCACCAAGTAGTATCTAAATGTTCTATTACATATACAAGGTGATTATTAATAATGGGACAGAGCTTAAGCGCATGTTGCTGACTTCAAAATATAGCGATTAAGCCGAATATGCATTATCCAAATGCTCCTTTTCGATATACAGGGTGTCAAAGTTAAAATTTTATTTTCGATATTTGTAAATAACTAAAGAATCCAAATATTTTTGGAGATCAGGGTTTTTTGGGGACGAGAAATTTACATTTGCTTTTAATTTTGACGTCATTAGTAGAGGGCGCCACTTATGGCACATAATGCTTCTTTTTAATGGCAGAACTTTTTTAAGGCTTAGTGTATCCATCTGACTATTGAAACAATCGATTGTATCTACCTTTTTTATTTGAAAAATGTGTACCTTGTTGAAGTCGTTAGGATTAACGGTTTTCGAAATAATCCTATTTGAAATACTCGGTGCACCGAATAAAAACTATTTTGGTTTCAGTCCGCCGAAAGTACAGCAAAGTGTTACTCGAAAAGGTTATTCATAATGCTAAATAATGACCGGTGAAAAATTTCAAGTAGTTCGGCAAATTTTGATGAAACTGTTATCATTAGGTTTTCAGCAATGGTTTCATCATTGCGCAAAGATTTCATCAGAGCAGGCCGATCTTCTTGAAGTTTTGCACATCGCCATATTTTACCACATCAACGAGGTATACCTTTTCATATAAGAAAAGGTAGGAGAATCGATTGTTTCAATAGTCGGATGAATACAATAAGCCGCAAAAAAGTTCTGCCATTTAAAAAGAATCATGATGTGCCTTCTATTGGTGACGTTAAAATTAGAAACAAATTTGAGTTTCTCGCCCCCAAAAACTCCTGATTTACAAATTTTATGTAAATATTTGGATTTTTTGAAGTTATTTACAAATATCAAAAATAAAATGTTAACTTTGATACTCTGTAGCAAGCCGCCATTAAGCTCTATCCCATTATTTTATGAATTACCATGTAGAGGGTTTTGTAAACATCCTGTACAATTTTGCCTTTTGTAAAGTTTCCATCATCGAACGCTTACCCACCCATGCGGGGGAGAAATAAACAATGTAGATGCGAACTCTCGTGCTCCGTCAAGGTGTAGTCTGTATGGCTAATTTAGATGCATAATCCCCATAAAATTCGGTTAAGCTCCTAGTTTACGGCACATGCAAGCCGGATAACGCGATTCCGGATCTGCGACCTGATTGGGCAGGGCAAGGTGTCGCCGCCAGAACTTCAGAGACACGACGGAATCATCGTGTAATTGCGTTACATAACTCCGTAGAGAGAGCTGTCGTTTAATTGTGGGGCACTTTATAGGGTCAGCATTAAAATAAATTAGTTGCCTTAGCTCGGATAACGAACTGGAAAACGAGGCAACTTGTATGCGAAGGTTGCATGTACAGGGTGATTTGCGACGTAATACAACTGAGGACAACAAAAATCCCACTTCAAAATCTTTAAATAGGTTCGAATTAATAACATTCTGTTTGATAAAGGACTAAAACTAGTTTAGGTCGGATGATATTTATTGTCTTACCCTTGTTGGTTCAAGTTTTACGCATTGATAAAATTGTCATACAAATGGCATTCGGAAAACCTATCTGCAACCACGTTAACATTGACTTCTGCCATATAATAAGTATTACCCTTGTGTATACAGGGTTGACTATACATAAGTACAAATATAGAGGGGATAGAGAAAATTAAGAGTTAACTGCACGACCCTTCAAAAAAATTCCGAAGTTGAATTGTAACTGGTCTGCTACTTCCTGCTCGGCCTAAGTGGCTCGACTTGCAGGAAGCGACCTACATTGTCGTAGGTACTTAACCGCTCGCCCTGGACGTTGCGCCATTAAATCTATAAATGATACTGCAGGAAACAACTACTCCGCGGGCTAATGCCCCGACCGACATTGAATTACACACAGTTCACAGATACTGCAGGTGTAATTCAATGCCGGTCGGGGCATTAGCCCGCGGAGTAGTTGTTTCCTGCAGTATCATTTATAAATTCCGAGGTTGTTTATAAAGCGAAAACAAATTTTTGTCGATGCGGCCCGCTGTCTAAAGGTTTACGTTGACTACAGTTTTTAGTGCCTTTTTTAAATTTTAAACGTTTTATAGTAATTTGTGTCTGGTACAGATATTTTCCCGCAATATAATTCGCCGGTATGTTTTTTCTAGGTTATGGGACAAGACTGCCGCGGGTGCATTAAAAGTTGTCTATTATCTATTAATACCTACCTATTCTTTTCATTCGATTTTATTATAATAAATAAGCATTTTATCTAACTGTACCTACGGGAAGTGTATTTTATCGTTAGTGAGTGGTTGTAATGAGTGAAAATGTAGTATTGCAAATTGTATTGTAGTATTGTAACGAACTAATGAAACACGAATGCAAAGTACTGCAGTTAACTGGATTAACTGTTACCTATCTATCAGGTTTTATTACTAATACAAATGTTAATTTTGTCATTTCTGCATTAAGAAACGCTGTAAAAAAACGACCGCATGTTAGTTGACATTGTCGACAGATGTAAGCTTTATCTATGAATCTAAGCCATCTCAGTCGATACTTATCATAGGCCCGACTTTCCGCAGGAAAAGAGGGTTTTACCCCATTTTTTAAATATTGATTTAAAATTCTGGAATAACTTTTTTATTGTCTCTTAGGTCTCCCTAAGTACGTGGTATTTTTTTTTATATTTAGTCATAGTTAACCCTGTATATAATATGGTTAGTCAACCAGTCAAACTTAGTTAGCAAAAACAATAGATGGCGATATTTTTCCTTATTTACACTATAAACTAGGGCGACTTGAATTTTAAAAGGGTATCGCCATCTATTATTTTTACTCCTAAGTGTGACTGGTTGACTAACTATATTTTATATAAACTAGGGTAATACTTATATTCCTAAAATATTTACTCTATAGTTACTGTAAAGTATACAGATATGTTTAAGTATTACAGTAAAACTCGAAATATTTATTAATAAAAATGCGGCCTGCGTAATATAATATGCCGCCCCCTCTCCCGCACAAGTCTTCGACTTCTGAGCTAATTAGAATGAGGGGTAGAGATATTATTATTATTATAACACATTCTTTAATAAAAACATAACACAGCAACTAAGGCTGACACACGCTGTCCCACGCGTATAGTTTCTGCGACTAAAATGACAGCTTTTCACAATGCAATGCACTGCAAGCTCATAATATGTAAAATGTAATCTTTGTCTTGTTTGACGTACGCAAAACCCTAAAATATTACATATTCAAATGACTGTACATTCTGTCATTAAAATACTATATTTATTTCATAATCTTCAAATAAGTACTGTAGTACATATTTAAAAACAACAAGGGCTAGTACCCCTGTACAAAAGTAATATAATTTATTTTTAATCCCTTATATGCGCCGTGTTTGATATATGGCGGTCTAATGTCGTTACGAGTGACAAAGGTAGATGGTTTCCCTTAATACATCTGTTTTTTATTTCACTCGGGTGGATAAAGGAAATTCGTCTGCTCGTACATTCGATCGCCGTCCAAGGTTCCGGGCAATTTTAATCGAGGAAATCAAGCTATCCGGTTGCGCCGCCCCCGGAGGCCCGCCGGCGTCTGTAATACATTTTTCTTTGACGTTTATTCTTATACGGAATGATGTGTTTACCCCCGAGCGCAGTCCCTCTCCTTAGTTGCCGCAGAACAAATATTCCGGCCAATTCTTCTCCATAATTCGTCGGGGTAGAATAAACCGCCCCCGTTTTCGTACCCCCATCTCACCGCTTCTGATATATCCTCCGGGGAAATAAAAGCGCACTTTAGAGCAACTCCGGTCGAATGGAATTATTATGCATGATGGAAATGAACGCCGAGGTGTCTTGGCGGACGCGTTGTTTATCTTGGGAGGCTTGTTTGTGTTTTATATTTCAGGAGTGAGATTTCTGCCGGTGAGAGAGTTTTCCGCGGGCACTGCAAATAATGGCGTTCCTGAAGGGTTCCTAATTTAATTAGCAGCTTTCGAGCAAAGAAGAAGGTACGAAAATATGTTCGGGCTGAATATTTTAATAAAACAAATTATTCGTATTCTAAAATGGTGCAAAATGTTACTTAGTTGTGTTTGTTTCTTAAATATGAAAGCTATAATCACACAAATTACTATGGTAGCTACATTTGCTATACAATTTAACAACTACTCGTATTATGACTATACTACTACTATATGTTTATATATCCGTTATGTTCGCTATACACGTAAAAAATATCAATATTACACACAAAACAATATGCTAGCTATGTTTGCTATATATGTAAACATTGTTAATGTTGCTACCACACAAAGGGTTATGGTAGCTATGTTTATTACGTTCGCTAAACCCGTTAAAACAATAAATATTGCGATACACGTTAAAATTACCACTATTACGACCATAGAGCTATGTTCGTTAAGTACGATATAGACGTTAAAAACAGCCATTATAACTCCACAAAGCGTTTTTTAGCTAGCTATGTTTGATATATTCGTTAAAAGCTGGGAATATTACGAATATATATGGCGCTATATTCGTTATTACATCTGTTAAAACTTGCCAACATTACGAATATATAAAGTGCTATGTTTATTCCCTGTTCGTTACGTTCAATGTATATGTTAAAAATACCAATACCACTCAGAAGACTATACATTTTAAAACTACCTACCAAAGTTACGATCATAGAAAGCGCTATGTTTGCTACCTACGCTATACACGGTAAAAGCAGTCAGTATGACCACACAAAGCGTTTTGCTAGCTAGCTAGCTATGTTCGTTACATTCTTTAAAAGCTGCCAATATGACGAATATATAAAGCGCTATGTTGGTTACGTTAAAATCTGTCAATGTTGTAACAAAACAAAGCGCTATGCGCTACGTTAGCATCTAGCAAAATTGTAGCTGCACGAAGCTCTGTGTGGGCTACGTTTTTTTGGACTCAACATCAACGTTTTGAAGCAACATAGGGTTGTGTTAACTATGCTAGGTTATATTTAGAAATTACGAACGTAGTTAACTCGATCTGCTGTGTGACCCTACCTTTAAATATGAAGCTACTACTGGACCTCCGTTTATGCAGTCTGGACGCCTCAATGGCGGAGACTGTGTGGATAATTTTAGGGCTGCACCATGCGAGGGGTGGCGCGTTGACGGCTTGCCGATAACCCAAGATTGATTGATGGGGATTTATTGGGAAATATGAGCCATAATCAGGGGTTATTAACGGTCGTATAGTAATTAAAATGAATGTCAAGACCAGTGTGCAGTTAGGGGGCACGACACATCAGTTTTGCTATAAATCAGAAGCGTATGGCTTTGATTTTGATGGAGATGGATCTTAACTACAGATCGACCTTTCTCATTCTTATATTCCCTCTTTGTCAGCAAGAGTAATAAAGATAAAGGAGACATTATAAGAATTGTACCCTAGTAAAAAATCCCGTAGCATTCTTTACTTGAATAAAATTACAAAAGCTCTCTAATTGTTCGCGCCCTTATCCGTCCGGTCCATTGTCGACGCTGAAAAGCAACGGGGGTGTTTTTTAGTGTCGCAACCACCTCCGTAACTTGGCAGTGGCTATAAATGGCAAGGGCGAAGGTGCATACCCTCTCCACTGCTCGATGATGCTTAGGCGGTTGCGGTCGTTTCGAAATCGCCATTATTCGACAATTTCAAACGAACTCACGACTGGAGAGCCCGTCTACGTTCAATCGTTCTCGTCCGTAGTTATCAGGGAATCGAGAATTTGCTAATGGAAGAAGGAGTCAAGGTTGTGGAAGTGGCGGCAATTCTTACTCCCACTTTGCAATGAGTTATATATAGAAATAAAATCCCACTTCTGATTTCGCTTATACATTGAGATACATTGTCCCCTATTCAATTTAAGTGATTGATTTGGAATAATTTCACTCCTACTCAGATATATTGGTTGTATGAAGAAGCTATTTGAGATTCATTCTCTAAAATTTTGGAATTAATTTGTAGATACAACGACGAGTTCATTGAAATAAAAACAGTTAAATGTGGTCGCGTTGAATCCTTTATAATTGGTTTTGTAAAATTACGCCCATAATAATAATACAACAGTTATTTTTAGATTATAGTTATATGTAAATTAAAATAAATTAGTTTTTTTCTGTGAATCGAATTTATGCTTATCAAAAACAAATTGCCTGGTTGTGTTTTATGCCACTAATGCCTTTTGCGATTATATTCGTTATTTCGAAATTTATTTATTTTAAATTAAATGAATATTATAGCTAGCGCATAGAAGTGCCTCTGGCACTCGATCATTTCATATTACAAATTTGCACTAGATTTTATGGGTTTTTATTGAAATTTCAGCCACGCGTATCTCCGATTTTTGTCATATTCGAAGGTCTTTATTTGTTTTTTGTAAATGTAGGTCAAACAATAACAATGCCGATCGTGACAGAGTTGGTGCGTTTTTCAAATATATTGGTATAGTTTTCTATTGTTTGAAAACTGATATCGGTAATTTAGAGGCATTTTAATAGTTTACGCATTTGAAATTTAACATTTAGTTCTATGGATGGTGGTTATAAATTCTGAAACATAAAATTGACGGCAATACTGAATAAAAAAGTGTTTGCGTGTGAAAAGAGGTTTTGGTGTTTCAAAAGTCTTGTTCCATGCATGATTCTTGCGACACTCTTCCATACAATTAAGAAAAATGGAACATTATTACGAATTTAGAACAGTGGTGGTTATTGTCGGTCGGTTATGGTTTCGCTCGGAGCTTACGCGTAACTATCCATATGGTCGATCGTCGACAGTGGTAGATTAGTAGAGGTGGAAAGGCCATTAGATGTAGCTACGTGCTACATCACGTGTACCTTTTCCGTATGATTTGGACGTAAAGAACGAAATAAGTATTTGTGTACAGTAATATAAGGGAAATCTGAAACAATCACTTACTCCATCTTGAAGTTGTTCCTCCCCGTGGACGTGTTGCTTCTCTGGGATGAGTTGCAGCTGTTGGACGCCGCCTCCAGGCCCCTGCTGAGCTTCAGCATCTCGGCACCGAATTGACCGAGGGCGGACATGGTGCACGGTTTTGGTTCCGACTCCTGGATCCAAAGCTCGTGCGTGTCCAGAGTCGTCAGCTCGGTGTCGGTGGAAGCGGCCGAATGACCGTGTTGTGGGGTGGATGGTTTGCTGCCGCCCGACCTGGTGGCGTTCAGGAGTTTCCTCCACGTACACCGTCGCTCTAAAGCAATGAACATAGTCATGTAGTTTGTCTAGACCAGCTGGGATAATAAAAAATTGAAGTAATTCGAAACAAGGTGAGTTTGATTGTATTTTAAGGAAAATGGGCGTATTCCCATGTTACTTGACAGTTTGAGTCAAACAAGCTTTGGAAATTCAGAAAAATCTTAAATTTTTTCGCCATAAGTGCCTTTTGCTCTGTAAGATGAAAGATATAAAATCAAGGAGAAAAATCAAATTAGGACTGAAGCTATGCGTACTTTTTTACTTGCATTTTTGAAAAATTTTACCCTGTATCTCATAAACTATGTTGCTTAGAGCTATATATTCTTTAAAAAGCCAAAAAAAATCGCCCCTGAAATGTATTTGTACGTATTAACTTACATCCTGTATTATAAATAGAGGAATGAGAAAATTACCAATTCAATTCTGTTCTCATACTTGTTCTGGAGGTTGTAGCTCATAATCCCGCGGAACACTTAAAGATAACGCATAATAGGTACGAAATTCCCCCATAAATAAATTACCATCCATCATAGGGGTGCAAGTGTAGAACCGACCGCCGTAAAAAACGTCATTTGCTTGCCATCCAGCGCTTGATTGCGAGCTTCTGCCTTTAATCGCGAGCACTTCGCCATCACTCACGTTTTTACCGCCTCCCTCTGCAAGGTTAATTTTCCGGAATTTCCGACATTTGCCGCCGTTTTACTATCTGCCTACACAATACCTCGGGGAACGACTGCCGCCGTGCGCCCTATTAGCGCCGGGGGATAGATACTCTCAGTTTTTTATCGCACGACGGAGCGATGATGGTAAAGGGTTTAGAAGGGAGGGCTTAAGTAGCCTTTCAATGGGACTGGAACGATTATGGCGACGGGTAAGGGCTCTATTCCATCGATTTAGGTATCCGATGATTTCCAAATATGCGCTCTTACTCAGTCTCGTGTAATTTTACTAGATGTGTAAAAAAGTAATTTGTAACACATGAATTATGTCACAAGTCTTATAGAATCTGAAGAGCAGCAGGTACACTAATTGTGTAATAAGTGTATTATGTACGTTGAATCGTCTATACTAAATAAGTAATAAATTTGTATACCTACACTATGTAAATAAACGTAGTAGTATCCAAAATATGTAATAAATGTACAACATATTCAATAATTGACCATTTAACTATATTACAATAATTTACTGTACCTCGAATATTAAAGTAGTACACCTGTCGGACTGATACACTATGTAAGACTGTACACTATTTCTCATAAATACTTGTAGTGTTTTTATTTAATATGTTTCATATTTGAAGTAGTTGCATTAAATTATGTTCATATAGATTGTTTTAGCGTGAGTAACGATGTATGCTACACTAAATATCTTAAAAATGCCTAGACAATTATTTGAAGTATGCCATATATTTAGCAATGGATTTAATGCGTTTGTACATCTTAACGTAACCGAACAAATAATATACTACATTAATCTATTTCAAGTGTCAAATATTTGCACGTAATGAATTACCCATATACGGTTACACTAAATATGTAATAAGTGTATACTACACTATGTAAATAGACAACAGACTGACATACTGAATGTGTATACTATATTTGTAGTGTCAAGTAGACATTTTAGTGTTTGTGAGCCTGATACACTAAATATGTAATAAGTGTACATTCTGTAAATACCTTGACTTCTCTAGACAGGCATAATTTAGTGTCTCAACACTTTAATGTAGGTAAACATGTAATGTACTATGTAATGAGTGTGTCATGTGCCAAGTATCGTATATACATTTTGGAGACTAATACACTAAATATATAAAGTAAATATTCACCCCGTTTGAATTTTTTTTAACATGATGGGTTCCAATTTTCTATTACGATGTATCATGGCGGACTCGATAGCCGTTAGCGTTCTACGGCGTTGAGCGCAATCTAATTTCCCGAGGAGAATTAATAAGGCTCAGACAGATGGGCAGCAAAAGCGATTAAAAGATAATTTACACCGTAGGGCGGCTCTCCATAATAGCGGGGCGCATCCGCGTTAACAAGCTCCAAATGCAGCTCCTCAAACTGGGGATAATTCGGACCTGATGGCGTTCCAACTCCCTTACGTCACTCGCTTTCAGACCCCCGTTAACGGAGGGGAAAATTGCCAATTTCGCGGGGGGATTTATTTTTTCTCGTCGCGGTGGAATTGTTTTTAGTGGAGGGCCCTTGTTGGGATTAAGTGACCTCCACGGCGACGTGATCTGAGTATGGAATTGGGGAAAAGCGTTGCTATATAACTACCAAATGTGGTTCCCCAACGTTATTGTCCGAGGTTATTTATTAGAGGCATTGTTTGGACTTTTATTTGTCTGGAAATTTCCCGAAAAGCGAAACAAATTATACAGCATACAATTATATATATATTACGCTTTGACGTCATGGAAATCTTCTATCAGAAAAAAATATTTGTAGTGTATTTACCCAATGCTGTTGAAGTCGGTCCTCCCATCCAATTACTGGACCAGTCTGGGGTCCCTAGGTTCTGTTTCTGGTTAGCTAAGAGCCTTACGGTTAAGGCATAGGTAACAAGCATTACCAGAAGTGGAATATAGAAGCAAATAATGGATCCTATGAACTTGTAGAGGGGATCGGGAATTTGACAGGTGCCGTCAATAATTAGAGATCCTTGATCCTATAAAAAACAAAAAAAATATATTTTTTTATGTGCCTTGATATATGACGTGTGTTCAGTTTTCAATTGAAATCCGTTTTTGCTCCATTGCTTTGGTGATATACAGGAGGAACGTTAAATGGATACAAATATTTTAACCAGCAGTACAGTTCAATAGTTTTTTTAGAAAAAAAAATCAAAAATAAAAATTCAATTTTAAATACATTCCTGATTTAATAGAACAATAGAAAGAAAACTTGTTGAGTAGTTACTTTGTTATTCCACGTTTTGTGTACAAGTTAAAGTAAAAAATATATATTTTAGAAAGCGATATGACAACCTCGCCTTCAGCAGCAACATTATGTTAAATTTAAAATCTTCTTAGATATTTGAAATTTTGGAATTTTTAAAAATGAGCTTCACTAAACTCTAGATCTATATGACGGCTACACCTGCAGTTAAAATATTTGTACTAATTTGAGGTTCACTCTGCATGTGTATAACTTATACAACTCCTCAAAATCTTCGTTAAATATATGAATCAAAAACTGATTAGTACGACAATTCCATCAGTTGAATGATTACAATTGTTTCCAAGGCTAACCTACTGGGGATGGATTTCATTGAACAAACCTCGTATATTTCAAATATGGAAATGGAAATATGTATTTATTGCTATAATCAAAATTATGAAGAATATTATTCAGAATTGCGTTAGTATCGGCAGTGTTTTCCGTAAGGAAAACGAAAAAAAGAAAATTATCTCGGCACAAAGCGGGTAGAGCCTTGTTTATCATCCCAACTGAATAGAAATATAAAGGTGACAGTTACTCGGCAAATCCCACCGGCAGCAGTTGAGCTTTTATCGCTGACGGTATCAGATAAAAGTAAAGCGACAGAACCAAAGAAGGACGAGATTTTTCAAGCTAATCAAGGTGTCCATTGGGATCGTCTTGTCACTTATAAATCCCCATTTTTCTCAACGGAGATTTCGACCTCCTTTGCTAAATTGCCTTAGTTTTCGATTTATCACACAATTAAAAGGCTTTAGGTAAGAGTTCATCCCGTAAAGCTTGGGCTCGGCGTCACGACGTCTTTTACTTCTCTTATGTGTGTGAATTCATTACTTTTAGAAACTCGAAAAAATCTTCGAAAAGCAATTACTAAATACACACGTCAAAAGTCTTAGACTCCCTGTATATAAAATGATACTAGATCTACAAAGGTACATGCAATTGCAGACCATGAATTTTACTTTATTACCAATGTTTTACAGATCTGGTCAGTTTGGCAGTGTAATCAGCCAAATGTTCCTTTGAATTTTTGTACATTATAATGTCAGGACGGAAATTTCTGCGTTTACCCGACCAAGAATGACTGCTTTACATGATGCAGGACATTCTAATCAATCATCAGATATCGAACATGTTGGGCATTCCTAGATCATCTGTTGTACGAATAGTACACAGATATAAATTTGATATATTTGATTTAATAAATTTTGTCAAAAATGCCACACATTTGCTGGTTTTTAATTTTCTAAGTACTTACTCATTTCATCGAACATATTCATTTCCAAAAAAAAAGATTCAGCAAACAATATACTTTTATATTTGGTTTTTCTGACAAAAAATGTCTTTAACAAGAATGAGAGTGGTCCAAGGCTTTTGGCGTTGTGTGTACATACCTTCGAATACATGAGGCTCAGAGGCAGGCTCATCGCAATCGACAGCAGCCACACGAACACGATCTTGAGGATGACCCTCCGCCTGGACTTGTTCCTGCCGAACTTCATGGGGTAGCGCAGCGATAGGTACCTGTCCACGCTGATGGTGCACAGGTGCATGATGGAGGCGGTGCAGAACAGCACGTCCAGGCAGATCCAGGCGAGGCAGTAGATCGATGGTAGGGCGAAGTAACCTGCGACAGAACACCGTTTTTAACGGGACATATTTCATTGAGGAACCAGTTAAAAGTGTCATTCGAGGCGAGGAATTACTACCCGGATTTATTGCCAATAGAGGACGCCGTCGCGAACTGAAATTAAAACTGTCAGGTGTTGATCGGCGACAAAAAAAGGCAATTGAATTCTCCATTAAAAGTTCAAGATTTATCTTTGGATACCGGAAAAACAGTTATTATTTGAAAATAGAACGGCAAGTGCAATTTTTGTGAAATTTATGGAAATTTTACATAAGTAGTACACTAATATGTAAAACATTTTGTGTAAATGCACCAATTGTGTTATGAATTCCAAAAGTAATACACTAATAAAGAAACTTCATAATAAATATTTACAAAATTTCTAATATATTTAATTCATGGAAATATTACATACCTAGTGCACTAAATATCTAAAACATAGTGTTTAGATGCACTAATTATGTCACTAATTCCAAAATGAACACATTAAAATACACTAATAAAGAAAATATATAATAAATATATACACAATTTGTAATACATTTGTTCAAGATTTATCGGTACCGAAAATAGTATATATTTCGAAGTAATAGTATAATTGCAATTGTTTAATTTATGGGAATTTTACATAATCAGTGCACTTAAAATGTAAAACCAAGAATTTCAATATATTAATTGTCACAAGTTTCCGAAAATGGAAGTTACATAATAAACGTACGCAAAATTCGTAATATGTACCTATATTGGTGTAGATCAAAATTCTTTTATGTATTTTAGGTGTTAAATAACAATACATTATTTATAAATTATGTGCATACATTTGATATAAATTAGTCTAGCATAGCGATACACTAAATATGTAAAAGTTACATAAGACACTAAATTTGTAAAAATAGATGTTTAGATACAAAACTTATCCACCTGATAATGTGTAACAATTGATCAAATTACCCACTCTACTTCTATTGCGAATAAAACGGTTTGCATGTTTTTCTAAAGACACAGGTAATATTAATTCTATACAAATGTTGATACATTTATCTTCATTCGATTTAGAGATAATTAAGAAAATTGTCCCGAAAGTCAAGTACTAACACTACATGTGTAAGTATTTAAGTATTCAAATAATAGATTTACATAATGTTACACTAAATACGAACCGACACACTAATAAATCCGTAAAACGTTGCTGCCCCCTGTGATTTGTCACCTTTTTAGGGCATATTTTTCCCTCTCCGAATTATCGGAAAAGCAAATGTAATCCCGTATTTGCGCGGAAATTTTGGGTTTTCCGACGGAGTTTTAATGCGGACGACGGCGCAAATTGAATGTGGCAAGCCAAACTTTGTTTAACTTTTTTCCCGCACCCTTTAATGGGAAGCGATGTGACGAAAACATCACGACCGTTTTAATTCCTGGTTTAAATCCGCGCCCGGAATAGTTGGCATAGCTGGGAGGACGGCGACTGAAAGAAATGTGACGATTTGGGTCGACATGGCATTCATGCATATATACAAAGTGGTCAAGCGAAGATTGACCCACACCCCCCCATCTCGTTTTTTTAAGTATGTAACACAAAAACAATTTAATATCTCATCTCTGAGGTGTAGGTCTCACTTTAGTTTTTTTAAATCGAACACCCTGTATATTCTTACACCATTGGAAATACCGCCAACGGAGATTTTCAAAAAGACAACCGCGGTCTGTCACTACTTCACTTTACCCAACTTGAATTGCATATTTATTTAGGCAAATTTTATTAATAATTATATACACTGGTGACACAAACTCTCGAAATTCACCAACCTCTACCACGCGAAAATGATAACTGACGGATGAATGAAAAGATAGAAGTCGGGCCACGTGCATCTGTTGCAGATGTAGTTCGACGGCCGAATGTGCCGATTACAGCTTATCGGATGTGATTTCATATTGATAACGTCGGGTGTAACATTGTTACGGCAGCGTGGTATACGCGTTAATAAAAATCGACGTATTTTCTGCTTTCCTTAAAACAATGCTTGTCCTATCGAACGGTTGATAAAAATTTAATTTCTTGGCACTACACGGACTTGGGTTCCATGAACGTAATTCATCAATAGAAACTATCAATATTAATGGACTAGGTATGTGAGATAATAAAAGTCGTCCCATTGCCGGGTGGATTAGGGTAGCGATAGAAACGAATCGCCCCCCATTCTGAAACAAATTCCAGATTCCCCTGCGGTCGACAGCTGTGGGGAATTATCGGTAATGCTTGAAAGCTGGAACGCCGGATTTTTTATTTGTTTGATTGTTTAGTAAACGGTTGGACGCTTTGGAAAAATATATATACTTTAAGTTGGGCCATTTATCAACAGAAGAACGGTTTCCATCACGTATATTTTATATTTCTATGCATACAAAAGTTTAGACAGCACACAGTGGCGTAGCATTGAAATCTAAGTTCATGAATCTTTTGTAGAAGTGACGACTTCAGACGTATACTATATATAAATACTATATATAAATTCTCTTAAATTTAAAGTACATTAAAATATTATCTCATCGAAAACCATCGCATTAGGACTTGAATTATGTAGTGACACGACCTGATTGTCGCTGACGGTGTGCTGAGAGGAGAGACAATGAGGTTTTTGTCTCGTGGTGGAAGGAAAAGGGCGAGGTAACGTTGAATTGATCGAGGAGTGAAAACAGGAATGTGTCAGATTGTAGAATTATTTAAAAAAGTTTCTTTTCTACAAACTCCGGAAAAAGTGTGATGGGATTCTTCTGCATCACTGTTTTTTAATAATTTGCCGTCGGTGGGAAAAGATGGAAGCAGCATATAAGGTGCATCAAAATGTAAAAAAGGGGATTTAGCGAAGGGAGATATTGTTAATTCAGTTAGTCGAGATGAGGATTTTTATTTCTCTGCCGAAGAAGAAAACATATCTCTTTCAAAATATGTCTGTTTGCCCAAAGTAACTTTTGATATTTGCAGTAATTCACTAAAGCTTCAAATAAAGAAAAATAGTGAAACTAAGCTATCGTTGCTATAAGAGTATTAATCTAGATATTAGTGTAGCTTTCTTTCCGTGTATGTGTATAGCTAATAGCTGTTATACAAGGTGTTAAAAAAGAGTGTAAAATATTTCAGGAGGTAATAGTATGAACCAAAATAAGCAGAAAAGTCTTAATAAACATGGGTTTGCAAAGTAACGGTTGCGGAGATATGGACCACTATTCGTTTTTCAAACATTTTATTTTATTAGGAATAAACCGACAAAGGAACCAGCGGCAAAAAACCAAACGTGCTTGATGATCATTTATTGGATTTAAGGCCTGTACTCGTTGCACATGGTATGGATAAAGCAGTTGCTCGTGAAGGATTCTACAAACAAGAAAACCACTAATTCCTACCTCGGCTGATATTCTCTGCACACGCGTACTTAGATTCTGCTCCACCAGTGCTAGAATTCCTTCTTCTGCGCTAGGAGTGGATACCGACCTTGGTCTTCCGGATAAATGGTACTGTTTGCTCAAGGAACCGGTATCACGCAATCTTTGGTGAATTCTTCCAAACATGCGTTGTGAAGGAATCTGGCGATTTGGATAAGCGACAACATAAAGACGTCGCGCTTCGGTGGCGTTCCCATTAGCACGACCATACATGAAATGCATGTCTGTTAATTCTGCGTTAGAGTAACCAGCCATAGCGAAAGAAAACTTGTGCACTGAGAACAACTGTATAATACGTACTGTTTATTTCACTAAACATCAACCATTATAAGAAAATACACAACGTTTTTGCAAAATAAAAAAAGGGGCTAAAAAACATAAAACATTCCATATCTCCACAACCGTTACTTTGCGGACCCATGTTTATTGAGACTTTTCTGCTTATTTTGGTTTATACTATTACCTCCTTAAATATTTTCTCTTTTTTAACACCCTGTATGTGGCTTGTGAAAAAAGGAAGACTAAGAAATATAACCCAGTATTTCAAAACCACGTGCAGTGTTTACTGCCCTCGTATACGGTCATTACCAGAATTGCGGAAACGGGGCTACACAGCCCTGAACAGCAACAGCAACATCAAAAAGCAGCTTATACAAAAAAAACCGCAATCTTTGTTCGATCGGCGGCAAGCGAGGCATTATCCTCCTGCCGCCAGCGCCGAAACAATACCGGAGAATGTTCTTTGTCTCGCTATGCTACAGCGTTATTAATCAAAAAGCCGCCAACGGGGTAAACTGGACGCGTCCGACTGGGTAGGTTGTTTAGGAACAATGCGAGGACTTCTTGGTAAGCAGACAACGACGAAACGGCCAATTAGAACATAAATAAGTAACAAGTAGAAGAAATACAACGTGCCGACATAGGAGCGGCCCGCGGACAAGCCGCCCCTCGCAACAGGACATTATTATTCCATTAGGGGTGTGGAATTGTAATTTAAGTAAATTTAATTCAACTTCTCGGGGCTTTGGTTTATTCTGAATAATAATAGGCGTTTTGTCTTCAAGTTGAAATCCACTTTTAATGCGACAATGACCTGAGTCAGCGACAATAAACCATGACTGTTTCTAAACAGCAAAATTCCATTAATAGTTGTCCGAATAGAAAATAATATATCGGTGTAAAATTATAACATAATACAACAGTGCGCCATTTGTCAATATGAAAAGCTCAAAAGTTATGACAAATGCATAAATATGATAGAATAAATCATTTATGCAGGTCAAAAATATAAGAAGGCAAGATGCAGGTCCTTGAGGAACTCCGCAATCGAATTTGATACGAAATATACTTGTTTAAAGAAATCACAAATGATTATACAATTTTACGAAAATATGAAACAAAATTACCCCATAGAATGTAAATGGTTTAGTGTTTAAATAATTAATTAGCACGGTGATACTACAAAATTGAATTATTTTTAAGTTATTTTTGTCAAAACCATTTACTACTATGAAGTAGTATAAAAAATATCCAGGGGCAGTCCGCAGACAAGCCGTCCCGTCGCCACGGGACATTATCATTCCATTATGGGTGCGAAATTGTAATTTAATTTAACTTCTCGTGGCTTTGGTGTATTCTGAATAATAATAGTCGTTTTGTCTTCAAGTTGGAATCCACTTTTAATGCGACAATAACCAGAGCTAGCGACGAACCATGACTGTTTCTAAACAGCAAAATTCCATTAATAATAACTGTCCAAACACCGCTAAAAAAATAACATATCGGTGTGAACAGTGCACATTTTATTATTATGGAAAGTTCAAAAATTAAGACAAATGCATAAATATGATAGAGTAAATCATTTAAGCAGATCAAAAATATAAGAGGGAGGTGAGGAACTCCGTAACCGAGTTTGGGACGAAATATACTTGTTTAAGAAATCACAAGATTTATACGATTTTACCAAACTTTGAAACAAAATCACCCCTTAGAATATAATTGATTCAGTATTTAAGTATTTTATTAGCACATAGTAGTAATACTACAAAATTTAATTATTTTTAAGGATTTTTGTGAAAACCGTTTACTACTGCTATGAAGTAGAATAAAAAATGTTAGTTCCTCAAAAGATGGGTAAAAATTTAAAATCGCAAGAAAACTGAAACAAGGATACGACAGTTGCTGTGGGCGTTGAAAATAATTCAGGACCATGTCGAACAGTCCTTTCACATAACCGATAGGAAATTCGATTTCCAAGTCTAATGGTATTACACGATTAAGCCCCTGGTTGACACTGTCGCTGGCTTATTCAAAGGATGTATTTCGAGTGAGCTTTAAAACGTTTGTTCGGGGCACGTTTTCGAAAATACAAACGATACAGGAAATTTAACTAGTGTGCGAAACAGGTCGAAAAAGTAGGGTTAAGTGCGAAATACTTAATTTTTAACGAAAGAAATTACAAAAATTGTGACAACTTAAAATTAAGATGGAAGGAATATATTTTTTGATTTATTAATTAAAGTTGAATTTGAATGTTAATCATGAAGAATAATGCACAAACTAAACAAAATATACAAGATTTTTCATAAGTAATGAGTTACAGACTATTTGGTAACTATTCAAGGCAAAATATTAAAAATATACTTATACAGGGCGTCCCCAAATAAATGCAACATACAGCAAGAGTAGATCCTGACAACAAAATGATGCGATGTTGTCAAACTTACCTTAATCAAAAGCTGATGGTTAAAAAGATAGTCAAAGTTAAAATTTTATTTTCGATATTTGTAAATAACTTTTTAAAAATCCAAATATTTGCATACATTTTGAATGAAGATCGGTGGTTTTTGGGGACGAGAAAATTAAATTTGTAAATTTTGACGTCATCGAGTAGATGGTTTCAGGTAAAGAGCCTTTTCCGCTGAAAATACAGCAAAATGTTACTTGAAAAAGTTGTTCAGAATGGTACATCATGACGTGCAAAATTAGAAGAAGATCGGCCTGCTTTGAAGAAATCTTTGTGCTTCAATAAAACCGTTCTTGAAAATTCGGTTTCATCAAACTTCGCCGATATTCTTGTAATTTTGTCATAACCATTCTGAATAACTTTTTCAAGTAAAATTTTGCTGTATTTTCAGTAGAAAATACTCTACCTGAAACCAAAACAATTTCTACTCAGTACACTGAATATTTCAAATAGGATTATTTCAAGAACGGTTACTCTTAACGACTTCAACAAGGTATACCTTTTTTAGATACAACAGAGGTAGGAGAATCGATTGTTTCAATAGTCAGGTGGATGCACTAAACCGCAAAAAGTTCAGTCATTTAAAAGAAACATAATGTGTCAGAAGTGGCGCCCTCTACTAGTGGCATCAAAATTAGAAACAAATTTGAATTGCACACCTCTAAAAATCCCCGTTCTCCAAAATGTACTTAATATTTGGATTTTTAAAAACCCATAACTAACTATTTCCGGGATGTTTGCAGGTTAAATTTGGCATCCCCAAAAATCCAACGACGCCAAATTTGAAATTGATACGTCAGCAACTGTAAAAGTTACTAGAAGTTTTCGTAAAAAATGTTTTACTTCAACATTTGCATTCATAATATTTTGGCTTAAACTATTAGCTACCAGGTGATTACTTCATGAAACATGATATATACTCGCGTTAAGAATTCAGACGTCTTATGTTTGACGTTAGGCAATTGTTTTTATTGTCAACGTAATTTTCGACATACTTATACGTTAATTCTATCAACCTGGATGTTTTATTTCAAATTGCGAAAGAGCTCGCATTTCTAAAAAATATAACATTTGAATATTGCGACGTAAAATTGCAAATCAAATAAAATTTAACTAAAACATTAAAGATGCCTATGATACAAAACATATACGACAAACCGTCATATCAAATTATGATGCTTTTCTTAGTCATTTGTAGGTATAATCGTTTTTACTTTTATAATCATAAATTTTCCGGTATTTGAACACATCTTTTCTACTATAGGATATAAATTCTATTAGAACTTTTCCTGAACCAATAGTTTAGCAATTTGTCGCGAAACGGCATAGTAGAACGTAAAAAGCACGCCGTCTCGTCTCATCTGAATTCGTCACAGTTTCAAATTTTCCACACGCGAGAGTGTCACGTTGATCGCACCGTGCCAGCGCTCCCTAACGACACACATACCGACTTGGCAATGCATCCGGAGATATCGGAAAACTTTCCGGAGTTTTCCCACCGTCACCTGCAACTCCTTCCCTACAAAGAAGTTCTAAACAGGGGCACGTCGCGTCTGAATAGCCGCGGATAAATTTCCCGCCAACGGAAAAATAAACGTCCTAACGTTTTGTAGACGGAAACATTAATAATAGTTTTTCATGTACGTTTCCTTGAAGGGAAAGCCTGTCTTGTTACGAAACATAACTTTATTAGATCCGTATCTTAAATCATAACGCATTACCTCTGGCATTCCTATGGCTTTGAGTCGTGATCCCGACATTAATCGAACAAATTGGTCGACCAGATGCACTTGATAAGTCTGTGATGGATCGTGCCTCTTGAACTTGGCTTCTTACGGTATCAGCCGCGGATGATTGCGCAGTGCAGCGGCGGTTGCTGCCTGATCTACCGCAGGACGGATGGAAGGATCAACTTCTTGGAGCGGAAAAGTTAGGAAGCTCGTACTTACTAAGACTAGTACTAAAACGTAGAAACCAGACTCAAACTGCATACGATTTTATGACGATTAATATGTTTTTCCAGTAGAAATTGTAATACAGTTTGTCAAGTTCAGTTTTTTAATCTAACTTTTCGCTTATAACTACACTACGTAGATTAAGCTGTATTGTGATGATTAGAGTTTCATGAAGCGACATTACAGGGCAGTTTTACCTATAATAATTTAGAGCCAAACGGTTGAAGTTGTATAACTCTTTATCAATCAATCATTGAAGTCATATGAATGCCCTTCGGCTTTAAATATGCTGAAGAAACAACGTTATTGACAAAATAAAACCATCCCTGGCCTACTAAAATTATTATGTTATTTTCAAAATTCAAATTCACTTTTGGACATACAGGGTTACGAGCTTTGGGACCTAGTAGAAGAGGTTAAGACATTAAAATATAAAATAGGCACTTCTGTAGTATTTAATCATCGTCTGCTAAATCGCGTCGCCTATGTAAAACTTGTCGGTCGAATCACCTGAATTTCAATCTAGAATTCTGTAATGTGCTGTAGTGTTGCGACACCAACGTTAGTATTTAGGAACATACACATCATGCCATAAATGTCAGAATTTGACATTTCATATTGACGTATCTTTTATGGACTACAACTCCTGCATTTTTACGACAATACTTGTTATTTTAGGTTGTATCAATTTATAAATTAAAAAATAACACGTAAAGCCTCTTTAGAGAACAATGTAGTGTTGCTGGCAACATCCCCACCACCAGTCCAATTTCAATGAAATACTTAAAGATTTTATAAAGTTGGTTTTGATTTTGTTGGTTATGTTATGTCCAAATGTTGCTCCTCTATATAGTTGAAGTTGGAAATATTGAACTTCACTCGACCTCAACAACGAATACAATTAATTTCATTGGCTGAAAGTCACGTGACTTAGTGTTGCTGGCAACACTGCGTCGTTCTCTGAGGCTTGCTTAAACAGAAACGTACATCTTAACAGATATTTGACATTTATCACAATTTCTATGAAACAATTGACGACTATGTCCGATTACGTCATTTGTGTTGTAGTATGCTGCCACGCGCGGTGAGTCACTGCAAACGGTCTATGGGACAGCCTAGAAAAAGCACGGCTGTTGCGATTTTACCTACGATGATTTAATAAAGAACTGTTTTAAAAAAGATACTATTTATTGAAGTCGCCAAATCCAACAGTTTGGCAGTAAATCGAGCCTAAATTATTGAAGTGAATTTTAATTTTGAAAATAACTTCATTTTAGTAGTCCAGGTATGTTTTTATTTTTCCAGCATACATATAGCACATTTGATACCAAAGGGCATTCGTATGACTTCATTGATTGACTGATTGAGAGTAGTTGTATTGGATTGTCTTGTATTTAGATTTCCCTTATTTTGACATCTAGGCGTACGCAAAACTGAGGTACTATTAAGAAAACAGTAATAAGATTATAGTGTTAGTCGAATTATCTCTTATTTGACTGTTCGTGTCATATTCCTTGTGATCTCATTTGACAAATTATTAACTATATTCTTGTGGACGAAATAAGAGATAAGATAATTCGATAGTAGTTAAGGAATTTCCAGTAACTCTCAATTATCCGAGATGGACCAGCCAGTACGAGATATACTTCAAATGCGGAAGTCATCGCTCCTTACATCTCTATTCAATATCAACGCATAAGGACCTCATCCAGCTATGCAACTGGCTCGCCAAAACCAACTTCTGGGTCATTCATCAGACCCAAGCGGCGAGCGCGACGTCTCTCGAGCACGCTTCTCGCAAATTGATTTCCTGCCGTGTCGGTAAGGTCGGAAAAAAGGGACCCCCCCCCTCCCCCACCACTCCGGTAAACTTCGTTATACTCGAAAAATATTATTGTGTCCTTGCGGCGCTGGATTGCTCGAATCAGAGGTAGAGGACCGTCGGAAATAACTCATATCTGTTCTTTCTTTCATCGATGCCGAATTGGACGAGTAAACGGTTGATGGATTAGTTTGGTAGACAATAGTCGATGGTAGATCTGCAGATGACGTATTAAATTTATTAAAAATTAAATAGCTTATGTGACGTCACAATCATTAATTTTCAAAACGGCAACCTCGCAAATTCGAAATTGTGCTTACGAAGTATAAATATTTTAAGAGGAGATTAAACAGGAGAAGAGAACATAGGTCGAAATTTTTCTCGTAAACTGTTCATGTTATCGACAATAAACAAGAGTAACTTTTTTTAGTCTAAAGTTGAAGCGACTTAGGTTTTTTATTTTAAAGTCTTTATCATACAAGAATATATATATAGTTATTCAAAAAAAAACGATTTCCAGCGGCGTCCTTCAGGGACACATATCTCAATAGGGAGGGCCTGTTGGAAAAGATTTTATAGACACTTTTCGTCTTATTTTTTCATATATAGTTCGCCGGTTTATTTTTCTAAATTATCGGACAAGACGTGGCGCCTACATTCAAAGTTTCCTATTATCTTTTCGTTCGATTTTCTTAAAATAAATGAGTATTTTATTTAACTGTACGCAAAGTGTGTTTTGTTGATAGTAGTTGTGATGAGTGATGAACGCCAAACAGGGTTTTAGCCCATTTTTTAAATATCGAGTTAGAATTGCGAAATATATTTTGTCATTTGTTAACCCTGAGTAATTCAACTGGACAGGAATAAGGATTATTGATCCTTTTACAGTTTTATATGTAGTACTAAGTGTATGTTATAACAATATTTACATCTACAGTTAAATTTTGAAAAATGTCTCAAATCAAAGATTCTGTACCTAAAAATGTATTGGTTAGATCGTTTTTCTCGTTATTTGTTCGTTTTACTTCGCTGTCTTTGAAAATTCTCAGATGGCATGAGATAACATGTTGTTCTCTTATTTGCTAAGCCCTAGATTATTCATTCATTAAATATCTAAAATTGTATCTACATTCACCAGCAAAAAAAAACCGGCCACTAAAAACTAACCCCAATTTTAAAGTTGGCTTTCTCGCAAACCGCTCATTTGATTTTGATGATCTTTTTTTTAAATTGTACATTGATTTCTCAGGAACGAATGCGTAACAAGAAGTCGTAGTTTTTTTCCCTAAGTTTGTAACACTGTGGGGTGCAGCAGCTACAGTCACCGTTGCTAACTGTAGTCACACTGTAGCCTCATCTTTTGTGAACATTTTGTATTTTTAATCACATTATCTCTGTTTTTGTTGGAGATACACTGTTTTAAAACAAACGCCTTGGAAAAAACTCAGAAAATAAATCAAATAAACATGAAAACGTAGATTAATGTGAAAACAATTGAAATTTAAAAACAAATTTAGGAACTATTATCTAGTGTGGCCTCCTCGCTTCAAAATGGCTTATTTCAATCGACGTGGCATCGAATCAATCAGGTTCGTAACAAATCCTTGTGAAATTGCATCAAATTCTTCCTGAAGTGTAATCTGCAGACAACCGTTGACAAACTCTTAATTGTCATATTTCAAACAATCAATCCGTTTCCGTCTATGCCGCCTTGATTATTTACACGTAGAAATGTCTGCCTGCGAAACCTGTTTCAGAGGCGTTCGTTTTAAAACAGTGTATCTCCCATAAAAACAGAGATAAAGTCGTGATTAAAAAAACAAAAAGTTCACAAAAGATGAGGCTACAGTGTGACCACAATTAGCAACAGCGACTGTAGCTGCTGCACCCCACAGGGTGTTACAAGCTTCGGGAAAAAACTCGACTTTTTATTGCGCCCCATATATGCTCAAATTAAATTTCGATTAAAAATTTCCGACATAGCACCCGTTCCTGAGAAATCAATATACAATTTAAAAAATCAAATGAGCGGTTTGCGAGGAAGCCAACTTTAAAATTGGGGCTAGTTTTTAGTGGCCAGTTTTTTTTGCCGGTGAGTGTATGTATTTGATGACAACACTATATCAAAAATACGACGTCCTTAAGACAATAAAAGTTGTACAGATTGTTTCACGAATTTGTCCGCTTGAGAAAAACCAGTTTTCAACACCTAATCCATTAGGATTCGAAGATTCCTGGGACTGCCTTTTTTATATCTCTCTTTAGAGTTAACTTTTCCGCGCTAACTTGCCCAGAGCGGCGGCCTCTGAAGGCCTCTTTGGGCGCATTTAATTAAGTGACACGTTTTGAGGGAAACGCGTTTTTTTTGAGAGGTACGCTAAATCGCGCCTCGGGCGAGATTCGGAAATTCCTGCAGCGCCCCCCTGCGGATTAATAAAAGTTAATTAGGGAGACGTCGTAATTGATGGGAAATTTTTAGGATAAGAGAAGCCTGTAATTGAAATTCTCAGTCCCACTTTTATTATATTTAACAAGGAGTTGCTTTGTTATGGCTATTTTACGAAGTCGGTCAGGTATTTAGGTACAGGAGGATGATGACTTGTACAAATTGTTCTTCAAGGTATATTGAAGAAATAGCTCGTACCCGATCAATAATTATCTAAAATAAATGAATTCTGTGAAAATTACTGCTCAAAAAATGTACTTTACAAACTATTAGGATGAAGACACGAGCATCCAAGTATGGATATAGTGTGTCCTTTAAGGATTAGGACACCCTTCAAAAAATGTTTGAGTCGCACAATTTTAATGAAAATTTCACACCTGTACTTTAAAATAAGATGCTTTTATTTTGACTCGTTGTCATAACCAGAAAAATTTCCGGAAATTTTTTCGTGGCGTGGAAATTTTTTGACAGTTGAGAAGGTAAACGTATATGATCTACACATTGACATTTTATCTATATACGAAATATGCTGGATTTCTTCGAAATGCATCGTGTTACTTGTAAAAAATATATTTCTACCACCTTTAGTGACTTAAAATTGCCAAATAAGACGTCAGTACTTGAATCGAGGTGACTGGATCGCTGTGGGTTCGACCCCCGCAGCCGGTAGACCGTATATAAGCTATATTCGTGGAGGGATTGGCACCCTCTCTGCGGGTATGGTAGGGTGGAAGAATGTTGGCTTGGGTCAATGTGAGAGATTGATACCGGTTGACATTTGACTACCCCCCTAATTAATGAGGTTTTCCAGGTTTCCCTCATTCCTGAGATATAAAGGAAAATGTATTGGTATATTCGACATTTTCCTTTATATTTCAGTAGCCACTGGGACAAATATATAAGTATATCATATGGATGTAATCAGAATTGTATGCTTTTACAGAATTTAAAAATATACATAAGGTGTTGCCTTAAAAAAAATGAACTTCGGTAAATAATTGTTTTAATTCGATGTTCTATTGTTTTTTCTAAGACACGTCGAATCATCTATAAAAATGACACAATTTATGTATTTGACATTTTTTTGTAACTATGATATTAAAGCCACAAATCGAGTGAGAGCGTTACGCTGGACACGCTGTACATACTCTTTGAACTAGTAATTGACATCTACCGTTTAAATAAAAATGACAAATCAACATAATATATCAACAACAACAATACCTCGGCCGAGCCAAATTAATTTAAAATGACAGGTTTGGTTTATACTTGGGGTGTGAAATTATCTTATCGAATACCACACGAACGTAAATTATTCCTGGAAATTTTTTTTCGGTCGCGAATATTTTAAGAAAATTAATAATTTTCAAAATATTCGTGACCTCAAAAAAATTTCCGCCTTGTGATATTTTTTGTAATCGATTTGATTGAAAAATACCTATTTAATTAAAAATTTATCGACGTGGCATTCTTCAGCATTGCTTAAAATCCCTGTGGCCCAAATTTTATCAATTTGTATAGAAGAATATTTTTTTCATAAAGCCTTAAATATTTTAAGTTTATTGAATTTGTATTTCCATTCAAAAAATGTGGAAGGCATTGGAAATATCTGAAAATTATTGTTAATCTACAGTATTGTTCCTCTATTTACATCACAAATTAAAATGTTAATGTAAAAACAATACTGTTAGAACGATTAATAAAATTTATTTCAACAAATTACATTAAAAAAGGTACTTAAACGAAGAGAATATTAATTTTGAAATATTCGAAAATAAACAAAAACGATTTAAATATTCAATATTTCCTTCTGTTTATTGAGATATGTATGTAGAATGATACTCTCGTTCAAATGACATGGTCAAAATTGTCGATGACGTCACAAATGTGGGTCGTATGTCAAAACGTGCCTTTTTAAAAACAAAATCGATGTGCCAGGAGATTTTTTCGAAAACTTCTCAATTTCAAAAATAATGAATTTATTCGTTACTTTTCGAAAGCACTGTATAAAAAAAATTAAAATTGTGCGTTTCAAAATGTACAACACGCTGTACCGAACGATCATAATTAGAAATGTCGATATGTAGAAAACTGTCACTTAGCTCCATTTATGAGGTATACTTTTTTTTTACTTAAAAATCCTTGACCTACATAAATGTTATAAAAGAATTTACTGGCTGCAAAAAAGTTACCGACCATTAAATATATTGAAACTCTGCAGGTGGCGCCCTCTAAGAGCAAAGTCCAATTAGCAATTTATCACGTAAAAACCCTGTTTCCCATGTTCGTTGATTTAAATTAATTTTTACAGAAGTTGTTAAAGAATAAATACAAAAAAAGAAATAACACCCTAAATTACCTATAATTTTTGGAATAGCGTAATTATAACCGTATTACATTATTTTTATATGTATACCACTGCTTTATATCTCATTACTTGTACCTGTATATTAAACCCACGTCTTTTTTTGTTTTCTTTTTTTTCTCTACGTTCTCCTCTTCACGAATTCCTTGGTATCGCTCATTTTCCCACCTTGTTTTTTGTTTGCTAACCACTTTTTCAATTCTCCCGTTATTTTTCTAACAGTATTTGTCTGTTTTTCTTTGACTTCCTTGATTTCTGCTTCTTTCTTCTTTATTTTACGAGCATAAAAACAAATGATATTCCTCAAAGTTGGTAATTAATTACATTGTATATTGACATATTGCAAATGCCCAATAAAAAATCTACTTAAAATTGTTGAATGTTCTTTAAACCACATTGTTTTTTTGCTGTCATTGGCCTCGGTTTCACGAAGCAAAGCCTACTTTAGTTAGTCTATCCTGTGTAATCAGAAATTCAGTCAAACTTAGAGTGTAACATTAAAGGTGTTCTAACATTATTCCCTGCGTGGTAACGTCTGAATATAGCGCATATTCGGGTTTGCAGGGAGTGGTTTCAATCGGGCGGCGGTTACAGAAACAAAGCGAGTGCTTAAAGTTAGAAACAGCGTCTTCTGAGCACCAGCAGATGCAATTTCCTGGTTGCACTCAGGAATAATTTAAGAGACTGTTCCCAAAGTTTCTATTCCGGTGCACTCCCGTTTCCCAGCGTGTTTTAAGGTATTTAAATTAAGAACAAATCGATGTCGACACCCCCGTGAGACGGCAAAGTTCATCCGACACACATTTCCCTACAAGTCTGAGAAATATTACTCGGGTACGTCAACACACCACACTAAAATTTAGTCAACCCACCAAACCGTATCGAAGGTTTCTGGCGCTGCTATTCGTTATTATGATTATCATTTTACGGGAAGATAAAACGGGAAAAGTAAATTGCAAGGTGGTAATGGAAAGATAAAAATAAACGTGGGGCCGGAAATATCAGCCCTAACGTCCCTAACCTTGTCCTTTAGGTTGGTTCGAAGTCTGCCATTGCCGGGAGAAACGTGACATTCGCCTTAAAGGTAAACCTTCTACGTAATCCCAAAACGTTTGTCTTTAATGATAAGGTATACACGAAAAGGCTAATCTTGCGTTAATTGAATTTAAGTCAACTGGAGCTTATATTAGGATTAAAAGTGTCCATGACAAAAATTTAATAGAATTTGTATTAAATAATATAACAATTGTGTCTCTATAGTTTTGACAATGATCATCACAAATGTTGTATTAATATCATCTATAAATATTATTATTTTGCACTATAGAATTTTAAATTTTACAATTTGATATTTATTACAAAATATTAATAATTTTAATTCATGCAAATCTATAAAGCTATAATTTGAGGAATAATAACCTGAAGTGAGGTATAAGTGGTCTGCTTACTTCCTGCTCGGTCTAAGCGGCTCGACTTGCAGGAAGCGATCTACATTGCTTGGTGTTGTGGCCAACAAGGGTTCTTGGCTGTTCACACATATACTGCAGGTGTAATTCAATGCCGGTCGGGGCAATAGTCCGCGTAGTAGTTGTTACCTGCAGTATCATTACTAATAATCTATTCATATTTTAACAAAACATTATTCTTTAAGTAAATTTTAAATTTAGTGTCAATCTAAGGAACAAAGTGTTGAATTAAGTATAACAATGTTTGGATGTCAAGAATATGTAAATATCTATATCAATTGGATCGGTCAGTGGTTGCGCGGTTTAAGGCGTCAGTACTTGAATCGAGGTGACTGGATCGCTGTGGGTTCGACCCCCGCAGCCGGTAGACCGTATATAAGCTATATTCGTGGAGAGATTGGCACCCTCTCTGCGGGTATGGTAGTGTGGACAAATGTTGGCTTGGGTCAATGTGAGAGATTGATACCGGTTGACATTTGACTACCCCCCTAATTAATGAGGTTTTCCAGGTTTCCCTCATTCCTGCACTGAATCACAAGTCTTCGACTTGTGATTAGAATGAGGGGTAGAGATATTATTATTATTATTATTAAATATACTTTATTCCTGAACATACAGTTGAACGAAGTTTAAAATTTTAAGTATACCTATTATACTTAAATATAGATTACATTTTTTTCCGTGTGGTAAATTTGTCTCAAAAAATCTTATAAATTTTAATACATTTTCCGAATTTATTTTTGGGTCGTCTTACAAAATCAATCTTCGACGCAACTGGACGTCGAAATCCTAAGACGAACCCCTTCAGAAACAATCGCGGCGGCTGTGCCGAATGGCCCTACAGAACGGGCTCCCGTCCTGCTGAAGTCGGCGCGATCGCTGAGTAGGCCATGAGTGCGGCGCTCCAATCTTGCCCGGAAGAATCCTGGAGTGGCCACGCTCGAACTGCCACCAAGTAAAATTGGTTTCGAGTGGGACTTAACTGGTAATTTCAAGCGGGGCGTGCCTAGTCGCGGCTTCACTGTTCATATCTGTGACACTTGAAAATAACGAAATGGCCCTTAAGAAGGTTATTTATTTTTGCCTAGGAGGTCTCTTAGTCACCGTAGAGGTTTACCGAATTTAGAAAGGCTACGTTTGTTATAATATAGTGTATTTTACTAGGTAATTTTAGACGTTTAAGAACTGAATAATACAAAGTTTAGGAAATAACAATGTTATCTCATGCCACCTGCGAATATTCAAAGGTACCGAACTAATACCAATATACAGGGTGTTTTGCAAGTCGTTACACAGGGTTCCCTCACACCTGGAAAACCTAGAAAACCTGGAAAAGTCAAGGAATTCATTTTAAGCGCAATAAGTCAGGAAATTATCAGGAAATTTAAAAATATGGCGCAAAAGTCATGGAATTTTGAAATATATTCACAACAGTCAGGGAATGTTAAAAATTAATTGTAATTGACAAATATTTTTTTTTTAATTTACTTCGGTTTTATATCTATTTTACAATATGTTCCAAACCCAAATACTATTCATTCATGCCAAAGAATAGTTATTTTGTTATAATATTTTGAGTTATTTTTTTATGTGTATTTTATTTTGTAGCGGAATAAATATTTTAAAACTATTTACTTTCATCGGCCTGGAATTTGATGAGCTTTGGTCAGGGAAAACCTGGAATAGTCAGGGATTTTAACATACATTTAAAAGAGGGAACCCTGTTACAAATAATTTTAGGAAGTGATAGAATACTTGATTTTGAATCGATTGAAATTGAAATTTAACCGTACTTTTCTACTACATTATTGAAGTATAGAAGAAGAACAAACCTTTTGATAACAAATATATCTATACTTTTTTTTATTAGGCATGAATGGGTTTTTTAAATGATTTAACCAATAAAATCCAAAGTAGCTTCGTTACTTACCTAGAACTTCATAAACATGGTTTTTCTACTTTGTAAACGGAATCAAATTTAAACGTGGATTTTATTTAAAACTGTGTGTAGGTTTATTCAGATTTTATTAAAAATTTGCCTAAGCAATGCTCTTTCAGTTCCTCGGAAAAGTTTCTTGATAAACATTCCAAAAATTAGGGAAATTAATCTTAGGTAAGTTTTTAATATTTGAATAAACCTACACACAGGTTTAAATAAAATCCACGTTTAAATTTGACTCTTCGCTTTTACAAAGTAAAAAAACATATTTATGAAGGTCTAGGTAAGTAACAAAGCCACTTTGGATTTTATTGGTTAAATCATTTAAATAATCCATTCGTTCCAAATAAAAAAAAAGTATAGAAATATTTGTTATAAAAAGGTCTCATTTTCTTCTACACTTCAATACTTATAGAAAAGCACGATTAAATTGAAAAATATTAAAAAATTAACTATCACAAATATTGTAACACTTGGTATATACGTATGTTTGTTTCAATTGACTCAAAATCATGTATTCTATCACCTCCTAAAATTATTGTAACGCCTTGCAGACACCCTGTTTTAACGAAAATCGGTCTAACCAACAAATTTTTAGGTACTGAAATCTTTCAAAATACGTTTTTAAAAAATAAAACTCAACTATAGATGCAAATATTGTTATAACATAAATTTACATGGTGCTGCATATACAGTTTTTCACTATTGTTTATAAGTATGTGAAAATAATTGTTAAAATGTGGGGTTAGAGTAGCAAAATAATGTGTCATACAAATGCATTTTAAAGTTATTATATTATTTGAGGAGAATTTAAATAGTAAAAGTGGATAAACAAAACATCAATAATTTTATTTTTGATATTACTTCTGCTTTACGTATTTTATTTTTCGAAATTTCTGTAAGCACCACAAATTCGATCATTTTACGGCGAGAAATACGGTGACTAAAAATTTTTTATGTTAGCAGATACAGATAAAAAATTAACAGTTTTGATATATTTTTAAGACATAAACGAAATTTAGTGCTTACTGTTTCCTTTGCTTGCTTTTGTAGGCATTTCCTACAAATACATGCACATATTTATGTACGGGCTAAAAAAAGAAACTGTAACACCTGACTTGGAAAAACAATATGCTAATAATGTACCTAACAAAATATCCGGGGTATCCGTATTGATAAGTCAGGCATATCTTATTCCTACTTTTACCCTGCTTCATATTCTGCACCGTATAATAGGAAGGTGAATATGTCGAATAGCTGGAAATAACTTAAGTAAGATTCCTTACAGTAATTTTTTTTATGGTATTAGGCTATAGGTTCAGGCATATTTGCAGTTTCAGACGTAATTTCCAGTGATTGGAATATTTAGTGTCCTCGTTTCATTTTATGGGGTCATACTCAAATATCATACTCATCTTCAGTGACTACCCGACTCATCCAGTCTCTACCGTCGCTCCAAATGCGGTACAACCAATTCTCGCAGATCGATTTTCGCATGTCTTTCTGTTCACGGGTGAGAACTTTTGGCACCATCTTTGCGTAAATCTTTCACATATTCAAATTTTCGTGTAACATGTTGCGAACGGTTTCTTTGATGACGTTTAACTCGTCAGACAACACACGAATGCTTAGACGCCCGTCAGGCGTGATCAGTGCACGCAAACGGTCAACATTCGCGTCAGTAGGAGAGGTGACGGGAGCCTCCTTCACGTGGATCGTCTTCTACCGATTCACGCCTCTCCTTAAACCGTTTTGCCCCTTCAAACACGCGTGTTTTCGACATGCACTCGTCTCAATACACCTGCAATTTTCGAAAGATTTCCCAGGGTTTTTCGCCAGATTTCATTAAAAATTGAATCATTCTGACGACGCCGCTAAAAGTTACTTCCAAAAAATACACATAAAACGCAAACCAAACATGCTATCGACTTCAACCTTGGACTAAAACTAAAAGGAAGGTCCCCCCAGTGTTGCCAGTTTTCGAGTTATAACTAAATTTCTGGAACACAAGTAGAGTTATTCCCGTTTCGCTTTCAGACCCTAGGTGTGAGCAATATACTGAAACCTTCGTCTTCGAACTCGGATAGATTCGAACCCTTCCGCATTCCGTAACATCTCCTACCGACTATAATCCTCCACGTCCCCAACACGGAAATCGTAATCGTCCCCGATCGCATGAGTTCGAACGAAGGGGGGTGTGGGGTAGGTGCGTCGCCGGCGACGTCGTTAATTATAGATTTTCGGCTCGACGGCCGGGCAAAAACTTTAATTGGCAGCCGAGATTTTTCACCCGGTTCAAACGCCGCCCCAGAAGCGAAACAAATGGACCGGAAGCCCCCGAGTTCGATGTACAAACTGCCGGTGGCGGGATAATAGAGTGGCGGCGGGCCAAGTTTGTTTCTCTCCGTCGAAGTTTCGGAGATTGCAGGTCGGGCCAATTTCGGGGGCGGTTTGGGCCCGTCCGATTAAATTGCCCCGTTTCGTTTTCGTCACTTTTATTTATCGAAGACTTAAAGGTAATCCGATAGCGATAATTAAATAGACATTCGGTAAGTGACCGACAGTTTGTTGGAACTTGTTTTGTTATTTTTATACAAAGAAACTGAGTTTTTTCTCTGGCAACGCTTCGTTTAGGAACTTGTCATCTTATTTTTTCATGTTCTATCTGCATCCGAGAGATTGCCCACATTTTCCCGGACACCCTGTATATTTTTATTATTGTCATTATTACTCTGACTTACCATATACGGGCTTTTTAAATGAAGTAGCAAAAATGGGACCACAGATTCCTTAGGTAAAAATAAATCGATTTTATCTAACGTACCTATATCCCAAGTCGCATAATAAAAAAGATACATTAGGTCAAAGTTCAAATTTTATTTTTCCCCATTTCCCATTTTTGAAATAATCCTATTTGAAATGATCAATGCACTGGGTAAAAACTGTGGTTTCAGGTAATGTGCCTTTTCTGCTGAAAATACAGCAAAATGTTACATGAAAAATTTTTCAGAATGGTTAATGTGCAAAATTTCAAGAAGATCGGCGAGATTTGATGAAACCATTTTTCAGCAAAGCACAAAGATTTTATCAAAGCAGGCCGATCTTTTTGAAATTTTACACGTCTCCATGATTTACCGCTCTAAACAACTTTTTCGAGTAACATTTAGCTGTATTTTCAGTAGAAAAGGCACTTGTCATAAGTGGTGCCCTCTGCTAGTGATGTCAAAATTAGAAACAAATTTGAATTTCTCTGGATATAGGTATGTTAGGTTAAACCGATTTATTTTCACCTATGGAACCTGTGGTCTCATTTTTGCTACTTCATTTAAAAAACACCCTGTATATACTGATGTATGAGAAAGGGTTAATAAATTATTTATTTATTTAAACTCCCTGCATAAATTCAGACATTTTTTTGCCACTAACAGTTAGGGCATTCTCGTAATACATTTTAACAAATTGTACGCCCTTGGAATCGTGTAATTTTGGTACGCCCTTATTACAGGAACAAGCCTTATGACAAAATTCTGTCGCAGCTCGTATCTTCTGTCGCGCAACAAAATATCAATTACGGTCGCCCCGCGGGGCTCTCCGCCATGTTTAAAGCATGAGCTTCTCGATTAGAGGCGGCATAAAGCCATAAACCACTCTTCCCCGGCATTAAGAAGAGACATTAGCTGTATATATGTATCTAAATTGTCGAATTACGCGTCGATTCTGGGAAAAGTTATGCCGGCATAACTCGTCGAAGACGTCTAGCGACGCTTTATGGGAGGATTACGCTTTCGGTTATACTTTGGTCGAGATATATCGTTCGCTTTAACAGGTTTTTGATGGCGCGCCGTTAAAATTTCCCAGAGGAGAGGGATTTCGCTACTTTATCATTAAATGTATTCCAATATAGTAAATGCAAAATTTGAACACGAAATTTTGATTTTCAAGGCCTACTACGATTTTCAAACGGGGTGACTTCGGACACTTTTTGCAACTTTCTTAATCACAAACTAAAAACCAAGAGAACTAAAATTCTGCAAATTTCGGCTAAGATGCCCCTAACATCTAGTTACATTTTGACAATGTCAAATGTTTCTAATTTTTTTCCAGTTATTATATTTTTTTTATTAAAAACTGTCCGGCCATATAAAACTACGTAAAACCGATGTCTAACGATTGCAGGGGTTACTTCGGACAAACATTTTCTTTTTTTAATCGTCTACACTAGTAGGAAAATTATTTGTTATAAGAAAAACATCATTTTATCATAAAAAAGATTTATTTATTTTAAAAATCAAACATAATAATTCTTATACAACAAAACTAAACAGTTTATTCTAGAGTAAATTAGTATGACATAAAAAGTAAATTTTTATGTCATAAATACAACTGTAATCTACTCTATAACAACATCAGGTAAATTGGAAAACTTATAACAACCTCTTCGAAAATGTGAAGGAAAAACCGTTTGAACAATTTCAAATTTTCCAATAATGCTCTCATCAGACACGTTTGGAAAAGAAAAGAAAACATCAGCCCCAAATTTTTTTTGTCGAAGAAATTTTACCAGGTAATTTTCACCTTCTACGTTTAAAATTTGTGCAATAAAGAATTTGCTTTTTAAAGAATTTTCTATGGGAAGTTTAACTAGGGTAAAATCATTTATCTTAATATCTTCATTTGAAGAATGGTCTCTTGGTTTCTCGGAAGTCATTTCTTCTTCCGAATCAGATGCGTCAGCTGGTAAAAAACGTTCATCAAATAAATCGGAATCAGATGGAATGTTCTGGCACTTTCTAGGTTTTGTACTCCAGACGTGGAAGGAATATTTTCTGGTGGTTCGTTTCGAATTCAACATTCATATCTGCAAGGATGACTGGCCTTCCTGGTGGAACATTGACTCGTTTGCGCCTGTTTGTTCTTGTTTGCAATTCAGGGTTTCTATTTTCTTTAAGAAATGCCAGTAGCGATTTATCTATTTCACCGCCTGGGGGATTATCTTCAGTCATAAGTCTTTGAGGCAGACGTTTTAGAACTTCCTGTGGATTGTTGGGCCAAATACCCGATGCGCGAAATCCGGACAACACGTTTTTCTTTGAATTTGTTTCAATTGCTTCTAAAGATTTCCTGAGAAGTTTTGGAAAATCTTTCTTCTGAAATGGACCTTTCTTTTGGACTTCCACTCAGTCAGAATTCTCCTCCATGTTTTCTTAAGGGGCGCAAAAAGCAACATCCAGCGGCTGGCAAAGGTGGGTGGCATTTGGTGGAAGTAGGATGAATTTTATATTCTGACGTGCACATTCCTCAATAACTTCTACTGTTAAGTGACTGGACAAGTTATCACCAATTAAAATTTTCGGCCCATCCTTTTTTCTGAAATAAGGTAAAGCTATCTGGCGAAACCATTCCAAAAAAGTTGTTGAATCGAACCATCCTGAGCTGCTCACACTGTAACCACATCCATTCGGTTCATCTTCTTCCCATTCTTGATACCGATGCTTAGCCTTATACACCACGAAGGGTGGAAGAAGGTCGCCACTTGCTGAAGCCGACATCATTACACTTACGCTAGATTTAGACGAATCCATTATTCGATCGCAATGTTTCGATCCTCTTTACAAATCACCTTGACTTTACCCGGGTCATCACTAAAATTAGTTTCGTCATAGTTAATTATTAGCGATGGGTCAACATTTTCCAGGGATGTTCGGAGCTCACGAAAATATTCCATTAAAGTGCCTTCACTTACTTGTGCCCTACATCTCTTTATATTTTGACAAAATCTTGTCGTAAGATTACGGTGTCGGGATAAAAATGAATTTACCCAATCGTGTCCCGGAAGGTTATCTCGGAATTTTTTTATATTCACCCCTCTCCTGTCTAGATATTGTTTGACTATCATTCGGACATCGTATGGAGAAAGAGGAAATCCCCATTCTGCCGCCAGGTTAATGGCCACAACCAGCCTTCCTTCTTCTTCTGACGATAGTATTGTCTGGCCGCCGACTTTTTTGACATTATCATTCTTAATTCTGTCGCTAATAGTCGACTTAGGTACACCATAATATTCAGCAGATTGCCGTATGGTTTTCCTGTGGTTTCACATCACGGATGGCATTTTCTAGTTTTTCTGGTTTATAATTTTGGTAGCTTCTACCACCTACCACTTTCTTATAAATTCGGCCCATGTCTGAAGTCGCCCCTAAAAACGTATAATTTTGTTATCATCCCTGTATATGAAATATGTGTAAAGATAAACAAACGAACTCCTGGCTAAAATATTCTCAAAACATCACCCTTCCTACTAGTATAAACAAAATTGTACTAAAATATGCAAATGAGGTGGGCACAACTTACTTTTCAGTATCTTTTGAATTAAGAAATTCTTACCAAAACAAAAATTACGTGAAACGGAAACCTGATCACGACGTGCGACCGCAACACACCATCATCTAACGGCAACTAAGTTGTAAACATTTGGGTAACATACTAATATGGGCTATTTTTACACTGTTGCCGCTGTGAATGCATATTCAAAAATCTACCTGTTGTCCAAAGCGACCCCAAATGGCCGAAGTCACCCCGTTTGACCAGTACTTGAATCCTGCATACAACATCCCAAGTGTACTTGAATCCTGAACACAACATTCAAAGAGTACTTTAATCCTGAATACAGCATTCAAATAGTAGTTAAATCCCGAATACAACATTCGAATTGTACTTGAATCCTGAATACAACATTCAAATAGTATTTGAATTCTGTTTACAATGTCAACGTGTACTTGAATCCTGAATACAACTTTCAATATGTACTTGAATCCTGAATACAACATTCAAAGAGTACTTGAATCCTGAATACAACTTTCAATATGTACTTGAATCCTGAATACAACATTCAAAGAGTACTTGAATCCTGAATACAATATTCAAAGTGTACTTCGATCCCGAATACAACATACAAAGAGTACTTGAATCGCGAATACAACATTCAAAGAGTACTTGAATACTGAATACAATATTAAAAGTGTACTTGTATTCATATTATATGAATACAATGCTCAATATTTACATTGTGCAGATTAATATTTAAATCTAATTAAAACATTTAAAGGTAAATATATGGAACTAGAGAATACAAGTTGCACTAAGAGTGGCGGTTGGTGGGATGCCGCCTTTCTGCAAATTTTTGTAATTAAATTTGTACCGTGCGATTAATTTAACTTGCAAATCTCACGTGAAAAACGCCGAATCATAGTTATCGTCGTACATCACCGAAAGGCGCAATGAGGCGTATTTACCACTTTGTTTGGGATCTGTTTAGTGCGCCCGTGCCCGTAACCAAACAGTAAATTGTGTGTATAAAATACGTCCCAGTTTTTTTTATTCAACGTGTTTGAGGTGCAAGAATTTTTTACGCTACGTACTATTACTTGTGTATTTTAAGAAGTAAAAGTTTAAAAAGTAACTATGAGAAAATAAGTGAAATTAAAAACCTAATATTTAGCTATTTGTGTTAAATATAGTGCAAGAACAATCACAATCCTCAGTATTACCCCAGTTACCTTTGAATCTTTTGTATACACTTATGCATCACCCTGTATAAAATAAGTGCTTTATTAGTCAATAACACTAAATTACAGAAAATTTCTAAATATTTTCGTCAATGACAATAGATATCCAATTAATAATAATTACGAACAAGTTAATAGTGTCACACATATCTAACACTTCTTATAGAATTTCCCTTCGATTATATTCATATCCACAAATGTTATATTCTGTCTAAATGGGGAGCAACATGGCAACTATATTGCTAATGGACTTCATTAAAATACGAAACACTGAACCGAGACACGAAAATGACTGTTCACGTGTAATTTGTACCATTAAGGTAAAACTATTCTAAAGACTAAATTGATTTTCATGAAATAATAAATTCCAAGAAGTCAATCTTCTCCAAAACATGACAATTTCTATACTGGACTAATATCACTTATACTCCTAACAAGTCTCCCTTCTTCCTTATCTCCTTTTATTCCAGAATAATTTTGCTCTCTGAATTATGCTTTGAGATGTATACTCTCTCTATATTTCCATCATATTCGAACTACCGGTTTTATCCATCCTTAATCCTTTATTGAAAATACGGGTATTATAAATGATCCACTTGAACCGATCTCGCGAAAAGCGTCGAGTAAAACTAATACACTTCGGAGGTGATTTCGTGATGTTTATTAGGTCTTAAAGGAATAATAGTTTCGCGATGGGTGAGACGGAGGTTTATTTACGTCAAAATTTCTAATTAATTACCGCCTGACGAGTAGACAGTTCGAAACTCTTATAACTTGTTCTTAACTGGCAGCTAACTAGATAGGCGTCTTAATAGTGAAGCGGGGCTTCTAACTCCTGAACAGTTAGTTAATGAACAAAGACAATCTCGATCGTTCCCAATAGGCTTGAGAGAAAAATTGCAACTACGTTGATTTTCCAAGATGTGTACAGGGTGTGGCTCATATTAATGCCCTAACCAGAATGTTATTCTGCCGTGCTGCTAATGGGGAAATTACATGGTTTTTCTAAATACGTGCATAAGAAAGAATGTATTATTTCTGTTCGACTGTACTGCATAAAATGTTACTAAGCACGTATATTCTTGCTATAGGGAAAAGTGTTAGCTAGAACCACAAATCTTGCAAAATTTAAAAAAATCTTGTCTAGCACAATAATAATATCTCTACCCCTCATTCTAATCACAGGGATTAGCCCAGAAGTCGGACACTTGTGCGGGAGAGGGGGCGGCATATTATTATTAAGCAGGCCGCATTTGCGCCCAGGAACGACTTACGTTGGCCCTAACCACTATTCAGTGCAGGAATGAGGGTAACCTGGAAAACCTCATTAATTAGGGGGGTAGTCAAATATCAACCGGTATCAATCTCTCACATTGACCCAAGCTAACATTATTCCACCCTACCATACCCGCAGAGAGGGTGCCAATCCACTCCACGAATATAGCTTATATACGGTCTACCGGCAGCTGGGCGCGAACCAACTCCGATCTAGTTACCTCGATTCAAGTACTGACGCCTTAAACCGCGCGACCACTGATCGATGACACAATAAGACAAGAATTCTTAGTCTTGCCTTGCAAGAAAAATCAAGACGTTAACATTAATGTGAATATGAAATTTTTCATGATAAATAGTTTTAAGTAACTTCTCTTTCTCCAATGTAAACTCCTTACCCTGTACGTTGCATGTTTTAAAATTGGCTGATACAGTGAAATACCTAAAAAGAAAAGTAATTACCATCTTATTTATACTTCAGGATGGAGTAGCTTATCTTGGACCCTTTTTCTATTTACCTTTCCGACGAAACCGAAACAAGCCCGACTCCCAATGTTGTGACAGTGGCTTATTTAGATTCTAATGCTAGATTGTAAAGAAGAATACACAGGGCGTATCGATCGCGTTCGGAAAATGGAAAGACGAGAAACACAAATTCATCACTGTTACATATTTAGCAGGAATTTGGTAACTTCGTTCTATTCAGAGACGGATACGTAATTTTATAAGATAAATTTCTGAAAAAATTGCTATGCAGGGTGTGTCAAAAAAAGGTTACAAACTGTGGGATACAGTAGAGGATGTTAAGACGAGGAAAAGGAAGAGAGGAACTCCTTCCTATACCATTAATTTCTATTTTTAAGACAAATTTTGCAGACAATAAACAAGTGAGAGAGGATATTATACTGTTTTGAAAGCTAAAGAGCATAATTTTCTTTGAAGAGAATAAAGTCGACATTATGTTGACGAATAGTTTTCTATAGATAATGTTATGTTGTCTCTACTAAAAATAGTAGATAAAGTAATACTTTAACCGCAATGGTAGATAAATGATACTTTTACACCAAGGCCAGATAAAGATCTTTAAGTACTTATAACCATGCATAATATGTATGGGAATAGGATAATTTTGATCAGGATATCGATGTATTGGCGCCAATGTTCAGATTTCCCAAGTTGTTAAGTATGCATTCTGATACAGCAATCTTGTTGGTCACTTGACTCCCCAATGTATGTCTCTGCTACGGAAGAAGACTGCCAACCATCCAATCGTTTTACTGTTACCCTGTCTGCACCAAAATTTGCAACCATCGTAACTGCAGAACGGCGGTAGTAATGTCTAAATTCTGCACGTCTCCTGAATTTCCCGTTCTGAACAACTTTTTCAGTTATCAATCGGTGTACTGCATATTTCAAATAAGATTATTTCCAAAACTGTTACTCCAAACGATTTCAACAAGGTATACCTTTTTCGGATATAACAGGTAGGACAATCGATTGTTTCAATAGTTAGATGTATACACTAAGCAGCAAAAAAGTTCTGCCATTTCAAAGAAACATGATGTGCCATAAGTGGCGCCCTCAGTGACGTCAAAATTAGAAACAAATTTGAATTTGTCGCCCTCAAAAACCCCTGATCTATGTAAATATTTGGATATTTTAAGAAGTTATCTACAAATATCGAAAATAAAATTTTGACTGACACCCTGTATCTTTTTTATTATGCGGCTTGGGATATATGTAGATATGTTAGGTTAAATCGATTTATTTTCACCTAAGGAATCTGTGGTCTCATTTTTGCTACTTCATTTAAAAACACCCTGTAATGGTCATACAAAAAATAGTATAAGCATCTCAAACAGTAAAGAGTTTACCAATCTCCTCCAATATTGTCGTCGATCGGTAAACTCTCCTTACTGTTTTTGATACTTAATAAACTATTTATCGTCTTGTATAAAAAATAACTATTTCTTTTTCTTAAAAAGAAAATGTTTCTAGTGTCTCCCGTTCCTTTTTTATAAGATATCGTAATCCGCGTCGTTTTCCGACAAGATACCGTTAGTTCATATTTCGCAAAAGTGTATTTTCGACGTGAATTATAGAGAAAGCGACAACCTTCATCCATAACGATCGTCACACATGTTCGCCGAGCCCCTTCTCATTGTGACACCGTCGCCTGGTTGTTTATCATTGTCTCCTCACGACAAAGACATCCATTTTCCCGGGACGCGCGGCACAAAACGCGGATTTCAATTGTTATCTTCGATTAGACGTCAAGAGCCGATAACCCCTCTCCCACCTTGGCGGGGAATTACGGCTCCCGCATCCGGGCGGCGGCGGTGGGAAAACAATTTCTCGAACGCCCGGCCAAGAACAAAACAAACACGATTCCTCCGGGTGAACGACGCTGGAGGACAACTTCCAGTCGCTTCGTGGGCCAGATGTTGCGTTGTTTTCAGTGCCTGGAGTTTTTCTCAGGCGGAATTCTGATCTATGTGTCGCGCGTAGGTACAGCTGTGCGATTACGTGGTAAATACATTTTAATTATTGTATGGCAAAATTAGCCAATGTTGTATTGTATCTTAGCAGAAAGAAAGAAAATATTCCATGATAATCTTTTTCTAATTTACTTTTCAGTTGAACATGAAATAATTGAGTATACAGAATGGTTTATACCTAATCCAAAAGAAACATACGAGGTGTGGCAATTAAGTTTCGGTTTGTCATTGAAAACAAGCAAATTAAATTTCGCCAAACTTTTATTATCGACCTTCACAATAGTCTTCCTCGAACTCTACACAACGATTTCAACGTTGCTCCCACGATTGCAAGCACCCTTGGTAATCCACCACGGTTAACCCGTTCAGCACCACGGTTACAGCTTCTTTGACCTCCTGTACGCCGCCATGATGTTGGTTCCCTTGAGATGCGACCTCATCTTGGGGAATAAAAAAAATCGCAGAGTGCAATATCGGGGCTATAGGGTGGGTGCGGCAACGTTGTAATGCCTTTTTGCCAAAAACTCTTGCACAATGAGCGAGGAATGGGCTGGCGCGTTATCGTGGTCGGCGAGTTCGGGTCGCACACGGAAAACCCAGCCGTTCCAGGACGCCAACATAGAACTGTCCAGTCACTGTCTGGCCGGCAGGAACATATTCACGATGAATGATGCCTTGGATATCTTGCCAACGGTTTCTTTGTTGACGTTTAACTCGTCAGACAACGCATGAATGCTTAGGCGCCGGTCAGACGTGATCAGTACATGCAAACGGTAAACATTCGCGTCAGTACGACAGGTGACGGGGGCTCCTTCACGTGGATCGTCTTCTACCGATTCACGGCCCTCCTTGTAAGTTTTATTATTCTTAGTCGGTTTCTTAAATATCTTGATGAAAATATAATAAATTATTCATTTGTTCATGACGTACGTCGTTTGAATTCTTGCCGCAACTATAACTTTTTTCTTATTTTTAAACAAACCATTTTTCTTTGTAGCGTTGTTAATTGCCTCCGTTACATTGAAACTGAATATAACAAGACAGCAAACTGCCATTTAAGAATAAAATGTTACACGTTAGTGTTGTCCTGGTTATCCATTGTCAACAATGTAAAAATCTGTCAATACCAATTCGCGACAGAACCATAAATCAACATTTTTTATGTTAAAAATTGATGCTTACTAGGTCAAGTTTCGAGATATTTTATATGGTATTAACGGCGTTAAGGGTTGAAAGTATTTATCCCGTTTTGAAAACCTCGCCCGACGGAAGGATGAAATGGGGGACGCGTTGCCTCAAGGCCTTCCTTGTTTATTTTTTTACCCAGCAAGACCGCGGGTGTTTCGCTGTTTATTTTCGTATTTTCGGATATATAATTAATAACGTACGGTCGGTTGTAAAATAATTTCGGTGCTCATCAATCAATCAGCCCTGGGCACGCCCTTACTCTCCCCCGATTTTCGATGTAAATCTCGGGGCAGGCAGATGCGCCGCCAGAATATTTTTATTCATTTTTTTATTGGTTTATTTTACCATGTATATTTGATGTACGTAAAATTAGTGTCGTATTGCTTTGAACTGCTCTGATATAGAAAAAACAGGTTTAATAGATTGTGTTACGGTGTCGATCATTTTCAGTAAACTTTGGAAGGTAACAGTTTACAAACTGTTAGACGTACTTTGATGTTTGGGAAAGAAACGGATAAGATTTGGCCTTGATATTGCATTTTAAAGGGGATCTATACATCTAGGGCTATCATTCGATCAATTTTGCTCAATATTCTATTTTTATTGATAAATAAACTTTACAATCTTCTTTGAAACCTTCACGGAACTTCATTATAATAAAACCGTTTATGTTTTCCTTAATATATCACAAGATACGAGAGCCAGACGACTTATTTTTAACTCGGTAGGTAATTATAGCGCTTGAAAAAACTTTCAAGGGCTGTCGAGTTCTCCGCTTTCATTCCTTACGTGAAAAGACGTAACAAAAAAACACCGATACAGGTGAATGCGAGGGGGCTGTAATCCGCCCATCTATTAAGTCTATTTTGCGCTGGTTAAAATCGATGGCATCAATTATAAATTTCCCTCCGGGGTTCGTTCTTAGAATTACGTTTGCGTTCGTGGTTCGATTTGATGAAAATTTTAAGGTGTTCGATGAAATTGCTCCTATTCGAGCCTCGTTGATGTGTTGAAGGGCTAGGAGGGTTGAATGTATCGTCGGCATGAGAGAAAAAATGAATACAAGTCAATAGACGGAGTGTGTTGATAGTGCTACATATGCATTTATTTACTAGAACGTTTTTTTAACGCATAGGTCAGAATTTGGAGTTTATAATATACAGTCGAGTAAAAAAAATTTGTTTCGCATATTTCGAAAGCATATGAGGAATTTAAAAATGCAGTTACCTCAAGGATCAACAATGAGGCTTCTTCAATTTCTCGGTTTTATAAATGAATTCTTTTACTTTCTAGTTTCTCTTCAAAATAGTAATATCTCCATCCGTCATTCTAATTTCAAGGATTAGCCAACAATTAGAAGACTTGTACGCTACTGTGGAAAACATGGATATAAGTACTTAAGCTTTAAACCGTTCGACCACCGACCAATATTATGTTAAGTTTTTCGATTTTTTTTTGGTAGGTAATTTGTTTTCTATATGTACAAACGAACAATTTGATCTTGGTCACTGTTATAGTGTATTGCCGTGCGATATCGACAGCGATGAGTAATACAAAAATATACTCTACTGCGCATCCTATTCTAAAATACTGTTTCGTGTGTAGTTGCTAATGTCCACATCGCACCTTTATCTCTAATTAAATCTTGTCACTTGGTTCTAATTACCGTTCTTTATTTACATTTTTAGTTGCCACAGTTCGACGTCGCTACTAATTTCCGCAAGGTATAATTCGCGTGTGCCACGACATGTTCTTGTACGAATAATCCGAAAGTGGCACAAGGAACAAAGGGATTACAGATTTGTTATAGCAGATATTACAGAAGTCAGTACTAATTTGTATATATTAATGTATGAATTTGTTTCATGCATTTGATCTCATTTACTGAGAATTTGAGGAAATCTTGGTCTACACTTTAACTGCTGTCGTTAGAGATTTAGCAGGTAATTTCGTTAAATTGCTATTATCATTTCATATTCCGGTCTTTATATTTTATAGCACGGTGGAAGCTATTTATAAGGCAGTTTAAATAATATATTGTTTCTTCGAAGCGACATCATTCATAAGTTCCTATGAATATTTATCGAATTTTGTGTTAAAACACACAGCAGTAGTAAAATGGCTTTTAGTAGGTATAGCCTAAAATATTCACATCATCAGCATTTAATAAATATTAATACGCTCCATAAGCGTTTTTTTATTAGTAATAGAAAGGTTTATTTTTATGAAGTTTAGCATCCAAATAGAAAACATTATTAATATCATTAATTTTAATATCATCATTCAAATTAAATTTCACAATCTATCCAACTCTAACACGTCGACGCGATTCATCCCGATGCATTTTGAAAGCCAAGCCGTAATTAACCGATCTGGCAATGGGGGCAAACCTCGTGACAACTGTCACAGATAAGGCACAGGCAATAGGAGTATAAGGGACCAATCTCGTGACATTAAAGCGGGGATTTTGTGGAAAAGAAATCGCACAGCCTTAGTCAACGAAACAGCGAATCAATGAGGTCTATGAGACAGTATACAAACCGTATAGGCCCGAACCGCACGGTTCTCTGAAGTTTATCGTGCATTTTGACGTACATAAAAATGGAAGCCGTGATATATGTTGACTTATGATTTTACTCGAGGACACAAAATGTAAAATTAGCAATAAATATTAATCTGAAAGTGAAACACAAGTTGTCCTATATGTCCTGGCTAGTGAGTGAAATAATTTGGTGATTGTGGCTGTGATAATTTTGCCGTAATTGCGACATATTGGCGTAGTAACTGTGTGGCTAAAATTGAGATATTTTAACATTTATTTTAATTATTTTTGTGATTTTATGAGGAATGAAAATTATCTCACGCACTAGCGGAAACCTTTGTGAATACGTTGATATTATAAAAATAACCAATTATTTCAATTTTCTTGAAGTTCTGTGTCCTCGCTTGAAGCCCTGTTAGACGGTAAGAATATGTATACAAAATCCCAGCCTTAAAGATCAAAGAAGGTTTCATCTGCCACTTGATTTAAGGGTATTCCCTTAGGTTTCCTTAATGCTTATTTTGAGTAGTCTACGCGCCGGAATTATTCGCTTAATTGCGCCATTTCTATTAGCGTCAATTATACGAATGCATATGTCGCGCGCCTCTGTTCGACTAGAACTCTGTCAATGGGTGTCGGAATGTGCACGGAACGCCACAATTCTCGTCTTTGTCAAGTCGAGCGTCCCGAGAGCATTTGTTTACCAAACAGAAGAGGCTCCTACCTCTCGAACAACTTGTAATTAGTGTTGTTCCCTTCGCTTAGCACAGGACCCTCCGCACTTCCGGGTGATTAAATGACCCCATTATTAATTGTGCCGTTGTTATCACGAAATTAACTTCATTCTTGCGTCTGAAACTCTCAGAAGATTACTTTGCTGTGCTTAAAAGAGTAATTAATACACCGTCCCGTCCTACGCATCAATTTATCCTTAATATAAAGTAAGCTGCATATTAAATAACATCTTACGTATGACATGGTACAGCAATCATTAGATACTGTTTTTATGCATGAAATATACCGCAGTTTTTTCGAAGCGTTTTTACGTTCTCCAAATATTCTGAATGTAATTTGCTATAAACCGATTACACCTACAGATCTCTAGATATGTTTTTCTTGTCTGAAATCGTTGACATATAAAGAAGTTAAGCCTATTATCCTTCTTTCTGTGTCTAATTTAAATATAAATGCAATTTACCCATCAGTTTCTAAAACTCACAAATTTATATTGTCCAATAGTTATTATATGACTCGGGGATCTCATTTAGGGCCACTATATTCTATTACTGTACAGATTATCATATTTAAATGATTTTCGCTAAATGATTTTTTTTTTCAGAACACCTGAACAATGCCCCAGTGTCGTTTCCCTCCTAGCCGAGAGCTACAATCCTCATGTACGTTACGGAGCTGCCATGGCTCTGGGTATTGCCTGCGCAGGTACGGGTCTACGTGAAGCCATCGCCCTCCTGGAACCCATGGTGATGTTCGACCCTGTCAATTTCGTACGTCAGGGAGCCCTTATCGCTTCTGCCATGATTTTGATCCAGCAGACCGAGCAGACTTGCCCCAAGGTGACTTTCTTCAGGCAAACTTACGCTCAGGTCATCTCCAACAAGCACGAGGACGTTATGGCTAAGTTCGGAGCCATTTTAGCACAGGGTATGTTTTAATATGCTACCATAAATATAGACTGTTACACTGTTCTTTTAATTTCGTTACAGGTATCATAGACGCAGGTGGTAGAAACGTCACATTGTCTTTACAGTCCAGAACTGGACACACGAATATGCTAGCAGTTGTTGGTACCTTGGTGTTTACCCAGTACTGGTACTGGTTCCCTCTCTCTCATTGCTTGGCTTTGGCTTTCACTCCTACCTGTCTCATTGCTTTGAACACTCAATTGAAGGTAAGTTAACTTGTTTACTTTCTGGAAAATGTGGTAAAATTTTTTGGATTGCAGATGCCAAAGCTGGAACTGAAGTCTAACGCAAAACCAAGCCTTTACGCCTATCCAGCTCCGATGGAAGAAAAGAAACGTGAAGAACGTGAAAAAGTAACTACAGCCGTTCTCAGTATTGCTGCTAGACAAAGACGAAGAGACCACGAGCGTAAACATCGTGATGAGAAAATGGAAGTGGTAAGTCCTTTGGAGTAAAACCGTCTTCATCTTTTACGATAATGTTTTCTAGGACGACGATAAGGATGATAAGAAATCAGCCGAGAAAGATGAAAAGAAGGACGAGAAGAAGACTGTCGACGAAACCAAGAAAGCTAGTACCTCTACAGCAGAGGAAAAGAAAGATAAGAAGGATGAGAAAGAAGAGAAGAAGAAGGAACCCGAACCCACCTTTGAAATCCTGCAAAATCCCGCCAGGGTCATGAGACAGCAACTGAAAGTGATTTCCGTTAACGATAATAGCCAGTATACACCCATGAAAGAAGTTTCCATCGGTGGTATCATCATGGTCCGCAATTTGAAGCCTGGCGAAGAAGAACTAGTGGAACCTGTAGCTGGTAAGAATGGAACAGTGATGAAACCTTATACAGTATTATTAATATTCTTTTTGTTTCAGCATTTGGGCCAAAGGGTGAAGAAGAGAAGGAACCCGAACCACCAGAGCCATTCGAATGGACCGAAGATTAAGCTGCGCCAGATTTTTTTTAAATATTTAGTTGATAGCGAATACTTTTTATTTATATTTAATATCCATTCCTAGGCTAATCCGTAATTGTTTGCACTAGCTATTCAAACATATATAATGATTTGTGTATTGCTCGATGTTGTCCAATAAAGCAAACAAAATGTAGGAAGAGTTTTATTTTGTGTTGCATTTGCTGTGGTAAGACAAGTATATAAGAAGTAATTCCAATTTTCCATGGTAAGTACTTTTTGAAAATTGTTTCAATTTAGATTTTGCGTTAACGAAAGCTTAGGTAAGTTCAGAAAGAAACAGCGAGTTTTCAGGCAGTTAGCAATGAATAAATAGTTTGTGTTTGCGTGATTTAATACATGTCTACATCTAGTGGTCTAGTACTCAATACTGGACCTAAACCGGAGTTTTGGAAACAACTACTCTGCTGGCTAATGCCCCGACCAGTATTGGACGACACCTGAAAAGCATATAGCAAATAGCTACGGTTGATAGAAGTTGGTGCCACCGGACATATACCGGCTTCGAACTTATACAGAGTGTTAGGGGTTTGACTGCCTAACTTTATCACAACGTGGCAATAATACAAACTAGTTTACTGCGCCAACTGAGCGCGTTTGCAGGTTGCCTACCACGCGCCAGCTTGTTTTCTAGTGACGACAAAAATTCAAGAAACAACTATTGTAAAATTGAACTAGTTTAGACTTGTTTTGTAATTTAATTTTTGAACAGAGAGTGCTAGAATTAATGATTTTTTGATTAACCAACAATTGTTTTATTAAAACTAAACAAATAAATTGAAAGAAGAGGTAAACATTGCATTTTATAGTCATTGACAGCCGGATTCATGAAACGGGCGTAGCGTTAGTCGGACTAACCAGCTTTGCGCCCGTGTAAAGCGCGTTAGTTGGACTAACCAGCCTTGCACCCATTCACGAAACATGCGTTGCTAGGTAGGCTGTTTATTTACGTCCATATTTGCGCCAAAAGTTAGACCCAGTATTGTACCTGTCTAAAAATCGCGTAACTTCGGCCTCTAGTTCCTTGCGTTTCCCATTGTATATTTAGTATTTATATTCAAAACAGTAGTTTTCAGTGCTACGGATTAGTTAACATATCATAAAGTAAGTATTATACATAGTAGTGAATAGGAGTATGCCTTTTATTTAAATTGGTGCAACAGATGCGTAAATTTTTCGCGTAACCTCCGCTAGTCTGACTAAAGTTACGCCTTGTTGATGAATCCGTATGTGAATGTATAAACTTACGAGGAGTTTCCATAACTTGGATATTTACACATGAAATTGGAGATCTGCTAATCTTTTCTGATCCTTTAGTGATCACATTTCTTTTGAAGAAGAGAACGAAGTATCTCAAGAATAATTGTAAACCGACGTGGTCACACAACTAAGTTTGTAGCTTGCAATCCCAACCAAGTTACGTATTTATTGACCGCCAAATCCTTTCCTTATTCGCATGCAAATCCCCGCGCCCCTAATGAACGGAATTAAGGAACCGTGAGAACAAATATAAGGCTAACTGAATCAAACAATCGCAAATGTGAGGCGCGTCGTTTTGAGCAGGGCAGAAGCGAGCCCGGAGAGGCGGAAAGAAGGAGAAAGGGCGCACGTCAACATAAATTGGATTATGAAAATTTTATCTTCACAGCGGGGAGACAATTACCAGAATAAACAGTGTACGACAACACAATCTCCAGTATAAATTAGTGATTAACGCTCATTAGGTAAGTCGAAAGGCAACTGCCGCGATGCGAGGAGCCGCCTCGTTGTTTATTCAGCTATTTATTAATCATAGCCATCACTGTTACAGCATAATAACATTTAACAGCAACATGCCTCCAGTAATGCAGAAGGAGATTCAAAGTAAACTTTACTTGGTTTTTCGTAAAGTTAAATATAATTTACATCTTGAAATAGAATAAATATTGGTTAAGGTTAAGAAAAATAAAGTCGTTTGCGTTTCTCTGCACAGTATTGGACGCAAACCGAAGCTAGCTTCAATAATTCTCTTAACATACGAAATTTGTAAAAGAAACCTTAAATATTGTCACGGATTTCCCAATCCGTCTTTTTCTTACTTCCAGAAAAACAATCCGTTAATTAATCACTTCTTTATTAACTGCTCAGTACACTATTGACTACTAATTACAGGTCAACTAAACACTTATTTAATTAATCGCTATCTAAATCGCTTTGATCTCTCTAACTAAACACTTCACTTCAGACTGTAATACAAGACTAATACAAGACTAACTAACTCGGCCGTTTATTCTTCTTTTATAGACCCAACGAATATTCCAGATATATTCCAGTATCTCTAGATCCATTTTCTCGTACGACTGGAACGCTTCTCGTCGTTTCCACAATTTTCTAGTAAGGCCTCGATTCACGGCATGTTGTTTGTTTACCAGAATGGCGTAGGGGCGATCGGGGCAATCTTAGGCAATTCGCGGTGCCACAGTCGTCGGTTTGGGAGTGAGTGGGGCAAATTCCGTGACACTGCCCCCTCCTTAGGACCGATCGTCCCGATCGGATACACCTCTATACGGGGACAGACGCTCCAGATGGACGACCTTCATCTTACTCCTGGGAGTCCTCTGTATCCGGTATACGACATCATTGATTCTTTTAATGACGGTGTAGGAGCCCTCCCAACGGTTCTGTAGTTTAGGCGATTTTCCTTTCTTCCGCGTGGGGTTGTACAGCCACACCAGGCCACCTTGTTGGAATCCGACTGTATTGGCCCGGACGTCATATCGAGTCTTCATGCGATCGCTCTGTAATCGCATTCGAGTTCTGACTTGGTCGTGTACGGCTGCTAATCTTCGTTCTAGCTCATGGGTATAAGTGTCTGGCTCGGTGGGCTGTTCCGCAGGACGACCAAATACCAAATCTGCTGGAAGGCGAAGCTCTCTTCCAAAGATGATCCTTGCCGGGAGTCTTCCCAGTAGTTTCATGGACAGCTGAGCGGTAAGCTAACAGGAAGAGTGGAATGAGCTTGTCCCAGTCTGTTTGGTTCTCGTTCACAAACATCCTCAGATTGGTTTCTAGTGTGGCGTTGAAGCGTTCCACCATACCATCTGACTGGGGATGCAGTGGGGTGGTCCTGGTTTTCCGGATTCCCATAAGCTCGCAGACCTTTCGGAACACACCTGATTCGAAATTTCTGCCCTGATCTGAATGTAGTTCCATGGGCACACCAAATCTGCAGAACAGGTTGTTGACTAGCGCTTCTGCTACGGTTGTGGTCTCTTGATTGGGAAGGGGGTATACTTCCGGCCATTTACTGAAGTAGTCCATGGCTACTAGCAGATATCGGTTCCCACTTTGGGTTTTCGGAAATGGGCCAGCGATATCAATGGCAATCCTCTCGAACGGTGCTCCTACGATGTACTGGCGCATTTTGCCTCCGGAACGGGTCTTCGGTCCCTTGCTGGCTGCACATACGTCACATTTTCGGCACCAATCTTCTACATTTGTCCTACAGCTCAACCAGTAGAAACGCTCCCTAATCTTCTGTAGAGTCCTATTGATACCGAAATGTCCACCACCAGTACCTCCATGTACTTCCTGCAGCACTTCCTTGACCCGGGACCTCGGGAGTAGTACTTGTTTCTTGACCTCCGTTCCGTCATTGTTCTCCCATGCTCTTTTTAGGACACCGTCTTCCAACACCAGAGAATTCCATTGAGCCCAATAACTCTTTAATGCTGGGCTTTTACTACTGACTTCAGCCCAAGACGGTCGCTTGTTGGCTTCTTTCCAGTCCAGTAAAGGTTTGATGTCACAGTCAGCTTGCTGGTCTTCCCGAATCGCCGCTGAACTCCAACTGTCTTCAGTTTGGGCTACTACTATCTTGCAAGGAACAAATGATATGTCCTCTTTTCTTTCGAGATTACTACAGTGTTTGTTGTTGTTGGTAGAACAAGGTCTAGACAGGGCGTCTGAGTTTCCATGTTCCTTGCCTGCCTGGAAGTCGCGCCATTGCCGATCCGCGACTGGCGCCCTACACTGCCCCTTTAAATGACCCGCCCGCCCACAGTTCCAACATTGAAGTGGACGTTCTCTTCGTCTATCGGGTTGTCCTCTCTTTGGTCCGGTAGTTAGGCTGAATTTATCAATGGCCTCCTTCAGTGCTTTGATTATCTCTATTTGCCATCCTATTGCTATTATCACGGATGGTCCGCACTTTAACATATTCCTTGGAGGCTGCCGCATGGGAGTCGCGCCTTTGCTGATCTGCGACTGGGGCCCTACACTGTCTCTTCAGATGTCCCATCTGCCCACAGTTCCAGCATTGAACAAGGCGATCCCTTCGACTATCAGATTGTTCTTTCTTCGGATTGGTAGTTGGACTGAGTTTCTCAATGACCTCCTTCAACGTTTTGATTATGTCTCCATTTCCCATATTATCGCTGTTATCACTGATGGCCCGAACTTTAACATGTCTACCGGATGCCATCTTTGCTGCCTCAAATTCCAGTGCATGCGAAAGAGCGTCATTCAACGTTTTAGGTCTAGCGAGCCGTAGTGCCTGCTGTGTTTCGCAATCTCTTAGGCCGTCGATAAAGACTTGGATGGAGAGCTGGTTTACAAATTCGGACGGGGCTGTTGGATATGCCAATCGAACCAGTCGAGCAACGTCTGTCTCAAAATGTTGTAAATTCTTCCACTCTGCTGGTGACGATTTTTCAATTGTGCCTGGTACACTTGCTGCAGGTGCTTATCCCCATATCTCATTTCCATATGTTGTTTTAGAATGTCGTAGTTATTCTGTTGCCCAGCAGGAACTCCTCGTAAGACGTCAAGAGCTTTCCCTCGTAGAGCAACTATCAGAGCAGTAGCTTTCTCATAATCCGACCATTCATTTGCTGATGCTGCTGCTTCAAACTGACGCAGATATACATTCCAGGAAACCTTGCCGTCGAATTCAGGGGGTTTCGTCTTCTGAGTTCGGATAACAGGTCCTTCTGATTTGATTACGCCTTTCTTTGTTATCTGGTCTAATTTATGTCGAAGCTCTTCTTTAACCTGGTTTATTTCTTTGTCCATTTTCTTTGTGCTAACAGTTCTTCGTCGATCTCTTTTCTTTGTTCTAACAGTTTCTCCTCTACTGTATTTTCTAATTTTTCTAACTTCGTCTGCATTTCATTTGTCTGAGCTTTCATTTCCTGTTGTAGTATCTGCATCTGATCTTCTAATTTCTTTTCTAATTTCTCTTGCATCATTTGAGTCTGATCTTCAATTTTATGTCCTTGTTCTTCAAATTTTTCTTGCATTGTCTTCGTCTGGTCTCTCATTTCCTGTTGCATTGTCTTCGCTTGGTCTTCCATTTTATGTCCCTGTTCCTCTAATTTCTCTTGCATCGTCCGTCCCTGTTCTTGCATCGTCTTCGCCTGGTCTTCCATTTTATTTTGCATCGTTTGCATCATTTCTAACAGTTTCGCCAGTTGTGCATCCATGTTGACTTGACTTCTAGTTACAGGCATCCACTTTATTTGAAATGTTCTAGAATGTCCAGGAGTATGTTTGTAAATGTCACCGTTGACTTCCTTACAACGAAACGAGTGCAGTGATATGCCACACTTGGGTATTTGTTTCACTCCGGTATAAAGTTCTAGAATGTTCGAGAATGTCATTCGCAAATAACACCGTTCACTTCCCGTCCAGGAATGTTTTTGTAAATGTCACCGTTGACTTCCTTACAATGAAACGAGTGCAGTGATATGCCACACTTGGGTCTTTGTTTCACTGCCGGATAAAGTTCTAGAATATTCGAGATTGTCCTTCGCGAATACCTCCGTTCACTTCCTTAAGTCACGACGAGTGCGGCGATATGTCACACTTGGGTCTTTATTCCACCCACGCACAGGGTTCCCGAAAGTTCTTCAAACTTCCACTCAAATCCCACTTTGTGGACAGGGTTCCAGAAAGCTCTTTAAAACCTCCAGTTAAATCCACTTCCGACACCAAATTGTCACGGATTTCCCAATCCGTCTTTTTCTTACTTCCAGAAAAACAATCCGTTAATTAATCACTTCTTTATTAACTGCTCAGTACACTACTGACTACTAATTACAGGTCAACTAAACACTTATTTAATTAATCGCTATCTAAATCGGTTTGATCTCTTTAACTAAACACTTCACTTCAGACTGTAATACAAGACTAATACAAGACTAACTAACTCGGCCGTTTATTCTTCTTTTATAGACCCAACGAATATTCCAGATATATTCCAGTATCTCTAGATCCATTTTCTCGTACGACTGGAACGCTTCTTGTCGTTTCCACAATTTTCTAGTAAGGCCTCGATTCACGGCATGTTGTTTGTTTACCAGAATGGCGTAGGGGCGATCGGGGCAATCTTAGGCAATTCGCGGTGCCACAGTCGTCGGTTTGGGAGTGAGTGGGGCAAATTCCGTGACAATATACATATAAAATAAACACAGATAATATATAGAAAAAAAAGTTATACGTATGTAACAAAAGAATTACAGATAAAATACAAACTAAGAAATCGAATAAAAGAAAAAATAAATTAGATGATAGTAAAATAAATATAATTAACATGATTTGCTAAGTTGTAAAGACCTTTTTCTTAAGGTATCATGAAAAATGTCCACTGAATTTTGTATCTGACGAACATTAAGATCCATTGGGTCAGTGCTCGCGCGGTTTAAAGCGTCAGTACTTGAATCGAGGTGACTAGATCGGAGTTGGTTTGCGCCCAGCTGCCGGTAGACCGTATATAAGCTATATTCGTGGAGAGGATTGGCACCCTCTCTGCGGGTATGATAGGGTGGAATAATGTTAGCATGGGTCAATGTGAGAGATTGATACCGGTTGATATTCGACTACCCCCCTAATTAATGAGGTTTTCCAGGTTTCCCTCATTCCTGCACTGAATAGTGGTTAGGGCCTACCAACGTAAGTCGATCCTGGGCGCAAATGCGGTCTGCTTATATGACGCCCCCTCTCCCGCACAAGTCTCCGACTTCTGGTCTAATCCCTGTGATTAGAATACGGGTGTAGAGATATTATTACGAACGCGTTGAACAGTTAGGAAATCGTATCAGTTTCAGAAAACTGTTTCGAGCTTCTTTCGACATTTCTATATGTCTCATGTTGTATATTATTGATGTATTCAACGAAACTGCATATTCTAATTAGGTTGCTGTCAATCTTGTACTTAAAAGTAATATGATATACTTTCTTCGTGAAACACCTATAATTGCAGTTTGAAAAGTTTAGAGGCAATATATGTTTAGAACACCAATCAGAAATTTTCTCCACGTTTGACTGAAACTCGAAACAGTCAATATCTGACAGACAGATACAATTTGAGATCATCTGCATAAAGATTAGAAACAATAACGAGCCGAGAACCGATCCTTGAGGGACCCTAGAGGTAGCATTTATTTCTATAGATCGGAAACCACGACACTCCACTGTCAATCTCCTTTGAGAGAGGTATGAGGTGAAGAAATTAATAAATGGTTTAGTTAAGCCGATATTTGATACTTAATTTTGACAGTAGAATACCATGGTCCAGCCGATCCAAAGCTTTCGAGAAACTAGTATAGATGACATCTACCTGACAACCGCCATCCAATTTAGTTGCGATATATTGCGCCAGACACATCAAATTAGTAACTGTTGAACGACCGGGATAAAAGTCGTGATGTTTGATTTTACATGCGAGAAGAAACCTTCGTAAAGCAAAATTTCAAAAACTTTGAGACCAGTACAAACAATTGTAATAGGACGATAATCCTCGACCTCGCTCTTGTCATCCTTTTTAAAAATGTGACGCATTCGGCCAGAGTTCCAAATATCAGGAAACCCACCCTTAGTGACAGATTATATAGAAAACATAGCAAATATTGCTGCGCAATCTTTAAACAAAAAGGCTGGCAAGTCCAGCGGTGGATTTTGTTTTAATTTTTTATTTTTCAATTGTCTCCATACCATTGTGACCCGAACTCCATTGGATTAATCTGGGCGCATATAAAAACTTATGTGGCACGAAATTCAACTTTTAAATTAGATAACAACGAATGTGGGATCTCGATATAAAAGTTAAATGCTAGATTTTTTTAATTAATTTAAATTTCTGATACCATCTTCTCTTACCGCGCAAACCGACAGATTTTATTCAAAAGTTCTTTGAAATAATCTGCGCTCTGCCAAATGCTCTTAAACTTACTTAAAAACTCCGTTCCCCCAAACGCTTCGCAACTTTTCAGAGATTTAATTCGTCATTCACTCACACCTGCCTCGGAAAGTGCGCCTAAATACTCCCTACTGGCAAAAAGTAGCACTAATTACGACCCTTGCTTGAAAAATTCCCCGCATTTTATCAACGAGGAGGCCGCGCGATCCGACTTGAAAAAAATCACTCCGCGGATGTAATTAGAGCCAGAAACAAAACTCATAAAGCTTTTGTTCCACTCGGGGCCGCCTATGAGGATTAAAAGCGCAACGAAACTAAAAAAGCTAAAGCAACTACCGCCGGAATTAAATCTGAATGGTGGGATTTGCAGGAAATGTCTGTTAGGCTGCAGGACTGCATTCAACGATTTGAGAGACGCTGTAATCTCGATTCAACTGGATGGATATGCAAGGGCTAATTTTTAATCTGCTTCGCGGCAAAGAATTGAACATTCTATATCCTTATCTTTCACCCACGGGGTGTCTCAGAATAAGAATTCCAGTCAGTGGTGTGCGCAGAATTTTGTCTAGGAGGTGACATTGGTAGAGCGATAAACTGAAAACTGAAATAAATATAGTTTTAAAGGAAGTAACAAAAATGAGAGATGTAACAAATCTTAAATAGTCAGATTCGTTTCTTCAATCCCCTAATACGTTTTTATTTGTACTAGAATTTTTGTGCCCCTATACTTGTTTTATATATTCTTCCACTTTATCCAGAAATTCCAAAAATATCCCCGATATATCGATAAAGCGTCACCAGGGTTTTTAACCTGTTAGACGAGACCCACCTATCAAGGTCGGAAGGTGAAAGGCGATTTTCTAAAACTTAACTCAATTACTGGAGACGCAAATTTAATAACGGCCGACTTTGATGGAATCCAGAGCTTGTTTTCTAATAAAGACGAAAATGCCCGACTGTCATTTTTTCCAAGCGGCATCTCACCGACGAAAAGATAACATAAACTCTATAAAATCGCAATATATTCCACGTTTTCATTTCTTAATTAAATACAGTAAATTATTACTGTGATTTGTTCATTTTACTTCTGGTTACGATTCATCAACAACATTAAATTCCAAGTTAAATTTAATAAAATTTTAAAATAAAATGCTTATTTTTTAATATTGTGATTGGACATATTCTGTACTTCTGACCTTCCTTGTATATCATTTCTCTATAGTTCTATAGTCGGGTTTCAAAATAGTGACTCATGTTTTAAACCCACTTATAGTGTATATCAACACAAAGATAAATAAATTTACATGTTGTCCGTATATTTTTCGTATAAAATTGTATGTTTCGCATTTGCCGCATGCGTATATCAGTAATGCTCGATTTGTATTGGAAATGACGGAGTGAAAGGTTTCAGATTACTACCTCGCAGGATGAAACTTTGCTTAGAATATAAGTCATCTGCAACCATCACTCCCCATGCTCGTCTAAGTGAAAGTGTTGTAATCTAATCACTTGGTAGTATTTTGAAGCTTGTATATACATGATACACTTGCTGTTTACTAACTAAACTGAGAATTTGTTTTTAAGTAAAGAAAACACGCAGGTATCTGCCAGGCCGTTTAAAACGGAGAGCTAACATCCTTCGGATTCACCGTAATTATCCAAATCCCTAATTAAACAAAATTAATTAAAAAACAACACCCGACATCGGTAATTATCCGTAGAGCGAACAAAAACTTGTTCGCGCGGATCACCGCACGTGCCGTCAGATTTATCAAGGGCGGCCTCGGCTCTCCCGAATATCCTCAAGATAAATTACTGGGATCATGACACAGACGAGCAATTTAGTACAAATCCAATTCCCGCGGCGTGATTTCTTGTAAAGCGAGCAGATTACGCCGCCCTTATCATAAATATATTAGTAAACACATCACAATAATTCAAACTGGATAATCTTCCTTGCTTATACATAGCGCCGCTGACTATGACTGCGATTTATCAGCTCGCGCGAACTACGGCCATAAATATTCGTCACAATATAGTGCTACGTGTCTGCGTCGTTTTGGAATGGACTCACATATGAAATTTTAAAAAGAGTAGATTTAGATAGACGTGCTAACAATAAGCCCATTTATTGTTTCAAATTTTTTCAGCAATTTGATCTGATCTGAGACGGCATGACCTTTACTTTGCCAAACGGCATCTTCGCAAATTCAACTTGATGTTCCACACATAGTTCGACTAAAAAAAAATCAGGTTGCTATCTCACAGAAGGAAATCTTGCTTATAATATCTAGAAGGTTTTTTTTGCGAATTATGCGTGATATGAATTTTTGTTTTATAAAACTAAATAGAAAGAGTATGCTTATAGAAAAAGACGAAATAGTGATATGGCAAAGAATAGTTTGAATCGAAGAATATGTTTGATATTCTTACTTATTATATTGTAACCTCTAAGTTGGGTTATCGTAGAAACACGTCACGTAGACAAACAAACTTTATTGTCACTCTTGATTACACAAGAAATATCCTTCAACAAATTCACAACTGTCAAATTCTTTACTTTGACGTACTTACATCAATGTAACCTCTAAATTGGGTTAGAGTGTTGTAGATGAGCCTCGCCATACCTCATTTCTAAAGCACTCTTCAGAGTTTGATAGTCTTTGTGTTTATCCTGAGCTACCTCCATAGCTTCACCCCGTAGAGCCACTATTAGTGAGGTAGCTTTTTCTCCTTCTGATCATTTGTTTGCCAAGGCAGCTACTTCAAACTGTTTAAGGTAAGTACTCCATGACACCTTTCCATCAAATGTTGGTGCTTTAATTCTTGACGACGGAAGAAAACTGCTCTCAGTTTTAATGGGCTCCTTTGCTGACAACTGGGATTTCAGTTGCGTGACTTCACTTTGTAACTTTGTCATGTTTGTCAACTTTGTCAACGTCGTACTTCTGATACCAATGTAACCTCTAAGTTGGGTTATCATAGAAACACGTCACGTAGACAAACAAACTTTATTGTCACTCTTGATTACACAAGAACTATCCTTCAACAAATTCACAACTGTCAAATTCTTTACATTAACGTTTCAGTCAATCGCGCCAGATTGCTCAATATAAACTGACTGTGACGGCGAAACCGATCCGCTTATATATGTTTTTAGGATTCTCGAAGCTTCCGCGGCATCGGGAACGTGTCGAGAATGAAATAAAATATAGCCTGGACTATTCTAGATAACGTCAAAATAAGGGTATTACAAAAATTATAATTTGTAACACAAGCAGGAACATAATTAACAAACTAAAAAGGTAGGTGTGCTTCCGTAACAATATAAGCACTGACTGAACATGGATAAATGAAGATCATACGATGACAAAAGTATGACACTGTTTTGCAACATATGGAACCAGGTACTGTCGTAGTTGTATAAGAATGCACCTTATAACAGCTTTGTTCGGAGTACATCAACCAACTGTCAGAAGCATGCGCACTGCATCTGCAGCTTTATGTGGGCATTATAAACGCAATGCGCGTGCATCTGACGGTTGGAAACTGTTTCCAACTATTCTATGAACAGGCCTAACGACAGTGCAAGTGACCGGTAGTGTATATAGTAGTGTGTATGTAAATAGTGCAGTGTTTTATATGTTAAAGTGTGATATCTACGGAGTGCGCATCAGGCAGATGTAAGTGGGTGGATCTAAAACGACGGCATTGTACGGTTGAATGTAAACTTATTAAAGATTAAAATACTAGATTCAGTCAACGTCGACTTATTTTTGGTAATTTTATATTTTTTGAACCCTTCTTAAATGACACGCCTATGGAATCTAGTCTCCTGCAACCCTCACCTCCTGTACTCATCTAAGTGCTGTGAATGAATTACTATCTATTATTTTGGGCCTTGGGTATATATCGAAGTACTCTAGTATCACGCCAAAGTTTAGTTTATTGTCTAGTTTCAGTGGTTTGTTAAGAATTATGCCATTGACTAAATTGAAAAACCATGAACTTATAGATTTATGATAACCTTTTTTTTCAATGTTATTTCATGTAACTTATTTTCGATTAATTTTTTAAAAATAATCTAACCACCTGCACAGCCTCCCGAGATAAATCATTCACGTTTTAAATTGCAACAATTAGTTAAAACGGTAAAAGAAAAACAGCATCCGTTTCACGAGGTACAAGTAAAAACACAATTACGGCGTTCTAACGAGTTAGAACCTCTTAAGGGGGGCAAAAAATTTATTTCCGTTCTCTGATTAAAAATCTTCCTAATTGACAATCCGGCAGGCGCCAGAGGAACTAAAGCGTCCGCAAAAAACCTCTAGAATTTATTTATTTCTGCCCTTAGGCAAGATTTGGAGTTCGGTGACTGAACTTGATTGTAGCAGTGGAGCTGTGCTGTCGATGCAGCACTGCTGTTCGCAAGCTTTTTAGGAATAGGCGAGAGGTTGATTTTCGACATCCGCCAGATTTACATACACCGGCTAATTCACTAGATTTTGATCCCACTGTTAACACCTTTGTTTTTAGTTATAAAAAATGCGAAATAAAAAAAGTTAGATGATTTTTTTCGAAAATAATAATAGAACAAAATGGCCGCAGATGAACTTCGTTAATTTAAATAGAACACTGTATATTTTTACACACATGGGCAGAACGTTACGTTATAAAAAATGCACGTATAATAATAAACAAGTTTAGAAAAGCAAAGTTTTACTAAACGAAACTTGTTTATACTATTTTTTTTCCTTTTATGTTAGTAGGTAACTATAAGCAAATAATGATAAATATACATATACAAAATTCAAGAACAAAAAATTATATTCAATACCATGTATCTCGGAAACGAAGCCGTCTATGACATTATGTTTATAAGAACTTTTCTTCTTAAAAACGTGTTGTATATTGTTAAAGTTTGTCTACAAAAAAACTGACTCACCCTGTATATTTTTAAGGAATCAATTTCTGCAGAGTGTATATTTTTAAATAAAGCTGCCGACCTATAAATTTCCGTTTGTGTTAAATGAAAACACCGCGATGCAACGGCACGTCTCCAATAGTTCCACCAGTGGGCTAATTAAATTAGATCGTAATTTCAGTTAAATTGCATGCAGAAATGGAACATCGTCTGGATAAGATCGATAGCGCTGGATTTTTTTTTGCTAATTACAGCCAGGCTGCTAATTTAAGCTCCCTATCTTTAGTAATTCATTAGTTTTGATTGCCTGATGCTATATTAATCGGGTCTAATTTGAAAAATCTCGAATCTCGCTAGGATTTAATCCCGGCATTTTGAATTAAAGGGAATGAGATCGTGGAACAGCGCGACGTACGTCGAGTAAAATATTGAGCGGAAATTAAATTTCTCTAAAATTGCCTAGTTAACAGGAAATTAAACGAATAAGGTGCTAAATATAGTAAAATACTAGGGGGTACCTACGCACATCCCGAAATAATTATGTGGAACAAATTCAATTAGAATATACAGGGTGTCTCGCTTAAAAGAGGAACAAGCCTGTAACATGCCTACCGTTCGACCGATTTCAATAAACTTTTTTTGTTGGATACACCTTCAAAAAGTCTATCTTCGACATACCTAGTGTTCTCTAAAATTCGAAACCGTGGTCGACTACGATACAATTTATGTGGCTTTAAATCGGAAAATCATATTAGGGATTTTTTTATTCGAAAAAGTTTATTGAAATCGGTCGATCGGTAGGCATGTTACAGGTTTGTTCCACTTTTAGGCGAGACACCCGAGTTATCCTGAGCACACTGTACTGTGGTAACGAATATTTTGTTGGTAGGGTTTTCTGTGGTTCTGATCAATAATTCGTGGGAATTTTTCAAATAAAAAAATCTCTAATATGATTTTCCGATTTTAAACCTCATAAATTGTATCATAGTCGGCCACGGTTTCGAATTTTAGGGAACACCAGGTATGTCGAAGAGAGATATTTTGAAGATGTATCCAACAAAAAAAAGTTTATTGAAATCGGTCGAACGGTAGGCATGTTACAGGCTTCTTCCACTTTTAAGCGAGACACCCAAGTTCTCCTGAGCACCCTGTATACTATGGCAACGAAAATTTGGTTGGTAAGGTTTCTGGGGTCCTGATCAAAAATTCGTAGGAATTATTCGAATCAAATAATCCCTAATATGATTTTCCGATTTTAAGCCACATAAATTGTATCCTAGTCGGCCACGGTTTCAAATTTTAGGAAACACCAGGGTATGTCCAAGAGAGACATTTTGAAGATGTATCCAACAAAATAAGTTTATTGAAATCGGTCGGCATGTTACAGGCTTGTTGCATTTTTAAGGGAGACACCCAAGCTATCCTGAGCACCCTGTATAATGTGGCTACTAAAATTTGGTTGGTAGGGTTTTCTGGGGTCCTGATCAAGAATTCGTGGGAATTTTTCGTATAAAAAAATTCCGAATATGATTTCCCAATTTTAAGCCACATAAATTTTATCGTAGTCGGCCACGGTTTCGAATTTTAGAGAATACCAGGTATGTCGAAGATAGATTTTTTGAGGTGTATCCAACAAAAAAAGTTGATTAAAATTGGTTGAACGGTAGTCATGTTACAGGCTTGTTCCACTTTTAAGCGAGTCACCCTGTGGATGTGGAAGTTCATAAAGGTGTTTGCCCTATGAAAGTATTCTACAACGATATCTAGCCATTTATAGTTGTTTTCATACTTATAGTAGACATAAAAAATGTTAAAGCCTGCTGGTAAGTGACATGAGGAGAGTACAGCAACACAATTTTTCTAAAAACGACCCAATTTTTTTAAAATTAGAAAGGCATATTACGCTAATATCCTACAATTCCTATCAATTAAGTCATATGTGTGCTCTCTGATATCAAACATCTAGGTATGCTCTATTCAATAATTATCTAAAATAAAAATAAATCTAGCTAAATTTACTAACCTGGTTTAATGAAAACATTCTATAAATATCTAAGTTCACTTTTGAAACTGTGGAAACTCAACCACAATAGAGGAGATCTGACCTATTTCTACATTATTAGGAATTGTAGGAGAATTAACTTATATTAGCTTAAAATATATATAAAAAAACGATTACATAAAGGGCAACATTTTGTTGGATACATAAGTAGGTAAATGTCATGATTAATTTAAAATTGATTGGCAGGTTAACGTCACTTTTGACATTGTCGATATTTAATTTCAAATAATTTTAATTTATTTTTATAATAATTTTTGTATTTAGATATTTGACTCATCTTAAAGGAGGCCACCTGAAGAAACAGTCCTAGAAATGTAGAAATATGTCAGATTTCATCTATTGTGGTTGAATTTTCGAGTGTTACTAAATTTAGATTAATTTTTACTTCAGATAATTATTGAACAGAGCTTGATCTATGGAATTGTTCATTAGCATACCTAGATGTTTGGTATGAGAGAGCATGCACATGACTTCATTGATAGGAATTGTAGGATAATTCATTTATATTAGCTTCAAGTCTATTTAGAAAAAGACACTGCAAGTGTTCAACTTGGACAACGTGGACAATTTCAATAATATAAGGTAATTTCTATAGAATTGCCCCAAATCTGTAAATTTATTAACTGAATATAGTCACGGGTGCAATATTGATAACATAAGAAGACAGCTAACCGACTGCTATGAGCAACGCCTACTAAACAAATAAAATGACAACTGAGAAAGTGAAGGGTGTAGACTCTGTTTGAAGCAATGTCTCTCGAACTTTATCATACATTTTTTAATTCTTAATCACCTGTGTTACCGATAGTAAACGATATAGACTCTATTTCAAGCAGTGTCTCTGGAACTTTATCATAAATATATTCTTTATCTTGAATCACCTGCGTTACCGAATTCTACACTTTATCAAGAAGATTGAGGTAATCGGACCGTTGATATATATAAACTGTTCTTAAACGAACTAAATTACGTCCAAACATGCAACTTTTGGATTCCCGTTACGACGATATTACCATTTAAGCAGAAAAATATGTGTATTACTGTTTTAAAATTGAGGTAGGCAAAGTATATTTATTATACATATGAAACTACTAAAATTAGAAGTCATAAATATATATGTTACTTGAAACAATGAACGGTAAAAATATTTATATAATCTTGAAGTCAATAATCGAAGTAATATTTAATATATAAATTATTCATTTCAACATATTGTTGTTTTAAATGTCAAATATTTCTGAATAATGTGGTAATTATTATGTCATTTCGACTCACGTAAAATACAAAATACTACGATCGGGGCATGATAGTAATGGTGTAGTTATGAAAAAAAACTGTATTTTTCCCAGAATGATCCGTTGCAATGTCAGGGTGAAACAAGAAAATACAAATCTTCTGAAAGCAATATGGATATGTTTATAAACTAAACAAATCAATGAATTGTCTATCTTAAAAGGTTTAATTCTTGTAACAATTTTTGACGTTATTGATGACCTAATTTGAGTAAGTTTGCACATGAGAATTGTTTTTTTTACAAATTTAAGGACTATGGATTTTTCGAAATTGTACCTAAAACACACCACAAATTTGATAATCTTACGGCGAGAAAGTACTGCAACCTTAACAAATTTACTAAGAGCACTTTTTTGTGTGTAATAAAATTTAACATTATATTACGACACTTTGAATGGAAAAAAACTAACTTAGAAAAAATTAGAGAATAAAATGTCAGCTGAAATTCTAACAACTAGCGTCCTCTAGTTTGAACAAAAAAAACAATAATTGTGCCAAAATTGGATAAAATATTGTCACGGGTTTCCCAACCCGACTTCTTCATTTACCAGAAAAACAAACAGTTAATTTTTACTGATATTTATTAACACTCTGTACACTACCGAATACTAATTACAACTCAACTAAACACTATTTAATTAATCACTATCTAAATCACTGTAAATTCCAATTGATCTCTTCGTAATATCCAAATAACAACTCTCTAATTCAAGACTTTAATTCAAGACCGACTGATTCGGCCGTATATTCTTCTTTTATAGACCTAACGAATATTCCAGGTATTTTCTAGCATCTCCAGATCCATTTCTCGAACGATTCTCGTCGCTTCGCAATTTTCCAGTCTCGCCTCGATACACGGCATTATTTTGTTTGTTTACCAGAGTCGTGTAGGGGCGATCGGGAAATCTAGCGTTTTGCGATACCACAGTCGTCGAATTGGATGCAAGCGGGGCAAATTCTGTGACAATATGTTATTTTAAAAATAAATTAAATACAAAATTTGATTTTCTAAAATTATAATTATTCTACACACCATGTATCTCAAAAATGAGTGGCTCTATACGTGAATATACGTTTATTCAGTAAACCCCACTTATTTTTCTGTTCTATCATATCTAACAATATTGCCAGGTCTTTTTGAAACACACTGTATTACATTTATTAGTCGTACATTCTAGACTTTTCTACAGAATAATAACCGCACAACGCACCGTTTCTCATAAATCAGCAAATTACGATCCAAATTTCTAGCTAGAATCATACTATCATTTCTTTTAGCAATGTGAAATAAATTAATCGACTATATCAAATCTATACCACCACTAATCCAAAACACAGAGAATTAAAAATCGCATCAAACGCCGATATAATCCAACGTACAGCTGGCTTCATTTGACCTACCATACACCGTAACCATTGCAATTTAGCACTCCGTAGCACTGGATAATATTTACCGTGCCCTAGGATTAGCAGGAAATGTAAACTTTCCTTAGCCTATCTTGGAAGTGCGTTTCCTGACGTCTTCGTAAGCAAGATGTTCTTGGACCAGAAGATCGATTTAGGCGAGAACAGGAGATTTAATTTAATTTGAGGGAGTGTCATTATTATTGCAAAAGCATGTACAAGCGTTTAATGTTTCAATTTTGTTATTTCCCTATTTAAGTTTGGTGTGATTGTAATGATCGCTAAAATTACTAACCAAGGGTACCTACATAATAATAGATATGATGCGGATTTATAGAGAAGGTCGTTAAAATTGCCCGCATGCATGCACAGCGTTTTACTGCCAGGTTTCATTTTCATAGAAGATCTATAGTTAGCGTGGTACTAAGATACAGAACAATTACAGTCAAGACGTAAGGGGCGATAAGTAGAAAGAGCCCTCCATATTTTTCTGTTATTGAAAAATTTCTATAGTCCGTGTCTTCAAGATATCTTACTGAAAAATGACGTTAAAGAAAAGGAAAGGCATTTTCATGCTGCCCTCATGTTATTAATAGCAGTCAACCTATAATAAAGTGAACAGGAACATTTTAAAAATACGTTTACCTACATGCACCAGGGTCTTCTTCATGCAGTCGCTGACGGTAACAGTCCGCTTGGTCAACCCCAAAGCTAAAAAATCAAACTGCAACCGTTCCCCTGTCAATTTAATGAACCTCGCAAATGTTGTCCCGTTTAACTGGGTTTTGGTCGGCAGGTTACAGCGGTTCATTTGGCCAATTACGCGATATACACTGTCGTGTAAATTGACTAATAAATCTACCTAGAATTTATTTAATCAAAATATGCGGGAGCTACAGGACGGACTAAATTCTACAGAGTTTTTGTTGTCATTGAACATATGGGCGATTCCATTATCGCGGGTGCAAGAGTTAGTCTCATTTAAGATTTCCTACTAATAAAATAATTAAAAAAATATGAGTTTATGGTTTGAAAAGCTACATTTGAACCTGTTATCTTTTGATTCGTTTATAACTATTCAAATGAAATGGATAAATAGTCACGAAAAAGGTTTAATGTGCTATTGCGGGTGCAACATAATCGGCCCCACCTTCACAGATCATAGAACAAAAACACGAAAGTCTGTGAATTGTGAAACATTTATTTTATTATGCATTCATATTTTAAAAGAGAACAAATTAATCAACCTTTCAGTAATACAAAAATTATAGAAAACAAAAATAAACTGTGAATTATTCACTGTTAAAGCAATCATAGTGCAACGCCAAATTATCGCGGGTGCAACACGTCTAAATTATGTGGACATAAACGCCATTATAATCACATAAATAAAAGAAACAAGAGATCAAATAATGTGTGTTACTAATTGGTACACTTCTTTGTTACTTAAGTTAATTATTTATTTTCAAATACGTCAATTTTCGCCGAAAATTCTATTAACATATTGCCATCAATTTTGTTCCTTGGTGCTTTTAATTTTGCAATGATATCTTCAAATGAAGGTCATTCACTATTTGAATGAAGTGTTTACTATCAATTGTCGTCAGAACCAGTATCCTTTCTCTTCATCTGATTTTGGCCACCATTTTCAAAATTTTCATCGGCATTAATTTTCCTTTTCATTAAATCTCTCCGTTTCGATTCACGAGCCCGTTATCGACAGGTATGATAATAATAATAATATCTCTACCCCTCATTCATTATTAAGCAGGCCGCATTTGCGTCCAGGAACGATTAACGTTGGTAGGCCCTAACCACCATTCAGTGCATGAATGAGAGAAACCTGGAAAATTTCATTCATTAGGGGGGGTAGTCAAACGTCAACCAGTATCAATCTCACATTGACCCAAGCCAACATTCTTCCACTCTACCATACCCGCAGAGGGGATGCCAATCCTCTTTACGAATATAACTTATATACGATCTACCGGCCGCGGGGGTCGAACCCACAGCGATCTAGTCACCTCGATTCAAGTACTGACGCCGTAAACCGCGCGACCACTGACCGATCTGCATAGAGTTCAGCATTTTCATTCAGTTTTTTCATATATTTCTGTGATGCAGTGTCTTTCCGTTCTTCTTCTGTCATTTTAACCAATCTGTCTATAAAAAAGTGCGAAATATTAACATAAACACTTACTAAATATAAACCACTAATAACACATAGCATAATATTACTATTCAAGGCTTGATAAATCAATAAAATATGATAAATGACCTTAATGTTAAGAATCAAACTTATTGCACCCGCGACCCGAATATTGCGATCGCGGGTGCAACCACTTTGAGTCAACGTTTATTTAACTCAAATTACAATATGCCCTTAATTGTGGTTGATTTACGTTTTGTTTCTTCTTACTTTTATAAAGTTTCAAAACATTAGCAGTTTATTTCTGTAAAAAAACCGAACTTTCATATCTTTTATATCGCGGGTGCAACAAACTAACAATGGTTTCTTGTAGTCAATATTGCTTGAAAATTAATAATAAGTACTTATATGTTTTGGGATAAACAAATAAACAATGCAATCACTTTAAGGTTAACCAGCACAATGTAAGCTCAAACTATCCATAACAGCGGTTTTGCACAAGTGCTGTAAAGAAACCGATGTTCAGTTCGCGAACATTCAAATGTTCGGAATCGCCCATATCATGAACCTTTTCTTTAACCGCCATTAACGAGTACGTTTCTCCTGATATCTCGCTCATTTCATTGAAATATTTTATGAAGAAGTTTTCTTTAAGTTTGCGGAAATCCTAAAATTTTTCTTTTGTCACGTACTCGACAGAATAAAAAATATTTATGTTTTTCTATATAAAAATGGCTTTATATTTTATACTTGTTTTCTAATAATCAATAATAAATTTTACGGCCATTTCGGTCAAGTATTTGAAAGTTCCGCGAAGAAATGTGTAAACAGTTTTGATTAGAACAAATAAAGATGGATTTTTAAAAAATTCAGAAAAATCAAACCCACTGTAATATACGGAACCTATCTAGTAATCTCTAAACATAGAAACAATATATGCAATAAATCATTACACATATCAGTTAAGTTTTTAAAATTGCACTTAAGCAAAACCCTTATTACTAAATTATCAGGTGACTATATCGACAATGCGACACACTGTACATTGCACTTTGTTGCAACAAGGTGTATTTGAGGCTCAACATTTCGAGGTTCCATTTAACTTGTTTTATTTCATTGTACACGCTCTAACAAAGCTTTACAAAGTTCAGCTGTGTTTTTTGATGAAATGTGCGGACGAGTTAGGAAATGTTTATAGGTGGAAAATTGTGCTTTTTCACTCGCCTCACACGTTGAAACATTTACACATATACACATCATCAAATGGAAGACCTATACATAACTATTTCTATTAGTTCAAGCCCTATGGCAATTTAAAAAAATCCCATGAAATCTTAAGAAATATCAGAAATCTCAAGGAATTCAAAATAAATCTAAGGAAATCCTTGTTTGAAAACTCTGATTCGCAAAATTGTATTCTCGTTTTACGGTTCTGTATACAGTGTGCCTCAAAAATCAAGCGCATTTCGGAAATTGGCAATTTGTTTTTTTGGGGCATGAACTTTGGTGAGGTTCAATTCAAAAATGTAGCCAGTGGTGGCGGGAAGGGGATAAGGTGTTTTTTTTAAAATTGCAAACAGCTTCTTTACTGCACCGTGTCAAAGTTTAGGCTTTTCTGGTTAATTTTCGAAAATGATAGTTCAAATCATGATGTCTAAATAAAGGAGGTTGCCTACAAACTGCTGATTCCCTTCGCTCTGTCCGCCCATAAGCTCATGAGTGACGTCAGTCACTCCCCTAGTAAGAATAACTTGCCCATGATGGATGTAAGTCATAAAGTTATGATTTATAAGGTAAACGAATCTGAATCGGAATCTTGAATCATATTTTGCAGCAACATCGAAAGCACTTGGCAGACTACTGAATTATAGGTTACGGAATAAACTGTATGAGATTCTTTGTTATGTGTTCTAAACTGTTAATAATATTGTTGTTCATGTCCTAGAAAAATAAAATTGATCTATTCAAGCGATTTTTCCAAAAACTGCAAGTTTCCGAAATGTGCATGACTTTTGAGACACGCTGTATAACGAAATCATTCCAACGCATCGGTGCACTATTCCACGTGGAATACGTACCTATTATTTCGAAATAACATGGGTCGGTTGATGGATACATCCGTGCAGTCAATCCCGTAGGGGCAGGAATTTATTTTAAGCGCCGCGACTTTTACTGTTATGGTCAATAAACCGAGCCACATAAAATTTAAATTTAATTTGGAGAAACATTAACGAAGTTTATGCATCGCTGAAGCCGTAATATCGTGCCGTAACTCGGGCGATATTTTAAATTGCGAGAGCTCACCCTGTTTTCATACAGGGCGAGATTGGATTCGCTGATCAGTTGTCAAAAATATCCCTTGGAAGAATGGAAGAAGTCAATGTTAATGACGACCAGCGACAAATGGTTATTAAACATTAAAATTACAAGCCATAGTGTTTTTGATATAAACACGTTCCTTCTTAACATTTTTATGAAGTGGTAATAGCAATTATTTAATGCAACAAGTGAGACATTATTACCGTGCGTATGTAATGTTTGTAATCGTATAAGTGTGGAAATGATATAGTATCACACGTATTGCGTACAACGTTTTATCTACAACTGTCCAGGTTTTTAATAATCATAAGTAGTATTATTATTTATAATTTAAATTCTACTACGATATAATGTAACAATCGTATGTTAAGAAGAAGTTACCATAGCAACAGGTGAAAGTGTAAATTGAGTTTAAGCAATGATTTGCCATCAGATATTGAGAATAAAGTTTCCAGTGTTGTTTCCTCGTCTCCAAGAAATCAGTAAAGAAATACGAACAAGCATTTGGTCGCTATGAAAATTGGAGTAAAAAGATCTTTGGTGCAATTACTCAGTAATAAAAATAAAAGTTTCACTCAAGAAGAATATCGATATCAAATTGCATTCCTGAATCAAAAATCAGAAGGGTACAACCCTAAAAAGTCTAAGGTGTTAACAAAGACAGAAGGACTATACTTCCAAGTCATGATACCCAATACCAAAACAATAGTGTCTAGATCGTTTTTGGTAACATCTGGAAGTATTTATTGATGGCTTAAATTTAGTAGAAATGATACAAAAATTACATTAAATTAGGAACTGAAAGCTGGTAAATGTACCAACAACCTATTGGCAACGTGCCAAAACTGAATGCACGATTTCTTTCAACATCTAAAGTATTCTTAACATCTAAAAATAATAATAATATGTCTTTATTTAAAATAATTGTACATCCAAGCACAATGATTATAAAAAGGCGAAGTCTAGCAAAAGCTACTCCCTTAACCTTACATTGACAAACACGTATAAATTTAGGTAGATATTAAAACATTTGGTATAAAATTTGTAAGTATAAATTAACAAAATATAAACTTGAAGACATACAAAACATATATATACAGAAAAATTAGTGTCGAAAAATGATAAAAATAAAAAAAATATGTAACTAAGTACTAAGTCACCAGATGAAACAAACCTATTGGATTGAAAGGTAATATGACTTGACTTCTTTCCGAAAACGATGTATTTTATAACTTTTATATTCATTATTTAAGCTGTTGTAAACCTTTACTGCATTGTAAGAAAATGATCTAGTATATAAGGTACTATGAAATCTTGGCAAAGAAAGTAAAGAGGTGTGTCTCAAATTAATATCGTGTATATTATAACGATGGAGCAATTTTCTACGTAAATAAGAGGGAGAAGAGGTATTCATAATACGATGAACAGTTAAAGATAAATGGAATTTATATAAATTGTCCAATCGCAACCAACCAAGTTCATTTATGCCCTGAGACACATGATCAAATTTTTTTAATCTAAGAACGAAACGACAGACGATGCTTCGTTACTGCATCTAAACATGAGTAATATACTGTATTACAATAATTTAATTTCGATAAAACAAGGCTTTCACATAGTTTTTTTCTTAATTTATAATTTATAATATTTACGTTTTTATAAAGAAATCTTAGGACAAAGTAACATTTTTATTAGCATTGAAACATGATCATAAAATCTTAATTTAGTATCAAATAACAGCCCCAAATTTTTTGCATTATTAACTGCTGTAAGAATAATATCATCTATTTTCAAACATAAATTATGTAAAATATATGGTCTCTTTTTTTAGAGCAAAAAATTATTACGGAACATTTATTCGGATTAAGCTTTAAGCTGTTATCTCTTGCATAATTCGATATAGAAGTTAAATCATTATTTATATTCTTCTCAGCAATTTTTATGTTTTTAGGATCGAAGGAATAAAACAACTGAGTATCATCTGCATAAGCGATAGATTTTGTGAATTTTGTATGGGCAAATATGTCTGCAGTATAAATTAAAAATAAAAGTGGGCCCAATACAGACCCTTGAGGCACTCCTGAGGTAATAGAGCCTAGTTCCGAACACTGATCATCTAATATTACTTTTTGAAAACGATTAATAAGATAGGAATTGAAGAACTTTAGAGACAAATCGTCAAACCCGTAATATTCTAATTTCGAACACAATAAAGAGTGATCCAAAGTATCGAACGCCTTAGAGAAGTCCAACAATACCAATGCGCTAACACATCCATTGTCGAGGGGATGCAAAATGTTGTCAGATGTATGAAGTAAGACAGAACATGTACTATAACCCTTTCTGAAACCTGACTGTAAAGGATTTAATATGTCATTGTCAGTGAGATACACGTATATTTGAGAATAAATAAATTTTTCTAATATCTTAGAGAGAGTGGGTATTAAACTGATTGGACGCAAATCAGAGAAAGATTTAGGATTTTTTAATTTGGGTAGTGGTTCTACTAAAGTCAATTTCCACTTATCTGGAAAATACCTTTTTTCTAAACATCAATTTATAATGTGTGTAATATGTTTATATATAACAGGAAGACAAAGTTTTAACATTTTTGCATTTATACCGTCACATCCATATGCATTTGACTTTAGATTCAATATAATATGTTTAATATCATCATATGATGCTAAATTAAAACTGAAAGAAATGCCATCTCTAAAAATATTAGAATTGAAATATGTTTCAGTTAACTGACAACATTTAGCTGGATTAAATACAGATAAAAAATAGTCATTAATAGATGTAGCATTCATCAAATTTAGTGGTATTTCATTAACGTTATTGGGTCTAATATTCAAATGATTAATAGCCTTCCATATTGATTTGTTATCCCTAGAATTTTGACTATAGGATAAATATGCACCTTTTTTCTAGCCTAATAGCGCTAACAGTGAGGTTACGCAAGATCTTGTAGTGATTCCAGTCATCAACGCATTTGGTATTCCTGAACTTACTCAATGCTTTATTTCTATCAGTCATCATTTGCCTAATATAATTCGTAATCCAAGATGCATATCGCTTGGTAATTCGAGAGGTTTTTAAAGGGTCATGCTTATCAAACAGATCTAAAATATGTTTGTTTAGAAATTCTAATTTTAAGTCAATATCAGGCACATAAAACAAGTAATCCCATGCAATGTTCTCTAAATCATACAAAAATGAAGCTTGACAGAATGAGTTAAAATCTCTGTAAGTAATTATTTTAGGTTGTGATTGAACGTAACTTATAAGAAGTTCACAATAAATAGCTCGGTGATCAGAGACAAAATCGGCATTTATAGTACCACACATGATGGGCATGATGTTCACACTCAATCATCATTCTTGGTAGATAATGTGATATCAAGGTTCTGCCTTATAATTGTTGATACATTGTAAATGGCACATACTGTATATTTAATCAATGGAATTTTATGAAAAACGTCTATATTTTAATGACAAGCGCATATTAAAGATAGTACAAGTATTGATATTGTTCTACCATAAACGTGAAAAATTTGAATGTACTTTTCAGAATGTAATGAATAATGGTTCCAACTGAAGTATACCTAAATAAATTATTTTTTCCGCACACAACCTTTTCGAACTAAAACAATATCCACACGCTCTATTATTTTTTCCGGAAAGTCCTACATTTGACTAATGAAATACGTGATTAAGCCCAGTGACAGATTTTTCCCTCGAAAACCGCTCGTGAAAAATCCTTCCTGTCCGTCTGAGAGCCGTTCGGGTTAAAAATAACGGCGCGACGTTGTTTTCCGTACACATAATTTATTATTTTTTTATACGAGTATCGGAGTATGTATTCTGCGCAATCTGTCTGTTAGAATAGCGAGATGCATTGTGTTGAATACGTTGCAGTCTGTCAGTTTTGAAATAAAAGGCAACTAATGTCACTCAGTTCTTCTACATTCACACATATGTTTTTGTGGCACGGTTTAGAAACTATCTTTGTCTGAATTTTTTGACGTGCTCTAGTGCGTAAAGGGTATGCAAATTTTCGTTGTAACTGCAAGGCAACATAGACATTTTCCTTTTTGAAATACAGGGCGAAATTTAGAAAAATTTTAAGAGATTATTCGTAGATATCTCAGAGAATAGTTGAGATATCAGATTGATGAAAATTGCTTCCGATGACGTTTTTCAGTGGCGTACAACAAAAATAACGCGTAGGTAGTTTTTTCTAAATTTTAATGAAAAATAAAATAACTTAAAACAAGAAACTTTGGTAAAATATTTGGTGCTGTAGCAGATGACTTACACGCCTAAATAAAATAAAATGGAATATTACACCTGTAAATCTGACCAAATCATAAAATTATTAGTTATTATTAGTTAATTCTACGTTCTAAAAACATAGAAACAAAATACCGTCTTTAATATTCCACTAAACTGGTTAGTATTGACCCAGTCTTTCTGACTCACCCTGTATATTAATTATAAAAATGAGTCTTCCTATTAAAACAAATTAATTTGAAAACATTTTAAATGCCGCTCGAGAACCATCTTCGAGCCTACTTCCTCTAAAATCAAAGGGAAAATACGAGAAGGTATATGAAATATTTTGTAAGTGAAGGATAACAAGACACGTACTAAGAACTGATAAAAATGTAATGCTAGCGTGTTTTTTGCTAAGGTAAGTTATTTTTTATACATATTTAAGTGTTTTTCATACAATATCTCGTTCATTTAGACAAAATCTGATAAGACATCCAGTTGATGGTCTACCTAATATTCCATGTTGAAAAGTAGTATAAGTACAAATAAACAAAAATGTGGATATAGTACAATATAAAAAGCTACTTGACTTTTTAAAACATCAAAATGTCATATACGAAGCAAAGAAATAAAAAGTTTTGACTACGTTACTATGTCCTTAAAAGAGGCTCCAGACGAGACATTCTTATTAATAAAAGTGGTACTAATTTGGGGTATGTCGACGTGCAGAATTGTGCAGATTAACTGTAACAGATGTAGAACACACGGGGAAAATTTTTGTTATAACTTTACATGATACCAAAACCGAAAATAAACGTGGATTTACCGTAGGATCAGAGTGAAACGTATCTGAAATGTATCATAAGCAGTTACAATTGAGATCCAAACAAGTAAGGCACAAGAGATATTTTTCGTTTACTATAATTATGATAAGTGTACAATACAACCAGTTGACATCAATGGCTGAAACAGTTGCATTCAGTTACACTGGCCATTGCTTGAGGAGCATGCCACCTTCCTCGCTGACAGTGGAGCGGATATTCAAACACTTAAAAGATATGGAGGATGGCAGTCAACTAGTGACATCTCAAGTCATTCAGGAATAAAGAAAGAGAATCATAATAGGTATCAGAAAGAACAAATAGAATTGATTAAATTTCATACTTGATAACTATGTTACGTTTGTGTAAATCATCAATAGTAGGTATCCACTTCGGTGTGATATACTTCATTTTTTAAATATCCCCACAGAAATAAGTCCAAATGATTTAAAGTCAGGAGATCGTGACGGCCATGGTACCCGTCCTCTTCATCCAATCCCCTGGTATTAATGCTTGGACACGCTGTACATGGTACGAATATAATTGAGCCTCGTGTATGATACATCAGACTGCTGCAATACACCGTGGATGCCCTGGACCTCCAGTTCTCCCATGATTCGGTTTCAAATTTCCCTCACGTTGCACTACACTTGCACTCACTGCACATCGCGATAAAAGTATATAGCTGCATTTGTCACATGTTTACGGAGAAATCGCTTCGCCATAAATTAGCCATTTTTGACACTAGAAAAACTAATGTAAAGACTGACATCACAAAAACTTTAGTACCTACTAAAAATTAATCGGATTTCAATATTCGGAATTGCCTGTCTAGAGGCTATACAGTAGCCCAGCCTTGTAAAGGTTGAAAATACTAGAACTTCATTAATTTTTTACTCAAAAACTATAAGAAAATTGTTTGACCCCAGTTTTCATGACGCATCTATTCCCATTTTTTTTATCTGAATCACCCTGTATGCAATTTTAAATTAAGTAGCTGAAATTTCAATCAAAATAACACTTTTTAAAGATTTTTAAAGAAAAGAATTTTATTATAATTAGGATAAGATGTTTCACTTGCCTGTTGCGACGAGTCGTCGCTGATGGGAGCTCTTTATTTCTCACGTCTAAACAACTGTCAGAGCCGTTAAATATCCGTAAGCACGCGAAAGCAAGTAAATACACAAGAACATTAGACAGCGCATAAATATTGATAACTCCCAGCCAGAAGGTATCCAATTATTAGGTAATTAAAGGCGAAGGGTCAGTATTTGGCCGGGATAAACATAGCGCAAACATTAACATTAATTTTACGGCACCCCCATTAGGGTTGATTAGTTCTTTGAAAAAGTGAAACGGTGATAATTTCTACTAAACATCCCCGGACCCGACGCATTCGTTCTAGGTCGAACCGACAATACAGAGTGGTCGCCTTAAGAAGGTTCCATATACAGGGTGCGGCGTGTACATAAAAAAAAGGTTTGGTGTCTGTACAAGGTGTCTGAATTCGATAGTACTGTGAGAATATAAAAAACGTTGCGTCTGTTTGGCAAACCATTACTGACAAACCGATTTTCGCCCGTGCAAAGGACGTGCCGAAAAAGGTTTTGATAAAGAATTTGTACATACAATTTGAATTATAAAATTAAGTCTGTTTTCAATATGACGCTCAAGCAAACACTCCAAATTGGGAATTTTCAAGCTATGATCAAGAATGAGGCGCTCTGGATACCTTTCTCGATATAACTCTACAGCTCTTCCTGAATTTTTTTGAGACTCGCCATAAATATATCAACATATCAACTTTTTTTTAATGAAAAACACTTTGTAAACACAAAAGTTATACGTTTGACGTTGGTATTGAGCAATGACAAGTATTTTGTGACATTTATGCACTTTAAACCACGATCATTCAATTATTTTCAAACGACTACTTGATACTTCCACCGCTAATGTGATTTTTAGGTGGTATTTCTTTTGAGATTGTTTTTTTTTCCAGTGCATAATGTATAAAAATTTAAATACAGCTTCCTGACCATATTTGTAATGTCTTATACAGAGTGAGTCAGTCATAATATCATTAATTTTAAGAGGAGATAGGGAATAATGAGTATAATGCGAATACACGATTAAAAAAATCTAAATGCATATTTACACCGAAAAAAAATATTTTCAAATCACTATTTAAACCCCCTTTTCAGACTGTCACTGACCGCTCATAGCCTTGGTCGTTTACAACTCACAGTTCAACTCGATGTCGACCTGATGCAATGTTGCCAAGTTGAAATATTTTTCTAGTACCTACCTACCTAGGTTTTGGACATCACAAATAAACAGTTGTACTGACTATTTTAGTAAATCATTTTTTCTTACTCAGTTCAATAATAACTTAAAATGTTAATATCCAATGAAATCAAATAATAATAATCAAATAATTCTATTAAAAATTGCAAGTAACGCGGTCCACTCAGGTTTTCCGGTAGAAAATACGGTCCAATCAAATACCCGTACACTGCTGCCCATATGTTAACAACAAATCGCCTCTGAGAGCTAAACCGACAAGTAGCGTGTGGTTTTTCTCTAAGCAAATGTAGTTATTATGACTGCAACGTATCTAATAATAAACCGAGTAATAAACCATTTACGTACATTACATAAAAAACCTATACCCAATGGGTAAATTATTAAGAGAAGCTGAAAAGTGTTTCGTGTTTAAATACTAAGTAATAAAAAACCATCGTGTTGTCGACAGAAAACTATCCAAGCCCGAAATGACACGCCTCTGATGTGATGCTCATCATAAGTTCGACAGTGAATCTTGACCTACCATATTATTAGGTCAATAACCTAGTTACCTAGCTTTTCTACTGTTATTTAACGACAAGGAGTAAAACTATTTATTTTTATCTAGATACATGAATTTGTTTTTCTTAAATATTGATTTATTTGTTATTAAAAACAAATGTCGAAAATTAAAAATGTTTTCGAATGTTAGGTTATTACAGTTTAATAATTTTGATATTACGGTTTAACTACGTTTTACAAATAAATATGAATATTTAGTATTATTCGTAAGTACAATGAATTATTCCGTTTGTAGTTACGTACATCTAGCCTAGAAATTTATTGTTTTTTAAGTAGTATGGTACTAACTTGTTTAAAATGCTAGTTCGAGTAAAACTGCACTGATCGTGGTTAAAATTAATGACATTATGACTGACTCACCCTGTATAGTAGCATAGTTTCTTTTACAGTAGATCTCTCTCAAATACGAGTATACCTTGGTTGTCATGGAAACTACGAAACTACTTGAAAATTTCTATTTAACAATCAAACATGAGTGTTAATGCAAATTGTTTACCTAGTAATAGACGTAAGAACGAGTAGGCGTATGACGTTCCATTCTAGGAACCTATGCAAAGAAAAATAATTAAAGCTCAACTTGAAAGGAATCAATTAAGTTTTACTTAACGTATAATAATGATTTTAGATAGGTATATGCAGCTGTGCCAGCTACTGAAAAAAAGCAACTGGCCTATAACTGCGTCATAATCTAACCGACGCGAATAAATCTTCCGTGATTTTTCTGAAGAAGCTTTTATTTTATAAAAAAAGTACAATTGGATATCGAAAACTACGAGGTAAATATAAATATAATTTTGAATGATATGCGAACTAAAAGCGTAGTAGGCGGATGTCAAACTGAAACAAAATAAAATCATTCGCATGTGAGCGAAGGAGGCCAATATAAAGATATAGTAAAGTGAAGATGGTGAAATTCAAGACGTTGAAAGGCAATTCCTCTTGGTTAAAAAAAAATAGCCTGCGCTGGCCAAGTACATAATGGTGGAGGCCATAAATAAGAGAAGAAGAAGATATAGTAAAGTGCTTATTGGTCATTTGAGTATTACGAACCTTGAACCAAGAAAGAAAATTAAGATACTCAAATTAATAATACTTTTAACATATATTTCTAAATGTACTACATGTATACGTATACAGGGTGATACGTAAGTATGGTCCAGATTTTCACTGCTTCACTGCCTTAATAAAATGTTGATAATAAAAAAAGGTACAGGGTGTCATAGTTGGAATATAAACAGTCTTCTCTCATATCTGAATATGAAAAATTTGAATTTTTCGATTGTGTAAAGTAATTGATTTTAATCAGAGCTAGATAAATACCTTACATTTAGAATTACTTATTAACTTTAGCATACATTTTATCTAATAATTTTTAAAATTTAACTTACTATGGGTGCCTACTACGTTAAAATATTGTACAAGGAACTACGAGGGGATTTAGTTGTAACTCGGAAACTGGCAAAACTGGATCGTTCGACAACGTTTTTTTAGTCCTTTTAGTTTCCGTCCAAGGTTGATGTCGATAGCACGTTTGGTTTGTGTTTTATGTGTATTTTTTGGAAGTCACTTTTTTAGTGGCGTCGTGAAAATTATTGACTGACGCGAATGTTGACCGTTTGCGTACACTGATCACGTCTGACCAGCACCTAAGCATTCGTGCGTTGTCTGGCGAGCTAAACATCAACAAAGAAACCGTTCACAAGATGTTGCACGAAAATTTGAATATGCGAAAGATTTGCGCTAAAGTGTCAAAGTTATCACCCGTGAACAGAAAGACATGTGAAATTCGATCTGCGAGGATTTGTTGTCCCGCATTCGGAGCGAGGGTAGAGACTTGATGAGACGTGGATATTTGAGTACGACCCCGAGACCCGTAAATAAAGTCAGCAGTGGGTGGAAAAGAGTGGAGAGCGGCCAACGAAAATGAGCATGTCCAAGTCACCACTTAAGGCAAGGTTGATCGTTTTTTTTTTCGATATCCACGGCATCATTCATCGTGAATATGTTCCTGCCGGTCAGACAGTGACTGGACAGTTCTATGTTGGCGGCTGCGGAACCGCATTTTCCGTGTGCGACCCAAACTCGCCGATAACGGCCGGATCATATTCCTCGTTCATTGTGCAAGAGTTTTTGGTAAAAATGGCATTTCAATGTTGCCGCACTCACCCTATAGCCTCGATATTGCCCCCCCTGCATTTTTTTTTTATTCCCCAAGATGAAGTCGCACCTCAAGGGAACTCATCATGGCGGCGTCCAGGAGGACAAAGAAGGGTGCTGAACGGGTTAACTGCAGAGGATTACCAAGAGTGCTTCCAATCGTGGGAGCAACGTTGGAATCGTTGTGTAGGGTTGGAGGTCGATAATAAAATTTTGGCGAAATGACAAGTATACTTTTTTCGTCAAAAGCAATGTAAGTGTAAGATTTCTTTTTAATAAAAAACGTAATAATGTTAGGACAAAAAATGTTACGCTCACATTTACGTCACGGATGTTGCGCCCCCTAGGGAATACGTCGAAATAGGCAACAGATTATGATTATCATAACCAAAATCATGTATTCCCAAATTTTTAAGTTGATACAGTCAAACACAGTGCAATTATTAAGTATAAAAAATCAATTTTTAAATTCCAACTTTAACACCTTGTATATTTTTTATTATCAACATTTTCAAATCGTAATATTTTTAAGTGAAAAATCTAGTATGCCTCCATGCGCCTTTACTTACGGACAACTCTGTATACATCGTTGAAGGTCAACTTGACAGACAAGAGCTTTTTTATTCCAATAGTCAATCGACAATTAAAACGTTTAAACATTCTGTATATGGCTAAGAGGTTAAAGTTTTTTATCGCGTTACTTGTATCAGTTACAAAAACCATAACGAAACTTGTTTTTGGGAAGGAAAATTTGTTCTTATGTCATAAGCTTCACTACTAATGCTGTTTTTTGTATTAGAAAAGAAAGCACCCCACATCGCAGCGTGCCTCGCCCACACCCCCTGAAGACTGTCCCATTAATCATACCATGTCGCATTAAGAAATCCTATACAGAACGATGGGGACAGAAACAAACAAATAAAATCTGAATACTAAATATTACGCTCACGCAACCAGCACCGACCAGGCCTAACTGCATAGCGAAAATGTTGATTTATAGTTTCCACTTGGACGGATTTTTAAAACAGAGCCTGTAGTGCGTGATCTATAGATTTCGAACGGCAGGATATCTTCGATGGGGGCCAGCGAAACGAACGATGATAAATTAAATTACTGTTTGTTTTCCAAGCTTAACGGGGGTTAGTGTTTTAGCAAAAAAATATCATACGGTCGCCTCTAGCCAAATATTAGGCTATGGTAGCTTGTAAACAAGCATATTTGTAAACACCTCGAAGTTTATTTCACCGAGTAAGACTATTTTCTGAATAATTATACGAAGTGATTCTTAACTTACGAGGTGTGGCAATTAAGTTCCGGGAATTTGTCGATTAAAAAACAAGCAAATTAAATTTCGCCAAAATTTTATTATTGACCTTCACAATAGTCTCCCTCTAACTCTGCACAACGATTCCAACATTGCCCCCACGATTGGAAGCACCCTTGGTCATCCTCCGCAGTTAACACCTTCAGCACCACGGTTACAGCTTCTTTGACCTCCTGCACGCCGCCATGATGAGTTCCCTTGAGGTGAGATTTCATCTTGGAGAATAAATAAATCGCAGGGGGCACCATCGTGGCTATAGGGTGGGTGCGGCAACGTTGGAATGTCTTTTTTGCCAAAAACTCTTGCACAATCAACGAGGAATGGGCTGGCGCGTTGTCGTAGTGCAAGGTCCAGCCGTTCTCGGCGAGTTCGGGTCGCATACGGAAAATGCGGGCCCGCAGCCGTTCCAGGACGCCAACATAGAACTGTCTGGCCGGCAGGAACATATTTACGATGAATAATGCTGAGGATATCGAAAAAAACGATCAATATTACCCTCAGCCGTGACTTGGACATCCTCACTTTCGTTGGCCGCTCTCCACCCTTTTCCACTCACTGCTGACTTTGTTTACGAGCCTCGGGGTTATACTCAAATATCCAGGACTCATCTCCAATGACTACCCGACTTATCCAGTTTCTACCGTCGCTCCGAATGCGGGACAATAAATCCTCGCAGATCGATTTTCTCATGTCTTTCTGTTCATGGGTGAGAACATTTGGCACCATTTTTGCCCAAATCTTTCACATATTCAAATTTTCGTATAACATCTTGTGAACAGTTTCTTTGCTGACGTTTAACTCGTCAGACAACGCACGAATGTTTAGGCGCCGGTCAGACGTGACCAGTGCACGCAAACGGTCAACATTCGCGTCAGTACGACAAGTGACGGGAGCTGCTTCACGTGAATCTTCGTCTACCGATTCACCTCCTTGAACCGTTTTGCCCATTCAACTTTGGACTGAAACTAAAAGGACGGTCTCTCCTCTCTAGAGAAAGGTTGACGAACGATGCAGTGTTGCCAGTTTCCGAGTTATAACTAAATTTCCGGAATTTAATTGCGACACCTCTTACACGCATAAACTTGTGAAATTATAGTTGAGGACAAATAATGACGAATAGTGAAAAAATAATTATTACAATATTTTTCCTTTTCTTTTCCTAATACTGTTTCCTCCTAAGTAGTTATTTAAACTAATAGAATACGGGTAATGAAAAACAAATTAAATGTACAATTTGTAGCATTTTATAAATGCAGTGCTGAGGCAATAACAGTTTGAAGATGTTCTTCAGTCATGAAATTCACTGTTGCCAAAATATTGTCACGGAATTTGCCCCACTCACTCCCAAACCGACGATTGTGGCACCGCGAATTGCCTAAGATTGCCCCGATCGCCCCTACGCCATTCTGGTAAACAAACAACATGCATGAATCGAGGCGTTACTAGAAAATCGTGGAAACGACGAGAAGCGTTCCAGTCGTACGAGAAAATGGATCTAGAGATACTGGAATATACCTGGAATATTCGTTGGGTCTATAAAAGAAGAATAAACGGCCGAGTTAGTTAGTCTTGTATAAGTCTTGTATTACAGTCTGAATTAAAGTGTTTAGTTGAAGATATCAAAGTGATTTAGATAGCGATTAATTAAATAAGTGTTTAGTTGACCTGTAATTAGTAGTGTTCAGTAGTTAATAAAGAAGTAATTAATTAACGGATTGTTTTTCTGGAAGTAAGAAAAAGACGGATTGGGAAATCCGTGACAATTTGGTGTCAGAAGTGGGATTTAACTGGAAGTTTGAGAAGCTTTCTGGAACCCTGTGCGTGAGTGGGTTTAAGTGGAAGTTGGAAGAACTTTCTGGAACCCTGTGCGTGGGTGGAATAAAGACCCAAGTGTGATATAACACCGCACTCGTCTTGTCGAAAGGAAGTGAACGGTGGTATTTGCGAGGGACATTCTCGAACATTCTAGAATTTTGTACGGGAGTAAGACAAAGACCCAAGTGTGGTATATCACCGCACTCGTCGTGACTCAAGGAAGTGAACGGTGGTATTTGCGAAGGACATTCTCGAACATTCTAGAACTTTGTACGGGAGTGAGACAAAGACCCAAGTGTGGCATATCACCGCACTCGTCGTGACTCAAGGAAGTGAACGGTGGTATTTGCGAAGGACATTCTCGAATATTCTAGAACTTTCTACCGAAGTGAGACAAAGACCCAAGTGTGACATATCACCGCACTCGTCGTGACTTAGGGAAGTGAACGGTGTTATTTGCGAATGACATTCTCGAACATTCTAGAACTTTATACCGGAGTGAGACAAATACCCAAGTGTGGCATATCACTGCACTCGTTTCATTGTAAGGAAGTCAACGGTGACATTTACAAACATACTCCTGGACATTCTAGAACATTTCAAATAAAGTGGATGCCTGTAACTAGAAGTCAAGTCAACATGGATGCACAACTGGCGAAACTGTTAGAAATGATGCAAACGATGCAAAATAAAATGGAAGACCAGGCGAAGACGATGCAAGAACAGGGACGGACGATGCAAGAGAAATTAGAGGAACAGGGACATAAAATGGAAGACCAAGCGAAGACAATGCAACAGGAAATGAGAAACCAGACGAAGACAATGCAAGAAAAATTTGAAGAACAAGGACATAAAATTGAAGATCAGACTCAAATGATGCAAGAGAAATTAGAAAAGAAATTAGAAGATCAGATGCAGATACTACAACAGGAAATGAAAGCTCAGACAAATGAAATGCAGACGAAGTTAGAAAAATTAGAAAATACAGTAGAGGAGAAACTGTTAGAACAAAGAAAAGAGATTGACGAAGAACTGTTAGCACAAAAACAGGAAATACACGAAGAAATATACCAGGTTAGAGAAGAGCTTCGACATAAATTAGACAAGATAGCAAAGGAGGGCGTAATCAAATCAGAAGGACCTGTTATCCGAACTCAGAAGACCCCCTGAATTCGACGGCAAGGTTTCCTGGAATGTATATCTGCGTCAGTTTGAAGCAGCAGCATCAGCAAATGAATGGTCGGATTATGAAAGCTACTGCTCTGATAGTTGCTCTACGAGGGAAGCTCTTGACGTCTTACAAAGAGTTCCTGCTGGGCAACAGAATAACTACGACATTCTAAAACAACATATGGAAATGAGATATGGGGATAAGCACCTGCAGCAAGTGTACCAGGCACAATTGAAAAATCGTCACCAGCAGAGTGGAGAGAATTTACAACATTTTGAGACAGACGTTGCTCGACTGGTTCGATTGGCATATCCAACAGCCCCGTCCGAATTTGTAAACCAGCTCTCCATCCAAGTCTTTATCGACGGCCTAAGAGATTGCGAAACACAGCAGGCACTACGGCTCGCTAGACCTAAAACGTTGAATGACGCTCTTTCGCATGCACTGGAATTTGAGGCAGCAAAGATGGCATCCGGTAGACATGTTAAAGTTCGGGCCATCAGTGATAACAGCGATAATATGGGAAATGGAGACATAATCAAAACGTTGAAGGAGGTCATTGAGAAACTCAGTCCAACTACCAATCCGAAGAAAGTACAATCTGATAGTCGAAGGGATCGCCTTGTTGAATGCTGGAACTGTGGGCAGATGGGACATCTGAAGAGACAGTGTAGGGCCCCAGTCGCAGATCAGCAAAGGCGCGACTCCCATGCGGCAGCCTCCAAGGAATATGTTAAAGTGCGGACCATCCGTGATAATAGCAATAGGATGGCAAATAGAGAGATAATCAAAACACTGAAGGAGGCCATTGATAAATTCAGCCTAACTACCGGACCAAAGAGAGGACAACCCGATAGACGAAGAGAACGCCCACTTCAATGTTGGAACTGTGGGCGGGCGGGTCATTTAAAGGGGCAGTGTAGGGCGCCAGTCGCGGATCGGCAATGGCGCGACTTCCAGGCAGGCAAGGAACATGGAAACTCAGACGCCCTGTCTAGACCTTGTTCTACCAACAACAACAAACACTGTAGTAATCTCGAAAGAAAAGAGGACATATCATTTGTTCCTTGCAAGATAGTAGTAGCCCAAACTGAAGACAGTTGGAGTTCAGCGGCGATTCGGGAAGACCAGCAAGCTGACTGTGACATCAAACCTTTACTGGACTGGAAAGAAGCCAACAAGCGACCGTCTTGGGCTGAAGTCAGTAGTAAAAGCCCAGCATTAAAGAGTTATTGGGCTCAATGGAATTCTCTGGTGTTGGAAGACGGTGTCCTAAAAAGAGCATGGGAGAACAATGACGGAACGGAGGTCAAGAAACAAGTACTACTCCCGAGGTCCCGGGTCAAGGAAGTGCTGCAGGAAGTACATGGAGGTACTGGGGGTGGACATTTCGGTATCAATAGGACTCTACAGAAGATTAGGGAGCGTTTCTACTGGTTGAGTTGTAGGACGGATGTAGAAGATTGGTGCCGAAAATGTGACATATGTGCAGCCAGCAAGGGACCGAAGACCCGTTCCAGAGGCAAAATGCGCCAGTACATCGTAGGAGCACCGTTCGAGAGGATTGCCATTGATATCGCTGGCCCATTTCCGAAAACCCAAAGTGGGAACCGATATCTGCTAGTAGCCATGGACTACTTCAGTAAATGGCCGGAAGTATACCCCCTTCCCAATCAAGAGACCACAACCGTAGCAGAAGCGCTAGTCAACAACCTGTTCTGCAGATTTGGTGTGCCCATGGAACTACATTCAGATCAGGGCAGAAATTTCGAATCAGGTGTGTTCCGAAAGGTCTGCGAGCTTATGGGAATCCGGAAAACCAGGACCACCCACTGCATCCCCAGTCAGATGGTATGGTGGAACGCTTCAACGCCACACTAGAAACCAATCTGAGGATGTTTGTGAACGAAAACCAGACAGACTGGGACAAGCTCATTCCACTCTTCCTGTTAGCTTACCGCTCAGCTGTCCATGAAACTACTGGGAAGACTCCCGCAAGGATCATCTTTGGAAGAGAGCTTCGCCTTCCAGCAGATTTGGTATTTGGTCGTCCTGCGGAACAGCCCACAGAGCCAGACACTTACACCCATGAGCTAGAACGAAGACTAGCAGCCGTACACGATCAAGTCAGATCTCGAATGCGACTAGAGAGCGATCGCATGAAGACTCGATACGACGTCCGGGCCAATACAGTCGGATTCCAACAAGGTGACCTGGTGTGGCTGTACAACCCCACGCGGAAGAAAGGAAGATCGCCTAAACTACAGAACCGTTGGGAGGGCCCCTACACCGTCAATTAAAAGAATCAATGATGTCGTCTACCGGATACAGAGGACTCCCAGGAGTAAGATGAAGGTCGTCCATCTGGAGCGTCTGTCCCCGTATAGAGGTGTATCTGATCGGGACGATCGGTCATAAGTAGGGGGCAGTGTCACGGAATTTGCCCCACTCACTCCCAAACCGACGACTGTGGCACCGCGAATTGCCTAAGATTGCCCCGATCGCCCCTACGCCATTCTGGTAAACAAACAACATGCGTGAATCGAGGCGTTACTAGAAAATCGTGGAAACGACGAGAAGCGTTCCAGTCGTACGAGAAAATGGATCTAGAGATACTGGAATATACCTGGAATATTCGTTGGGTCTATAAAAGAAGAATAGACGGCCGAGTTAGTTAGTCTTGTATAAGTCTTGTATTACAGTCTGAATTAAAGTGTTTAGTTGAAGATATCAAAGTGATTTAGATAGCGATTAATTAAATAAGTGTTTAGTTGACCTGTAATTAGTAGTGTTCAGTAGTTAATAAAGAAGTAATTAATTAACGGATTGTTTTTTCTGGAAGTAAGAAAAAGACGGATTGGGAAATCCGTGACAATATGCACTAAATGATTAGCTTGTAACTTCAATGATAAGGGAATAGCTGCTAGCTGCTGTTCTTCAGTCACGGAACATATTGTTACCGTTGATGTACTACGTGCTGCAGTACAATTCTCTTGAAGTTCTTATGAGGGATTTGATGCTTTGAGAATGCTGTGGGTTATTTTTTCTTTTTGTTATCCATACAATGCATGACTTAGTTACCGCTGTGAACTTCCACCCACCATGCCATTTTATATTTGTAATATTCGATCCGGAGTTGACTAATAATGTGGCAGAAGAGCTCCGAAAACAATGTCCTACATACGTTTCGAAGCATTTAATAGACAATTTTCTATTCCCTTCTTTCTAATACTTCATAATAATTCTAATAATGTCTTCAAAGAAGCCGTTAGTTTGAGATATCTTCCAATTTCAATGTCCTTCTTTACTTTGAAGCATAGTTTCAACATCGAATACTTGGACCATAGAGTTGACGGAGCAATATCGTGGAATAAGCCCAAACTACCTCTTTTTAAAAAAATGAGATGTTCTTCTCCATGTTCCATTGGTCGAAGGCAGCAAGCTCTTTTTCATAGCGAATTCTGATTTTGTAGGATTTAGGGTGAAATTCATAGTCAGCACTTCACTTAAGTGTGACTTTTCAAAATTCTATTATTGTAAGTATGGTTGTTGTTATGGTCTTAATAAATTTGTATTTGTATTAGAAAGTGAATTTTCTTTACCTCTCGCAACAGTTGGTGGAGGACCTATTGTAACATTTGGTGGAAGCCCCAGACTTCCATTCTATAGTGTCACCCTTTTCGTGACAATATGAACAATTTCTTTCAAATTTTACACACATTTTTTAGAATTTTAGAGTGTAACTGAGAGCAGTTAGTGTACAGTTAAGGTTGTATGTATCTAATGTAAATTTAATTTAACAAAAATTAGTGCCATTAGATGTCGAGCTGCTAGGAAAAACCTTTCCCCATAACCGATTGCAATCTTCCCGTCTATAAATATAAATATATCAATGGAGGCGATAAGAACGGGTGACGCTTTGTGCAATATAACGCTATAAATAAAGAGTGTCATAAAGGCTGTCTGGACTCTGTACAATAGCAAGACGGTTCCCTGTAAATGATGGTGTTCAGATAATAAAATCTTTACGTTCCAGTGATCAATTTTGAGAACTAAAGTATCGTAAAGACACCGTTTCTTCGGCTAGTCGCAGTCGCCAGTCAATAATTTATACCCGGTTGTTCATTAAGACCATCACCATCTAATCTACTTACCATGGTGGAAGCAGGTAAACACAGTTTGTGAGTACATAAACGATGAAGAATAGGACAAGATCCTTAACAAAGGTGGTTGCCTACAAACTTTCGTCCAATAGCATTGTGGTGTTTTTGAGAGAGGATGACGTCATTGGTATTTAATTTGATTTTCGTCGAATTCAGTCTTAGTTATATTTGAATTTAGACAGTATTGCTACAATTTTATTAACAATTTAGAACATATAACAAAGAATTTCAAACATGCAGATTATTCTGTGTATAATTAACTAGTTAGGAATGATAAGTGTTTTCAATGCTGCTATAAAATGTGATTTAAGATTTTGGTTCAAATGGGTTTACCTTACAAATCATAACTGTATCATGTACTTCCAGCATGAGTAAGTTATTCTTACTAGGGGAGCATCATGTAGGTAGGTAAGAGAAGGAACATATTTTAAACCTCTATATAAAAAATTACAAGTACATTTATTGTATATGCAGCGGTATAATTAACATACCTACCCTGTTTCTTGTATTTTTACGTTTTTGCAGCATCTGTGGCTCATAGATACACAGTGTTAATACTTTATAGGTAAAGCCATAATTATTAGTGGTGATGTCAACTTACGATATTATTAAACGTAACTTAGCCAGCAAAATTAGAATTAATTTGATTTTGTAGACGTATCGAGGAGCAAAAGTGTAAGAACCACCCCGTTTTAAAACCCGATATCAGCTGAAACAGCCTCGCTCTCACCTCGCCTTCTAATAGTCATACGAGCCTCGCTCTCGATAAGAATTTGAACTTGACAGCTAATCTCAGTCTTCCTATTCCAAGGCGGCGTTTTATTCCGGAGGAATTCTAGGATATCACGTGACTGCCGACGCTGTCTAAGTCGCGGCGTCCTAAGAGGATTTTGTTTAAAATTTAAACACGGCGCGTTGCACTCTGAGAGGATTAGAAAAAGATAACTTTACGATTTATACTCGTATTCTGAGGGGAAAGTTAATATTTCAGTGGAGCTGAAACGTCGAAACTCGCCGGCAACGGGTTGTTAGAGGTACGTTATGAATAACGAGCGGCCAAGACCGTCGGTTTTTAATGGACTTTTTGTGCTTTCGTAAATGAGTGGCGAGAAATGCATCCGCAGCGGAGAAAATGAACTAAAAGTGAATTTTCTAGAGGCAGGCTAAACAATTGTTGATTGGAGACTCTCGATATATCGCTGCCTCACAATTTTAACATTCTATGTTACAATTTTCACAATACATCATTTTCTAACTTACGAGGTCCTTAGGGTCGACCAAAATTTATATAAATAGTATACAGGGTGATCCAGAATGTATCTAAAAAAATTTGAATCTACAGGGGACTCTTACAAATACAATTTTGTAAAAAAAATCAAAAGGGCAGTTCGAAAATGATTTAGAAATACACTTTTGCAAGGCACTGGAAACTGCTCCACTGTAAAACCTGATAAGGCGGCAAAACATGGAAAGAAATGCCAAAGAAAGAAATAAACAACATTTTATAACCGATTTTAAACAGCAAATTCAACTGAATTTGCCGCTATGGTTATTAACTATTGATAGAATTAACTTGTGGTTTTAATTAGTAAAATAGTTTGACATACCTGATGTTATAACAACAATTTGGGTCCGTCTTACCCAGTTTCTACCAACTAACACAAATGTTTCTGTTTCTTGTCCGTTTTAAACTCGTAAATTATTGGCAGCAACTATAATACGTTTGTGGAAATCATCAATAGTATGTATCGCCTTTGCGATACACTTCATTTGCTAAATATCTCCACAAAAATAAGCCGAAATGATTTAAAGTCATTCGCGGCGGCCATGGTCCTAGTCCTCTTCGTCCAATCCCTTGGTATTAATGTTGGAACACGCTGTACATGGTACGGATATAATTTGCCCTCTTGTATGATACACCACACTACTACAATACGTCGTGGACGTCCTGGACTCCTATCTCTTCCATGATTCGGTTTCAAATTTCCCTAGCGTTCCACTACACTTGTACTCACTGTACAGCGCGGTAAAAGTAGCTGCATTTGGCACATATTTGCCGGGAAATCTTCTCTACGACAAGCTCCATCTATATTAAAAATCAGTGCCACCTAATAATGTAGGTACATTATATTTTTTATTTGAACATGATCATTAAAAATATGTCATCGAGGGCATCTCTCAGAAAAGTGTCAATTTCCTCTCTAGTCAATATTCTTGACTTCTTTGGTTTATAACCATCATGTTTTTTTTAAGAACGTTATTAATCTTAAATATTTGCTAATGTCGATGGTACGATCTAAAAACACCGTTGCCCTTGACATGGCATAATAATACGATCAGAAAAGCGACGAGTTACAGTTCTCGCATTTTTTCGAAAAATAAATTTGAGACCACATTTTTAGTGTAGTGTTTCACGTTTTTAAAGGACCACCGTTTAATAAAATCATAAGTTTTGTTGTAAAGTTTTTTTTTGATTTTCAAAAGGCACCCTTTCGTTTCCTACGCCGCTTTAAAAATTTTGGGAGGCTTACTTGGAATGTCTTCCGCACTACTATCATTATTGAAATCCATATTTTACCAATAATATATGAACAAATCTGTTACTTTGCTAGAGGTTTTTCGCGTACCAAATATGACGTACATGAAAACCGCATTTGTTGATATTATTGCTAGGCATCCGTTACACCTGGCAATTCAGCTCCAAAAAATTACTTGATTTTAGTTATAAAGATACTTATTTCCACAAATACATAATATGATTTATAGTAAATTTATAAGTGTCCTAAATACCGACTGTCATAATGCCCTAAGCGTGTATTATCTTCACAATACGGGTATGAAACGCCTATTGATATAAAAATAACAACTATCGAATAAGCTCAAAGTATCAGTATTATATCCCATATCAAAGACAAGGATCTTAACATACATAGTACTTAATATTAATATCTTTGATTTTGAAGAATGTATGCTTAATAATTGATGTGACGATCATGCACTCGGTTACTTAGACTGACAATCGCCAAAGTTCTTTACGTTTTCAATACTTTTTTTGGCATCCTACTGTAAAATTGTTACAAAATTATATGTACAAAACTGCAATTTAAAAATACTGTGACCTAGATTCACATTTATTTCTTAAAATGTTCATGTTAGGGCGGTTTTGGTTCATATAGAATATTTCCCAGCGCTCTTTCGCTGTGTAGATAAAATTTAGTGCAGCCATTTCAGTTGATGACTGCGGAGTTTCAATTTCTTTAGGAGAAAAACAAATATATTTTAGACGAAAAGTAATCATTTCATTCGTGCATATCCACATTTCGACCTGTTATTCTCTTTCTTTCTGTATTATTGCACGTCTCTCATATTAGGAGAGCCCGGGTTATGAATATATATTCGGTTTTCACCGTAGTAAACATATTATAAAAAACACGCCGATATTCAGTCTTTGTGTTTTGTGTTTGCATAGAAATATATCTCGCCGGGGGTTGTTTTTCTCTTGGAAGTTTTTGTGGCATACAGCCGACTTGAAAAAATAAAGTCGTAGACTACGTATCGCGATTTATGATCATGAAGTGCAAAAAGTCAGTCGCATAAAAAAAAAATAAGAAAATATTTAATTGTATGTACAGGGTGTCCCGAAATTCATAGAACACAGATCACACATCAAAATAATGTGATTAAGCCAAACTTACCTTAGTCCGTTTGTGGCTAACAAAAAAAGTTACAGGGCGTTAAACTTCAAATTTTGAATTCGAAATTCTTAAAATTCTTATAAAGTTTTCAAAGGATTCTTTTGAAAATTTGGAGTAAGGAGTTTTCTGGGACGAGAAAAACGAATCCGTTATTTTATTGCATCCAATAGAAAAACAAGAAATAAATCGAAAACGGTTAAATTTATCGACATAAAACAAATATAGAATAATTACTACATTTTTTTGGATTCGGGCATATAAACTAAAAACAATTTAAAACATATCAATAAAATAATATATATCGTGTGGGTGTTATGGAGATAAAAATATTTTTCCTCAAATCAAGTACCTGCCTATGCGAATTATTCAAATATATGGCGGATGCGCCAGTCTCAACTGTAATCGTTCACATGCGAGTATGTATATGCGTCATCCATCGATTCCTGACGTGTATAAATAAGTTTGAGAGTCAATAAGTATTCTTTTTTAATGTACAATTGATCATGTTCTCGCATTTCAGGCTTTTCAAGGATATTTGAAAAACTGACTGCAGGAAATTTATAGAAATTGATCAAAAGGTATAAACAAGTCTGCGTCACAAGACAGTTTGGAACATTTTACAGAAATCAGGTCGTTCTTCAGTATATGAAACATCACTTGCGCCTGCTCTAGAATATACAGAGTAAGCGGAAAGAAAGCTGTACTAATATTGCATTAAGAAAAAATAAAACTGAATGACATAATTAGTATTTCAGTATTCTTGTTATATTGTATTATTTATATAAAGACCGCGTATCTCTGCATAAAAATACTAAGAGGGGGAAAATTTTGTAAATTGATTGTTCTATTTACTGTAATTATTTCATATCGAGAAACGTTTAGAATAAAAAGTTCTAATTAAAAAAACAACAGAGGTTGGTGGTTGCCACCCTTGTAGACATTTGGTAAAAATAAAAATCGTACTCAACAATGCCTCTTAATTAGCTAAATGTATTCACCGATTTTCATATTTATAAGTTTAACCGTTTTTGAGAAAGAAAATAAAAACCGAAATTTTTTAAATTTTTTGGAAGCCCTTATCTCGTAAGGGAGGGCTCAAATCGAAAATTTTTATAGAAATTACCCCCCCTAAAATGACCCAAGGAACACACCCTCCAAAGGAGCTCACATCATTATGGGACACCCTGTATATTATAAATAAGATTAGATTTTTTTCCCTGTAGTACCAACAAGTAATTCAACTTAATTAATCATTAGACAAAACTAAACCCTGAACTGTTCACAATAAATTGAATATCACTCTGCAGTAGTAAAATTAATATACAATTTTTCAATATTAAAATATTGCTTCAGAAATCTGAATTTTCCTGGATTTGAGTTATTCTGTATCGCCATACAAATCCATCCCGTTCAAACCGAGTCACGCACGATAACAGCCAAGCAATCAGGAATATGTGTATTTTCCACGTACCCAACCGAATGCATGACTGCCATCAAACCGAACGATTGATCTGATAAGAAAGGAACTATGCACAACAGTTGCATTACAAGCCAAGGTGCCGGTTTGAAAATCGCGGGTTAGCGGTATCTGGATGGCTCTTGCACGTAATGGAGATATTCGTTTGTTATCCGGGATTTACGACTGCTGGTCCTGATACTAGGCGTCAGCAGAAAAGAAATTGGTTTAAGATTAGTATACATAGTATCGAACAGTCCTCTGTATTTATGTTTCACAATTATTCTTAAAATATACAAGATGTTACAAAATAGTAGGTCAAGCCGTCAACTACATATTCTTTGGACTAACATAATGGTTTCTTATGCCGCATTTCGTTTTGGATTTCCATTTTCAAAATACAGGGTGTAAAAATTAAAAACTGATCTCAAGTCGACATATACTTTCTATGTAATTTTGGTGTAAAATATCAAAGCATAAACGGAGAAAAGGGGATTGTAGTACCCAACACCCCTCCATTTTTTTTAGTACGCCTACTGTTTTTGAACATTTTTTTTAGATAGTATGTTTTTATTCTACTCCTTTGCATATTCCAAAATTCCAAAGAGTTTGCCAATATAGAGACTTTACGTTTGCTTTACACTTCGCTCATTCGTTCGAAATTGGAATATGCGTCAATAGTCTGGAGCCCGATCTGTGCTGGTCATATTGCGTCTTTAGAAAGAGTTCAGCGTAGATTCATGAAATCTGCATTGTACTTATTGGACGGTACGTATCCTCCTCAGGGTTTTCCGCATGAATTATTACTTGATCGGTTCAATATTCACACTCTGTCTAAAAGAAGGGCAGTCTCCCAAGCAATGTTCTTGTATAAAATCGTTCATAACATTTTGGAATGTCCAGGTGTTCTAAGCAATATCCAATTCAAAATACCACGAGTTTCAGCAAGAAGTAATCATATTTTTAACCTTCCTACTGCACGCACCAATATTCTTGTAGCATCGCCTTTGTATCAAATTATCTCAAGGTACAATGATATAGAATCTATTTTTGCTGTTCAATCAAGCTATAAAAAATGCAGTTCTTAGTAAAGATAGGTTTAGATAGGTATTTAGCTGTGTAACATAGGTTTACTTATATATTTCTCTGTTCATTAATTTTTATTTTTTTTTGTTTTTTTTATATGTTAATTTTTTTGTCTATTAATTTTTTTGACTCTCGTTTGTTTTTCTCTTGTTTTGTTAGTATATTTTGCACTGTATATGTTTTACCGTACCCTGTAACTGGGCAATTGCCTGTTGGGTATGTGCTTGGAATAAAATAAAATAAAAAAAATAAAAAATAAAATATTTTGACAGTTACTTTTTTTATCGAAATGCGTACAAAATTGTATCTACACTACATCTACTCAACTTATTAACTTTATTATAACGAGAACATTAATCATAACAAATAGAACAAAGGTAATAAATAGAAACCGTATATCGTTCGCACATGACGTCATTATCAGGGGCACACTTAGGACGTTAACGTTAACGTTTGTGGAAGTCAAGTAAATACCTACATTTATTGTTAATATCAACGTCTTACCTTGTACTGGTGATATGTATGTTGTATAATATAGTCCATATTAAATTGTGTAGTTTACAAAACACTATACTATTCACTTTTCGTACTGAAATAAAACTGAATAACCAGCAAGTGTTGTAAATGTTCAGTTGCTAATGTGTGACGTTTATCGCTTAAAATCCATTTCAGTTTCGAAAATGTACGTTAAACGTCCACAGAGGTCACTGGAGCATATTTAAAATATGTATAATTTTTCACTGATGGCACATTTAGGGTCGGTTCAGCAAAATACTCCTTTACCTTCAAGAAGGTCTACTATACGGCATACAGTTAAAAATCCCGGACTGTTCTGCAAAACGGTATTAAATTTCTTCTTCACACGTTCAGCACTAGATCCTGGTACCTGAGGAATAAACTGTCGCAAGTCTAAAATACTATTTCCGGCATTATTTATTGAATAGCTATATTGATGCTGTCACAGGTTCTTCAACATTACATTATTGTATTTTCCATTAATATAGTTTTGCAAAAATTGTCTAAACTCTACATTATTTAGATCATTTAAAGGAATATTACACCCCACCATCACTTTTACCAAGTTGTTGTTAAATTGTTTTAGACATTCACGGTTTGTCATACTGTTACTCACACGAACTTTGTGTTGTTCCGAGCGTATATGTCCCAAAATACGTGTATAACTCTTACAAATTTTGCACTTTAATTCTGTCCCGTTAAATTCTGAATCCACAGTAGAACAAGTGGGAGGCCGACGGAACATATTCAAGCACCGAAACAGACAAAACAACAAGAAACTCGACAAGAAACTAACATTTGCTAATAACGCGCTATCGTCCCTACAAAGATCCGACACGTACAACGTTTCACTGCGACCTTGACACATGCCAATAAATAAATAGGGTGAGGTTCGTCAACACTGGCCATTATTTTGAAGACGATATTTGTTTTTAATTAGGAATATTTAAATATTACGATTTTCAACCGACGGACCTGAGATGTACGAACGACATACTATCTTTAGTAATAAATTCATTTGTTAGCATTCATAATTTGGATGCTGAAAGAACAGTCTTTAAAATCTTTATTAATAATTCCTGCCCCAGAAGGCATTAGAGCTATATTCTGATATTGTAAGATTTTCATTACTACTACATTCAATTACTTGTACATTTTGTATGCACTTGCCTTACTTGTTTCTGTTTTTTCATTGATGTTATTATCTATGCATCCTTCTGCAACTGTAGAACTCTTCTTTCCCCCGTGTCGCTTCAATTGTATAATATCACCTACACCATAGACTCATAAAGTAGCCGATGTTCTGCTAAAGCAATACCCTACGTATGAATGACACTCTGGTAGGTTAAGATAATTGACAATATCGTTTGGTATTTAGCAATAACATTCATTCCTACCACCTGATTAAAACACTTGCTTTTATTACATTTTAAGAATAATCATGCTGGTGTGTTTTTGTTTCTAGGTCTCAAGGTTACTTACTTTTTATAGAATGATAAAAAGTTGATATTAATTATCTTGAATGTTATGTGGACGGTGTCTTGCAACAACCGGTTAACCCACATAGTTTAAATTGAACTTTTTTTATTTTAAAACATTTATCTGGGTGTCTTGTACAGTTTTTCTAACAGTTCTACCTGGATTTATATGTAACTGAAAAACAAATAAATAAGACACTCATCAAAAAGTGTATTTTCTAAAGCTATTCAATACATTTTATTAATTTGTGATAAACAACAAGGATGTGGCTTAATCGCTTGTCGCAGAACACCGTCCATTTATGACAGTAAAAGTTCGACTTATTCTTGTCTTTGAATCAGGAATAGTAACTATCAAAATGGATTCATTGTCCTCAGCAGCTTTGATATTCATTTTTACTAATTTGTCACGTCTCCATTAGGCATCCGAAATTCCAATAATAGGAACTACCTATAATGAGATATTTCTATGTTATGTTAAAGATTTTACAATAATCAATATGTACAGAATTTACCTTTTTTTAATGCAAAGTATGTTAGTATGTTTTATCATGTGGATTTTAGCATCGAGTAAATCGACCATAATGATGACGATTTTGTGTCTTTGCCTTCTCACAAAAATAGACAAGAAGTACGTTATCTGAATACTTATAAATTTCCTTTGACTTACACCATGTCACAAATAGGTTATATTGCTTCTCGTATAACTTATTTGATTTTTCTGGCAACAAACCTAAAGTTACAGTGCCTGCAGCATTTCTAATCTCCGGAGGTGTATTCGGGATATCACTGTTACTATCTTCAATTTTTATCATTAAACTGCACAAATTTTACAAAATTTGACAATTGTTAAGCTAAAAAAGGACGCTGTTTACTTGGTCGCAGCAAGCAATAAAGCGATACTCCTCAATAAACATCAACTTTTCGTTATCACTGTCAAGCAAAACGCCCTACTTTAATTAATGATTATAGATAAAATATTTTAGACGCCTTCCTGTTTTGACTGAAATTAAAACCCTTTTCCGTTTATTCTAAAAATCACACTCAGTCACACACAATTCAGACATCTTTCCTCGCATCATCGCTGACTAAACCAAATAAACAATAAAATCGGAAACTGAACGTCATAAAAAAATTCCACTTATTAGTAAACTGTTTACTCACACATCCCTGTATAAATATCCTGGTTTTATGAATCGCAACGTCTTAAATGTTTACAGAAGCTCTCCTAGTGGTTTAATCGATTCCTGTGGTAATAAAAATAAAGCAAACTGCGGGCTGATTTATGATATTACTCCGCATAACAAAATATTTATCGCAATCTCGTCTAATAGTTTCTACAGTGCTTTCGAAAAGTAACGAATAAATTCATTATTTTTGAAATTGAGAAGTTTCCGAAAAAATTCCTTGACACGTCGATTTTGTTTTTTAAAAAAGGCACTTTTTGACATACGACCCACATTTGTGACGTCATCGTTGTTCGAGATATGACGTCATCGACATTTTTTTTAAATGGCAACCCCCGATTTTGACCATGCCATTTGAAAGAGCGTGTCATTCTACATACATACATCATGAAAAATTATGGTGTTACATAACAAAAATTTCGAGAAATTAATGTTTGAATATTTTAAAATTTAATTTTCACAATACCGAAAATGATAATGATTATGTAAAAAATCGACTAAATTAAATGTTCAAATTGTGCACCGTTGGTTGCCTGACAGTAGTCAAGAAGATTAATAAATTCTTTTTGGACATTATCAATAACTTCAGGAGGTATACGATGTATCTCGTGACGAATTCTTGCTTTTAAATCTTCTAAATTAACCGGTCTAGTAACGTATACTTTGCTTTTTAAGTATCCCCACAAGAAATAATCTAGAGGTGTCAAATCAGGCGATCTGGCTGGCCACTCAATCGGCCCCCTTCTCTCTATCCAATGGTTCGGGAACAGCTCATCTAAATAAGCACGGACAGGTGTTGCATATTGGGGAGGTGCACAGTATTATGAAAATTAAATTTTAAAATCTGCATACGTTATTTTCTTGAAATTTTTGTTATGTAACACTATAATTTTTCATGATGTATGTATGTAGGACACGCTCTTTCAAATGGCATGGTCAAAATTGAGGGTTGCTATTTAAAAAAATTGTCGATGACGTCATATCTCGAACAACGATGACGTCACAAATATGGGTCGTATGTCAAAAAGTTTTTTTTTTAAACAAAATCGACGTGCCAGGAGATTTTTTCGAAAACTTTCAAAAATAATGAATTTATTCGTTACTTTTCGAAAGCACTGTATATCGAATGTTCAGGGGAACAAGACTGATACTCCTGTTAGTGGTTTAAATTTTGAATTGATGTATGTATCTACATTCGTAGATTTTTCATCCACTATTACATTTATAATAGATATTAGCTCTGCTGAATGGATATTTATATTAAAAATATCGGTTAATTAATGATTGTATAAAAATATTTACTTTGAGCATTGTTTTAATAAATCCTATTAATGAATTTTGCTGAATTTGAATTAATTGTATTGCAATCAAACTCAGTTATATGTAGTTTTATTCCCTTTTATCAAATAAATGGTAGATATATTTTCAGTTATTTCAATGTACATTCAATACCTATTTTCAATTTTTGCAATTATTATTGCCACATATTTAATAAAAATGCATTTTACTCTTCAGGATTTCTTCCATTTCAAATATTGTACGCTTTTCATGATCCCGTCTCCCATTTAAACTCCCCAGGCCTGTACCTTTGTTATGTGTTAAGATATCTTATGTACGAGCCTAATGCTAATGAGCCTGCAACTCTAGCTCCATGCAAACGGACTAGTTTGGTTTTTAGCAAGCTAATGAAGAAGTAATTATAACATTCTGGACACACATTCTTACAGCCTGTTTAGTGAAGACGCGCTGATTTGTATTTTCTGCACATACAAATAAGCTCTCCAGAAATGCCCAAATTAAATAATGAAATCAGTTCGTCCAACTATATCATAATGAAAAATGTCACTAGTTCCTGTTAAAGGAACTGTTAAATTTCCATTCTCTTTGGACCCAAGAGGTGAAAATTCAAATTTAAAGTAAAAAATACATTGTTATCTGGAAACTATGTAGCTTTATTTAAAATAATAATTTGTTTATTTAAATTAAATGGTTTTTTAAAATCAAATGAACCTTAAAAGACTAACAAAATGATGCCTTGATCGCTAAGGTATCTTCTAGAATGACGGAGTGTAATGTCAATTAAGGGGCAAAAATATGACTTATACAATAAAGCAGTGGCGTACTATTTTATTTAGGAAAATATGCCACCAATACCTTTTATATCTGCACCTGGAGCATCTACATTTTAGGAAAAGGCTTCAGATTTTACATACAGGGTGAACCTCAAATAAGTACAAATATTTTAACTGCTGGTGTAGTTTTTCAAATAGATCAGTCTAGTGAAAGCCATTTTTAAAATTTCTAATATTTACTGAGATATAAATTTTTTTTAAAATACCCTTATTTTGAGGACCGCTGTCTTAAGCAACCTAATGGACCATATGGTTTGTTGAGAGGTTGCCATATCTTTACTAATATAATTATTACGTTTCCCTTAACGTAATAGTAAAGTAATACGGTTAATTATATTTTAAAAATACTTGTTTGAAGCGTAAGTACAGTAAAGTTGGGTATGTAGTATGATACGCAGCAATATTAACATACATTTTAACTGCTTAACTGACCTTACTATAAACGATTAAAAATGAATTTCCGGAAGTTAAATACTACCGTAAAGTATTTAGGGAGATATTACGTGATATTGCTATGTCCAATGTTCAAAAATTATACATAAACGTGCACACAAGCTTACCTGTTTGTTAAAAAATTAACTATTTAATGAGTAATCGACATTTCACAAGTTAAATGTCATTGTACACTGTTAAAAAGAGACACAAGACACAATTTCTTCAAGTTATTTTATGAATAATAACGAAAAACTATGATTTTCACACAACATATTAAATTTAAAAGTTTCTTGAAGCAAAGACATTTGTGTAACACATTCAATCTGAAGCGCTATGACTTATAAATATATGAAAGTCAGCAGTCCTCAACAAGTTTTCTACAGAAAAATTACAAAATTTATTTATAATTTCATTTTTTTATTTCTGATTTTTTTGTAAAAAAACTATTAATTATGTGTTTTACACAGTGAACTATACTGCTGGTTAAAATATTTGTACTTATTTAAGGTTCACCCTGTATACATAAGTCTATGTCCAAAATTGTAAATTATTTCACTAACTACTTTTTAAAATATTAAAAAAATGATGTGAGTTTAACACCCTTAAACCACCAAAGAATACGAAATTTCATTTTTGGTTCATTTGGATCTAAATATTAACCTTTACCATCATATATCATCACATTACATGCCCAATACGGCACGATCTGGTTTTCCCTCTAATTCCTCTCGATTGTCATGTAAATATCATGTAAATACCCTCACGAATAGGTAAATATTTAGCGATTTGCTATTAAATCGAACTCGAAATTGCTACGTTACACATTTGCTTAGGTGGGTACGAATTCAACATATCTAATTAAATGCTGTGTACGAGACAGATTGAAACACGATTATTTAATCGTGTCGTTGGGCCCGGGGATTATATGCGAAATTAATTGTTTTATCTACTCATTCTAATAATAATGACGTTGTTTATACGACTAGTGGGATATATTATATTTATCGCACGCATTTTATAAAAAAGCACGCAGTTGTATACTTCAATGAAACAATCCACACGTTTTTGATTTTGGAGTCAGTACCTACTAGATACATTTCAAGTAAGTAAACTAGTTAAATTTCCACGAAATATTTCCCTTATATTGTAAAAAAAAAACTAATAAAATCGGTGATGATTTTATTCTCTAATGCAACACTGACAAACATCATAAGTTACGATGTCTGTCATATTTGAGTTGCACTCATAACGTAACACCCCACGGCAAAGCTGGCTGGTCGATGATGCCACCGACATCATTCGTTGCGAAGGAGATATCAACAAACAGCTATTGTCATTAACTTACAACAATAGTTATTAACAAAAAAAAAATAAATAAATGAGTTTTTCCAACGAAGGTTTGCCTGTAAATATCGAAGATAGTGCATCTCAAGCAATTTTAGGCCTTGTCCCACAGAAGGTTCGGTGCCTTAGTATTTGAAAGATATGGGAAATGGTGACATGATAATAAAATTAAGGACATAACTGTTGAAAAAGTTCTATTAGCATATTTCAACATATTAAGTAAGGATCGTAAACCTACTTCGTCATGGAGTTATTATTTCAAGTTAAAAACAGAACTATTAATAAGGAAACACGTAGACATACAAAAATATGCTACTCTATTTGCCATGCTTAAAAAAACTGGAGGAAAGCCGAAAAAATTAAAAACTTTAAGTAAGGAACATGGAACAACATTTCTGTAAACAGCCGACAATGAAAATGTATTTGAATTTAAAGGCGACTTTCAATACGTTTTTTACTTTTTCAACAAAATATTTGTTTTTTAAGGTCTTACTGACTTTTGGAATGGTGCGTGAGCGGAATTAAGGAATATGTTAAAAGAAGATACTATAAACGAAGAAAGTTGCTTCAAAGTTAGGATTGCAAAAACAAAAATAGATAGACATTTCTTTATAACCCCAGGAGGCATAGAAGGTGTCGATTTAATGGATACTATTAAAAATACGCTGAAATGAGACCTCCAAACTGTGCGTAACTAATGTTCATAATAAGTAGTATTGATTTATTTAGTACTTGTAGATGTGTGTTGAGAATAAATAATGTTGATTAATCAGTATTTTTTATGTATAAAAATGTTATAGGTACGTATCATATCCATATTTTATAGCACTCCTCTGTTTACAGATGTCACTTTCACTTTGTTCTGTAAATTTCAGATGCATGCTACAGAATATCTCACATATGGCACTTATAACATAAATAGCGATTATGTAGAATTCCACAAGGATCTGCTTTAGGGCCGCTGTTACGTAGGCTATTTGCCAATTATAGTATATATACATCCTTTACTTTTCATTTATTTTGGAGTTGATTGGAAAATTCAATTATAGAACAGAAAAATACATAAAAATTAAAATTTACGTTAATCGACAAACTAACTATTACTTAACATACAGGGTGTTTCGAAACTCCACGCAAAAAAAATATGTTATGAAAACTGAGGATTTATCTAGAAATGTGATACATTTGTTTGAAATCGAAAAAAATGCTTGTGAACAAATCGACATTTAAATATAAAAAAATGCCGCCAAAATTTCAATAAAAGCATATTCTTTCTACTCTTTAGAACACTGCAATTTCAAAAATATAACATGAAACTGCATCTCTATAAAAGTAACGAGTGTGCCAAATTTGAAAAAAATTGCTCCAGTATTAAAAAAGTTATACCTAGTTAAAAAATAACTTTGAGGTTACGTATTAATATTACTCCCTAAACTGAGTCTGAAAATAACATATTTTAAGGACTCAAATGAGTCGGTAAAATAGCTATTTTTGGGAGCGTATACAAAACAAAAATAATATAAATTATGTTCTCTGGAATTCACAGCCAAGCTTATTCAGTACTCGGCTTGCATTGTTTGCTCGTTTGTCGCTGAATTTCCCCCCGAACGGATTTTCCATCAGCCTCGGCCGGTTTCGTCAGTAATTTTGCATAAACGAGTAATTATTAAAAAAATAAACAGTCGACGGAGAGCTTAGCAACTTAATTAAATACACCAGGACGGTTACCTGCTTTTTTCCGTGTACCGTTTAATTAAATATTGCTCTTTTGTGTACTGGCGTAATGAAATTTGCCCGTGGAAACTTTAAATGGATTTAAGGAACTTTTTCGGCTCCGAGAAGGAGGCATTAAAATTTCGGATATTAAATTCTTCCTCCGCCTAAATATGTGGCTTCATTATTGTATTAAGTATATTATGTAACACGGTTCCTTAATAATGATTTTTTATAATCTGTATTCCTTTTAGCCAGGTATACTCTGGAGGTTCAGAATGCGTGTCGAGAAAGAACTGCATATTATTTTGCTTCCTAAAGTTAACACAAATTTTTACCAGATACGAACTTCAAAAAATAAAACTTTTAATAGTTATTTATTGTAAGAGGGTTTTAGGCAACGCTGGCTTAGATACGTGGACGACAATCATCGTTTGTCAGCATGGAATAGACTCCCTACAAGAATTTTTATATAATATTAACCGGTAACACAATAAAATTAACTTTGCCAAGGAAGTGAAGCAAGACTTATCATTTAAAGACAAGCTGGTACTGCGGGCTACTTTGAGAATGTCCAAATGAACTGCAGAAACCAGAAAATCAGAACACGATAGGCACATACCAGCCTGAAATCTGCAGAAATCTATTCCATGCTGCCAAATGATGAAAGTGCCGTCCACGTATCTAAGTCAGCACTTAAACCCCTCAGAAACCTAAGTGAATCTACTCTTGCTCTATGTTGCATTAATTTCGGGACACCCTGTATACATCGAAACGTTTCTAATAAAAGTTGCTGATGAATAGTTTCCTACTGATTAAGGTATTGTAAATGTCATTGTTAATAAATAATTGTTCAATAAATTTAAATGATTTGTACTAATAATTATTGGATTCCAATACAGTGAGATCGGACTCCTTTATTTCACTATTAAAATAAAGTAAATTCTATTTCTATAGTGAATAAAGCGTAGATTTTTACAGTTCTAAAGAGTGAACAAATTGTCAGTTCTACGGTAATTGTGGATAATTGATTATTTCGTTACTTATTTGTAACTTTGTCTGTTTAAAGAAAAACATTTTATAAGATTTTTGATCATACTTTGACCTGCAAATACGTGGACGCTCACTCAGGCATACCCTGTATATATAAGCATGTCAGAGAGATATATTTGAACGGATACAAATGTACGTTTAACCCTTCCCCAGACCTCCCATCTGGAAATTTCAATGGAATCATTTATACATCGCAAACTAGACGCTTAGAAATTCCTTTGCCACTCTAATCTGTTCTCAACCGATTTCTACTCCAATCTTAGATTAGATACGTACACGCGAATCAATCAATCTTCGTCACGCCTTCCCTTAGCGAATTGTATGTTTTATACCGGTTACTACTATATCAAATCCAATACACTATACTAGTACATACCTAGTGTAAACTAAATGCAACGCTTAAAAGACATTTGTTCGTAAAAATGAAGTTTACAATTGTAAATCTTACCTCTAAACAGAGTCCATATCCCTAGGGGCATGACCAGGATGGCCACCATAAGATCTGTGATGGCCAAAGACATGAGGAAGTAGTTTGTCACGTTCTGTAGCCTCCTCTCCCAGCAAATTGCAAGGCACACTAAGATGTTACCTGCTGCGGTGCCCAGGACTAAGCCTAATGCTGAAAGGGCCCACCAATTGTTGAGTTCCTGGTCGAGGGCGGTGATGTTGGACTGGTCTCTAGAAGTGTCGTAGAGGATAATGGTAGCGTTGTAGTAGATCTTCTCGTCGTCGTCCATATCGATGCGTGACTGTAAAGGATAGTGTTTAGTTGATTTTTGTATAAAAAGAGTAGATTTGTAGGAAATTAGTGTCTAATATTTTACCAATGCAACTAAAACGAATGAAAAATGTTATATGAACCTGAACAGATAAAGGCTCGTTAAAAATTATATTTTTATGGATAAGGAGTTTAAAATTTGTTAGTAAAATATTGCACACTAAAGTCCACACGTCCTGAACATAACGTGACTTAAGGTAATCCTCTAAAAAAATGGTTAGGTAGAACACCAAAAACTAGTTTCAAAATAATTCCCGTAATAATTATCCGATTTCAACACGGCTTGCAGCAGTTTTTTTTGGAAACATCTAGTTTCTAGGATGCCCTTCTCATATGTTTTTATACGAATAAACTAAAGTTTAAGACGCAAAAAGAATAAAATAAAAGGGCATTCTAGAAGCAACGAATTATTTCTGAAAATAATTGATAATAACATTTAAGTTAAAGTAACCGCAAATAGAATCAGGCGATGAGAGATACGAGGTTGGCAAAGATCGAATATGTAAGGGAATTCATAGGCAGTGAGCTTAGCAGAACAGTCGAGTTGACTTTTATCTAGCGTGATCTCTTAGTCTTAGCAATAAATAGGTAAGACAGTGGTGTCTTTGGTCACCTCTGTGTTCTGATTTGGTCCTTATGAATTTTTTGAGTGAAACTTGTACTAGGGTAGGGAACAATGTTATCAGCCGAAGTTTTGCCTGCAATGTTCTTCTTGTTTTGTAACGAGTCTTCTATTCTCTGCTATTGTACTGGACTTCCATTCACCGTGTCTGTTAATTGTAGTAAGATTAGAACCAGAGTCTGCCAACAAACTAACCAAAGATCGTCGGAAACAATGTCCAATATAAAGAGGCGAATTTAGAAATTCAACAATATAGGCAGGTGTCTTACCAAATGTGTTCATTCCAACTGGAGTTGTGGTTGTATTTTATGAACATTTTTGAATGATTAGTGTTCGCTAGACGAAGGGCTATGTACTTTCTATAATAGTTCAAATATAATGTGCCACTAATAACGATAGTTCATTGCATATTAGTTTTTGTGTCTCGTAAATGCACAACTAGTGAACTTCCCAAATCTTGCATAGTTCTTCACCATGACGGGTTCCAAATACACCGAAAACTACGGCAAGCTTCTGCATGAGATATGTTTCATCTTACTTATGTCCTGATCCTTTAAATTCATCATTTCCTTAAACATTGAATAAATTGATCAAAGCTATTTCCATATTTTGGACTTTTCTTAGTATTCCAAAAGCACTTTTTCATTGACTTATCACTAACATTTTTCAGGTCATACTATCTCAAGACACGAAAAACTCGTGGTTTAACTCACTAGGCAATAACTCGAAGGTGGCTTTATTAGCAACATCTTGGATTTCCGCCGGGAGAAATTCATTTTCTTAATCACTTTCCATGGCAACATATTTGAAATTGTCATCAAACGTTCGAACTCTCAGTACCTTAATTATATATAATAAACTTCAGGGACAATTGGATTTAAAATGATATTTTATAAATTTAAAAACGTAAGAAATATGTTGATTTGTACGTTTAATGGTGTTTCTATAATATACAGGGTTAACTATGACTAAGTACAAACATTTTAACTAAATGCTCAGGAGGGTTTAAAAGACAATAAAGAAATTATTCCAGAATTCGATATTTAAAAAATGGGGCAAAACCCTCTTTTCCTACAGAAAGGCGACGCCTATGATAAGTATCGATTGAGATGGCTTAGATCCATAGATAAGCTTACATCTGTTAACAATATCTACTACCATGCGGTCGTTTTTTTAGCATTTCTAAATGCATAAATGACAAAAATTAATATTATTAGTAATAAAACCTGATAGATAGGTAGATAACAGTTAATCCAGTTAGCTGCACTATTTTCCATTCGTTTTACATTATTTCGTTACAAACTGGCAAAACTACAACTTTTTCATTCATTATAACCACTCACTACCGATAAAACACACTTCCCGTAGGTAGGTACATCTAGATAAAATACCTATTTATTATAACAAAATCGAACGAAAGGAATAGATAATAGAAAACTTTTAATGTACCCGCGGCAGTCTTGTCCCATAACCTAGAAAACCAAACCGACGAACTATATTGTGGGAAAGTATCTGCACCCAACACAAATTTCTTTATTTAATAACTATGAAACGTTTAAAAATTTAAAAAGGCAGTACAAATTAAAGAAAAACACAATACTACAACGTAAACACATGGTAAACACAGGAATTAAATTATAACATGACTGGAAATTTTACCGTCGTGTTGCTAGTCGTCTACGTTACCTACTCTGATTCTGTAAACGTGTGGCGGACAAGTCGCATAGGCGGCGTTAAATAAGGATTTAATATAATTTCGAAAAAAAAAATTTTTTTTGCTTTATAAATAAGTTGTTCTCACAAAATAAAATGTCACTTTTAGCACTTACATGATAAATAACTATTTACATATTGTATTTTTTACTTTTTTCTGTACATTGTATAACAAAACATCTGGTATTGCGATTATAAATAAGTAAGTATGGAGAATTACTTTTCTTAAATAAAAGTTAATAAAAAAGTTACATTTATTTCTATATGCTGTAAACGTCATTAGTAAATAGCAAACGCACAAAGTACAATGCCTTCAGAGAATCGTGCCCGAACTATAACCGAACGGATTCCATGCAAGTCACATCGAGTTTTCAGCTTAAAGAAAAATGAGCCGCACCGACATCTTTAATCCTTTTCCTTCCCTTCTATTCCTGCAGGATTAACCCGACACGTGTGCCTGCGTGTGGTCCTGATCGGCTAATCGTACTATTACAGACCTCCACTCCACTAATTAAATTTATATATCGCCGATAGACAAAAAAAGTAACCGCTGCTGCTCTATATTTATCATTAATCAGTTTATTTTATGTTTCAATCGTACAACGTCTAAATTTTTATTAGAATCAATGTCACAACTCAACAGTATAATAGTCCAATCAAAATTACGGCATTTCTATCATATATACAGCGTTTCTTTGAAATATTTGTGCACAGGATCGAGTACCTTTATTTTGCTGCATGATAAATTGCACCAGAACATAATTGATTTAAGGCTGTAATGTTCGCAATTTTACAAAGCCGTTTTTAGACGTCCACGCGCTTTCATATTTCTCCTCAATGGAAATTCGTATTAAGATGGAGCAAGTTTTAATCAACTAATAAAAATCTATTCTAGTAGACAGCAGAGCCACATTAAAAAAAAAATAGATATGAACAATATTTCGGTCGCAATATCGCCCACATTTAGGACTGCGGTGAGACGTTGTTAGGCACTATTATAAAAAAAGAAAGCTGTAGGCTAGTAAATCAAGTCTTCATATAACAGACAATTGCCTCAGATTTCAAGTTTTTGCATGTATATTTATGAAAAAAATCTGTCCGCCAAGAAGACATGTTTTGCTAAATTTCTGCATACAATTGCCTAACTTACAGGGGCACAAAGTTAAATTTGCCGTTGAAGGTGCTGATGGGCGGAGCCTGATAAAAGCTACACTGTTTGGCCGAACATTATACCCTTAACTGCTTTTTTGTCTTTTTATGTGACAACGTCGCAGCCGTTTCAGGTGACATAATAATCACAAGTATCCCTAAACATACTTCCTTTAAATGATTTCCTTAGATTTTCTTATAACACAATACAATTTAAAATAGTTGTTCAAACGTCTGGAAGCCAGAGGATTTTCTAGTTTTGCCTTAATTTCATAGCATTTCACGTTGCATGGTAACCAAAAAGTTTAATTTTTGTTTAAGTACGCACATCAGCATCAAGTACACACTAGGTTCAAAAAACAAAAGGTACTAATCGCACAATATATACACAGGCATGTACAATGCTCAACTAGTTTGAGGTTAACAACTACAGGTAATACACAAAAAAAAATTGGTGCCTGTAAAAAAATTGTTTCATAGAAATAAATTATTTGTTTGTATAGGGACATCTTGAAACCAAATAATTTCTTATTTCGTGTAAAACAAGCATTTGCTTCCATTCAAAAACATTATTTCCTTGTCAATGATACACTTCCGGCGTTGATTTGTATGATAAACAATATTTGTATATTTCAAAGATTTTTTTTCTTAAACAACTGCTTCTTTAAGTAAACAACTTATTGCTCAGGAATTTCAGAAAACAACTGCGAGGTAATGCCCCGACCAGCATTGAATTGCACCTAAAAATATATAGCAAGTAGTCAACATATACCTGTTTCGAGCTTATTAGCTCTCGTCAGTACGTCACAGATGAGCAGTGAGTTAATTGAAGATTAACCTGGCTCTCAAACCCGAGTACGCGAAATATAGCACAGCTACATCTAGCGGACACCTATTTTTTCAACGATACGACTATATAAGGAAACTGAGTTTTTTAAATTAAATAAACGCATTATTGATATGAAATTTACATTAACTTTAATTTTTTTATTTCAAAACGTTATTATAATACGGATTTGAACAAATTGTTTAGAGAAATATATATTTATTTGACATTAAAACTAAGTTTTCATAAGATGTTCAAATGGAATTTATTTATTTATTTATCACATTTGGAATGCAAACAGGCTTGCCGCCCAAAACTGCATCCCCTAATACAATCGTGAACATACTGTAAGCAAAAAAAAAATACAAAAAAACTAATGAATACATCAGTGAAATAATGTACAAAAATAAGTAAAAAGTTATTTAAAGGAACTGAATGTTCCTAATAAATCTTTTGAAACTGCTAAGAGTAGTACTAAAAATATCAATATTAGAGTCTACAATATAGCTATTAAATTAACAGTCATTCTGTACAATTCAAATTCCAATGTAATTGAATGGCACTTATTAATGTTTAAAAATAATTTAAACCTATTACAATATTGTTCGATCCGATTGATGTCCTGCTGAATACCCTGGCAATCATTTAGAGATGAAACTGCGCGAAAAACTTTCAGGTCGTCTGCATAGAGGAGAAAGTTAGAGTATTTGATACATTCAGCTAAGTTGTTGATATAAATCAGAAATAATAGGGGTCCAAGATGGGAACCCTGAGGAACACCAGATGTAATGTGGACTGTATTGGAAAAATGGCCATTTATTGCAACCATTTGAGATCTGTTATATATATAAAATGTAAACCAACGTAAAAGTTAAATAAAAAAAAAGTTGAAGTTAAAGTTAATTTCAGTTAAATAAATACGTCAAATAAATGAAATTTATTAGCAAATAAATCAATTTATTTTTGACAAAGAAGTGAGCTTTACACCAAAAAAGAAAATAAATTGAATTGTTTGCTTTTTTTCGGTGTATGTGATCACTTACAAGTCCTGCTTCCTGCATCGTGCTTCGAAACAGACTATAACCATCCAGTCCAAACCAACTAAATGAACACAGTGCCGATAATTGATTGTGTTTCTTTCGTTATTTCATAAATTCGACCCACCTCGATATCTTCCAGGCGAGTGCCGACGCGGTTTGCGGTGATCATTAATAAAATTTCCGCTAAAAGCTAAAACAGAATCTGTGCCTCTGCACGGAAGTGTATCGCGATTTATAATGAAAATTAATCGTTTCTGTATAATTGGTAGGTGTTAGAGAATTATGCGGGAGGGTTGGTTTTAAACTTTTTAGTCGATTACCTGATACCGCGGTTGATCCAGGCAAAATCCCAGGGGTAAAAAAATTCGAAAGTGACGTACATTTTTAATTGCTTCTTCTCGCTCTTGTTGCAAAAAAATATTTAGTTTATACAGGGTATCCCAACGAAAATTTGACCCCCCCTATAATTGGAAAACCGAATAATATTTCAAAATTCGCCGAGACCCGTCGATTTTTGTCCTTGGGGGGAGCTTTTTTGACAGTCAAGCCAACTAGATATGTTCATCTCCCTAATGCCTAGCAACCGCAACTTAAAAATTTCAAATGCAACTACCCCACTTGTGGCACATCATTTTAAAGCCCTTTTCATTGCGAATACAGTGACGTACCGTTTTTAGAAATCGGTTGAGATTTGACAGAATTATTGGTTACAAACGAAAATATGACAAACCAACTTACGCGTAGTAATTTCTACACAAATGCCCACCACTAATAAGTTTTTCATCTACTACACATGACCGCATTACCTAATTGTTATTGATGTGTCTATCAGTTTACAAAAAAGAAATGAAATAAAAAAGCTGAAGCAAATAAAACTAGATACTAAAATATTTATTAGTAGAAGATACTTAAGTTTATAGGAATTCAGACCTTTTCAAAATAACAAAAAATCAGTACTACAAAAAAAGTCGGTGTATTTTGCTTGTGACCAAGAAATCGTTAGTTTCAGCCGTTATTGAAAGTATTAACGTGTGTTCGAAATGGTTTATTCTATCGCGGAAAGAGTAGACATTGTTGCAATTTATTATCGAAATCACGATTGCGCTAAAGCTACAGCACGAATTTTTAATGCCAATCATCCTGAAAAAAAAAATGTAAACCACCAATACGTTAAACACCTGATTGACAAATTTGTTGCAACAGGTTCGCTTTTAAACAAGAAACGTGAAGTAATTGGGCCAGTTCGAAATGAAAGCAGTTGAAGTGGCAGTTTTGGGTCATGTACAGATGGATAATAAGCAATCGATTACAACTATGTCTCAAGCTTCTGGCGTATCCCGTTCCAATGTTAATCGAATTTTGAAAAACACAAGTTTCATCCATTTAAGATGACGCTGGTTCAAGAGTTACATGAAGATGACTTTGATCGCCGTAAGCAATTTTGCGAATACTTTAGTGAACAACTTCTACTGAATCCAAATCTTCTCTACAATACATGTTTCTCCGATGAATGCACATTTATGTTGAATGGCGAAATGAATAGACACAATTGTCGTTATTGGAGTGATACTAATCCGTATTTAATCAGGTAATTTCATACTCAGACACCTCAAGAATTCAATGTTTGGGCAGGCATTTTGGGCGACCATCTTGTTGGATTGGACCATTTTTCATCCAAGGTAATCTCGATGGAAACACCTATCTAGAATTATTAAAGTACAATTGATCCTAGGATAACAGAGATTTTAGAAAGTGACGACAATTTACTAGAAAATGAAATAACCTTCCAACAAGATGGTGCGCCCCCGGACTATGCTGCTGCTGTGCGACATTCTTTGGATGACCATTTCCCGGGGCATTGGATTGGCAGAAGAGGTCCCGTCGAATGGCCACCAAGATCTCCGGATCTGTCCCCTTTGGACTTTTTTCTGTGGGGTCATTTAAAATAACGAGTGTACGCCACTCAGCCGGAAACATTGCAAGTGCTACGTCAGAGAATTGTAGAAGAATGCCGATTAATAATTGCGGATGTCTTTAATAATGTTCGAACAGAATTTGAAAACAGACTGTATTATTGTTTGAAAGTTAACGGGGGTTATTTTGAGCAATTCATCAGAATAAATCTGATTTATTATTTGCTTCAGCTTTTTATTTCATTTCTGACTTTTTGTAAACTGATAGACACATCAATACCAATTAGGTAATGCGGTCATGTGTAGATGAAAACTTATTAGTGGTGGGCATTTGTGTAGAAATTACTACGAGTAAGATGTATTGTCATCTTTTCGTTTGTAACCAATAAATCTGTCAAATCTCAACAGATTTTTAGAAACGGTACGTCACTGTATTCGCAATGAAAAGGGCTTTAAAATGATGTGCCACAAGTGGGGTAGTTGCATGTGAAATTTTTAAGTTGGGGTTGCTAGGCAAAGAGCAAGAACAAAAATCGACGGGTCTCGGCGAATTTTGAAATATTATTCGGTTTTCCAATTATAGGGGGGGTCAAATTTTCGTTGGGATACCCTGTATAAAACAATTACAGGGTGTTTTGAAAAACACTTGCAAAAATTCAGGGACTGATAGATTTTGAAAAAATTTTATAATTTGTTCCTATAAACCATGGGTATCTTTTTCCGTTTTCAAGATACAAGGCGTTGAAAATAATTTTTAAATCTAGTTTCTGTCCTATCTTTCACAAAATTCTACAGAATGAACTAAAATTTTGTTATGTGGAGTTTCTGGGGATACTAAATGCTCTGGAGTTATTAATTTTTGGCTATGTCATACAGGGCATTCACTGCAGTTGCAGTACTTCACGGGAATATTTTAGGTCCTAACTTTTTGCGGTTAATCATTTTGTCCCTTTTATCGCATGCTATTATGGCAAATTTTATTCTTAATAGAAAAGCTACTCTTGTAAGAAGTGCTAACATTACAACTGAAACTACAGGGTGTCCCAAAATAGAAGGCCATACCATTAACCACATATTCTTTGGACAAAAATAATGCGACTTTTCTTATGCCATTTTCTGTTTGGGCGTCCCTGTTTCAATATACAGGGTGTTAAAGTTACATTTTAAAACTATTTTTTTAATAATTCCATTGTTTCCACTTGAAATTTTGCACGTACTTTTATCTTATTCCGGCATACTTATCATGTAATTCTGGTGAAAAAAAATCGAACGGCGAATGGAGGTAACTGAGGGATGTCGTACCATTTATCCCCGGCAATTATTTCTAAGTACGCCTAGGCAGCATTTTCTTGAAATATCAAATGTAGAATTCTCTTCTGATCATTTTATCTCTTTTGTAATTTTTTGTTTAACTGCTTCGTTTTGGAGAAAACGATATATATTGATAGGTTACAAATGTCTTAGCGGCCCATGAATGCCAGGAAAAAATAGTGAGGTCCCTTATCCCAACAGATCACATCCTAAAAGGAGGGTTTTCTTAAATTTGGTTCGGCATCTTCGTGAAACCGGAAAGTTTATGGATCAGAAGTTCGGAATTTGCGGCCTATATAGAAGATTAAGCTCTTAACAAAAGGAGCAAATCAGCACTGGTAGAAGAAGAATCAAGAACAAGTACAAAGATTGTTTCCCGACAAATAGAAAATTGTACAACAATGGATGTTCAGCGGACTTTAAAAACCCAAGTTCTCCACCCGTATCACATCTAACCCATACACAATATTCCTCCCCAAGATTTTGCTTCTAGGATGCAATTTAGTCGTTGGTTGTTAACACAGAATGATGCAGATAGGGACTCAGTAAGAAAAATTCTATTCACGGATGAGGCAAGCTTTACAAGAAATGGATTGAGAAACATGCATAACAGCCACGTATGGACAGATTTGAATCCCCATGCAACCATTGTAGCACACCATCAATTTACATTCAGGGTTAATGTCTGCACGGGAATAGTGGATAATATTCTGTTGCATCCCCTTTTCATACCAAATAATTTAAATTCAGCATCATTTTAAATTCTCTGCAAAATGAATTCCGATATGTTTTACATGATTTACCTGTTATCGTACGTGACGATATGTGGATGCAGCTTGACCGTGCTCCACCCCATTATGGTAGAAAAGTCCGACAGAAACTATAAGTACAAAAACTTTTTATACGATATTGACTCCATTTTTCATGACGCATCTAGTTTTTTATTTACATAAATTCTGAATCACCCTGTAATTTTTTTCTTTACTTATTCGTGCTATTGGGTGTTGTGTTTTAAGATTTTGTTACATAAATAGCTGTTATCAAATTGCGTAAGTAAATGTTACGTTTTTTTCCATTATTTACCGTTTAGTGAGTTAGATACGAAGTATTGCGTATTATTTCTTATTCAGATTACATAAAACCAGGTTCTTCCGAAAAGGACTATACGCAGGACTGCTTCCAACGTCTGCACGTCCACGGGGCCCCAATCACCGGAGCACTTCATTTAGCTGGCGCGATACGCCGCATGATTTATAGCTTAACGAATCGAAGTGTTCTCGGCAATAAATCTACCAGAAAATATGTTGTTATCTTTCGATAAAGGGTAATAAATCCGTTGTCCCATCTAATGCGTCTCTCTCACAGCCGGTAAACAAATATGAGTGCAGTTTGTTGAACAACGGGACTATTAGGAGATGGGGATAATGTCAACAGTTGTGTAAGTACCAAGTAATAGCATTCGAAATGTCATGAGCGCTTTATTGCAGTGAAATTGCAAACGGTTTGTTGATTCAAGATTATTAGCTCATATCTGAGCCTTAAAAACTTGCTCGAATGTCCCATTGAACACGAATTTTGTGCACGAAATATAAATAACATTGCAACTGTATTCAGGACAAAATTAACAGCGTTATTAAATTTTAAAAATATTACAGGGTGTTATAGAGAAAATCAATCAAATCTACGTTTGAAAATAAGAAAAAAAGTTCATATAAACATGATTTAACTTAGTTTTAAATATATTTTCTTATAAAATAAGTGAATATGGTAAATTATTCCTTTGAAGAATTGGCAGACATACATTTTATGCATGGAAAAACAAACGGAAATTCAAATGAAGCAAGGTGTCTCTATGAAGATGCTTTCCCTGGCCGCTAAGATTGTGGAGCACAAAGCTTGCACGAACAGTGGAAAACCAGGAAAATGTTTTACAAGCGGTTGAACAAATTCCTGCAATAAGTACAAGGCGTTTGGCAAATGAATTAGGGAATATGAACTATGTTAATGTACAGCGAATCCTTCAAGAGTAGCATCTATATCCTTATGATCTGCAGAGAGTTCAAGCCCTACCTGAGCTGATTTTCCAATCAGACTGCAGTACTGTCAATGGCTAAGCAAAAAAAATGTAGAAGATCGGCAATTTGCTTCTTTCATTTTGTTCACAGATGAAGCTTCATTTACCAGAAACGTTGTTTTTAATTATCACAATGAAAGTTTTTGGACGGATCAAAATTCATACATAAATTCATGAATCGCGACACCAGCAGTAGTTTTCAGTCAATTAGTGGGCAGGAATTATTGAAAATTGTTTGGTTGGACCTTTTATTTTGTCGAGATGATTTGATGGACGAACATACCTGAATTTTTTTACAGGAAAATCTACCTGCCCTTCTAGAAGCTGTCCCTCTTAATATTGGCTGTCGTTTATGGTTTATGCACGACGGAGTACCTACTCATTTTAGTTGCAATGTAAGAGACTATTTAAATCTTACGTTCCAACAAAATTGGATTAGTTGAGGCGGGTCTACTCCTTGGCCACCCGGATCACCCGACTTAAATCCGTGCGATTTTTACCTTTGAGGGCATCTAAAGCAACTGGTGTATTCTACCCACTTAGCGAATGAAGCTGCATTAGTGGAACGTACTACCAATGCCTGTCAAACAAAACGTCAAACACCTGGGATATACTGAAAAGTTAGAAGACAGTTGTGAAGGCCATGGTAATGTATTGATGCACACTGTAGCCATTTCCTGCATATTATTTAGATTCTAAGTTTAATACACTTTTTTTCTAACAAATAAAATAAAAATAAACAATTTGCTATAAGTTTCATTGTATCCTGTATGTCAAGATTTTATAAAATGTGCTCTCAACTCTAAGTTCTACTTTTTCTTGCTGAATTTTGACGGGAAATTTAGGACGCCAACTATTTTTTATGTAAGTTTCTGAAGACCAATTCTGTATTGTAATGGCTAATACCGTTGAGTGAGAAATTATAGATAGAGGCGCAACCTTAATGGCAAAATGCGTATACGATCTACAAGTTTAACACCCTGTATCTTGAAAACAAAGGCCCTAATAGAAAATATCTATAGGGCAAAATGTGTTTAAAGTCGGACAAGAAATAAAGGCCTTCATGTTTGACGTTCCGTTATGTTACACCGTATTTTACAGTAGGGGTTTTTTGGGCCCGAGATTTGTCCGTCTGTCGAGAACTGTTGTTAACGACAGTCAATTTTGAGTGTTCTGTGTGATTCAATGGTTAAACAAGCAAAAAAAACCTCCGTGAACAATAAGTTGTCGATAAATTGACGAATCTTAGAACCAAAGAGCTGTTATTACCTAATACTCTAATCTCGGGCCCAAAAGTGTATAAGCATTTTGCCATAAGGTTGCGCCTTTATAATTTGTCACTCAACGCTAATACATCAATTTTTATGTCGAAAAAGGTGCGTCAGGAGTAAAAAGTCCAAGGGACACTTTTAAGTAGAATTAACTTGGCTTTAGGAGAACGACACCAATTTGTCCAAGAATCAGTGGCGTACAATTTTTTTTGCTAAAAATGAGTACTTAACTGCATGAACGCCACTGATACTAGTATATTATAAGAGAAATTTATACACGTAAAAGTTGCCCTTCACTATACCTACATTGTTGTGTACCAAATCTCATCTCAATATCTGGATCGATTTCGAAAAATGAAAACTATATTATTTAATAAAGGCCGTGAAATTGAATTTTACGGCAGCTTAATAGTACTCGAAATGAGTACTTCACGGCCGTTTGAACAAAAACTAATTTTTAATTAAAAATATACGATATTCCTGACCCATCCTCTCTAATTTAGTCCACGTTCTCCAGACCTCGATAATGGCACTCTCAATGTGGAAATAAATTTCTCGATAAAAATCCCACCCGCGAATACGTAGGGATGAAAAATCGCGCCAGATAATGCCCACATTTTAATACCGTCTCGCTCGGCAGCTCCGTTTCCCACTTAGTCGGCGTAGGGAGGTAGGAAGCGGCCCCATTAATCAAATAACCAGGTTAATTAATCCAAGCAAAGGTAAAGTGAGATTAAGCAGACGCCGAGGTTGACTCTTGCGGTAATTGATTATGTTTATTGATGTCGGTTCTCGCCTTTTCCGAGTCGGGCGGTTGCGCTTACGCAAGGCGTATTGGTTTATTGATAAGACGTCTATTCCTGAGCTATCGGATGAATATTTATTTCAGCAAATGGAGATGGAGAACGAGTTGGTAAAAATACTGTAGATAAAAATGCGTGCATCCCACGGGGTGAGATTGAAAAAACTACAATGCATAGTACTACGCGATAGAGGATCAAAAAATAATAAAGAAAAGTCATATACACTAATGTTTGATCGCGTTGTATGTTTAAGATACAGCGTTTAAAAATTGCTCGTAAAATTTAAATTTTTTGTACTAGTAGTAGTAAAGGGCAGCAACAGCCTGACAATTAGACCACACGTGGGCCCTTTTTGTCTACCCTACCATCCCATCACCTCAAACCTACCTGACGCCTTGATGAACACCAGGATCTTGCTCCATGGTAGGCCCCTCATCTCTTCTCTTTGCAGCTTCTCGGCGCCAAAGATATATCTTAGTTATCTAAGTTATCGCTATATCTTAGTCTTCCAAGGGCCACGCAATATCCTAGAAAATGGATAAGGGTCTCCCCCCCCCCTTCTCCACGTTCCGGGCATAAGGGACTTTCCTCTCCTCTATGCCTATCAAGTTCAAATGCCTTCTGAGTCTGCAGTGGCCTGTCAGGACCCTCACCATTTGCTTCACGAGCCATCGACTAAGGCTCAGCAGCCACATCGTCCTAGATTTACTAGGTTCATTGAAAAAGTCGTGGGCCTGTCTACATCCTCCATTCCCAATTCCCTATTAGTGTTTGATAGAGCACTATTAATACTACCTCGTGCAATTCCGGGTCCCTAGCAAGGCGCCCCAGATCCGAGACGAGCTAAAAAGTCAGCTTTCTCATTACCGGGGATTCCAATATGACTAGGAACCCAGACCAAATCCACCTCCGTTTGTCTGACCAGGAGTTCCAGGGCATCTCCAAACTCCTGAACAAAACTAGATCTCGTCCTTGGAGAGCTAAGGGCGCTAAGTGCAGTCTGACTATCGGCAGCAGATGAAGATTTTCTCCTCCACACAATTCTTCTTCCTTGCCTGCTACCATCAAAATAGCAACAATCTGAATATGTTATCTGAGTATATTTTATTATAATACTAGTAATTTTAACATATTTTATGTAAAATGTATAAAACATCCAGAATGTGTAAAACTATTAAGACGGTAATTTTACACACATTTTACAGTGCATAATAGTAGGTATGTGAAATTCTTATATATTAAAAGCTGTAGGTAACTCTCGCTCGCACACTTGACTCAAAAATTGCCCATTTTACCACCACAGAGGCTTTTTTGCGAGCCGTGCAACGCCGAACGGCTAAACGCTACGCCTTTCGCCGTCTTTCTAGATTGCCTACGGCGTATTTTGATACCGATTTTTTCGCGTTTTCCTAGCTATTTCCGTCTTTCTGGTGGGTCCTCGCGCCTAATCTACGATTTTCTGTGTGGGAGCGAGACGCAAGACAAGATGGCTACCCTTGAAGGAAAATCGAGAAACGTCAGACGAGTTGACAGATGCGATGTGATAATGACAAGCAATGGAAATTCGAGATTTTTATGTATTCCTTCATCTATTTCTATAAAATATTATATAAAAATTTAAATTTGAACCTTCTAAAATGTCCAGCATGCCTTAGGTCTGGGTTTAAAATTCGATTTTATAACGAAAATTGCTTAAGTTTCAGTCGACAACAAGGCGCACCGCCGACCAAAATCACCGAAACGTCAAACGTATGCTCCGGTAATGACATCTCGGAATAAAACGTAGGAAATTCGGAAAAATGGGCCGACTGGAGGCCGACAAAGACCAAAAATTGTAAATTTGAAGTCTCTAGAAAGTTTCCCGTACCCGAGCGCTGGGGTTTGAGGTCGTTTTTCAATTGAACTTTGCATAAATACGAGTGAAAACGTGGGGTAAAAATGAGCTAGACAATATGGCGGTAGTCATTTCATTGCCGTGTCGCTTCAATTTATAGGGTGACTCAAAAAAGCTTGATAGATAGTGTAACAAATAAAAATTGACAAAAAAATTATAAAATTCCAAATTCGAGGAAATTTTCGGTTCTTTTGCTTCGGAACGATTGCCGAACGTGCAAAAGACTGTTTCGTATCCAAAGTATTAAAAAAATTTTACCGTTAAAAAAAACTCAAACTTAAGGGTATTAAAAAAATTTTTGATGAAACTTCCATCAAAAATCTATTATGACACTAACTAATGGAGCAAATACAAAGTGTTTAAAAATAAAGAACCATTTTCTAAAAACCCTTTAAATTCATGGATTTAAAAAACAATTTTTGATGAAACCTTTAGCATTAAAATACAGGATGTTGAAAAAAAATAACCAAACTCGATAAAACACTAAAAATTACCAAAATATGCCAACCACTCTTCTAAATTATAGAGCGCCGGATTTTCCCCGCCGCTATGGTGGGGAGTTCAGCCAAAGTCACGTTTACATTTTATTATTCACAGGCGTAGAGCCGCGCACAGTACTGGCAATTAAGTAAAAGCCGCGCGCAGCGCGGCTAGAGGGCTTTAGCCCGAAGAAAGGTCAAGTCGGCGATAACTGACTTGCCACCTTTCTAGTAATACTATAAATTGTGTTTGGAGTTATAAACACAACAACAAATTGTAATACATAGATCGACAATTGTAAAAGCGATTGCTATTATTTTTTTCTCATCATTATATGCTACTAACATAGCCTTTCTATCACGAGAAACAAGCTTCTTATTGGGAAACCGCTGTCGCCGATGAATTTAATATTTTCGAGTGGAATATTCAACGGGGGCCCCATAAACAATGAAAAATTATTACACGGTAATGCCGCTCTAATGCCCTTTGTGCGGCGGCCGTAATGCCTCATGAATATTACAGTTCGATTCTGTTAGCAAACACGGGCGGCAGCGCGGAATCCGCCGCGCTGCTGAATTATAAATACACCTTTGTTTAAAAACTAAGGATTATGTAACAAAATGATTAATGTTTTATTAAGTTGAAATGTTATTGTGCAGAGGAATTTGGCGTCTACACTTCCTCGGACGCAGATATATGGCCCGGCGCTACTGGGAATTTCCTACCTTGTGTGTTCGCGGCGGAAGGTAATTTGTACCGACATGCTCGCATATATTTCAGGCATTTTCCTGCTGCTATGCTACGGTATTTAAGTAATGCAAATATGAAAAATATACGGGGTGTATCGAAAAATGTGGGAAATCTGTCGAGCGCAGAACAGGAAAAAATAAGGTGACAAGTTCCCATACATTTTTTTTCTGCAGGCACTCCCTACGGAGTTATGTGTCCCTGAAGGACGCCACTGGAAATCATTGTTTTTAATAACTTAAAATACTCAATGCAGAGTGTTCCTTAACGATATGCGAATATTTAAGGGGGTGATTCTACATCGAAAATTAACGATAGTTTGCTCTATAAACTATGGTCCAAAAGTGTTTCGTTACAAAAAAACGGGATCTTAAAGTTGGTAGTGACAATTAATAAAGGTTCATATTTTACCTAAAAAGACAATAAAAAAATTATTCCAGAATTTTAGCTTGATATTTAAAAAATGGGGCAAAACCCTTTTTTCCTACGGAAAGTCGGCGCCTATGATAAGAATCGACTGAGATGGCTTAGATTCATAGATAAAGCTTACATCTGTCAACAATGTCAACTACCATGCGGTCGTCTTTTTGTAGCGTTTCTAAATGTAGAAACGACAAAAATTAACATTCTTATTAGTAATAATACCTGATAGATAGGTAACAGTTAATCCAGTTAGCTCCAGTATTTTGCATTCGTTTTTCCTTATTTCGTTATAAACTGGTAAAACTACATATTCGCTCATTACAGCCACTCACTACCGATAAAAGACACTTCCCGTTGGTACAATTAGATAAAATGCCTATTTATTATAACAAAATCGAACGAAAGTAATAGATAATAGACAAGTTTTAATGTAACCGCGGTAGTCTTGTCTCATAACCTAGAAAACCAAACCGACGAACTATATTGTGGAAAAGTATCTGCACCCAACACAAAAGTCTTTATTTAACAACTATAAAACGTTTAAAAATTAAAAAAGGCACTAAAAACTGAAGAAGAACACGAAATTTCAACGTAAACATAGGAATTGAATTATGACATGACAGCGATACCGACTGAGCGACTGTTGCATGCTTGTAGAGTAGGTAGTTGGTAGTTGGGAGTAGGCAACCAACAAGCAGGTTGGTTGCCTACTCTACATTGGCGGTGTTAAATAAGGATTTAAAATAAGATCGAAAATAATTTTTTTGAAAGATGATTTCGTTAATTCTTATTTTTTCCTATCCCCTCTTAAAATATTTGTACTAAGTCATAGTTAACCCTGTATAAACATAATTTCTATCTTTAACAGTGGCGTGCGCACGAGCATTGACTATAATATTTTTAACAGAAAAAAATGATACGCCAATGCCAATCTGAGACTAAAAAAGGTACTCTTGTTTATTGTCGATAAAATGAACCGTTTACGAGAAACAATTTTTAAAATAGACAATACAACCGTTTATTTATGATACCCAACATTAGGAAAATATTTAAATTTGGCAACGACGCATCAGACCGATACCGAGTTGATTTGGAAGGTGTGAATAAACCGATGCTGCAATTTTGCTGAACATTTAAAAATTATTTGAATTAAATATTCGTATTATATTAATTATTCTCTATCTTCCCTTAAAACTGATGACGTTATGACCAAATCACCCTGTATAGGATGTCCCATATGAAATAAGGAAGTAGCAACTATTGTTGCTTTTCCGAACTTGCTGTATCTTGCAAACATGCCTGTATTATTTTCTGGTACCTACCAGAACTGATTTCGAACAAAACTAGCTCAGTCGCAATAAACTGCTGCCGAAGGAAAATTTATGTGGGAAGTTTTTCAAGAACAAAGTAATACATTTAGGAGAAATTGGTATTAAAAAAGTTCTAGTCCACTCGCAACAGTAGGTGTAGGAAAAGGAAATATATCAGATAAAGTCGACTCGTTTTTGAATCTTGTTCACGGAGGAAACAATATTTCAGCTAGGGAGGGATAGATATTTATGGAACAAGTGCGAAAAGTAGCTTGTTTGTGCATTGAAGTATGTCATCATAATCAGAACGAAATAATTCTTGTACGTTTATAATAAATGATTACTTTAATTTTAGTGGAAGATTCCTTATGTTTTACGAATAAATGTTTCTCAAATGTAAGATTTATTCCATAAGTAGTTTCCATAATATATGCAGGTAAGATTTTACTTCATTGTGTGTTAAAACAATCAGAAAACATACTACTTTATATAGATTATATATATACTATAAATTAAACTACAGCGATAATATTATCAATAAAAAAATGGTCTGAATTTTTTTCTGTCTTTTCGATTTCATTTATACGGAAAAAGTTTCATGTTGTAAGATATAGCAATCAATTTTTTTTTGTCGAAAACTCATTTTAAAAATACAATCTTCCTTCCGCGAGTTTCTATCACTTTCCGTTTCACAGTTGTACTTCTTTACCACTTTTTTATTCGCACACATATGCTATTCACGTACAATTTTGTTAATGAAATACACACTTCAACATCCCTTACACTCATATTTTGACCTCGCACTCTAAACTGTTCACATATGTCATCATCCGATATTCCTCACTTGTTAAATTAGGACGATTTTGAGAATACGTTGTAGAGCTTGAATTATTCTCCATTCTTAAGAACACAATATCACTAAAATTAATTACATTCATTAGCGAAAAGATATACCCGAAATTTTGCCCGGCTGAACGATATACCCGCCCATGATAGCGCTGGAAGCGAAACAGGTGAATCAGGCAATTCGTCGCAGCCAATCAAAAGCTGCAGCGCATGCGTACTTACTGCAGCAGAAGCTGTGTAATCGGGTATGCTCTCAGAGATATGCGGCACACGATTTTATAGGAAAAATATACGGGCTGCATGTACCTATGCATGTAAGCATGTAAGGTATTTCTTTGTGTCATCTGTCACTCTCTAAATATTTGGCGTCAAGTATAGTAAGAACATCACATATATTTCCAGCACCTCTCAGTATTGTAGCGAGTCTCTGCTCTGTTTATTTGCCCCAAACTAGTAGCACCCCCAAGTTTAGTAAGTTTAGAAATACAAGTCCCCAGCCATCCGTCTTTACCTAAAATTTGATATCGGTAATCGAAGTTGGGTCGAGCATGAACACAACCATCGTGTCCTCGTCCATTATAGATTACCTCATAAAATAAGGAGGCAATCACACCAGTAATCATTATTAGCTTGCCGTCCCAAACGTCGTAAAGGCCGTCTGTACAGCAGGATCTAGACGCTTAACGATGGGATAGTACATTGTCGAAACGTTTTCTGAAATTTAACACCGGAGAAAGAAAAATGTTTGTGCGGGTATCGATTTAGTAAATTTAGAAATTTCCAACGTGCTTTTCTGTTGTGAGGATAGCTTTTCACTTCTACTTTAGGATTTAGATGCAGGAATACACTTTTTTTAAGGATTATGGCCTTTTTTAATCACAATTACTTACATTATTTGGAACATATTAAAAAAAGAAGAATTTTAATATCTCCAATATAGTTTCCATAAATATACAGGGTGAGTCAGTCATAATGTCATTAATTTTAACCACGTATTCGGAAGGCCTAATAAAGGCAGAAAATCGAAACAAAAAATTTTTTACTCGACCTTTAAAAAAATACACGAATCACCCTATAAAAACTCAAACTTTCTGATGTCGCAGCCATATGATAATCTAATTCCGATGGAAGGCATCGTTGCCACATGTTTACATACGTAACGTCGTCTAACACTTCAGCGTGCGTATTATTCAAATTTGCCACCATTTAGTCGCACTCTCCGCATTTCTTTCCCCCTAAATTTAGAGATCACACCACACATCTAGAGGGGGGATGGAGAGAATACGAGCAGTAGTTTGTTTATTTCGGTCGTGTATTGGTCGTAAATTCACATCACAATGCCTAATTTTACTAATTTAGAATATGCGGAAATGCTAGTTTTATACGGGGAATGCTTACGAAATGCGAATGCCGCTGCTCTCGAATACCGGAGACGTTTCCTAATAGGCTTCACCCAAGTGCGCGAACCTTTGTCCAAGTGTTTCAATGTGTTCGCGATACGGGATGTGTTAAACCGCGCCGAGAACTTGCTGGGCATCCTCAAAATGACTTAAATGTAATAGAAGTTGTTTTAAATTTAGTTAAGGAGGAACCTACAATTTCTACAAGAACCATTTCAAGGCGATTGGAGATATCCCAAAGCAAGGTCTGCAGAATATTACGCAAAAACTAACTGCACCCGTATCATTTTCAGAAAGTTCAATCTTTAGAACCTGCTGATTTCCCCAGTCGTCTTGAATTTTGCAATTGGTTACAAAATCGAATTGTTGCTGACCCAAATTTTATTAATAAAGTGCTATGAACGGATGAGTGCAGCTTACTCGAAGTGGAATTTTAAATAGGTTAGTACCATATACTACTTAAAAAGCAATAAATTTCTAGGCTAGATGTATGTAATTACTAATTACAAACTGAATAATTATATTATACTTACGACTAATACTACAAATTCATATTCAATTGTAAAACGTAGTGAAAACGTAATATCAAAATTATTAAAAATAAATAACCTAACATTCGAAAACATTTATTTATTATCTACATTTGTCTTTATTAAAAAATAAATCAATATTTAAGGAAAATTCATTCATGTATCTAGATAAAAAAAAAGTTAATTTTACTCCTTGTCGTTAAATAACAGTACAAAAACTAGGTAACTAGGTTATTGACCTAGTCTTGGACAGTGTTTTGTCGACAACACAAGGTTTTTTTTTATTACTTTGTATTTAAACACGTTTTAAACGTTTTTTATGTAATGTACAACCTAAATAGTTTATTACTCAGTTTATTATTAGATACGTTGGAGTTTTGTAATTTCAATATTAAATACTTTTTAAACAAACCAAGCTAATTTCTTTGCAGTCATAACAGTCACATTTGGTCGGACGAAAATCCACACGCTACTCGTCGGTTTAGCTTTCAGAGGCGATTTGTTCTCAACGTATGGGCAGGAGTTTACGGGAATCATTTGATTGAGCCGTATTTTCTACCGGAGAAACTGAATGGACCGCGTTACTTGCAATTTTTAATAGAATTGATTGGAAAGCGTTCATTGAACATTAACATTTTAACTTATTATTGGCTGAACTGAGCAAGAAATAATATGAGATTCTAAAATAGTCAGTACAATCGTTTATTTATGATGTCTAATGCCTAGGTAGGTAGGTACTAGAAAAATATTTCAACTTGGCAACATTGCATCAGGTCGACATCGAGTTGAACTGTCAGTTGTAACCGACCAAGGCTGTGAACGGTCAGTGACAGTCTGAAAAGGGGGTTTAAATAATGATTTGGAAATATTTTTTTTCGGCGTAAATATGCATTTAGATTTTTTTTTAATCGCGTATTCGCATTATACTCATTATTCCCTATCTCCTCTTAAAATTAATGACATTATGACTGACTCACCCTGTATAAGATAAGGTACTCTTGTTGAAATTTGATGTCAACAACAGTTTTCGAGAAAAATGATTTTTAATATACTTAAAACATAATTGGCCTTAAATGAATGAAAATAAACAATTTTGAGTGTTCAATATAATAAGCATTCATTGATTGTGTGCTATTATTGGACCTGTTTTTGCAGCAGCTTATTTATCTTTACTCGTATACAGAATGGGAAATCTATTATTTTAATCAAAACCCATATTTATATACGATTTCCATGCTTGCGGACAACACAGTACATACGCTTAGAATAGTTAATTTGTCATTTGTAATATTATTAGGTGTTATTGTTTTAAATATACATTGGTATTGAATAAATAGACTTGTTCCGACCAATATGGGCACAGAAAGTGCATCCGGGCCAAAAATAAAAAATAAAAATGTGATATAGGACGATGAAGAGCGACGAAAGGAGAATTGCAACATTGTTTGTTTGTGAAGACTATTTTAATGTGAGATTAACTGGAAATACAGGTCCCAGTAAACACACGTACGTATTTTAAACGTTTTATCAACGTATCATTGGTAGATAAACCGTGTTACGTTACAAAATCGACGGTTTGGTTTTGGTGTAAAAAAACACGTTTATAGTATAACGTTATAAACACGTTTTATTTTATTTAAAATCCTCACTAGTCATTATTCTTACGTTAAACTAATGTTACAGGTAGACTATAATTTTACTATTGTTGTTAACGTTTTTATGACGTAAACTTCTAAGTAATTATGTACTAAATGTCAATGACAAGGAATATCAGATCGTTATTTTATTATATAAATAAAATTTCAAATATAGGATGCATAAAAGTTACATCCCTACATCTTTATTACCTACCACTCGGATTTCAACAATGAAAATTTAAATAAAATGCCCTATGTATTTTTCCTTGTTTTGATAAATACGGTTACCGAAAACATTTCGTCTTATTAAAAAATTTCATATAAGAGAATGTAAATTTTCACATCCACCACCTAAAAAAATAACATTAAAAAGCGACTTTATTGAAATTTCATGTAAATTAAGAAGGTATACACCTACATTTGACAAGTAATATTTTTCTGTTGTTTTAAGTGCAGTTATTTGTGCGTGTTCGTTTTCTTATGGAAAAATGTTATATAACTATTTGAAGTGTTGAAGTAATTAAAATATTGAAATATTAATTAATATTTCTTATATCAAAGCTTGCTTTACTTACAAATTGCCGCTTCTCTATAAGATGCATGTGTAACTTTGTGGTTCACCCCGGAGTTTCATTTACTTCAACAGATGTCACCCACTTCGTGAGTGTTCCCAATATTTACTTTCAGAAAGCTACTTCTATGGGGTTAGAATTCGTTTGTATACACAATAAACAGAACATGTAGTAATAAATCTTTATGTTCATTTACGGATTTTGCATTGCGTTAGAATTTAAGTCAAAATAAACGTTTTTTACACGTTCAATTAAATATGTATAAGAACCTTTTTAAGAATAATTCACTTGATTGGTCGAATATAAATCACGTGATACTCGCTGCATCGAGAAGGGTAGCGCAGTCCCAGTCAGGAGTCAAGTTAATCTGCCAGTTGTCGAAGCTGTCCTTTGTGTTGTATTACTTCTGGGGTAAGTAATTCTCTATATTTGTTTCTAGCATTTCATCGCTATATATAAATGTAGTTGTAAATATTGTTGTAAATCTATCGGCAAGAAAGAAGTTACGTAGGAATCTAACAGTCATTATGTAGAATTGTAGATGATTCTCATTTTCAATATGGCCGTTGGCTTGGCGGCCAGTTAGAAGTTACGTAGGTGGGTCAGGCATTGAAGGAGTAATGCGACGAATAATGAAATTTATCATGGCAAATCAGTTAGGAATTCAATTTAATTAGAAAGACCGTTATAACAAAGTGACATTTGAAAACACAACAGCTATGAGCATTGTTTTAGGTAACATAAAAAGTAATATGTGACCACTGATTTCAAATTGTACTTTTGATTCTAGAAGGAGCAAAGCTCAACTTCGCAAACGAGAGAAATGATCTGCGAGTTGCCTGGGCGGTAAAGGAATGGCTGAAGCATTCGGCTGCTAGATTTAGCCAAGGCACGAAAAATAAATAATAATGTTTGATAAGCTGTAGGTACATTATTTTTTTTAATAAATTTAAATATGAAAAACTGTTCTTATTTAATTGTATTGATAATTACGTTAAAAGTAGCTTTTAAAACTACCAATTTAAATTAAAATCATCAGTGCATTTAATGCAATAAAAAAACGTTTAAAATAACGGTTTTACAACCTTTAATATAAACGTACAATGTACGTTAAAAAATAACGTATTAAAAACGTACATTTTTATCGTGTAATATACGTGTTACAGTTACTAAATTATAACGTGTAAACGTTAGTGTCTTGCAACGTGTAAACCAGCGACATTTGAAAGTTGATTCTACGTTATGAAATTACCTATTTTTGAAATGGTGTTAAGTCATAATAAACGTTTTATATACGTATGAGTGTTTATTGGGGTAGGTTTAAGTTCATTGAAAAAATGTAAAGTTGTAAAGAATCAATTAAACTTTCCTATTAAGCTACCAGAAAGTATACAGGGCGTTTATAAATTCAATGAGCAAGCTTACATTATTTCCCATTTATTGTATTCAGCGCTTCATTCCGATTTCAAATAACATGTTCTGTATTTGCTCCTAACATTTACGTGATGTAGAATGTTATTTTAGGCATTTATACAATTTTGCTATCTAACTTCACTACATTAAATTACCTGTTTTATTATGAAAACATAATAAACAAACGAATAAGTTACGTTTAACGCTGGCGTTTCAAGGACAAAGAATCGACCCTAAAGGTGTACAAAGAAAAATGGACCCAGTAGATGGAGGTTCTTATTAACGTAGAACTAAAATATAATGCTAAAACAGAATACGCTCGAGGACATGAAAAACCATAAATTCTTCTTCATTTACATCAATTCAAGTATTACTAGTTTCTTAAAAGAATTCTGCGAGATGTGATAATGTTTATAATGCTCCTATACAATTTTCTAAATATGCAGTTGACATGTAATTCAGGATATTTTATGATAACCCGTAACATATGAAAGTGGTGCTTTTTTCCTTATTCTAAATCACTTGTCAGCTTGAAACCTGTGATACAACTTGGAGAAAACTTATAATTGACACAGTGAAGGGATATTCTTTCTATCTTACTCAGATTTTGTTTTAGAAGCAGCTATAAAATTCATTGAAAATTTGCGTATAAAAACGGCGCTCTTAACAACACGATAAGTTCACCGCGTCACCACTAATAATTATAGCATTACCTACATTATCTATTTATGACCCACAAATGCCGCAAAAATACAATGGAAACAAACCGCCCTGAACGGCGTGTAACGTCAGACCAATGGTATCGCGTTTTCGGTCACGTAATTTCATTTACATTCTATGGCAATTTGCTAATGTTAATATTTTATTTATTATGTGATTATTGCTGCCAGACACATGTTCTGGCCTTTCAATATTTTGTAATACATTTCAAATGCAACTTTCCCCTCATTTTTCCAGCTACTTCAACCAGAGAAAGAGTAAAACTGAGAGACCCTCAAAACTATTTTCAAATTGGAAGCTCCTAATTTCTGCTAGAAAGAAAACAATTACATAAAGCGGGAGGCGCCCATCGACACGGAATGATTTAAAGGAAGAATCCTGCTCAATGCCCTTTTCTTGGTCTGGGGAAGGTGGCGTTTGTTCGGGAATAATTATTTATGGTGCCATAAATCAGGGCCAGCGTGGATTCAACGTCGGGTGGCCGCGAAAGGGTGAATCGGAGGGGGATGGAAAATATTAGTCTTTATAAAAGAATTACTTAGTTTCAAAGCGTAGAATTAAAGTAAGACAAAGGCACATACGAAAATACTATAAAAATCAAAGTCTTTTTTTTTTCAATTTTGAATATACAGTGCGACGATAAAGTTTTGCCTCCTCAAAACTGGTAAATGGTTCGTAGGATGTCTTTGGGAAAAACAGGTCGATTTTTATTTTCGTAATAACCTTCTATTAAATTATTAACATTTACATGGTACTTTCGGTTTTCCCGGAAATGACGTCATCTTTTTCTTTAAATGGAACATTAATAGCTTTATCATAGATATCAATTCTAAGGTAAATTCTGCATCAGATTATATGGCACAATGCCTGTCAAACCTTGACAGATCGTTCAAAAACAAAGAAAAACTTGTCATTAGATTGAATAAAATATTTAACAAAACCTAAGACTTTATCTCCGCACTGTAGAAAGAAGTTCAAGGTAATAATAATTATTATAGCGGCGATCATTTTTATTTATTACTACTACTTTCACTGAAATATGAAATTAAGAACATTTTTTAAAATACTTGTAACTTCTAAACAAAAACTAATTAGACCTGTGTTCATATAAGAAAAAATGTTTGTCATTAACCCATCTACCATTCGCCAAAGTTTTCCATAGAGCCTGCAGAACACTCTGTATATGCCAGTGTTATCTCGAACTTCCAATTGAAAAATATAAGTAGGGTACTGCTTAAACATAACCACATTTAAATAGGTTACACATATATAGACGTTTGATGAATATGAAACTATTACACTGTATTATTACGAGTTATATTTAGTTTTGTCGATACTGGATTTGTATCAATAATAGTTGTACTTATTTTTAAAGAGCATTTTTGATAGATGGCGACATTATACCAGTATGACTCTATTTACGTACAAATTGCTCAAATTAATATCTTTTCATAGCTATCTAAATAATTAAGTATACAGTGTCCTAAAATAGATGTAAAGATGCGTAGTATTCACGATAATATGTATGGACAAAATGTTTTTTAGAAATTAAATCACAATATTGCTCATAATAATTGATATAGAAATTCGAAAATATTATTATAATAATTCACAAAATTGTAAACATGATTTAATTACTAAAATACTAGTGTAGTATACCACCTTATACGAAAGTCGCTGGTTTAAGAAATACAGGGTGTTAAAGATTTCAATTTTATTCTGAAATTTCTCAACGTAAGTGCCTAAAGCACCTATTTCGCGACATATATCGAACAAGATTTTTTGTAAAATTAACAAATAAATATTCAAAACAGTTTCGACATAATCTTCGATTGCATTTGCTAATATGATCGCTAGACTATTTTATTGCCGGTGTTATCTTCTTGCAATATTGAAGTTATTCGAAGTGAAGAAAAACATATATGTTCACCTAATGTCCAATTATCCGATTTGAAAGATTGTGTTATTAATATTTACAATAATAAATAATTCGGTTATTTTACTTTTACGCACATGTGCGTAAAAAAGATTGTTTTAAGCACGTGCACTGCTTTTTTGGCACCTTATTTTTCATCATAAATGTGATGGGTGGTGTCTGTCACTGTTCTTGACACAATTGTTTGCATCTTCATGACAATGTTGCTCCCGCAATTTTTTTTGGGTCGCCCTATACACATAAGTAATTTTGCGGTGTAATAGACGCAACTCTGCTGTTATTATGTCCAAAGCACTTGTACCTATTTTAGAATACCAATATCGATTTCCTGTAATGAAACTTTCAGGGTTGTTACTGAAATTAGTCGACAGAAATATGAAATATCGCCGTGTCCAATTGGAACTGAACGGTCGGCAGCGTGAAGCTTTATTTTGCCGCCAAAGTGGAACTCTGTTTTCAGGGCCCGCTCTAATTCGGTTTCCCCGTTTGCCCCGCACCCGGCCACCGCGATAATGACATTAGCAGCTTAAAACATTACTTAATGGAACCTCAAATAAGTCCTTCCCGAAATTAGATTTTTGCCGCCGATGGGGTTTTAGTTTTGGTTCGAGAATGGAAGTGTTTCGGTGGAGACCACTGGGACTGGGATCTGCAAACCTACTACTAACACTACTAAAAGGACTTTTAAAAAAACATGGAATGACTATTAAAAAAGGAAAGAAACACGTCTAAAAGTCACCATTCTACTATGAAATTTATAGAGGGTTATTGAATTGAAACTTTTTGTGGTGAAATTAAAGTTTTTATAGTCCTCTAGAATGAAATGTACGAGGTGTGGCAGTTAAGTTCCTGGAATTTAGTTATAACTCGGAAACTGGCAACACTGCATCGTTCGTCAACGTTTTTCTATCTTTCTTTTGGTTTCAGTCCGAGGTTGAAGTCGATAGAACGTTTGGTTTGTGTTTTATGTGTATTTTTTAGAAGTAACTTTTTTAGTGGCGTCGTGAAAATGAGTGACTTAAATTACAAGCAACGTGTTGTGATTCAATTTTTAGTCAAATCTGGCGAAAGAACATCGGAATCCTTCGAAAATGGCAGGTGGTGTATGGAGACGAGTGCATGTCAAAAACAAGCGTGTTTGAATGAGCAAAACGGTTCTAGGAGGGGCGTGAATCGGTAGAAGACGATCCACGTGAAGGAGTTCCCGTCACCTCTCGTACTGACGCGAATGTTGACCGTTTGCGTGCACTGATTACGTCTGACCGGCGCCTAAGATTTCGTGCGTTGTCTGACGAGTTAAACGTTACCAAAGAAACCGCTCGCAAGATGTTACACGAAAATTTAAATATGCGAAAGATTTGCGCAAAGATGGTGCCAAAAGTTCTCACCAGTGAACAGAAAGAAATGCAAAAATCGATCTGCGAGGATTTATTGTCCCGTATTCGAGGCGACGGTAGAGACTGCATGAGTCAGGTAGTTACTGGAGATGAGACCTGGATATTTGAATATGACCCCGAAACCCGCAAACAAAGTCAGCAGTGTGTGGAAAACGGTGGAGAGTGGCCAACGAAAGCAAGAATGTCCAAGTCACGACTGAAGGCAATGCTGATCGTTTTTTCGATATCCACGGCATCATTCATCGTGAATATGTTCCTGCCGGCCAGACAGTAACTGGACAGTTCTATGTTGGCGTTCTGAAACGGTTGCGGGCCTGCGTTTTCCGTGTGCAACCCGAAGAACCGCTGCATCTTGCACCACGACAACGCGCCAGCTCATTCCTCGTTCATTGTGCAACAGTTTTTGGCAAAAAAGGCATTTCAACGTTGCCGCACCCACCCTATAGCCCCGATATTGTCCCCTGCGATTTTTTGTATTCCCCAAGATCAAGCACCTCCAGGGAACTCATCATGGCGGCGTACAGGAGGTTAAATAAGCTGAAACCGTGGTGCTGAACGGGTTAACTGCGGAGGATTACCAAGGGTGCTTCCAATCGTGGGAGCAACGTTGGAATCGTTGTGTAGAATTAGAGGGAGATTATTGTGAAGGTCGATAAAAAAAATTTCAGGAGTAGCTCTTATCACATAACAACCAGCTATAATATGTTGACGTAAGAGCTGATCAGATTCAATATGAACTTTGTAAACTAATGTCTTGAGGTGTCTCCAAACAAAAAAATCAATAAGGTTCGTATCGGGTGATTTGGGTGGCCAAGGTTGACCTGGTTCTTGACTGCCTCGTCCAAAGTTATTACTGAATTTTTTATTTAAAAATTCACGAGCAGTCAAACTAAACTGTGGGAAGCCCCGACTTTGTCTTAGCGCATAAGGAACATCGTCAAGTAGTCCAGGTAAAACGTTTTCAAGAAAATGTCTGTAGGAGCACCGGTTAAAATTCTTGGCAACAAGTAAGGCCCAACAACTAAATCTCCAATAATCCCCACCCATACATTCAAAGAAAACTGATGTTGAAATCGAGATTCCATTATGACATTAGGATTTTCATCAGGCGAAACGTGTTTATTTTAACAGTTAATTATATCATCCTTAGGCCGCGTCGATAAACAATATGCCAGCGATAAAGTTAACATTTTTGCAAAATCCAGTGGCAAAATTGTAAGCGAGTAAGATAGTCTTGCGGCAGTAAGCCGTGAACTTTTTGTATGTGATACAGGTATAACTGTTGATGCTTCAGAACGGTCCAAACTAATTTATGTTTCACATTAAATTTTCAGTGATCTTCCTAGTACTAGTATTTGGGCCTTCTTCAATTTCGTTTAGAATAGCTTTTTCCAACTCAGGCGTTCCAACACTCAAAGGTCTTCCAGGAATTGGTCCTTTCTGAATCGAGCCTAACTCGGAAAGACGTTGAAAAACATTTTTGAACATTTTTGGATTTGGGGTTTGGTTGATTTGGAAATTTTTCATATAAATTCGCCTAGCCTCAGTACGATTTCCATCTTCAAGACCGTAAATATACCATTTTGATTATTTCAGCATTTGAATATGCATAAGCCATTATTAAAACTAAATCTTTTCAAAAATTATACTTATTATAAATTTGACAATACACAATATTAAATAATAGACGGCTTCTTATTATTATTGTTTTGCATGGCCTTCCTAAGATATGTTTAAGTAATTTAAGTAATTGTGTAAAAACGCACTTGGTCAATTAAGTCAATTTTGTTATTAATCGGTTTGGAATACAAAAAAAGTGGAAAGCAACAAAAAGTTAAGATAATTCAATGGCGCATATGACCGATTTTATTTGTAATATTATACAGGGTGATATAGTTTATTTGGAACGATGATACCCACACCTCCGCCACTTTCTCTCTTTAGCTGAACATCCTAATTTTTGGCCACAGGATTTTTTGCCTGTATGCACAAAAATTATAACACGCGTTAATCACAGATGCCTCCCACAATTGGTATTAATTAGCCCATCAGTTCATTCCTCTAAAAGAAGAATGGCTTTTAGGTTGGAGACCTTTATGTTACAGCGACTGTACATAATTTTTCGTAAATTTGTCTATTTTTATTTTGGAAAATTTTAATCACGACCGCTGTCACACACTGTGTATAGAAGTCTGTAACACTTGTTACCACGCACTATCCATTTATTCGTAATGCCATTAACAATAGAAATAATTTCAAGCAAATTAGCACCCAATTGTATCCACCTAACAACAGTTCCGGTCAATACATCCTATTCTCCCTCCGTTTACTTCGTGGCGGTTAATAGGGGGTCATTTTCGACTTCCACAACTAAACATCTGGCCATTGTGGCAGCGAAAGAACTTCTGAGTAATCAATACGCGCCCCGAACCTCATTATAGTGGCCGAATTGTCAGAAAATCCGGGACCTTTTGCCGCCCGACGAGGCTGAAAGGTATTTGCCTATAAAAAAAATTATACGCAAAGACTCCCGCCCCAAGCTGCCTTCGAAAATAGACCCTTAGGACTCGTGCGGCCTGTGCTCGCCCTAATAGCCGCCCCATCACTGGCGTTGTAGATTTTGCATAATAAAAACGATTTCCACTGCCACGCTTGTTGAAAGGTGCGTATATTGCATATTTTATGTGAGTTAAATCCGTTGAGTAGGCGATTTCTCATAAAAAGGAGTTCGGTGGGTTTCCATCTCTTTTGATTACCCAAAAATAAAAGGTGTTATAATTCTATCATTTCTGTGTAGCTTTTAAAAAGGACTGTCTCTAGTAGAAACACATAGCTATTAAAAAAACGTTTATACATGACCGGGCGTTAAACTGCATTTTGGTGTGTACTCTACAGGATGTCCCGAAATTAATGAGACAAGAGCAAGAGTAGATTACTTACATCAAAATAATGCGATTAAGCCAAACTTGCCTTAGTCCGTTTGTGGCTAATAAAAAAGTTACAGGACGTTAAAGTTCATATTTTGAATTCGAAATTCTTAAAATTCTTAGAAAGTTTTCAAACGATTATTTTATAAATTTGGGTTAGGGGGTTTTCTGGGACAAGAAAAACTAATCCGTACTTAATTCTGCTGTAGACACTAGATGGCGCTACGAAATGTACTCTTTGTTGATAAAAACTGATTATAACGTTTGTATCAGTGTACGTACGAAAGTTTTGATAGAAAAATATTGTTCTCCTATTTTTCACAAATAAGGAATCCTTGTTTTATGTCGATAAATTTAACCGATTTATTTCTTGTTTTTCTATTGGATGCAATAAAATAATATAAAAGTTTGTAGTTACTTATGTAAAAAACTAAAGATTATTTTTAATAATAATTTATTTATATTCAGGTAGCTACATTAAATTCTCAATATGACCCCCGTTTACATTAATACACAATCTTATTCGTTTTATAAATGATTTGTGTAATATTAAATAGTGTTTTTAAAATTGCTTGCCACAGAGCTTATCCCGTGTATTAATAGGGTCACTGTAAACTTTTGATTTAAAAATACCTCAAATACTGAAATCGTCCACCGTCGGGGAAAGTCTGCGTTAGGGCATCAACTTAGCTTGATCATTAAAAATATTTTATCGGGGGCATCTCTCAAAAAAGTGTTAATTTCCTCTCTAGTCAATATTCTTGACTTTTTCGGTTTGCAACCATCGTTTTTTCTTTTTAAAAATGTTATTAATGTTGAATGTTTGCTAATGTCGATGTTATGATGTAAAAGTACCGTTGCCTTTAACATGGAATTATACGACCACAAAGATGACTGCTAACAGTTCTCACATTTTTAAAAAATATATGCTAGGAGCACATTTTCAGTATAGTTTTTCACGGTTTTAAAGGAACACAATTTTCATGATGTGTGTATGTAGAATGACACGCTCTTTCAAATGGCATGGTCAAAATTGGGGGTTGCCATTTAAAAAAATTGTCGTTTACGTCATATCTCGAACAACGATGACGTCACAAATATGGGTCGTATGTCAAAATGTGCCTTTTTAAAAACAATATCGACGTACCAGGGGATTTTTTTCGAAAACTTCTCAATTTCAAAAATAATTAATTTATTCGTTACTTTTCTAAAGCACTGTAGTAGCAATGGTGCATATATGTAACTTTATATTCAATTTGTGTCTTTATTGTCTATAATATTCCAGTTTAATTTAACGTGAAAATTTGTAATAATGTTCATAATTAATTAAAATGATTTTAATAAATGGAGAAATTGTAATAACATAACAGCATATCGACTGTTCAAATTACCTTTAATGTAAAGCGCTACAGGGTGTTCTGAATATGAATAACAAAAGCAATGAAAAAGTTACGAAATTGCTAACTAAGATGTAATTAAGAGTAAGCAAAAGTTCTGTTAACGTAATTTATTTGTAATTGTAAGGAAATAATATAATTTTTGCTAAAATCCTTCAAACTGTAACGCACTGTAACATGTGACAGCATTGCAATAAACAACTTGTTACTGTTAACCTCAAACTGTATATCAAAATAGTTATGCACGATACATACTTCCTTCGGATTGTCACAGTTTAAATATACTATCCGTTGGACCACTCTTCATCCCCCACTACTCTTTTCCCCTCTGCCAATCCACTTCTCTTGCTCCAATTGAACATCGATAGCCGATCACCGGCTACTTATTGTATAGTTTAGGCTTTGTCAGAGAGCACAAATTTTCCAAACTAACACCTGCAGAGGTCCGTAGGCGATTACAAATATGTGCTGCATGTTTCAATTATGAATCATTCACTCACTTTGTACGATATTATTAGATTAATAATATATAATATATTAATTTAATGATAAACTAAAAAATTATCATTTTACCAAAAAAGAGAATGCACTAGTACACGTAAATGCATATTTTTAACTACTCATAAGAAACTTGTTTATAGTACTGTAATGCACCTAATTCGAATCACTCTACATTATTGTTTAAACTAAAAGCTTACGAAGACAGTAAAGGGTAATTTAGTGGTTTAACAGTGCCTCCGAAAAATTTGACTATTTAATATCTTTAGAAAATATTTTTGTATATTTTTTTTTTATTATGCGCTTAAATTTGCAAATAGAGATATAAAATCTAAGAATTGTAAAAAATACTCCTAAATTAAAAATTGTATGTTTTTCTTAATGTGCCCGATGTTGCTTGTACAAAATCCCAATTCGCCTGATGTTATATTTCAGCTATACTTGCGTCAAGAATTCAGACGTCTTACGTGACTGACGTTTTACATTTGTTTTTATTGTCAACGTAATTTTCGATATTTGGTCGCGTTAAAAACAATAATTTTTTGCAATTTAGTGCAATATACAGGGTGTTTCAAAACAAAGGCGAAAATTTTCAGAGGGTGATTCCTTGTTGAAAATAAAAGGTAGTTTGTTATATAAACGTTGGGTCACAAGTCAACCATTAGGGAGATATCACGTTGCATAGATGGCGAAAAAAAGAGTGTTTTTATTGTTTTTCTCGGAAACGAAAAGGTGGGAAAGGTAAAATTTTGTGGAAGTGTTACCATGATCAAAAGACACTTGTGACATATTTTTCACTTTTTGAAAATAATTGGAAAGGGTTGAAATAAACTACCCCTTTCATTTTTTTAAATATACTTTCAAAAGACTTCTTTAACGGCGTAGAAAAAAATAAATTAGGTTAAGCCGATACATTTAGAAACTTTTTTCTCTCTTATATTTTTTTGATAAAATTAACTGTTTCGACGTTAATAAATAAAATGTAAAGTATTGCACGTCGGGAAGAGGCAGTTTTACTACACCCATTATTAGGAAAAACTAGTTGGCTGCTGTCAATTTCCGGTTGTTTCCATTGTTGCTTTGACAGATAGCAAATGGTTTGTACTATTTTAACATTTTGAGAGTGGTTTACGGGATAATTTGCCTTTCGTTGTGTGATGTGTTTGATTGCGGAGTACGTTGGGATTCAATACTAAGTTAATACAACAAAAATGGTTATTTTCACAAATGCAGAAATGACATGCACTTTATGTACGGCCTGGCAAATGGAAATTCCTTACATGCTTGTCGCCTTTATGCAGAAGCGTATCCTAAGCGTAGAATTCCTTATCACAGTATATTTGCTAAGCGTCATCGAAGGCTATGTGAATCCGGAAAATTCAAAAAAAGAAGTTTTGATACAGGCCGACACCGGGAAGTACAAACCATTTGCTATCTGGCAAAGCAACAATGGAAACATCCGGAAATTGACAGCAGCCAACTAGTTTTTCCTAATAATGGGTGTAGTAAAACTGCCTCTTTCCGACGTGCAATACTTTACATTTAATTTTTTAACGTCGAAACAGTTAATTTTATCAAAAAAATATAAGAGAGAAAAAAGTTTCTAAATGAATCGGCTTAACCTAATGTATTTTTATCTACATCGTTAAGGAAGTTTTTTGAAAGTATAGTTAAAAAAACTGAAAGGGGTAGTTTATTTCAACCCTTTCCTATTATTTTCAAAAAGTGAAAAAATATGTCTCAAGTGTCTTTCGATGATGGTAACACTTCTACAAAATTTTACCATTCCCACGCTTTTCATTTCCTAGAAAAACAATAAACACACTTTTTTTCAGCCATCTTTGCAATGCGATATCTCCCTAATGGTTGACTTGTGACCCAAAGTTTATATAACAAACTACCTTTTATTTTCAACAAGAAATCACCCCCTGGAATTTTTCGCCTTTGTTTTGAAACACCCTGTATAATGCAAACTGTTAGTGTAGTATATAGTTTTATTACTATCAGTTGCAGTTTCTTAAATATTTTGATGAAAATATAATGAATTATTCATTTGTTCCTATGACGTAAGTCGTCTGAATTCTTGTCGCGAGTAATAATAAATTTATAGGTTTATACAAGGTGTCCGGCAGCAGCCTGACACTGCAACGTTGTCAAACGTTACAGTACGTTACAGGCGCTTTTGCTTAACCTTAATTGTACGTTAGATAGTAATTTCGTAACACAGTTTTGCATATTATTACAGTTGTATTGTTATTTACGAAATGTATAACTATACGTTTTAGATATTTTTTTTCATAAGAGCTTCTATTGTTTTTGGTCAGATATATAAGCCCTTAAAATTACGGACACCTTGTATAATATTGTATAGTTAACTAACAACAATAATAATTAAAATATGCAAAACTTTATAAATTAATATACGTATTAAATTATTGTTATTATTATTATAGTTTTGGGGAAAATCACCTAAACTGGCAACACCGCAATAGCGTCCAGATCCGAGGTTTGCTCCTGCTGCAGAAGCTGCATTTAACTTTTATCGCCTGAAGCAGCCTGATTAGTTTAAAACATAGCAGTACTAATGTTGGGGCTTTGCAGGATTAATGCAGGAATATTTACTGCCCTGCCATACACCACTCAGGAATAAGTGAGTATTTTCAGGGATCAAGGCCTAATTTCTTTAAAAATTGCCCATAGCAAATGGACCCGGTTTAATTTAGACCACTATTTGCTAGTAAACGTAAATAATTCGTATGGTATAAAATTAAAAGATACAAAATCATGCTATGGAATAAATAAATAAATGGAATTTGCATTTAATCTCAGCTAGATGACATCATTTCGATTCACTGGTGCGAATTGAAACCTTTAAATAAAGGTTTATAAACAATTTCTATATACCTACTATATTTTCACTGTAGTCAAATTAAATTATTTTGTATTAAATCATAATCCCCAGTTTCAGGTAGAGAGATATATTTTGCCATTTAAATTGATATATTGCGCAAAATTCAAAATCCAAATTGTATTATCTTGAAAATGTGTTCTATCGGCTGTTTAATGAAATATATGACATATAGTAGGTATTACCTGTTCATCAGGTAATCGATATTATAAATTCAGCTCTTGCAGAATAATTTGAATTTAGTATATACATTTTATTGTTAAATTAAAACTTTAAGTATAGAGTGATTCACGGTATACCTGAAAAACTTTGAGAATGTATGCGCCTTTGAAGATACAATCTCATAAAGACATAAATTATTTTATTTGATTTTTCTTAGAATGTTTCGACCACATTATGTACATTCTTACAACGGAAATATGGAGCATTCTATTTTAAAAAATGTAATGTTATAGCTTTGTCAAACAAGGCTCAAACAAATAGAAGATATTGCAGAAAGGTGCCTATTTCTGTATACTAATTGGCCTGTTTCGGTAATTTTTTTTTAAATTTAGACTATACCTAAGTTTTGACGACCGTTAATGAAATTTGAAATGATTTCACCGAATTGCAGAACAAGAACTCGGACATTCTTTTTGTACGGGAGTTTGAGCACTGACCTACATCAACATATCGCGCATTGCAAAGCCTTGAAGCTTTGCCAGACCCAGAAAAACAGATAAAAATTGCCAGAGCTGCTGGTGTAAGTGTTAATTCGACAATGAATTATCCCTTGTAAAGTAGAATAATGGCTAGAAAGTTGCAAAACCTGCCACCTAAGCAGTAAGTTAATTATTTCTCACATATTTCTTTCCAGCGCAACCTGGCTCCGCAGGAATATTACTCAGCCTTCCTGCAGAACATTATGGATATTAAACAATTTATATTCACACGAACTGACAATTTATTTGAGGAAAATGAAATTGCAGCGGGTAAATTTACGTATATAATAATATTGCTGACAAAATAGACAATATAAAAACTAAAATGGACATAGGTAAAACAATTCTTAAAAAAAAGATGCTGTTATTTTTACTTGATTTCGAACCTTTCTCGCTAGTAAAAAATAATTTTCTTATGAATTTCCAAGGCTTGCTTTATTTTACAGATCATAGCATATTTTTCACAGAATGCTATATTTCAATACAAATCAATGGCGGCTCGCCAGATGCCTACGTACTAATTAAAATTATTTTTGATTACAAATTCTTATTTTTATATTTATATCTATCGTATAATTTATCAAAATCAATAGATATGAAAAAAGCATAATAATTATTATAAAACTTAGGGTACCAAACGATTTCTCGAAAAAACGTTTCTTCACTCAAAGCGTCTACCGATTCTGTGGAATGCAAAAGAATCGAAATTGCATCAGTCAAAATCCGCTGCAGTTTATTGGCCATATTTACGGGGGTTGCTATGACAACGGGAGGCGTGTGATTGACTAGAATTTACGGGTGGCGCGGAGATCGAGAGTTGCTTTTCACCTATTATTAAAGTCCACGAGGCGCCACTGCAAAAGAGTCGCTTTACCTCTCTGGGGACATTCTCTCTTTATATTGTACGAAAACTATACAATAAATTAGTTTTACATCGGAACTGGGCAATGCTGTTTTAGTTCAGCCTCGCGGGCGTTGATGTAATGTGTTTTCTGCTAAAGGCACGGAAAGTTTTGGTATTTATGGGCGCTTGTTCCACGGTGCTGGGTCCGGTTTTGCCAGTTGGGCAGTTGTTACAGGCGTACGTTTTTAACACTCTCATTAACCGCCCCAACTTGCATCGCAAAGTTCAGGAAATTGCGACACAGTTGATACATGAAAAAAAAACTATACGTTTAGTGAACCAAAACATGTGTAGAGTTGGACTTCTGCGAGGCAAGCCATCGGCGTGGGTATGGTGAGGCCATGATTCACTCTTGGTACAAAGCTTCCGTGCATATCATAGCTGCAAATTACGGAAAATTGTGTAAAAGTGTTTCAGTTTAAAAAAATAGGGAAGAATGAGTGCCTATAATACGATACGAATAAGCAATGAAGAAAATTTTAAATGCATATTTACCCTTAAAAAAATTCAAATCAATATTTAAACCCCTTTTCACACTATTACTGACCGCTGAGGACCTTGATTCATTTACAGTTCCCACCACAGAGCGTGAAGACCGTCGATTGCGACTTTGGATAGTGAGAAGGCGACGTGGTGAAAGATGCGATCTACAGTTTGTCAGAGAGCGTCACGTCTATCACACAATAGAAGTTATGGTATAGGATGCTATCGCGTATGGTAGCAGATCATCACTAGTTTTTATTAGAGACAACATGACAGCCCAAAGCTGCATTCAAGAAGTGGTGTAGCCATATGTCATTCCATATCTCCAGCCCACGACTGGTAATACCGTATTATGGTACGTAAGGATCTGTTAGTCCCTGTAGAAATTTCTCTCACCGACAAACCTGCTTCGCGCAACAATCTGCCCCCTGTAACACAGTGACTAAGCTGAAAAATCTACCCAAATCTACGTACTTTAGGCATAATCAGCTGTAAAAAAGCTGTAAAGGTGTAAAAAATGTCGTTTGCAACAAGCTTCACAACACTTGCAGCACAAATGTAAGCAGAAATTTTTTAAGCAGAATGCTACGTTATCAAAGTATGACTTATGGCTTAAGATAACAGATAATCCTGAAAATTTACATGGCAAAAGCAAGTGTATCACTAGAAAATAATTATAATTTGCGTCACTGATTGGTGATAAATAATAATTATAACAATGTAGAATCTTACACACATGTAATTTATTCAAACTATCGACTGTAAAAAATATTCGGGGTGTTATTTCACTGTGAAATAGTAGCAGATCAAAGTGAACTGTGAACATATTACAGCGCTTTGAACAAATTTGTAATAAATAATTTAAATATCTGATCCGTACGACATCACATTCTGTACACCTACTAAAGATTACACGGCCAAACATTGTCGGAAAACAACAAAGGCCTAATCTACCCGTTCACGTCGGCTAATGTACTGAAAATTGTTATCTAATTATCCTGATAAGGGAAGAGCCGCCCACCGTACTTAGGGGGATGTAATCTTTAATCAATAGTGTAGTTAGTAGGAGTAAAAGAGATAATGCAATAATTAATTTTGTGATAAGAACACAAGATTATTCAACATGTTTTTCTTCGTCACACACGACGATTAAGGGCGGCTTTGCAGCTGAGTGAAACTGCGATTTCGAAGGGGCGCAACATTCACTTTATACTAATAAAATACTAAAAATTAAGATGCACAATAGCAGGAGATAAAAATGCACCATTGTGCTACCTGTTTGAAGCTTGCAAGGGAACACAGAAAGATATTAATCCATGACTTTCAGTTGTTATAATTACACATCAAATTCAGGAGGGGAATAACTCCTAATATTAGTTCTTGTTGGCGTTGGCAAGTAAAAAGTATTAGCGTGTCTTGAGACAGCCATGGGAACATAATCAGTTACTAAGTTTGTCTTCCAAAGATTTAAAAAAACATTTCTATAAAAGCTCATCCTAGGAAATGCCAGTTTGAGGATACATTACGTTCCCTAGATTTCTAAAAATTCTACTTCTTCGTAAGAAATGATTATTAATATTATAATTAAATTCAAAAACATGCTGCTGCATCACAGTCATTAATATATGATATTTTGCAAAATATTGTCAGATTGTCGGCACAAACAATCTATATTCAGATTACTAACAATATCGTTTATACATAAAACAAATAGTAATGGGTCCAAAACCGAACCTTGGGGACTCCTGAGAACGCAATCACTTCAACAGACTTAAAACGACGATTCATAACATGCTGGATTCTATTAGTTAAATAGTCTTGAATTAAGTGAGTCAGTAGATCAGAAAATCCAAATGACTTTTTTTTAGCAATATACTCAACCCCCCTTCGAACGCTTTAGTGCGCAGTCAAATATTGTACTATTATTTTAACGTTTAGGTGTAGTTGGAGAAAGCAGACAATTTGGGATTCAATGTTATGTCTGTATACCACAAAATAGAACTAGCGTGTTAAGTTTTCACCCCTTATTTTAAATTCTACTTTGACGTTCCCTAACGACCCGGTTCCTGCCGACTTCTCTAGTTTTCTAAAGCGTCATAAACATTTCCCATTCTGTGCATCCGAGTGAAGTGACAACTGTGCTCCAGACAGTGCAATTATTGTCTACAGACATTACTCTGTTAGTGTCAGTTACAAAGGTAAGGCTTTACAAACGACAGAATGCAATGTTTATTCGTAAAAATGTTCGCGATTTCTTACATAAAGTACATATACTTTGTTGCTGTGAAACATGAGCGCCCGCAGAAAATTTCTCGATATTTAAATGTTGATAAAGGATTATTCTTAATATTTTGATGTTTATTTCGTCTATATGAAAGTGGTACACATTAAAATATCCTCTTTCCTTAAATTTAGTTATCCAAAAGTCACTTCTCTTTTCATCGTTAGGAGATGTAAAATTATAATTCTAAATAAATCTTCAACAAGCAAGCAGCAAGTTCTGGTAAATAATATAACATTTCATTTTATTCTCAATTACATTATTTTGTTACCCAGAAATTAATAATTATTAAGTACATTCTTATTTGTACTAAAAGTAGTAATAAGCAACATTTTAATGGAATCTCAAACTACATCAACCATGTGTTTGAATGGGAAAAACGGTTCAAGGAGGGGTGTAAATCGGTAGAAGACGATCCACGTGAAGGAGCTCCCGTCACTTCTCGTACTGACACGCATGTTGACCTTATGTGTGCACTGATCACGTCTGACCGGCGCCTAAGCATTTGTGCGTTGTCTGATGAGTTAAACGTCAACAAAGGAACCGTTTGCAAGATTTTACACGAAAATTTCAATATGCGAAAGATTTGCGCAAGGATGGTGCCAAAAGTTCTCACCAGTGAACAGAAAGACATGCGAAAATCGATCTGCGAGGAGTTGTTACTGAATGAGTCGGGTAGTCACTGGAGATGAGACCTGGATATTTGAGTATGACCCCGAGACCCGTAAACAAAGTCAGCAGTCATGGGTGGAGAGCGACCAACGAAAGCGAGGATGTTATTACTGAAGGCAATGGTGATCGTTTTTTCGATATCCACGGCATTATTCATAGTGACTATGTTTCTGTCGACCAGACAGGGACTGGACAGTTCTATGTTGGCGTCCTGGAACGGCTGCAGACCCGCGTTTTCCGTGTGCGACCCGAACTCACCGAGAACGGATGGATCTTGCACCACGACAACGCGCCAGCCAATTCCTCGTTCATTGTGCAAGAGTTGATGGGAAACAAAGGTATTCCAACGTTGCCGCACCCACCTGTTTTTAATTTCCCAAGATGAAGTCGCACCTCAAGAATTTATCATGGCGGCGTACAAGAGGTCAAAGAAGCTGTAACCGTGGTGCTGAACGGGTTAACTTCGGAGGATTACCAAGGGTGCCTCCACCCGTTGGGATCGTTGTGTAGAGTTAGAGGGAGACTATTGTGAAGGTCGATAATAACATTTTGGCGAAATTTAATTTGCTTGTTTTTCATTGAGAAATTCCTAGAACTTAATTGCCATACCTCGTATGCGTTGACAGACAATTTCAATGAGCACAAGAAAATATACCGGGTGTTCCATTTCAAATAAAAAAGTTATAACCGTTTGAAGTTGTCAAAACGTAACAGCAAGGATAATACCCTTGGTATTTACTTCCAAGAAAAGTTGCGAAAAATAATATACAGAGTGTCCCGCTTTAAATATCGAAGTTGGCGTGGACTTCCGGTATAACCGATGCTGGAGAGTTCTAGAACTTTTAGTTGTATTCGCCAACGAACTTTGCCATGTTGCCAAATTTATCGGATCAGCATTTTTCTAGATAATAAACGATGCAGTCCCCAGTTGGACATTCTGTACATATAGCTGTGTTAACTATTGAAATAGGCAATATAAATTTCTTATTAGATCGATTTATAAACCCCTTTCTAGCAAAGTGAGGTTATAATCGAATTTAAAATTCATCAAGGAAGATGAGCCAAATTAGTCTATCTCAACTTTCATAAATTTAAATTTTAATTGCTCTCCGAGAAAACTAAATAGAAAGTGTATTACTTATCATTAGGGGTTGGCCAGTTTGAACACAAGACACAAATACAGAGACGAACTTAGGGGAGTAAGTATTTCGATTCATTTTACTAGTATGTTAGATAATATCACATTTGCAATCATTTTGAAATATTTGAATGTCATCTAATTACTGCTATGTCGTCCCAAGGTTACCAAAATTATTTTTCTCGAAAAATCAACAATAAAAAATGTATAAAAGCGATGTCCCATCCGATAACACTGTACAATCATTATTGGGAACATGTACCAAACTATACCGACCATAAAAGAAAATCCATTTTTATGAGAGTTGGTGAACTACCTACATATAAAGAGCACCTACATGAAAAATTGACCACCGGCCAGCATCAAGGGTTATTTTTTCAATTTTTATCGGTCGGGTATCAAATTGAGGCCATCTACTAAATGATACAGTCTACTATCTGACCTAGCGGCCGGACCTTTGCGTCCCCAAACAAAACCAATAACGGTAACTCGATTTTACGAAGCACAGGCAAAAACAAAACACTGTTTTTTGCAAAATATAATGAGATTACAGCCGGCACATCCAACAAAATCAGTTACGATCGGCTATCTATAAGCACACTGAGAAAATGATTTTGCTGCTCAAGAGATTTTGTCTAATTTAATAAATTACACTTTAGTACGGGCTATGGAAAGTAAGTTATTTATTTTTATCACTAAATAATTGATCATTATACTTCCTTTTTCTGGCAGATTTCAGTCTACAATACACAATACCGCCAAATAAAAAAAATGTATGTAACAGTGATTAACGTTACAATATGTATTAGATACAAGAAAAAAAATGCTATTAGTGGGAAGTTGAGGCTTGTTGGTTATCACTAATCAATATATTAATAGTACCATTACTTGTTGTTAACAAACGAAGCAAGCAACAGAGTAAATGATTGCAAATCACACAATTCCAGTTGAAGGTCTGCTCTGCTCACGTTCTCAGCAAAACTAGTAAGTACCTCAGTGGCTGAGTAAAAACTGAAATTTCTCTTTCGATTTTAAAACTTTCTTAAAATTCTTCATTTCTTCAAAGTGCTCTTTACAGCTTGGGCCGGCTTTGACTAGATTTAACGAAGAGAAAATGTACTTCAATCAAAGGCTACAAAATTTGTAGTAACCCTCATGTCATGTGTTTTTTTTAATACAAACCATTGGTAGCCATGGGCCAGTTGAAATTGTTATTTATTTCTCTCTCCATTAATATGTAAAATGTAGGGTTAAATATGATTATTATTTGCCACTCTATTGAGACAATAATTTATTATAGCATATTTTGTTTCTGTCATTTTCTTGAAGTAGGCGTGTATCTTTTGAAATAATTATTACCAATTTTTACATTTTCGTTTCGATTGTTACATATCAGCAATGTTATTTAGCTTTTTCCGTACATTAATTTAATTACGTGTTAGATACAATCTCAGAATGATTGTTATTGCGAATATATACTTTTAATAATACTATCCTTTGTTTAGCAACTCGTTCTGTCATGATTTCTCTTAAACGTTTTGTCAAAAATTAAAAAAATTAAATTGATACTCTGGAATAAATTGTTTCCTCAGTAAAATGGTGAATAATCATATTTAATCCCACATATTGTATATTAATGGAAAGAGAATAAAATAACAATTTGAACTGGGTCATGGATCGTATTTAAAAAACACAATTTAGGTTATAACTCAAAAATTAATAAAGTTACAAAAAAATTAGGCGCGATACTGGAGTATCTACTCAAAAAAGTATCTGAAAAACGAATTAATTATTTTGTTTACAAACAACCAAGTATACTCGCGTCAAGAATTCAGACGTCTTACGTCATGGTTGACATTAGGCAATTGTTTTTATTGCCAACGTAATTTTCGATATTTGGTCGCGTTTAAATCAACAATTTTTTGCAATTTCGTACAATATATAATGCAAACAATTAGTGTAGTATCTAGTTTTATCACTCTCAGTTGCAGTTTCTGAAATATTTTGATAAAAGTATAACGAATTATTCAATTGTTCATATGTAAGTCGTCTGAATTCTTGACGCGAGTATAACAGACATGTATTGAGAAGTGGAAAATTAAAAATTTTGGTTAACAAAAGACGATAGGTGATTTTTGTTTTGACCATTGATTTTCTTTTAGAAAAAGAGATCGAGAGTGGGAGGGTCACTTTTTCTATCTCTATAGTTAACAAGAAAGCATCGAAATTTCCCACCCTGTACAATGCCTTTTGGACTTTGGATTTATTACTACACCAACGTCAGTAAGCTATAAATGGTGACATCTTTGGCTAACTACCAGTAGTAATTTTGCGCTAGAATTCTTTATTCGTAATGAGTCACAATTGAGAACTAATTTCAACTCAAAAATTCCTATTGTAGTCAAACTTTTTCTCGTGAGCCACAGCATTTTACAGATGCGAGGGTTGTTTTGACATTCGAAGAAATGATTGGATAAAAAAATTGACCGGCAACGGTTCGTTGTGCTAAACGCCGAGCAGAACGGATACGTGGACTATTAATTAAGGCTGCTAATTTAAAGGCACAATTGGCAGAAATTCATTTCGTGTTTTTCAGTTGGATTGTTTATCAATTTTGAAAACTCATTACTATTCATCACTGACGCTGCCTTTGGAGCGATTTGTTTGGATTAGTGAGATTTGTTCTAATGCTCGCTGCCTGCGTATGAGGCTTATTAGGTAAAAATCCCTCTCGTTATTGTAATCATTAGTTACGCATAAAAGCTACGTTATCTAGTTATTAGATTTGCAACGTTACCGTTAAATGTCAGTATTTTTATCTCACCGATTAAGTTTTAGTCAAACAAATACAAAATTAGAGAATGTACATATTTGAAAGTTTGTATAGTAGCAGTTTTGATAATCACAGGCACACAAAAAAAAAGTTCTGTGCCCCAGCTCCGACCTATGGTTCCCCATGTATTTTTGGCTCCCGAAATCGATCCCGGAGTCGGTATAGCCCAGACGTTCCATATTTGCGCGCTACGGTAAAAAAATGACCAAAATATGGCCATTACCTGGAAATAAGCGCAAAGCTTTATCTCCGTGCCATTGAAGGGTCCAAACATGAATCAGTTATTGGATAGGACCTCGCACATCCTAATTGCCATTTGAGGGCCACGAAAATTGGTCCTAAAAAATTTCAAATTGTCAGAAAAAATCATATGATTTCACCGTATTCAGGATCGAATTGATTTAAGAGGATTGTCTTCATGTAGCATTGCACAGTGAATAAAGACAAAAAAACATAAAATTAAAAAAAATAAATAAAAAAGTAAAAAATAAAAAAAGAAAGGAGCTACAATACTTCCTACGTCAACGTCGTTAGCTTTGGGTCACGCCAAAGGAAAGTAATTGTGACCTGTTCACAAATTTTTATGGAACTGCAACCCTGCTAATGACGTTGACGTATAGAAAATATTGTGGCTCCTTTCTTTCTTTTAAAATTTTGTTTCATTTTTTTAATTTTTTTATGTCTATTCCCTGTGCAATGCTATATGAAGACAATCCTCTTAAATAAATTCGATCCTGAATACGGTGAAATCATATGATTTTTTTTGACCCCGGGATTGGTTTCAGGAGCCAAAAATACATGGGGAACCATAGGTCGGAGCTCGGACACAGAACTTTTTTTTATTTTTGTGTGTCTGCGAATTATTTTTCTACAAGTGTGCGTATGTAACGTCTTTATCACACGCATTTTAGTTCAGAAAGTGTAATTTTCCTTTTTCTACACGGGAAATTAAAAAAAAGATTAAAATTAGAAATATTTTATTATGAAGAAGCCTCGTATACATTAATAATTGTTGCTGTTGCAATTAATCATAACATTTGGTTCTGTTTGTTTATGTGACAAACGCTGCTTGACATATCAATCTACAGTAAATTTCGATCTGTGTTTCATCAGATGAAGAACTTCCTGAAGACAGTTTAGCAGCAGTTAATGAAGAAAGTTTGAATGTGTTACAACCCGTGAAGTCAAAAGAAAGATCTAAGAAGCAGTACTCCCATTTTACTGATTGATGTAATACTAACGAGGTAAAATGACCAATAGGAAGTATTTTTAGCATATTTTTTAGAAATGTCCTGATATTTAATGATAAAAAAGTATTTGTAAAGTTAAAAAATATTTGGACATTGGCAAATTTCATAAAATAACTGTCTTTATAAAAAGACAGGGTTGGATTTCGTCCAAAAAAAGCAAAATAACTATCTCAATGATTCAATAAAATTCGAAAATTTCTCGTCCTTCTTAGATCATCAGATGAGATTTGTATCTCATCTGATGATCTAAAATCTCATTACCTAAATTACGAAAAAAGGTTAAATAATTCAGTTTCGACGCAATCTCAGAAAACCAACTTATATATTTCTAACGGTTATAAATATGACCACTATTTTAAGTTACATTTTGTATATCTAAAATCATGTACCTGATAAAACGACAAGCCGAGATAACCTAATTATCTGTATCTTAACTGCTTTTTTATGGAAATAGGACATAATAAACCAGGGGTAATTTAAAAATAAATCCTCCACATAAATTTTCAGCCAAAAGGACTTATAATACGAAGCTGCCGTCGTTTACTATTATTACCTACGAAAACCCTTTTGGTTTACGACCCTATGATACCTTAACTGCGTCGGAGGACTAATTACAGGAGAGCGCCCTCTAGTGAAAGCGAACGGAGTTATATCGAGAAGAATCAACTAGCTGGAAGACCAAGAGGTTTTCGGGGAGTCGTCCATTTAAGTAATTGAAAATTAAAGGTATGATGGATGCAAGGGCGGATGGGGAAGATTAAACCGGCCCGGGAAATCGGTAGGATCAGCCGGCCCAATTTTGTTGAGAAAAAATATGATTAATATGACCCGATGAAAAAAGTATGATTTCTTTATTGTAACGGTCGTCTATAACATTCTGTATTAATTTTTTAAGATTTTAATAGACTTTAATTTTGAAGATTTTAATAAGTATAAAATATTTTAAACAGTACAACTGAATGTAAAATATCGAAAATATAGGTACTGGGTGTAACGGATGCTGACGGTCAAACTTCAGAGGGTTATTATACAAGTAATTTTCACCAAAAAAAATATTATAAGATTGTTTTGGAAAGTTGATATTTGCTCTTTTAACATATTTTGATTTAAAAAAATTTGCTGCCATTTTTCATAAAAACATAAATATCTCTGTTAATCTTACAGCCACATCAAATTTAGACATACCATCGGAAAGACCGTTAAAATTGCTACAAGACTAGCATATATGAGTGTTTAAAAAATCTTCTATACCAGGTGCTGTAAGAAGTTAAATGTGGTAATTGTGAAATGAGCAAAATTAGTGGAGTCTTCTTATTGGTGGTAACTCCAAAAATTACTAATTAAATTACTGTATTTAGTAAGCTTTTCAACGATATATCAACTTTTGAGTTTGCTATTTCTTTAGCAACAATATCAAGCGCATAGGTAATAAAACCGTAAAAATTGAAAATACAGGAACTTTATTTTTATTTTAAGACTGTCCTTTCTATCCTTTGTTCGAGCTGTTCTCGAGTTTCAATTGGTACTTCAAATACCAAATATTTTAATCTACCCCAGCAAATGAAGTCTAACGGAGTTAGATCAGGACTTCGAGGAGGCCACCTAACTGTACCAAAGCGTCCTATCCATCTATCTTCATAATGCTCGTTTAGCCATACCCAAATCTCCCTGCTGTTATGTGTAGGACAACCATCCATTTGAAGCCAGGAATTAATCCGAAAATTTAAAAGAACCTCTTCTAATATAGTATGCAGTTCGTTCTGAAGAAGATCAAGAAATGCCTCTGCATTTAATTTATTTTCTAGTATAATTGGTCTAAGAACGTAATTTCCAATTATCTCCATCCATACGTTAACTTTGATTATTGGAGGACCTGACAGCATGAGGATTCACAGCTGTCCACGTATGGTCATTATGACAATTAAATGTGCCATCTCTGGTAAATGTTGACTCGTCAGTCTAAATTATATGCTTGTAAAATTGCGGATCTCTGTTAGTTTGTTGGATTATAGCACTGACAAAACTAAATACGTTCTGCCCTATCACGATCCAGTAAACTTTGAACAGGGGTCAAATGATAATGGTGAAGGTTGTTCCTTCTAAGACTTCTGTGAACTTACGTATGCGAAATTCTCCCAAGTTGTATTGTGGGAGTTTATTCAAGAAGCACTGTTATAATTTGGTCTTGATGACGGTTTACTTGATCGGGATTTAGAACGCTCTCAGTTTCTTCCAGAACCTGAAATGTAGTTACAAAAGTTTTTCTGTTTGGAATGCGTCTTTCAAGATAGCGGCGAGAATATTCTTCAACTGCTGCTATAGAATTTCCATTGCAAACACCATACACAAATAAAATATCTCGATACTCGTTATTTGTGGAACAACGTGGTATCTTAAATTTAGATACTTAAGTAATCAACAAGAACACTAAAGTAATTTTATGACGGTCAATATTGTTTTTCACAGCCGCCTTGGCATTTATCTACCATGAAACACGCATTCTAAACAAAAACTCATTTGTAACAATATTTCGGATTATAGGAGAAAGAGGAAGAGTTAAAAAAACAGCTGCTTGCCCTTGGTATTGTTGCCAAAAAAATAGCAAACTCAAAAGTTGATATATCTTTGAAAAGCTTACTAAATACAGTAGTTTTTGCTGAAAAAAAAACATGTCTTCATTAACAAATGTTTGGGGTTACCACCCTTTAAACACTCATATATGCTCGTCTTGTAGTAAATTTAACGCTATTTCCGATGGTATGTCTAAATTTGATGTGGCTGTAAGAATAACAGAGATATTTTTGTATTTATGAAAAAAGGCACCACATTTTTTGAAATCAAAAAAATGTTAAATAAAAGAGCAACTATCAACTTAAACTAAACTAAACTAAAATATTAAAACTCATAAAGTAAGTCAAAATCAAATGAAATATGTAATATAATCAAACAAAATAACTTTATGACACACATCACACTTAGACCGAACTTGACCAACCGGCCCAACATCCAAGATTCGACTGTTGTGGTAATGCTAGTTTATTTCAGTCCTCGTTCGTGCTTATATAAAAAAAATTGGTTAGTAATATTCAAAAAAGCTTCTTAACCAGCACCTGCACAATAAAATAAGCACGTGCCACGCACGGCTTTTCCTTGTTTCGACTATGTTAATGCCTTATCAAACTAAAAAAAATAGTCGCGGGCTGCAGCGGCCCGGAAGCAACCGGCCCTTCGGGAAAATTCCCAAAATCCCCTTTGGCCCATCCGCCCCTGGATGGATGGGTATTCTTGAAACTAAAGGTGTGTTCACATCTAATGCGTACAGCAGTTACATTTCGCGTATCCTGTACACGTACAGCACCAGAAGATCAATAGTCCCTCTCAGGCTTGCACATCTGACGTCATTTATCCTACAAACAATATTGACGCGCACTATAACATTTAAAAACTGTTGAAACCTTTATTTCAGTTAATAGAATTAACATCGTGGATCGAATAATACATTTTTAGGTTCCACTAACCAATACTTTTACGTCGAACTAATAAAATAATAGAATATTGAATTAACAAATAATATTTGTTGACATTTTTAAAAAGGTTAAGTGAAGTAGTTTTTCGGTCCGCCCGTTTACAGTTTTTGAGTAAATCTAACAGTTCTTTTTCTCGGTGTGTTTTCTGGATCTAAGCTCACCTGCAACTTCACACCCCCATAATGACTCACCCTCTCACTTATAATAAATATTAACCCTCTAATAATTTCCGAGGAAAACATTAAGTGCGAAATTTTTAGAATAGTTCCACACGCACGGCCAGCTAGATGCGAATATCGCATGTCTGTGGGATAAATTAAATCGTTACAAAAGATAAGATTGTAGTGGCTATCAACCCGGCTATTATAACAACAGAATTGCTTTATCTAGAGTAATATATACCGATATTAGTGCTATTTCGCCGAAACGATTGCTTTATACAGGGTGTTTTAGAACTTAAAGGATATATTTACCAGTATTTTAATACAGACGCGATAAATCGTTTGGTAGAGATATTTTTGCAAACAGTATGATGTGTTTCTTTATCAATATTGCTTTACCACAGTTGGGCGATTTGTTGAGAACTCAAGTCCAGTGGCGGCCCGTGATCATTTCTAGTGGGTGTGGTGCACAAAAGGTACCTACATTGAGAAAGGGTAAATTCTTGGAGCAACAGTTTTCTTGACGTCAATTTTTTATTGTTATCTCAAGAATATTTTTCTTGAAATAAAACAAAGATAATTAAAATAACGCTGACTATTTAAACTAACAACTGACGACTTACTACTTAATTCAATGATTTATCATGTTTGATGTTAAATCAGTTTCATAATTTGTTGCATCTACGTACCGCTGGATGTAGCTTGTTACATTTCGCGTATCCTGTAGAGCCCCAGAAGACAAATTCTTTCTGACGTGGTTTGTCAGGAGAGAAGATAGGAGGAGACCTCTATTAGAACCGCTGGCATCGGCCGCAGCCGCAGTTGAGGCTGAGCGTAAAAGGGGCCTGGGGGCCCACCTCTATAAGGCGTCAAAAGAGATAATTCCTCGTAGCACCGCACAGCCGACGTTATTTATGCTACCAAGAATATTGGCGCGGACTATAACATCTAAAAACTGTTAAGACAAACACAAAATTGGTGTTTATATAGAACAGTTTTGCTATTGTTGTTTGAAATCTTTATTTCAATTAATAGAATCAACATAGTGGCTTGAATAAATACGTTTTTAGGTTGCTCTAACTAATACTTTAACGTCGAACTAATAAAATAATATATTGAATTAACAAATATTTGTTGACGTATTTAAAGTTTAAGTAAGTTTATTCGGTTCGCCATATACAGGGCGAACCTTAAATAAATATAAATATTTTAACTACTGGTGTAGTTCGTCATATAGATCAGTCTAGCGAAAGCCATTTTTAAAAATTTCTAATATTTACGGAGATATTAATTTTTCTTTAAAAATACCCACATTTTGAGGACCGCTCACATATCTGTCATAACCAACCTAATGAACCATATGATTTGTTGGGAGGTTTCCTCTAATATAAATATTAGGTTTCCTTTAAAGTAATAGTAAAGTAATACGGTTAATTCTATTTTAAAAATACTTGTTTTAAGCATAAATACAGTAAAATTGTGTATGCAGTATGAAACGCAGCAATATTAACATAAATTTTAACTTTTTAACTGACCTTACTATAAACGATTAAAATGAATTTCCGCAAGTTAAATACTACCATAAGTATTTAGGAAGATATTACGTGATATTACTATGTCCAGTGTTCAAAAGTTATATATAAACGTGCACACAAGCTTACCTGTTTGTTAAAAAATTAACTATTTAATCAGTAATCCGCATTTCAGTTAAATGTCAAAAGTGTCAACTTTTAGCAAATATCGCAAAACAATATTATTGCTATTTTCATCATTATGTGGGGTTAGCAAGTTTGACTTGGGCTTCCGATAATCTGTCATGACAGTCAATGAGTTTGATAATAAAAATAATATAAAATGTTACAGATGATTGATTTTTGCGTTCATGAGGACAAGGTTTTAAAACTTCCTTAAAGAAAAGATTTTTGTGTAACACTGGCAACACTGTGAACCACACGTTCAGTCTGCAGCGCTATGAGTCATAAAAGTATAAAAGTGGCAATCTGGCTAGCGGTCCTCAACAAGTTTTCTACAGAAAAATTACGAAATTTATTTAAAATTTCACTTTTATTTCTGATTTTTTGTAAAAAAAACTATTAATTATGTGTTCTAGACACAGAACTATACTGCTGGTTAAAATATTTGTACTTATTTAAAGTTCACCTATATAGCCGTGAAAAACTGTTAATCTAACAGTTTTGAGTAAATTTAACAGTTTTCTTTCTGTGTACTAATAGATTAATTTGTTTCGCTCTATATCTAGCGGATATTTTACAACAACAATAAAAGCTACACAAAATTTTATACAGTCAATGATAATTATGTCAATAAAATGATGAAAATATGACATTTATACCAGATTGGTATAGGTAGTCCTCCAATCCCAACTATCATAAGCTTTTGTTCTTCCTATTTCTACATACATAATTTAAAGAAAATAATCTGAGGCTACCCATCATACTGACTACATGTGAAGGGTTTTGTGTGAGGCAGAGGCGGTAAATCAAATCATTATCTTAGATGATCCAGGATCCAGAAAGTGGCATTAATTACGCTCTCAATCGTTTGTTTGTGAATAAAGAAGCGGAAGTTCGGCGTCAACACAAAGGCAACGATTTATGGTCGAACAAATTCTGAAAAGTTAACCCACAATTCGTTCACTTATAATCTGTTTAATGCACTTATTGTATCGGCTAAATTAGATTACTGATTTAATACATAAAACTGGCGCAAAATCTATTAAACCAAATTGACTGCCGGCATTCCGAAAGAGGATATAATTCACCATTAGCGAGAATCGATATGCATTCAATGAAGGTGATTGCTCTAATTTTCTAAATAGATCGAGCTTTGTAGGCTTTGCGAATGTATTTTCCCGTTCATAGATTTTCATTTCATTTATCGCAAATCGTAATTCTAAAGTATATTGAAGAACCAGGCGAATACGCTTTTCTAATTCAATTTGACGCTAGTACACGGTGGATCAAATACATCTTCACCAATTCTAATCAAAATTAATATAGTACTTGTTATAAATATGTATGGTTTTCCATAAATCAAAACCATTTCTTATGTGTTATTCATTATAATATATAAATGTGAAAATTGTAACTTCTGGCAAACTTGAAGCTATTCTATTCTATTCTATTCTTGTTTCCGACTGGAATTTTCATAGCCGTTCGTTTCTTATTTCTATTAGAAATTTTGATGTCTTTAGAGACAGAATTAGACTTCCAGCCACCATATCTTTTATACACAAAAGATTTACCCCACAACTGGCTAAAAGGAAGGCTGAAGATCGCATTTAGATTAGGCAGTTTAAGAAATTGTGCAATCAGTTGTATTTATGACAATAGGTTCTTTGGTACATTTACCAGCTTTATATACACACAACGTCAAAAGTCTTGGACCCCCTATACCCCCTGTATATCAATTGATTTGATTAAACCTAATAGTTTTTGTTAATGTGGTAAAAAGTACTTGTACTTAAAAACAAAAGACAATAAAAATTGCAGACCATGAATCTTTACTTTATTACCAATTTTTTTAAGAAATAGTCAGTAAATGAACAATTTGATACAGTGGAAAACAGACTCCATAGTGGACGTCCTCGACTATCTAATGAAAGGGAGGATCGGTATTTGGTGCAATATGCCCGTAGGCACCGCACATCTTCAGCTCCAGCTCTCAGGGCCCACTCTCAAGGTACGTTTCGCCGAGTTTTATCGACACCTACTATTCGAAGATGACTTAACAACGCAAATTTACGTGTTAGAAGACCATTACGGGTTCCCCCGCTACTTCCAAAGCATTGTTCTGATCGTCTCCAGTGGACGCGAGAGCATGGTGGTTGGCTTTTACGCCAATGGCGGGGGTCTTATTTACAGGCGAAACCTGGGCTAGTTACTGATAACAATCGACACAGAGTCTGGAGAGAACCAAGTCGTCAACAGCAACTTCATTTTCTCCATATGAAGGGGGTACCGTAATGTTTTGGGGTGGAATAATGTTCAACCGCCGCACCTCATTAATTCGCATACCACAGAATATGACCAGTCAAATTTACATCGAACAAGTTATTACGCCCATTATCTACCCCTTCGTTATGAATTAGGCGAAAATTTTGTGTTGATAGACGACAACGCTCGACCACATCGCGCAAGAAGTGTTCAAGAGACACTCGAAGCAGGACATGACACTCCTGACATGAGTCATATTGAAAACATGTCGGATTTCGTTGCTAAAGCCATTCATAATCATATTTCACCACCTCAGACTGCAGATGAGTTAGTCATGGCGGCAGAAGAGGAATGGAACAATATTCCGCAAGAGATCATTAAGGGCGCTGTATTCTTGAAATAGTGTTTTCTACAAATGCAACTAATTTTAGACTGTTCAGAATTAAATAACATAGAGCTTAAGAAATAACAGGAAAGTTATCTCATGCCACCTGCGAATATTCAAAGGTAACGAAGTAAAATCAATAAATAATGTCAGAAAGCGATCTATCCAGCAAATTTTTAGGTACTGAAATCTTTCAAAATACGGATTTCTTTCAATTCAGCTATATATGTAAACATTGTTATAACATAAACTTACATAGTTCTGCACATAAGATTGTTCACTTTTGTTTATAAGTATGTGAAAATAATTGTTAAAATGTGGGGTTAGAATAGTGAAATAATGTGTGTCATACAAATGCATTTTAAAAGTTATTATATTATTTGAGGAGAGTTTAAATAGTAAAAGTGGATAAACAAAACATCAGTAATTTTATTTTTGATATTACTTTTGCTCTACGTGTTTTATTTTTCGAGATTTCAGTACCTAAAAAACCACAAATTTGATCATTTTACGGCGAGAAATACGGCGACCTTAACCGCTTGATTATCCCAATGCACAGACGTGTCAATATCCTATTGGAACGTGGTGGAGGTCATACCAACTATTAGTCAAGTAGAGAATTTGCTTTGTTACCTGTGTCACACATTTGCTGGTTTTTAATTTTCTAAGTACTCAGTTTATCGAACACATTCTTTCACAAAAAAAAAGATTCAGAAAACAATATACTTTTATAAATGTGTTTGGTTTTTCTGACAAAATGATTTCTTTAGCAAGAATGGGGGGCTCCAAGACTTTTGACGTGTGTAGTAGAAAGAAGCGATCATAATCACAGTTTTCATTTCTCAGTTTCATGTATTGTTTTACCAGTTCTTCATAATTCAAGTCAGTATTTCCAAATATTAAAAAAACACTTTTGTTTCAATATTGGGTGGGTTGACTTAGAAGTATAGTTCTTCATCTTTCACAAGTTCTACAAGCAAATTTGTGAGTTCTTCTTACTGACATGCGCCTGTCAAACCAATAATGAAATTGTCCCAAAATAAATATTCGTTATAAAACTTTCTTACTAAAAAACATATTTGTGCCAAAGATAATTCATCATTGATACATGGTGATTTTCCGGGTTGTTATGCCGTGACCTCGGTAACTGGTAGCTGCCAGAAACAGAGTTAAAATGCACATCCCTAGCATTAGCTGGGATACTTTTACCTGCCCTGGTTGTTCTCGGGCTCGGCTCTGTGGGGAAAGAACCGCTATCGGTGTCTCTGGGTCTGTCCATATATTGATTTCAGTTCCTACTGTTGGTATTACGACTCCTACGGTCGGAACCTCTTTTCGGATACTGGTGGTCCTCCGAGGCGTTCCGTAGCCGCCGCTGTAACTGGTCGCATCCCATGCTTCCAAACGTTTCGCCGCTCTTCACTGTCGGCATCTTCAGTGGTGACTCTGCAAAAGCCTCGGAGGACCACCAGTATCCGAGAAGCGGTTCCGACCGTAGCAGTCGTAATACCAACAGTAGGAACCGAAATCAATATATGGACAGGCCCAGAGACACCGATAGTGGTTCTGTCCCCACAGAGCCTAGCCCGAGAACAACCGGGCAGGTAAAAGTATCCCATCTAATGCTAGGGATGTGCATTTTAACTCTGTTTCTGGCAGCTACCAGTTACCAAGGTCACGGCATAACAACCCGGAAAATCACCATGTATCAAATTACAGCACTGGCCGTGAAAGCCTAAAACCACTATAATTCATCATTACCCGCATTCATTAAACATGTGGATATTACCTTCTTTGTTTATACCTAGACTTTTTAGTTATGTACTCTTCTGATTTTCTCTTCAAGAATGCAATCAAATTAAGTATTTTTGATATCGATATTCTTCTTGAATGAAATTTCTGTTTATGATTCAGTCATTGCATTAGAGAGATGAAGGCTTCAGTGTTTTGTTTAGTTCGTTGAAATATACTAATAATCTTTTCTCGTTAGTTATGTTATCTTTTTTCCTTACAACATTTAATGCTTCTTCGTATTTGTTCCGTGATTTCACTGACATGAGATTGACAACACTGGAAGCTTCATTCTTAATATCTGATGGCAAATCATCGCTTAAACTTCTATTTGCAAACGAGAAATAATGCTATGATACTATGCCCAACCTCGAGCTATACATCGGTCTAACAATGCCTCTTTTGTCTTTTAGACCTCCTTCAGCACATGGTTAAAATGTTTCTACTTAGTGATAGTTAACTGTATGCCTTGCGACTAAAACTGATTCAGTGGAGATTCTTAAAGTCAACTCTGTAATCCTGTAGCCAGGTGTCAATTCTCAACTGTCCTGCCACATTTTTAAATCAATTGGAGGTTCATTTCCAAACACCAAATCGACGAATTTAATTATTCAGCCGACGGGCTGTATCCTGCGTAACTCTATCAGAAACTGTTTGGGTTCCCAAGCAACATCTCTACTCCATCTAAACAACAACTCCCTGCCACTTTGAAGTTCTCACGCTCCACGTCAAGACGTTAGGAATTAATCCCAAAGAGGCAAAAATTGTTTCGGACAAACGGGACTTGTTTGTATAGGTCTTAATAAATATTTGTTCAGCATGAATAATCGCCTGGTACGCTTTAATTTATTGTCCCGGAACGAGGAATAAAACGGTAGGAGCGAGTTTCATTGTAGTAGGCGTTGGTGGTTGGCAGTCGTACGGCCGGCTATTGGATAATCTGAATTTAATTTTCACGACTCCAGGAGCCATTCACGTTTTCGGAAGGGTCCCAGATTCAGAACATTCTGCATTATAATATAATGCGTATCAAATAATCCCGCACTGAAAGAAATAATACTGGAACGCTTACTACAAATTTGTGCTCGCAATTTTTTCGTAGAATAAACTAGAAATGTCACAACACTTTCACTATTAATTATTATTGTTCCTGGTAGGAAAATTTGTGAAATTTAGTTTCACCCAATTTGGATTGCAGTTTTATTTACGTAAATAGTAAATTTAATTAATAATTATAAACTACATTGGTGACATATACAGAAAACAACAAACACAAAACGCACCATCCTATGTCAACATGGTAACTGATGGCAAAGAGATTGCCTGAGATGTAGTGTTTAACTGCATTCCTTCTTGAACTAATACTACAAAATATATTGTCTATAGCTTTAGAACATATTTTTGCATCCTTTTCAAAAATAGCCTACTTTTGACATTTGAAGTTTCATTACATTAGACATTTTTGACGTAGGTGTCGCTATAGTTTAACATATGTGTTATTTGAATTGTGAAAATTTACATTTAATTCGTGGTTTTAAAAATGCACATCGAAGGTAAGTTGTAATACTTAAATCCAACGAATAAGGAAACAAGATTTAAGTAATCCATTTGATTTGACAGACGAAAAACTAAAAAAAATATTTAGATTTAGTAAAACCAATACGGCAATTTATTAACGAATCAATATCATTTTTGGCAGTCCCTCAGAGACAAATAGTATTCCTGCAGAACTATAGGTAAAATTACAGCTTTCTAATTTTATTTTTTGATAGGTGGATTAATTCCTGTATTTACATTATTATTTTTAATATAAAGTAGTTACCAGACATATCTTGGTGATAATTTTAATTTAGGACTGTCAATAATCAGTTAGTAACTGTATTACACAGGTAACCAATGCTGTTGCCGAAAATTTGTTAGAGACATAGATATATGATGTTTCCACAAACTCAGCAAACAATGAACTACATAAAAACTGAGTAAGCTGTATCAAGAACAGTTTAGTTTAAACAGTTTTAGGTTTAGACCAGTGCTGAAACCTTTGAAAATCGTAAACAGTGAAAGAAAAATAATAGTGGGATGAAACCCATTGCAAAGAAAAGAGAATACAACAAAAATGAAAGGAAAAATAATTTACGGACGATCTGTGGTCGGGAAGTGGAAGGGAGTGAGTTTTTAAGGGTAAAAAACGGTTTATCTTGATTTCCGGCAAAACTACAAGTCTTATGAAAAAAAGTTAAATGGCAAAGTTGTAGGTAATAAAAAGTTCTACAACTTTTGTATTTACACTTCTTTCACATAACCTCAATATTTATGTGAAAAATTCAAATAACCAAGTTTTTGGTTTTGTATTTTTTACTATTACAAAAAAAAAATTCACAAAATTTGGTAAAACTTACCTTTTTATGTCCCAAAACACACTGTAATTTTTTTCATTTAAAATATTTATTTTTTCACCTTATTTTGACTTAAAATCGGAAAAGCACTCTAATTTTCAATCGAAAATTCTCACGTCAAAATATCTGCTTTTTTAAAAAAGTCGGTGGGCTTTTTGTTCGTTGAAATCTCTACTTTCTGATGGTGTAAAAAATATACATTACTATGGTAAATGCTCTCAGAAAATGCAAAGAAACGATGCGACAAACTCTAATTCGAAATTTTTTTATCATTATGTACAATTTTGAGCTATTTATTAAAATTTATACTTTAATTACTCTAAAAACGTAAGATTCTATGTTACATTGATAAACAAAAAAATTGCAAGGCGAAATATACTACTATAATTAACAACCAAATAAGTTAGTAAATTGATACATGGTGATATTCAGGGTTGTTATGCCGTGACCTCGGTAACTGGTAGCTGCCAGAAACAGAGTTAAAATGCACATCCCTAGCATTAGCTGGGATTCTTTTACCTGCCCTGGTTGTTCTCGGGCTAGGCTCTGTGGGGACAGACTCGCTATCGGTGTCTCTGGGCCTGTCCATAAATTGATTTCGGTTCCTACTGTTGGTATTACGACTGCTACGGTCGGAACCGTTTCCCGAAAAATCACCATGTATCAAATTACAGCACTGGCCGTGAAAGCCTAAAAACCACTATAAGTTAGTAAAGTTAATATTTAATAACACATTTACAATATTTTTGTTTCTTTGCATTTTCTGAGAACATTTACCATAGTAAAGTATTTTTTTACACCATCAGAAAGTAGAGATTTCAATGAACAGAAAGCCCACAAACTTTTATGAGGAAGCAGATATTTTGACGTGAGAATTTTCGATTAAAAATTAAAGTGCTTTTTCGATATTAAGTCAAAATAAGGTGAAAAATAAATATTTTAAATCAAAAAAATTACAGTGTGTTTGGGACATAAAAAGGTAAGTTTTCACCAAATTTCGTGAACAAAATTTTTTTGAAAAGAAAAATAAAAACCAAAAACTTGGTTATTTGAATTTTTCACATAAATTTTGAGGTTATGTGAAAAAAGTGTAAATACAAAAGTTGTAGATCTTTTTATTACCTACAACTTTGCCATTTAACTTTTTTCCATAGGACTTGTAGTGTTGACAGAAATCGAGATAAACCATTTTTTACCCTTAAAAACTCACCCTCTTCCACTTCACGACCTCAGATCGCCAGTAAATTGTTTTTCCTTTCATTTTTGTTGTATTCTCTCCCTTTTCCAATGGGTTTCATCCTACTATTATTATTTTTTTTTGGTTTATTTTATCATAATTAAATTAATTAAAGTAATCCATTATTTTATTAAAACACTGATATTTATTTTCACCACAGTATACGAAATTCTAAGTAAGTAAAAGAGAAACTAATTGCTACCAAAAACCATTTTTTATGTTTTAGTAACCTACATTCCTGTTCTCAGAACGTCCCACGTGCTTTCCTTCAAGGCGGCGCGCTTCTGGAACGCGACCGAATTTATGAAAACCGGCATCATTTGGCTAAACACACGTCAAGTTTTGTTGTAAATTTATCTCACGTGGCGCCAAGAAAGTTTCCATCGTTTATCATCGTTATGGGTTTCCCCGTGTTTTAAAGTTAATACGAAGAGAAGGTACACATGCGGAAACAATGCTTTATTTTATCGAATTATCTACTGCGGCCCTACGCTCTACTCTATCCTGCTCGCAACTGGATGTAAGAGGATTATCTGTAATGCTGCGGTTAAATTTTTTCGGTTTTGAGGCTTTGCTCGAGAATACAATGAATTATTACGCAAAATTCGAAAATTTTTTAAATAAATTGAAAGAATCCCCCCTATGGGTTGGGTTGGTTGGGTCATATAGGTAGGGTGATCATATGTACTTTTTTTATAAGGACAGTACTTTCTTTTGAAACACTGTCCTACTGATTTGATAGATGTATGAAATACGCCTAAATGTACTTTTTTTAAAAAGAAACACAGAATTATGTAATTTTTTTGTTTAAATAATGAAAACAAATAGATGCTTCATGAAACTGTTTTGATCGCTTGAACGATTATTTTAGTTGTTTTCAAATATGAATACATTAGGCTGGGTTCTCATCAAACTCGACCGTCTAGCATTAGAATTATTATCTGCATTAGTCGCTTTTTATGCGCACACGGCTTTAGACTTCCGAACAATTGCAGATGAAATCCATCCTGTAAATCTACATAGACTTGCAGGGAAATGTTACAATCTCTGAAGGGCCAAAAACAAATTTAAAGGCAATCCTTAGTTTCTATAAAGTACGACTGTTAATACCAAATGATTCAGAGAGAAGCTAGCACCACAGATAAATTTATCTGTACTAGCACATCGACTGAAACTTAACTTTTGAATTCGTACATGTTAGTGTTTATTATCAAGTATCAAAAATAACAGTATATTTTTTATTGTAAACAGATACAACAGCTGAGAAACAAAAAGTATTTTAATAAATTATACAGTGGTGACTTTAACTGATAAAAATTGAATAAAACTAGGTCAACATTTTTTGACACATTTTAGGGATTTTAAGATGGTTTTCGTATTTTGGTCCCGTTTTATTTAATTTATTCACCACACTGTATATTTTATAAAATTACTTGTTGTTTCTTTGATGTTGTATTCGCATATAACAAAATATATACCTTTATTTTGTTTAATTAAAAACCGGCAATATTTAGACAAAAGAAGATCGCTCAAATTATGAGGGGTGATTTCCCTTAAATATTCTAGATGTACTTTTTTTTGTTTAAAAATTATGGTCACCCTACATATAGGTAATACCTCAATACAACCCTGCAATCACTCTATTTGCCAAGTTTTAGCAACGCGGTCAGTGAACTAAATCGCCTACGGCAACCTTATACATTAGGGTTCACCTGCAACTAAGTTCTAATTTTATTTTTGTCATTTTTGTAGCAAATTCGTACCTGTTTATTATTTACATGTTTATGATGAGATTGTTTACTTTTTATTGTTTCAATTTATTAAATATTTTTTTTTATTAAAAAAATCTAGTTTGAAATACTTTGTTCGCTGAAGCCTCCCATGTCAAATTTCTGGCTACGCCACTGATCCCAGATATTTGGCGTATTGTTTCACAGGCACTGGTGATACGTTCCACTTATGCAGCTTCATTCGCTAGAAGCTGGGTAGAATACCAGCTGCTGGCCAAACAATAAACCCGTCAATCCAATTTCCTTGCAATGTAAGATTTAAATAGTCTCTTGTATTGCAACTAAAATGAGCAGGTCATGCATAAACCATAAACGACAACGAACATTAAGAAGGACAGCTTCTAGCAGGATAGGTAAATATTTCTGTAAAAAATCCAGGTGTTTGTCCATTTAATCTTTTCGGCAAAATAATAGGTCCAACCATACATTGACTGAAAACTTTTTCTGGTGTCGCGTTTTAATAAAATTCACGTTAAATTTGACTCTTCGCTTTTATAAAGTAAAAAAACCGTGTTTATAAAGTTCTAGGTAAGTAACGAAGCCACTTTGGACTTTATTGGTTAAATAATTCATTCATTTCTAATAAAAAAAAGTATTAAAATATTTGTTATAAAAAGGTTTGTTTGTCTTCTACACTTCAGTAATTGTAGAAAATCACGGATAATTAAAAATTATTCGCAAATATTGTAACACTTGGTATATAGACATGTTTGTTTCAATCGACTCAGTCGTGTATTCCATCACCTCCAAAAATTATTGTAACGACTTGCAAGACACCCTGTATAACTTAGAACAGTTCTATAAGTAATATTTACATTATTTATTAAGTTTTTACTGAATTCTCAGGAACCAACAAACAATATTCAAGAGGGCAAAAAAATAACATCATCTTCTCTTTGAAGTGGAGAATCATGGTGTCTTTAATTTGTCTCAGTCGACGTATTCCTTTGCTTAATTTTCATTTTCACCGCGAAAATCAGAACCAATTCGTTTAAACTGTTTTTGTGAATTCCCATCACGGTATTATCTTAATGTTACGCTTACACAGAGAAGAAGGCGTACATCTGTAAACAGATAATTGAATTCAAAGGGACGTCTCTCAATAACCTCAAAAGGAAACTGCGTGGGAGTACAGCCCTTCGAAAGAAACTCAATTATGTGTCTGGCAAAATAATTCTGACCAGAAATTAAAAATAAAGCTGTTTATTTTTATGTTCGCCGCTTCCCACGAATCCCGATATCATAATTATTCTAGGCACGCATTCCACCCCGCGGTTTATCTGAACATTAAATTTATCGCTAAATAAATAGCTATTATTTAGGGTAATTTTCGTTGGTTCGTATGTTGGTTATTTTTAGTCGAAGACAGCGGAAAACAAAAGGAAAACCAAGTTGATGGCAGTGAATATTGAACTATGCTGAAAAGGCATGGTGTGCTTTGCTAGACATGTTCGTTAAAATCACTTTCAAATAGCCAATATTTATGACTACTCATCGGTATAAGGGAATATAAAAGAAATCAAAAGACGCCGCAACTAAATCGTGGGATAGAGTGATGCACTATAATTTCAAGCAAGTGACATAGAAATCATTAGAATTTACGGATATATGCATAATATATTATCAGAATTCTATAGATGACGCCTATTTTAGTCATCTAACTTGATATTATTCAAAGCGGGGTGGTTATTAAGAAAATACTTTATATCTTGTCGTCAAATCAGTATTAATTTACCCCAATCGAACCTACTGCTTCAATATAAAAACTTATATCGGAGCGGCGACTTCAAGATGCTATTTGAATACAACGTTGTAACGTCTCTCACAACAAGGTAATCACTTTTTGTACATCACGGAAATGGTTCCTTTTTATAAAATTTAGTGTTTTAAAGTATATCAAATATGTGTATATGACATTTCGAACTATTAGCACTTCGATAATTCGCAATAACGTTTTTAAAAAGTTTCATTTTATGAATTGTAAGTAATTATGTAGTTTTTCGTCTACCAACTCGCCGACTAACGTCATTCTTGAACACCGTAAGGAGATACTCTAGGGAGGATTTCTTGGAAGAACCTCAACCTGGTATAAGTAGAGATCAAACGGATAGTGATACAGAAGATGCGGAGGTTAGGACGGACGACGAACAACTTCAGTTATTTAGATATAATGTATATAAAACACAATGAGGGAAATTAGGGCATTAGGAAAAACGTCTTATTTAATAATATTATTAGACAACGCTCCATATCATTCATGACATGGATTCTAGATACTGGCACAAAAAAAGAATACCCAAACATTTCTTAAAATCCATAAGATTTCGTACGATGCTAGTTTGAAGAAAGATGCGTTGCTGCGTATAGTCAAGGACAATAATTTTGCAAAGAAATACGTTATTGATGAAATGGCAACGGTTCAGGGAAATACCGTTATACGATTGCATCCATATTACTGTGTTTTTTATCCCATTGAATTAATATGGAGCCAATTTAAAAGAGACATTCAAAGAAATACCTTTTCAAAATTGGATAAAATAGTTATAGATGTTATGAGAAGCGAGGTGAATAAAATTACATCAGCTAATTGGAAGAAATGCATCGAAAATATCATAAAAATTGAGGGAGGCTATATAAAGCTGCAGCAATTGATTGGGCTAAATAAAAGTGGTTTTATCATAAATGTTGATGAAGAATCATATACAAGTGACGTTAGTAGTGATTCTGACGAATGTTAGTGCTTTCCTTATTATAATGTAAAAGTAAATTTTTTGCAGTGTTTTTTATGGTGTCGTTGTTTTGTAGTATATGGGAAATATATTATTTTTGTTATATATAGTGCTTTCGAAAAGTAACGAATAAATTCATTATTTTTGAAATTGAGTTGAAAGTTTTCGAAAAATTCACCTGGCACGTCGATTTTGTTTTTAAAAAAGACACTTTTTGACATACGACCCATATTTGTGACGTCATCGTTGTTAGAGATATGACGTCATCGACAAATCTTTTAAATACCAACACCCAATTTTTACCATGCGATTTGAAAGAGAGTGGCATTCTACATACATACATACATCATGAAAAATTGTAGTGTTACATAACAAAAATTTCAAGAAAATAATGTTAGTGCACCTCCCCATTATGCAACACCTGTCCGTGCTTATTTAGATGAGCTCTTCCCGAATCGTTGGATAGAGAGAAGGGGGCCGACTGAGTGGCCAGCCAGATCGCCTGATTTGACACCCCTAGATTATTTCTTGTGGGGATACAAAAGCAAAGTATACGTTACTAGACCGGTTAATTTAGAAGATTTAAAAGCAAGAATTCGTCACGAAATACATCATATACCTCCTAAAGTTATTGATAATGCCCAAAAAAAAAATATTAATCGTCTTGGCTACTGTCACACAGCCAACGGTGCACAATTTGAACATTTAATTTAGTCGATTTTTTACATAATCATTATCATTTTCAGTATTGTAAAAATTAAATTTTAAAATCTTCAAACATTACTTTCTTGAAATTTTTGTTATGTAACACCATAATTTTTCATGATGTATGTATGTAGAATGACACGCTCTTTCAAATGGCATGGTCGTATGTCAAAGTGCCTTTTTAAAAATAAAACCGAAGTGCCAGGGATTTTTCGAAAACTTCTCAATTTCAAAAATAATGAATTTATTCGTTACTTTTGGAAAACACTGTATTGTATCTATATATCGCTAGGATATAAATAGATCCAAAAATATTTTTTGATAATTGTTTATAATTATTTTGTTGTTTTCGTTTTAAAGATATATTTTAACTTATTAGTTATTTTTTCTCTCTGTTATATACCCTTACCCTACACAATCCTAATCCCACCCTCATGGCAGAGAACGGTCCTACTTCCCTGCTGGGAAATAATAATTTAAAATTACATAATAACATCCAACAGTTAATCAAAATATGTATTTAGCATTTATTTTTTCCCAAACAATCACATTTACATTCATTATTATATACTGAACTTTATTTTAAATTATTATTGGCGAAATTGAGTGAATGCGATCTTGTATACAGCTTACCTGGTATATGCGGAGGCCTTTGATATTTTCAAAAAAGTATAAGTAATAAAAAGAAACAGCACGCCCATAGAGTACGCCTTTACCTTTACCTTTTTTTAGAAGCCAGTAATTTTCCACAAAAAATGAAACTATTTTCCATGCACGCACGCCTTTCCGCAAACTGCATTTTGAACAAATTAAAAAGGCAGCGAGTAGGCGGACGAGGGTAGCACGCACTTTTGTTCTGTGTATGTTACGGGGTAAATAGCCAAGGTTAGTTAATACTAATCGGGTTTGCCCATCTTCCCCCGGATCCCACAGGGCTTGTTCACTGGGGACCGACCTGCAGCCATTCGTTCATGTTTACCAAATTATCACGGTATAATGCAGAATCAGCGGCATAATTAAATAAAGATTAGGTTGGCGGGGTACGTCTCCACCTAAGTTAAACACAATGTAGGCACTATTTTAGGGGCAAATGTCTGTCTTTCTCGAAGTTCAACTGGAATTAGATATACGGGGTTGTCCTTAAGTAATGGCCCATGGAAACATACTATAGTTGACGGCCAAAATTGTGGAGAGCGACTCATGTTATAAACCTGTTCACAATTTATAGTAGTCAACACAAAGAAATATACATGCAGCCCGTATATTTTTTCTATAAAATCGTGTGCCGCATATCTCTACGAGCATACCCGATTACACAGCTTCTGCTGCAGTAAGTACGCAGGCGCTGTAGTTTTTGATTGGTTACGACGAATTGTCGCATTCAACTGTTTCATTTCCAGCACTAACATGGGCGGGTATATCGTTCGGGCGGACAAAATTTCGAGTATATCTTTTCGCTAATTTGATTATGAATGTAATTAATTTTATTAGTGATTTTGTGTTAAGAATGGAGAATAATTCAAGCTCTACAACGTATTCTCAAAATCGTCCTAATTTAACAAGTGAAGAATATCGGATGATGACATGTATAAAAGGTTTAGAAAAGGAAAGATTGTATTTTTAAAATCAGTTCGACAAAAAAAATCGATTGCTTACAAGTGAAACTTAGTCCGTATAAAAAATTCGAAAAGAGTACACTGATAGAAAGGACGAAATAGTGATATGGCGAAGAAACTATTTAAAATAAATATTAAAAAACAAGAATCTGGATTGAAGAATATATTAAATTTTGACAGAACATGAACGTATGAAGGTAATACGGAAAGCGGTACGATATGATATAATAAGTGTTACCGTTATAGTGACAGTGTTAGTAACCCATAGTAAATAGTGTGTATGTATTATAAAGCCTTTTATCCTGTTGAATGCGGAATTCGCAAATATTTACGCGATTTATTTAATGGTGGAAAAATCTCTATTTTGTAACAAATTTTGTCAACTACCTATAACATTTCCTATCATTTTTACCATGAAACTGCCATGGTAGATTATCAGAAGTTCAAAAAAAATATATTAAAGCCACATAATAATGAAAGGGGCGATAATATTTCTAGTGTTAGACAGTTTCGCAAATTGCAATTGTCAAAACTTTAGTTTTTCCCGCTGTAAATAATTAAAACAGGAGTTGCAAAATTAGTGCAAAAATCCGTAAATTTCGCATCCATGAGGACAAGGCTTAAGTGTGATATCCTCGGAGTGCGCATCAGGTAGGTGTAAGTGGGTGGTAGTGGGCAATCTCCGTCCAAAAGGACGGCATTCTAATTTGTAGAGAAGATGACACAGGTGGCACATTTAAAGCAAATTGTTAATGTGCTAGGTTAAGCCGACGTCAACTTATTTTTTGTAATTTTGTGTGCTTTAACTCTTCTAAAGTGGCACGCTTAAGTAATCATACCACCCATATCTTCCGTACTCATATCTGTATTATGAATTAGTCACTCTCTATTATTTTTGACCTTGGGTAATTGATAATACAAGATAAAAACTTTAAATTTTGAAATAATTCATATTATTTTTATTATCTAACGCCTCGAAATTGGTAAAAACTGTTATATCACTGTTTCTACTCTAAAAATAATGGATGTTATGTAATGCAATTATTTTTGTCATTTTTGTATATTTTTTATATCTGATCGCCTTCAAATTTAGTACGCCTATGAAATGTTGCTCCTCGCACGCTTCGACCGTCGCGCTTGTGTACAAGCTAGTCATTCTCTACAATTTTGGCCGTCAACTATAGATTTTTCACTTCAAAATATTACGAATTACGTCAACTTGCCTTAATAAAAAGTTGATAATAAAAAAGGTACAGGGTGTCAAATCTGGAATTTAAAAATCAATTCTGAATGAAATTGGTCTCTTCAATTTTTTTCGTAGGATTCACCGTTTTTGATGAAAAAAATAAAACATATTTTATTGTAGGTTTTGTTAATTTTCTATTTAAAGGTCTCTTTTACTAAAGTGTTATTATGGCCAAAGTAAACAATGCAATTAAACATTGAAAATAAAAAGTTGATATAAATGCGGGTCAAAAAATTCTTCTATTTCGAGATACAGGGTGTTTAAATTTTAATATTTTAATTTTTTCCTCTCGAATATTTCAAAAAATGTTATTATCAATACGGAAGAATGTTGGCTTGAGTCAATGTCAGAGATTGACATCGGTTGACATTTGACTACCCCATAATTAATGAGGTTTTCCAGGTTTCCCTCATTCCTGCACTGAATGGTGGTTAGGGCCTACCAACGTAAGTCGTTCTTGGGCGCAAATGCGGCCTGCTTAATAATAATATGCCGCCCCCTCTCCCGCACAAGTCTTCGACTTCTGGGCTAATCCTCGTGATTAGAATGAGGGGTAGAGATATTATTATTATATTATTATTATTAATACAGGAACATTAAATTCGAGCAATAACACAACACAACAGTAATAAAAATATGTTTTAATTGTCGCAAACCTATAACAGCTCTTGAAAATGACCTACCGCACAAATAATACAAGAGTCAACTCTTCATTTCGTTGACTGTTGTATTCGCTGAAACAACCCTACTAGTAGCACCTGTACACGTTGAATATGAAACGGATACAATTGCTGCTATCAATAGAAATTAAACAGAACTTGCAATAAAATATGTTTTTTTTCCTTAAAAATGGTGCATCCTACGAAAAACATTGAAGACACCAATTTCATTCAGAATTAATGGCGGACTTCTAAAAAAATATTAAAGCGGGAAAAAATCAGTGGCGTACCAATTGTTTTTATTAAAAAAGGTTGTGGCATTCTCGCACAAACGTCACTGTGCAAATAGAAATATTCGGATCGCCCCAAAAAATGCACATTTATTCCTCCAAAGCGTGTTTCAAATTTCGAACCAATATTTTTAATTTTTCTTTTTCACAAAATAACCTCCCTCTAAAATATTTCGCACTTATTAACTAACACTGTATAATATATTCATAATAATTAAGTGAAAAATTCACTCAGATCGAAATTGAGTATGATTTGTGTGAAATTTCAAACTGAATCATGACAAAAAAAATACAGAACGTACCTATGCCATATTTATGTAAGTGTTTTTTCACATAATATTTTTTTAGAAAGTTGATTAATTTTCAGTCTCAATATATTACAAGAAATGATTTATTTTTTGTAGTTGTTAAAACAATTAGTACTTAAAAGAATGTGTGAGCATTGCAAATACCCCATTAATTTATTATATTTTTCCAAATTTATGGTGGCTGAAAATAATGTAATATGGCATGTTGACGAACTTATTAGCAATAAATTACATTTTTCTTTGACTCGGAGAAACGATATATATCAATTCCAACAGGCAATGTTGACTATAACCCTGGAGGAAAATACATATTAATTTTAATGTTGCCAAACCGCGACAAGCCTGTAAAACATTTTTTTTTTCAGATTAAGATAAATCGCGATATAAATCAAATGGAAAATAACTCGCTCACATAAATCTGGATATGGGGTAATATTTCTTAGCTAAATAGATTGGAATCGAGTTACAGTTTTTATTTTACGTCTAGTGGGGAACAGAGTAAGGACGAGAGTTATACATTGTGGGGAAATATTACAGAATGTAAAGACGTATTGTCAAATTTAAAACAAAATTCAAAGAAATTGATATTACTTTCTTACACAAATCTACGCATAACATTTTAAGTATAGTAATATGGTCAGTTTGGAACAAGACAGTCTTAACTAAAAATTTTCATTTCTCAAGATTTAGTGGTGTATCAACTCCAAATATTGCATATTTTTATGTGTAAAAGAGTTACAAGTGAATAACTTTGCTTAATAACCGTCGAATGGCGCTGCGTTGAAATGTTACATCTCCAACATTGGTCACAATTAGTCGTGCTGTGACGTTTAATGAGATGAGATGAGCAAATTTTACACATTATCTAAACTCATGTTGAAAAACTTGTAAAAAAATATGTGAAAGAGAGTCACAACTCGGAATTATTTAACAAAAATAACAATAACAAAGTGCCAAAAACCAAAGTAAACAAAAAATTTGATTAAAAATACTAAGAACTATCCACACAAACATTTTAACATGATTCAAACAATATATATTTATTTATTTTTCAATATTTAGAGTAAAATTATTTATAAAACTTTACCGAGCTCTACTGAAAATTTACATTTTTTGAGTTATTACAGTCTTGTTCCAAACTGACGATATATATAGCACGTCCGTGCTTAAAGTGAACAAGAGCATATTCCTCAATCAAAAATTAGAATTTTTAGAATTATTAGAATGCCTATACGAAATTATTAAAAAAAGGAAAATAATCTGAAAATAGGCTGTATTATAATATAAACTGTACTACTATGACCCATTCTTTACCAACACCCTGTATACAGATGTGATCTAATATTTTGCTATTGACCTCTAAATTGGAGCTTGCTAGTATTAACATGTTACAAGATAAAGCTTGTCATGTTCTATCATGGTAATACATCAATTATGAAACATTGTAAAAGTAAAATGAGAAAAAAGGGGCAAAAATCTGAATTTTTTCTTATATTTTACACTCTATAGGATATTCACGTCTAATTCGACTGTAACTGTGTTATTTTAAGAGATAAAATTGAAGCGTGCAGTCATTGATTAATTTTTCATAAAGGTTTCAATTTGTTTTGTCATAAAAACAATCGACAATCGCAGTACAGAGATATTGATATCAACTGTGTCTTTTTCTTAGGAAATACCCTGTATGTTATTAAGTTATTATATCTTTGGATTATCCACTTTTTGCTGACTGCACTAATATAAACTTCTAGGTTATCTTTTACTGTTCGCTAGATATTCATGATTTAGTAATTCCATAATTAAAATTTTATTTTTTTAATGTAAAGAATACAAAACTATATTCGAATCCAATTTACAGAGCAATTTAAAGAATAGTTTACAAAAAATTGTTCAAACTTACTTTCTTGCTTTTCTATACAAAATCTATACTTATCGTTTTTCTAAATTATTTAGACAATTATGAACCATTTTTGAATGTTGGTTTATGTAATATACAGGGTGATTCATTAATAATGGGACAGAGCATGATAAAGGGCATGTTGCTGACCTCAAAATAGAGCGATTAAGCCAAATATGCCTTATCGGAATGTTGCTCCATTTCGATCTACAGGGTGTCAAAGTTGAAAAAATGAATCACATTTTCTTTATTATTTTTCGATCGCATCGGGTTTCTTGGTACTAGAAATTCGAATATGTCGACGATTTTGGTGTATCTGCTAGAGGGCGCCACCAACGATGGTTTGAACCCTTTTAAATCGTTACGACTTTTTTGTGCTACACTATCTCATTTTGGACTGGAAAAATTTCTTCCCTATTTTTTCTAGCTAAAAAATACACCTTGTTGATGTCCACTAGAAGCAATGGTTTCTGAGAAAAACGTATCTAAATCTCATGATGCATGCAATTTATCTAAAAGTAAAGTCAAATTGTTGCTTAAGTTATAGGCCATACTGTAACAGCATAATACTGTGATCAAAATAAGCGAAATTTCGTGAAATTTGCTTCAAGCGATCGAAAGATAAGAAAAAAAATGTAATTTATTTCTTCAATTTTGACATTTTTTGTTATTATTGATTTTGGTGGATTTTTGGATTTTCTTTTTAGGATAAGCTAAAGTAAATCGACTTATTTTGTATGATGTATGTATGTAAAATGACACGCTCTTTCAAATGGCATGGTCAAAATTGGGGGTTGCTATTTAAAAAAATTGTGGAAGACGTCATATCTCGAACAACGATGACATCACAAATATGGGTCGTATGTCAAAAAGTGTCAGTCAATTCGAAAGCACTGTATACAGCCGCTGAAAGCGGTCTAACCACAAATTTTTAGGTACAGAATTTCTTAAAATACGTATTTTTTTAAATTCAACTGTAAATGTAAATATTGTTATAACATAAACTTACGTAGTTCTGTATATAAGATTGTTCACTTTTGTTTATGAGTATGTGAAAATAATTGTTAGTGTGGGGTTATAGAAAAGCAAAATAATGTGTCTTACAAATGCATTTTAAAAGTTATTACATTATTTGAGGAGAATTTCTGTACCTAAAAAACACCACGAATTTAATCACTTTACGGCAAAAAATACGACGATCTTAACCCTGTACATACATTCATTACATTTTAAAAATTCAATTACATAGCAAACTATATTTGGTGAGTATATTTTACGGGAATATTAAACGCTAAAAAAAAAATAAACTTTACCTAGTTTTTTGCTGTATAAAAATTGTACCCCACTTAACTCTAAACCGAGAAGAAACACCATTTATCTAATATATTACAGCCACGTATGGTCCCAAACGCACCCACATTGTACATCTAGAGAATTGGCAGATTTACCAGCGGGCCTTTAGCGAGGCACCTGTAGCGCGTCCTTTTGGTTCGCTCGAGTCGTCGTCGTCGTCATGGCAGGGCGTCGCGGCGCTGCTCCCGACGCGGCGTCATGTGTGTCACTGGATAACCGGAGCGCGGCCGACTGGGATGGAACGACGCCGGCGCTTGCGTCGCGGCGTCCGCGCCAGTGGCCGATGTTCAGATGTTCTCGGCCGACGGTAGCGGTTGGCGTAGGTTAAGGATGCCACGGCACGCCGCGATTTTGGCCGCGGCAGTTGGCCCAGTGGGCGAAGAGGTGGTTGGTAAATCTTTCAATTATATAGGTACAGGAAAAAATTTAATTTAATTAGATTTTAAACTTCATCCAAGTGTACACAGGGTAAACCTTAAATAAGTACAAATATTTTAAGCAGCAGTACAGTTCACTGTGTAGAACACATAAATAATAGGTTTTTTTTTTACAAAAAAATCAGGAATAAAAAAGTCTAAATCAGAAAGTAGGTATTAATTTTTTGGAAATATTGAAAGAGCAAGAAAAGTTTCTAAATTTATAGGTCCATAAAACCGTAATTTTAATTTTGATTCATAGTCATCTAGAAAAACAACCAAAAATATATAGAACCGCCACCCCAAATTAAGCCGTAGAATACCCCCTTTCAATATTTACATGGAATTACGGGACACCCAGTATATTTTTCTATGAAAAAAAAAACAGCCTATGGAAATGCCATAAATCAGACCGCTTGCGTAAAATTAATGTTAAAAGAAAAAGCATTAAGAATCAGCTTCCAGTAAATAACTTGTAAAGAATATTTAGAAAAACTCAACTGCAAGTAATAAATAATAGAAAAGTTGATCTGCTGATTGTTTTATTGTCGTTTTTCCAAACATACCTGTTTCAGACACTTGGCTATACAGTATGCGCCAAAAGTATGGAATAAATTCAATAAAAACGAAAGAATTATTTTTTGGAAAAAATCCTCGAACAGGTCGATTTTTAATTTAATAAATACATATTTTAGCGTAAAACGCGATTTTCAAATGTCATTTGTTTTCGAGTATTGACGTCATCGATTTTTTTTAAATGGCAACACCATATTTTTTCCTTGATTCTGAAAGATCGTTTAATTCTCTATCAGTACTAAAATTTTGCCCTCTTACATAGGAAAGTTTTCGAGTAAATGACGATTGAGTGTTAGAAAACGTAAATCAATTAAAATAAAGCAAAAACGTTATCAAGTTTAGTTTTTCGAACTCCATAGCAGAATGGCCTGCAAGATCGCCAGATCTTACACCTCTTGACTATTTTTTATGGGGATACTTGAAGTCAAAAGTGTACATTAATAAACCACGTAATTTAGAAGAACTTCAAAATCGCATTCGGGACGAAATACGCAGAGTTACCCCAAAAATCATTCATAATGTGCAAGAAGAATTTCTTCACAGACTTGCGCATTGTCAAGAAGTAGGTGGATGGCAATTCAAACATTTAATTTAAGTATAAAATTTAATCAATTGTATTTTATTTTACATACCTCAGAATTGTTACTTTTTTATGGATAAAATTTACGTTTTCTAACATTTAATCGTCATTTACTCGAAAACTTTCCTATGTAAGAGGGCAAAATTTTAGTACTGTCTGATAGAGAATTAAACGATCTTTCAGAATCAAGGGAAAAAATATGGTGTTGCCATTTAAAAAAATCGATGACGTCATTACCCGAAAACAAATGACATTTGAAAATCGCATTTTACGCTAAAATATGTATTTTTTAAATTAAAAATCGACCTGTTTGAGGATTTTTCGCAAAAAATAATTGTTTCGTTTTTATTGAATTTATTCCATACTTTTGGCGCATACTGTATGTACATATATACTGCACATACTATACTCGCGATAAGAATTCAAACCACTTACGTCATACGAACAAATGAATAATTCATTATATTTTCATCAAAATATTCAAGAAACTGCAACTGATAGTAATACAACTATATACTACACTAAAAGTTTACATTATAAATTGCATTAAATTGCAAACACTGATTGTTTTTAACGCGACCAAATACCAAAAATTACGTTGACAATAAAAACAAATGTGTAACGTCAGCCGTGACGTAAGACGTCTGAATTCTTGACGCGAGTATACTACATAACTCAAAATGAGTTACATGAAATAAACAAGTTTACCTTTTGTATTCAAAATTGAACTGCCTTTTAGATTTTCTAGTCATTTTAGCCATAACTCATTAGGCAAAAAAGATATGTTGTTATTTACCTAAGTAACAGGGTGTAACTAACGCCCTGTATAAATAGTGCTAAATTCAGCATAAAATTCGTAATTTTCATGTCAAAAGACATCAAGTCGCTAATTTTCAAGACGATACTGCTTAAAATCACAAACTTGTTAAGAAATTTCAAATAAAAATTCCAACTTTAAATACCCTGTATCTCGTAAACCTGCAACATTTGTATAAGACATGTTAAGCTCAATCGCCATATTTTGGTGTGTAGTATCTCCAGTTCAAAGATTGCCCATGCTTAATGAATTACCCTGTATATATAGTCAACAAATAATATATTAGGCTTGTTTTTCCAGCAGTTGAAAACGATTTGGAAACTGTCAGAAATATTCGATCAGTTAAGTTGAGAACGCGTTACCATTAAATTTGACGCAATAACTAGTTGGACGGACATTTCTGATAGTTTCCAAACAGTTTTCGACTGCTGCTAAAACAAACCTATTATCAATATCACTTTCAATATAAAATTCAAAATTTAAATTAGCATATAAAAATTGAATTCTGAAAATCTAGATTTCTTAAAAAATACGAGGCTTTTTAAACACACAAATAGGAGATGACTTGTTTAAAAAAGCATAACCATATATGTGCTTTACTAACCTCTTACAGTACTTGCCGAAACCTTCCGTAATTTTGACATTCCCTTTGATGGTAAGACACCTCGCAAAGAAATTGCGGATGAAAACTCACTTCAACAGACTACACTATTCCACAACATAAATTACAGTAAAATAAACAACCGCCACAATATTAAAAGCTTGTAAATTCACTAAACCCCATACTAACGCCAAATAGGCGTAACTTTGCCATGGCACGCCGATGACTGACCTACATTTGACAACAATGAAAAACAAAGCCGTGCAACGCCTACTTGGAAAAGCGACGCGAATGAAGCTGTTCAGGGAAAGACAACCACCAACTTGTTATTAAGAATAATTTCTTGGAAATATTGGAATTTACGCAAAAGAGATAAAGTTGTTCGTGAAAAATTTGTGTGTATACTCTTTAAAGAAGTTTATAGTGGAAGATGATTGAACTGAAATAATTATTTCTCACTCATAATTTTAGTTCTACTTGTTATTGACTACTTAAATAGTAGTTTCTCTAAATAGTACAGAATGTTAATATTAACGGAGATACAGGGTGTTGAAATAAAATATTTTTTTTACGAAAACTTCTAATAACTTTTACAGTTGTTGACGTATCAATTTCAAATTTGGTGTCGATATGTTTCCGGGGGTGCCAAATTTAAATGTCATAGCACTTTTGAGCTGTCTTAATCTTAACAGTATTTTTAAATACATATTGTTAGTTTGGCTATTATCTAGCTATAGAGGGTGTTTCTCAAGCAGATGTAAAAAATCCAGGACCGTATTCTATGGCCAAAAATTATGGTTTTTTGTTATAAAATGCATGGCCTCCCTTCATATAACATATAACAATAAACCCTTATTTTTGATCACAAGATCTTACATAATACAATATTAGAAAATTGATTTACTTCTGGTTCTAAAAATAAAAACCTATTCCTGGAAATATTTGCTAGAAGATTTCAAACAAAATAAATATTACGCCAGTTTACTCCTTTATAGGTCTTATATTTTATATTAAATTCTGTCTAACTGAAAACTTTTTACAGTTACGACTCGGCAAATCTGGACCATTCTCTTACACATTACAATCGCTGGAAATATCCAGCCCTTGCAATACCGTAAAATTTAATAAAAGGGTATGTCGGATAAAGTTTCCGCGCAGCCTTTGGGGCATCCATTACGATCAGAAGTGGGATGCAGTTTTCGGAGCGCCGAGATGGAAGTTTGGAAGGGGTTGCTTGATAAACTATTTATTGTAGCGGTTTATCCTTCGGTTGTGTTGTCTTAAGAGTTTTGGACGTATCCATGAATATTCAAATAGATTCTAAAATAATCCCCATCGAATTTATGCAACGGGCTTTCGGGTATCAATACAACGGGGTGCTGTTGATTTAGGAGTTTGGATGGTTTGAATAATTGATATGATTTAAGTGCAAACTACTTGTTTTAATTTAAAAAATTAATTATATTAACATTTATTAATTTTTTAAAACTAATTTAATAAATTTTTAGAAGGACGGCCTGCTTTGATAAGTGTGTTTTGTGTTTCATCAAACCTCGCCCATCTTTTTGAAATTTTGCATCTCCATAATTTACCATTCTGAACAACTTTTTCACGTAACATTTTGCTGTATTTTCAACAGAAAAGGCACTTTACTTCAAACCAAAGAAGTTTTACTCGGTGCATGCACTCTGAGCACTTCAAATAGGATTATTTAAAAAATGGTTACTCCTACCGGCTTCAGCAAGGTGTACCTTTTTCAAATAAAACAGACAACAGTATCTATTGTTTCAATTGTCAAATGGATACACTAAGCGCGAAAAAGTTCTGCCATTTAAAAGAAACATGGTGTGCCACAAGTGGCGCTCTCTACTAGTGACGTCAAAATTAGAAACAAATTCGAATTTCTCGCCCGCAGTAACCCTCTATTTACAAATTTTATATAAATATTTGAATTTCTTAAGTTGTTTACAAATCAATAGATTTATTTTCACCTAAGAAATCTGTGGTCTCATTTTTGTTACTTCGTTTAAAAACACCCTGTATATCCACTTATTGTGTGAATAACTATAAAAGTACACTAACACCGACTGAAGGCATTGCCCGTTTACCTAAAGATTTACTATACTCTAATTATGTATTTTTACCTTGTTCTACTAATCATTGACGATAAATAAAGAGAAACTCTGTACTTACAACACCCAGTACGATACAAACACGCCATTTCATGGCCAACTGTCCAAAAAAGTGCCGCAAAAACCCTATAAGCTGCCTTGAATTTGTGTTCTCTGTTTGAACCGGTTTTAAACTGAAATAAAGCACTACCGATTTGCAGTTTTTACCAAGCGAGAAAAAGCTGGCTGCCCATTTCAGGAATTTCAGACATGATTCAGAGGGTCAGGTCGTAATGGTGTTGTAAAGTCATCCTGGCCATGTCCTTTTTTATTTGGCGGTTAACGTTTTTATTAACGCTAGATTTGAATACATTTCTGCTCGAAGTATAGAAAAAAATACACGGACTTTTATACTGAAGTATATTTGAAATCATGTAATATAATTGCCTTATACCAAGTACTTTGACTTCTTGGTAATTCAAGTTTGAAGAGTATAACACTGACATGATTTAAAAAAATATATTTGCGTTAGTTCTAGATTTCGACGCTATAATTAGTTTAATAAAATTTAACTACAATTTATTGATAAATTTAGTTCTAGTTTAAACATCTATTCATAAACTAAGAAACAGCAATGAAATTAATGTAAAGATACTACAGATCTTTGGGCTATTTCCTTTTTATCTTTCACCACATATTTCCACCCACATTACTTGTCGTTTTTTTACTACTGTAACGTTATCAGCTGTTATCTAATTTAATTAGTCATATGTTTGCAACTGGTAACCCGATTCTGATACCATTGATAAGACAAATTACAAAAATTGAGGAGACGTATGTTGATTTGAATAACTGTATTTTCAAAGCTGATAGTATACAAACTTTTCGAATTGTCATCATTATAATAGACTTGCGTGAATAGAAAATGAACTAGCTGTTTTCCTAATAAATTAGTAAAACAGCTAGCTAAACAAGCATACAATTTTGCTAAGACCGACGTTTTAACATAAGTTTACAAAAAGTTTCCCTTCTTCAAGACATAGTCCTGGGACACAGTCAGGTATGAGAAACTTATTATTTCTGATTGTTGGCGTGAAACGTACATGTTACAGGTTTTCATCAACGCTAATATGAACATATTGCTCTCTATTAAATCCCGTTTAAAAAAATCCTTTGCTTTGCTGTAGACAGCAATTAAATTGCTTAAAAGAAACATTTCCATCCAGTGAACGACGCTCTCGAAAAATAGGGTGTCAAGGACTGTGGCTCAATCAAATTTAACATATTCTATACATACCAAATTAATGTCGAACTTTAAGAAAAAGAGGTGGAACCAGTGGCTGAAATAAAAAGAAGGTGAAGCGTTCTTCTGAACAATTTCGTTTTTTCTATCAGTATAATCTTTCGATTTCGTTTTATAAAACGGAAATTCATGTCACGCATAATTCACAAAAGCACCATTCTACAAATGCTACGCAAAGTTTCATATTATGAGATAGCAATATGAATTTTTTTATCGTAGAAATCCTATTTTTAAAATACCATCCATAAATCTGCAATACGAGTATTTTATGTCATCAACCTTCTTCCTTTCGCAAATTTGCACTATTTCCGTTTAGCAGTTGCATGTTCTTCTTTGCCATTCGTCTTCTTCCTCTTCTTTGCGCAGGTACTCTTGTTAAAGAACTACATTATCTCCACCGTCTAATTGACGTCACCGCATCGTTACCAATAGAAGTAGGAACTTGGGTGTCGAAGAAATTTAAGCTTTTCAAGAAAGAATCAAAAATAGTCTATTAGAAGAAATCGAAAAGTCAGTAGTAGGCTTTGTCTTTACAATTTGACAATTAGTAATAGAACTATAAAATAAAATAAAAATATTAAAAATAAAATTAAAACTAAAGAATATGGTCTGGCGGTCTTGGTGGCCAATTATTTCCTTATCTTTCCACTTATTTGGAAACTTAAAATCCATAGTCTCTAACAGTAGCACTTAAAAGAGACAGTATCCCATCATGCATACACCAAAACTCTAGTCTAAGTTGCAACAGTAGATCTTCGATTAAATCACGGAGAATATTTTGCAGAATTTCCAAATAATGTTTGCCATTTAATTGATTTAAATTAAATAAAGTTAAAACTTTCCTGTCCCTTGAGCCCGTCTTCAACATTAGAATATGTTTCTCTATGGGGAATCACTCGATAGAGATAGAGATCCTACGATATTCTTCCACACATCTTCTACAGTTTCCTTTACAGAAACGTAGCACAAGTAACATGTCATGTTTTAATTAATGCACTTTTTCTTGAAAACCTTAAGTTTCTTGAAATTTAACAACAGTAAAAATGTGTTTTAAATTAAATTCTGCGCGGGATGTTATCATTGCGAATACAGTGATGTATCGTTTTTAGAAATCGATTGAGAAACTAACGATTTCATGGAAACAAACCAAAAGCAGCGAATTTTTGGTAACAGCGACTTTTTGTTATTTTAAAAAGAAATAAGGTTGGAATTCGTAAACTTTTTTTGCTTCAGCTTTTATTTGTGACTTTTATGTAAATTGATGGAAACATCAATAAAAATAGGTAATGCGGTTTGTCAACTTTTCGTTTTTATCCAATAATTCTGTCAGATCTCAATCGATTTCTAAAACGATACATCACTGTATTCGCAATGAAAAGGCTTTAAATAGATGTAGGGTAGTTTGATTTGAAGTTTTCGGTTGGATATTCTGTACAAATAAATGTTGACTATACATGCAGTTAAAGGCGCAACTACAAGACATTGCTTTACACATCTCGTACACCCATGGGTTTTGGTGCGACAATTGAATTATCAACTTAACTATTTACTCGTTTCAGAGTAACGCGTCGAACTGTTTGATTTAGAACATCGTCAAATAAATAGTAATCGAAAGCAAGATTGAATGGAACGGAATCCTGCGTTCCGACAAACACACTTTACGCACTCTGGAACAGGTAATTTTCCCTCAGCCGCAAGCAATTCATCGCCTCAAGTCAACCGTATAAGTTTCCAAACCAATGCCAGGGTTAGGCGCGAATCGTTCTTTAGCAAACAAACTTTGACTTATAAGATGGGATTGTGTTCGCCGCCCTTCCTTTATCCGCAGACCAAATAGCTGAAGTTTTTATTTTGTAAAGTCACGTGGCAGTTTGCCGTTATTAATATTGGATTGTGCGAGGTGGGTGCGATATATTGTAACTGTGGTCATTCACTTTAAATAACTTGCAGAACTTACCATTAAGCGTACTTAAATAATAGTTATTTACGCTATAGATATGAGGTAAGTAGCATTTACTAGTTGAGGACGATTTTGTGTGCGAGCAGAGCGAAGATTGGCAATGGAGTCCGAGACTGGTCTAAAGCACTTAACTTCTGCATGACGAATGACATTCTATCTGCTCCCACAGCTCTCTACAGTTCATTAAATAGAAATTACGTTTTATTTTTGACATTTTTGGATAAATTTATTTTAGCAGTACTAGATATTATGTTGGTTGCCTTCATTTTGTCTTTTACAAGAGGACCCCGTCTAATTGTTGATAGTGTTTACATTCATTTGACGTTTGTAAACCGTCAGAAATGTTAGGCATTGCGATCCACGTCGCCAGATCTCAGAACTGATGCAAAAGGGCTTTAGGACATATACAGGGTGTTAAAAAAGGAGTGTAAAATATTTAAAGAGGTAATGGTATGAACCAAAATAAGTAGAAAAGTCTCAATAAACATGGGTCCACGAAGTAACGGTTGCGGAGATATGGAATGTTTTATGTTTTTTAGCCTTTCTTCTTTTTTTTCTTTCGCTATGGCTGGTTACTCTAACGCAGAATTAACAGACATGCATTTCATGTATGGTCGTGCTAATGGGAACGCTACCGAAACGCGACGTCTTTATGTTGACGCTTATCCAAATTGCCAGATTCCTTCACAACGCATGTTTGGAAGAATTCACCAAATATTGCGTGATAGCGGTTCCTTGAGCAAACAGTGCCACTTCCACTTCTAGAGCAGAACAAGAAATTATAGGACTGGTAGAGCAGAATCCAGGTACGAGTGTGCGGTGTATCAGCCGAGGTAGGAATTAGTGGTCCTCTTGTTTGGAGAATCCTTCACGAACAACTGCTTTATCCATACCATGTGCAACGAGTACAGGCCTTAAATCCAATAAATGATCATCAAGCACGTTTGGTTTTTTTGCCGCTGGTTTCTAAATCATGATGCTGAAGACCCTCGTTTTTTGCAAACATTCCTTACTGATGAGACCGGGTTCACAAGCAATGGAATGTTTAATTTTCACAATACGCATATTTGGGCCGACGAATATCCTCATGCTCTAATAGAATCTGGACACCAGGCACGTTCTTCATTAAACATTAGGATGGGTATTATAGGTGGCAGGTTTCTAGGTCCTGTTGTTTTACCAAACCGATTCACAGGCGCTGCATACCTCAACTTTCTGCAGAACACACTGTATGAGTTTTTGGAAGACATTCCTTTGAATCAGAGGCAACAAATGTGGTTCCAGCAAAATGAGCTGGAGCACCATCACTCCAGCTCATTTTTCCATGGCCGTTAGAAAGCATTTACACCAAACTTTTCCACATAGATGGGTAGGAAGGACCAAACCTGTTTTATGGCCTCCAAGATCGCCTGATCTGAACCCTGATATTTGAAGACATTAGTGTATGGTACCCCTGTAAATAGCCTGGAAAAGCTGCAGCTACGGATTAATCAAAAGTGTCAAGAAATCCAAACCAAGGAGGGTGTTTTCGAAAGAGTTCGAAGATGTCGTGCCTGCTTGGAAATGGACGGAAGGCACTTTGAACATCTTCTGTAACTTTGTTTTTTGTTTGTTAAAAGCTTCCTTTGTCGGTTTATTCCTAATAAAGTAAAATGTTTGAAAAACGAATAGTGGTCCATATCTCCGCAACCGTTACTTTGCGGACCCATGTTTATTAAGACTTTTCTGCTTATTTTGGTTCATACTATTACCTCCTGAAATATTTTACACTCTTTTTTTAGCACCCTGTATAAATGTATTAAATACAATGTACCCGTGTCGTACCCAACATTTATTATATTTTGAAACCTTCTTATACAATTATACTTTCTATATTACACCTGCTTCAATCAATTCCAGTGTTGAAGGGAAGTAGTGCAAATTGAAATACCTTTCTGTTCTTACGTCTTATTTTTTTTTAAGTGATCGTTGCCTATCGTGTACTGAAGCGTGGCAAAAATACCAGGGAGATTAATGGGAGTAAGTAAAGAAACTCCGAGAATGGAGAAAATTAAATCCGAAACGCTTGTAAAGCCAGAATATCCTTATTATTTATTTACAAAGCGTAAAGTGTGAAATCTTTCTTGGTTAATAGACGACTCTAAAATGTTTTAGAGGAAGTTTGTATAGCTGCTTTCTTTAAATGGCGGCCCATTATTCAGTAAATGTATTGCAAGCAAGAGAAAACTTAAAATATAAATCAGTTTCTTTCTTGATGTCGAAAAAACTCTTACAACGTTAAGACCAACATCAATTGCATTATCTCTTGATAAATAGTAAGGAAGTTTATGTTGTTTATTTAGATCAACTCGCCCCGTTAATTTACTACTTCAATAGGGCCTAGAGTTATTAATCAACGACTTAATGATAGCTGCAAAAAGGACAAGCCGAAAACTGTTAGTCATTTTCTTACCGTTCAAATGGCTTGTTAGGAGTGGATGATAACGAGAGTTGTAAGGTCAAGAGATCTAGGAGACACTGCGATCTGCACCTTTACTATATATAGAAAAAGCAATAAATAATAATGATGAATACTTAATTTGTCAAATTTGCACTCTTAAACGTTGCTCTGTCAATTGACAGTCACGATCTAAATAATTTTGCCTATTTATAGAGAGGGCATGTAAGTCTACATATAATTAAGCAAACAGACATTTCCAGAATCTGACAACCATGGAAATGTCTTTGACCCATGGCCTTAACACAAGAGTTTATATTTTTCTATATTATTGTAGACTAGAGGGAAAGTTTGTAGTTTTTGAACCTGTATACAGTTTTACTACTTCTATGCAAAATTATATTCACAGTATGAAAGGTTATTTTCCGGATTGTTATGCCATGGTCGCTGCCCAATAACAGAACTAAAGTGCAAATTCCTAACGTACCTATGATTCTTTGACCTGCCCTGGCTGTTCTCCGGCTAGGCTCTATGGGGATAGACCCGTTATCGGTATCTTTGACCCTGCCCATATATTGATATCGGCCCCTGTTGTTGGCATTACGTATTACTCTGCAATTGGTAGTATCCCATGCTTTCTTGTACCATGGTAGTATCAACATGGCCAGGATGTGGCTGGTGGCTCTGCTCCCTTCAAGACGTTGTGCCTATCGCCTGTGATACCTACCTGTACCTGCGACACCAGCTTCTTTTTTGCATGCGATTGATACCGCTTTTTCCAATGTTAGCGTTTAATATTCTTCATTAAGTCTGACTCCAACACATTTCAGATATAGGCCAAGAAATATTTTACTTTGCATTCTATTGATATTGTCACAGATTTCCCAATCCGAATTTTTCTACTTGCCAGAAAAACAATCCGTTAATTAATTATGTATCTTTATTAACTACTCAGTACACTACTGAACACTAATTACAACTCAACAAAACACTTATTTAATTAATCGCTATCTAAATCACTTTGATCTCTCTAACTAAACACTTCAATTCAGACTGTAATACAAGACTGACTAACTTGGCCGTTTATTCTTCTTTTATAGACCCAACGAATATTCCAGCTATTTTCTAGTATCTCTAGATCCATGTTCCCGAACGACTCGAATGCTTCTCGTCGATTCCCCATTCTTCCAGTCCCGTCTCGATTTACGGCATTTTGTTTGTTTAATGGAATCGTGTAGGGACGATCGGGGCAATCTTAGCATTTCGCGGTACCACAGTCGTCGAATTGGGTGTGAGTGGGGCAAATTCTGTGACAATATTGAACGCATTTGTTAAACTGGTTTCTTTATTATTCCACATTCTGTGTATGTTTATTTTTAAAATATGTTTCATCCACTACGAAATTACGAAGAACAAAGTCACCCCATGGCTGGATTCGAAATGTTTAGCGTTGTTTGAGATTATGCGGCAAAAATTAATTTTAATGTGTTGTGTGGAAATCATAGTTTTTTGTTATTGTTTGTAAAATAACTTAAAGGAATAATTTGTGTCTCTTTCTAACAGTGTGTAATGGTATTAACTTGTGAAATGTGGACAACTGTTTAAATACTTGGTTTTTCAGCAATTAGGAAAGTTTTTATGCACGTTTATGTATATTTTTTTAGAACCATTGAACAAAATAACTTCTTAAAATATATGCATTTCTTTTAGAGGCGATATGGCAACCTCACCTTCAGCAGATCATATGGTTTAATAGATTAGATCAGTATCTGGTCAGCGGTCCTCAAAATGTGACTCACTAGACTCAACTATATGACTTGATATATAAACATAGTTTCGTTGGTTGTTTAATAACATTTTTATACATGTTTGAATGAATGGATAATAATTATTGTATAACCTTTATGATTGACGGCACGTTTAGCTATTCCAGATCTCTACAATAAATATTCACGTCACAGGTATACAGTGACAACTTTTACTTGCAAAAAGTCTTTCAATAAACCGAATACGATCCGGTTTCGGTTTTGAAGTGGTCATAAGGCAGTGTCTGCTGTCACGAGCTGGGATATCGAAATTCCAACCAAACGCCTTCCATGTATACGTGTTCTACATTTTCATAGGCCTTCCGCTTTTGATTGAGAACGAGATCCCACTCCCACTCGACAGCATTACAAGCCCTGGAATGGTAATTTAGCCTGGAAATCGTCTCTAAGTAAGCTGGAATGTAATATTCCCCAGATAATGTTTTCATTTTAGAATCACCTCCTATCCTGTAGAAATTATTTCTTACTGTAGAGTGCTTGGTTTATTTCATTTAGCCGGCGCTAATATAACGAAATATGCGAATGTTTAGGATTGTCGAGTTTCACAACTCATAATTTAGAAGTTGGAAAGTATATAAGTCAATGAAATTACAATCTCTGTTTAATTTGCTACATCTTCCTTTGTCTTCATCTGTAATGAAATTGTTAATAAATAAATACGTCTTTATATCTCCATCGATTGATATTCGATAAAAAAAATCACATGTTAATTGTGCCAATTAGCTAATAGAAAAGAAGAAAGAGGAGTTCTGACCGCACTTGATATTGGAAAGAGTGAGAAAGATTGAACAAAATCAGTGAAATCTCGTAAGGAATATGATTGAGAATACGACCTATTCAAAGTATAGTGTGAATTTTGTAGGTGAAGATGCAAGATCTATTTTTATGAAAAATTCAAAATCTTGAAAACAGCTTCGCTCTGGTCAAAGCACTTCATGTCTTGCAAAGAAAAATGTAAATATTCAGACATATGCAAAGGTGAGGTAATTCAGTCGGACATGAACCCAGAAATTTTTTTACGAAAGAGACATCAACACGATTCTGAAAGAGACTAACGTAAAATGTTTGCTGACTTGTTTACATTAAAACTTGTCATTGTAACGATTTTTGTACTTGCTGGGGATCCCTCCTTCTCTCGACCGTTCCTTTTGTTTAAAGCCAGGTGTTCGGTCCGACAACCACGACCAAGTGGAGTTCTTCCGTCGGTCGGGAAAAACACTAATTGTAACAAAAAAATAAACGCAAATATACACAAATACTTAAAAATAGTGCCACAAATTTACCGTCAAGGTATTACAGCAGTTGCTCAATGTGGTTTAAACAGGATTCGGCATAATATTTTGTCTACTTGGAAAACGCTGCCACACGATAATATGCACTTGTCACACTTCCTATAAAATAGTACCTTATCCATTTTTTCAGCATTTGAACATATGTTTGTAAATACACAAAAAATACTCGGAAAATTAAATTTGTTAATTGTTTACTTCATTATTACTGATCCAAAAATGAAATTATGAACAAATTTCGTAATATAGTTTTGTATATTATTACAGTTGTATTTTTGAAATGTATTTGTAGACAAACTATTCGTTTTAGATATTATTTTCAAAAGACTTTTTTTATTGCTTAAGTTAGATATATACTTAACCCTTAAAATTACGGCACTTATATTCTGAACACCCTGTATATCCTCATTGTATTTGTCACGGAACTGATTGTATTGGTACGCACAAACAGAAACAATCCACTTAGTACATAACCAAAGCCAAAACAAAGTTTTCATAACAGCTTTTTGTCCTACCCGGCCATATCCAATTGTCCCGGTTTTATTTTAGAAAAGTGACTGACGCACCCCTTCATGTTCCGGCAACCTTCATTGCCTGGTGTTTATCGGGAAATCGTTTTATAAAACGTGACCGAGAGACAGCAGAGACGAGGCGGCAAAACTGGATTTACTTTGTAAGTCAGACGGATCATTTCGTAAAACATTTTGATGTGTTGCTAATGTAGAACTCGGCACGTGTTTACTGCGTGATTTCAAATCAAACTGCGGAATAAGGAGGACTTAAAAAAATAAATAAATAATCAGATGGCGTTGAGAAAACAATGGAATGCTCTTTAAAACAATGGTTCACACAATACCACTAATAATTAAGAATCAATCTCGATACGGCCTACTGTGAGGATACAAAAACGAATATGCAATAATTTTCTAATAACTACTTGATCTTTAAACCGCTAATGCGATTTTTAGGTGGCATTTCCTTTGAAATTGTTTAGAACGATAGAAGGAAAAACAGAAGTTAGATATAAAGATAGACGATGTACCAATGGAACAAGTAAATGATATTAAATATTTAGAAATAGCAATAGCGACTAATAGCGAGCAGTGGAAAACAAGATATAGAGATAGAGAAAACGATGAGATTATATGACTCAATGAAAAATAGTTTCATAAGTAAGAAGGAAATATCTAGTGATACGAAAATTAAAGTATTTAAAGCGATATATAGACCAATACTAACATTCGGCTGCGAGTCATGGGTGCTAACAAAGGCACAGAAAAGTAAAATCCAAGCTACAGAAATGAAGTACCTAAGAAGAGCTAGAGGGATTACAAAATTGGACAGAGTTAGAAACATAAAAGTAAGAGAAGAACTTAAAATAGAATCAACATTAAAACACGTGAAAAAAAGACAATTTAGTTGGTGGGGAGATTTGCATCGCATGGACGATAAAAGACCAGTGAAACGGATATTGAAGACTAAAATAGATAAGAGTAGAACGAGGAAGACCAAGGCAAACATGGGATGTGACCATTGGAGCAATATTAAAGGAAAACGGAAAGACATGAATAGAGGCAAAAAGGATGGCAAACAATAGAAAGGAATGGGTTAAATTTGTACATAGAAAATAAAAGTAAAACAGAATTTTGAAAATACCCTACACCATCTAATGGTAAAAGGGATAGATTTCTGAAAGCAAATGAAGTAAAATAATATTATAGCTCATCGTAAGTCGATTGTGAGAATTAAATGCCCTTGTTGTTCTCGGCTAGGCTCTGTGGGGGCAGATCCGCTATCGGTATATCTGGGTCAGTCCCTATATATAACTATCAGCTCTCGGTGTTGGTGTTACGACTACTACGGTCCCTCAGATGTGTTCTTCTGTGACGTCCCGTAGCTTGGTCACATCCTATGCTTCCAAACGTTTCGCCGCTTTTCACTGTCGGTATTTTCAGTGGCGAATCCGCAAAAACTTCGCCCAAACTGAATACCACTATAATCCTGTATTTTGTTTCTACAAACATGTTATTTTGGATCACCATTTATAGAGAAGTAACCAGTTGACTTTTACAGTTTATTTCTCTTTATTAAAACGAGAATTCTAGCTAAATTACCTAAAATTATTAATTTATGTCAACATTTGTGCTGTTTTGAAATGCATTTGCATTTTTTGGTAAGTGGTCGCGCGGTTTAAGACGTCAGTACTTGAATCGATGTTGCGAGACCGGTGGGTTCGAGCCCAGCTGCCGGTAGACCGTATATAAGCTATATTCGTGGAGGGATTGGCACCCGCTCTGCGGGTATGGTAGGGTAGAGGAATGTAGCTTGCATCAATGTCAGAGATTGATACCGGTTGACTACACCCCTTATTAATGAGCTTTTCCAAGTTTCCCTCATTCCTGCACTGAGTGCTGGATAGGGCCTACCAACGTAGATCGTTCCTGGGCGCAAATGCGGCTTTTTTAATAATAATATACGGCTCCCTCTCCCGCACATGTCTCCGAGATTTGGGCTAATTCTCGTGGTAGAGATATTATTATTATTTAGGCTTGTTCCATAAAATTTCCGTAAAAAATCCAGTTCAAAATTATGAACACAATTTCTTTATTCTATTTGTTTTAGTTTCCGTAAAATGATACTATCTGACAACACTGATATGTATGACGTGGAATGCTCTTAGTTCCATTGTGCATCCAAATAAAGGTACCACACCTAGGAGCAGGCAAAAGGACGCACATGAAACTCGGCAAACTTCATTGGTTATGTATGTGGGTGCGAGAGAGACAATCATCTGCACGTACGACATGAATTGTGTACTTAATTTCTCATTATTGTAGGTATTTAATAATAATAAAATATGTTGTTATAAAAAATAAATATGTGACGATCGTGAATATGCAGAACATTGAAGACGGTTTTACGGCTTCAGGAAAAGGGCAAGTTATGTAAAGTTTTAGTATCTATTTTGAGAAACATGGTATTAAAGCACGAGCTTAAGTCTTTTATTGTTATAGGTATAAACGTCGAAATTTATAGGCCTTTTAATGACATCGTTACACCCAAAAAACTAAATTTGGCGTATAAATAACCAAGTTTAAATTTATGGACTAATTTTGTATAGGAAGGTATCAAACATAAAAAAATACAGAATTAACAAAAATATATACTTAGGCAGCGTATATATTATAATTTATTATATCGACGGACAAATTCACATTGACAAATAGCTTTGGAAAGGGGTGTCACAAAAAAATGTGTACTGTTTAGTCCCCAAATATTATTTTCTGAAGAATATCACCGTGAAATATGAGCAGTTTTGGTTATAGGTAACTGTCATATTTATTAGTTTGACTTTAATTATTACTTTATTTCAGCATAGTCAAAACTCATGACATAACAGAAATTTGATGTAGAGAACTTCTCTGTTTGTTTTCCTTTATGTCTTTCTATTCTTTTTTGTAAAATCGTTATAGTTTCAGAGAAAAATATTTATTGAAGTTGTAGTATTTTCAACCTTTACGTCGCTGAGCTACTGTTGTCTCTAGCGTCATCGAAATGCATTCTGTCCGCGTTTTAGTATTAACGTTTTTGCGATAGTCAAATGTCAAAAATTGCTTACGTGTATAGTAGTTGATGGATATCGGTTTGATTTATGATGAAGGAACACAAAATGTAGCTTCTTGTCTGCAGAATGATTTTCCAGTAGACATATGACAAATACAGCTATTTTTCCCAATATAAGTTCGCATCTTGAATATATTTTTGTTCAACTAGCAAAATGTATATTTTTAAATTTTCATTTAAACAATGTTTTTATACGAAAAAGGTATCAGTAACGTTTTTTGAATTTTTATTTTAAAGCAATCTAGTAGTACGCGTGCCAAACACCAACACCAATTTTACCACCACAGGCTCTGGTAGATTAATTTTTTGTAGCTATGAATGGAGACATATTTAATATTGCTACTTTTTTCTTTGCCGCCTTGGTGGCATATAATAATATAATATCGCAGGGATGGAACCTCGAGGCATTTTACCTCCTACTTTACTATAAATAAATCTCTATTAAATTATATAAAATTATATTCGCATACCTCCACAAAATGCAACATAAAAAATACCGTACCCATTTCTTTTGGAGGTTTAATAACTGAAGCGGAATTTCACGATTGCTCATTCACATTATGAGTTTTTATCAATTTTTTTTTATGTTAGAACAACGAATGGTTTCCACTCCTTTGCGTTCTTTGAGGTTTCACTCGACCTTTGATATTTAGTCCTAATTCTCTTCGATGGGCTCCGCTTCACGTTGTATCTACTCCTTAAATCTCCGGGTCACTGGAACTGTAATATATCACTTCTATAGACAGTCCTCATTTGCCGAAGTGTAGCCACATATTTCGTTCTTGGTGGTTGTAGAAAATTCATTGCCTTTTGTTTTAGCAGATGCATACGTTCCGCTTATTTGAGCAGCATATTTCGGCGACCAAGGCAATGTGTTTTATTAATGCTGGATATTTGTCAAGCCCGTTTTCATGGAGTTTCATTTATTGTTCATTCGTGGGTAGAAATGTGAGAGGTTTTCTTGCAGTATGGTAATATGCAAGCAAAATACTAAACTGCCAGTTCAGTTCTTTAATAGTCTTTAGTAACTCTTTAGTAATTTTTATTAAAATCGGCATGAAACTTTAAATTGCGATATGAAACGTTCAGTTTTCATTTAGCAAACAAATATTATATCGTACCAGTAGTGTATGAAAGCTTCGGTGGCATTTCTAGTTTTCATTAAAGTTTGTGTCAATATATCTCAGAGTGTTACTGTTTAAATCAAGGATTAGAGAAAAAACCATCTAAATTTATACATATAAAATGATATTGGGGTGCTGTGTTTTAGTGTTTTACGTACCATACAGGGTGTCTCTACAGAGCTGGTACCAAACACTGGCACAAATTCCTGAGGCTAAAATATGAAGATCTGGTCCAATTCACCTTGATAGTTTACAAAATAGTGTGTTAAAGTTATTTTTTTAACCGGAACACATGGATAGTCCAACAAGATCTAATAGCATGGCCACCGTGTTCCCCAGGTCTAAATCCATTGGAATATTATTTAAGGGGACATACGAGGCAGTTACTGGAAAGGAGTACATAAAGGGTACATTTTTTAATTGTTTAAGTAGGTGGTTGTCATGTTTAATTTAAAATTCATTGATAGGTTAAAGTCACTTTTGACATTGTCGAAATTTAATTTCAAATAATTTTGACTTATTGGTATAATAACATAAAGGAGGCCACCTGACGAAGCAATCCTAAAAATACAGAAATAGGTCGTCAGATCTTATATATTGTGGTTGAATTTTCGAGTTCCCACAGTTTTAAAAGTGAAGTGATATTTATAGTGTTTTTATTAAACCAGGTTAGTAAATTTAACTAGATTTTTTTTAGATAATTAGTGAATACAACTTGTGGAATTGTTCATTAGCACCTAGATGTTTGGTATCAGAGAGCATACATATGACGTCATTGATAGGAATTGTAGGATAATTGATTTACAGGGTGTTAAAAAAAGAGTGTAAAATATTTAAGGAGGTAATAGTATGAACCAAAATAAGCACATGGGCCCGAAAAATAACGGTTGCGGATATATGGACCACTATTCGTTTTTCGAAAATCCTCATGCTTTAATAGAATCTGGACATCAGGCACGTTTTCCATTAAACATTTGGATGGGTACTGTAGGTGACAGGTTTCTAGGTCCTGTTGTTTTACCAAACTGAATAACAGGCGCTGCTTACCTCAACATTCTGCAGAACACACTGTATGAGTTTTTGGAAGACATTCCTTTGAATCAGAGGCAACAAATGTGGTTCCAGCATGATGGTGCTCCAGCTCATTTTTCCATGGCCGTTAGAGAGCATTTACATCAAACTTTTCCACATAGATGGGTAGGAAGGGCCGGACCTGTTTTATGGCCTCCAGGATCGCTTGATCTGAACCCTCTATATTTCTTTGTTTGGGGATATTTGAAGACATTAGTGTATGGTACTCCTGTAAATAGCCTGGAAGAGCTGCAGCTACGGATTAATCAAAAGTGTCAAAAAATCCAAACCAAGGAGGGTGTTTTCGAAAGAGTTCGAATGTCGTTGAGACGAAGATGTCGTGCCTGCTTGAAAATGGACGGAGGGCACTTTGAACATCTTCTGTAACTTTGTGTTTTGTTTGTTAAAAGCTTCCTTTGTCGGTTTATTCCTAATAAAATAAAATGTTTGAAAAACGAATAGTGGTCCATATCTCCGCAACAGTTACTTTGCGGACCCATGTTTATTAAAACTTTTCTGCTTATTTTGGTTCATACTATTACCTCCTGAAATAGTTTACACTCTTTTTTTAACACTTTGTATATTAGCTTTTCTAATACAGTAAAAATATATGTTCTACTGTTATCAAGCAGGTAGGTGCTATAACCAACTAGTCGTCAATAATCTATGATTCCTAACAAGATAACATAGTTTTTAAATCCAAAAAAGCTCACTTGCTGAACCAGGAGTTGATGTATTAACGATCAAAAGACATGGTGGGTGAAGGTTGTGACTACGATTGCTGAAGGTTATGGTTGGTGACAGTTTATGTATCAAAAATGAAGCAGGATTCTTCACAATAAAACTTCCAGTATGAAGTCGCGTCAGACCATTTTGGGAAAGATGTGACCAACAAACTTATGAGAATTTATCCAAATTATATACGTCTATGCACATGGATCAGTTTGTATCGGTTATATTTCAAAACTATGTGTGTTTGAAATAGCATACAGCTATAGCATGGCAAATTCATACGTGAATGCAAGGAGTGTATAGAAAAACAAGTATTGTGCATCCATTTGTGAAGTAATTTTGCTGAAAATTGCCACCTTCTACAATTGTATGGACGTCAACATTTTTCGTTTTATGACAAAACAGCTTCCATAACTCATGTAGCCAGGATATCGTTCTGTGCCATATAATTTTCTTTTCAGGCAAATTGTAGCTTCCCATATTCAGAAAAATGTGGACTGGGAATGTTCAGAAAGCTGCATTACTTGATAACTAATAAGAGGGGCTTCCACAAAGGCGGATGCCTATTTGAAAGTCTTCCGGTTTCTGGAAGTTACTTATTTCTGTCATCGTGGCCCTCTTATTTGTAAAAACTTTGCCGGGGATTTTGTATTGAATTTATTAGGGGTCTGGAGTTCCATTTAATTCCCGCTTTTGTATTGTTTAAGGTACGGGGGATAATAAAGGGATCTGTGCCCAAAAATATGATTTACTTTCAGAACTTTCGTTTTCATTTAAAAAATAACATTTTTCTGTAGCTTTTGGAATTAATTATATTTGTTTAGCCGTTACGAAGTAGGTCAGTGGCGTAACAAGCCGCAAAAAGGGGAGATGAATAAGGCAATTTTCAAACATTTAGCTGGTTAATGTTTATTTCAGATAATTATTGAAGCCAACTTTATTGATTTCTTCCTTAACATACTTACCATGTCTGTTAAGAAAGAACATATATGTGACTTCATTAACAGGAATTGAGTGTAGGAAACTTGTTTTATATTAGTTTACTAGTCCGTGAAGAATTTTTTTTATTATATATATTTAGGTAATAACAATATTGTGTGAAACTAACTACTCTGTGGACTAAAGCCCCAACATAAAGGGTACAATTTTGTTAGTAATTAAGTAGCTCGTTATGACGTTTAAATTCATTGACAGGTTAACTTTTGACATTGTCGATATTTAATTTCAAATAATTTTAATTTATTGGTATAATAATTTTTATAGTTAGATATTTGACTCAATTAAAAAATTATCACATGAAAACTATCGATCTTCACGTTAAGCTTCAACAAGCATTTAAATGTACCAAACATTTCAAACAAATTTTATCTCTTTAATATTGTAACATCGAACTTGTTTTTATCGATATTTAACATCCGCAGCAACTGATGTTTATGTTTTAATTTTTTCAACAGTTCCTATTTTTCTTTAACCCACAGAGCTTCTTTTTGTTTCATCTGATCCTGACTTAATCTGCTTGAAGAGTTCGGCATCAGTAGCTTCCAAAGTTTTATTCTGGTTGTTCAGATCAGTTACTGTTTTCTTCACCTTCTCCAAGTCCTGTCTCAATTTTGATTATTCTGTGTTTCAATATTAGAACTCAGTTCTGGCTAGACTCTTTTGCTGCTTGTTTTCCACTTGTCCCGCTTTTCTCGACTTCGATTGAAAATATTCCTAGGGCATTGATTCCTGAGATGTCCCTTTACTCCACAGTTCCAACACAGGATGGGTCTTTGCCTACTATATATCGTAGAATTGGTACGAACTTGTCCTCTCTGGTAGTTGTCCAATAAATTTCTCAAGTTATTTATCAATCCTTCATTGTCCTTTTCGGTTTCACGTCGTCCTTCCGTCCTGAATCTTAGTTGTCTTGTTCTGCCTTGATTATTTGTAGAAGCCCGCCGTGCGGCTTCTATTTCTATGGCCAGATCTCAATGCTTGACTGATTTCAGAGACAGGCCATCGATAAAGCTGCTTTCTGCTTACTGCTGTTGTTGGAACTCTGCCGGTACTGTGGGGTAGGCTTACTTCACCATACGTGCTATATCTGCCTCAAATTGCTGCAATGAAACGTTGTTTTCGGCCTTTTAGTTGTGCTGGGCAGATGGGCTTCACCATACCTCATTTCTAAAGCACTCTTCAGCGTTTGATAGTCTTTTTGTTTATCCTCAGCTAACGTTCTTAATATTTCCATGGCTTCACCTCGTAGAGTCACTATTAGTGAGGTAGTTTTTTCTCCCTCGGACCAGTTGTTTGCCAAATCAGCTGTTTCAAACTGTTTAAGGTAAGTACTCCATGACACCTTTCCATCAAATGTTGGTGGTTTCACCCTTGACGATAGAAGAAAATTGCTTTCAGTCTTTCCTCTTGGGATTTTGTAACTTACTAACACTTTCTTCTACGACTTGGACTTTATCTTGTAGCTCATTTCTCAACTGATTGATTTCGTCTTCAACAGTTTCTTCAAATTCATTAAGTTTAACCTTAACTTCTTATTGTTTTCTTGCAAACTGATTTTCATTTCATTTCTTAATTCTTCCTATTTTTCATTTCTTCTAAACTGCTCTTCACTTCCTCTTGACTGTTCCTCATTTCCTTTTTCAAATCTTCCATCATATATTTCATCATTATTGTGGGTGTAATTCAATACTGGTCGGCAGAATAATTAGTTTCCCATATTATTGATACCTAATAAAAAGTACGTAACGGAAAAATTTGCGACCCCCCTCGCCCCTCGTGTACGTCCCTGGGAGGACCGCATCGCGTTCTCGTTTCCGTTTCGACGATAGCTTTTTATCTTCCGCGTGAGACGAAAATATCGCCGACATTTACTTACCGAAAGCCTATCCGTCACTTCTCGGGGATGTTTTCTCTATCCAAATGAATTTTTCCAGGTAGTAGCGCGCCGAGGAACCACTTAAATAAGCATTGTCCGCGGTGAATATAAAGTAGACGTGTTCATTTATAATGGCTGCCATCCATATTGCTTTGGAAGAGATGCCGCACATTTGTCACACTTCTCGAGGGTGCCGGTTGGAGAAGCTGAGCATAGCTAGACTGCAAGCAGTACTGAAAAGTAATAAATAACCTTGACTTTTCTTTCAGATTTTTCCAAGCGTCTCGAAAATGTGGAATGCCAAATGGGCCGTTTTTGTTGCTGTATGGGTTACCTCGCTGTCTGAAGAAAAAATCAGAGACAATTAAAATAAATTTTAAAAAAACAACAGAACCGAAGAAAATATAAGAACACGGACAGAATTTAATTGTTCATTCAATTAAATATACAGGGGTAACTACGACTAAGTACAAATATTTTAAGGGGGGATAGGGAAAAATAAGAATTAACAGAATCGTCAATAAAAATAATTTCCAAACAGATATGTGTCATGAAATGAGAGGAAGATTTATAGAGAATAAATTGTAATATGTATGTAGTATGAGGGCTTTTGCTTCATTTTTAAGTTTAGTTATTGTTATCATCACGTTTTGTTTTCACTGTATTAAAGAATTATCGAGTTTAATCCTTTTATTTATTGGTAATGGCATTTATGCACTTTAAACAGCGACCATTCAATTATTTTTCATCGGTTACATGGTCCCAAAGATAATAGTTTCTATTGAAAATGAAGCTTACTACGTGTAAAAAATTGTATTTAAATATTTTGCATCCTCACAGGGGACCCATACGCCGCCTGTTTTATGCATATGGTGATATTGTACTGCCCAGGCTGTTGGTAACAATCAATTTTATAAGATACTTGAAACAGTAGTCAATTTTCTTCTTATTGAGATTGTTATATACAATACACGCACTTCGATCGTCTGCTACACTTTTAGTTGAATCTGGAGGAGACTTGATCACACTAAAAAAATTTGGTGGTTGGAAGACAGGTGAAGAAACGTTTAGAACTTTTTCTCTAATTAACACTTGCCTAAACTAAATCAATTTTGTATTCATGTAGTCCAGGCAACGAATGCTCAAAAATAGGTAGAGGGAAATGCTTCGAACACAATTTTTGAGTTTGCAACTTTGTTTGGACTAGTTAGGAGGTGAACATATCAAAAGTACCCGCCTATAGCCCTTAAGCCGGGGGCTTGGGGGTTGTTTGAAAGTCTCATTTTTCGGTTTTTTGCTTATATTTCGGAAACTATACGTCCTACAGACATGAACACTCTATACAAAATACATGAAAGCTGATCAAATTTGCTGCAAGTTTTATTCAGTCAAGTTTTTCGATATCTTGTATAGTTTTCGAGATTTTGGAAAAAATTCTTCACATTTTTGCTTTTTGACCGGATAACTCTTCAACGATGTAGTCTGAAGCTATTTATTTGTGGCATAATTTTAGTTTTTTTAGCTTGATTGGGTTTTTGTCACACGTCTGAAAAAAAAATAAAGATTAATTAAATAAGTCCTTGCGCCAAACGGATCAGTCAAGTGTTATTTTTGAAAATAAGTTTGCCTAATTAAAAAATCTCACACTGAAAAAAGCAGATAAGTAAAAAATAACAAAAAATCACATCACTATCGCGCACTTCCGTATTTATATATAATATATGCATTTAATTGGTTAAAAAAAGAAGGAAAGAAATAAATTAAAAATGTTATTGACAATAAAATTTTCAAGTTATTAAACAATTTAGAGAAGTGCAAGATAGTGATGTAATTTTAATATCGTCCCAAGAGCTTCAAGGACGTGCTGTTTTTGCACGCCTTTACTGGATGCGACACAACACCGCATTTCGAAAAAGCAAGCCGCATTTGCGAAGTTGTATTTGAAGTCGCCAGAGGTCCAGAAAGCAGCAGCGGTCTTTTCAGACCCTTCCTCCACCACCGCCCAAGTACAAAAGGCAGGCATCTTGAGATAGTATGGCGCTCCAGTGAAAGAGGTCTCCCTCAATGCCTACAGGTACAAGTCATTCTTCAATCGGTGACCACCATCAAACCTGATATCTCTTGTCTTCCTCCCACCGAGGGAGCAGTAGAACAGCATTCCCTCCGAACATTCCACCAAGTTCAGCTGTGGCTGGGAAATGACCTGCCTTCTCAGATGTATGGGTGGAAGACTGAGAACAACTGACTGGTCTCAGTGCACAGTGAGTTAGCAGCCGCACCGGACGATATCCTCAAAATGATTTTCTGCCGATGCACGAAAGACTGTGCCAGCGCGAAGTGTGGCTGCAAAAAAGCAAGCCTCAAATGTTCCCCAGCATGCCAAAATTGCCAGGGGAACTGCCTGAATGGGGTCCCTCAAGTTGACTCCAAAGATGAAGAACAGGAGGATCCTCTGACCGCCTGACCGTTTCCCTTCAGGGGTCCGATGGAAAAGATGATAGAGAAAAAGATGAATACGATGACGAGGATCAAGGTGCTTCCCACCCTAAGAGATCAAGAAATTGACTTAACGGTACCTACTGCTGTAATGTTTTATGTTAATTGACTTTTCTATGTCAATAAACTTCGTTTTCACTTAATGGTTGTTTGTAAAACTATCACAATGTTTTATAACCACTCATATATGCACAAACATTGTCATATCAAAATATTTTCCCATTAAAATGGTCTAGATCTTCTTTAAAAGTGTGAGGAACCTGGTCAGTGGGCCTACAAGTATATATTCTAAAATGAGTATCTGTGCTATTTAGACGTCCAGTACTGAATATGTACCATTATGCATATTTCGGCCAATACGTTGCCCGGGATGGTGAAAAATTGATAGATTCATTAGTCGACAGTTATCGCAAAACTTCAGATTTCACGCTCAACAGTGAAACTGCTTAAACATTTGAAGGAAAATAGATAAAATAGTAAGTAAGTAATATATATTATTGAAAATAATTTAGTACTCTACAACCCTATGGCCAGCATTTAGTTTTTCGTTGAAGAGTTATCCGGTCAAAAAGAGCAAAAATGTGAAGAACATTTTTTTTCTTCCAAAATTACAGACATTCAAGAGCGGATATCTCGAAAACTATACAAGATCTCGAAAAACTTGACTGAAGCAAATTTAATCAGCTTTCATTTTGTATAGAATGGTTATGTCGGTAGGATGCATAGTTTCCGAGATATAAGAAAAAACCGAAAACTGAGATTTAACAACCCCCACCCCTTCCCCCGGCTTAAGGGCTATGGGCGGGGACTTTTGATATGTTCACCTCCTAACTAGTCCAAACAAAGTTACGAAGTCAAAAATTGTGTTCCAAGCATTTCCCTCTATATCTTTCGTTGACTGGGCTAATGCATGTTTTAGTATTTCATAGGTTGTACTTGTTTGTATGCATGGTGAACCATTAATAATGGACTATAGAGCACGGGCGACTCTCTTTGGACAAAATATGAAGAATTAGCTAAATATGTCTTACTGCTGTCAAAGTTGAAATTATTATTTTTTTGTGATAACTCGGACACCACTCAACCGATTGTCACTATACATTTCGTATATAATCATATTTTGCCACACAGATGTCGCCCTATGGCCCATTGTTATTAGCGCACTCTATATTTACTATTACATGTACTTATTTTTTTATTGCTATTTCGGCTCTAATATTATTTTAATTTTTTTCTTTTAATTTCTATTATTATTAGTTTTTAACATTGAGCTACGTAGATTGCAAACATATCTAGTTACTACTCATTTATTAGAGTTTATATTCAATTAAAGGGGAAAAGATAAACTTCATATAGCGGTTGGCCTCCTAGCAATATTCATCTATATACAGAACATGACTTCTTTATGCGCGAATTTATCTCGACTAGCGGAGCTGCTGGAAACTTTTTCAATACCCCACGGAGCAGTATTTCCATTCTTTTTGTCTGAAATATTATAGAGATTCCAGTTCCTTTAAAGCCACGGAATCTAAATATTTTCTAGAGGGCGATCCTAGATAACGTTGTTACCATGCCATAAAGAGATTTGCTAGATTTACCGCCGGTTAGTTTTCAGAATTTTCACAGTATAAAAGAAATTTACAAAATTTAAAAAGTTATACATTGTGATTGAGAACTTATCAGAAGGAAAACTGAGAGTGTTCAACATACATACAAATATGATACTGCAAAAAACGAATTCTGAAACTATTTAAAAATATTTAATTGCACGCCGCTGTTATTTGGTCTACTGTAATGGAGTGAATGGAGTGACAATGCAGGCTGGTCACATATCCCACGAAAAACAACCTCCGAATTTCCGTGACAGATTTGCAGCATTTAATAATTATTTATGCAACAAGTACAAAAATTAAGTGTTTATTGCACGCGACGTGAAATTCTCCAATGAGGCCGTCAGGCTGAGTAGGACAACACTTCGAGTGCAATAAGCATTTTTTGTACGAGTTATGTTTGTCATGATGACAAAACGCTGTAGTAGAGTGACAAATGAATGCAATAAACATTTTATTGCACTAGTGCAATAAAGAACCACTTTTTCTACTAAATATAGTTCAATAAAGTTTTGTTTTTTGCATGAACGTAGAAAAAATAAACTTAAAGTTAGCTAGATCTGACCAAAGTGATGTGTCTTTAAAGTTTATACAATTTTGTGATACTAATTTTGAAGAAGGTACTACAACCTGGTCACTATTATTAGAAATATGAAATTTATATAAAATTACTACATACCTTATTTCAAAAACTGGTCCCTCGACTTGTACACACATTTGGACACATCTTATCCAATTTTATTGTACTAAAGCGGATGTTCCTCCTGGTTGCTGTTCTTATAAATGCAAATTATTCGGGGCAGTTGTGATAAAAATAGTCCTACAAAAGAAATCAAGAGTGTTTAAATCGGGTAACCGCGGAGGACATGCTACTACTTTGTGGACAATTTCAATTATCTGCGGATTTTCGAGATCCCAAAAGTGTGTGTTGTGATTGTTTTGGGAGTAAATAAAGCTTCATCTGTAACTAGTACATCACCAGTAAATTGGGGATTTTCAGTATTTTGCTGCAACAACCACTCACAAAACCTAACTCGTAATGGATAATTCGTTGGTAATGGTGGCTAGCATCATCATAAATAAGAATCATGTCCATTAACTCAGCATTAATGCATACGTGAGCCATTTTGAAAGTTTTAAAGGCTGTCACTTTAACGATAAATAAAACAACACTGACCTCGTTCGTTTATCATCTAGAGAGCATATACCCACTGCATGGACATGTGCTCCAGGCGCAAAGACTTGTTTACTTTTTTGAATATCAGATGCGGTTAAAGTAAAGTTACCCAAACTTTAATCATTTTTTACATAAAATCCACTAGAACTTTATTATAATTTTTGGCGATATCGACTTTTATTTAAGAGTGCACATATCCTCAAAGTTTTGCGGATAAGTTATGAATCTCCCAAATTAATTATCACAAATATTGTAACACTTGGTATATAGGTATGTTTATTTCAATCGACCCAAATCACGTATTTTATCATCTCCTAAAATCATTGTAACAACTTGGAAGACACCCTGTATATTGGCCAAACAAAAATTTTGTAATTTGTATCTTCACGTACCTTTTCAGATAATTGGTGTATCCTTTGAGAGAAATAATGCTTTATGTAATATTTTACCTGAGTTCGGACACTATCTAAATTATCCTCTAGACAATACCCAGGCCATCTGGGATTTTCTTACACAGCAGGAAACGGGAAAACTACATACCAAAACATAGCGGCAATGTAACGATAAAGGAGGCCATACACGCACGGGCAAGGTAACAGTCGCTTGCTGCAGACATTTTACACAGGGTGTTGTGTCTAAAATGGTTGCTTCTTTGGAGATTTATGTGTACCTATGTATCTGTAACTATACGTAATAAAGTGAACGGATTAGAAATTGTGTCAAAACACAACTGAATAAAAAAAATGTTTGCAAAAAGGTTCACGCTGTATATAATTTCAAACATTTTTTAAAATAATGCTTTTTTAATGGTTTCTCAATCTGATTTTTACTAGTAGTGGCCATCTTAGTATACATCAAATACTTAAAATTAAAATTTCTTTAATTTTTATTCTTCAGATCTTCATTTGTTTATGGATTCATGATTTTTATATATTACAACAATTCATTTACTCATTAACCGTCAAACACGCCCGTTACAGTGGCACAATTCTATTTAGTAAACTTTATGACCGCTACTTTAAATATCAAGTATACTCTGACGTGTATGGACCCCCTTAAGGCTGTAATTGCCACTTAGCATTCTTCACGCGGCTATCGGTTCGCTCCTTGCATCACTGTCTTCGAACAATGAGCGCAGGCAAAGTAAAGGATAATTTTCTTGATTAAATTTAGACACTGTATTCTGGGAATGCAGAGAAAATCCGGATATTTACCCCAAGTTTTCTCTGCAAACTAACATTTTGTCGTAGGTGCAACAAAGTTGTTCTTATCCGACAAAGTGTGCTTAAAATTACAAACTAGCTGCTACCTACTTCTTGCAAGCTAATAAAACGACACCATCTCACAATGTGGTTGATAAAGCACAAAAAATAAAGAGTAAGCGGGTTTTATTAGTCACAATACTCATAATACATATTCTTCATGCATCATAATTATTTAATACGTTTTTT